>JASDDO010000004.1:235935718-240735718 GCA_030015575.1 Agapanthus africanus
ACGCTCGCCCCGCAACATCAAATGTACATAATACAACAAAACTGTACTACCACTGCAACCTGGCTATCCTCCACGACCAATCCGCAACATCACAGCATAACACAGAATATCAACGTGAATGTCAAGTTCGCAAATCCGTCGAACCGGGCTATAGCAGTTAGACAGGATTTTCCGATCAAGTGACATTCGCGGTCACAGATATAATATAAATACTGTGAACTAATGTGTTTAAAATATCCGATCGGTCAAATTTTACCAAGTGGGCCCCAAGCAATACTGTAGCAGATGAAGAAATTCTGGGCCCAAAAAGAATGTTCCAAAAACCTTATTTTCAAGTCAGGAGGCCTCTGCAAAATTTTGGGGCTATGAATAGTGAAAAGGGCAGCGGAACCGCGGCCCAAGCATAGGCTTGGCCGCGGTTCCGCGGTGGTATAGACTGTTCACGAGACCAAATTTTCCCAGTACTCTTAAAATTCCGTGCACATCATTCTGAAACAACCTGAAAAATTTTTGGAGCTAAAAAAATTTCGACAGAAAACTGATGTTTTGAAAAACACGGTTTTGGAACATTTGTTCGATCGGAAGTGTAAACAGGTTAGACCAAGCTAGACTAGGTTAATAGCGAGGCTCTGATACCACTGTAAGTGCATGGCGGCGCCCCGGCCGTCAATCCGACGCCGGAATGTGGAAGCGATGCTTAACTTTAACTTTTCATAACCGGCAGCACCGTGCACTAAAACCCAGATCGTGCCATTAAGTAGTCGTCTAGCTATCTAGAGAGGGGGTTGAGAGATAAGCCGAGCGATCCATGTCCTTCGGTCTTCTCGGCGTCGTCCCGTTCTCCCGCGGAATGTCCGGTTCTCCACCTCGTCGCCGGAAAGGCACCACGTCGCCGGCTTCTTTTACGAGCTCCCACCTCTATACCGAGGCAACTCGGGCACGAAGTTGGCGAGTCGACGTGCCCAAGATTTGCTGTAGAATGTGTGTAGAACTCATGTCTCATTTTGGGGTAGTGGATGTTGCCTTTTGTGGAGGAAAGGAACTAAGACCATTTTGGAGATTAAACTTTGGGAATTTTGTAGCATGAAAGAGCAAAATTCCCACACCCAAAAATTGGGCAGCCCCCACTTGGCCGGCCATGCATGGTGGTGAGTAGAGAAGAGAGTGAGAGAATGAGGGAAAGTCTCACAAGCATAATTCAAGAGAGAGATAAAATCTTATCATGTGAAGAAATGATCACATACTCAAAACTGTTAGTGTTTATGCCCTAGAAGGCCATTACTGTATCATACTAGCTTGTATATTACTTAATGGAAGCTTGGGATATTCACATGTATATAACAGTCTTGCTAAACATGGTAGTATGCTACTTGGTTTTTCTATCTTAATATGTGAGTGTACGTATTGATAGAGCTCTTAGGATCTTGCTTGTCTACCAGCGTTGTGATGGCAGTCACACAAGTGGGGGCTGGGTAGTCTACAAGCACATCCTTATTCAGGTCCCTGGTCGTTGGATTATCGAGACAGAGCATCGATACTCCGGAGTAGACTAGTGTGTACGCTTCTCATCCCAGTTGGGGAGATGGTCTGTCCCACAGCCGTCAGTACGTCATACTGGAGGTAGTATGCAGGTGCTCGTTAGGTTACGGGTACACCGGATAGGACTCACAGGGAACTGTTGGTTGGTTTGATACCAGTCGTCAGTGAACAGTTCCCAGGTGACATGAGTACAGCGTAGTCCGCAGACTTGACACTGCTACTTCGCCTCGAGTGTGTCCCACTGTTCTTAGATTGCTACCCTACCACGGCTCAAAGGAGTCGTGCAAACAGGTAGCAGTTGGGTGCAGTCCTGAGCACTTGGAGGCAGTGGCGGTTAGACAGGATTCGTCCTTCCCGGTATTGGGAGTAGATATCGTGCTGTGTCAGAGAGCCATTACGCAAAGTCCCTGGCCAGGGCAAGCGAGATTTGCTGGTAGGTTCCAGTAGTTTCTCAGGGTGTAATGGGCTTCCCTCCGACACGACTTATACCGCTATTAGGGGACTGACGCTTGCCGCCCCCCCTAGGCCCGATATGCGATAGTCTTGGACGAAACGGACCGGACTATATGGAGATTGTCACATCAGACTCAGTAGGAGTTCGGATGGGTCTCATCGGCCTTCTTATCGACAACTACCTGGGGACCGTTACGTACAGCTAGTGCCGCTTGCGGTCTGTGGTTAAACCCACTGCCAGCGTAGTAATCGAGTCTCTAGAGTCCCACACAGAGAGTTTCCTACTCCAGGCGAAACGATATAGAGGTTGCATGTTTTGCGACAAAGGGTTCGGACGCATACGTGCGTTTACGCGCGTACGACTTTCCGACAGTTTTTACCAGTCGGCTTTGGTTTAAGCCAGTTACTGGTATCCGGTTATTGGATTTATACAGTCTAAAGTTTTTTCCGTATTTTTTACGGATCGGAGGGGCGTTCTCGTAATTACTCGAGAAGCTTCTAGAAGATGGTGACTAAGGAGGGTTATGTGTCATATTCATTAAATGAGTTATATGAGTCATGGTGGTGATTCATTCATTTCATTAATACACATTTATTGCTTAATGACTCATGTTAATGAATCACCACTAGATATTTTATGAAGCATGATTATTCATCACTCTTTATTCTTTTCTTCTTATTAGAAAATGCTTCATATATGATATGATACTCATAACTTATTGATCATAATATTATTCACATTCTCTCTCCTCAAGCTCTCTCTCTTCAAAAGACTAATCCTCACCCTCATGTGTTGAGATCTAGGATTAGTTAGACTTAACAATCCATAACCATCACTCTATCTCAATCTATCTTCTTTGATTGGCAATCCAAGAAGGTTAGTTGCCTCAAGTTTAGAGGCTAAGCTTGGAGTTTTGCTCTCGGGTGGATCATCTACTACCTAGAAAAGGCCGAGGAGAACAAGGAGATCGTAAAGACGAAGGACTAGTTTCGATAGGTATAATCCCCAAACATATAGTAGTTTAGAACAACTATATGTTTGGTTAGTTATCGTTTAGCTTCGATTTATGCGGTTAGTCGATGTTCGTTCTTTAAACATGATCGTTTTTGAAAATTCTGCCTCCCCACAAGTACTGGGGTGAAGTACATCGACTTGCAGTGGTATCAGGCCCTCGCTAAACAATAAATAACTTAATTGCAAATTTGTACGAATTTCGAACGGAAAAACGAAGCCGGAAAACCCTAAATTCTGTTCAGTTTCTGTCGAACTTAAAATGAAGTCCAAAATTTTTCAGGTGTGTTCAGAGAGCTTGACAAGACCACAGAAGAACACCCAAGAAAAATAGGCCCCTGAATCGCTTAACTCGCCGCGGAACCGCGGCCTCAGCCTACTGAGTCGCCGCGCTTCCGCCGCCGAGTTGGCGAGTCAGGAACCCAATTTTCTTCTGTTGCTTCTCTGTGTAATTAGGGGTTTTCTGGAATATTTAATTTTGCTCAGGTTTCCAGTATACAGAGCAGATTTTGGAGCAATATTAAAGATGTTTAATCGATCGAAATTGTACAGTATTTGTATATTGGATTATATATGTGATTGTTTAATGTGTTCGTAAACCTCCCCTAACTGCTAGTATGTCAGTTGGCAGGGGGTTGCACATTTCTGAAATGGTTATATCTGCTTGTGCATATAAACTGTATTGGACTGTTGTGGTGTTTAGCCGGGGTTTAGCAATGGGTTATTGTTTAATTCATTTGTTGTAAATGTAATTTGTTGTAATATTATTTTGCGGGGCACATCCAGGTTGCGGTTGTAGCCACCGTTGTATTATTTCATTTTACTGTTTTTGCTCCTAGGACTGACCCAAGGTGGGGTACACAAACTGCCGGGTGGGTAGTTTGCCGTACCCGTAGGGGTCGAGGGTGGGGTAACGGCTATTCATCACAACTGTGTAATCTGTCTTTTCTTGCAGGCTCAAAAGAAATACAGATTGCTTGCAAATCCAATATTGTTTATCTGTGTTCTGGAATGAATATCATTGCGTCAGACGAATGTAAAATATCTATATATATTGTAGCTATTTAGACGTCACTTATGTTTTACACCCGCGCTAGCCCAGCCCCCGCTCTGTCGTTAGTTAAGTAACCTAACGGGTGATGACGGGACCCCGTGGCGAATGCGGATGGCATAAGAGGACGTTGTATTTTCGTTGTTTTCTGCAATGATAGGTTAATGATGGGACGCATTATCTATAATGCAAAGAAAATAAACCAAAGTTTTAATCGTTGGAACAATTAAAAGAAACCACTCAGTTATTTTTAAAACAGATATTTTTAAACGCGGAGCTTTAACCACTCCTTTTAAAAGCTATCAGGTTCCTTCGGTTATATCAAGTTCACTACGTTCACGGTTTCGCCAAAACCAGTCGTAGCCCTCCGTCATTTCATTTGGGTATTCAGTAGTATTCAAGCTGTGCATTTTGGCCAAAGTCAAGGCATAGTGTTTGGTAGCTACTGGGTTTTCATTTGTTGCATAAGATAGATGAGTTGGTTTGGGACAGTCGTATTACCATTTGACCAAAGTCAGGGGTATATACGGATGGGTTCAAATTGACAAGATAATGACGGGTAGAACTTGACATGTTACTTATGACACTTTGACCAAAGCCAAGGTTATAAGAGCATGGGGCAAAAACTTATATCGGGAATTTCTAAAGAAACTGAAATTTGCAAAGAGATGCATACCATTTTGAGTTTGATGAATGTTGGTAGCATTCCTACAACATTATCAGATGATGATATTTGGATCCCGATCCTACTGTGAGTATATGCTACTTATCAGGATATTCGTCACTTAACGATCAATGCTATAAACCTAGTAGGTGTCCAGAAAAGTGTCAGCGGGGTTACGCCCCCAGAGAAAAGAGGTTATTTAATTAAGGAACTTCGCGAAAGCGTTGAAAAACCTCCCTCGAAGTATCGACACCAGCCTGGCTGAACGGTTAAGCAAGTATTGTACGGTGAGAATAGTCCTGGCTAATTCTTCTTTTATGGTTTGAGGAAGGATTCGAGAAACAGTGGGAGCCATCCAGTTTAGATAAACTAAAAACCACTCTAAACTTGCAAGAGCATCATGCTAAAGAGTTTTCTTCTCTCTCTCCTAATTGCAGTGACCCTGAAAATGACTGGACTTAAGTTACTTTTAGAGAAAAATATACTGACGGGGCCAAACTATAAAGATTGGCTGCGGAATGTCAAAATGGCTTTGACCTATGACAAACTGGGGTACGTCCTCACCGCTACGGCACCTGCTGTCCCTGGTCCCAAATCCAGCAATGCGGATAAGGAAATCCGCAAAACCTGGGATTTAGATTGCGCGAGAGCCAAGTGCATCGTGCTTGCCTCGATGAACAATGAACATCAGAGGAGGCACGGGGATATGTCCCTAGATGGCATATTTCTCCATACAAAGGAACTTTATGGAGAGCAATCTCGTATAGCAAGATACGAGACCTCTAAGAACTTGTTTCGAGCGAGGTTGGCTGTCGGGTCATCGGTAGGTGAACATGTCCTAAAGATGATCGGCTATATAGAAGAGCTCGCAGACCTTGGGACGACTTTGGATAATGAGCTCTATACAGACCTTATTCTC
Source organism: Agapanthus africanus (assembly GCA_030015575.1). Lineage (NCBI taxonomy): Eukaryota > Viridiplantae > Streptophyta > Magnoliopsida > Asparagales > Amaryllidaceae > Agapanthus > Agapanthus africanus. The sequence continues at coordinate 235,941,357 of JASDDO010000004.1, forward strand.
CAGTCCCTTCCTCCCACCTACGCCCAGTTTATCCTCAACTTCAATCTTCAAGGAAAAGAAGTTGAACTTGCGGAACTCCTGAACATGTTAAGGAGTGCAGAGGGCACCTTGCAGAAGGCAAGGGAAACACCCGCTATGTTTGTTGGCGGTACATCTTCTTCCGGGTCCAAGGCTAGGGCCAAAGGAAGGAAGAAGAAGGCCGCACCCAGACCTAGAGGAGGTGTTAGTAAGGTGGGAGGGAAGGGAAAGAAAAAGAAAGCAGTACCGATAGTTGGTCAGGATGAGTGCTTCCATTGTCACAGGAAAGGGCACTGGAAGAAGGATTGCAAGGCGTGGAACGCCAAGAACCAGGAACCGAAGCAAGCTGTGGCTTCGACTTCAGGTGTGTTTGTAATTGAGAATTGTCTGTCGATCAACTCTACTTCCTGGGTATTGGATACCGGATCAGGATCTCATATTTGCAATTCATTGCAGGCACTGAGAAACCGTAGAGTGCTGAAGGAAGGTGATATGATCCTCAGGGTTGCTAACGGAGCTAGCGTGGGAGCTGCGTCCGTCGGGGACTATCACCTAGGATTGACGAGTGGACACATTTTGGTTTTACATAACTGTTATTTTGTACCAAGCTTAACGTGTAATATCATATCAGTTTCCTTGTTATCAAATAAAGGTTATGATTTCACGTTTGTAAGAGATGTTGTCAACATCCACCTTAATCATGATTTGATTGGGTCAGGTACATTAAATAACGGCATATATGTTTTAAACCAACTCCAAATTTTCAATGTCCAGAACACACTAAAAAGAAAGTCTCCAGATTTGAATAAAGCTTTCTTATGGCATTGTAGACTGGGTCACATCAATGAGAGAAGGTTGACTAAGTTGCATAGAGAAGGATATTTGGACTCGTTCGAATATCAATCTTATGACACTTGTCAATCTTGTCTCAAAGGAAAGATGACAAAGACTCCATTTACTGGACAAGGAGTAAGAGCGAGCGAGCTCTTAGGACTCATACACAGTGATGTATGTTGTCCAATATCTACACATGCGAGAGGTGGTTTTTCCTACTTCATTACTTTCACGGATGATTACTCAAGATGCGGATTCATTTATCTGATGAAACATAAATCCGAGGCTTTTGAGAAATTCCAAGAGTATAAGAATGAAGTAGAAAACCAAACCGGCAAAAGTATAAAGACACTTAGATCTGATCGAGGTGGTGAATACTTGAGTGCCGAGTTCCTAGGTTACCTAAAAGAGAAAGGAATTCTCTCTCAGCTTACTCCTCCGTACACTCCACAGCATAACGGTGTATCGGAGAGACGGAATCGAACCCTATTGGATATGGTACGATCCATGATGAGTAATGCTGAGTTACCGCGATCTTTCTGGGGTTATGCGCTAGAATAAGCGGCATATCTTCTGAACAGGGCTCCTACCAAGACTGTGCCTACCACTCCATATCAGATGTGGACTGGGAAGAGACCCCATCTTCAGCATATGAAGATTTGGGGATGTCCAGCTTTTGTTAAAAAGCAGCATGTGGACAAGCTCGAGGCACGATCAGTAAAATGTTTGTTTGTGGGATATCCAAAGAACTCCAAGGGATATTATTTCTATTACGCAGAGGAACAAAAGGTCTTTGTTTCTCGTAATGCCCATTTTCTGGAACATCTGTTTTTAGAAAAGGAATCAAGTGGGAGCGAAATAGAACTGGAAGAAATTCCAGAACCACAAACCAATACTGAAAGTTTGGTAGAACCGGAAGTTCAGGAAGAACAGGACATTCCCGCACCCCTCCGCAGGAGTAGTAGGCCGTCTCATCCGCCTGAGAGATACTACGGTTTTCTCATAGACGGGGATAGAGAGGATTGCATCATAGATGATGATGAACCTACTGACTTCCAGCAGGCCATCCAGAGCGGCGACTCGGTACGATGGCTAGATGCAATGCGGACCGAAATGGAGTCCATGTACACCAACAAAGTATGGACTTTGGACTTTGCTCCAGATGGGGTAAAACCCATAGGATGCAAATGGATCTTCAAGAAAAAGATTGGTGTAGATGGACAGGTGGAAACCTATAAGGCTAGACTTGTTGCAAAGGGTTTTCGTCAAAGACCTGGTTTGGACTATGACGAAACTTTTTCTCCAGTGGCTATGCTCAAATCCATTCGGGTCCTTCTTGGTATTGCTGCCTTCCATGATTATGAAATCTGGCAGATGGACGTAAAGACGGCTTTTCTGAATGGAAATTTAGAAGAGAGCGTCTATATGGATCAGCCAGAGGGTTTCAATCAGAGTGGGAGCAGCGGGAAAGTATGCAAGCTGCTTAAGTCTATTTATGGACTAAAGCAGGCATCGCGGAGTTAGAACATCTGTTTTGATGAGACAGTCAAAGAATATGACTTTATCAAAAATCCAGATGAGCCGTGCATATATAGTAAAGTTGTAGCCAGAAGTGTCTTATTCCTCGTTTTGTACGTGGATGACATTCTATTGATAGGAAATGATATTCCTATGCTACAATCTGTCAAAGGATTCTTGTCACACAGGTTCTCCATGAAAGACCTGGGTGATGCCTCTTACATTCTGGGGATCCGGATCTATCGTGATAGATCCAAGAGGATGTTGGGACTTTCGCAGTCCAGGTATATCGACACTGTACTGAAAAGATTCAGTATGGAAGATTCTAAGCGCGGTAATTTACCGGCTTGTCACGGAATCACCCTCTCCAAAGAGATGTCTCCCAAGACTGATTTGGAAAGGGAACGCATGTCTATTATACCCTACGCTTCTGCGGTAGGCTCTATAATGTATGCGATGTTGTGTACCAGACCAGATGTAGCTTACGCACTAAGCGTGGTAAGCCGGTATCAGTCAGACCCAGGAGAGAAACACTGGATAGCAGTAAAGAACATTCTCAAGTACCTGAGGAGGACTAAGGAGATGTTCTTGGTTTATGGCGGAAAAGACCTCAGGTTGGAGGCCTTTGCTGATTCCGGCTTCCAGAGTGATAAGGACGATTCCAAGTCCATGTCGGGTTATGTCTTTACCCTCAATGGAGGGGCGGTGTGCTGGAAGAGCTCCAAGCAGGACACCGTTGCTGACTCGACGATGGAAGCGGAGTATATAGCTGCTTGCGATGCTGCAAAAGAAGCAGTCTGGATGAAGAAGTTCCTAACAGAACTTCAGGTGGTTCCTACCATAGTTGATCCAATACCTCTGTATTGCGACAACAACGGAGCTATAGCTTTAGCGAAGGAACCAAGGTCCCATCAGAAGTCCAGACACATCTTGAGGAGGTATCACCTGATCAGGGAGATCATTGATCGTCAGGAGATCGAGGTTCGGAGAGTTGCTTCAGAAGAGAACATTGCTGATCCATTCACGAAGGCCCTTCCTCAGATTCAGTTCGAGAGGCTGCTCGAGATCATTGGTCTACGATATGCCGGTACATAGCCCTAGTGCAAGTGGGAGATTGTTAGTGTTTATGCCCTAGAAGGCCATTACTGTATCATACTAGCTTATATATTACTTAATGGAAGCTTGGGATATTCACATGTATATAACAGTCTTGCTAAACATGGTAGTATGCTACTTGTTTTTTCTATCTTAATATGTGAGTGTACGTATTGATAGAGCTCTTAGGATCATGCTTGTCTACCAGCGTTGTGATGGCAGTCACACTAGTGGGGGCTGGGTAGTCTACAAGCACATCCTTATTCAGGTCCCTGGTCGTTGGATTATCGAGACAGAGCATCGATACTCCGGAGTAGACTAGTGTGTACGCTTCTCATCCCAGTTGGGGAGATGGTCTGTCCCACAGCCGTCAGTACGTCGTACTGGAGATAGTATGCAGGTGCTCGTTAGGTTACGGGTACACCGGACAGGACTCACAGGGAACTGTTGGTTGGTTTGATACCAGTCGTGAGTGAACAGTTCCCAGGTGACATGAGTACAGCGTAGTCCGCAGACTTGACACTGCTACTTCGCCTCGAGTGTGTCCCACTGTTCTTAGATTGCTACCCTACCACGGCTCAAAGGAGTCGTGCAAACAGGTAGCAGTTGGGTGCAGTCCCGAACACTTGGAGGCAGTGGCGGTTAGACAGGATTCGTCCCTCCCGGTATTGGGAGTAGATATCGTGCTGTGTCAGAGAGCCATTACGCAAAGTCCCTGGCCAGGTCAAGCGAGATTTGCTGGTAGGTTCCAGTAGTTTCTCAGGGTGTAATGGGCTTCCCTCCGACACGACTTATACCGCTATTAGGGGACTGACGCTTGCCGCCCCCCTAGGCCCGATATGCGATAGTCTTGGACGAACGGACCGGACTGTATGGAGATTGTCACATCAGACTCAGTAGGAGTTCGGATGGGTTTTCTCATCGACCTTCTTATCGACAACTACCTGGGGACCGTTACGTACAGCTAGTGCCGCTTGCGGTCTGTGGTTAAACCCACTGCCAGCGTAGTAGTCGAGTCTCTAGAGTCCCATACAGAGAGTTTCCTACTCCAGGCGAAACGATATAGAGGTTGCATGGTTTTGCGACAAAGGGTTCGGACGCATACGTGCGTTTACGCGCGTACGACTTTCCGACAGTTTTTACCAGTCGGCTTTGGTTTAAGCCAGTTACTGGTATCCGGTTATTGGATTTATACAGTCTAAAGTTTATCCGTATTTTTACGGATCGGAGGGGCGTTCTCGTAATTACTCGAGAAGCTTCTAGAAGATGGTGACTAAGGAGGGTTATGTGTCATATTCATTAAATGAGTTATATGAGTCATGGTGGTGATTCATTCATTTCATTAATACACATTTATTGCTTAATGACTCATGTTAATGAATCGCCACTAGATATTTTATGAAGCATGATTATTCATCACTCTTTATTCTTTTCTTCCTATTAGAAAATGCTTCATATATGATATGATACTCATAACTTATTGATCATAATATTATTCACATTCTCTCTCCTCAAGCTCTCTCTCTTCAAAAGACTAATCCTCACCCTCATGTGTTGAGATCTAGGATTAGTTAGACTTAACAATCCATAACCATCACTCTATCTCAATCTATCTTCTTTGATTGGCAATCCAAGAAGGTTAGTTGCCTCAAGTTTAGAGGCTAAGCTTGGAGTTTTGCTCTCGGGTGGATCGTCTACTACCTAGAGAAGGCCGAGGAGAACAAGGAGATCGTAAAGACGAAGGACTAGTTTCGATAGGTATAATCCCTAAGCATAGTAGTTTAGAACAACTATATGTTTGGTTAGTTATCGTTTAGCTTCGATTTATGCGGTTAGTCGATGTTCGTTCTTTAAACATGATCGTTTTTGAAAATTCCGCCTCCCCACAAGTACTGGGGTGAAGTACATCGACTTACAGAAATCACACTCCATCAACCATCATCATTACAACAAAGGTCAAGCCATCATGAACCATGGAAAGTCAAGGGATGGTCCTCCATCATGAGACCATCATGAAACAACAAGATGCAAATAACACCCTCCACAAATGATTATTTGCACAATTGCAAATAAGCCCTCCTCCACCAATCTTCGGCCAATGAAAGATACAAAGAAAAATGGCCGAAACAGAAAGCAAACTGGCTACTCCAAAAAAACTGATCTCGTAATAAATTACAGGAAAACCCCGCAACTGTGTATACACACCCGCATCTGTATTCCAACCGAATACAAATGCAATGAGACAAAATCTACACTGTACTATACTATGATCCGGCTAAAACCAAAGCCCGCTAGTATAAACCCGTCCGATCATGATCCGTGCAATACCGCACGTATCTGATCGAACCCTGCCATACCTCCATACGGCCTCTACAGCGTTTCACCCGAAAACTTAAGCAACTGAATGTGGGGGACTCTAAAGACTCGTCAATACAATGGCTGTGGATTTAACCACTAGCACGTCAGAGGTATTAGCCATACGTGACGGGCTACCAGCTATTGACCAAAAGGGACGTCGATGAGCGAACTCATCCTGACACCCTACTGAGCCTGTCAGTGACAATATCCGTACAGTCCGGTCCGTTCGTCTATGAGCAACGCATGGCGGGCCTAGGGGGTTGGTAAAAGTCAGACCCCCAAAAGCTGTACAAGTCGTGTCAGAGATCAGCCCAGAACACCCTGAGATACTACTGGAATACCTACCAGTAAATCTCCTGCCTTGGCCAAGGACTTTTCATGTTCTGGCTCTCCTAGACACAGCGTGACCTCGCCCCCAATACCGGGAGAGACGAACCCCTGAAGATCCGCTCACTGCCACCATGTGGCTCGGGACTGTACCCAACTAAAACCTGTTTGCATGTCTCCTTTGAGCGTGGTAGGGTAGTGATCAAAGTACAGTGGGAACTCACACCAGACAAATGACGATCCTCAGGTCAATGAACTAACCTGTACACATGTCACCAGGGAACTGCTATCTGACGCCAGGTATAAGACCAACTAGCATGTTCTCGGCGAGTCCTGTCCGGTGTACTCATAACCCAATGAGCACCTATATACATCTTAGGTGAACCAGCTGACACCAGTGGCTTGTGAGACCGGCCACCGTCCCTCGTCGGGGTCTCGACTGTATACACTAGTCTACTCTGGAGTATCGATGCCCTATCTCGAAACTCCCACGACTAGGGACCTTTTAAGGATGTGCTTATAGACTACCAGCTCCCACGTATATGATCGCCCTCATACTGCTGGCAGTCAAGCAAGAATCCTAGGGACTCTATCAACGTGTAATAGCGACTAGTCTGGTCACCTAAAGCAGTACACGATGATAAAGATAAACCAGATAGCATTCTACCATTTTGAGTAAGACTGTCCTACCGGAATAGGTCATCCTTCAATCATTGCAATCACGTGCCTGTGATCCAATAATTGACTCTGAGGGCACTATCTCCAACAATCTCCCACTTGCACTCAAGGCTAATTATTGCGATGTCGCATACTCACAGCTCGTGTGATACCGAACACCCAACTCCTCGACTTGTCAGTCTCACAAAGCTCGCTTGCGAAACTATTGCGTTCGAGGAATAGCCTCAGTGAGTGGATCCGCCTTGATGTTTCTTTCTATGTCTCTCTATATCTCAAGTTCGCGGAGAAAGACATCTCCCGAAATGAGCAATACCTATCTTAGAATGTGTCTGGATGTCTGATGGGACCTAGCTCATAAATGAACTCCAAATCCAAACTTCTTAGACTGTATCGTCAACTGAACTTAATCAGTATCCTGTGCCATGCCTCCCTCAGTATTGCCTTGGACCACCTGTCCAAAATACTGCCCCTCGTCAGAAGGAAAACTATAACTCTGATAACCTCCTTGTCGTCCAGGCCACCTTGGAAGCCTGGAATGATAACTGTCTCCCGAATGAGGCTGTTGTTATCATATCCCTAGAACATCCACTTATGTTCTAAAACTGCTTCCGACTGTTTCTCTAAGATAGGATCAATGTCAACTTATTGCATCTAGTGCAAGAACAACTTCTGGTGTGGTACTTGACATCTCATGATTGACTCAACTGCCTGAGCAAGTGATCTTCCAATCATGCACATCCCTCTCCCCTTTAGTCTGTAAGACACCTTTAGAGAGGGTGACTCCATCACCTGCAGGTACACTACCGTTCCAGGAGTCGTCCATTCTAAATACTCTTAGAATGCTGTCTAAGTACCCTTAATTGGGAAACCACCCTAATCTAGATCTAAAACCATAGATCTAGTAACCAGTATGTCTGATATAATGTCCAAGTCCCATGTGGAGAAACCACTGTGTGACGACCAAAGTATAACCGATCGTAGTATAGGAATATCATTTCCTACTCTGTGTATGTCATCCAAATACCATGGCATCACACCCTACCACCTTCTCAACAGATCCATCCCCTATTCTGATGAGGTCAAACCTATGACTGTCACATCAGAAATAGATGATATATCTCCGCTACTGATGCTTCAGTCTATAAATAGACATAAGCCACCTATCCACCAATGCTTCCGCTGCTCTCACTGACTAAGACAACCCTCTGGCAGAGTCATATACACGTACACTTCTAAAGCTGGTTTAGAACGACGCTATACTCATCCACCTGCCGGGTCTCACAGTCTGGAACAACAGTAATGGCAAGTCTGGGTAAACAAGAACTTCCCTGTCACTGTCCTTGAGGCTACCGGAGTACCTCTCGGGTGCCTGAAGTTACCCACTTTATCTGCGGAGCGGCCAATGGAATGTCAAACCAGATTGAATCTTTAGGTTCCTATCAAATCTTCAGTAATCTTTTGTGGTTCTGGAATCACTTCCAGTTTTACCATACTCCCACTACAGTTTTCTGAAAAAAAATCCATTTTTATTAAAACTGTGGCGAGTCTAGAACAATATCACTATTGATCTTCCAGATGGTAGAAAGTCAACCCTCGTCATAGCCTGCGTCAACCCACAAACAGCCATTACAAAAATGTGCCTTGAGTTATCCAGAGTCTGGTTTTAAGCATAGGCCGGACAACTCCCCGTATCTTAACATCGTTAAGATATGAACTGTTCTATATCCAATATAGAACCAGAGGCACTGATTTAATTGAACCAGATTCAAATCATGTAGCTATCTCCAGTGCATGTCAACTAAATGGAGAGAGGCCGATCAGCGTTACTCAACTTAGGAATGCTTCCAATTATGAGTAACCTGAAAGAGAAGCAAGATCTCTTAATCATTACTATCAACTGAATACCATACACAAGTATCTACATCTTCGATCACCTTGAAGAATCCTGATACTTGCAACTCCTGGTTCTCTACTCTATTCATATACCTATAACTTCTCAAAATTCGGACCCTGTGTTTCTACGAAACTCCTGTCTAATAACTAGAGAAGTCATAAGTAAACCGAATATAGTACGAAGACTAACCCCTCTGTCCTGATGGACCCTGGACAACATACAATACTCTGTATAAGTCCTTTTAGTCTGATAACTCATTCATTGTGTGTCGTAAGTTGAAAACTGTACTGTGGTTTTGAAGAATTACATCGCTGTTTAATGCTCCATACCTAACCATCCACTGATATATGTAAATGTCACGAACATAATTTCAAAAAGGTATATCTCACTCTATAAAAATAGACGTACAAATATATCAATTTGAAATTGGTGCATAACAACGAATATTCAAAACCAAATATTTGCCGACCGGCAAACAACCCAGGTGACTTCCTCAAATATCACCGATTACAACGAATCCCGACATAATGAGGATGATCACCCAATTCCCAATAACTTACTCCCACTCATCATCTGTAAAAGCATACAGATGTGAGAATCATACCTGGTAAATACATATCCTGGAGTAAGGAGTAATTGGGAAATCAGTTTTCTTTTAACAGTACACAGTGAAACTGAAACATTGAAATGTTTTGATGGGGTATCCCGGTATTCCTAGTAATGCCTCATCCATTATCCAGATTCACAACTGTAACCGTGTAATTCTTTTCCATCTTTCCAAATCCCTTTATATGTCTTTAGTCATTACCTTCTCTACACCCCTTCGGGCCAAATGGTTTTCTTCCTTCCCTACCGTTCGGCACCAGCCCATGGTTTGGAAGAAGACTATCTAATAAGCATAATGGGTATACTGTCCTAATCCTAGGAGCACTCGCAATGCGAGAGAAGGTGAAGATAAAAGACAACCGAATAAACCTTATTCCTATTTCTCTTGAACCAGAATCCATCCCCGAACTGGAACGAGTTCCTTTCGAGTTCGTATATAACCATACAATGTAGTATCCAATAAACTGTGGATCTTCATAGTGATACAGAGTGTCCTGGAGAAATACAAAAGTGAAGTGGGATTGGCGAAGAAATACTTGGTTTGGTCGTGAATAGCAGTCGCAATTTACTTTGTCCTCTTACTAATCCCTTTCTTTGTCTTAACTTAATACCTTTTGTACACCATCGTTAGGCTAATTGGTTTTCTTCATTCCCTACCGGTCGGCACCTTCCTATGGTTTGGAGGAAGACTATCCAATTTGCGTAATAGGTGTACTGTCTCCTAAACCAATGAGCACTCGCAACCTGAGAGAAGGTAAAATAAAAAGACAAATGAATAGTCCTATCCGTTTTCTCCAAAACCGGAAACCATCCTCAAATAAATTCCTTCGAGTTCATATATAACCATACGATGGTTTTGTCCAATGGAAGTGGACGTTCGTAGTAATACGGGGTGTCCTGGAGAAAAGGGTAAAAGTAAGAGTGGCAATGAGGTTTGCAACTCTGACAATCCAAAAGCCAGTGTTAAAGAAGGTTCGGTTAATTTTGGTCACTGAGTCATAGTCTAGGATCGGGTCAAAGGTCGCTGCCAAAGAGAGAGAGAAAAGAAACACTCAGCGTGCACTCTAACCTAGATCAGAATGGTTACCAATTTATCTAATCTGGAAACCTCCCACTTTAACCTCAAACTCTCCTCCAAACCTGAAAGAAGAATTAGTCGGGGTCACCCGAGGAGTAAACTAACTCATCAGTGGGAATCGGGATCCAACTATCATCGCATGTAAACGTGACGGAATCCGCTCACGTCATCACACTCCAGAAGGTATGCGCATATCTGGCAAGTTTCAGTTTCTTTAGAAACTCCCGATGTGATTTCTGCCCCATGCTCCTATGACCTTGACGAAGGCCAACAAATCATAAGTCACATGTCAAGTTCTACCCGTCATTGTCCAGGTTAATTTGAGCCCACCCGCACAAGCCCTTGACTTTGGCCAACAAGGCTATACGACTGCCCTAAACCAACGCATCTATCTATGCAGCAGAAAGGCAACAAGCAGCTACCATACACTATGCCTTGACGAAGGCAAACAAACATAGCATGAATACTACGTGATACCCGTCTGAAACGACGGAGGGCTACGAATGGTTTCTGGCGAAAACCTTTAACGTAATGAACTTGATATCGTTGAAGGAACCGGATAGCTTTTTATAAAAATATAGTGATGAAAACCTTTGCTAAAGAGGTCACTTCCGGTGAAGGGATCTCGGCTCTTTCCCCGTAGAATAAGGTGCAGGTTATTCCAACTGAATACCACGATGCAAAGCAAAAATAATCGGCTATAGTGAAGTTATTGCCCTGACGCAAACTTTTTGTCCAAGGGGTCACTCCCGGTAAAGGGATCTCAGCCCTTGCCTCGTCAACTGAGGAGCAGGATATTCCAACTGAATACCACGATGCAAAAAAAAAAGAGAACGTCCTTGCAATAACGGCTTTTTGAAAAGTGTTCCAACAACATCAGAATAGGTTCGTTTTTAACTTGCATTGATCCGAATCAACGCTGTCCCATCAATTGATCACACCACAAAGAACGAAATATAATGATGTACGTATATGCCATCCGCATTCGCCACTTGGTCCCGTCATTACCCGTTAGGTTAGATAACTAACGACAGAGCGGGCACTGGACTAGTGCGGATGCAAAACATATACAACATCTACTAATATATATATAATATATAATATTTCGCTCAAGGCGTGATAAAATGCAACATCACAGAAATGTACAGCATCACAGAACAATACAGATATCTGGGATCCCCGGGTTTCACAGAGCCGCTACTAAAACCCGACGTTCCCCTGGTCGTGTGGATAGCCTGTGCAATGAATCCTAGACCCCAACGGGCGCGGCAAGTTACCCGCCAAAACCTAAAGCGAGGCAACCCCCTTCAGCAATGTGAATGGACCACCCAGCACTTCACGAAATCCGGTAACTTAGGCACCCCTCCTGGGTCAACCTGTACCCCCTACGAGTGCGGCGAATAGCCCGCCAATTCTAAAGTAATGCCCCCTCCGTCTCAATGCCATGAGATGCGGGCTCGTTGCCCTCTAGAATCCGGCTATCCGTGCATCCCTCCGCGGGGTAATCCTAGTACAGAAAGTAAAATATACATACAACGGGTACATCGACCCAACCTGGTCATGCCCCAAAAGAATAATATACAACAGGCAGTGACGGCAGACCACATGTCGGACGCTCGCCCCACAATATCAAATGTACATAATACAACAAAACTGTACTACCACTACAACCAGGCAATCCCCCATGACCAATCCGCAACATCACAGCATAACACAGAACATCAATGTGAATGTCACGTTCGCAAATTCGTCTAACCGGGCTATAGCAGTTAGACAGGATTTACCGATCAAGTGACATTCACGGTCGCTGATATAATGTAAATACTGTGAACTAATGTGTTTAAAATATCCGATCGATCAAATTTTATCAAGTGGACCCCAAGCAATACTGTAGCAGATGAAGAAATTCTGGGCCCAAAAAGAATGTTTCAAAAACCCTATTTTCAAGTAAGGAGGCCTCTGTAAAATTTTAGGGCTATGAACAGTGAAAAGAGTGGCGGAACCGCGGCCCAAGCATAGGTTTGGCCGCGGTTCCGCGGTGGTATAGACTGTTCACGAGACCAAATTTTCCCCGAACTCTTAAAATTCCCTGCACATCATTCTGAAACAACCTGAAAAATTTTTGGAGCTAAAAAAATTTCGACAGAAAACTGATGTTTTGAAAAACACGGTTTTGGAACATTTGTTCGATCGGAAGTGTAAACACGTTAGACCAAGCTAGACTAGGTTAATGGCGAGGCTCTGATACCACTATAAGCGCACGGCGGCGCCCCGGCCGTCAATCCGACGCCGGAATACGGAAGCGTTGCTTAACTTTAACTTCTCATAACCGGCACCACCGCGCACTAAAAACCCGGATCGTGCCATTAATCTAGTCCTAGCTATCTAGAAAGGGGGTTGAGAGATATACCGAGCGATCCGTGTCCTTCGGTCTTCTCGTCGTCGTCCCGTTCTCCCGCGGAATGTCTGGTCTCCACCTCAACGCCGGAAAGGCACCACGTCGCCGGCTTCTTTTACGGGCTCCCACCTCTATACCGAGGCAACTCGGGCACAAAGTTGGCGAGTCGACGTGCCCAAGATTTGCTATAGAATGTGTGTAGAACTCATGTCTCATTTTGGGGTAGTGGATGTTGCCTTTTGTGGAGGAAAGGAACTAAGACCATTTTGGAGATTATACTTTGGGAATTTTGTAGCATGAAAAGAGCAAAATTCCCACACCCAAAAAATTGGGCAGCCCCCACTTGGCCGGCCATGCATGGTGGTGAGTAGAGAAGAGAGTGAGAGAATGAGGGAAAGTCTCACAAGCATAATGCAAGAGAGAGATAAAATCTTATCATGAAAAGAAATGATCACATACTCAAAACCACACTCCATCAACCATCATCATTACAACAAAGGTCAAGCCATCATGAACCATGGAAAGTCAAGGGATGGTCCTCCATCATGAGACCATCATGAAACAACAAGATGCAAATAACACCCTCCACAAATGCTTATTTGCACAATTACAAATAAGCCCTCCTCCACCAATCTTCGGCCAATGAAAGATACAAAGAAAAATGGCCGAAATGGAAAGAAAATGGGTAACTCCAAAAAACTGATCCCGTAATAAATTACAGGAAAACCCCGCAACTGTGTATACACACCCGCATCTGTATTCCAACCGAATACAAATGCAATGAGACAAAATCTACACCGTACTATACTGGGATCCGGCTAAAACCAAAGCCCGCTAGTATAAACCCGTCCGATCATGATCCGTGCAATACCGCACGTATCTGATCGAACCCTGCCATACCTCCATACGGCCTCTACAGCGTTTCGCCCGAAAACTTGAGCAACTGAATGTGGGGGACTCTAAAGACTCGTCAATACTATGGCTGTGGATTTAACCACAAGCACGTCAGAGGTATTAGCCATACGTGACGGGCTACCAGCTATTGACCAAAAGGGACGTCGATGAGCGAACTCATCCTCACACCCTACTGATCCTGTTAGTGACAATATCCATACAGTCCGGTCCATTCGTCTATGAGCATCGCATGGCTGGTCTAGGCGGTTGCTAAAAGTCAGACCCCCAAATGCGGTACAAGTCGTGTCAGAGATCAGCCCAGAACACCCTGAGATACTACTAGAATACCTACCAGTAAATCTCCTGCCTTGGCCAAGGACTTATCATGTTCTGGCTCTCCTAGACACAGCGCGACCACACCCCCAATCCCGGGAGAGACGAACCCCTGAAGATCCGCTCACTGCCTCCATATGGCTCGGGACTTTACCCAACTAAAACCTGTTTGCACGTCTTCTATGAGCGTGGTAGGGTAGTAATCAAAGTACAGTGGGAACTCACACCAGACAAATGACGTTCCTCAGGTCAATGAACTAACCTGTACACATGTCACCAGGGAACTGCTATCTGACGCCAGGTATAAGACCAACTAGCATGTTCTCGGCGAGTCCTGTCCGGTGTACTCATAACCCAATGAGCACCTATATACATCTTAGGTGAACCAGCTGACACCAGTGGCTTGTGAGACCGGCCACCGTCCCTCGTCGGGGTCTCGACTGTATACACTAGTCTACTCTGGAGTATCGATGCCCTATCTCGAAACTCCCACGACTAGGGACATTTTAAGGATGTGCTTATAGACTACCAGCTCCCACGTATATGATCGCCCTCATTCTGCTGGCAGTCAAGCAAGAATCCTAGGGGCTCTTTCAACGTGTAATAGCGACCTGTCAGGTCACCTAAAGCAGTACTCGATGATAAAGATAAACCAGATAGCATACTATCATCTTGAGTCAGACTGTCCTACCGGAATAGGTCCTCCCTCAATCATTGCAATCACGCGCCTGTGATCCAATAATTGACTCTGAGGGCATTATCTCCAACAGCTACTACATCATTTCTCCTGAATCAGGGAAACCCTCTGTGTGGGACTCTAAAGACTCGACAGTACTCTGGCTGTAGGTTTAACCACACGCACGTCAGCGGCACTAGCTGTACGTAACGGCTATCCAGGTACCTGTCGAAAAGAAGGCCGATAAGAAAACTCATCCGGATCTCCTACTAAGCCTATCCATGACAATATCCACACAGTCCGGTCTCTTCGTCAAAGAGTATCGCATACCGGGTCTAGGGGATGGTGAACGTCAGACCCTAACAACCTGATAAGTCGTGCCGATGTGGCTCAGGACCAATCCGGGAAACTACTGATCAACCAATCAGTAAATCCCAAGTGCTTTGGCTAAGGTCTTATGGTCCTGACCAATCGAATCACAGTACGATATCGACTCCCTATACCGGGAGAGACGAATCCCCGACAATCGCTCACTGCCTCTATGTGGCTCAGGACTGAACCCAACCAAAACCTATTTGCACGACTCTGTAGAGCCATGATAGGGTAGTGATCAAAGTTCAGTGGGAACTCACATGATACAAATGCCGATCTAGGGTCCAAAGACTAACATGTACACATGTCACCTGAGAACTTCCATCTGACGATAGGTATAGTACCATATGGAAGATCTCGGCGAGTCCGTCCAGTGTACTCACACCCAGTGAGCACCTGTATACGATCTTAGGTGCATCAGACCAATAGCTGCAGGACCAACCATCCCCCGACGGGGCTAGAAACGTACACACCAGTCTACTCTGGAGTATCAGTGCCCAGTCTCGATACTCATGCGACTAGGGACCACTTAAGGATGTGCTTATGGACTACCCTGCTCCAACAAGTATGATCGCCATCACAACGCAGGTAGTCATGCAAGATCCTAGGGGCTTTATCAACATGTAACCGCAATATGTAATAACGAGTATGACATATGCCATGTTAAGATAAAGAAAAACCACAATAGTATACTACCGTATCGAGTCTTTATCAATATGTGCAAATCAGATATAATAACAATAAATACACATATCCCGATAAAGACAAGTCAAATAATATACTATAAAACAGAGCAAGATTGTTTTGTACATACATATCCCTAGTATCCATATGTATACATATACAATACTGACCTCTAGGGCATGCACATCCAACAATCTCCCACTTGCACTAAAGGCCAGTGATTGACGTACCGCATACCCAACATCCTAAAAAGTCGCTCGAACTGTGCTTGAGGGAGGGCCTTTGTAAATGGATCCGCCGTGTTGTCTTTTGTATCCAATCTCCGGACCTCGATCTCCTGGCGATCTACAATCTCCCTGATCAGGTGATACCGCCTTAAGATGGATTTCTGATGGGACCGTGGTTCCTTCGCTAAAGCTATAGCCCTATTGTTATCACAATACACTGGTATTGGATCCACAATGGACGGAACCACCTGAAGTTCAGCTATGAACTTCTTTATCCAGACCGCCTCTTTTGCGGCATTGCTAGCAGCAATGTATTCAGCCTGCATCGTCGAGTCTGCGAAGGTATCCTGTTTGGAACTCTTCCAACATACCGTCCCTCCGTTGAGGGTAAACACAAAACCCGAGATAGACTTGATGTCATCCTTATCACTCTGGAAGCTTGAGTCGGTAAAGGACTCAACCCTGAGGTCTCCATTACCGTAAATCAGGAACATCTCCTTAGTCCTTCTTAGGTACTTGAGAATGTTCTTTACTGTTGTCCAGTGGTTCTCACCCGGGTCTGACTGATACCGGCTTACCACGCTTACCGCGTAAGCTACATCTGGTCTTGTACATAGCATCGCATACATTATAGATCCCACCACCGAAGCGTAGGGTATAGTGCTCATGCGTACCCTCTCCTCGTCAGTCTTGGGAGACATCTCCTTGGAGAGGGTGATTCCGTGCAATGCGGGTATGTTACCATGCTTAGAATCTTCCATACAAATCTCTTTAGTACGGTCTCTATGTACCTGGACTGTGAAAGTCCCAATAATCTCTTAGATCTATCTCTGTTGATCTTGATCCCCAGAATGTACGAGGCATCACCTAGGTCTTTCATGGAGAACCTTTGTAATAAGAATAGCTTGACCGATTGTAGCATAGGAATGCCATTTCCTATCAAAAGAATGTCGTCCACATACAAGACTAGGAACACGACAGTTCGTCCTACAATCTTCTTATAAATACATAGCTCATCTACATTCTTGATGAAGTCAAAATCCTTGATTGTTTCATCAAAACAGATGTTCCAGCTCCGCGATGCTTGCTTCAATCCATAAATGGATTTGAGCAACTTACACACCTTCCCGCTGCTCCCACTGTCTACAAAACCTTCTGGCTGATCCATATAAACGCACACTTCTAAACTTCCGTTTAGAAAAGCCGTTTTCACGTCCATCTTCCAGATCTCATAGTCATGGAAGGCAGCAATGGCAAGCAGGATCCTAATGGATTTGAGCATAGCCACTGGAGAAAAGGTTTCGTCATAGTCCACTCCTGGTCTTTGACGAAAACCTTTTGCAACGAGTCTAGCCTTATAGGTTTCCACCTGCCCATCCACACCAAGTTTCTTCGTGTAGATCCATTTGCATCCAACGGGTTTTACCCCAGGTGGAGCGACTTCCAGGGTCCACACTTTATTGGTGTACATGGACTCCATTTCAGATTGCATAGCATCCAGCCACTTATCAGGGTCCCTACTGATAATGACCTGCCTGAAACTAGTAGGATCATCTTCTTCCAAGATGCAATCCTCTCGATCCCCATCTATGAGAAAACCGTAGTATCTCTCGGGCGGATGAGAAATCCTACTTGATCTGCGGAGTGGCTGAGGTTCGTCCGGGGTTATTGAATCCTGAGGTTCCACCAAATCTTTAGTTATAGTTTGTCCTTCTGGAATTTCTTCCAGTTCTACCGTGCTCCCACTAATTTCTTTTGCAAGAAATTCCCTTTCTAAGAAGACAGCGTGGCGAGCAACAAACACCTTCTGTTCCTTAGTGTGGTAGAACTGATATCCTTGTGAATGTTTAGGATATCCTACAAACTTACACAAAATTGATCGTGCCTCGAGTTTGTCTGGGTTCTGCTTCTTTACATAAGCTGGACAACCCCATATCTTAATAAAATTAAGGTATGGTCTCTTCCGCTCCCACAGTGCATGTGGAGTGGTAGGCACAGCTTTGGTTGGAACCCTATTCAATACATATATTGTCGTTTCAAGGGAATATTCCCAAAATGAAAGAGGTAACTCAGCACTACTCATCATGGAGCGAACCATGTCCAATAGGGTACGGTTCCTCTGCTCCGATACGCCGTTGTGCTGCGGTGTATATGGAGGAGTAAGTTGAGAGAGAATACCATTCTCTTTTAGAAAGTTCCTGAATTCAGTGCTTAAGTACTACCCTCCTCTATCAGATTGAATGATCTTGATACTTTTTCTAGTTTGGTTCTCTACTTCGTTTTTAAATTCTTTGAATTTCTCAAAAGCTTCAGATTTATGTTTCATGAGATACACATATCCGAATCTAGCGAGATCATCAGTGAATGTGATGAAGTACGAGAACCCACCCCTTGCATGTATAGACATTGGATCACATACATCACTGTGTATGTGTCCTAAGAGCTCTGCTGCTCTTTCCCCATGTCTGGTGAACAGGGATTTTTTCATCTTTCCTTTGAGACAAGACTGACAAGTTTCATAGGATGAAAATTCGAACGTATTCAAGAGTCCATCTTTATGCAACTTACTTAGTCTTTTCTCTCCGATATGACCAAGTCTACAATGCCACATGTAGGATTCGTTCATATCTGAACTCTTCCTCTTGTGTGTCTTTTGTACATTGAGAACTGTATTTTGATTTAGAACATAGATACCATTACACAGTGTACCTTCTGCATCCAGTACCTTATCAAGGTAAATGTTCATGATATTTCTATCAAGAACAAAGTTATATCCATCCTTATCAAGTAAAGATACTAATATGATGTTGCAAAGCATGGAAGGTACATAGTAGCAATTGTTCAAAATCATAGTGTTGCCATTAAGCAGCACTAGGTGATATTCACCGACGGCCGCAGCATTAACTTGTGCTCCGTTCCCTACCCTGAGGGACATATCACCAGGTCCAACTATCCTACATTTTCTCAGTCCCTGCAATAAATTACAGATATGAGATCCTGATCTGGTATCGAGTACCCAGGAGGTAGGACTGACCGAAAAACAGTTCTAAGAACACCTGAAGAAGACACAACAGTATGTTTCTTCTTCGATGGGTTTATCAAGGAATTCTAACTTTCCTCTTTCCCTTGCTCATACTTATGATAGTTGTCGTAAGTTAGAGCCAAACCGACGTTCCCCAGCCCCGAATAAGAATTCAGATCGGTCAAGCGATACATTTTATTATCTTGATTAGGGCATAAAATGGTTGCTACCTGGGGAGAGAGAGAGAGAGAGGGAAAACACTCAGCGTGCGCTCTTGCAAGATTAGATTGGTTTATTAATTTTATCTAATCAGGATGGCTCCCACTGTTTCCTCAAATTCTTCTTCAAACCTTAAAAGAAGAACTAGTCAGGATTAATCGCACGTCACAATACTTGCTTAAACTTTCAGCCAGGCCGGTGTTGATACTTTGAGGGAGGTTTTCCAATGCTTTTGCGAAGTTCCTTAATTACATAACCTCTTTTCCCTGGAGGCATAGCCCCGCTAACACCTTTCTAGACACCTACTTGGTTTATAGCATTGATTGTTATGTGTGATAATCTACCGAGAGTAATCCTACTCATTAGTGGGATCGAGCTCCAACTATCATTGTGTGATGCACTAGATGGAATCCACTCTAGTCATCACACTCCAGAAGGTATGCTAAATCTGCAAGTTTCCTGTATATTTGAAACTCCCGATGTGGTTTTTGTCCCTAATGACCTATAACCTTGACGCTTGCCAACAAGTCATAGGCCACTAGTCAAGTTCAACCCGTCATTATCCTGGATTAACTCAAACCCACCCGCACAAACTCTTGACGCTTGCCAACAAAGCTATACGACTGTCTCGAATAATCGCATATCTATGCAACAGATAAATATCACTCAGCTACCGTTCACTGTGTCTTGACGCTTGCCAACAAACACAGCACGAATACTAGGTGGTATCTATCTTAAATGACGGAGGACTACGGCTGGGTTTTTGGCGAAAAACCCGTTGACGTAATGAACTTGATATCGTTGAAAGAACCTGAGTAGTTTTGTAAATATATAGTGGCGAAAACTTCTGCTAAAGAGGTCACTCCCTATGAAGGGATCTCGGCTCTTTCCTCATCGAATGAAGTGTAGGATATTCCAAACTGAATACCACGATGCAAAGCAAAAATAGCCGACTATATTGAAGTTATTACCCTGACGCAAACTTTTACTCAAGGGGTCATTTCCGGTGAAGGGATCTCGGCCATTGTCTCGTCGAATGAGGTGCTGGATATTCCAAACTGAATACCACTATCCAAAGCAAAAGAGAACATCTGTAATGTCAGTTTTTAAAATCTGGTTCCAACAACATCTTTTTAGTTTTTTATCTTCCATCAATTAAAATTAATGCGGCCCCATCAAATTTGTAACCTATCACACAAGAAAAGAACAAGAATAAAATCTACGTATATGCCATCCGCATTCACCACGGGGCCCCGTCATCACCCGTTAGGTTACTTAACTAACGACAGAGCGGGGGTTAGACTAGCGCGGGTGCAAAACATATACAACATCTACTAGTATATATATAATTATATATAACATTCATCCCAGGCATGATAATAAACAACATCACAGATAACATTACAGAATGGCGGATAATCTTGGAGCCCCGGGTTTCATTTGAGCCGCAAATAAAACCCGACGTTCCGGTCGTGTGGATAGAATGTGCAATGTAAACCTGTGCCTTCTACGAGTGCGGCGAATAGCCCGCCAGTTCTAGAATGAAGCCCCCTCCGTCTCAGCGCCATGAGATGCGGGCTTGTTGCCTTCTAGAACCCGACTATCCGTGCACTCCGCCGTGGGGTAATCCTAGTACAGAATATTAAAAGAAAATATATAAACGGTGACATCGACCTCAGCCCGGTCGTGTCCCAAAATAATATACAACCTGGCAAAGTCGACAGTCCACAAGTCAGACGCTCGCACTGCAATAACAAATGTACAAATGAGTTATAAACTATATTTCTAACATTGCACCACATGCTATCCACCATGACAATCCAACCATAATCACAGCACAATCACACAACATCAACGCGTATGTCACGTTTGCAAAACCCGTCTAAAGGAACATATAGCAATCAGACGAGTTTTACCGATCGAGTGACATTCCCTGTCGCAGATAAAAGTGAATGTACTGAAAACAAAATACATGTTTTAAAATTACGATCGACTAAACTCTCCAAGTGGGCCCTAAGTATTAAACCAATACTGTAACAAAACTGGGCCCAAAATTTTTTTTCTCCAGAAACCACAATTCCAAAAATAAGAGGTCCAGAAGAAATTTTGTTCACGTGGGAACCAAAACGGCCGTTGCGCGGTAGCGCATCCGTCCTAATCCGTTTTCTTGAGGAACCGCTGCCAATAAGTGATTTGCGCGGCGGTTCCGCGGCGGTTTGGAGGGAACACGTGACCAAATTTCTTCAGAGGTCTTAAAAAAGTCTGCATGATTTTCTGAGACCATAAAATTGATTTTTCGAGCACTTTTAAAAATCGACAGAAACTTCATGAAATGAAAAGCGGTTTTTGGAATTTTTGGTCGATCATTATTCATAACACGTTTGAACTAGCTAGTATTGGTTTTATGGGGTGGCTCTGATACCATGTTAGGTTATATTCATGCCCGAGCCTCCAAACGAGGCGGTTTGCGGAACAAAATTTTTTCTAGAGCTTTAAAAGGGGCGCAAAGATAACTCAAAATCCGGATCTTTACCATAAAACCAACTAGTAAACAAAGAGATGCTAACTACTATGAAAAATGGTATACCAAAAGAATCGAGTCCTTCGGTCTTGGTTCTTCATCCTTAGCTCCTTGCATCCACCTTGAACATGTTTGAACTCCAACTCTGGCTCCATCGGTCCTCCGGGATCGAGCTTGTTCTCCGACCTCCTTTCGTCGTAGACGATCCATCCGGGGAGTATGATCCATGGCTCTAGCTACTAACTATGTAACTAAAGGAGCAACTAGAGAACTTGGTTTGCTAAACCAAGTAGTCTAGGATGTAGTTTAGAGATCTAAGTGTCAAGCTATCTCTTTCTTGCCTCTTCACTTGATTCTCAACTCATGAGAAGGTAGTGAAGAGGAAGAAGATGAAGGTGGAGGAGGCTAGAGAGAAAGAGAGGAATGAGAGCTCAAGAAATTATGAAGCATCCTTGGAGAGAGAAAATCAATACCAATGTTTTGTATATGAATTTTTAGAATAAAAAATCCATAACCATGCTTCAATAGTAACTACAAATTAATTATAAATTCATTTGTTCACTATTGAAGCATGGTCAACTCCATTCCTCTCACTTTACACCTCATTTCCATTTATGAAAAAAATGGAAAATACTAAATGAGGTGGCCACCTTCTAGAAGGAAATCTGTAGTAAATACGGATTTCAATCTACTGTATAAATATACCGGAAATCAGATAAAAATCCGAATGCCCAAAAGAGATAGAATAACACAAAGAACGTAATACTAGAATATATATATCGAAATACATATACGTAAATTATTAAATCAATACCTGATTTAATAATTCGGCTCAAACCCGAGCCGGCTAGTATTACAAACTGTCCGATCGAAAATCCTAGTACAAAGTACATCAATCGATCGAACCCTGCACGTATCCAATATGACTACTACATCATTTCGCCTGAATCAGGGAAACCAACTGTGTGGGACTCTAAAGACTCGACAGTACTCCGGCAGTGGGTTTAACTACAAGCATGTCAGCGACACCAGCTGTACGTAACGGCTACCCAGGTACCTGTCGAAAAGAAGGCCGATGAGCAAACTCATCCGGATCTCTTACTGAGCCTATCCGCGACAATATCCGCACAGTCCGGTCTCTTCGTCAAAGAGTATCGCATACCGAGTCTAGGGGATGGTGAACGTCCGACACTAACAACCTGATAAGTCATGCCGTTGTGGCTCAGGACCAATCCGGGAAACTACTGATCAACCTATCAGTAAATCCTAAATGCCTTGGCCAAGGTCTTATGGTCCTGACCAATCAAATCACAGTGCGATATCGACTCCCTATACCGGGAGAGGCGAATCCCTGACAATCGCTCACTGCCTCCATGTGGCTCGGGACTGAACCCAACCAAAACCTTTTTACACGACTCAGTAGAGCCGTGGTAGGGTAGTGATCAAAGTTCAGTAGGAACTCACATGAGACAAATGCCGATCTCGGGTCCAAAGACTAACCTGTACACATGTCACCTGAGAACTTCCATCTGACGATATGTATAGTACCATATGGAAGTTCTCGGCGAGTCCGTCCAGTACACTCACACCCAGTGAGCACCTGTATACGATCTTAGGTGCATCAGACCAATGGCTGCGGGACCAACCATCCCCCGACGGGGCTAGAAACGTACACACCAGTCTACTATGGAGTATCAGTGCCCAGTCTCGATACTCACGCGACTAGGGACCATTTAAGGATGTGATTATGGACTACCCTGCTCCCACAAGTATGATCGCCATCACAACGCAGATAGTCAAGCAAGATCCTTGGGGCTTTATCAACATGTAACCGCAATATGTAATAACGAGTATGACATATGCCATGTTAAGATAAAGACAAACCACAATAGTATACTACCGTATCGAGTCTTTATCAATATGTGCAAATCAAATATAATAACAATAAATACACATATCCCGATAAAGACAAGTCAAATAATATACTATAAAACCGAGAAAGATTGTTCTGTACATACATATCCCTAGTATCCATATGTATACATATACAATACTGGCCTCTAGGGCATATACATCCAACAACGATGAATAGCCAAACCCACATCCCTAGACCCCTACGAGAGCAGCAAGCAACACTGCCAATTCTAGGGTTAGGAGACCTGATCTCGACTCCTCGAGATGGTCTCTAACTTGACCTTAGAACCCTTTTACTTGTGCTCCCCGCCCTGGGTCTACCTAATGCGGAAAAGTAAATAATATACAATGGTGACATCATCCTCAGCCCGGAAGTGCCCAAATAAAAGAATATTACATACAATGAATTTTACATGAATGAAAAAGAAAAACTCTCATCTCACATAAAACCCCCGGCTATTCAAAACGCGACGATCCAATATAACATATCACAGCAACGCATAATAGCACATATCATCAACGTAAGTAAATATGCGTATCCCAATTGTCGTTGATGTATAGAGATGAAACCGGCGATACACCACATATTAAACTTACGGTCGCAGAAAAGAAAGTGTAAAACTACAACAGTTGGAATCCTCAACCTCCTTAGACATCGCATGCCTAACCAAATGAATTCCTTAGACATCTCATGCCTAACAATTATAAACCCTGCATTTTAGTCTTAATCTCAAAAACACTTTTCAATATCAAGTCGGGCAATTCAACAAGATTCCCGACATCCTGATCGAATGATCGTTGCAAACTTTAGTAGACGGCCGCACCCCCGAATGCCGTCGACGAAGTGCACTAAGGCGGAACACCGTTGTCGTGAGCACCCGAAAGGATGCTTTTGGCGACGGGGTTCTCCTACAGTCACTTGGTCGGGACTATGGGGCGTGGCTTTCTATTAAGTTTACTCGACGAGTATCCGCGTACGCTACGTGATTGCGACGGACTTTTGATCACATCAAAATCCCGTGGCTACCGATCATATGAGACTAAACTGCTAAATTTACAACATTCAAATTAGTTATCTCATAACTACTTGTGGATTCCAAATATTGTATCACATTCCAGATAAATAGACAATGTTAAACTTTCCGATCGAATAAACAGACACCCAAGATTTCCCAAATAGCTCAACAGTTGAGCGGAGTTCAAAAAAAATCCATCACATGCCACAGTACCGATGGTCCAGCCGTAGAAGGGTCAAACCAACGCCTCACATGTGGCAACGCCGTACTGCCCCAAACCCTAAGGTTTAGAAGAGGTTCAGACGGTCACATAATTGAGTTAAGATTTGTGTTCTTCTAGAGGGTCCACCGCGTTACTTGCACGACTAAGAACGTTCTTAAACTACAGAAAAATCCAACACTTGGAAATTTTCCGGCAGGAGAAAAAGTGAGTTATTTGTTAGTGTATATGCCCTAGAGGCCATTACTGGATCAAACTAGTTTGTATATTACTTAAAGGAAGCTTAGGATATTCACCTTATATAGACAATCTTGCTCAAAATGGTAGTATGCTACTTGGTTTGTTTCTACTTCAATGTGTACATGTTGTTATTTTAGTATATCACCTATACACATTAGTGGAGCCCTTACGATCTTTGCTTGATTACCAGCGTTGTGATGGCAGTCACACTAGTGGGGGCTGGGTAATCTATAACCAAATCCTTATGCAGGTCCCTAGTCGCTGGATTATCGAGACAGGGCATCGATACTCCGGAGTAGACTAGAGTATGCGCTTCTCATCCCAGAGTGGGAGATGGTCTGTCCCACAGCCATCAGTATGTCGTACTGTAGATAGTTTGCGGGTGCTCGTTTGGTTACGAGTACACTGGACAGGACTCGTCGGGAACTAATTGGTTGGTATTATACCTATCGTCAGTTATCAGTTCCCATGTGACATGAGTACAGCTTAGTCCGCTGACTTGACACTGTCACTTCGCCTCAAGTGTGTTCCCACTGTACTTTGATTACTACCCTGCCACGGCTTAAAGGAGTCGTGCAAACATGTAGTAGTTGGGTGCAGTCCCGAAGCACTTGGAGGCAATGACGGTTAGACAGGATTCGTCTCTCCCGGTATTGGGGGTTGACATCGCGCTGTGTCTAGGAGAGCCATTACACGAGTAGTCCCTGGCCAGGGCAAGCAAGATATACTGGTAGGTTTCCAGTGTTATCTCAGGGTGTTATGGGCTTCACTCCGACACGACTTGTACCGCTATTAGGGGACTGACGTTTACCGCCCCCTAGGCCCGCCATGCGATGTATCAGACAAACAGACCGGACTGTACGGAGACTGTCACATTCAGGCTCAGTAGGAGTTCAGATGGGTTTCACCTCGTCAGTCTGCTTGTCGGCATCTACCTGGGGACCGTTACACACAGCTAGTGCCGCTTGCGGTCTGTGGTTAAACCCACTGCCAGCGTAGTGTCGAGTCTTTAGAGTCCCACACAAAAAGTTATTCGCCTTTAGGCAAAAGAGTAGAGGTCGCATGGTTTTGCGACAGGGTTCGGTCACATCCGTGCACTTGTGCACGTTTAGTGTCCGGACAGTTAACACTAGCGGGCTTTGATTTAAGCCAGATCCTAGTGTACGTTTTGGGATTGGTTTTATCTCGTATGTATTCGTGTTCCTCGGAACGCGGATGCGGGTGTGTATGCACAGTTGATAGAGAGACAGAGACAAAGGATTCTCATTAGGGTTGTTGACTGTTGACTGTTGAGTATTGACTTTTTGCTAAACCCTAATGAGAATATGAAATATAATTAACAATAATATTAATTAAGTATTATAGTGACATGGTTGTTGAGGGGTTGACTTTGTTAACTTGTTGACTTTGTTGACCGGTTGACTAGGTTGGACTAGTTGACCATCATCATGACAATAGCTATCATTTCAAGGCAAAGACTTTTGCTTGCTTGTTTATCTTGTGCAAAATGAGTGCATGAAATGATATGGCTATTTTGACTTAAACCATCACTAATACTTGATTGCTATTATTGGTTATGATGGCTTTGGATTATGAAAGCCAAGAGAGAAAAGTCTTGCTCATTCTATCATTTCCATTCTCTCTCGTGCTTGAGCTCTCACCCTCTTCCTCTTGCTCTCCCCCTCTCTCTAGTCTATGGTTCACTTGTCTCATTTGTTGAGAAGCAAGAACCATAGAGAAAAATCCCAACACACTCTCCTCTACTCATTCTAGTTCATAAGGTTTAGCAAACCGAGTGAACTAGTTTCTTCAAAGTTCGAAGAAGAAGCCAAAGGTAGAAGCTTTCGGATGGATCGATCTTCGGCGCAAGGAGACGACGGGGTGAAGCCGATCCGTACACCATCGAGAGTTGAAGACGAAGGAGTTCAAGAAAAAAAGGTATAACCCCATAACCGAGTAGTTAACAACTCCTAGTTAGGTTGTTAGTTAGATGTTTAACAAAGATCCGTTTTGAGTCCATGTTACCGCCTCTAGAAAATCGTTTTTCATCAAATTCCGCAAGCCCGTAAGTACCGGGAGAGGTAGCATGGACTTACAGTGGTATCAGAGCCAGGTTAAACACTACCTAACATGTTTGCATAGTAACTAGAAATTCGATCGGAGAAAAAGTCCCGAAATAGACCCTGAAATCAAACTTGCTGTCGATTTTTTAAGTTCTGTAAAAATAATAAATCATGCTTTAAAAATCGACTCAGGGTTTTTATAAGATACTGTAGAAAAACGGTGCAGAGAACCCATCAAACCGCCACGGAAACGCGGCAATAGTTTGCTATTGCCGCGGTTCCGCGGCCGTCTTAGCTCTTCTCTGGATCTTCTTTACTGCAGTATACTCAGTGGGGTATTTTGGGAATTTTGGTATATGTTTTTTTAGCCCAGATTTTCCAGAAAGAAAAATTTGTTTTTGGGGCTTGAAAAACCGTATTTTTATCGAACTTCTAAAGACTAATGCTAACGGGTTTCATATCTGTGATGTGATATTTGTATTGAACGTCTGCTAATCTCTATATGTCGATTAGTGGGGGTTATACAAATCTGTGATCTGTAATGTTGTTGGTATGTGTATATGAATTCATTGGATTGTCGCGGGTGAATAGCCGGGGGTTGTGAGACGAGAGTTTTCTTTTCTTTCAATTCATGTAAATTTCTAAATTGATGTAATATTATTTGTATGGCTGCACAATCGGGTCGGGGTTGTAGCCGTCATTGTATAATTTCTTTTTACTGTTTTTGCTCCTAGGATAGACCTATGGAGGGGTGCACAAACTACCGGGTATCTCGAAGTGCCGAGTGGCCTACTCACGGTGTTGAGGGAGGTTGCTCCGCTTCGGGTAGTTGGCGGGTAGTTTGCCGCACCCGTAGGGGTCTTGTGTGGGGTATTGGCTATTCACCGTGACCGTGTAATCTGCTTTTCGTTACAGGCTTGTACGAATTGCGGGTTCCTAGTATATCCAATGTGTTCATCTGTGATCTGAAATAGCTATCATTGCAATATATATATATCTATATATGATATTATTTAGGCGTTGCTTATGTTTTACAGCCGCGCTAGCCCAGCCCCCGCTCTGTCGTTAGTTAAGTAACCTAACGGGTAATGACAGGGCCCCGTGGCGAATGCGAATGGCATAAGCGTACGTTATATTTTGGTTGTTTTCTGCAATGGTAGGATTAAATGATGGGACACATTAAAAGAACTAATGCAAGAAAAATATGCATTAAAAGAACTATGCAAGAAAATAAACCAAGTAAAAGTCGTTGGAACACTTTCGAAAAACCACTCGGTTCTTTTCAAAACCAACTTTTACATGCGGAGCTTGAGCCACTCCTTTTAAAAGCTATCTCGTTCCATCGATTATATCAAATTCACTACGTTCACGGTTTCGCCAAAACCATTCGTAGCCCTCCGTCGTTTCACATGAATAGTCAATAGTATTCAAGCTATGTTTGTTGGCCAAAGTCAAGGCATAGTGATTGGTAGCTATTGGGTATTCATGTGCAGCATAGATAGATGCGTTGGTTTGAGACAGTCATACCGCCTTGTTCGCCATAGTCAAGGGTAGGTACGTATGGGTTCAAATTAACCTAGAGAATGACGGGTAGAACTTGACATGTGACTTATGATTTGTTAGCCAAAGTCAAGGTCATAAGAGCATGGAAATCCACATCGGGAGTTTCGTAAGTACTGAAACAAGCTAGCGCTGTATACCATTTGGAGTGTGATGATTCTGGTAGGATTCCTTTAGTTTTGTCACGCGATGATATTTGGATCCCGATCCTACTGTGAGTATATGCTACTCCACGGGAAATTTCTCACTTAACGATCAATGCTATAAACCAAGTAAGTGTCTAGAAAGGTGTTAGCGGGGCTACGCCCACAGTGAAAAGAGGTTATTTAATTAAGGAACTTCGTGAAAGCGTTGGAAAACCTCCCTCGAAGTACCGACACCAGCCTGGCCGAACAGTTAAGCAAGAATTGTACGGTGAGATTGATCCTGACTAATTCTTCCTTTTTGGTTTGAGGAGGGATTCGAGAGACAGTAGGAGCCATCCTGTTTAGACAAACTAAAACCCACTCTAAACTTGCAAGAGCATCATGCTGAGTGTTTCTTCTCTCTCTCTCCTAATTGCAGCGACCAATCGATATGACTGAACTTAAGTTACTTCTAGATAAAAATATACTGACAGGGCCAAACTACAAAGATTGGCTCAGGAATGTCAAAATGGCAATCACTTACGACAAGCTGGGGTATCTTCTTACCACCAAAGCTCAGCCTGTCCCAGGTCCCACCTCCAGCGTCGTGGATAAGGAAATCCGTAAGACTTGGGAGATCGATTGCGCGAAGGCCAAGTGCCTCGTGCTTGCCTCTATGGACAACGAACATCAGAGGAGGCACGAGAATATGGACCTCGAATCTATATTTCTCCATACAAAAGAACTGTATGGAGAGCAATCTCGTATCGCAAGATACGAAGTGTCGAAGAAGCTATTTTCGGCAAGGTTGGCCGTCGGATCATCGGTAGTGGAACACGTGCTTAAGATGATTAGCTACATAGAAGAGCTCGCGGACCTTGGGACCACGTTGGAGAATGAGCTCTATACGGACTTGATTCTCCAGTCCCTTCCTTCCACTTACGCCCATTTTATCCTGAACTTCAACTTACAAGAAAAGGAAGTTGAACTTTCAGAACTCCTCAACATGCTAAGGAGCGCAGAGGACACCCTACAGAAAGGAAGGGAAACATCCACTTTGTTTGTAGAAGGATCTTCCTCTTCTAGGTCCAAGGCGAAAGCTAAGGGAAAGAAGAAGAAAGCCCCCGCTAAACCAAGGGGCGGTGTTAGTAAAGTGGATACGAAGGGAAAGGCAAAAGCAACAAAGAAAGTAAGGAAGTTTGTGGATAAGGAAGAATGCTTCTACTGTCATAAGAGTGAACACTGGAAGAAAGATTGCAGGGCTTGGAAGGCCAGAACACAGGATCTGAAGCAAGTTGCGGCTTCAGCTTCAGGTGTGTATGTTATTGAAAACTGTCTTTCAATAAACTCTACTTCCTGGGTATTGGATACCGGATCAGGATCTCATATCTGTAATTCTTTGCAGGCACTGAGAAAGCGTAGGGTTTTGAAGGCAGGTGATATGACCCTCAGAGTTGCAAACGGAGCTGGCATGGATGCTGAGTCCGTGGGGGACTATCACCTGGCTTGTCAGATGGACATGTTTTGGTTTTGCATAATTGCTATTTTGTACCCAATGCAACTTGTAATATCATTTCTGTATCTTTATTATCTAAAGAAGGTTAAGAATTTGCATTTGTAAGTAATGTTGTGAACATTCACCTTAATCAAGTTCTGATTGGGTCAGGTACATTAAGCAATGGTATATACGTATTAAACCAACCACAGATTTTCAATGTCCAGAATACACACAAAAGAAAGTCTCCGGAAATAAATCAGACTTTCTTATGGCATTGTAGACTGGGTCACATCAATGAGAGAAGGTTGACGAAGTTACATACAGAACGATATTTGAATCCGTTAGAATATCAATCGCATGCCACTTGTCAATCTTGTCTCAAAGGAAAGATGACAAAGACTCCGTTCACTAGACAAGGAGTAAGAGCGAGCGAGCTCTTGGGACTCGTACACAGCGACTTGTTCGGTCCAATGTCTACACAAGCGCGAAGCGGTTATTCTTACTTCATTACTTTTACGGATGACTTTTCAAGGTACGTGTAAGTCTACGCTAGCGCCCCGGCCGTCTACAGACGCCAAATGCGGAACAAAAACTTTTTAACTGGCGCTATCGTATACTTTAACCCGGATCTGCCATTATTGCTAAACTAACAAACTGTAAAGAGTGTAGAAAGGTTATACCGAACGATCCGAGTCCTTCGTTCTTTAACCATCATCCCATGCTCCGTTGCGGCTGCTCCGATCTCGTCGATCTCAGATCTCCTCGTCGAGGTGGCACCACGTCGACGATTCTTTAAACGGGCTCCCACCTCTGACTCGAGGCAACTCGGTCGTCAAGTTTGCTAAAAGAGATGACCAAGAATGATGTAGAGAATGAGTAGATGACTTTGTCTCACTTCGTCCAAATCCGTGGACGATCGGTTAATGAAGTTGCCGAGGGAATCGGGTGATGGAATGAAATGAGCTTTGAATTCCATACACCGGAAACTATCATAATCTTTTGCAAATGGAAACTCAAGTGTGTGTGAGAGAGAGAGGAGGGGCCGGCCATTTATAGGTGGAGGGAGGTGAGTGTAGGAGAGGGGAGAGTAACCTTAAGAACAAATATCATATGTGAACACAAATAAATATCTTAAGGAAAACAAGAATGATTGAAATCAAAGCATGAGTCACAAACCTTGTCACCAATTTCTAGAACCTTCTAGAAGCATGACTCACTCTCATCCAAGAAAAGATAAATCCGTCTTTAACTGAATGTTAAAAGACGGCTGATAGAAAACTGGAAACTGGCAACTTCCAAAAGTGATCCTGAAACGACTTTCAGGATAACCCCGAAACTGTATAAATATACCCGCATTTGTATTACGACCGAATACAAATGCAACTGAGACAAAGATATTATATCTACTCAATATAATACTTGGATCCGACTTAAACCAAAGCCGACCAGTATTATCTGCCCGAAAAATAACACGTGCGTAAACGCACGTGCATTTTCCGAACCCTGCCATAAAACCATACGGCCTCTACAA
The DNA here is from genome assembly GCA_030015575.1 of Agapanthus africanus. NCBI lineage: Eukaryota > Viridiplantae > Streptophyta > Magnoliopsida > Asparagales > Amaryllidaceae > Agapanthus > Agapanthus africanus. The sequence goes on from JASDDO010000004.1 coordinate 235,973,276, forward strand.
CGTTTCGCCCGAACTTGGGAAACTGTCTGTGGGGGACTCTAATGACTCGTCAGTACCCTGGCAGTGGGTTTAACCACAAACCGTCAGCGGCAATAGCATGCGTAACGGCTGCCCATGGACTGACCTCAAGGGTGGCCGATGAGCGAACTCATCCAGAAACCCTACTGAGCCTAACAGTGACAATGTATATACGGTCCGGTCCGTTCGTCTATGAGTATCGCATATCTGCCTAGGGGGCTAGTAACGTCAGACCCCCAATAGCAGTATAAGTCATGTCGGAGTGAAGCCTAATAACACCCTGAGATACTACTGGAGTACCTACCAGTAAATCTCCTGCCATGGCCATGGACTTTGTGTAATGTCTTTCCTAGACACAGCACGACCTCGCCACCAATACCGGGAGAGACGAATCCCCTGCCGATCCGCTCACGTGCCTCCATATGGCTCGGGACTGTACCTAAAAGCTACCTGTTTGCACGACTCCTTTGAGTCGTGGTAGGGTAGAAATCAAAGCACAGTGGGAACTCACACGAGACAAATGACGACCTCAGGTCGATGAACTAACCTGTACACATGTCACCAGGGAACTGCTATCTGACGATATGTATAATACCAACTAGCAGGTTCCCGGCGAGTCCTGTCCGGTGTACTCATAACCCAATGAGCACCTATATACATCTTAGGTGATCCAACTGACACCAGTGGCTTGTGAGACCGGCCACCGCCCCTCGTCGGGGTCTCGACTGTACACACTAGTCTACTCCGGAGTATCGATGCCTTGTCTCGAAACTCCCACGACTAGGGACCACAATTAAGGATATGCATATAAACCACCCAACTCTCACGTATATGATCGCCATCACACTGTTGGTGGTAAAGCAAGATCCTAAGGGCTCTATCAAAGTGTAACATGTACACGACTGATAAAGTCAAACCAGATAGCATACTATCATCTCGAGTAAGACTGTCCTACCGGTATAGGTCCTCCGCAATCATTGCAATCACGTACCTGCGATCCAATAATTGACTATGAGGGCACTATCTCCAACAGTACGGTTATGTCTTCTTAATGAAACATAAATCCGAAGCCTTTGGAAAGTTCCAGGAATATAAGAATAAAGTAGAAAAACAGACCGACAAAAGTATCAAGACACTAAGATCTGATCGAGGTGGTAAATACTTAAGTGCCGAATTCCTGGATTACTTAAAAGAGAATGGAATTCTCTCTCAGCTTACTCCTCCATACACTCCGCAACATAACGGTGTATCGGAGAGACGGAACCGCACCCTATTGGATATGGTACGGTCCATGATGAGTAACACTGAGTTACCGCGATCATTCTGGGGATATGCGCTAGAATCAGCTGCATATCTTTTGAACCGAGTTCCTACTAAGACTGTGCCTACCACACCATATCAGATGTGTGTGGGAAGAAACCCTATCTTAAGCACATTAAGACATGGGGATGTCCAGCTTTTGTTAAAAAGCAGCATGCGGACAAACTCGAGGCACGCTCAGTACAGTGCAAGTTCGTGGGATATCCAAAGAACTCCAAGGGATATTTCCTCTACTGCGAAGAGGAACAAAAGGTTTTTGTTTCTCGTCATGCCTACTTCTTGGTAACTGAGTTTTTGGAAAACCAGATAAGTTGGAGCACAGTAGAACTGGAAGAAATTCCAGAACCATGAGTTTTTACTGAAAGCTTAGTAGAACCAGAGGGTTCAAAAGAACAGGACATTCCTATGCCGCTGCGCAGGAGTAGTAGGCAATCTCATCCGCCCGAGAGATACTACGATTTTCTCATAGACGGGGATAGAGAGGATTGCATCATTGATTATGATGAGCCTACTAGCTTCCAGCAGGCCGTTCAGAGCGTTGACTCGGTAAAATGGCAGGATGCAATGTGGACCGAAATGGAGTCCATGTACACCAACAAAGTATGGACGTTGGACATTGCTCCAGATGGGGTAAAACCCGTAGGATGCAAGTGGATCTCCAAAAGGAAGATTGGTGTAGATGGACAGGTTGAGACCTATAAGGCTAGACTTGTTGCAAAGGGTTTTCGTCAAAGACCTGGTTTGGACTATGACGAAACCTTTTCTCCTGTGGCTATGCTGAAATCCATTCGGATCCTTCTTGCCATTGCTGCCTTCCACGATTATGAGATCTGGCAGATGGACGTAAAGACCGCTTTTCTAAATGGAAATTTAGAGGAGTGTGTCTATATGGACCAGCCAGAGGGTTTCATTTAGAGTGGGAGCAGCGGAAAGGTGTGCAAGTTGCTTAAGTCCATCTATGGACTAAAGCAGGCATCGCGGAGTTGGAACATCTGTTTTGATGAAACGGTCACAGAATTTGGCTTTATCAAAAATCCAGATAAACCATGCATCTATAGTAGATTTGTAGCAAGAACTGTCATAGTCCTCGTTTTATACGTAGATGACATTCTTCTGATAGGAAATGACATTCCTATGCTACAATCTGTCAAGGGGTTCATGTCACACAGGTTCTCCATGAAAGACCTGGGTGATGCTTCATACATCCTGGGGATCCGGATCCATCGTGATAGATCCAAGAGGATATTAGGACTTTCACAGTCCAGGTACATTGACACCATACTGAAAAGGTTCAGTATGGAAGATTCCAAGCGCGGTAATCTACCGGCCTGTCACGGGATCACCCTCTCCAAAGAGATGTCTCCCAAGACTGATTTGGAAAGGGATCGCATGTCTATTATACCCTACGCTTCTGCGGTAGGCTCTATAATGTATGCGATGTTGTGTACCAGACCGGATGTAGCTTATGCACTGAGTGTAGTAAGCCGGTATCAGTTAAACCCTGGGGAGAAATACTGGATAGCGGTAAAGAACATTCTCAAGTACCTGAGAAGGACTAAGGAGATGTTCTTGGTATATGGTGGAAAAGACCTCCAGATCGAGGCCTTTGCTGACTCCAGCTTCCAGAGTGACAAGGACGATTCCAAGTCCATGTCGGGTTTTGTCTTTACCCTCAATGGAGGGGCGGTGTGTTGGAAGAGTTCCAAACAGGAAACCGTTGCTGACTCGACTATGGAAGCGGAATACATCGCTGCATCTGATGCCGCAAAAGAAGCCGTCTGGATGAGGAAGTTCTTGAAAGAACTTCAGGTGGTTCCGTCCATTGTTGATCCAATACCTCTGTATTGCGACAATAACGGGGCTATAGATTTAGCGAAGGAACCCAGGTCCCATCAGAAATCCAGACACAACTTGAGGCGGTATCACCTGATCAGGGAGATCGTGGATCGCTAGGAGATCGAGGTTCGGAGGGTTGCTTCAGAAGATAACACTGCAGATCCATTAACCAAGGCCTTGCCCCAGACTCAGTTCGAGGGGCTGATCGAGATGATAGGTCTTCGATACGCCAGTACATGTTCTTAGTGCAAGTGGGAGATTGTTAGTGTATATGCTCTAGAGGTCATTACTGTATCATACTAGTTTGTATCTTACTTAATGTAAGCTTGGGATATTCATCTTGTATAGACAATCTTGCTCAAAATGGTAGTATGCTACTTGGTTTGTTTCTACTTCAATGTGTACATGTGTTTATTTTAGTATATCACCTATACATATTAGTGGAGCCCTTAGGATCTTTGCTTGATTACCAGCGTTGTGATGGCAGTCACACTAGTGGGGGCTGGGTAATCTATAAGCACATCCTTATGCTGGTCCCAAGTCGCTGGACTATCGAGACAGGGCATCGATACTCCGGAGTAGACTAGCGTATGCGCTTTTCATCCCAGAGTGGGAGATGGTCTATCCCACAGTCATCAGTACGTCGTACTGAAGATAGTATGCGGGTGCTCGTTAGGTTACGAATACACTGGACAGTACTGGTCGGGAACTGATTGGTTGGTATTATACCTATCGTCAGTTATCAGTTCCCAGGTGACATGAGTACAGCTTAGTGCGTTGACTTGACACTGTCACTTCGCCTCGAGTGTGTTCCCACTGTACTTTGATTACTACCCTACCACGGCTCAAAGGAGTCGTGCAAACAGGTAGTAGTTGGGTGCAGTCCCGAAGCACTTGGAGGCAGTGACGGTTAGATCTCTCCCGGTATTGGGGGTTGACATCGCGCTGTGTCTAGGAGAGCCATTACACGAGAAGTCCCTGGCCAGGGAAAGCGAGATATACTGGTAGGTTTCCAGTGTTATCTCAGGGTGTTATGGGCTTCACTCCGACACGACTTGTACCGCTATTAGGGGACTGACGTTTACCGCCCCCTAGGCCCGCCATGCGATGTATCAGACGAACAGACTGGACTGTACGGAGACTGTCACATTCAGGCTTAGTAGGAGTTCAGATGGGTTTCACCTCATCAGTCTTCTTGTCGGCATCTACCTGGGGACCGTTACGCAAAGCTAGTGCCGCTTGCGGTCTGTGGTTAAACCCACTGCCAGCGTAGTGTCGAGTCTTTAGAGTCCCACACAGAAAGCTATTCTCCTTTAGGCAAAAGATTAGAGGTCGCATGGTTTTGCGACAGGGTTCGGTTGTTGGAGATAGTGCCCTCAGAGTCAATTATTGGATCACAGGGGCGTGATTGCGATGATTGAGGGAGGACCTATCCCGGTAGGACAGTCTTACTCGAGATGATAGTATGCTATCTGGTTTACCTTTATCATCGTGTACTGCTTTAGGTGACCTGACAGGTCGCTATTGCACGTTGATAGAGCCCCTAGGATTCTTGCTTGACTGCCAGCAGTATGAGGGCGATCATATACGTAGGAGCTGGTAGTCTATAAGCACATCCTTAAAAGGTCCCTAGTCGTAGGAGTTTCGAGACAGGGCATCGATTCTCCAGAGTAGACTAGTGTATACAGTCGAGACCCCGACGAGGGGCGGTGGCTGGTCTCACAAGCCACTGGTGTCAGTTGGTTCACCTAAGATGTATACAGATGCTCATTGGGTTATGAGTACACCGGACAGGACTCGCCGGGAACATGCTAGTTGGTCTTATACCTGACGTCAGATAGCAGTTCCCAGGTGACATGTGTACAGGTTAGTTCATCGACCTGGGGATCGTCATTTGTCTCGTGTGAGTTCCCACTGTACTTTGATTACTACCCTACCATGGCTCAAAGGAGTCGTGCAAACAGGTTTTAGTTGGGTACAGTCCCGAGCCACATGGAGGCAGTGAGCGTATCTTCAGGGGTTCGTCTCTCCCGGTATTGGGGGTGAGGTCGCGCTGTGTCTAGGAGAGCCATTACACGAAGTCCTTGGCCAAGGCAGGAGATTTACTGGTAGGTATTCCAGTAGTATCTCTGGGTGTTCTGGGCTACACTCCGACACGACTTGTACCGCTTTTGGGGTACTGACTTTTACCTACCCCCTAGGCCCGCCATGCGATGCTCATAGACGAACGGACCGGACTGTACGGATATTGTCACTGACAGGCTCAGTAGGGTGTCAGGATGAGTTCGCTCATCGACGTCCCTTTTGGTCAATAGCTGGTGGCCCGTCACGTATTGGCTTATACCTCTGACGTGCTAGTGGTTAAATCCACAGCCATAGTATTGACGAGTCTTTAGAGTCCACCACACTTTAAGTTACTCAAGCTTTCGAGCGAAACGCTGTAGAGGCCGTATGGAGATATGGCAGGGTCCGATCAGATACGTGCGGTATTGCACTGATCAGGATCGGACGGTTAGTACTAGAGGCCGTATAGATATATGGCAAGGTTCGATCGGATACGTGCGGTATTGCACGGATCAGGATCGAACGGATATTACTAGCCGGCTTTGGTTTAAGCCGGATCCTAGTATAGTACAGTGTAGATTTTGTCTCATTGCATTTGTATCCGGTCGGAATACAGATGCGGGTGTGTATGCACAGTATCGGGGTTTTCCTGTAATTTATTACGGGACCAGTTTTCTGGAGTTGCCAGTTTGCATTCCGTTCCGGCCGGTTTTCCTTTGTTCTTTCCCGGCCGGACTTTTCCGATGGAGGGACTAATTTGCAATTGTGCAAATTGGTATTTGTGGAGGGGTTTTCTTACATTTGTGGGGCTTCATGATGGTTCATAATCATGAGATGCTTTCTTAGTCTTTTCCTTTGCTTTTTGGTGATTAGAATGGATTAGGACTTGATTTGATATTGTGATGATGGTTTTGGATATGGTCACCCTTTCACTTTTCCTACACCCACCTCCCTTCTTGTTATGGATTCATATTCATTCCTCCACCATTCTCACAAGAAGAGGTTGGCCACACTTGAGAGAAGAAAATGAGAGAGTTCATTTTGGTTATGTGAGGAATTCTTCATCTCATCTTCTTTTTGCTAGAAAATTGAAAGCACCAATTTTCCTTACCTCTTCCTCCATCCACCATGGCAACAAAACCCCAAATGAGACACAACCCCACTACATTCTACAGCAAATCTTGGGCATGTCGACTTGCCAACTTCATGCCCGAGTTGCCTCGGTATTGAGGCGGGAGCCCGTAAAAGACGCTGGCGATGTGGTGCCCTTCCGGCGAGGAGGCGACGATATGGAGACAGGACTTTCCGGAGGAGATCGGGACGATGACGAGAAGACCGGAGGACTCGGATCACTCGGTATATCTCTTCCCCATCTTGTAGTTAGCTAGAACTAGTTTAATGGCCCAATCCGGGTGTTTAGTGCGCGGTGGTGCCGGTTTGCTAAGTTCGCAAAATTAAAGTTTATCACCGCTTCCGCATTTGGCCGTCGGAATGACGGCCGGGGCGCCGCCGTGCACTTACAGTGGTATCAGAGCCTCGCCATTAACTTAGTCTAGCTTTGTTTAATGTGTTTACATTTTCGATCGACCAAAATTCCGAAATCCGCGTTTTTTTACACATCAGTTTTCTGTCGAAATTTTTTGAAGTCCAAAAATTTTTCAGGTTATAGAAAAGTGATGTACTCGAAGATCTAAGAATACTGTAAAAATTCGACACAGTAAATCGACAACCAGAGCGCGGAACCGCGGCCAAACCACCCTCTAGGCCGCGGTTCCGCCGCACTATGATATCTTTGCCATGTCGAATTTCTACAGTTGCCTTCTGGGTTAAAATTAGGGTTTCTGGAATATTAATTTTGGGCCCAGAATTTCTGTGTGTGCTACAGTAGTACTTGAGGGCCCACTTGTTAAAATTTGATCGATCGGAATATTTTAAACACATTAGTTCACAGTATTTACATTATATCTGCGACCGTGAATGTCACTCGATCGGTAAATCCTGTCTAACTGCTATAGCCAGGTTAGACGGATTTGCGAACGTGACTTTCACGTTGATGTTCTGTGTTTTGCTGTGATGTTGCAGATCGGTCGTGGGGGATAGCCTGGTTGCGATGCTAGTACAGTTTTTGTTGTATTATGTACATTTGATTTTGCGGGGCGAGCGTCCGACATGTGGACTGCCGTCACTGCCTGTTTGTATTATTATTTTGGGGCACGACCAGGTTGCGGTCGATGTACCCGTTGTATGTATATTTTACTTTCTGTACTAGGATTGCCCCGTGGTGGGGTGCACGGATAGCCGGGTTCCGGAGGGCAACAAGCCCGCATCTCATGGCATTGGGACGGAGGGGGCTTCACTCTAGAATTGGCTGGCCATTCGCCGCACTCGTAGGGGGTACAGGTTGACCCAGGAGGGGTGCCCAAGTTACCGGATTCCGTGATGTGCTGGGTGGTCCATTCACGGTGCTGAAGGGGGCTGCCTCGCTTCAGGTTTTGGCGGGTAACTTGCCGCACCCGTAGGGGTCTAGGATTTCATTGCACAGGCTATCCACACGACCAGGGGAACGTCGGGTTTCAGTAGTGGCTCTGTGAAACCCGGGGATCCCAGATATCTGTATTGTTCTGTGATGCTGTACATTTCTGTGATGTTGCATTTCTTATCACGCCTTGAGCGAATATAATATATTGGTATATATATTAGTAGATGTTGTATATGTTTTGCATCCGCGCTAGTCCAGTCCCCGCTTTGTCGTTAGTTAGCTAACCTAACGGGTAATGACGGGACCCAGTGGCGAATGCGGATGGCATATACGTACATCAGTATATTTTCGTTCTTTATGGTGTGATCAGTTGATGGGACTGCGTTGATTCGGATCAATGTAAGTTAAAACAAACCTAATCTGATGTTGTTGGAACACTTTTCAAAAAGCTATTATTGCAAAGACGTTCACTTTTGTTTTGCATCGTGGTATTCATTTGGAATATCCTGCTCCTCAGTCGACGAGGCAAGGGCCGAGATCCCTTCACCGGGAGTGACCCCTTGGACAGAAGTTTGCGTCAGGGCATTAACTTCACTATAGCCGATTACTTTTTCTTTGCACCGTGGTATTCAGTTGGAATATCCTGCACCTCATTCTACGGGGAAAGAGCCGAGATCCCTTCACCGGGAGTGACCTCTTTAGCAAAGGTTTTCGTCACTATATTTTTCTAAAAAGCCATCCGTTCCTTCAACGATATCAAGTTCATTACGTTAAAGGTTTTCGCCAGAAACCATTCGTAGCCCTCCGTCGTTTCTGTTAGTGTATATGCCCAAGAGGCCATTACTGTATCATACTAGTATGTATATTACTTAATGGAAGCTTGGGATATTCACCTTGTATATACAATCTTGCTCAAAATAGTAGTATGCTACTTGGTTTATTTCTACTTCAATGTGTACATGTGTTTATCTTTGTATATTGCATATACACATTAGTGGAGCCCTTAGGATCTTTGCTTGATTACCAGCGATGTGATGGCCGTCACACTAGTGGGGCTGGGTAATCTAGAAGCACATCCTTATGCAGGTCCCTGGTCGCAGGACTATCGAGACAAGGCATCGATACTCCGGAGTAGACCAGCGCATGCGCTTCTCATCCCAGTGTGGGAGACGGTCTGTCCCACAGCCGTCAGTACGTCGTACTTGAGATAGTATGCGGGTGCCCGTTAGGTTATGGGTACACTGGACAGGACTCGTCGGGAACTGACCAGTTGGTATTATACCTATCGTCAGTTATCAGTTCCCAGGTGACATGAGTACAGCTTAGTCCGCTGACTTGACACTGTCACTTCGCCTCGGGTGTGTTCCCACTGTACTTTGATCACTACCCTACCACGGCTCAAAGGAGTCGTGCAAACAGGTGGTGGTTGGGTGCAGTCCCGAAGCACTTGGAGGCAGTGACGGTTAGACAGGATTCGTCTCTCCCGGTATTGGGGGTTGACATCGCGCTGTGTCTAGGAGAGCCATTACACGAGTAGTCCCTGGCCAGGGCAAACGAGATATACTGGTAGGTTTCCAGTGTTATCTCAGGGTGTTTTGGGCTTCGCTCCGGCACGACTTGTACCGCTATTGGGGGACTGACGTTTACCGCCCCCTAGGCCCGCCATGCGATGTATCAGACGAACAGACCGGACTGTACGGAGAATGTCACACTCAGGGTCAGTAGGAGTTCAGATGGGTTTCGCCTCGTCGGTCTTCTTGTCGGCATTACCTGGGGACCGTTACGCACAGCTAGTGCCGCTTGCGGTCTGTGGTTAAACCCACTGCCAGCGTAGTGTCGAGTCTTTAGAGTCCCACACAGAAAGTTTTTCGCCTTTAGGCAAAAGAGTAGAGGTCGCATGGTATTGCGACAGGTCGCATGGTTTTGCGACAGGGTTCGGTCACATCCATGCACTTGTGCACGTACAGTGTCCGGACTGTTTACACTAGCGGGCTTTGGTTTAAGCCAGATCCTAGTGTACCTTATGGGATTGGATTTATCCAGTTTGCATTCGTGTTCCTCGGAACGCGGATGCGGGTGTGTATGCACAGTTGACAGGGAGGCACAGACAGCGGATTCTCATTAGGGTTGTTGACAGTTGACCGTTGACTTTTTGACTTTTTGCTCAACCCTAATGAGAATTTGATATGTGATTAACTATTATATTAATTAAGTATTATGGTGACTTGGTTGTTGACTTTGTTGACTTGTTGACTTTTGTTGACTTGTTGACTTTGTTGACCGGTTGACTAGGCTTGACTAGTTGACCATCATGATAACCATGGCTATCATTTCATGCCAAAGACTTTTACTTGCTTGTTCATTTAAGTAAAATGAGTGCATGACATGATAAGGTTATGGTTGCTTCTACCATCACATAAGAATTTTGTTAATATGATGAGTTATGATTACTTTGGATTATGAGAGGGTGAGAGACAAAAGAGTTGCTCATTCTTTCTTGCTCATTCTCTCTCTTGTTCTTGAGCTCTTCACTTTGCTCTCACTCTCATCCTCTTGCTCCCTCTCTTGACTCTATGGTTCATATCTCTCATGTGTTGAGAATCAAGAACCATAGTTAAAATCCCATTCTATTTCTTCTCTACTCACTCTAGTTCACTAGGTTTAGCAAACCAAGTGAACTAGTTTTCTTCAAAGAACGAAGAAGGTGCTAAAGGTTGGAGCTTTCAAGTGGATCTATCTTCGGCGTACGGAGACGACGAGAAGGAGCCTCCGGACCACCACCGGAGCTTGAAAACTGTCTTTCAATAAACTCTACTTCCTGGGTATTGGATACCGGATCAGGATCTCATATCTGTAATTCTTTGCAGGCGTTGAGAAACCGTAGGGTTTTGAAGGCAGGTGACATGACCCTCAGAGTTGCGAACGGAGCTAGCATGGATGCTAAAGCCGTGGGGGACTATCACCTGGGAATGTCAGATGGACATGTTTTGGTTTTGCGTAATTGCTTTTTTGTACCCAACGCAACTTGTAATATCATTTCTGTATCTTTAGTTTCTAAAGAAGGTTATGAATTTGCGTTTGTAAGTAATGTTGTGAACATTCACCTTAATCAAGTTTTGATTGGGTCAGGTACTTTGAGTAATTGTATATACGTGTTAAACCAACCACAGATTTTTAATGTCCAGAATACACACAAAAGAAAGTCTCCAGAAATAAATCAGACTTTCTTATGGCATTGTAGATTGGGTCACATAAATGAGAGAAGGTTGACGAAGTTACATACAGAAGGGTATTTGAATGCGTTCGAATATCAGTCGTATGCCACTTGTCAATCCTGTCTCAAAGGAAAGATGACAAAGACTCCGTTTACTGGACATGGAGTAAGACCGAGCGAGCTCTTGGGACTCGTACACAGTGACGTGTGCTGTCCAATGTCTACACATGCCCGAAGCGGACATTCTTACTTCATTACTTTTACGGATGACTTCTCAAGGTACGGCTATGTCTTCTTAATGAAACATAAGTCCGAGGCTTTTGGAAAATTCCAGGAGTATAAGAATGAAGTAGAGAAACAGACCGGCAAAAGTATTAAGATTCTAAGATCGGATCGAGGTGGAGAATACTTAAGTGCCGAATTCCTGAATTACTTAAAAGAGAACGGAATTCTCTCTCAGCTTACTCCTCCATACACCCCGCAACATAACGGTGTATCGGAGAGACGGAACCGAACCCTATTGGATATGGTTCGGTCCATGATGAGTAACGCTGAGTTGCCGCGATCATTCTGGGGATATGCGCTAGAATCGGCCGCATACCTTTTGAACCGAGTTCCCACTAAGACTGTGCCTACTACGCCATTTGAGATATGGTGTGGGAAGAGACCCCATCTTAATCATATTAAGATATGGGGAAGTCCAGCTTTTGTCAAAAAGCAGCATGCGGACAAGCTCGAGGCACGCTCAGTACTATGCAAGTTTGTGGGATATCCAAAGAATTCCAAGGGATATTTCTTCTACTGCGAAGAGGAACAAAAAGTTCTTGTTTCTCGTCATGCCCACTTTCTAGAACACCAGTTCATAGAAAAGGAAATAAATGGGAGCGCAGTAGAACTGGAAGAGATTCCAGAACCACGGACTATTACTGAAAGTTTAGTGGAACCAGAGGGTTCGGAAGAACAGGACATTCCTACGCCGCTCCGCAGAAGTAGTAGGCAGTCTCATCCGCCCGAGAGATACTACGGTTTTCTCATAGACGGGGATAAAGAGGATTGCATCATAGATTATGATGAGCCTACTAGCTTCCAGCAGGCCGTTCAGAGCGTTGATTCAGTGAAATGGCTGGATGCAATGCGGACCGAAATGGAGTCCATGTACACCAACAAGGTATGGACGTTGGACATTGCTCCAGATGTGGTAAAACCCGTAGGATGCAAGTGGATCTTCAAAAGGAAGATTGGTGTAGATGGACAGGTTGAGACCTATAAAGCTAGGCTGGTAGCAAAGGGTTTTCGTCAAAGACCTGGTTTGGACTATGACGAAACCTTTTCTCCAGTAGCCATGCTGAAATCCATTCGGATCCTTCTTGCCATTGCTGCCTTCCACGATTATGAGATTTGGCAAATGGACGTAAAGACAGCTTTTCTAAATGGAAATTTAGAGGAGTGTGTCTATATAGACCAGCCAGAGGGTTTCATTCAGAGTGGGAGAAGCGGAAAGGTGTGCAAGTTGCTTAAGTCCATCTATGGACTAAAGCAGGCATCGCGGAGTTGGAACATCTGCTTTGATGAGACGGTCAAAGAATTTGGCTTTATCAAAAATCCAGATGAACCATGCATCTATAGTAGATTTGTAGCGAGAACTGCAGTATTCCTCGTTTTATACGTGGATGACATTCTCTTAATAGGAAATGACATTCCTATGCTACAATCTGTCAAGGGGTTCTTGTCACACAGGTTCTCCATGAAAGACCTGGGTGATGCCTCATACATTCTGGGTATCCGGATCTACCGTGACAGATCCAAGAGGATATTAGGACTTTCACAGTCCGGGTACATCGACACCATACTGAAGAGATTCAGTATGGAAGATTCCAAGCGCGGTAACCTACCGGCTTGTCACGGGATCACCCTCTCTAAAGAGATGTCTCCCAAGACTGATTTAGAGAGGGATCGCATGTCTATTATACCCTACGCTTCTGCGGTAGGCTCTATAATGTATGCGATGTTGTGTACCAGACCGGATGTAACTTATGCACTGAGTGTGGTAAGCCGGTATCAGTCTAACCCTGGGGAGAAACACTGGAGAGCGGTAAAGAACATTCTCAAGTACCTGAGAAGGACTAAGGAGATGTTCTTGGTGTATGGCGGAAAAGACCTCCAGATCGAGGCCTTTGCTGACTCCAGCTTCCAGAGTGACAAGGATGATTCCAAGTCCATGTCGGGTTTTGTCTTTACCCTCAATGGAGGGGCGGTGTGTTGGAAGAGTTCCAAACAGGAAACCGTTGCAGACTCGACGATGGAAGCGGAATACATCGCTGCATCTGATGCCGCAAAAGAAGCTGTCTGGATGAGGAAGTTCTTGAAAGAACTTCAGGTGGTTCCGTCCATTGTTGATCCAATACCTCTGTATTGCGACAACAACGGGGCTATAGCTTTAGCGAAGGAACCCAGATCCCATCAGAGATCCAGGCACATCTTGAGGCGGTATCACCTGATCAGGGAGATCGTGGATCGCCAGGAGATCGAGGTTCGGAGAGTCGCTTCAGAAGACAACACTGCAGATCCATTCACCAAGGCCCTACCCCAGACTCAGTTCGAGCAGCTGATCGAGATGATAGGTCTTCGATATGCCAGTACATGGCCTTAGTGCAAGTGGGAGATTGTTAGTGTATATGCCCTAGAGGCCATTACTGTATCATACTAGTATGTATATTACTTAATGGAAGCTTGGGATATTCACCTTGTATATACAATCTTGCTCAAAATAGTAGTATGCTACTTGGTTTATTTCTACTTCAATGTGTACATGTGTTTATCTTTGTATATTGCTTATACACATTAGTGGAGCCCTTAGGATCTTTGCTTGATTACCAGCGATGTGATGGCCGTCACACTAGTGGGGCTGGGTAATCTAGAAGCACATCCTTATGCAGGTCCCTGGTCGTAGGACTATCGAGACAGGGCATCGATACTCCGGAGTAGACCAGCGCATGCGCTTCTCATCCCGGTGTGGGAGACGGTCTGTCCCACAGCCGTCAGTACGTCGTACTTGAGATAGTATGCGGGTGCCCGTTAGGTTACGGGTACACTGGACAGGACTCGTCGGGAACTGACCAGTTGGTATTATACCTATCGTCAGTTATCAGTTCCCAGGTGACATGAGTACAGCTTAGTCCGCTGACTTGACACTGTCACTTCGCCTCGGGTGTGTTCCCACTGTACTTTGATCACTACCCTACCACGGCTCAAAGGAGTCGTGCAAACAGGTGGTGGTTGGGTGCAGTCCCGAAGCACTTGGAGGCAGTGACGGTTAGACAGGATTCGTCTCTCCCGGTATTGGGGGTTGACATCGCGCTGTGTCTAGGAGAGCCATTACACGAGTTGTCCCTGGCCAGGGCAAACGAGATATACTGGTAGGTTTCCAGTGTTATCTCAGGGTGTTTTGGGCTTCGCTCCGGCACGACTTGTACCGCTATTGGGGGACTGACGTTTACCGCCCCCTAGGCCCGCCATGCGATGTATCAGACGAACAGACCGGACTGTACGGAGAATGTCACACTCAGGCTCAGTAGGAGTTCAGATGGGTTTCGCCTCGTCGGTCTTCTTGTCGGCATTACCTGGGGACCGTTACGCACAGCTAGTGCCGCTTGCGGTCTGTGGTTAAACCCACTGCCAGCGTAGTGTCGAGTCTTTAGAGTCCCACACAGAAAGTTTTTCGCCTTTAGGCAAAAGAGTAGAGGTCGCATGGTATTGCGACAGGTCGCATGGTTTTGCGACAGGGTTCGGTCACATCCATGCACTTGTGCACGTACAGTGTCCGGACAGTTTACACTAGCGGGCTTTGGTTTAAGCCAGATCCTAGTGTACCTTATGGGATTGGATTTATCCAGTTTGCATTCGTGTTCCTCGGAACGCGGATGCGGGTGTGTATGCACAGTTGACAGGGAGGCACAGACAGCGGATTCTCATTAGGGTTGTTGACAGTTGACCGTTGACTTTTTGACTTTTTGCTCAACCCTAATGAGAATTTGATATGTGATTAACTATTATATTAATTAAGTATTATGGTGACTTGGTTGTTGACTTTGTTGACTTGTTGACTTTTGTTGACTTGTTGACTTTGTTGACCGGTTGACTAGGCTTGACTAGTTGACCATCATGATAACCATGGCTATCATTTCATGCCAAAGACTTTTACTTGCTTGTTCATTTAAGTAAAATGAGTGCATGACATGATAAGGTTATGGTTTCTTCTACCATCACATAAGAATTTTGTTAATATGATGAGTTATGATTACTTTGGATTATGAGAGGGTGAGAGACAAAAGAGTTGCTCATTCTTTCTTGCTCATTCTCTCTCTTGTTCTTGAGCTCTTCACTTTGCTCTCACTCTCATCCTCTTGCTCCCTCTCTTGACTCTATGGTTCATATCTCTCATGTGTTGAGAATCAAGAACCATAGTTAAAATCCCATTCTATTTCTTCTCTACTCACTCTAGTTCACTAGGTTTAGCAAACCAAGTGAACTAGTTTTCTTCAAAGAACGAAGAAGGTGCTAAAAGTTGGAGCTTTCAAGTGGATCTATCTTCGGCGTACGGAGACGACGAGAAGGAGCCATCGGACCACCACCGGAGCTTGAAGAGAAGGAGTTCAAGACAAGCTAGGTATAACCATCTTAATCCGAGTAGCTAAATCTCTTTAGCAAGTTTGCTAGTTTAGTTTAGACACGATCCCGACCTTGTTTAGTCCATGTTGCCTCTTGCGATAAAAATTTGTTTTTTATACCGTTTCCGCCTCCCCGTAAGCACCGGGGGTCGCAACGTGGACTTACAGTTTCAGACAGGTAGCACGTAGTATTCATGCTATGTTTGTTGGCCTTCGTCAAGGCATAGTGCTTGGTAGCTGCTTGTTGCCTTTCTGCTGCATAGATAGATGTGTTGGTTTGGGACAGTCGTATAGCCTTGTTGACCTTCGTCAAGGGCTTGTACGGGTGGGTTCAAATTAACCTGGACAATGACGGGTGGAACTTGACATGTGACTTATGATTTGTTGACCTTCGTCAAGGTCATAAGAGCATGGGGCAGAAATCACATCGGGAGTTTCAAAAGAACTGAAACTTGCCAGATATGCGCATACCTTCTGGAGTGTGATAGCGTGAGCGGATTCCGTCACATTATCATGCGATGATAGTTGGATCCCGATTCCCACTGATGAGTTGGTTTACTCCTCGGGTGACCCCGACTAATTCTTCTTTCAGGTTTGGAGGAGAATTTGAGGTACAGTGGGAGGTTTCCAGATTAGATAAATTGGTAACCATTCTGATCTAGGTTAGAGTGCACGCTGAGTGTTTCTTTTCTCTCTCTCTCTGGCAGCGACCACTGACCCGACCCTAAGACTATGACTCAGTGACCAAGTTGACCGAACGTTCTTAACACTGGCTTTTGGATTGTCAGAGTTGCAGACCTCATTGCCACTCCTACTTTTACCCTTTTCTCCAGGACACCCCGTATTACTACGAACGTCCACTTCCATTGGACAAAACCATCGTATGGTTAGATATGAACTCGAAAGAATTTATTCGAGGATGGTTTCCGGTTCTGGAGAAAACTGATAGGATTATTCAGTTGTCTTTTCCTTTTACCTTCTCTCAAGTTGTGAGTACTCCTTGGTTTAGGAGATAGTACACATATTACGCAAATTGGATAGTCTTCTTCCAAACCTTAGGCTGGTGCCGAACGGTGGGGAATGAAGAAAACCAATTAGCCTAACGATGGTGTGCAGAAGGTATTAAGTTAAGACAAAGCAAGGGATTAGTAAGAAGGCAAAGTAAATTGCGACTGATATTCACAACGAAACCAAGTATTTCTTCGCCAATCCTAAATCACCTTTGTATTTCTCCAGGACACTCCGTATCACTACGAAGATCCACAGTTTATTGGATACTCCATCGTATGGTTATATACGAACTCGAAAGGAACTTGTTCCAGTTCGGGAATGGATTCTGGTCCAGGAGAAATAGGAATAAGGTTTATTCGGTTGTCTTTTATCTTCACCTTCTCTCGCATTGCGAGTGCTCCTAGGACTAGGACAGTACACCCATTATGCTTATTGGATAGTCTTCTTCCAAACCATAGGCTGGTGCCGAACGGTAGGGAAGGAAGAAAACCATTTGGCCTAAAGGGGTGTACAGAAGGTAATGACTAAAGACATATAAAGGGATTTGGAGAGGTGGCAAAGAATTATACGGTTATAGTTGTGAATCTGAATAATGGTAGAGGCATTACTAAGAATACCCGGATATCCCATCAAAACATTTCAATGTTTCAGTTTCACTGTGTACTGTTAAATGAAAACTGATTTCCCGATTAGACACTTCTCCAGGGTATGTATTTACCAGGTATGATTGTCACATCTGTATGGTTTTACAGATGATGAGTGGGAGTAAGTTATTGGGAATTGGGTGATCATCCTCATTATATCGGGATTCATTGTAATCGGTGATATTTGAGGAGATCACCTGGGCTGTTTGCCGGTCGACAAATATTTGGTTTTGAATATCCGCTGTTGTGCACCAATTTCAAATTGATATATCTGTACGTCTATTTTCATAGAGTGGGATATACCTTTTGATATTATGTCGATAACATTTACCTATATCAGTGGATGGTTAGGTAAGGAGCATTAAACAGCGGTGTAATTCTTCTTAACCATAAGTACAGTTTTCAACCTACGACACACAGTGAAAGAGTTGTCAGACTCAGCCGACTTATACAGAGTATTGTATGTTGTCCAGTGTCCATTAGGACAGAGGGGTTGGTCCTCACACTATATTCTGTTTACTTTTAACTTCTCTAGTTCTTAGACATGTGTTTCGTAGAAACACAGGGTCTAAGTTTTGAGGAGTTATAGGTATTTGAATAGAGTAGAGAACCAGGTGTAGCAAGTATCGGGATTCTTCAAAGTGATCGAAGATGTAGATACTTGTGTATGGTATTCAGTTGAAAGTAATGATTAAGAGAACTTGCTTCTCTTACAGGTTACACATAATTGGAAGTATTCCTAAGTCGAGTAACGCTGATCGGCCTCTCTCCATTTAGTTGACATGCACTGGAGACAGATGCATGATTTGAATCTGGTTAAATTAAATCAGTGCCTCTGGTATAGAACAGTTCATATCTTAACGTTGTTAAGGTATGGGGAGTTGTCCGGCTTATGATTAAAACCCGACACTGGACAACTCAAGGCACGTTTCTGTAATGGCTGTTTGTGGGTTGACCCAGGCTATGACGAGGGTTGACTTTCTACCATTTGGGAGATTAATAGTAATATTGTTTTAGACTCGCCACAGTTTTAATAAAAATGGATTTTTTCAAAAACAGTAGTGGGAGTATGGTAGAACTGGAAGTGATTCCAGAACCGCAAACGATTACTGAAGATTTGATAAGGAACCTAAAGATTCAATTTGGTTTGATATTCCATTGGCCACTCCGCAGATACGGTGGGTAACTTCAGGCACCCGAGAGGTACTCCGGTAGCCTCAAGGACGGTGACAGGGAAGTTCTTGTTTACCCACACTTGCCATTGCTGTTGTTCCAGGCTGCGAAACCCGGTGGGAGGATGAGTATAGCGTCGTTCTAAACTAGCTTTAGAAGTGCACGTCTATATGACTCTACCAGAGGGTTGTCGTAGTCAGTGGGAGCAGCGGAAGCATTGGTGGACATCAGGCTTATGTCTATTTATAGACTAAAGCAGATATAGCGGAGATAGATCATCTATTTCTGATATGACAGTCATAGGTTTGACGCCATCAGAATAGGGGATGGATCTGTTGAGAAGGTAGTAGGGTGTGATATCCGGGTTTTGGATGACATACACAAAGTAGGAAGTGATATTCCTATACTACGATCGGTTATACTTTGGTCGTCACACAGTGGTTTCTCCACATGGGACTTGGACATTATATCAGACATACTGGTTACTAGATCTTTGGTTTTAGATCTAGATTTGGGTGGTTTCCCAATCTGGGTACTTAGACAGCATTCTAAGAGTATTTAGAATGGACGACTCCTAGCATGGTAGTGTACCTGCAGGTAATGGAGTCACCCTCTCTAAAGGTGTCTTACAGACTAAAGGGGAGAGGGATGTGCATGATTGGCAGATCACTTGCTCAGGCAATTGAGTCAATCATGAGATGTCAAGTACCACACCAGATGTTGTTCTTGCACTAGATGCAATAAGTTGACATTGATCCAATCCTGGAGAAACAGTCGGGAGCAACTTTAGAACATAAGTAGATGTTCTAGGGAAATGATAACGACAGCCTCATTAAGGAGACAGTTATCATTCCAGGCTTCCAAGGTGACATGGACGACAGGGTGATTGTCAGAGTTATAGTTTTCCCTCTGACGAGGGGCAGTATTTTGGACAGATGGTCCAGGTAGATACTGAGGGAAGGTATTGTTGGAGATAGTGCCCTCATAGTCAATTATTGGATCACAGGTACGTGATTGCAATGATTGCGGAGGACCTATCCCGGTAGGACAGTCTTACTCGAGATGATAGTATGCTATCTGGTTTGCCTTTATCAGTCGTGTACATGTTCAGGTGACTGATTGCATGTTACACTTTGATAGAGCCCTTAGGATCTTGCTTTACTACCAACAGTATGATGGCGATCATATACGTGAGAGTTGGGTAGTTTATACGCATATCCTTAATTGTGGTCCCTACTCGTGGGAGTTTCGAGACAGGGCATCGATACTCCGGAGTAGACTAGTGTGTACAGTCGAGACCCCGACGAGGGGCGGTGGCCGGTCTCACAAGCCACTGGTGTCAGTTGGATCACCTAAGATGTATACAGGTGCTCATTGGGTTATGAGTACACCGGACAGGACTCGCCGGGAATCTGCTAGTTAGTATTATATCTACCGTCAGATAGCAGTTCCCTGGTGACATGTGTACAGGTTAGTTCATCGACCTGTGGTCGTCATTTGTCTCGTGTGAGTTCCCACTGTGCTTTGATTTCTACCCTACCACGGCTCAAAGGAGTCGTGCAAACAGATAGCTTTTGGGTACAGTCCCGAGCCATATGGAGGCACGTGAGCGGATCGGCTGGAGATTCGTCTCTCCCGGTATTGGGGGCGAGGTCGTGCTGTGTCTAGGAGAGCCATTACACAAATCCATGGCCATGGTAGGAGATTTACTGGTAGGTACTCCAGTAGTATCTCAGGGTGTATTGAGGCTTCACTCCGACACGACTTATACTGCTATTGGGGGTCTGACGTTGCTAGCCCCCTATGCAGATATGCGATACTCATTGACGAACGGACCGGACTGTATATACATTGTCACTGTTAGGCTCAGTAGGGTTTCTGGATGAGTTCACTCATCGGCCTCCCTTGAGTTTGCTCATCAGCTTCCCTTGAGGTCAGTCCATGGGCAGCCGTTACGCATTGCTAGTGCCGCTGACGGTTTGTGGCTAAACCCACTGCCATGGTGCTGACGAGTCATTAGAGTCCCCCACAGACAGTTTCCCAAGTTCGGGCGAAACGTTGTAGAGGCCGTATGGTTTTATGGCAGGGTTCGGAAAATGCACGTGCGTTTACGCACGTGTTATTTTTCGGGCAGATAATACTGGTCGGCTTTGGTTTAAGCCGGATCCGAGTATTATATTGAGTAGGTATAATATCTTTGTCTCAGTTGCATTTGTATTCGGTCGTAATACAAATGCGGGTATATTTATACAGTTTCGGGGTTATCCTGAAAGTCGTTTCAGGATCACTTTTGGAAGTTGCCAGTTTCCAGTTTTCTATCAGCCGTCTTTTAACATTTGGTTAAAGACGGATTTATCTTTTCTTCTGATGAGGTGAGTCGTGCTTCTAGAAGGTTCTAGAATTTGGTGACTAGGTTTATTGGTGTTGTGTTCTAATTGGTTGCATTAAAGGTGTGATGAGGTGTATTAGTGATTCATGCTTTTGCTTTAATGCTTCTTGTTTTCTTAAAGATATTTTGAAGTGAGAAGCTTTCTCTTGTGGTCACCCCCCTCTCCTACGGTCACCTCCCTCTTGCTATATATGGCCGGCCCTCTCTCTCCTCACTTCACTTGATGTTTCATTTCGGTTAGAAAAGATTATGATAGTATTCGGGGTGTATGGAATTTTACAGTTCATTTCATTCCATCACCCGATTCCCTCGGCAACTTCATTAACCGATCGTCCACGGATTTGGACGAAGTGAGACAAAGTCATCTACTCATTCTCTACATCATTCTTGGTCGTCTCTTTTGGCAAACTTGACGATCGAGTTGCCTCGAGTCAGAGGCGGGAGCCCGTTTAAAGAACCGATCATGTGGTGCCACCTCGACGAGGATATCGGAGATCGACGAGATCGGAGCAGCCGCAACGGAGCGTGGGATGATGGTTGAAGAACGAAGGACTCGGATCGTTCGGTACAATCTTTCTACACTCTTTACAGTTTGTTAGTTTAGCAATAATGGCAGATCCGGGTTAAAGTATACGATAGCGCCAGTTAAAAGTTTTTGTTCCGCATTTGGCGTCTGTAGACTGCCGGGGCGCTAGCGTAGACTTACAGTGGTATCAGAGCCTAACCATTTTGCTATGCTAACTTGTGCTAACGCGTTCAAAACATCGATCGAACCGAAAATCAAAAACGGCAAAATCCTAGCTTGACAGTTTTTGTTAATTTTAAACGGTCTCAAAATTTATTTCTGGATGTCTTAAAAATCTGTGCAGGCAATTTTAAGAGCCACGACAAAATTTGGGGTCGTAACTCCTCCAAGCTGCCGCGGAAACGCGGCCAAACCCATGGTTTGGCCGCGCATCCGCGGCCACGTGGGGAGCACGTGCTCCCAAATTTTGTCAGTGGGTTCTCTGTTGGATTTTGGGGTTTTTGATAAATATCGTTTTGGCCCAGATTTTGTTACTGTTCATCAGTAAACTGTGGGGCCCACTTTTTGATATTTGGTCTTTGGTCGATCGAAATTTAAACACGTTAGTTTACAGTGCTTACATTATATCTCCGACCGGGAATGTCATTTGATCGGTAAACCGCGTTTAATTGCTATAGTTCTTTTAGACGGGTTTGCGAACGTGACATTCGCGTTGATGTTCTGTGTTGTGCTGTGATGTTGCGGATTTGTCGTGGTGGATAGCAGTGTGCAATGGTAGTACAGGTTGAGTTTATTTGTACATTTGATATTGCAGGGCGAGCGTCCAACTTGTGGACTGCCGTCACTGCCTGTTGTATAATATTCTTTTGGGGCACGACCAGGTTGCGGTCGATGTACCTATTGTACTATTTTTCATTACTGTACTAGGTTTTGCCCCGAGACGGAGGGCACGGATAGCTGGGTTCTGGAGGGCAACGGGTCCGCATCTCATGGCTTTGAGAGGCAGAGGGGTCCCACTCTAGAATTGGCAGACTATTCGCCGCACTCGTAGGGGGTACAGGTTGACCCAAGGAGGGGTGCTCAATTTACCGGATTCCGTGAAGTGCCGGGTGTTCCATTCACTATGCTGTGGGGGACTGCCTCGCTTCAGGTTTTGGCGGGTAACTTGCCGCACCCGTAGGGGTCTAGGTTTCATTGCACAGGCTATCCATACGACAGGGGAACGTCGGGTTTCAGCAGCGGCTCTGTGAAACTCGAGGATCCCAGATTATCTGTATTGTTCTGTGATGCTTATTACTTTTCTGTAATGTTGCATATTATCACGCCTGGAGCGATTATTGTATATTGGTTTATATACTATTAGATGTTGTATATGTTTTACACCTGCGCTAGTCCAGTCCCCGCTCTGTCGTTAGTTAAGTAACCTAACAGGTGATGACGGGACCCAGTGACGAATGCGGATGGCATATACGTACATTTTATTTTCGTTCTTTTCTGGTGTGATCGAATGATGGGACTGCATTGATTCTGATCAATGCAAAGTAAAACAAACATGTTTACAGTTGTTGGAACAAATTTAAAAAGTGTTGTTACAAACACGTTTCCTTTTGTTATGCATAGCGGTATTCAGTGGAATATCCAGCACCTCATTCGACGAGGCAAGGGCCGATATCCCTTCACCGGGACCGACCCCTTGGACAGAAGTTTTCGTCAGAGTAATAACTTCACTATAGTCGATTACATGTTGCTTTGCATAGCGGTATTCAGTGGAATATCCTGCACCTCATTCCACGAGGAAAGAGCCGAGATCTCTTTACCGGGAGTGACCTCTTTAGCAAAAGGTTTTCGCCACTATATTTAAAAAAAAGCTATCAGGTTCCTTCAGCGATATCAAGTTCACTACGCTAAAGGTTTTTCGCCAAAAACCAGCCGTAGCCCTCCGTCACTTCTTTTGGGTATTTAGTAGTATTCAAGCTATGCATTTTAGCCAAAGTTAAGGCATAGCGTTTGGTAGCTGCTGGGTATTCAATTGTTGCATAGATAGATGAGTTAGTTTGGGACAGTCGTTCTGCCGATTGGCCAAAGTCAGGGGCATGTGCGGGTGGGTTCAAATTGACATGATAGTGACGGGTAGAACTTGGCATGTGACTTATGACACTTTGACCAAAGCCAAGGTTATAAGAGCATGGGGCAAAAATCATATCAGGAGTTTCTAAAGAAACTGAAACTTGCCGAGTATGCGCATACCTTCTGGAGTATGAGTAACGTGGATGCATTCCATCACGTTATCATGCGATGAGAGTTGGATCCTGATTCCCACTGATGAGTTGGTTTACTCTTCGGGTGATCCCGATTGATTCTTCTTTAGGTTTGGAGGAGAATTTGACAGGACAGTGGGAGGTTTCCGGATTAGATAAAGTGATGACCATTCTGATCTAGGTTAGAGTGCACGCAGAGTGTTTCTTTTCTCTCTCTCTCTTTGGCAGCGACCTTTGACCGACCCTAGACTATGACTCAGTGACCAGGTTGACCGAACCTTCTTAAAATACTGGCTTTTGGATTGTCTGAGTTGCATAAGTCATTGCCACTCCTTCTTTTACCATTTGCATTTCTCAGAACACCCGTATTACTACGGATATCCACTTCCATTGGATAGAGCCATCGTATGGTTATATACGAACTCGAAGGGACTTCTTCGGGGATGGATCCAGGTTCAGGAGAAATAGAATTGGTTTATTCAGTTGTCTTTTATTATCACCTTCTCTCAGGTTGCGAGAGCTCCTTGGTTTAGGAGAGTACACCTATTACGCCTATTGGATAGTCTTATTCCAAACCATAGGCTGGTGCCGAAAGGTAGGGAATGAAGAAAACCAATTAGCCTAAGTAGGGTGTGCAGAAGGTAATATGTAAAGACAAAATAAAGGGATTAGAAAGAGGGCAAAGTAAATTGCGACTGATATCATTCACGACCAAAACCGCGTACTTCATCGCCGCTCCTATTTCACCTTTAAAAGAATAAGGTATTATTCAGTTGTCTTTTATCGTCACCTTCTCTCGAGATGCGAGTACTCCTTGGTTTAGGAGGGTACTCCTATTATGCTTACTGGATAGTCTTCTTCCAAACCATAGGCTGGTGCCGAACGGTAGGGAAGGAAGAAAACCATTTAGCCTAACGATGGTGTACAGAAGGTAACGACTAAAGACAAATAAAGGGATTTGGAGAGACGGCAATAAAATATACGGTTGAAGTCATGAATTGGATTATGGAAGAGGCATTGCTATGAATACCAGGATACCCCTACGAAACATTTTCATGTTTCAGTGCATTGTTAAAGGAAAAACTGTTTTCCCGATTAGACACTTACTCCAAGGGTATGTATTTACCAGGTTTCATTCTCATATCTGTATGGTTTTACAGATGATGAGTGGGAGTAAGATATTGGGAATTAGGTGATCATCCTCATTATATCGGAATTCGTTGTAATTGGTGATATTTGAGGAAATCTCCAGGGTACAGTTTTCCACCTACAACGCACAGGTTTTGAGTTGTTCAAACTCAGCGGACTTATACAGAGTATTGTATGTTGTCCAGTGTCCATCAGGACAAAGGGGTAGGTCCTCGTACTATGTTCTATTTACTTATAACTTCTCTAGTATTTAGACGAGTGTTTCGTAGAAATACAAGGTCTAAGTTTTGAGAAGTTGTGGGTATAAGAATAAAGTAGAGAACCAGGTGTCACAAGTATCGGGATTCTTCAAAGAGATCGAAGATGTAGATTCTTGTGATTGGTATTCAGATGATAGTGATGGTTTTGAGAAACGTGTTTCTCTTTCAGGTTACTCATAATTGGATGAATTCCTAAGTTGAGTAATGCTGATTAGCCTCTTTCCATTAAGTTGATATGCACTGGAGACAGCTGCATGGTTTGAATATGGTTCCAATTAAATTAGTGCCAAAGTTTCTATATTGGATATAGAATGGATCGTACTTTAAAAGAAGTTAAGGTACGGGGAGTTGTCCAGCTTATGATTAAAACCAGACACTGGATAACTCAGGGCATGTTTCTGTAATGGCTGTTTGTGGGTTGACCCTGGCTATGACAAGGGTTGATATTCTACCATCTGGAAGATCAATAGTGATATTGTTCTTGACTCGCCACAGTTTTAGTAAAATGGATCTTTTTCAGAAAACAGTAGTGGGAGTATGGCAGAACTGGAAGTGATTCCAGAACCGCGAACGATTACGGAAAATTTAATAGGACCTATACATTCAATCAGGTTTGACATTCCAATAGCCACTCCGCAGGTATGGTAGGTAACCTCAGATGCCCGAGAGGTACTTCGGTAGCCTCAGAGACGGTGACAGGGAGGTTCTTATCTACCAAGACTTGACACTACTGTTGTTCCAGGATATGAGACCCGGTAGGAGGGTTGTCGTAGTCAGTGGGAGCAGCGGAAGCATAGTGGGCAAGATGCTTATATCTATTTATAGAATTGAGCAGTTATAGCGGAGATAGATCATCTAATTTTGATGTGAAAGTCATGGGTTTGACTTCAATCAGAATAGGGGATGAATCAGTTAAGAAGGTAGTAGGGTGTGATGTCATGGTATCTGGATGACATACACAGAGTAGGAAGTAAAATTCCTATACTACGATCGGTTGTACTGTGGTCGTCACACAGTTGTTTCTCCAGACAGGATATGGATATAATATTTGACATTCCGGTTTCTAGATCTATGGTTTTAGATCTGGATTTGGGTAGTTTCCCAATGTGGGTACTTTGACAGATATTCTAATGGTTTTTGGAATAGTTGACTCCTAGCATGGTGTTGTACCTGCAGGTGATGGAGTCACCCTCTCTAAAGGTGTCTTACAGACTAAAGGGGAGAGGGATGCGCATGATTGGCAGATCACTTGCTTAGGCAATTGAGTGAATCATGAGATGTCAAGTACCACACCAAATGTTGGTTTTGCACTAGATGCAATAAGTTTGTATTAATCCAATCCTGGAGAAACATAAGAAAGCAGTTTTAGAACATAAGTACATGTTCTACGGATTTGATGACGGCAGCCTCCTTCGGGAGACGGTTATCATTCCAGACTTCAAAGGTGACGTGGATGACAGAGTGACTGTCAGAGTTTTAGTTTTTCCCTCTGACGAAGAGGGACAGTATTATGGACAGGTGGTCCAAGAGGATACTGTGGGAAGCAAGGTGCCCGATACTGATTAGGTTCAGTGATCGATTCAGTCTAAGAAGTTTGGATATGGAGTTCATTTATGAACTAAGGTCCCATCAGATATCCAGACATGTTCTAAGACAGGTATTACTCAATTCGGGAGATGGTTTTCTCCGCGAACTTGAGATTAAGAGAGATATAGAAAGATACTTCTAGGCGGATCCACTCACTGAGGCTATTTCTCGAACACAATAGTTTTACAAACGGGCTTTGTGAAACTGATTAGTAAAGGAGTTGGATGTTCGGTTTCACACGGGCTGTGAGTAGTCGACATCGCAATATTAGCCTTGAGTGCAAGTGGGAGATTGTTGGAGATAGTGCCCTCATAGTCAATTATTGGATCGCAGGTACGTGATTGCAATGATTGCGGAGGACCTATCCCGGCAGGACAGTCTTACTCGAGATGATAGTATGCTATCTGGCTTGCCTTTATCAGTCGTGTACATGTTCAGGTGACTGATTGCATGTTACACTTTGATAGAGCCCTTAGGATCTTGCTTTACTACCAACAGTATGATGGCGATCATATACGTGAGAGTTGGGTAGTTTATACGCATATCCTTAATTGTGGTCCCTAGTCGTGGGAGTTTCGAGACAGGGCATCGATACTCCGGAGTAGACTAGTGTGTACAGTCGAGACCCCGACGAGGGGCGGTGGCCGGTCTCACAAGCCACTGGTGTCAGTTGGATCACCTAAGATGTATACAGGTGCTCATTGGGTTATGAGTACACCGGACAGGACTCGCCGGGAATCTGCTAGTTAGTATTATATCTACCGTCAGATAGCAGTTCCCTGGTGACATGTGTACAGGTTAGTTCATCGACCTGAGGTCGTCATTTGTCTCGTGTGAGTTCCCACTGTGCTTTGATTTCTACCCTACCACGGCTCAAAGGAGTCGTGCAAACAGGTAGCTTTTGGGTACAGTCCCGAGCCATATGGAGGCACGTGAGCGGATCGGCAGGGGATTCGTCTCTCCCGGTATTGGGGGCGAGGTCGTGCTGTGTCTAGGAGAGCCATTACACAAATCCATGGCCATGGTAGGAGATTTACTGGTAGGTACTCCAGTAGTATCTCAGGGTGTATTGAGGCTTCACTCCGACACGACTTATACTGCTATTGGGGGTCTGACGTTGCTAGCCCCCTATGCAGATATGCGATACTCATTGACGAACGGACCGGACTGTATATACATTGTCACTGTTAGGCTCAGTAGGGTTTCTGGATGAGTTCACTCATCGGCCTCCCTTGAGTTTGCTCATCAGCTTCCCTTGAGGTCAGTCCATGGGCAGCCGTTACGCATTGCTAGTGCCGCTGACGGTTTGTGGCTAAACCCACTGCCATGGTGCTGACGAGTCATTAGAGTCCCCCACAGACAGTTTCCCAAGTTCGGGCGAAACGTTGTAGAGGCCGTATGGTTTTATGGCAGGGTTCGGAAAATGCACGTGCGTTTACGCACGTGTTATTTTTCGGGCAGATAATACTGGTCGGCTTTGGTTTAAGCCGGATCCGAGTATTATATTGAGTAGGTATAATATCTTTGTCTCAGTTGCATTTGTATTCGGTCGTAATACAAATGCGGGTATATTTATACAGTTTCGGGGTTATCCTGAAAGTCGTTTCAGGATCACTTTTGGAAGTTGCCAGTTTCCAGTTTTCTATCAGCCGTCTTTTAACATTTGGTTAAAGACGGATTTATCTTTTCTTCTGATGAGGTGAGTCGTGCTTCTAGAAGGTTCTAGAATTTGGTGACTAGGTTTATTGGTGTTGTGTTCTAATTGGTTGCATTAAAGGTGTGATGAGGTGTATTAGTGATTCATGCTTTTGCTTTAATGCTTCTTGTTTTCTTAAAGATATTTTGAAGTGAGAAGCTTTCTCTTGTGGTCACCCCCCTCTCCTACGGTCACCTCCCTCTTGCTATATATGGCCGGCCCTCTCTCTCCTCACTTCACTTGATGTTTCATTTCGGTTAGAAAAGATTATGATAGTATTCGGGGTGTATGGAATTTTACAGTTCATTTCATTCCATCACCCGATTCCCTCGGCAACTTCATTAACCGATCGTCCACGGATTTGGACGAAGTGAGACAAAGTCATCTACTCATTCTCTACATCATTCTTGGTCGTCTCTTTTGGCAAACTTGACGATCGAGTTGCCTCGAGTCAGAGGCGGGAGCCCGTTTAAAGAACCGATCATGTGGTGCCACCTCGACGAGGATATCGGAGATCGACGAGATCGGAGCAGCCGCAACGGAGCGTGGGATGATGGTTGAAGAACGAAGGACTCGGATCGTTCGGTACAATCTTTCTACACTCTTTACAGTTTGTTAGTTTAGCAATAATGGCAGATCCGGGTTAAAGTATACGATAGCGCCGGTTAAAAGTTTTTGTTCCGCATTTGGCGTCTGTAGACTGCCGGGGCGCTAGCGTAGACTTACAGGTATGGCGCAGGATACTGATTAAGTTCAGTTGATGATATAATCTAAGAAGTTTGGATTTGGAGTTCATTTATGAACTAGGTCCGATCAGACATCCAGACATTCTAAGATAGGTATTGCTCATTTCGGGAGATGGCTTTCTCCGCGAACTTGAGATATAGAGAGACATAGAAAGAAACATCAAGGCGGATCCACTCACTGAGGCTATTCCTCGAACGCAAAAGTTTCGCAAACGAGTTTTGTGAGACTGACAAGTAGAGGAGTTGGGTGTTCGGTATCACACGGGCTGTGAGTATGCGACATCGCAATAAATAGCCTTGAGTGCAAGTGGGAGATTGTTGGAGAGAGTGCCCTCAGAGTCAATTATTAGATCACAGGCGCGTGATTGCGATGATTGAGGGAGGACCTATCCCGGTAGGACAGTCTTACTCGAGATGATAGTATGCTATCTGGTTTACCTTTATCATCGTGTACTGCTTTAGGTGACCTGACAGGTCGCTATTGCACGTTGATAGAGCCCCTAGGATTCTTGCTTGACTGCCAACAGTATGAGGGCGATCATATACGTGGGAGCTGGTAGTCTATAAGCACATCCTTAAAAGGTCCCTAGTCGTAGGAGTTTCGAGACAGGGCATCGATTCTCCAGAGTAGACTAGTGTATACAGTCGAGACCCCGACGAGGGGCGGTGGCCGGTCTCACAAGCCACTGGTGTCAGTTGGTTCACCTAAGATGTATACAGGTGCTCATTGGGTTATGAGTACATCGGACAGGACTCGCCGGGAACATGCTAGTTGGTCTTATACCTGACGTCAGATAGCAGTTCCCAGGTGACATGTGTACAGGTTAGTTCATCGACCTGGGGATCGTCATTTGTCTCGTGTGAGTTCCCACTGTACTTTGATTACTACCCTACCACGGCTCAAAGGAGTCATGCAAACAGGTTTTAGTTGGGTACAGTCCCGAGCCACATGGAGGCAGTGAGCGTATCTTCAGGGGTTCGTCTCTCCCGGTATTGGGGGTGAGGTCGCGCTGTGTCTAGGAGAGCCATTACACGATGTCCTTGGCCAAGGCAGGAGATTTACTGGTAGGTATTCCAGTAGTATCTCAGGGTGTTCTGGGCTACACTCCGACACGACTTGTACCGCTTTTGGGGGTCTGACTTTTACCTACCCCCTAGGCCCGCCATGCGATGCTCATAGACGAACGGACCGGACTGTACGGATATTGTCACTGACAGGCTCAGTAGGGTGTCAGGATGAGTTCGCTCATCGACGTCCCTTTTGGTCAATAGCTGGTGGCCCGTCACGTATTGGCTTATACCTCTGACGTGCTAGTGGTTAAATCCACAGCCATAATATTGACGAGTCTTTAGAGTCCACCACACTTTAAGTTACTCAAGCTTTCGGGCGAAACGCTGTAGAGGCCGTATGGAGATATGGCAGGGTCCGATCAGATACGTGCGGTATTGCACTGATCAGGATCGGACGGTTAGTACTAGAGGCCGTATAGATATATGGCAAGGTTCGATCGGATACGTGCGGTATTGCATGGATCAGGATCGAACGGATATTACTGGCCGGCTTTGGTTTAAGCCGGATCCTAGTATAGTACAGTGTAGATTTTGTCTCATTGCATTTGTATCCGGTCGGAATACAGATGCGGGTGTGTATGCACAGTATCGGGGTTTTCCTGTAATTTATTACGGGACCAGTTTTCTGGAGTTGCCAGTTTGCATTCCGTTCCGGCCGGTTTTCCTTTGTTCTTTCCCGGCCGGACTTTTCTAATGGAGGGACTAATTTGTAATTGTGCAAATTGGTATTTGTGGAGGGGTTTTCTTGCATTTGTGGGGCTTCATGATGGTTCATAATCATGAGATGCTTTCTTAGTCTTTTCCTTTGCTTTTTGGTGATTAGAATGGATTAGGACTTGATTTGATATTGTGATGATGGTTTTGGATATGGTCACCCTTTCTCTTTTCCTACAGTCACCTCCCTTCTTGTTATGGATTCATATTCATTCCTCCACCATTCTCACAAGAAGAGGTTGGCCACACTTGAGAGAAGAAAATGAGAGAGTTCATTTTGGTTATGTGAGGAATTCTTCATCTCATCTTCTTCTTGCTAGAAAATTGAAAGCACCAATTTTCCTTACCTCTTCCTCCATCTTCCATGGCAACAAAACCCCAAATGAGACACAACCCCACTACATTCTACAACAAATCTTGGGCATGTCGACTTGCCAGCTTCATGCCCGAGTTGCCTCGGTATTGAGGCGAGAGCCCGTAAAAGACGCAGGCGATGTGGTGCCCTTCCGGCGAGGAGGCGACGATATGGAGACAGGACTTTCCGCAGGAGATCGGGACGATGACGAGAAGACCGGAGGACTCGGATCACTCGGTATATCTCTTCCCCATCTTGTAGTTAGCTAGAACTAGTTTAATGGCCCGATCTGGGTGATTAGTGCGCGGTGGTGCCGGTTTGCTAAGTTCGCAAAATTAAAGTTTATCACCGCTTCCGCATTTGGCCGTCGGAATGACGGCCGGGGAGCCGCCGTGCACTTACATCGGTCACATCCGTGCACTTATGCACGTTTAGTGTCCGGATAGTTAACACTAGCGGGATTTGGTTTAAGCCAGATCCTAGTGTACGTTTTGGGATTGGTTTTATCTCGTATGTATTCGTGTTCCTCGGAACGCGGATGCGGGTGTGTATGCACAGTTGATAGAGAGACAGAGACAGAGAATTCTCATTAGGGTTGTTGTCTGTTGACTGTTGACTTTTTGCTAAACACTAATGAGAATATGAAATATAATTAACAATAATATTAATTAAGTATTATAGTGACATGGTTGTTGAAGGGTTGACTTTATTAACTTGTTGACTTTGTTGACCGGTTGACTAGGTTGGACTAGTTGACCATCTTCATGACAATAGCTATCATTTCATGGCAAAGACTTTTGCTTGCTTGTTTATCTTGATCAAAATGAGTGCACGAAATGATATGGCTATTTTGACTTAAACCATCACTAATACTTGATTGCTATTATTGGTTATGATGGCTTTGGATTATGAGAGCCACGAGAGAAAAGTCCTGCTCATTCTATCATTTCCATTCTCTCCCTTGCTTGAGCTCTCACCCTCTTCCTCTTGCTCCCCCTCTCACTCTAGTCTATGGTTCACTTGTCTCATGTGTTGAGAAGCAAGAACCATAGAGAAAAATCCCAACACACTCTCCTCTACTCATTCTAGTTCAAAAGGTTTAGCAAACCGAGTGAACTAGTTTCTTCAAAGTTCGAAGAAGAAGCCAAAGGTAGAAGCTTTCGGGTGGATCGATCTTCGGCGCAAGGAGACGACGGGGTGAAGCCGATCCGTACACCATCAAGAGTTGAAGACGAAGGAGTTCAAGAAAGAAAAGTATAACCCCCTAACCGAGTAGTTAACAACTCCTAGTTAGGTTGTTAGTTAGATGTTTAACAAAGATCCGTTTTGAGTCCATGTTACCGCCTCTAGAAAATCGTTTTTCATCAAATTCCGCAAGCCCGTAAGTACCAGGAGAGGTAGCATGGACTTACATTATTGATATCCGTTCGAACTTTTTAACACGTTCTAAATTACCCGGAAAAACTTAAACGAAGCTAAACTTTCCGATCGAATCAACGAGTTCCCAATACAACCCAGAAATCTCAACACTTGAGTAGAATTAAAAATTCCCAGAAGCAATAAAAAATACCCTAGAATATAACCCAGAAGTGTTAACTCCTAACTCCCTACATTGGCCGCGGAACCGCCGCCAAACCCATGGTTTGGCCACGGTTCCGCGGTCACGTGGAGGAGTCAGGGTGTCGTACTTTACAGTAATTCTTATATTTTCCTGCTTATTTTTCTGAGTATTTTTAATACGAAAAAATCAACATTTTTAAAAATTTCCAGAGAAAGGGTTCGTGACGGGGTTTCGGGGTTCGATCGGACTTTAAACTTCTTCTAGACTTCTCCTAAAGCTCTAGCTTGGCTCTGATACCACTGTAGGATTACTAGGCACTCTCACAAGGGTCTATAAGGCATCAACTATGCCCGATTTAAAATTTAGACGTGCGAAAAACCCTAATCAAGATCTTAACTAGAGATTAGGCGAAAACAATAAGCAAGTAAACAACTTTACTTCTAAGAGTTTGGGATTACAACCTTTGTAGTCCGGTCCTTCACTTCATAAGCTCTGAGTATAAGTCCCTTCGCTGCGATCATCAAGTTCCCGGACCCTTGAGAGGCTCCACGAAGAGAAAGATGCAAGCTTGCTTCCGATCTTCGATAACAAAGATGATCTACCTTGAAGTTTCTTTAACACAAGCTCTCACTTACTAATGAAGTGAACACCTAATTGGCAAGAATAGATTAGGATGATGAAGTAGGAATTTAGCTCTAATTTGTTTTCTTAAATACACTCATTTTCATCACTAATCTCAAAGCTAGAAAGCTTTGCAAGGAGGAAGAAGAAGAAGAATTACTTTGTGATGAATAATGAATGCATAATGAGGTTAGAAATGCAACCATGGGTTAAGTATGATAACTTAACCTATGTAGAGAATGAACTATGGTTAAGGGTTGGGTTAGGTTAACAAATATCTTTAGAAAATATCTTTAGCAAGAAACAAAAGAAAACCTTCTAGAAGCTTCTAGAAAAAATTAATCCAAATCAAACCTTAATCATGTTTAATATCCACTAATCACGTTGCATTAATAACCCTAACATGTTACAATATTATATATCACATATACAATATTTATTGTAACAAAATTAAATAATACAATTCACATATATCGCATATATATCAATGTATTACCCGAGTGAGAAAAACAATCTTTTACTGAGCTTATATTAGTTAATGTAATTTAATATATCAAATATATAATTATACATTAAATTATCGAATCAACACTTGATCCGATAATCCGGCTATTTCACAAATAACCGACTAATATAATCTGTATCAGTTCATCGAATCAACACTTGATCCGATGACCCGGCTATATCACATATACCTGGCCGATATCTAATATCGCGAGAATCTAATACGGTATCACATACACGTCTTATTCTCGGTCCCGCACATATCATATATGTGCTCCTATCCCGTTTTGCCTCAGCGAAGAAACCTCTGTGTAGGACTATAAAGAATCGTCAATACGCCGGCTGTAGGTGATGATCATATCAAACACCCACAAGCTGCAAGCGGTCAGCTAAACGTAACAGCTACCCAGGTATTGAGTGATCAGAAGATCAACAAGCAAGCATGTACTTTCTCCCGTGAATCTAATCAGTAACACTCCCGTACAGTCCGGTCTCTTCGTCTGATATATCGCATATCTCGCCCACGTGTGGTAAACGTCAGACCCCAGTAACTTGATAAGTCGTGTCGATATGACGTCCATAACAGTTCGAGAAACTACTGATAACACATACCAGTAAATCTCAGCAACCCTGGCTAGGGATTTCCAGTTATAGCCAATCGAACACAGCGCAACATCAACTCCCTATACCGGGAGAGACAAAACCCCTCCTATCGCTCATTGCCTCCATGTGATTCGGGACTGTACCCAAAAGCCACCTTTTTGCACGCCCTCTTGGACATGGTATGATGGAAAACAAAGAACAGTGGGAATCACACAAGACTCTATGACGATCTCGGGTCTACATACTTGTTAGTGTTTATGCCCTAGAAGGCCATTACTGTATCATACTAGTTTGTATATTACTTAATGGAAGCTTGGGATATTCACATGTATATAACAGTCTTGCTAAACATGGTAGTATGCTACTTGGTTTTTTCTATCTTAAAATGTGAGTATACGTATTGATAGAGCTCTTAGGATCTTGCTTGACTACCAGCGTTGTGATGGCAGTCACACTAGTGGGGGCTGGTTAGTCTACAAGCACATCCTTATTCAGGTCCCTAGGCGTTGGATTATCGAGACAGAGCATCGATACTCCAGAGTAGACTAGTGTGTACGCTTCTCATCCCAGTTGGGGAGATGGTCTGTCCCACAGCCGTCAGTACGTCGTACTGGAAATAGTATACAGGTGCTCGTTAGGTTACGGGTACACCGGACATGACTCACAGGGAACTGTTGGTTGGTTTTATACTAGTCGTCAATGAACAGTTCCCAGGTGACATGAGTACAGCATAGTCCGCAGACTTGACACTGCTACTTCGCCTCGAGTGTGTCCCACTGTTCTTAGATTGCTACCCTACTACGGCTCAAAGGAGTCGTGCAAACAGGTAGCAGTTGGGTGCAGTCCCGAGCACTTGGAGGAAGTGGCGGTTAGACAGGATTCATCTCTCCCGGTATTGGGAGTTGATATCGCGCTGTGTCAGAGAGCCATTACGGAAAGTCCCTGGCCAGGGCAAGCGAGATTTGCTGGTAGGTTCCAGTAGTTTCTCAGGGTGTAATGGGCTTCCCTCCGACACGACTTATACCGCTATTAGGGGACTGACGCTTGCCGCCCCCTAGGCCCGATATGCGATAGTCTTGGACGAACGGACCGGACTGTATGGAGATTGTCACATCAGACTCAGTAGGAGTTCGGATGGGTTTCCTCATCGGCCTTCTTATTGACATCTACCTGGGGACCGTTACGTACAGCTAGTGCCGCTTGCGGTCTGTGGTTAAACCCACTGCCAGCGTAGTAGTCGAGTCTCTAGAGTCCCACACAGAGAGTTTCCCTACTCCAGGAGAAACGATATAGAGGTCGTATGGTTTTACGACAAGGGTTCGGACGCATACGTGTGTTTACCCACGTACGACTTTCGGACAGTTTTTACCAGTCGGCTTTGGTTTAAGCCAGTTACTGGTATCCGGTTATTGGATTTATACAGTCTAAAGTTTTTCCGTATTTTTGCGGAAAGGAGGGGCGTTCTCGTAATTATGCGAGAAGCTTCTAGAAGGTGGTGACTAAGGAGGTTAAGGTGGCATATAGAATGATTGTGATTAGTGAGTCACCTAGATGATTCATACATGTCTTTTGTCAATATAATGAATCATCACTAGATATTATCAAGCATGGTTGTTAAATTGTTATTTATTCTTTTCTTGATAAAAAGAAATGCTTGATATATATCATGTTATCTCACTATTCTCATATCATTATCTTGATCATCTTCTCTCTCCTCAAGCTCTCCCTCTTCAAACACTAATCCTCCCCTCTCATGAGTTGAGTACAAAGATTAGTAAGACTACTTAATCCATAACCCTCTCTATATTTCACCTAGCTTCTTTGATTAGCACTTAAAGAAGTTTAGTTGCCTCAAGTTTAGAGGCTAAGCTTGGAGTAAAGCTCTCGGGTGGATCGTCTACTACTTCGAGAAGGCCGAGGAGGAGGAGGAGTTCACAAAGACGAAGGACACGATTCGTTAGGTATAATCCCTAAACATAGTAGCATAGAAACTCTATGTTTGTTGTTAGTTATCGTTTAGCTTCGATTCATGCGGTTAGTCGATGTTTGTTCACTAAACAAGTTCGTTTTTGAAAATTCCGCCTCCCCACAAGTATTGGGGTGTTCTACATCGACTTACAGTGGTATCAGAGCCTCGCTAAACAATAAATAATTTACTTGCAAATTTGTACGAATTTCGAACGGAAAAAACGAAACCGGAAAAGCCCGAAATCATGGTTTTCTGTCGAATTTTAAATGAAGTCCTAAAATTTCTCAGGGAAGTTCAGAGAGCTAGAAAAGACACCAGAAGAACACCCAAGAAATTTGGGGTCCTGAATCGTCTACCGAGCCGCGGATCCCACCGATCCGCCGCGCTTCCGCCGCCGAGTTGCCGAGTCAGGAACCCAAATTTCCTGTGTTGCTTCTCTGTGATATTTGGTATTTTCTGGAATATTTTATTTTTGCTCAGGTTTCAGATTTACAGAGCAGTATTGGAGCAAAATTAAAAATGTTTAATCGATCGAAATTATACAGTATTTGCTTGTTGGATTATATCTGTGATTGTATAATGTGTTCGTAAACCTCCCCTAACTGCTAGTTTGTCGGTTGGCAGGGGGTTGCACATTTCTGTAATGGATTTTATCTGTTTGTGCATATGAACTGTGTTGGACTGTTGTGATGGATAGCCGGGGTCATGTGATGGGTTATTATCTAATTCATTTGATGTAAATGTAATTTGTTGTAATATTATTTTGCGGGGCACATCCAGGTTGCGGTTGTAGCCACCGTTGTATTATTTCATTTTACTGTTTTTGCTCCTAGGACAGACCTAAGAAGGGGAGCACAAACTGCCGGGCGGGTAGTTTGCCGCACCCGCAGGGGGTCTTGGGTGGGGTAATGGCTATTCATCACAACTGTGTAATCCGTATTTTGTTGCAGGCTCAAAACAAACACGGATTGCTTGCAAATCCAATTAAGTTCATCTGTGATCTGGAATGAATATCATTGCGTCAGACGAATGTAAAATATCTATATATATGATAGCTATTTAGACGTCACTTATGTTTTACACCCGCGCTAGCCCAGCCCCCGCTCTGTCGTTAGTTAAGTAACCTAACGGGTAATGACGGGA
The DNA here is from genome assembly GCA_030015575.1 of Agapanthus africanus. Lineage (NCBI taxonomy): Eukaryota > Viridiplantae > Streptophyta > Magnoliopsida > Asparagales > Amaryllidaceae > Agapanthus > Agapanthus africanus. The sequence continues at coordinate 236,010,854 of JASDDO010000004.1, forward strand.
CCCCGTGGCAAATGCGGATGGCATAAGAGGACGTTGTATTTTCGTTGTTTTCTGCAATGATAGGTTAATGATGGGACGCATTATCTATAATGCAAAGAAAATAAACCAAAGTTTTAATCGTTGGAACAATTTAAAAGAAACCACTCGGTTAATTTTAAAAACAGATATTTTTAAATGCGGAGCTTTAACCACTCCTTTTAAAAGCTATCAGGTTCCTTCGGTTATATCAAGTTCACTACGTTCACGGTTTCGCCAAAACCATTCGTAGCCCTCCGTCATTTCATCTGGGTATTCTGTAGTATTCAAGCTATGTATTTTGACCTAACGCCAAGGCATAGTGTTTGGTAGCTACTGGGTATTCATTTATTGCATAGATAGATGAGTTAGTTTGGGACAGTCGTATTATCATTTTGGCCGAACGTCAAGGATATATACGGATGGGCTCAAATTGACAAGATAATGATGGGTAGAACTTGACATGTGACTTATGACATTTTGACCTAACGCCAAGGTCATAAGAGCATGGGGCAAAAACATATATCGGGAATTTCTAAAGAAACTGAAATTTGCAAAGAGATGCATACCATTTGGAGTTTGATGAATGTTGGTAGCACTCCTTCAACATTATCATACGATGATATTTGGATCTCGATCCTACTGTGAGTATATGCTACTTATCAGGATATTCGTCACTTAACGATCAATGCTATAAACCTAGTAGGTGTCCAGAAAAGTGTCAGCGGGGTTACACCCCCAGAGAAAAGAGGTTATTTAATTAAGGAACTTCGCGAAAGCGTTGGAAAACCTCCCTCGAAGTACCGACACCAGCCTGGCTGAACGGTTAAGCAAGTATTGTACGGTGAGAATAGTCCTGGCTAATTCTTCTTTTATGGTTTGAGGAAGGATTCGAGAAACAGTGGGAGCCATCCAGTTTAGATAAACTAAAAACCACTCTAAACTTGCAAGAGCATCATGCTAAAGAGTTTTCTTCTCTCTCCCCTAATTGCAGCGACCCTGAAAATGACTGGACTTAAGTTACTTTTAGAGAAAAATATACTGACAGGGCCAAACTATAAAGATTGGCTGCGGAATGTCAAAATGGCTTTGACCTATGACAAATTGGGGTACGTCCTCACCGCTACGGCACCTGCTGTCCCTGGTCCCAAATCCAGTAATGCGGATAAGGAAATCCGCAAAACCTGGGATTTAGATTGCGCGAAAGCCAAGTGCATCGTGCTTGCCTCGATGAACAATGAACATCAGAGGAGGCACGAGGATATGGACCTTGATGGCATATTTCTCCATACAAAGGAACTTTATGGAGAGCAATCTCGTATAGCAAGATACGAGACCTCTAAGAACTTGTTTCGAGCGAGGTTGGCTGTCGGGTCATCGGTAGGAGAACATGTCCTAAAGATGATCGGCTATATTGAAGAGCTCGCAGACCTTGGGACGACTTTGGATAATGAGCTCTATACAGACCTTATTCTCCAGTCCCTTCCTCACACCTACGCCCAGTTTATCCTGAACTTCAACATTCAAAGAAAAGAAGTTGAACTTCCGGAACTCCTGAACATGTTAAGGAGTGCAGAGGGCACCTTGAAGAATACAAGGGAAACACCCGCTACGTTTGTTGGCGGTACATCTTCTTCCGGGTCCAAGGCAAGGGCCAAAGGAAGGAAGAAGAAGGCCGCACCCAAACCTAGAGGAGGTGTTAGTAAGGTGGGAGGGAAGGGAAAGAAAAAGTTTGCGGTACCGGTAGTTGGCCAGGATGAGTGCTTCCATTGTCACAGGAAAGGGCACTGGAAGAAGGATTGCAAGGCGTGGAACGCCAAGAACCAGCAACCGAAGCAAGCTGTGGCTTCGACTTCAGGTGTGTTTGTAATTGAGAATTGTCTGTCGATCAACTCTACTTCCTGGGTATTGGATACCGGATCAGGATCTCATATTTGCAATTCATTGCAGGCACTGAGAAACCGTAGAGTGCTGAAGGAAGGTGATATGACCCTAAAGGTTGCTAACGGAGCTAGCGTGGGAGCTGCGTCCGTCGGGGATTATCACCTAGGATTGACGAGTGGACACATTTTGGTTTTACATAACTGTTTTTTGTGCCAAGCTTAACGTGTAATATCATATCAGTTTCCTTGTTATCAAATAAAGGTTATGATTTCACGTTTGTAAGAGATGTTGTCAACATCCACCTTAATCATGGTTTGATTGGGTCAGGTACACTAAATAACGGTATATATGTTTTAAACCAACTCCAAATTTTCAATGTCCAGAACACACTAAAAAGAAAGTCTCCAGATTTAAATAAAGCTTTCTTATGGCATTGTAGACTGGGTCACATCAATGAGAGAAGGTTGACTAAGTTGCATAAAGAAGGATATTTGGACTCGTTCGAATATCAATCTTATGACACTTGTCAATCTTGTCTCAAAGGAAAGATAACAAAGACTCCATTCACTTGACAAGGAGTAAGAGCGAGCGAGCTCTTAGGACTCATACACAGCGATGTATGTGGTCCAATGTCTACACATGCAAGAGGTGGTTTTTCCTACTTCATTACTTTCACGGATGATTACTCAAGATACGGATTCATTTATCTGATGAAACATAAATCCGAGGCTTTTGAGAAATTCCAAGAGCATAAGAATGAAGTAGAAAACCAAACCGACAAAAGTATCAAGACACTTAGATCTGATCGAGGTGGTGAATACTTGAGTGCCGATTTCCTAGGTTACCTAAAAGAGAAAGGAATTCTCTCTCAGCTTACTCCTCCATACACTCCACAGCATAACGGTGTATCGGAGAGACGGAATCGAACCCTATTGGATATGGTACGATCCATGATGAGTAATGCTGAGTTACCGCGATCTTTCTGGGGTTATGCGCTAGAATCAGCGGCATATCTTCTGAACAGGGCTCCTACCAAGACTGTGCCTACCACTCCATATCAGATGTGGACTGGGAAGAGACCCCATCTTCAGCATATGAAGATTTGGGGATGTCCAGCTTTTGTTAAAAAGCAGCATGTGGACAAGCTCGAGGCACGATCAGTAAAATGTTTGTTTGTGGGATATCCAAAAAACTCCAAGGGATATTATTTCTATTACGCAGAGGAACAAAAGGTCTTTCTTTCTCGTAATGCCCATTTTCTGGAACATCTGTTTTTAGAAAAGGAATCAAGTGGGAGCGAAATAGAACTGGAAGAAATTCCAGAACCACAAACCAATACTGAAAGTTTGGTAGAACCGGAAGTTCAGGAAGAACAGGACATTCCCGCACCCCTCCGCAGGAGTAGTAGGCCGTCTCATCCGCCTGAGAGATACTACGGTTTTCTCATAGACGGGGATAGAGAGGATTGCATCATAGATGATGATGAACCTACTGACTTTCAGCAGGCCATCCAGAGCGGCGACTCGGTACGATGGCTAGATGCAATGCGGACCGAAATGGAGTCCATGTACACCAACAAAGTATGGACTTTGGACTTTGCTCCAGATGGGGTAAAACCCATAGGATGCAAATGGATCTTCAAGAAAAAGATTGGTGTAGATGGACAGGTGGAAACCTATAAGGCTAGACTTGTTGCAAAGGGTTTTCGTCAAAGACCTGGTTTGGACTATGACGAAACTTTTTCTCCAGTGGCTATGCTCAAATCCATTCGGGTCCTTCTTGCTATTGCCGCCTTCCATGATTATGAAATCTGGCAGATGGACGTAAAGACGGCTTTTCTGAATGGAAATTTACAAGAGTGCGTCTATATGGATCAGCCAGAGGGTTTCAATCAGAGTGGGAGCAGCGGGAAAGTATGCAAGCTGCTTAACTCCATTTATGGACTAAAGCAGGCATCGCGGAGTTGGAACATCTGTTTTGATGAGACAGTCAAAGAATATGACTTTATCAAAAATCCAGATGAACCATGCATATATAGTAAAGTTGTAGCCAGAAGTGTCGTATTCCTCGTCTTGTACGTGGATGACATTCTATTGATAGGAAATGACATTCCTATGCTACAATCTGTCAAAGGATTCTTTTCACAAAGGTTCTCCATGACAGACCTGGGTGATGCCTCTTACATTCTGGGGATCCAGATCTATCGTGATAGATCCAAGAGGATGTTGGGACTTTCGCAGTCCAGGTATATCGACACTGTACTGAAAAGATTCAGTATGGAAGATTCTAAGCGCGGAAATCTACCGGCTTGTCACGGAATCACCCTCTCCAAAGAGATGTCTCCCAAGACTGATTTGGAAAGGGAACGCATGTCTATTATACCCTATGCTTCTGCGGTAGGCTCTATAATGTATGCGATGTTGTGTACCAGACCAGATGTAGCTTACGCACTAAGCGTGGTGAGCCGGTATCAGTCAGACCCATGGGAGAAACACTGGATAGCAGTAAAGAACATTCTCAAGTACCTGAGAAGGACTAAGGAGATGTTCTTGGTTTACGGCGGAAAGACCTCAGGTTGGAGGCCTTTGCTGATTCCGGCTTCCAGAGTGATAAGGACGATTCCAAGTCCATGTCGGGTTATGTCTTTACCCTTAATGGATGGGCGGTGTGCTGGAAGAGCTCTAAGCAGGACACCGTTGCTGACTCGACGATGGAAGCGCAGTATATAGCTGCTTGCGATGCCGCACAAGAAGCAGTCTGGATGAAGAAGTTCCTAACAGAACTTCAGGTGGTTCCTACCATAGTTGATCCAATACCTCTGTATTGCGACAACAACGGAGCTATAGCTTTAGCGAAGGAACCAAGGTCCCATCAGAAGTCCAGACACATCTTAAGGCGGTATCACCTGATCAGGGAGATCATTGATCGTCAGGAGATCGAGGTTCGGAGAGTTTCTTCAGAAGAGAACATTGCTGATCCATTCACGAAGGCCCTACCTCAGACACAGTTCGAGAGGCTACTCGAGATCATTGTTCTTCGATATGCCAGTACATGGCCCTAGTGCAAGTGGGAGATTGTTAGTGTTTATGCCCTAGAAGGCCATTACTGTATCATACTAGTTTGTATATTACTTAATGGAAGCTTGGGATATTCACATGTATATAACAGTCTTGCTAAACATGGTAGTATGCTACTTGGTTTTTTCTATCTTAATATATGAGTATACGTATTGATAGAGCTCTTAGGATCTTGCTTGACTACCAGCGTTGTGATGGCAGTCACACTAGTGGGGGCTGGGTAGTCTACAAGCACATCCTTATTCAGGTCCCTAGTCTTTGGATTATCGAGACAGAGCATCGATACTCCGGAGTAGACTAGTGTGTACACTTCTCATCCCAGTTGGGGAGATGGTCTGTCCCACAGCCGTTAGTACGTCGTACTGGAGATAGTATACAGGTGCTCGTTAGGTTACGGGTATACCGGACAGGACTCACAGGGAACTGTTGGTTGGTTTTATACCAGTCGTCAGTGAACAGTTCCCAGGTGACATGAGTACAGCATAGTCCGCAGACTTGATACTGCTACTTCGCCTCGAGTGTGTCCCACTGTTCTTAGATTGCTACCCTACCACGGCTCAAAGGAGTCGTGCAAACAGGTAGCAGTTGGGTGCAGTCCCGAGCACTTGGAGGCAGTGGCGGTTAGACAGGATTCGTCTCTCCCGGTATTGGGAGTTGATATCGCGCTGTGTCAGAGAGCCATTACGCAAAGTCCCTGGCCAGGGCAAGCGAGATTTGCTGGTAGGTTCCAGTAGTTTCTCAGGGTGTAATGTGCTTCCCTCCGACACGACTTATACCGCTATTAGGGGACTGACGCTTGCCGCCCCCTAGGCCAGATATGCGATAGTCTTGGACGAACGGACCGGACTGTATGGAGATTGTCACATCAGACTCAGTAGGAGTTCGGATGGGTTTCCTCATCGGCCTTCTTATCGACATCTACCTGGGGACCGTTACGTACAGCTAGTGCCGCTTGCGGTCTGTGGTTAAACCTACTGCCAGCGTAGTAGTCGAGTCTCTAGAGTCCCACACAGAGAGTTTCCCTACTCCAGGAGAAACGATATAGAGGTCGTATGGTTTTACGACAAGGGTTCGGACGCATACGTGTGTTTACGCACGTACGACTTTCGGACAGTTTTTACCAGTCGGCTTTGGTTTAAGCCAGTTACTGGTATCCGGTTATTGGATTTATACAGTCTAAAGTTTTTCCGTATTTTTGCGGAAAGGAGGGGCGTTCTCTTAATTATGCGAGAAGCTTCTAGAAGGCGGTGACTAAGGAGGTTAAGGTGGCATATAGAATGATTGTGATTAGTGAGTCACCTAGATGATTCATACATGTCTTTTGTCAATATAATGAATCATCACTAGATATTATCAAGCATGGTTGTTAAATTGTTATTTATTCTTCTCTTGATAAAAAGAAATGCTTGATATATATCATGTTATCTCACTATTCTCATATCGTTATCTTGATCATCTTCTCTCTCCTCAAGCTCTCCCTCTTCAAACACTAATCCTCCCCTCTCATGAGTTGTGTACAAGGATTAGTAAGACTACTTAATCCATAACCCTCTCTATATTTCACCTAGCTTCTTTGATTAGCACTTAAAGAAGTTTAGTTGCCTCAAGTTTAGAGGCTAAGCTTGGAGTAAAGCTCTCGGGTGGATCGTCTACTACTTCGAGAAGGACGAGGAGGAGGAGGAGTTCACAAAGACGAAGGACACGATTCGTTAGGTATAATCCCTAAACATAGTAGCATAGAAACTCTATGTTTGTTGTTAGTTATCGTTTAGCTTCGATTCATGCTGTTAGTCGATGTTTGTTCACTAAACAAGTTCGTTTTTGAAAATTCCGCCTCCCCACAAGTATTGGGGTGTTCTACATCGACTTACAATACTAACATGTACCAGTGTCTCCAGAGAACTGCCATCTGACGTGAGGTATAATACCATCTGGGAGTTCTCGGCGAGTCCGTCCAGTGTACCCAGTCTCTACAGAGCACCCGTATACCTTCTCTGATGTCAAACACCAATGGATATGGGATCATCCATCGCCCATCATATGGGTCAAGAAGTGCATACGCTAGTCTACTCTGGTATATCGATGCCCTGTCTTGATATACCTACGACTAGGAACATTTGAAGGATGTACTTGGCGACTACCATGTCCCCACTAGTATGATCTGCATCATAGTCCTGGTAGTCAAGTACTCATCCAAAGGGCTTTATCAACATGTAACATAGAGACAATCACAGTACATGTTAAGATAAAGTGTTAGTGTATATGCCCTAGAGGCCATTACTGTATCATACTAGTTTGTATATTACTTAATGGAAGCTTTGGATATTCACCTTGTATAGACAATCTTGCTCAATATAGTAGTATGCTACTTGGTTTGTTTCTACTTTAATGTTTACATGCGTTTATTTTAGTATATCACATATGTGTAGTGGACCCCTTAGGATCTTCGCTTGATTACCAGCGTTGTGATGGCAGTCACACTAATGGGGGTTGGGTAATCTATAAGCACATCCATATGCAGGTCCCTACTCGTAGGACTATCGAGACAGGGCATCGATACTCCGGAATAGACTAGCGTATGTGCTTCTCATCCCAGTGTGGGAGACGGTCTGTCCCACAGCCGTCAGTACGTCGTACTTGAGATAGTATGCGGGTGCTCGTTAGGTTACGAGTACACTAGACAGGACTCGTCGGGAACTGTTGGTTGGTACTATACCTATCGTCAGTTATCAATTCCCAGGTGACATGAGTACTGTAGGGTTGCTAGGCACGCGCACAAGGGTCTACGAGACATTAACCATGCCCGATTTAAAAATTAGCCGTGCCAAACAACCCGAATACGGAACTTTAAACTAGAGATTAGGCGAAAACAAGCATGCTAAACATTTTAACACTAAGTGAGAGGGATTACAACCTTTGTAGATCCGGTCCTTCACTTCATATGCTCCGTGTTGTGGTCCCTTCGCTGCGATCATCGGGATCCGGACTCTCGAGAGGTTCCACGAAGAGAAAGACGCAACCTTTGCTTCCGATCTTCGATACTAAGATGATTTACCTTGAAGTTTCTTTAACACAAGCTAACACTCATGAAATGATGTGAACACCCTCATCTAAATGGCAAGGGAAGATGATGATGATGAAGTAGGATTTTTGCTCTCTTTATTTATATTTTTCTCACAATTATTCATCACCTTTGAAAAATCAAGCAAGCTTTTTCTTGAAAAGAGAATGAAGAAGAAGATGAACAATAATAGAATTGTGATGAATAATAAGAGTTATCATAATTATTTATGCAACCATGGTTGTAGTAACCATTGTAGAGAGTTTACTAGGGTTAGGGTTTGGGTTGGGTTAAGTGTGAGTCATGGATAAAGATCAACACAAATATCTTTATCATAACAAAGTAAAGCTTCTAGAATCAACTAGAAGGTTTAACCCTAATCCAAACCCTAATCATGTTTAAACTCCTCTAATGATGTTGCATTAATAATTATAATATGTTACAATATTATATATCACATATACAATATTTATTGTAACAAAATAAAATAATACATTTAACATATATCGCATATATATCAATGTATTACCCGAGTGAGAGAAAGAATCTTTTAGTGAGCAAATATTAGTTAATGTAATTTAATATATCAAATATATTATTATACATTAAATTATCGAATCAACACTTGATCCGACAATCCGGCTATATCGCATATAACCGACTAATATTTATCCGTACCGATTCATCGAATCAACACTTGATCCGATGACCCGGCTGATATCAAATATCTTGAGAATATAATACGGTATCACATATCGCATTATCCTCGGTCCCGCACATATCACATATGTGCTCCTACTTCGTTTTGCCTGAGTCAAGAAACCTCTGTGTAGGACTCTAAAGAATCGTCAATACACCGGCAGTAGGTGATGATCATATCAAACACCCACAAGCTGCAAGCGGTCAGCTAAACGTAACAGCTACCCAGGTATTGAGCGCTCAGAAGATCAACAAGCAAGCCTGTAACTTCTCCTGTGAATCCAAACAGTAACACTCCCGTACAGTCCGGTCTCGTCGTCAGATAAGTTGCATATCTCGCCTAGGGGTGGTAAACGTCAGACCCCAGTAGCTTGATAAGTCGTGTCGATTTGAGGTCTATAACAGTTCGAGAAACTACTGATAACACTTATCAGTAAATCTCAGCAACCCTGGCCAGGGATTTCCGGTTATAGCCAATCGAACACAGCACAACATCAACTCCCTATACCGGGAGAGACGAATCCCCTCCTATCGCTCATTGCCTCCATGTGATTCGGGACTGTACCAAAAAGCCACCTTTTTGCACGCCCTCTTGGACGTGGTATGATGGAAATCAAAGCACAGTGGGAATCACACAAGACTCTATGACGATCTCGGGTCAACAGACTACTCTGTACCAGTGTCACCGGAGAACTGCCATCTGACGTATGGTATAATACCATCTGGGAGTTCTCGGCGAGTCCGTCCAGTGTACCCAGTCTCCACTGAGCACCCGTACACCATCCTTGATGTCAAACACCGATGGATATGGGATCATCCATCGCCCATCATATGGGTCAAGATGCGTATACGCTAGTCTACTCTGGTGCATCGATGCCCTGTCTCGATACACCCTCGACTAGGAACAGTTATAGGATGTACTCGTCGACTACCGTGGCCCCACTAGTATGATCTCATCATATTCCCAGTAGTCGAGTACATATCCTAAGGGCTTTATCAACATGTAATATAGAGACAATCAGAGTACATGTTAAGATAAAGTACAACCAGATAGCATACTATCATGTCGAGCAAGAAAGTCCTCCCTATATATGTCCTAGCATCCACTGCAATATACATCGTATGTACAGTAATGGCCTCTAGGGCATACATATTACTAACAATCTCCCACTTGCACTAGGGCCATCTGTTATGGTATCGCATACCCAACATTTAGCTGCGGTTGAAGTATCTCATACTCAACCATCCCATAAAAGTCTCTACTGGGAAAAAGGCCTTCGTGAGTGGATCCGCGCTGCGTCCTCTGTGTCTACTCTCCTAACCTTGATCTCCCTGGAGATCAACCATCTCCATGATCAGGTGATACTGCCTAAGAATTATATCTGGATTTTCTGATGGGACGGTAGTTCCTTGGCTGAAGCCACAACTCCATTGTCACACAATGGTAGGAACGAAGTTCATCTTATGAACTTATATATATCCAGACTGCCTCTTTGGTAGCATCCTTGGTAACGATGTATCTTGCCTTTAATCATCTAGTATGTCACGGTATCTAGCTTGGAACTCTTCCAACATACCGTCCCTCCACTGAGGGTATAGACAAGCCTGCGACTGACATTCAGTCGTCCTTATCACTCTGGAACCTTTCCAGTGATTCTCCCCAGGATCGATTGATACCATCTCACTACAACTAGTGAGTATCCTAACATCCAATTAGATCTATCTCATAGATCCAAGAACCCAGGATATAGGAGGTATCACTTTGATCCTATATGGAGAATCCTTGTGATAAGCGGAGATTAACCGAGCGTAGCATAGGAAACTCCTTCCCTATCAAGAGTATGTCATCCACGTACTCTACGAGGATCACCACCATACTCTCTACACTACCTTTTTGTATATACAAGGTTCATCTACCATTTCGATGAAGTCAAACTCTTTGACTACCACATCAAAACAGATGTTCCAACTCCGCGATGCCTGCTTTATCCTATAAAGCATCTTGCACACGTTTCCGCTGCTCCCACTGTCTACGAAGCCCTCTAGCTGTGTACTTATAGACGTTCTCTTCTAAAACATCACTTATAAAAGCAGTCATGACACCCAACCACCAGATATCGTAGTCATGGTATGTAGCCGTGGCAAGTAGGATCTGGATGGACTTAAGCATAGATCCTTAGAAAAGGTTTCAACATAATCTATACCTGATCTATAATGCAAACCTTTAACAAGTCTATCTTTGAAAGTCTCAACTTTTCCATGTACACCAAGTAATCTTCTCAAGATATACTTGCTCCTGATGGGGATTTAACCCTTCAGATAAAGCAACCAAAGTCCATACTTTGTTGGTGTATAAGGATTCCATCTCAGATCGCTAAGCATCCAGCCATTCTTACAGAGTCCCACTCCTGATGGCCAGCTCGAAACCAGTTGGGTCATCATCTCATGATGCAATCCTCGCTCCCACTGTCATAGAGAAACCAAAGTATCTCTCAGGTGGGTGAGGAACCCTACTAGATCGGCGGAGAGGCTGAGGTTCGTTGGAAACTATTGAATCCTTTGGTTCTACCAAATCATCAGCTGCATTTCGTATAGCTGGAACCATTCCAGTTCTACATAACAGACCTTGCCTCGAGCTTGTCCGGATTTTGCGTTAAGACATAGGCCGGACAACCCCAAATCTTAACAAGCTTAAGATATGGGCTCTTCCCTTTCCATATCATATATGAAGTGGTAGGCAACTGATTTGATTTGAACCCTATTCAATAGGTATGCAGCTTCTCAAGCGCATAACATCCAAAAGGAAATAGGAAACTCAGTAGTACTCATCATAGAGCACACCATATCACATAGGGTGCTTTTGCTCCGCCCCGATACACCGACGTGTTGTGGTGTATACGGAGGAGTAAGGCTGAGAGAGAATCTCATTCTCCTTTAGAATAGTCCAGGAATTCCGTGCTCAAGTATTCTCCTCCTTGATCTTATCAAAGGACATAATACTTATACCCGTATTTTGGTTCTCTACTTCTAAATTATATTCTGTGAATATCTCAAAAGGTTCGGACTTGTGTTTCAACAGGAACATATGTCTGAATCTTGAGAGATTATCAGAGAATGTAATGAAGTACTAAGAACCGATCTTAGCATGTGTAGACAGGGGTCTTTCATACATCAACATGTATCAATCCCAAAAGTTCACCAACTCTTTCTCTGTTTCCAACAAACAGAGCTGTGGTCATCTTATCTTTGTGACATGACCGGCAAGTTTCACAAGATGTAAATTCAAACTAATTTAAATATGCATCTATATGTAACTTCAGCCAGTCGGGTCGCATTGATATGACCTAGTCTACAATACCTCAAGAAGGATTCATTCATTTCTGAACTCTTCCTCTTGTGTGTGTTGCGTATACTAAGAACTGTAGTTTGATTTAAAACGACAATGCTTTTAGATAACGTGCCTGAACCGATCAACTCTTGATATAGGAAATGTTCAAAACATTATCCAACAATACAAAATTATATCCTTTCTTTATTAATAAAGAGACTGATATGATTTTGTATATCAGGTTCGGTATCTAATAACATTTGTTCAGAATCAATGTATTCTGGTAATACAGGGTGATAGTGAACAACAGACTTGGCTGCAACACTTGCACCTGTTTTCTGTCTCATGAAACTTATCACCCGTTCTCAGTTCTATACCTACCTATAGCCCATGTAACAGATTACATATGCGGGATCCTGATCCGGTATCACATACCCAGGACGTAAAGGATACTGAGAAACAGTTCTGTGTAATGAACACACCCGAAGATGATGCATCAACATGCACTTTCTTCGTTTGGGCGGCACGGGAAATCTGGTATTCCCCAATTTCCTGCTCTGTCCTATAACAATTATAAGTTGGAGCGGGACCAACGTTCCACAGCTCAGTATAACAAGCGGGTTCAGTCAATATATCCGTTTTATTATCTTGATTAAGGCGTGATATGGTCGCTATCTGGAGAGAGAGAGAAGAAAACACTCAGCGTATGCTTTTGCAAGATTAGATTGGTTATCTAATATATCTAATTAGGATGTCTCCCACTGTTTTAATCAAATCTTCCTTCAAACCCTAAATGGAAAGATTAGCCGGGATTAATTACACGCTATAAGTTCGCCAATCTTTCAGCCAGGCCAGTGTCGGGACTTTGAGGGAGGTCCCCCGTGCTTTCGCACGAACCTAATTAATGTTTACCTCGTTTTCCCAGAGGCGTAACCCCGTTAACACCTTTCTAGACACCTACTTGATCGGCTAATTGTAATATGTAAAACTCTCCCAGGAGTAACTTTTACTCGCAGTGGGTATCGGGATCCAACTATCTCATAGAAGGTATGCAATCTCATTGCAAATTTCAACACTTGAAATTCCCAATAGTATTTTGCCCCTAGCGTCCTATGACCTTGACGAATACCAAACCACCCATAGTCCGCTAGCCAAGTTCAACCCGTACATTTCTTGATTGAATTAAACCCACCCGCACGACCCTTGACGAATGCCAAACAACGCCGTACGAATACCCTAATCCAATCGCATCGTATGCTAGCAGATAAGCACTAGTTAGCTACCGTACACTACGCCTTGACGAATGCCAAACTACCGCAGCACGAATACTAAGTAGTACTTATCTGAAATGACGGAGGGCTACGACGGGTTTTTAAGAAAACCCTTTGCGTAATGAACTTGATATCGTTGTAGAATCGAGTGATTTTAAATGGAGTGTTTTTTGAGGCTTTTCTAGTTTTGCTAAAGGGGTCACTCCCGGTGAAGGGATCGTCGGCCCTTTCCTCATCGAATAAGGTGCAGGATATATCACATATACCACTATGCAAAGCAAGAACTATAGAAGCAATCAAAAGACAAACCGAGTTTGTAGCATCTGCCAGTTATTACTAAAGGAGTCACTCCCGGTGAAGGGATCTCGGTCCTTTCCTTATCGAATAAGGTGCTGGATGTTCTACAAGGAACACCGCTATGCAAAGCAAGAACTGTAGCTACCAGTTTTTCTAAACAAGTTTCTACAACATCTTAGGTTTCTTTTATTTCATTAATCTCATTAATGAAGTCCCATTTTATTATGCTTCACAAGCATCTCTTTTGAAACGAAATCTGCAATATAACATATATCTCATATATATAATATAAACATTCGTCACAGGCAGTAATATGATCTCATCACAGAACATGGCAACAGAAGAACATATATGAAATATTAGATATACTAGGACGTCCGTGTTTTCAATACGAGCCTGTATAAAACACGGATTCCACGGTCGCGATGAATAGCCAAAACCCACATCCCTAGACCCCTACGAGAGCGGCAAGTAACACTGCCAATTCTAGGGTTAGGAGACCCGGTCTCGACTCCTCGAGATGGTCTCCCACTGGACCCTACAACCCGGTTACTTGTGCTCCCCGCCTTAGGTCTACCTAATGCGGAAAAGTAAATAATATACAACGGTGACATCTTCCACTACCTGGAAGTGCCCCAATAAAAGAATATTACATACAAATGAATTTTACATGAATGAAAAAGAAAAAACTCTCATCTCACATAAAACCCCCGGCTATTCAAACGCGACGATCCAATATAACATATCACAGCAACACATAATATCTCATATCATCAACGTAAGCAAGTATGCGTATCCCGATTGTCGTTGATGTATAGCAACGAAGCCGGCGATACACCACATACTACGTTTACGGTCACAGAAAAGAAAGTGTAAAACTACAACAGTTGGAATCCGCAATCTCCTTAGACATCGCATGCCTAACCAAATGAATTCCTTAGACATCACATGCCTAACAATTATAAACCCCGCATTTTAGTCTCATTATCGAAAACTCTTTTCAATATCAAGTCGGGGAATTCAACTAGATTCCCGACGTCCTGATCGAATGCTCGTCGCAAACTTTAGTAGACGGCCGCACCCCCGATACCGTCGATGAAGTGCACCAAGGCGGAACACCGCTACCGGGAGCACCCGAACGGATGCTTTCGGCGACGGGGTTCTCCTACAGTCACTTGGTCGGGGCTATGGAGTGAGGCTGTCTATTAAGTTTACCCGGCGAGTATCCGCGTACACTACGTGATTGCGACGGACTTTTGATCACATCAAAATTCCGTGGCAACCGATCATTTGAGACTAAACTGCTATGTTTATAATATTCAAATTAGTTATCTCATAACTACCTGTGGATTCCAAATATTGTATTAAATTCCAGATAAATAGAAAAAGTTAAACTTTCCGATCGAATCATCAAACACCCAAGATTTCCCCAATATATCTCAACACTTGAAATCAGTTTAAAAACGTCCATCACATGCCACAGTACCAATGGTCCAGCCGTAGAAGGGTCAAACCAACGCCTCACATGTGGCACGCCGTACTGCCCCAAACCCTAAGGTTCAAAGGGCAGTTCAAGACGGTCACATAATCGAGTTAAGGTTTGTTGTCTTTTAGAGGGTCCATCGCGTTACTTGCACGACTTAGAACATTCTTAAACACGAGGAAAAATCCAACTTTTGAAAAATTTTCCGACAGGGGAAAAAGTGAGTTATTGATATCCGTTCGAACTTTTTAACAGTTTCTAAAAATTATCCGGACAAAACTAAACAAATTTATAATATCCGATCGAAACTTTAAGTCCCCAATACAACCCAGATAATTCAACAGTTGAATAAAAAATAAAAATTTCCAGAAGACTCAGCACTTGAAGACAAGAATTACTGTGCAAGCCACGTGGTGTAACTCACCAAAATGGCCGTGGAACCGCCGCGAAACCCAAGGTGGGGCCGCGGTTCCGCGGCTCTTTTGGCGAGTTAGCAACACGTGCTTCACAGTAACACATAGAATTCCCTGCTGAATGTTTTGGCAATTTTTAATTCACAAAAATCCAAATTTTCAGAAAATTTCCAGAGAGCATGTTTTATCGGGGTTTCGGGTTTCGATCGGACTTTAAACTTCGTTCAGACTTCGCCTAAAGCTCTAGCTTGGCTCTGATACCACTGTAGGGTTGCTAGGCACGCGCACAAGGGTCTACGAGGTATCAACCATGCCCGATTTAAAAATTAGCCGTGCCGAACAACCCGAATACGGAACTTTAAACTAGAGATTAGGCGAAAACAAGCATGCTAAACATTTTAACACTAAGTGAGAGGGATTACAACCTTTGTAGATCCGGTCCTTTACTTCATATGCTCCGTGTTGTGTTCCCTTCGCTGCGATCATCGGGATCCGGACTCTCGAGAGGTTCCACGAAGAGAAAGACGCAACCTTTGCTTCCGATCTTCGATACTAAGATGATCTACCTTGAAGTTTCTTTAACATAAGCTAACACTCATGAAATGATGTGAACACCCTCATCTAAATGGCAAGGGAAGATGAGGATGATGAAGTAGGATTTTTGCTCTCTTTATTTATATTTTTCTCACAATTATTCATCACCTTTGAAAAATCAAGCAAGCTTTTTCTTGAAAAGAGAATGAAGAAGAAGATGAACAATAATAGAATTGTGATGAATAATAAGAGTTATCATAATTATTTATGCAACCATGGTTGTAGTAACCATTGTAGAGAGTTTACTAGGGTTAGGGTTTGGGTTGGGTTAAGTGTGAGTCATGGATAAAGATCAACACAAATATCTTTATCATTACAAAGTAAAGCTTCTAGAATCAACTAGAAGGTTTAACCCTAATCCAAACCCTAATCATGTTTAAACTCCTCTAATCATGTTGCATTAATAATTATAATATGTTACAATATTATATATCACATATACAATATTTATTGTAACAAAATAAAATAATACATTTAACATATATCGCATATATATCAATGTATTACCCGAGTGAGAAAAAGAATCTTTTAGTGAGCAAATATTAGTTAATGTAATTTAATATATCAAATATATTATTATACATTAAATTATCGAATCAACACTTGATCCGACAATCCGGCTATATCGCATATAACCGACTAATATTTATCCGTACCGATTCATCGAATCAACACTTGATCCGATGACCCGGCTGATATCAAATATCTTGAGAATATAATACGGTATCACATATCGCATTATCCTCGGTCCCGCACATATCACATATGTGCTCCTACTTCGTTTTGCCTGAGTCAAGAAACCTCTGTGTAGGACTCTAAAGAATCGTCAATACGCCGGCAGTAGGTGATGATCATATCAAACACCCACAAGCTGCAAGCGGTCAGCTAAACGTAACAGCTACCCAGGTATTGAGCGCTCAGAAGATCAACAAGCAAGCCTGTAACTTCTCCTGTGAATCCAAACAGTAACACTCCCGTACAGTCCGGTCTCGTCGTCTGATATGTTGCATATCTCGCCTAGGGGTGGTAAACGTCAGACCCCAGTAGCTTGATAAGTCGTGTCGATTTGAGGTCTATAACAGTTCGAGAAACTACTGATAACACTTATCAGAAAATCTCAGCAACCCTGGCCAGGGATTTCCGGTTATAGCCAATCGAACACAGCACAACATCAACTCCCTATACCGGGAGAGACGAATCCCCTCCTATCGCTCATTGCCTCCATGTGATTCGGGACTGTACCCAAAAGCCACCTTTTTGCATGCCCTCTTGGACGTGGTATGATGGAAATTAAAGCACAGTGGGAATCATATAAGACTCTATGATGATCTCGGGTCAACAGACTACTATGTACCAGTGTCACCGGAGAACTGCCATCTGACGTATGGTATAATACCATCTGGGAGTTCTCGGCGAGTCCGTCCAGTGTACCCAGTCTCCACTGAGCACCCGTACACCATCCTTGATGTCAAACACCGATGGATATGGGATCATCCATCGCCCATCATATGGGTCAAGATGCGTATACGCTAGTCTACTCTGGTGCATCGATGCCCTGTCTCGATACACCCTCGACTAGGAACAGTTATAGGATGTACTCGTCGACTACCGTGGCCCCACTAGTATGATCTCATCATAGTCCCAGTAGTCGAGTACATATCCTAAGGGCTTTATCAACATGTAATATAGAGACAATTAGAGTACATGTTATGATAAAGTACAACCAGATAGCATACTATCATGTCGAGCAAGAAAGTCCTCCCTATATATGTCCTAGCATCCACTGCAATATACATCATATGTACAGTAATGGCCTCTAGGGCATACATATTACTAACAAGTACAGCTTAGTCCGCTGACTTGACACTGTCACTTCGCCTCGAGTGTGTTCCCACTGTATTTTGATTACTACCCTACCACGGCTCAAAGGAGTCGTGCAAACAGGTAGTAGTTTGGTGCAGTCCCGAAGCATTTGGAGGCAGTGACGGTTAGACAGGATTTGTCTCTTGCGGTATTGGGGGTTGACATCACGCTGTGTCTAGAAGAGCCATTACACAAGTAGTCCCTAACCAGGGCAAGCGAGATATACTGGTAGGTTTCCAGTGTTATCTCAGGGTGTTCTGGGCTACACTCGGACACGACTTGTACCGCTATCAGGGGACTGACGTTTACCGCCCCCTAGGCCCTCCATGTGATGTTATCAGACGAACAGACCGGGCTGTACGGAGATTGTCACATCCAGGCTCAGTAGGAGTTCAGATGGGTTTCACCTCGTCCGTCTTCTTGTCGGCATCTACCTGGGGACCGTTACGCACAGCTAGTGCCGCTTGCGGTCTGTGGTTAAACCCAATGCCAGCGTAGTGTCGAGTCTTTAGAGTCCCACACAGAAAGATATTCTCCTTTAGGCAAAAGTGTAGAGGTCGCATCGTTTTGCGACAGGTCGCATGGTTTTGCGACAGGGTTCGGTCACATCCGTGCACTTGTGCACGTTTAGTGTCCGGACAGTTAACACTAGCGGGCTTTGGATTAAGCCAGATCCTAGTGTACGTTTTGGGATTGGTTTTATCTCGTATGTATTCGTGTTTCTCGGAACGCGGATGCGGGTGTGTATGCACAGTTGACAGAGAGACAGAGGCAGAGGATTCTCATTGGAGTTGTTGACTATTGACTATTGACTTTTTGCTAAACCCTAATGAGAATATGAACTATGATTAACAATAATATTAATTAAGTATTATAGTGACATGGTTGTTGAGGGGTTGACTTTGTTGACTTGTTGACTTTGTTGACCGGTTGACTAGGTTGGACTAGTTGACCATCATCATGACAATGGCTATCATTTCATTGCAAAGACATTTGCTTGCTAGTTTCTTTTTGCAAAATGAGTGCATGAAATGATATAGCCATTTTGACTTGAACCATCACATAATACTTGATTACTATTTTTGTTATGATGGTTTTGGATTATAAGAGCTTGGATGGCAAAAGACTTACTCATTCTCTTATTTGCTTTCTCTCTCTTGCTTGAGCTCTCCCTCTTGCTCTTTCTCTTGCTCTCTCTCTAGCTCACGGCAACTCCCTCTCATGAGTTGAGAAACATTGCCTTGGAGATAAAAGAAAACCCAAATCACTTCTCTACTCATCCTAGTTCACAAGGTTTAGCAAACCAAGTGTTCTAGTTTCTTCAAGTTCGAAGAAGAAGGCAAAGGTAGAAGCTTTCAGGTGGATCCATCTATGGCGCAAAGAGACAACGAGGTGAGGCCGATCCGTACACCGCAAAGAGTTGAAGACGAAGGAGTTTAAGAAAGGTATAACCCCCTAACCGAGTAGGTAAATCTCAAGTTAGGTTGTTAGGTAGTTGTTTAACAAAGATCCGTTTTTGAGTCCATGTTACCACCTCTAGAAAAATCGTTTTTCATCATTTCCGCAAGCCCGCAAGTACCGGTAGAGGTAACGTGGACTTACAGTGGTATCAGAGCCTAGTTAAACACTATCTAACATGTAAGCAAAGTAACTAGAAGTTCGATCGGAGAAAAAGTCGCGAAACGAACCCGTAAAATCAACTTTCTGCCGAATTTGTTTTCTGTTCCAAAAATGATAAATCTTATCTTAAAATTCGGCTCAGGGTTTTTATAAGAAACTGTAGAAAAATGGTCCACTGAACCGATCAGCGCGCAGCGGAATCGCGGATGGAGCTTTCTCCCGCCGCGGATCCGCGGCCGAGTTGACTCGGCCGTGGACGATTTTTCATGCAGTTTGTTCAGAGGGTTGTTTTGGGATTTTTACAATATGATTTTTCTGCCCAGATTTTCCAGAAAGAAAAATTAGTTTTTGGGGCTTGAAAATCCGTATTTTGATCGAACTTCTAAAGACTTAAGCTGACGGATATATATCTGTGATGTGTTATATGTATTGAACGTCCGCTAATCGCTATACGTCGATTAGTGGGGGTTATACATATCTGTGATCTGTAATGTTGATGGTATGTGTATATGAATTCATTGGATTGTCGCGGATGAATAGCCGGGGGTTGTGAGATGAGAGTTTTTTCTTTTTCTTTCAATTCATGTAAATTTGTAATTGATGTAATATTATTTTTGGCCGCACAACCGGGGAGAGGTTGTAGCCGTCATTGTATAATTTCTTTTACTGTTTTTGCTCCTAGGATAGACCCAAGGTGGCGTGCACAAACTACCGGGTATCTCGAAGTGCCGAGTGGCCTACTCACGGTGTTGAGGGAGGTTGCTTCGCTTCGCGTACTTGGAGGGTAGTTTGCCGCACCCGTAGGGGTCTAGGGTGGGGTCTTGGCTATTCATCGCGACCGTGTAATCCGCTCTTCGTTACAGGCTCATACGAATTGCGGATTCCTAGTATATCCAATGTGTTCATCTGTGATCTGAATTGGCTATTATTGAAATATATCTATATATGATATTATTTAGGCGTTGCTTATGTTTTGCATCCGCGCTAGTCCAGCCCCCGCTCTGTCGTTTGTTAAGTAACCTAACGGGTAATGATGGGGACCCGTGGCGAATGCGGATGGCATAAGCGTACGTCATATTTTGGTTGTTTTCTGCAATGGTAGGATTAAATGATGGGACGAATTAAAATTAATGCAAGAAAAATAAACCAAGTAAAAGTCGTTGGAACACTTTCAAAAACCACTCGATTTCTTTTCAAAAATAACTTTTAAACGCGGAGCTTAAGCCACTCCTTTTAAAATCTATCTCGTTCCTTCGATTATATCAAGTTCACTACGTTCACGGTTTTGCCAAAACCATTCGTAGCCCTCCGTCGTTTCACATGAATAGTCAATAAGTATTCAAGCTATGTATGTTGGCCAAAGTCAAGGCATAGTGATTGGTAGCTATTGGGTATTCATGTGCAGCATAGATAGATGTGTTGGTTTGGGACAGTCGTACTGCCATGTTGGCCAAAGTCAAGGGTAGGTACGGGTGGGTTCAAATTAACCTGGAGAATGACGGGTAGAACTTGACATGTGACTTATGATATTTTGTCCAAAGTCAAGGTCATAAGAGCATGGGGCAAAAATCCACATCGGGAGTTTCGAAAGAACTGAAACTTGCTAGCGCTGCATACCATTTGGAGTGTGATGATTCTGGTAGGATTCCTTCAGTTTTGTCACGTGATGATATTTGGATCCCGATCCTACTGTGAGTATATGCTACTCCTCGGGAAATTTCTCACTTAACGATCAATGCTATAAACCAAGTAGGTGTCTAGAAAGAGGTTAGCGGGGCTACGCCCCAAGGGAAAAGAGGTTATTTAATTAAGGAACTTCGTGAAAGCGTTGGAAAACCTCCCTCGAAGTACCGACACCAGCCTGGCCGAACGGTTAAGCAAGTATTGTACGGTGAGATTGATCCTGACTAATTCTTCCTTTTTGGTTTGAGGAGGGATTCGAGAGACAGTGGGAGCCATCCTGTTTAGACAAATTAAAAACCGCTCTAAACTTGCAAGAGTATCATGCTAAAGTGTTTCTTCTCTCTTTCCTAATTGCAGCGACCAAACATCATGACCGGACTTAAGTTACTACTAGATAAAAACATACTGACAGGGCCAAACTACAAAGACTGGCTCAGGAATGCCAAAATGGCAATCACTTATGACAAGTTGGGGTATCTCCTTACCACCAAAGCTCCCCCTATCCCAGGTCCCAACACCAGCGTCGTGAATAGGGAAATCCATAAGACCTGGGAAATCGATTGCGCGAAGGCCAAGTGTCTCGTGCTTGCCTCTATGGACAACGAACATCAGAGGAGGCACGAGAATATGGACCTCGAATCCATATTTCTCCATACAAAAGAACTGTATGGAGAGCAATCTCGTATCGCCAGATACGAAGTGTCGAAAAAGCTGTTTTCGGCAAGGTTGGCCGTCGGATCATCGGTAGCGGAACACGTGCTTAAGATGATTGGCTTCATTGAGGAGCTCGTGGACCTTGGGACCACGTTAGAGAACGAGCTCTACACGGACTTGATTCTCCAGTCCCTTCCTTCCACTTACGCCCAGTTTATCCTGAACTTCAACTTACAAGAAAAAGAAGTTGAACTTTCAGAACTCCTCAACATGCTGAGGAGTGCAGAGGGCACCCTACAGAAAGGTAGGGAAACATCCACTTTGTTTGTAGGAGGATCTTCCTCTTCTAGGTCCAAGGCGAAAGCTAAGGGAAAGAAGAAGAAAGCCCCCTTAGCGAAACTAGCAAATGTTACAAAGTACTCGATTTGATTTTATAGTTGATCTAACTTTAGCTTTGCATCGTAGTATTCTTGAATATCCTGCACCTAATTTCATAAGGAAAGAGCCGAGATCCCTTCACCGGGAGTGATCTCTTTAGCAAAATTAGAAAGATGCTATAAAACCATTCGACTTTTTAAAACTGGAGCTTAACCACTCCTTCTCACTCGATTCTACAACGATATCAAGTTCAAAACGTTAAGTGTTTTCATAAAAACCATCCGTTGCCCTCCACCATTTTAGGAAGCAGAGTACTTAGTATTCATACTACGTTTGTTGACTATAGTTAAGGCGTGGTGTATGATAGCTAAGTGATGTCTTCCTACAAAGAATTTGATGCGATCGATTAGGACATTCGTATGACTTTGTTGATCATAGTTAAGGGTCATGCTGGTGGATCTAAATCAATCATAAAATGGCGGGTAGAACTTGACTAGTGCTTATGATTTGTTGACCATAGTTAAGGTCATAAGACACTAGGGGTAGAAATCATATCGGGAATTTCAAGAGTTGAAATTTGCAATGAGATTGCATACCTTCTATTTGATAGTTGGATCCCGATCCCACTGTGAGTAAAAGTTACTCCCGGGAGAGTTTTTCACTTTACAATTAGCTAATCTAGTAGGTGTCTAGAAAGGTGTCAACAGGGTTATGCCTTTAGGAAAACGAGGTTTATTTTAATTAGGTCCGTGCGAAAGCACGGGGAACCTCCCTCGGAGTACCAACACTGGCCTGGCCGACCGGTTAGTGAACTTGTAGATTGCAATTAATCATGGAAAGTTTTCTTTTTAAAAGGTTTGATGGAAAATTTGATAAAAAGAAGTTGGAGATATCGATTAGATAAGATTAATAACCAATCTAATCATGCAAGAGCAATCGCTGAGTGTTTTCTTTTCTCTCTCCTAATGGCAGATACCTATGATGGGACTTAAGATTTTATTAGACAAAAATAAACTCACGGGACCGAATTACAAAGATTCGCTAAGGAACGTGAATATTGCCCTGACCTATGATAAGGTCGGGTACGTCCTGACTACTTCAGCCCCTCCTAGCCCTGGCCCTGGTTCTTCAGTTGCGGATAAAGAAATCCGTAAGACATGGGATATAGACTACTCAACAGCCAAGTGCCTCGCGCTTGCTTCTATGAACAATGAACATCAGAAGCAGCATGAGAAGATGGATGTTCAATCCATCTTTCTCCATAGAAAGGAGTTGTATGGAGAGCAATCTCATACTCTCCGATACGAGGCATCTCGAAAGTTGTTTCAGATGCGGATGGCTGCTGGCACGTCTATAGGTGACCATGTATTGAAGATGATTGGACTTATCGAAGAACTTGAGGACCTGGGTTAGACCTTGGAGAACGAGCAGTATGTTGATATTGTTCTACAGTCCCTTTCCCCTGCCTTTGCTCATTTCATTATAAACTTCAACATGCACAACATGGAGAAGGCTTTACCTGAACTCCTCAATATGTTGAGGAGTGCAGAGAGCCCACTAAAGGTAGCGAAAACTCCCGCTCTTATTGCTGGGCCATCTTCTTTCTCCGTCCCGAAAGCCAAGGCCAAGGGAAAGAAGAAGAAGAATCCCATCAAGCAGAGAGGCGGAGTGAAAAAGGCACCGGGAAGGGACAAGAAAGTGGCTGCTGCGACAGGACGAGGGGAATGTTTCCACTGCCACTAGACTGGGCACTGGAAGAGAAACTGCGTTGGATACATGGCCGACCTCAAGAAGAAGAAGCATGGTGATGCTTCCACTTCAGGTGTGTTTGTAACAGAAAACTGTTTTTCAATTTACTCTGCTTCCTAGGTATTAGATACTGGGTCAGGATCTCACATTTGCAATTATGTGCAGGGGCTGAAAAGTAGCAGGTTTTTGAAGAAAGGTGATCACACTCTCCGGGTTAGGAATGGTTCCTCGGTACATGCTACTAAAGTGGGAGAGTATCATCTTGGTTTGCCGTCGGGTTGTATATTGATTTTGAACCCATGTTATTTTGTACCTTCGATATTATGTAATATTATATCTGTATCGTTGTTAGACAATGCTGGATATAATTTTGTATTGCAATCTAATGTTATGAACATTAACCTTAATCAAGAGTTGATTGGGTATGGTACATTAAATAACAGGATGTACGTCCTAAATCAGCATACAGTTTTTCATATACAACACGCAAACAAAAGAAATTTTTCAGACATAAATGAAGCTTTTATTTGGCATTGTAGACTTGGTCATATTAACTAAACAAGACTAACCAAGCTACATAAAGATGGATATTTAAACCCTTTTGAATATAAATCTTATGTGACTTGCCAGTCTAGTATCAAGGGTAAAATAACCAAAACTTCGTTTACTGGACACGGAGAGAGAGCTACTGAACTCTTAGGCCTCATACATAGTGATGTATATGGACCAATGTCTACACATGCAAGAGGTGGTTTTTCATACTTCATAACCTTCACCGATGATTTATCGAGATTCGGTCGTGTGTTCTTGTTGAAACATAAGTCCAAAGCCTTGGAAAAATTCAAGGAGTATAAATCTGAAGTAGAAAAACAAACAGGCTTAAGTATCAAGAAACTTCGATCAGATCGAGGAGGTGAGTATCTAAGCTCAGAGTTTCTAGATTTCCTAAAAGAGAATGGGATTCTCTCTCGGCTCACTCCTCCGTACACACCAC
The DNA here is from genome assembly GCA_030015575.1 of Agapanthus africanus. Classification (NCBI taxonomy): domain Eukaryota; kingdom Viridiplantae; phylum Streptophyta; class Magnoliopsida; order Asparagales; family Amaryllidaceae; genus Agapanthus; species Agapanthus africanus. The sequence continues at coordinate 236,035,917 of JASDDO010000004.1, forward strand.
AACACAACGGTGTATCAGAAAGGAGGAATCATACCCTATTAGATATGGTATGATCTATGATGAGTGATGCTGAGTTACCAATACCATTTTGGGGGCACGCATTGGAGACTGCGATTTATCTTTTGAAAAGGGTTCCGACCAAAACCGTGTCTACCACTCCATATGAGATATGGTATGGGAAGAGACTATCTCTTAAAAGAGTTAGGATATGGGGTTGTCCGGCTTATGTGAAAAAGCAGAATCCGGACAAACTCAAGACACGATCGGTTTTGTGTAGATTTGTGGGATATCCAAAACACTCATATGGATATCATTTCTACCACAAGGAGGAACAAAGGGTGTTTGTTTCTCAGTATGCCACATTTTTAGAAAATGAATTTTTTACAAATGATACTGTTGGCAATGCGGTAGAACTGGAAGAAATTCTAGATACACAAATAATTACCGATGATTTGGTTGAACCTGAGGTTTCAATAGAACCTAACGAACCTCAGCCACTCCGTAGATCTAGTAGGACTTCTCGCCCACCTGATAGATACTACAGTTTTCTAATTGATGGTGATAGAGAAGATTGCATCATGGATGATGATGACCCTACTAGTTTTCAGCAAGCTATCACGAGTGGTGACTCAGTGAAGTGGCTGGATGCTATGAGATCCGAGATGGAATCCATGCACACCAACAAAGTATGGACTTTGGAGGTTGAACTTTCTGGAGTAAAACTCATAGGGTGAAAATGGATCTTTAAAAGAAAGATCGGTGTGGATGGTCAGGTGGAGACCTATAAAGCTAGGCTGGTAGCAAAAGGATTTCGTCAAAGACCAGGCTTGGACTATGATGAAACCTTTTCACCAGTCGCGATGCTCAAATCCATTCGGATCCTGCTTGCTATAGCTGCTCACTATGATTATGAGATATGGCAGATGGATGTTAAAACGACATTTCTAAATGGTGATTTAGAGGAATGTATTTTTATGGATCAGCCAAAAGGCTTTATTGATAGTGGGAGCAACGGAAATGCATGTAGGCTGCTTAAATCCATCTATGGATTAAAGCAGGCATCACGGAGTTAGAACATCTGCTTTGATGATACAATCAAAGAGTTTGGTTTTATCAAAAATGTGGATGAACCATGTATTTATAAAAGGATTGCATAGAGTATTGTTACATTCCTCGTATTGTACGTGGACGATATTCTCTTGATAGGAAATGATATTCCTATACTACAATCGGTCAAACTATTCTTATCGCAGAGGTTCTCCAAGAAAGACCTGGGCGATACCTCTTACATTATGGGGATTAAGATCTATAGAGATAGATCTAAGAAATTATTAGGATTGTCCCAATCGAGATACATTGACACCATACTAAAGAGATTTAGTATGGAAGATTCCAAGAGGGGTAATTTACCCGCTTGTCACGGGATCACCCTCTCCAAAGAGATGTCTCCAAAGACTGATGAGGAGAGGGCTCGCATGAGCATTATTCCCTACGCTTCAGCAGTAGGATCTATAATGTATGCGATGTTGTGTACTCGCCCATATGTAGCTTATACACTGAGTGCAGTAAGCAGGTATCAATCCAACCCAGGGGAGAAACACTGGACTGCCATGAAGAACATTCTGAAGTACTTGAGAAGAACTAAAGAAATGTTCTTGGTGTATGGAAACGAAGATCTCCAAATGGAGGGCTTTACCGACTCCAGCTTCCAGATCGACAAAGATGACAGTAAGTCCATCTCAGTGTTTGTATTTACCCTAAATGGAGGGGCGGTATGTTGGAAGAGTTCCAAACAAGATACCGTCGCCGACTCTACGATGGAAGCTGAGTATATTGCTGCTAATGATGCCGCAAAAGAGGCAGTCTGGATGAGGAAGTTCATTTCCGAACTTCAATTGGTTCCATCCATTACTAATCCAATACCTCTATATTGCGATAACAATGGAGCCATGGCTTTGGCAAAGGAACAGAGGTCCCATCAGAAATCAAGACATATCTAGAGGCGGTATCACCTCATCAGGGAGATAGTGGATCGCCAGGACATCGAGGTACGGAGAGTAGACACGAAAGACAACACAGCAGATCCATTCACCAAGGTCATCCCTCAAGTCCAGTTTGAGAAATTGTTTGAGCTGTTGGGTATGCGGTACGCCAGCAACTGGTTCTAGTGCAGACAGTGGGTACTTATTGCATCAACTACAGGCTTTAGTGCAAGTAGGAGATTGTTAGATATGTATGCCCTAGAGGCCTGTATTGTATAGGATGCTAGGCATGTGTATGTACAGAAACAATCTTTGCTCGAAATGATAGCATACTATCTGGTTTATCTTCATCTTAACATGTGATGTGTTGTGTTATATTTCATATCTTTCCATGCATGTTGATGAAGCCCTTAGGATTATGCTTGACTACCAGGAATATGATGAGATCATACTAGTGGGACCTGGGCAGTCTATAAGCATATCCTTTAATAGTTCCTAGTCGAGGGTATATCGAGACAGGGCATCAGTATTACCTGATTAGACTAGTGTGTGCGTTTCTTGACCCTGGGGCGATGGTTGATTCTACAACCATTGGTGTTTGACATAAAAAATTGTACACAGGTGCTCATTGGAGAATGGGTACACCGAACAGGAATCGCCGAGAACTCCTAGATGGTATATACCTATTGTCAGATAGCAGTTCTCTGGCGACACTTGTACAGGTTAGTTTGTAGACCCGAGATCGTCATATTGTCTTGTGCGATTCCCACTGCACTTTGATTTCCTCCCTACCACGGCTCTACTGAGTCGTGAAAATAGGTAGATTTTGGGTACAGTCCCGAATCGCATGGAGGCAGTGAGCGATAGGAGGGGTTTCATCTCTCTCGGGATAGGGAGTTGATGTCGTGCTATGCTTGATCGGCCATAACATCAAATCCCTGGCTAGGGTTCTCGAGATTTACTGATAAGTGTTATTAGTAGTTTCTCGAACCGTTATGGGCCGTAAATCAGCATGACTTATAAAGTTACTGGGGTATGACATTTACCACCCCTAGACTTCATATGCAACGTATCAGATGAAGAGACCGGACTGTACGGTAAGTGTTGCTTGCAGGCTCGTTGGGGTTGTGATGAGTTCGCTCGTCGGCCACCTTTTCGTCATGTACCTGGGTAGCCGTTACGCACAGCTAGTGCCGTTGACGTGCTTTTGGTTAAACCCACTGCCAGCATACTGTTGAGTCTTTAGAGTCCAAGACAGGGTTCCCTCATTCAGGCGAAAGATGTAGAGGCCGTAAGTTGTTACGGCAGCCGTAAGGTGTTACGACAGGGTTTCGATTATGTTCGTGTAATTGTTAAAGGAATAATAATAAGAAGGATAATACTGGTAGGCTTTAGTTTAAGTCGGATACTAGTATTATATTATTGGATTAATGGTATTCGTATTTTTCGAAATTCGGATGCGGGTATACAGTATACGGTATACGGAGGAGGGTTATTCTTGTAATTGTTACAAGAATACCTTCTAGAAGGTGCCACCTTATAATGACATTATTTATTTTATGAAAATAAATAAATGAGGTGGAAATAAGAAAGTCCAAGCATGGTTGCAAGGATGGGTTGTTTAATTTTATATTGTTTTGGAATTACTATTGAAGCATGGTGCTAATTTTATATTATATGCTTCAATTATTTCATTTGCAACATATCATATTCTCATACTTGAACTCTCTCATAATCTCAAACACTTTCTCTCTCCTTCTTCTCTCCTCCTTCTTCTTCCTAGATTTAACCCTCACATGTGATGTGAATCCAAAGCTTATGACCTTAAGTTAATCCAACACACTAATCTCTAAATAGTCCTGGTGATCTCTTCTAGCAAACTTGGTTTCTAGGTTAAACTCTTGTGAATAGTTTCTAGCTTGTACGACAACTCTCGCATGAATCATCTGGGTCTTGGGGTGGCTGGAGATCGTGCACATCGGCAACGTCCAAGGAGCCATGGAGTTCATCAAAGAAGACCCGAAGGACCGGATCATCAAGGTATAACCCCTAACATAGTAGATAACATTTCTAGTTAGGGCTCACTAGTTGTGGTTTAGACTATATCTTGGCTAAAGTGCGTGTTGTATGCATAGAAAATTTTCATTTATCACTTCCGCGACTTCACAGGAGTTGTGGGGGAATGCATCATGCACTAACAGGATGATCCCATATCCATTGGTGTTTGCCATCAGAGATGGTATACGAGTGCTCAGTGAAGACTGGGTACACTGAACGGACTCGCCGAGAACTCCTAGATGGTATTATACCTCATGTCAGGTATCGGTTCTCTGGTGACACTGGTATAGATTAGTCTGCCGACCCGAGATCGTCACAGAGTCTTGTGTGTCTCCCACTGTGCTTTGATTTCCATCCTACCACGGCTCTACTGAGTCATGCAAACAGGTGATTTTTGGGTACGGTCCCGAGTCACATGGAGGCAATGAGCGATAGGAGAGGATTCTTCTCTCCTGGTATTGGGGGTTAATGTTGTTGATTGGCCATAACACGAAATCCCTGGCCACGGTTGCTGAGATCTACTGGTATGTGTTATCAGTAGTTTCTCAAATCGTTATGGACCTTACATCGGCATGACTTATCAAGTTACTGGGGTCTGACGTTTACCACCCGTAGACTAGATATACGACATATCAGACGAAGAGACCGGACTGTACGGTAGTGTTACTGATTGGATTCACAGGAGTATGAGCAGGCTTGCTTGTTGTTCTTCTGATCGCTCAATACCCGGGTGACCGTTACGTCTAGCAGACCACTCGGCTTATGGGTGACTGATATGATCACCACTAACTGCCGGCGTATTGACGAGTCTTTAGAGTCTTACAAAGAGGTTTCCTGGCTTAAGCGAAATGAAGTAGGAGCACATATGTAATATGTGCGGGACCAAAATTAATACGATATGTTATACCGTATTCTATTCTCGCGATATGTGACATCGGTCGATTATATGTGATATAGCCAGGTTATCGAATCAAATGTTGATTTGATAAGTTGTTGCATTTAATATTATTCGATTATATGTAATGTAGCCGGATTATTAAATCAAGTGTTGATTTAATAATTTAATGTATAATTATATATATTTAATATATTGAATTACATTAACTAATATTAGCTCATATAATTGTTTCTTTTTCTCACTTTTGTGTGCACTATACATATATGTGATATATGTGATTGTGTCATGCTTGTTGATACATGCAACATGAGTGTATGAGACTAACACCATGATTTGGATAAATTAGGGTTTTAATTATTTATAGTAATTCAAAATGAAGTGGAATTGATCATGGTTGAAAGGATGGATATGCTTGAGTTAACCATTGACTTAGTCCACTTGATTTGTGGAAGCGAGGGTTTCCGTCAACGAGTGTATGAGACTAGTAGGGTTTCTAATCCACCTGAGAGATACTACGGTTTTCTCATTGATGGTGGAAGCGAGGATTGCATCATGGAAGATGATGACCCAACTAGTTTCGAGCAGGCCATCACGAGTGGTAACTCTGTGAAATGGCGGATGCAATGCGATCTGAGATGGAATCTATGTACAACAATAAAGTATGGATTTTGGAAAATGCTCCTGAAGGGGTAAAACCCATTGGGAGCACGTGGATTTTTAAAAGGAAATTTGGTGTAGATGGAAAAGTTGAGACTTTCAAAGCTAGACTTGTAGCAAAGGGTTTTCGTCAACGACCAGGTGTGGATTATGACGAAACCTTTTTCTCCAGTGGCTATGCTTAAGTCCATCCGGATCTTACTTGCCATTACTGTATACCATGACTACAAAATCTGGCAAATGGATGTTAAGACCGCCTTTCTAAACGGTGATTTAGAAGAGTGTGTGTACATGACTCAGCCAGAGGGCTTCGTAGATAGTGGGAGCAGCGGAATGGTGTGCAAACTGCTTAAATCCATTTATGGGTTAAAACAAGCATCGCGGAGTTGGAACATCTGTTTTGATGTAGTAGTCAAAGAGTTTGACTTCATCAAAAACAAAGATGAACCTTGTATCTATAAGAAGGTAGCAGAGAGTAATGTTGTCTTCCTCGTACTGTACGTGGATGATATACTCTTGACAGGAAATGATATTCCTATGCTGCAATCAGTCAAGCTCTTCTTATCATAAAGATTCTCAATGAAAGATCTAGGTGATGCCTCCTGCATATTGGGGATTAGGATCTATAGAGATAGATCCAAAAGGATACTGGGATTGTCCCAATCCAAGTATATTGACACCATACTAAAGAGGTTTAGTATGGAAGAATCCAAGCGTGGGAACCAACCCACGATCTCTGGACTCACTCTCTCCAAAGAGATGTCTCCCAAGACTGATTTGGAGAGAGCTCGCATGCAAGGGATACCCTATGCTTCGGCAGTAGGCTCTATAATGTATGTGATGCTATGTACCAGACCCGATGTAGCATACTCACTAAGTGTAGTGAGTCTGTATCAAGAAGATCCTGGAGAGAGTCACTGGACAGCTGTGAAGAACATTCTCAAGTACTTGCGAAGGACTAGAGACATGTTCTTGGTGTATGGTAATGGAGAACTCCGGGTGGAGTCCTTTACCGATTCCAGCTTCCATAGTGATAAGGACGACTCTAAGTCGCACTCGGGATTTGTATTTACCCTAAATGGAGGGGCGGTATGTTGGAAGAGTTCCAAACAGGATACCGTTGCAGACTCGACGATGGAGGCTGAATGCATCGCTGCCAACGATGCTGCCAAAGAGGCTGCTTGGATGAAGAAGTTCATCACTGAACTTGGTGTGGTTCCATCCATTGAACATCCAATACCTCTGTATTTCAATAACAATGGAGCTGTGGCTTTGGCCAAGGAACCCAGGTCCCATCATAAGTCCAGACATATTCTGAGGCGGTATCACCTGATCAGGGAGATAGTTGATCGCCGGGAGATCGAGGTCAGGAGAGTAGATACGAAGGACAACACTACGGATCCACTCACGAAGGCCATTCCCCATATACAGTTTGAGAGATTATTCAGGATGCTAGGTATGAGATACCACAGCAGCTGGCCTTAGTGCAAGTGGGAGATTGTTAGTTATGTATATACCCTAGAGGCCATTGTTGTACATATGATGTATATTATGATGGATGCTTGGATATATACATAGGGGATTTTCTTGCTCGTCATGATAGTATGCTATTTGGTTTCACTTTATCTTAACATGTTGATTTGTATTGGTTTACTATCTTACTCTCACATGTTGATAAAGCCCTTAGGATCTGTACTCGACTACTGGGACTATAATGAGATCATACTAGTGGGGCCATAATAGTCGATGAGTACATCCTATAACTGTTCCTAGTCGAGGGTATATCGAGACAGGGCATCGATACACCAGAGTAGACTAGCGTATACGCATCTTGACCCATATGATGGGCGATGGATGATCCCATATCTATCGGTGTTTGACATCAGAGATGGTGTATGGGTGCTCAGTGGAGACTGAGTACACTGGACGGACTCGCCGAGAACTCCCAGATGGTGATATACCACACGTCAGATGGTGGTTCTCCGGTGACACTGGTACAGGATAGTCTGTAGACCCGAGATCGCCATAGAGTCTTGTGTGATTCCCTCTTTGCTTTGATTTCCACCCTACCACGTCCAATAGGGCATGCAAAACGGTGGCTTTTGGGTACAGTCTCGAATCACATGGAGGCAATGAGCGATAGGAGGGGATTCGTCTCTCCCGGTATAGGGTGTTGATATTGTGCTGTGTTCGATTGGCTGTAACTGGAAGTCCCTGACCAGGGCTGATATAGAGATATACTGGTAAGTGTTACTAGTAGTTTCTCGACCTATTATGAGCCTCACATCGACACGACTTATCGGTTACTGGGGTCTGACGTATTCCACCCCTAGACTTGATATGCGACATATCAGACAAACAGACCGGACTGTACGGGAGTGTTACTAATTGGATTCACAGGAGAACGGACAGGCTAGCTTGTTGATCTTCTGATTGCTCAATACCAGGGTGGTTGTTACGTTTAGCTGACCGCTTGCAGCTTGTGGGTGTTTGATATGATCATCACCTGCTACCGGCGTATTGATGATTCTTTAGAATCCTACACAGAGGTTTCTTGGCTCAGGAAAAACGGAGTAGAGGCACATATGTGATATGTGAAGGACCGAGGATAATGCGATATGAGATACTGTATTATATTCTCGCGATATTTAGATATGAACCGGGTCATCGGATCAAGTGTTGATTCGATGAATCGGTACATGATATATTATTCGGTTATATTCAATATAGCCGGATCGTCGGATCAAGTGTTTATTCGATGATTTAATGTATAATGATATATATGATATATTGTATTACATTATCTAATATTGGCTCGCTTTATTATTTCATTTTCTCACCGGATTAATACATTGATATATATGCGATATATGTTAATTGTATTATTTTCTTTTGTTGCAAATATATAATATATATGTGATATATATTATTGTGACATTATATGATTTATTATGAAACATGTTTAAGAATGATAAAAAGGGATTAGGGTTTGATTAGGGTTAGCTCCTTCTTGTTAATTCTAGAAGGATTCTCTTTTGTTTTGGTTAAGATATTATGGTCGATACTTATCTTTAACTTAACCAAACCCTAACTCTAGTTTATTCTCTACATAGGTTAATCCTCTCATCCTTGACCATGGTTTTATAATCAATCATATATTCTTGACTACTATTCATCACAAAAGGATTATTCTTTTCATTCTTCATCTTCTTCTCTCTTGAGTTTTGAGAGGGACTTCACTTGAGTTTTCTTTTGTGATGAGTTATTGTGAGAAAATGATATAAAAAGAAAGCATAAACACTACTCCATCATCCTCATCTAATCTAGCCCATTAGATTAGGGTGTTCATCTCATTAGAGTGAGAGAGCTTGGGTTATAGCAAGTTCGACGTAGATCATCGGAGAAGCGGAACAATACAAGCTAGTATGGATCGTTCGAGTCATGGAGCCTCTCTTGAGTCCGGGAGATTGTGGATCACGGCGAAGGGACTTCTACTCGGAGCTTGTGAAGCTAAGGAGCGGACTAAAAAGGTTGTAATCCCTCACACTTTGGTTTAAAGATGTTATCTTGCATGTTAAACCCTAATAATCTAGCAAAGATCCCGTCTTTGGGTTGTTCGGCACATCTAAAATTTTATTCGGGCATGTTTGATACTTTATGAACCTTCACAAGTGTGCCTAGGAACCCTACAGTGGTATCAGAGCCTAGCTAGAGCATTAGGCGACGTGTTTACGAAGTTAAAACTCTGAACGAACCCGAACCGACGAAAATGAACCCCTCTCTGGATATTTTTCAAAAATGCGATTTTTTCTGAATTAAAAATACCTGAAAAATACAGCAGACAAAAATAAGAATAACTGTGAAATACGAGGAAGTGATCCGTACAGACAGCCGCGGAATCGCGGCCGTACCCTGCTTGGACCGCGGTTCCGCGGCAGTACTGCATGATATGATTGTTTTAATTCCACAGTAATTCTTAATAAATGCTTATATAGTTTCTGGTATTTTTATTTTGACTCAAGGGTTGAGTATTCTGGGGTTTATTTTGTAATTGTAGATTCGATCGGAAAATTTAAATTCGTTATTATTTCCGGATATTTAGAAACTGTTAAAATGTTCGAACGGATATCATTAACTCATTTTTTCCTGGCACGAAAAACTTTCAAGTGTTGAATCTTTTCTCGAGTTTAAATCTTTCGCAAATGCGTGCAAGTTTTGTGGTGGATCCTCTAGAAGACAACAAACCTTATCTCGGTTATGTGACCATCTTGAACTGCCTTTTGAACCTTCGGCTTTGGGGCAGTACGGCGTGCCACATGTGAGGCGTTGGCTTGACCCTTCTACAGCTGGACCGCTACTACTGTGACACATTCCGGATTATTTGAACTCCGCTCAAGTGTTGAGCAATTTGGGAAATTTTGGGTATTTGATTATCTGTTCGAAAAGTTTAATACTGACTATTTATCTGGAATGTGATACAATATGTGGAATTCATAGAGTTAGGCATGAAATGCGAAGTATGTGATATTTCGGATTTACGATGTCTAAAGTGATTGTGGATTCCAAATATTGTAGTTTTACACTTTCTTTTCTGTGACCGTAAGTGTAGTATGTAGTTGTATTGCCGATTGTCGTTTCTATACATCGACGACGATCGGTGTATGCATACTTACTTACGTTGATGATATGAGATATTATGTGTTGCTGAGATATGATGTGCAGGATTGTCGCGATTGAATAGCCGGGGGTTTTATGTGAGATGAGAGTTTTATATTTTCATTCATGTAAATTCAAATGTAATGTAATATTCTTTTATTTGGGGCACTTCCGGGTTGAGGTTGGTGCCACCAGTGTTGTATATTATTTACTTTTCCACATTAGGATGGACCCAAGGAGGGGAGCACAGGTGACCGGGTTCTGGGTTCAGTGGGAGGCCATCTCGAGGAGTCGAGACCGGGTCTCCTAAACTCCAGAATTGGTAGGGTCGCTTGCCGCTCTCGTAGGGGTTCAGGGTGTGGGCTTGGCTATTCATCGCGACAGTGGAATCCGTATTTTCTATTGTTGGCTAAATACTAAATACGCACGTCCTAGTATATCCCACATTATATCTATGTTTCTGCTGCGATATCTGTGATGTGATCATATGATATGTTGTGATGGATACAGTATATAGTATATATGATATATTATATAGACGTTACTTATGTTTTACACTCGCACTAGCCCAGCCCTGCTCTGTCGTTAGTTACCTAACCTAACGGTGCACGAGGGGACATCGAGGCGAATGCGGATGGCATAAGTGTACGTCATATTTATCTGTGATGCTTAGGAAGCATAAGCTGATAGGATTTTTTATTAATGAGATTAATAAAAAAAAAAGAAACCTAAAAGATGTTGTAGAATCAAAACTTTATAAAAAGGGTATCTACAGTTTTGCTTTGCATAGTGGTGTATATGATATACCCTGCACCTTATTCGATGAGGAAAGAGCCGAGATCCCTTCACCGGGAGTGACCTCTTTAGCGAAACTGGTAGATGGTACAAAACTCGGTTTGTCTTTTGATTGCTTTTAGAATTTTGCTTTGCACACTGATATATATGATATGTCCTGCACCTTATTCGATGAGGAAAGAGCCGAGATCCCTTCAACGGGGAGTGATCTCTTTAGCAAAACTAATGAAAGCCTAAAAAACACTCCATTTCAAAATTTCACATAATTCTACGATGATATCAAGTTCATTACGCTCATGGTTTTCTGAAAAACCTGCGTAGCCCTCCGTCATTTCAGATAAGTACTACTTAGTATTCGTGCTGCGGTAGTTTGGCCTCCGTCAAGGCGTAGTGTACGGTAGCTAACTAGTGCTTATCTGCTAGCATATGATGCGATTGGATTAGGGTATTCGTATGGCGTAGTTTGGCCTCAGTCAAGGGTCGTACGGGTGGGTTTAATTCAATCAAGAAATGACGGGTTGAACTTGACTAGCGCCCTATGGGTAGTTTGGCCTCCATCAAGGTCATGAGACGCTAGGGGTAAAAGCATTATCGTGAATTTCAAGTGTTGAAATTTGCAATGAGATTGCATACCTCCTATGAGATAGTTGGATCCTGATACCCACTGCGAGTAAGAGTTACTCCTGGGAGAGTTTTACACAGGACAATTAGCCGATCAAGTAGGTGTCTAGAAAAGTGTTAACGGGGTTACGCCTCTGGGAAAACGAGGTTTACTTTAATTAGGTCCGTGCAAAAGCACGGGGAAGCTCCCTCAAGTACCGACACTGATCTGGCTGAAAGATTGACGAAATTGTAGGGTGTAATTAATCCCGGCTAATCTTACCTTTTAGGGTTTGAAGGTAGATTTGATAAAAACAGTGGGAGACATCCTGATTAGATAAGATAATAACCAATCTAATCTTACAAGAGCATACGCTAAAGTGTTTTCTTCTCTCTCTCCAGGTAGCGACCATATCAGGCCATAATCAAGATAATAATATGGATGTATTAACTGAACCCGCTTATTATACTGAGCAGGGGAACGTTGGACCCGTTCTTTCTTATAAGAGTTATAAGACTGAACAGGAAACAGGAGAATATCTGGATTCTCACGCCGCACAAAAGAACATGAATGTTGATGCATCTTCTTCAGGTGTGTTAGTTATTGAGAACTGTTTCTCAGTTCACCCTACGTCCTGGGTATTAGATAGCGGATCAGGATCCCACATATGTAAATTGTTACATGGGCTACGAAAAGGTAGAGAACTGGGAAAGGGTGATCATTCCGTTCAAGTAGGGAACGGTGCAATTGTTGCATCCAAAGTAGTTGGAGAATATCACCTAGTATTACCAAGTGGTGATACACTGATTCTGAATGAGTGCTATTATATACCGAACATGATGTGCAACAGTATATCAGTTTCTTTATTAAGTAAAGAAGGATATAATATTGTAGTACAGGATAATGTTATGAACATATTCCAAGATCAAAAGTTGATTGCATCAGGCTCGTTACATAATGGAAAATTCATTCTAAATCAGAACACAGTCCTCAATATACAAAACACACACAAGTGCAAAAATTCAGAAATGAACGAATCCTTCTTGTGGCATTGTAGACTTGGTCATATCAATGCGACACGACTGGCTAAGTTACATAAGGATGGTTATTTGAATCCGTTCGAATTATCATCTTATGATACTTGCCATTCATGTCTCAAAGGAAAAATGACCAAAGCTCCGTTTAGTGGACACGGAAAAAGAGTTACGGAACTCTTAGAACTGGTACATAGTGATGTATGCGGTCCTATGTCTACGCATGCCAGGAACGGTTCTTCCTACTTCAATACATTCACTGACGATCACTCATGATTCGGATATGTATTCCTGATGAAACATAAGTCTGAAGATTTTGAGAAATTCAGAGAATATAAGCACGAAGTAGAGAATCAAACGGGCAAAAGTATTAAGATTCTTCGATCTGATCGAGGAGGTGAATACTTAAGCAATGAGTTCCTAGATTATCTAAAAGAGAATGGGATTCTCACTCAGCTTACTCCTCCTTATACACCACAGCACATAGGTGTATCGGAACGAAGAAATCGCACTCTATTAGATATGGTGCGATCTATGATGAGCACTGCTGAGTTACCTATTTCCTTCTGGGGATATGCAATGGAGACAGCTGCATACCTATTGAATAGAGTTCCAACCAAATCAGTGCCTACCACTCCATATGAGATATGGAATGGTAAGAGACCATGTCTTGATTTTATTCAGATATGGGGTTGTCCGGCCTATGTTAAAACACAAAATCCGGACAAGCTCGAGGCAAGGTCTGTTTTTTGTAAGTTTATTGGATATCCCAAACATTCGCGAGGGTATATCTTCTACCACTCCGAGGAACAAAAGGTGTTTGTTTCTCGACATGCTACTTTCTTAGAAAAAGGTTTTCTTATGAAACAGATTAGTGGCATTGAGGTAGAACTGGAAGAAGTTCCAGCAGAACAAACTACAACTGATGATTTGGTAGAACCAGAGGATTCAGTAGTACCCGACGAACCCCAGCCTCTCCGCCGATCTAGCAGGGTTTCTCATCCACCTGAAAGATACTACGGTTTTCTCATTGATGGTGGAAGCGAGGATTGCATCATGGAAGATGATGACCCAACTAGTTTCGAGCAGGCCATCACGAGTGGTGACTCTGTGAAATGGCTGGATGCAATGCGATCTGTGATGGAATCCATGTACACCAATAAAGTATGGATTTTGGAAAATGCTCTTGAAGGGGTAAAACCCATTGGGAGCAAGTGGATTTTTAAAAGGAAATTTGGTGTAGATGGAAAAGTTGAGACTTTCAAAGCTAGACTTGTAGCAAAGGGTTTTCATCAACGACCAGGTGTGGATTATGACGAAAGCTTTTCTCCAGTGGCTATGCTTAAGACCATCCGGATCTTACTTGCCATTGCTGGATACCATGACTACGAAATCGGGCAAATGGATGTTAAGACTGCCTTTCTAAACGGTGATTTAGAAGAGTGCGTGTACATACTCAGCCAGAGGGCTTCGTAGATAGTGGGAGCAGCGGAAAGGTGTGAAAACTGCTTAAATCCATTTATGGGTTAAAACAAGCATCGCGGAGTTGGAACATCTGTTTTGATGTAGTGGTCAAAGAGTTTGACTTCATCAAAAACATAGATGAACCTTGTTTCTATAAGAAGGTAGCAGAGAGTAATGTTGTCTTCCTCGTATTGTACGTGGATGACATACTCTTGATAGGAAATGATATTCCTATGCTGCAATCAGTCAAGCTCTTCTTATCACAAAAATTCTCAATGAAAGATCTAGGTGATGCCTCCTGCATATTGGGGATTAGGATCTATAGAGATAGATCCAAAAGGATACTGGGATTGTCCCAATCCAGGTACATTGACACCATACTAAAGAGGTTTAGTATGGAAGAATCAAAGCGTGGGAACCAACCCACGATCTCTGGACTCACTCTCTCCAAAGAGATGTCTCCCAAGACTGATTTGGAGAGAGCTCGCATGCAAGGGATACCCTATGTTTCGGCAGTAGGCTCTATCATGTATGCGATGCTATGTACCAGACCCGATGTAGCATACTCACTAAGTGTAGTGAGTCAGTATCAAGCAGATCCTGGAGAGAGTCACTGGACAGCTGTGAAGAACATTCTCAAGTACTTGCGAAGGACTACAAACATGTTCTTGGTGTATGGTAACGGAGAACTCCGGGTGGAGTCTTTTACCGATTCCATCTTCCAAAGTGATAAGGACGACTCTAAGTCGCACTCAGAATTTGTCTTTACCCTAAATGGAGGGGCGGTATGTTGGAAGAGTTCCAAACAGGATACCGTTGCAGACTATACGATGGAGGCTGAATACATCGCTGCCAACGATGCTGCCAAAGAGGCTGCCTGGATGAAGAAGTTCATCACTGAACTTGGTGTAGTTCCATCCATTGAACATCCAATACCTCTGTATTGCGATAACAATGGAGCTGTGGCTTTGGCCACGGAACCCAGGTCCCATCAGAAGTCCAGACATGTTCTGAGGCGGTATCACCTGATCAGGGAGATAGTTGATCGCCGGGAGATCGAGGTCAGGAGAGTAGATACGAAGAACAACACTGCGGATCCACTCACGAAGGCCATTCCCCATATATAGTTTGAGATATTATTCGGGATGCTAGGTACGAGATACTACAGCAGCTGGCCTTAGTGCAAGTGGGAGATTGTTAGTTATATATATGCCCTAGAGGCCATTGTTGTACATATGATGTATATTATGATGGATGCTTGGATATATACAGAGAGGACTTTCTTGCTCTTCATGATAGTATGCTATTTGTTTTCACTTTATCTTAACATGTTGACTTGTATTGGTTTATTGTCTTACTCTCACATGTTGATAAAACCCTTAGGATCTGTACTCGACTACTGGGACTATGATGAGATCATACTAGTGGGGCCATAGTAGTCGATGAGTACATCCTATAACTGTTCCTAGTCGAGGGTATATCGAGACAGGGCATCGATACACTAGAGTAGACTAGCGTATACGCATCTTGACCCATATGATGGGCGATGGATGATCCCATATCCATTGGTGCTTGACATCAGAGATGGTGTACGGGTGCTCAGTGGAGACTGGGTACACTGGACGGACTCACCGAGAACTCCCAGATGGTGATATACCACACGTCAGATGGCAGTTCTCCGGTGACACTGGTACAGGATAGTCTGTAGACTCGAGATCGTCATAGAGTCTTGTATTATTCCCACCGTGCTTTGATTTCCACCCTACCACGTCCAAGAGGGCGTGCAAAATGGTGGCTTTTGGGTACAGTCTCGTAACATAGAGGTAATGAGCGATAGGAGGGGATTCGTCTCTCCTGGTATAGGGAGTTGATGTTGTGCTGTGTTCGATTGGCTGTAACTGGAAGTCCCTGGCCAGGGCTGATATAGAGATATACTGGTAAGTGTTACTAGTAGTTTCTCGACCTGTTATGAGCCTCACATCGATACGACTTATCGGTTACTGGGGTCTGTCGTATACCACCCCTAGACTTGACATGCGACATATCAGACGAACAGACCGGGCTGTACGGGAGTGTTACTGATTGGATTCATAGGAGAACGGACAGGATAGCTTGTTGATCTTCTGATCGCTCAATACCTGGGTAGATGTTACGTTTAGCTGACCGCTTGCAGCTCGTGGGTGTTTGATATGATCATCACCTGCTACCGGCGTATTGACGATTATTTAGAGTCCTACACAGAGGTTTTTTGGCTCAGGAAAAACGGAGTAGAGGCACATATGTCATATGTGCAGGACCGAGGATAATGCGATATGAGATACCGTATTATATTCTCGTGATATTTAGATATGAACCGGGTCATCGGATCAAGTGTTGATTCGATGAATCAGTACATGATATATTGGTCGGTTATATTCGATATAGCCGGATCGTTGGATCAAGTGTTGATTCGATGATTTAATGTATAATGATATATATGATATATTTTATTACATTATATAATATTTGCTCGCTTTATTATTTCATTTTCTCACCGGATTAATACATTGATATATATGCGATATATGTTAATTGTATTATATATATGTGATATATATTATTGTGACATTATATGATTTATTATGAAACATGTTTAAGGATGATAAAAAGGGATTAGGGTTTGATTAGGGTTAGCTCCTTCTTGTTCATTCTAGAAGGATTCTCTTTTGTCTTGGTTAAGATATTATGGTTGATACTTATCCTTAACCTAACCAAACCCTAACTCTAGTTGACTCTCTACATAAGTTAAGCCTCTCATCCTTGACCATGTTTTGATAATCAATCATATATTCTTGACTACTATTCATCACAAAAGGATTATTCTTTTCATTCTTCATCTTCTTCTCTCTTGAGTTTTGAGAGGGACTTCACTTGAGTTTTCTTTTGTGATGAGTTGTTGTGAGAAAATGATATAAAAAGAAAGCATAAACACTACTCCATCATCCACATCTAATCTAGCCCATTAGATTAGGGTGTTCATCTCATTAAAGTGAGAGAGCTTGGGTTATAGCAACTTCGACGTAGATCATCGGAGAAGCGGAACAATACAAGCTAGTATGGATCGTTCGAGTCATGGAGCCTCTCTTGAGTCCGGGAGATCGTGGATCGCGGCGAAGGGACTTCTATTTGGAGCTTGTGAAGCGAAGGAGCAGACTACAAAGGTTGTAATCCCTCACACTTTGGTTTAAAGATGTTATCTTGCATGTTAAACCCTAATAATCTAGCAAAGATCCCGTCTTTGAGTTGTTCGGCACATCTAAAATTTTATTCGGGTATGTTTGATGCTTTATGAACCTTCACAAGAGTGCCTAGGAACCCTACCGATTTCATCAGATAAATGAGCGGGTTAGGTCGTTGACTTCGAGGCCGAAGATGATCTACGTCGGGGAGACTCAAACTCAAGCTATTCATTCACTTGGTCATAAACTTTGTGAAGAGAACACTATATACTACATGGCAAGTAGTAGAGGATGAAGAAATAGGAAGTGGGTTCACTTTAGAATTGGATTTCTCACTCTTTATCTCATGGCACCATTGGAGCTAGCAAGCTTTTGTGGAGCTTGATGATGAAGAAGAAGAAGAAGAATAAGAAAAAAATAGAATAAAATGAAACTTATCCTTTTAATTATGGCACCATGGTTGAGTTAAGCTCTCATGCTTAACTCACGTAGAGAATTAACCAAAGCGTTAGGTTAAGGGTTGGGTTAACTAATATCCTAAGGAAATGACAAAAGATTTGACTTTGTCAAAGTTTCTTCAAGCTTCATGATGCTTGATAACTTTGACCAAAGTCTCACTCTTTTGTTATTTGTTAGGAAAATAGTAAACCCTAATTTAACCTTGATTTGGTATAAGTCTCATACACACAACTTGTTTGTATCATCAAGCATGATACAAACATGTACACTTGCATATATCACATATAAACAATGTGCACAACCAAGTGAAAATATCAATCTTAAGTGAACCAATACTAGTTAATGTAAAGTAATATATCAAATATATAATTATACATTAAATAATTAAATCAACACTTGATTTAACGATCCGGTCATATTACATATAACCGACTAATATCAATAGTAACAACTTATCGAATCAACACTTGATCCGATAACCCGGCTATATCGCATACAACCGATCAAAGTCACAAATCGCGAGAATAGAATACAGTATCACATACTAGTATTATTCTCGGTCCCGCACATATCTCATATGCGCTCCTATTTCGTTTCGCTTGAACCAGGAAACCCCTGTGTAGGACTCTAAAGTCTCGTCAATACGTCGGCAGTAGGTGATGATCATATCAAACACCCACAAGCCGCAAGCGGTCTGCTAAACGTAACGGCCACCCGGGTATTGAGCGATCAGAAGATCAACAAGCAAGCCTGCTCACACTCCTGTGAATCCAATTAGTAACACTACCGTACATTCCGGTCTCTTCGTCTGATATGTCGCATATCTCGTCTAGGGGTGGTAAACGTCAGACCCCAATAACTCGATAAGTCGTGTCGATATGAGGCTCATAACGGGTCGAGAAACTACTGGTAACACTTACCAGTAAATCCTTAAAGCAGCCTTGGCCAAGGACTTCCTGTTATAGCCAATCGAGCACAGCGCAACATCAACTCCTTATACCGGGAGAGACGAAACCCCTCCTATTGCTCATTGCCTCCATGTGATTCGGGACTGTACCCAAAAGCCACCTTTTTGCACGCCCTCTTGGACGTGGTATGATGGAAATCAAAGCACAGTGGGAATCACACAAGACTCTATGACGATCTCGGGTCTACAGACTAACCTGTACCAGTGTCACCAGAGAACTGCCATCTGACGTGAGGTATAATACCATCTGGGAGTTCTCGGCGAGTCCGTCCAGTGTACCCAGTCTGCACTGAGCACCTGTATATCATCTCTGATGTCAGACACCAATGGATATGGAATCATCCATCGCCCATCTATATGGGTCGAGAAGCTACATGCTAGTCTACTCTGGTATATCGATGCCCCGTCTCGATACACCCACAACTAGGGACTTTGAAGGATGTGCTTATGGACCATCATGTCCCTACTAGTATGATCCGCATCATAGTCCAGGTAGTCAAGTACACATCCTAAGGGCTTTACCAACATGTAACAGAGAGACAATTAGTGTACACATTAAGGTAAAGAGTAACCAGATAGCATACTATCATATCGAGCAAGAAAGTCATCCCTATATATGTCCAAGCATCCACTACAATATACATCCTATGTATAGTAATGGCCTCTAGGGCATACATATAACTAACAATCTCCCACTTGCACTAGGGCCATCTGACAGCAGTGGTTGTAGTATCTCATACTCAACCATCCCATAAAAGTCTCTTTCTAGGAAAAGGGCCTTTGTGAGTGGATCCTCCGTGTTGTCCTCTGAGTCTACTCTCCTAACCTCGATCCCTTGGAGATCAACCATCTCCACGATCAGGTGATACTACCTAAGAATATGTCTAGATCACTGATGGAACGGGTGTTCCTTGTCATAAGCCACAACTCCATTGTCACACAACGGGAGGAACGAAGTTCATCTCATGAACTAAAATACACCCAGACTGCCTCTTTGGTAGCATCTTTGGTAGCGATGTATCCAGCCTTTATCGTCTAGTATGCCATGGTATCTAGCTTGGAACTCTTCCAACATACCGTCCCTCCACTGAGGGTAAAGACAATGCCTGCGACTGACATTCAGTCGTCTTTATCACCCTGGAAGCTTTCCAGTGATTCTTCCCAGGATCGATTGATACCATCTCACTACAACTAGTAAGTATCCTAATATCCAATTAGATCTATCTCATAGATCCAAAACCCAGGATTTAGGAGGTATCACTTTGATCCTATATGGAGAATCCTTGTGATAAGCGGAGATTGACCGAGCGTAGCATAGGAAACTCCTTCCCTATCATGAGTATGTCATCCATGTACTCTACGAGGATCACCACCATACTCCCTACTACCTTTTTTGTATATACAAGGTTCATCTACTATTTTGATGAAGTCAAACTCTTTGACTACTACATCAAAACAGATGTTCCAACTCCACGATGCCTGCTTTATCATATAAAATATCTTGCACACGTTTCCGCTGCTCCCACTGTCTACGAAGCCCTCTGACTGTGTACTTATAGACTCTCTCTTCTAAATCTTTATTTATAAAAGCAGTCATGTCACCCAATCGCCAGATATCATAGTCATGGTATGTAGCCGTGGTAAGTAGGATCTGGATGGACTTAAGCATAGGTACTTAGAAAAGGTTTCATCACAATCAATAGCTGGTCAATGATGCAAACCTTTAACAAGTCTAGCTTTGAAAGTCTCAACTTTTCCATGTACACCACAGTAATCTTCTCAAGATATACTTTCTCCTGATGGGGATTTAACCCTTCAGATAAAGCAACCAAAGTCCATACTTTGTTGGTGTAAAAGGATTCCATCTCAGATCGATAAACATTCAGCCATTCTTACAGAGTCCCACTCCTGATGGCCAGCTCAAAACTAGTTAGGTCATCATTCCATGATGCAATCCTCGCTCCCACTGTCATGGAGAAACCGGAGTATCTCTCAGGTGGGTGAGGAAACCTACTAGATCGGCGGAGAAGCCGAGGTTCGTTGGTTGCTATTGAATCCTATGGTTCTACCAAATCATCAGCTGCAGTATCTATAGCTGGAACTGTTTCCAGTTCTACCTCATGACCAATAATTTCTTCACAAGAAATTCCCTTTCACAGAGGTGGCATGCTGAGAAACAAAACATTTTTGTTCCTCGGTTAGGTAGAAGATATTCCCTTGCGTATGCTTGGGATATCCAACAAACTTCCACAGATCTGACTTTGCCTCGAGCCTGTCCGGATTTTGCTTTTCAGACATAGGCCGGACAACCCCAAATCTTAACAAACTTAAGATATGGGCTCTTCCCTTTCCATATCACATATGAAGTGGTAGGCAACTGATTTGATCGGGACCCTATTCAATAGGTATGCAACTTCATAAGTGCATAACTCCCTAAAAGGAATTAGAAAACTCAGTAATACTCATCATAGAGCACACCATATCTAATAGGGTGTGATTGCTCGGCCCCGATACACCGAGGTGGTGTGGTGTATCCGGAGGAGTAATGCTGAGAGAGAATCTCATTCTCCTTTAGAATAATCCAGGAATTCCATGCTCAAGAATTCTCCTCCTTGATCTCATCAAAGGACATAATACTTATACCCGTTGTTGGTTCTCTACTTCTTTATTATATTCTGTGAATATCTCAAAAGCTTCAGACTTGTGTTTCAACAGGAACATATGTCTGAATCTCGAGAGATCATCAGAGAATTTAATGAAGTAGAAAAAACCGGTCTTGGCATTTGTAGACAGGGGACCTTCATACATTATCATGTATCATCCCAAGAGTTCACTAACTCTTTCTCTGTTTCCATTAAACATAGCTATGGTCATCTTATCTTTGTGACATGACTGGCAAGTTTCACAAGATGTAAATTCAAACTGATTTAAAAATGCATCTTAATGTAACTTAGCTAGTCGGGTCGCATTGATATGACCTAGTCTATAATGCCTCAAGAAGGATTCGTTCATTTCTGAACTCTTCCTCTTGTGTGTGTTCTGTATACTAAGAACTATAGTTTGATTTAGAACGTTAATACTTTTAGACAACGTGCCTGAACCGATCAACTCTTGATTTAGGAAATGTTCAAAACATTATCCAACAATACAAAATTATATCCTTCTTTATCTAAATAAAGAGACTGATATGATTTTGTATATCAGGTTCGGTATCTAATAACATTCGTTCAGAATCAATGTATTCTGGTAATACAGGGTGACAGTGACCAACAGACTTGGCTGCAACACTTGCACCGTTTTCTGCCTCATGAAACTTATCACCCGTTCTCAGTTCTCTACCTTTCTGTAGCCCATGTAATATATAACATATGTGGGATCCTGATCCGGTATCAAATACCTAGGACGTAAAGGACACTGAGAAACGGTTCTCGGTAATGAATACACCCGAAGATTATGCATCAGCATGCACTTTCTTCGTTTGGGTGGCATGGGAATTCTGGTAATCCCCTAAATCCTGCTCTGTCTTATAACATTTATAAGTTGGAGCGGGACCAACGTTCCCCAGCTCAGTATAACAAGCGGGTTCGGTCAATACATCCGTTTTATTATCTTGATTAAGGCGTGACATGGTCGCTACCTGGAGAGAGAGAGAAGAAAACACTCTGCGTGCGCTCTTTCAAGATCAGATTGGTTATTATTTTATCTAATCAGGATGACTCCCACTGTTTTTATCAAATCTTCCTTCAAACCTTAAAAGGAAAGACTAGCCAGGATTAATTACACGCTACAAGTTCACCAATCTTTCAGCCAGGCCAGTGTCGGTACTTTGAGGGAGGTTCCCCGTGCTTTCACACGGACCTAATTAAAGTAAACCTCGTTTTCCCAGAGGCGTAACCCCGTTGACACCTTTCTAGACACCTACTTGATCGGCTAATTGTAATGTGTAAAACTCTCCCAGGAGTAACAAATACTCGCAGTGGGTATCGGGATCCAACTATCTCATAGAAGGTATGCAATCTCATTGCAAATTTCAACACTTGAAATTCCCGATAATTTTGCCCCTAACGTGCTATGACCTTGACGAAAGCCAACAAACCATAGCCCGCTAGTCAAGTTCAACACGTACATTTCTTAACTGAATTAAACCCACCCGCACGACCCTTGACGAAAGCCAACAAAGCCGTATGACTACCCTAATCCAATCTGCATCATATGCATAAGCAGATAAGCACTAGTCAGCTACCGCACACTACGCCTTGACAAAGGCCAACAAACGCAGCACGAATACTAAGTAGGACTTATCTGAAATGACAGAGGGCTACGACAGGTTTTTTCTGAAAACCTATTGCGTAATGAACTTGATATCGTTGTAGAATCAAATGATTTTAAAATGGAGTGTTTTTTATGCTTTTCTAGTTTTGCTAAAGGGGTCACTCCCGGTGAAGGGATTGTCGGCCCTTTCCTCATCGAATAAGGTGTAGGATATATTATATATACCGCTGTGCAAAGTAAGAACTATAGGAGCAATCAAAAGACAAACCGAGGGTTGTTGCATCTGCCAGTCATTGCTAAAGGGGTCACTCCTGGTGAAGGGATCTCGGCCCTTTCCTTATCGAATAAGGTGCAGGATGTTCTACATGGAACACCACGATGCAAAGCAATAACTGTAGCTACCTGTTTTTGAAAATTCGATTCCACAACATCTTTTAGGTTTTTTTTATTTCATTAATCATATTAATGAAGTCGCATCATTTAAATCACCTAAACATCATAGATAAATACGACGTACACTTATGCCATCCGCATTCGCCTCGATGTCCCCTCGTGCACCGTTAGGTTAGGTAACTAACGACAGAGCGGGGCAGGGCTAGCGCAGGTGTAAAACATAAGTAACGTCTATATAATATATCATATATACTGTTAGTGTATATGCCCTAGAGGCCATTACTGTATCATACTAGTTTGTATATTACTTGATGGAAGCTTGGGATATTCACCTTGTATAAACAATCTTGCTCAATATAGTAGTATGCTACTTGGTTTGTTTCTACTTCAATGTGTACTTGTGTTTATTTCAGTATATCACTTATACGCATTAGTGGAGCCCTTAGAATCTTTGCTTGATTACCAGCGTTGTGATGGCAGTCACACTAGTGGGGGCTGGGTAATCTATAAGCACATCCTTATACAGGTCCCTAGTCGCAGGACTATCGAGACAGGGCATCGATACTCCGGAGTAGACTAGCGTATGCGCTTCTCATCCCAGTGTGGGAGATGGTCCGTCCCACAGCCATCAGTACGTCGTACTGGAGATAGTATACGGGTGCTCGTTGGGTTACGAGTTTACTGGAAAGGACTCGTCGGGAACTGACAGGTTGGTATTATACCTATCGTCAGTTATCAGTTCCCAGGTGACATGAGTACAGCTTAGTCCGCTGACTTGACACTGGCACTTCGCCTCGAGTGTGTTCCCACTGCACTTTGATCACTACCCTACCACGGCTCAAAGGAGTCGTGCAAACAGGTGGTGGTTGGGTGTAGTCCCGAAGCACTTGGAGGCAGTGACGGTTAGATAGGATTCATCTCTCCTGGTATTGGGGGTTGACATCGCGCTGTGTCTAGGAGAGCCATCACACGAGTAGTCCCTGGCCAGGGCAAGCGAGATATACTGGTAGGCTTCCAGTGTTATCTCAGGGTGTTTTGGGCTTCACTCCGACACGACTTGTACCGCTATTAGGGGACTGGCGTTTTACCGCCCCCTAGGCCCGACATGCGATGTATTAGACGAACAGACCGGACTGTACGGAGACTGTCACATACAGGCTCAGTAGGAGTGCAGATGGGGTTCACCTCGTCAGTCTTCTTATCGACATCTACCTGGGGACCGTTACGTACAGCTAGTGCCGCTTGCGGTCTGTGGTTAAACCCACTGCCAGCGTAGTGTCGAGTCTTTAGAGTCCCACACAGAGAGCTTTTCGCCTTTAGGCAAAATGAGTAGAGGTCGCATGGTTTTGCGACAGGGTTCGTTCGCATCCGCGCACTTGTGCACGTTTGCTGTCCGGACAGTTTATACTAGCGGGCTTTGGTTTAAGCCAGATCCTAGTATATGATTTGAGATTGGTTTTTCTCAGTGTATTCGTGTTCCTCGGATCACGAATACGGGTGCGTATGCATAGTTGCTTGAGATTGAGGGAGAGGACCTTGTTTAGGGTTAATGACTATTGTCATTTTATTAACCCCATTGCTTTTGTGTGTATTATAGTTAATTGATAATTAGCTTAATAATTGTGCATGGCTGTTGTTATTGACCATTTGACTTCTTTGACTTGTTGACCTAGTTGACAACTTGACCATAATCATTTCATTTGGAAGATGCTCATTGATCTTTGCAATTTGCATTAATGTTGAAATGATAATGGTCATGTCTTGCTACAACCATGACAATTTTCAAGCAAATTATTGAATTAAAATATTACACACATATTAGTGAGAATGGCTCACTAATAATTCATTCTCTCATATCATTTCTCTCTCTTGCTCATCCTCTCCCTCAAGCTCTCTCCCTCTCATGTGTTGAGAAACAAAAAGCTTGAGAAAAACCTTCACTTGATCTTCTCTACTCTCTTCTAGGGTTCAAGTCTTAGCATTTCTTGCACTCTAGTTACTCCTAGCTTGGAATTGAAGCTAAAGGTCGAGGCTTTCGGGTGGATCGTTCTTTGACGGGAGAAGACAAACAAGGTGACCTCTTTCTACCATTCCAAGGAGCAAGGAGAGAAGGACTTTGAGCTCAAGGTATAACCTTTTCCATCACTTAGCTAGTTACTAGTTAGGGTTGCTAGTTTTTGTTTAGCAAAGATCCGTAAAACTTGGTCCATGTTGCTTATAGTTGATAAAAATCCAACTTTTATTATGTTTTCCGCCTCCCCGTAAGCACCGGGGTGGGCAACGTGGACTAACAGTGGTATCGGAGCCTAACTAAACACAAACTAGCTTGGTAGTGAAGTGTAACGAAGTTCGGAACCGAAAAATCCAAAAACCAAACTTTTACAAAACCCTAGTTTCTGTTAAAAAAATTTCTGGTCAAAACGAGATTTGTTATACACCTAAATTCGGCTCAGGGTTTTGTGTGAACACCCAAGAAAAACGATCCCATGATTCATTCAAACCGCCGCGGTTCCGCGGCATGAGGTAGGCATGTGCCGCGGAACCGCCGCCGTTTATTGTCCTCTCGTCATCGTTTTTCGTGCAGTGTGTCTCTGTGTTGGTTTTGGGATTTTTAAGATATATTATATGTGCCCAGATTTTCCAGAACAGAAATTTACTTTTGGGGTCCTATAATTCCGTATTTTTCTGAACTTCACTGCACTTTGGCTATGTTGGTTATATCTGTGATGTTTGCATGTATTGAACGTCGGCTAATCGCTATAAGTCGATTTGTCGGGGTTATACATGATCTGTGTTTGATATTGGAATGTGTATATGAATGTGTTGGACTGTCGCGGGTAAATAGCCGGGGTGGATGTGAGATGAGCTTTTGTTTTTCTTTCATTCATTGTAAATGTAAATTGATGTAATATTATTATTTGTTTGGCCGCACAACCGGGTCGGGGTTGTAGCCGTCATTGTATAATTCTTTTTACTGTTTTTGCTCCTAGGATAGACCCATGGAGGGGGTGCACAAACTGCCGAGTACTTGGCGGGTAGTTTGCCGCACCCGTAGGGGTCTTGGGTGGGGTATTTGGCTATTCACCGCGACCGTGTAATCTGCTTTTCGTTGCAGGCTCGTAAGGATTGCGGATTGCTAGTATATCCAATGTATT
This sequence comes from Agapanthus africanus, assembly GCA_030015575.1. Lineage (NCBI taxonomy): Eukaryota > Viridiplantae > Streptophyta > Magnoliopsida > Asparagales > Amaryllidaceae > Agapanthus > Agapanthus africanus. The sequence goes on from JASDDO010000004.1 coordinate 236,062,526, forward strand.
CATCTGTGATCTGTAATGTCTATCATTGCTTTCTATTTAGGCGTTGCTTATGTTTTACAGACGCGCTAGCCCAGCCCCCGCTCTGTCGTTAGTTAAGTAACCTAACGGGTGATGACGGGGCCCCGTGGCGAATGCATATGGCATAAGCGTACGTCATATTTTGGTTGTTTTCTGCAATGGTAGGATTAAATGATGGGACGCATTAAAAGTACTAATGCAAGAATATCACGCATTAAAAGAACTAATGCAAGATAATAAACCAAGTTAAAGTCGTTGGAACACTTTCGAAAAACCACTCGGTTCTTTTCAAAACTAACTTTTAAATGCGGAGATTGAGCCACTCCTTCTAAAAGCTATCTCGTTCCATCGATTATATCAAGTTCACTACGTTCACGGTTTCGCCAAAACCATTCGTAGCCCTCCGTCGTTTCGTATGAATATTCAATAGTATTCAAGCTATGTTTGTTGACCTTCGTCAAGGCATAGAGTTTGGTAGCTGTTGGGTGTTCATATGTAGCATAGATAGATGCGTTGGTTTGGGACAGTCGTGTTGCCTTGTTGACCTTCGTCAAGGGTAATACGGGTGGGTTCAAATTAACCTGGAAAATGACGGGCAGAACTTGACATGTGACTTATGATTTGTTGACCTTCGTCAAGGTCATAAGAGCATGGGGCAAAAATCCACATCGGGAGTTTCATAAGTACTGAAACTTGCTAGATTTGCATACCATTTGGAGTGTGGTGATTCTGGTAGGATTCCTTCAGTTTCGTCACGCGATAATATTTGGATCCCGATCCTACTGTGAGTATATGCTACTCCTCGGGAAATTTCTCACTAAACGATCAATGCTATAAACCTAGTAGGTGCCTAGAAAGGTGTTAGCGGGGCTACGCCCCCAGGGAAAAGAGGTTATTTAATTAAGGAACTTCGCGAAAGCGTTGGAAAACCTCCCTCGAAGTACCGACACTGGCCTGGCTGAACGGTTAAGCAAGTATTGTACGGTGGGATTGATCCCGACTAGTTCTTCCTTTATGGTTTGAGGAGGGATTCGAGAGACAGTGGGAGCCATCCTGTTTAGAAAAACTAAAAACCATTCTAAACTTGCAAGAGCATCGTGCTAAAGTGTTTCTTCTCTCTCTCCTAATTGCAGCGACGAATCAACATGACTGGACTTAAGTTACTTCTAGATAAAAATATATTGACAGGGCCAAACCACAAAGATTGGCTCAGGAATGTCAAGATGGCAATCACTTACGACAAGCTGGGGTATCTTCTTACCACCAAAGCTCCCCCCGTCCCAGGTCCCACCTCCAGCGTCGCGGATAAGGAAATCCGTAAGACTTGGGAGATTGACAGCGCGAAGGCCAGGTGCCTCGTACTTGCCTCGATGGACAATGAACATCAGAGGATGCACGAGAATATGGATTTGGAATCCATATTTCTTCATACAAAAGAACTGTATGGAGAGCAGTCTCGTATCGCAAGATACGAAGTGTCGAAGAAGTTGTTTTCGGCAAAGTTAGCCGTCGGATCATCGGTAGCGGACCACGTGCTTAAGATGATTGGCTACATTGATGAGCTCGCGGAACTTGGGACCACGTTGGAAAGTGAACTCTATACGGATTTAATTCTCCAGTCCCTTCCATCCACTTACGCCCAGTTTATACTGAACTTCAACTTACAAGAAAAGGAAGTTGAACTTTCAAAACTCCTCAACATGCTGAGGAGCGCAGAGGGCACCCTACAGAAAGGTAGGGAAACACCCGCTTTGTTTGTAGGAGGATCTTCTTCCTCTAGGTCCAAGGCGAAAGCCAAGGGAAAGAGGAAGAAAGCCCCCGCCAAACCAAGAGGCGGTGTTAGTAAAGTGGGTACGAAGGGAAAAGAAATGGCAACAAAGATTGCGGGGAAGCTTGTGGGAAAGGAGGAATGCTTCTATTGTCATAAGAGTGGACACTGGAAGAAAGATTGCAGGGCTTGGAAAGCCAGGACACAGGAACTGAAGCAGGTTGCGGCTTCAGCTTCAGGTGTGTATGTTATTGAAAACTGTCTTTCTATAAACTCTACTTCCTGGGTATTGGATACCGGATCAGGATCTCATATCTGTAATTCATTGCAGGCGTTGAGAAATCGTAGGTTTTTGAAGGCAGGTGACATGACCCTCAGAGTTGCAAACGGAGCTAGCATGGATGCTAAAGCCGTGGGGGACTATCACCTGGGAATGTCAGATGGGCATGTTTTGGTTTTGCGTAATTGCTTTTTTGTACCCAACACAACTTGTAATATCATTTCTGTATCTTTGGTTTCTAAAGAAGGTTATGAATTTGCGTTTGTAAGTAATGTTGTAAACATTCACCTTAATCAAGTTCTGATTGGGTCAGGTACACTGAGTAATGGTATATACGTGTTAAACCAACCACAGACTTTCAATGTCCAGAATACACACAAAAGAAAGTCTCCAGATATCAATCAGGCTTTCTTATGGCATTGTAGACTGGGTCACAACAATGAGACACGGTTGACTAAGTTACATAAAGAAGGATACTTGGATCCGTTTGAGTATCAGTCTTATGCCACTTGTGAATCTTGTCTCATGGGAAAGATGACAAAGACTCCGTTTACTGGACACGGAGAAAGAGCGAGCGAGCTCTTGGGACTAATACACAGTGACGTGTGTGGTCCAATGTCTACACATGCGCGAAGCGGTTATTCATACTTCATTACTTTCACAGACGATTTCTCTAGGTATGGACATGTCTTCTTAATGAAGCACAAATCCGAGGCCTTTGAGAAATTTCGGGATTACAAGAATGAAGTTGAAAACCAAACAGGCAAAAGTATTAAGATTCTAAGATCGGATCGAGGTGGTGAATACTTGAGTGCCGAGTTCCTGGACTATTTAAAAGAGAATGGAATTCTCTCTCAGCTTACTCCTCCATACACTCCGCAACATAACGGTGTATCGGAAAGGAGGAATCGAACCCTATTGGATATGGTTCGTTCCATGATGAGTAAGGCTGAGTTACCGCGATCTTTCTAGGGCTATGCACTAGAAGCAGCTGCATATCTCTTGAACAAGGCTCCCACCAAGACTGTGCCTACCACTCCATATCAGATGTGGAGTGGGAAGAAACCCTGTCTTAAGTACCTTAAGATATGGGGATGTCCAGCTTTTGTAAAAAAGCAGCATGCGGACAAGCTCGATGCACGCTCAGTACAGTGCAAGTTTGTGGGATACCCAAAGAACTCCAGGGGGTATCTGTTCTATTCCGCTGAGGAACAAAAGGTTTTTGTTTCTCAACATGCCCGCTTCTTGGAAACTGAGTTTTTGGAAACCCGGATAAGTGGGAACGCAATAGAACTGGAAGAAATTCCAGAACCACAAGCTATTACTGAAAGCTTGGAAGAGCCAGTAAGTTCAAAAGAACAGGACATTCCTACGCCGCTCCGCAGGAGTAGTAGGCAGTCTCATCCTCCCGAGAGATACTACGGTTTTCTCATAGACGGGGATCGAGAGGATTGCATCATAGATTATGATGAGCCTACTAGCTTCCAGCAGGCCGTTCAGAGCGTTGGCTCGGTAAAATGGCTGGATGCAATGCGGACCGAAATGGAGTCCATGTACACCAACAAAGTATGGACGTTGGACATTGCTCCAGACGGGGTAAAATCCGTAGGATGCTAGTGGATCTTCAAAAGGAGATTGGTGTAGATGGACAGGTTGAGACCTATAAGGCTAGACTTGTTGCAAAGGGTTTCCGTCAAAGACCTGGTTTGGACTATGACGAAACCTTTTCTCCAGTGGCTATGCTGAAATCCATTCGGATCCTTCTTGCCATTGCTGCCTTCCACGATTATGAGATTTGGCAGATGGACGTAAAGACCGCCTTTTTAAATGGAAATTTAGAGGAGTGTGTCTATATGGATCAGCCAGAGGGTTTCATTCAGAGTGGGAGCAGCGGAAAGGTGTGCAACTTGCTTAAGTCCATCTATGGACTAAAGCAGGCATCGCGGAGTTGGAACATCTGTTTTCATGAGACGGTCAAGGAATTTGGCTTTATCAAAAATCCAGATGAACCATGCATCTATAGTAGATTTGTAGCGAGAACTGTAGTATTCCTCGTTTTATACGTGGATGACATTCTCTTAATAGGAAATGACATTCCTATGCTACAATCTGTCAAGGGGTTCTTGTCGCACAGGTTCTCCATGAAAGACCTGGGTGATGCCTCATACATCCTGGGGATCCGGATCCATCGTGATAGATCCAAGAGGATATTATGACTTTCTCAGTCCAGGTACATCGACACCATAGTGAAGAGATTCAGTATGGAAGATTCCAAGCGCGGTAACCTACCGGCTTGTCACGGGATCACCCTCTCTAAAAAGATGTCTCCCAAGACTGATTTGGAGAGGGATCGCATGTCTATTATACCCTACGCTTCTGCGGTAGGCTCTATAATGTATGCGATGTTGTGTACCAGACCGGATGTAGCTTATGCACTCAGTGTGGTAAGCCGGTATCAGTCAAACCCTGGGGAGAAACACTGGATAGCGGTAAAGAACATTCTTAAGTACCAGAGAAGGACTAAGGAAATGTTCTTGGTGTATGGCGGAAAAGACCTCCAGATCGAGGCCTTTGCTGATTCCAGACTCCAGAGTGACAAGGATGATTCCAAGTCCATGTCGGGTTTCGTCTTTACCCTCAATGGAGGGGCGGTGTGTTGGAAGAGCTCCAAACAGGAAACCGTTGCGGACTCGACTATGGAAGCGGAATATATCGCTGCATCTGATGCCGCAAAAGAAACTGTCTGGATGAGGAAGTTCTTAAAAGAACTTCAGGTGGTTCCGTCCATTGTTGACCCAATACCTCTGTATTGCGACAACAACGGGGCTATAGCTTTAGCAAAGGAACCCAGGTCCCATCAGAGATCCAGGCACATCTTGAGGCGGTATCACCTGATCAGGGAGATCGTGGATCGCAAGGAGATCGAGGTTCGGAGGGTTGCTTCAGAAGAGAACACTGCAGATCCATTCACCAAGGCCTTACCCCAGACTCAGTTCGAGCGGCTGATCGAGATGATAGGTCTTCGATATGCCAGTTCATGGCCTTAGTGCAAGTGGGAGATTGTTAGTGTATATGCCCTAGAGGCCATTACTGTATCATAATAGTTTGTATATTACTTGATGGAAGCTTGGGATATTCACCTTGTATAAACAATCTTGCTCAATATAGTAGTATGCTACTTGGTTTGTTTCTACTTCAATGTGTACTTGTGTTTATTTCAGTATATCACTTATACGCATTAGTGGAGCCCTTAGGATCTTTGCTTGATTACCAGCGTTGTGATGGCAGTCACACTAGTGGGGGCTGGGTAATCTATAAGCACATCCTTATACAGGTCCCTAGTCGCAGGACTATCGAGACAGGGCATCGATACTCCGGAGTAGACTAGCGTATGCGCTTCTCATCCCAGTGTGGGAGATGGTCTGTCCCACAGCCATCAGTACGTCGTACTGGAGATAGTATACGGGTGCTCGTTGGGTTACGAGTACACTGGACAGGACTCGTCGGGAACTGACAGGTTGGTATTATACCTATCGTCAGTTATCAGTTCCCAGGTGACATGAGTACAGCTTAGTCCGCTGACTTGACACTGGCACTTCGCCTCGAGTGTGTTCCCACTGCACTTTGATCACTACCCTACCACGGCTCAAAGGAGTCGTGCAAACAGGTGGTGGTTGGGTGTAGTCCCGAAGCACTTGGAGGCAGTGACGGTTAGACAGGATTCGTCTCTCCCGGTATTGGGGGTTGTCATCGCGCTGTGTCTAGGAGAGCCATTACACGAGTAGTCCCTGGCCAGGGCAAGCGAGATATACTGGTAGGCTTCCAGTGTTATCTCAGGGTGTTTTGGGCTTCACTCCGACACGACTTGTACCGCTATTAGGGGACTGACGTTTTACCGCCCCCTAGGCCCGACATGCGATGTATTAGACGAACAGACCGGACTGTACGGAGACTGTCACATACAGGCTCAGTAGGAGTGCAGATGGGGTTCACCTCGTCAGTCTTCTTATCGACATCTACCTGGGGACCGTTACGTACAACTAGTGCCGCTTGCGGTCTGTGGTTAAACCCACTGCCAGCGTAGTGTCGAGTCTTTAGAGTCCCACACAGAGAGCTTTTCGCCCTTAGGCAAAATGAGTAGAGGTCGCATGGTTTTGCGACAGGGTTCGTTCGCATCCGCGCACTTGTGCACGTTTGCTGTCCGGACAGTTTATACTAGCGGGCTTTGGTTTAAGCCAGATCCTACTATATGATTTGAGATTGGTTTTTCTCAGTGTATTCGTGTTCCTCGGATCACGAATACGGGTGCGTATGCACAGTTGCTTGAGATTGAGGGAGAGGACCTTGTTTAGGGTTAATGACTATTGTCATTTTATTAACCCCATTGCTTTTGTGTGTATTATAGTTAATTGATAATTAGCTTAATAATTGTGCATGGTTGTTGTTATTGACCATTTGACTTCTTTGACTTGTTGACCTAGTTGACAACTTGACCATAATCATTTCATTTGGAAGATGCTCATTGATCTTTGCAATTTGCATTAATGTTGAAATGATAATGGTCATGTCTTGCTACAACCATGACAATTTTCAAGCAAATTATTGAATTAAAATATTACACACATATTAGTGAGAATGGCTCACTAATAATTCATTCTCTCATATCATTTCTCTCTCTTGCTCATCCTCTCCCTCAAGCTCTCTCCCTCTCATGTGTTGAGAAACAAAAAGCTTGAGAAAAACCTTCACTTGATCTTCTCTACTCTCTTCTAGGGTTCAAGTCTTAGCATTTATTGCACTCTAGTTACTCCTAGCTTGGAGTTGAAGCTAAAGGTCGAGGCTTTCGGGTGGATCGTTCTTTGACGGGAGAAGACAAACAAGGTGACCTCTTTCTACCATTCCAAGGAGCAAGGAGAGAAGGACTTTGAGCTCAAGGTATAACCTTTTCCATCACTTAGCTAGTTACTAGTTAGGGTTGCTAGTTTTTGTTTAGCAAAGATCCGTAAAACTTGGTCCATGTTGCTTATAGTTGATAAAAATCCAACTTTTATTATGTTTTCCGCCTCCCCGTAAGCACCGGGGTGGGCAACGTGGACTAACATATACTATATACAGTATCTATCATAACATATCAAATGATCACATCACAGATATCGCAGCAGAAGAAACATATGAAACATTGGATATACTAGGACGTCCGTGTTTTCAATACGAGCCTGTATAAAACACGGATTCCACGGTCGTGATGAATAGCCAAAACCACAACCCTAGACCCCTATGAGAGCGACAAGAAACCCAACCAATTCTAGAGTTAGGCGACCCGGACTCGACTCCTCGAGTTGGTCTCCCACTGGACTCTAGAACCCGGTTACTTGTGCTCTCCTCCTTGGGTCTATCCTAGTGCAGAAAAGTAAATAATATACAAATGGTGACATCAACTGTTAGTTATATGTATGCCCTAGAGGCCATTACTGTACATTGGATGTATATTGTAGTGGATGCTGGGACATATATAGGGAGGACTTTCTTGCTCAACATGATAGTATGCTATCTGGTTACCCTTTACCTTAACGTATATACTGATTGTCTCTCTGTTACATGTTGGTAAAGCCCTTAGGATGTGTACTTGACTATCTGGACTATGATGTGGATCATACTAGTGGGGACATGGTAGTCTATAAGTACATCCTTCAAAGTCCCTAGTCGTGGGTATATCGAGACAGGGCATCGATATACCAGAGTAGACTAGCGTATACCTTCTCGACCCATGAAGATGGGCGATGGATGATCCCATATCCATTGGTGTTTGACATCGGAGATGATATACGGGTGCTCAGTAGAGACTGGGTACACTGGACGGACTCGCCGAGAACTCCCAGATGGTATTATACCTTACGTCAGATGGCAGTTCTCAGGTGACACTGGTACAGAGTAGTCTGTTGACCCGAGATCGTCATAGAGTCTCGTGTGGTTCACACTGTGCTTTGATTTCCATCTTACCACGTCCATGAGGGCGTGCAAAACGGTGGTTTTTGGGTACAGTCCCGAGTCACATGGAGGCAATGAGCGATAGGAGGGGATTCGTCTCTCCCGGTATAGGGAGTTGATGTTGCACTGTGTTCGATTGGCTATAACAGGAAGTCCCTGGCCAGGGCTGATCAGAGAATTGCTGGTAAGTGTTACCAGTAGTTTCTCGACCCGTTATGAGCCTCACATCGCCACGACTTATCGGTTATTGGGGTCTGACGCATACCACCCCTAGACTTGATATGCGACATATCAGACGAACAGACCGGACTGTATGGTAAGTGTTACTGGTTGGATTCACAGGAGTGTGAGAGGGCTAGCTCGTCGATCTTCTGATCGCTCAATACCCGGGTGGCCGTTACGTTTGGCAGACCGCTTGCGGCTTGTGGGTGTTTGATATGATCATCACCTGCTACCGGAGTATTGATGAGTCTTTAGAGTCCTACACAGAGGTTTCCTGGCTCGAGCAAAATGAAATAGGAGCGCATATGAGATATGTGCAGGGATCAGAATAATACCAGTATGAGATACTGGATTCTATTCTCGCGATTTGTAACATTGATCGGTTATATGCGATATAGCCGGGTTATCGGATCAAGTGTTGATTCGATAAGTTGTTACTGTTGATATTAGTCGGTTGTATGAGATATGACCGGATCGTTAAATCAAGTGTTGATTTAATGATTTAATGTATAATTATATATTTGATATATTACTTTACATTAACTAATATTGGTTCACTTAAGATGGATTTTCTCACTTGATGTGCACATTGAATATATATGATATATTTTTTGTGCACTAGTTTGTATCATGTTTAATGATACATGCAAACTTGGGTGTATGTTTGATTTGAACCATGTATAGGTTAATGGTTATGGTTTTAAATTATTCATTTATTCATTTGATTTAAATTCTTTATTTCTTTTGGCTAAAATGAAATGGTTGCTAATTTTGTCTTTTGTGGAAGCTTCATGAAGCTTTGAATTAGCAACCATTCTATTTTATATTAAAACCTAACCATTAGCTAAACTATGGTTTGCTCTCTACAAGAGTCAAGTCTAACCCAAGGTTGCATCATGATAAGTTCAATACATTTTATTATTCTTACACCATTCTCATGATATTCTTCTTGTTCCTTCTTCTTCTTCTTCATCTTCATCAAGAAGAAGAAAGCTTGGAACCTCCAATGGTGAAATGATCATATGAGTGAGAAAACCAAATCTAAAGTCAACCCACTTCCTCTTTCTTCATGCTCTACAACTTGCCTTGTAGTAGAGTGTGTTGCCTTCACAAGTTCTTGACTTGGTGAAGGCGGAGCTCGAGTTTGAGTTGCCTCGACGTAGATCTTCTTCGGCATCGTAGTCTTCGACTTAGCCCGATTGTTTCTCCGACGAAACCATCACCGAAGTCCGGGATCCGACGATCGCAGCGAAGGGACATCGTCATGGAGCTATGGAGGTGGAGTAACGAAACTACAAAGGTTGTATTTTCATTCACTCTTTAGTTAAGTTGTTAACTAGCTTCTTGTTTCGCCTAAACTCTAGTCAACGATCCGTATTAGAGTTCTTCGGCACATGTAAAATTTTAATTTGGAATGGTTGATGCCTTGTGAGAACTCCTTGGTGTGCCTAGGAACCCTACAGTGGTATCAGAGCCTAGCTAGAGCCTTAGGCGATCCGTGGACGGAGTTAGAAATCCGATCGAACCGAAATCCCTTTGCAAAATCGCTCTCTGTACTTTTTTCAAAACTGTTGATTTTTGGGAATTAAAAATATCCAGAAAAACAAGCAGGCTTTTTGGAGAATAACTGTGAAATTTGAGCACACGATTCCTTCATAGTGCGGCGGAACCGCGGCACAAGCATGGCTTGTGCGGCGGTTCCGCGGCCAACTGTTCACGCCACGTGCCCAAATTTGCACAGTATCTCCTATTATGCAGTGTTTATTTTCCTGGAATATTTTAATCTGAACTCAAGAGTTGAGTTTTTCTGAGTTGTTTTGGGGACTCGTAGTATCGATCGGAAAGTCTAATTCTGTCTATGTGTTTTCCGGATAATTTTTGAACATGTTGAAAAGTTCGACCGGATATAAATACCCAATTTTTTTCCCCTGTTGGGAAATTTCCAAGTGTTGGATTTTTCCGTAGTTTAACGACGTTCTAAGTAGTGCAAGTGACGCGATGGACCCTCTAGAAGACAACAAACCTTAACTCGATTATGTGACCGTCTTGAACTGCCCTTTGAACCTTCGGGTTTGGGGCAGTACGGCGTGCCACATGTGAGGCGTTGGCTTGACCCTTCTACGGCTGGACCGTTGGTACTGAGGCACGAAGTGAATGTTTTTAAACTTGTTTCATGTGTTGAGCAGTTTCGGGAAAACTTGGGTGTTCGAATGTTCGATCGGAAAGTTTGACATTTTCTATTTATCCGGAATGGGATACAACAATTGGAATTCACAAAGAGTTATGAGATAACCGAATGAATGTTATAAACATAGCAGTTTAGTCTCACTTGATCGGTTGCCACGGAATTTTGATGCGATCAAAAGTCCGTCGCAATCACGTAGTGTACACGGATACTCGCCGGATAAACTTAATAGACAGCCTCACTCCATTGCCCCGACCAAGTGACTATAGGAGAACCCCGTCGCCGAAAGCATCCGTTCGGGTGCTCCCGGTAGCGGTGTTCCGCCTTGGTGCACTTTGTCGACGGCATCGGGGGTGCGGACGCCTATTGAAGTTTGCGACGAGCATTCGATCAGGATGTCGGGAATCTTGTTGAATTGCCCGACTTGATGTTGAAAAGAGTTTTCGATAATGAGACTAAAATGCGGGGTTTATAATTGTTAGGCATGTGATGTCTAAGTAATTCATTTGATTAGGCATGCGATGTCTATGCATGTTGCGGATTCCAACTGTTGTAGTTTTACATTTTCTTTTCTGTGACCGTAAGTGTAGTATGACGATATCGTCGGTTTCGTTGCTATACGTCAACGACAATTGGGGTATGCATACTTACTTACGTTGATGACATGTGATGTTATGTGTTGCTGGATATGTTATATTGGATCGTCGTGTTTGAATAGCCGGGGGTTTTTATGTGAGATGAGTGTTTTTTCATTTTCATTCATGTAAAAACTTGTATGTAATATTCTTTTAATTGGGGCACTTCCATGTTGCGGAAGATGTCACCTTTTGTATATTATTTACTTTTCCGCACTAGGATAGACCCAAGGCGGAGGGAACAAGTAACCGGGTTCTAGAGTCCAGTGGGAGACCAACTCGAGGAGTCGAGTCCGGGTCTCCTAACTCTAGAATTGGTAGGGTTGCTTGCCGCTCTCGTAGGGGTCTAGGGGTGTGGGTTTGGCTATTCATCACGACCGTGGAATCCGTGTTTTGTACTGGCTCGTATTGAAAACACGGACGTCCTAGTATATCCAATATTTCATTTGATTCTTCTGCTGCGATATCTGTGATGTGATCATGTGATGTTCTGTGATAGATACAGTATATAGTATATATGATATATTATATAGACGTTATTTATGTTTTACACCCGCGCTAGCCCTGTCCCGCTCTGCCGTTAGTTACCTAACCTAACGGTGCACGAGGGGACATCCAGGCGAATGCGGATGGCATAAGTGAACGTCGTATTTATCTGTGATGTTTAGGTACATTAATGATGGGACTTCATTAATATGATTAATGAAAGGAAAAGAAACCTTAAGATGTTGAAGAATCGAATTTCAAAATAAAACAGGTAGCTACAGTTCTTGCTTTGCACAGCGGTATATGTGATATATCCTGCACCTTATTCGATAAGGAAAGGACCGAGATCCCTTCACCGGGAGTGACTCCTTTAGCAATAACTGGCAGATGCTGTAGGGCCGGCCTAGCATCTCGTCAAGGGTTCGGTAGCATCACACATGCCATAATCAAAATTTTAGAGGTGCTAAGTTAACCCGACAAGAATCGAAACTAGAAGTTTTAGGGATTTATACAACTAAGCATCACATGCAATTGTAAAACTCTCACTAAGAGGAAAGATTACAACCTTTGTAGATCTTCCTCGGTGACTCCTTGGCACTATGAGAGTTTGTAACGGATCGATGGAAGCCTTCCTTGTCCATGATGATCCACCCGAAGTCCCTTTGCCCAAAGCTCCTTACCTTACTTGTTTCGCAAACGAAGTAGAGTAAACACCCTACACAAATCGGCTAAATGTGTGTAGTATGATGATGTGGTTTATGTTCTTCAATTGAAATCCTTTATTTTGTCAATCTTCACTCAAGAGAGAAATCTAGAGAGGAAGAAGAAGATAATGGTGTCTTGAGCTTTCTATCATATCACATATGATAACTTGTATTCTTCACACCCTTGCACTCAATTGTACACAAGTTTTGCACACCTTGCTTCATATCACATATGAAGCTATTTATAGTGATAAGAAGGGAATAATCACCATTATTCCATTACCACCATAATTGTGAGTGGAAATTCTTTTCCTAAACAATTAAGCATGGGTGGAAATTCTTTTCATTAAGTTAAGTAAAGCTTACCCACTAAAGAATAAAGGAGCATGAGTGGATATTCTTTACATTAACTTAAAATGATAAATACAAATTAAAAGCTTCAATATAAGTCTTATATTGCCATCATTCTTGTATCAACAACCATGATACTATGTATGCATGTATGTGTCCATGCACATCATCATGTGCATACATGCATGCATACAAAAGGATTTACTTAAAGAATTTATCTAAATGTAATTTGTTAAATCAACACTTGATTTAGCAAACCGGTCATATCTCATACGATCCGTCAAATAGAAAATGCCCGATAAATATACGTTATCACATAACCGTATTTAATCGGGTCCCGCGCATATCTCATATGCACACCACATCTTTTTGCCTGAGCCAGGAAACTTCATTGTGGGACTCTAAGACTCGTCAATACGCCAGCAGTAGATGATGATCATATCAAACATCTACAAGCCGCAAGAGGTCAGCTAAACATAACGGCCACCCGGGTATTGAAACGATCAGAAGAAAACCAGCGAAGCTGTAAAAACTTCCGTCGAGCCAACTGGCAACACTTACCGTACAGTCCGGTCTCTTCGTCAGATATGCTGTATATCGAGTCTAGGGATGGTATCGTCGACCCCAGTAACTCAATAAGTCATGCTGGTGTATGGCTCATAACAGATCGAGAAACTACTGATAACTCTTATCAGTAAATCTCAGCAGCCCTGGCCAGGGACTTCATGTTATAGCCAATCGAGCATAGCACAACATCAACCCCCAATACCGGGAGAGACGAAACCCCTCCTATCGCTCATTGCCTCCATGCGCCTCGGGACTGTACCCAAAGACCACCTGTTTGCACGACTCAGTAGAGCCGTGGTAGGGTGGAGATCAAAGTATAGTGGGAGGACACACAAGACTCTATGACGATCTCGGGTCTACAGACTAACCTGTACCAGTGTTCCTTGAGAACTGCTATCCGACGATAGATATAATACCACATAGGAGTTCTCGGCGAGTCCGTTCAGTGTACCCAGTCTCTACTGAGCACCCGCATACAATCTTTGGTGTCTCCTCACCAGATGGATATGGGATCATCCATCGCCCAACATATGGGACAAGAATAGCATACGCTAGTCTACTCTGGAATATCGATGCCCTGTCTCGATACACCCTCGACTAGGAACAGTTCAAGGATATGCTTATAGACTACACGTGCCCCACTAGTATGATCCGCATCATAATCACAGTAGTCAAGCAAATATCCTTTGGGCTTTATCAACATGTGTAAATGATTAAATCTACATGTACAGATAAAGTAAACCAGATAGCGTACTATCATTTTGAGCAAGAAAGTTATCTATCTCTATAGATTATATGTCCAAGTTTCCACTATCCATATAATGGCCTTTAGGGCATACATATTACTAACAATCTCCCACTTGCACTAAGGCCAGTTATTGGCGTATCTCATACCCAACATTTCAAACAGTCGCTCATGCTGAGGCTGTGGAAGTGCCTTGGTGAATGGATCCGCTGTGTTATCCTTTGTATCTACTCTCCGAATCTCGATCTCCTGGCGATCTACTATCTCCCGAATCAGATGATATCTCCTTAGGATGTGTCTGGATTTCTGATGGGACCTTGGTTCTTTTGCTAATGTTATAGCTCCATTATTATCACAATACAAAGGTATTGGATCAACAATGGTTGGAACTACTCCTAGTTCCGCAATGAACTTCTTCATCCAGACGGCTTCCTTAGCAGCATCACTTGCAGCAATATACTCAGCTTCCATCGTGGAGTCTGCAACGGTGTCCTGTTTGGAACTCTTCCAACTAACCGCTCCTCCATTTAGGGTAAATACAAACCCTGAGATTGATTTACTGTCATCCTTGTCACTTTGGAAGCTTGAATCGGTATAGGCCTCCATCTGGAGATCCCCATTACCATACACCAAGAACAATTCTTTTGTCCTTCGCAAGTACTTAAGAATGTTCTTCACTGCTATCCAATGTTTCTCCCCTGGGTTGGATTGATATCTGCTTACTACAGCCAGTGCATAAGCCACATCAGGGCGAGTACACAACATCGCATACATTATAGATCCCACAGCTGAAGCGTAGGGTATAACGCTCATGCGAGCTCTCTCTTCATCAGTCTTCGGACAGAAGTCCTTAGAGAGAGTGATTCCATGACTAGCAGGCAAGACACCACGCTTGGAATCTTCCATACTAAACCTCTTTAGAATGGTGTCTATGTACTTTGATTGGGACAGTCCCAATAACCTCTTGGATCTATCTCTATAGATCCTAATGCCCAAAATGCGCGAGGCATCACCCAGGTCCTTCATGGAGAAACCTTTGTGATAAGAATAGTTTGACCGATTGTAGCATAGGAACATCATTTCCTATCAGGAGAATGTCATCAACGTACAATACGAGGAATGTGACAGTACTCCCTATAATCTTCTTATAAATACATGGTTCATCTTCATTTCTGACAAAATCAAACTCTTTGATTGTATCATCAAAGCAGATGTTCCAGCTCCTTGAAGCCTGCTTTAATCCATAAATGGATTTAAGCAATCTACATGCTTTCCCGCTTCTCCCACTATCAATGAAGCCCTCTGGCTGATCCATAAAAACACATTCTTCTAAATCACCATTTAGAAATGCAGTTTTCACGTCCATCTGCCAGATTTCATAATCATAGTGAGCAGCAATAGCAAGTAGGATCCTAATGGATTTAAGCATTGCTACCGGAGAGAAAGTTTCATCATAGTCCAAGCCTGGTCTTTGACGAAAACCTTTCGCTACAAGCCTTGCTTTATAGGTCTCCACCTGTCCATCTACACCAATTTTTCTCTTAAAGATCCATTTGCACCCAACGGGTTTTATCCCAGGAGGCGCAACGTCCAAAGTCCATACTTTGTTGGTGTACATTGACTCCATTTCGGATCTCATTGCTTCCAGCCATTTCACTGAGTCACCACTCATGATAGCTTGCTGAAAACTAGTAGGGTCATCATCATCCATGATGCAATCTTCTCTATCACCATCTATGAGAAACCCATAGTATCTCTCTGGTGGGTGAGAAGTTCTACTAGACCTCCTGAGCGGCTGAGGTTCTTGAAGTTCTACTGCAACATCAGTTTCAACCAATTCCTCCTGAGTAATTTGTGTCTCTAGAACCTCTTCTAGTTCTACCACATTGCCATTAGTACTTTCCGTAAAGAACTCATTTTCCAAAAATGTGGCATGCTGAGCAACAAACACCTATTGTTCCTCTTTGTGGTAGAATAGATATCCATACGAATGTTTTGGATACCCCACAAATTTACACATGACTGATCGTGTCTCGAGTTTGTCTGGATTCTGCTTTTTAACAAAAGTCGGACAACCCTAAATCCTAAACTTTTTAAGAGATGGTCTTTTTCCATTCCATATCTCATATGGAGTGGTAGACACGGTCTTGGTTGGCACCCTGTTCAATAGATACATTGCTGTCTCCAATGCATGTCCCCAAAAGGAAAGCGGCAACTCAGCATCACACATCATGGATCGTACCATATCCAATAGGGTACGATTCCTCCGTTCTGACACACCATTGTGCTGCGGTGTGTAAGGAGGAGTGAGCTGAGAGAGAATCCCATTCTCTTTTAAGAAGTCTAGAAACTCTGTACTTAAATACTCTCCACCTCGATCCGATCGAAGTTTCTTGATGCTCAAGCCTGTTTGCTTCTCTACTTCAAGTTTATACTCCTTGAATTTATCAAAAGCTTCAGATTTGTGCTTTATCAAAAACACGTGTCCGAATCTTGAGAAATCATCAGTAAAAGTGATGAAGTATGAAAAACCACCTCTTGCATGTGTAGACATTGGTCCGCATACATCACTATGTATGAGGCTTAAGAGTTCACCAGCTCTCTCTCCGTGTCCACTAAACGGAGTTTTGGTCATTTTACCTTTGATACAAGACTGGCAAGTCGCATAAGATTTATATTCAAACGGATTTAAATATCCATCTTTATGTAGCTTGTTTAGTCTTGTTTCGTTAATATGACCAAGTCTACAATGCCAAAGAAAAGCTTCATTTATATCTGAAAACTTTCTTTTACTAGTATGTTGTATATTTATAACTGTGTGTTGGTTCAGGATGTAAATACCGTTATTTAATATACCAAACCCAATCAACTCTTGATTCAGGTTAATGTTCATAACATTATTTTGCAACATAAAATGATATCCTTCATTGTCCAACAAAGAAACGGATATTATGTTACACAACATACTTGGTACAAAATAACACAGGTTCAAAACCAAAATACTTCCTGAAGGCAACCTTAGATGATACTCTCCCACGGATACAGCATGTATATTGGAACCATTTCCAACCCGCAGTGTATGATCTCCTATCTTTAAAACTCTACTATTTCTCAATCCCTGCATACAATTGCAGATGTGAGAACCAGAACCGGTATCCAATACCCAGGATGCAGAGTTTAAAGAAAAACAGTTTTCAGTTACAAACACACCTGAAGTGGAAGCATCAGCATGCTTCTTCTTCTTGAGATCAGCAAGATATTCAGCACAGTTGCGTTTCCAATGTCCTGACCTTTTACAGTAAAAACATTCTTCTTTCCTGCTTCCCACAGCCCCGGCTTTGTCTTTCCCCTTCGCCTTTCTAACTCCTCCTTTCTGTGTGATAGACTTCTTCTTCTTCTTTCCCTTGGCCTTAGCTTTTGGGAATGAAGAGGAAGATGGCCCAGCAAGCAGAGCGGGAGTCCTTGCCGTTTTCAACGTGTTCTCTGCACTTCTCAACATATTGAGAAGTTCAGGCAATGATTTCTCCAAACCATTCATATTGAAATTTACTATGAACGGAGCAAAGGCAGGGGGAGAGACTGTAGAACAATATCCGTATATTGCTCATTATCCATAGTCCATCCCAGTCCCTCAAGTTCTTCAATAAGACCAATCATTTTCAAAACATGGTCTCCAACTGATGCACCAGCGGCCATTCGCATCTGAAACAGCTTTCTAGATGCCTCGTATTTTAAAGTACGAGATTGCTCTTCATACAACTCCTTTGTGTGAAGAAAGATGGATTGCACATCCATATTCTCGTGTTGCTTCTGATGGACATTGTCCATAGAAGCGAGCGCGAGGCACATGGCCGTGTTGCAGTTATTCTCCCAAGTTTTTCGGATCTCTCTATCCGCGACAGATGATTCAGGTCCTGGGACGGGTGGGGCTTCAGTATTGAGGACATATGATACCTTATCATATGAGAGTGCAATGTTCAAGTTCCTCAACCATTCTTTATAATTTGGTCCTGTAAGTTTATTTTTCTCAAGTAGAAGCTTAAGTCCTGACATCTGTAACTTCCATTCGGAGAGAGAAAAGGATACACTTAGCGAATTGCTCTTTCAAAGAATTAGATTGGTTATTATTTTATCTAATCAATGTCTCCCACTGCTTTTAATCAAATTTTCTTTCAAAACCTGAAAAGAAAACTAGCCAGGAATAATTTTCCTGGAAGTAACACTTACTTACAGTGAGATCGAGATCCAACTATCATATAGATGGTATGCAATCTCATTGCAAATTTCAACTCTTGAAATTCCCGATATGGTTTTTACCCCTAGTCACTTATGACCTTGGCTATGGTCAACATATCATAAGTACTAGTCAAATTCTACCCGTCATTTCGTGATTAATTAGACTCACCCATATGACCCTTGACTATGATCAACATAATCACATGAATGTCCTAACTAATCGCATCATATGCTTTGTAGGAAGACATCACTTAGCTACCGTACACTACGCCTTGACTATAATCAACATACGCAGCACGAATACTAAGTACTCTGCTTCCTAAAATGACGGAGGGTTGCGGATGGTTTTTAAGAAAACCTTTAACGCTTTGAACTTGATCTCGTTGTAGAATCAAAATGGTTAAGAAAAGGAGTGGCTTAAGCTCCGCATCTTCTTGAAACTTGCATTTTTCATAAAAAGCCGAGTTTGTTTCAAATCTGATTCTGCAACATCATTAGGTTTCTTTTCTTTACATTAATCTCATTAATGAGATCCCATCATTTAAGTTCCTAAGCCATCACAGAATAGAACGTATACTTATACCATCCGCATTTGCCACAGTGTCCCGTTATGCACCGTTAGGTTACTTAACTAACGGCATAGCGGGGCGGGACTAGCGCGGGTGTAAAATATAAGCAACGTTTATTATATATCATATATATAATAATAATCCATTCGTCTCAGATACTAAGTAATCACATTACAGAATATCAACAGCAGAAGCATATAAAAGGATATCTAGGATGTCCGTATTTTGTATCGAGCCAACAATAGAAAATACGGATTCCACGGTCGTGATGAATAGCCAAGCCCACACCCCTAGACCCCTACGAGAGCGGCAAGTGATCCCGCCAATTCTAGAGTTTAGGAGACCCGGTCTCGACTCCTCGAGATGGCCTCCCACTGAACCCTAGAACCCGGTCACTTGTGCTCCCCTCCTTGGGTCTATCCTAATGCGGAAAAGTAAATAATATACAATTGATTTATACATGAATGAAAAATAAAACTCTCATCTCACATAAAAACCCCCGGCTATTCATTCGCGACAATCCTACTCATCATATCTCAGCAACACATAATATCTCATATCATCAACGTAAGTAAGTATGCGTATCCCGATTGTCGTTGACGTATAGCAACGAAAACGACGATACACCACATACTACACTTACGGTCGCAGAAAATAAAATGAAAAACTACAACATTTGGAATCCACAATCAGCTTAGACATCATAAATTCGAAATATCACATACTTCGTATTTCATGCCTAACTATATGAATTCCACATATTGTATCACATTTCAGATAAATAGACAATGTTAAACTTTTCGATCGAATAAACAAACACCTTAGATTTCCCAAACTGCACAACACTTGAGCCGAGTTCAAAAATTTCTAGAACATGCCACAGCCCCTTATGGACCAACCGTAGAAGGGCCAAACCAACGCCTCACATGTGGCAACGCTAAACTACCACAAACCCTAAGGTTCAGTGATAGTTTTGACGGTCACATAATCGAGTTAAGGATATGTTCTTCTAGAGTGTCCACAAATACGCTTGCATGTTTTTCGAAAGTTTCGAACTAGGGAAAAATCCAACACTTGGAATTTTTCCAATACGGGAAAAAACTGTGTTTCTAATATTCGTTCAAACATTTCAACACGTTCTAAAAATCTGAAAATCTGAACGAAGTTAAACTTTTCCAATCGAATCACCAAATCCATTATATCTCCAGAACACTCAACACTTGAGCAAGTTTAAAATATCTCAGAGGCATCTTAAGAATTAATCAGGTCCTGTGCATAAAATATTTTTTCCTGACCCCACTGTACAGCCGCGGATGCGCGGCCGAAGCCATGCTTTGGCCGCCCATCCGCGGCTCTTTGAAGAGATCTTAAAAAAATTTTATATGGTAATTCTTAAAATAGCCTGCTGATTTTTTTAAGACCTTTTAATTTGGAAAAATCCAATTTTCAAAAAATTTCCAGAGAGCGGTCCAAATTGGTGTTTCGTGGTTCGATCGGACGTTTATCATCGACTACGCATCGCCTAAAGCTCTAGCTTGGCTCTGATACCACTGTAGGGCCGGCCTAGCACCTCGTCAAGGGTTCGGTAGCATCACACATGCCATAATCAAAATTTTAGAGGTGCTAAGTTAACCCGACAAGAATCGAAACTAGAAGTTTTAGGGATTCATACAACTAAGCATCACATGAAATTGTAAAACTATCACTAAGAGGAAAGATTACAACCTTTGTAGATCTTCCTCGGTGACTCCTTGGCACTATGAGAGTTTGTAACGGATCGATGGAAGCCTTCCTTGTCCACGATGATCCACCCGAAGTCCCTTTGCCCAAAGCTCCTTACCTTACTTGTTTCGCAAACGAAGTAGAGTAAACACCCTACACAAATCGGCTAGATGTGTGTAGTATGATGATGTGGTTTATGTTCTTCAATTGAAATCCTTTCTTTTGTCAATCTTCACTCAAGAGAGAAATCTAGAGAGGAAGAAGAAGATAATGGTGGCTTGAGCTTTCTATCATATCACATATGATAACTTGTATTCTTCACACCCTTGCACTCAATTGTACACAAGTTTTGCACACCTTGCTTCATATCACATATGAAGCTATTTATAGTGATAAGAAGGGAATAATCACCATTATTCCATTACCACCATAATTGTGAGTGGAAATTCTTTTCCTAAACAATTAAGCATGGGTGGAAATTCTTTTCATTAAGTTAAGTAAAGCTTACCCACTAAAGAATAAAGGAGCATGAGTGGATATTCTTTACATTAACTTAAAATGATAAATACAAATTAAAAGCTTCAATATAAGTCTTATATTGCCATCATTCTTGTATCAACAACCATGATACTATGTATGCATGTATGTGTCCATGCACATCATCATGTGCATACATGCATGCATACAAAAGGATTTACTTAAAGAATTTATCTAAATGTAATTTGTTAAATCAACACTTGATTTAGCAAACCGGTCATATCTCATACGATCCGTCAAATAGAAAATGCCCAATAAATATACGTTATCACATAACCGTATTTAATCGGGTCCCGCGCATATCTCATATGCACACCACATCTATTTGCCTGAGCCAGGAAACTTCATTGTGGGACTCTAAGACTCGTCAATACGCCAGCAGTAGATGATGATCATATCAAACATCTACAAGCCGCAAGAGGTCAGCTAAACATAACGGCCACCCGGGTATTGAAACGATCAGAAGAAAACCAGTGAAGCTGTAAAAACTCCCGTCGAGCCAACTGGCAACACTTACCGTACAGTCCGGTCTCTTCGTCAGATATGCTGTATATCGAGTCTAGGGATGGTATCGTCGACCCCAGTAACTCAATAAGTCATGCTGGTGTATGGCTCATAACAGATCGAGAAACTACTGATAACTCTTATCAGTAAATCTCAGCAGCCCTGGCCAGGGACTTCATGTTATAGCCAATCGAGCATAGCACAACATCAACCCCCAATACCGGGAGAGATGAAACCCCTCCTATCGCTCATTGCCTCCATGCGCCTCGGGACTGTACCCAAAGACCACCTGTTTGCACGACTCAGTAGAGCCGTGGTAGGGTGGAGATCAAAGTATAGTGGGAGGACACACAAGACTCTATGACGATCTCGGGTCTACAGACTAACCTGTACCAGTGTTCCTTGAGAACTGCTATCCGACGATAGATATAATACCACATAGGAGTTCTCGGCGAGTCCGTTCAGTGTACCCAGTCTCTACTGAGCACCCGCATACAATCTTTGGTGTCTCCTCACCAGATGGATATGGGATCATCCATCGCCCATCATATGGGACAAGAATAGCATGCGCTACTCTACTCTGGAATATCGATGCCCTGTCTCGATACACCCTCGACTAGGAACAGTTCAAGGATATGCTTATAGACTACACGTGCCCCACTAGTATGATCCGCATCATAATCACAATAGTCAAGCAAATATCCTTTGGGCTTTATCAACATGTGTAAATGATTAAATCTACATGTACAGATAAAGTAAACCAGATAGCGTACTATCATTTTGAGCAAGAAAGTTATCTATCTCTATAGATTATATGTCCAAGTTTCCACTATCCATATAATGGCCTTTAGGGCATACATATTACTAACAGATGCTACACACTCGGTTTGTTTTTGATTGCTTTTAAGAGTTTTTGCTTTGCACAATGATATATATGATATATCCCGCACCTCCTACGACGAGGAAAGGGCCGACGATCCCTTCACCGGGAGTGACCCCTTTAGCAAAACTAGAAAAGCCTCAAAATCACTCCATTTCAAAATCATTTGATTCTACAACGATATCAAGTTCATTACGCAATAGGTTTTCAAAAAAACCTATCGTAGCCCTCCGTCATTTCAGATAAGTTGTATATAGTATTCATGCTGCATTTGTTGGCTTTCGTCAAGGTGCAGTGTGCGGTAGTTATGTGCTGCTTATCTGCTAGCATACGATGCGATTGGATTAGGGTAGTCGTGCGGCTTTGTTGGCTTTCGTCAAGGGTCGTGCGGGTGGGTTTAATTCAATCAAGAAATGTACGGGTTGAACTTGACTAGCGGGCTATAGTTTGTTGGCTTTCGTCAAGGTCATAGCACGTTAGGGGCAAAATATTATCGGGAATTTCAAGTGTTGAAATTTGCAATGAGATTGTATACCTTCTATGAGATAGTTGGATCCCGATACCCGCTGCGAGTAAGAGTTACTCCTGGGAGAGTTTTATACATTACAATTAGCCGATCAAGTAGGTGTCTAGAAAGGTGTTAACGGGGTTACGCCTCTGGGAAAACGAGGTTTACATTAATTAGGTTCGTGCGAAAGCACGGGGGACCTCCCTCAAAGTACCGACACTGGCCTGGCTGAAAGATTGGCGAACTTGTAGCGTGTAATTAATCCCGGCTAGTCTTTCCTTTTAGGGTTTGAAGGAAGATTTGATAAAAACAGTGGGAGCCATCCTGATTAGATAAATTATAACCAATCTATTCTTGAAAGAGCGCACGCTGAGTGTTTTCTTCTCTCTCTCTCTCCAGGTAGCGACCATATCACGCCTTAATCAAGATAATAAAACGGATTATTGACCGAACCCGCTTGTTATACTGAGCTGGGGAACGTTGGTCCCGCTCCTACTTATAAATGTTATGAGACAGAGCAGGAAATTGGGGAATACCAGATTTCCCGTGCCGCCCAAACGAAGAGAGTGCATGCTGATGCATCATCTTCGGGTGTGTTCATTACAAAGAACTGTTTCTCAGTATCCTCTGCATCCTGAGTATATGATACTGAATCAGGATCCCAGATATGTAATCTGTTACATAGGGCTACAAAAAGGGTAGAAAAACTGAGAATGGGTGAAAAGTTTCATGAGGCAGAAAACGGGGCAAGAGTTGCAGCCAAGTCTGTCGGTCACTGTCACCCTGTATTACCGATACATTGATTCTGAACGAATGTTAATTAGATACCGAACCTGATATACAAAATCATATCAGTCTCTTTATTAGTAAAGAAATGATAAAATTCTGTATAGTTGGATAATGTTTTGAACATTTCCTATATCAAAAGTTGATCGTATCAGGCACGTTATCTAAAAGCATTAATGTTCTAAATAAAACTACAGTTCTTAGTATACAGAACACACACAAGAGGAAGAGTTCAGAAATGAACGAATCCTTCTTGAGGTATTGTAGACTAGGTCATATCAATGCGACCTGACTAGCTGGAGTTACATATTGATGCATATTTAAATGAGTTTGAATTTACATCTTGTGAAACTCGCCAGTCATGTCACAAAGATAAGTTGACCATAGCTCCGTTTACTGGAAACAGAGAAAGAGTTAGTGAACTCTTGGGATGATACATGTTTGATGTATGTAGGTCCCCAGTCTACACATGCCAAGACCGGTTCTTTGTACTTCATTACATTCTCTGATGATCTCTCGAGATTCAGACATATGTTCCTGTTGAAACAGAAGTCCGAACCTTTTGAGATATTCACAGAATATAAGCGAGAAGTAGAGAACCAGAATACGGGTATAAGTATTATGTCCTATGATGAGATCAAGGAGGAGAATACTTGAGCACAGAATTCTTGGACTTTTCTAAAGGAGAATGAGATTCTCTCTCAGCATTACTCCTCCATATACACCATTGCAAGATGGTATATCGGGGTGGAGCAGATACACCCTATTTGATATGGTGTGCTCTATGATGAGTACTACTGAGTCACCTATTTCCTTATGGGAGTTATGCACTTGAGAAGTAGCATACCTATTGAATAGGGTTCTAATCAAATCAGTTGCCTACCGCTTCATATGAGATATGGAAAGGGAAGAGCCCATATCTTAAGTTAGTTAAGATTTGGGGTTGTCCGGCCTATGTCTAAAGGCAAAATCCGGACAAGCTCGAGGCAAGGTCAGTTATGTAGAACTGGAAGTGTTTCAGCTATACAAACTGCAGCAAATGATTTGGTAGAACCGAAGGATTCAATAGTAACCAACGAACCTCAGCCTCTCCGCCGATCTAGTAGGGTTCCTCACCCACCTGAGAGATACTTCGGTTCCTCTATGACAGTGGGAGCGAGGATTGCATCATAAGATGATGACCCAACTAGTTTCGAGCTGGCCATCAGGAGTGGGACTCTATAAGAATGGCTGGATGCTTAGCGATCTGAGATGGAATCCTTATACACCAACAAAGTATGGACTTTTGTTGCGATATCTGAAGGGTTAAATCCCTATCAGGAGCAAGTATATCTTGAGAAGATTACTTGGTGTAGATGGAAAAGTTGAGACTTTCAAAGCTAGACTTGTTAAAGGTTTTCGTCATTGACCAGGCATGGATAATGATGAAACCTTTTTCCAGTGGCTAAGCTTAAGTCCATCCGGATCCTACTTGCCATGGCTACATACCATGACTACGATATCTGGTGTTTGGGTGTCATGACTGCTTTTTCTAAATGATGTTTTGGAAGAGAGCGTCTATAAGTACACAGCCAGAGGGCTTCGTAGACAGTGGGAGCAGCGGAAACGTGTGCAAGATGCTTTATAGGATAAAGCAGGCATCGCGGAGTTGGAACATCTGTCTTGATGTGGTAGTCAAAGGAGTTTGACTTCATCAAAATGGTAGATGAACCTTGTATAAACAAAAAGGTAGTAGGGAGTATGGTAGTGATCCTCGTAGAGTACGTGGATGACATACTCTTGATAAGAAAGGAGTTTCTTATGCTACGCTCGATCAATCTCCGTTTATCACAAAGATTCTCCGTGTAGGATCAAAGTGATACCTACTAAATCCTGGGTTTTGGATCTACGAGATAGATCTAAATGGATGTTAGAATACTCACTAGAGGTAGTGAGATGGTATCAATCGATCCTGGGGAGAATCACTGGAAAGGTTCCAGGGTGATAAGGACGACTGAATGTCAGTCGCAGGCATTGTCTTTACCCTCAGTAAAAGGACGGTATGTTGGAAGAGTTCCAAGCTAGATACCGTGGCATACTAGAAGATAAAGGCTGGATACATCGCTACTTAAGATGCTACCAAAGAGGAAGTCTGGGTGTATAATGGTTCATAAGATGAACTTAGTTCCTCACATTGTGTGACAATGGAGTTGTGGCTTATGCCAAGGAACGTCCGTCCCATCAGTGATCCAGACATATTCTAAGGCAGTATCACCTGATCATGGAGATGATTGATCTCCAGGGTGATCGAGGTTAGGAGAGTAAACTCAGAGGATAACACAGCGGATCCACTCACGAAGGCCTATTCCCATAGAGAGACTTTTATGGGATGGTTGAGTATAAGATACTACAACCACTGCTATAGATGGCCCTAGTGCAAGTGGGAGATTGTTAGTTATATGTATGCCCTAGAGGCCATTACTGTACATTGGATGTATATTGTAGTGGATGCTGGGACATATATAGGGAGGACTTTCTTGCTCAACATGATAGTATGCTATCTGGTTACCCTTTACCTTAACGTGTATACTGATTGTCTCTCTGTTACATGTTGGTAAAGCCCTTAGGATGTGTACCTGACTATCTGGACTATGATGTGGATCATACTAGTGGGGACATGGTAGTCTATAAGTACATCCTTCAAAGTCCCTAGTCGTGGGTGTATCGAGACAGGGCATCGATATACCAGAGTAGACTAGCGTATACCTTCTCGACCCATGATGATGGGCGATGGATGATCCCATATCCATTGGTGTTTGACATCGGAGATGATATATGGGTGCTCAGTAGAGACTGGGTACACTGGACGGACTCGCCGAGAACTCCCAGATGGTATTATACCTTACGTCAGATGGCAGTTCTCAGGTGACACTGGTACAGAGTAGTCTGTTGACCCAAGATCGTCATAGAGTTTCGTGTGGTTCCCACTGTGCTTTGATTTCCATCTTACCACGTCCATGAGGGCGTGCAAAACGGTGGTTTTTGGGTACAGTCCCGAGTCACATGGAGGCAATGAGCGATAGGAGGGGATTCGTCTCTCCCGGTATAGGGAGTTGATGTTGCACTGTGTTCGATTGGCTATAACAGGAAGTCCCTGGCCAGGGCTGATCAGAGAATTGCTGGTAAGTGTTACCAGTAGTTTCTCGACCTGTTATGAGCCTCACATCGGCACGACTTATCGGTTATTGGGTTCTGACGCATACCACCCCTAGACTTGATATGCGACATATCAGACGAACAGACCAGACTGTATGGTAAGTGTTACTGGTTGGATTCACAGGAGTGTGAGCGGGCTAGCTTGTCGATCTTCTGATCTCTCAATACCCGGGTGGCCGTTACGTTTGGCAGACCGCTTGCGGCTTGTGTGTGTTTAATATGATCATCACCTGCTACCGGAGTATTGACGAGTCTTTAGAGTCCTACACAGAGGTTTCCTGGCTCGAGCAAAATGAAATAGGAGCGCATATGAGATATGTGCAGGGACGAGAATAATACCAGTATGAGATACTGGATTCTATTCTCGCGATTTGTAACATTGATCGGTTATATGCGATATAGCCGGGTTATCGGATCAAGTGTTGATTCGATAAGTTGTTACTGTTGATATTAGTCGGTTGTATGAGATATGACCGGATCGTTAAATCAAGTGTTGATTTAATGATTTAATGTATAATTATATATTTGATATATTACTTTACATTAACTAATATTGATTCACTTAAGATGGATTTTCTCACTTTATGTGCACATTGAATATATATGATATATTTTTTGTGCACTAGTTTGTATCATGTTTGATGATACATGCAAACTTGGGTGTATGTTTGATTTGAACCTTGTATAGGTTAATGGTTATGGTTTTAAATTATTCATTTATTCATTTGATTTAAATTCTTTATTTCTTTTGGCTAAAATGAAACGGTTGCTAATTTTGTCTTTTGTGGAAGCTTCATGAAGCTTTGAATTAGCAGCCATTCTATTTTATATTAAAACCTAACCATTAGCTAAACTATGGTTTGCTCTCTACAAGAGTCAAGTCTAACCCAAGGTTGCATCATGATAAGTTCAATACATTTTATTATTCTTACACCATTCTCATGATATTCTTCTTGTTCCTTCTTCTTCTTCTTCATCTTCATCAAGAAGAAGAAAGCTTGGAACCTCCAATGGTGAAATGATCATATGAGTGAGAAAACCAAATCTAAAGTCAACCCACTTCCTTTTTCTTCATGCTCTACAACTTGCCTTGTAGTAGAGTGTGTTGTCTTCACAAGTTCTTGACTTGGTGAAGGCGGAGCTCGAGTTTGAGTTGCCTCGACGTAGATCTTCTTCGGCATCGTAGTCTTCGACTTAGCCCGATTGTTTCTCCGACGAAACCATCACCGGAGTCCGGGATCCGACGATCGCAGCGAAGGGACATCGTCATGGAGCTATGGAGGTGGAGTAACGAAACTACAAAGGTTGTATTTTCATTCACTCTTTAGTTAAGTTGTTAACTAACTTCTTGTTTCGCCTAAACTCTAGTCAACGATCCGTATTAGAGTTCTTCGGCACATGTAAAATTTTAATTTGGAATGGTTGATGCCTTGTGAGAACTCCTTGGTGTGCCTAGGAACCCTACATCAACCTCAACCCGAAAGTGCCCCAATAAAAGAATATTACATACAACAAATTTTACATGAATGAAAATAAAAACTCTCATCTCACATAAATGTAAGCCCGCGGGGGTGCCCCGGCCGTCGATCCGACGCCGGAAACGCGGAAACAAAAATTTTGCAAACTAGCAAACCGGCACCACCGCGCACTTTTCACCCGGATCGGGCCATTAACCTAGCAACTAGCAAAGTAAAAGATGGGTAGAGAAGTATACCAAGCGATCCGTGTCTTTCGGTCTTCATCTCCACTCCGATCTCCCGCGGAATCTCTATTCGTCTCCTCCTCGTCGGAAAGGGCACCACGTAGCCGGAATCGTATACGGGCTCCCACCTCTTGACCGAGGCAACTCGGGCGCGAAGTTGGCTAGCCGACGCGTCCAAGGCTTGCTATAGAATAGTGTAGTAACCATGTCTCTCTTTTGGGGTAAGTGAAGTTGCCTTTGATGTGGAGAGATCAACCTTTTTGGAGAGGTGAGGAATTTGTAGCAAGCTAGGAAAAATGTGATGAAGGAAAATGCCACACCAAAATCAACCCCTCTCATTCTCCCCCTCTCCATGGTGTGGCCGGCCCCTCATCCTCCATGGTGGAGATAATCCCATGAAAAATCCATGGAGAAAAGAAAAAATATAATCCATAAGAAAAAGGTCACTCTCATATTCCATCCAAGTCCACTCACAAGATAAGCAAATGAAATGACCATAATAGAATATCATCATGAAGATAGTCTCATCATAAAGCCACATATGCAAGAAAGCCCCTCACAACTAAGTTAATTGCAAACTTGCAATTAACCCCCTTCCAACGAAAAGTCCGGCCGAGAAGGAACAAAGAAAAAACCGGCCGGAACGGAATGCATACTGGCAACTTCAGAAAACCGATCCCGTAATAAATTACATGAAAACCCCGCTACTGCAAATACATGCCCGCATTTGTATTCCCACTGAACACAAATGCAAAGAGACAAAACTACACTATCTAATACTAGGATCCGGCTTAAGCCAAAGCCGGCTAGTAAAATCCGTCCGATCACGATCCGTGCAATATCGTATGTATATGATCGAACCCTGCCATATCTCCATACGGCCTCTACAGCGTTTCGCCCGAAACCTGAGTAACTGAGTGTGTGGTGGACTCTAAAGACTCGTCAATACTATGGCTGTGGATTTAACCACTAGCACGTCAGAGGTATAAGCCAATACATAACGGGCTACCAGGTATTGACCAAAAGGGACGTCGATGAGCGAGCTCATCCTGACACCCTACTGAACCTGTCAGTGACAATATCCGTACAGTCCGGTCCGTTCGTCTATGAGCATCGCATGGCGGGCCTAGGGTGTTGGTAAAAGTCAGACCCCCAAAAGCGGTACAAGTCGTGTCGGAGTGTAGCCCAGAACACCCTGAGATACTACTGGAATACCTACCAGCAAATCTCCTGCCTTGGCCAAGGACCTTTCATGTTCTGGCTCTCCTAGACACAGCACGACCTCACCCCCAATACCGGGAGAGACGAACCCCTGCAGATCCGCTCACTGCCTCCATGTGGCTCGGGACTGTACCCAACTAAAACCTGTTTGCACAACTCCTTTGAGCCATGGTAGGGTAGTAATCAAAGCACAGTGGGAACTCACACGAGACAAATGACGATCTCAGGTCGATGAACTAACCTGTACACATGTCACCAGGGAACCGCTATCTGACATGAGGTATAATCCCAACTAGCAGGTTCCCGGTGAGTCCTGTCCGGTGTACTCATAACCCAATGAGCACCTGTATACATCTTAGGTGAACCAACTGACACCAGTAGCTTGTGAGACCGGCCACCGCCCCTCGTCGGCGTCTCGACTGTATACACTAGTCTACTCCGGAGTATCGATGCCCTGTCTTGAAACTCCCACGACTAGGGACCATTTAAGGATGTGCTTATAGACTCCTGCTCTCACGTATATGATCGCCCTCATACTGCTGGTAGTCAAGCAAGAATCCTAGGGGCTCTATCAACGTGTAATAGCGACTCGTAAGGTCACCTAAAGCAGTACACGATGATAAAGATAAACCAGATAGCATACTATCATCTCGAGTAAGACTGTCCTACTGGGACAGGTCCTCCCCTCAATCATTGCAATCACGTGCCTGTGATCCAATAATTGACTCTGAGGGCACTATCTCCAACAATAAAACCCCCGGCTATTCAAAACGCGACGATCCAATATAACATATCCAGCAACACATAACATCACATGTCATCAACGTAAGTAAATGTGCGCATCCCAATTGTCGTTGACATATAGCAACGAAACCGGCGATATCACATATTACACTTACGGTCGCAGAAAAGAAAGTGTAAAACTACAACAGTTGGAATCCGCAACCTCCTTAGACATTGCATGCCTAACAGTTATAAAACCCGCATTTTTGTCTCTATATCGAAAACTCTTTTCAATATCAAGTCGGGCAATTCAACAAGATTCCCGACATCCGGTACGAATGCCCATCGCAAACTTTAGTAGACGGCCGCACCCCCCCATACCGTCGACGAAGTGCACTAAGGCGGAACACCGCTGTTGCGAGCGCCCGAACGGATGCTTTCGGTGACGGGGTTCTCCTACAGTCACTTGGTCAGGGCTATGGGGCGTGGCTATCTATTAAGTTTACCCGGCGAGTATGCGCGTACGCAACGTGATTGCGACGGATTTTTGATCACATCAAAATTCCGTGGCAAACGATCAAGTGAGACTAAAGTGCTAGATTTATAACATTCAAATTAGTTATCTCAAAACTACTTGTGGATTCCAAATATTGTATCACATTCCAGATAAATAGACAATGTTAAACTTTCCGATCGAATGATCAAACACCCAAGTTTTCCCTAATGGTTCTCAACATTTGAGGGGGGTTTAAAAACATCCATCACATGCCACAGTACCAACGGTCAAGCCGTAGAAGGGTCAAGCCAACGCCTCACATGTGGCACGCCGTACTGCCCCAAACCCTAAGTTTCAAAGGGCAGTTCAAGACGGTCACATAATCGGGTTAAGGTTTGTTGTCTTCTAGAGGGTCCATTGCGTAACTTGCACGATTTAGACGTTCTCAAACAACAGAAAAATCCAACACTTGGAAATTTTCCGGGTCGGTGAAAAAGTGAGTTATTGATGTCGGATCGAACTTTTTAACAGTTTCTAAATATCCGGAATACCCGACGAAATTAAATATTCCGATCAAAACAACGACTACAAAATAAACCCCAAAACACTCAACACTTGAGTCAGATAAAAATACACATAAAATATCACGGAATTAAAAAGAAACATTACTGTGCAAATTTATGGGGGTGACGTCACATTATGGCCGCGGAACCGCCGCACGAACCATGCTCATGCCGCGGTACCGCGGTGCCTTTGGCGCCAAACAGTGTCGTTTTGCATAGTGTTTCTTATAATTTCCTGCTGATTTTTGTAGGCATTTTTAATTCAGAAAAATCCCAGATTTTAAAAAATGTACAGAGAGGGTTTTATTTTGTCGTGTTCGGGTTCGTTCGGAGTTTTAACTTCGTTAACACATCGCCTAATGCTCTAGCTAGGCTCTAATACCACTGTAGGGTTACTAGGCACACTCAAGAGGTTCCACAAGGCATCTACCATGCCAAATTCAAATTTTTATGTGCCTATCAACTCTATGCAAGATCGTTAACTAGAGATTAGGCGAAACGAAAAACTAGTGAACTACTTTACTAGTAAGTGAAAGGGATTACAACCTTTGTAGATCCAGTCCTTCACTTCAATAGCTCCGTGTTGACGTCCCTTCGCTGCGATCATCGGGATCCCGGACCCTAGCGTTGGTTTCATCGGAGAAATGAGCGGGCTAGGTCATTGACTTCGAGGCCGAAGATGATCTACGTCGGGGAGAATCAAACTCAAGCTATTCCTTCACTTGGTCATAAACTTTGTGAAGAGAACACCCTATACTACATGGCAAGTAGTAGAGGATGAAGAAATAGGAAGTGGGTTCACTTTAGAATTGGATTTCTCACTCTTTTTCTGATGGAACCATTGGAGCTAGCAAGCTTTTGTGGAGCTTGATGATGAAGAAGAAGAAGAAAAGAATAATAGAATAAAATGAAACTTATCCTTTTAATTATGGCACCATGGTTGAATTAAGCTCTCATGCTTAACTAATGTAGAGAATTAACCAAAGCATTAGGTTAAGGGTGAAAGGTTCCTAGGCACCCTATAGTGGTCTCACAAGGCATCAACCATGCCATTTTACAAAAATTATGGTGCCGAGAAACCCTAATACGGATCGTCGGCTAGAATCCTAGGCGAAAAAGCGAATCTAGTTAACATTTTAACTAAAGGAGAAAGGCTACAACCTTTGTAGATCCGGTTCTCCACTTACTTAGCTCCACGTAGGTGTCCTCTCGCTGTCCATCTCGAATCCTAGACTCAATCGTCGGCTTCATTGGGAAAACAAGCGGGCAATGTCGTCGGCTTCGTGCCGAAGATGATCTACGTCGAGGTTGCACAAGTTCAAGCTCCAACTTCATCAAGTTGTGAAACTTGTGAAGAAAACACCCAAAACAACTTGGCAAGAGGTAGAGGGTGAAGAAATAGGAGGTGGGTTCACTTTAGAGTTGGATTTCTCACTTTAGATCTCAAGTTGCCATTGATGGCATCAAGGTTTCTTTCTTGAAGAAGAAGGTCAAGAAGAAGAAAAGAATATGATAAGTCTCTTTTAAAATGAAAAAGAAAAGCATACTTATCATATCCTAACTAAGGTTAAGTGTAGAGAATAGACCATGGTAAGTGGATGGGTTAGGGTTAAGCATGAAGACAAGAATGGTTAAGAAGTCAAAGCTTCATGAAGCTTCAACTAGAAACAAAAGAAAGTCACCATTCTTATCATATCATTTTCCAAATAAATAAATGAACAAATAAATAAATAAATGATTAAACAAAACCCTAATTATCACTTAACCATGGTTTAATTCTTCACACTTAACCAAATGATCAAGTATCATCAAACATGATACAAATATGTGCACAAAAATATATCACATATACAACTTGCACATCAAGTGAGAAAATCCTTTTAAAGTGAACCAATACTAGTTAATGTAAAGCAATATATCAAATATATAATTATACATT
Organism: Agapanthus africanus; assembly: GCA_030015575.1. NCBI lineage: Eukaryota > Viridiplantae > Streptophyta > Magnoliopsida > Asparagales > Amaryllidaceae > Agapanthus > Agapanthus africanus. Next base: position 236,096,056 of record JASDDO010000004.1, read on the forward strand.
AAATAATTAAATCAACATTTGATTCAATGATCCGGTCATGTCGCACATAACCGACTAGTAAACAATGTATCGATTTATCGAATCAATGATTCGATAACTAGGTCATATCAAATATAACCAATCGAAACATTTATCGCGAGAATGAAATGCGGTATCACATACATGCATTATTCTCGCTCCTGCACATATCTCATATGCGCCCTATTTCGTTTCGCTTGAGCTAGGAAACCTCTGTGTAGGACTCTAAAGACTCGTCAATACGCCGGTAGCAGATGATGATCATATCAAGCACCCACAAGCCGCAAGCGGTCTGGTAAACGTAACGGCCATCCGGGTATTGAGCGATCAGAAGATCGACGAGCTAGCCAGCTCACACTCCTGTGAATCCAACCAGTAACACTTTACCGTACAGTCCGGTCTGTTCGTCTGATACGTCGCATATCAAGTCTAGGGGTGGTAAACGTCAGACCCCAATAACCGATAAGTCGTGCCGATGTGAGGCTCATAACGGGTCGAGAAACTACTGGTAACACTTACCAGCAAATCTCTGGTCAGCCCTGGCAAGGGACTTCCCTGTTACGGCCAATCGAGCACAGCGCAACATCAACCCCCAATACCGGGAGAGACGAAACCCCTCCTATCGCTCATTGCCTCCATGTGACTCGGGACTGTACCCAAAGACCACCGTTTTGCACGCCCTCATGGATGTGGTAAGGTGGAGATCAAAGCACAGTGGGAATCACACAAGACTCTATGACGATCTCGGGTCTACAGACTAACCTGCACAAGTGTCACCTGAGAACTGCCATCTGACGTGAGGTATAATACCATCTGGGAGTTCTCGGCGAGTCCGTCCAGTGTACCCAGTCTCCACTGAGCACCCGTATACCATCTCTGATGTCAAACACCAATGGATATGGGATCATCCATCGCCCATCCCATGGGTCGAGAAGCGTATACGCTAGTCTACTCTGGTATATCGATGCCCCGTCTCGATACACCCATGACTAGGGACCTTGAAGGATGTACTTATGGACTACCATGTCCCCACTAGTATGATCTGCATCATAGTCCAGGTAGTCAAGTACACATCCTAAGGGCTTTACCAACATGTAACCATAAGACAGTTTAAAGAGACTAGTGTACATGTTAAGATAAAGAGTAACCAGATAGCATACTATCATATCGAGAAAGAAAGTCATCTCTATATATGTCCAAGCATCCAATATAATAACATCATCTGTAAAATACTGGCCTCTAGGGCATACATACAACTAACAATCTCCCACTTGCACTAGGGCCAGCTGCTGTAGTATCGCATACCGAGCATCCCGAAGAGTCTCTCAAACTGTATCTGGGGAATGGCCTTCGTGAGTGGATCCGCCGTGTTGTTCTTCGTGTCAACCCTCCTGACCTTGATCTCCCGGCGATCAACTATCTCCCGGATCAGGTGATACCGCCTCAGAATATGCCTGGACCGCTGATGGGACCTGGGTTCCTTGGCCAAAACCACCGCTCCATTGTTATCGCAATACAAAGGTATTGGATGCTCAATGGATGGAACCACTCCAAGTTCAGTAATGAACTTCTTGATCCAGACAGCCTCTTTGGCAGCATCGTTGGCAGCAATGTATTCAGCCTCCATCGTCGAGTCTGCCACGGTTTCCTGCTTGGAACTCTTCCAGCTAACCGTCCCTCCGTAAAGGGTAAAGACAAAGCCCGACTGCGACTTAGAGTCGTCCTTATCACTCTGGAAGCTCGAATCGGTAAAGGACTCCACTTGGAGCTCTCCGTTACCATACACCAAGAACATATCTCTAGTCCTTCGCAAGTACTTGAGAATGCTCTTCACAGCTGTCCAGCGACTCTCTCCAGGATCAGCTTGATACCTACTCACTACACTTAGTGAGTATGCTACATCGGGTCTGGTACATAGCATCGCATACATGATAGAGCCTACTGCCGAAGCATAGGGTATCCCTTGCATGCGAGCTCTCTCCAAATCAGTCTTGGGGGACATCTCTTTGGAGAGAGTGACTCCAGAGATCGTGGGCAAGTTCCCACGCTTGGACTCTTCCATACTAAACCTCTTTAGTATGGTGTCAATGTACCTGGATTGGGACAATCCCAAAATCCGTTTGGATCTATCTCTATAGATCCTAATTCCCAATATGCAGGAGGCATCACCAAGATCTTTCATTGAGAATCTTTATGATAAGAAGAGCTTGACCGATTGCAGCATAGGAATATCATTTCCTATCAAGAGTATTTCGTCCACGTACAATACGAGGAAGACAACCTTACTCTCTGCCACCTTCTTGTAGATACAAGGTTCATCTGGGTTTTTGACGAAATCAAACTCTTTGATAACGATGTCAAAGCAGATGTTCCAACTCCGCGATACTTGCTTTAATCCATAAATGGATTTAAGCAGCTTGCACACCTTCCCGCTGCTCCCACTGTCTACGAAGCCCTCTGGCTGAGTCATGTACACGCACTATTCTAAATCACCATTTAGAAAGGCGGTCTTAACATCCATTTGCCAGATTTCGTAATCATGATAAGCAACGATGGTAAGCATGATCCGGATGGATTTAAGCATAGCCACTGGAGAAAAGGTCTCGTCATAGTCCACACCTGGTCTTTGACGAAAACCCTTTGCTACAAGTCTAGCTTTGAAAGTCTCCACTTTCCCATCTACACCAAGTTTCTTCTTGAAGATCCACTTGCTCCCAATGGGTTTTACCGCTTCAGGAGCAACGTCCAAAGTCCAAACTTTGTTGGTGTACATGGATTCCATCTCGGACCGCATAGCATCCAGCCATTTCACCGAGTCCCCACTCGTGATGGCCTGCTCGAAGCTAGTTGGGTCATCATCCTCCATGATGCAATCCTCGCTCCCACCGTCCATGAGAAAACCGTAGTATCTCTCAGGTTGGCAAGGAACCCTACTAGATCGGCGGAGTGGCTGGGGTTCATCGGGAACTACGGAATCCTCTGGTTCCACCAGATCTTCTGTTGTAGCTTCTGCAGCTGGAACCTCTTCCAGTTCTACGTCATGACCACTAATCTCTTTTTCAAGAAATTCCTTTTCTAAAAAGGTGGCATGCCGAGAAACAAACACTCTTTGATCCTCAGGGTGGTAGAAAATATACCCTCGCGAATGTTTGGGATATCCAATAAACTTACACAGAATGGACCTTGCCGCGAGTTTGTCCGGATTTTGCGTTTTTACATAGGCCGAACAACCCCATATCTTAACATAATTAAGACATGGTCTCTTTCCTTTCCATATCTCATATGGAGTGGTCGGCACGGTTTTGGTGGGAAGCATATTCAATAGGTCTGCAGCTGTTTCCAGTGCATATCCCCAGAAGAAAATAGGTAACTCAGCTGTGCTCATCAGAGAGCGCACCATATCTAATAGGGTGCGGTTCCTCCGTTCTGATACACCGTTGTGCTGTGGTGTATATGGAGGAGTCAGCTGAGAGAGAATCCCATTCTCTTTTAGGAAGTCCAGGAATTCATTGCTTAAGTATTCTCCTCCTCGATCAGATCGTAGGATTTTAATACTTTTTCCGGTTTGGTTCTCAACTTCTTGTTTATATTCTCTAAATTTCTCAAAAGCTTCTAATTTGTGTTTCATCAGGAACACATACCCGAACCTAGAGAGATCGTCAGTGAATGTAATGAAGTATGAAGAACCATCCCTGGCATGTGTAGACATGGGACCGCATACATCACTATGAATAAGTCCCAAGAGTTCGGTAACTCTTTCTCCGTGTCCCGTAAACGGAGTTTTGGTCATCTTGCCTTTGAGACATGACTGGCAAGTGTCATAAGATGAAAATTCAAACGGATTTAAATATCCATCCTTATGCAACTTAGCCAGTCGTGTCGCATTGATGTGACCCAGTCTACAATGCCACAAGAAGGATTCGTTCAGTTCTGAACTCTTCCTCTTGTGTGTGTTTGTTATGCTCAGAACTGTTGATTGATTTAGAACATAAATGCCATTGCACAACGTGCCTGATCCAACCGACTTTTGGTTACGGAAAATGTTCATAACATTGTCCTGTAATACAAAATTATATCCCTCTTTACTTAATAAAGAAACCGATATAATGTTGCATATCAGGTTCGGCATGTAATAGCATTCGTTCAGAACCAATGTATTACCAGTTGGTAATACAAGGTGATATTCCCCGACAGTCTTAGCTACAACAATTGCACCATTTCCAACTCTAATGTCTTTATCACCTTCTCCAAGTTCTTTACCTTTCCTTAGCCCATGTAACTGATTATATATATGGGATCCTGACCCGGTATCTAATACCCAGGACGTAGAGCAAATGGAGAAACAGTTCTCTGTAACGAACACACCCGAAGAAAATGCATCAACATGTACTTTCTTCAATCGGGTGGCATGGGAATCCTGGTATTCCCCTATATCCTGTTCATTCCTATAACTCTTATAAGAAAGAACGGAACCAAGGTTCCCCAGCACAGTATAACATGCGGGTTCGGTCAATACATCCATATTATTATCTTCATTAGGGCATGAAATGGTCGCTACCTGGAGAGAGAGAGAAGAAAACAATTTAGCGTATGCTCGTGCAAGATCAGATTGGCTATTATCTTATCTAATCAGGATGGCTCCCACTGCTTTTTATCAAATCTTCCTTCAAACCCTAAAAGGAAAGACTAGCCGGGATTAATTACACACTACAAGTTCGCCAATCTTTCAGTCAGGCCAGTGTCGGTACTTTGAGGGAGGTCCCCCGTGCTTTCGCACGAACCTAATTAATGTAAACCTCGTTTTCCCAGAGGCGTAACCCCATTGACACCTTTCTAGACACCTACTTGATCAGCTAATTGCAATGTGTAAAACTCTCCCAGGAGTAACTCTTACTCGCAGTGGGTATCGGGATCCAACTATCTCATAGAAGGTATGCAATCTCATTGCAAATTTCAACACTTGAAATTCCCGATAATACTTTTGCCCCTAGCGTCCTATGACCTTGACGCAGGCCAACAAACTATAGTGCGCTAGTCAAGTTCAACCCGTCATTTGCTGATCGAATTAAACCCACCCGTACGACCCTTGACGCAGGCCAACAAAGTCGCACGACTACCCTAATCCAATCCGCATCATATGCATAAGCAGATAAATACTAGTTAGCTACCGCACACTACGCCTTGACGCAGGCCAACAAACGTAGCACGAATACTAACTACTACTCATCTGAAATGACGGAGGGCTACGCCAGGTTTTTCTGAAAACCATGAGCGTAATGAACTTGATATCGTTGTAGAATCAAATGAAGTTTTGAAATGGAGTGATTTTGAGGCTTTTCTAGTTTTGCTAAAGGAGTCACTCCCGGTGAAGGGATCTCGGTCCTTTCCTCGTCGAATGAGGTGCGGGATATATCATATATATCGCTGTGCAAAGCAAAAACCCAAAAGCACTCAAAAGCAAACCGAGTGTGTAGCATCTGCCAGTTATTGCTAAAGGAGTCACTCCCGGTGAAGGGATCTCGGTCCTTTCCTCATCGAATAAGGTGCAGGGTATATCATATATACCGCTATGCAAAGCAAGAACTGTAGCTACCTGTTTTTATTTTGAAATTCGATTCCACAACATCTTAGGTTTCTTTTCTTTCATTAATCACATTAATGAAGTCCCATCATTTAAGTACCTAAACATCACAGATAAATACGACGTACACTTATGCCATCCGCATTCGCCTCGATGTCCCCTCGTGCACCGTTAGGTTAGGTAACTAACGACAGAGCAGGGCAGGGCTAGCGCGGGTGTAAAACATAAGTAACGACTATATAATATATCATATATACTATATACTATATCCATCACGGAATATCACATGATCACATCACAGATATCGCAGCAGAAGAAACATATGAAATATTGGATATACTAGGACGTCCGTGTTTTCATTACGAGCCAGTATAAAACACGGATTCCACGGTCGTGATAAATAGCCAATCCCACACCCCTAGACCCCTACGAGAGCGGCAAGCAACCCTGCCAATTCTAGGGTTAGGAGACCCGGACTCGACTCCTCGAGTTGGTCTCCCACTGGACCCCAGAACCCGGTTACTTGTGCTCCCCTCCTTGGGTCTATCCTAATGCGGAAAAGTAAATAATATACAAGAAGTGACAACTTCCGCTACCTGGAAGTGCCCCAAATAAAAGAATATTACATACAAGTTTTTACATGAATGAAAATGAAAAACACTCATCTCACATAAAACCCCCCGGCTATTCAAACAGGACGATCCAATATAACATATCCAGCAACACATAACATCACATGTCATCAACGTAAGTAAATATGTCCATCCCAATTGTCGTTGACATATAGCAACGAAACCGGCGATATCACATATTACACTTACGGTCACAGAAAAGAAAGTGTAAAACTACAACAGTTGGAATTCGCAACCCTTTAGACATCACATGCCTAATCAAATGAAATACTTAGACATCACATGTCTAACAGTTATAAACCCCGCATTTTAGTCTCATTGTCGAAAACTCTTTTCAATATCAAGTGAAACTAAACCGCTAGATTTATAACATTCATTCAGTTATCTCATAACTGTTTGTGAATTCCAATTATTGTATCACATTCCAGATAAACAGAAAATGTTAAACTTTCCGATCGAACAGTCGAATACCCAAGTTTTCCCGATACAGCTCAACACATGAAATAAGTCTAACAACATTCAGTTCGTGCCTCAGTACCAACGGTCCAGCCGTAGAAGGGTCAAGCCAACGCCTCACATGTGGTACGCCGTACTGCCCCAAACCCGAAGGTTCAAAGGGCAGTTCAAGACGGTCACATAATCGAGTTAAGGTTTGTTGTCTTCTAGAGGGTCCATCGCGTTACTTGCACTACTTAGAACGTCGTTAAACTACGGAAAAATCCAACACTTGGAAATTTCCCGACAGGGGAAAAGTTGGGTATTAATATCCGGTCGAACTTTTTAACAAATTCAAAAATTATCCGAAAAAACACAAAGACGAAGTTTGATAATCCGGTCGAAACACCGAAGCTCTACAACACCCCAGAAAATTCAACTCATGAATAATTATTAAAAATACCCATAAAACTCAGCTGCAGAAACTATGAATTACTGTGCAGAGGAGGATGGCTGACGTCATTCTTTAGCCGCGGAACCGCCGCCTAATCTGGCTTAGGCCGCGGTTCCGCCGCGCATTACACTGTTCATTGAATAAAAATTGCACCGTAATTCTTAGAATTCCCTGCTGAATTTTTTAAGCATTTTTAATATTGAAAAATCCCAGATTTTAGAAAAAGTCCAGAGATCACTTGGGTTTTAGGGTTTCGGGTTCGTTCGGGTTTCAAACGTCGTCTAGACTTCGCCTAAGGCTCTAGATAGGCTCTGATACCAGTGAAAGGTTCCTAGGCACCTTATAGTGGTCTCACAAGGCATCAACCATGCCATTTTACAAAAATTATGGTGCCGAGAAACCCTAATATGGATCGTCGGGTAGAATCCTAGGCGAAAAAGCGAATCTAGTTAACATTTTAACTAAAGGAGAGAGGCTACAACCTTTGTAGATCCGGTTCTCCACTTCCTTAGCTCCACGTAGGTGTCCTCTCGCTGTCCATCTCGAATCCTAGACTCAATCGTCGGCTTCATCTGGAAAACGAGCGGGCAATGTCGTCGGCTTCGTGCCTAAGATGATCTACGTCGAGGTTGCACAAGTTCAAGCTCCAACTTCACCAAGTTGTGAAACTTGTGAAGAAAACACCCAAAACAACATGGCAAGAGGTAGAGGGTGAAGAAATAGGAGGTGGGTTCACTTTAGAATTGGATTTCTCACTTTAGATCTCAAGTTGCCATTGATGGCATCAAGGTTTCTTTCTTGAACAAGAAGGTCAAGAAGAAGAAAAGAATATGATAAGTCTCTTTTAAAATGAAAAAGAAAAGCATACTTATCATATCCTAACTAAGGTTAAGTGTAGAGAATAGACCATGGTAAGTGGATGGGTTAGGGTTAAGCATGAAGACAAGAATGGTTAAGAAGTCAAAGCTTCATGAAGCTTCAACTAGAAACAAAAGAAAGTCACCATTCTTATCATATCATTTTCCAAAAAAATAAATGAACAAATAAATAAATAAATGATTAAGCAAAACCCTAATTATCACTTAACCATGGTTTAATTCTTCACACTTAACCAAATGATCAAGTATCATCAAACATGATACAAATATGTGCACAAAAGTATATCACATATACAACTTGCACATCAAGTGAGAAAATCCTTTTAAAGTGAACCAATACTAGTTAATGTAAAGCAATATATCAAATATATAATTATACATTAAATCATTAAATCAACATTTGATTCAATGATCCGGTCATGTCGCACATAACCGACTAGTGTCCAATGTATCGATTTATCGAATCAATGATTCGATAACTAGGTCATATCAAATATAACCAATCGAAACATTTATCGCGAGAATGAAATGCGGTATCACATACACGCATTATTCTCGCTCCCGCACATATCTCATATGCGCCCCTATTTCGTTTCGCTTGAGCTAGGAAACCTCTGTGTAGGACTCTAAAGACTCGACAATACGCCGGTAGCAGATGATGATCATATCAAGCACCCACAAGCCGCAAGCGGTCTGCTAAACGTAACGGCCATCCGGGTATTGAGCGATCAGAAGATCGACGAGCTAGCCCGCTCACACTCCTGTGAATCCAACCAGTGACACTTTACCGTACAGTCCGGTCTGTTCGACTGATACGTCGCATATAAAGTCTAGGGGTGGTAAACGTCAGACCCCAATAACCGATAAGTCGTGCCGTTGTGAGGCTCATAACGGGTCGAGAAAATACTGGTAACACTTACCAGCAAATCTCTGATCAGCCCTGGCCAGGGACTTCCCTGTTACGGCCAATCGAGCACAGCGCAACATCAACCCCCAATACCGGGAGAGACGAAACCCCTCCTATCGCTCATTGCCTCCATGTGACTCGGGGCTGTACCCAAAGACCACCATTTTGCATGCTCTCATGGACGTGGTAAGGTGGAGATCAAAGCACAGTGGGAATCACACAAGACTCTATGACGATCTCGGGTCTACAGACTAACCTGCACAAGTGTCACCTGAGAACTGCCATCTGACGTGAGGTATAATACCATCTGGGAGTTCTCGGCGAGTCCGTCCAGTGTACCCAGTCTGCACTGAGCACCCGTATACCATCTCTGATGTCAAACACCAATGGATATGGGATCATCCATCGCCCATCCCATGGGTCGAGAAACGTATACGCTAGTCTACTCTGGTATATCGATGCCCCGTCTCGATACACCCACGACTAGGGACCTTGAAGGATGTACTTAAGGACTACCATGTCCCCACTAGTGTGATCTGCATCATAGTCCAGGTAGCCAAGTACACATCCTAAGGGCTTTACCAACATGTAACCATAAGACAGTTTAAAGAGACTAGTGTACATGTTAAGATAAAGAGTAACCAGATAGCATACTATCATATCGAGCAAGAAAGTCATCTCTATATATGTCCAAGCATCCAATATAATATACATCATCTGTACAATACTGGCCTCTAGGGCATACATACAACTAACAAAGGGTTGGGTTAACTAATATCCTAAGGAAATGATAAAAGATTTGACTTTGTCAAAGTTTCTTCTGTTGGAGATAGTGCCCTCAGAGTCAATTATTGGATCACAGGCACGTGATTGCAATGATTGAGTGAGGACCTATCCCGGTAGGACAGTCTTACTCGAGATGATAGTATGCTATCTGGTTTACCTTTATCATCGTGTACTGCTTCAGGTGACCTTACAGGTCGCTATTACACGCTGATAGAGCCCCTAGGATTCTTGCTTGACTGGCAGCAATATGATGGCGATCGTATACGTGAGAGCTGGTGGTCTATAAGCACATCCTTAAAAGGTCCCTAGTCGTGGGAGTTTCGAGACAGGGCATCGATTCTCCAGAGTAGACTAGTGTATACAGTCGAGACCCCGACGAGGGGCGGTGGCCGGTCTTACAAGCCACTGGTGTCAGTTGGTTCACCTAAGATGTATACAGGTGCTCTTTGGGTTATGAGTACACCGGACAGGACTCGCCGGGAACATGCTAGTTGGTCTTATACCTGACGTCAGATAGCAGTTCCCTGGTGACATGTGTACAGGTTAGTTCATCGACCTGGGGTTCGTCATTTGTCTCGTATGAGTTCCCACTGTACTTTGATTACTACCCTACCACGGCTCAAAGGAGTCATGCAAACAGGTTTTAGTTGGGTACAGTCCCGAGCCACATGGAGGCAGTGAGCGGATCTTCAGGGGTTCGTCTCTCCCGGTATTGGGGGTGAGGTCGCGCTTTGTCTAGGAGAGCCATTACACAAAGCCCTCGGCCGAGGCAGGAGATTTACTGGTAGGTATTCCAGTAGTATCTCAGGGTGTTCTGGGCTACACTCCGACACGAATTGTACCGCTTTTGGAGGTCTGACTTTTACCAACCCCCTAGGCCCGACATGCCATACTCATAGACGAACGGACCGGACTGTACGGATATTGTCACTGACAGGCTCAGTAGGGTGTCAGGATGAGTTCGCTCATCGACGTCCCTTTTGGTCAATAGCTAGTGGCCCGTCACGTATTGGCTTATACCTCTGACGTGCTAGTGGTTAAATCCACAGCCATAGTATTGACGAGTCTTTAGAGTCCACCACACTTTCAGTTACTCAAGCTTTCGGGCGAAACGCTGTAGAGGCCGTATGGAGATATGGCAGGGTCCGATCAGATACGTGCGGTATTGCACGGATCAGGATCGGACGGATATTACTAGCCGGCTTTGGTTTAAGCCGGATCCTAGTTTAGTACAGTGTAGATTTTATCTCATTGCATTTGTATCCAGTCGGAATATCGATGCGGGTGTGTATGCACAGTATCGGGGTTTTTCCTGTAATTTATTACGGGACCAGTTTTCTGAGGTTGGCAGTTTGCATTCCGTTCCAGCCGGTTTTCCTTTGTTCTTTCCCGGCCGGACTTTTCCGATGGAGGGGGTAATTTGCAGTTTTGCAAATTACATTTGGGGAGGGGGTTTCTTTCATATGTGGGATTATGATATGACCATCATCATTTTATTCTCTTTACATCACTTGCATTATTCATGATGGTTATTGTGAAGAGATTGATTTGGTTAATGATGTGAGGTTTGCTTTGGATGTGGTCACCCTCCACCTTTTCCTACACTCACCTTCCTTCTTGCATTTGGTTTTTTCCCTCCACCATTTCCATAACAAGAGGGCCGGCCACTATTGTTTTGAAGATGAGAGAAATTTCCATTTTGGTGTGGCACATATTTCTTCATCTCATTCTTCTAGTTTTGGGAAAAATGAAAGCACCATTTTTCTTTAACCTTATTCCTCCATCACCAATGGCAACTTCACTACTCCAAAGAGACATAGACTCTACACTACTTCTACAGCAAATCTTGGGCGCGTCGGCTAGCCAACTTCGCGCCCGAGTTGCCTCGGTATTGAGGCGGGATCCCGTAAAAGACGCAGGCGATGTGGTTCCCTTCCGGCGAGGAGGCGACGATATGGAGACAAGACTTTCCGCGGGAGATCGGGACGATGACGAGAAGACCGGAGGACTCGGATCACTCGGTATATCTCTCACCCATTCTCTTGATAGCTAGTATCGGTTAATGGTTACGATCCGGGTTTATTGTCCACGGTAGCGCCAGTTTGAAAGTTAAGAAAAATTTTGATTCCGCATTTTGGCCTCGGATAGACGGCCGGGGCGCTGCCGTGGCGCAACATGGTATCAAAGCCACGCCACTAACCTAGTCTAGCTTGTACTAGTATGTTTAAAGCTTCGATCGAACAAAAATCCCAAAAACCGTATTTTGTATACATCAGTTTTTTGTCGAATTATTTTTGGCTCGAAAATTTTTTCAGTAAGTTGCAGAATGATGTGTAGGTAATTTTAAGCATTCTGGGAAAATTTGGTCATGTGATTCCACCATATCACCGCGGAACCGCGGCCAAAGCCATGCATTGGCCGCGGTTCCGCCGCCGTCTAGCCTCTTCACTGTACCAAAATTTTCCAGAGGGCTTTTGAGTTCTGAATGGGGTTTTTGGAATGTTAATTTTTGGGCCCAGATTTTCTGTAAGTGCTACAGTAATGCCTTGGGGCCCACTTGGTAATTTTTGATCGATCGAAAAGTTTAAACACATTAGTTCACAGTATTTACATTATATCTGCGACCGTGAATGTCACTTGATCGGTAAATCCTGTCTAACTGCTATAGCCCGGTTAGACGGATTTGCGAACGTGACTTTCACGTTGATGTTCTGTGATTGTGCTGTGTTGTTGCGGATCGGTCGTGGGGGATAGCCTGGATGCAATGTTAGTACAGTTTTGTTGTATTATGTACATTTGATTTTGCGGGGCGAGCGTCCGACATGTGGACTGCCGTCACTGCCTGTTTGTATTATTCTTTTGGGGCACGACCTGGTTGCGGTCGATGTACCCGTTGTATGTATATGTTACTTTATGTACTAGGATTACCCCGCGGAGGGGTGCACGGATAGCCGGGTTCTAGAGGGCAACGGGCCCGCATCTCATGGCATTGAGACGGAGGGGGGATTCACTCTAGGATTGGCGGGCTATTCGCCGTGCTCGTAGGGGGTACAGGTTGACCCAGGAGGGGTGCCAAAGTTACCGGATTCCGTGAAGTGCTGGGTGGTCCATTCACGGTGCTGAAGGGGGCTGCCTCGCTTCAGGTTTTGGCGGGTGACTTGCCGCGCCCGTAGGGGTCTAGGTTTTCATTGCACAGGCTATCCACACGACCAGGGGAACGTCGGGTTTCAGCAGCGGCTCTGTGAAACCCGGGGATCCCAGATATCTGTATTGTTCTGTGATGCTGTATATTTCTGTGATGTTGTATTTTATCACGCCTTGAGCGAAATATAATATATTGGTATATATATTAGTAGATGTTGTATATGTTTTGCATCCGCGCTAGTCCAGTCCCCGCTCTGTCGTTAGTTAGCTAACCTAACGGGTAATGACGGGACCCAGTGGCGAATGCGGATGGCATATACGTACATCAGTATATTTTCGTTCTTTGTGGTGTGATCAATTGATGGGACTGCGTTGATTCGGATCAATGCAAGATAAACAAACCTATTCTGATGTTGTTGGAACACTTTTCAAAAAGCTGTTTTTGCAAGGACGTTCATTTTTGTTTTGCATCGAGGTATTCATTTGGAATATCCTGCTCCTCAGTCGACGAGGCAAGGGCCGAGATCCCTTCACCGGGAGTGACCCCTTGGACAAAAGTTTGCGTCAGGGCAATAACTTCACTATAGCCGATTACTTTTGCTTTGCATCGTGGTATTCAGTTGGAATATCCTGCACCTCATTCTACGGGGAAAGAGCCGAGATCCCTTCACCGGGAGTGACCTCTTTAGCAAAGGCTTTCGTCACTATATTTTTAAAAAAACTATGCAGTTCCTTCAACGATATCAATTTCATTACGTTAAAGGTTTTTCGCCAAAAATCAGTCGTAGCCCTCCGTCATTTCAGATTAGTATTGCATAGTATTCGTGCTACGTATGTCGTGGTTAGCCGAGGCGTAGTGTTCGGTATCTAGGTAGTTCTTTTCTGTTGCATGGATATGATATTGGTTAGGACAGTCGTGCGGTCATTTTGGCTCAGTCAAGGACTCGTACGGGTGGGTCTAATGCAATCAAGATAATGACGGGTTGAACTTGACTAGGATCCTTTGATATGTTGGCTCAGTCAAGGTCACTTTGGTCCTAGGGGTAAAAATCACATCGGGAGTTTCAAAAGAACTGAAACTTGCCAGACATGCGCATACCTTCTGGAGTGTGATAATGTGAGTGGATTCCGTCACGTTGTCATGCGATGATAGTTGGATCCTGATTCCCACTGATGAGTTGGTTTACTCCTCGGGTGATCCCGACTAATTCTTCTTTCAGGTTTGGAGAAGAATTTGACGGTACAGTGGGAGGTTTCCAGATTAGATAAAGTGATAACCATTCTGATCTAGGTTAGAGTGCACGCTGAGTGTTTCTTTTCTCTCTCTCTTTGCCAGCGACCATTGACCCGACCCTGGACTTTGACTCAGTGACCAAGTTGACCGAACCTTCTTAACACTGGCTTTTGGATTGTCAGAGTTGCAAACCTCATTGCCACTCCTACTTTTACCCTTTTCTCCAGGACACCCCGTATTACTACGAACGTCCACTTCCATTGGACAAAACCATCGTATGGTTATATACGAACTCGAAGGAATTCGAGGATGGTTTCCGGTTCTGGAGAAAATGAATAGGACTATTCAGTTGTCTTTTCTTTTTACCTTCTCTCAGGTTGCGAGTGCTCCTTGGTTTAGGAGATAGTACACCTATTGCGCAAATTGGACAGTCTTCTTCCAGACCTTAGGCTGGTGCCGAACGGTGGGGAATGAAGAAAGCCAATTAGCCTAAACGGTGTACAGAAGGTATTAAGTTAAGACAAAGCAAGGGATTAGTAAGAGGGCAAAGTAAAATGCGACTGCTATTCACAATCGAACCAAGTATTTCTTCGCCAATCCTAAATCACCTTTGTATTTCTCCAGGACACTCCGTATCACTACGAAGATCCCAAGTTTATTGGATAATCCATCGTATGGTTATATACGAACTCGAAAGGAACTTGTTCCAGTTCGGGGATGGATTCTGGTTCAGGAGAAATAGGAATAAGGTTTATTCGGTTGTCTTTTATCTTCACCTTCTCTCGCATTGCGAGTGCTCCTAGGATTAGGACAGTACACCCATTATGCTTATTGAATAGTCTTCTTCCAAACCATAGGCTGGTGTCGAACGGTAGGGAAGGAAGAAAACCATTTGGCCTAAAAGGGTATGCAGACGGTAATGACTAAAGACATATAAAGGGATTTGGACAGATGGCAAAGAGATATACGGTTACAGTTGTGAATCTGGATAATGGTAGAGGCATTACTAGGAATACCAGGATACCCCATCGAAACGTTTCAATGTTTCAGTTTCACTGTGTACTGTTAAAAGAAAACTGATTTCCCGATTTGACACTTGCTCCCGGGTATGTATTTACCAGGTTGGATTCTCACATCTGTATGGTTTTTACAGATGATGAGTGGGAGTAAGTTGTTGGGAATTAGGTGACCATCCTCATTATATCGGGATTCGTTGTAATTGGTGATATTTGAGGAAGCCACCTGGGTTGTTTGCCGGTCGGCGAATATTTGGTTTTGAATATCCGTTGCTATGCACCAATTTCAAATTGATATATCTATACGGCTATTTTTATAGAGTGAGATGTACCTTTTTGAAATTATGTCTATGACATTTACCTATATCAGTGGATGGTTAGGTAAGGAGTATTGAACATCAGTGTAATTCTTCTTAACCATAAGTACAGTTTTCAACCTATGACACACAGTGAATGAGTTATCAGACTCAAGGGACTTGTACAGAGTATTGTATGTTGTCCAGCATCCATCAGGACAGAGGGGTTGGTCCTCGTACTATATTCGGTTTACTTATGACCTCTCTAGTTTTTAGACAGCTGTTTCGTGGAAACACAGGGTCCGAATTTTGAGAAGTTATAGGTATTTGAATAATGTAGAGAACCAAGTATTTCAAGTATCGGGATTCTTCAAAGTGATCGAAGATGTAGATACTTGTGTATGGTGTTCAGTTGATAGTAATGGTTAAGAGAACTTGCTTCTCTTTCAGGTTACTCATAATTGGAAGCATTCCTAAGTTGAATAACGCTGATCGGCCTCCTTCCATTTAGTTGACATGCACTGGAGACTGCTGCATGATTTGAATCTGGTTCAATTAAATCAGTGTCTCTGTTTCTATATTGGATATAGAACAGTTCATATCTTGACATTGTTAAGATACAGGGAGTTGTCCGGCTTATGCTTAAAACCAGACACTGGACAACTCAAGGCACGTTTCTGTAATGGTTGTTTGTGGGTTGACCCAGGCTATGACGAGGGTTGACTTTCTACTATCTGGAAGATCAATAGTGATATTGTTCTTAACTCGCCACATTTTTAAAAGAAATGGATTTTTCAGAAAACAGTAGTGGGAGTATTGTAGAACTGGAAGCGATTCCAGAACCGCAAACGATTACTGAAGATTTCATAAGAACATAAAGATTCAATCTGGCTTGACATTCCATTAGCCACTCCGCAGATATGGTGGGTAACCTCAGGCACTCGAGAGGTACTTCGGTATGCTCAAGGACGGTGGCAGGGAGGTTCTTGTTTACCCAGACTTGCCATTGCTGTTGTTCCAGACTGTGAAACCCGGCAGGAGGATGAGTATAGCGTCGTTCTGAACTTGCTTCAGAAGTGTACGTGTATATGACTCTGCCAGAGGGTTGTCGTAGTCAGTTGGAGCAGCGGAAGCATTGGTGGACAGTTGGCTTATGTCTATTTACAGACTGAAGCAGATATAGCGGAGATAGATCATCTATTTCTGATGTGAAGTCATAGGTTTGACTTCATCAGAATAGGGGATGGATCTGCTAAGGAGGTAGTAGAGTGTAATGTCCTGGTATTTCGATGACGTACACTGAGTAGGAAGTGATATCGGTTATACTTTGGTTGTCACGCAGTGGTTTCTCCACACAGGACTTGGATATTATATCAGACATTCTGGTTACTAGATCTATGGTTTTAGATCTAGATTTGGGTGGTTTCCTAATCTAGGTATCTTGACAGCATTCTATGAGTATTTAGAATGGACGACTCCTGGAACGGTAGTATACCTGCAGGTAATGGAGTCACCCTCTCTAAAGGTGTCTTACAGACTAAAGGGGAGAGGGATGTGCATGATTGGCAGATCATTTGCTTAGGCAATTGAGTCAATCATGAGATGTCAAGTACCACACCAGATGTTATTCTTGCAGTAGATGCAATAAGTTGATATTAATTCAATCCTGGAGAAACAATCGGAAGCAGTTTTAGGACATAAGTGGGTGTTCTAGGGATATGATAGCGACTTTCTCCTTCGGGAGACAGTTATCATTCCAGGCTTCCAAGGTGACATGGATGGCAGAGTGGCTGTCAGAGTTATAGTTTCTCTTTCTGACGAGGGCAGTATTTTGGACAGGTGGTCCAAGGCAATACTGAGGGAGGCATGGCGCTGGGTACTGATTAAATTCAGTTATCGATACAGTCTAAGAAGTTTGGATTTGGAGTTCATTTATGAGCTAGGTCCCATCAGATATCCAGACATACTCTAAGACAGGTATTGCTCATTTCGGGAGATGGCTTTCTCTGCGAACTTGAGATATAGAGAGAGACATAGAAAGAAACATCACAGCGGATCCACTCACTGAGGCTATTCCTCGAATGCAATAGTTTCGCAAACGAGCTTTGTGAGACTGACTAGTAGAGGAGTTGGGTGTTCGGTATCACACGGGCTGTGAGTATGCGACATCGCAATAATTAGCCTTGAGTGCAAGTAGGAGATTGTTGGAGATAGTGCCCTCAGAGTCAATTATTGGATCACAGGCACGTGATTGCAATGATTGAGGGAGGACCTATCCCGGTAGGACAGTCTTACTCGAGATGATAGTATGCTATCTGGTTTACCTTTATCATCGTGTACTGCTTCAGGTGACCTTACAGGTCGCTATTACACGCTGATAGAGCCCCTAGGATTCTTGCTTGACTGCCAGCAGTATGATGGCGATCGTATACGTGAGAGCTGGTGATCTATAAGCACATCCTTAAAAGGTCCCTAGTCGTGGGAATTTCGAGACAGGGCATCGATTCTCCAGAGTAGACTAGTGTATACAGTCGAGACCCCGACGAGGGGCGGTGTCCGGTCTCACAAGTCACTGGTGTCAGTTGGTTCACCTAAGATGCATACAGGTTCTCATTGGGTTATGAGTACACCGGACAGGACTCGCCGGGAACATGCTAGTTGGTCTTATACCTGACGTCAGATAGCAGTTCCCTGGTGACATGTGTACAGGTTAGTTCATCGACCTGGGGATCGTCATTTGTCTCGTGTAAGTTCCCACTGTACTTTGATTACTACCCTACCACGGCTCAAAGGAGTCGTGCAAACAGGTTTTAGTTGGGTACAGTCCCGAGCCATATGGAGGCAATGAGCGGATCTTCAGGGGTTCGTCTCTCCCGGTATTAGGGGTGAGGTCGCGCTGTGTCTAGGAGAGCCATTACACAAAGCCCTCGGCCGAGGCAGGAGATTTACTGGTAGCTATTCCAGTAGTATCTCAGGGTGTTCTAGGCTACACTCCGACACGACTTGTACCGCTTTTGGGGGTCTGACTTTTACTAACCCCCTAGGCCCGACAGGCGATACTCATAGACGAACGGACCGGACTGTACGGATATTGTCACTGACAGGCTCAGTAGGGTGTCAGGATGAGTTCGCTCATCGACGTCCCTTTTGGTCAATAGCTGGTGGCCCGTCACGTATTGGCTTATACCTCTGACGTGCTAGTGGTTAAATCCACAGCCATAGTATTGACGAGTCTTTAGAGTCCACCACACTTTCAGTTACTCAAGCTTTCGGGCGAAACGCTGTAGAGGCCGTATGGAGATATGGCAGGGTCCGATCAGATACGTGCGGTATTGCACGGATCAGGATCGGACGGATATTACTAGCCGGCTTTGGTTTAAGCCGGATCCTAGTTTAGTACAGTGTAGATTTTGTCTCATTGCATTTGTATCCGGTCGAAATACAGATGCGGGTGTGTATGCACAGTATCGGGGTTTTTCCTGTAATTTATTACGGGACCAGTTTTCTGAGGTTGCCAGTTTGAATTCCGTTCCGGCCGGTTTTCCTTTGTTCTTTCCCGGCCGGACTTTTCCGATGGAGGGGGTAATTTGCAGTTTTGCAAATTACATTTGGGGAGGGGGTTTCTTGCATATGTGGAATTATGATATGACCATCATCATTTTATTCACTTTACATCACTTGCATTATTCATGATGATTATTTTGAAGAGATTGATTTGGTTAATGATGTGAGGTTTGCTTTGGATGTGGTCACCCTCCACCTTTTCCTACACTCACCTTCCTTCTTGCATTTGGATTTTTCCCTCCACCATTTCCATAACAAGAGGGCCGGCCACTATTGTTTTGAGGATGAGAGAAATTTCCATTTTGGTGTGGCACATATTTCTTCATCTCATTCTTCTAGTTTTGGGAAAAATGAAAGCACCATTTTTCCTTAACCTTATTCCTCCATCACCAATGGCAACTTCACTACTCCAAAGAGACATAGACTCTACACTACTTCTACAGCAAATCTTGGGCGCGTCGGCTAGCCAACTTCGCGCCCGAGTTGCCTCGGTATTGAGGCGGGAGCCCGTAAAAGACGCAGACGATGTGGTGCACTTCCGGCGAGGAGGCGACGATATGGAGACAACACTTTCCGTGGGAGATCGGGACGATGACGAGAAGACCGGAGGACTCGGATCACTCGGTATATCTCTCACCCTTTCTCTTGATAGCTAGTATCGGTTAATGGTTACGATCCGGGTATATTGTCCGCGGTAGCGCCAGTTTGAAACTTAAGAAAAATTTTGATTCCGCATTTTGGCCTCGGATAGACGGCCGGGGCGCTGCCGTGACACAACATCTTCAAGCTTCATGAAGCTTGATAACTTTGACCAAAGTCTCACACTTTTGTTATTTGTTAGGAAAATAGTAAACCCTAATTTAACCTTGATTTGGTATAAGTCTCATACACACAACTTGTTTGTATCATCAAGCATGATACAAACATGTACACTTGCATATATCACATATAAACAATGTGCACAACCAAGTGAGAAAATCAATCTTAAGTGAACCAATACTATTTAATGTAAAGTAATATATCAAATATATAATTATAAATTAAATCATTAAATCAACACTTGATTTAACGATCCGGTCATATTGCATATAACCGACTAATATCAATAGTAACAACTTATCGAATCAACACTTGATCCGATAACCCGGCTATATCGCATACAACCGATCAATGTCACAAATCGCGAGAATAGAATACAGTATCACATACTAGTATTATTCTCGGTCCCGCACATATCTCATATGCGGTCCTATTTCATTTCGCTTGAGCCAGGAAACCCTTGTGTAGGACTCTAAAGACTCGTCAATACGCCGGCCGTAGGTGATGATCATATCAAACACCCACAAGACGCAAGCGGTCTGCTAAACGTAACGGCCACCCGGGTATTGAGCGATCAGAAGATCAACAAGCAAGCCTGCTCATACTCCTGTGAATCCAATTAGTAACACTACCTTACAGTCCGGTCTCTTCGTCTGATATGTCGCATATCTCGTCTAGGGGTGGTAAACGACAGACCATAATAACTCGATAAGTCGTGTCGATATGAGGCTCATAACGGGTCGAGAAACTACTGACAACACTTACCAGTAAATCCCTAAAGCAGCCTTGGCCTAGGACTTCCTGTTATAGCCAATCGAGCACAGCGCAACATTAACTCCATATACCGGGAGAGACGAATGTAAGTCCACGCTACCTCTCCCGGTACTTTCGTGCATGCGGAATTTGGTGAAAAACAATATTCTAGAGGTGGTAACATGGACTCAAAACCGAATCTTTGTTAAACATCTAACTAACAACCTAACTAGGAGTTGTTAACTACTCGGTTAGGGGGTTATACCTTTCTTTCTTGAACTCCTTCGTCTTCAAGCCTCGATGGTTGTCCGGATCGGCTTCACCCCGTCGTCTCCTTGCGCCGAAGATTGATCCACCTGAAAGCTTCTACCATTGGCTTCTTCTTCGGTCTTTGAAGAAACTAGTTCACTTGGTTTGCTAAACCTTGTGAACTAGAGTGAGTAGAGAAGAGTGTGTTTGGGATTTTACTCTATGGTTCTTGTTTCTCAACACATGAGACAAGTGAACCATAGACCAAGTGAGGGAGAGCAAGAGGAAGAAGATGAGAGCTCAAGAACAAGAGAGAGAATGAGAATGATAGAATGAGAGAAGACTTTTCTCTCTTAGCTCTCATAATCCAAAAACATCATAACACACCATAGCAATCAAGTATTATGTGATGGTTTAAGCAACAATAGCCATATCATTTCATGCACTCATTTTGCACAAGAGAGCAAGCAAGCAAAAGTCTTTGCCATGAAATGATAGCTATTGTTATCATGATGGTCAACTAGTCCAACCTAGTCAACCGGTCAACAAAGTCAACAAGTCAACACAGTCAACCCCTCAAATACCATGTCACCATAATACTTAATTAATATAATTGTTAATTACATATCATATTCTCATTAGGGTTGAGCAAAAAGTCAATAGTCAACGGTCAATGGTCAACAACCCTAATGAGAATCCTCTGCCTCTGTTTCTCCGTCAACTTTTCATACACACTCGCATCCGCGTTCCGAGGAACACGGATGCAAACTAGATAAAACCAATCCCAATACGTACACTAGGATCTGGCTTAAACCAAAGCCCGCTAGTGTAAACTGTCCGGACACTAAACGTGCACAAGTGCACGGATGTGACCGAACCCTGTCGCAAAACCATGCGACCTCTACTCTTTTGCCTAAAGGCGAATAGCTTTCTGTGTGGGACTCTAAAGACTCGATACTACGCTGGCAGTGGGTTTAACCACAGACCGCAAGCGGCACTAGCTGTGCGTAACGGTCCCTAGGTAGATGCCGACAAGAAGACTGACGAGGTGAAAACCCATCTGAACTCCTACTGAGCCTGAATGTGACAGTCTCCGTACAGTCCGGTCTGTTCATCTGATACATCGCATGGCGGGCCTAGGGGGCGGTAAACGTCAGTCCCCTAATAGCGGTACAAGTCGTGTCAGAGTGAAGCCCAATACACCCTGAGATAACACTGGAAGCCTACCAGTATATCCCGCTTGCCCTGGCTAGGGACTACTCGTGTAATGGCTCTCCTAGATACAGCGCGATGTCAACCCCCAATACCGAGAGAGACGAATCCTGTCTAACCGTCACTGCCTCCAAGTGCTTCGGGACTGCACCCAACTACTACCTGTTTGCACGAATCCTTTGAGCCGTGGTAGGGTAGTAATCAAAGTACAGTGGGAACACACTCGAGGCTAAGTGATAGTGTCAAGTCAGCGGACTAAGCTGTACTCATGTCACCTGGGAACTGATCACTGACGATAGGTATAATACCAACCGATCAGTTCCCGACGAGTCATGTCCAGTGTACTCGTAACCCAACGAGCACCCGCATACTATCTCCAGTACGACGTACTGATGGCTATGGGACAGACCATCTCCCACTCTGGGATGAGAAGCGCATGCGCTAGTCTACTCCGGAGTATCGATGCCCTGTCTCGATAGTCGTGCGACTAGGGACCTGCATAAGGATGTGCATATAGATTACCCATCCCCCACTAGTGTGACTGCCATCACAACGCTGGTAATCAAGAAAAGATCCTAAGGGCTCCACTAATGTATATAGGTGATATACTAAAATAAACACAAGTACACATTGAAGTAGAAACAAACAAAGTAGCATACTACTATTTTGAGCAAGATTGTATATACAAGGTGAATATCCCAAGCTTCCATTAAGTAATATACAAACTAGTATGACACGGTAATGGCCTCTAGGGCATATACACTAACAATCTCCCACTTGCACTAAGGCCATGAACTGGCGTATCGAAGACCTATCATCTCACCAGCCGCTCGAACTGAGTCTGGGGCAAGGCCTTGGTGAATGGATCTGCAGTGTTATCTTCTGAAGCGACCCTCCGAACCTCGATCTCCTGGCGATCCACGATCTCCCTGATCAGGTGATACCGCCTCAAGATGTGTCTGGATCTCTGATGGGACCTGGGTTCCTTCGCTAAAGCAATAGCCCCGTTGTTGTCGCAATACAGAGGTATTGGATCAACAATGGACGGAACCACCTGAAGTTCTTTCAAGAACTTTCTCATCCAGACAGCTTCTTTTGCGGCATCAGATGCAGCGATGTATTCCGCTTCCATCGTCGATTCTGCAACGGTTTCCTGTTTGGAACTCATCCAACACACCGCCCCTCCATTGCGGGTAAAGACAAAACCCGACATGGACTTGGAATCATCCTTGTCACTCTGGAAGCTGGAGTCAGCAAAGGCCTCGATCTGGAGGTCTTTTCCGCCATACACCAAGAACATCTCCTTAGTCCTTCTTAGGTACTTGAGAATGTTCTTTACCGCTATCCAGTGTTTCTCCCCAAGGTTTGACTGATACCGGCTTACCACACTCAGTGCATATGCTACATCCGGTCTGGTACACAACATCGCATACATTATAGAGCCTACCGCAGAAGCGTAGGGTATAATAGACATGCGATCCCTCTCCAAATCAGTCTTGGGTGACATCTCTTTAGAGAGGGTGATCCCGTGACAAGCCGGTAGGTTACCGCGCTTGGAATCTTCCATACTGAATCTCTTCAGTATGGTGTCGATGTACCTGGACTGTGAAAGTCCTAATATCCTCTTGGATCTATCACGATGGATCCGGATCCCCAGGATGTATGAGGTATCACCCAGGTCTTTCATGGAGAACCTGTGTGACAAGCACCCCTTGACAGATTGTAGCATAGGAATGTCATTTCCTATTAAGAGAATGTCATCCACGTATAAAACGAGGAATACTACAGTTCTCTCTACAAATCTACTATAGATGCATGGTTCATCTGGATTTTTGATAAAGCCAAATTCCTTGACCGTCTCATCAAAACAGATGTTCCAACTCCGCGATGCTTGCTTTAGTCCGTAGATGGACTTAAGCAACTTGCACACCTTTCCGCTGCTCCCACTCTGAATGAAACCCTCTGGTTGTTCCATATAGACACACTCCTTTAAATTTCCATTTAGAAAAGCGGTCTTTACGTCCATCTGCTAGATCTCATAATCGTGGAAGGCAGCAATGACAAGAAGGATCCGAATGGATTTCAGCATAGCCACTGGAGAAAAGGTTTCGTCATAGTCCAAACCAGGTCTTTGATGAAAACCCTTTGCAACAAGTCTAGCTTTATAGGTCTCAACCTGTCCATCTACACCAATCTTCCTTTTGAAGATCCACTTGCATCCTATGGGTTTTACCCTATCTGGAGCAATGTCCAACGTCCATACCTTGTTGGTGTACATGGACTCCATTTCGGTCCGCATTGCATCTATCCATTTTACCGAGTCAACGCTCTGAACGGCCTGCTGGAAGCTAGTAGGCTCATCATAATCTATGATGCAATCCTCTCTATCCCCGTCTATGAGAAAACCGTAGTATCTCTCGGACGGATGAGACTGCCTACTACTCCTACGGAGCGGCGTAGGAATGTCCTGTTCTTTTGAACCCTCTGGTTCCACTAAGCTTTCAGTAATAGCTCGTGGTTCTGGAATTTCTTCCAGTTCTATTGTGCTCCCACTTATCTGGGTTTCCAAAAACTCAGTTTCCAAGAAGTAGGCATGACGAGAAACAAGAACTTTTTATTCCTCTTCGCAGTAGAAGAAATATCCCTTAGAGTTCTTTGGATATCCCACGAACTTACACTGTACTGAACGTGCCTCGAGCTTGTCCGCATGTTGCTTTTTAACAAAAGCTAGACTTCCCCATGTCTTAATGTGATTAAGATAGGGTCTCTTCCCACACCACATCTCATATGGTATAGTAGGCACAGTCTTAGTGGGAACTCGGTTCAAAAGGTATGCGACTGATTCTAGCGCATACCCCCAGAATGATCGCGGTAACTCAGCGTTACTCATCATGGACCGTACCATATCCAATAGGGTTCAGTTCCGTCTCTCTGATACACCATTATGTTGCGGAGTGTACGAAGGAGTAAGCTGAGAGAGAATTCCGTTCTCTTTTACATAGTCCAGGAACTCGACACTCAAGTATTCACCACCTCGATCCGATCTTAGGATCTTGATACTTTTGCCGGTTTGTTTTTCTACTTCATTCTTATATTCCTGGAATTTTCCAAAGGCTTCGGACTTATGTTTCATTAGGAAGACATAACCGTACCTTGAAAAGTCATCCGTAAAAGTAATGAAGTAAGAATAACCGCTTCGCGCATGTGTAGATATTGGACCGCACACGTCGCTGTGTACGAGTCCCAAGAGCTCGCTCGCCCTTACTCCGTGTCCAGTAAACGGAGTCTTTGTCATCTTTCCTTTGAGACAGGATTGACAAGTGGCATACGATTGATATTCGAACGCATTCAGATATCCTTCTGTATGTAACTTCGTCAACCTTCTCTCATTGATGTGACCCAGTCTACAATGCCACAAGAAAGTCTGATTTATTTCTGGAGACATTCTTTTGTTTGTATTCTGGACATTGAAAATCTATGGTCGGTTTAATACGTACATACCATTGCTCAATGTACCTGACTCAATCAGAACTTGATTAAGGTGAATGTTTACAACATTACTTACAAACGCAAATTCATAACCTTTTTTAGAAACCAAAGATACAGAAATGAGATTACAAGTTGCGTTGGGTACAAAAAAGCAATTACGCAAAACCAAAACATGTCCATCTGACATTCCCAGGTGATAGTCCCCCACAGCCTTAGCATCCATGCTTTCTCCATTTGCAACTTTGAGGGTCATGTCACCTTCCTTCAAAACCCTACGGTTTCTCAACGCCTGCAAAGAATTACAGATATGAGATCCTGATCCGGTATCCAATACCCAGGAAGTAGAGTTTATTAAAAGACAGTTTTCAATAACATACACACCTGAAGCTGAAACCGCAACCTGCTTCAGATCCTGTGTTCTGGCCTTCCAAGCCCTGCAATCATTTTTCCAGTGTCCCTTCTTATGACAATAGAAGCATTCTTCCTTATCCACAAGCTTCCCCAATTTCTTTGTTGCTTTTGCCTTTCCCTTCGTATCCACTTTACTAACACCGCCCCTTGGTTTGGCGGGGGCTTTCTTCTTCTTTCCCTTGGCTTTCGCCTTAGACCTAAAAGAGGATGATCCTCCTACAAACAAAGTGGATGTTTCCCTACCTTTCTGTAGGGTGCCCTCTGCGCTCCTCAGCATGTTGAGGAGTTCTGAAAGCTCAACTTCCTTTTCTTGTAAGTTGAAGTTCAGGATAAACTGGGCGTAAGTAGAAGGAAGGGACTGGAGAATCAAGTCCGTATAGAGCTCATTCTCCAACGTGGTCCCAAGATCCGTGAGCTCTTCTATGTAGCCAATCATCTTAAGCACATGTTCCGCTACCGATGATCCGACGGCCAACCTTGCCGAAAATAACTTCTTCGACACTTCGTATCTTGCGATACGAGACTGCTCTCCATACTGTTCTTTTGTATGGAGAAATATGGATTTGAGGTCCATATTCCCGTGCCTCCTCTGATGTTCGTTGTCCATAGAGGCAAGCACGAGGCACTTGGCCTTCGCGCAATCTAGTTCCCAGGTCTTACGGATTTCCTTATCCGCGACGCTGGTTTTGGGACCTAGGACAGGGGGAGCTTTGGTGGTAAGAAGATACCCCAGCTTGTCGTAAGTGATTGCCATCTTGACATTCCTGAGCCAATCTTTGTAGTTTGGCCATGTCAGTATGTTTTTATCTAGAAGTAACTTAAGTCCAGTCATGTCTATTGGTCGCTGCAATTAGGAGAGAGAAGAAACACTCAGCAAGATGCTCTTGCAAGTTTAGAATGGTTTTTAGTTTGTCTAAACAGGATGGCTCCCACTATTTCTCGAATCCCTCCTCAAACCAAAAAGGAAGAATTAGTCAGGATCAATCTCACCGTACAATACTTGCTTAACCGTTCAGCCAGGCCAGTGTCGGTACTTCGAGGGAGGTTTTCCAATGCTTTCGCGAAGTTCCTTAATTAAATAACCTCTTTTCCCTGGGGGCGTAGCCCTGCTAACACCTTTCTAGACACCTACTTGGTTTATAGCATTGATCGTTAAGTGAGAAATTTTCCGAGGAGTACCATATACTCACAGTAGGATCGGGATCCAAATATCATAGCGTGACGAAACTGAAGGAATCCTTCCAGAATCATCACAATCCAAATGGTATGCAACACTAGCAAGTTTCAGTTCTTTTGAAACTTCCGATGTGGATTTTTGCCCCATGCTCTTATGACCATGACTTTGGCCAACAAATCATAAGACACATGTCAAGTTCTACCCGTCGTTCTCCAGGTTAATTTGAATCCACCCGCACCTACCCTTGACTTTGGCCAACAAGACAGTACGACTGTTCCAAACTAACGCATCTATCTATGCTGCACATGAATACCCAATAGCTACCAATCACTATGCCTTGACTTTGGCCAACAAACATAGCTTGAATACTATTGACCATCCATGTGAAACGACGGAGGGCTACGAATGGTTTTGGCTAAACCGTGAACGTGGTGAACTTGATATAATCGATGGAACGAGATAGCTTTTAAAAGGAGTGGCTCAAGCTCCGCATTTAAAAGTTGTTTTTGAAAAGAACCGAGTGGTTTTTCGAAAGTATTCCAACGACTTTTACTTGGTTTATTTTTCTTGCATTAGTTCTTTTAATGCGTGATATTCTTGCATTAGTTCTTTTAATGTGTCCCATCATTTAATCCTACCATTGCAGAAAACAACCAAAATATGACGTACGCTTATGCCATTCGCATTCGCCACGGGGCTCCGTCATTACCCGTTAGGTTACTTAACTAACGACAGAGCGGGGGCTGGGCTAGCGCGGCTGTAAAACATAAGCAACGCCTAAATAATATCATATATAGATATATTGCAATGATAGCCATTTCAGATCACAGATGAACACATTGGATATACTAGGAACCCGCAATTCGTACGAGCCTGTAACGAAAAGCAGATTACACGGTCGCGGTGAATAGCCAATACCCCACCCAAGACCCCTACGGGTGCGGCAAACTACCCGCCAAGTACCCAAAGCGAAGCAACCTCCCTCATCTCCGTGAGTAGGCCACTCGGCACTTCGGCATACCCGGTAGTTTGTGCACCCCCTCCATGGGTCTATCCTAGGAGCAAAAATAGTAAAAAGAAATTATACAATGACGGCTACAACCCCGACCCGGTTGTGCGGCCATACAAATAATTATTACATCAATTTACAAATTTACATGAATTGAAAGAAAAGAAAACTCTCGTCTCACAACCCCCGGCTATTCACCCGCGACAATCCAATGAATTCATATACACATTCCAATAACATTACAGATCACAGATTTGTATAACCCCCACTAATCGACATATAGCGATTAGCAGACGTTCAATACAAATATCACATCACAGAAAAACCCGTCAGCTTAAGCCTTTAGAAGTTCGATCAAAAATATGGATTTTCAGGCCCAAACACAAAATTTTCGTTCTGGAAAATCTGGGCTAAAAAGACATATACCAAAATTCCCAAAATACCCCACTGAACAAACTGCAACCAAAATTTCCCACTGCCGAGTCAACTCTGCCGCGGAACCGCGGCGGGAGCACGCTCCCGCCGCGTTTCCGCGGCGCTTTGATCGGTTCAGTGGACGAAATTTTGGCAGTTTGTTATAAAAACCCTGAGCCGAATTTTAAAATATGATTTATCATTTTTGGGACACAGGAAAAATTCGACAGCAAGCATGATATCGGGGTCCATTTCGGGACTTTTTCTTTGATTGATCTTCTAACTACTTTGCTAACATGTTAGATAGAGTTTAACCTGGCTCTGATACCACTGTAAGTCCATGCTACCTCTCCCGGTACTTTTGGGCATGCGGAATTTGGTGAAAAACAATTTTCTAGAGGTGGTAACATGGACTCAAAACCGGATCTTTGTTAAACATCTAACTAACAACCTAACTAGGAGTTGTTAACTACTCGGTTAGGGGGTTATACCTTTCTTTCTTGAACTCCTTCGTCTTCAAGCCTCGATGGTTGTCCGGATCGGCTTCACCTTGTCGTCTCCTTGAGCCGAAGATTGATCCACCTGAAAGCTTCTACCTTTGGCTTCTTCTTCGGTCTTTGAAGAAACTAGTTCACTTGGTTTGCTAAAACTTGTGAACTAGAGTGAGTAGAGAAGAGTGTGTTTGGGATTTTACTCTATGGTTCTTGTTTCTCAACACATGAGACAAGTCAACCATAGACCAAGTGAGGAAGAGCAAGAGGAAGGAGATAAGAGCTCAAGAACAAGAGAGAGAATGAGAATGATAGAATGAGAGAAGACTTTTCTCTCTTGGCTCTCATAATCCAAAAGCATCATAACACACCATAGCAATCAAGTATTATGTGATGGTTTAAGCAACAATAGCCATATCATTTCATGCACTCATTTTGCACACGAGAGCAAGCAAGCAAAAGTTTTTGGCATGAAATGATAGCTATTGTTATCATGATGGTCAACTAGTCCAACCTAGTCAACCGGTCAACAAAGTCAACAAGTCAACAAAGTCAACCCTTCAAATACCATGTCACCATAATACTTAATTAATATAATTGTTAATTACATATCATATTCTCATTAGGGTTAAGCAAAAAATCAATAGTCAACGGTCAACGGTTAACAACCCTAAAGAGAATCCTCTGCCTCTGTCTCTCCGTCAACTGTGCATACACACCCGCATCCGCGTTCCGAGGAACACGGATGCAAATTGGATAAAACCAATCCCAATACGTACACTAGGATCTGGCTTAAAGCAAAGCCCGCTAGTGTAAACTGTCCGGACACTAAACGTGCACAAGTGCACGGATGTGACCGAACCCTGTCGCAAAACCATGCGACCTGTCGCAAAACCATGCAACCTCTACTCTTTTGCCTAAAGGCGAATAGCTTTCTGTGTGGGACTCTAAAGACTCGACACTACGCTGGCAGTGGGTTTAACTACAGACAGCAAGCGGCACTAGCTGTGCGTAACGGTCTCCAGGTAGATGCCGACAAGAAGACTGACGAGGTGAAAACCCATCTGAACTCCTACTGAGCCTGAATGTGACAGTCTCCGTACAGTCCGGACTGTTCGTCTGATACATCGCATGGCGGGCCTAGGGGGGCGGTAAACGTCAGTCCCCTAATAGCGGTACAAGTCGTGTCGGAGTGAAGCCCAATACACCCTGAGATAACATTGGAAGCCTACCAGTATATCCCGCTTGCCCTGACCAGGGACTACTCGTGTAATGGCTCTCCTAGACACAGCGCGATGTCAACCCCCAATACCGGGAGGGACGAATCCTGTCTAACCGTCACTGCCTCCAAGTGCTCCGGGACTGCACCCAACTACTACCTGTTTGCACGAATCCTTTGAGCCGTGGTAAGGTAGTAATCAAAGTACAGTGGGAACACACTCGAGGCGAAGTGATAGTGTCAAGTCAGCGGACTAAGCTGTACTCATGTCACCTGGGAACTGATAACTGACGATAGGTATAATACCAACCGGTCAGTTCCCGACGAGTCCTGTCCAGTGTACTCGTAACCCAACGAGCACCCGCATACTATCTCCAGTACAACGTACTGATTGCTGTGGGACAGAACATCTCCCACTTTGGGATGAGAAGCACATGCGCTAGTCTACTCCGGAGTATCGATGCCCTGTCTCGATAGTCCTGCGACTAGGGACCTGCATAAGGATGTGCTTATAGATTACCCAGCCCCCACTAGTGTGACTGCCATCACAACGCTGGTAATCAAGCAAAGATCCTAAGGGCTCCACTAATGTGTATAGGTGATATACTAAAATAAACACAAGTACACATTGAAGTAGAAACAAACCAAGTAGCATACTACTATTTTGAGAAAGATTGTATATACAAGGTGAATATCCCAAGCTTCCATTAAGTAATATACAAACTAGTATGACACGGTAATGGCCTCTAGGGCATATACACTAACAACGAAACCCTTCCTATCGCTTATTGCCTCCATGTGATTCGGGACTGTACCCAAAAGCCACCTTTTTGCACGCTCTCTTGGACGTGGTATGATGGAAATCAAAGCACAGTGGGAATCACACAAGACTCTATGACGATCTCGGGTCTACAGACTAACCTGTACCAGTGTCACCAGAGAACTGCCATCTGACGTGAGGTATAATACCATCTGGGAGTTCTCGTCGAGTCCGTCCAGTGTACCCAGTATACACTGAGCACCCGTATATCATCTCTGATGTCAAACACCAATGGATATGGGATCATCCATCGCCCATCTATATGGGTCGAGAAGCTACACGCTAGTCTACTCTGGTATATCAATGCCCCGTCTCGATACACCCACGACTAGGGACTTTGAAGGATGTAGTTATGGACTATCATGTCCCCACTAGTATGATCCGCATCATAGTCCAGGTAGTCAAGTACACATCCTAAGGGCTTTACCAACATGTAACAGAGAGACAATTAGTGTACATGTTAAGGTAAAGAGTAACCAGATAGCATACTATCATATCGAGCAAGAAAGTCATCCCTATATATGTCCAAGCATCCACTACAATATACATCCTATGTATAGTAATGGCCTCTAGGGCATATATATAACTAACAATTTGAAGTGAAGGACCGGTCTACAAAAGTTGTATTCCTTGTTCACTTGTTATAATGTTTGATTCCATGTTATATATTGTCTAGTTACTCTAGCTTGATACTAGGTTAGGGTTCTTTGGCATCTTAGAATTTTTGAAATTGGCTTGCTCGATATCTTGAAAACCCAGTACGGTGCTGAGGAATCAAAACAGTGGTATCAGAGCCGGGCTAGAGTATCAGATGATGTTTGTTAGATTACGAAACCGAAACGACTCCGAAACACCCGATATCAAACCCTAGTTTCTGTCGATTTTAAAACGGCTTCTAAATTTTTTTTTAAACAACTGCAGAATGATGTATGTGATACACCATGAACATTACCAAAATTTGGTCCCATTTTGACCAATTGTGGCTAGCCAGAGCCCCTAAAATTTTGAGCTCACCGGTTGAGTTGTGGAATTTAGGCTTCAAATTTTGTTTTTGTTCCAGTCTCTGGGTTTTAGTTCTTCAAGTGTTGTTTGTTTTTTTCTAAAATTGCATGTGATTTAGTCTTACTGGTTAGGCAACTCGGAGTGTTTCGTAATCGTAGTTTAACATGGTTTAGGGTTTTCACATGTTATCAAGGCGAAGTTAAAAAGTTCGATCGAATGTTAAAAACCCATTTTTCTAAGTTTAGGGTATTCGAAAACTCATGCAAGTCATTCTGTGGACCCACTAGAAGAATGAAACCTTAACTCGACATAATGACCATGGAACCACTTTTGAACCTTAGGGTTTGCGGTAGTTCCGCGGTGCCATTAATGAGGCTTGGGTCTGCCCTTCTACGGTTGGTGCATAGGTGTTGTGGCATGTTCTGGGTATTATTAAACTGTGCTCAAGTATTGAGCTCTCGGGGAATTATAGGACTTTGATGAATCGATCGAAAAGTTTAACGCCGTCCGGATATTTGTGATGGGATACAATACTTGGAATCCACAATATTAGAATTTTATAAATCTAGCAATTTTATCTCTTTTGATCGGTTGCCACGAGATTTTGATGTGATCAAAAATTCGTCGCAATCACGTAGAGTACGCGGATACTCGCTGGGTAACCTTACTAGATAGACACACCCCATAGCCCCGACAAAGTGACTGTAAGAGAACTCCGTTGCCAAAAGCATCCGTCCAGGTGATCGTGGCTGCGGTGTTTTGCCTAAGTGCACTTCATCGTCGATATCGGGGGTACGGCCGTCTACTAAAGTTTCCGACGAGCATTCGATCGGGATGTCGGGAATCTTGTTGAATTACCCGACTTGTTATTGAAAAGTGTTTTTGATATCGAGACTAAAATGCGAGGTTTATAATTGTTAGGCATGCGATGTCTAAGGAATTCATATCGTTAGGCATGAAACCCGGAATATGAGATATTTCAGGTTTATGATGTCTAAGGTGGTTGCGGATTCCAACTATTGTAGTTTTCACTTTATTTTTTGGGACCGTAAGTGTAATATGTGTTGTATCATCGGTTTCGTTGCTATACGTCAACGACAATTGGGATATACATATTTACTTACGTTGATGATATGTGATGTTATGTGTTGCTGTGATATGTTATATTGGATCTGTTAGTGATATGTATGCTCTAGGGGCTATTACTGTACATACGATGTATATTGTAGTGGATGCTTGGACATATATAGGGAGGACTTTCTTGCTCGACATGATAGTATGCTATCTAGTTGCACTTTATCTTAACATGTACTATGATTATCTCTATGTTACATGTTGATAAAGCCCTTAGGATGAGTACTTGACTACCAGGACTATGATGTAGATCATACTAGTGGGGACAGTGTAGTCGCTAAGTACATCCTTTAAATGTTCCTAGTCGTAGGTGTATCGAGACAGGGCATCGATATACCAGAGTAGACAAGCATATAGCTTCTCGACCAATGTAGATGGGCGATGGATGATCCCATATCCATTGGTGTTTGACATCAGAGACAGTATATAGGTACTCAGTGGAGACTGGGTACACAGGACGGACTCGCCGAGAACTCCCAGATGGTATTATACCTCACGTCAGATGGAAGTTCTCTGGTGACACTGGTACAGGTTAGTCTGTAGACCCGAGATCGTCATAGAGTCTTCTGTGATTCCTACTGTGCTTTGATTTCCATCACACCACGTCTAAGAGGGCGTGCAAAATGGTAGCTTTTGGGTACAGTTCCGAATCGCATAGAGGCAATAACCGATAGGAGGGGCTTCGTCTCTCCTGGTATAGGGAGCTGATGTTGCGCTGTGTTCGATTGGCTATAACAGGAAGTCCTTGGCTAAGGCAGCTTCAGAGATATACTGGTAAGTGTTATCTGTAGTTTCTCGACCCGTTATGAGCCTCATATCGAGTTACTGGGTCTGACGTTTACCACCCCTAGACGAGATATGCGACATATCAGACGAAGAGACCGGACTGTACGGTAGTGTTACTGATTGGATTCGCAGAAGTGTGAGCAGGCTTGCTTGTTGATCTTCTGATCGCTCAATACCCGGGAGGCCGTTACATTTAGCATACCGCTTGCGTCTTGTGGGTGTTTGATATGATCATCACCTACTGCCGGCATATTGACGAGTCTTTAGAGTCCTACACAGGGGTTTCCTGGCTCAAGCGAAATGGAGTAGGAGCATATATGTGATATGTGTGGGACCAAGATTAATACGATATGAGATACTGTATTATATTCTCGCGATTTGTGACATTGATCGGTTGTATGCGATATAGCCGGGTTATCGGATCAAGTGTTGATTCGATAAGTTGTTACACATGATATTAGTCGGTTATAGCCGGATTATTAAATCAAGAGTTGAATTAATAATTTAATGTATATTTATATATTTGATATATTACATTACATTATCTAGTATTAGCTCACTTAAGATTTATTTTCTCACTTGATTTGTGCATGTATATATATGTGATATATATTAATGTACATAGTTTTGTGTCATGTTTGATGATACATGATACATGGGCGCATGAGACTTATACCATGGTTGATATAATCTAGGGTTTGTAATTATCTAAGTAATTCAAAATTGGATGCAATTTTGGCAAGGCAAGAAGCTTGTAGAAGCTTATGGATGCTTTGACCAAAGTCTTCCCTTTTTGTTTCATTTGTAGATTTTTATCAACCCAACCATTATACTAACCCTAGTAAAGTCTCTACATGAGTTAAGCATGATAGCTTAAATCAACCATGGGTGATATAATTCATTTTGGATGAATTATTTTCATTAGTTCTTCTTCTTCTTCTTCAAGCTCCATGAAAAAGCTTGCTAGCTCTAATGGTGCTATGAGAAAAAGTGTGAGAAAATCAATTTTAAAGTGAGCCCACTTCCTACTTCATCATCCTCTACTACTTTCCATGAGGTATAGGGTGTTATCTTCACAAAGTTCTTGACCTAGTGAAGGAATAGCTTGAGTTAGTGTCTCCCCGACGTAGATCATCTTCGGCCTCGAAGTCTTCGAAGCAAGCACGTTCATTTCTTCGTGGAGCCTCTCTAGAGTCCGGAGATTGAGATCGTAGTGGAGGGGACTACTACACGGAGCTATTTGAAGTGAAGGACCGGTCTACAAAGGTTGTATTCCTTGCTCTCTTTACATATTGCAAAGTGTTTGCTTATGTTTCTGTATTGTTTCTAGTTAACGATTCTAGTTAGGGTTATCTAAATCGGAAAATTTTTAATTTGGCATGGACGATGCCTCCCTAAACCTTGCTGCCAACGTAGATAACCCTACAGTGGTATCAGAGACATGCTACGAATAAATACGGATTTTGTTAAGATCACGAAACCGTAACAACTCCGAAACTTAAAACGGAAAACCTTCTTGCTGTCGTTTTTTTTAAAGTTGTCAATATTTTTTTTAAACAAGTACAGAGTAATGTATGTGATATATCATGAACACACTCAAAATTTCAGAGCATTCCCTAAAAAAGTGGCCGGCCACCATAGGTACCATATCAGCCCAAAACCGAGCACCCCCCCCTGATTTTTTGTATGTGTTCCAGTGACTTGGTTTTGATCTTTCAGGTGTTGTTTATTTTTGCTAATTTTGCATGTGATGTAATTTTACACTATAAGCAATTCGGAGTGTTTTGTATTCATAGTTTTAACATTGTTTCGGGTGTTTCACATATTGTCTAGACAATGTTAAAAGGGTCGATCGAATGTCAAAAACCCATTTTTCCAAGTTTAACGTACTCGGAAAAATATGCAAGTGATTCTTTGGACCCTCTAGAAGAACTAAGCCTTAACTCGATTATGTGGCCGTCAAAACCACCACTTAAACCCTAGGGTTTGTGGTAGTTTAGCATTTCACATGTGAGGCGTTGGTTTAACCCTTCTACGGCTGGTTCATAGGTACTATGGCATCTTCTGAGTATTACTAAAACTGTGCTCAAGTGTTGAGCTGTCGGGAAACTGTGGGACTTTGATGAATCGATCGAAGAGTTTAACATTATCCGGATATTATGTGATGGGATACAATATTTGGAATCCACAAGTAGTTATGAGATAACTAATTAGAATGTTATAAATCTAGTAGTTTAGTCTCATTTGATCAGTTACCACGGGATTTTGATGCGATCAAAAGTCCGTCGCAATCACGTAGAGTACGTGGATGCTCGCCGGGTAAACTTAATAAATAGCCATGTCCCATAGCCCCGACCAAGTGACTGTAGGAGAGCCCCGTCGCCAAAAGCATACGTTCGAGTGCTCGCAGCAGCGGTGTTTCGCCTTAGTGCACTTCGTCGACGGCATCGGGGATGCGGCCGTCTACTAAAATTTTCGACGAGCATTCGATCAGGATGTCGGGAATCTTGTTGAATTGCCTGACTAGATATCGAAAAGTGTTTTCAAGATCGAGACTAAAATGCGTGGTTTATAATTGTTAGGCATGCGATGTCTAAGGAATTCATTTGGTTAGGCATGAAATCCAAAGTATGTGATACGTTGGGTTTATGATGTCTAATGCGATTGCGGATTCCAACTATTGTAGTTTTTCACTTTCTTTTCTGCGACCGTAAGTGTAATATGTGGTGTATCAGCGGTTTTGGTGCTATATGTCAACGACAATTGGGATACGTATATTTAATTACGTTGATGACATGTGATGTTATGTGTTGCTTGTATATGTTATATTGGATCATCGTGTTTTTGAATAGCCGGGGGTTTTATGTGAGATGAGGGTTTTTATTTTCATTCATGTAAAATTCATTGTATATAATAATCTTTTATTGGGGCACTTCTGGGTTGAAGATGATGTCACTATTGTATATTATTTACTTTTCCGCATTAGGATAGACCCAAGGCGGGGAGCACAAGTAACGGGTTCTGGAGTCCGGTGGGAGACCATCTCGAGGAGTCGAGACCGGGTCTCCTAACTCTAGAATTGGTAGGGTTGCTTGCCTCTCTCGTAGGGGTCTAGGGGTGTGGGATTGGCTATTCATCATGATCGCGAAATCCGTGTTTTATACAGGCTTAAAATAAAACACGGAAATCCTAGTATATCCAATATTTCATATGTTGTTCTTCTACTGCGTTATCTGTAATGCGATAATTTGATATGTTGAGATAGATACTGGATATAGTATATGAGATATATTATATAGACGTTACTTATGTTTTACACCCGTGCTAGCACTGCCCCGCTCTGCCATTAGTTATCTAACCTAACGGTGCAAGAGGGGACATCGAAGCGAATGCGGATGCCATAAGCGTACGTTGTATTTATCTGTGATGTTTAGGAAACTTAAAATGATGGGACTTCATTAATGAGATTAATGATATAAAAGAACTAAAGATGCTGTGGAATCAAATTTTCAAAAATAGGTAGCTCTAGTTGTTGTTTTGCATAGCGGTGTTCCTTGTAGAACATCCAGCACTTTGTTCGATAAGGAAAGAGCCGAGATCCCTTCACCGGGAGTGACCTCTTTAGCAATAACTGGCAGATGCTACAACCCTCGCTTTTTTCTTTTGATTGCTTTTCTAGTTTTTTCTTTGCACAGTGGTATTGGGAATATCCTGCACCTTATTCAATAACGAAAGAGCCGACGATCCCTTCATCGGGAGTGACATCTTTAGCAAAACTAGTAAAAGCCTCAAAAACACTCCATTTTAAATCATTTGATTCTGCAACGATATCAAGTTCATTACGCAAAGGGTTTTCTTAAAAACCTCTCGTAGCCCTCCGTCATTTCAGATAAGTACTAGTTAGTATTCGTGCTACGTTTGTTGACTATGTTAAGGCGTAGTGTGTGGTAGCTGATTAGTGCTTATCTGTATAAGCATATGATGTGATTGGTTTAGGGTAGTTCTGCGACTTTGTTGACTATGTTAAGGGTTGTGCGGGTGGGTTTAATTCAATCGGGAAATGACGGGTTGAACTTGACTAGCACTTATGATTTGTTGACTATGTTAAGGTCATATAGCTGCTAAGGGTAAAATATTATCGGGAATTTCAAGTGTTGAAATTTGCAATGAGATTGCATACCTCCTATGGGATAGTTGGATCCCGATACCCACTGCGAGTAAGAGTTACTCCTGGGAGAGTTTTACACATTACAATTAGCCGATCAAGTAGGTGTCTAGAAAGGTGTTAACGGAGTTACGCCTCTGGGAAAATGAGGTTTATTTTAATTAGGTCCATGTGAAAGCACGGGGAACCTCTCTTAAAGTACCAACACTGGCCTGGATGAAAGATTGGCGAACTTGCAGGGTATAATTAATCCCGGCTAGTCTTTCCTTTTAGGGTTTGAAGGAAGATTTGACTAAAACAGTGGGAGCCATCCTGATTAGATATATTAATAACCAATCTAATCTTTCAAGAGCATATGCTGAGTGTTTTCTTCTCTCTCTCTCTCGGTTGCGACCATGCCACGCTTTAATCAAGATAATAATACGGATGTATTGACCGAACCCGCTTATTATACTGCGCTTAGGAACGTTGGCCCCGCTCCAACTTATAATTGTTATAAGACCAAGCAGGAAATAAGGGGATTACCAGAATTCTCATGCTGCCCAAACGAAGAAAGTGTATGTTGATACATCATCTTCAGGTGTGTTCATTACAAAGAACTGTTTCTCAGTATCCTTTACGTCCTGGGTATGAGATACCGGATCAGGATCCCGAATATGTAATTAGTTACAATGGCTATAAGATCGGTAGAGAATTGAGAACAGGTGATAAGTTTTAAGAGTTAAAAATGGTGCAAGTGTTGCAGACAAGTCTGTTGGCAGTTATCACCCTGTATTACCAAATACATTGATTCTGAACGAATGTTATTAGATACCGAACCTGATGTACAACATCATATCAGTCTCTTTATTTAGTAAAGAAAGATATAATTTTGTATTGTTGGATAATGTTTTGAACATTTCCTATATCAAGAGTTGATCAGTTCAGGCACGTTATCTAAAAGCATATACGTTCTAAATCAAACTACAGTTCTTAACATATAGAACACACACACAAGAGGAAGAGTTCAGAAATTAACGAATCCTTCTTGTGGCTTTGCAGACTTGGTTATATCAATGCGACCCGACTAGCAAAGTTACATTTAGATGCATATTTAAATCAGTTTGAATTTACATCTTTTGAAACTTTCCAGTCATGTCACAAAGATAAGATGACCGTAGCTCTGTTTATTGGAAATAAAGAAAGAGTTAGTGATCTCTTGGGATTGATACATGCTGAGGTATGAAAGTCCCCAGTCTATACATGCCAGGACCGGTTCTTTAAACTTCATTACATTCACTGATGATCTCTCAAGATTCGCACATGTGTTCCTGTTGAAACACGAGTCTGAACCTTTTGAGATATTCAAAGAATATAAGTCAGAAGTAGAGAACCAAAACGGGTATAAGTATTATGTCCTTTGATGTGATCAGGGAGGAGAATACTTGAGCACGGAATTCCTAGACTATTCTAAAGGAGAATGAGATTCTCTATCAGCATTACTCCTCCGTATACACCACAACACGTCGGTGTATCGGGGTGGAGCAATCGCACCCTATATGATATGGTGTACTCTATGATGAGTACTACTGACATTTGATCGTCTCCATCGACTCTCAACGTACCTGCGTGAAGTCGTCTCTAGCCGGAATCAATCTATCTGATGACCTCGCGTCGGGGTAAGCGAATGAACCACCTGTCCTAGTCATTCATCCTTGGTGACTAGTGACCTTCCATCATACCTCTAAGTATATACTCATGCTGTAGTAGCTCCAACATCTGGGGCGATATCTCATCGTTCGCAGCAGCAACTGGCTCATTCACCTGCATACTGAATAGTGCATCAATCATCATGAATAAGCGATAAATCAATAGTCATCACATCCTGGCTGGCCTCTATCAGTGGCTCAATCCTCTGGTGCTGATCTGCACGTCCGAGAAATCTCGTGGAAGCGATCCATCAAACGCTCATGGCGCGAAAACACAATAAAACGATGCCTCTCTATGCAATCGTATGTCCCTGGAATCACGCCCTGGTCAGTCCTCGTCCGTGACGAGCTCGTGCTGACCTCAACTCTAGACGTAGCTCTCTCTGGCCATGTAATCGTGGCAGAAAAAACGTAACCAACATCGATGAGGATAGATCGTAGGAATGAATATAACACTTTGCAAAGAAATGTACATCCTAAGGTTTCTTAAGCGGAGCAGCGTATCGTAAGTATGTCGCAGAACATACGTACGGTACATCACTCTACTCAAGCTACCTACTCCATCAACCAAGGTTCATCCTACACGACGAAAGTTCGGGTATAATACCCCCTCGACTAAGTCTAAGTTCCGTAAGGTCAAGCCTAAGTTCCGTATATATATATAAACGTCCTAGGCTCTGCATAGTCAAACTTAGACTCGAACCAAGGTTAACCTAGCGCTCTGATACCAACTATGTCACGACCCAAAATAGCACGTGACTGGCCCTTGAATCATATGAAGTCTATAGGACCTCATCTAATTCAAGTAAGCCAAAAGCCCAGAAATCTAAAACCATTTTAAGGAGTAAATAAAGAAAACTAG
The DNA here is from genome assembly GCA_030015575.1 of Agapanthus africanus. Lineage (NCBI taxonomy): Eukaryota > Viridiplantae > Streptophyta > Magnoliopsida > Asparagales > Amaryllidaceae > Agapanthus > Agapanthus africanus. The sequence continues at coordinate 236,136,701 of JASDDO010000004.1, forward strand.
TTTTTAAGAAGTAAAGAAAACATGTTTTAAAAGCAAGGTTTTTAAATAAGTAAGCCGAATATGCATTTTTAAAATATCTCGTCTGTTCTGAAAATTTAGGCAGAGTTTCCTTTATAAATACTGGCCCCGAACGGGGTACAACAAGAATAATATAAGCACAATGATAAAAGGCATCCCCAAGCGGGAGCTAGCTCTTCATCAATCGACGGTCACAACCACGCAAGCAGTATAATATACAACGCCGAAGGGCGAGGATCAAAACTCAAAAGGAAACTCAAAAACAGCATGAAAACCATAATGCTACAACGCGCGACTTTAAGGTCGAAATAATACACAACTGGTTTTCTAAGTCTGAAACAATATACATGTTTGGTTGATGGAATTACTAGATACAACTGATTAAAATAAATACAAGGGTGGTCACGATGCGAGTGAACCCAGTTACCCAAGCAATCACCCAAAAAGGAAGCAGTGTGCCAGAAAAGCCGCAATGAAACCTATACGGCAAAACCTGCAAGAACTGTGGCACAACGGGGGTGAGTTGCCAACTCATGAATAGAAAACATCGCAGAGCAGAAATCGCATGTATGACACAATCCTAGGTCAATACGATCAGTAATAATAATATCCTCAATATGAATAAGTCTGAAGCATGATAAGGTGGCAGGGTAAACATCTATACATAAGTGTAATCCCATGTTCTCGTGTCAGTGCCTCAGGTAATAACATATCATAAATGTGAGGTATGATCAATGCAATCAACATGAATCAATGTCAACTAAATCATGAAGTCTAGTAGTATGTGGATATCATCCAACTATGTAATCAATGTCTGTATATGTGTCGATCTCATTCACGTGTCACCCAATGACATAAAATATCATGCATGTAAATATCATAAAGCATATGCATGGAAGTATGAGGATATAAATCAACATGTGTCCCTCGCAACGCATCAAAATCATGGAACCTGAGTGTCTAGCATCGACACTTGAAAACATCATGAAACCTATGCCTAGCATCGGCACGTAAATCCTCATATAAATATAGGGCTCCGTCAGTCCAGATCGGCCCACGGGCTCCGTCAGTCCGGATCGGCCAGTATCATCTCTCAACTTCGGTCGATATCCTCCGGATATCCGCCGAGCTCAAATACAATCACCGGTAGGTAATGGTCCCTCTGCCAGGCTCATCGCCTACTGCGCGACAGATCCGTTCTCGCCCCGGGGTACCATACCGGGTCCACCATGTACCCGCAATCGGTCTCATCCGCCTCCTCGAATCGGGTTTCACATGTCGCTCTCAGAACCGAGAGAACACATGATGGACGCACTGAAATATCATATTAAGGGTAACCGTTTTTTTAAAACAATACATACTCTCTTTTGAAATACTGACGATTCCCAAATCCAGAAATATCATGGAAACAACATATCTCAATGCATATAATCATAAAGCATGACGTATGCGATATATAAAAGAAATGTATGTTGGAGATAGTGCCCTCAGAGTCAATTATTAGGTCACAGGTACGTGATTGTAATGATTGATGGAGGACCTATCCCGGTAGAACAGCCTTACTCGAGATGATATTATGCTATCTGGTTTACCTTTATCATCGTGTACTGCTTTAGGTGACCTTACAGGTCGCTATTACACGTTGATAGAGCCCCTAGGATTCTTGCTTGACCACCAGCAGTATGAGGGCGATCATATAAGTGGGAGCTGGGGGTCTATAAGCATATCCTTAAATGGTCCCTAGTCGTGTGAGTTTCGAGACAGGGCATCGATACTCCAGAGTAGACTAGTGTATACAGTCGAGACCCCGAAGAGGGGCGGTGGCCGGTCTCACAAGCCACTGGTGTCAGTTGGATCACCTAAGATGTATACAGGTGCTCTTTGGGTTATGAGTACACCGGACAGGACTCGCCGGGAACATGCTAGTTGGTCATATACCAGACGTCAGATGGCAGTTCCCTGTTGACATGTGTGCAGGTTAGTTCATCGACCTGGGGATCATCATTTGTCTTGTGTGAGTTCCCACTGTACTTTGATTACTACCCTACCACGGCTCAAAGGAGTCATGCAAACAGGTTTTAGTTGGGTACAGTCCCGAGCCACATGGAGGCAATGAGCGTATCTTCAGGGGTTCGTCTCTCCCGGTATTGAGGGTGAGGTCGCGCTGTCTCTAGGAGAGCCATTACACGAAGCCCTCGGCCGAGGCAAGGAGATTTACTAGTAGGTATTCCAGTAGTATCTCAGGATGTTCTGGGCTACACTCCGACACGACTTGTACCGCTTTTGGGGGTCTGACTTTTACCCACCCCCTAGGCCCGCCATGCGATACTCATAGACGAACGGACCGGACTGTACGGATATTGTCACTGACAGGCTCAGTAGGATTGTCAGGCGGAGTTCGCTCACAGACGTCCCTTTTAGTCAGTACCTGGTGGCCCGTTACGTATTGGCTTATACCTCTGACGTGCTAGTGGTTAAATCCACAACCAAGGTGTTGACGAGTCTTTAGAGTCCCCCACATTCAGTTACTCAGCTTTCGGGCGAAAAGTTGTAGAGGCCGTATGGAGATATGGCAAGGTCCGATCAGATACGTGCGGTATTGCACGGATCAGGATCGGACAATTTGTACTACAGGCCGTATGGATATATGGCAGGGTTCAGTCAGATACGTGTGGTATTACACGGATCAGGATCGGACGGATAATACTAGCCGGTTTTGGTATAAGCCGGATCCTAGTATAGTACAGTGTAGATTTTGTCTCATTGTATTTGTATTTCGGTCGGAATACAAATGCGGGTGTGTATGCACAGTATCGGGGTTTTTTCCTGTAATTTATTACGGGACCAGTTTTATGGAGTTGCCAGTTTGCTTTCTGTTTCGGCCAATTTCCTTTGTATCGTTCATTGGCCGAAGTTTGGTGGAGGAGGGCTTATTTGCATTGTTGCAAATAAGTTTTTGTGGGGGGGTTCTTTGCATATATTTGTATCATGATAGCTTTTCCTTGACCTTGACTTCTAGCTTCATCATGCCTTGACTTTTGTAGGACATGATGGTTGATGATGTTTGTGGTTGAGTGTGGGTTTGAGTTTGTGATGATTCTTTTTGCATGATAGCCTTCTCTCTCTCTCCATTGTATTATTGGATGGCTCTCTCATTCTATCACTCTTCTCTCTCATTTTCCCATACCCACACAAGTCATGGCCGGCCACTCTCTTTTGTGGGGGCTGTCCCAAATTTTTGGTGGGGGTTTTAGGCTCATTTCATGTTGGAAAAATCCCACAAGATCAATCTCCAAAGCCCCAAGTTCAATCCCTCCACAAATGGCAACCTCCACTACCCCAAAATGAGACACAAGTTCTACACAACATTCTGCAGCAAATCTTGGGCACGTCGACTAGCCAGCTTCGTGCCCGAGTTGCCTCGGCATTGAGGTGGGATCCTGTAAAAGAAGTAGGCGATGTGGTGCACTTCCGGCGACGAGGTAGAGACCGGAGCATCCGCAGGAGATCGGGACGACGACGAGAAGACCGGAGGACTTGGATCAGTCGGTATATCTCTCTTCCCCATCTTGTAGTTAGCTAGGACTAATTAATGGTTCGATCCGGGTATTAGTGCGCGGCGGTTTGCCAGTTCAAGAAAATTTAAAGTTTTTCACCGCTTCCGCATTTGGCCGTCGGATTGACGGCCGGGGCGCCGCCGTGCACTTACAGTGGTATCAGAGCCTCGCCATTAACTTAGTCTAGCTTTGTCTAATGTGTTTTGCATTTCCGACCAACCAAAATTCCAAAATCTGCATTTTAGTTCACATCAGTTTTCTGTTGAAAATTTTTGGTGTCGAAAATTTTTTCAGGTTACAGAAAAGTGATCTACTAGAAAAAATAAGAATTCTGTGAAAATTCGATGCAGCAACTCCACTGTAGGAGCGCGGAACCGCGGCCAAACACCCCTTTGGGCCGCGGTTCCACCGCACTATTTTGGGTTCCCTGCACCAAATTTCTACATATCTTTCTGGGGTGAAAATTGGGTTTTTGGAATAATAACATTGGGCCCAGAATTTCTTGATCTGCTACAGTAATGTTTTGGGGCCCACTTGTTAAAATTTGATCGATCGGATATTTTAAACACATTATTTCACAGTATTTACATTATATCTGCGACCGTGAATGTCACTTGATCGGTAAATCCTGTCTAACTGCTATAGCCCGGTTAGACGGATTTGCGAACGTGACTTTCACGTTGATGTTCTATGTATTGCTGTGATGTTGCGGATCGGTCGTGGGGATAGCCTGGATGCAATGCTAGTACTGTTGTGGTTGTATTATGTACATTTGATATTGCGGGGCGAGCGTCCGACATATGGACTGCCGTCACTGCCTGATTGTATTATTATTTTGGGGCACGGCCAGGTTGCGGTCGATGTACCCGTTGTATGTATATTTTACTTTCTGTACTAGGATTACCCCGCGGAGGGGTGCACGGATAGCCGGGTTCTAGAAGGCAACAAGCCCGCATCTCATGGCATTGAGACGGAGGGGGCTTCACTCTAGAATTGGCGGGCTATTCGCCGCACTTGTAGGGGGTACAGGTTGACCCAGGAGGGGTGCCCAAGTTACCGGATTCCGTGAAGTGCTGGGTGGTCCATTCACGTTGCTGAAGTGGGCTGCCTCGCTTCAGGTTTTGGCGGGTAACTTGCCGCGCCCGTATGGGTCTAGGATATCATTGCACAGGCTATCCACACGACCAGGGGAACGTCGGGTTTCAGTAGTGGCTCTGTGAAACCCGGGGATCCCAGATATCTGTATTATTCTGTGATGCTGTACATTTCTGTGATGTTGCATTTTATCACGCCTTGAGCGAATATAATATATTGGTATATATATTAGTAGATGTTGTATATGTTTTGCATCCGCGCTAGTCCAGTCCCCGCTCTGTCGTTAGTTAGCTAACCTAACGGGTAATGACGGGACCCAATGGCGAATACGGATGGCATATACGTACATCAGTATATTTTCGTTCTTTTTGGTGTGATCAATTGATGGGACTGCGTTGATTCGGATCAATGCAAGTTAAAAACAAACCTAATCTGATGTTGTTGGAACAACTTTTTCAAAAGCTGTTATTGCAAGGACGTTCACTTTTGTTTTGCATCGTGGTATTCAGTTGGAATATCCTGCTCCTCAGTCGACGAGGCAAGGGCCGAGATACCCTCACCGGGAGTGACCCCTTGGACAAAAAGTTTGCGTCAGAGCAATAACTTCTCTATAGCCGATTGCTTTTGCTTTGCACCGTGGTATTCAGTTGGAATATCCTGCACCCCATTCTACGGGGAAAGAGCCGAGATCCCTTCACCGGGAGTGACCTCTTTAGCAACGGTTTTCGTCACTATATTTTTAAAAGCTATCCGTTCCTTCGACGATATCAAGTTCTTTACGTTAAAGGTTTTCTCCAGAAACCATTCGTAGCCCTCCGTCGTTTCATATGGGTAGTCAATAGTATTCAAGCTGTGTTTGTTGGCCAAAGTCAAGGCACAGTGTTTAGTAGCTGTTGGTTATTCATATGCAGCATAGATAGATGCGTTGGTTTGGGACAGTCGTACTGCCATTTTGGCCAAAGTCAAGGGTATGTACGAGTGGGTTCAAATTAACCTGGAGAATGACGGGTAGAACTTGACATGTGACTTATGATATGTTGGCCAAAGTGAAGGTCATAAGAGCATGGGGCAGAAATCACATCGGGAGTTTCAAAAGAACTGAAACTTGCCAAATATGCGCATACCTTCTGGAGTGTGATGACGTGAGCGGATTCCGTCACGTTATCATGCGATGAGAGTTGGATCCCGATTCCCACTGATGAGTTAGTTTACTCCTCGGGTGATCCCGACTAATTCTTCTTTCAGGTTTGGAGGAGAATTTGACGGTACAGTGGGAGGTTTCCAGATTAGATAAATTGGTAACCATTCTGATCTAGGTTAGAGTGCACGCTGAGTGTTTCTTTTCTCTCTCTCTGGCAGCGACCATTGACCCGACCCTAAGACTATGACTCAGTGACCAAGATTACCGAACCTTCTTAACACTGGCTTTTGGATTATCAGAGTTGCAAACCTCATTGCCACTCCTACTTTTACCCTTTTCTCCAGGACACCCCGTTTTACTACGAACGTCCACTTCCATTGGACAAAACCATCGTATGGTTAGATACGAACTCGAAAGAATTTATTCGAGGATGGTTTCCGGTTCTGGAGAAAACGGATAGGATTATTCAGTTGACTTTTCCTTTCACCTTCTCTCAAGTTGCGAGTACTCCTTGGTTTAGGAGATGGTACACCTATTACGCAAATTGGATAGTCTTCTTCCAAACCATAGGCAGGTACCGACCGGTAGGGAATGAAGAAAACCAATTAGCCTAACGATGGTGTACAGAAGGTATTAAGTTAAGACAAAGCAAGGGATTAGTAAGAGGGCAAAGTAAACTGCAACAGATATTCACAACAAAACCAAGTATTTCTTCGCCAATCCTAAATCACCTTTGTATTTCTCCAGGACACTCCGTATCACTACGAAGATCCACAGTTTATTGGATACTCCATCATATGGTTATATACGAACTCGAAAGGAACTTGTTCCAGTTCGGGGATGGATTCTGGTTCAGGAGAAATAGGAATAAAGTACATTCAGGTGTCTTTTATCTTCACCTTCTCTCGCATTGCGAGTTTTCTTAGGATTAGGACAGTACACCCATTATGCTTATTGGATAGTCTTCTTCCAAACCATAGGCTGGTGCCGAACGGTAGGGAAGAAAGAAAACCATTTGGCCTAAGGGGTGTGTAGAAGGTAAAGACTAAAGACATATGAAGGGATTTGGAGAGGTGGCAAAGAATTACACGGTTACAGTTGTGAATCTGGATAATGGAAGAGGCATTACTAGGAATACCAGGATACCCCATCGAAACATTTCAATGTTTCAGTTTCACTGTGTACTGTTAAAAGAAAACTGATTTCCCGATTAAATACTTACTCCAGGGTATGTATTTACCAGGTATGATTCTCACATCTGTATGGTTTTACAGATGATGAATGGGAGTAAGTTATTGGGAATTGGGTGATCATCCTCATTATATCGGGATTTGTTGTAATCAGTGATATTTGAGGAAGTCACCTGGGTTGTTTGCCGGACGGCAAATATTTGGTTTTGAATATCCGCTGTCATGCACCAATTTCAAATCGATATATCTGTACGTCTATTTTCATAGAGTGAGATATACCCTTTTGAAATTATGTCGATGACATTTACCTATATCAGTGGATGGTTAGGTAAGGAGCATTAAACAGCGGTGTAATTCTTCATAACCAAAGATACAGTTTTCAACCTACGACATACAGTGAATGAGTTATCAGACTCAAGGGACTCATACAGAGTATTGTATGTTGTCCAGGGTCCATCAGGACAGAGGGGGTTGGTCCTCGTACTATATTCGGTTTACTTATGACTTCTCTAGTTTTTAGACAGGTGTTTCGTGGAAACACAGGGTCCGAATTTTGAGAAGTTATAGGTATTTGAATAAAGTAAAGAATCAGATATTGCAAGTATCGGGATTCTTCAAAGTGATCGAAGATGTAGATACTTGAGTATGGTATTCAGTTGATAGTAATGATTAAGAGAACTTGCTTCCCTTTCAGATTACTCATAATTGGAAGTATTCCTAAGTTGAGTAACGCTGATCGGCCTCCTTCCATTTAGTTCACATACGCTGGAGACAGCTGCATGATTTGAATCTGGTTCAATTAAATCAGTGCCTCTGGTTCTATATTGGATATTGAACAGTTCATATCTTAACGATGTTAAGGTACGGGGAGTTGTCCGGCTTATGATTAAAACCATACTCTGGATAACTCAAGGCGCGTTTCTGTAATGGCTGTTTGTGGGTTGACCCAGGCTATGACGAGGGTTGACTTTCTACCATAAGAGAGATCAATAGTGATATTGTTCTTGACTCGCCACAGTTTTTATTAAAAATGGATTTTTTTAGAAAAACAGTAGTGGGAGTATGGTAGAACTGGAAGTGATTCCAGAACCACAAACGATTACTGAAGATTTGATAAGGAACCTAAAGATTCAATCTAGATTGACATTCCACTGGCCACTCCGCAGTTTTGGTGGGTAACTTCAGGCACCCGAGAGGTACTCCGGTAGCCTCAAGGACGGTGACAGGGAAGTTCTTGTTTACCCAGGTTTTCCATTGCTGTTGTTCCAGGCTGTGAGACCCGGCAGGAGGATGAGTATAGCGTCGTTCTAAACTTGCTTTAGAAGTGTGCGTTTGTATGACTCTGCCAGAGGGTTGTCGTAGTCAGTGGGAGCAGCGGACGCATTGGTGGACAGGTGGCTTATGTCTATTTATAGACTAAAGCACATGTAGCGGAGATAGATCATCAATTTCTGATGTTACAGTGATAGGTTTGACTTCATCAGAATAGGGGATGGATCTGTTGAGAAGGTAGTAGGGTGTGATATCCTGGTATTTGGATGACATACACAGAGTAGGAAAAGAAACTCCTATACTACAATCGGTTATACTTTGGTCGTCACACAGTGGTTTCTCCACAAAGGAAATGAATTTTGTATCAGACATACTGGTTACTAGATCTATGGTTTTAGATCTAGATTTGGGTGGTTTCCCAATCAGGGTACTTAGACAGCATTCTAAGAGTATTTAGAATGGACGACTCCTGGCATGGTAGTGTACCTGCAGGCGATAGAGTCACCCTCTCTAAAGGTGTCTTACAGACTAAAGGGGAGAGGGATGCGCATGATTGATAGATCACTTGCTCAGGCAATTGAGTCAATCATGAGATGTCAAGTACCACACCAGATGTTATTCTTGCACTTGATGCAATAAGTTGACATTGATCCAATCCTAGAGAAACAGTCGGAAGCAGTTTTAGAACATAAGTGGATGTTCTAGGGATATGATAACGACAGCCTCATTCGGGAGACAGTTATCATTCCAGGCTTCCAAGGTGACATGGACGACAAGGAGGTTGTCAGAGTTATAGTTTTCCTTCTGATGAGGGGAAGTATTTTGGACAGGTGATCCAAGGCAATACTGAGGGAGGCATGGCGCAGGATACTGATTAAGTTCAGTTGACGATACAGTCTAAGAAGTTTGGATTTGGAGTTCATTTATGAGCTAGGTCCCATCAGACATCCAGACACATTCTAAGACAGGTATTACTCTTTTCGGGAGATGGCTTTCTCCGCGAACTTGAGATATAGAGAGACATAGAAAGAAACAACAAAGCGGATCCACTCACTGAGGCTATTCCTCGAACGCAATAGTTTCGCAAATGAGCTTTGTGAGACTGACTAGTAGAGGAGTTGGGTGTTCGGTATCACACGGGCTGTGAGTATGCGACATCGCAATAATTAGCCTTGAGTGCAAGTGGGAGATTGTTGGAGATAGTGCCCTCAGAGTCAATTATTAGGTCACAGGTACGTGATTGCAATGATTGATGGAGGACCTATCCCGGTAGGACAGTCTTACTCGAGATGATAGTATGCTATCTGGTTTACCTTTATCATCGTGTACTGCTTTAGGTGACCTTACAGGTCGCTATTACACGTTGATAAAGCCTCAAGGATTCTTGCTTGACCACCAGCAGTATATGGACGATCATATAAGTGGGAGCTGGGGGTCTATAAGCATATCCTTAAATGGTCCCTAGTCGTGTGAGTTTCGAGACAGGGCATCGATACTCCAGAGTAGACTAGTGTATACAGTCGAGACCCCGACGAGGGGCGGTGGCCGGTCTCACAAGCCACTGGTGTCAGTTGGATCACCTAAGATGTATACAGGTGCTCATTGGGTTATGAGTACACCGGACAGGACTCGCCGGGAACATGCTAGTTGGTCATATACCAGACGTCAGATGGCAGTTCCCTGGTGACATGTGTGCAGGTTAGTTCATCGACCTGGGGATCGTCATTTGTCTTGTATGAGTTCCCACTGTACTTTGATTACTACCTTACCACGGCTCAAAGGAGTCGTGCAAACAGGTTTTAGTTAGGTACAGTCCCGAGCCACATGGAGGCAGTGAGCGTATCTTCAGGGGTTCGTCTCTCCCGGTATTGGGGGTGGGGTCGCGCTGTGTCTAGGAGAGCCATTACACGAAGCCCTCGGCCGAGGCAAGGAGATTTACTGGTAGGTATTCCAGAAGTATCTCAGGGTGTTCTGGGCTACACTCCGACACGACTTGTACCGCTTTTGGGGGTCTGACTTTTACCAACCCCCTAGGCCCGCCATGCGATACTCATAGACGAACGGACCGGACTGTACGGATATTGTCACTGACAGGCTCAGTAGGGTTGTCAGGCTGAGTTCGCTCACAGACGTCCCTTTTAGTCAGTACCTGGTGGCCCGTTACGTATTGGCTTATACCTCTGACGTGCTAGTGGTTAAATCCACAACCAAGGTGTTGACGAGTCTTTAGAGTCCCCCACATTCAGTTACTCAGCTTTCGGGCGAAAAGTTGTAGAGGCCGTATGGAGATATGGCAAGGTCCGATCAGATACGTGCGGTATTGCACGGATCTGGATCGGACAGTTTTTACTACAGGCCGTATGGATATATGGCAGGGTTCGGTCAGATACGTGCGGTATTGCATGGATCAGGATCGGACGGATAATACTAGCCGGTTTTGGTATAAGCCGGATCCTAGTATAGTACAGTGTAGATTTTGTCTCATTGCATTTGTATTTCGGTCGGAATACAAATGAGGGTGTGTATGCACAGTATCGGGGTTTTCCTGTAATTTATTACGGGACCAGTTTTATGGAGTTGCCAGTTTGCTTTCCGTTTCGGCCAATTTCCTTTGTATCGTTCATTGGCCGAAGTTTGGTGGAGGAGGGCTTATTTGCATTGTTGCAAATAAGTTTTTGTGGGGGGGTTCTTTGCATATATTTGTATCATGATAGCTTTTCCTTGACCTTGACTTCTAGCTTCATCATGCCTTGACTTTTGTAGGACATGATGGTTGATGATGTTTGTGGTTGAGTGTGGGTTTGAGTTTGTGATGATTCTTTTTGCATGATAGCCTTCTCTCTCTCTCCATTGTATTATTGGATGGCTCTCTCATTCTATCACTCTTCTCTCTCATTTTCCCATACCCGCACAAGTCATGGCCGGCCACTCTCTTTTGTGGGGGCTGTCCCAAATTTTTGGTGGGGGTTTTAGGCTCATTTCATGTTGCAAAAATCCCACAAGATCAATCTCCAAAGCCCCAAGTTCAATCCCTCCACAAATGGCAACCTCCACTACCCCAAAATGAGACACAAGTTCTACACAACATTCTGCAGCAAATCTTGGGCACGTCGTGTTGGAGATAGTGCCCTAAGAGTCAATTATTGGATCACAGGCACGTGATTGCAATGATTGAGGGAGGACCTATCCCGGTACGACAGTCTTACTCGAGATGATAGTTTGCTATCTGGTTTACCTTTATCATCGTGTACTGCTTTAGGTGACCTGACAGGTCACTATTGCACGTTGATAGAGCCCCTAGGATTCTTGCTTGACTGCCGGCAGTATGAGGGCGATCATATACGTGGGAGCTGGTAGTCTATAAGCACATCCTTAAAAGGTCCCTAGTCGTAGGAGTTTCGAGACAGGGCATCGATTCTCCAGAGTAGACTAGTGTATACAGTCGAGACCCCGACGAGGGGCGGTGGCCGGTCTCACAAGCCACTGGTGTCAGTTGGTTCACCTAAAATGTATACAAGTGCTCATTGGGTTATGAGTACACCGGACAGGACTCGCCGGGAACATGCTAGTTAGTCTTATACCTGACGTCAGATAGCAGTTCCCAGGTGACATGTGTACAGGTTAGTTCATCGACCTGGGGATCGTCATTTGTCTCGTGTGAGTTCCCACTGTACTTTGATTACTACCCTACCACGGCTCAAAGGAGTCGTGCAAACAGGTTTTAGTTGGGTACAGTCCCGAGCCACATGGAGGCAGTGAGCGGATCTTCAGGGGTTCGTCTCTCCCGGTATTGGGGGTGAGGTCGCGCTGTGTCTAGGAGAGCCATTACACGAAGACCTTGGCCAAGGTAGGAGATTTACTGGTGGGTATTCCAGTAGTATCTCAGGGTGTTCTGGGCTACACTCCGACACGACTTGTACCGCTTTTGGGGGTCTGACTTTTACCAACCCCTAGGCCCGACATGCGATGCTCATAGACGAACGGACCGGACTGTACGGATATTGTCACTGACAGGCTCAGTAGGGTGTCAGGATGACTTCACTCATCGACGTCCCTTTTAGTCAATAGCTGGTGGCCCGTCACGTATTGGCTTATACCTCTGACGTGCTAGTGGTTAAATCCACAGCCATAGTATTGACGAGTCTTTAGAGTCCACCACATTTTCAGTTACTCAAGCTTTCGGGCGAAATGCTGTAGAGGCCGTATGGAGATATGGCAGGGTCCGATCAGATACGTGCGGTATTGCACGGATCAGGATCGGACGGTTTGTACTAGTGGCCGTATAGTTATATGGCAGGGTTCGATCAGATACGTGTGGTATTGCACGGATCAGGATTGGACGGATATCACTAGCCGGTTTTGGTTTAAGCCGGTCCTAGTTTAGTACAGTGTAGATTTTGTCTCATTGCATTTGTATCCGGACGAAATACAGATGCGGGTGTGTATGCACAGTATCGGGGTTTTCCTGTAATTTATTACGGGACCAGTTTTCTGGAGTTGCCAGTTTGCATTCCGTTCCGGCCGGTTTTCCTTTGTTCTTTCCCGGCCGGACTTTTCCGATGGAGGGGGTTATTTGCAAGTTTGCAAATAACACTTTGTGGAGGATTTATTTGCATAAGGATTGATATGTTAAGCATCTTTGCTTTTCATGCATTTATTGTGATTAGAATGGATTTGATTTGGATTTGATTTTTGTGATGATTATGTCTAGGATGTGGTCACCTCTTTTCACTTCCTACACTCACCTCCCTTCATGCTTCATAATCTTTGCTCCACCATTTTCTAAGGATGAGAGTTTTCATTAGAAAAGTGAGAAGAAGAAAAGAGAAGGAGAGAGCTTCATCTTTGAGAGACTTTTTCATTCTTGATCTCTTTTCATGCTAAGAAAAATGCAAGCACCATTTTTCTTATCTTGTTTCCTCCATCATCTACAAATGGCAACAAACCCCAAAGTGAGACATGCACTCTATACTACACTTCCTACAGCAAATCTTGGACGAGTCGATTCGCCAGCTTCGCGCCCGAGTTGCCTCGGTATTGAGGTGGGAGCCCGTAAAAGATACAGGCGATGTGGTGCCCCTTCCGGCGAGGAGGCGACGACCGGTGATCCCACGAGGAGATCGGAGTGGAGATGAAGACCGGAGGACTCGGATCAGTCGGTATATCTCTAACCCATCCTCTTGTTAGCTTAGACTAGTTTAATGGCACGATCCGGGGTTTAGTGCGCGGTGGTGCCGGTTTGCTAAGTCCGCAAAAATTAAAGTTTATCACCGTTTCCGCGTTTGGCCGTCGGATTGACGGCCGGGGCGCCGCCGTGCACTTACAGTGGTATCAGAGCCTCTCCATTAACTTCGTCTAGCTTTGTGTAATGTGTTTTTCAGTTCCGATCGATCAAATGTTCCAAAACCCGTATTTTTGTTAACATCAGTTTTCTGTTGAAAATTTTTCAAGCCCAAAAATTTTTCAGGTTGCAAAAATGTGATGTACTTGAAAACCTAAGACTACTGCAGAAATCAGAGTCATTGATCTTTCATCAAGAGCGCGGAACCGCGGCCAATACCCACTTTGGGCCGCGGTTCCGCCGCAACATGAAAGGATCAATGGGCCAGGTTTTTCCAGTGGGCTTCTGGGTTAATTTTAGGGGTTTTGGAATATTAAACTAGGGCCCAGAATTTCTGTGAGTGCTACAGTTTTGATTGGGGGCCCACTTGTTAATTTTTTGATCAATCGGAAAATTTTAAACACATATTTCACAGTATTTACATTATATCTGCGACCGTGAATGTCACTTGATCGGTAAATCCTGTCTAGCTGCTATAGCCCGGTTAGACGGATTTGCGAACGTGACTTTCGCGTTGATGTTCTATGTTTATACTGTGATATTGCGGATCGGTCGTGGGGGATAGCCTGGATGCAATGCTAGTACAGTTTTGTTGTATTATGTACATTTGATATTGCGGGGCGAGCGTCCGACATGTGGACTGCCGTCACTGCCTGTTTGTATTATTCTTTTGGGGCACGACCTGGTTGCGGTCGATGTACCCGTTGTATGTATATTTTACATTCTGTACTAGGATTACCCCACGGAGGGGTGCACGGATAGCCGGGTTCTGGAAGGCAACAAGCCCGCATCTCATGGCATTGAGACGGAGGGGGCTTCACTCTGGGATTGGCGGGCTATTCGCCGCACTCGTAGGGGGTACAGGTTGACCCAGGAGGGGTGCCCAAGTTGCCGGATTCCGTGGAGTGTTGGGTGGTCCATTCACGAAGCTGAAGGGGGCTGCCTCGCTTCAGGTTTTGGCGGGTAACTTGCCGCGCCCGTAGGGGTATAGGTTTTCATTGCACAGGCTATCCACACGACCAGGGGAACGTCGGGTTTCAGTAGTGGCTCTGTGAAACCCGGGGATCCCAGATATCTGTATTGTTCTGTGATGCTGTACATTTCTGTGATGTTACATTTCTTTTCACGCCTTGAGCGAATATAATATATTGGTATATATATTAGTAGATGTTGTATATGTTTTACATCCGCGCTAGTCCAGTCCCCGCTCTGCCGTTAGTTAGCTAACCTAACGGGCGATGACGGGACCCAGTGGCGAATGCGGATGGCATATACGTACGTCAGTATATTTTCGTTCTTTGTGGTGTGATCAATTGATGGGACTGCGTTGATTCGGATCAATGCAAGTTAAACAAACCTATTCTGATGTTGTTGGAACACTTTTATAAAAAGTTGTTATTGCAAGGACGTTCACTTTTGTTTTGCATCGTGGTATTCATTTGGAATATCCTGCTCCTCAGTCGACGAGGCAAGGGCCGAGATCCCTTCACCGGGAGTGACCCCTTGGACAGAAGTTTGCGTCAGGGCATTAACTTCACTATAGCTGATTACTTTTGCTTTGCACCGTGGTATTCAGTTGGAATATCCTGCACCCCATTCTACGGGGAAAGAGCCGAGATCCCTTCACCGGGAGTGACCTCTTTAGTAAAGGTTTTCGTCACTATATTTTCTAAAAAGCTATCCGTTCCTTCAACGATACCAAGTTCATTACGTTAAAGGTTTTCGCCAGAAACCATTCGTAGCCCTCCGTCGTTTCATATGGGTAGTCAATAGTATTCAAGCTGTGTTTGTTGGCCAAAGTCAAGGCACAGTGTTTGGTAGCTGTTGGTTATTCATATGCAGCATAGATAGATGCGTTGGTTTGGGGCAGTCGTATAGCCTTGTTGGCCAAAGTCAAGGGCTTGTACGGGTGGGCTCAGATTAACCTAGAGATTGACGGGCAGAACTTGACATGTGACTTATGATTTGTTGGCCAAAGTCAAGGTCATAAGAGCATGGGGTAAAAATCACATCGGGAGTTTCAAAAGAACTGAAACTTGCCAGATATGCGCATACCTTCTGGAGTGTGATACCGTGAGCGGATTCCGTCACGTTATCATGCGATGAGAGTTGGATCCCGATTCCCACTGATGAGTTGGTTTACTCCTCGGGTGACCCCGACTAATTCTTCTTTCAGGTTTAGAGGAGAATTTGAGGTACAGTGGGAGGTTTCCAGATTAGAAAAAGTGATAACCATTCTGATCTAGGATAGAGTGCACGCTGAGTGTTTCTTTTCTCTCTCTCTTTGGCAGCGACCATTGACCCGACCCTAGACTATGACTCAGTGACCAAGTTGACCGAACCTTCTAAACACTGGCTTTTGGATTGTCAGAGTTGCAGACCTCATTGCCACTCCTACTTTTACCCTTTTCTCCAGGACACCCCGTATTACTGCGGACGTCCACTTCCATTGGACAAAACCATCGTATGGTTAGATACGAACTCGAAGGAATTCGAGGATAGTTTCTGGTTCTGGAGAAAACGAATAGGATTATTCAGTTGTCTTTTCTTTTCACCTTCACTCAAGTTGCGAGCACTCCTTGGTTTAGGAGTAGTACACCTATTACGCAAATTGGATAGTCTTCTTTCAAACCATAGGCTGGTGCCGACCGGTAGGGAATGATGAAAACCAATTAGCCTAAACGGTGTGCAGAAGGTATTAAGATTAAGACAAAGCAAGGGATTAGTAAGAGGGCAAAGTAAATTGCGACTGATATTCACGACCAAACCAAGTATTTCTTCGCCAATCCTAAATCACCTTTGTATTTCTCCAGGACACTTCGTATCACTACGAAGATCCACAGTTTATTGGATACTCCATCGTATGGTTATATACGAACTCGAAAGGAACTTTTTCCAGTTCGGGGATGGATTCTGGTCCAGGAGAAATATGAATAAGGTTTATTCGGTTGTCTTTTATCATCACCTTCTCTCGCATTGCGAGTGCTCCTAGGACTAGGTCAGTACACCCATTATGCTTATTGGACAGTCTTCTTCCAAACCATAGGCTGGTGCCGAACGGTAGGGAAGGAAGAAAACCAATTGGCCTAAAAGGGTGTGCAGAAGGTAATGACTAAAGACATATAAAGGGATTTGGAGAGGTGGCAAAGAATTATACGGTTATAGTTGTGAATCTGGATAATGGTAGAGGCATTGCTAGGAATACCAGGATACCCCATCGAAACATTTCAATGTTTCAGTTCAACTGTGTACTGTTAAAAGAAAACTGATTTCCCGATTAGACACTTGCTCCAGGGTATGTATTTACCAGGTTTGATTCTCACATCTGTATGGTTTTACAGATGATGAGTGGGAGTAAGTTATTGGGAATTGGGTGATCATCCTCATTATATCGGGATTCGTTGTAATCGGTGATATTTGAGGAGATCACCTGGGCTGTTTGCCGGTCGGCAAATATTTGGTTTTGAATATCCGCTGTTGTGCACCAATTTCAAATTGATATATCTGTACGTCTATTTTCATAGAGTGAGATATACCTTTTGATATTATGTCGATGACATTTACCTATATCAGTGGATGGTTAGGTAAGGAGCATTAAACAGCGGTGTAATTCTTCTTAACAATAAGTACAGTTTTCAACCTACGACACACAGTGAAAGAGTTGTTAGACTCAGCGGACTTATACAGAGTATTGTATGTTGTCCAGTGTCCATTAGGACAGAGGGGTTGGTCCTCATACTATATTCTGTTTACTTTTAACTTCTCTAGTTCTTAGACATGTGTTTCGTAGAAACACAGGGTCTAAGTTTTGAGGAGTTATAGGTATTTGAATAGAGTAGAGAACCAGGTGTAGCAAGTATCGGGATTCTTCAAAGTGATCGAAGATGTAGATACTTGTGTATGGTATTCAGTTGATAGTAATGATAAAGAGAAATTGCTTCCCTTTCAGGTTACTCATAATTGGAAGCATTCCTATGTTGAGTAACGCTGATCGGCCTCCTTCCATTTAGTTGACATGCACTGGAGATAGTTGCATGATTTGAATCTGGTTCAATTAAATCAGTGCCTTTAGTTCTATATTGGATATAGTACAGTTCATATCTTAACATTGTTAAGATATGGGGAGTTGTCCAGCTTATGATTAAAACCAGACTCTGGATAACTCAAGGCACGTTTCTGTAATGGCTGTTTGTGGGTTGACCCAGGCTATGACGAGGGTTGATTTTCTACCATCTGGGAGATCAATAGAAATATTGTTCAAGACTCGCCACAGTTTTATTAAAAATGGATTTTTTCAAAAACAGCAGTGGGAGTATGGTAGAACTGGAAGTGATTCCAGAACCGCAAACGATTACTGAAGATTTGATAAGGAACCTAAAGATTCAATCTGATTTGACATTCCATTGGCCACTCCGCAGATAAGGTGGGTAACTTCAGGCACCCGAGAGGTACTTCGGTAGCCTCAAGGACGGTGACAGGGAAGTTCTTGTATACCCACACTTGCCATTGTTGTTGTTCCAGGCTGCGAGACCCGGCAGGAGGATGAGTATAGCGTCGTTCTGAACTAGCTTCAGAAGTGTACGTGTATATGACTCTGCCAGAGGGTTGTCGTAGTCAGTGGGAGCAGCGGAAGCATTGGTGGACATCAGGCTTATGTCTATTTATAGACTAAAGCAGATGTAGCGGAGATAGATCATCTATTTCTGATGTGACAGTCATAGGTTTGACGTCATCAGAATAGAGGATGGATCTGTTGAGAAGGTAGTAGGAAGTGATATTCCTATACTACGATCGGTTATACTTTGGTCGTCACACAGTGGTTTCTCCACATAGGACTTGGACATTATATCAGACATACTGGTTACTAGATCTATGTTTTTAGATCTAGATTTGGGTGGTTTCCCAATCAGGGTACCTTGACAGCATTCTGAGAGTATTTAGAATGGACGACTCCTGGCACGGTAGTGTACCTGCAGGTGATGGAGTCACCCTCTCTAAAGGTGTCTTACAGACTAAAGGGGAGAGGGATGTGCATGATTGGCAGATCACTTGCTTAGGCAATTGAGTCAATCATAAGATGTCAAGTACCATACCAGATGTTGTTCTTGCACTAGATGCAATAAGTTGATATTGATCCAATCCTGGAGGAACAGTCGGAAGCAGTTTTAGAACATAAGTGGCTGTTCTAAGGATATGATAACGAAAGCCCCATTTGGGAGACAGTTATCATTCCAGGCTTCCAAGGTGACATGGACGACAAGGAGGTTGTCAGAGTTATAGTTTTCCTTCTGATGAGGGGCAGTGTTTTGGACAGGCGGTCCAAGGCAATACTGAGGGTGGCATGGCGCAGGATACTGATTAAGTTCAGTTGACGATACAGTCTGAGAAGTTTGGATTTGGAGTTCATTTATGAGCTCGGTCCCATCAGACATCCAGACATTGTAAGACAGGTATTGCTCATTTCGGGAGATGGTTTTCTCCGCGAACTTGAGATATAGAGAGACAAAGAAAGAAACATCAGAGCGGATCCACTCACTGAGGCTATTCCTCGACCGCAATAGTTTCGAAAACGAGTTTTGTGAGACTGACTAGTAGGGGAGTTGGGTGTTCGGTATCACACGGGCTGTGAGTATGCGACATCGCAATAATTAGCCTTGAGTGCAAGTGGGAGATTGTTGGAGATAGTGCCCTCAGAGTCAATTATTGGATCACAGGCACGTGATTGCAATGATTGAGGGAGGACCTATCCCGGTACGACAGTCTTACTCGAGATGATAGTTTGCTATCTGGTTTACCTTTATCATCGTGTACTGCTTTAGGTGACCTGACAGGTCACTATTGCACGTTGATAGAGCCCCTAGGATTCTTGCTTGACTGCCGGCAGTATGAGGGCGATCATATACGTGGGAGCTGGTAGTCTATAAGCACATCCTTAAAAGGTCCCTAGTCGTAGGAGTTTCGAGACAGGGCATCGATTCTCCAGAGTAGACTAGTGTATACAGTCGAGACCCCGACGAGGGGCGGTGGTCGGTCTCACAAGCCACTGGTGTCAGTTGGTTCACCTAAAATGTATACAGGTGCTCATTGGGTTATGAGTACACCGGACAGGACTCGCCGGGAACATGCTAGTTGGTCTTATACCTGACGTCAGATAGCAGTTCCCAGGTGACATGTGTACAGGTTAGTTCATCGACCTGGGGATCGTCATTTGTCTCGTGTGAGTTCCCACTGTACTTTGATTACTACCCTACCACGGCTCAAAGCAGTCGTGCAAACAGGTTTTAGTTGGGTACAGTCCCGAGCCACATGGAGGCAGTGAGCGGATCTTCAGGGGTTCGTCTCTCCCGGTATTGGGGGTGAGGTCGCGCTGTGTCTAGGAGAGCCATTACACGAAGACCTTGGCCAAGGCAGGAGATTTACTGGTGGGTATTCCAGTAGTATCTCAGGGTGTTCTGGGCTACACTCCGACACGACTTGTACCGCTTTTGGGGGTCTGACTTTTACCAACCCCCTAGGCCCGACATGCGATGCTCATAGACGAACGGACCGGACTGTACGGATATTGTCACTGACAGGCTCAGTAGGGTGTCAGGATGAGTTCACTCATCGACGTCCCTTTTAGTCAATAGCTGGTGGCCCGTCACGTATTGGCTTATACCTCTGACGTGCTAGTGGTTAAATCCACAGCCATAGTATTGACGAGTCTTTAGAGTCCACCACACTTTCAGTTACTCAAGCTTTCGGGCGAAACGCTGTAGAGGCCGTATGGAGATATGGCAGGGTCCGATCAGATACGTGCGGTATTGCACGGATCAGGATCGGACGGTTTGTACTAGTGGCCGTATAGTTATATGGCAGGGTTCGATCAGATACGTGCGGTATTGCACGGATCAGGATCGGACGGATATCACTAGCCGGTTTTGGTTTAAGCCGGTCCTAGTTTAGTACAGTGTAGATTTTGTCTCATTGCATTTGTATCCGGACGGAATACAGATGCGGGTGTGTATGCACAGTATCGGGGTTTTCCTGTAATTTATTACGGGACCAGTTTTCTGGAGTTGCCAGTTTGCATTCCGTTCCGGCCGGTTTTCCTTTGTTCTTTCCCGGCCGGACTTTTCCGATGGAGGGGGTTATTTGCAAGTTTGCAAATAACACTTTGTGGAGGATTTATTTGCATAAGGATTGATATGTTAAGCATCTTTGCTTTTCATGCATTTATTGTGATTAGAATGGATTTGATTTGGATTTGATTTTTGTGATGATTATGTCTAGGATGTGGTCACCTCTTTTCACTTCCTACACTCACCTCCCTTCATGCTTCATAATCTTTGCTCCACCATTTTCAAAGGATGAGAGTTTTCATTAGAAAAGTGAGAAGAAGAAAAGAGAAGGAGAGAGCTTCATCTTTGAGAGACTTTTTCATTCTTGATCTCTTTTCATGCTAAGAAAAATGCAAGCACCATTTTTCTTATCTTGTTTCCTCCATCATCTACAAATGGCAACAAACCCCAAAGTGAGACATGCACTCTATACTACACTTCCTACAGCAAATCTTGGACGCGTCGATTCGCCAGCTTCGCGCCCGAGTTGCCTCGGTATTGAGGTGGGAGCCCGTAAAAGATACAGGCGATGTGGTGCCCCTTCCGGCGAGGAGGCGACGACCGGTGATCCCACGAGGAGATCGGAGTGGAGATGAAGACCGGAGGACTCGGATCAGTCGGTATATCTCTAACCCATCCTCTTGTTAGCTTAGACTAGTTTAATGGCACGATCCGGGGTTTAGTGCGCGGTGGTGCCAGTTTGCTAAGTCCGCAAAAATTAAAGTTTATCACCGTTTCCGCGTTTGGCCGTCGGATTGACGGCCGGGGCGCCGCCGTGCACTTACACGTCGACTAGCCAGCTTCATGCCCGAGTTGCCTCGGCATTGAGGTGGGAGCCCGTAAAAGAAGTAGGCGATGTGGTGCACTTCCGGCGACGAGGTGGAGACCGGAGCATCCGCAGGAGATCGGGACGACGACGAGAAGACCGGAGGACTTGGATCAGTCGGTATATCTGTCTTCCCCATCTTGTAGTTATCTAGGACTAATTAATGGTTCGATCCGGGTATTAGTGCGCGGCGGTTTGCCAGTTCAAGAAAATTTAAAGTTTTTCACCGCTTCCGCATTTGGCCGTCGGATTGACGGCCGGGGCGCCGCCGTGCACTTACAATGTACGCATATCAGTATATCATGCAACATGGAATAGTAATATGCACATATTGATGAAAGACCGCTCCTTTAAAATGAATCAGTTTTAAAAAACCATCTTGCGGTTCCCAAATCTCCAATCTAGCCAGAATCATCTATGTATGTGCAAATACGTTTGTATGCAAGTATGGGTGGACAATATGTCATATCCTGATGCAACAGTCCTGAAAGGTTCCTAGGCACCCTAAGGAGGTCTCACAAGGCATCAACCATGCCCGTTTCAAAAATTACGGTGCCGAGAAACCCTAGACTACGGATCGTTAGCTAGATGTCTAGGCGAAAGAAGCAACTAGTAAACTACTTTACTAAGGGAACGGAAATACAACCTTTGTAGATCCGGTCCTCCACCTCCATAGCTCTGCAATGAAGTCTCCTCGCTGTCCAAGTCAAACCCCGGGCTCTAGCGTCGGCTTCATCGGAGAATGGACGGGCTTGGTCGTCGACGACGATGCCGAAGATGATCTACGTCGAGGCAACACTAGATCAAGCTCTCACTTCACCAAGTCAAGAAACTTGTGAAGAAAACACACTCTACTACTTGGCAAGAGGTAGAGGATGAAGAAATAGGAAGTGGGTAGACTTTAGAATTGGATTTCTCACTCTAATTCATCAATCACCATTGATGGAGTCTTGCTTCTTCTTGAAGAAGAAGAAGAAGAATATGAAGTATATATTATGATAAGTTAATTAAAAGGAAAAGAAAAGGAATACTTATCATGATAATAACCATGGTCAAGTGTAGAGACTAAACTAAGGTTAAGTGAAGTGGTTAGGGTTAAGCATGAGACAAAATGGTCACAAAGTCAAAGCTTCATGAAGCTTCAAAGAAAGAAACAAAACTTGCAACCATTTCATTTCTTTATGCTTAATATTTTTCCAAAATAAATAAAAAAAATAAATAAATGAATAAATAAATAATGGATAAAACAAAACCCTAATTTCCAACTTAACCATGGTTTAATTCTTTACACTTAACCAAAAAGCATGTATCATCAAACATGATACAATCAAATGTACAAATGTATATCACATATACAATGTGCACAATCCAAGTGAGAAAATCCATTTAAAGTGAACCAATACTAGTTAATGCAAAGTAATATATCAAATATATAATTATAAATTAAATCATTAAATCAACACTTGATTTAACGATCCGGTCATATCGCATATAACCTACTAGTATCCAATGTATCGGCTTATCGAACCAACCCTTGATTCGATAACTAGGTTATATCGCATACAACCTGTCGATACATTCATCGTGAGAATGGAATACGGTATCATATACACACATTATTCTCGGTCCTGCACATATCTCATATGCGCTCCTATTTCGTTTCGCTTGAGCCAGGAAACCTCTGTGTAGGACTCTAAAGACTCGTCAATACGCCGGCAGCAGATGATGATCATATCAAACACCCACAAGCCGCAAGCGGTCTGCTAAACGTAACGGCCACCCGGGTATTGAGCGATCAGAAGATCGACGAGCAAGCTCGCTTACACTCCAGTGAATCCAACCAGTAACACTACCGTACAGTCCGGTCTCGTCGTCTGATATGTCGCATATCTCGCCTAGGGGTGGTAAACGTCAGACCCCAATAGCTCGATAAGTCATGTCGATGTGAGGTCTATAACAATTCGAGAAACTACTGGTAACACTTACCAGTAAATCTCAACAACCCTGGCCAGAGATTTCCTGTTATAGCCAATCGAACACAGCGCAACATCTACTCCCTATACCGGGAGAGACGAATCCCCTCCTATCGCTCATTGCCTCCATGTGACTCGGGACTGTACCCAAAAACCACCGTTTTGCATGCCCACTTGGACGTGGTAAGATGGAAATCAAAGCACAGTGGGAACCACACAAGACTCTATGACGATATCGGGTCAACAGACTACTCTGTACCAGTGTCACCTGAGAACTGCCATCTGACGTAAGGTATAATACCATCTGGGAGTTCTCGGCGAGTCCGTCCAGTGTACCCAGTCTCTACTGAGCACCCGTATATCATCTCTGATGTCAAACACCGATGGATATGGGATCATCCATCGCCCATCTGTATGGGTCGAGAAGGTACACGCTAGTCTACACTGGTATATCGATGCCCCATCTCGATACACCCACGACTAGGGACTTTGAAGGATGTACTTATAGACTACCATGTCCCCACTAGTATGATCCGCATCATAGTCCAGGTAGTCAAGTACACATCCTAAGGGCTTTACCAACATGTAATAGAGAGACAATCTGAGTACACGTTAAGGTAAAGAGTAACCAGATAGCATACTATCATGTCGAGCAAGAAAGTCCTCCCTATATATGTCCCAGCATCCACTACAATATACATCCTATGTACAGTAATGGCTTCTAGGGCATACATATAACTAACAATCTCCCACTTGCACTAGGGCCATCTGTAGCAGTGGTTGTAGTATCTCATACTCAACCATCCCATAAAAATCTCTCTCTGGGAATAGGCCTTCGTGAGTGGATCCGCCGTGTTGTCCTCTGAGTCTACTCCCCTAACCTCGATCCCTTAGAGATCAACCATCTCCATGATCAGGTGATACTGCCTTAGAATATGTCTGGATCACTGATGGGACCTGCGTTCCTTGGCATAAGCCACAACTCCATTGTCACACAATAGGAGGAACATAGTTCATCTCATGAACCAATATACACCCAAACAGCTTCTTTGGTAGCATCTTAAGTAGCGATGTATCCTTCCTTTATCGTTTAGTATGTCACGGTATCTCGCTTGGAACTCTTCCAACATACCGTCCCTTTACTGAGGGTAAAGACAATGCCTGCGACTGACATTCAGTCGTCTTTATCATCCTGGAACACTTCCAGTGATTCTTCCCAGGATCGATTGATACCATCTCACTACAACTAGTGAGAATCCTAACATCCAATTAAATCTATCTCATACATCCAAAACTCAGGATTTAGGAGGCATCATTTTGATCCTATATGGAGAATCCTTGTGATAAGCGGAAATTGATCGAGCGTAGCATAGGAAACTCCTTCCCTATCAAGAGTATGTCATCCACGTACTCTACGAGGATCACCACCATACTCCCTACTACCTTTTTGTTTATACAAGGTTCATCTACCATTTTGATGATGTCAAACTCTTTGACTAATCCATCAAAACAGATGTTCCAACTCCGCGATGCCTGCTTTAATCCTATAAAGCATCTTGCACACGTTTCCGCTGCTCCCACTGTCTACGAGGCCCTCTGGCTGTGTACTTATAGACGCACTCTTCTAAAACATCATTTAGAAAAGCAGTCATGACACCCAACCACCAGATATCGTAGTCATGGTATGTAGCCGTGGCAAGTAGGATCTGGATGGACTTAAGCATAGCTACTTGAAGAGGTTTCACCACTATCCACGCCTGGTTGATGATGAAAACCTTTAACAAGTCTAGCTTTGAAAGTCTCAACCTTTCCATGTACACCAAGTAATCTTCTCAAGATATACTTGCTCCTGATGGGGATTTAACCCTTCAGATATAGCAACTAAAGTCCATACTTTGTTGGTGTATAAGGATTCCATCTCAGATCGATAAGCATCCAGCCATTCTTACAGAGTCACACTCCTGATGGCCAGCTCGAAACTAGTTGAGTCATCATCTCATGACGCAATCCTCTCTCCCACTGTCATAGAGCAACCGAAGTATCTCTCAGGTGGGTGAGGAACCCTACTAGATCGGCGGAGAGGCTGAGGTTCGTTGGTATCTACTGAATCCTTTGGTTCTATCAAATCATCAGCTGCTGTTTGTATAGCTGGAACCTTTCCAGTTCTACATAGACCTTGCCTCGAGCTTGTCCGGATTTTGCTTTTAGACATTAGCCGGACAACCCCAAATCTTAACTAGCTTAAGACATGGGCTCTTCCCTTTCCATATCACATATGAAGCGGTAGGCAACAGATTTGATTCGAACCCTATTCAATAGGTATGCAGCTTCATAAGTGCATAACTCCCTAAAGGAAATAGGTAACTCAGTACTACTCATCATAGAGCACACCATATCAAATAGGGTGTATCTGCTCCGCCCCGACATACCATCGTGCAATGGTGTATACGGAGGAGTAATGCTGAGAGAGAATCTCATTCTCCTTTAGAATAATCCAGAAATTCCGTACTCAAGTATTCTCCTCCTTGATCTCATCATAGGACATAGAATTTATACCCATATTTTGGTTCTCTACTTCTAACTTATATTCTGTGAATATCTCAAAAGGTTCGGACTTGTGTTTCAACAGGAACATAGGTCTGAATCTCGAAAGATCATCAGAGAACGTAATGAAGTATAAAGAACCAGTCCTGGTATGTGTAGACAGGGGACCTACATACATCAACATGTATCATCCCAAGAGTTTATTAACACTTTCTCTGTTTCCAGTAAACGGAGCTATGGTCATCTTATCTTTGTGACATGACTGGCGAGTTTCACAAGATGTAAATTCAAACTAATTTAAATATGCATCTTTATGTAACTCTAGCCAGTCGGGTCGCATTGATATGACCTAGTCTATAATGCCTCAAGAAGGATTCGTTCATTTCTGAACTCTTCCTCTTGTGTGTGTTCTGTATACTAAGAACTGTAGTTTGATTTAGAACATCAATGCTTTTAGATAACGTGCCTGAACCGATCAACTTTTGATATAGGAAATGTTCAAAACATTATCCAACAATACAAAATTTTATCATTTCTTTACTACTAAAGAGACTGATATGATTTTGTATATCAGGTTCGGTATCTAATTGCATTCGTTCAGAATCAATGTATTGGTATTACAGGGTGACAGTGACCGACAGACTTGGCTGCAACACTTGCCCCGTTTTCTGTCTCATGAAACTTATCACCCGTTCTCAGTTTTTCTACCCTTTTGTAGCCCTATGTAACAGATTACATATCTGGGATCCTGATCCGGTATCATATACCAAGGATGCGGAGGATACTGAGAAACAGTTCTGTATAATGAACACACCCGAAGATGATGCATCAACATGCACTCTCTTCGTTTGGGCGGCACGGGAAATCTGGTATTCCCCAATTTCCTGCTCTGTCTTATAACAATTATAAGTTGGAGCGGGACCAACGTTCCTCAGCTCAGTATAACAAGCGGGTTCGGTCAATTATCCGTATTATTATCTTGATTAAGGCGTGATATGGTCGCTACCAGGAGAGAGAGAGAAGAAAACACTCAGCGTGCGCTCTTGCAAGAATAGATTGGTTTTATTTTATCTAATCAGGATGGCTCCCACTGCTTTTTATCAAATCTTCCTTCAAACCCTAAAAGGAAAGACTAGCCGGGATTAATTACAGACTACAATTTCGCCAATCTTTCAGCCAGACCAGTGTCGGTATTTTGAGGGAGGTCCCCCGTGCTTTCGCACGAACCTAATTAATATAAACCTCGTTTTCCCAGAGGCGTAACCCCGTTGACACCTTTCTAGACACCTACTTGATCGGCTAATTGTAATGTATAAAACTCTCCCAGGAGTAACTCTTACTCACAGCGGGTATCGGGATCCAACTATCTCATAGAAGGTATGCAATCTCATTGCAAATTTCAACACTTGAAATTCCCGATAATCTTTTGCCCCTAGCGTGCTATGACCTTGACGAAAGCCAACAAACCATAGCCCGCTAGTCAAGTTCAACCCGTACATTTCTTGATCGAATTAAACCCACCCGCACGACCCTTGACGAAAGCCAACAAAGCCGCACGACTACCCTAATCCAATCGCATCGTATGCTAGCAGATAAGCAGCATATAGCTACCGCGCACTGCACCTTGATGAAAGCCAACAAATGCAGCACGAATACTATATGCAACTTATCTGAAATGACGGAGGGCTACGACAGGTTTTTCTGAAAACCTATTGCGTAATGAACTTGATATCGTTGTAGAATCAAATTATTTTGAAATGGACTGTTTTTGAGGCTTTTCTAGTTTTGCTAAAGGAGTCACTCCCGGTGAAGGGATCGTCGGTCCTTTCCTCGACGAATGAGGTGCGGGATATATCATATATATCACTGTGCAAAGCAAAAACACTTAAAAGCTATCAAAATACAAACCGAGTGTGTAGCATCTGCCAGTTATTGCTAAAGGAGTCACTCCCGGTGAAGGGATCTCGGTCCTTTCCCTATCGAATAAGGTGCAGGATATATCATATATACCGCTGTGCAAAGCAAGAACTGTAGCTACCTGTTTTATTTTGAAATTCGATTCTACAACATCTTAGGTTTCTTTTATTTCATTAATCACATTAATGAAGTCCCATCATTTAAATACCTAAACATCACAGATAAATACGACGTACACTTATGCCATCCGCATTCGCCTCGATGTCCCCTCGTGCACCGTTAGGTTAGGTAACTAACGGCAGAGCAGGGCAGGGCTAGCGCGGGTGTAAAACATAAGTAACGCCTATATAATATATCATATATACTATATACAGTATCTATCACAGAACATCACATGATCACATCACAGATATCGCAGCAGAAGAAACATATGAAATATTGGATATACTAGGACGTCCGTGTTTTCAATACGAGCCAGTATAAAACACGGATTCCACGGTCACGATGAATAGCCAAACCCACACCCCTAGACCCCTACGAGAGCGGCAAGCAACCCTACCAATTCTGGAGTTAGAAGACCCGGACTCGACTCCTCGAGTTGGTCTCCCACTGGACTCCAGAACCCGGTTACTTGTGCCCTCCTCCTTAGGTCTATCCTAGTGCGGAATGTTAGTAATATGTATGCCCTAAAGGCCATTATATGGATAGTGGAAACTTGGACATATTATCTATGGAGATAGATGAATTTCTTGCTCAACATGATAGTACGCTATCTGGTTTACTTTATCTGTACATGTAGATTTAATCATTTACACATGTTGATAAAGCCCAAAGAATATTTGCTTGACTACTGTGATTATGATGCAGATCATACTAGTGGGGCACGTGTAGTCTATAAGCATATCCTTGAACTGTTCCTAGTCGAGGGTGTATCGAGACAGGGCATCGATATTCCAGAGTAGACTAGCGTATACTATTCTTGTCCCATATGATGGGCGATGGATGATCCCATATCCATCTGGTGAGGAGACACCAAAGATTGTATGCGGGTGCTCAGTGGAGACTGGGTACACTGAACGGACTCACAGAGAACTCCTATGTGGTATTATATCTATCGTCGGATAGCAGTTCTCAGGGAACACTGGTACAGGTTAGTCTGTAGACCCGAGATCGTCATAGAGTCTTGTGTGTCCTCCCACTATACTTTGATCTCCACCCTACCACGGCTCTACTGAGTCGTGCAAACAGGTGGTCTTTGGGTACAGTCCCGAGGCGCATGGAGGCAATGAGCGATAGGAGGGGTTTCGTCTCTCCTGGTATTGGGGGTTGATGTTTTGCTATGCTCGATTGGCTATAACATGAAGTCCCTGGCCAGGGCTGCTGAGATTTACTGATAAGAGTTATCAGTAGTTTCTCAATCTGTTATGAGCCATACACCAGCATGACTTATTGAGTTACTGGGGTCGATGATACCATCCCTAGACTTGATATGCAGCATATCTGACGAAGAGACCGGACTGTACGGTAAGTGTTGCCAGTTGGCTCGACGGGAGTTTTTACAGCTTCGCTGGTTTTCTTCTGATCGCTTCAATACCCGGGTAGCCGTTATGTTTAGCTGACCTCTTGCGGCTTGTAGATGTTTGATATGATCATCATCTACTGCTGGCGTATTGACGAGTCTTAGAGTCCCACAATGAAGTTTCCTGGCTCAGGAAAAAAGATGTGGTGTGCATATGAGATATGCGCGGGACCCGATTAAATACGGTTATGTGATAACGTATATTTATCGGGCATTTTCTATTTGTCGGATCGTATGAGATATGACCGGTTTGCTAAATCAAGTGTTGATTTAACAAATTACATTTAGATTAATTCTTTAAGTAAATCCTTTTGTATGCATGCATGTATGCACATGATGATGTGCATGGACACATACATGCATACATAGTATCATGGTTGTTGATACAAGAATGATGGCAATATAAGACTTATATTGAAGCTTTTAATTTATATTTATCATTTTAAGTTAATGTAAAGAATATCCACACATGCTCCTTTATTCCTTAGTGGGTAAGCTTTACTTAACTTAATGAAAAGAATTTCCACCCATGCTTAATTCTTTAGGAAAAGAATTTCCACTCACAATTATGGTGGTAATGGAATAATGGTGATTATTCCTTTCTTATCACTATAAATAGCTTCATATGTGATATGAAACAAGATGCACACAACAAGGAAAAAATTGAGTGCAAGGGTGTGAAGAATACACGTTATCATATGTGATATGATAGAAAGCTCAAGCCACCATTATCTTCTTCTTCCTCTCTTGATTTCTCTCTTGAGTGAAGATTGACAAAAGAAAGGATTTCAATTGAAGAACATAAACCACATTATCATACTACACACATCTAGCCGATTTGTGTAGGGTGTTTACTCTACTTCGTTTGCGAAACAAGTAAGGTAAGGAGCTTTGGGCAAAGGGACTTCGGGTGGATCATCGTGGACAAGGAAGGCTTCCATCGATCCGTTTCAAACTCTCATAGTGCCAAGGAGTCACCGAGGAAGATCTACAAAGGTTGTAATCTTTCCTCTTAGTGATAGTTTTACATTTGCATGTGATGCTTATTTGTATGAATCCCTAAAACTTCTAGTTTCGATTCTTGTCGGGTTAACTTAACACCTCTAAAATTTTGATTATGGCATGTGTGATGCTACCGAACCCTTGACGAGGTGCTAGGCCGGCCCTACAGTGGTATCAGAGACAGGCTAGAGCTTTAGGCGATGCGTAGGCGATGTTAAACGTCCGATCGAACCACGAAACACCAATTTGGACCGCTCTCTGGAAATTTTTTGAAAATTGGATTTTTCCAAATTAAAAGGTCTTAAAAAATTCAGCAGGCGTTTTTAAGAATTACCATATAAAAATTTTTTGATGATCTCTTCAAAGCGCCGCGGATGGGCGGCCAAAGCATGGCTTTGGTCGCGCATCCGCGGCCGTACAGTGAGGTCAGGAAAAAATCTTTTTTGCACAGGACCTGATTAATTCAGTACATGCCCCTGGAATATTTTAAACTTGCTCAACTGTTGAGTTTTCTGGAGATATATTGGATTTGGTGATTCGATTAGAAAAGGTTTAACTTCGTTCAGATTTTCAGATTTTTAGAACGTGTTAAAATGTTTGAACGAATATTAGAAACACAGATTTTTCCCGTATTGGAAAAATTCCAAGTGTTGGATTTTTCCCTAGTTCGAAATTTTCGAAAAACATGCAAGCGTATCTGTGGACACTCTAGAAGAACATAACTTTAACTCGATTATGTGACCGTCAAAACTGTCACTGAACCTTAGGGTTTGTGGTAGTTTAGCGTTGCCACATGTGAGGCGTTGGTTTGGCCCTTCTACGGTTGGTCCATAAGGGGCTGTGGCATGTTCTAGAAATTTTTGAACTCGGCTCAAGTGTTGTGCAGTTTGGGAAATCTTGGGTGTTTGTTTATTCGATCGAAGAGTTTAACATTGTCTATTTATCTGAAATGTGATACAATATGTGGAATTCATATAGTTAGGCATGAAATACGAAGTATGTGATATTTCGAATTTATGATGTCTAAGGTGATTGTGGATTCCAAATGTTGTAGTTTTTCATTTGATTTTCTGCGACCGTAAGTGTAGTATGTGGTGTATCACCGTTTTCGTTGCTATACGTCAACGACAATCGTGATACGCATACTTACTTACGTTGATGATATGAGATATTATGTGTTGCTGAGATATGATGAGTAGGATTGTCGCGACTGAATAGCCGGGGGTTTTTATGTGAGATGAGAGTTTTATTTTTCATTCATGTATAAATCAATTGTATATTATTTACTTTTCCGCATTAGGATAGACCCAAGGAGGGGAGCACAAGTGACCGGGTTCTAGGGTTCAATGGGAGGCCATCTCGAGGAGTCGAGACCGGGTCTCCTAAACTCTAGAATTGGCGGGATCACTTGCCGCTCTCGTAGGGGTCTAAGGGTGTGGGCTTGGCTATTCATCACGACCATGGAATCCGTATTTTCTATTGTTGGCTCGATACAAAATACGGACATCCTAGATATCCTTTTATATGCTTCTTCTGTTGATATTCTGTAATGTGATTACTTAGTATCTGAGACGAATGGATTATTATTATATATATGATATATAATAAACGTTGCTTATATTTTACACCCGCGCTAGTCCCGCCCCGCTATGCCGTTAGTTAAGTAACCTAACGGTGCATAACGGGACACTGTGGCGAATGCGGATGGTATAAGTATACGTTCTATTCTGTGATGGCTTAGGAACTTAGATGATGGGATCACATTAATGAAATTAATGTAAAGAAAAGAAACCTAATGATGTTGCAGAATCAGATTTGAAACAAACTCGGCTTTTTATGAAAAATGCAAGTTTCAAGAAGATGCGGAGCTTAAGCCACTCCTTTTCCTAACCGTTTGATTCTGCAACGAGATCAAGTTCAAAGCGTTAAAGGTTTTCTTAAAAACCATCCGCAACCCTCCGTCATTTTAGGAAGTAGAGTACTTAGTATTCGTGCTGCGTATGTTGATTATAGTCAAGGCGTAGTGTACGGTAGCTAAGTGATGTCTTCCTACAAAGCATATGATGCGATTAGTTAGGACATTCATGTGATTATGTTGATCATAGTCAAGGGTCATATGGGTGGGTCTAATTAATCACGAAATGACGGGTAGAATTTGACTAGTACTTATGATATGTTGACCATAGCCAAGGTCATAAGTGACTAGGGGTAAAAACCATATCGGGAATTTCAAGAGTTGAAATTTGCAATGAGATTGCATATCATCTATGTGATAGTTGGATCTCGATCTCACTGTGAGTAAGTGTTACTTCTAGGAAAATTATTCCTGGCTAGTTTTCTTTTCAGGTTTTGAAAGAAAATTTGATTAAAAGCAGTGGGAGACATTGATTAGATAAAATAATAACCAATCTAATTCTTTGAAAGAGCAATTCGCTAAGTGTATCCTTTTCTCTCTCCGAATGGCAGTTACAGATGTCAGGACTTAAGCTTCTACTTGAGAAAAATAAACTGACAGAACCAAATTATAAAGAATGGTTGAGGAACTGGAACATTGCACTCTCATATGATAAGGTATCATATGTCCTCAATACTGAAGCCCCACCCGTCCCAGGACCTGAATCTTCTGTCGCGGATAGAGAGATCCGAAAAACTTGGGAGAATGACTGCAACACGGCCAAGTGCCTCGCGCTCGCTTCTATGGACAATGTCCATCAAAAGCAACACGAGAATATGGATGTGCAATCCATCTTTCTTCACACAAAGGGTTGTATGAAGAGCAATCTCGTACCTTGAGATACGAGGCATCTAGAAAGCTGTTTCAGATGCGAATGGCCGCTGGGGCATCAGTTGGAGACCATGTTTTGAAAATGATTGGTCTTATTGAAGAACTTGAGGGACTGGGATGGACTATGGATAATGAACAATATACGGATATTGTTCTACAGTCTCCCCCCTGCCTTTGCTCCGTTCATAGTAAATTTCAATATGAATGGTTTGGAGAAATCATTGCCTGAACTTCTCAATATGTTGAGAAGTGCAGAGAACACATTGAAAACGGCAAGGACTCCCGCTCTGCTTGCTGGGCCATCTTCCTCTTCATTCCCAAAAGCTAAGGCCAAGGGAAAGAAGAAGAAGAAGTCTATCACACAGAAAGGTGGAGTTAGAAAGGCGAAGGGGAAAGACAAAGTCGGGGCTGTGGGAAGCAGGAAAGGAGAATGTTTTTACTGTAAAAAGTCAGGACATTGGAAACGCAACTGTGCTAAATATCTTGCTGATCTCAAGAAGAAGAAGCATGCTGATGCTTCCACTTCAGGTGTGTTTGTAACTGAAAACTGCTTTTCTTTAAACTCTGCATCCTGGGTATTGGATACCGGTTCTGGTTCTCACATCTGCAATTGTATGCAGGGATTGAGAAATAGTAGAGTTTTAAAAATTGGAGATCATACTCTGCGGGTTGGAAATGGTTCCAATATACATGCTGTATCCGTGGGAGAGTATCATCTAGGGTTGCCTTCAGGAAGTATTTTGGTTTTGAACCCGTGTTATTTTGTACCAAGTATGCTGTGTAACATAATATCCGTTTCTTTGTTGGACAATGAAGGATATCATTTTATGTTGCAAAATAATGTTATGAATATTAACCTGAATCAAGAGTTGATTGGGTTTGGTACACTAAATAACGGTATTTACATCCTGAACCAACACACAGTTTTCAATATACAACATACTAGTAAAAGAATGTTTTCAGATATAAATGAAGCTTTTCTTTGGCATTGTAGACTTGGTCATATTAATGAAACAAGACTAAACAAGCTACATAAAGATGGATATTTAAATCCGTTTGAATATAAATCTTATGCGACTTGCCAGTCTTGTATCAAAGGTAAAATGACCAAAACTCCGTTTAGTGGACACGGAGAGAGAGCTGGTGAACTCTTAAGTCTCATACATAGTGATGTATGCGGACCAATGTCTACACATGCAAGAGGTGGTGTTTCATACTTCATCACTTTTACTGATGATTTCTCAAGATTCGGACACGTGTTTTTGATAAAGCACAAATCTGAAGCTTTTGAGAAATTCAAGGAGTATAAACTTGAAGTAGAGAAGCAAACAGGC
The DNA here is from genome assembly GCA_030015575.1 of Agapanthus africanus. Lineage (NCBI taxonomy): Eukaryota > Viridiplantae > Streptophyta > Magnoliopsida > Asparagales > Amaryllidaceae > Agapanthus > Agapanthus africanus. The sequence goes on from JASDDO010000004.1 coordinate 236,171,375, forward strand.
TTGAGCATCAAGAAACTTCGATCGGATCGAGGTGGAGAGTATTTAAGTACATAGTTTCTAGACTTCTTAAAAGAGAATGGGATTCTCTCTCAGCTCACTCCTCCTTACACACCGCAGCACAATGGTGTGTCAGAACGGAGGAATCGTACCCTATTGGATATGGTACGATCCATGATGTGTGATGCTGAGTTACCGCTTTCCTTTTGGGGACATGCATTGGAGACGGCAATGTATCTATTGAACAGGGTGCCAACCAAGACCGTGTCTACCACTCCATATGAGATGTGGAATGGAAAGAGACCATCTCTTAAAAGGTTTAGGATTTGGGGTTGTCCGGCTTTTGTTAAAAAGCAGAATCCAGACAAACTCGAGACACGATCGGTCATGTGTAAATTTGTGGGGTATCCAAAACATTCGTATGGATATCTATTCTACCACAAAGAGGAACAAAAGGTGTTTGTTGCTCAGCATGCCACATTTTTGGAAAATGAGTTCTTTATGGAAAGTACTAATGGCAATGTGGTAGAACTAGAAGAGGTTCTAGAAACACAAATTACTCAGGAGGAATTGGTTGAAACTGATGTTGCAGTAGAACTTCAAGAACCTCAGCCACTCAGGAGGTCTAGTAGAACTTCTCACCCACCAGAAAGATACTATGGGTTTCTCATAGATGGTGATAGAGAAGATTGCAACATGGATGATGATGACCCTACTAGTTTTCAGCAAGCTATCATGAGTGGTGACTCAGTGAAATGGCTGGAAGCAATGAGATCTGAAATGGAGTCAATGTACACCAACAAAGTATGGACTTTGGACGTTGCGCCTCCTGGGATAAAACCCGTTGGGTGCAAATGGATCTTTAAGAGAAAGATTGGTGTAGATGGACAGGTGGAGACCTATAAAGCAAGGCTTGTAGCGAAAGGTTTTTGTCAAAGACCAGGCTTGGACTATGATGAAACTTTCTCTCCGGTAGCAATGCTTAAATCCATTAGGATCCTACTTTCTATTGCTGCTCACTATGATTATGAAATTTGGCAGATGGACGTGAAAACAGCATTTCTAAATGGTGATTTAGAAGAATGTGTTTTTATGGATCAGCCAGAGGGCTTCATTGATAGTGGGAGCAGCGGGAAAGCATGTAGATTTCTTAAATCCATTTATGGATTAAAGCAGGCCTCAAGGAGCTGGAACATCTGCTTTGATGATACAATCAAAGAGTTTGATTTTGTCAGAAATGAAGATGAACCATGTATTTATAAGAAGATTGTAGGGAGTACTGTCACATTCCTCGTATTGTACGTTGATGACATTCTCCTGATAGGAAATGATGTTCCTATGCTACAATCGGTCAAACTATTCTTATCACAAAGGTTCTCCATGAAGGACCTGGGTGATGCCTCGCGCATTTTAGGCATTAGGATCTATAGAGATAGATCCAAGAGGTTATTGGGACTGTCCCAATCAAAGTACATAGACACCATTCTAAAGAGGTTTAGTATGGAAGATTCCAAGCGTGGTGCCTTGCCTGCTAGTCATGGAATCACTCTCTCTAAGGACTTCTGTCCGAAGACTGATGAAGAGAGAGCTCGCATGAGCGTTATACCCTACGCTTCAGCCGTGGGATCTATAATGTATGCGATGTTGTGTACTCGCCCTGATGTGGCTTATGCACTGGCTGTAGTAAGCAGGTATCAATCCAACCCAGGGGAGAAACATTGGATAGCAGTGAAGAACATTCTTAAGTACTTGCGAAGGACTAAAGAATTGTTCTTGGTGTATGGTAATGGGGATCTCCAGATGGAGGCCTTTACCGATTCAAGCTTCCAAAGTGACAAGGATGATAGTAAATCAATCTCAGGGTTTGTATTTACCCTAAATGGAGGAGCGGTTAGTTGGAAGAGTTCCAAACAGGACACCGTTGCAGACTCCACGATGGAAGCTGAGTATATTGCTGCAAGTGATGCTGCTAAGGAAGCCGTCTGGATGAAGAAGTTCATTGCGGAACTAGGAGTAGTTCCAACCATTGTTGATCCAATACCATTGTATTGTGATAATAATGGAGCTATAGCATTAGCTAAAGAACCAAGGTCCCATCAGAAATCTAGACACATCCTAAGGAGATATCATCTGATCCGGGGGATAGTTGATCGCCAGGAGATCGAGATTCGGAGAGTAGATACAAAGGATAACACAGCGGATCCATTCACCAAGGCACTTCCACAGCCTCAGCATGAGCGACTGTTTGAAATGTTGGGTATGAGATATGCCAATAACTGGCTTTAGTGCAAGTGGGAGATTGTTAGTAATATGTATGCCCTAAAGGCCATTATATGGATAGTGGAAACTTGGACATATTATCTATGGAGATAGATGAATTTCTTGCTCAACATGATAGTACGCTATCTGGTTTACTTTATCTGTACATGTAGATTTAATCATTTACACATGTTGATAAAGCCCAAAGGATATTTGCTTGACTACTGTGATTATGATGCGGATCATACTAGTGGGGCACGTGTAGTCTATAAGCATATCCTTGAACTGTTCCTAGTCGAGGGTGTATCGAGACAGGGCATCGATATTCCAGAGTAGACTAGCGTATACTATTCTTGTCCCATATGATGGGCGATGGATGATCCCATATCCATCTGGTGAGGAGACACCAAAGATTGTATGCGGGTGCTCAGTGGAGACTGGGTACACTGAACGGACTCACAGAGAACTCCTATGTGGTATTATATCTATCGTCGGATAGCAGTTCTCAGGGAACACTGGTACAGGTTAGTCTGTAGACCCGAGATCGTCATAGAGTCTTGTGTGTCCTCCTACTACACTTTGATCTCCACCCTACCACGGCTCTACTGAGTCGTGCAAACAGGTGGTCTTTGGGTACAGTCCCGAGGCGCATGGAGGCAATGAGCGATAGGAGGGGTTTCGTCTCTCCCGGTATTGGGGGTTGATGTTGTGCTATGCTCGATTGGCTATAACATGAAGTCCCTGGCCAGGGCTGCTGAGATTTACTGATAAGAGTTATAGTAGTTTCTCAATCTGTTATGAGCCATACACCAGCATGACTTATTGAGTTACTGGGGTCGACGATACCATCTCTAGACTTGATATGCAGCATATCTGACGAAGAGACCGGACTGTACGGTAAGTGTTGCCAGTTGGCTCGACGGGAGTTTTTACAGCTTCGCTGGTTTTCTTCTGATCGCTTCAATACCCGGGTAGCCGTTATGTTTAGCTGACCTCTTGCGGCTTGTAGATGTTTGATATGATCATCATCTACTGCTGGCGTATTGACGAGTCTTAGAGTCCCACAATGAAGTTTCCTGGCTCAGGCAAAAAGATGTGGTGTGCATATGAGATATGCGCGGGACCCGATTAAATACGGTTATGTGATAACGTATATTTATCGGGCATTTTCTATTTGTCGGATCGTATGAGATATGACCGGTTTGCTAAATCAAGTGTTGATTTAACAAATTACATTTAGATTAATTCTTTAAGTAAATCCTTTTGTATGCATGCATGTATGCACATGATGATGTGCATGGACACATACATGCATACATAGTATCATGGTTGTTGATACAAGAATGATGGCAATATAAGACCTATATTGAAGCTTTTAATTTGTATTTATCATTTTAAGTTAATGTAAAGAATATCCACACATGCTCCTTTATTCCTTAGTAGGTAAGCTTTACTTAACTTAATGAAAAGAATTTCCACCCATGCTTAATTCTTTAGGAAAAGAATTTCCACTCACAATTATGGTGGTAATGGAATAATGGTGATTATTCCTTTCTTATCACTATAAATAGCTTCATATGTGATATGAAACAAGATGCACACAACAAGGAAAAAATTGAGTGCAAGGGTGTGAAGAATACACGTTATCATATGTGATATGATAGAAAGCTTAAGCCACCATTATCTTCTTCTTCCTCTCTTGATTTCTCTCTTGAGTGAAGATTGAAAAAAGAAAGGATTTCAATTGAAGAACATAAACCACATTATCATACTACACACATCTAGCCGATTTGTGTAGGGTGTTTACTCTACTTCGTTTGCGAAACAAGTAAGGTAAGGAGCTTTGGGCAAAGGGACTTCGGGTGGATCATCGTGGACAAGGAAGGCTTCCATCGATCCGTTTCAAACTCTCATAGTGCCAAGGAGTCACCGAGGAAGATCTACAAAGGTTGTAATCTTTCCTCTTAGTGATAGTTTTACATTTTCATGTGATGCTTATTTGTATGAATCCCAAAAACTTCTAGTTTCGATTCTTGTCGGGTTAACTTAACACCTCTAAAATTTTGATTATGGCATGTGTGATGCTACCGAACCCTTGACGAGGTGCTAGGCCGGCCCTACACGGAAAAGTAAATAATATACAACGGGTGACATCTTCCGCTACCTGGAAGTGCCCCAAATAAAAGAATATTACATACAAGTTTTTACATGAATGAAAATGAAAAACACTCATCTCACATAAAAACCCCCGGCTATTCAAACACGACGATCCAATATAACATATCCAGCAACACATAACATCACATGTCATCAACGTAAGTAAATATGCGCATCCCAATTGTCGTTGGCATATAGCAACGAAACCGGCGATATCACATATTACACTTACGGTCACAGAAAAGAAAGTGTAAAACTACAACAGTTGGAATCCGCAACCACCTCAGACATCGCATGCTTGACCAAATGAATTACTTTGACATCGCATGCCTAACAATTATAAACCCCGCATTTTAGTCTCAAAATCGAAAACTCTTTTCAATATGAAGTCGGTCAATTCAACAGGATTCCCGACATCCTGATCGAATACTCGTCGCAAACTTCAGTAGGCGGCCGCACCCCCGATACCGTCGACGAAGTGCACCAAGGCGGAACACCGCTGCCGCGAGCATCCGGATGGATGCTTTCGGCAACGGGATTCTCCTACAGTCACTTGGTCGGGGCTATGGGGTGAGGCTGTCTATTAAGTTTACCCGGCGAGTATCCGCGTATGCTACGTGATTGCGATGGACTTTTGATCACATCAAAATTCCATGGCAACCGATCAAGTGAGACTAAACTGTTATGTTTATAACATTCATTCAGTTATCACATAACTAATTGTGAATTCCAATTATTGTATCCTATTCCGGATAAATAGAATATGTCAAACTTTCCGATCGAACAATCGAACACCCAAGTTTTCCGGATACAGATCAATACATGAAACAAGTCTAAAAACATTCAGTTCATGCCTCAGTACCAACGGTCCAGCCGTAGAAGGCTCAAGCCAACGCCTCACATGTGGCACGCCGTACTGCCCCAAACCCGAAGGTTCAAAGGGCAGTTCAAGACGGTCACATAATCGAGTTAAGGTTTGTTGTCTTCTAGAGGGTCCATTGCGTTACTTGCACTACTTAGAACGTCTTTAAACCACGGAAAAATCCAACACTTGGAAATTTCCCGACAGGGGAAAAATTGGGTATTTATATCCGGTCGAACTTTTTAACATATTCTAAAATTTATCCGGAAAGCCACACAGACAAAATTTGATAAACCGATCGAACATTCGAATCCCCAAAACAACCCCAGAAAATTCAACTGTTGAATAAAATTTAAAAATTCCCATAAAATCCAGCATCAGAAAAGAGGAGTTACTGTGCAAATATTACAGTGAGACAGGGTCGTACGGCCACGGAAACGCAGCATGAGCCATGCTCATGCCGCGGAACCGCGGTGGTATAGATGAATTAGGATGTCGTTTTGCACCATAACTCTTAGATCTTCCTGCTGAATATTTTAGCAATTTTTAATTTGGAAAAATCCACGTTTTCAGAAAAAGTACAGAGAGCAATTTGTATTAGGGTTTCGGGTTCGTTCGGAATTCAAACGTCGTCTAGACTTTGCCTAAGGCTCTAGCTAGGCTCTGATACCAGTAAAAGGTTCCTAGGCACCCTAAGGAGGTCTCACAAGGCATCAACCATGCCCGTTTCAAAAATTACGGTGCCGAGAAACCCTAGACTACGGATCGTTAGCTAGATGTCTAGGCGAAAGAAGCAACTAGTAAACTACTTTACTAAGGGAACGGAAATACAACCTTTGTAGATCCGGTCCTCCACCTCCATAGCTCCGCAATGAAGTCTCCTCGCTGTCCAAGTCGAACCCGGGGCTCTAGCGTCGGCTTCATCGGAGAATGGACGGGCTAGGTCGTCGATGACGATGCCGAAGATGATCTACGTCGAGGCAACACTAGATCAAGCTCTCACTTCACCAAGTCAAGAAACTTGTGAAGAAAACACACTTTACTACTTGGCAAGAGGAAGAGGATGAAGAAATAGGAAGTGGGTAGACTTTAGAATTGGATTTCTCACTCTAATTCATCAATCACCATTGATGGAGTCTTGCTTCTTCTTGAAGAAGAAGAAGAAGAAGATGAAGTTTATATTATGATAAGTTAATTAAAAGGAAAAGAAAAGGAATACTTATCATGATAATAACCATGGTCAAGTGTAGAGACTAAACTAAGGTTAAGTGAAGAGGTTAAGGTTAAGCATGAGACAAAATGGTCACAAAGTCAAAGCTTCATGAAGCTTCAAAGAAAGAAACAAAACTTGCAACCATTTCATTTCTTTATGCTTAATATTTTTCCAAAATAAATAAACAAACAAATAAATGAATAAATAAATAATTGATAAAACAAAACCCTAATTTCCAACTTAACCATGGTTTAATTCTTTACACTTAACCAAAAAGCATGTATCATCAAACATGATACAATCAAATGTACAAATGTATATCACATATACAATGTGCACAATCCAAGTGAGAAAATCCATTTAAAGTGAACCAATAGTAGTTAATGCAAAGTAATATATCAAATATATAATTATACATTAAATCATTAAATCAACACTTGATTTAACGATCCGGTCATATCGCATATAACCGACTAGTATCCAATGTATCGGCTTATCGAACCAACCCTTGATTCGATAACTAGGTTATATCGCATACAACCTGTCGATACATTCATCGCGAGAATGGAATACGGTATCATATACACGCATTATTCTCGGTCCCGGACATATCTCATATGCGCTCCTATTTCGTTTCGCTTGAGCCAGAAAACCTCTGTGTAGGACTCCAAAGACTCGTCAATACGCCGGCAGCAGATGATGATCATATCAAACACCCACAAGCCGCAAGCGGTCTGCTAAACGTAACGGCCACCCGGGTATTGAGCGATCAGAAGATCGACGAGCAAGCCCGCTCACACTCCAGTGAATCCAACCAGTAACACTACCGTACAGTCCGGTCTCGTCGTCTGATATGTCGCATATCTCGCCTAGGGGTGGTAAACGTCAGACCCCAATAGCTCGATAAGTCGTGTCGATTTGAGGTCTATAACAATTCGAGAAACTATTGGTAACACTTACCAGTAAATCTCAGCAACCCTGTCCAGGGATTTCCTGTTATAGCCAATCGAACACAGCGCAACATGTACTCCCTATACCGAGAGAGACGAATCCCCTCCTATCGCTCATTGCCTCCATGTGACTCGGGACTGTACCCAAAAACCACCGTTTTGCATGCCCTCTTGGACGTGGTAAGATGGAAATCAAAGCACAGTGGGAACCACACAAGACTCTATGACGATCTCGGGTCAACAGACTACTCTGTACCAGTGTCACCTGAGAACTGCCATCTGACGTAAGGTATAATACCATCTGGGAGTTCTCGGCGAGTCCGTCCAGTGTACCCAGTCTCTACTGAGCACCCGTATATCATCTCTGATGTCAAACACCGATGGATATGGGATCATCCATCGCCCATCTGTATGGGTCGAGAAGGTACACGCTAGTCTACACTGGTATATCGATGCCCCGTCTCGATACACCCACGACTAGGGACTTTGAAGGATGTACTTATGGACTACCATGTCCCCACTAGTATGATCCGCATCATAGTCCAGGTAGTCAAGTACACATCCTAAGGGCTTTACCAACATGTAATAGAGAGACAATCTGAGTACACGTTAAGGTAAAGAGTAACCAGATAGCATACTATCATGTCGAGCAAGAAAGTCCTCCCTATATATGTCCCAGCATCCACTACAATATACATCCTATGTACAGTAATGGCCTCTAGGGCATACATATAACTAACAAGTCCTACTTTGTAGTGACATGGCAATTATCGATGATGAAGTGTGTGAGCCGGCAAGCAGGTGTGCGTGGAACATACACATCATCGATAATGGTGCTGGTGTCCTGACAGCATGGTTTTAGTATAACAATAAACACATTTACACGTGTAATGCGATGCGAATAGCAAGAATATGCAGAAATCAACTAATAAACACAACAGTGAAGAATCTACATCAGCATAAAAAAATGTCATACAGTTTTGCCATTTGAAATAAGACGAATCGGGGTTTTTAGTAATATAAGGGCTACAGTGTTTTTAAGAAAAGGTGCGTCTTTTGAAATATCCGTAGAATTCCCTTACCTGTCATTAAAATACTCCCGATTCGTTAGTTTTGAAATAGGTATGACTCGGGTCTAGCCTGACATCTACTAAGCAAACTATAGATCTAACTGACAAGCTAATCGGGAAGGGTACAGAAACCACCTAAATTTGAGTCGATATATCTATATAAATATAATAGTCAGTGATCCCGCCTCAATAGTATCACGTACGATACAATATATCATATGACATCCTCAAGTCATGAGTGCGGATCTATCATCAATATAAAGCTCGTACGGTACATCTATCATACGACATCCCAAATCTGGGTACGGGTCAATATCACAATTATCTCATCAACTATCTGGTATCCTTATCGTCATATCTCATGATCTGGGGTACTGATCTAGTCTAGTACTAACCGATACCATATATATAGATATATGTGCGTGTATCGAGACAGGGCATCGATATACCAGAGTAGACTAGCGTATAGCTTCTCGACCCATGTAGATGGGAGATGGATGATCCCATATCCATTGGTGTTTGACATCAGAGACGGTATACGGGTGCTCAGTAGAGACTGGGTACACTGGACGGACTCGCCGAGAACTCCCAGATGGTATTATACCTTACGTCAGATGGCAGTTCTCTGGTGACACTGGTACAGGTTATTCTATAGACCCGAGATCGTCATAGAGTCTTGTGTGATCCCCACTGTGCTTTGATTTCCATCATACCACGTCCAAGAGGGCGTGCAAAACGGTGGCTTTTGGGTACAGTCCCGAATCGCATGGAGGCAATGAGTGATAGGAGGGGTTTCATCTCTCCCGGTATAGGGAGTTGATATTGCGCTGTGTTCGATTGGCTATAACAGGAAGTCCTTGGCCAAGGCAGCTTCAGAGATATACTGGTAAGTGTTATCAGTAGCTTCTCGACCCGTTATGAGCCTCATATTGACACGACTTATCGAGTTACTGGGGTCTGACGTTTACCACCCATAGACGAGATATGCGATATATCAGACGAAGAGACCGAACTGTACGGTAGTGTTACTGATTGGATTCGCAGGAGTGTGAGCAGGCTTGCTTGTTGATCTTCTGATCGCTCAATGCCCAGGTGTACGTTACGTTTAGCAGACCGCTTGCGTCTTGTGGGTGTTTGATATGATTCATCACTTACTGTCGGCGTATTGACGAGTCTTTAGAGTCCTACATAAGGGTTTCCTGGCTCAAGTGAAACGGAGTAGGAGCACATATGTGATAGGTGCAGGACCGAGATTAATACGATATGAGATACCGTATTCTATTCTCGCGATTTGTGACATTGATCAGTTGTATGCGATATAGCCGGGTTATCGGATCAAGTGTTGATTCGATAAGTTGTTACACATGATATTAGTCGGTTATAGCCGGATTATTAAATCAAGAGTTGATTTAATAATTTAATGTATAATTCTATATTTGATATATTACATTATATTAATTAGTATTAGCTCACTTCAGATTTATTTTCTCACTTGATTTGTGCATGTATATATATGTGATATATATTAATGTACATAGTTTTGTGTCATGTTTGATGATACATGATACATGGGTGTATGAGACTTATACCATGGTTGATATAATCTAGGGTTTGTAATTATCTAAGTAATTCAAAATTGGATGCAATTTTGGCAAGGCAAGAAGCTTGTAGAAGCTTATGGATGCTTTGACCAAAGTCTTCCCTTTTTGTTTCTCTTTTAGATTTTTATCAACCCAACCATTATACTAACCCTAGTAAAGTTTCTACATGAGTTAAGCATGATAGCTTAACTCAACCATGGGTGATGTAATTCATTTTGGATGAATAATTTTCATTAATTCTTCTTATTTTTCTTCAAGCTTCATGAAAAAGCTTGCTAGCTCTAATGGTGCTTTGAGAAAAAGTGTGAGAAAATCAATTCTAAAGTGAGCCCACTTCCTACTTCATCATCTTCTACTACTTTCCATGTAGGATAAGTTATTCTCTTCACAAAGTTCTTGACCTAGTGAAGGAATAGCTTGAGTTAGTGTCTTCCCGACGTAGATCATCTTCGGTCTCGAAGTCTTCGTAGAAAACACGTTCATTTCTTCGTGGAGCCTCTCTAGAGTCCAGAGATTGTGATCACAGCAGAGGGGACTACTACACGGAGCTATTTGAAGTGAAGGACCGGTCTACAAAGATTGTACTCCTTGCTCTCTTTACATATTGCAAAGTGTTTGGTTATGTTTCCGTATTGTTTCTAGTTAACGATTCTAGTTAGGGTTATCTAAATCGGCAAAATTTTAATTTGGATTGGATGATGCCTCCTGAAACCTTGCTGCCGTCGTAAGAAACCCTTCAGGATCGTTGTTTTTGAATAGCCAGGTTTTTTTTATGTGAGATGCGAGTTTTTCATTTTCATTCATGCAAAAAACTTGTATGTAATATTCTTTTATTGGGGCACTTTCGGATTGAGAAAGATGTCACTGTTGATATATATTATTTACTTTTTCGCATTTGGATAGACCCAAGGAGGAGAGCACAAGTAACCGGGTTCTAAAGTACAGTGGGAGACCATCTCGAGGAGTCTGGTCTGGGTCTCCTAACTCTAGAATTTATAGGGTTGCTTGCCGCTCTCGTAGGGGTCTTGGGATGTGGGATTGGCTATTCATCATGACCGCGGAAACCGTGTTTTATACTGGATTAAATTAAAACCCGGAAATCCTAGGATATCCAATATTTCATATGTTGTCTTCTGCTGCTAATATTCTGTGATGTGATCACATAATATTCTAAGATGGATACATTATATAATATATATGATATATTATAGACGCTGCTTATGTTTTTCACCCGCGCTAGCCCTGCCCCGCTCTGCCATTACTTACCTAACCAAACGTTGCATGACGGGACTTCGAGGCGAATGCGAATGGCATAAGCGTAGATTGTATTTATCTGTGAGCTTAGGTCACTTAAATGATGGGACATTGATTAATGTGATTAATGAAAGAAAATAAACCTAAAGATGTAGAATCGAATTTGAAACCCACTCGGTTTTTTACGAAAAAGCAAAGTTTCAAAAAGCGGAGCTTAAGCCACTCCTTTTAAAACTATTTGATTCTGCAACGAGATCAAGTTCAAAGTGTTAAAGGTTTTCACAAAAACTATCCGCAACCCTCCGTCATTTTAGAAAGTAGAGTACTTAGTATTCGTGCTGCGTATGTTGACCATACTCAAGGCATAGTGTACAGTAGCTAAGTGATGTCTTCCTACACAGCATATGATGCGATTAGTTATGACAGTCACATGATTATGTCGACCATAGCCGAGGGTCATGTGGGTGGGTCTAATTAATCATGAAATGACGGGTAGAACTTGACTAGTGCTTATGATATGTTGACCATAGCCAAGGTCATAGGTGCTATGGGTAAAAACCGTAATCAGGAGTATCAAGTGTTGAAATTTGCAATGAGATTGCATACCTTCTATATGATAGTTGGATCCCGATACCCACTGCGAGTAATTGTTACTCCTGGGAGAGTTTACACTTTATAATTAGCCGATCAAGTAGGTGTCTAGAAAGGTGTCAACGGGGTTACGCCCGTGGGAAAACGAGGTTTATTTTAATTAGGTCCGTGCAAAAGAACGGGGAACCTCTCTCAAAGTACCTGCACTGGCCTGGCTGAATGATTGACGAACTTGTAGGGTGTAATTAATCCCGGCTAGTCTTTCCTTTTAGGGTTTGAATGAAGATTTGATAAAAACAGTGGGAGCCATAAAATATATAACCAATCCAATATTATAAGAGCGCACATAGAGTGTTTTCTTCTCTCTCTCCAGGTAGCGACCATGTCATGCTTTAATCAATATAATAATATGGATGTATTGACCGAACCCGCTTGTTACACCTGTTGGCTAAGTGCCCTCAAGTCAATTATTGGATCACATATACGTGATTGCAATGATTGAGGGAGGACCTATACTGGTAGGACAGTCTTACTCGAGATGATAGTATGCTATTTGGTTTGTCTTTATCATCGTGTACATGCTTCAGGAGAATTTACAGATCACTATTACTGTTAGTGATATGTATGCCCTAGAGGCCATTACTGTACATACGATGTATATTGTTGTGGATGCTTGGACATATATATGGAGGACTTTCTTGCTCGACATGATAGTATGCTATCTGGTTGCTATTTATCTTAACATGTACTCTGATTGTCTCTATGTTAAATGTTGATAAAGCCCTTAGGATGAGTACTTGACTACCAGGACTATGATGCAGATTATACTAGTGGGGATAGTGTAGTCGCTAAGTACATCCTTCAAATGTTCCTAGTCGTTGGTGTATCGAGACAGGGCATCAATATACCAGAGTAGACTAGCGTATAGATTCTTGACCCATATAGATGGGCGATGGATGATCCCATATCCATTGGTGTTTGACATCAAAGATAGTATACGGGTGCTCAGTGCGGACTGGGTACACTGGACAGACTTGCCGAGAACTCTCAGATGGTATTATACCTCACATCAGATGGCAATTCTCTGGTGACACTGGTACATGTTAGTCTGTAGACCCGAGATCGTCATAGAGTCTTGTGTGATTCCCACTGTACTTTGATTTCCACCTTACCACGTCCAAGAGGGCATGCAAATTGGTGGCTTTTGGGTACATTCCCGAATCACATGGAGGCAATGAGCGATAGGAGGGGTTTCGTCTCTCCGGTATAGGGAGTTGATGTTGCGCTGTGTTCGATTGGCTATAACTGGAAATCCCTGGCCAGGGTTGCTGAGATTTACTGGTAAGTGTTATTAGTAGTTTCTCGAACTGTTATGGACCTCATATCGACACGACTTATTGGTTACTGGGGTCTGACGTTTACCACCCCTAGACTAGATATGCGACATATCAGACGAAGAGACCGGACTGTACGGGAGTGTTACTGATTGGATTCACAGGAGAATGTACAGGCTTGCTTGTTGATCTTCTAATCGCTTAACACCTGGGTAGCTGTTACGTTAAGCTGACCGCTTGCAGCTTGTGGGTGTTTGATATGATCATCACCTACTGCCGGCGTATTGACGATTCTTTAGGGTCTTACACAGTGGTTTCCTGGCTCAGGCAAAACGGAGTAGGAGCACATATGTGATATGTGCGGGACCGAGAACAATACATATATGTGATACCGTATTAGATTCTCGCGATATGTGATGTCGGCCAGGTATATGTGATATAGCCGGGTCATCGGATCAAGTGTTGATTCGATGAACTCATACTTGTTATATTAGTCGGTTATTTGTGAAATAGCCGGATTATCGGATCAAGTGTTGATTCGATAATTTAATGTATAATTATATATTTGATATATTATATTACATTAACTAATATAAGCTCACTTAAAGATTCTTTTTCTCACTTGGATAATACATTGATGTATATGCGATATATGTTAATTGTATTATTTTATTTTGTTACTATATATATTATATATGTGATATATAATATTGTAACATGTTAGGGTTACAAATGCAACATGGTTGTTGAGTTTAAACTAAGTTAGGGTTTGGATTAGGGTTAGCTTTTGGTTTAGCTTTTGGATGAAGCTTTGACATTTGTCATCTAGCTTGATATTTTGTGTAGATATTCTTTAACCCAACCCAAACCCTTAACCTATGGTTTATTCTCTACAAGGGTTAAGCCTTTCATTCTTAACCTATGGTTGCAATTGTAACCACAACAACAATTCATTATTCATCACAAAAGAAATTCTTTCTTCTTCCTCTCTTGAAAAAGCTTCACTAGCTTTTGGGTTTGTGATGATTTTGAGTGAGAAATTGAAAATAAATGAGAGCAAAATTCCTACTTCATCATCCTCATCTATTCTAGCCACATAGATTAGGATGTTTGCTTTACTAATACTTGATTAGTGAAGCAAGAGCTTGGGTTAGTGTTTTTTCAAGGGAGATAATCTTAGTTCTTGAAGATTAGAAGCAAGGTTGCATCTTTCTCTTCATGGAGCCTCTCTAGAGTCTGGGTACTTGATGATCGCAGCGAAGGGACCTCAACTCGGAGCTTATGAAGCGAAGGAACGGACTACAAAGGTTGTAATCCCTAACTCTTAGATGTTAATGTGTTAATATGCTTGATTCTCTAGTTAAAGTTCCTAGATTTATGGTTATCTTCAATGGAAAAATTTTAACTTGGCATGGATGATGCCTCTCAAAACCTTGCCGCCGTTGTAGGTATCCCAACAGTGGTATCAGAGCCTAGCTAGAGAATTAGATGGATAAGTAAAGGATTACGAAACCGAAACAACTCCTCAACACCCGATATCAAACCCTAGTTTCTGTCGAATTTAAAATGAGCTCTAAAAATTTTTCAAACATGTGCAGAAGATTGTATGAGATACATTTTGAACATGGACCAAACCCTATCCCCCCTGCTCGGATTTTGGCCGAGCATATGGCCAAGAAATCCGAGCAGGCCGGCTCCCCAGTATATTCTGGGCTCGTGGTTTGGGTCATGTTCAAGTCTCTAGCGTTTGGTATTTTTGGTGTTGTTTATTTTTTCTAAAATTACATGTGATGTTAATTTACTGCATTAAAAATTCAGAGTGTTTTGTATTCGCAATTCTAGCTTTGTTTCGGTTTGTTTAGACAGTGTTAAAAGTTTGAACGGATATCAATAACTCACTTTTTCCCCTGTCGGAAAATTTCCAAGTGTTGCATTTTTCCTTAGTTAAAGAACATTCAAAGTCGTGCAAATAACGCGGTGGACCCTCTAGAAGAACAAAACCTTAACTCGATTATGTGACAGTCAGAACCACCTCTAAACCTTAGAGTTTGTGGTAGTTCGGCATTGCCACATGTGAGACATTGGTTTGAGCCTTTTACGGCTGGACCGTTTGTACTGTGGCATGTAATGGATGCTTTTAAACTAAGTTCAAGAGTTGAGAAAATAGGGAAATTTTGGGTGTTTGTTGATTCGATCAGAATGTTTAACATCGTCTAACATTTTCTGTAATGTGATACAATGTTTGGAATTCACAAGTACTTATGAGATAGCTAATTTGAATGTTATAAATCTAGCACTTTAGTCTCAGTTGATCGGTTGCCATGGGATTTTGATGCCATCAAAAGTCCGTCGCAATCACATAGTGTACACGGATACTCGTCGGGTAAACTTAATAGATAGCCACGCCCCATAGCCCCGACCAAGTGACTGTAGGAGAACCTCGTCGCCAAAAGCATCCGTTCGGGTGCTCGCGGCAGCGGTGTTCCGCCTTAGTGCACTTCGTCGACGGCATCGTGGGTGCGGCCGTCTACTAAAGTTTCCTACAAGCATTCGTTCAGGATGTCGGGAATCTTGTTGAATTGCCCGACTAGATATTGAAAAGTGCTTTCGATATCGAGAATAAAATGCGGGGTTTATAATTGTTAGGAATGCGATGTCTAAGGAATTTTTTGGTTAGGCATGTGATGTCTAAGGAGGTTGCGGATTCCAATTGTTGTAGTTTTACACTTTCTTTTCTGCGACCGTAAGTGTAATATATGGTGTATCGCCGGTTTCGTTGCTATACATCAATGACAATTGGGATACGCATATTTACTTACGTTGATGACATGTGATGTTATGTGTTGCTGTGATATGTTATATTGGATCGTCGTGTTTGAATAGCCGGGTGTTTTATGTGAGATGAGAGTTTTTATTTTCATTCATGTAAAATTCATTGTATGTAATATTCTTTTATTGGGGCACTTCCGGGTTGAGGATGATGTCACCATTGTATATTATTTAGTTTTCCGCATTAGGATAGACCCAAGGAGGGGAGCACAAGTAACCGGGTTCTAGGGTCCAGTGGGAGACCATCTCGAGGAGTCGAGACCGGGTCTCCTAACTATAGAACTGGTATATTTGCTTGCCGCTCTCGTATGTGTTTAGGGGTGCGGGATTGGCTATTTATCACGACCGTGGAATCCGTGTTTTATACAGGCTCGCAATAAAACACGGACCTCCTAGTATATCTAATATTTCATATGTTTCTTCTGCTGCGATATCTGTGATGTGATCATTTGATATGTTAAGATGAATACAGGATATAGTATATGTGATATATTATATACACGTTGCTTATGTTTTACACCCGCACTAGCACTTCCCCGCTCTGCCGTTAGTTACCTAACCTAACGGTGCACGAGGGGACATTGAGGCGAATGCGGATGGCATAAGCGTACGTTGTATTTATCTGTGATGTTTAGGTAAACTAAAATGATGGGACTTCATTAATGAGATTAATGAAATAAAATAAACCTAAAGATGTTGTGGAATCGAATTTTCAAAAACAGGTAGCTCTAGTTCTTGCTTTGCAAAGCGGTATTCCTTGTAGAACATCAAGCACCTTATTCGATAAGGAAAGAGCCGAGATCCCTTTACCGGGAATGACCTCTTTAGCAATAACTAGCAGATGCTACACACTCGGTTTGTCTTTTGATTGCTTCTATAGTTTTTGCTTTGCATAGTGGTATTAGTGAAATATCATGCACCTCATTCGATGAGGAAAGAGCCGAGATCCCTTCACCGGGAGTAACCACTTTAGAAAAACTAGTAAAAGCCTCAAATGTCTATATGAGAGGTATTCTTGTGATCCGTCACGAGTTTACTTTAGAAGATGCCATTATATTTATTGTTCTAAACATTTGGATTAATGCTTATTAGGTAGAAATTGTGAGTGCTTGTCATGATCAAGAGCATTAAATGTGGCATGTGCTTTGTTGATGACTCATGGTGTTATTTTTTGTGCAATGTCCATTTTTTTGATTGATTATTGTGTGGGATTGATGGGTGAAGAGAGAGAGAGGGCAGCCACATATAGTGTGGGGCTTGGTCTTGTGATTATTATGAGAGCTCTCACATTTTCATCCCACACAATAAGCAAGCTCTTCTTCTTCTTCACTAGCTTTTTTCTTGTGCTCACAAATTCCTCCAATGGCTTCTTCTTCAACCTCCATCCATACTATCTCATGTGTTGAAAATCAATGGATGTAATGAGACAAAGTTATCACACACATTCTCTACTTTACCTTGGATATGTCGGCTAGCAAACTTCATGTCCGAGTTGCTTAGATTTGAAGCGGGAGCCCGTATAAAGATTCCTCGATGTGGTACCACTTCGACAAGAGAGACCGGAGAGCGAACTTCGTCAGGGCAGCCGTGACATGTATGGGACGGAGATTGAAGACCAAAGGACACAGATCGATCGGTATTGTCACGACCCGAAATAGCACATGACTGGCCCTTGAATCATATGAAGTCTATAGGACCTCATCTAATTCAGGTAAGCCAAAAGCCCAGCAATCTAAAACCATTTTAAATAATAAATAAAGGAAAAATAGTTTTAAGAAGTGAAGAAAACATGTTTTAAAAACAAGGTTTTTAAATAAGTAAACCGAATTTGCATTTTTAAAATCTATAGTCCTTTTTAAAATTTCGGCAGAGTTTCTTTTGTAAATACTGGCCCCGAATGGGGTACAACAAGAATAATATATGCGCAATGATAAAAGGCATCCCCAAGCGGGAGCTAGCTCTTCGTCAATCGACGGTCACAACCAAGCAAGCAATATAATATACAACGCCGAAGGGCGAGGATCAAAAATGAAAAAGAAACTTTAAAATATCATGAAAACAATAATACTACAACGCGCGACTCTAAGGTCGAAATAATACACAACTGGTTTTCTAAGTCTGAAATAATATACAAGTTTGGTAGATGGAATTACTAGATACAACTGATAAAAATAAATACAATGGTGGTCACGATGTGAGTGAACCCACCTACCAAAGCAATCACCCAGAAAGGAAGCAGTGTGCCAGAAAATCCGCAATGAAAGCTGTACGGCAAAACCTGTAAGAACTGTGGCACAACGGGGGTGAGTTGCCAACTCGTGAATAGAAAACATCACAGAGAAGAAATCGTATGCATGATACAATCCTAGGTCAATACGATCAGTAATAATAATATCCTCAATATGAATAAGTCTGAAGCATGAAAAGGTGGCCAGGGTAAACATCTATACATAAGTGTAATCCCATGTGCTCGTGTCAGTGCCTCAGGTAATAACATATCATAAATATGTGGTATGATCAATGTAATCAACAAGAATCAATGTCAACTGTATCATGAAGTCTATAAGTATATGGATATCATCCAACTATGTGATCAATGCCATCAATATCAGCTATATGTATGTGGATCTCGTCCACGTGTCACCCAATGACAATGAGCATCATGCATGAAAATATCATAAAGCATATGCATGGAAGTATGAGGATGTAAATCAACATGTGTCCCTCGCGACATATCAAAATCATGGAACCTGAGTGTCTAGCATCGACACTCGAAAACATCATGAAACCTGTGCCTAGCATCGACACATAAATCCTCATATATATAGGGCTCCGTCAGCGGAATCGGCCCTCAACCCCGGCGATACGGGTCGGCCCGTATCCATCTCTCATCTCTGGTCAATATCCTCCGGATAACCGCCAGATCTAACCAATCACCGGTAGGTAGTAGTCCCTCTGCCAGGCTCACCGTCTACTACAAAGAGATCCGTTCTCGCCCCGGGGTACCATACCGGGTCCACCATGTACCCGCAATCGGCCTCATCCGCCTCCTTGAATCGGGTTTCACATGTCGCTCTCAGAACCGAGAAAATACATGGTGGACGCACTGAAATATCATATCAAGGGTAACTGGGTTTTTAAAACAATACATACTCTCTTTTGAAATACCCACGGTTCCCAAATCCAGTTATATCATAGAAACAACATATCTCAATGCGTATAATCATAAAGCATGATTTATGTGACATGTAAAGGAAATGTAAGCATATCAGTATATCATCCAACATGGAATAGTAATATGCACATATTGAGGGAAACCGCTCTTTTGAAATGAATCAGTTTTAAAAGTACCTTGCAGTTCCCAAATCTCTAATCAAGCCAGAATCATCTATGTATGTGCAAATACTTATGTATGCAAGTATGGGTGTACAATAGGTATGTGCACAGGTATGAGTGTACAATAGGTATGTGCACAGGTATGAGTGTACAATAGGTATGTGCACAGGTATGAGTGTACAATAGGTATGTGCACAAGTATGCCATGTAAGGGGGTCATATCCTGAATGCAACAGTCCTACAGTGTAGTGACATGGCAATTATCGATGATGAAGTGTGTGAGCCTGCAAGCAGGTGTACGTCGAACATATGCATCATCGATAATGGTGCTGGTGTCCTAACAGCATGGTTTAGATATAAAAATAACAAATTTGCACATGCGATGCGATGAGAATAGCAAGAATATGCAGAAATCAACAAATAAACACAACAATGAAGAATCTACATCAATCAAAAAATGTCATACAGTTTTTCCATTTGAAATAAGACGAATCGGGGGTTTTTAGTAAAATAAGGGCTACGGTGTTTTTAAGAAAATGTGCATCTTTTTAAAATATCCGTATAATCCCTTTGCCTGTCTTTAAAATACTCCCGATTCGTTGGTTTGAAATAGGTATGACATCGGTCTAGCCTAACATCTACTAAGCAAACTACAGATCTAACTAACAAGATAATCGGGAGGGGTATGGAAACCACCTAGATCTGAGTCGATATATATATATATATATATATATATATATATATATATATATATATATATATAATAGTCGATGATCCGGCCTCAATAGTATCACGTACGATACAATATATCATATGACATCCTCGAGTCATGAGTGCGGATCTATCATCAATATAAAGCTCGTACGGTACATCCATCATACGACATCCCAAATCCGGGTACGGGTCAATATCACATTCATCCCATCAATTATCTGGTATCCTTATCATCATATCTCATGAACTGGGGTACTGATCTAGTCTAGTACTAACCGATACCATTTATATAGATATATGTGCGTGTATGAAAACACGCCCAAAGGACCGTTAAAATCTCATGTCGTATCCCAAATACAAACCACATCATATCACCGATCTAACGGCACTATGCCCAATCTCATCGACTCATCTCCAAATATCATCCACTATCCTCATCATCCAGGTATAAGTATAACAAATAAGCATGTGTGAGCGTGTGGATGTAAACCTATTCTAGGGTTCGCAACTAGGAAACTATACTAGTTTACTTCTAAACCCTAATCTAACCATAGTACACCTAATCACATCTAGAATATCCATGTCACGCATAAAGCTATCATATATAGTATATATAGTATATTAAATATCGAACTGCGGGGGTGTTATACGCCATCCACCCGACTTCCCCCGTAGATATAATCTATTCACCTGCATCCTGCTTGTCGTTGTCGATGTCTCCTTCATCTTCTTTATCATATGGAACCCCCGTAAAGGTACTTACAAAGATAACACAATCGCAAATGCACATTAAACTCACATTGAAAAACCAAAACGACACGCTAAGTCCTATAGTTTAGAACCTATGGACTATGCTTTCAAAACCATCAAACAACCCTCGATATTGTCATACAAACGTCAAGTGATCGAGGTAAAACAAAAATACGCAAATCCAGAATTCAAAATAGGAGAAACGAAACTCCGAATCAAAACAACTCTGGAAAAAGGTCCCAGATTTTACCCTAGGTCAAATTGGTCAATTTTGCATATGCCAAAGGTCAATTTTACTAGAGATAAAACCCTGGAACAAAAACGAGTCACATCCTCACTACTCTGGCCGCAAATTGCGGCCAGAACGAATTAATTGACGGCCTGGGTTGAGGGCTAGGGGCTAGGGTTTTGGTGGTACACTCCAGGTTGCTTGCACATCACTCTGTGTTTGCAAAAGAATTTTCAGAGTCTCGGGTGATAGCACATTTCATTTAACCCTCACAGAATCCATAATTCTCCGATATCGGCTTTTCTAAATCTGTATTCCAGGATTCTAGTCTCTGGTTTAGGTCTGAATTCTAGCACTAGGGGGTTTGTGTGGCCTCTACTGAGCTCAATTTCACATCACAACTCTCAATTTCCATTAACCCTAACTAGAATTTTCAAAGTTCACCCAAACCACACAATATCGGTTCTAATCTAACATGGGGGTAAAAGCAATGGAAATACTAAGCTAAAGGTTCAGTAAATACCTCATTTGGCAACTCAAGAATTTTCTTGAGTTGCCCCAAGTGTCCAAAATCCTTGCTTTCTTGGTCCATGAGGTAGCTAGTGAGCTCTTGCATCTTTTTAATGAAATGGGACTTGGGGTTTTGAGGTGTTTTTCAAGGAGTTTTGGGGGGTTTTGTGGAGGAGGAAGAAAGGGGCAGCAGCAGTTGCAGCTAGAAGGAAGCGGGAGAGGAGAGAAATGTGTGAATAATTGAAGAGGGATGGCTCAAGACCCATGTTTGACCCCTCACCCTCTCTTTCTCTCTCTTACCCATACTTCTTATTCTATTCTTTTCTTTTCTATTTTCCTTCTCTCCTCAATAGTAACCCTAAAACAATTAACCCTTCACACAAAATCATGTAGGAAAATGTAATAAGTGAAAAAAGACATGGTGCATGTTTTGCACAAAACAAGCTTAAAATCCGATTAGCGATTTTTAATCGCGATTAGCACACAATTAGTGTATAATTAATCATAAAAACTTAAAATTTGCATAATTCACATAAAACACCCTCTTTTAAGTAATTTCTATAATTTTCCAAATTTTTCACAAATTTATCGGTATTTAATTATACTGCCTTATTAAAATATTCAATATTTTATTATTTAATTATAAAAATTCCCAAAAATAATAATTTTTTTTTGAAATGTTACAATCTTCCCCCCTTAAAGAAATTCGGTCCCCGAATTTAAATTTAAACTCATCAAATACTAAAACATTTAGTAAAAGTCCAAGTCGTCGGGGCTCCGAACTCATCAATACATAAAACGCATCATAGCGCAATGCATGCGCATGAACAATGAGCAGATAACCCGAAAAAAAAACTCCGACAAGTATCCCACAATCATCGGATTCATGGTAAAGACACAAATGTTAAATCCAAAACAAAACCAATATGATATACATCAAAATTATACATGTCGACATCAAATCCATACATGTAAATAACTGAAGGAAATGCATGCCAAACCTTTTTAAGTCGCTGTGCAATGCGCATAACACTGCACAGTGGCGGACGTCTATTGTAAGAAAATAATCATATATGTATATATCTTTTGTTTAATATGTGCATTCCGCCGTTTTGAAAACAACTTAGAAGGGTTCCCTTGTTTTAAACGTGTCGTGTCATATCAGACACGTAGGTAAATACTGAGGCTATAGCTCGCTTTTTGGAAATCCCTTCGATAACTATCAATGCATGTAAAATATATCCAGGTACTGTCCTCTGACTAGTCCTGCTCAGTACGAAAACAAATAGAAAATATCATAAAAACGTACTGCTCCATAAGGAATCAATCCCAAAATGTATATAAGAATACCCTGTGCGTCTGGTGCGCACGAAAATCAAAATCCATATATGTGCCATACATGTGCACAGAAACAACATCTAGGTGCAACGGGTGTACACGAAACATCTGTCATAGGCAACGTGTATGCCTGACAGCAAAATCAGGTGCATCTGATATGCACGAAGAATCTCGATTTAGTGCATCTGGTGTGCGCCAAAATCGCATCTCAAAACATGCGCTTAACACGCGCGAAAATCCAAATCGGTGCATCCATCATGCATGAAATCACGAAATCAACATCAATATCAGAATCGAAATCGACGGTATACACTACAGCTCAATCCAAATCAGGTATACCGCGGTATATAATCTCACAACTATGTGCATCAGCGTGCACAAATCAAATCAAAACACTAAAAGTGCATGTAAACGATGCTGAAAGCATAAGTCAAATCACATGCATAACATAGGTATGAAATCAAAATCAACATATCGAATAACATCAAATCGAAGTCCTGTGCAACCGTAGTTCACAAATACGTATCACAGCACTGCAAGCATATATGAACTATACTGAGTGCAAAAATCAAATCGTGTGCATATCATATGCACAAAATCAACTTAACTGTATGAAATCCATGAAGTCATAAGCATGTGCAGCCAAGGCACGAAAACGATATCAGGTGAAATAACTGTGCACAAATATGAATACCTAGTAGGTGCAACCATGGTGCACGAAAACAAATATCATGGAACTCTGCCATCAAGACTAAATCATCGAAATAGATCGCCCAAAATACCGAAATCCAAGGTGACGGATACGTGATAATCGAGTCACCATATCACAAATCAAAAATACCGTCGTCGATATATCCTCCTTCAAGGTCGAGAAGGTGTCGGTGCATCCAATGTTAGCAGAGCAAGATATCTACTTGCCTCCTGTTCATGGTCTGGCGTCCTCTGTCTCTGGGTCCTTATCTTCTCTTTGGATTACCAATCTCGCAATCCATCGGCTCATCGGCCCTGTCAGGTATGCTAACGGGGACGATTCCATCCTGGCACTTCTCTGGTTATCTCTCGGTCAATCCTCACGGCCACTCGTAAAGCAGCACGTCACTGGCACCGACCTCTGGTCCTCTGAATACACATCACACATCTGATCCTCAGTGCAAATCTTATTGCAGCAATGTCCTGGAAGGAATCCTGCTCAAGGTCTCTTCCGATCTCGCCTATGCCGAACTGTACGGAGGCTGGTACTCTTGCATAAGCTTTTCTAGCTCTCTGGACATCTGCACCCTCAGCACAGCATTTCCTCAGAAACTGGTCGCATCCAAACGCCTCTGTAAACATATCCGACCTTTAATCCTAACGGGGAGTAACAACAGCTCGTCAGCATCTCATACGAACTTCTTGTCCTACTTGTCTGTATCGTCGTCTACTTCGACGTCACGTCTCTATCTGTGCACTGCAATTGTCCTCGGCTACGGTCAATCCAAAGTCTCTCACACGGACTCAAAATCATGAACTCGGTATCTTCATCACTCTGTGGAAGATATCTAACCGAACACGTCCTCCGGAACTCGTCCCAACCTGCGGAGGTATACTCCATACCCGTCCGCTCTTGATCAATTCACAGCGCATCTGGGTGAGGTCCTCTATGTAGGGTTCCTAGGCACACTCAAGAGGTCTCACAAGGCATCAACCATGCCAATTTCAAAATTTTACAAGTGCCGAGAAACCCTAATACGGATTCGTTAACTAGAGATTAGTCGAAACATGCAAGTAGTAAACAACTTTACTATAAAGTGAAAGAGACTACAAGCTTTGTAGATCCGGTCCTCCACTTCCTTAGCTCCATGATGATGTCCCTCCGCTGTACCCTTCGGATCCCGGACTCTCACGGTGGTTTCATCGAAGAAATGATCGGGCTAGGTCGTCGACTTCGATGCCGAAGATGATCTACGTCGAGGCAACTCAAGATCAAGCTCCAACTTCACCAAGTCATGAAACATGTGAAGAAAACACCCTATACTACATGGCAAGTGGTAGAGGATGAAGAAATAGGAAGTGGGTTCACTTTGGATTTGGATTTCTCACTTGGAATCATCACTTGACATTTTGAAGCAAGCTTTTTCTTTTCTTTCTCAAGAGGAAGAAGAAGAAGAAAAAGAATAATGAATTGTTTCCAAAAAAAATGAAGTGATGGTTATCATCTTGCAACCATGGGTTAGCTAAACACTTGTAGAGAATAAACTAGGGTTAAGTAAATGGTTAGGGTTAAGGAAAGAAACAAAATGGTCAAAGTCATTCAAAGCTTCAAAGAAAATCCTAAGTTTGCCACCAATTCATTTCTTTCTCAAATGAATAAATAAATAAATAAATAAGTAAATAAAGAAAATGAAACCCTAACCATTGACTAACCATGGTTTAAACCAAACATACACCCAAGTTTGCATGTATCATCAAACATGATACAAACTTGTGCATAAAAATATATCACATATACAATGTGCACAAACAAGTGAGAAAAACATCTTAAGTGAACCAATATTAGTTAATGCAAAGTAATATATAAAATATATAATTATACATTAAATCATTAAATCAACACTTGATTTAACGATCCGGTCATGTCGCATATGACCGACTAATATCCAACGTATCGGCTTATCGAATCAATCCTCGATTCGATAACTAGGTTATATCGCATACAATCATTCGATACATTCATCACGAGAATAGAATACGGTATTACATACACGCATTATTCTCGGTCCCGCACATATCTCATATGCGCTCCTATTTCGTTTCGCTTGAGCCAGGAAACCTCTGTGTAGGACT
Organism: Agapanthus africanus; assembly: GCA_030015575.1. Lineage (NCBI taxonomy): Eukaryota > Viridiplantae > Streptophyta > Magnoliopsida > Asparagales > Amaryllidaceae > Agapanthus > Agapanthus africanus. The sequence goes on from JASDDO010000004.1 coordinate 236,197,192, forward strand.
CTAAAGACTCGTCAATACGCCTGCAGCAGGTGATGATCATATCAAACACCCACAAGCCGCAAGCGGTCTGCTAAACGTAACGGCCACCCGGGTATTGAGCGATCAGAAGATCGACGAGCAAGCCCGCTCACACTCCTGTGAATCCAACCAGTAATACTTACCGTACAGTCCGGTCTGATCGTCTGATATATCGCATATCTCGCCTAGGGGTGGTAAACGTCAGACCCCAGTAGCTCGATAAGTCGTGTCAATATGAGGTCTATAACAGTTCGAGAAACTACTGGTAACACTTACCAGTAAATCTCAGCAACCCTGGCCAGGAATTTCCGGTTATAGCCAATCGAACACAGCACAACATCAACTCCCTATACCGGGAGAGACGAATCCCCTCCTATAGCTCATTGCCTCCATGTGATTCGGGACTGTACGCAAAAGCCACCATTTTGCACGCCCTCTTGGACGTGGTAAGGTGGAAATCAAAGCACAGTGGGAATCACACAAGACTCTATGACGATCTCGGGTCTGCACACTAACCTGTACCAGTATCACCAGAGAACTGCCATTTAACATAAGGTATAGTACCATCTGGGAGTTCTCGGCGAGTCCGTCCAGTGTACCCATTCTCCACTGAGCACCTGTATATCATCAATGATGTCAAACACCAATGGATATGGAATCATCCATCGCCCATCTGTATGGGTCGAGAAGGTATATGCTAGTCTACTCTGGTATATCGATGCCCCGTCTCGATACACCCACGACTAGGGACCTTGAAAGATGTACTTATGGACTACCATGTCCTCACTAGTATGATCCGCATCATAGTCCAGGTAGTCAAGTACACATCCTAAGGGCTTTACCAACATGTAACAGAGAGACTATCAGTGTACACGTTAAGGTAAAGAGCAACCAGATAGCATACTATCATGTCGAGCAAGAAATTCCTCCTTATATATGTCCCAGCATCCACTACAATATACATCCTATGTACAACAATGGCCTCTAGGGCATACATATAACTAACACTCTATCCGAACCTGGTCAACTATCCCGTCGACGATGCCGAACTCTGGCCTGCTGAGTGTGCACAATCTGACCACTCCTGGGTCCAAATCTTCTCGTATAGTATTACAGAAAGGTCCTGTCGAGGTCTCTCTCAAATCTCGTTTCTGCCGAACTGCCTGGAAGTTACCACCCTTAAATTATCTGTTTCTTGTTCCGGAACGACTGCATTCTCATCGAGACTCCTTCCGGAAGATATATCTATCCACAACGCCTCTGCATGCGTATCGCATCTCTGATGTCAGTGGAATGGAATGCCATCTCGTCGAAATCTCGTGCGAACTCTTTACTCCACTCTGCTCCAAAGTCGACTGATTTGGACGCATCTTCTCGTGGCTGCATGGATTGCGCTCCAACGGTTATACTCGTATTTGGAGTCTCCCAAGCAATGTATCCCATCACATGATATCCGAATGATGTCGAACCATCCGATCGATTTGTCAAAACCTCATAATCCCCCAAGAGATCAACATCTTGAGTATAGTTTAATAGTATCCCAGTACATGCCACAGCACCTGTGGACCAACCGTAGAAGGGCAAACCCAAGCCTCACAAATGGCACCGCTAAACTACGGCAAACCCTAAGGTTCGGAGGCATTCCATGGTCATTATGTCGAGTTAGGGTTTCATTCTTCTAGAGGGTCCATAGCATTACTTGCATTGTCTTCCGAATACTTTAAACTTGGAAATAGGTTCCTGACATTCGATCGTCTATATAGACTACCATAGAATCTGCGTGAAGTCGTCACTAGCTAGAATCAATCTATCTGATGACCTCGCATCGGGGTAAGCGAATGAACCACATGTCTAGTCTTTCCTCCATAGGTGACTAGTGACCTTCCATCATATCTCTAAGTTTATACTCATGCTGCAGTAGCTCCAACATCTCGGCGATATCTCATCATTTGCAGCAACAACTGGCTCATTCGTCTGTACGCTGAACAACGCCTCAATCATTATGAATAAGCGATATATCAATGGTCATCACATTCTGGCTGACCTCTAGCAGTAGCCTGATCCTCTGGTGCTGATCTGCACGTCAGAGAAATCTCGTAAAAGCGATCTGTCAAACGCTCATGGCGCGAAAACACAATAAAACGAAGCCTCTATGCATTCATACGTCTCTGGAATCATGCCCTGGTCAGTCCTCGTCCGTGACGAGCTTATGCTGACGCAACTCTAGCCGTATCTCTCTCTGCCCGTGTAATCGTGGCAGCAAAATCATAACCAGTATTGATGAGGATAGATCATAGGAATGAATATAATACTGTGCAAGGAAATGTACATCCTAATGCTCCTTAAGAGGAGTAGCGTATCGTAAGTATGCCACGGAAAATACGTACGGTACGTCACTCTACTCAAGCTACCTACTCCATCAACCAAGGGTCATCCTACGCGACGAAAGTTCGGGTATAATACCCCCTCGATTAAGTCTAAGTTCCGTAAGGTCAAGCCTAAGTTCTGTATATATACAAATGCTCTAGGCTCCACATAGTCAAACATAGACTCGGACCAAAGTTAACCTAGCGCTCTGATACCAACTTCGTCACGACCCGAAATAGCACGTGACTGGCGCTTGAATCATATGAAGTCTATAGGACCTCATCTAATTCAAGTAAGCCAAAAGCCCAGAAATCTAAAACCATTTTAAATAATAAATGAAGGAAAAATAGTTTTAAGAAGTGAAGAAAACATGTTTTAAAAACAAGGTTTTTAAATAAGTAAGCCGAATATGCATTTATAAAATCTATAGCCTTTTCTGAAAATTTCGGCAGAGTTTCCTTTGTAAATACTGGCCCCGAACGGGGTACAACAAGAATAATATATGCGCAAAGATAAAAGGCATCCCCAAGCGGGAGCTAACTCTTCGTCAATCGACGGTCACAACCAAGAAAGCAATATAATATACAACGGCGAAGGGCGAGGATCAAAACTCAAAAAGAAACTCAAAAATATCATGAAAACCATAATACTACAACGCACGACTCTAAGGTCGAAATAATACACAACTGGTTTTCTAAGTCTGAAATAATATACAAGTTTGGTTGATGGAATTACTAGATACAACTGATAAAAATAAATACAAGGGTGGTCACGATGCGAGTGAACCCACCTACCAAAGCAATCACCCAGAAAGAAAGCAGTATGCCAGAAAAGCCGCAATGAAAGTTGTACGGCAAAACCTGCAAGAACTGTGGCACAACGGAGGTGAGTTGCCAACTCGTGAATAGAAAATATCGCAGAGCAGAAATCGTATGCATGACACAATCCTAGGTCAATACGATCAGTAATAATAATATTTTCAATATGAATAAGTCTGAATGATAAAAAGTTGTCCAGGGTAAACATCTATACATAAGTGTAATCCCATGCGCTCGTGTCAGTGCCTCAGGTAATAACATATCATAAATATGAGGTATGATCAATGTAATCAATATGAATCAATATCAACTATATCATGAAGTCTATAAGTATGTGGATATCATCGAGCTATATGATCAATGCCATCAATATCAGCTATATGTATGTAGATCTCGTCCACGTGTCACCCAATGACCATAAGCATCATGCATGTAAATATCATAAAGCATATGCATGGAAGTATGAGGATGTAAATCAACATGTGTCCCTCGCGACATATCAAAATCATGGAACCTGAGTGTCGCGCATCGACACTCGAAAACATCATGAAACATGTGCCTAGCATCGGCACGTAAATCCTCATATATATAGGGCTCCGTCAGTCCGGATCGGACCACGGGCTCCGTCTGCGGAATCGACCCTCGGCCCCGGCAGTACGGGTCGACCCGTATCCATCTATCATCTCTGGTCAGTATTCTTCGGATAACCGCCAGATCTAACCAATCACCGGCTGCCAGGCTCACCGTCTACTGCACAACGATCCGTTCTCGCCCCGGGTACCATACCGGGTCCACCATGTACCCGCAATCGGCCCCATCCGCCTCTTCGAATCAGGTTTCACATGTCGCTCTCAGAACCGAGAAAACACATGGTGGACGCACTGAAATATCATATCAAGGGTAACCGAGTTTTTAAAACAATACATACTCTCTTTTGAAATACCCACGGTGCCAAATTCCAGAAATATCATGGAAACAACATATCTCAATGCGTATAATCATAAAGCATGATATATGCGACATGAAAAGGAAATGTAAGCATATCAGTATATCATGCAACATGGAATAGTAATATGCACATATTGAGGGAAACCGCTCTATTGAAATGAATCAGTTTTAAAAGTATCTGTTAGTGTATATGCCCTAGAGGCCATTACTGTATCATACTAGCTTGTATATTACTTAATGGAAGCTTGGTATATTCACAGTTGTATAGAAAATCTTGCTCAAAATGGTAGTATGCTACTTGGTTTGTCTCTACTTCAATATGTGCATGTGTTTCTTTTAGCATATCGCTTATATATATATTAGTGGAGCCCTTAGGATCTTTGCTTGATTACCAGCGATGTGATGGCAGTCACACTTGTGGGGGATGGGTAATCTATAAGCACATCCTTATACAGGTCCCTAGTCGTAGGACTATCGAGACAGGGCATCGATACTCCGGAGTAGACTAGCATATACGCTTCTCATCCCAGCAGGGAAGATGGTCTGTCCCACAACCATCAATACGTCGTACTGGAGATAGTATGCGGGTGCTCGTTAGGTTACGAGTACACTGGACAGGACTCGTTGGGAACTGTTGGTTGGTATTATACCTATCGTCAGTTATCAGTTCCCACGTGACATGAGTACAACTTAGTCCGTTGACTTGACATTGTCACTTCGCCTCGAGTGTGTTCCCACTGTTCTTTGATTACTACCCTACCACGGCTCAAAGGAGTCTTGAAAACAGGTAGTAGTTGGGTGCAGTCCCGAAGCACTTGGAGGCAGTAACGGTTAGACAGGATTCGTCTCTCCCGGTATTGGGGGTTGATATCGCGCTGTGTCTAGGAGAGCCATTACACATAGTCGTCCCTAGCCAGGGCAAGCGAGATATACTGGTAGGTTTCCAGTGTTATCTCAGGGTGTTCTGGGCTACACTCCGACACGACTTGTACCGCTATTAGGGGACTGACATTTGCCACCCCCCAAGGCCCGCCATGCGATATTCTTAGACGAACAGACCGGACTGTACGGAGATTGTCACATATGGGCTCAGTAGGAGTTCGGATGGGTTTACCTCATCGGCCTTCTTATCGACATCTACCTGGGGACCGTTACGTATAGCTAGTGCCGCTTGCGGTCTGTAGTTAAACCCACTGCCAGCATAGTGTCGAGTCTTTAGAGTCCCACACAGAGAGTTTCCCTGCACTGAGCGAAAGGTGTAGAGGCCGTATGGTTTTACGGCAGGGCTACGATCACTTACGTACACTTGTGTGCATATGCTGTTTGGGCAGGTAATACTAGTGGGCTTTGGTTTAAGCCGGATCCTAGTATTGCACGGATGGATTTGTTTTGTCTTCTGTGCATTCACATTCTACGGAATACGGATGCGGGTGTGTATGCACAGTTATGAGGAGAGAAGATGAAGGAGGTGCCTCATTAGGGTTTTGATAGTTGATTCGATCGAAACCATAATAAGGCAGACTCATTAGGGTTTTTGGCAGTTCGTTCGGTCAAAACCATTATGAGCCGGGGACATTATTTACTAATCTTTTTAGTGATTATTATGTGATGGCTAATTGCTTTGACCATTTGACTATTCATGAGAGGTCTAGAGTTTTCTTTGGTTTTCTTTTTATTTTTGGATTATGATAATGGTCAAGTCAATTGTTGCCATCAACTTAATCTTGAAAAGATTTGTTATGATGATAATGGTGTATTAATGCAACCATGGTTCATTCGCTCTAAGACAATAATTCATTTCTCATTTCTCATTATCTCTCTTGAAAAGAAATGAGAAAGCTCCATGGTTGTTCTCCTTCATCTTCCTCCTCTTGAAAATTTCCTTTGATCTCATGTGTTGAGAGTAAAAGGATCCAAATAGACAAACATATATATCTACCTCTTCTACACTACCTAGGACATCAAGACTAGCAATCTCGTTGCCCTAGTTGCCTCGGCTCGAGGTGGAGCTCGGAGTACATCTCTCGGGTGGATCGTCTTCGACTCAAGAAGGCCGCGGAGGTGATCAAGATCCGGATCGACCCTCGGAGCATGGATGGACGAGCCGGACAGCTGAATGAAGACCCGAAGGACCGGTGTCGTGAGGTATAATCTCTATGACATAGTAGATAGAACCTCAAGTAGTTTGCTAGTTTGTAGTTTAGCAAAGATCCGTCTTTTAGTCCATGTTGCCTTTGCGCCAAAAATTGTTTTTCGCCGTTTCCGCCTCCCTGTAAGAACCGGGGTGAGCAACGTGGACTTACAGTGGTATCAGAGCCTAGGTAAACATAAACTAGCATGTTAACAAAGTATTTAAAATCTCGATCGAAAAAAATTCGCAAAACATGTCCGGAAAAATCAACTTTCTGCCGATTTTTTAAACTTCTTTAAAACTTATTTAACATACATGAAAAATCGGCTCAGGGTTTTCTAAAGACACCCACCAAAAACGATCCACTGACTCGGTCAAAGGGCCGCGGAACCGCAGCAAGAATATGCTTCTTGCCGCAAATCCGCGACCGAGTTGACTCGACCGTGGACCGTTTTTAGTGCAGTGTTCTTAGTTGGATGTTTTGGGATTTTTAGTATATTTTGTTTCTGCCCAGATTTTCCAAAGAACAAAATTTGTTTTTGGGGTGGTTACAAATCCGTATTTTGATCGAAATTCCGTAGACTTTGGCTAATGGATATTATCTGTGGTGTGATATATGTATTGAACGTCTGCTAATCGCTATACGTCGATTAGTGGGGGATATACATATCTGTGATCTGTAATGTTGATGGTTTGTGTATATGAACTCGGTGGATTGTCGTGGATGAATAGCCGGGTGGATGTGAGATTAGAGCTTCTTTTTCTTTCATTCATGTAAAATTTTGTAATTGATGTAATATTATTTTATGGCCGCACATCCGGGATGAGGTTGTAGCCGCCATTGTATATTATTTCTTTTTACTGTTTTTGCTCCTAGGATTGACCCAAGGTAGGGTGCACAAACTACCGGGTATCTCGAAGTACCGAGTGGCCTACTCACGTTGTTGAGGGAGGTTGCTTCACTACAGGAACTTGGCGGGTAGTTTGCCGCACCCGTAGGGGTCTAGGGTGGGGTTTGGCTATTCATCGCGACCATGTAATCCGTCTTTCGTTGCAGGCTCGAACGAAATGCGGATTCCTAGTATATCCAAAGTGTTCATCTGTGATCTGTAATGGCTATCATTGCATCTGACGAATGTATATATCTATATATGATATCTATTTAGGCGTTGTTTATGTTTTGCATCCGCGCTAGTCCAGCCCCCGCTCTATCGTTAGTTAAGTAACCTAACGAGTGATGACGGGACCCCATGGCGAATGCGTATGGCATAAGCGTACGTCATATTTTCTCGTTGTTTTCTGCAATGGTAGGATTAAATGATGGGACACATTAAAAATAATGTAAGAAAATAAACCAAAGTTAAAGTCGTTGGAACAATTTCAAAACCACTCGATTTCTTTTCAAAACAGAAAACTTTTAAACGCGGAGCTTAAACCACTCCTTTTAAAAGCTATCAAGGTTCCTTCGATTATATCAAGTTCACTACGTTCACGGTTTCGCCAAAACCATTCGTAACCCTCCGTCGTTTCATATGAATATCCAACAGTATTCAAGCTGTGTTTGTTGGCCATAGTCAAGGCACAGTGATTGGTAGCTGGTGGGTATTCATATGTTGCATAGATAGATGCGTTGGTTTGGGACAGTCGTATTACTTTGTTGGCCATAGTCAAGGGTATATATGGGTGGGTTCAAATCAACCTGGACAACGACGGGTAGAACTTGACATGTGACTTATGATTTGTTGGCCTTAGTCAAGGTCATAAGAGCATGGGGCAAAAATCCACATCGGGAGTTTCTAAAGAAACTGAAACTTGCTAGTGCTGCATACCATTTAGAGTGTGATGATTCTGATAGGATTCCTTCTGTTTTATCATGCGATGATATTTGGATCCCGATCCTACTGTGAGTATATGCTACTCCTCAGGAACTTTCTCGCTTAACGATCAATGTTATAAACCAAGTAGGTGTCTAGAAAGGTGTTAGCGGGGCTACGCCCACAGGGAAAAGAGGTTACTTAATTAAGGAACTTCGCGAAAGCGTTGGAAAACCTCCCTCGAAATACCGACACCAGCCTGGCTGAACGGTTAGGCAAGAATTGTACGGTGAGATTGATCCCGACTAATTCTTCCTTTATGGTTTGAGGAGGGATACGAAAGACAGTGGGAGCCATCCTGTTTAGATAAATTAAAAACCAATCTAAACTTGCAAGAGCATCATGCTAAGTGTTTTCTTCTCTCTCTCTTAATTGCAGCGACCTAATGACCAGACATAGGTTACATCTAGATAATAAAATGACTGAATCTTACTGTTATGACTGGTAAAGGTCTGTCCAGATGTCTATTGCCCATGACAAGCTGGGACACCTCTTGACTGATCCAACCCCTGCCGTCTCAGGTCCAGTTTCCCCTGTCACGGATATTCATATCCACAAGACATCGGAAAAAGACTGTGCGAAAGCCAAGTGCCTCGTGTTAGCCTCAGTTGATGGTGCATACCAGAGGCAGCACGAGAAGATGGACTTAGTTTCTATCTTCCTCCATTATAAAGATTTATATGGAGAGCAATCTCGTATTGCAAGATATGAGACCTCGAACGAATTGCTTCCAGCGAGGTTGGCTATCGGGTCCTCTGTAGGGGGCAACGTCCTTACAGAGACCAGCTATTTTGAGCTCACGGACCTGAAGACCACGTTGAAGAACGGGTCAGATGCTGACTTAGTTCTACAGTCTCTACCTTCTACCCTGAAGGAAACCAGGGAAGTAAAAGGAAAGGAAAGGGCAGAAGTTTCGGGACTGGATGTAGTAAGAGTGGGACGTTCCTATTGTTACAGGAATGAACATTGGCAGAAGGATTGTAGGGCTAGCATAGCCAGTAGCCAGAATTCAAAGCAGGTTGTGGCTTCAGCTTCGGGTGTGTTTATAAAAGAGAATTGTATGTCAGTTAACCCTACTTCCTGGGTATTGGATACCGGATCAGGATCTCACATCTGTAATTCATTACAGGCTCTGAGAAACCGTAGGGTTATCAAGATAGGTGATATGACTCTCAGGGTTGCTAACGGAATGAGCATGTATGCTGAATCCTTAGGGGAGTATCATCTTAGACTGACAACTAGGCAGATATTGATTCTGCATGACTTTTTTTATGTACCAGGTGTGACTTATAATATCATATCTGTATCCTTACTTTCTAAGGAAGGATATGATTTTACTTTTGTATGCGATGTGGTCAACATCCACCTAAATCAAGTTCTGATTGGGTCAGGTAAATTAAAGAACGGGATCTACGTATTGAATCAAGCTCAGATTTTCAGTGTCCAGAACACACTTAAAAGAAAGTCTCTGGAATTAAATCAGACTTTCTTATGACATTGTAGACTGGGTCACATTAATGAGACACGATTCACAAAGTTACATAAAGAAGGATACTTGGATCCGTTCGAGTACCAGTCTTATGCCACTTGTGAATCTTGTCTCATGGGAAAGATGACAAAGACTCCGTTCACTGGACACGGAGAAAGAGCAAGCGAGCTCTTGGGACTCAAACACAGTGACGTGTGTGGTCCAATGTCTACACATGCGCGAAGTAGTTATTCATACTTCATTACTTTCACAGATGATTTCTCTAGGTATGGACATGTCTTCTTGATGAAGTATAAATCCGAGGCCTTTGAGAAATTTCGGGAATACAAGATTGAAGTTGAAAAACAAAGAGGAAAAACTATCAAGACACTAAGATCTGATCGAGGTGGAGAATACTTGAGTACCGAGTTTCTGGGCTACTTAAAAGACAATGGAATTCTCTCTCAGCTTACTCCTCCATACACACCACAACACAACGGTGTATCGGAAAGGCGGAATCGAGCCCTATTGGATATGGTTCGTTCCATGATGAGTAAGGCTGAGTTACCGCGATCCTTCTGGAGTTACTCACTAGAAACAGCTGCATATCTTTTGAACCAAGTTCCTACTAAGTCAGTGCCTACCACACCATATCAGATGTGGAGTGGGAAGAAACCCTGTCTTAAACACTTTAAGACATGGGGATGTCCAGCTTTTGTTAAAAAGTAGCATGCGGACAAGCTCGAGGAACGTTCAGTACAGTGTAAGTTTGTAGGATACCCAAAGAACTCCAAGGGGTATCTTTTCTATTACGCAGAGGAACAAAAGGTTTTTGTTTCTCGTCATGCCCGCTTCTTGGAAACTGAATTTTTGGAAAATCAGATAAGTGGGAGCGCAATAGAACTGGAAGAAATTCCAGAACCACAAGCTATTACTGAAACCTTAGTGGAACCAGAAGGTTCAGGAGAACCGGACATCCCAGCGCCACTCCGCAGGAGTAGTAGGCAGTCTCATCCGCCCGAGAGATACTACGGTTTTCTCATAGATAGGGATAGAGAGGATTGCACTATTGATTATGGTGAGCCTACTAGCTTCCAGCAAGCCATTCAGAGCGGTGACTCGGTTAAATGGCTGGATGCAATGCGGACCGAGATGGAGTCCATGTACACCAACAAAGTTTGGACTTTGGACTTTGCTCCAGAAAGGGTAAAACCCGTAGGCTGCAAATGGATCTTCAGAAAGAAGATTGTTGTAGATGGGCAGGTTGAAACCTATAAAGCTAGACTTGTACAGAGGGTTTTCATCAACGACCTGGTTTGGACTATGACGAGGCCTTTTCTCCAGTGGCTATGCTCAAATCCATTCGGATCCTTCTTGCCATTGCTGCCTTCCACGATTATGAAATCTGGCAGATGGACGTAAAGACGGCTTTCCTGAATGGAAATTTAGAAGAGTGTGTCTATATGGATCAACCGGAAGGATTCATTCAAAATGGGAGCAGCGGTAAGGTGTGCAAGTTGCTCAAGTCCATCTATGAACTGAAGCAGGCATCGCGGAGTTGGAACATCTGCTTTCATGATACTGTCAAGGAATTCGACTTTATCAAAAACCCAGATGAACCATGTTAGTTATATGTATGCCCTAGAGGCCATTACTGTACATGTGATGTATATTGTATTGGATGCTAGGACATATATAGGTAGGACTTTCTTGCTCGACATGATAGTACGTGATTGTAACGATTTCGGATTGTGTAGTTGGAAAAATGTATAGAAATCACAACCAAAAATATTTTTTTGAGCGCAATCAATTAACGGTGTCGGATGTAGCGCGTTAGAGAGTGCGGATCGTCCACAGGGATTGCACGATTCGTTCGTATTTTAATTTGTTTGAATCGAAACTTTAATAGAAAGAAAACAAACAATTCATGATTTATAGTTGAAGTTCAAGAATTAGAAAATATAGATCTAATAACAAGAAAACGATAGAATCAAGAATTGAGAGTTTAATGATTTTTCCAACTAAATATCAAGAATCTAAATGAGGCTCGTAGGAATCGATCGGATCTATAGATGTGATGTAATCTCACGATGACGTCTTCTTATCCTTCAATGAATTGATACTAGATCGATGATGATCGACGAGAATTAGGGATTTCTAGTGAAACTAGGGTTTCATCATTTATCCCTTGTTCCTTCGTCGATATCATTCACATTCTAGCCTCTAGTAAATTCAAGAAACGATCGTAGAACCCTAATTTCGAGCTATAACAATCAAGAAAGCCGTCGCAACGAAACTAGGTCATCGATTCTTAAACTTGCTAGGGTTTACAAAACTCGTAGGACTTAAGAATCGTTTTAAGATTTGTTACATCATCATTATATTGATCGTCTCGACTCCTTGACGAGCGGAGTTTTACTCGAACATCACAACAAGAATTACAATTACAAATTGAGATCGAATCATGATGCAAGAATTTAAAGAAAGCAAGATTAAAGAATTTCACCTTTTATTTATATCAACAATTTCATTACAATCGCTCAAGAACTACAAGAGGAAGAACTCGATCGTCGATTTGGCTTCGCTCGTCTCCGTGAGTCGCGGATCGGCTTGGATCACATGCTCGATTCAAGATCGGCTCCGCTCCTAAAAGGTTGAAGGGCTTCTCGCTTGATTGGTACTCGGGATCTTGAATTTGGATTGGAATTAGGGTTAGGGTTTCGCACAAGTCTTGTCACTAGACTTGTGGAAGAAGATGGAGATTAATGAAAAATTGAACAACTAAAGATTAGAGATTGAAGAAGAAGTTAACCACTAAGGATTAAGGAAGAAGTTTAACCCTAGGTCTAGGCTTCTATTTATAGACATCCCAAAACCCTAGATCTAGGATTTGAATTTTGAATTTCCCTCCAAAAGTTAGTTAGCTAGAGAGGCTTCTAGAAGGGGTTAGTTAGGAGGGAGCTTCTAGAAATAGTTTGTTAGGAGTTTGATTAGCTTAATCAAGATTAGCTTAATTAATCATCCTTGCTGATCTTGCAGAAGCTTCGAGAGAATTCTGGAATTTGAAGCATGTGAAATGACTGTGGGCCTTGAGAGAGGAATATTGAAGCAAAGTTGAACAGGTGAATTGGCAAGACCGCCGCGGATCCGCGGCGCAAGCAGGCTCCCGCCGCGGATCCACGGCCATATTAGAGGCTTGGGGCTTGGTCTTTCCTCTGCTGGTTTGGGCTGATGTTTGGGCCTTTTCCTGATATTTTAAATTTTATTTGGCCTTCTGTATTGCTACCAGATCTTTAGCCTTTGAGTTGGCATACTTTTGATCAGCTTCTTTTGGCTTTGTTCCGGCAATTTCCTGCACAATTTCTCAAGACAAGTGTTGCGCAATATAGGGATGATGCGATGCCATAAAATACAGTCAATATCCCTTAAAGTGCCGGTTTAAAAGTCTAACACATGCATTCTGGTATTTCAAGACTGTTCTGCTAATATGTGCAATATGAATACCGAACACTTCTAGATGAGTGCAATAGATAGGGAAATTGCCGTGTTAAAAATGCAGTATTTTCGACTAATCAGTACGCTATCTGGTTGCTCTTTATCTTAACATGTATACTTACTGCTCTATTACATGTTGATAAAACCCTTAGGATGTGTACTCGACTTGCAGGACTATGATGCAGATCATACTAGTGGGGCCTGGGTAGTCCATGAGTACATCCTTCAATGTTCCTAGTCGTAGGAATATCGAGACGGGGCATCGATATTCCAGAGTAAACTAGCGTATATCTTCTCGACCCTTGTGATGGGCGATGGATGATCCTATAACCATTGGTGTTTGACATCAGAGATGGTATGCGGGTGCTCAGTGGAGACTGGGTACACTGAACGGACTCGCCGAGAACTCCCAGATGGTATTATACCTCACGTCAGATGGCAGTTCTCTGGTGACACTGGTACATCTTAGTCTGTTGACCCGAGATCGTCAAAGAGTCTTGTGTGTCTCCCACTGTGCTTTGATTTCCACCCTACCACGGCTCTACTGAGTCGTGCAAACAGGTGGTTTTTGGGTACAGTCCCGATTCACATGGAGGCAATGAGCGAAAGGAGGGGATTAGTCTCTCCCGGTATTGTGGGTTGATGTTGCGCTATGCTCGACTGGCCATAACTGGAAATCCCTGGCCAGGGTTGCAGTGATTTACTGGTAAGTGTTATCAGTAGTTTCATGCTTATTGTGGACCTTACATCGGCATGACTTATCAAGCTGCTGGGGTCTGACGTTTACCACCCCTAGGCGACATATGTGACATATCAGACGAACAGACCGGACTGTGCGGTAAGTGTTACTGATTGGATTCGCTGGAGTGTGAGCAGGCTTGCTCGTTGATCTTCTGATCGCTCAATACCCTGGTGGCCGTTACGTTTAGCAGACCACTTGCGGCTTGTGGGTGATTGATATGATCGCCACCTACTGCCAGCGTATTGACGAGTCTTTAGAGTCCTACACAGAGCTTTCCTGGCTCAAGAGAAACGAAATAGGAGCGCATATGAGATATGTGCGGGACCGAGAATAATACCAGTATGTGATACTGTATTCTATTCTCGCGATTTGTATCATCGGACGGTTATATGAGATATAACAGGGTTACCGAATCAAGTGTTGATTCGATACATTGATACACTAGATATTAGTCGGTTATGTTAGTGTTTATGCCCTAGAAGGCCATTACTGTATCATACTAGTTTGTATATTACTTAATGGAAGCTTGGGATATTCACATGTATATAACAGTCTTGCTAAACATGGTAGTATGCTACTTGGTTTTTCTATCTTAATATGTGAGTGTACGTATTGATAGAGCTCTTGGGATCTTGCTTGTCTACCAGCGTTGTGATGGCAGTCACACTAGTGGGGGCTGGGTAGTCTACAAGCACATCCTTATTCAGGTCCCTGGTCGTGGATTGTCGAGACAGAGCATCGATACTCCGGAGTAGACTAGTGTGTACGCTTCTCATCCCAGTTGGGGAGATGGTCTGTCCCACAGCCGTCAGTACGTCGTACTGGAGATAGTATGCAGGTGCTCGTTAGGTTACGGGTACACCGGACAGGACTCACAGGGAACTGTTGGTTGGTTTGATACCAGTCGTCAGTGAGCAGTTCCCAGGTGACATGAGTACAGCATAGTCCGCAGACTTGACACTGCTACTTCGCCTCGAGTGTGTCCCACTGTTCTTAGATTGCTACCCTACCACGGCTCAAAGGAGTCGTGCAAACAGGTAGTAGTTGGGTGCAGTCCCGAGCACTTGGAGGCAGTGGCGGATAGACAGGATTCGTCCCTCCCGGTATTGGGAGTAGATATCGTGCTGTGTCAGAGAGCCATTACGCAAAGTCCCTGGCCAGGGCAAGCGAGATTTGCTGGTAGGTTCCAGTAGTTTCTCAGGGTGTAATGGGCTTCCCTCCGACACGACTTATACCGCTATTAGGGGACTGACGCTTGCCGCCCCCCTAGGCCCGATATGCGATAGTCTTGGACGAACGGACCGGACTGTATGGAGATTGTCACATCAGACTCAGTAGGAGTTCGGATGGGTTTTCTCATTGGCCTTCTTATCGACAACTACCTGGGGACCGTTACGTACAGCTAGTGCCGCTTGCGGTCTGTGGTTAAACCCACTGCCAGCGTAGTAGTCGAGTCTCTAGAGTCCCACACAGAGAGTTTCCTATTCCAGGCGAAACGATATAGAGGTCGCATGGTTTTGCGACAAAGGGTTCGGACGCATACGTGCGTTTACGCACGTACGACTTTCGGACAGTTTTTACCAGTCGGCTTTGGTTTAAGCCAGTTACTGGTATCCGGTTATTGGATTTTACAGTCTAAAAGTTTTTCCGTATTTTTGCGGATTGGAGGGGCATTCTCGTAATTGTACGAGAAGCTTCTAGAAGATGTGACTAAGGAGGTTAAGGTGACATAAGCTTTGGATAAGATTAGTGAGTCATGAGGGTGATTCATCATGGTCATTAATGCATCATAAATGCTTAATGACTCATGTTAATGAATCACCTCTTTTCATTTATGAAGCATGCTTATTCATTTCTATTATTCATTATTTCTAAAATAAGAATGCTTCATAATATATTATGATACACTCAATCTCATCTCATTAACTCATCTCACATTCTCTCTCCTCAAGCTCTCATCTTCAAACCCTAATCCTTAATCCTCATGTGTTGAGATCAAAGGATTAGTTAGACTTAAACATCCATTACCTTCACTCTATATCAGCCTTTCTTCTTTGATTAGCAATCAAAGTAGATTAGTTACCTCAAGTTAGAGGTGCAGCTTGGTGTTTTGCTCTCGGTTGGATCGTCTACTACCTAGAGAAGGTCGAGGAGAACAAAGGAGGACACAAAGACGAAGGACCGGTTTCATTAGGTATAATCCCTAAACACAATTGATAAGAAACTTTTTGTGTACGGTTATTTATAGTTTATCTTCAATTTAAGCGGTTAGTCGATGTTCGTTCTTTAAACATGATCGTTTTTGAAAATTCTGCCTCCCCACAAGTACTGGGGTGAAGTACATCGACTTACAGGTTATATGCGATATGACCGGATCATTAAATCAAGTGTTGATTTAATGATTTAATGTATAATTATATATTTGATATATTACTTTATATTAACTAGTATTGGTTCACTTAAGGTTGATTTTCTCACTTGATGTGCACAGGTTGTATATGTGATATATGTTTGTGCACTAGTTTGTATCATGATTGATGATACATGCAAACATGGGTGTGTGTGTGACATACACCATGTTAATTATAATTTAGGTTTTTATTTATCTTAATTATTCAAAATAGTGCTTCTTTTGTCATGGCCTGAAGCTTCATGAAGCTTGAAGCAACTTTGACAAAGTCCATTCATCTTGTCTTGATTAAGATATTCATTAACCAAACCATTATAATTAACTATGGTTTAGTCTCTACAAAGGTTAGCTCACCCATGGTTGCATTATGATAGACTTCACTTGATTATTCTTTTCATATAATTCATTTTCTTTTCTTTCTTCTTCTTCTTCTTCAAGAAGAAGAAAGCTTGCCAGATTTTTTTCAAGTGATG
This sequence comes from Agapanthus africanus, assembly GCA_030015575.1. Lineage (NCBI taxonomy): Eukaryota > Viridiplantae > Streptophyta > Magnoliopsida > Asparagales > Amaryllidaceae > Agapanthus > Agapanthus africanus. Next base: position 236,213,936 of record JASDDO010000004.1, read on the forward strand.
ATTTAGAGTGAGAAATCCAAACCTAAAGTAAACCCATTTCCTATTTCATCATCCTCTACTACTTGCCATTTATTTTAGGGTGTTCTCTTCACAAAGTTCTTGACCTAGTGAAGATGGAGCTTGAGTTTGAGTCTCCTCGACGTAGATCATCTTCGGCCTCAAAGTCAACGACCTAGCCCGCTCATTTCTCCGAAGAAACCATCGCTAGAGTCCGGGATCACGATGATCACAGCGAAGGGACGTCAACACGGAGCTTTAGAAGTGAAGGACCGGATCTACAAAGGTTGTAATCCCTTTCACTTGTAGTTAAAATGTTTAACTTGCTTGTTTTCGCATAATCTCTAGTATACGATCTTGGTTAGGGTTTTTCGGCAAGGCTAATTTTTTTGAATCGGGCATGGTTGTGTCACGACCCAAAATTGGCCCGTGACGGCCCTAATACTACGCAACGCCTATAGACGTAACGCAGTAAAAGAAAGCCAAAACCCAGAAATCTAAACCAAGAAAATACGGAAAAGGTAATATAAGTTTTTGAAACATTTGAAATCACAACCCAAATTCTTTAAAAGCCCCACTTTCTTTCTTTAAAATTTTGGCAACATCCCTTTTTGTAAAAACTAGCTCAAGACGGAAAACAATAACATCATAATATATACGATGCTGTAGCGAAGAAATAAGAGACAATAGGAAGAAACTATATATAAAAGACAGCAAATCCATAAATAATATACAGTAACGTCCTCACCAAGTTTCTAAGTCAACAATACAATAGTAGATAGAGAGTACAAAATACAACGAATGTACAATATGAAATACAGATAATCATCTAACCCACCTAAGCAAAATGGTATACTGTGAGCTGATGCGATATCTGTAGCAAAAGATGATAGATGAGAAGATGAATAGCCTGCCTCGACTACTGTGGGGAACAACCTGAAACACCTGTGGCACAACGGGGGTGAGTTGCCAACTCGTGAATAGTAGATAACATATGCAGGTATTCGCAGGAATGAACGTACAGCATGAATCTAAGGTATGCGATTACAGTAATAACATGTCATGTGAATATAAAATAATGGAAGTACACTAGCAGGTACAATCAATATGTAAAGCAATAGTAACATGACAATAGTATGCGATAACCATGCAATGGGGATATGAGAATGTAGATATGCAACTATCATAAGGGTACACTAACAGGTACTACCAATGTATGAAACTGTACACAAAAGTAGATCAGTGTGAGGTATGGGGTGAGTTATGTCATTTCGACGGAAACCTGACATCGTGGTAGGTTCACAATCCATCAAGACACTCAAATCCACAATCCTCAAATCAGCCCCCAAACTGGGCTATCACATCATATAAGTCTCACATCACCTCGATGTACAATATCGAGTAATCTCCTATATCCCGAATGTACAAATCAGCAACCACATAGGTATGTCCAATATCCAATCTCAATGAATCACCTAATAACCCAATTCAAATCTCCAGTAAGAATCTAACATCCTAAAGGTATATATATATACAGAAATAAATATGATGGGGGCAATACACATATATTAGCGTCCAATTCCACTAATATTGGTGTAAGGGTATATATAACAACAGCTAAATCCCCTGTTATATATACAAAGGTATTAAAAGAAATATCATGAAAACCAATGTGCCAAGCATCGACACAGAAATCCTGATCATGTATCATACGCTATCCCGAAAGCACAAATGCCTAGCTTTGACCCTCGCCTTTCGACGTATGCATACGTGCATGACTCCCAACGGTATCTCTATGATCCCCGCCGAGTCATTAGTACTGTCACCTGTAGGTACTCGCCCGCCTCCAGGCTCAATCGACAAAATCCATCGATCTTCTTGCCGAGGAGAACCATACCGGGCCCCACATGTACCCTCATACGGCAACCACACCTCGTATGGAGTATATAATCAGCACCGATAAAACTCATGGTGGACGCGGAAATATCATATCAAGGAAACCGGGTTTTTCAATATATGCATAATTTCATGAACTCTCGCGGTTCCCAAATCCCGAAAACACCATGTAATATCCAAATAAATAAATGCGCAAATCCAGGAATAAACATATGCGATATATCTGAAATGCGAGCATATAAATGAGAATATGTAGCTGAAACTAGATGTGTGGGAAACCAATAAAGTACAGCTAAGTAACATCAGTAAAGGTAATTATGTAAGTGCAACTGAATATGTGTGTAATATACAGATGTAGTAATATAGGTATCTACCTATAAGAACTGATGCAGTATACCCCCTCCGGGTATGAGTGGAATATGCGAGTAAGATATATCGGTTACAAAATGTCAAAACGTGATAAATAATGTGAATCGATGTCGTAAAGTCCCTAACTAAGCAATATAATGTCTAAAATGGTTTGTGTGTGACATGGCAATTATTGACGGTGTGTGTGTAGCATACAATCCGTGCTCGTGCAACATGAACCGTCAATAATGTGTGCAGTGCCCTATGGCTACTAGTCACAGTACAACTATATCTAAGTAATTAGGGTAGAGGCGCAATTCTAACAATGACGTAGAATATGCGAGAAGTATTGAATTCTAGCCCAGATGCATAACGTCATGCGGGCGATTCCCCTGTAGATGTTAAATCTACTCACCTACGCTCCACGCTAGGTGGATCCTACCATCTTCTCTTCCCCTGTAGCAGTATCCGTAGTCCCCGCCTGCAAACCTGCAATTAAGACAAGGAAATCATTTATAAGCCAAATATTCCGCAAAACGCGATATCGAACCAAAACGAGAAACTCGCGTCGCGAACTAAACGCGCGTGTGCACGATACGCTAAAACGTGTGTATACGCATCTAAAACTATCGCGACACGCCGCGATACGCTGGATCACAGAACCCACACACGTATCACGCGTATCGCGCAAACACAACGGACATGAAAAACGGTATTTGATCCCATATTTTCCTACAGGCCAAATCTTACAAAACTAGACATGCCAAAACACTACAATACACAGCAGACAACACTACCCAAAACCCCAAGACCTAACACCCCTTCCTGGCCGCAAATTGCGGCCAAACTGAATTAATTGGCGGCCTGGGATTTGAATGGGTGGCTCGTGTCCTTGTGGTGTGATCTAAACCTAGTGTTCATGCTCCAGTTTGCTCAATTTTATCCTGAAGTGTCTGGGTCAAAAGCAGATCACAGATACCCAATATATCACTTTAAAAACACCAAATTGCACAAAGGAAAACCTATGGTATTTTAGTGTAATCCAGGGAAACACTCAGTTAAGATGACCCTAATAACACTAAAATAGGCTAGGGGAAACCAACACAATCGCCACTTAACCAACATTCCATAAACATCACCTTAATTAGCACTAAACTCACAATTAAACACAACCGAAGCTAACTATCACACAACTAAGCAAACTAGGAATTGGGTTTCAGAATTATACCCTACGAAATCCTAGGAAGCAGGTGAAGAAGTGAATGGAGGAAACGAGGGCTTGCTACAGTTGCTGGGCTCCTGTTGCTGCTACTGCCAGAGTTTCTACTGATGTTGTTGCTGTTACTGTTGTTTGCTGCTGATGCTAATGCATTCAGCTGTTGCTCCTGCTTGCTCGAGCTGCTATTGAAGCCTCTGCTGCTGCTAGAGCTTCTCTTGCTGCTGCTGTTGATGCTGCTCTGCTGCTGATGTTGCTGAAGCTGGAGTTGTTGTTGCTGCTGTGAGTACTGCTGCTTGCTGCTGCTTCAGATGCTGCTGCTTCTTCTGCTGCTGCTGGAGCTGAAGCTTGTGTGTGTGTGTGTGTTTGAGAGAGAGAATGAGAGTGAGAAGTTGAGAAAAGAGTGCAAGGCAAAAGACCCCTCCCTCTCACCTTCTCTCTCCTCATTAAAGAGGCATGGTTCACCCCATGCACCCCATGCTCTCTCCCTTACACAAAGTCAACAATAAAGCCAATAAAAAAATCCTTTTTAAATTCATTTCATTTTTAAAACAACCATCATGCTTAAAACCCATAACACTTAAAACAAAACTATAAAACTAGATTAGGGAATGGTTAGTTCACCATGTTGCTAATCATGGTTAAACCCCCAAAACAACCCTAGTTATCATGCACAAGTGTGTGCAAGCCTAGAAAAAATCTAATAAAATATTCATTAAATAGAATAAAATAATTGAAAACCAATTTGGTAAACTTTTTATTAAAAACCATACATAAAAATATAATTAGCCACAAAACGCATTCAAAGGTGTTACAATCTCCCCCTCCCCCTTAAAAGAAATTCGTCCCCGAATTTAAAAGTATACTTCTACGCGTACCTTCAAAGAGAAGATTACAACTCTCAAATCTCACTCGCAGTCTCCCAAGTGATTACCTCACTATACAGCTACGTCCAAGAAAAACCCTTCACAGATGGCAAGACCCTTGACCGATGTTCCTCCACCTGCCGAGCCATTAATACCATTGGCTGCTGGTGAATGAAAGATCGCGCCAAGCCAAAATGTCTGGTGCCAAATCATGTGAGAAAGGTAAAGAAGGTAATTGTAAAGTATCATCACAAGGAATACGAGGTGAAAATCCAATAATCTGGGCGGAAGAGCTAAATTAAAGGCAACGAAACTAACTCGCTTATAGGATCTCAAAAGGACCTAAAATCCTGGGACAAGCTTCCCAAAATCCAACACGTCATTCATCGAAAAGTCCGTAGGAATACATGATCTATCCCTGCGAACTCAAGTCTATGACCAACACAGTCGGCATAAGGCCTCAGTTCGCAATGGAAAATTTCCATCCTGGCCTAACACAACTGGGCCATCTCCGAAGTCTCTAGACTAGCTGGGGTCCAAAGTCCTACTTACGCAGAGTTAGGAAAACAACATACTAGCGATCGACACGACCTAACCCTAAACCTAAAGGTGGCTAATTAGTGTGTCTCCTAATAACAGCTATCGAAGGAGAACCCTAACGATGGCGAGTGACGATCCCCAACTGCTGACAACAATCAAAACACACAACTTAACAAGAATAACTGAGCACATTGAGTATAACTGGATGACAAGAATCCGAATGGAGTCACACCCTGACTAAACTTGTGTAGAAACCATAATGAAATTCATGGAGATCTGCTCCCACTCCTACTTCGGAACGGTTAAAGGTTGCAACTCTCCAGCCGGTCTCAGATGCTCAACCCAAGCACACAACAAGACAAACACCTTGAAACGAACCATGAACTTCTCTTTACATCCCCGTCCACCCGTAACTATCTCACAAGTCACGTCAATGTTGGTGGAACTTGAATGAATATAGAGAATTGACAGATGTGCTAGCTCTAGGATTTCACGTCTTTACCCTATAATATCAGGTACACAAACGCGTCCCTAACATAGCACACCATTGTCACAAATCAAGGTCTCTGAATCATTACCCAGCCGAGTATGCTCGAGTATCTCTGAAGAACGAGCATAGACGGTCAGTGTCTCGCGAAAACGATTCAAGGAAAGTGGTCGAGCGCGGACATGTGCAAGCTGTCCCCTCTGTAGAGACGGACTAAAGTTGTACTCGACGATCACACAAGAACTGTAAATCTACAGAAGACTATCACAACAATCAAATCCGCTGCAGGAAGATGTATATTAAGCTCTGGTGGTCCGTGAAAATCTGACACGACTCTCGAACAGATAGTGTCTCCAAATCTCCAACGCAAAACCATCGCGGCCATCTCCAGATCATGAGTGGAACATCCTTCTCGTACTTCCTCCAAATGTAGGGAAGCAAAAGCGATAACTCTATAGTGTCACCTCAGTACACAATCGAGCCCACTCAAGAAACATTACAGTTAACAACAAGGTCGCCCGAACCAAAAGCAAAGAAAGGACTAATGCAGTTGTTAACAGAATCTTCAACTGCCGAAAGCTCTGTACACATGCCTCAGTCCCAAGAAAAGAAATATCCATTCCGGTCAATTCAGTCGACGGTGCAGCACTGCTCTAGTAATCCTGCACGAAACGGCAGTAAGAACCTGCTACGCCCAAAAATCTGCGGACCTCCGTCCTGCACACAAGTCTGGGCCTAAGCTGTACGGCCGTGATCTCCCTCGGAACCATACGAAACCGTCTCCCATGACTATAAGACCTAGGAGTCAACACAAAACAGGTCTGAAGAAACACTCCGAGAATCTAGCAAACTGCTGGTGCTCTCCCAGTATCTGCATAACAAATCCTCAAGTGCTGCTCCTGTTCCTCAAGACACATTAGATAGACCAGAATGTCGTAAATAACACAGCAATAACTGGTTGAGGAACGGCCTGCAGAAATCTGGTTCATCATATATACGAATGCTGCTAGGGCACTGGTGAGTCCAATGACTTAACAAAACACACAAAGCCCGTAGCACGCATAAGGCAGTCTTCGGAATGCCATCACTCCGAACCCGCAATAATGATGACCTGATCCCAAACAAACTTAGAAAGTGTCTCGCACTGTGGAGCTGATCGAAGAAATCATCACAGCGAGGTGAAGGATACCTATCTGCACCATAAGCCGGTTCAATTAACGATCCAACGATATGCTACCCTAAACTGCCATCTTTCTCCTTGACGAACAGAAATAGGAGCTTCCAAAAGCGAAACACTCAGACACACAAAACTCCCCAAACAAACAACTCTCCAGCTGATCCTTAAGCTCCTTAAGCTTCGCCGGCTCATCCGGAACAACGTCGGAAAAACTCTCGCACGAATGGAACACCGGTCCAACAAACCCTATGTGACTCCGGTATCATGAATGAACGCCAAGAATCCACGACATCTCCCCAGTAGCCGACTAGCGAAAAAGGCTGAATTCAAGCTGTGAGAGGCGGCACAACTATCCACCTACACAATAAGAACTGACCTGCCGGAAAAACAAACCTGACTGTTTCCCCACGGTAGTCCACAGACGCCTAGCACGTAGTTAACCAGTCCATGCCCAGGAGAACGTCAAATCCAACATCTCTAGAAGGATCACAACGACGGACGAATCTCTATCTCCTATCCGATTGCACACAACTGAATACGTGTCGCGCAACAAAAGAATCGCTGACAGAAGTTAAAACAACAACTACTACTAATCTACCCAACCACAGTACAAGGTGAAAACAACGGATACATCAAAAGAACATACGGAAAAAGGATACCTGAAAACTCCACATTGGAAGCCTGCGCGTCCCGATGAGTAGAAGCAAACTCCTGTGTTTGCCCTCTACCCGCAACTGGCTGAACTCCTCTGGTAGACTGAGCCCTCTGAGCGAATCTTCCACGTCCACGGCCTCTCTGAATACGACTCTGACGAGGTGCTAAAGAACAATCCCTGACGAAGTACTGAAGGCTTCCGCATCGAAAACATCCACGCACTGACTGCTGACCATCCTGGGGATGAGAACTGAACGACTGTCCTCGTCCTAAGCCTCCACTACTCCCGCGACGGCCACGAAATCTGTCTCGATGACCAAACCTCTGTCTCTGGGCTGGTACACTGGTACGAGTCCTCCACTGTCCTGGAACTCTCTGAGGCTCTGGAATATACGCCTCGTCAACTAGAGCTGCAACCACTGGTGCTATGTAGGTGATGGACTGCTGCATGCTGACCGTAAGTGACAACTGAGTAACAGGGGTGACAACCTCCTGTCGTAGCTCCCGAACGACATCAACCAAAGAACTCATCGTCTGGCGGAAGTCTTGCATCTCTTCCACAAGCCTATCAATAGTATATGTCGTAGGCTGATCCGTCTGCACCTGTGCAACTAGAGTGCCATCCTGGTCAGTACTCGTCTCACCCGAGCCAACGCTGACCTCGGCCCTCGCTGCATCACTCTGAGTCCCCATAGTCATCGGGGGCAAGGCTATAAATAGATATAAGATTCGATAAGAATAAGGAATCGAATCTCATGGATATGAATCATCAAGGAAGGAATTTCAAGCAAATTGTACTTAGGTCACTTAAGGCGAAGTATCGCATCGTGGGTATGCTGCAGACATACACACATTACGTTACTTTGCTTAAGCTACCTACTCCATCATACTAAGGTCATCCTACACTCCGAAAGGTAAAACATAGCGCTCTGATACCAACTTTGTCATGACCCAAAATTGGCCCGTGACGGCCCTAATACTACGCAACGCCTAAAGACGTAACGCAGTAAAAGAAAGCCAAAACCCAGAAATCTAAACCAAGAAAATACGGAAAAGGTAATATAAGTTTTTGAAACATTTGAAATCACAACCCAAATTCTTTAAAAGCCCCACTTTCTTTCTTTAAAATTTTGGCAACATCCATTTTTGTAAAAACTAGCTCAAGACGGAAAACAATAACATCATAATATATACGACGCCGTAGCGAAGAAATAAGAGACAATAGGAAGAAACTATATATAAAAGACAGCAAATCCACAAATAATATACAGTAACGTCCTCACCAAGTCTCTAAGTCAACAATACAATAGTAGATGGAGAGTACAAAATACAACGAATATACAATATGAAATACAGATAATCATCTAACCTACCTAAGCAAAATGGTATACTGTGAGCTGATGCGATATCTGTAGCAAAAGATGATAGATGAGAAGCTGAATAGCCTGCCTCGACTACTCTGGGGAACAACCTGAAACACCTGTGGCACAACGGGGGTGAGTTGCCAACTCGTGAATAGAAGATAACATATGCAGGTGATCGCAGGAATGAACGTACAGCATGAATCTAAGGTATGCGATTGCAGTAATAACATGTCATGTGAATGCAAAATAATGGAAGTACACTAGCAGGTACAATCAATATGTGAAGCAATAGTAACAGGACAATAGTATGCGATAACCATGCAATGGGGATATGAAAATGTAGATATGCAACTATCATAAGGGTACACTAACAGGTACTACCAATGTATGAAACTGTGCACAAAAATATATCAGTGTGAGGTATGGGGTGAGATATGTCATTTCCATGGAAACCTGACAACGTGGTAGGATCACAATCCATCAAAACACTCAAATCCACAATCCTCAAATCAGCCCCCAAACTGGGCTCTCACATCATATAAGTCTCGCATCACCTCGATGTACAATATCGAGTAATCTCCTATATCCCGAATGTACAAATCAGCAACCACATAGGTATGTCCAATATCCAATCTCAATGAATCACCTAATAACCCAAGTCAAATCTCCAGTAAGAATCTAATATCCTAAAGGTATATATATACAGAAATAAATATGATGGGGGCAATACACATATATTAGCGTCCCATTCCACTAATATTGGTGTAAGGGTATATATAACAACGGCTAAATGCCCTATTATATATACAAAGGTATTAAAAGAAATATCATGAAAACCAATGTGCCAAGCATCGACACAGAAATCCTGATCACGTATCATACGCTATCCCGAAAGCACGGGTGCCTAGCTCTGACCCTCGTCTTTCGACATATGCATACGTGCATGACACCCAACGGTATCTCCATGATTCCCGCCAAGTCATTAGTACTGTCACCGGTAAGTACTCGCCCGCCTCCAGATTCAATCGGCAAAATCCATCGATCTTCTTGCGGAGGGGAAACATACCGGGCCCCACCATGTACCCTCATACGGAAACCACACCTCGTATGGAGTATATAATCAGCACCGATAAAACTCATGGTGGACGCGCAAATATCAAATCAAGGAAACCGGGTTTTTCAATGTATGCATAATTTCATGAACTCCCGCGGTTCCCAAATCCCGAAAACACCATGTAAAATCCAAATAAATAAATGCGCAAATCCAGGAATAAACATATGTGATATATCTGAAATGCGAGCATATAAATGGGAATATGTAGCTGAAACCAGATGTGTGCGAAACCAATAAGGTACAGCTAAGTAACATCAGTAAAGGTAATTATGTAACTGCAACTGAATATGTATGTAATATACAGATGTAGTAATGTAGGTATCTACCTATAAGAACTGATGCAGTATACCCCCTCCAAGCATGAGTGGAATATGCGAGTAAGATATATCGGTTACAAAATGTCAAAACGTGATAAGTAATGTGAATCGAAGTCGTAAAGTCCCTAACTAAGCAATATAATGTCTAAAATGGTTTGTGTTTGACATGGCAATTATTGACGGTGTGTGTGTAGCATACAATCCGTGCTCGTGCAACATGAACCGTCAATAATGTGTGCAGTGCCCTATGGCTACTAGTCACAGTACAACTATATCTAAGTAATTAGGGTAGAGACGCAATTCTAACAATGACGTAGAATATGCGACAAGTATTGAATTCTAGCCCAGACGCATAACGCCATGCGGGCGATTCCCCTGTAGATGTTAAATCTACTCACCTACGCTCCACGCTAGGTGGATCCTACCATCTGCTCCTCCCTGTAGCAGTATCCGTAGTCCTCGCCTGCAAACCTGCAATTAAGACAAGGAAATCATTTATAAGCCAAATATTCCGCAAAACGCGATATCGAACCAAAACGAGAAACTCGCGTCGCGAACTAAACGCGCGTGTGCACGATACGCTGAAACGTGTGTATACGCGTCTAAAACTATCGCGACACGCCGCGACACGCTGGATCACAGAACCCACACATGTATCACGCGTATCGTGCAAACACAACGGACATGAAAAACGGTATTTGATCCCAGATTTTCCTACAGGCCAAATCTTACAAAACTAGACATGCCAAAACACTACAATACACAGCAGACAACACTACCCAAAACCCCAAGACCTAACACCCCTTCCTGGCCGCAAATTGCGGCCAAACTGAATTAATTGGCGGCCTGGGATTTGAATGGGTGGCTCGTGTCCTTGTGGTGTGATCTAAACCTAGTGTTCATGCTCCAGTTTGCTCAATTTTATCCTGAAGTGTCTGGGTCACAGATACCCAATATATCACTTTCAAAACACCAAATTGCACAATAAGGAAAACCTATGGTATTTTAGTGTAATCCAGGGAAATACTCAGTTAAGATGACCCTAATAGCACTAAAATAGGCAAGGGGAAACCAACACAATCGCCACTTAACCAACATTCCATAAACATCACCTTAATTAGCACTAAACTCACAATTAAACACAACCGAAGCTAACTATCACACAACTAAGCAAACTAGGAATTGGGTTTCAGAATTATACCCTACGAAATCCTAGGAAGCAGGTGAAGAAGTGAATGGAGGAAACGAGGGCTTGCTACAGTTGCTGGGCTCTTGTTGCTGCTACTGCCAGAGTTGCTACTGATGTTGTTGCTGTTACTGCTGTTTGCTGCTGATGCTAATGCATTCAGCTGTTGCTCCTGCTTGCTCAAGCTGCTATTGAAGCCTCTGCTGCTGCTGGAGCTTCTCTTGCTGCTGTTGTTGATGCTGCTCTGCTGCTGATGTTGCTGAAGCTGGAGTTGTTGTTGCTGCTGTGAGTGCTGCTGCATGCTGCTGCTTCTGCTGAGCTGCTGCTGCTTCAGATGCTGCTGCTTCTTCTGCTGCTGCTGGAGCTGAAGCTTGTGTGTGTGTGTGTGTGTGTGTTTGAGAGAGAGAATGAGAGTGAGAAGTTGAGAAAAGAGTGCAAGGCAAAAGACCCCTCCCTCTCACCTTCTCTCTCCTCATTAAAGAGGCATGGTTCACCCCATGCACCCCATGCTCTCTCCCTTACACAAAGTCAACCATGAAGCCAATAAAAAAAATCTTTTTTAAATTCATTTTCATTTTTAAAACAACCATCATGCTTAAAACCTATAACACTTAAAACAAAACTATAAAACTAGATTAGGGAATGGTTAGTTCACCATGTTGCTAATCATGGTTAAACCCCCAAAACAACCCTAGTTATCATGCACAAGTGTGTTCAAGCCTAGGAGAAATCTAATAAAATATTCATTAAATAGAATAAAATAATTGAAAACCAATTTGGTAAACTTTTTATTAAAAACCATACATAAAAATATAATTAGCCACAAAACGCATTCTAAGGTGTTACAGGTTGATGCCTTGTAGAACCTTGTTAGAATGCCTAGGAACCCTACAGTGATATCAGAGCCAAGCTAGAGATTTACGCGTAGTCTAGGCGAAGTTCAAAGTCTAATCGAACCCGTAAACCCCGACGAATACCCTTCTCTGGACAATTTTCAAAACTGTGATTTTTTATGAATTAAAAATGTTCAGAAAATTAAGCAGGAAAAACTAAGAATTACTGTGAAGTACGGCCCACTGATTCGTCTATATGACCGCGGAGCCGCAACCAAACCAAGGTTTAGGCGGCGGTTCCGCGGCCCAAATTATGACTTAGTCCCTCATACTTCATATATTTATTCTTAGGTCCTTTCTTGTCAATTTTTTCTGGGAATTTTTTAATTCCACTCAAGTGTTGAGTTTTCTTAGGGTTGTATTAGGGACTCGTTAATTCGATCGGATAATTTAACTTTGTTTAGTTTGTCCGGGTAATTTTAGAAAGTGTTAAAAAGTTCGACCGGATATCAATAACTCACTTTTTCCCCTGCCGGAAAATTTCCAAGTATTGGATTTTTCCGTAGTTTAAGAACGTTCTAAGTCGTGCAAGTAATGCGATGGACCCTCTAGAAGACAACAAACCTTAACTCGATTATGTGACCGTCTTGAACTGCCTTTTGAACCTTAGGGTTTGGGATAGTACGGCGTGCCACATGTGAGGCGTTGGCTTGACCCTTCTACGGCTAGACCGTTGGTACTGTGGCATGAAATAGATGTTATTAAACTCCCCTCAAGTGTTGAGCTATTTGGGAAAACTTGGGTGTTTGATTATTCGATCGGAAAGTTTAACATTGTCTATTTTTTTGGAATGTGATACAATATTTGGAATCCACAAGTAGTTATGAGATAACTAATTTGAATGTTATAAATATAGAACATTAGTCTCATTTGATCGGTTGCCACGGGATTTTGATGTGATCAAAAGTCCGTCGCAATCACGTAGCGTACGCGGATACTCGCCGGGTAAACTTAATAAACAGCTACGCCCCATAGCCCCGACCAAGTGACTGTAGGAGAACCCCATTGCCAAAAGCATCCGTTCGGGTGCTCGCGGCAGCGGTGTTCCGCCTTAGTGCATTTCGTCGACGGCATCCGGAGGTGCGTCCGTCTACTAAAGTTTGCGATGAGCATTCGATCAGGATGTCGGGAATCTTGTTGAATTGCCCGACTTGATATTGAAAAGAGTTTTCGATAATGAGACAAAAATGCGGGGTTTATAATTGTTAGGCATGCGATGTCTAAGGAATTCATTTGGTTAGGCATGCGATGTCTAAGGAGGTTGCGGATTCCAACTTTTGTAGTTTTACACTTTCTTTTCGGCGACCGTAAGTGTAATATGTGATATTGCCGGTTTCGTTGCTATATGTCAACGACAATTGGGATGGGCATATTTACTTACGTAGATGACATATGATGTTATGTGTTGCTGGATATGTTATATTGGATCGTCATGTTTGAATAGCCGGGGGTTTTTATGTGAGATGAGTGTTTTTAATTTTTCATTCATATAAAAACTTGTATATAATATTCTTTTATTAGGGCACTTCCGGGCTGAGGATGATGTCACCATTGTATATTATTTACTTTTCCGCATTAGGATAGACCCAAGGCGGGGAGCACAAGTAACCGGGTTCTAGGGTCCAGTGGGAGACCATCTCGAGGAGTCGAGTCCGGGTCTCCTAACTCTAGAATTGGTAGGGTTGCTTGCCGCTCTCGTAGGGGTATAGGTGTGTGGGATTGGCTATTCATCACGATCGTGCAATCCGTGTTTTATAGGGGCTCAAAATAAAATACGGACGTCCTAGTATATCAAATATTTCATATGTTGTTTTCTGCTGCGTTATCTGTGATGTGATCATGTGATATGTTCAGATAGATATTGTATATAGTATATATGATATATTATATAGACGTTGCTTATGATTTACACCCGCGCTAGCCCTGCCCCGCTCTGCCGTTAGTTACCTAACCTAACGGTGCAGACGGGACATCGAGGCGAATGTGGATGGCATAAGTGTACGATGTATTTATCTGTGATGTTTAGGTGGACTTAAATGATGGGACATTCATTAATGAGATTAATGAAAGAAAATAAACCTAAAAGATGTTGTGGAATCGAATTTCAAAAATTAGGTAGCTCTAGTTGTTGCTTTGCATAGCGGTGTTCCTTGTAGAACATCCAGCACCTTATTCGATAAGGAAAGAGCCGAGATCCCTTCACCGGGAGTGACCACTTTAGCAATAACTAGCAGATGCTACAACCTTCGGTTTGTCTTTTAACTTCTTTTCTAGTTCTTGCTTTGCATAGTGGTATTGTGTATATCCTGCATCTCATTCGACGAGGAAAGAGCCGAGATCCCTTCACCGGGAGTGACCTCTTTAGCAAAACTAGCAAAAACCTCAAAAACACTCCATATCAAATCATTTGATTCCGCAACGAGATCAAGTTCAAAGCGTTAAAGGTTTTCTTAAAAACCATCTGCAACCCTCCGTCATTTTAGGAAGTAGAGTACTTAGTATTCGTGCTGCGTTTATCGACCATAGCCGAGGCGTTGTGTACGGTAGCTAAGTGATGTCTTCCTACACAGCATATGATGCGATTAGTTAGGACAGTCATGTGACTTTGTTGACCTTAGCCAAGGGTCATGTGGGTGGGTCTAATTAATCATGAAATGACGGGTAGAACTTGACTAGTGCTTATGATTTGTTGACCATAGCCAAGGTCATAGGTGCTAGGGGTAAAAACCATTATCGGGAGTTTCAAGTGTTGAAATTTGCAATGAGATTGCATACCTTCTATATGATAGTTGGATCCTGATACCCACTACGAGTAATTGTTACTCCTGAGAAAGTTTTGCACTTTACAATTAGCCGATCAAGTAGGTGTCTAGAAAGGTGTAAACGGGGTTACGCCCCTGGGAAAACGAGGTTTATTTTAATTAGGTCCGTGCGAAAGCGCGGGGAACCTCCCTCAAAGTACCGGCACTGGCCTGGCTGAAAGATTGACGAACTTGTAGAGTGTAATTCATCCCGGCTAGTCTTTCCTTTTAGGGTTTGAAGGAAGATTTGAAAAAAACAGTGGGAGCCATCCTGATTAGATAAAATATATAACCAATCTAATCTTGCAAGAGCGCACGCATAGTGTTTTCTTCTCTCTCTCTCCAGGTAGCGACCATATCACGCCTTAATCAAGATAATAATATGGATGTATTGACCGAACCAGCTTGTTATACTGAGCTGGGGAACGTTGGACCCGCTCCAACTTATAATTGTTATAAGACCGAGCAAGAAATAGGGGAATACTAGGATTCTCATGCCGCTCAAAAGAAGAAAGTGCATGATGATGCATCTTCTTCGGGTGTGTGCATTACAGAGAACTGTTTCTCAGTATCCTTTACGTCCTGGGTATGAGATACCGGATCAGGATCCCGCATATGTAATCTGTTACATGGGCTACAAAAAGGTAGAGAACTGAGAACGGGTGATAAGTTTCATGAGACAGAAAACGGTGCAAGTGTTGCAGCCAAGTCTGTTGGTCACTATCACCCTGTATTACCAGAATACATTGATTTTGAACGAATGTTAGTAGATACCGAACCTGATATACAACATCATATCAGTCTCTTTACTAGTAAAGAAAGAATATAATTTTGTATTGTTGGATAATCTTTTGAACATTTCCTATATCAAGAGTTGATCGGTTCAGGCACGTTATCTAAAAGCATTGACGTTCTAAATCAAAATACAGCTTTTAGTATACAGAACACACACGAGAGTAAGAGTTCAAAAATGAACGAATTCTTCTTGAGGTATTGTAGACTAGGTCATATCAATGCGACCCGACTAGCTAAGTTACATTTAGATGCATATTTAAATCAGTTTAAATTTACATCTTATGAAACTTGCCAGTCATGTCACAAAGATAAGATGATCATAACTCCGTTTACTGGAAACAGAGAAAGAGTTAGTGAACTCTTGGGATTGATACATGCTGATGTATGAAGGTCCCCAGTCTACATATGCCAGGACTGATTCTTTGTACTTCCTTACATTCACTGATGATCTCTCAAGATTCGGACACATGTTCCTGTTGAAATACAAGTCCGAAACTTTTGAGATAATCACCGAATATAAGTTAGAAGTAGAGAACCAAAAACGGGTATAAGGATAATGTCCTTTGATGTGATCAGGGAGGAGAATACTTGAGCACGGGATTCCTGGACTATTCTAAAGGAGAATGAGATTCTCTCTCAGCATTACTCCTCCGTATACACCACAGCACGTCGGTGTATCGGGGCGGAGCAATCACATCATCTGTGATATGGTGCGCTCTATGATGAGTACTACTGAGTTTCCTATTTCCTTTTAGAGTTATGCACTTGAGAAGCTGCATACCTATTGAATGGGGTTCCAATCAAATCCATTTCCTACCACTTCATATGTGATATGGAATGGGAAGAACCCATATCTTAAGTTCGTTAAGATTTGGGGTTGTCCAGCCATGTCTAAAAGCACAATCCAGACAAGCTCGAGGCAAAGTAAGTTCTGTAGAAGTTTGTTGGATATCCCAAGCATACGCAAGGGAATATCTTCTACCAAACCGAGGAACAAAAGATATTTTGTTTCTCAATATGCCACCTTTGTGAAAGGGAATTTCTTATGAAGAAATTAGTGGTCATGAGGTAGAACTGGAAGGAGTTCTATCTATACAATCTACAACAGATGATTTGGTAGAACCAAAGGATTCAATAGATTCCGACAAACCTCGGCCTCTCCGCCGATCTAGTAGGGTTCCTCATCCGCCTGGGAGATACATCGGTTTCTTGATGACAGTGGGAGCGAGGATTCCTTCATGAGATGATGACCCAACTAGTTTCGAGCAGGCCATCAAGAGTGGGGAATCTGTAAGAATGGCTGGATGCTTAGCGATCTGAGATGGAATCCATATACACCAACAAAGTATGGACTTTGGTTGTTATATCTGAAGGGTTAAATTCTCATTAGGAGCAAGTATATCTTGAGAAGATAACTTGGTGTAGAAGGAAAAGTTGAGACTTTCAAAGCTAGACCTGTTAAAGGTTTTCGTCATCGACCAGGAGTGGATAATGATGAAACCGTTTCCAGTGGCTATGCTTCAGTCCATCCGGATCCTACTTGACATTGCTGCATACCATGACCGCGATATCTGGTGGTTGGGTGTCATGACTACTTTTCTAAATATTGATTTAGAAGAGAGCGTCTATAAGTACACAGCCAGAGGGCTTCGTAGACAGTGGGAGCAGCGGAAACGTGTGCAAGTTGCTTTACAGGATAAAGCAGGCATCGCTGAGTTGGAACATCTGTTTTGATGTGGTAGTCAAAGAGTTTGACTTCATCAAAATAGTACATGAACCTTGTATATACAAAAAGGTAGTAGAGAGTAAGGTGGTCATCCTCGTATTGTACGTGGACAACATACTCTTGATAGGAAAAGAGTTTCCTATGCTACGCACGGTCAATCTCCTCTTATCACAAAGATTCTCCAAATAGGATAAAAGTGATACCTCCTAAATCCTGGGTTTTGGATCTATGAGATAGATCTAAATGGATATTCGGATTCTCACTAGGTGTAGTGAGATGGTATCAGTTGATCCTGGGGAGAATCACTAGAAAAGTTCCAGGGTGATAAGGACCACTGAATAACAGTCACAGGCATTGTCTTTACCCTCAGTGGAGGGACGGTATGTTGGAAGAGTTCCAAGCTATATACCGTGGCAAACTAGACGATAAAGGATGGTGACATCGCTATCAAAGATACTACCAAAGAGGCAGTTTGGGTGTATATTAGTTCATGAGATGAACTAGGTTCCTACCATTGTATGACAATGGTGGTGAGGCTTTGGCCCAGGAACCACGATCCCATCAGTGACCCAGACATATTCCAAGGCAGTATCACCTGATCATGGAGATAGTTGATCTCCAGGGTGATCGAGGTTAGGAGAGTAGACTCAGAGGACAACACGGCGGATCCACTCACAAAGGACTTTTCCCAGAGAGAGACTTATATGGGATGGTTGAGTATGAGATACTGCAACCACTGCTACAGATGGCCCTAGTGCAAGTGGGAGATTGTTAATTATATGTATGCCCTAGAGGCCATTACTGTACATGAGATGTATATTGTATTGGATGCTAGGACATATATAGGTAGGACATTCTTGCTCGACATGATAGTATGCTATCTGGTTGCTCTTTATCTTAACATGTATACTTACTGTCTGTCTATTACATGTTGATAAAGCCCTTAGGATGTGTACTCGACTTGCAGGATTATGATGCAGATCATACTAGTGGGGCCTGGGTAGTCCATGAGTACATCCTTCAATGTTCCTAGTCGTGGGAATATCGAAACGGGGCGTCGATATTCCAGAGTAGACTAGTGTATATCTTCTCGACCCATGTGATGGGCGATGGATGATCCTATATCCATTGGTGTTTGACATCAGAGATGGTATGCGGGTGCTCAGTGGAGACTGGGTACACTGAACGGACTCGCCGAGAACTCCCAGATGGTATTATACCTCACGTTAGATGGCAGTTCTCTGGTGACACTGTTACAGCTTAGTCTGTTGACCCGAGATCGTCATAGAGTCATGTGTGTCACCCACTGTGCTTTGATTTCCACCCTACCACGGCTCTACTGAGTCATGCAAACAGGTGGTTTTTGGGTACAGTCCCGATTCACATGGAGGCAATGAGCGATAGGAGGGGATTCGTCTCTCCCGGTATTGGGGGTTGATGTTGCGCTATGCTCGACTGGCCATAACTGGAAATCCCTGGCCAAGGTTGCAGTGATTTACTGGAAAGTGTTATCAGTAGTTTCACGCTTGTTGTGGACCTTACATCGGCATGACTTATCAAACTGCTGGGGTCTGACGTTTACCACCCCTAGGCGAGATATGCGACATATCAGACGAACAGACCGGACTGTGCGGTAAGTGTTACTGATTGGATTCACAGGAGTGTGAGCAGGCTTGCTCGTTGATCTTCTGATCGCTCAATACCCGGGTGGCCGTTACGTTTAGCAGACCGCTTGCAGCTTGTGGATGATTGATATGATCACCACCTACTGCCGGCGTATTGACGAGTCTTTAGAGTCCTACACAGAGGTTTCCAAGCTCAAGCGAAACGAAATAGGAGCGCATATGAGATATGGGCGGGACCGAGAATAATACCAGTATGTGATACTGTATTCTATTCTCGCGATTTGTATCATCGGACGGTTATATGAGATATAGCCGGGTTACCGAATCAAGTGTTGATTCGATACATTGATACACTAGATATTAGTCGGTTATATGCGATATGACCGGATCATTAAATCAAGTGTTGATTTAATGATTTAATGTATAATTATATATTTGATATATTACTTTACATTAAGTAGTATTGGTTCGCTTAAGATTGATTTTCTCACTTGATGTGCACAAGTTGTATATGTGATATATGTTTGTGCACTAGTTTGTATCATAATAGATGATACATGCAAACATGGGCGGGTGTGTGACATACACCATGTTAATTATATTTTAGGTTTTTATTTATCTTAATTATTCAAAATGGTGGCTTCTTTTGTCATGGCTTGAAGCTTCATGAAGCTTGAAGCAACTTTGACAAAGTCCACTCATCTTGTCTTGATTAAGATATTCATTAACCAAATCATTATAATTAACTATGGTTTAGTCTCTACAAAGGTTAGCTCATCCATGGTTGCATTATGATAGACTTCACTTGATTATTCTTTTCATATAATTCATTTTCTTTTCTTTCTTCTTCTTCTTCTTCAAGAAGAAGAAAGCTTGGTAGATTTTTTTCAAGTGAAGATTTAGAGTGAGAAATCCAAATCTAAAGTAAACCCATTTCCTATTTCATCATCCTCTACTACTTGCCATTTATTTTAGGGTGTTCTCTTCACAAAGTTCTTGACCTAATGAAGATGGAGCTTGAGTTTGAGTCTCCTCGACGGAGATCATCTTCGGCCTCGAAGTCAACAACCTAGCCCGCTCATTTCTCCGAAGAAACCATCGCTAGAGTCCGGGATCCCGATGATCACAGCGAAGGGACGTCAACACGGAGCTTTAGAAGTGAAGGACCGGATATACAAAGATTGTAATCCCTTTCACTTGTAGTTAAAATGTTTAACTTTCTTGTTTTCACATAATCTCTAGTATACGATCTTGGTTAGGGTTGTTCGGCACGGCTAATTTTTTTGAATCGGGCATGGTTGATGCCTTGTAGAACCTTGTTAGAGTGCTTAGGAACCCTACAAACCTTGCATTTACAGTAAGATTGTAGGGAGAACTGTAGTATTCCTCGTCTTGTACGTGGATGACATTCTCCTAATAGGAAATGATATTCTTATGCTACAGTCAGTCAAAGGATTCTTGTCACAGAGGTTCTCCATGAAGGACCTGGGCGATGCCAACTACATTCTGGGGATCCAGATCTATCGTGGCAGATCTAAGAGGATGTTGGGACTTTCACAGTCCAGGTACATAGACCCCATACTGAAACGATTCAGTATGGAAGATTCCAAGCGCGGTAATCTACCGGCTTATCATGGAATCACCCTCTCCAAAGAGATGTCTCCCAAGACTGATTTGGAAAGGGCTCGCATGTCATCTATACCCTACGCATCTACGGTAGGCTCTATAATGTATGCGATGTTATGTACTAGACCAGATGTAGCATACGCATTAAGCGTTGTAAGCCGGTATCAGTCGGACCCAGGGGAGAAACACTGGATAGCAGTAAAGAACATTCTCAAGTACCTGAGAAGGACTA
The DNA here is from genome assembly GCA_030015575.1 of Agapanthus africanus. NCBI lineage: Eukaryota > Viridiplantae > Streptophyta > Magnoliopsida > Asparagales > Amaryllidaceae > Agapanthus > Agapanthus africanus. The sequence continues at coordinate 236,234,796 of JASDDO010000004.1, forward strand.
AGGAGATGTTCTTTGTGTATGGAAGAAAAGACCTCCAGATCGAGGCATTTGCTGACTCCATCTTCTAGAGTGACAAGGATGACTCCAAGTCCATGTCGGGTTATGTCTTTACCCTCAATGGAGGGGCGGTTTGGTGGAAGAGTTCCAAGCAGGAAACCGTTGCTGACTCAACTATGGAAGCAGAGTACATAACTGCTTGCGATGCCGCAAAGGAAGCTGTCTGGATGAAGAAGTTCCTCACAGAGCTTCAGGTGGTTCCTACCATTGTTGATCCAATACCGCTGTATTGTGACAACAACGGAGCTATAGCTTTAGCGAAGGAACACAGGTCCCATCAGAAGTCCAGGCACATTTTGAGGCGGTACCACCTGATCAGGGAGATCGCAGATCGCCGGGAGATCGAGGTGAAGAGAGTAAATTCAGAGGATAACATTGCAGATCCACTCACGAAGGCCCTACCCCAGACTCAGTTCGAGCGGCTGATCGAGATGATAGGTCTTCGATACGCCGGTACATGGCCTTAGTGCAAGTGGGAGATTGTTAGTGTATATGCCCTAGAGGCCATTACTGCATCATACTAGCTTGTATATTACTTAATGGAAGCTTGGGATATTCACAGTTGTATAGACAAACTTGCTCAAAATGGTAGTATGCTACTTGGTTTGTCTCTACTTCAATATGTGCATGCGTTTCTTTTAGCTTATCGCTTATATACATATTAGTGGAGCCCTTAGGATCTTTGCTTGATTACCAGCGTTGTGATGGCAGTTACACTTGTGGGGGCTGGGTAATCTATAAGTACATCCTTATACAGGTCCCTAGTCGTAGGACTATCGAGACAGGGCATCGATTGTTAGTTGTATGTATGCCCTAGAGGCCAGTATTGTACAGATTATGTATATTATATTGGATGCTTGGACATATATAGAGATGACTTTCTTGCTCGACATGATAGTATGCTATCTGGTTGCCATTTATCTTAACATGTACACTAGTCTCTTTATACTGTCTTATAGTTACATGTTGGTAAAGCCCTTAGGATGTGTACTTGACTACCTGGACTGTGATGCAGATCATACTAGTGGGGACATGGTAGTCCATAAGTACCTCCTTCAAGGTCCCTAGTCGTGGGTGTAATCGAGACGGGGCATCGATATACCAGAGTAGACTAGCGTATACGCTTCTCGATCCATGTGATGGGCGATGGATGATCCCATATCCATTGGTGTTTGACATCAGAGATGGTATACGGGTGCTCAGTGGAGACTGAGTACACTGGACGGACTCGCCGAGAACTCCCAGATGGTATTATACCTCACGTCAGATGGCAGTTCTCTGGTGACACTTGTACAGGTTAGTCTGTAGACCCGAGATCGTCATAGAGTCTTGTGTGATTCCCACTGTGCTTTGATCTCCACCTTACCACGTCCATGAGGGTGTGCAAAACGGTGGTCTTTGGGTACAGTCCCGAGTCACATGGAGGCAATGAGCGATAGGAGGGGTTTCGTCTCTCCCGGTATTGGGAGTTGATGTTGCGCAGTGCTCGATTGGCCGTAACAGGGAAGTCCCTGGCCAGGGCTGATCAGAGATTTGCTGGTAAGTGTTACCAGTAGTTTCTCGACCCGTTACGAGCCTCACATCGGCACGACTTATCGGGTTATTGGGGTCTGACGTATACCACCCCTAGACTTGATATGCGACGTATCAGACGAAGAGACTTGACTGTATGGTAAGTGTTACTGGTCGGATTCGCAGGAGTGTGAGCGGGCTAGCTCGTCGATCTTCTGATCGCTCAATACCCGGGTGGCCGTTACGTTTGGCAGACCGCTTGCGGCTTGTGGGTGCTTGATATGATCATCATCTGCTACCGGCGTATTGACGAGTCTTTAGAGTCCTACACAGAGGTTTCCTGGCTCAAGCGAAACGAAATAGGAGCGCATATGAGATATGTGCAGGACCGAGAATAATGCGTGTATGTGATACCGCATTTCATTCTCGCGATATATGTTTCGATTGGTTATATTCGATATGACCTAGTTATCGAATCATTGATTCGATAAATCGATGCATTGAATACTAGTCGGTTATGTGCGACATGACCGGATCATTGAATCAAGTGTTGATTTAATGATTTAATGTATAATTATATATCTGATATATTACTTTGCATTAACTAGTATTGGTTCACTTTAAACGGATTTTTCTCACTAGGATTGCACATTGTATATGTGATATACTTTCGTGCACTTTTTGTATCATATTTGATGATACTTGATCATTTAGTTAAGTGTATAAAATTAATCCATGGTTAATATGATAATTAGGGTTTTGCATTTTCATTTATTTATTTATTTGTTTATTTATTTATTTGGAAAAGAATATGATAAGAATGGTGGCTAAGTTTGTTTTATATTGAAGCTTCATGAAGCTTTGACTTTGCTAACCATCCTTATCTTCATGCTTAACCCTAACCCATCATAGTGACCATGGTTAATTCTCTACACTTGACCCTAGTTCAAGTTATGATAAGTATTTGATTTATATTTATTTTTAATGAAAATCTTATCATAATTCTTTCTTGAGCTCATCTTCTTCTTCTTCTTCAAGCTTGCTACAAAAATGGCAACTTGAGATCTAGTGAGATAAATCCAAATCTAAAGTGTACCCACCTCCTATTTCTTCATCCTCTACCTCTTGCCAAGTTGTTTTGGGTGTTTGCTTCACAAGTTTCACAAGTTTGTGAAGTCGGAGCTTGAGTTTGTGCAACCTCGACGTAGATCGTCTTTGACACAAAGCCGACGAGCTATTCCGCTTGCTTTCCCGATGAAGCCGTTGATCGAGTCAAGGATTCATGATGGACAGCAAGGACATGACGTTGCGGAGCCGTGGAGGTGGATATCCGGATCTACAAAGGTTGTAATTTCCGTATCCCAGTAGTTAACAGTTAACTAGCTTTCCTATTTCGCCTAAACATCTAGTTAAAGATCCGTAGTCTAGGGTTTCTCGGCACTAAAAATTTTAATTTGGCATGTTAGATGCCTTGAGAGAACCCACTAGGGTGCCTAGGAACCTTTCACTGGTATCAGAGCCTAGCTAGAGCCTTAGGCGAAGCATAGACGGAGTTTGAAGTCCGATCGAACCGAAATCCGATTTCCAAATTGCTCTCTGTACTTTTTTGTAAAATGTGGATTTTTGCAAATTAAAAATATGCAGAAAAATCAGCAGGGAAATATAAGAATTACGGTGCAAAAATTACCAAATGATCCCTCTAAAGTGCGGCGGAACCGCGGCATTAGCGTGCTAATGCGGCCCTTCCGCCGCCGTTTTGTCTTATTAGGCACTCAATTTTGCACAGTAACTCCTATTTTTAGTGCTGGTTTTCCTGGGAACTTTTAATCTGGAATAAAGAGTTGAGTATTTTGGGAAGTATTGGGAGTTCATACATTCGATCGGATTGTCAAACTTTTTCTATGTGTCGTTCCGGATAATTTTTAGAATATGTTAAAGAGTTCGACCGGATATAAATACCCAGGTTTTCCCCTGCCGGAAAATCCAAGTGTTGGATCATTGTATGGTTTAAGGACGTTCTCAGTAGTGCAAGTAACGCGATGGTCCCTCTAGAAGACAACAAACCTTAACTCGATTATGTGACCGTCTTGAACTGCCCTTTGAACCTTCGGGTTTGGGGCAGTACGGCGTGCCACATGTGAGGCGTTGGCTTGACCCTTCTACGGCTGGACCGTTGGTACTGAGGTATGAAGTGAATGTCTTTGAACCTATTTCATGTGTTGATCGGTGTCGGGAAAACTTGGGTGTTAGAATGTTCGATCGGAAAGGTTTGATATATTCTATTTATCCGGAATTGGATACAATAATTGGAATTCATAAGTAGTTATGTGATAACTAAATGAATGTTATAAATCTAGCAATTTAGTCCCATATGATATTGAAAAGAGTTTTCGATAATGAGACTAAAATGCGAGGCTTGTAACTGTTAGGCATGTGATGTCTAAAGTTGTTGCGGATTCCAATTGTTGTAGTTTTACACTTTCTTTTCTGTGACCGTAAGTGTAGTATGTTCATATCGCCGGTTTCGTTGCTATACGTCAAGGACAATTGGGATATGCATACTTACTTACGTTGATGACATGTGATGTTATGTGTTGCTGGATATGTTATATTGGATCGTCGTAATCGAATAGCCGGGGGTTTTTATGTGAGATGAGTGTTTTTCTTTTTCATTCATGTAAAAACTTGTATGTAATATTCTTTTATTTGGGGCACTTCCAGGTAGCGGAAGCTGTCACCCTTTGTATATTATTTACTTTTCTGCACTAGGATAGACCCAAGGAGGGGAGCACAAGTAACCGGGTTCTGGGGTCCAGTGGGAGACTAACTCGAGGAGTCGAGTCCGGGTCTCCTAACCCTAGAATTGGCAGGGTTGCTTGCCGCTCTCGTAGGGGTCTAGGGGTGTGGGATTGGCTATTCATCACGACCGTGGAATCCGTGTTTTATACTGGCTCGTATTGAAAACACGGACGTCCTAGTATATCCAATATTTCATATGTTTATTCTGCTGCGATATCTGTGTTGTGACTCTGTGATAGATTTAGTATATGATATATATGATATATTATATAGACGTTACTTATGTTTTACACCCGCGCTAGCCCTGCCCTGCTCTGTCGTTAGTTACCTAACCTAACGGTGCACGAGGGGACATCGAGGCGAATGCGGATGGCATAAGTGTACGTCATATCTATCTGTGATGTTTAGGTATTTAATTGATGGGACTTCATTAATGTGATTAATGAAAGATAAGAAACCTAAGATGTTGTAGAATCGAATTTTAAAATAAAACAGGTAGCTACAGTTCTTGCTTTGCATAGCGGTATATATGATATACCCTGCACCTTATTCGATGAGGAAAGGACCGAGATCCTTTCACCGGGAGTGACTCCTTTAGCAATAACTGGCAGATGCTACACACTCGGTTTGCTTTTGACTGCTTTTGAGTTTTTGCTTTGCACAGCGATATATATGATATATCCCGCACCTCATTCGACGAGGAAAGGACCGAGATCCCTTCGCCGGGAGTGACTCCTTTAGCAAAACTAGAAAAGCCTCAAAATCACTCCATTTCAAAACTTCATTTGATTCTACAACGATATCAAGTTCATTACGCTTATGGTTTTATGAAAACCAGCGTAGCCCTCCGTCATTTCAGATAAGTATTAGTTAGTATTCGTGCTGCGGTTGTTTGGCATGCGTCAAGGCGTAGTGTACGGTAGCTAACTAGTGCTTATCTGTCAGCATATGATGCGATTGGATTAGGGTATTCGTACGGCGTTGTTTGGCATGCGTCAAGGGTCGTGCGGGTGGGTTTAATTCAATCAGGAAATGACGGGTTGAACTTGACTAGCAGACTATGGGTTGTTTGGCATGCGTCAAGGTCATAGCGAGCTAGGGGCAAAATATTATCGGGAATTTCAAGTGTTGAAATTTGCAATGAGATTGCATACCTTCTATGAGATAGTTGGATCCCGATACCCACTGCGAGTAAGAGTTACTCCTGGGAGAGTTTTTACACATTACAATTAGCCGATCAAGTAGGTGTCTAGAAAGGTGTTAACGAGGTTACGCCTCTGGGAAAACGAGGTTTACATTAATTAGGTTCATGCGAAAGCACGGGGGACCTCCCTCAAAGTACCGACACTGGCCTGGCTGAAAGATTGGCGAACCTGTAGTGTGTAATTAATCCCGGCTAGTCTTTCCTTTTAGGGTTTGAAGGAAGATTTGATAAAAAGCAGTGGGAGCCATCCTGATTAGATAAGATAATAACCAATCTGATCTTGCACGAGCATACGCTAAAGTGTTTTCTTCTCTCTCTCTCCAGGTAGCGACCATTTCATGCCTTAATAAAGATAATAAAATGGATGTATTGACCGAACCCGCATGTTATACTGTGCTGGGGAACGTTGGTTCCGTTCTTTCTTATAAGAGTTATAGGAATGAACAGGATATAGGGGAATACCAGGATTCCCATGCCACCCGAATGAAGAAAGTACATGCTGATGCATTTTCTTCGGGTGTGTTCGTTACTGAGAACTGTTTCTCCATTTGCTCTACGTCCTGGGTATTGGATACCGGGTCAGGATCCCATATATGTAATCAGTTACATGGGCTTAGGAAAGGTAGAGAACTTGGAGAAGGTGATAAAGACATTAGAGTCGGAAATGGTGCAATTGTTGCAGCTAAGACTGTCGGGGAATATCACCTTGTATTACCAACCGGTAATACATTGGTTCTGAACGAATGCTATTACATGCCGAACCTGATATGCAACATTATATCGGTTTCTTTATTAAGTAAAGAGGGATATAATTTTGCATTACAAGACAATGTTATGAACATTTTCCATAACCAAAAGTTGGTTGGATCAGGCACGTTATGCAATGGCATTTATGTTCTAAATCAATCAACAGTTCTAAGCATAACAAGCACACACAAGAGGAAGAGTTCTGAACTCAACGAATCCTTCTTGTGGCATTGTAGACTGGGTCATATCAATGCGACACGACTAGCTAAGTTGCATAAAGATGGATATTTAAATCCGTTTGAATTTTCATCCTATGACACTTGCCAGTCATGTCTCAAAGGCAAGATGACCAAGACTCCGTTTACGGGACACGGAGAAAGAGTTACCGAACTCTTAGGACTAATACATAGTGATGTATGCGGTCCCATGTCTACACATGCCAGGGATGGTTCTTCGTACTTCATTACATTCACTGACGATCTCTCTAGATTCGGATATGTGTTCCTGATGAAACACAAATCAGAAGCTTTTGAGAAATTTAGAGAATATAAACAAGAAGTTGAGAACCAAACCGGAAAAAGTATTAAAATCCTACGATCTGATCGAGGAGGTGAATACTTGAGCAATGAATTCCTGGACTTCCTAAAAGAGAATGGGATTCTCTCTCAGCTGACTCCTCCTTATACACCACAGCACAACGGTGTATCTGAACGGAGGAACCGCACCCTATTAGATATGGTGCGCTCTATGATGAGTACAGCTGAGTTACCTATTTCCTTCTGGGGACATGCGCTTGAGACAGCCATGGACCTATTGAATAGAGTTCCTACCAAATCAGTGCCTACCACTCCATATGAGATATGGAAAGGGAAGAGACCACATCTTAATTATATTAAGATATGGGGTTGTCCAGCCTATGTCAAAAGACAAAATCCGGACAAACTCGAGGCAAGATCTGTCCTATGCAAGTTTGTAGGATATCCCAAAAATTCACAAGGGTATATCTTCTACCACCCCGAGGAACAAAAGGTGTTTGTTTCTCGACATGCCACTTTCTTAGAAAAAGGTTTTCTTATGAAACAGATAAGTGGCATTGAGGTAGAACTGGAAGAGGTTCCAGCGACACAGACTACAACAGAAGATTTGGTTGAACCCGAGGATTCCGTAGTTCCCGATGAACCCCAGCCACTCCGCCGATCTAGTAGGGTTCCTCGCCAACCTGAGAGATACTACGGTTTTCTCATTGATGGTGGAAGTGAGGATTGCATCATGGAGGATGATGACCCAACTAGCTTCGAGCAGGCCATCACTAGTGGGGACTCAGTGAAATGGCTGGATGCTATGCGGTCCGAGATGGATTCCATGTACACCAACAAAGTATGGACTTTGGAAGTTGCTCCTGAAGGGGTAAAACCCATTGGGAGCAAGTGGATCTTTAAGAAGAAACTTGGTGTAGATGGGAAAGTGGAGACTTTCAAAGCTAGACTTGTAGCAAAGGGTTTTCGTCAAAGACCAGGTGTGGACTATGACGAAACCTTTTCTCCAGTGGCTATGCTTAAATCCATCCGAATCATGCTTGCCATTGCTGCCTTTCATGACTACGAAATCTGGCAAATGGATGTTAAGACCGCCTTTCTAAATGGTGATTTAGAAGAGTGCGTGTACATGACTCAGCCAGAGGGCTTCGTAGACAGTGGGAGCAGCGGGAAGGTGTGCAAGCTGCTTAAATCCATTTATGGATTAAAGCAAGCATCGCGGAGCTGGAACATCTGCTTTGACGTCGTTATCAAAGAGTTTGATTTCGTCAAAAATCCAGATGAACCTTGTATCTACAAGAAGGTGGCAGAGAGTAAGGTAGTCTTCCTCGTATTGTACGTGGACGACATACTCTTGATAGGAAATGATATTCCTATGCTGCAATCGGTCAAGCTCTTCTTATCACAAAGATTCTCAATGAAAGATCTTGGTGATGCCTCCTGCATATTGGGGATCAGGATCTATAGAGATAGATCCAAACGGATTTTGGGATTGTCCCAATCCAGGTATATTGACACCATACTAAAGAGGTTTAGTATGGAAGAGTCCAAGCGTGGGAACTTACCCACGATCTCTGGAGTCACTCTCTCCAAAGAGATGTCTCCCAAGACTGATTTGGAGAGAGCTCGCATGCAAGGGATACCCTATGCTTCGGCAGTAGGCTCTATCATGTATGCGATGCTGTGTACCAGACCCGATGTAGCATACTCACTAAGTGTAGTGAGTAGGTATCAAGCTGATCCTGGAGAGAGTCACTGGACAGCTGTGAAGAGCATTCTCAAGTACTTGCGAAGGACTAGAGATATGTTCTTGGTGTATGGTAACGGAGAACTCCAAGTAGAGTCCTTTACCGATTCGAGCTTCCAGAGTGATAAGGACGACTCTAAGTCGCAGTCGGGCTTTGTCTTTACCCTTTACGGAGGGGCGGTTAGCTGGAAGAGTTCCAAGCAGGAAACCGTGGCAGACTCGACGATGGAGGCTGAATACATCGCTGCCAACGATGCTGCTAAAGAATCTGTCTGGATCAAGAAGTTCATTTCTGAACTTGGAGTGGTTCCATCCATTGAGCATCCAATACCTTTGTATTGCGATAACAATGGAGCGGTGGCTTTAGCCAAGGAACCCAGGTCCCATCAGCGATCCAGGCATATTCTGAGGCGGTATCACCTGATCCGGGAGATAATTGATCGCCGGGAGATCGAGGTCAGGAGAGTTGACACGAAGAACAACACAGCGGATCCACTCACGAAGGCCATTCCCCAGATACAGTTTGAGAGACTCTTCGGGATGCTCGGTATGAGATACTACAGCAGCTGGCCCTAGTGCAAGTGGGAGATTGTTAGTTGTATGTATGCCCTAGAGGCCAGTATTGTACAGATTATGTATATTATATTGGATGCTTGGACATATATAGAGATGACTTTCTTGCTCGACATGATAGTATGCTATCTGGTTGCCATTTATCTTAACATGTACACTAGTCTCTTTATACTGTCTTATAGTTACATGTTGGTAAAGCCCTTAGGATGTGTACTTGACTACCTGGACTGTGATGCAGATCATACTAGTGGGGACATGGTAGTCCATAAGTACCTCCTTCAAGGTCCCTAGTCGTGGGTGTAATCGAGACGGGGCATCGATATACCAGAGTAGACTAGCGTATACGCTTCTCGATCCATGTGATGGGCGATGGATGATCCCATATCCATTGGTGTTTGACATCAGAGATGGTATACGGGTGCTCAGTGGAGACTGAGTACACTGGACGGACTCGCCGAGAACTCCCAGATGGTATTATACCTCACGTCAGATGGCAGTTCTCTGGTGACACTTGTACAGGTTAGTCTGTAGACCCGAGATCGTCATAGAGTCTTGTGTGATTCCCACTGTGCTTTGATCTCCACCTTACCACGTCCATGAGGGCGTGCAAAACGGTGGTCTTTGGGTACAGTCCCGAGTCACATGGAGGCAATGAGCGATAGGAGGGGTTTCGTCTCTCCCGGTATTGGGAGTTGATGTTGCGCAGTGCTCGATTGGCCGTAACAGGGAAGTCCCTGGCCAGGGCTGATCAGAGATTTGCTGGTAAGTGTTACCAGTAGTTTCTCGACCCGTTACGAGCCTCACATCGGCACGACTTATCGGGTTATTGGGGTCTGACGTATACCACCCCTAGACTTGATATGCGACGTATCAGACGAAGAGACTTGACTGTATGGTAAGTGTTACTGGTCGGATTCGCAGGAGTGTGAGCGGGCTAGCTCGTCGATCTTCTGATCGCTCAATACCCGGGTGGCCGTTACGTTTGGCAGACCGCTTGCGGCTTGTGGGTGCTTGATATGATCATCATCTGCTACCGGCGTATTGACGAGTCTTTAGAGTCCTACACAGAGGTTTCCTGGCTCAAGCGAAACGAAATAGGAGCGCATATGAGATATGTGCAGGACCGAGAATAATGCGTGTATGTGATACCGCATTTCATTCTCGCGATATATGTTTCGATTGGTTATATTCGATATGACCTAGTTATCGAATCATTGATTCGATAAATCGATGCATTGAATACTAGTCGGTTATGTGCGACATGACCGGATCATTGAATCAAGTGTTGATTTAATGATTTAATGTATAATTATATATCTGATATATTACTTTGCATTAACTAGTATTGGTTCACTTTAAACGGATTTTTCTCACTAGGATTGCACATTGTATATGTGATATACTTTCGTGCACTTTTTGTATCATATTTGATGATACTTGATCATTTAGTTAAGTGTATAAAATTAATCCATGGTTAATATGATAATTAGGGTTTTGCATTTTCATTTATTTATTTATTTGTTTATTTATTTATTTGGAAAAGAATATGATAAGAATGGTGGCTAAGTTTGTTTTATATTGAAGCTTCATGAAGCTTTGACTTTGCTAACCATCCTTATCTTCATGCTTAACCCTAACCCATCATAGTGACCATGGTTAATTCTCTACACTTGACCCTAGTTCAAGTTATGATAAGTATTTGATTTATATTTATTTTTAATGAAAATCTTATCATAATTCTTTCTTGAGCTCATCTTCTTCTTCTTCTTCAAGCTTGCTACAAAAATGGCAACTTGAGATCTAGTGAGATAAATCCAAATCTAAAGTGTACCCACCTCCTATTTCTTCATCCTCTACCTCTTGCCAAGTTGTTTTGGGTGTTTGCTTCACAAGTTTCACAAGTTTGTGAAGTCGGAGCTTGAGTTTGTGCAACCTCGACGTAGATCGTCTTTGACACAAAGCCGACGAGCTATTCCGCTTGCTTTCCCGATGAAGCCGTTGATCGAGTCAAGGATTCATGATGGACAGCAAGGACATGACGTTGCGGAGCCGTGGAGGTGGATATCCGGATCTACAAAGGTTGTAATTTCCGTATCCCAGTAGTTAACAGTTAACTAGCTTTCCTATTTCGCCTAAACATCTAGTTAAAGATCCGTAGTCTAGGGTTTCTCGGCACTAAAAATTTTAATTTGGCATGTTAGATGCCTTGAGAGAACCCACTAGGGTGCCTAGGAACCTTTCATCGATACTCCGGAGTAGACTAGCGTATACGCTTCTCATCCCAGCAGGGGAGATGGTCTGTCCCACAGCCATCAGTACGTCGTACTGGAGATAGTATGCGGGTGCTCATTAGGTTACGAGTACACTGGACAGGACTCGTCAGGAACTGTTGGTTGGTATTATACCTATCGTCAGTTATCAGTTCCCAGGTGACATGAGTACAGCTTAGTCCGTTGACTTGACACTGTCACTTCGCCTCGAGTGTGTTCCCACTGTTCTTTGATTACTACCCTACCACGGCTCAAAGGAGTCGTGCAAACAGGTAGTAGTTGGGTGCAGTCCCGAAGCACTTGGAGGCAGTGACGGTTAGACAGGATTCGTCTCTCCCGGTATTGGGGGTTGATATCGCGCTGTGTCTAGGAGAGCCATTACACATAGTCGTCCCTGGCCAGGGCAAGCGAGATATACCGGTAGGTTTCCAGTGTTATCTCACGGTGTTCTGGGCTACACTCCGACACGACTTGTACCGCTATTAGGGGACTGACGTTTGCCGAGTCGTGCAAACAGGTAGTAGTTGGGTGCAGCCCCGAAGCACTTGGAGGCAGTGACGGTTAGACAGGATTCGTCTCTCCCGGTATTGGGGGTTGATATCGCGCTGTGTCTAGGAGAGCCATTACACATAGTCGTCCCTGGCCAGGGCAAGCGAGATATACCGGTAGGTTTCCAGTGTTATCTCACGGTGTTCTGGGCTACACTCCGACACGACTTGTACCGCTATTAGGGGACTGACGTTTGCCGAGTCGTGCAAACAGGTAGTAGTTGGGAGCAGTCCCGAAGCACTTGGAGGCAGTGACGGTTAGACAGGATTCGTCTCTCCCGGTATTGGGGGTTGATATCGCGCTGTGTCTAGGAGAGCCATTACACATAGTCGTCCCTGGCCAGGGCAAGCGAGATATACTAGTAGGTTTCCAGTGTTATCTCATGGTGTTCTGGGCTACACTCCGACACGACTTGTACCGCTATTAGGGGACTGACGTTTGCCACCCCCCTAGGCCCTCCATGTGATATTCTTAGATGAACAGACCGGACTGTACGGAGATTGTCACATGCAGGCTCAGTAGGAGTTCGGATGGGTTTACCTCATCGGCCTTCTTATCGACATCTACCTGGGGACCGTTATGTACAGCTAGTGCCGCTTGCGGTCTGTGGTTAAACCCACTGCCAGCGTAGTGTCGAGTGTTTAGAGTCCCACACAAAGAGTTTCCCTGCACTGAGCGAAAGGTGTAAAGGTCGTATGGTTTTACGGCAGGGCTACGATCACTTACGTACACTTGTGTACATATGCTGTTCGGGCAGGCAACACTAGTGGGCTTTGGTTTAAGACGGATCCTAGTATTGCACGGATGGATTTATTTTGTCTTCTGTGTATTCGCATTCTACGGAATGCGGGTGTGTATGCACAGTTATGAGGAGAGAAGATGAAGGAGGTACCTCATTAGGGTTTTGACAGTTGATTCGGTCGAAACCATAATGAGGTAGACTCATTAGGGTTTTTGGCAGTTCGTTCGGTCAAAACCATTTTGAGCCGGGGACATTATTTACTAATCTTTTTAGTGATTATTATGTGATGGCTAATTGCTTTGACCATTTGACCATACTTGACTCTGTTGACCCTTTGACCAAAGTTGACTTGGACCTTCATGAGAGGTCTAGAGTTTTCTTTGGTTTTCTTTTTATTTTTGGATTATGATAATGGTCAAGTCAATTATTGCCATCAACTTAATATTGAAAAGATTAGTAATGATGACAGTGGTGTATTAATGCAACCATGGTTCATTCTCTCTAAGACAATAATTCATTTCCCATTTCTCATTCTCTCTCTTGAAAAGAAATGAGAAAGCTCCATGGTTGTTCTCCTTCATCTTCCTCCTCTTGAAAATTTCCTTTGATCTCATGTGTTGAGAGAAAAAGGATCCAAATAGACAAACACATCCATCTACCTCTTCTACACTACCTAGGACATCAAGACTAGCAATCTCGTTGCCCTAGTTGCCTCGGCTCGAGGTGGAGCTCGGAGTACATCTCTCGGGTGGATCGTCTTCGACTCAAGAAAGCCGCGGAGGTGATCAAGATCCGGATCGACCCTCGGAGCATGGATGGACGAGCCGGACAGTGGAATGAAGACCCGAAGGACCGGTGTCGTGAGGTATAATCTCTATGACATAGTAGATAGAACCTCAAGTAGTTTACTAGTTTGTAGTTTAGCAAAGAACCATCTTTTAGTCCATGTTACCTTTGCGCCAAAAAAAAATTTCGCCGTTTCCGCCTCCCCGTAAGAACCGGTGTGAGCAACATGGACTTACAGTATCTTGCGGTTCCTGAATCTCTAATCAAGCCAGAATCATCTATGTATGTGCAAATACTTATGTATGAAAGTATGGGTGTACAATAGGTATGTGCACATGTATGAGTGTACAATAGGTATGTGCACAAGTATGAGTGTACAATAGCTATGTGCACAAGTAATGTGCACAAGTATGCCATGCAAGGGGGTCATATCCTGAATGCAACAGTCCTACAATGTAGTGACATGGCAATTATCGATGATGAAGTGTGTGAGCCGGCAAGCAGGAGTACGTGGAACATATGCATCATCGATAATGGTGCTGGTGTCTTAACAGCATGGTTTAGATATAACAATAACACATTTGCACATGCAATGCGATGCGAATAGAAAGAATATGCAGAAATTGACTAATAAACACAACAGTGAAGAATCTACATCAATATAAAAATGTCGTATAGTTTTGCCATTTGAAATAGGACGAATCGGGGTTTTTAGTAAAATAAGGGCTACGGTGTTTTTAAGAAAATGTGCGTCTTTTGAAAATATCCGTATAATCCCTTTGCCTGTCTTTAAAATACTCCCGATTCGTTGGTTTGAAATAGGTATGATATCGGTCTACCCTAACATCTACTAAGCAAACTACAGATCTAACTGACAAGCTAATCGAGAAGGGTATGGAAACCACCTAGATCTGAGTCGATATATATATATATATATATATATATAATAGTCGGTGATCCCGCCTCAATAGTATCACGTACGATACAATATATCATATGACATCCTCGAGTCATGAGTGCGGATCTATCATCAATATAAAGCTCGTACGGTACATCCATCGTACGTCATCCCAAATCCGGGTACGGGTCAATATCACATTCATCTCATCAATTATCTTGTATCCTTATCATCATATCTCATGAACTGGGGTACTGATCTAGTCTTTTACTAACCGATACCATCTATATAGATATATGTGCGTGTATGAAAACACGTCCAAAAGCCCGCTAAAATCTCATGTCGTATCCCAAATACGAACCACATCATATCACCGATCTCACGGCACTATTCCCAATCTTATCGACTCATCTCCAAATATCATCCACTATCATCATCATCCAGGTATAAGTATAACAAATAAGCATGTGTGTGCGTGTGGGTGTAAACCTATTCTAGGGTTCACAACTAGGAAACTATACTAGTTTACTTCTAAACCCTAATCTAACCATAGTACACCTAATCACATCTAGAATATCCATGCCACGCATTAAGCTATCATATATAGTATATATAGTATATTAAATATCGAACTGCGGGGGTGCTATACGCCATCCACCCGACTTCCCCCGTAGATATAATCTATTCACCTGCATCCTGCATTTCTCTGTCGATGTCTCCTTCATCTTCTTCATCATATAGAACCCCCGTGAAGGTACCTACAAAGATAACACAATCGCAAATACACATTAAACTCACATCGGAAAACCAAAACTACACGCTAAGGCCTATAGGTTAGAACCTATGGACTATGCTTTCAAAACAAACAAACAACCCTCGATATCATCGTACAAACGTCAAGTGATCGAGGTAAAACACAAATACGCAAATCCAGAATTCAAAATACGAGAAACGAAACTCCGAATCAAAACAGTAACTCAGGAAAAAGGTCCCAGATTTTACCCTAGGTCAAATTGGTCAATTTTGCATATGCCAAGGGTCTATTTTACTGGAGATAAAGCCCTGGAACAAAAATGAGTCACATCCTCACTACTCTGGCCGCAAATTGTGGCCAGAACGAATTAATTGGTGGCCTGGGTTGAGGGATAGGGGCTAGGGTTTTGGTGGTACACTCTAGGTTGCCTGCACATCACTTTGTGTTTGCAAAAGAATTTTCAGAGTCTCCAGGTGATAGCAGATTTCATTTAACCCTCACAGAATCCACAATTCTCCGATATCGGCTTTTCTAAATCCGTATTCCGGGGTTCTAGTCTCTGGTTTAGGTCTGAATTCTAGCACTAGGGGGTTTGTGTGGCCTCTACTGAGCTCAATTTCACATCACAACTCTCAATTTCCATTAACCCTAACTAGAATTTTCAAAGTTCACCCAAACCACACAATATCGGTTCTAATCTAAAATGGGGGTAAAAGCAATGGAAATACTAAGCTAATGGTTCAGAAAATACCTCATTTGGCAACTCAAGCATTTTCTTGAGTTGCCCCAAGTGTCCAAAATCCTTACTTTCTTGGTCCATGGGGTAGCTAGTGAGCTCATGCAACTTTTTAATGAAATGGGACTTGGGTTTTGAGGTGTTTTTCATGGGGTTTTAGGGGGTTTTGTGGAAGAGGAAGAAAGGGGCAGGAGCATCAGCAGCTAGAGGGAAGAGGGGACGAGAGAAATATGTGAATAATTGAAAAGGGATGGCTCAAGACCCATGTTTGACCCCTCACCCTCTCTTTCTCTCTCTTACCCATACTTCTTATTCTATTCTTTTCTTTTCTATTTTCCTTCTCTCCTCAATAGTAACCCCAAAACAATTAACCCTTCGCCCAAAATCATGTAGGAAAATGTAATAAGTGAAAAAAAGACATGGTGCATGTTTTACACAAAACAAGCTTAAAATCCGATTAGCGATTTTTAATCGCGATTAGCACACAATTAGTGTATAATTAATTATAAAAACTTAAAATTTGCATAATTCACATAAAACACCCTCTTTAAAGTAATTTCTATAATTTTCCAAATTTTTTACAAATTTATTGGTATTTAATTATACCGCCTCATTAAAATGTTCAATATTTTATTATTTAATTATAAAAATTCCCAAAAATAATAATTTTTTTTTTGAAATGTTACAGGTATAATCTTTGAAACCCCTTTACAATTTTGCTAATTAACGGTTAATGGTTCGATCCGGGTATTTGGTTGTGGTAGCGCCAAATTTGAAAAGTTTTTGTTTCGCATTTGGCATCGGATTGACGACCAGGGCGCTGCCATATATCCCAACATAGTAGCAGAGCCACACTATTAACCCTTAGCTAGCTTATTTAGACAATGCTAAACTATCGAAACCGAAACAACTTCGATTCAATACCCGATGTATTCCAGTTTCTGTCGAAATTGCAGAGTCTTCAAAAAATTTTTTAAGCAACTTCAGAAGGCTACTTAAGTGACCACTAGAACACCCTAAAAATTTCAGCCCAATCCACCGGATTTCACCCGGTGAGAGCATGTTCAAAACCGGCCACTTTTAGGCTTTTGGGCTTGAAAATTTCAGGGTAATCTAGTCTCTGGAATATTAGTCTAGTGGTATTGTTTGTTTAGCCCAGTTTTGATCTGGTGTTATCTTCTTGTTTGGGTGCTATTCGGGGCTATTTCGAACTCGATATTTCTAACAATGTTTAAAGTTTGCAGTATATACATTTCTATCTGCGACCGTGAATGTCATTCGAGCGGTAAATCTTGTCTAATTGCTATAGTCCTTTTAGACGGGTTTGCGAACGTGACATTCACGTTGATGTTCTGTGTTGTGTTGTGTTGTTGCGGATTCATCGTGGTAGATAACTTGCGTGCAATGTTAGTACAGTTTAGTTTTATTTGTACATTTGATATCGTGGGGCGAGAGTCCGACATGTGGACTTCCTTCATTGCCTGTTTGTATATTTTTCTTTTAGGGCACGACCAGGTTGAGGTCGATGTACCCGTTGTACATATTTTCTTTTCTGTACTAAGATTACCCCGCGGTGGAGTGCACGGATAGCCGGGTTCTGGAAGGAAATGGGCCTACATCTCATTGCTTTGAGACGGAGAGGGCTTCACTCTAGAATTGGCAGGCTATTCTCCGCACTCGTAGGAGGTACAGGTTGACCCAAGGTGGGGTGCTCAAGTTACCGGATTTCATGAAATGTGGGGTGGTCCATTCACTTTGCTGAAGGGGGCTGCCTCGCTTCTGGTTTTGGCGAGTAACTTGCCGCGCTCGTAGGGGTCTAGGTTTTCATTGCATAAGATATCCACACGATCAGGGGAACGTCGGGTTTCAGTTGCGGCTCATAGTAAACCCGGGGCTCCCAGATTATCTGTATTATTTTGTGATGCTTATTACTTTTATGTGATGTTGCATTTATCACGCCTGGAGTGATTATTTCATATTGTTATATTTGTACTAGTAGATATTGTATATGTTTTACACCCGCTCTAGTCCAGTCCATGCTCTGCCGTTAGTTAAGTAACCTAACAGGTGATGACGGGACCCAGTGCCGAATGCGGATGGCATATACGTACATTATATTTTCGTTCTTTTGTGGTGTGATCAATTGATGGGACTGCGTTGATTCAGATCAATGCAAGGAAAACAAACCTATTCGATATTGTTGGAACAATTTTCAAAAAGCTGTTATTACAAAGACGTTCTCTTTTGTTTTGCACAGTGGTATTCAGTCAGAATATCCAGCACCTCATTCGACGAGGCAAGGGCCGAGATCCCTTCATCGGGAGTGACCCCTTGGACAGAGCTTTGCGTCAGGATAATAACTTCACTATAGCCGATTACTTTTTTCTTTGCATCGCGGTATTCAGTTGGAATATCCTGCACCTCATTCTACGGGGAAAGAGCCGACATCCCTTCACCGGGAGTGATCTCTTTAGCAAAGGTTTTCGCCACTATATATTTATAAAAAGTTATGCAGTTCCTTCAACGATATCAAGTTCATTACGTTAAAGGTTTTTCACCAAAAACCAGCCATAGCCCTCCGTCATTTCTTGTGGGTATTATTTAATATCCGTGCTGCGTTTGTTGACCTAGTCAAGAAGTAGTGTTCGGTAGCTAAGTGGTGCTTGTTTGTTGCATAAATAGGATTGGTTAGGACAGTCGTGCGGCCATGTTGACGTAGTCAAGGGCACGTACAGGTGGGTTTAATGCAATCCAGAATAATGACGGGTTGAACATGACTAGCGGTTTATGGTTTGTTGACCTAGTCAAGGTCATAAGTCGCTTGGGGTAAAAATCACATCGGGAATTTCTAAAGAAACCGAAACTTGCCAGGCATGCGCATACCTTCTGGAGTGCGGTGACTTGAGTGGATTCCATCAAGTTATCATGCGATGATAGTTGGATCCCGATTCCTACTGATGAGTTAGTTTACTCCTCACGTGAACCCGACTAATTCTTCTTTCAGGTTTGGAGAAGAATTTGAGGATACAGTCGGAGACATCCTTATTAGATAAAGTGATTAACCATTCTGATCTAGCTTAGAGTGCACGCTGAGTCTTCCTATATCTCTCTCTTTGGCAGGGACCATGGCCCGACCTTAGACTATAACTCAGTGACCAAGTTGTCTGAAGTTTCTTAAAACACTAGCTTTTGGATTGTCTGAGTTGCATACATCATTGACACTCCTTCTTTTACCCTTTGTATTTCTCCAGAACACCTCGTATCACTATGAACATCCACTTACATTGGATAAATCCATCGTATGGTTATATACGAACTCGAAGGAACTTGTTCCAGATTCAAGGATGGATTCTGGTTCAGGAGAGAATGAATAGGACTATTCAGTTGTCTTTTCCATTTACCTTCTCTCAGGCTGTGAGGGCTCCTAGGATTAGGAGAGGATACACCTATTGCGCTTATTGGACAGTCTTCTTCCAAACCATAGGCAGGTGCCGAAAGGTAAGGAATGAAGAAAACCAATTAGCCTAAGTTGGATGTACCGAAGGTAATAAGTAAAGACAAAATAAAGGGATTAGAAAGAGGGCAAAGTAAATTGCACTACTATCATTCACGACCAAACCGCGTATTACATCGACACTCCTACTTCACCTTTGCTTTTCTCCGGTTCAGGAGAAATAGAATAAGATTTATTAAGTTGTCTTTTATCATCACTTTCTCTCAGGTTGCGAGTACTCCTAAGATTAGGAGAGTACACCTATTATGCTTATTGGATAGACTTCATCCAAACCTTAGGCTGGTGCCGAACGGTAGGGAAGGAAGAAAACCATTTAGCCTAACGACGGTGTACATAAGGTAATGAGTAAAGACAAATAAAGGGATTTGGAGAGATGGAAAAGAAATATACGGTTACAGTCATTAATATGGGTAATGGAAGAGGCATTACTAGGAATACCCGGATACCCTTTCGAAACATTTTCATATTTCAGTTTCACTATGCGTTGTTAATAGAAAACTGATTTCCCAATTAGATCCTTACTCCAGGGTATGTATTTACCAGGTTTGATTCTCACATATGTATCGTTTTACAGATGATGAGTGGGAGTAAATTATTGGGAATTAGGTGATCATCCTCATTATATTGGAATTCGTTGTAATTGGTGATATTTGAGGAAATCACTTAGGTTTTTACCAGACGGCAAATATTTGGTTTTGAATATCCGTTGTTATGCACCAATTTCAAACTGATATATCTGTACGTTAATTTTATAAAGTGAGATATAACTTTTTGAAATTATGTCCATGACATTTACCTATATCAGTTGATGGTTAGGTAAGGAGCATTCAACAACGGAATAATTCTTCATAACCATAATACAGTTTTCAACCTACGACACACAGGGTTTGAGTTATTAAACTCAGGGGTCTTATATAAAGTATTGTATATTGTCCAGTGTCCATTAGGACAGAGGGGTTGGTCCTCGTACTATATTCTGTTTACTTGTGACTTCTCTAGATTTTAGACAACTGTTTCGTAGAAATACAAGGTCTAAGTTTTGAGAAGTTATAGGTACAAGATTAAAGTAGAGAACCATGTGTTGCAAGTATCGGGATTCTTCAAGGTGATCGAAGATGTAGATACTTGTGTTTGGTATTCAGTCGATAGTAATGGTTTTGAGAACTTGCTTCTCTTTCAGGTTACTCATAATTTGATGCACTCCTAAGTTGAGTAATGCTGATCAGTCTCTCTCCATTTAGTTGACATGCACTGGAGACAGCTGCATGATTTGAATCTAGTTCCTATTAAATCAGTGCCTCTATTTCTATATTGTATATAGAATGAATCATATCTTAACGATGTTAAGGTATTTGGAGTTGTCCGGCTTATGCTTAAAACCAGACTCTGGATAACTCAAGGCACGTTTCTATAATAGCAGTTTGTGGGCTAACCCGGGCTTTGAAGAGGGTTGATTTTCTACCATCTGGAAGATCAATAGTGATATTGTTCTTGACTCGCCATAGTTTTAGTAAATGGGTTTTTTCAGAAAACAGTAGTGGGAGTATGGTAGAACTGGAAGTGATTCCAGAACCGCAAATGATTACTGAAAATTTAATAGGACCTAATGATTCAATTGGGTTTGACATTCTATTGGCCACTCCGCAGATATGGTGGGTAACCTCAGGCACCCGAGAGGTACTTCGGTAGCCTCAAGGACAGTGACAGGGGGGTTCTTGTTTACCCAGACTTGACACTACTATTGTTCCAGGCTATGAGACCCGGCAGAAGGATAAGTATGGTGTCATTCTAAACTAGCTTTATAAGTGCACGTGTATATGATTCTGCCAGAGGGTTGTCGTAGTCAGTGGGAGCAGCAGAAGCATAGTGGACAAGTGGCTTGTGTCTATTTATAGACTGAAGCAGATATAGTGGAGATAGATCATCTATTTTTGATGTGTCAGTCATAGGCTTTGACTTCATCAGAATAGGAGATGGATATGTTAAGAAGGTAGTAGGGTGGTATGTCCTGGTATATAGATGACATACACGTTGTAAGAAGTGAAATTCCTATACTACAATCGGTTATACTGTGGTTGTCACACAGTGGTTTCTCCACATAAGATATGGATATTATATCAGGCATTCTGGTTACTAGATCTATGGTTTTAGATCTAGATTTGGGTAGTATCCCAATCTGGGTACTTAGACAGCATTCTAATGGTATTTTAGAATGGACGACTCCTGGCACGGTAGTATACCTGCAGGTGATGGAGTCACCCTCTCTGAAGGTGTCTTAAAGACTAAAGGGGAGAGGGATGTACATGATTGGCATATCACTTTCTTAGGCAATTGAGTCAATCATGAGATGTCAAGTACCACATGTTGTTTTTGCACTAGATGCAATAAGTTGAGATATTAATCCAATCCTGGAGAAACGTTCGGAAGCAGTTTTAGAACATAAGTGTATGTTCTAGGGATTTGATAACGGGAGACGGTTATCATTCCAGGGTTCCAAGGTGACCTGGATGACAGAGTGACTGTCAGAGTTATAGTTTTCCCTCTTGACGAGGGGCAGTAGTTTGGACAGGTGGTCTAAGCGGATACTGAGGGAGGCATGACACAGGATACTGATTAAACTCAGTTAACGATACAGTCTAAGAAGTTTGCTGGAATTGGAGTTCATTTGTGAACTGGGTCTCATCAGATATCTAGATATATTCTAAGACAGGTATTGCTCATTTTGGGAGATGGCTTTCTCCGTGAAATTGAGATAAAGAGGGACATAGAAAGAAACATCGGAGCGGATCCACTCACTGAGGCTATTTCACGAGAGCAATAGTTCTCACAAACAAGCTTTGTGAAACTGATTAGTAGAGGAGTAGGGTGTTCGGTATCACACGGGCTGTGAGTATGTGACACCGCAATAATTAGCTTTAAATGCAAGTGGGAGATTGTTGGCTATAGTGCCCTCAAGTCAATTATTAGATCACAGACACGTGATTGCAATGATTGAGGGAGGACCTATACCGGTAGGACAGTCTTACTCGAGATGATAGTATGCTATCTGGTTTTTCTTTATTATCGTGTACATGCTTCAGGTGACATTACAGATCACTATTACATGTTGATAGAGCCCATAGGATTCTTGCTTGACTGCCAGCAGTATGATGGCGATCATATATGTGGGAGCAGGGGTCTATAAGCACGTCCTTAAAAGGTCACTAGTCGAGGGAGTTTCGAGACTGGGCATCGATACTCCGATAGTAGACTAGTGTATACGGATCGAGACCCCGACGAGGGGTACTGGCTGGTCTCATAAGCCATTGGTGTCAGTTGGTCCACCTAAGATAGTATACAGGTTCTCATTGGGTTATGAGTACACCGGACGTACTCGCAGGGGCACTGCTGATTGGTACTATACCTATCGTCAGGAGTAGTTCCCAGGTGACATGAGTACAGCTTAGTCCGTTGACTTGACACTGCTACATTGCCTCAAGTGTGTTCCCACTGTTCTTTGATTGCTACCCTACTACGGCTCAAAGGAGTCATGCAACAGGTAGTAGTTGGGTGCAGTCCCGAAGCATTTGGAGGCAGTGGCGGTTAGACAGGATTTGTCTCTCCCGGTATTGGGGGTTGATATCGCGCTGTTTCTGGAGAGCCATTACACAAATTCTTTGGCCAAGGCAAGTGAGATTTACTAGTAGGTATTCCAGTAATTTCTCAAGGTGTTCTGGGCTACACTCCGACATGACTTATACCGCTATTGGGGGTCTGACGTTTACCATCCCTCTAGGCCCGATATGCGATACTCATAGACGAACAGACCAGACTGTACGAAGATTGTCACAGATAGGCTCGGTAGGGTTTCAGGATGAGTTCGCTCGTCAGCTTCCCTTTCATTCAATACATGGGCAGCCGTTACGCACAGCTAGTACCACTGACGTGCTTGTGGTTAAACCCACTGCCAGCGTATTGACGAGTCTTTAGAGTTCCCCATAGAAAGTTTCCTAAGTTCGGGAGAAACGTTGTAGATGCCGTATGGTTTTATGGCAGGGTTCGATCATATACGTGCACTTGTGCACGGATCATGATCGGACGGATCATACTAGTGGGCTTTGGTTTAAGCCGAATCCTAGTATTAGATTTTTTGGATTACTTTCGTCTCATTGTATTCGCATTCAGTCGGAATGCGGATGCAGGTATGTATATACAGATGAGGGGTATTCTTGTGATCCATCACGAGTTTACTTTAGAAGATGCCATTATATTTATTGTTCTAAACATTTGGATTAATGTTTATTAGGTGGAAATTGGGAGTGCTTGTCATGATCAAGAGCATTAAATGTGGCATGAGCTTTGTTGATGACTCATGGTGTTATTTTTTGTGCAATGTCCATTTATTTGATTGATTATTGTGTGGGATTGATGGGTGAAGAGGGAGAGAGGGAAGCCACATATACTGTGGGACTTGGTCTTGTGATTATTATGAGAGCTCTCACATTTTCATCCCACACAATAAGCAAGCTCTTCTTCTTCTTCACTAGCTTTCTTCTTGTGCTCACAAATTCCACCAATGGCTTCTTCTTCAACCTATATCCATACTATCTCATGTATTGAGTGTTAGTTATATGTATGCCCTAGAGGCCATTACTGTACATTGGATGTATATTGTAGTGGATGCTGGGACGTATATAGGGAGGACTTTCTTGCTCGACATGATAGTATGCTATCTGGTTGCTCTTTACCTTAACGTGTACACTGATTGTCTCTCTGTTACATGTTTGTAAAGCCCTAAGGATGTGTACTTGACTATCTGGACTATGATGTGGATCATACTAGTGGGGACATGGTAGTCCATAAGTACATCCTTCAAGGTCCCTAGTCGTGGGTGTATCGAGACGGGGCATCGATATACCAGTGTAGACTAGCGTATACCTTCTCGACCCATACAGATGGGCGATGGATGATCCCACATCCATTGGTGTTTGACATCAAAGATGATATACGGGTGATTAGTGGAGACTGGGTACACTAGACGGACTCGCCGAGAACTACCAGATGGTATTATACCTTACGTCAGATGGCAGTTCTCTGGTGACACTGGTACAGAGTAGTCTGTTGACCCGAGATCGTCATAGAGTCTTGTGTGGTTCCCACTGTGCTTTGATTTCCACCTTACCATGTCCAAGAGGGCGTGCAAAATGGTGGTTTTTGGGTACAGTCCCGAATCACATGGAGGCAATGAGCGATAGGAGGGGATTCGTCTCTCCCGATATAGGGAGTTGATGTTGCGCTGTGTTCGATTGGCTATAACCGGAAATCCCTGGCCAGGGTTGCTGAGATTTACTGGTAAGTGTTACCAGTAATTTCTCGAATTGTTATAGACCTCATATCGACACGACTTATCGAGCTATTGGGGTCTGACGTTTACCACCCCTAGGCGAGATATGCGACATATCAGACGAACAGACCGGACTGTACGGTAAGTGTTACTGGTTGGATTCACAGGAGTGTGAGCGGGCTTGCTCGTCGATCTTCTGATCGCTCAATACCCGGGTGGCCGTTACGTTTAGCAGACCACTTGCGGCTTGTGGGTGTTTGATATGATCAACACCTACTGCCGGCGTATTGACGAGTCTTTAGAGTCCTACACAGAGGTTTCCTGGCTCAAGCGAAACGAAATAGGAGCGCATATGAGATATGTGCGGGACCGAGAATAATACGTGTATGTGATACCGTATTTCATTCTCACGATGAATGTGTCGAATGGCTGTATGCGATATAACCTAGTTATCGAATCAAGGATTGATTTGATAAATCGATACATTGTATACTAGTCGGTTGTGTGCGACATGACCGGATCATTGAATCAAGTGTTGATTTAATGTTTAATGCATAATTATATATTTAATATATTACTTTGCATTAACTAGTATTGGTTCACTTTAAATGGATTTTCTCACTTGGTTTGTGCACATTGTATATGTGATATACTTTTGTACACAAGTTTATATCATGTTTGATGATACATGCTCACTAGGGTTTGTGTAAAGATTGAACAATGGTTGTGTAATGGTTAGGGTTTTTCATTTTCTTATTCATTTATTTATTTATTTTATTTATTTTATTTTGGAAAAGAAAAAGGGAAAATGGTGGCTTTGTTTGTTTGTATATTGAAGCTTCATGAAGCTTTGACTAAGTGACCATTTTGTCTCATGCTTAACCTTAACCATTCCACTTAACCCTAGTTCATTCTCTACACTTGACCATGGTTTGATTATGATAAGTATTCATTTTATTTTCTTTTTGAAATAACTTATCATAATAATTATCTTCATCTTCTTCTTCTTCAAAGATGAAGAAAGCTTGCTTCATCAATGGCAACTTGAGCAATTGAGTGAGAAATCCAATTCAAAAGTGAACCCACCTCCTATTTCTTCATCCTCTACCTCTTGCCAAGTAGTATAGGGTGTTTTCTTCATAAGTTTTCATGGCTTGTTGAAGTTGGAGCTTGATCTTGTGATGCCTCGACGTAGATCATCTTCGGCACGAAACCGACGACCTTGCCCGCCCATTTCTCCGATGAAGCCGACGCTAGAGCCCGGGATACCATTTGGACAGCGAGGAGACTTCATTGCGGAGCTATGGAGGTGGAGGACCGGATCTACAAAGGTTGTATTTCCGTTCTTTTAGTTATATTGTTAACTAGTTGCATCTTTCGCCTAAATTCTAGTTAACGATCCGTATTAGGGTTTCTCGGCACCCGTAAAATTTGAAATTGGCATGGTTGATTCCTTGTGAGACCTCATTAGCGTGCCTAGGAACCCTACAGTGGTATCAGAGCCAGGCTAGAGCCTTAGGCGATGCGTTGATGAAGTTTGAAACCCGATCGACCCGAAAGCCTAACCCAATAATGCTCTCTGGACTTTTTTCAAAATCTGGGATTTTTCCAAATTAAAAATGCTTAAAAAATTCAGCAGGGTATTATATGAATTACCATGAAAAACGAGCCTCTAATTCCTCTACTTGGCCGCGGAACCGCGGCGTTGACCCCCCTTTAGCGGCGGTTCCGCGGCACATTTATGGCATTAGCGACGGTTCTTTGCATAGTAATTCATATCTCTGTTGCTTATATTTTCTGGGCATTTTTAATACTGATTCTAGAGTTGAGTGTTCTGGGGTTGTATTGGGGACTCGATGAATCGATCAGATTATTTAACTTTGTCTATTTGGCTTTCCAGATAATTTTTGAATATGTTAAAAAGTTCGACCGGATATAAATACCCAACATTTCCCCTGCCGGAAAATTTCCAAGTGTTGGATTTTTCTGTAGTTTAAAGACGTTCTAAGTAGTGCAAGTAACGTGATGGTCCCTATAGAAGACAACAAACCTTAACTCGATTATGTGACCGTCTTGAATTGCCCTTTGAACCTTCGGGTTTGGGGCAGTACGGCGTGCCACATGTGAGGCGTTGGCTTGACCCTTCTACGGCTGGACCGTTGGTACTGAGGCACGAACTGAATGTTTTTAGACTTATTTCATGTGTTGAGCTGTATCGGGAAAACTTGGGTGTTCGATTGTTCGATCGAAAAGTTTAACATTTTCTATTTATCCGGAATGTGATACAATACTTGGAATTCACAAACAGTTATGAGATAACTGAATGAATGTTATAAACATAGCAGTTTAGTCTCACTTGATCGGTTGCCACGGAATTTTGATGCGATCAAAAGTCCGTTGCAATCACGTAGCGTACGCGGATACTCGCCGGGTAAACTTAATAGACAGCCTCACTCCATAGCCCCGACCAAGTGACTGTAGGAGAACCCCGTCGCCGAAAGCATCCGTTCGGGTGCTCGCGGCAACGGTGTTCCGCCTTGGTGCACTTTGTCGACGGCGTCGGGGGTGCGGCCACCTACTAAAGTTTGCGACGAGCATTCGATCAGGATGTCGGGAATCTTGTTGAATTCCCCGACTTGATATTGAAAAGAGTTTTCGATAATGAGACTGAAATGCGGGGTTTATAATTGTTAGGCATGCGATGTCTAAGGAATTCATTTGGTCAGGCATGCGATGTCTGAGGTGGTTGCGGATTCCAACTGTTGTAGTTTTACACTTTCTTTTCTGTGACCGTAAGTGTAATATATGATATCGCCGGTTTCGTTGCTATATGTCAACGACAATTGGGATGCGCATATTTACTTACGTTGATGACATGTGATGTTATGTGTTGTTGGATATGTTATATTGGATCGTCGTGTTTGAATAGCCGGGGGTTTTTATGTGAGATGAGTGTTTTTCATTTTCATTCATGTAAAAACTTGTATGTAATATTCTTTTATTGGGGCACTTCCAGGTTGCGGATGTTGTCACCATTTGTATATTATTTACTTTTCCGCACTAGGATAGACCCAAGGAGGGTAGCACAAGTAACCGGGTTCTGGAGTCCAGTGGGAGACCAACTCGAGGAGTCGAGTCCGGGTCTCCTAACTCCAGAATTGGTAGGGTTGCTTGCCGCTCTCGTAGGGGTCTAGGGGTGTGGGTTTGGCTATTCATCACGACCATGGAATCCGTGTTTTATACTGGCTCGTATTGAAAACACGGACGTCCTAGTATATCCAATATTTCATATATGTTTCTTCTGCTGCGATATCTGTGATGTGATCATGTGATGTTCTTTGATAGATACAGTATATAGTATATATGATATATTATATAGGCGTTACTTATGTTTTACACCCGCGCTAGCCCTGCCCCGCTCTGCCGTTAGTTACCTAACCTAACGGTGCACGAGGGGACATCGAGGAGAATGCAGATGGCATAAGTGTACGTCGTATTTATCTGTGATGTTTAGGTAATTTAAATGATGGGACTTCATTAATGAGATTAATGAAATAAAAGAAACCTAAGATGTTGTAGAATCGAATTTCAAAAATAAAACAGATAGCTACAGTTCTTGCTTTGCACAGCGGTATATATGATATATCCTGCACCTTATTCGATAAGGAAAGGACCGAGATCCCTTCACCGGGAGTGACTCCTTTAGCAAAAACTGGCAGATGCTACACACTCGGTTTGTCTTTTGATTGCTTTTAGGTGTTTTTGCTTTGCACAGTGATATATATGATATATCCCGCACCTCATTCGACGAGGAAAGGACCGACGATCCCTTCACCGGGAGTGACTCCTTTAGCAAAACTAGAAAAGCCTCAAAAGCACTCCATTTTAAAATCATTTGATTCTACAACGATATCAAGTTCATTACGCAATAGGCTTTCTTAAAAGCCTGTCGTAGCCCTCCGTCATTTCAGATAAGTCCTGTTTAGTATTCGTGCTGCGTTTGTTGACCTTGTCAAGGCGCAGTGTGCGGTAGCTAACCAGTATTTATCTGCTTATGCATATGATGCAGATTGGGTTAGGGTAGTCGTGCGGCCTTGTTGACCTTGTCAAGGGTCGTGCGGGTGGGTTTGATTCAATCAAGAAATGACGGGTTGAACTTGACTTGCGGTCTATGGTTTGTTGACCTTGTCAAGGTCATAGATCGTTCGGGGCAAAATATTATCGGGAATTTCAAGTGTTGAAATTTGCAATGAGATTGCATACCTTCTATGAGATAGTTGGATCCTGATACCCGCTGCGAGTAAGTGTTACTCCTGGGAGAGTTTTACACATTACAATTAGCCGATCAAGTAGGTGTCTAGAAAGGTGTCAACGAGGTTACGCCTCTGGGAAAACGAGGTTTACATTAATTAGGTTCGTGCGAAAGCA
This sequence comes from Agapanthus africanus, assembly GCA_030015575.1. NCBI lineage: Eukaryota > Viridiplantae > Streptophyta > Magnoliopsida > Asparagales > Amaryllidaceae > Agapanthus > Agapanthus africanus. Next base: position 236,263,971 of record JASDDO010000004.1, read on the forward strand.
CGGGGGACCTCCCTTAAAGTACCGACACTGGCCTAGCTGAAAGATTGGCGAACTTGTAGCGTGTAATTAATCCCGGCTAGTCTTTCCTTTTAGGGTTTGAAGGAAGATTTGATAAAAAGCAGTGGGAGCCATCCTGATTAGATAAAATAATAACCAATCTATTCTTGCAAGAGCGCACGCTGAGTGTTTTCTTCTCTCTCTCTCCTGGTAGCGACCATATCACGCCTTAATCAAGATAATAAAACGGATATTTGACCGAACCCGCTTGTTATACTGAGCTGGGGAACGTTGGTCCCGCTCCAACTTATAATAGTTATAAAACATAGCAGGAAATTGGGGAATACCATATTTCCCGTGCCGCCCAAACGAAGAAAGTGTATGAGATGCATCATCTTCGGGTGTGTTCATTACAAAGAACTGTTTCTCAGTATTCTCCGCATCCTGGGTATATGATACCGGATCAGGATCCCAGATATGTAATCAGTTACATAGGGCAACAAAAAGGTAGAGAACTGAGAACGGGTGATAAGTTTCATGAGACAGAAAACGGGGCAAGTGTTGCAGCCAAGTCTGTCGGTCACTGTCACCCTGTATTACCAATACATTGATTCTGAACAAATGCTATTAGATACCGAACCTGATATACAAAATCATATCAGTCTCTTTATTAGTAAAGAAATGATAAAATTTTGTATTGATGGATAATGTTTTGAACATTTCCTATATCAAAAGTTGATCGGTTCAGGCACGTTATCTAAAAGCATTGACGTTCTAAATCAATCTACAGTTCCTAGTATACAGAACACACACAAGAGGAAGAGTTCAGAAATGAACGGATCCTTCTTAAGGTATTGTAGACTAGGTCATATCAATGCGACCCGACTAGCTGAAGTTACATTTAGATGCATATTTAAATCTGTTTGAATTTACATCTTATGAAACTTGCCAGTCATGTCACAAAGATAATATGACCATAGCTCTGTTTATTGGAAACAGAGAAAGAGTTAGTGAACTCTTGGGACTGATACAAGATGATGTATGTAAGGTCCCCTGTCTACACAAGCCAGGACTGGTTCTTTATACTTCATTACATTCTCTGATAATCTTTCGAGATTCAGACCTATGTTTCTGTTGAAACACAAGTCCGAACCTTTTGAGATATTCACAGAATATAAGTTAGAAGTAGAGAACCAAAAAGGGTAAAAGTATTATGTCCTTTGATGCGATCAGGGAGGAGAATATTCGAGCATGGAATTCCTGAACTATTCTAAAGGAGAATGGGATTCTCTCTCAGAATTACTCCTCCGTATACACCATAGCACGATGGTATATCGGGGTGGAGCAATCACATCCTATATGATAAGGTGTGCTCTATGATGAGTACTACTGAGTTACCTATTTCCTTTTTGGGAGTTATGCACTTGAGAAGCTGCATACCTATTGAATAAGGTTCGAATCAAATCAGTTGCCTACCATTTCATATGTGATATGGAAAGGGAAGAGCCCATGTCTTAAGCTAGTTAAGATTTGGGGTTGTCCGGCCTATGTCTAAAAGCAAAATCCGGACAAGCTCGAGGCAAGGTTAGTTATGTACAACTGGAAATGTTCCAGCTATGCAAACTACAGCAGATAATTTGGTAGAACCAAAGGATTCAATAGTTACCAACGAACCTTAGCCTCTCCGCCGATCTAGTAGGGTTCCTCACCAACCTGAGAGATACTTTGGTTTCTCTATGACAGTGGGAGCGAGAATTGCATCATGAGATGATGACCCAACTAGTTTCGAGCTGGCCATCAGGAGTGGGACTCTATAAGAATGGCTGGATGCTTAGTGATCTGAGATGGAATCCATATACACCAACAAAGAATGGACTTTGGTTGCTATATCTGAAGGGTTAAATCCCCATCAGGAGCAAGTATATCTTGAGAAGATTACTTGTTGTAGATGGAAAAGTTGAGACTTTCAAAGCTAGACTTGTTAAAGGTTTTCGTCATCGACCAGGCGTGGATAATGATGAAACCTTTTCCAGTACCTATGCTTAAGTCCATCCAGATCCTACTTGCCACGGCTACATACCATGACTACGATATCAGGTGGTTGGGTGTCATGACTGCTTTTCTAAATGATGTTTTAGAAGAGTGCGTCTATAAGTACACAGCCAGAGGGCCTCATAGACAGTGGGAGCAGCGGAAACGTGTGCAAGATGCTTTATAGGATAAAGCAGGCATCGCGGAGTTGGAACATCTGTTTTGATGAAGTAGTCAAAGAGTTTGACATCATCAAAATGGTAGATGAACCTTGTATATACAAAAAGGTAGTAGGGAGTATGGTGATGATCCTCGTAGAGTACGTGGATGACATACTCATGATAGGGAAAGAGTTTCCTATGCTACGTTCGATCAATCTCCGCTTATCACAATGATTCTCCACATAGGATCAAAGTGATACCTCCTAAATCCTGAGTTTTCATCTATGAGATAGATGTAATTGGATGTTAGGATACTCACTAGATGTAGTGAGATGGTATCAATCGATCCTGGGGAGAATCACTGGAAAGGTTCCACGGTGATAAAGACGACTGAATGTCAGTCACAGGCATTGTCTTTACCCTCAGTAGAGGGACGGTATGTTGGAAGAGCTCCAAGCTAGATACCGTGACATACTAGACGATAAAGGCAGGATACATCGCTACTTAACATGCTACCAAAGAGGCTGTTTGGGTGTATATTGGTTCATGAGATGAACTACGTTCCTACCATTGTGAGACAATGGAGTTATGGCTTATGCCAAGGAACGCAGGTCCCATCAGTGATCCAGACATATTCTAAGGCAGTATCACCTGATCATGGAGATGGTTGATCTCTAAGGGATCAAGGTTAGGAGAGTAGACTTAGAGGATAACACGGCGGATCCACTCACGAAGGCCTATTCCCAGAGGGAGACTTTTATGGGATGGTTGAGTATGAGATACTACAACCACTGCTATCAGATGGCCCTAGTGCAAGTGGGAGATTGTTAGTTATATGTATGCCCTAGAGGCCATTACTGTACATTGGATGTATATTGTAGTGGATGCTGGGATGTATATAGGGAGGACTTTCTTGCTCGACATGATAGTATGCTATCTGGTTGCTCTTTACCTTAACGTGTACACTGATTGTCTCTCTGTTACATGTTGGTAAAGCCCTAAGGATGTGTACTTGACTATCTGGACTATGATGTGGATCATACTAGTGGGGACATGGTAGTCCATAAGTATATCCTTCAAGGTCCCTAGTCGTGGGTGTATCGAGACGGGGCATCGATATACCAGTGTAGACTAGCGTATACCTTCTCGACCCATACAGATGGGCGATGGATGATCCCATATCCATTGGTGTTTGACATCAAAGATGATATACGGGTGCTCAGTGGAGACTGGGTATACTGGACGGACTCGCCGAGAACTCCCAGATGGTATTATACCTTACGTCAGATGGCAGTTCTCTTGTGACACTGGTACAGAGTAGTCTGTTGACCCGAGATCGTCATAGAGTCTTGTGTGGTTCCCACTGTGCTTTGATTTCCACCTTACCACGTCCAAGAGGGCGTGCAAAACGGTGGTTTTTGGGTACAGTCCCGAATCACATGGAGGCAATGAGCGATAGGAGGGGATTCGTCTCTCCCGGTATAGGGAGTTGATGTTGCGCTGTGTTCGATTGGCTATAACCGGAAATCCCTGGTCAGGGTTGCTGAGATTTACTGGTAAGTGTTACCAGTAGTTTCTCGAATTGTTATAGACCTCATATCGACACGACTTATCGAGCTATTGGGGTCTGACGTTTACCACCCCTAGGCGAGATATGCGACATATCAGACGAACAGACCGGACTGTACGGTAAGTGTTACTGGTTGGATTCACAGGAGTGTGAGCGGGCTTGCTCGTCAATCTTCTGATCGCTCAATACCCGGGTGGCCGTTACGTTTAGCAAACCGCTTGCGGCTTGTGGGTGTTTGATATAATCAACACCTGCTGCCGGCGTATTGACGAGTCTTTAGAGTCCTACACAGAGGTTTCCTGGCTCAAGCGAAACGAAATAGGAGCGCATATGAGATATGTGCGGGACCGAGAATAATACGTGTATGTGATACCGTATTTCATTCTCATGATGAATGTGTCGAATGGCTGTATGCGATATAACCTAGTTATCGAATCAAGGATTGATTTGATAAATCGATACATTGTATACTAGTCGGTTGTGTGCGACATGACCGGATCATTGAATCAAGTGTTGATTTAATGTTTAATGCATAATTATATATTTAATATATTACTTTGCATTAACTAGTATTGGTTCACTTTAAATGGATTTTCTCACTTGGTTTGTGCACATTGTATATGTGATATACTTTTGTACACAAGTTTGTATCATGTTTGATGATACATGCTCACTAGGGTTTGTGTAAAGATTGAACAATGGTTGTGTAATGGTTAGGGTTTTTCATTTTCTTATTCATTTATTTATTTATTTTATTTATTTTATTTTGGAAAAGAAAAAGCGAAAATGGTGGCTTTGTTTGTTTGTATATTGAAGCTTCATGAAGCTTTGACTAAGTGATCATTTTGTCTCATGCTTAACCTTAACCATTCCACTTAACCCTAGTTCATTCTCTACACTTGACCATGGTTTGATTATGATAAGTATTCATTTTATTTTCTTTTTGAAATAACTTATCATAATAATTATCTTCATCTTCTTCTTCTTCAAAGATGAAGAAAGCTTGCTTCATCAATGGCAACTTGAGCAATTGAGTGAGAAATCCAATTCTAAAGTGAACCCACCTCCTATTTCTTCATCCTCTACCTCTTGCCAAGTAGTATAGGGTGTTTTCTTCATAAGTTTTCATGGCTTGTTGAAGTTGGAGCTTGATCTTGTGATGCCTCGACGTAGATCATCTTCGGCACGAAACTGACGACCTTGCCCGCCCATTTCTCCGATGAAGCCGACTCTAGAGCCCGGGATACCATTTGGACAGCGAGGAGACTTCATTGCGGAGCTATGGAGGTGGAGGACCGAATATACAAAGGTTGTATATCCGTTCTTTTAGTTATATTGTTAACTAGTTGCATCTTTCGCCTAAAATTCTAGTTAACGATCCGTATTAGGGTTTCTCGGCACCCGTAAAATTTGAAATTGACATGGTTGATGCCTTGTGAGACCTCATTAGCGTGCCTAGGAACCCTACATTGAGAATCAATGAATGTAATGAGACAAAGTTATCACACACATTCTCTACTTCACCTTGGACATGTCGACTAGCAAACCTCATATCCGAGTTGCTTCGGTTTGAAGCGGGAGCCCGTATAAAGATTCCTCGACGTGGTGCAACTTCGATAAGCGAGACTAGAGAGCGAACTTCGTCGGGGCAGCCGCGACAAGCATGGGACGGAGATTGAAGACCGAAGGACATGGATCGATCGGTATAATCTTTGAAACCCCTTTACAGTTTTGCTAGTTAACGATTAACGGTTCGATCCGGGTATTTGGTTATGGTAGCGCCAAGTTTGAAAATTTTTTGTTCCGCATTTGGTCTCGAATTGACGGCTGGGGCACTGCCATATCCCAACAATACTGAGCTAGGGAACGTTGGTCTCGCTCTACCTTATAATTGTTATAAGACCGAGCAGGAAACAGAGGATTACCAGGATTCCCGTGCCGCCGAAATGAAGAAAGTAGATGTTGATGCTTCTTCTTCGGGTGTGTTCATTATCGAGAACTGTTTCTCAGTATCCTCTACGTCCTGGGTATGAGATACCAGATCAGGATCCCACATATGTAATCTGTTACATGGGGTACAGAAAGGTAGAGAACTGGGAATGTGTGATAAGTTTTAAGAGTTGGAAACAGTGCAATTGTTGCAGCCAAGGTGTTGATAGTTATCACCCTGTATTACCAAATACATTTATTCTGAACGAATGTTATTAGATACCGAACCTGATATGCAACATTATATCAGTCTCTTAATTAAGTAAAGAAGGATATAATTTTGTATTGCTGGATAATGTTTTGAACATTTCCTATATCAAGTGTTGATCGGTTCATGCACGTTATCTAATAGCATATACATTCTAAATCAAATCATAGTTCTCAACGTACAGAACACACACAAGAGGAAAAGTTCAGAAATGAACGAATCCTTCTTGAGGCATTATAGACTAGGTCATATCAATGCGACCCGACTAGCTAAGTTACATTGAGATGCATATTTAAATCAGTTTGAATTTACATCTTGTAAAACTTTCCAGTCATGTCACAAAGATAAGATGACCATAGCTCCGTTTACTTGAAATAGAGAAAGGGTTGGTAAACTCTTGGGACTGAGACATGATGATGTATGTGGTCCCTTATCTACACATGCCAGGACTGGTTCCTTGTACTTCGTTATATTCACTGATGATCTCTCGGGATTCGGACATGTTTTCCTGTTGAAACACAAGCCTGAAGCTTTTGAGAAATTCAAAGAATATAAGTCAGAAGTAGAGAACCAAAATGGGTATAATTATTATGTCCTTTGATGTGATCGGGGAGGAGAATACTTAGGCATGGAGATCTTGGACTATTTTAAAGGAGAATGAGATTCTCTCTCAACATTACTCCTCCGTATACACCACAGCACAATGGTGTATCGGGGCAGAGCAATCGCACCCTATTAGATATGGTGCGCTCTATGATGAGTACTACTGAGTTGCATATTTTCTTTGGGTCTTATGTACTTGTGTAGCAGCATACTTATTGAATTAGGTTCCAATCAAATCTGTGCCTACCACTCCATATGAGATATGGTATGGTAAGAGCCCATCTCTTAAGCATGTTAAGATTTGGGTTGTCCGGCCTTTGTTAAAAGCAAAATCCGGACAAGCTCGAGGCAAGATCAGTTATGTGAAAGTTTGTTGGATATCCCAAGCATTCGCAAGGAAATATCTTCTACCACATCGAGGAAGAAAAGGTGTTTTATTTCTCGGCATGCCACCTTTTTAGAAAAGGAATTTATTTTGGAAAGAAATTTGTGGTCATAAGGTAGAACTGGAAAGAGTTCCAGCTATACAAACTACAGCTGATGATTTGGTAGAACCGAAGATTCAATAGCTCCAGACGAACGTCAGCCTCTCCGCCGATCTTGTAAGGTTCCTCATCCGCCTGAGAGATACTACGGTTTCCTCGATGACAGAAGGAGAGAGGATTGCATCATGAGATGATGACCCAACTAGTTTTGAGCAGGCCATCAAGAGTGGCGACTCTGTAAGAATGGCTGGATGCTAAGCGATCTGAGATGGAATCCATGTACACCAACAAAGTATGGACTTTGTAAGCTACGTCTGAAGGGTTAAATCCTCATCAGGAGCAAGTATATCTTAAGAAGATTACTTGGTATAGATGGAAAAGTTCTGACTCTCAAAGTTAGACTTGTTGCAAAGGGTTTTTGTCATTAACCAGGCGTGGATAATGATGAATCCTTTTCTCCGGTGCCTTTGCTTAAGTCCGTCCGGATCTTACTTGCCATTGCTACATACAATGACTACGATATCTGGCAGTTGGGTGTCATGACTGCTTTTCTAAATATTGATTTAGAAGAGAGCATCAATAAGTAAACAGCCAGAGGGCTTCGTAGACAGTGGGAGCAGCGGAAACACGTGCAAGTTTCTTTACAGGATAAAGCAGGCATCGCGGAGTTGGAACATCTGTTTTGATGTGGTAGTCAAAGCGTTTGACTTCATCAAAATGGTAGATGAACCTAGTATATACGAAAAGGTAGTAGAGAGTAAGGTGGTCTTCCTCGTATTATATGTGGATAACATACTCTTGATAGGGAAGGTGTTTCCTATACTACGCTCAGTCAATCTCCTCTTATCACATTGATTATCCATGTAGGATCTAGGTGATTCTTCCTAAATACTGTTTTTTGGATCTATGAGATAGATCTAAGAGGATGTTAGGATTCTCACTAGGTATAGTGAGATGGTATCAAATGATCCTAGGGAAAATCACTGGATAGCTTTGGAGAACCTTCTTAAGTACTTGTGAAGCACTAAAGAAATGTTCTTGGAATTTGGTAATGGTGAACTCCGGTGGGAGTTCATTGCCGACTCGAGCTTCCAGGGTGGTAAGGTCTACTGAAAGTCAGTCACAGGCACTGTCTTTACCCTCAGTGGAGGGACGGTATGTTGGAAGAGTTCCAATCTAAATACCGAGACAAACTAAACGATAAAGGCTGGATACATCACTACCAAAGATGCTACCAAAGAGGTAGTCTGGGTGTATATTTGTTCATGAGATGAACAAGGTTCCTACCATTGTGTGACAATGGATCTATGGCTTATGCCTAGGAACCCCCATCCCGTCAGTGACCCAGACATATTCTAAGGCAGTATCACCTGATCATAGAGATGGTTGATCTCCAGGGAGATCGAGGTTAGGAGAGTAGACTCAGAGGACAACACGGCGGATCCACTCACAAAGTTCTTTTCCCAAGAGAGACTATTATGGGATGGTTGAGTATGGGATACTACAACCACTGCTGATTGTTGGGTATTGGATACTACAACATATGAGCCTAGTGCAAGTGGGAGATTGTTAGTTATATGTTTGCCCTAGATGCCATTATTGTACATATGATGTATATTATAGTGGATGCTTAGACATATATAGGGAGGACTTTCTTGCTCGACATGATAGTACGCTATCTGGTTGCTCTTTATCTTAACGTGTACACTTGATATTTCTATGTTACATGTTGATAAAGCCCTTAGGATGTGTACTTGACTATCGGGATTATGATGTAGATCATACTAGTGGGGTCTGGGTTGTCTGTGAGTACATCCTTTAATTGTCCCTAGTCGAGGGAATATCGAGACAGGGCATCAATACTCCAGAGTAGAATAGCGTATAGCTTCTCGACCTATGTGATGGACGATGGATGATCTTATATCCATTGGTGTTTGACATCAGAGATGGTATACGGGTGCTCTATGAAGACTAGGTACACTGAACGGACTCGCCGAGAACTCCTAGATGGTATTATACCTCACGTCAGGTAGCAGTTCTCTGGTGACACTAGTACAAGTTAGTTTGTCGACCCGAGATCGCCATAGAGTCTTGTGTGTCTCCCACTGTGCTTTGATTCCCACCCTACTACGGCTCTACTGAGTCATGAAAACAGGTGGGTTTTTGGGTACAGTCCCGAGTCGCATGGAGGCAATGAGCGATAGGAGAGGATTCGTCTATCCCGGTATCGGGGGTTGATGTTGTGCTATGCTCGATTGGCCATAACACAAAATCCCTTTCCAGGGTTGCGGAGATCTACTGGTAAGTATTATCAGTAGTTTCTCGAATCGTTATGGACCATACATCGGCATGACTTATCAAATTACTGGGGTCTGACGTTAACCACCCGCAGACTAGATATGCGACATATCAGACAAAGAGACCGGACTGTACGGTAGTGTTACTGATTGGATTGCAGGAGTATGAGTGTCACGACCCGAAATAGCATGTGACTGGCATTTGAATCAGATGAAGTCTATAGGACCACATCTAATTCAAGTAAGCCAAAAGCCCAGAAATCTAAAACCATTTTAAAGAATAAATGAAAGAAAAATTGTTTAAAAGAAAGTGGTTTTTAATAGCATAAGCCGAATTATGCGTTTTTAAATCCGAAGTCCTTTCTGAAAATTTCGGCAGAGTTTCCTTTGTAAATACAGGCCCCGAACGGGGTACAACATGAATAATATATAAATGAAAGATAAAGGCATCCCCAAGTGGGAGCTAGCTCTTCGTCAATCGACGGCCACAACCACGCAAGCAATATAATATACAACGTCGAAGGGCGAGGATCAAAACTCAGAAGGAAACTCAAAATATCAATGAAAACCATAATAACACAACACGCGACTCTAAGGTCGAAAGAATATACAACTCTGGTCTCTAGGTCTGAAATAAATATACATGTCTGGTTGATGGAGTTTTACTAGAAACAATGAATAAAATAAAGTACAATGGTGGTCACGATACAAGTGAACCCACCTACCAAAGCAAATCACCCAGAATGGAAGCAGTGTGCCAGCAAAGCCGTAACGAAACATGTACGGCAAAACCTGCAAGAAACTGTGGCACAACGGGGGTGAGTTGCCAACTCGTGAGTAGAAAACATCACTGAGCAGAAATCGTATGTATGACTCATCCTAGGTCAATACGATCAAATATATATAAACCTCAAAATGATAAAGTCTGAAGCATGAAAAAGTGGAAAGGGTAAACATCTATACATAAGTGTAATCCCATGTACTCATGTCAGTGCCTCAGGTAGCAATATATCATATTTATGAGGTATGAATGTAATGTAATGGGAATGGTATACATGTAAATGAAGAAACGGTTTTCTTGTTTTAGTGAGATTTCTGTTTATATAACACGAGGTATCATCAATGAAATCAACATAAACAGTGTCTAGCATTGACACAAAACATAAAATCCCAATATCTCAATATCTCAGGCTCCGTTTATCCGGACTGGCCTGTATCATCAAATCGCAATACCTCAATACCTCAAATCTCAATATCTCTATATCTCAATACCTCGGTGTAACGTTTTGAAAATCGTTTAGGTGAAATTTCGGTTAATCGGTAAAATAACGGGTGTTTTCCATAAAAATCAGGATATAAATATCTTTTAATATAAAATTAAATATACATATTCTAGCTATGTAATTTCTAGTATTTGGTGTTTATTGAGCCACTTGTAAAATTTCTAATTTACTGAATTTTTTCCGAAATTAATTATTTTAATATTATTTTAAGCCGCCACTAATACATTTAATTAGGGATAATTACAAATTGGAATGGGTTGATACAAATTTTGTGCATCATGACACATGAAACTAAAATGTAAAATATTATTTTTGAAATGAAATGAAACTGTCAAACGGTGTTAGAAAATATCGAAGAAAAAAGCTTAAATAATGAAATTAGTGTAAATAGAAATTGGGGTATAATATTTATCATTTTCTTTCCTCACCCACACTCACCCACACCCTCTCACCCCCTCCCCATGTGCTGGCCGAGCCCTATGGCTACCCCCACTCCCACTTAACGATTTGAAAAGAAAAGAAAAGAAAAGAAAACATGGGGTTTTAAAAATGAGTATGGGCTTTGACTTGTGTTGACTTGGGCTATGTTTTCAACCCTCACTCTCTCTCTCTGCCCCCCTCACCCATGTTGTCCGAGCCCCCCTCTCCCCCAACTGCAGCAACCCCTTCCCCAAAATCCACTCCTTTTTCCCATAAAAAAAATCTACAAATCCATCAAAATCCAAAGATTAAAACCTCAAAATCAAAATCCACTCTCTACCCATTTTTCCTTGCCCAAGATAGAATGGATCTTGGAGCAAAGAGAGCATTTTGGATGGCTAGATTTCAAGTGAGATCTACAAATTTGGGAGGTATAAATTTAGACCTTTTGGTGAATTTGTTGTTAATTGCTTGAAGTTAGCTTATTAAGTGTTTAATTAGGTTTTAAATGGGTTTAAATTGCATGATTGAAAATTCAAGAGAGTGGTTTGTGATCAAATTAGGGTTTTGGGTATTTGGATCATGGTCATTATGTGTAGTCTCACATCTCAAGACATGCAAAGTGTAATCTTGTTGGTAAATTTGAAATTGTTACTTGAGAATTTAGCTAAATCACTTGTTTATGCAAACTAGGTTTTGATAATTAATTCAAAATTGAGAATTTAAAATATAGTAAGGGTTTCATTACATCATTAACATTATAATGAGTGGTTTAATACCTTAGGTTATGCAAAACCAAGCTTAGTGGTTGATTGTGTACTGTTGCTTTAAAATTGTTAAAATTGGATATTTTTGCAAACTTGAATTTTGAGTTAATGATAATTAGTGAGATTAAAAATATTGAAGTGATTTGTATGACCTAGTTATGTTATTTAATGAGCATTTTGGCCATTAGAATCGTTAAAATATTTAGATTGGTTAAAACATCAAGTTTTGAACCGAAATGGGAATTTGTGCTAACTAGGTTTTTGGGAAATAAAACGATTTGTTTGATTTTATGGTTTTGATGAATTAAACCCTATTTCTTATATAATTAGTGAGTTTTGAAATCACGATTGGTGTGTTGGGTTTTTTTTTTCTCGATGGTTGACGTTTGTACATCGACATCACGGGTTGGTTTGGCTATTCTTGCATGCGTAGGCGATAGGTTTTGACCTATGCGTGATACGCGTGCCGATTTGGTTTTCGTATGCCGCTTCGATTTCAAATTGGGTTTTTATGTGATACGATACGTTGTGACATGTAGGTACCCCTATGTGGACTTCGAGACGACAAGCAAGCACGTGGCGACGTCAGTACCGGCGAGCGAAGATCAGGTGAGTAGATGTATATCTACGGGAAGAAGTCGGGTGGATGGAGTATAGCACCCCTGCAGTTCATAGTATAATTATGATATATAATTGGATATATATGTGGTTTATGATCCGTGGATGATTATACGTTTATGGTTAGTTTGGTGTTATTAGAATGGAACCGTCATAGCTTCTTTGTCGCGAAACCTAGAATAGGTTTACACCCACACGCACACACCTGCATTCATTTTTTTTACCTGTGCGTATATAGGGATATGTATACACACACACACACACATGGGTATGGGACTATGTATAACTATCTATATATATATATATATATATATATATATATATATATATACGTATACATATACACGGATTATGAGGATAGTACTAGGGATTGGAGATGAGTCGATGAGATTGGGCTTGAGGCCGTGAGATTGGTGATGTGATTGGTTCATATTTGAGATACGACGTGATGTTGTAGCCGGTCCTTTCGACGTGGTGTTTTCAAACACACGCATGCATGTACATATGTGGTATCAGTATTGTACTAGACGTAGATCAGAACCCCCGATCATGATAATTGATAAAGAGGATACCAGGTGAATAGTGTGATTGATGTGACATTGACCCGTATCCAGATTTGGGATGCCGTACGACGGATTTACCGTACGATCTATATTGATGATAGATCCGCACTCTTGACTCGAGGATGTCATATTATATAGGGTATCGTATGGGATACTATTGAAGCGGGATCACCGACTATTATATATATATATATATATATATATATATATATATATCGACTCAAATTTAGGTTGTTTCCATACCCCTTCCGATTGGTTGTTAGTTAGACCTGTTGTTACCTAGTAGATGTTAGACTGGACCCGAGTCATATCTATTTCCAAAACTAACGAATCGTGAGGATTTTAAAGACATGTCAAGGGATACTACAGATATTTCAAAAGACGTACCTTTTCTTAAAAACATCGTAGCCCTTATTTTCAAAACGCCACGATTCGTACTATTTCAAACGGCAAATCAGTATAACACATGTGTAGCGATGTAGATTCCTTATTATTATGTTATCATTCATGTTCTGCATATTATCGTTGCAATTACCATTCATTGCCATTTTTCATGTTGTTATCGTCTCAGTGCATGTTTATTGTGTACTTAGTGATTATGAACCATGCTGTCAGGACACTAGCACCATTACCGATGATGCGTATGTTCCACTTACACTTACTTTTCGGCTCACACACATCATCATCGGTAATTGCCATGTCACATACACTTTAGAAAATACCATTTCATTGACATAGGTTGCTAACTGATAGTTGCTACATATTATAGCTTTCATATGCTAGTTTAATTATTGCATGATATCAGATGCCTCCATATATTCATTGGTTATGCGGTATTATGGAGATTTATGCCGGTTTTCATTGTTATTGACATGCTGACTTGATGATTTGAGATTCTTCTTGATATTTTATGGGTTTGGAAACCGCATGTGAAAGTTTTGTAAACTGATGAACCATTTTAAAGAGAAAAAATGTGGTTTTCCTTGATATGTTGAGTATCGTCAACCATGACGTTTTCTCGGTTCTGAGATATTTTCAAGACCCGATTCGAGGAGTTGAATGAACCATCTCGGGTACATGGTGGACCCGGTATGGTATCCCGGGGCAAGAAGTTCGAGTAGTAGACGATGAGCCCGACAGGGGCAGACTACCTACCGGTGATTTTACCTGGCGCGGCGAATATCCGGAGGATATCGTTCATGGTCGTGAGATTGATGATATGGGGCGATCCGGACTGACGGAACCCGAGGTTTTTAGATATTGAGATTTGAGACACTGAGATATTGAGATTAGTGTTTTGTGTCGATGCTTGACACGGATTCTATGTTAATTTCACTAATGATATCTCGATTTATATACATACAGAAATATCATTGATTAAAGAAAAACAGTTCTTCGATTCATGATGTACTCTATTCTCATTACATGCATTGCACATCATTTTTGTGACATATTGTTACCTGACATTTGTACATCACATTCGTGGCGTGTTGTTACCTGAGGCACTAACACGAGTACTTGGTATTACACTTAGGGATAGATGTTTATCCTTACCATTATATTATGCTTCAGGCCATATTGTTATTTTGAGGATATTACTGATCGTATGACCTAGGATTGCGTTATACATGTGATTTCTGCTGGTAGATGTTTTCTACTCACCAGTTGGCAGCTCGCCCCCGTTGTGCCACAGTTCCTTGTAGGTTTTGACGTACAGGTTTTGTTGCGGCTTTGCTGGCACACTGTTCCTTCCGGGTGATTGCTTTGGTAGGTGGGTTCTTTGCATCAGGACCACCATTGTTTATTTATTATTTCAGTTGTATCTAGAAACCCCATCAACCAGATTATATATTTGATAGAGATAGAAGACCGAACTTGTTATTATTTTGACCTTAGAGTCGCGCGCTGTATTATTATGGTTTTCATATTGATTTTGGGTTTTCTTTTGAGTTTTGATCCTCCCCTTTCGGCGTTGTATATTATATTGCTTGCGTGGTTATGACCATCGATTGACGAAGAGCTAGCTCCTGCTTGGGGATGCCTTTTTATTTATTTTATATACTATTCATGTTGTATCCCGTTTGGGGCCAGTATTTACAAAGGAGACTCTGCCGAAATTTTCAGAAAATACTTGAGATTTTAAAAATACACACTTCGGCCTATGTTTTTAAAACTACTTGTTTTAAATTGGTTTTTCCTTCACTCTACGGCTTCTATGGTTTTGATTTCTGGGTTTTGACTTACTTAGATTACGTACGCCTTGAGACGTTTCGTAATTTAAGTGTCGGTCATGTTCCGTACTTTTCGGGTCGTGACAAAGTTGGTATCAAAGCGTTAGGTTTTACCTTCAGAGTGTAGGATGACCTTTGGTTGATGGAGTAGGTAGCTTGAGTAGAGTGACGTACCGTATGTATGTTCTGCGGCATATTTACAATACGATACTCTACTTAAGAAATCTTAGGATATACATTTCCTTGCACAATATTATATTCCTTCCTATGATCTAACCTCATCAGTACCAGTTTATGGTTTTGTTATCACGGTGGTACGGGCAGAGAAAGCAACGGCTAGAGTTGCGGTCAGCATGAGCTCGTCACGAACGAGGACTGACCAGGGCGTGATTACAGGAATATACGATTGCATAGAGGCGTCGTTTTATTGTGTTTTCGCGCCACGAGCGTTTGATGGATCGCTTTTACGAGATTTCTCGGACGTACAGATCAGCACCAGAGGAGTGGGCCACTTCAAGAGGCCAGCCAGATTGTGATGACCGTCAGAGCATAGATTATTTTGATGATTGAGGCACTGTTCAGTGTGCGGACGAATGAGCCAGTGATTTTGGCGAATGAAAAGATATCTCCCCAGATGTTTGAAGCTAACGCCGCACGTGTTATACTTCGAGATATGATAGAAGATCGCTAGTCACCTGAGGATGAATGACTAGGACATGTGATTCATTGCCTACCCCGATGCGAGGTCATCAGATAGATTGATTCCAGCTAAAGACGACTTCACGCTGATACGTTGAGAGTCGATAGAGACGATCGAATATCAGGAACCCATTTTCCAAGTTTAAAGTATTCGGAAGACAATGCAAGCGACTCTACGAACCCTCTAGAAGAATGAAACCCTAACTCGACCTAATGACCATAGAATGCCGGTGAACCTTAGGGTTTGCTGCAGTTCAGCGGTGCCATTAGTGAGGCTTGGGTCTGCCCTTCTACGGTTGGTCCATAGGTGCTGTGGCATATATTCAATACTATTAAACTGTACCCAAGATGTTGAGCTCTTGGGGGATTATGAGGTTTTGACAATCGATCGGATGGTTCGACTTCATTCGGATATCAGGTGATGAGATGCATTGCTTGGGAGACTCCAGATACGAGTATAGCCGTTGGAGCGCAGTCCATACAGCCACGAGGAGACGAGTCTGAATCGGTCGACATTAGAGAAAAGTGGAGTAAGAGGTTCGTACGAGATTTTGATGAGATGACGTTCCACTCCGCTGACATCAGAGATGTGATACGCAAGCAGAGGCGTTGACTATGGATATATCTTCCAGGAGGAGTCGTGATGGGTATGCAGCCGTTCCGGAACAAGAAATAGATATAGAAAAGGATGATAACTTCCGGGCAGTTTAGCAGAACGAGATTTGTGAGAGACTTCGACGGGACCTTTGTTGGTTTCTATACGAGAAGATTTGGACCTAGGATCGGCCATATTGCACACACCCAGCAGGCCAGAGTTCAGCATCGTCGACGAGACATGTTATGAGTGACCATAAGAGTTGGCCAGAGATCTTTAGAGGATGTGTCAGACCAGACAGCTTCCGTTATCGTTTCTATATTGAACCGTTGAGCCGAGGAGCTATGTACTTAGCAATCTGCAGTGAGAGACGAGAGCCTAAGGGCACTAAGCGACAGGCCATGATTAGAAAGCAAGTCGATATCTTGCTCTGCTAGCATTGGATGCACCAACACCTTCTCGACTTTGAACGGCGGACATATCGACGACAATATTTATGATTTGTGATTTTGTGATTGACTATCACGTATCCGTCACTTTGGATTTTCAGTATTTTTGGGTGATTATTTCATGATTGAGTTTTGGTGACCGAGTTTCATGATATTTGATTTCATGCCTAGGGCAAGCATATGATTTGACTTATACTTTCGGCATAGTTTTCATGCACTTTTAGTATTTGATTTGCTTTTGTGCACGCCGATGCATAGGATGGTGAGATTTTATACCACGGCATACCTGATTGGGATTTGATTGAAATGTATTGTATACCGTCGATTTCGATTGTGATATTCGATATTTGTTATCGTGCACATTATGCACTTGATTTGGATTCTTGCGCATACTTGGGCGTTTGAGGCGATTTTGGTGCACACCAGATGCACTAAATCGAGATTTTACGTGCACATCGGATGCACCTGGGATTGCTGTCAGGAACACACGTTGCCTTTGGCAGGTCTTTTCGTTCACACCCGTTGCACTCAGATTTTGTTTCCGTGCACATGTATGGCACATTCATGGATTTCGATTTCCGTGCGCATTCGACGCATGTGGCATTCATATATATATTTGGGATTGATTTCTTTTGGAGCAGTATATTTATGATACTTTCCATTTGGTTTAGTACTAAGCAGGACTAGTCAGAGGACAGTACCTGAGTATATTTTTGCATGCATTGATAGTTATCAAAAGGATTTCCAAAGAGGAGCTATAGTCTCAGTATTTACCTACGTGTCCTAGATGACACGAAATATTTTATAAAGGAAACCCTTCTAAATCGTTTTCAAAATGGCGGGACGTGTATGTTAAACAAAGGATATATATAGTTATTTTCTCACAATGGACGTCCACCACTGTGCAGTTCATTAGCGATGTGAATCCATCGGGCAGTAGACCATACGCACATCGCACAGCGATTTGAAAAAGGTTTGGCATGCATTGCTTCCAGATGTTTTAATGATGTTACCTGTATAGTTCTGACGTTCACAGGTATAGTTTTGATGTATATCATATTGATTTTCGTTTTGGATCTTGACATTGGTGTCTTCACCATAACTCCGATGGTTGCGGGATGATTGACGGAGTTTTGATTTTGGTTTATATATCTGTTTTTCATGCGCATGCATTGCGCTACGATGTGTTTTATGTATTTATGATTTCGGAGCCCCGACGACTTGATGGTTTTGCTGAAATGTTTTACTATTTGGGAGGAGTTTTAATTTAAATTCGGGGACCGAATTTCTTTAAGGGGGGAAGATTGTAACATTTTGAAAATCGTTTAGGTGAAATTTCGGTTAATCGGTAAAATAACAGGTGTTTTCCGTAAAAATCAGGATATAAATATCTTTTAATATAAAATTAAATATACACATTCTAGCTATGTAATTGCTAGTATTTGGTGTTTATTGAGCCACTTGTAAAATTTCTAATTTACAGAAATTTTTCCGAAATTAATTATTTTAATATTATTTTAAGCCGTCACTAATACATTTAATTAGGGATAATTACAAATTGGAATGGGTTGATACAAATTTTGTGCATCATGACACATTAAACTAACATGTAAAATATTATTTTTGAAATGAAATGAAACTGTCAAACGGTGTTAGAAAATATCGAAGAAAAAGGCTTAAATAGTGAAATTAGTGTAAATAGAAATTGGGGTATAATATTTATCATTTTCTTTCCTCACCCACACTCACCCACACCCTCTCACCCCCTCCCCATGTACTGGCCGAGCCCCATGGCTGCCCCCACTCCCACTTAAAGGTTTAAAAAGAAAAGAAAGCATGGGGTTTTAAAAACGAGTATGGACTTTGACTTGTGTAGACTTGGGCTACTTTTTCAATCTTCACTCACCCCCCCCCCACCCATGTTGGCCGAGCCCCCCTCTCCCCCAACTGCAGCAGCCCCTTCCCCAAAAGGCACTCCTTTTTCCCATCAAAAAATTTCTACAAATCCATCAAAATCCAAAGATTAAAACCTCAAAATCAAAATCCACTCTCTACCCATTTTTCCTTGCCCAAGCTAGCATGGATCTTAGAGTAAAGAGAGCATTTTGGATGGCTAGATTTCAAGTGAGATCTATAAATTTGGGGAGGTATAAATTTAAACCCTTTGGTGAATTTGTTGTTAATTGCTTGAAGTTAGCTTATTAAGTGTTTAATTAGGTTTTAAATGGGTTCAAATTGCATGATTGAAAATTCAAGAGAGTGGTTTGTGATCAAATTAGGGTTTTGGATATTTGGATCATAGTTATTATGTGTAGTCTCACATCTCAAGATATGCAAAGTGTAATCTTATTGCTAAATTTGAAATTGTTACTTAAGAATTTAGCTAAATCACTTGTTTATGCAAAATAGGTTTTGATAATTAATTCAAAATTGAGAATTTAAAATATAGTAAGGGTTTCATCACATCATTAACATTATAATATTGAGTGGTTTAATACCTTAGGTTATGCAAAACCAAGCCTAGTGGTTGATTGTGTTTTGTTGCTTTAAAATTGTTAAAATTGGATATTTTTGCAAACTTGAATTTTGAGTTAATGATAATTAGTGAGATTAAAAATATTGAAGTGATTTGTATGACCTAGTTATGTTATTTAATGAGCATTTTGGCCATTAGAATCGTTAAAATATTTAGATTGGTTAAAACATCAAGTTTTGAACCGAAATGGGAATTTGTGCTAACTAGGTTTTTGGGAAATAAAACGATTTGTTTAATTTTATGGTTTTGATGAATTAAACCCTATTTCTTATATAATTAGTGAGTTTTGAAAACACGATTGGTGTGTTGGGTTTTTTTTCTCGATGGTTGACGTTTGTACATCGACATCGCGGGTTGGTTTGGCTATTCTTGCATGCGTAGGCGATAGGTTTTGACATATGCGTAATACGCCTGCCGATTTGGTTTTCGTATGCCGCTTCGATTTTGAATTGGGTTTTTATGCGATACGATACGTTGTGACATGTAGGTACCCCTATGTGGACTTCGAGACGACAAGCAAGCGCGTGGCGAGGTCGGCACCGGCGAGCGAAGATCAGGTGCGTAGATGTATATCTACGGGAAGAAGTCGGGTGGATGGCGTACAGAACCCCCAGTTCGTAGTATAATTATGATATATAATTGGATATATATGTGGTTTATGATACATGGATGATTATCAAGTTATGATTATGCGTTTATGGTTAGTTTGGTGTTATTAGAAGGGAACTGGCATAGCTTCTTAGTTACGAAACCTAGAATAGGTTTACACCCACACGCACACACCTGCATTCATTTCTTTACCTGTGGGTATATGGGGATATGTATACACACACACACACATGGGTATGGGACTATGTATATATATGTATATATATATACGTATACATATACACGGATTATAAGGATAGTACTAGGGATTGGAGATGAGTCGATGAGATTAGGCTTGAGGCCGTGAGATTGGTGATGTGATATGGTTTGTATTTGAGATACGACGTGATGTTGTAGCGGGTCCTTTCGACGTGGTGTTTTTAGACACACGCATGCATATTCATATGTGGTATCAGTATTGTACTAGACATGGATCAGTACCCCCGATCATGATAATTGATAAAGAGGATACCATGTGAATAATGTGATTGATGTGACATTGACCCGTACCCAGATTTGGGATGTCGTACGACGAATTTACCGTACGAGCTATATTGATGATAGATCTGCACTCTTGACTCGAGGATGTCATATTATATAGGGTATCGTATGGGATACTATTAAGGCGGGATCACTGACTATTATATATATATATATATATATATATATATATCGACTCAGATTTAGGTAGTTTCCATAAACCTTCCGATTGGTTGTTAGTTAGACCTGTAGTTACCTAGTAGATGTTAGACTGGACCCAAGTCATACCTATTTCCAAAACTAACGAATCGTGAGGATTTTAAAGACATGTCAAGGGATAGTACGGATATTTCAAAAGACGTACCTTTTATTAAAAACACTGTAGCCATTTTTTTCAAAACGCCACGATTCGTACTATTTCAAACGGCAAATCAGTATAACACAGGTGTAGCGATGTAGATTCCTTATTGTTACGTTATCATTCCTGTTCCGCATATTATCACTGCAATAACCATTCATTGCCATTTATCATGTTGTTATCGTCTCAGTGCATTTTTATTGTGTACTTAGTGATTATGAACCATGCTGTCAGGACACCAGCACCATTACCGATGATGCGTATATTCCACTTACACTTACTTGCCGGCTCACACACATCATCATCGGTAATTACTATATCACGTACACTTTAGAAAATACTATTTCATTGACATAGCTTGCTAACTGATAGTTGCTACATGTTAAAGTTTTCATATGCTAGTTTAATTATTGCATGATATCAGATGCATCCATATATTCATTGGTTATGCGGTATTATGGAGATTTATGCCGGTTTTCATTGTTATTGACATGCTGACTTGATGATTTTAGATTCTTCTTGATATTTTATGGATTTGGAAACTGCATGTGAAAGTTTTTTAAACTGATGAACCATTTTAAAGAGAAAAAATGCGGTTTTCCTTGATATGTTGAGTATCGTCCACCATGACGTTTTCTCGGTTCTGAGATGTTTTCGAGACCCGATTTGAGGAGTTGGATGAACCGTCTCGGGTACATGGTGGACCCGGTATCGTACCCTGGGGCAAGAAGTTCGAGTAGTAGACGATGAGCCCGGCAGGGGCAGACTATCTACCGGTGATTTTACGTGGCGCGGCGGATATCCAGAGGATACTGATCGTGGTCGTGAGATTGATGATATGGGCCGATCCGTACTGACGGAGCCCGAGATTTTTAGATATTGAGATTAGTGTTTTGTGTCGATGCTTGACACAGATTCTATGTTGATTTCACTGATGATATCTCGATTTATATACATACAGAAATCTCATTGATTAAAGGAAAACAATTCTTCGATTCATGATGTACTCTATTCTCATTACATGCATTGCACATCATTTTTGTGACATATTGTTACCTGACATTTGTACATCACATTCGTGGCATGTTGTTACCTAAGGCACTGACACGAGTACTTGGTATTACACTTAGGGATAGATGTTTACCCTTGCCGTTATATTATGCTTCAGGCCATATTGTTATTTTGAGGATATTATTGATCGTATGACCTAGGATTGCGTTATACATGCGATTTCTGCTGGTAGATGTTTTCTACTCACTAGTTGGCAACTCACCCCCATTGTGCCACAGTTCCATACAGGTTTTGTCATACAGGTTTCGTTGCGGTTTTCCTGGCACACTGTTCCTTCCGGGTGATTGCTTTGGTAGGTGGGTTCTTTGCATCAGGACTACCATTGTTTATTTATTATTTCAGTTGTATCTAGAAACTCCATCAACCAGATTGTATATTTGATAAAGATAGAAGACCGAACTTGTTATTATTTCGACCTTAGAGTCGCGCGTTGTATTATTATGGTTTTCATGCTGATTTTGGGTTTTCTTTTGAGTTTTGATCCTCGCCCTTCGGCATTGTATATTATATTGCTTGCGTGGTTGTGACCGTCGATTGACGAAGAGCTAGCTCCCGCTTGGGGATGCCTTTTATTTATTTCGTATACTATTCATATTATATCCCGTTTGGGGGCCAGTATTTACAAAGGAGACTCTGCCGAAATTTTCAGAAAATACTTGAGATTTTAAAAATACACACTTCGGCCTATGATGTTAAAACTACTTGTTTTAAATTGGTTGTTCCTTCACTCTACGGCTTCTATGGTTTCAATTTCTGGGTTTTGGCTTACTTAGATTACGTACGTCTCGAGACGTTTCGTAATTTATGTGCCGGTCATGTTCCGAACTTTTCGAGTCGTGACACTCGAGCTCCGTCAGTCCGGATCGGCCCATACCATCAATCACACAACCACAAACGGTATCCTCCGGATATCTGCCGTACCAAACAATCACCGGTAGGCAGTCTGCCCCTGCCAGGCTCATCATCCTCCATGAAATCACTCTTGCCCCGGGGTACCATACCGGGGCCACCATGTACCCGAAATGGTTCCTACTACTCCTCGAATCGGGTCTCGAAATGTAGGGTTCCTTGGCACACCCATGAGGTTCTACAACTGATCAACCATGTCCAATTTAAATTTTTATGTGCCGAGAAACCCTAAACTAGATCGTTAACTAGAGAATAGGCGAAAGTAAATGAGCAAGCAAACTACTTTGCTACTAAGTGAATGGAAATACAACCTTTAGAGATCCGATCGAACCACGAAACCCCGATGAAAACAAATATTAAGTGAACCAATACTAGTTAATGTAAAGTAATATATCAAACATATAATTATACATTAAATCGATACTTGATTTAATGATCCGGTCATATCGCATATAACCGACTAATATCAAGTGTATCAATGTACCGAATCAACACTTGATTCGGTAACCCGGCTATATCTTATATAACCATCCAATGATACAAATCGCGAGAATAGAATACAGTATCACATACTGGTATTATTCTCGGTCCCGCACATATCTCATATGCGCTCCTATTTCGTTTCGCTTAAGCCAGGAAACCTCTGTGTAGGACTCTAAAGACTCGCTAACATGCCGGCAGCAGGTGATGATCATATCAAACACCCACAAGCCGCAAGCGCTCTGCTAAACGTAACGGCCACCCGCATATTGAGTGATCAGAAGATCAACGAGCAAGCCCGCTCACACTCCTGTGAATCCAACCAGTAACACTTACCGTACAGTCCGGTCTGTTCGTCTGATATGTCGCATATCTCTCCTAGGGGTGGTAAACGTCAGACCCCAGTAGCTTGATAAGTCATGCCGACGTAAGGTCCATAACAAGCATGAAACTACTGATAACACTTACCAGTAAATCAGTGCAACCCTGGCCAGGGATTTCCAGTTATGGCCAGTCGAGCATAGCGCAACATCAACCCCCAATACCGGGAGAGACGAATCCCCTCCTATCGCTCATTGCCTTCATGTGAATCGGGACTGTGCCCAAAAACCACCTGTTTGCACGACTCAG
This sequence comes from Agapanthus africanus, assembly GCA_030015575.1. Classification (NCBI taxonomy): domain Eukaryota; kingdom Viridiplantae; phylum Streptophyta; class Magnoliopsida; order Asparagales; family Amaryllidaceae; genus Agapanthus; species Agapanthus africanus. The sequence goes on from JASDDO010000004.1 coordinate 236,288,049, forward strand.
TAGAGCCGTGGTAGGGTGGAAATCAAAGCACAGTGGGAGACACACAAGACTCTATGACGATCTCGGGTCAACAGACTAAGATGTACCAGTGTCACCAGAGAACTGCCATCTGACGTGAGGTATAATACCATCTGGGAGTTCTCGGCGAATCCGTTCAGTGTACCCAGTCTCCACTGAGCACCCGCATACCATCTCTGATGTCAAACACTAATGGATATGGGATCATCCATCGCCCATCACATGGGTCGAGAAGATATACGCTAGTCTACTCTGGAATATCGATGCCCCGTCTCGATATTCCCATGACTAGGAACATTGAAGGATGTACTCATGGACTACCCAGGCCCCACTAGTATGATCTACATCATAGTCCTGGAAGTCGAGTACACATCCTAAGGGCTTTATCAACATGTAACAGAGAGACAGAAAGTATACATATTAAGATAAAGAGCAACCAGATAGCGTACTATCATGTCGAGGAAGAAAGTCCTACCTATATATGTCCCAGCATCCACTACAATATACATCCCATGTACAGTAATGGACTCTGGGGCATACATATAACTAACACAAAATCCAACAACTATCATGAAAACTCATGGTGGACGACTCATACATCACGAGAAAACCGCAACTTGCATTTTTAGAGAGAGAGAGAGAGATAAGTTTATATATATTCTTGCGGTTTTCCCCCAAATCCGGAAATCTCATGAAAATCCGAAGTCCAAAAATACAGAGTAAGCAACAGTGAATATCGGCATAAAACCCCAAAATACTGCATAACCAATGAATATATGAATGCAACGGATATCATGCAATGAGTGCAATAGTTAAACTAGCATATGAAAGCGATAACATATTGCAACTATCAGCTAGCAGGCTATGTCAATGAAATAATATTTACTAAAGTGTACGTGACATGGCAATTACCGATGATGATGTGTGTGAGCCGGCAAGCAAGTGTACGTGGAGCATACGCATCATCGGTAATGGTGCTGGTGTCCTAACAGCATGATCTCAATAATGACATTTGAAACACAATGTAAGCATGCAAGTGCGATGCGAACAGTAATAATATGCGGGAGCTGAATAATAAACACAACAATGAAGAATCTACATCAATATATATATGTCATACAGTTTTGCCATTTGAAATAACACGAATCGTGGTGTTTAGAAAATAAGGGTTACGGTGTTTTAAGAAAAGTTGTGTCTTTTGAAAATATCCATGTAATCCCTTGGCCTGTCTTTAAAATACTCACGATTCGTTAGTTTTGAAATAGGTATGACCCGAGTCTAGTCTAACATCTACAAGTAAACTAAAGGACTGAACGAACAATCTAACCGAAAGGGTAAGGGAAAACCACCTAAATCTGAGTCGATACGTATAAATATAATAGTTGGTGATCCCGCCTCAATAGTATCCCATACGATACCCTATATAATATGACATCCTCAAGTCAAGAGTGCGGATCTATCATCTGTTAGTTATATGTATGCCCTAGAGGCCATTACTGTACATACGATGTATATTGTAATGGATGCTTGGACATATATAGGGAGGACTTTCTTGCTCGACATGATAGTATGCTATCTGGTTGTACTTTATCTTAACATGTACTCTGATTGTCTCTATGTTACATGTTGATAAAGCCCTTATGATATGTACTCGACTACTGGGACTATGATGAGATCATACTAGTGGGGCCACGGTAGTCAACGAGTACATCCTATAACTGTTCCTAGTCGAGGGTGTATCGAGACAGGGCATCGATACACCAGAGTAGACTAGCGTATACGCATCTTGACCCATATGATGGGCGATGGATGATCCTATATACATCGGTGTTTGACATCAAGGATGGTGTACGGGTGCTCAGTGGAGACTGGGTACACTGTACGGACTCGCCGAGAACTCCCAGATGGTATTATACCTCACGTCAGATGGCAGTTCTCCGGTGACACTGGTACAGAGTAGTCTGTTGACCCGAGATAGTCATAGAGTCTAGTGTGATTCCCACTGTACTTTGATTTCCATCATACCACGTCCAAGAGGGCGTGCAAAAAGGTAGCTTTTGGGTACAGTCCCGAATCACATAGAGGCAACGAGCGATAGGAGGGGATTCGTCTCTCCCGGTATAGGGAGTTGATGTTGTGCTGTGTTCGATTGGCTATAACCAGAAATCCCTGGCCAGGGTTGCTGAGATTTACTGGTAAGTGTTATCAGTAGTTTCTCGAACTGTTATAGACCTCATATCGACACGACTTATCAAGCTACTGGGGTCTGACGTTTACCACCCCTAAGCGAGATATGCGACATATCAGACGACGAGACTGGACTGTACGGGAGTGTTACTGATTGGATTCACAGGAGAATGTATAGGCTTGCTTGTTGATCTTCTGAGCTCTCAATACCTGGGTAGCTGTTACGTTTAGCTGACCGCTTGCAGCTTGTGGGTGTTTGATATGATCATCACCTACTGCCGGCGTATTGACGATTCTTTAGAGTCCTACACAGAGGTTTCTTGGCTCAGGAAAAACGGAGTAGGAGCACATATGTGATATGTGCGGGACCGAGGATAATGCGGTATGTGATACCGTATTGGATTCTCGCGATATGAGATATCAGCCGGGTATATGTGATATAGCCGGGTCATCGTATTAGTCGGTTATATGCGATATAGCCGGATTGTCGGATCAAGTGTTGATTCGATAATTTAATGTATAATAATATATATGATATATTAAATTACATTAACTAATATTAGCTTACTAAAAGATTCATTTCCTCACGGGATAATACATTGATATATATGCGATATATGTTAATTGTATTATTTTCTATTGTTACAAAATATATTGTATATGTGATATATAATATTGTAACATGTTAGGGTTAAAAATTTAACAATGGTTTAGGGTTTAAATTTGGTTAGGGTTTGGATTGGGGTTAGCTTTTGCATGAAGCTTCCATGAAGATTCATGAAGCTTCGACTTTGTGTTTTGCTTGATATTTTGTGAAGATATTATGTTAACCCAATCCAAACCATTAACTCTAGTTAATTCTCTACAATGGTTAACTCCTTCATGCTTAACCCTTGGTTAGATTTGTAACCACTACAATTAATTCATTATTCATCACAAAAGTATTCTATCATCTTCTTCCTTGAGTTCCTTCTTGGAAAAAGCTTTCTAGCTTTTTGCTAAGTGATGAAAGTGAGTGAGAATATGAAAACAAATGAGAGCAAAAATCCTACTTCATCATCCTCATCTACCCTTGCCATTTAGATGAGAGTGTTCACTTCATTAAGTGAGTGTTATCTTGAGTTAATAAAACTTCAAGGTAGATCATCTTTGTTATCGAAGATCGGAAGCAAGCTTGCATCTTTCTCTTCGTGGAACCTCTCGAGAGTTCGGAACACGATGATCGCAGCGATGGGACTTCAACACGGAGCTTAAGAAGTGAAGGACCGGATCTACAAAGGTTGTAATCCCTCTCACTTAGTGTTAAGTGTTTAACATGATAGTTTTCGCCTAAACCGTAGTTTAAAGATCCGGCTTTGGGTTGTTCGGCACGGCTAAAATTTTAATCGGGCATGGTTGATGCCTCGTAGAACCTTGTGAGCATGCCTAGCAACCCTACAGTGGTATCAGAGCCGAGCTAGAGCTTTAGACGAAGTCTAGACGAAGTTTAAAGTCCGATCGAACCGCGACACCCTAATTTGAACCCTTCTCTGGATAATTTTCAAAAAGTTGATTTTTTCTGTATTAAAAATTCTCATAAAATAGAGAAGAAAAAACTAAGAATTACTGTGAAGTACGGTCCACTAAGTCGCTGACTTCACCGCGGAACCGCGGCCAAACCAAGGGTTTGGCGGCTGTTCCGTGGCCAAAATTTAGGCTTAGTCCCTCATATTTCATATATTTATTCTTAGGTCCTTTCTTGTCATTTTTTTCTGGGAAGTTTTTAATTCCACTCAAGTGTTGAGTTTTCTAGGGTTGTATTGGGGACTCGTTGATTCAATTGGATAATTTAACTTTGTTTAGTTTGTCCGGGTAATTTTTAGAACGTGTTAAAAAGTTCGAACGGATATCGATAACTCACTTTTTCCCCTGTCGGAAAATTTCCAAGCGTTGGATTTTTTCGTAGTTTAAGAACGTTCTAAGTCATGCAAGTAACACGGTGGACCCTCTAGAAGACAACAAACCTTAACTCGATTATGTGACCGTCTTGAACTGCCTCTAAACCTCAGGGTTTGTGGCAGTACGGCGTGCCACATGTGAAGCGTTGGCTTGACCCTTCTACGGCTGGACCATTGGTACTGTAGCATGTGATGGATCTTTTTAAACTAATTTCAAGTGTTGAGAACAATTTGGGAAAACTTGGGTATTTGATTATTCGATCGGAAAGTTTAACATTGTCTATTTATTTGGAATGTGATACAATATTTGGAATCCACAAGTAGTTATGAGATAACTAATTTGAATGTTATAAATCTAGCAGTTTAGTCTCAATTGATCAGTTGCCACGGAATTTTGATGTGATCAAAAGTTCGTCGCAATCACGTAGCGCACGTGGATACTCGCTGGGTAAACTTAATAGACAGCCATGCCCCATAGCCCCCGACCAAGTGACTGTAGGAGAACCCCATCGCCAAAAGCATCCGTTCGGGTGCTCGCGGCAGTGGTGTTCCGCCTTAGTGCACTTCGTCGACGGCATCAGGGGTGCGGCCGTCTACTAAAGTTTGCGACGAGCATTCGATCAGGATGTCGGGAATCTTGTTGAATTTCCCGACTTGATATTGAAAAGAGTTTTCGATAATGAGACTAAAATGCGGGGTTTATAATTGTTAGGCATGTGATGTCTAAGGAATTCATTTGGTTAGGCATGCGATGTCTAAGAAGGTTGCGGATCCCAACTGTTGTAGTTTTACACTTTCTTTTCTGTGACCGTAAGCGTAGTATGTGGTGTATCGCCTGTTTCGTTGCTATACATCAACGACAACCGGGATACGCATACTTGCTTAAGTTGATGATATGAGATATTATGTGGTGCTGTGATATGTTATATTGGATCGTCGCGTTTTGAATAGCCGGGGGTTTTATGTGAGATGAGAGTTTTTTCTTTTTCATTCATGTAAAATTCATTTGTATGTAATATTCTTTTATTGGGGCACTTCCGGGATGAGGATGATGTCACCATTGTAAATTATTTACTTTTCCGCATTAGGTAGACCCAAGTCGGGGAGCACAAGTAACCGGGTTCTAGGGTCCAGTGGGAGACCATATCGAGGAGTCGAGACAGGGTCTCCTATGTTAGTTATATGTATTCCCTAAAGGCCATTACTGTACATATGATATATATTGTAATGGATGCTTGGACGTATATAGGGAGGAATTTCTTGCTCGACATGATAGTATGCTATCTGGTTGTACTTTATCTTAACATGTACTTTGATTGTCTCTATATTACATGTTAATAAAGCCCTTAGGATATGAACTCGACTACTGGGACTATGATGAGATCATACTAGTGGGTCCACGGTAGTCGACGAGAACATCCTATAACTGTTCCTAGTCGAGGGTGTATCGAGACAAGGCATCGATACACCAGAGTAGACTAGCGTATACGCATCTTGACCCATATGATGGGCGATGGATGATCCCATATCCATCGTTGTTTGACATCAAGGATGGTGTACGGGTGCTCAGTAGAGACTGGGTACACTGAACGGACTCGCCGAGAGCTCCCAGATGATATTATACCTCACGTCAGATGGCAATTCTCCGGTGACACTGGTACAGAGTGGTCTGTTGATCCGAGATCGTCATAGAGTCTTGTGTGATTCCCACTATGCTTTGATTTCCATCATACCACGTCTAAGAGGGCGTGCAAAAAGGTGGCTTTTGGGTACAGTCCCGAATGACATGGAGGCAATGAGCGATAGGAGGGGATTCTTCTCTCCCGGTATAGGGAGTTGATGTTGTGCTGTGTTCGATTGGCTATAACCAGAAATCCCTGGCCAGGGTTGCTGAGATTTACTGGTAAGTGTTATCAGTAGTTTCTCGAACTGTTATAGACCTCATATCGACACGACTTATCGAGCTACTGGGGTCTGACGTTTACCATCCCTAGGCGAGATATGCGACATATCAGACGACGAGACCGGACTGTACGGGAGTGTTACTGATTGGATTCACGGGAGAATGTACAGGCTTACTTGTTGATCTTCTGAGAGCTCAATACCTGGGTAGCTGTTACGTTTAGCTGACCACTTGCAACTTGTGGGTGTTTGATATGATCATCACCTACTGCCGGCGTATTGACGATTCTTTAGAGTCCTACACAGAGGTTTCTTGGCTCAGGCAAAACAAAGTAGGAGCACATATGTGATATGTGCGAGACTGAGGATAATGCAGTATGTGATACCGTATTGGATTCTCGCGATATGAGATATCGGTCGGGTATATGTGATATAGCCGGGTCATCGTATTAGTCGGTTATATGCGATATAGCCGGATTGTCAGATCAAGTGTCGATTCGATAATTTAATGTATAATAATATATATGATATATTAAATTACATTAACTAATATTAGCTCACTAAAAGATTCTTTTTCTCACTCGAGTAATACATTGATATATATGCGATATATGTTAATTATATTATTTTATTTTGTTACGATAAATATTATATATGTGATATATAATATTGTAACATGATATGATAACTAATGCAACATGTTTTGTAGAGTTTAAACATGATTAGGGTTTGGATTAGGGTTAAGACTTCTAGTTGATTCTAGAAGCTTTTATTTTGTCTTGAAAAAGATATTATGCTTGATATTTTCAAGTGACTCACTTGTAACCTAGCCCTAGTTAATTCTCTACATGGGTTAAGTTGACCATGGTTACATTATTCGTCATATTTATCTTTTCATTATTCTTCACAAAAGGATTCTAATTTGTTATTCTTCTTCTTCTTCCTTCTTCTTTTCATGGAAAAAGCTTTCTAGCTTTTTCTACGTGATGAAAAATGTGTGAGAAATAGAAAACAAAAGAGAGCAAAAATCCTACTTCATCATCCTCATCTATCCTTGCCATTTAGATGAGGGTGTTCACTTCATTTAGTGAGTGTTAGCTTGTGTTAATGAAACTTCAAGGTAGATCATCTATGTTATCGAAGATCGGAAGGAAGACTGCATCTTTCTCTTCGTGAAGCCTCTCGAGAGTCCGGAACACGATGATCGCAGCGAAGGGACCTCAACACGGAGCTTAAGAAGTGAAGGACCAGATCTACAAATGTTGTAATCCCTCTCACTTTGTGTTAAAGAGTTTAACATGCTTGTTTTCGCCTAAACCCTAGTTTTAAGATCCGGCTTTGGGTTGTTCGACACGGCTAAAATTTTAATCGGGCATGGTTGATGCCTCGTAGACACATTTATTCATGCCTAGCAACCCAACAGTAGTATCAGAGCTAAGCTAGAGTTTTAGGCGAAGTCTAGACGAACTTTAAAGTCCGATCGAACCCGGAAAACCCGATATACCCTAGTTTCTGGAAAAATTTTCAAAATGCGATTTTTTATGAATTAAAAATGCTCAGAAAATAAAGCATGAAAAACTAAGAATTACTGTGAAGTACAGACCATTAATGCGTTCAAATCACCGCGGAACCAAGGCCAAACCAAGGGTTTGGCAGCGGTTCCGCGGCCAAAATTATGATTTGGTCCCTAGTATTTCATATATTTATTCTTAGGTCCTTTCTTGTTATTTTTTTCTGGGAATTTTTTAATTCCACTCAAGTGTTGAGTTTTCTAGGGTTGTATTGGGGACTCGATGATTCGATCAGAAAATTTAACTTTGTTTAGTTTTGTCCGGGTAATTTTTAGAACGTGTTAAAAATTTCGAACGGATATCAGTAACTCACTTTTTCCCCTGCCGAAAAATTTCCAAGCGTTGGATTTTTTCATAGTTTAAGAACGTTCTAAGTCGTGCAAGTAACGCGGTGGACCCTCTAGAAGACAACAAACCTTAACTCGATTATGTGACCGTCTTAAACTGCCTCTAAACCTTAGGGTTTGGGGCAGTACGGTGTGCCACATGTGAGGCGTTGGCTTGACCCTTCTACGGCTGGACCATTGGTACTGTGGCATGTGATGGATGTTTTTTAAACTGATTTTAAGTGTTGAGATATAGTGGGGAAATCTTGGGTGTTTGATTATTCGATCGGAAAGTTTAACATTGTCTATTTATCTGGAATGTGATACAATATTTGGAATCCACAGGTAGTTATGAGATAACTAATTTGAATGTTATAAATCTAGCACTTCAGTCTCAGATGATCGGTTGCCATGAAATTTTGATGCGATCAAAAGTCCGTCGCAATCACGTAGCATACGCGGATACTCGCCGGGTAAACTTAATAGACAGCGACGCCCCATAGCCCTGACCAAGCGACTGTAAGAGAACCCCGTCGCCAAAAGCATCCGTTCGGGTGCTCGCGTCAGTGGTGTTCTGCCTTAGTGCACTTCGTCGACGACATCCGGGGGTGCGGCCGTCTACTAAAGTTTATGACGAGCATTCGATCAGGATGTCGGGAATCTTGTTGAATTGCCTGACTTGATATTGAAAAGAGTTTTCGATAATGAGACTAAAATGTGGGGTTTATAATTGTTAGGCTTGCGATGTCTAAGGAATTCATTTGGTTAGGCATGCGATGTCTAAGGAGGTTGCGGATTCCAACTGTTGTAGTTTTACACTTTCTTTTCTGTGACCGTAAACGTAGTATGTGGTGTATCGCTGGCTTCGTTGCTATACATCAACGACAATCGGGATACGCATACTTGCTTACGTTGATGATATGAGATATTATGTGTTGCTGTGATATGTTATATTGGATCGTCGTGTTCTGAATAGCCGCGGGTTTTATGTGAAATGAGAGTTTTTCTTTTTCATTCATGTAGAATTCATTTGTATGTAATATTCTTTTATTGGAGCACTTCCGGGCTTAGGATGATGTCACCATTGTATATTATTTACTTTTCCGCATTAGGTAGACCCAAGGCGGGGAGCACAAGTAACCGGGTTCTGGGGTCCAGTGGGAGACCATCTCGAGGAGTCGAGACAGGATCTCCTAACCCTAGAATTGGCAGTGTTACTTGCCGCTCTCGTACGGGTCTAGGGATGTGGGTTTGGCTATTCACCACGACCGCGGAATCCGTGTTTTATACAGGCTCGTATTTAAAACACGGACGTCCTAGTATATCCAATATTTCATATATGTTCTTCTGCTGCAATGTTCTGTGATGAGATCATATTACTGCCTGAGACGAATGTTTATATTATATATATGAGATATATGTTGTATTGCAAATTTCGTTTCAAATGAGATGCTTGTGAAGCATAATAAAATGGGACGTCATTAATGAGATTAATGAAATAAAAGAAACCTAAAGACGTTGTAGAAACTTGTTTAAAAATCGGTAGCTCTAATTTTTTCTTTGCATAGCGGTGTTCCTTGTAGAACATCCAGCACCTTATTCGATAAGGAAAGAGCCGAGATCCCTTCACCGAGAGTGACCTCTTTAGTGAAACTAGCAGATGCTACAAACTCGGTCTGTCTTTTGATTGCTTCTATAGTTCTTGCTTTGCATAGTGATATTTGTGAAATATCCTGCACCTTATTCGATGAGGAAAGAGCCGACGATCCCTTCACCAGGAGTGACCTCTTTAGCAATACTAGAAAAGCCTCAAAAACACACCATTTAAAATCACTCGATTCTACAACGATATCAAGTTCGTTACGCAAAGGGTTTTCTTAAAAACCTGCCGTAGCCCTCTGTCATTTCAGATAAGTACTGGTTAGTAATCGTGCTGCGTTTGTTGACCTTAGCCAAGGTGTAGTCTGCGGTAGCTGATTAGTGCTTATCTGTATAAGTATATGATGTGATTGAGTTAGGGTAGTCGCGCGACTTTGTTGACCTTAGCCAAGGGTCGTGCGGGTGGGTTTAATTCAATCGGTAAATGACGGGTTGAACTTGGCTAGCACTTATGATTTGTTGACCTTAGCCAAGGTCATAAGATGTTAGGGGCAAAATATTATCGGGAATTTCAAGTGTTGAAATTTGCAATGAGATTGCATACCTTCTATGAGATAGTTGGATCCCGATACCCGCTGCGAGTAAGAGTTACTCCTGGGAGAGTTTTACACATTACAATTAGCCGATAAAGTAGGTGTCTAGAAAGGTGTTAAATAGGTTACGCCCCTGGGAAAATGAGGTTTACTTTAATCAGGTTCGTGCGAAAGCACGGGGGACCTCCCTCAAAGTACCGACACTGGCCTGGCTGAAAGATTGGCGAACTTGTAGTGTGTAATTAATCCAGGCTAGTCTTTCCTTTTAGGGTTTGAAGAAAGATTTGATTAAAACAGAGGGAGACATCCTGATTAGATATATTAGATAACCAATCTAATCTTGCAAGAGCATACGCTGAGTGTTTTCTTCTCTCTCTCTCTCCAGGTAGCGACCATATAATGCCTTAATCAAAACAATAATACGAATATATTGGCCGAATCCGCTTGTTATACTGAGTTGGGGAACATTGGACCCGCTCCAACTTATAATTGTTATAAGACAGAGCGGGAAATTGGGGATTACCAGAATTCCCGTGCCGCCCAAACGAAGAAAGTGCATGTTGATGCATCATCTTCGAGTGTGTTCATTACATAGAACTGTTACTCAGTATCCTTTACGTCCTGGGTATGAGATACCGGATCAGGATCCCGCATATGTAATCTGTTATATGGGCTACAGAAAGGTAGAGAACTGAGAACGGGTGATAAGTTTCATGAGAAAGAAAACGGTGCAAGTGTTGCAGCCAAGTCTGTTGGTCACTATCACCCTGTATTACCAGAATACATTGATTCTGAATGAATGTTATTAGATACTGGACCTGATATACAACATCATATCAGTCTCTTTATTAGTAAAGAAAGGATATAATTTTGTATTGTTGGATAATGTTTTGAACATTTCCTATATCAAGAGTTGATCGGTTCAGGCACATTATCTAAAAGCATTGACGTTCTAAATCAAACCACGGTTCTTAGTATACAGAGCACACACAAGAGGAATAGTTCAGAAATGAACGAAACCTTCTTGAGGTATTGTAGACTAGGTCATATCAATGTGACCCGACTAGCTGAAGTTACATTAAGATGCATATTTAAATTTGTTTGAATTTACAACTTGTGAAACTTGCCGGTCATGTAACAAAGATAAGATGACCATAGCTCTGTTTATTGGAAACAGAGAAAGAGTTAGTAAACTCTTGGGATTGATACATACTGATGTATGAAGGTCCCCTGTCTACACATGCCAAGACCGGTTCTTTGTACTTCATTACATTCTCTGATGATCTCTCAAGATTCAGACATGTGTTCATGTTGAAACACAAGTCTGAAGCTTTTGAGATATTCACAGAATATAAGTTCGAAGTAGAGAACCAAAAACGGGTATAAGTATTATGTCCTTTGATGAGATCAAGGAGGAGAATACTTGAGCACGGAATTCCTGGACTATTCTAAAGGAGAATGAGATTCTCTCTCAGCATTACTCCTCCGTATACACCACAGTACGTCGGTGTATCGGGGCGGAGCAATCACACCCTATTTGATATGGTGCGCTCTATGATGAGTACTACTGAGTTTCCTATTTCCTTTTGGGTGTTATGCGCTTGAGAAGCTGCATACCTATTGAATAGGGTTCAAATCAAATCAGTTGCATACCACTTCATATGTGATATGGAAAGGGAAGAGCCTATATCTTAAGTTTGTTAAGATTTGGGGTTGTCCGGACTATGTCTAAAAGAAAAATTCGGACAAGCTCGAGGCAAGGTCTGTTATGTAGAACTGGAAAGGTTCCATCTATACAAACTGCAGTTGATGATTTGGTAGAACCAAAGGATTCAATAGTTTCCAACGAACCTCAGCCTCTCCGCCGATCTAGTAGGGTTCCTCACCCACCTGAGAGATACTTCGGTTTCTCTATGACAGTGGGAGCGAGGATTGCATCATGAGATGATGACCCAACTAGCTTCGAGCTGGCCATCAGGAGTGGGACTCTGTAAGAATGGATGGGTGCTTAGTGATCTGAGATGGAATCCTTATACAACAACAAAGTATGGACTTTGGTTGCATTATCTGAAGGGTTAAATCCCCATCAGGAGCAAGTATATCTTGAGAAGATTACATGGTGTACATGGAAAAGTTGAGACTTTCAAAGCTATGCTTAAGTCCATCCAGATCCTACTTGCCACGGCTACATACCATGACTACGATATCTGGTGGTTGGGTGTCATGACTGCTTTTCTAAATGATGTTTTAGAAGAGAGCGTCTATAAGTACACAGCCAGAGGGCTTCGTAGACAGTGGGAGCAGTGGAAACGTGTGCAAGATACTTTATAGGATAAAGCAGGCATCGCGGAGTTGGAACGTTTGTTTTGATGTGATAGTCAAAGAGTTTGACTTCATCAAAATGGTAGATGAACTTTGTATATACAAAAAGGTAGTAGAGAGTATGGTAGTGATCCTCGTATAGTACGTGGATGACATACTCTTGATAGGAAAGGAGTTTCCTATGCTACGCTCGATCAATCTCCGCTTATCACAAGGATTCTCCATATAGGATCAAAGTGATACCTCCTAAATCCTGGATTTTGGATCTATGAGATAGATCTAATTAGATGTTAGGATACTCACTAATTGTAGTGATATGGTATCAATCGATCCTGGGGAGAATCACTGGAAAGGTTCCAGGGTGATAAGGATGACTGAATGTCAGTTGCAGGCATTGTTTATACCCTCGGTGAAGGGACGGTATGTTGGAAGAGTTCCAAGCTAGATACCGTGACTTACTAGACGATTAAAGGTAAGATACATCGTTACTAAGGATGCTACCAAAGAGGCAGTCAGGATATATAAGTTCATGAGATAAACCCCGTACCTACCATTGTGTGACAATGGAGTTGTGGCTTATGCCAAGGAACCCCCGTCCCATTAGAAATCCAGATATAATTCTTAGGCAGTATCACCTGATCATGGAGATGGATGATCTCCAAGGAAATCGAGGTTAGGAGAGTAGACACAGAGGACAACAACGCGGATCCACTCACAAAGGCCTTTTTCCCGAGTAAAGACTTTTATGGGATAGTTGAGTATGAGATACTTCAACCACAGCTAATTGTTGGGTAAGTGATACCACAACAGATGGCCCTAATGCAAGTGGGAGATTGTAAGTTATATGTATGCCATAGAGGCCATTACTATACATACGATGTATATTGTAATGGATGCTTGGATATATATAGAGAGGACTTTCTTCCTCGACATGATAGTATGCTATCTGGTTGTACTTTATCTTAACATGTACTCTGATTGTCTCTATATTACATGTTGATAAAGCCCTTAGGATATATACTCGACTACTGGGACTATGATGAGATCATACTAGTGGGGCCACGGTAATCGACGAGTACATCCTATATTTGTTCCTAGTCGAGGGTATATCGAGACAGGGCATCGATACACCAGAGTAGACTAGCGTATACGCATCTTGACACATATGATGGGCGATGGATGATCCCATATCCATCGGTGTTTGACATCAAGGATGGTGTATGGGTGCTCAGTAGAGATTGGGTACACTGGACGGACTCGCCGAGAGCTCCCAGATGGTATTATACCTCACGTCAGATGGCAGTTCTCCGGTGACACTGGTACAGAATACTCTGTTGACCCGAGATCGTCATAGAGTCTTGTGTGATTCCCACTGTGCTTTGATTTCCATCATACCACGTCTAAGAGGGCGTGCAAAAAGGTGGCTTTTGGGTACAGTCCCGAATGACATGGAGGCAATGAGCGATAGGAGGGGATTCGTCTCTCCCGGTATAGGGAGCTGATGTTGTGCTGTATTCGATTGGCTATAACCGGAAATCCCTGGCCAGGGTTGCTGAGATTTACTGATAAGTGTTATCAGTAGTTTCTCGAACTGTTATAGACCTCATATCGACACGACTTATCGAGCTACTGGGGTCTGACGTTTACCACCCCTAGGCGAGATATGCGACATATCAGACGACGAGACCAGACTGTACAGGAGTGTTACTGATTGGATTCACAGGAGAATGTACAGGCTTACTTGTTGATCTTCTGAGCGCTCAATACCTGGGTAGCTGTTACGTTTAGCTGACCGCTTGCAGCTTGTGGGTGTTTGATATGATCATCACCTACTGCCGGCGTATTGACGATTCTTTAGAGTCCTATACAGAGGTTTCTTGGCTCAGGCAAAACGAAGTAGGATCACATATGTGATATGTGCGGGACCGAGGATAATACGGTATGTGATACCGTATTGGATTCTCGCGATATGAGATATCGGCCGGGTATATGTGATATAGCCGGGTCATCGTATTAGTCGGTTATATGCGATATAGCCGGATTGTCGGATCAAGTGTTGATTCGATAATTTAATGTATAATAATATATATGATATATTAAATTACATTAACTAATATTAGCTCACTAAAAGATTCTTTTTCTCACTCGGGTAATACATTGATATATATGCGATATATGTTAATTGTATTATTTTATTTTGTTACGATAAATATTATATATGTGATATATAATATTGTAACATGATATGATAACTAATGCAACATGTTTAGTAGAGTTTAAACATGATTAGGGTTCGGAGTAGGGTTAAGACTTCTAGTTGATTCTAGAAGCTTTTCTTTTGTCTTGAAAAAGATATTATGCTTGATATTTTCAAGTGACTCACTTGTAACCCAACCCAAACCCTAGCCCTAGTTAATTCTCTACATGGGTTAAGTTGACCATGGTTGCATTATTCGTCATATTTATCTTTTCATTATTCATCACAAAAGGATTCTAATTTGTTATTCTTCTTCTTCTTCCTTCTTCTCTTCATGGAAAAAGTTTTCTAGCTTTTTCTAAGTGATGAAAAATGTGTGAGGAATAGAAAACAAAAGAGAGCAAAAATCCTACTTCATCATCCTCATCTATCCTTGCCATTTAGATAAGGGTGTTCACTTCATTTAGTGGGTGTTAGCTTGTGTTAATGAAACTTCAAGGTAGATCATCTATGTTATCGAAGATCGGAAGCAAGACTGCATCTTTCTCTTCGTGAAGCCTCTCGAGTGTCCGGAACACGATGATCGCAGCGAAAGGACCTCAACACGGAGCTTAAGAAGTGAAGGACCGGATCTACAAAGGTTGTAATCCCTCTCACTTAGTGTTAAAGAGTTTAACATTCTTGTTTTCGCCTAAACCCTAGTTTAAAGATCCGGCTTTGGGTTGTTCGGCACGGCTAAAATTTTAATCAGGCATGGTTGATGCCTCGTAGACACTTGTATGCGTGCCTAGCAGCCCAACATCCTAACCCTACAATTGGCAGTGTTGCTTGCCGCTCTCGTAGGGGTCTAGGGATGTGGGTTTGGCTATTCATCACGTCCGTGGAATCCGTGTTTTATACAGGCTCGTATTGAAAACACGGACGTTCAAGTATATCCAATATTTCATATATGTTCTTCTGCTGGAATGTTCTGTGATGAGATCATATTACTGCCTGAGACGAATGTTTATATTATATATATGAGATATATGTTATATTGCAGATTTCGTTTCAAATGCGATGCTTGTGAAGATTAATAAAATGGGACTTCATTAATGAGATTAATGAAACTAAAAGAAACCTAAAGATGTTTTAGAAACTTGTTTAAAAACTGGTAGCTCTAGTTCTTGCTTTGAATAGCGGTGTTCCTTGTAGAACATCCAGCACCTTATTCGATAAAGAAAGAGCCGAGATCCCTTCATCGGGAATGACCTCTTTAGTGAAACTAGCAGATGCTACAAACTCAGTTTGTCTTTTGATTCCTTCTACAGTTCTTGCTTTGCATAGTGATATTTGTGAAATATCCTGCACCTTATTCGATGATGAAAGGGCCGACGATCCCTTCACCGGGAGTGACCCCTTTAGCAAAACTAGAAAAGCCTCAAAAACATTCCATTTAAAATCAATCGATTCTATTACGATATCAAGTTCATTACGCAAATAGTTTTCTTAAAAACCTGTCGTAGCCTGTTCACACCATAATATTGCATTATTATATTCCCTGTCCTTATTCGTTTTATAAATAAACAGGTACTTATGACGCATATCTACTACATATTATAGGTTACAGGTTCTTGGACAGAAAATAGTGAAAACGATGAAAAGACGATGAAAAAGTGGACTTTGACCAACAAACAGAAGACTCTTGATCAAGCCTACATCAAAGATAAAATTCACAAAGTACAAGGCAATGCAAGGTCCAAGATTACAAAGCGAACGGTTAAAAGTCCAACGCAATTATTCACTGGAGATCTGGAAGAAACATAGAAGCTATTTTAATAAAAGAACCAAATAATAAGGAAGCCCAAAGACAGAAGAGCCAACAAAGGAAATTTCAAGGCCTAATACTTCCTTTTAAAGAGACAGAGACATAAAATTTTACCAAAGCTTGGAGTCTACTTTGACTAGGTCTTCCTAAGGATATTTTGGTAAATGTAGACATGCGAATCAATTGTAACCTAGGGTTTCCTATTCTCTATAAATAGGAACTCTAAATCATTGTAAAGGCTATTCCTCCCTTCATTAATAAATTTCAGCATTCTTTTGGAGAGCATCATTTTTTGTAAGTTCTTTATTTTATTCCCTAGGTTAATTTTCTATTCTTGCCCTAGATAAATTTAATTCCTTGCCCTAGTTAATCTTTTATTCTCTGCCGTAGATAAATGTATTTTAATTCCCTAATGAGTGAGTAGTCTCCTCGCATGTTAGGGTTAGCTTTGGGGAAGATTTGAGAGATAAAGATCTCTCACCCCTTTCTTGCCCGTCATATATATTCTGTTAGTTATATGTATGCCCTAGAGGCCATTACTGTATATTGGATGTATATTGTAGTGGATGCTGGGACATATATAGGGAGGACTTTCTTGCTCGACATGATAGTATGCTATCTGGTTACTCTTTACCTTAACGTGTACACTGATTGTCTCTCTGTTACATGTTAGTAAAGCCCTTAGGATGTGTACTTGACTACCTGGACTATGATGCGGATCATAATAGTGGGGACATGGTAGTCCATAAGTACATCCTTCAAAGTCCCTAGTCGTGGGTGTATCGAGACGGGGCATCGATATACCAGAGTAGACTAGCGTATACCTTCTCGACCCATACAGATGGGCGATGGATGATCCCATATCTATTGGTGTTTGATATCAGGGATGATATACGGGTGCTCAGTGGAGACTGGGTACACTGGACGGACTCGCCGAGAACTCCCAGATGGTATTATACCTTACGTCAGATGGCAGTTCTCAGGTGACACTGGTACAGAGTAGTCTGTTGACCCGAGATCGTCATAGAGTCTTGTGTGGTTCCCACTGTGCTTTGATTTCCACCTTACCACGTCCAAGAGGGCGTGCAAAACGGTGGTTTTTGGGTACAGTCCCGAGTCACATGGAGGCAATGAGCAATAGGAGGGGATTCGTCTCTCCCGGTATAGGGAGTTGATGTTGCGCTGTGTTCGATTGGCTATAACCGGAAATCCCTGGCCAGGGTTGCTGAGATTTACTGGTAAGTGTTACCAGTAGTTTCTCGAATTGTTATAGACCTCAGATCGACACGACTTATCGAGCTATTGGGGTCTGACGTTTACCACCCCTAGGCGAGATATGCGACATATCAGACGATCAGACCGGACTGTACGGTAAGTGTTACTGGTTGGATTCACAGGAGTGTGAGCGGGCTTGCTCGTCGACCTTCTGATCGCTCAATACCCGGGTGGCCATTACGTTTAGCAGACCGCTTGCGGCTTGTGGGTGTTTGATATGATCATCACCTGCTGCCGGCGTATTGACGAGTCTTTAGAGTCCTACACAGAGGTTTCCTGGCTCAAGCGAAACGAAATAGGAGCGCATATGAGATATGTGCGGAACCGAGAATAATGCGTGTATGTGATACCGTATTTCATTCTCGCTATGAATGTGTCGAATGGTTGTATGCGATATAACCTAGTTATCGAATCAAGGATTGATTCGATAAATCGATACATTGTTTACTAGTCGGTTGTGTGCGACATGTCCGGATCATTGAATCAAGTGTTGATTTAATGATTTAATGCATAATTATATATTTGATATATTACTTTTCATTAACTAGTATTGGTTCACTTTAAATGGATTTTCTCACTTGAAGTTCACAAGTTGTATATGTGATATACTTTTGTGCACTTGATTGTATCATGTTTGATGATACATGTTAACTTGGTTAAGTATGAGATTAAATCATGGTTAGTTAATGGTTAGGGTTTCATTTGATTTATTTATGCATTTATTTATTTATTTTTGACAAAAGAAAAAGAGAAAATGGTTGCTTGAAAAGATGAAGCTTGTTGAAACTTCATGTAGGTTTGACTAAAGTGACCATTTTGTCTTCATGTCTTAACCCAACCATTCACTAATCCTAGTTAATTCTCTACACCTAACCATGGTTGTATTATGATAAGTATTGCTTTTCTTTTCTATTTTAAAATAACTTATCATAACATTTTTCATCTTCTTCTTCTTCTTCAAGAAAAAGCTTGCCTCCATCAATTGCAACTCTTGCAAATGAGTGAGAAATCCAATTCTAAAGTGAACCCACTTTCTATTTCTTCATCCTCTACCTCTTTCCAAGTAGTATAGGGTGTTTTCTTCACAAGTTTCATGACTTGGTGAAGTGGGAGCTTGAGCTTGTGATGCCTCGACGTAGATCATCTTCGGCACGAAGCCGACGACCTTGCCCGCACATTTCTCCGATGAAGCCGACGCTAGAGCCCAGGATTCCATTTGGACAGCGAGGAGACTTCATTGTGGAGCTATGGAGGTGGAGGACCGGATCTACAAAGGTTGTATTTCCGTTCTTTTCGTTATATTGTTAACTAGTTGCATGTGTTCGCCTAAAATTCTAGTTAACGATCCGTATTAGGGTTTGTAGGCACCCGTAAAATTTTAAATTGGCATGGTTGATGCCTTGTGAGACCTCACTAGTGTGCCTAGGAACCCTACAGTGGTATCAGTGCCTAGTTAGAGCCTTAGGCGATGCATAGACAGGGTTAGAAGTCCGATCGAGCCGAAACCCTAACCCGGAAATTGCTCTCTGTACATTTTTGAAAATTGTGGTTTTTTGAGTATTAAAAATATGCAGAAAAATCAGCAGGATATTCTAAGAATTACTGTGAAGCCCGTACTCCTAAGTCCACCAAAGCGCGGCGGAACCACGGCATTAGCATACTAATGCGGCGGTTCCGCGGCCCTTTAGTCTCTTCATGCATTGAATTTTGCACAGTAACTCCTACTTTGCAGTGCTGGTTTTCCTGGGAATTTTTAATATTTATTCAAGAGTTGAAATTTCTGGGTTGTATTGGGGACTCGGTGCTTCGATCGGATTGTCTAATCTTGTCTGTGTTTTCCGGATATTTTTTTGAATATGTTAAAAAGTTCGACCGGATATAAATACCCAATTTTTCCCCTATCGGGAAATTTCCAAGTGTTAGATCTTTCCGTGGTTTAATAACGTTCTAAGTAGTGCAAGTAACGCGATGATCCCTCTAGAAGACAACAAACCTTAACTCGATTATGTGACCGTCTTGAACTGCCCTTTGAACCTTCGGGTTTGGGGCAGTACGGCGTGCCTCATGTGAGGCGTTGGCTTGACCCTTCTACGGCTGGACCGTTGGTACTGAGGCATGAACTGAATGTTTTTAGACTTATTTCATGTGATGATCTGTTTCGGGAAAACTTGGGTGTTCGATTGTTCGATCGGAAAGTTTAACATTTTCTATTTATCCGGAATGCGATACAATAATTGGAATTCACAATATGGTTATGAGATAACTGAATGAATATTATAAACATAGCACTTTAGTCTCACTTGATCGGTTGCCACGGAATTTTGATGTGATCAAAAGTCCATCGCAATCACGTAGGGTACACGGATACTCGCCGAGTAAACTTAATAGACAGCCTCACTCCATAGCCCCGACCAAGTGACTGTAGGAGAACCCCGTCGCCGAAAGCATCCGTTCGGGTGCTCGCGGCAGCGGTGTTCCGCCTTAGTGCACTTCGTCGACGGTATCGGGGGTGCGGCCGTCTACTGAAGTTTGCGACGAGTATTCGATCAGGATGTCGGGAATCTTGTTGAATTACCCGACTTGATATTGAAAAGTGTTTTCGAAAATGAGACTAAAATGCGGGGTTTATAATTGTTAGGCATGCGATGTCTAAAGAATTCATTTGATTCGGCATGCGATGTCTAAAGAGATTGCGGATTCCAACTGTTGTAGTTTTACACTTTCTTTTCTGTGACCGTAAGTGTAATATGTGATATCGCCGGTTTCGTTGCTATATGTCAACGACAATTGGGATGCGCATATTTACTTACGTTGATGACATGTGGTGTTATGTGTTCCTGGATATGTTATATTGGATCGTCGTGTTTGAATAGCCGGGGTTTTTATGTGAGATGAGTGTTTTTCATTTTCATTCATGTAAAAACTTGTATGTAATATTCTTTTATTGGGGCACTTCCAGGTTGCGGAAGATGTCACCGTTTGTATACTATTTACTTTTCCGCACTAGGATAGACCCAAGGAGGAGGGCACAAGTAACCGGGTTCTGGAGTCCAGTGGGAGACCAACTCGAGGAGTCGAGTCCGGGTCTCCTAACTCTAGAATTGGTAGGGTTGCTTGCCGCTCTCGTAGGGGTCTAGGGGTGTGGGTTTGGCTATTCATCGCGACCGTGGAATCCGTGTTTTATACTAGCTCGTATTGAAAACACGGACGTCCTAGTATATCCAATATTTCATATGATTCTTCTGCTGCGATATATGTGATGTGATCATGTGATATGTTCTGTGATAGATACTGTATATAGTATATATGATATATTATATAGGCGTTACTTATGTTTTACACCCGCGCTAGCCCTGCCCCGCTCTGCCGTTAGTTACCTAACCTAACGGTGCATGAGGGGACATCGAGGCGAATGCGGATGGCATAAGTGTACGTCGTATTTATCTGTGATGTTTAGGTACTTAAATGATGGGACTTCATTAATATGATTAATGAAAGGAAAAGAAACCAAAGATGTTGTAGAATCGAATTTCAAAAATAAAAAGGTAGCTACAGTTCTTGCTTTGCACAGCGGTATATATGATATATCCTGCACCTTATTCGATGAGGAAAGGGCCGAGATCCCTTCACCGGGAGTGACTCCTTTAGCAATAACTGGCAGATGCTACAACCCTCGGTTTGTCTTTTGATTGCTTTTAAGAGTTCTGCTTTGCACAGTGATATATATGATATATCCCGCACCTCATTCGACGAGGAAAGGACCGACGATCCCTTCACCGGGAGTGACTCCTTTAGCAAAACTAGAAAAGCCTCAAAAACACTCCATTTCAAAATTCATTTGATTCTACAACAATATCAAGTTCATTACGCAATAGGCTTTCTTAAAAGCCTGTCGTAGCCCTCCGTCATTTCAGATAAGTACTAGTTAGTATTCGTGCTGCGGTAGTTTGGCCTCCGTCAAGGCGTAGTGTACGGTAGCTAACTAGTGCCTATCTGCTAGCATATGATGCGATTGGATTAGGGTATTCGTACGGCGTTGTTTGGCCTCTGTCAAGGGTCGTGCGGGTGGGTTTAATTCAATCAAGAAATGTACGGGTTGAACTTGACTTGCGGACTATGGGTAGTTTGGCCTCCGTCAAGGTCATAGGACGGTAGGGGCAAAATATTATCGGGAATTTCAAGTGTTGAAATTTGCAATGAGATTGCATACCTTCTATGAGATAGTTGGATCCCGATACCCGCTGCGAGTAAGAGTTACTCCTGGGAGAGTTTTACACATTACAATTAGCCGATCAAGTAGGTGTCTAGAAAGGTGTTAACGAGGTTACGCCTCTGGGAAAACGAGGTTTATATTAATTAGGTTCGTGCGAAAGCACGGGGGACCTCCCTCAAAGTACCGACACTGGCCTGGCTGAAAGATTGGCGAACTTGTAGTGTGTAATTAATCCCGGCTAGTCTTTCCTTTTAGGGTTTGAAGGAAGATTTGATAAAAACAGTGGGAGCCATCCTGATTAGATAAAATAATAACCAATCTATTCTTGCAAGAGCGCACGCTGAGTGTTTTCTTCTCTCTCTCTCCTGGTAGCGACCATGTCACGCTTTAATCAAGATAATAATACGGATAATTGACCGAACCCGCTTGTTATACTGAGCTGGGGAACGTTGGTCCCGCTCCAACTTATAATTGTTATAAGACAGAGCAGGAAATTGGGGAATACCTGAATTCTCGTGCCGCCCAAACGAAGAGAGTGCATGCTGATGCATCATCTTCGGGTGTGTTCATTATAAAGAACTGTTTCTCAGTATCCTCCGCATCCTTGGTATATGATACCGGATCAAGATCCCAGATATGTAATCTGTTACATAGGGCTACAAAAGGGTAGAAAAACTGAGAACGGGTGATAAGTTTCATGAGGCAGAAAATGGGGCAAGTGTTGCAGCCAAGTCTGTTGGTCACTGTCACCCTGTATTCCAATACATTGATTCTGAACGAATGTTATTAGATACCGAACCTGATATACAAAATCATATCAGTCTCTTTATTAGTAAAGAAATGATAAAATTTTGTATTGTTGGATAATGTTTTGAACATTTCCTATATCAAAAGTTGATCGCTTCAGGCACGTTTTATCTAAAAGCATTGATGTTCTAAATCAAACTACAGTTCTTAATATATGGATCACACACAAGAGGAAGAGTTCAGAAATGAACGGATCCTTCTTGAGGTATTGTAGACTAGGTCATATCAATGCGACCCGACTAGCTGAAGTTACATATAGATGCATATTTAAATCTGTTTGAATTTACATCTTGTGAAACTTGCCAGTCATGTCGCAAAGATAAGATGACCAAAGCTCCGTTTACTGGAAACAGAGAGAGTGAACTCTTGGGATTGATACATGTTGATGTATAAAGGTCCCCTGTCTACACATGCCAGGACCGGTTCTTTGTACTTCATTACATTCTCTGATGATCTCTCAAGATTCAGACATATGTTCCTGTTGAAACACAAGTCAGAACCTTTTGAGATATTCACAGAATATAAGTTAGAAGTAGAGAACCAATACGGGTATAAGTATTATGTCCTTTGATGAGATCAAGGAGGAGAATACTTGAGCACGGAATTCCTGGATGATTCTAAAGGAGAATGAGATTCTCTCTCTGCATTTCTCCTCCGTATACACCATTGCACGATGGTATATCGGGGTGGAGCAATCACACCTATATGATAAGGTGTGCTCTATGATGAGTACCACTGAGTCACCTATTTCCTTTTGGGAGTTATGCACTTAAGAAGCTGCATACCTATTGAATAGGGTTCAAATCAAATCTGTTGCCTACCACTTCATATGTGATATGGAAAGGGAAGAGCCCATGTCTTAAGCTAGTTAAGATTTGGGATTGTCCGGCCTATGTCTAAAAGCAAAATCCGGACAAGCTCGAGGCAAGGTCTGTATTGTAGAACTGGAAAAGTTCCAGCTATACAAACTACAGAAGATGATTTGATAAAACCAAAGGATTCAGTAGATGCCAACGAACCTCAGCCTCTCCGCCGATCTAGTAGGGTTCCTCACCCACCTGAGAGATACTTCTGTTTCTCTATGACAGTGGAAGCGAGGATTGCATCATGAGATGATGACCCAACTAGCTTCGAGCTGGCCATCAGGAGTAAGACTCTGTAAGAATGGCTGGATGCTTAGTGATCTGAGATGGAATCCATGTACACCAACAAAGTATGGACTTTGGTTGCTATATCTGAAGGGTTAAATCCCCATCAGGAGCAATTATATCTTGAGAAGATTACTTGGTGTACTTGGAAAAGTTGAGACTTTCAAAACTAGACTTGTTAAAGGTTTTCGTCATCGACCAGGTGTGGATAATGATGAAACCTTTTTCCAATGGCTATGCTTAAGTCCATCCAGATCCTACTTGCCACGGCTACATCCCATGACTACGATATCTGGCAGATGAGTGTCTTGACTGCTTTTCTAAAATGATGTTTTAGAAGAGAACGTCTGTAAGTACACAGCCAGAGGGCTTCGTAGACACTGGGAGCAGCGGAAACGTGTGCAAGATGCTTTATAGGATAAAGCAGGCATCGCGGAGTTGGAACATCTGTTTTGATGGATTGGTCAAAGAAGTTGACATCATCAAAATGGTAGATGAACCTTGTATAAACAAAAAGGTAGTAGGGAGTATGGTGACGATCCTCGTAGAGTACGTGGATGACATACTCTTGATAGGGAAGGAGTTTCCTATGCTACGCTCGATCAATCTCCGCTTATCACAATGATTCTCCACATAGGATCAAAATGATACCTACTAAATCCTAAGCTTTGGATCTATGAGATAGATCTAAATGGATATTAGGACACTCACTAGTTGTAGTGAGTTGGTATCAGTTGATCCTGGGAAAAATCACTGGAAGTGTTCCAGGGTGATAAAGACGACTGAATGTCAGTCACAGGCATTGTCCTTACCCTCTGTCGAGGGACGGTATGTTGGAAGAGTTCCAAGCTAGATACCGTGGCATACTAGAAGATAAAGGCAGGATACATCGCTACTTAAGATGCTACCAAAGAGGTTGTTTGGGTGTATATTGGTTCATGAGATGAACTATGTTCCTCCCATTGTGTGACAATGGAGTTGTGGCTTATGCCAAGGAACGTCGGTCCCATCAGTGATCCAGACATATTCTAAGGCAGTATCACCTGATCATGGAGATGGTTGATATCTAAGGGATTGAGGTTAGGAGAGTAGACTCAGAGGACGACACGGCGGATCCACTCACGAAGGCCTATTCCCAAAGAGAGACTTTTATGGGATGGTTGAGTATGAGATACTACAATCACTGCTATCAGATGGCCCTAGTGCAAGTGGGAGATTGTTAGTTATATGTATGCCCTAGAGGCCATTACTGTACATTGGATGTATATTGTAGTGGATGCTGAGAAATATATAGGGAGGACTTTCTTGCTCGACATGATAGTATGCTATCAGGTTACTCTTTACCTTAACGTGTACACTGATTGTCTCTCTGTTACATGTTGGTAAAGCCCTTAGGATGTGTACTTGACTACCTGGACTATGATGCGGATCATAATAGTGGGGACATGGTAGTCCATAAGTACATCCTTCAAAGTCCCTAGTCGTGGGTGTATCGAGACGGGGCATCGATATACCAGAGTAGACTAGCGTATACCTTCTCGACCCATACAGATGGGCGATGGATGATCTCATATCCATTGGTGTTTGACATAAGGGATGATATACGGGTGATCAGTGGAGACTGGGTACACTGGACGGACTCGCCGAGAACTCCCAGATGGTATTATACCTTACGTCAGATGGCAGTTCTCAGGTGACACTGGTACAGAGTAGTCTGTTGAACCGAGGTCGTTATAGAGTCTTGTGTGGTTCCCATTGTGCTTTGATTTCCACCTTACCACGTCCAAGAGGGCGTGCAAAACGGTGGTTTTTGGGTACAGTCCCGAGTCACATGGAGGCAATGAGCGATAGGAGGGGATTCGTCTCTCCCGGTATAGGGAGTTGATGTTGCGCTGTGTTCGATTGGCTATAACCGGAAATCCCTGGCCAGGGTTGCTGAGATTTACTGGTAAGTGTTACCAGTAGTTTCTCGAATTGTTATAGACCTCAGATCGACACGACTTATCGAGCTATTGGGTTCTGACGTTTACCACCCCTAGGCGAGATATGCGACATATCAGACGATCAGACCGGACTGTACGGTAAGTGTTACTGGTTGGATTCACAGGAGTGTGAGCGGGCTTGCTCGTCGACCTTCTGATCGCTCAATACCCGGGTGGCCGTTACGTTTAGCAGACCGCTTGCGGCTTGTGGGTGTTTGATATGATCATCACCTGCTGTCGGCGTACTGACGAGTCTTTAGAATCCTACACAGAGGTTTCCTGGCTCAAGCGAAACGAAATAGGAGCGCATATGAGATATGTGCGGGATCGAGAATAATGCGTGTATGTGATACCGTATTTCATTCTCACGATGAATGTGTCGAATGGTTGTATGCGATATAACCTAGTTATCGAATCAAGGATTGATTCGATAAATCGATACATTGTTTACTAGTCGGTTGTGTGCGACATGTCCGGATCATTGAATCAAGTGTTGATTTAATGATTTAATGCATAATTATATATTTGATATATTACTTTGCATTAACTAGTATTGGTTCACTTTAAATGGATTTTCTCACTTGAAGTTCACAAGTTGTATATGTGATATACTTTTGTGCACTTGATTGTATCATGTTTGATGATACATGTTAACTTGGTTAAGTGTGAGATTAAATCATGGTTAGTTAATGGTTAGGGTTTCATTTGATTTATTTATGCATTTATTTATTTTGTTTTGACAAAATAAAAAGAGAAAATGGTTGCTTTAAAAGATGAAGCTTGTTGAAACTTCATGTAGGTTTGACTAAAGTGACCATTTTGTCTTCATGTCTTAACCCAACCATTAACTAATCCTAGTTAATTCTCTACACCTAACCATGGTTGTATTATGATAAGTATTGCTTTTCTTTTCTATTTTAAAATAGCTTATCATAACATTTTTCATCTTCTTCTTCTTCTTCAAGAAGAAGCTTTCCTCCATCAATGGCAACTCTTGCAAATGAGTGAGAAATCCAATTCTAAAGTGAACCCACTTCCTATTTCTTCATCCTCTACCTCTTGCCAAGTAGTATAGGGTGTTTTCTTCACAAGTTTCATGACTTGGTGAAATGGGAGCTTGAGCTTGTGATGCCTCGACGTAGATCATCTTCGGCACGAAGCCGACGACCTTGCCCGCCCATTTCTCCGATAAAGCCGACGCTAGAGCCCGGGATTCCATTTGGACAGCGAGGAGACTTCATTGCGGAGCTATGGAGGTGGAGGACCGGATCTACAAAGGTTGTATTTCCGTTCTTTTAGTTATATTGTTAACTAGTTGCATGTGTTCGCCTAAAATTCTAGTTAACGATTCGTATTAGGGTTTGTAGGTACCCGTAAAATTTTAAATTGGCATGGTTGATGCCTTGTGAGACCTCACTACTGTGCCTAGGAACCCTACATATTCATAGGACTCCATGCATACATGCACACACACCGCTCCCTACGGCACCCTATCCCTCGAGGTAGCGGTGATACCGTAGTATAAAGGCCCGGTTGTGATAGTTTTCCATGGAGGTTAAGGTAAGGATTTCTGAAGGAAGGACAAGAACCTAGAGGAAGAAACATCTTTCCAAATGGTTCTAATCCCTTTTATTAATAATTACCATAACACCTAATTAAATCTTCATATGGGTATAAAAAGCGGTGAGATTTATTGACTTTACAAACTTAACCTAGACCTAACCCTAGCAAGATTTAGATATAGATTAATTTAGTTTTTAGATTTAATAATCAATCCGGCTCCCATCGGAATTAAATCGTTTGAGCGAATAGGAAATTCACAACATCCCTGTGGACCGACCCGTACTCACCAGCTAGCTGCCAAGCGACGCCGTTCTTGATTGCGGTTACTAGATATTTTTTAGATCAATCAAATGGCGACGTTGCCGGGGATGGCGTGTTATTTCCTTTTTGCAATTTCAGGTTAATCAACATTCAAAAAGTCATAAAAATCTGAAAAATCAAAAAAAAATTAAAAATATATCATCTGTTATTTTTGGGAAGGGTATTTTTGTGTGAATTTTGCAGGAACTACGAACAAATTCGGATCTGGAAATCTGCAGATATCAAAACAGGAAATATCAAATCCGAACAAACAGAAGAATATCATAATAGACAACAGAAGAAATTTGGAGGACCGAGTCAAACAAGAAGAATCGCGGTGATCTGGTCCAAAAAAAAAACGCCGCCCGACCCCATTCCGACCGCGGAACCGCCGCGCGAGCCTACCTGCGACCGCGGAACCGCCGCGTTTTGGTCGGAAAAAAAATAAAAAAAATAGGCAGAAGCGCGGTAAATATATATATATATATATATATATATATATATATATATATATATGTAATTCTTCTGATATTCTCCTCTGCAAATCTCTGATATCTCCTCTGAAAAATCTCCTGCAGGATTCTTTGCGCTTAAAAATCTTCCCTTCCAAATAACAAATCTTGTGCAGGATTTTTTGTGCCGCGCTTAAAATAAAAAAATTGATTGCAAGTGATTTTTTTTCTGTTTTGCATATCTTTAATTGGACTTTAAGGGGCTTGAGACCAATTCAGATTGGGTGGGGATTTCATCACTCTTACCAGGACCCCAGAAATCACTTAAGGCATTTGCATTGACCATATCTTAATTAAAAAAATACTAGACTCGGCCCTAAGGACTTCGATCTCAATAGGACAGAGGACTAGTTATAGGCATCGGCCGTTTATCCTAACCTGACTTTGCGCTGTCTAGGAAAGTGTGTCTAAGGCAAGTGGTTACTTAATTTGGACCGCTACTTGTAGCGGGGAGCCTCCCACTTACCTGGCACTTACCTGGCCGCAATTGGCGGTGAAGAGGCGGTTTGAGGTCTTATTTCTAGCCCTTTGGAACAGTTAGGAGCTTTTTAGCTGACCTAGGTGACCCTAGATCTAGGCCTGATTGTGCATTTTTGGTTAATATAAAGTGTTTCTTAGCTCTTTTCTCCAAAATATTTTTGCAAACGGTTCTAAATAAAGAGAAAAAGGAAAAAGGAATTTTTTTTTAAAAACAACTTGCAAAATTTTGCCGCTAAGAAATCCTTGCACCACCTACCTTCTTTCTCTTCTCTTTCTTCTATCATGGGTACCCCACATCACAAATCTCTTGCCGAACTTTGGTATCCCGAACCTAACTTTGCCTCGTACGTCAATTGTTTCGGTCGATTTAAGGAAGATCCCTCCGTGCCTAAAATTTCTTTGAAAGATCAAATAGAAGCGTCTAGGAGAAACAGTTCGACTTTTCAACCCACTTTGTGTCAACCTTGTCAACCTTCACCACCTTCGTACTTTGACACCACTTTTTCGAGTCCTGTTGAAACTCCTAAGCCGATGTCTATTGCTGAGCACATTGCACATTCTCGTAACCGATCTTTCACCCCTCTCAACACATCCAGTTCTAGGTGTCAACAAGTCTATTCACCTTTTTATCCAAATGTTGATCCTATTCCTGTCCAACAATTCAATCCCTACCAGTCTTACCTGACTTCCACACTTTCCCTAGACATCAATTCTACACAGGCATTTGGGAGTTTCCAAAATCCAAACAATTTTGAATCTTTTACTGAAACCCCTTCACAACCTATGTCTAGTTTGGATCAGTCGTTGGAAGCTTATATTTTAGCAACACACAAAATGGTGAGGAATGTGGATGCATCCATTGCCGCCCTTATGCAACCTAATGAACCGGTAGCTAGTTTCCAACTAGCTCCAAATTTTCCAATGTATGAGGAGGCGGTTGGACAGAGTGACAATTTGAGAGGAGAGAGTAAGTTCTACACCTTTCCAAATCAAACCTACCCATACCCAATTGAATCCAACAACTCCAGTTTTCAAACATGTGTCCAAAATGATGAGTTGTGCGACTTTGTAGTGATTGATTTGCTAGATTGTGAAGAATCCCTTTCGAGTGAAACCTTACCCAATCCTTTTGAACTTTACACCTCCACTCTAGAACCTGAATTGATAAATATCCATGCTTTTGATGAGGTGTCTAAGAAAATTGATTTTCACTTGATTGAGGATATAGACGCCGGGAATATTTCGGATGATGAACCAGTAAATTTGATTGAAATTTTATGTCCCATTCATCATCCCGAGTCATTAGATGTTTCACCCAAACTTCATATGCGTCTTGATTTTGATGATATTGGCATGGATGAGTTAAATATTGAGGAGACTTATGAGGATAGTATTGAAGAGAGTATTGAGGATAATTTTGAGGTTGAACCATCTTTGTTTGATATGTCGGATTTTCCAATTCATCCTCCTGAATCTTTAACTGTTATATCACCCTCCCTCCTTTCCATCGTTCCGACCACGCAAAAGATCACGCTTGAGGACTGTGAGCTTGAAAAATTTTTCTTTGAATCTGACACAGTTCTCACAGCCGATAACACTTACGAGTGCTTCACTTTTTCGGACGATGTTGCAGACTCACCGCCCGAGTTTGAGTCCTTTGAATTTTCAGATGAGTTAGTTGAACAATCAGACTCGATTGCTTACAGTCATTTCGAACTATTGATGAAATCTTTCCAGTTCGAGACAGTTTACTACGGTGAGAATGAGACTATCCCTAATTCACTCCCTTTCGTCCTTCCTATCATTCCGACCGTGCAAGATACCGTTACGCTTTCATCTCCAATACCAAGTTCGACGTACCCATGTTTGCTCACAAATCTAGAGGGATTTGACCCCATTTCTCGACGGGTTGATAGATTAGCACAATCGCTTTTAACACATCGGTCATCACAAATTGTGCTAATTTATTCACTCGATTTACACCCTCAAGATCGTGCTACACTTCTTTCTCTTTTCCGCCCTTCTTCTTCTCCACCGAGACCATATTCTCCCTTTCTCTCCACACGGTCTCGTGTGTTTCTCATTTCTTTCCTTTACACCCCATTCTTTCACCAACCCTACCATTTCCACGATAAGATTTTGTTGGAGATAGTGCCCTCATAGTCAATTATTGGATCGCAGGTACGTGATTGCAATGATTGCGGAGGACCTATCCCGGTAGGACAGTCTTACTCGAAATGATAGTATGCTATCTGGTTTGCCTTTATCAGTTGTGTACATGTTCAGGTGACTGATTGCATGTTACACTTTGATAGAGCCCTTAGGATCTTGCTTTACTACCAACTGTATGAGGGCGATCATATACGTGAGAGTTGGGTAGTTTAGATGCATATCCTTAGTAGTGGTCCCTAGTCGTGGGAGTTTCGAGACAGGGCATCGATACTCCGGAGTAGACTAGTGTATACAGTCGAGACCCCGTCAAAGGGCGGTGGCCGGTCTCACAAGCCACTGGTGTCAGTTGGATCACCTAAGATGTATACAGGTGCTCATTGGGTTATGAGTACACCGGACAGGACTCGCCGGGAATCTGCTAGTTAGTACTATACCTATCGTCAGATAGCAGTTCCCTGGTGACATGTGTACAGGTTAGTTCATCGACCTGAGGTCGTCATTTGTCTCGTGTGAGTTCCCACTGTGCTTTGATTTCTACCCTACCACGGCTCAAAGGAGTCGTGCAAACAGGTAGCTTTTGGGTACAGTCCCGAGCCATATGGAGGCACGTGAGCGGATCGGCAGGGGATTCGTCTCTCCCGGTATTGGGGGCGAGGTCGTGCTGTGTCTAGGAGAGCCATTACACAAAGCCCACGGCCGTGGCAGGAGATTTACTGGTAGGTACTCCAGTAGTATCTCAGGGTGTTATTGGGCTTCACTCCGACACGACTTATACTGCTTCTGGGGGTCTGACGTTACTAGCCCCCTAGGCGGATATGCGATACTCATTGACGAACGGACCGGACTGTATATACATTGTCACTGTTAGGCTCAGTAGGGTTTTCGGAGGAGTTCGCTCATCGGTCTCCCTTGAGTTCGCTCCTCGGCCACCCTTAAGGTCAGTCCGTGGGCAGCCGTTATGCATTGCTAGTGCCGCTGACGGTTTGTGGTTAAACCCACTGCCAGGGTGCTGACGAGTCATTAGAGTCCCCCACAGGCAGTTTCCCAAGTTCGGGCGAAACGTTGTAGAGGCCGTATGGTTTTATGGCAGGGTTCGGAAAATGCACGTGCGTTTACGCACGTGTCGATTTTCGGACAGATGATACTGGTCGGCTTTGGTTTAAGCCGGATCCGAGTATTATATTGAGTAGGTATAATATCTTTGTCTCAGTTGCATTTGTATTCGGTCGTAATACAAATGCGGGTATATTTATACAGTTTCGGGGTTGTCCTGAAATTCGTTTCAGGATCATTTTTGGAAGTTGCCAGTTTCCAGTTTTCTATCAGCCGTCTTTTAACATTCTGTTAAAGACGGATTTATCTTTTCTTCAGATATGATGAGTCGTGCTTCTAGAAGTTTCTAGATATGATGACTAGGGCGATGACTTGGCTTCATGACTCATTAGGCATTAATGGTGTCATTAAAGCTTTTGGTGACTAAGGTTTTTAGTTCAATGTTTCTAAATGACTCATCCATTTTCTTTAATGCATTTTGTTTTGGCTTAAGATCTTTTGTGAGAAGCTTTTCTCTTATAGTCACCACCTTTGCTCCTACACTCACCCTCCTCATTCTATATATATGATAAGCCTCCTCTCTCTCATTCACTCACACTCTCACTTGATGTTTTCATTTGTGAAAAGATTATGATAGATTTGGGGTGTATGGAATTCACAGTTCATTTCATTCCATCACCCAATTCCCTCGGCAACTTCATTAACCGATCGTCCACGGATTTGGACGAAGTGAGACAAAGTCATCTACTCATTCTCTACATCAATCTTGGTCGTCTCTTTTGGCAAACTTGACGATCGAGTTGCCTCGAGTCAGAGGCGGGAGCCCGTTTAAAGAACCGATCATGTGGTGCCACTTCGACGAGGACATCGGAGATCGACGAGATCGGAGCAGCCGCAACGGAGCGTGGGATGATGGTTGAAGAACGAAGGACTCGGATCGTTCGGTATAACATTCCTACACTCTTTACAGTATGTTAGTTTAGCAATAATGGCAGATCCTGGTTATAGTATACGATAGCGCCAAGTTCAAAAGTTTTATTCCGCATTTGGCGTCTGTAGACGGCCGGGGCGCTAGCGTAGACTTACAGTGGTATCAGAGCCTCACCATTTTGCTATACTAACTTGTGCTAACGCGTTTAAAATATCGATCCGACCGAAAATCGAAAACTGCAAAAATCGCATTTTTCTTCACTTGACAGTTCTGTTAATTTTAAATGGTGTCAAAATTGATTTCTGTACATCTTAAAAATCACAGCAGGCGATTCTAAGAATCACGAAGAAATTTGGGGTCATGATCACTCCATGGAGGCGCGGAAGCGCGGCCAAACCCATGGTTTGGCCGCCCTTCCGCGGCCACGTGGGGAGCACGTGCCTCCAAAATTTTTCAGTGGGTTCTGTGAAGGATTTTGGGGTTTTTGGTCAATACAGTTTTGGCCCAGGTTTTGTTACTGTTCACCAGTGAGCTGTGGGGCCCACTTTTTGAATTTTGGTCTTTGGTCGATCGTAATTTAAACACGTTAGTTTACAGTGCTTACATTATATCTCCGACCGGGAATGTCATTTGATCGGTAAACCGCGTTTGATTGCTATAGTTCTTTTAGACGGGTTTGCGAACGTGACATTCGCGTTGATGTTCTGTGTTGTGCTGTAATGTTGCGGATTTGTCGTGGTGGATAGCAGTGTGCAATGATAGTACAGTTTGAGTTTATTTGTACATTTGATATTGCGGGGCGAGCGTCCAACTTGTGGACTGCCGTCACTGCCTGTTGTATAATATTCTTTTGGGGCACGACCAGGTTGCGGTCGATGTACCTATTGTACTATTTTTCATTACTGTACTAGGTTTTGCCCCGCGACGGAGTGTACGGATAGCCGGGTTCGGGAAAGCAACGGGTCCGCATCTCATGGCTTTGAGAGGCAGAGGGGCCCCACTTCAGAATTGGCAGACTATTCGCCGCACTCGTAGGGGGTACAGGTTGACCCAAGGAGGGGTGCTCAATTTACCGGATTCCGTGAAGTGCCGGGTGTTCCATTCACTATGCTGTGGGGGACTGCCTCGCTTCAGGTTTTGGCGGGTAACTTGCCGCACCCGTAGGGGTCTAGGTTTCATTGCACAGGCTATCCACACGACAGGGGAACGTCGAGTTTCAGCAGCGGCTCTGTGAAACTCGGGGATCCCAGCTTATCTGTATTGTTCTGTGATGCTTATTACTTTTCTGTAATGTTGCATATTATCACGCCTGGAGCGATTATGTATATTGGTTTATATACTATTAGATGTTGTATATGTTTTGCACCCGCGCTAGTCCAGTCCCCGCTCTGTCGTTAGTTAAGTAACCTAACGAGTGATGACGGGACCCAGTGACGAATGCGGATGGCATATACGTACATTTTATTTTCGTTCTTTTCTGGTGTGATTATTGATGGGACTGCGTTGATTCTGATCAATGCAAAGTAAAACAAACCTGTTTGAGTTGTTGGAACAATTTTAAAAAGTGTTGTTACAAAGACGTTTCCTTTTGTTATGCATAGCGGTATTCGGTGTGAATATCCAGCACCTCATTCGACGAGGCAAGGGCTGATATCCCTTCACCGGGAAAGACCCCTTGGACAGAAGTTTGCGTCAGGGTAATAACTTTACTATAGTCAATTACAAGTTGCTTTGCATAGCGGTATTCAGTGGAATATCCTGCACCTCATTCCACGAGGAAAGAGCCGAGATCCCTTTACCGGGAGTGACCTCTTTAGCAAAAGGTTTTCGCTACTATATTTTAAAAAGCTATCAGGTTCCTTCAGCGATATCAAGTTCACTACGCTAAAGGTTTTTCGCCAAAAACCAGCCGTAGCCCTCCGTCACTTCTTTTGGATATTCAGTAGTATTCAAGCTATGTATTTTGACCTAACGCCAAGGCATAGTGTTTGGTAGCTGCTGGGTATTCAATTGTTGCATAGATAGATGAGTTAGTTTGGGACAGCCGTTCTGCCATTTTGACCTAACGCCAAGGGCATGTGCGGGTGGGTTCAAATTAACAAGATAGTGATGGGTAGAACTTGGCATGTGACTTATGACATTTTGACCTAACGCCAAGGTTATAAGAGCATGGGGCAAAAACTATATCGGGAGTTTCTAAAGAAACTGAAACTTGCCAAGTATGCGCATACCTTCTGGAGTATGAGTAACGTGGATGCATTCCATCACGTTATCATGCGATGAGAGTTGGATCCCGATTCCCACTGATGAGTTGGTTTACTCTTCGGGTGATCCCGATTGATTCTTCTTTAGGTATTGGAGGAGAATTTGACAAGACAGTGGGAGGTTTCCGGATTAGATAAAGTGATGACCATTCTGATCTAGGTTAGAGTGCACGCAGAGTGTTTCTTTTCACTCTCTCTCTTTGGCAGCGACCTTTGACCGACCTTAGACTATGACTCAGTGACCAGGTTGACCGAACCTTCTTAAAATACTGGCTTTTGGATTGTCTATGTTGCATAAAGTCATTGCCACTCCTTCTTTTACCCTTTGAATTTCTCAGAACACCCGTATTACTACGGATATCCACTTCCATTGGATAGAGCCATCGTATGGTTATATACGAACTCGAAGGGACTTCTTCGAGGATGGATCAAGGTTCAGGAGAAATAGAATTGGTTTATTCAGTTGTCTTTTATTATCACCTTCTCTCAGGTTGCGAGAGCTCCTTGGTTTAGGAGAGTACACCTATTACGCTTATTGGATAGTCTTATTCCAAGCCGTAGGCTGGTGCCGAAAGGTAGGGAATGAAGAAAACCAATTAGCCTAAGTAGGGTGTGCAGAAGGTAATATGTAAAGACAAAATAAAGGGATTAGAAAGAGGGCAAAGTATATTGCGACTGATATCATTCAGGACCAAAACCGCGTACTTCATCGCCACTCCTATTTCACTTTAAAAGAATAAGGTATTATTCAGTTGTCTTTTATCATCACCTTCTCTCAGTTGCGAGTACTCCTTGGTTTAGGAGGGTACACCTATTATGTTTACTGGATAGTCTTCTTCCAAACCATAGGCAGGTGCCGAACGGTAGGGAAGGAAGAAAACCAGTTAGCCTAACGATGGTGTACAGAAGGTAACGACTAAAGACAAATAAAGGGATTTAGAGAGACGGCAATAAAATATACGGTTGAAGTCATGAATTGGATTATGGAAGAGGCATTGCTATGAATACCAGGATACCCCTACGAAACATTTTCATGTTTCAGTGCATTGTTAAAGAAAAACTGTTTTCCCGATTAGACACTTACTCCAAGGGTATGTATTTACCAGGTTTCATTATCATATCTGTATGGTTTTGCAGATGATGAGTGGGAGTAAGATATTGGGAATTAGGTGATCATCCTCATTATATCGGAATTCGTTGTAATTGGTGATATTTGAGGAAATCGCCAGGGTACAGTTTTCTGCCTACGACGCACAAGTTTTGAGTTGTTTAACTCAGCGGACTTATACAGAGTATTGTATGTTGTCCAAGTGTCCTTCAGGACAAAGGGGTAGGTCCTCGTACTTTGTTCTGTTTACTTATAACTTCTCTAGTATTTAGACAAGTGTTTCGTAGAAATACAAGGTCTAAGTTTTGAGAAGTTGTGGGTATAAGAATAAAGTAGAGAACCAGGTATCACAAGTATCGGGATTCTTCAAAGAGATCGAAGATGTAGATTCTTGTGATTGGTATTCAGATGATAGTGATGGTTTTGAGAAACGTGTTTCTCTTTCAGGTTACTCATAATTGGATGGATTCCTAAGTTGAGTAATGCTGATTAGCCTCTTTCCATTAAAGTTGATATGCACTGGAGACAGCTGCATGATTCGAATATGGTTCCAATTAAATAAGTGCCAAAGTTTCTGTATTGGATATAGAATGGATCGTACCTTAAAAGAAACTAAGGTATGGGGAGTTGTCCAGCTTATGCTTAAAACCAGACACTGGATAACTCAGGGCACGGTTCTGTAATGGCTGTTTGTGGGTTGACCCTGGCTATGACGAGGGTTGATATTCTACCATTTGGAAGATCAATAGTGATATTGTTCTTGACTCGCCACAGTTTTAGTAAAAATGGATCTTTTTCAGAAAACAGTAGTGGGAGTATGGTAGAACTGGAAGTGATTCCAGAACCGCGAACGATTACGGAAAATTTAATAGGACCTATATATTCAATCAGGGTTGACATTCCAATAGCCACTCCGCGGGTATGGTAGGTAACCTCAGACACCCGAGAGGTACTTCGGTAGGCTCAAGGACGGTGACAGGGAGGTTCTTATCTACCCAGACTTGACACTACTGTTGTTCCAGGATATGAGACCCGGTAGGAGGGTTGTCGTAGTCAGTGGGAGCAGCAGAAGAATAGTGGGCAAGATGCTTATATCTATTTATAGACTTGAGCAGTTATAGCGGAGATAGATCATCTAATTTTGATGTGACAGTCATGGGTTTGACTTCAATCAGAATAGGGGATGGATCAGTTAAGAAGGTAGTAGGGTGTGATATCATGGAATCTGAATAACATACACAGAGTAGGAAGTAAAATTCCTATACTACAATCGGTTGAACTGTGGTCGTCACACAGTTGTTTCTCCAGATAGGATATGGATATAATATTTGACATTCTGGTTTCTAGATCTATGGTTTTAGATCTGGATTTGGGTAGTTTCCCAATGTGTGTACTTTGACAGATATTCTAATGGTTTTTGGAATAGTTGACTCCTAGCGTGGTCGTGTACCTGCAGGTGATGGAGACACCCTCTCTAAAGGTGTCATATAGACTAAAGGGGAGAGGGATGTGCATGATTGGCAGATCACTTGCTTAGGCAATTGAGTCAATCATGAGATGTCAAGTACCACACCAAATGTTAGTTTTGCACTAGATGCAATAAGTTTGTATTAATCCAATCCTGGAGAAACATAAGGAAGCAGTTTTAGAACATTGGTACATGTTCTACGGATTTGATAACGGCAGCCTCTTTCGGGAGACGGTTATCATTCCAGGCTTCAAAGGTGACATGGATGACGGAGTAATTGTCAGAGTTTTAGTTTTCCCTCTGACGAGGGACAGTATTATGGACAGGTGGTCCAAAAGGATACTGTGGGGAGCAAGGTGCCCGATACTGATAAGGTTCAGTGATCGATACAGTCTAAGAAGTTTGGATATGAAGTTCATTCATGAACTAAGGTCCCATCAGATATCCAGACATATTCTAAGACAGGTACTACTCAATTCGGGAGATGGCTTTCTCTGCGAACTTGAGATTAAGAGAGATATTGAAAGATACTTCTAGGCGGATCCACTCACTGAGGCTATATCTCGAACACAATAGTTTTACAAACGGGCTTTGTGAAACTGATTAGTAGAGGAGTTGGATGTTCGGTTTCACACGGGCTGTGAGTAGTCAACATCGCAATATTAGCCTTGAGTGCAAGTGGGAGATTGTTGGAGATAGTGCCCTCATAGTCAATTATTGGATCGCAGGTACGTGATTGCAATGATTGCGGAGGACCTATCCCGGTAGGACAGTCTTACTCGAAATGATAGTATGCTATCTGGTTTGCCTTTATCAGTTGTGTACATGTTCAGGTGACTGATTGCATGTTACACTTTGATAGATCCCTTAGGATCTTGCTTTACTACCAACTGTATGAGGGCGATCATATACGTGAGAGTTGGGTAGTTTAGATGCATATCCTTAGTAGTGGTCCCTAGTCGTGGGAGTTTCGAGACAGGGCATCGATACTCCGGAGTAGACTAGTGTATACAGTCGAGACCCCGTCAAAGGGCGGTGGCCGGTCTCACAAGCCACTGGTGTCAGTTGGATCACCTAAGATGTATACAGGTGCTCATTGGGTTATGAGTACACCGGACAGGACTCGCCGGGAATCTGCTAGTTAGTACTATACCTATCGTCAGATAGCAGTTCCCTGGTGACATGTGTACAGGTTAGTTCATCGACCTGAGGTCGTCATTTGTCTCGTGTGAGTTCCCACTGTGCTTTGATTTCTACCCTACCACGGCTCAAAGGAGTCGTGCAAACAGGTAGCTTTTGGGTACAGTCCCGAGCCATATGGAGGCACGTGAGCGGATCGGCAGGGGATTCGTCTCTCCCGGTATTGGGGGCGAGGTCGTGCTGTGTCTAGGAGAGCCATTACACAAAGCCCACGGCCGTGGCAGGAGATTTACTGGTAGGTACTCCAGTAGTATCTCAGGGTGTTATTGGGCTTCACTCCGACACGACTTATACTGCTTCTGGGGGTCTGACGTTACTAGCCCCCTAGGCGGATATGCGATACTCATTGACGAACGGACCGGACTGTATATACATTGTCACTGTTAGGCTCAGTAGGGTTTTCGGAGGAGTTCGCTCATCGGTCTCCCTTGAGTTCGCTCCTCGGCCACCCTTAAGGTCAGTCCGTGGGCAGCCGTTATGCATTGCTAGTGCCGCTGACGGTTTGTGGTTAAACCCACTGCCAGGGTGCTGACGAGTCATTAGAGTCCCCCACAGGCAGTTTCCCAAGTTCGGGCGAAACGTTGTAGAGGCCGTATGGTTTTATGGCAGGGTTCGGAAAATGCACGTGCGTTTACGCACGTGTCGATTTTCGGACAGATGATACTGGTCGGCTTTGGTTTAAGCCGGATCCGAGTATTATATTGAGTAGGTATAATATCTTTGTCTCAGTTGCATTTGTATTCGGTCGTAATACAAATGCGGGTATATTTATACAGTTTCGGGGTTGTCCTGAAATTCGTTTCAGGATCATTTTTGGAAGTTGCCAGTTTCCAGTTTTCTATCAGCCGTCTTTTAACATTCTGTTAAAGACGGATTTATCTTTTCTTCAGATATGATGAGTCGTGCTTCTAGAAGTTTCTAGATATGATGACTAGGGCGATGACTTGGCTTCATGACTCATTAGGCATTAATGGTGTCATTAAAGCTTTTGGTGACTAAGGTTTTTAGTTCAATGTTTCTAAATGACTCATCCATTTTCTTTAATGCATTTTGTTTTGGCTTAAGATCTTTTGTGAGAAGCTTTTCTCTTATAGTCACCACCTTTGCTCCTACACTCACCCTCCTCATTCTATATATATGATAAGCCTCCTCTCTCTCATTCACTCACACTCTCACTTGATGTTTTCATTTGTGAAAAGATTATGATAGATTTGGGGTGTATGGAATTCACAGTTCATTTCATTCCATCACCCAATTCCCTCGGCAACTTCATTAACCGATCGTCCACGGATTTGGACGAAGTGAGACAAAGTCATCTACTCATTCTCTACATCAATCTTGGTCGTCTCTTTTGGCAAACTTGACGATCGAGTTGCCTCGAGTCAGAGGCGGGAGCCCGTTTAAAGAACCGATCATGTGGTGCCACTTCGACGAGGACATCGGAGATCGACGAGATCGGAGCAGCCGCAACGGAGCGTGGGATGATGGTTGAAGAACGAAGGACTCGGATCGTTCGGTATAACATTCCTACACTCTTTACAGTATGTTAGTTTAGCAATAATGGCAGATCCTGGTTATAGTATACGATAGCGCCAAGTTCAAAAGTTTTATTCCGCATTTGGCGTCTGTAGACGGCCGGGGCGCTAGCGTAGACTTACAGATTTTTGAATGGTTGGTGTTAACCTTTGGCTTGTGTAAGTCCTTATTTAGTTTAGGGTGGACCTTGTTGTATATATGTATATATATTTTTTGTTTTCTTTTTCTATAAATAAAAAAAATTCAAAACAATAAAAAATTCAATTTTTTTTATATAAATAAATAAACAGGGAAGTGCCGACATTTTGACCCTCTTGGTGTGGCATGACAGTGAGGACACTGTCAAGTTTAAGTTTGGGGGTATGCTCGGTACGTTTTCTTCCTTCGCATTCATGTGTATATTTTTGCATTTACATACTTATTTTAAAACCAATAAAAATTGAAAATTTTCAAAAATCATAAAAATTAATGTATTCAATTTTGGCCATATTTGATTTGAGTTTGACAAATAGCTTAACTGGCTAGGAACAACTAGATCTTAGACTTAGTAAATTAAAAACCCTAAAAATAACCTTCTTTAGAGTTTAACGGTAGAAAGTGTATGTCTTTGTAGTTTATTTAGAAATAGGCAAATTTTGAGTTCACTTCTTGGGCTAAGTTAAAACAAAGGAAAAGTATTGATATTTTTATTAGAGTATGAGTTTGAAAAATAATTCCTAGCTTAAGTCTAGATTCTGAAAATGTATACCCTACAATTTGCACAATCACACACCTTGAAACTTGGAATAGTAGAAGAGACCTTGAAATGCTTTTATCTAAAGTCCTTAGTACGAAGAAAATAAAAGGAAAAAAAGTGAATAAAGAAAAAAAAATGAACATTGGTTTTTGTGATTACTTAAGGCTGTAAAAATAGAAAAATATTTAGCGAGGGTGCTTCATCACCTAGTGCCTTAGACCAACTGGTTTGGGAGTCACTACTAAAAGCCTTGGATGTTGCAAGACTAGGAATTACGCTTTAAAGTGCAAACATATCTTGTAATCGGTTGTTGGTGCCTCAAGAAGTATTAACGGTCGCATGAAGGATGTGTAAGCAAAATTCAATTAAAAACTCACCTACTAATAAGTACTTTGGACAACGGACAAGGGTATGACTGCTTGATTTGAATTTCCAAGTGTAAGGATCATTTATACACACACGTGGGGATATGTGATTGGAGTTTAGATGAGAGAAAGGAGTGAAGAATAGAACTTTTATCTTTAGTAGAGTTGATAGAAATTCCTAAGTGGAGATGGAACCCTAGAAGGAAAACTTAAGAGATACTGAAAGCTAAGTAAGTCTATAGAATATATATAATCTTAAGTTAGATGATGATGAAGTGTGAAGAATATGAGTGGATAATTTGCAAGTCGAAAATAATAGAGTTCCTTGTTAGAAACCCTAATTGGAGAATTAAAGTCGAAAAGGCCAAATTGATTGGATTTTGTGGGTAGTATCCGCTGAAAACCCTCAGGAGACAACACTCCTCCTACTAGGGACACCTAGAGGTTTAATGGCTTGTTGCACGAGCTCAGTGCAATCGCGTTTCC
The DNA here is from genome assembly GCA_030015575.1 of Agapanthus africanus. NCBI lineage: Eukaryota > Viridiplantae > Streptophyta > Magnoliopsida > Asparagales > Amaryllidaceae > Agapanthus > Agapanthus africanus. Next base: position 236,330,107 of record JASDDO010000004.1, read on the forward strand.
CTACAAAAGTGCGGTTAGGTTTTTGTCGAGAATAAAAAAGTAAGTTTGCTCGAGGACGAGCAAAAGATAAGTTTGGGGGTATTTGTTCACACCATAATATTGCATTATTATATTCCCCATCCTTATTCGTTTTATAAATAAACATGTGCTTTTGACGCATGTCTGCTACATCTTACAGGTTACAGGTTCTTGGATAGAAAACAGTGAAAACGATGAAAAGACGATGCAAAAGTGGACTTTGACCAACAAACAAAAGACTCTTGATCAAGCCTACATCAAAGATAAAATTCACAAAGTACAAAGCAATGCAAGGTCCAAGATTACAAAGCGAACGGTTAAAAGTCCACCGCAATTATTCACTGGAGATCTGGAAGAAACATAGAAGCTATTTTAATAAAAGAACCAAATAATAAGGAAGCCCAAAGACAGAAGAGCCAACAAAGGAAATTTCAAGGCCCAATACTTCCTTTTAAAGAGACAGAGACATAAAATTTTACTAAAGCTTGGAGTCTACTTTGACAAGGTCTTCCTAAGGATATTTTGGTAAATATAGACATGCGAATCAATTGTAACCTAGGGTTTCCTATCCTCTATAAATAGGAACTCTAAATCATTGTAAAGGCTATGCCTCCCTTCATTAATAAATTTCAGCATTCTTTTGGAGAGCATCATTTTTTGTAAGTTCTTTATTTTCTGCCCTAGGTTAATATTCTATTCTAGCCCTAGATAAATTTAATTCCTTGCCCTAGTTAATTTTTTATTCTCTGCCCTAGATAAATGTATTTTAATTCCTTAATGAGTGAGTAGTCTCCTTGCTTGTTAGGGTTAGCTTTGGGGAAGGTTTGAGAGATGAAGATCTCTCATCCCTTTCTTGCCCGTCATATATATTCATAGGACTCCATGCATACATGCACACACTGCTCCCTACGGCACCCTATCCCTCGAGGTAACGGTGATACCGTAGTATAAAGGCCCGGTTGTGATGGTTTTCCATGGAGGTTAGGGTAAGAATTTTTAAAGGAAGGACAAGAACCTAGAGGAAGAAACATCTTTCCAAATGGTTCTAATCCCTTTTATTAATAATTACCATAACACCTAATTAGATCTTTATATGGGTATAAAAAGCGGTGAGATTTATTGACTTTCCAAACTTAACCTAGACCTAACCCTAGCAAGATTTAGATATAGATTAATTTAGTTTTTAGATTTAATAATCAATCCGGCTCCCATCGGAATTAACTCGTTTAAGCGAATAGGAAATTCACAACATCCTTGTGGACCGACCCATACTCACCGGCTAGCTGCCAAGCGACGTCGTTCTTGATTGCGCTTACTAGATATTTTTGAGATCAATCATAGCCCTCCGTCATTTCAGATAAGTACTAGTTAGTATTCGTGCTACGTTTGTTAACCATGTTAAGGCGTAGTGTGCGGTAGCTGATTAGTGCTAATCTGTATAAGCATATGATGCGATTGGATTAGGGTAGTCGTGCGACTTTGTTGACCATATTAAGGGTCGTGCGGGTGGGTTTAATTCAATCAGGAAATGACGGGTTGAACTTGACTAGCACTTATGATTTGTTGACTATGTTAAGGTCATATAGCTGCTAGGGGTAAAATATTATTGGGAATTTCAAGTGTTGAAATTTGCAATGAGATTGCATACCTTCTATGAGATAGTTGGATCCCGATACCCGCTGCGAGTAAGAGTTACTCCTGGGAGAGTTTTACACATTACAATTAGCCGATCAAGTAGGTGTCTAGAAAGATGTCAACGGGGTTACGCCCCTAGGAAAATGAGGTTTACTTTAATTAGGTTCGTGCGAAAGCGCGGGGGACCTCCCTCAAAGTACCGGCACTGGCCTGGCTGAAAGATTGGCGAACTTGTAGCGTGTAATTAATCCCGGCTAGTCTTTCCTTTTAGGGTTTGAAGGAAGATTTGATTAAAACAGTGGGAGACATCCTGATTAGATATATTAGATAACCAATCTAATCTTGCAAGAGCATACGCTGAGTGTTTTCTTCTCTCTCTCTCTCTCCAAGTAGAGACCATATCACGCCTTAATCAAGATAATAATACGGATGTATTTACCGAACCCGCTTGTTATACTGAGCTGAGGAACGTTGGTCCCGCTCCAACTTATAATTGTTATAAGACAGAGCAGGAAATAGGGAATTTCCAGAATTCCCGTGTCGCGCAAACGAAGAAAGTGCATGCTGATGCATCATCTTCGGGTCTGTTCATTACAGAGAACTGTTTCTCAGTATCCTTTACGTCCTGAGTATGAGATACCGGATCAGGATCCCGCATATGTAATCTGTTACATGGGCTGCAGAAAGGTAGAGAACTGAGAACGGGTAATATGTTTCATGAGACAGAAAATGGTGCAAGTGTTGCAGCCAAGTCTGTTGGTCACTATCACCCTGTATTACCAGAATACATTGATTCTGAACGAATGTTATTAGATACCGAACCTGATATACAACATCATATCAGTCTCTTTATTAGTAAAGAAAGGATATAATTTTGTATTGTTGGATAATGTTTTGAACATTTCCTATATCAAGAGTTGATCGGTTCAGGCACGTTATCTAAAAGCATTGATGTTCTAAATCAAACTACAGTTCTTAGTATACAGAACACACACGAGAGGAAGAGTTCGGAAATGAACGGATCCTTCTTGAGGCATTGTAGACTAGGTCATATCAATGCGACCCGACTAGCTAAGTTACATTTAGATGCATATTTAAATCTGTTTGAATTTATATCTTGTGAAACTTGCCGGTCATGTCCCAAAGATAAGATGACCATAACTCTGTTTATTGGAAACAGAGAAAGAGTTAGTGAACTCTTGGGATTGATACATGCTGATTTATGAAAGTCTTCTGTCTACACAAGCCAAGACCGGTTCTTTGTACTTCATTACATTCTCTGATGATCTCTCAAGATTCAGACATATGTTCATGTAGAAACATAAGTCCGAACCTTTTAAGATATTCACAGAATGTAAGTTAGAAGTAAAGAACCAAAATACCGGTATAAGTATTATGTCCTTTGATAAGATCAAGGAAGAGAATACTTGAGCACGGAATTCCTGGACTATTCTAAAGGAGAATGAGATTCTCTCTCAGCATTACTCCTCCGTATACACCACAGCACATCGGTGTATCGGGGGGGAGCAATAGCACCCTATGTGATATGGTGTGCTCTATGATGAGTACTACTGAGTTTCCTATTTCCTTTTGGGAGTTATGCACTTGAGAAGCTGCATACCTATTGAATAGGGTTCAAATCAAATCAGTTGCCTACCACTTCATATGTGATATGGAATGGGAAGAGCCCATATCTTAAGTATGTTAAGATTTGGGGTTGTCCGGCCTAAGTCTGAAAAGCAAAATCCGGACAAGCTTGAGGTAAAGTCAGCTCTGTAGAAGTTTGTTGGATATCCCAAGCATTCGCAAGGGAATATCTTCTACCAAACCGAGAAACAAAAGTGTTTTATTTCTCAACATGCCACCTTTGTGAAAGGGAATTTCTTGTGGAAAAATTAGTGGTCATGAGGTAGAACTGGAAAGAGTTCCAGCTATACAAACAACAGCAGATGATTTGGTAGAACCAAAGGATTCAATAGTAACCAACGAACCTCAGCCTCTCCGCCAATCTAGTAGGATTCCTAACCCACCTGAGAGATACTTCGGTTTCTCTATGACAGTGGGAGCGAGGATTGCATCATGAGATGATGACCCAACTAGTTTCGAGCAGGCTATCAGGAGTGGGACTCTGTAAGAATGGCTGGATGCTTATCGATCTGAGATGGAATCCTTATACACTAACAAAGTATGGACTTTGGTTGCTTTATCTGAAGGGTTAAATCCCCATCAGGAGCAAGTATGTCTTGAGAAGATTACTTGGTGTACATGGAAAAGTTGAGACATTCAAAGCTATGCTTAAGTCTATCCAGAACCTACTTGCCACGGCTACGTACCATGACTACGATATCTGGCGGTTGAGTGTCATGACTGCTTTTCTAAATGATGTTTTAGAAAAGAGCGTCTATAAGTACACAGCCAGAGGGCTTCGTAGACAGTGGGAGCATCGGAAAAGTGTGCAAGATGTTTTATGTGATAAAACAGGCATCACGGAGTTGGAACATCTGTTTTGATGTGGTAGTCAAAGAGTTTGACTTCATCAAAATGGTAGATGAACCTTGTATATACAAAAAGGTAGTAGGGAGTATGGTGGTGATCCTCGTAGAGTACCTGGATGACATACTCTTGATAGAGAAGGAGTTTCCTATGCTACGCTCGGTCAATCTCCGCTTATCACAAGGATTCTCCATATAGGATCAAGATGATACCTCCTAAATCCTTGGTTTTGGATCTATGAGATAGTTCTAATGGATGTTAGGATACTCACTAGTTGTAGTGAAATGGTATCAATCGATCCTGGGGAGAATCACTGGAAAGGTTCTAGGGTGATAAGGACGACTGAATGTCAGTCACAGGCATTGTCTTTACCCTTAGTGGAGGGACGGTATGTTGGAAGAGTTCCAAGCTAGATACCATGACATACTAGACGATTAAAGGCAAGATACATTGTTACCAAGGATGTGTAGGGTTCCTAGGCACTCTTGTGAAGGTTCATAAGGCATCAAATATGCCGGAATAAAATTTTAGACGTGCCGAACAACCCAAAGCCGGGATCTTTGCTAGATTATTAGGGTTTAACATACAAGTAAACATCTTTACTAATAAGTGTGAGGGATTACAACCTTTGTAGTCCGCTCCTTCGCTTCATAAGCTCCGAGTAGAAGTCCCTTTGCCGCGATCCATGATCTCCCGGACTCAAGAGAGGCTCCACGACTCGAACGATCCATACTAGCTTGTAGTGTTCCGCTTCTCCGATGATCTACGTCGAAGTTGCTATAACTCAAGCTCTCTCACTCTAATGAGGTGAACACCCTAATCTAATGGGCTAGATTAGATGAGGATGATGGAGTAGTATTTATGCTTTCTTTTTATATCATTTTCTCACAAGAAATCATCACAAAAGAAATAACTAGTGAGCTCTTTCAAAAACTCAAGAGAGAAGAAGATAAAGAATAATGAGATAAATCCTTTTGTGATGAATAGTAGATTAGAATATATGATTGATTATGGAACCATGGTCAAGGATGAGAAGCTTAACCTTTGTAGAGAATAAACTAGAGCTAGGGTTTGGTTAGGTTAAGGAATGTGTCATGGATAAATATAAACCATAATATCTTAACCAAGAAAAAAGGAAATCCTTCTAGAATGAGCAAGAAGGAGCTAACCCTAATCAAACCCTAATCTCTTTTTATCATCACTAAACATGTTTCATAATAAATCATATCATGTTACTATAATATGTATCACATATATATTATATTTGTAACAAAAGAAAATAATACAATTAATATATATCGCATATATATCAATGTATTATCCGGTGAGAAAATGAAATAATAAAGCGAGTCAATATTAGATAATGTAATACAATATATCATATATATTATTATACATTAAATCATCGAATCAACACTTGATTCGACAATCCGGCTATATCGAATATAACCGAATAATATAGCATGTACCGATTCATCGAATCAACACTTAATCCGATGTCCCGGTTCATATCTAAATATTGTGAGAATATAATATGGTATCTCATATCGCATTATCCTCGGTCTTGCACATATCACATATGTGCCTCTACTCCGTTTTGCCTGAGCCAAGAAACCTCTGTGTAGGACTCTAAAGAATCGTCAATACGCCGGTAGCAGGTGATGATCATATCAAACACCCACAAGCTGTAAGCGGTTAGCTAAACGTAACAGCCACCCAGGTATTGAGCGATCAGAAGATCAACAAGCTAGCATGTCCGTTCTCCTGTGAATCCAGTCAGTAACACTCCCGTACAGTCCGGTCTGTTCGTCTGATATGTCGCATATCAAGTCTAGGGGTGGTATATGTCAGACCCCAGTAACCGATAAGTCGTGTCGATGTGAGGCTCATAACAGGTCGAGAAACTACTGGTAACACTTACCAGTATATCTCTATATCATCCCTGGCCAGGGACTTCCAGTTATAGCCAATCGAACACAGCACAACATCAACTCCCTATACCGGGAGAGACGAATCCCCTCCTATCGCTCATTGCCTCCATGTGATTCAGGACTATACCCAAAAGCCACCGTTTTGCACGCCCTCTTGGACATGGTAAGGTGGAAATCAAAACACAGTGGGAATCACACAAGACTCTATGACGATATAGGGTCTACAGACTACCCTGTACCAGTGTCACCGGAGAACTGCCATCTGACGTGTGGTATATCACCATCTGGGAGTTCTCGGCGAGTCCGTCCAGTGTACCCAGTCTCCACTGAGCACCCGTACACCATCCTTGATGTCAAACACCGATGGATATGAGATCATCCATTGCCCATCATATGGGTCAAGATGCGTATATGCTAGTCTACACTGGTGTATCAATGCCCTATCTCGATATACTCTCGACTAGGAACAGTTATAGGATGTACTCATCGACTACTGTGGCCCCACTAGTATGATTTCATCATAGTCCCAGTAGTCGAGTACAGATCCTAAACGCTTTATCAACATGTGAGAGAAAGACAGTAAACCAGTACAAGTCAACATGTTAAGATAAAGTGAAACCAAATAGCATACTATCATGACGAGCAAGAAAGTCCTCTCTGTATATATCCAAGCATCCATCATAATATATATCATATGTTCAGTATTAGTTGTTGACCCGAACATCTCGGTGGAAGAGTCCGTATGTGTTTGGTACGTAGTTGGGTCAAACAACAACGTATGAAAAGAGTCAAGATCGGTATCATGAGGATTATCAAATTCGCTGCTGTCGACATCCATTAAGTCGACAGAACAGACCTGAGCAGTAGGTTCGGAGGGTACACTTCCCAACTATTAAATGTTCAGCTCAATTAACATATTCCCGAAAGATAAGGTCATAGAACCATTACGACAGTTGATGATAGCATTGGAAGTGGCCAAAAAGGGGCGACCTAAAATCACCGAAATTTGATTCCATGGGTTCGCTACAGGCTGTGTATCAATTACAATAAAATCCATAGGGAATACAAATTCCCCGATTTTTATTAACACATCCTCCAGTTCACCCCTAGGTTTGGTGATTGATCGGTCATCCATTTGGAGAGTTATGCTCGAGGGCTTTAACACTCCGATACCTAGTTGCTCATAAACCAAGTATGGAAGCAAGTTAACACTAACGCCAAGGTCTAGTAGAGCACGGTTGATGTGTTTTTCCCCGATAGAAATAGAAATAGTAGGACAGCCATGGTCCTTACGTTTCCTCGGTACTTGTTGGGAGAAAGCTGTGTCTACTGTCTTTGCCATAAAAATCTTCTTGGGCACTTGAGTCTTCCTCTTCCTAGTGCACAAGTTCTTAAGAGTTTTCGCATAGGACGGAACTTGTTAGATGGCATCTAGGAAAGGGATGTTGATATTAACTTGCTTAAACATGTCCATAATCTTCTCTATATGTGGACTCGATTTGTTAGCCCGTAACCGATTAGGATAAGGTGCTTTAGCAATAAGTGCTGGGTCCATCATAGGAGAAGGAAGTGTGTGTGGACCCGATCCCAGAATAGAGATGGGGATCGTCCGTGGAGAACTAGAACAGATGGGCTGAGGTGGCGGGCCTTGTAGGAAACAAAGAATAGGCTCGCAAGAAGGTGGTGGGGTAGAAGAACTGGGGTCAGAATTAGAAGTGGAAGGAAAGGTCTCAGCCGGGGTATCATTGATAGATTTTTCAGTGTCATCAATCTCTTCCCCAACATGATTGTCAAGCACTCTTCCAGATCTCAACGTGATTGCATTCACATGATGTGAATAGCTAGGATTGGGTAGAGGTTGAGCTGGAAGTTTCCCTTTCTCTCTTGCACTCATTTCGGCTTTTAGTTGTGCAATTTGTGCTTCCATCGATTTAATATTCTCATTTTGAGAGACAATGATCTTCATCACATTATCGAAGAAAGATTGCATTTTTGCCGTCCCTTGGATGGATTGTTTCATGAAAGTATTCAAGGTTTGTGCTAGTGCAGAGGTATTATCTGTACCGGTCAATTGCAAAGAGTTTTCATGTGGTGCAAAAGTGTTGGCCGGATTTTGGAAGTTTTGTGATTGGAAGGGGTGCTGACTCAATTGAAGTGGTTGCTGTTGTGGTGGAGGGACCCATTGGAAATTGTTTTGGGTTGGAACCGTGTCTTGAGATTGTAATTGGTTCCAACCAAAATTAGGGTGATTCCTCCAACCCTGATTATATATGGAAGAATATGGATCGATTCTAGATCTTTGAAATGCGGCATCGGTATGCTCATGACCTTGAAACGGAGAATTTCATGGACATTCTTCCGTCAAATGAGAAAGATCAGAACAGCATCCACATACAGTTTTGGAGAGTGACATTTGATTTAGGGAGGCGGCTAAAAATTTGTTTTCCATATTATCGAATTTCTTGTGTAAAGCCGAAATTTCAGCTCTAACTCCTATGGAAACATCATTGCCATCCCTAGACGATTGACTCACACCCTCCCACTGTAAAGATTTTTCAGCGAAATCTTCTAGGAATTTCCAGGCTTCTCCATCATCTTTGGTCATGAAGTTGCCTTGACACATGGATTCAAGGGTATGTCTTGTGTTAGGATTAATGCCCTCATAAATGATTCTGCACAGTTCCCATCTAGGGATTCCGTGATGTGGACATTGGACTAACAGATCTTTGAAGCGTTCAAGACATTTTGAAAATGGTTCATTTGGAAGCTGGGTGAATTGATTTATTTCGCTACGAACTCGAGCAGTTTTATGATATGGGTAGAATTTCTTAAGGAATGCTTTGACGAATTCTCCCCAGTTTGAGATGGAATGTGCGGTAGTGTTATACAGCCACTTCTCGGCTATATCGCACAAGGTGAATGGGAGAAGACGTAGACGCATAGCATCCATAGAAAGCTGTGAGGTACCCATCATTGCGCATACATTTTCAAATTTGGTGATAAAGGCATATGCGTCTTCAGACTCGAGACCGTGAAATTTTGGTAGAAGGTTGATGTATTGGGGCTTAATTTCAAAATTTTCCCCGTTGGCTGGTGGAATGGAAAGACAGATGGAAAAGGGACCTCGCAAAGCATAGCACCTCTCTTGGAGAGAGATGCAGGGTGGATTCTGCGCACCAACGGACGGCGGCAGAGTAGTGGAAAAGAAGTTCGATGGAGAAGGATCCATCGATGTGGGTGTGGTGGTGGGTAAAGGAAAGGTAAATGTAGAAATACCGACTTTAGGGTCGATAGGGGAACGCGGACTAAACGGGCACTAGAATCCCGTGTCCAGCCTATCTTGCACTAAAAGGGTTTAGTCCAAGTGGCAGCGTGAATATAATTAGGGGAAATGAATGAAGTGTTTTGGTGTTTGTTTTGAAAAAATGATACGGATTTTTGAAATTATGATGCGATCACAACAAATGCAACAAGCAAAACCCTAAAATCTAGTGGTCACCTAGGTCAAAGCTCTAGACCGCTCCTAACTTCCAAAAGACAAGTCGCGGGATAAATCCTCCACTGCCTCTTTGTCTCTCCTGTGGCCAGGTAAGTACCAGGTAAGTGGGAGGTTCTCCACTACGTAAGTAGTGGGCCTAATTAAGTAACCACTGGCCTTCGACACACTTGCCTTAGACACCACAAAAGAAACGGGGATAAGCAATGAATTACCCACGGCCTTCTATTGTCCTAAGTGAGAGCGACGGTCCTTAGAGTCATCTCTAGATATTTTTTAGTTAATGAGGGTAATGCGGATGCAAGTTTGTGATTTTTGGGGCTTAGGAAGGGTAATGAACTCCCCACCTAATCTGGATTTGGCCGTGCCCCTTAAATTCCGTATTAATATGAAAACAACCAAGATCAAACACACGCACAATTTTTATTGCTTTTTACGGCACTGCGATTTATTTGCAAAGAAACCTGCAGCAAATTGTTAATTGGAGCAGATGAGGGAGAAGATAAGAAAGCAGAGGAGTCACCGGAGAATTTTTTTACTGTAGCGCCGCGGTTTAGCCGCAATAAGCGCCTAATGCCGCGGAACCGCCGCAGTTTTGAAAGATCTCTGCACCAAAATTTTACAGTGTGCCTCTATTCACCTTCTAAGCTCTCTGGAATTTGCAGAAAAAAATTTCCACAACTCCACAAGTTACAGATTTCCTCGCAACAAATCACAACAACACGTTTAGTGTTTGCGCGAATTTTAATCTCAAAAATTATAATGGAATAAACTTTTCAACTCAAATTTCAAAAAAAACGAACAATTAGCGCACTATCCCCGGCAACGGCGCCATTTGATTGTTGATATTTTCCGATTGTGTAAGTAAATCAAATGATCCCCGGCAACGGCGCCATTTGATTGAAACGATTTCCGATTGTGTGGTATGAAAATTATGTAGAAATCACAACCAAAAATATTTTGACTACAATCAATAACGGTGTCGAATGTAGCGCGTTAGTAAGTGTGGATCATCCACAGGGAAAGTGTAATCGTTCGTGTTTCGATTTAGATGAGTTGAAACTTTAAAGAAAAGAAAAGAAACAATTCATGATTTGTAAATTGAATTTCAAGAATTAGAAAAATCTAGATCTAAGAAAACATTAAAATCAAGAATCGAGATGTGATGATTTCCAAACCAAATATCAAGAATCGAAGTGAGGCTCGTAGGAATCGATCGGATCTATAGATGTGATGAAATCTAGCGATTACGTATGCTTATCCTTCGATGAATTGATACTAGATCGATGATGATCGACGAGAATTAGGGATTTCTTATGAAACTAGGGTTTCAACATCTATCCCTTGTTCCTTGTCGATATCATTCACATTCTAGCATCTAGTAAATTCAAGAATCGATCGTGGATCCCTAATTTCGAGTGATCACAATCAAGAAAGCATCGCAACGAAACTAGGTCGTCGATTCTTCAATTTCCTAGGGTTTACAAAACTCGTAGGACTTAAGAATTGTTTTAAGATTTGTTACATCATCATTCTATTGATCGTCTCGACTCCTTTACGAGCGGAGTTTTACTCAAACATCACAACAAGATCCACAATCACAAATTGAGATCGAATCATGATGCAAGAATTTAAAGAAAGCAAGATTTAAGAATTTCACCTTTTATTTATCAACAATTCCATTACAAATCGCTCAAGAACTACAAGAGGAAGAACTCGATCGTCGATTTGGCTTCGCTCGTCTCCTTGAGTCGCGGATCGGCTTGGATCACTTGCTCGATTGAAGATCGGCTCCGCTCCTAAAAGTTGGTTTAAGACTTGCTTACTAGAACTCAAAGGATCTTGAATTTGAGGTTTGGATTAGGGTTAGGGTTTGGCACAAGTCGTGTCACTCGACTTGTGGTTGGAAAAGATGAGAGAATGAAGAATTAACCCTAGTTTTTGAACAACTAAAGATTAAGGAAGAAGAATTAACCCTAGATCTAGGCTCTCTTTTATAGACCATCCAAAACCCTAGATCTAGGATTCAAATTTGAATTTCTCTTCAAAAGTTTGTTATAGGGAGAGGCTTCTAGAAGTGGTTAGTTAGGAGGGAGCTTCTAGAAATAGTTTGTTAGGAGTTTGATTAGCTTAATCAAGATTAGCTTAATTAATCATCCTTGCTGATCTGGCAGAAGACTTTGGAGAATTCTGAAACTTGAAGTATATGAAATGAAGGTGGGCCCTGAGAGAATCACGTGGAAGAAATATTGAAGCTTGCTGGCGTCACCTCGCCGCGGAACCGCGGCGCAAGCCGGCTCCGGCCGCGGTTCCGCGGCCATGTTGTAGGCTTGGGGCTTGGGCTTTCTTCTACTGGTTTTTACTCACTTTGGGGTATTTATATGATATGTTGAATTCCTGAATTCCTTCTAGATCATTTCCAGATTTCAGATCCTTGAGTTGGCGTCTTTTAAGCAGTCTTTGTTTCACCAATTTGACCGTTCTTTTGGAATTTCCTGCACAGACTTCGAACCACAAGTTGCGCAATATAGGAATGATGCGATGCCATAAAATACAGTCAATTTCCCTTGTAGTGCCGGTTTTAAAGTCTAACACATGCAATCTGATATTTTACGACTGATTTGCTAATATGTGCAATATGAATACCGAACAGCTCTAGATGAATGCAATTGATAGGGAAATTGCCGTGTTAAAAATGCAGTATTTTCGACTGATCAAAATCCAATGGTGATTAAAAATCACCAATTTATAGAAAGATTCTATACAAGGAAAGATTTCACTGAAATTCACCAAGAATAACAAATAGAATATCTTTTGGATTAGAAATCCAATGGTGAATAAAATTCACTGAGTGATCTAAAAGGTCATGTTGGTTACAAAATCAATTAAAATCTTTCAATGAAAGATTGACTGAACAAACTGCTTCTTTTCTTTCTCCTATAAATAGGAGCCAAGAAAAGAAGAGGAGGGATCAGATTCCTATTTTTTTGGGAGATACAAAACAACAGAGAGAAATAGAGAGGAGAATTTAATTCTCAAGAGAGAAAAGAAGATCTCTGAGAAAAACTCTAGGTGAGAAGAAAAAGAAGAAGTTCATTCTACAAGCTCTCACAAAATAAAAGAGAATTTAATTCTCAAACTAAGAGTTTAACTCTTCTGAATAAGAACTTAGTTCTTCCTTTGGTTGAAGGTCTACAGAAGCAGATCTCCCCATAAGTTGATAATTTAATTCTCATCGGGGAGATTCTGCCATGCAGATCTAAAACCTAAGGGAAGATCTAAGTGTAGAGAATTCAATTCTCACATCAAAGCAATCAGGAATTTAATTCCTTCAAACAAAATAGGGTTTAACCCTTAATACAAGAATTTAGTTCTTCTTTTGGTTGAAGATCTGCAGAATCAGATCTCCCCATAAGTTGATAATTTATTCTCATCGGGGAGATTCTGCCATGCAGATCCAAAGCTTAGAGGGAGAATCGAGTTTAAGGAGAATTTAATTCTTCCAAATACATAGGAATTTAATTCCTCTAAAAAAATTAGGGTTTAACCCTACAAAAGAATTTAATTCTTAAATAAGGGACTTAGACTTTTCATTCACATAAAAGAAGTCAGTGCCCAACTTGATCACATGGCAACACGTGACCCTCCCCCTCAATGATCAGAAAGAGAACGAACAAGACTAGGTCACGTGTCCCCATGTGACCCTTAAATAGACTTCTCAAAATAAAGAAGGGCATAATATATTTTGGGTGCCTCACATGTCCCCACGTGACCCTTAAATAAACTCCTCAAAATGAGGAAGAACAAGCTTGGAGGTAATGCCCCACGTGACCCTTAAACAGACTTCTCAAAATAAAGAAGGGCAGAATATATTTTGGGTGCCTCACGTGTCCCCACGTGACCCTTAAACAAACTCCTCAAAATGAGGAAGAACAAGCATGGAAGCAATGCCCCACGTGTCCCCACGTGACCCCAAACAAATCCCTTTAATATCCAGTGCATGGATGCCCATCACGTGCTCACACGTGATGACCTCGAAGACTAAAAGTGTTTAACACTTATTTGAATATTCTGGGAAGAAAATAAAGGAGGTTTGCCCCAATTCTCTGACGCCTCACGTGACTCCACGTGACCGCTGTTCAGTTGATAAAACTGCACATTTGTTATTATATTTTTCCTACTATTTCTATATTAGAAAAGGTGTTTATTATAATATATGATACATATGAGGGTTTATCTGTAAAAAAAATATTTTCCATGTGTTGATATATTATAATTAGCATTTGGTAGGAAAATGTATGCAATAAAATATCATTGACCAAATCCTATGAAGAAAAAGTCTACTAAATATCATTTGAGTTGTTGTGCAGAATTTTTCCAAGTTGTCGTGCAGAATTTTTCCAAGACTAAAATCAAGGAAATCAAGTTGTTAAAGAAAACCTGCCTAATTAAGAAAGAAAAACTTGGAGATCAAGTCTGGCAGCAACTACGAGAAGATTTCAAAGATCCAAAGATTCCAGAGAAGTCCACGTGACAAGTAGAGAGAAGCTACTGAAATAAATTCAAAGGCTCTGATTAAATGGCCGCGGATCCGCGGCCATACCCCCTTGGGCCGCGGATCCGTGGCAATCTTGAAGAATTAGATGTTGCAAATTTTTGGCGAGAATCTCTACTGTTAACTTCCATATTTGGAAGCATGGGTTCTGGCTTTGGACTATTAATATGGACCGAGAGCCTCTTGGAAAAATCATCAAGTCGACGAGATCACGAAGTCCAAGACGGCTCACGCATCCAGACTGATCATCAACTGTTCATCTACCTCCTTGGAAGAGATCGAGAAGCAACTAGAAATTGTAATCATTTTCTAAGGATTCAAAGTGTAATGAATATTGTTGATTAATAAAGGTAGCTTTCTTTTTCTTATTCTATTTCTTAGTAGTTTAATTATGCATTTTCTCTCCATCTCTTTTTCTCCCAACATGCGCGAGTAATTATCCGCTTGTTAGGGTTCGTAGGATTAGGGTAGGCTAATGGATGATGAACATCTCTAAACCCTTTTTAAGTCCTATAAAGTTTATGAACTTTATCAAAAGAATCATTAACATCCTAATCGGGCGCGCTAACAATTCTTTGTTAGTTCCGACCGCGATTAGAGATTAGATTAATGATTGTTTTGGTAAAGGCTAGATATGAACGGAGTTCCGTATCGAGATAAGGGTTAAGAGTGGGATTCCTTTTCCCTCCAGAAACCCTAATATACACGCATCACCGTCGTTCTAGTTTTAAATCTATTAAAGGATAAAAAGGGTAACTTTTAATTAATCGTCCATAATTACTAAATCCTAACGAACCCTACAAGCCCCCTTATTATATTAACTACATCCCTAAAATAATCTAGATCTATATTTTTGCATTCTTGCTTAACGTAGATCTAGAAACCATTCTTCAAAATTCTTTATCCATCCTCTCTTTCTCAACACATCTAAAGTAAGAGTAGAAGATTCAACGTTTCCCTGAGGACGACCCGTACTTACCTCGGTCTAGCTACGCGCGACACCGTTCTGATTGCGGTTAACTACAAACACACTTTTTTCACAAACCAATCAAATGGCGCCGTTGCCGGGGAAACGTGCGTAATTTTTTTATTCTTACTATTTGTGTTGAATTCTTATACGATCTGTATCATAAATAAAACAAAACTGCAAAATGTATATTTAACGATTATTGTGTGAATTTTGCGAGGGAATCTGGAGTCACAGACTTGAGGAAACAGGAGACAGATACATTCATTGAGATCCAGAGAAGTAGTGAAGGCCATAGAAAAAAATCATCGATTGATCTCTCCCTCTTGCGGCGGAACCGCGGCCGGAAGTGCACATCGGCGGCGGAAGCGCGGCCATTTAGGAAATCTAGGGCTTCAATCTTCTCTGGTAAGATTCTAACCTCCTTCTCTCTCCTCAGAAATCCAAAAAAAATATCTTTTCTGCAGAATTCTTTGCAAAATATCGCCGCTCAAAAATCTTTTTGCAAGTTCTGTTTTACGGTTTGTTTTTGCATATTTTAATACGGATTTTTATGGGGCAAAGACCAAATCCAGATTAGGTGGGGATTTCATCACCCTTCCTAAGCCCCACAAATCACAAACCGAGCATCTGCATCAATCCTACATTAATTTAAAAAATATCTAGACCAGACTCTAAGGACTGTCGCGCTCATTAAGGACAGAGGAAGGTCGTGGGTAATCTATCGCTTATCCGCATTACTTTTGTGGTGCCTAAGCAAGTGTGTCTAAGGCGAGTGGTTACTTAATTTGGACCACTACTTTCGTAGTGGGGAGCCTCCCACTCACCTGGCACTTACCTGGCTACAAGGGTAGTAAAGAAGCGGTAGAGGATTGATCCTACGGCTTGTCCTTTGGAAGTCTAGAAGCGGTCTAGAGACTGGACCTAGGTAACCATAGTTCTAGGGTTGTGTTAGTGTTTATGCCCTAGAAGGCCATTACTGTATCATACTAGCTTGTATATTACTTAATGGAAGCTTGGGATATTCACATGTATATAACAGTCTTGCTAAACATGGTAGTATGCTACTTGGTTTTTCTATCTTAATATGTGAGTATACGTATTGATAGAGCTCTTAGGATCTTGCTTGTCTACCAGCGTTGTGATGGCAGTCACACTAGTGGGGGCTGGGTAGTCTACAAGCACATCCTTATTCAGGTCCCTGGTCGTTGGATTATCGAGACAGAGCATCGATACTCCGGAGTAGACTAGTGTGTACGCTTCTCATCCCAGTTGGGGAGATGGTCTGTCCCACAGCCATCAGTACGTCGTACTGGAGATAGTATACAGGTGCTCGTTAGGTTACGGGTACACCGGACAGGACTCACAGGGAACTGTTGGTTGGTTTGATACCAGTCGTCAGTGAACAGTTCCCAGGTGACATGAGTACAGCGTAGTCCGCAGACTTGACACTGCTACTTCGCCTCGAGTGTGTCCCACTGTTCTTAGATTGCTACCCTACCACGGCTCTATGGAGTCGTGCAAACAGGTAGCAGTTGGGTGCAGTCCCGAGCACTTGGAGGCAGTGGCGGTTAGACAGGATTCGTCCCTCCCGGTATTGGGAGTAGATATCGTGCTGTGTCAGAGAGCCATTACGCAAAGTCCCTGGCCAGGGCAAGCGAGATTTGCTGGTAGGTTCCAGTAGTTTCTCAGGGTGTAATGGGCTTCACTCCGACACGACTTATACCGCTATTAGGGGACTGACGCTTGCCGCCCCCCTAGGCCCGATATGCGATAGTCTTGGACGAACGGACCGGACTGTATGGAGATTGTCACATCAGACTCAGTAGGAGTTCGGATGGGTTTACTCATCGGCCTTCTTATCGACAATTACCTGGGGACCGTTACGTACAGCTAGTGCCGCTTGCGGTCTGTGGTTAAACCCACTGCCAGCGTTGTAGTCGAGTCTCTAGAGTCCCACACAGAGAGTTTCCTACTCCAGGCGAAACGATATAGAGGTTGCATGGTTTTGCGACAAAGGGTTCGGACGCATACGTGCGTTTACGCGCGTACGACTTTCGGACAGTTTTTACCAGTCGGCTTTGGTTTAAGCCAGTTACTGGTATCCGGTTATTGGATTTTTACAGTCTAAAGTTTTTCCGTATTTTTTACGGATCGGAGGGGCGTTCTCGTAATTACTCGAGAAGCTTCTAGAAGATGTGACTAAGGAGGTTTGTTTTGGAAAGAAAGTGAGTCATAGTGGTGATTCATTCACTTCATTAATGCACATTTATTGCTTAATGACTCATGTTAATGAATCATCACAAGATATTTTGTGAAGCATGCTTATTCATTTCCTTTATTGATTATTTGATAATAAGAATGCTTCATAATATTATGATACACTCTCTCTCTTCTCTCATTATCATATCACACATTCTCTCTCCTCAAGCTCTCATCTTCTAACCCTAATCCTTAATCCTCATGTGTTGAGATCAAAGGATTAGTTAGACTAAACAATCCATAACCTTCACTCTATATCATCCTCTCATCTTTGATTAGCAATCAAAGTTGATTAGTTACCTCAAGTTAGAGGTTTAGCTTGGAGTTTCGCTCTCGGGTGGATCGTCTACTACCTAGAGAAGGCCGAGGAGAACAAAGGAGGACGTAAAGAAGAAGGACCGGTTTCATTAGGTATAATCCCTATTCACTTGTGAGATGAAACTATAGAATACGGTTATTTAGAGTTTAGCTTCGATTCATGCGGTTAGTCGATGTTCGTTGTTTAAACTTGATAAGTTTTTGTAAATTCCGCCTCCCCATAATTACTGGGGTGTACTACATCGACTTACAGTGGTATCAGAGCCTCGCTAAACACTAAATAACTTAATCGCAAATTTGTACGAATTTCGAACGAAAAAACGAAGCCGGAAAACCCTAAAAAATGTAAGTTTCTGTCGAATTTAAAATGATGTCAGAAAATTTTTCAGGTGAGCTCAGAGTGCTTGACATGACACCAGAAGAACACCCAAGAAAAACAGTCGACTGAATCGACCAACTCGCCGCGGAACCGCGGCCTCAGCCACTGAGTTGCCGCGCTTCCGCCGCCGAGTTGGCGAGTCAGCGGCCGATTTTTCTTCTGTTGCTTCTCTGGGTAATTTGGGGTTTTCTGGAATGTTTAATTATTGCTCAGGTTACTGTTTAACAGAGCAGATTTTGGAGCAATTTTGAAGTTGTTTATTCGATCGAATTGTACAGTATTTGCGTATTGGATTATATCTGTGATTGTTTGATGTGTTCGTAAACCTCCCCCAACTGCTAGTATGTCGGTTGGCAGGGGGTTGCACATTTCTGAAATGGTTATATCTGTTTGTGCATATAAACTGTATTGGACTGTTGTGGTGTATAGCCGGGGTTAGCAAAGGGTTATTGTTTAATTCGTTTGTTGTAAATGTAATTTGTTGTAATATTATTTTCGCGGGGCACTTCCAGGTTGCGGTTGTAGCCACCGTTGTATTATTTCATTTTACTGTTTTTGTTCCTAGGACTGACCCAAGGTGGGGTACACAAACTGCCGGGTGGGTAGTTTGCCGTACCCGTAGGGGTCGAGGGTGGGGTAAACGGCTATTCATCACAACTGTGTAATCTGTCTTTTCTTGCAGGCTCAAAAGAAATACAGATTGCTTGCAAATCCAATATTGTTTATCTGTGTTCTGGAATGAATATCATTGCGTCAGACGAATGTAAAATATCTATATTTATTATAGCTATTTAGACGTCACTTATGTTTTACACCCGCGCTAGCCCAGCCCCCGCTCTGTCGTTAGTTAAGTAACCTAACGGGTGATGACGGGACCCCGTGGCGAATGCGGATGGCATAAGAGGACGTTATATTTTCGTTGTTTTCTGCAATGATAGGTTAATGATGGGACGCATTATCTATAATGCAAAGTAAAACAAACCAAAGTTTAAATCGTTGGAACAATTTAAAAGAAACCACTCGGTTATTTTTAAAACAGATATTTTTAAATGCGGAGATTTAACCACTCCTTTTAAAAGCTATCAGGTTCCTTCGGTTA
The DNA here is from genome assembly GCA_030015575.1 of Agapanthus africanus. NCBI lineage: Eukaryota > Viridiplantae > Streptophyta > Magnoliopsida > Asparagales > Amaryllidaceae > Agapanthus > Agapanthus africanus. Next base: position 236,349,260 of record JASDDO010000004.1, read on the forward strand.
TATCAAGTTCACTACGTTTATGGTTTCGCCAAAACCAGTCGTAGCCCTCCGTCGTTTCATTTGGGTATTCAGTAGTATTCAAGCTATGCATTTTGGCCAAAGTCAAGGCATAGTGTTTGGTAGCTACTGGGTTTTCATTTGTTGCATAAGATAGATGAGTTAGTTTGGGACAGTCGTATTATCATTTGACCAAAGTCAGGGGTATATACGGATGGGTTCAAATTGACAAGATAATGACGGGTAGAACTTGACATGTGACTTATGACATTTTGACCAAAGCCAAGGTCATAAGAGCATGGGGCAAAAACTGATATCGGGAATTTCTAAAGAAACTGAAATTTGCAAAGAGATGCATACCATTTGGAGTTTGATGAATGTTGGTAGGATTCCTTCAACATTATCATACGATGATATTTGGATCCCGATCCTACTGTGAGTATATGCTACTTATCAGGATATTCGTCGCTTAACGATCAATGCTATAAACCTAGTAGGTGTCCAGAAAAGTGTCAGCGGGGTTACGCCCCCAGAGAAAAGAGGTTCTTTAATTAAGGAACTTCGCGAAAGCGTTGGAAAACCTCCCTCGAAGTATCGACACCGGCCTGGCTGAACGGTTAAGCAAGTATTGTACGGTGAGAATAGTCTTGGCTAATTCTTCTTTTATGGTTTGAGGAAGGATTTGAGAAACAGTGGGAGCCATCCAGTTTAGATAAACTAAAAACCACTCTAAACTTGCAAGAGCATCATGCTAAAGAGTTTTCTTCTCTCTCTCCTAATTGCAGCGACCCTGAAAATGACTGGACTTAAGTTACTTTTAGAGAAAAATATACTGACGGGGCCAAACTATAAAGATTGGCTGCGGAATGTCAAGATGGCTTTGACCTATGACAAACTGGGGTACGTCCTCACCGCTACAGCACCTGCTGTCCTTGGTCCCAAATCCAGCAATGCGGATAAGGAAATCCGCAAAACCTGGGATTTAGATTGCGCGAGAGCCAAGTGCATCGTGCTTGCCTCGATGAACAATGAACATCAGAGGAGGCACGAGGATATGTCCTTAGATGGCATATTTCTCCATACAAAGGAACTTTATGGAGAGCAATCTCGTATAGCAAGATACGAGACCTCAAAGAAATTGTTTCGAGCGAGGTTGGCTGTCGGGTCATCGGTAGGTGAACATGTCCTACAGATGATCGGCTATATTGAAGAGCTCGCGGACCTTGGGACGACTTTGGATAATGAGCTCTATACAGACCTTGTTCTCCAGTCCCTTCCTCCCACCTACGCCCAGTTTATCCTCAACTTCAATCTTCAAGGAAAAGAAGTTGAACTTGCGGAACTCCTGAACATGTTAAGGAGTGCAGAGGGCACCTTGCAGAAGGCAAGGGAAACACCCGCTATGTTTGTTGGCGGTTCATCTTCTTCCGGGTCCAAGGCTAGGGCCAAAGGAAGGAAGAAGAAGGCCGCACCCAGACCTAGAGGAGGTGTTAGTAAGGTGGGAAAGAAGGGAAAGAAAAAGTTTACAGCACCGGTAGTTGGCCTGGATGAGTGCTTCCATTGTCACAGGAAAGGGCACTGGAAGAAGGATTGCAAGGCGTGGAACGCCAAGAACCAGGAACCGAAGCAGGCTGTGGCTTCGACTTCAGGTGTGTTTGTAATTGAGAATTGTCTGTCAATCAACTCTACTTCCTGGGTATTGGATACCGGGTCAGGATCTCATATTTGCAATTCATTGCAGGCACTGAGAAACCGTAGAGTGCTGAAGGAAGGTGATATGATCCTCAGGGTTGCTAACGGAGCTAGCGTGGGAGCTGCGTCCGTCGGGGATTATCACCTAGGATTGACGAGTAGACACATTTTGGTTTTACATAACTGTTATTTTGTACCCAGCTTAACGTGTAATATCATATCAGTTTCCTTGTTATCAAATAAAGGTTATGATTTCACGTTTGTAAGAGATGTTGTTAACATCCACCTTAATCATGGTTTGATTGGGTCCGGTACTCTAAATAACGGCATATATGTGTTAAACCAACTCCAAATTTTCAATGTCCAGAACACACTAAAAAGAAAGTCTCCAGATTTAAATAAAGCTTTCTTATGGCATTGTAGACTGGGTCACATCAATGAGAGAAGGTTGACTAAGTTGCATAGAGAAGGATATTTGGACACGTTCGAATATCAAACTTATGACACTTGTCAATCTTGTCTCAAAGGAAAGATGACAAAGACTCCATTCACTGGACAAGGAGTAAGAGCGAGCGAGCTCTTAGGACTCATACATAGTGATGTATGCGGTCCAATGTCTACACATGCGAGAGGTGGTTTTTCCTATTTCATTACTTTCACGGATGATTACTCAAGATACGGATTCATTTATCTGATGAAACATAAATCCGAGGCTTTTGAGAAATTCCAAGAGTATAAGAATGAAGTAGAAAACCAAACCGGCAAAAGTATAAAGACACTTAGATCTGATCGAGGTGGAGAATACTTGAGTGCCAAGTTCCTAGGTTACCTAAAAGAGAAAGGAATTCTCTCTCAGCTTACTCCTCCATACACTCCACAGCATAACGGTGTATCGGAGAGAAGGAATCGAACCCTATTGGATATGGTACGATCCATGATGAGTAATGCTGAGTTACCGCGATCTTTCTGGGGTTATGCGCTTGAATCAGCGGCATATCTTCTGAACAGAGCTCCTACCAAGACTGTGCCTACCACTCCATATCAGATGTGGACTGGGAAGAAACCCCATCTTCAGCATATGAAGATTTGGGGATGTCCAGCTTTTGTTAAAAAGCAGCATGTGGACAAGCTCGAGGCACGATCAGTAAAATGTATGTTTGTGGGATATCCAAAGAACTCCAAGGGATATTATTTCTATTACGCAGAGGAACAAAAGGTTTTTGTTTCTCGTAATGCCCATTTTCTGGAAAATCAGTTTTTAGAAAAGGAAATAAGTGGGAGCGAAATAGAACTGGAAGAAATTCCAGAACCACAAACTACTGCTGAAAGTTTGGTAGAACCAGAGGTTCAAGAAGAACAGAACATTCCCGCACCCCTCCGCAGGAGTAGTAGGCCGTCTCATCCGCCTGAGAGATACTACGGTTTTCTCATTGACGGGGATAGAGAGGATTGCATCATAGATGATGATGAACCTACTGACTTCCAGCAGGCCATCCAGAGCGGCGACTCGATACGATGGCTAGATGCAATGCGGACCGAAATGGAGTCCATGTACACCAACAAAGTATGGACTTTGGACTTTGCTCCAGATGGGGTAAAACCCATAGGATGCAAATGGATCTTCAAGAAAAAGATTGGTGTAGATGGACAGGTGGAAACCTATAAGGCTAGACTTGTTGCAAAGGGTTTTCGTCAAAGACCTGGTTTGGACTATGACGAAACCTTTTCTCCAGTGGCTATGCTCAAATCCATTCGGGTCCTTCTTGCTATTGCTGCCTTCCATGATTATGAAATCTGGCAGATGGACGTAAAGACGGCTTTTCTGAATGGAAATTTAGAAGAGAGCGTCTATATGGATCAGCCAGAGGGTTTCAATCAGAGTGGGAGCAGCGGGAAAGTATGCAAGCTGCTTAAGTCCATTTATGGACTAAAGCAGGCATCGCGGAGTTGGAACATCTGTTTTGATGAGACAGTCAAAGAATATGACTTTATCAAAAATCCAGATGAACCGTGCATATATAGTAAAGTTGTGGCCAGAAGTGTCGTATTCCTCGTCTTGTACGTGGATGACATTCTATTGATAGGAAATGACATTCCTATGCTACAATCTGTCAAAGGATTCTTGTCACACAGGTTCTCCATGAAAGACCTGGGTGATGCCTCTTACATTCTGGGGATCCGGATCTATCGTGATAGATCCAAGAGGATGTTGGGACTTTCGCAGTCCAGGTATATCGACACTGTACTGAAAAGATTCAGTATGGAAGATTCTAAGCGCGGTAATCTACCGGCTTGTCACGGAATCACCCTCTCCAAAGAGATGTCTCCCAAGACTGATTTGGAAAGGGAACGCATGTCTATTATACCCTACGCTTCTGCGGTAGGCTCTATAATGTATGCGATGTTGTGTACCAGACCAGATGTAGCTTACGCACTAAGCGTGGTAAGCCGGTATCAGTCAGACCCAGGGGAGAAACACTGGATAGCAGTAAAGAACATTCTCAAGTACCTGAGGAGGACTAAGGAGATGTTCTTGGTTTACGGCGGAAAAGACCTCAGGTTGGAGGCCTTTACTGATTCCGGCTTCCAGAGTGATAAGGACGATTCCAAGTCCATGTCGGGTTATGTCTTTACCCTCAATGGAGGGGCGGTGTGCTGGAAGAGCTCCAAGCAGGACACCGTTGCTGACTCGACGTTGGAAGCGGAGTATATAGCTGCTTGCGATGCCGCAAAAGAAGCAGTCTGGATGAAGAAGTTCCTAACAGAACTTCAGGTGGTTCCTACCATAGTTGATCCAATACCTCTGTATTGCGACAACAACGGAGCTATAGCTTTAGCGAAGGAACCAAGGTCCCATCAGAAGTCCAGACACATCTTAAGGCGGTATCACCTGATCAGGGAGATCATTGATCGTCAGGAGATCGAGGTTCGGAGAGTTGCTTCAGAAGAGAACATTGCTGATCCATTCACGAAGGCCCTTCCTCAGATTCAGTTCGAGAGGCTACTCGAGATCATTGGTCTACGATATGCCAGTACATGGCCCTAGTGCAAGTGGGAGATTGTTAGTGTTTATGCCCTAGAAGGCCATTACTGTATCATACTAGCTTGTATATTACTTAATGGAAGCTTGGGATATTCACATGTATATAACAGTCTTGCTAAACATGGTAGTATGCTACTTGGTTTTTCTATCTTAATATGTGAGTATACGTATTGATAGAGCTCTTAGGATCTTGCTTGTCTACCAGCGTTGTGATGGCAGTCACACTAGTGGGGGCTGGGTAGTCTACAAGCACATCCTTATTCAGGTCCCTGGTCGTTGGATTATCGAGACAGAGCATCGATACTCCGGAGTAGACTAGTGTGTACGCTTCTCATCCCAGTTGGGGAGATGGTCTGTCCCACAGCCATCAGTACGTCGTACTGGAGATAGTATACAGGTGCTCGTTAGGTTACGGGTACACCGGACAGGACTCACAGGGAACTGTTGGTTGGTTTGATACCAGTCGTCAGTGAACAGTTCCCAGGTGACATGAGTACAGCGTAGTCCGCAGACTTGACACTGCTACTTCGCCTCGAGTGTGTCCCACTGTTCTTAGATTGCTACCCTACCACGGCTCTATGGAGTCGTGCAAACAGGTAGCAGTTGGGTGCAGTCCCGAGCACTTGGAGGCAGTGGCGGTTAGACAGGATTCGTCCCTCCCGGTATTGGGAGTAGATATCGTGCTGTGTCAGAGAGCCATTACGCAAAGTCCCTGGCCAGGGCAAGCGAGATTTGCTGGTAGGTTCCAGTAGTTTCTCAGGGTGTAATGGGCTTCACTCCGACACGACTTATACCGCTATTAGGGGACTGACGCTTGCCGCCCCCCTAGGCCCGATATGCGATAGTCTTGGACGAACGGACCGGACTGTATGGAGATTGTCACATCAGACTCAGTAGGAGTTCGGATGGGTTTACTCATCGGCCTTCTTATCGACAATTACCTGGGGACCGTTACGTACAGCTAGTGCCGCTTGCGGTCTGTGGTTAAACCCACTGCCAGCGTTGTAGTCGAGTCTCTAGAGTCCCACACAGAGAGTTTCCTACTCCAGGAGAAACGATATAGAGGTTGCATGGTTTTGCGACAAAGGGTTCGGACGCATACGTGCGTTTACGCGCGTACGACTTTCGGACAGTTTTTACCAGTCGGCTTTGGTTTAAGCCAGTTACTGGTATCCGGTTATTGGATTTTTACAGTCTAAAGTTTTTCCGTATTTTTTACGGATCGGAGGGGCGTTCTCGTAATTACTCGAGAAGCTTCTAGAAGATGTGACTAAGGAGGTTTGTTTTGGAAAGAAAGTGAGTCATAGTGGTGATTCATTCACTTCATTAATGCACATTTATTGCTTAATGACTCATGTTAATGAATCATCACAAGATATTTTGTGAAGCATGCTTATTCATTTCCTTTATTGATTATTTGATAATAAGAATGCTTCATAATATTATGATACACTCTCTCTCTTCTCTCATTATCATATCACACATTCTCTCTCCTCAAGCTCTCATCTTCTAACCCTAATCCTTAATCCTCATGTGTTGAGATCAAAGGATTAGTTAGACTAAACAATCCATAACCTTCACTCTATATCATCCTCTCATCTTTGATTAGCAATCAAAGTTGATTAGTTACCTCAAGTTAGAGGTTTAGCTTGGAGTTTCGCTCTCGGGTGGATCGTCTACTACCTAGAGAAGGCCGAGGAGAACAAAGGAGGACGTAAAGAAGAAGGACCGGTTTCATTAGGTATAATCCCTATTCACTTGTGAGATGAAACTATAGAATACGGTTATTTAGAGTTTAGCTTCGATTCATGCGGTTAGTCGATGTTCGTTGTTTAAACTTGATAAGTTTTTGTAAATTCCGCCTCCCCATAATTACTGGGGTGTACTACATCGACTTACAGGTTGTTTGCGCATTTTTGTGTGATTTGTCTAAATCCGTCATTTTTCAAAACAAACCAATTATTTTCTCCCCTTTTTACCCTTCCCCCTTCTTCTCTTCTTATAATGGGTGACCTAAACAGAAGAACACTTGTCGAGCTTTGCTGTCCACAACCAGATATCTCTTGTTTTCGTAATCCCTTCGGTATACCGTCCGGCTCTTCCATGTCCATAAGAGATCATATAGAACAAGCAGGAAGAAACAGTTGGCCACCTCAGTCTAGGTCTTATCAACCGTATCCTAATCCTACACCTGTTTCAGTTGATACCCAGAGTGAGGAAGCCCCTAGACGAATGTCCATTGCTGAGCACATAGCTAGGGCTAGAGGCCAAAGTTTCAACCCGGACCAATATCAACAATCACCTCCACTTTCCAAAGAAGAGTTTGATAGCCAACCGACCAACCCATATCAATATTCTTCTTATCACAATGTTGACCCTACTCCCACCCAATTTTCGCAACCATTCTATTCCTATCAATCCAATCCGACTTTTCCACCTTCTCTAGACAGTTCTTCTAATCAGTCATTTCGGAGTTTTAATTATCCACAAGAATTTCAATCTTATACTGAAACCCCTTATCAACCCAAGACTAGTCTGGAGCAGACATTAGAAAAAATTCCGGAATTGTCAAACCAAATTAGGAAGGAAACAACAGAGTGGATGCAAGCAAAGAATTTCAAACCTGCCCAAAAATTTTCAGTATATGATTCGGGCATAGGACAAAATAAGAATTTGGGTAGTGAGACAGAACTGTACACCCTTCCTAATCAAACCTCCCCATTCCAAACTGAAATCCACAACTCCAGTTTCATAGATTCATCAAGTACACCAAATAGAATGTCTGATAAGTTGTGTGACTTTGTAGTGTTTGATTTACCCGACTGTGAAGGGTCCATTTCAAGTGAAACCATACCCAACCCTTGTGATCTCTACACCTCCACTCTTGAACCAAAACTGGTGTTTGAGAATTTTAACCTTCATTTGAATGAGGTGATTGACGTTGGGAATATATTGATTGATGAACCCGAAATTTTGGATGATTTTGTCCTACCAATTCATCAAATCCTTTCACTTCCTTATGGTCATCATCTTGAGCCTTTAATTCTTCCCGAACCCCAAATATGTCATAAAGTTGATGATAAAGGTATACCCGAAGAAATACAGCCTCCATCTTCTACATCTGGTACAGCAACACTCGACACACCAATTTGTTTACCCATTTCACTTTCTATTTTCTCCGGTTCTTCTTCTGTTCCTATAGTTTCAGTGAGTTTGATGAATCACAATCTGTTAATTCAAGATCAATAGTACCAGAAATTCAACTTGATTTAGATATTTTTGAAAATGAGGTAGATGAGATTTTCGAGTCCTCTACCTCAATGATTTTTTATGAATCAAGTAGGATAAATTCTGGCACAAAACTCTTTGACAGCAAAATGTTCAATCACACCATTGATAAAAGTTTTGAAGAACTTTTTGCTGACGAACTTGAATTTTTAAACAATACGGATTTTGTGATTGATCAATCTCCACCTATAGAGGTTGAACCTCCACCATTCCTTCTTCCTAATCATTCATATTCATCCTCATTCTTTCTTTTCTCTAATTTCAAACCCTTTCCAGACCACCTCTTATCCTTTCCCCATTTTTTCTTGACTCGATACAACACATTCTTCCACCAACCTATACGCTATACTGATAAAATCTTTGAATGGTTGGTGTTAACTTTTGGTCTTTGTAAAGTCTTATTTTGACCAAATGACTCACCCCCTCTTAAAATGCTTCGTATTGTCTAACTCATGTTTAAGGGGGTATATTTTTGGCTCTTGAACATAACTTTTGTCCTCAAAATTTGTGAGCCAAAAAAATAAGTTTGGGGGAGAATTTTCACTTTCATATATTCTTGCCCCCATTAATAATGTCCTCCCAAGCTTACAGGTTTTAGTGATCCAGCAGATAGCAACAGTGAGGACACTGTTGAAAACAGGTTTGGGGGAGGTTTGTGCTTATTTACACATCAATTTGCATCATATTTTGTATAAGCACAACATTTTCAAAAAAAAATTAAAAAAATTTTCTTTTATAACAAAAGAGTAGAAAGTGAAAAATTACATTCAAAAGATAGAAATAGTTTAAGAAAACCAAGAAAATTAGAAGTTTTCTTAAACGAACTGGTAATAAGTAGTTATGAGCCGTTGTCCCAAGGGTTAGTAAGATGAAGGAAGTCACTAATCTAAGGATAAAAATAAGTCTGAAAAATAGTTTCTATTCTGGAAGCCAAACATTTGAATATTGATACCCTACTATATGCACTTACATACGTCTTGAAACTCGGGATAGTAGAGGATACCTTGAAATGCTCTTGTCTAAAATCCAAAGTATGAAGGAAATGAAAAAAATGAAGAAAATATAAACATGGTGAAAAGAAAAATGAACACTGGTTTTGTTATCGCCAAGGCAGTAATAAAAAAAATATAGCAAGGATGCTTCATCACCTAGTGCCTTAGACCAACTGGTTTGGGAGTCACTGCTAAGCCTTAGGTGGTGCAAGATGAGGAAAACATCTAATCTGCAAGCACATGAATAATCGGTCGGTTAGTACCTCAAGAAGTATTAACGGTCATATGAAAATGTGTGAGCAAATCTAAATATTCATCAAGTTAAAAAGTATTAAGGTAGATGGACAAGAGTATGATAGCTTGAATTGAATTCTCCGAGTGTAGGGATGTCCATTTCACACACGTAGGGGTATATGATCGATGTTTGGATGAAAGGTAGGATTGAAGAATAAGACGATGTTGTATTGTGGGATGATGTGATTTCTAACATCTTTTCATGACTATTAAGATAGGGCTCATAACAACTGAAAAGCTAGTATTAGTTGGAAACTCTTATTTTCAAAGTCTTTGTTTTATGGTTCTTATCTTTATATGTAAATTTTACCATCTCTCTTTTGTTATAGGATTTTGTGGGTGTAATCCACTGAAAACCCTCAAGAGATAACACTCCTCCTACTAGGGACACCTAGAGGTTTAATGGCTTGTTGCACGTGCTCAGTGCAATCGTGTTTGCCTACGAAAGTGTGCTTAGTTTTCTCCTTCTCTTGAATAAACTAGTTTGCTCGGGACGATCAAAGATAAGTTTGGGGGTATTTGTTCAGTTGATAAAACTGCACATTTGTTATTACATTTTTCCTACTATTTCTATATTAGAAAAGGTGTTTATTATAATATATGCTACATATAAGGGTTTATCTGTAAAAATAATATTTTCCATGTGTTGATATATTATAATTAGCATTTGGTAGGAAAATGTATGCAATAAAATATCGTTGACCAAATCCTATGAAGAAAAAGTCTACTAAATATCATTTGAGTTGTTGTGCAGAATGTTTCCAAGTTGTTGTGCAGAATTTTTCCAAGACTAAAATCAATGAAATCAAGTTGTTAAAGAAAACCTGCCTAATTAAGAAAGCAAAACTTGGAGATCAAGTCTGGAAGCAACTACGAGAAGATTTCAAAGATCCAAAGATTCCAGAGAAGTCCACGTGCCAAGTAGAGAGAAGCTACTGAAATAAAATCAAAGGCTCTGATTAAATGGTCGCGGATTCACGGCCATACCCCCCTTGGGCCGCGGATCCGCGGCAATCTTGAAGAATTAAATGTTGCAAATTTTTGGCGAGAATCTCTACTGTTAACTTCCATATTTGGAAGCATGGGTTCTGGTTTTGGACTATAAATATGGACCGAGAGCCTCTTGGAAAAATCATCAAGTCGACGAGATCACGAAGTCTAAGACGGCTCACGTATCCAGACTGATCATCAACTGTTCGTCTACCTCCTTGGAAGAGATCAAGAAGCAACTAGAAATTGTAATCATTTTCTAAGGATTCAAAGTGTAATGAATATTGTTGATTAATAAAGGTAGCTTTCTTTTTCTTATTCTATTTCTTAGTAGTTTAATTATGCATTTTCTCTCCATCTCTTTTTCTCCCAACATACGCGAGTAATTCTCCGCTTGTTAGGGTCGTAGGATTAGGGTAGGCTAATGGATGATGAACATCTCTAAACCCTTTTTAAGTCCTATAAAGTTTATGAACTTTATCAAAAGAATCATTAACATCCTAATCGGGCGCGCTAACAATTCTTTGTTAGTTCCGACCGCGATTAGAGATTAGATTAATGATTGTTTTGGTAAAGGCTAGATATGAACGGAGTTCCGTGTCAAGATAAGGGTTAAGAGTGGGATTCCTTTTCCCTCCAGAAACCCTAATATACACGCATCACCGTCGTTCTAGTTTTAAATCTATTAAAGGATAAGAAGGGTAACTTTAATTAATCATCCATAACTACTAAATCCTAACGAACCCTACAAGCCCCCTTATTATATTAACTACATCCCTAAAATAATCTAGATCTATATTTTTTCATTCTTGCTTAACGTAGATCTAGAAACCATTCTTCAAAATTCTTTATCCATCCTCTCTTTCTCAACACATCTAAAGTAAGAGTAGAAGATTTAACGTTTTCCTGAGGACGACCAGTACTCACCTCGGTCTAGCTACGCGCGACACCGTTCTGATTGCGGTTAACTACAAACACACTTTTTTTCACAAACCAATCAACCGCCTCATTTGTTTAAGTGTTTAACACTATTTTGAGTGGTCTGTCCCTAGTGTTTAACACTGTTTTAAGCGCATCACGTGGGAACACGTGATCGCCAAATATCCTCTAGTGTTTAGCACTATGTTAAAAACCAAGCTTAGCCCAAATTGGCTAAGTTTTTCAGAGGAAAATCTCCCCTTCAACTGAACCTTAAAATCTAGAGCTATAATGAATGGTTAGTGCACAGCTAAAGACAAAATGTTGTCAGAGCCCCCAAACCCCTGTTTAGCATTGCTAAATAATAGGGGGGCTAAACCCAGACAAATGATTCAACAGTCCAAACAAAGGTCCAACATTTTGAACCTAATTAGACTTAGCCCAAGTTGGCCATAAGTCCTCAATTTAGATTTAACTGAGCCAATGTGCTCATAATCTAATTAAATGATCTTAGTTTCAAATTGGACTACAGATTTCCCAATCAACTTGGGTTCAAGGGTACATCTCTTCACTCCTTTGATATTTGTCGTTGTAATCCTTCAACGTCTTCGGAGAGGTGATGAGTCCTGATAACCAATCATTCCATGGACTGTGGGGTCCTTAAACTCATGGACTATGATGTCCTTAACCTGGACTGTGGAGTCCTTAAGCTCATGGACTATGATGTCCTTAACCTGGACTGTGGGGTCCTTAAGTCCATGGACTATGATGTCCTTAACCTGGACTGTGAGGTCTTTAAACTCATGGACTATGATGTCCTTAACCTTTACAGACTATGATGTCTTTAAAATGGACCGAGATGTCCTTAAACTAACATGGACCATAATGTCCTTAAACTAATGGACCGCAATGTCGCTAAACTAAAAAATAGAGCCCAAATGCTCTTTTGTTGGATCTAAATGATCCTGTTGAGTAGATCTTAGTCTAAAATTAGAATAACGTATCCTCAACGAACATTTAAGTTGATCTTAGTCTCAAATGATACTAACGTATATTTAAACCCAACCCCAAACCCAAATCTAAGAAGATACAGATTTGGACTAATCCACGCCCTACGAGCGACAACATAAATTAGTCTCCGTATCCAATCCACGGGCAACCAAAAACAAAACAAATACCCACGACACGAAGTGACCATCTAGAGAAGGAGAAAGTGGTTGCCGCGATGCCATAGCATAATTAACTGCATGGGCTTGCGCCTGCAGGGAAGAGCGTCTCCACAATAAAAAAAAAACCTCAACGAGGGGGAATCTGATGAAGTCTACAACATCGGCCGCATCCGTTTAAACCTTTGATACATGGTGTCATAAATCAACTTGGCATCTTCGGAGAGGCGGACGGATAGCACCAATTAGCATCTACCCCCAAATTCAGGCAAGACGAACCTACGCGGTTCCTTCTCTGTGTTCGGAGGAGAACAGTGCCGATCTTAGCGCACTCTGGGAAGCGGGGTGTGACAGGGTTTGTTTGGTATCAGAGCCATAGGATTTAGGTTAATCGGGTTTGATTCTTTTGTATTTGGGTATTGGACCTAATACACGAATCAGAATACTCGTAACTAGGAGCATGTCATGCCTTATTGCTATCTTGCCATCCTTGAATCTATAACTATCTTTCTTCTTATATCCTGTTTGTTGAATCTTGTTTATCTTGCTAATCCTCTTCGGTGTTTTGGCTTCAGAATCATGGCGGACAGAAATTTGCGATCGTACCATAGGCATGTTGATGACGCCGCTTTGCTTGGAGTAATTCGTGGGATGCTGGAGAACCAGAAGCGGCAGACCGAGCTGAACCAGCGGCAAGCCGAAGATTTTCAGGAAGGTTTGCGGACCGTTCAGCAGTCCGTAAACAATGTTGCGGCCAAACCAGAGGAGCGTGTAGGTACCGTGGCAGATTTCAGGAGACTTGGTCCGTCCGTCTTCACTGGTCTGGAGGAGCCGTTGCCAGCAGTGCAGTGGCTGGTTGATACGAAGAATTTGCTCGTTGCGGTACAGATTCCAGAGAACAAGAGAGTAGATGTTGTACGCATCCAATTGGTTGACTATGCCTATGAATAGTGGCTTGTAGAAGAGACCCGCTTGCCCAAGCCGATCAGTTGGGCAGATTTTTCGAAGAGTTTCTTGGAGAAGTTCTTCCCGCAGACTGCATGGGAGGAAATGGAAGAAAAGTTTATCAGTTTAAAGCAGAACGGCGTACCCATGGATATACATGCTGCTGAGTGGACACGGCTCAGTAGATTCGCTGGACCTTTGGTTGCTAACGATGTTAATAGGGCAAGGAGGTTCATGCGCAGTTTGGACGTGGAAATCCAGAGGCACATCATATCTTTGGAATTGACCACTTTCTCTCAAGTTCTTAAAGTAGCTCAAGAGCAGCAGAGCTTATCAGCGAAGACTGGAGGTACGCAGCAGCAGGCAGTTGCAGTGCGGAAGCCAGCTTTTTCGCCGAACCGAGCGCCTATACGCAGAGGTATTCCGGTGAACCGACGTGGCGTAGTATCGATGAAGAAGCCCGTCGTACCCGAGCAGAGAAGAAGAATGATGTGTGACTTTTGCCATCTACCCGGACATCAGCAGAAGGATTGTCGGAGGAAGCTTGGACTTTGTTTGGTTTGCGGATCAGCTGATCATACTATTAGTGTTTGCCCGTCGAAGCTTCGTTTGAAGGATGATGTTCAGAGGCCACCACAGAGGCAGTTTCAGGGGCAGAAGCAGTTAACTCAGGGACCAAATCAAGCTCGAGCCTTTACCCTGACAGCTGAAGAGGCCAAGGCTTCAGATGAAGTTGTTTCAGGTATCCTACTTGATCATGATTTTCCCACATTAGTATTATTAGATTCTGGTGCATCCCATTGTTTTATGTTGTCCAAGTTTATTGCTGCACACTCGATTTCTTGCACGACCATGTCTAGTTGTCGGAATATACACACTGGGAATGAGAAGATCATAGCTAGTAGAGAATGTAAGGATTGTTCAGTTGTTACTTGTGGACGGGAGTTATTTGCAGATTTTTTGGTGATCGATACCGGAAGCTATGATGTTGTCTTGGGAATGGATTTTCTCAGCACTTTCCATGCTCACATTGATTGTAGGGCAAAGAAAGTGATTTTCCAGATTTCCGGACATCCGGAGTTTGTTTTTGCTGGAGGAAGCAGTTATGTCAGGCCAGTCGAGTTTAGGGCTAGGCCGACAAGCAATGTTCTTTCGTCAATGGAAGTTGATAAGGAGGAAGTTCCAGCTGTAGTTCGAGAGTTTACGGACGTGTTCGAGGACATCTCGGGTTTACCGCCAAAACGAGATGTGGAGTTCGCAATCGATCTTGTTCCTGGTGCAGCGCCAATCTGAAAAGTGTACTATCCGATGGCACCTGTGGAGTTGGAAGAAGTTAAGCAGCGCCAATCTGGTCTATTCGAGGAGCATTGAAGAGCATGCGGAACACTTGAAGATCGCACTGCAGACATTGAGGCAAGAAAGATTATATGCAAAAATGAGCAAGTGCGAGTTTTGGCTTGAAGAAATGAAGTTTTTGGGGCATGTTGTATCCGGAGATGGAATCGCCGTTGACCCTGAGAAGATTGCAGCAGTTCAAGACTGGCCAATTCCGAAGAATGTAGCAGAGATCAGAAGCTTTCTTGGACTTGCCGGGTATTACAGAAGGTTCGTGGAGAATTTTGCCCGTTTGGCTAAGCCTTTGACCAAGCTTACGCGAAAGGAAGTACCGTTCGTATGGACGGATAAGTGTGCGTCAGCTTTTGAGGCGTTGAAGCAAAGGTTGATAACCGCTCCTATTTTGACCGTACCAGACAGTTCCGGAGGATTGGTGATTCACAGCGACGCATCTGGGAAAGGTTTGGGATGTGTTTTGATGCAGCATGGGAAGGTTATAGCTTACACATCGAGACAGTTGAAGATCCATGAGAAGAATTACTCAACTCATGATTTGGAGCTTGCAGCAGTGATTTTCGCTTTGAAGATTTGGAGACACTCCTTATTGGGCGAAAGGGTCGAAGTATTCACCGATCACAAAAGACTAAAGTATGTGTTCATACAGAAAGAGCTTAACATGAAGCAACGTAGATGGTTTGAGCTGATGGCTGACTACGATCTTGATCTTAAGTACCATCCAGGGAAAGTTAATGTTCTTCCAGATGCGCTTAGTCGGTTGCCAGAAATTCGGATGTTGACTGCACAGAAGGAGCTTATCGAAGACTTTCGGAGATTCGAGCTGGAGATCATACTACTGCATTCTTCAGGACAGTTGATGCAGCTGCAAGTACAGTCGTCGTTGATCGATAATATTAAAGCAACGCAGTCACAGGACCCAAGATTGCAGAAGTTTCGAGAACAAGTTGAAGCTGGACTTCGAACGGACTTGTTAATTCATGAAGATGGTTCGTTGCGATATGGTAGCCGTTTGTGTGTGTCGAAAGGAGATATTCGCGAAGAAGTTATGAAGGAGGCACACAGTTCCGCGTATTCCGTACATCCAGGAGGCACGAAGATGTACCGTGATCTAAGACAGCATTTCTGGTGGGAAGGCTTGAAAAGGGAGATCACCCGTTTTGTAGCGAAGTGCTTGGTGTGTCAATAAGTTAAGGCTGAACATCAAAGGGTAACTGGTTTATTGCAACCACTTCCGATTCCTCAATGTAAGTGGGAACATATAACCATGGATTTCGTGACAGCTTTACCGCGGAGTCCAAAGGGCAACAATGCAATTTGGTGATTGCTGATCGATTAACCAAGACAGCTCATTTCATACCATTTGGAGTTGGTCAGTCAATGGAAGCGTTGGCAGAACGGTACATGCAAGAGATTATGAGATTGCATGGAGTACCTATGAGCATCATGTCCGGCCGTTACACCCGATTCTTATCACACTTCTGGAGGAGTTTACAGGAAAGTTTGGGGACGCGATTGAAGTTTAGCACATCTTGTCATCCTCAGACAGATGGCCAGTCGGAGAGAACGATCCAAACTCTTGAAAATATGTTGAGAGCTTGCATGTTGGACTTCAAGGGTTCATGGGAGGATCATCTACACTTGGTGGAGTTTTCGTACAACAACAGTTTTCAGGCGACTATTCAGATGGCTCCATTTGAAGCATTATATGGTTGCAAGTGTCGCTCACCTATTTGTTAGGACAATGTTGGAGAATGAAGATTGTTGGGACCGGATTTGATCGTGCAAACAGTAGAGAAGGTTAATTCTATACGTAATCACATGAAGGCAGCACAAGATCGGTAGAAGAGTTGAGCTGACACATTGAGAAGACCTCTAGAGTTCATTGTTGGTGATCTAGTATTCTTGAAGATATCACCTACTAGAGGAATGATTCGTTTTGGGAGTCGAGGCAAGCTTAGTCCTCGATTCGTAGGGCCTTTCGAGATTATGGAGCGTGTTGGAGAAGTGGCTTATCGATTGGCGTTACCACAATCTTTGGCGAATGTTCATGACGTGTTTCATGTATCTCAACTCCGTAAGTATGTTCGAGATGAAACACACGTGCTGGATCATTCGGAGCTGACGTTAAGAGAGGATTTGACTTTTGAGGAACGACCGATATCAATTGTTGATCGAAGAGAAAAGGTCCTTAAGAACAAGGTTATCTCTCTCGTACTTCTTTCTTAGGGAAATTGCTCGCATGGAGAATCGACTTGGGAACGAGAAGACGAGATTCGACAGAAGTTTCCACACCTATTTCTGTAGTTTCATGGTTGTTTATCTTTTCTTGTTTTGGGAATTTCGTGGACGAATTTCTTTTTGTAGTTGGGTATAATATAACACCCTAGTTCATTTATACCAGTTCTATTTTGAGTATTTATTTATTTATGGTATTTTCCTGATTTACTGTGTTTTGGGTGCGAATAGTGTATTTGACATCGGTATTTGCATCCGACCCGACCCGCTTGCTGGAAACCCGTCTTAATTCCGGTTTATCATTTATCCCGACTTGTTATATGGATCCGTGCACTTTCATATTTTTTTATAACTGCATTATATCTGGCATCTGCATTTTTAATATAACATTTAAAGTCAAATAAAATATTTTAAAAATATCCAGCATGGCCTGCATGATACCCCTAACCCTGGCGTAGCATCCGCGCATCTTGTTCTTGACCCGTTCAGTGAAACGGACTTATTTGGATGGTTACGCGCACGTATGTGCATCCGTTCTTGGGGGTATGCATTTTCGTTATCCGGATATCCAATTTTGGTTTTGGTTGACACGTATATTTTCCGTATTTTGAAACTGGATTTTTAGACCGGACCTGGGTGCATTTTGGAGTAAGTTTGTATTTACCAAAATATCAAATTTTATTAATATTATATTTTAAATATTTTAACAGTTTAAAATTTAATTAACTAAAATATATTTTTAAAATTTAAAATCCTAACTAAAAACAAATTTCTCTCTCCTCTCGCACTCTCTCTCTCTCCCCCCTCTTGATCCCTCTCTCTCACCGGCTCTCTCTCTCTCCTCTCACCGGCTCTCTCTCTCTGTCTCTTTATCTCTCCTCTCGATCACATTCTCTCTCTCTCTCTCTCTCTCTCTCTCTCTCTCGTGATCTCTTCCTTCTCCTCACCACCAGAGCTTTCCCTACACCAAGAAACCCCAACAGCTTGCTCGCAACCTCACTGCCCTTCACCGTGAAACCTCGCCGGAAAACCCTCAACAGCCTATCAACGACATCATCCCCTTGCAGCCTCCTCTAACCCCAATGAGCACCAACCCCTTCTTCTTTTTCTTCTTCTTCTTCTTCTTCTTCTTCTTTTTCTTTTTCTTTTCTTGATTCTTGATCTTTTCCAGCGATCGCCGGAGTCGCGTCGCCGCTGCCGATCCGACGATCCAGTGAACGTACCTTGCCTGTGTGATTACCCTCTTGCCTTGCCTGGACCCGTCCCGCATGCCGCGTGTGCGTTGCGACGATTTACCGATGTCGGATGCGCCGTGCGTATCCGTCGTGTGATTCGATCGAGGTAGGTTAATCTTGCTACATGCTATACTACAATATACTGCACCCATTTGAATAATAGTATTACATATTGTTTAGTTATGCATCCATATTACAATTTTATAGTTTTCAGATACCCGTTTGCATCCATATGATTTAAAATATATATAACTACATCTATAGATTGTTAGTTGTATATATGCCCTAGAGGCTATTGTTGTACATATGATGTATATTATAGTAGATGCTTGGATATATATAGAGAGAGAGGACTTTCTTGCTCGATATGATAGTAAGCTATCTGGTTTCACTTTGTCTTAACATATTGACTTGTTTTGGTTTACTGTATTGCTCTCACATGTTGATAAAGCCCTTAGGATATGTACTTGACTACTGGGACTATGATGAGATCATACTAGTGGGGACAGGGTAGTCAACGAGTACATCTTATAACTGTTCCTAGTTGAGGGTGTATCGAGACAGGGCATCGATACACCAGAGTAGATTAGTGTATACGCATCTTGACCCATATGATGGGCGATGGATGATCCCATATCCATCGGTGTTTGACATCAAAGATGGTGTACGAGTGCTCAGTGGAGACTGGGTACACTGAACGGGCTCGCCGAGAACTCCTAAATGGTATTATACCTATCGTCAGATAGCAGTTCTCCGGTGACACCGGTACAGGTTACTCTGTAGACCCGAGATCGTCATAGAGTCTTGTGTGATTCCCACTGTGCTTTGATTTCCGCCTTACCACGTCCAAGAGGGCATGCAAAACGGTGGCTTTTGGCTATAGTCCCGAATCACATGGAGGCAATGAGCGATAGGAGGGGTTTCGTCTCACCCGGTATAGGGAGTTGATATTGTGCTGTGTTCGATTGCCTACAACTGGAAGTCCCTGGCCAGGGATGATATGGAGTGCTGCTAGTAAGAGTTATCAGTAGTTTCTCGATCCGTTATGAGCCTCACATCGACACGACTTATCGGTTACTGGGGTCTGACGTTTACCACCCCTAGACTTGATATACGACATATGGGACGAAGAGACCGGACTGTACGGTTGTGTTACTGATTGGATTCACAGGAGAATGTACGGCTTGCTTTTTGATCTTCTGATCACTCAATAACTGGGTGGCTGTTACGTTTAGCTGACCGCTTGCAGCTTGTGGGTGTTTTGATATGATCATCACCTACTGTCGGCGTATTGACGATTCTTTAGAGTCATACACAGAGGTTTCCTGGCTCAGGCAAAACGGAGTAAGAGCGCATATGTAATATGTGCGGGACCGAGAATAATACGATATGAGATACCGTATTCTATTCTCGCGATAAGAGATATCGGTCGGGTATATGTGATATAGCCGGGTCATCGGATCAAGTGTTGATTCGATGAATTGGTATATGTTATATTAGTCGGTTATATGCAATATAGCTGGATTGTCGGATCAAGTGTTGATTCGATAATTTGATGTATAATTATATATGTGATATATTACATTACGTCAACTAATATAAGCTCGCTTTATTGATTCATTTTCGCACTGGATGATACATTGATGTATATGCGATATATTTTAATTGTATTATTTTCTTTTGTTAAAAAATATATTGTATATGTGATATATAATATTGTAACATGTTAGGGTTACAAATGCAACATGGTTTTAGAGTTTAAACCTAATTAGGGTTTGGATTAGGGTTAAGCTTTGGATGAGCTTTCATGAAGCTTCAAGAAGGTTTGACTTTTGTCTTCATCCTTTGATATTTTGTGAAGATATTTGTTGACCCAACCCAAACCCTTAACCTATGGTTTATTCTCTACAAGGGTTAAGGCTTTCATTCTTAACCCATGGTTGCAATTTTAACCACAACAATAATTCATTATTCATCACAAAAGGATTAGCTTTTTCTTCTTCTTCTTGCTCTTGAAAAAGCTTTCTAGCTTTTTGAGTTGTGGTGATTAAGTGTGAGAAATTGAAAACAAAAGAGAGCAAATTCCTAGTTCATCATCCCCATCTATTATAGCCACTTAGATTAGGGTGTTCACTTCTCTAATAAGTTCATTAGTGAAGTGTAAAGTTGGGTTAGAGATTCTTCAAGGTAGATCATCTTAGATCAAGAAGACTTCAAGAATGATGCATCATTCACCTCTTGGAGCCTCACGAAAGTCGGATTTCTTGATGATCACAGCGAAGGGACATCAACACAGAGCTTATTAAGTGAAGGAATGGACTACAAAGGTTGTAATCCTAATCTCTTTAGTTCTTTGTATGTGATACAAACTTGTTACCCTAGAATTTCTAGTAAAGATTCATGGTTTTCTTGCTTTGAACCTCTCTAAATTTTAAAGTGGCATGAGTGATTCTACCAAACCCTAGACTAGGTGCAAGGGAAGCCCAACAGTGGTATCAGAGCCTAACTAGAATTTTAGAAACGGTGTTAAAACAATTACGAAAACGAAATCGACTCCGAAATACGGTATTATGAAAACCCCATTTTGCTCTCTGTAGATTTTGTAAAAAGTCCTTTAAAAAATTTTCAAACAGGTGCAGAATGATATATGGGCTATCTAATGAACATGGGTGAAATACGGAGGGAGGGGCTCAGAATTTGGCCGAGACCCAGGCCAATAATTCCGGCCTGGCCAGCCCCCTAGGCTCCTCTGCCCCCCGTATTCCTCCTGTGCCATGGGGTCTTCATTTTGGGTTTCCTAGTATTGTTTATTTAGCCCAATTTTCATGTGATGATTAGTTTGACCTAGGGCTAATTCGTAGTGCTTCGTAGTCGTATAATTTAATACTGTATTGGTAACCTTAACTATTTTTAGCAGTTCGATCGAACTTCGCACACCACATTTTGTACCCCGCTGAAATTTCCAAGTGTTGTAATTTTCCGAAGTTGATTGTACTCGTAAAATCATGCAAGTACCCCTATGAACCCCCTTGAATACTATACTAACCTTAACTCGATTCTATGCCCACGGAACCGCGAACGAATCCTAGGGTATGCCGTAGTTCCGTGGTGTCATAGGTGAGGCATTGGTTAACTCCTTCTATGGCTGGTCCATGGACACTGTGGCACGGTTTTTGAGTGTTTCGACTTTTCTCAAGTGTTGAGCTCACGGGAGTAATTTGTGAGTGTATGTTGATTCGATCGAAACGTTAAACATCGTCTTGATATTTTGTGATTGTGATACAATATGTGGAATTCATATTGTTAGGCATGAAATCCGTAATATGTGATGTTTCGGGTTTACGATGTCTAAGGAGTTTTTGGATTCCAAATGTTGTAGTTTTTCACTTTCTTTTCTGCGACCGTAAGTGTAGTATGTCGGGTATTGCCGGCTTCGTTGTTATACATCAACGACAATCGGGATACGCATACTTTCTTACGTTGATGATATGAGATATTATGTGTTGCTGTGATATGTTATATTGGATTGTCGTGTTCTGAATAGCCGAGGGTTTTATGTGAGATGTGGGTTTTTATTTTCATTCATGTAAAATTCATTGTATGTAATATTCTTTTATTGGGGCACTTCCGGGTTGAGGATGATGTCACCATTGTATATTATTTACTTTTCCGCATTAGGTAGACCCAAGGAGGGGAGCATAAGTAACCGGGTTCTAGGGTCCAGTGGGAGGCCATCTCGAGGAGTCGAGACCGGGTCTCCTAACCCTGAAATTGACAGCTTTACTTGCCACTCTCGTAGGGGTCTAGGGATGTAGGTTTGGTTATTCATCGCGACCGTGGAATCCTTGTTTTATACAGGCTCAAAATAAAATACGGACCTCCTAGTATATCCAATATTTCATATGTTTCTTCTGCTGCTGATATACTGTGATGTGATCATATTATATGCGTGAGACGAATGCTTTATTATTGTATATATGATATATAATAAACGTTGCTTATGTTTTACACCCGCGCTAGTCCCGTCCCGCTATGTCGTTAGTTAAGTAACCTAACGGTGCATAACGGAACATTGTGGCGAATGCGGATGACATAAGCGTACGTTGTATTTTCATTTCTTCTGTGATGCTTAGGAAGCATAAATGATGGGATTTATTAATGAGATTAATAAAAGAAAAGAAACCTAAAAGATGTTTTAGAATCAAATTTTCAAAAAGGATAGCTACAGTTTTTGCTTTGCATTGTGGTATATGTGATATACCCTGCACCTTATTCGATGAGGAAAGAGCCGAGATCCCTTCACCAGGAGTGACCTCTTTAGCAAAACTGGCAGATGCTACAAAACTCATGGTTTAGTTTTTGATTGCTTCTATAGTTCTTGCTTTGCAACGCGGTATTTGAGAAATATCCTGCACCTTATTCGATAAGGAAAGAGCCGAGATCCCTTCACCGGGAGTGACCTCTTTAGCGAAACTAGAAAAGTCTCAAAAACACTCCTTTTTCAAAATCACTTGTTTCTACAACGATATCAAGTTTTTTTTCTGAAAAACCTGCGTAGCCGTCCGTCATTTCAGAGAAGTCCTACTTAGTATTCGCGCTGCGTTTGTTGACCTCTGTCAAGGCGTAGTGTGTGGTAGCTAATTAGTGTTTATCTGCAAAAACATGAGATGTGATTGTTTTAGGGTAGTCATATGACCTTGTTGACCTCCATTAAGGGCCGTGCGGATGGGTTTAATTCAATCAGGAAATGGCGGGTTGAACTTGACTAGTACCCTGTGGTTTGTTGACCTCCGTCAAGGTCATAGGATGCTAGGGGTAAAAGCATTATTGGGGATTTCAAGTGTTGAAATTTGCAATGAGATTGCATACCTTCTATGAGATAGTTGGATCCCGATACTCACTGCGAGTAAGAGTTACTCCTGAGAGAGTTTTACACAGAACAATTAACCGATCAAGTAGGTGTCTAGAAAGGTGTTAACGGGGTTATGCCTCTAGGAAAACGAGATTTATTTTAATTAGGTCAGTGCGAAAGCACGGGGAACCTCCCTCAAAGTACCAACACTGACCTGGCTAAAAGATTGGCGAACTTGTAAAGTGTAATTAATCCCGGCTAGTCTTACCTTTTAGGGTTTTAAGGAAGATTTGATAAAAAGCAGTGGGAGCCATCCTGATTAGATAAGATAATAACCAATCTAATCTTGTAAGAGCATACGCTAAAGTGTTTTCTTCTCTCTCTCCAGGTAGCGACCTTGCCAGGCCTTAATCAAGATAATAATATGGATGTATTGACTGAACCCGCTTTTTATACTGAGCAGGGGAACGTTGGTCCCGCTCCCACTTATAATTGTTATAAGTCTGAGCAGGGAATAGTAGAATATCTGGATTCTCACGCCACCCAAACGAAGAATATGCATATTGATGCATCTTCTTCGGGTGTGTTTGTTATCGAGAATTGTTTCTCAGTTCATTCTACGTCCTGGGTATTAGATACCGGATCAGAATCCCACATATATAATATGTTACATGGGCTACGGAATGGTAGAGAACTAGGAGAGGGTGATCATTCCATAACAGTATGGAATGGTGTAAATGTTGCAGCCAAAGCAGTTGGCGAATATCACCTTGTGTTACCAAATGGTAATACATTGATTCTGAACGAATGCTATTACATTCCGACCCTGATATATCAGTTTCTTTATTGAGTAAAGAGGGATATAATTTTGTAGTACAAGATAATGTTATGAACATCTTCCTGAATCAAAAGTTGATTGGATCAGGCTCGTTAAATAATGGCATATACGTTCTCAATCAAACTACAGTTCTTAATGTGCAAAACACACACTAGAGGAAGAGTTCAGAAATGAGCGAATCCTTCTTGTGGCATTGTAGACTAGGTTATATCAATGCGACACGGCTAGCTAAGTTGCATAAGGATGGATATTTGAATCTGTTCGAATTTTCATCTTATGATACTTGCCAGTCATGTCTCAAAGGCAAGATGACCAAAACTCCGTTTAGTGGACACGGAGAAACAGTTACAGAACTCTTGGGACTGATACATAGTGATGTATGTGGTCACATGTCTACACATGCCAGGAACGGTTCTTCCTACTTCATTACATTCACTGACGATCTCTCAAGATACGGACATGTGTTCCTTTTGAAACACAAGTCTGAAGCTTTTGAGAAATTCAGAGAATATAAGAATGAAGTAGAGAACCAAACGGGCAAAAGTATTAAGATCTTACGATCTGATCAAGGAGAAGAATACTTGAGCAATGAGTTCCTAGATTATCTAAAAGAGAATGGGATTCTCTCTCAGCTTACTCCTCTTTATACACCACAGCACAACGGTGTATCGGAGCGAAGGAATCGCACCCTATTAGATATGGTACGTTCTATGATGAGCACTGCTGAGTTGCCTATTTCCTTCTGGGGGTATGCGCTTGAGACAGCTATATACTTATTGAATAGAGTTCCTACCAAATTAGTGCCTACCACTCCATATGAGATATGGGAGGGGAAGAGATCATGTCTTAATTATGTTAAGATATGGGGTTGTCTGGCCTATGTTAAAAAGCAAAATCCGGACAAGCTCGAGGCAAGGTCTGTTCTGTTTAAGTTTGTAGGATATCCCAAGCATTCGCGAGGACATATCTTCTACCACCCTGAGGAACAAAAGGTGTTTGTTGCTCAGCATGACACCTTTTTAGAAAAGGAATTTCTCGCTAAGGAAATGGGTGGCAAGGAGGTAGAACTGGAAGAGGTTCCAGCAACACAAACTACGACAGAAGATTTGGTGGAACCAGAGGATTCAGTAGTTCCTGACGAACCCCAGCCTCTCCGCTGATCTAGTAAGGTTTCTCATCCACCTGAGAGATACTACAGTTTTCTCATAGATGGTGGGAGCGAGGATTGCATCATGGAAGATGATGACCGACTAGCTTCGAGCAGGCCATCACGAGTGGAGACTCTGTGAAGTGGCTGGATGCAATGCGATCTGAGATGGAATCCATGTACACCAAAAAAGTATGGACTTTGGAAGTTGCTCCTGAAGGGGCAAAACCCATTGGGAGCAAATGGATCTTTAAAAAGAAACTTGGTGTAGATGGAAAAGTTGAGACTTACAAAGCTAGACTTGTTGCAAAGGGTTTTCGTCAACGACCAGGTGTGGATTATGACGAAACCTTTTCTCCAGTGGCTATGCTTAAGTCCATCCGGATCTTACATGCCATTGCTGCATACTATGACTACGAAATCTGGCAAATGGATATTAAGACTGCCTTTCTAAATGGTGATTTAGAGGGGTGTGTGTACATGACTCAGCCAGAAGGCTTCGTAGATAGTGGGAGCAGCGGAAAGGTGTGCAAGCTGCTTAAATCCATCTACGGGTTAAAGCAGGCATCGCGGAGTTGGAACATCTGTTTTGATGTGGTAGTCGAAGAGTTTGACTTCATCAAGAATGTAGATGAACCTTGTATTTACAAGAAGGTTGCAGAGAGTAAGGTTGTCTTCCTCGTATTATACGTGGATGACTTACTCTTGATAGGAAATGATGTTCCTATGCTGCACTCGGTCAAGCTCTTCTTATCACATAGATTCTCAATGAAAGATCTAGGTGATGCCTCCTGCATTTTGGGAATTAAGATCTATAGAGATAGATCTAAATGGATACTGGGATTGTCCCAATCCAGGTACATTAACACTATACTAAAGAGGTTCAGTATGGAAGAATCCAAGCGTGGGAACCAACCCACGATCTCTGGACTCACTCTCTCCAAAGAGATATCTCCCAAGACTGATTTGGAGAGAGCTCGCATGCAAGGGATACCCTATGCTTCAGCGGTAGGCTCTATCATGTATGCAATGCTATGTACCAGACCCGATGTAGCATACTCACTAAGTGTAGTGAGTAGGTATCAAGCAGATCCTGGAGTGAATCACTGGACAGCTGTGAAGAACATTCTCAAGTACTTAAGAAGGACTAAGGAGATGTTCTTGGTGTATGGTAACGGAGAACTCCAAGTGGAGTCCTTTACCAATTCGAGCTTCCAAAATGATAAGGACGACTCTAAATCGCACTCGGGATTTGTCTTTACCCTAAATGGAGGGGCGGTTTGTTGAAAGAGTTCCAAGCAAGAAACCATGGCAGACTCGACGATGGAGGCTGAATACATCGCTGCCAACGATGCTGCCAAAGAGGCTGTCTGGATGAAGAAGTCATCACTGAACTTGGTGTGGTTCCATCCATTGAGCATCCAATACCTTTGTATTGTGATAACAATGGAGCTGTAGCTTTGGCCAAGGAACCCAGGTCCCATCAGAAGTCCAGACATATTCTGAGGCGGTATCACCTGATCCGGGAGATAGTTGATCGCCGCGAGATCGAGGTCAGGAGAGTTGACACGAAGGACAACACTGCGGATCCACTCACGAAGGCCATTCCCCAGATACAATTTGAGAGATTCTTCGGGATGTTGGGTATGAGATACTACAACAGCTGGCCTTAGTGCAAGTAGGAGATTGTTAGTTGTATATATGCCCTAGAGGCCATTGTTGTACATATGATGTATATTATAGTGGATGCTTGGATATATATAAAGAGAGGACTTTCTTTCTCGATATGATAGTATGCTATCTGGTTTCACTTTGTCTTAACATGTTGACTTGTATTGGTTTACTGTCTTGCTCTCACATGTTGATAAAGCCCTTAGGATATGTACTTGACTACTGGGACTATGATGAGATCATACTAGTGGGGCCAGGGTAGTCAACGAGTACATCCTATAACTGTTCCTAGTCGAGAGTGTATTGAGACAGGGCATCGATACACCAGAGTAGACTAACGTATATGCATCTTGACCCATATGATGGGCGATGGATGATCACATATCCATCGGTGTTTGACATCAAAGATGGTGTACGGGTGCTCAGTGGAGACTGGGTACACTGAACGGACTCGCCGAGAACTCTTAGATGGTATTATACCTATTATCAGATAGCAGTTCTCCGGTGACACTGGTACAGATTAGTCTGTCGACCCGAAATCGTCATAGAGTCTTGTGTGATTCCCACTGTGCTTTGATTTCCACCTTACCACGTCCAAGAGGGCGTGCAAAATGGTGGTTTTTGGGTACAGTCCCGAATCACATGGAGGCAATGAGCGATAGGAGGGGTTTCGTCTCACCCGGTATAGGGAGTTGATATTGTGCTGTGTTCGATTGCCTATAACTGGAAGTCCCGGGCCAGGGATGATATGGAGTGCTGCTAGTAAGAGTTATCAGTAGTTTCTCGACCCGTTATGAGCCTCACATCGACACGACTTATCGGTTACTGGGGTCTGACGTTTACCACCTCCAGACTTGATATACGACATATGGGACGAAGAGACCGGACTGTACGGTAGTGTTACTGATTGGATTCACAGGAGAATGTACAGGCTTTCTTGTTGATCTTCTGATCACTCAATACCTGGGTGGCTGTTATGTTTAGCTGACCGCTTGCAGCTTGTGGGTGTTTTGATATGATCATCACCTACTGTCGGCGTATTGACGATTCTTTAGAGTCCTACACAGAGGTTTCCTGGCTCAGGCAAAACGGAGTAAGAGCGCATATGTAATATGTGCGGGACCGAGAATAATACGATATGAGATACCGTATTCTATTCTCTTGATAAGAGATATCGGTCGAGTATATGTGATATAGCCGGGTCATCGGATCAAGTGTTGATTCTTTGAATTGGTACATGTTATATTAGTAGGTTATATGCAATATAGCCGGATTGTCGGATCAAGTGTTGATTCGATAATTTGATGTATAATTATATATGTGATATATTACATTATGTCAACTAATATAAGCTCGCTTTATTGATTCGTTTTCTCACTGGATGATACATTGATGTATATGTGATATATGTTAATTGTATTATTTTCTTTTGTTACAAAATATATTGTATATGTGATATATAATATTGTAACATGTTAGGGTTACAAATGCAACATGGTTTTAGAGTTTAAACCTAGTTAGGGTTTGGATTAGGGTTAAGTTTTGGATGAGCTTTCATGAAGCTTCATGAAGGTTTGACTTTTAACTTCATCCTTTGATATTTTGTGAAGATATTTGTTAACCTAACCCAAGCCCTTAACCTATGGTTTATTCTCTACAAGGGTTAAGGCTTTCATTCTTAACTCATGGTTGTAATTGTAATCACAGCAATAATTCATTATTAATCACAAAAGGATTAGCTTCATCTTCTTCTTCTTCTTGCTCTTGAAAAAGCTTTCTAGCTTTTTGAGTTGTGGTGATTAAGTGTGAGAAATTGAAAACAAAAAAGAGCAAAATTCCTACTTCATCATCCTTATCTATTCTAGCCACTTCGATTAGGGTGTTCACTTCTCTAATAAGTTCATTAGTGAAGTGTAGGTTTGGGTTAGAGATTTTTCAAGGTAGATTATCTTAAATCAAGAAGACTTCAAGCATGATGCATCATTCACCTCTTGGAGCCTCACGAGAGTCGGAGTTCTTGATGATCGCAGCGAAAGGACCTCAACACGGAGCTTATAAAGTGAAGGAACAGACTACAAAGGTTGTAATCCTAATCTCTTTAGTTCTTTGTATGTGATACAAACTTGTTTTCCTAGAATTTCTAGTAAAGATTCATGGTTTGCTTGCTTTGCACCTCAATAAATTTTAAAGTGGCATGAGTGATGCTACCAAACCCTAGACTAGGTGTAAGGGAAGCCCAACATAGATCATATTAATTCATGTTATTATTGTAGTAACACCCCATACTTAATAATGTGCATCCCACTTAGACTTGAAGCTGTAAATGTAACCCCTGATCGATATTTGTGCATGTATACCATTAATTATGTACCTAGTTGCATGCCATATTATATTGACTCATATTATTATTACATTAGTACCCTATGCTTGATAACGTGAATCCTACATAGTCATGATGTAACCCCTGATAGATATTTGTGCATCCATGCTTTTATCGTGCAACCGTATTTTTACCCTGATTCAATACTTGCTACATTGTAATGTTGGGCACCCATTTGATTAACTATGCACTACTTGACATGACCTGATACACCATTACTTGACATGTTACCTGATCCTGTTTCTAATGCCGACAATCTTGACCTGTTGTCCTTACGGACATATCCTGTTGTCTATTTAGAAAAATCTGTACCTGCTTGATCCTGTGTTGGAATTAGCTCCAGATTATCAATACCTGACTTGAACACATAATCTTGGGGGTATGGGGATATCAAAAATTTAAACTAAAGTGTAACTTAAAAGGGTATTACTTGATCCGTGGTACTGAAGGGTAACGGGACAGAGCCATTCGTGACTCTTACATCTTGATCCGTGGTCCCGGGAGGTAACGGGACAGAACCACTCTTGGTTCACATATTCCTGATTCGTGGTCCCGGGGGGTAACGGGACATATTCTTTGAGTTACATGGAGGATTAAATTAATTGATTTCAAACAAACTTTAGAATAGATAACCCAGTAGCACAGCTTAGATGGAGCACTGCACGTCATACATACTGATATACTTCACTGTTATACATTCCTGTTGACTTGTTACTATTTATGATTCCTGCATGCATATCTCGTTACATCCTGATTGCTTATATTATTGTTGATATCATGACGCACTGACGTCTGGGTTTTGCATGGCCCAGATCCTCTATCTCTGTCGCAGACAGTTCAGAAGTATTTTGACCAACAAGCCGAGCAGTGAAGATCATGTTAGTAGCTAGTTAGTTTAGTTTTATTTCGCATTTTCATTCCTGATGTGAGCCCGTATTTTGGAACGTACTTTTCAGACTGTTATTGTTACTTGAATTTATTGCTTCCGCATATTATTTCTTAACTCTTTATTTCTGGCTCATGGACATGTACTAGATAGTTTCTTTTATTTTTCATGTTCTTGATATTTCTAGACAGTCGTAATGTGACTGTGGAGAGATGTTTCCTAGCCACAGGTAGTATGGTTGGCTCTGTCACGTGCCGATCTTAGCGCACTGTGGGAAGCAGGGCGTGACATCCACCGCCCATCTTATGGGTCCAGTATTATATACGCTAGTCTACTCTGGAATATTGATACCCCGTATCGATACACCAACGACTAGGGACATTTCAGGATATTCTTATAAACTACATATGTCCCACTAGTATGATCTGCATCACAATCACAGTAGTCAAGCAAATATCCTGAGGGCTTTATCAACATGTACAAATGAATAAAATCATGATCAAGTAAACATGTCAGATAAAGAGTAACCAGATAGCATACTATCATGTCGAGCAAGAAAGTCCTCTGAATATATATATATATATATATATATATATATATATATATATATATATATATATATATATATATATATATATATATATATATATCCACTATCAAATAATGGCCTCTAGGGCATACATATATCCAACATAAAAGAAAATAATTATATAACTAATACGATACCTGCGAAATAGTAAAACGACTATTTATCGCTCTCGCATTTAACACTGCCGCTTCGTTTAATCCGTTTATCAAATACGACAAAAAAAACCGCCCCCAAACATATGTGGAGATGGGTTTCTCGTCGCTCAATAATCGAAGCCATTTTGGATGAACTAGGTTCTTGGAGCGTGTAGGGAAAAATGCCATCCAAATGTTATACAAAACATATGCTTTTGTACATTGAACAATTTTCTCCCGATCGGCATTAGTCCCGAAACTACTAAAAGTCTCATACACCCACGTCACAAGTAAGACACCGTCTTTCCTCTTCTCCTTCGGGGGATCAACTCCTAATACGTCGTAAAAATGTATGAAAAAACTCATACATCTTTCATAAACAATTGGAGAACCTATGACCGAGAGACCGAGAATCCATGATACGTCTTCAAGAGTGATCAACGCATCTTCAATGGATAAATGAAAAATGTTCATCTCGGGTCGCCATATCTCAACTAATGCAAATATCAATGGTAGGTCATGTTGTTGGTGACCAACTTTACGATACTCACAAAAAACCATTCCTCTAATAATTCAATCTGCTGATCCGTCAGAGATCATTATGCAGAAAAGCTCGTAGATTCAAACGCAAGAAGATTTCCCCTATCTTTAACACTCCAAATAGGTTCGGAAATGTGATTTGCTTGATTATACAATACAACAATCTTCATGGAGGCAGGGTTGTATTGAATAGTTGATGTCTGAGATGCTGATGGCCGGGTAGGATTGACTATATTCACCTTTGATTGTAATTTCCCTTTTTTTATTACGTTCTTGGAGTTCTTTACAAATAATTTTTGGCGGAGGAGTATTGAATAGATGATGTCTGAGATATTGTTGGCTGGGTAGGATTGACTACATTCACCTTTGATTGTAATTTCCTTTATTTGTTACGTTCTTGGAGTTCTTCTTTACGATAATTTTTGGCGGAGTAGTCGGTTTAGCCTTCTTTTGTGTAGCCCTCTTCGGTGAATATTTGCATTTCTCGGCCATTATAACTATATAATAAACATAAAAATCCTAAATATATTAACAAACCCCTATATAAATAAGACCAAATCCTAAAACTAATAAAAGCATTGATTTATGTTATAAAATCGATCCAAGAAATATGAGAATACCCATTAACAATCGCAATTCAAATCACAGGAAAAAAGTCTCAATTTACATCTGAAAACCGTAACAAAATCCCCCAAAAATTAACAAATCCTATACTAATTAAAATAATTAATTTACCTTATGAGATCGACCCACGAATCAAGAGAATTCCAGCAAGAATCGCAATTCAAATTACCGCAAAAATAACCCAATTTTTTTCGATCTATAACCCTTAAACCGCTGATGCTGAGCTGAAGCTATTCACGCGGGCGACTTTTTTTTATTAAATGAGAACCACTACTTTAAGCAGCAAAAAATAGCGGCGGTTAAATTTAAGCCGTTCGAATTTAACCACTACTTTAACTAACGGTTAACATTAACGGCTCAGATTTGTTGGATAAATTGAAACGTTGTATAATGTTCCGTCCCGAGTAGAATATGCCAACATTTTCCATAAATTTGCGGATCCCTATAAACTAGTCATATTACACTCGCTTTTCTGCCAAAACAAGAGGCCCCCAATCTGATTTCCTAAAGCTTTACTGTACATGTATGCTGGTTAATAGCATGCTTGTACTATTTCAGAAAAAAACTTTCGATCACAATGTACTATTAAGTTATAGATGCAAATACATGTATCGTTAGTTGAACGTCACCGTACACAAACAATGAATAACATAAGGATTGGCCATGGCTATCCATATGTAACATTCGAGCCACCAACTTCTCCAAGATCAAGAACAAGCTTAAAGATGAGAAGCTGCTCACTTATCATAAAGAACCGTGGCTATACAAAAATGCAAAAGAACCTAAAGAGAATCAATATCTCAACAAATAGCTTCAGGTTCTTCACACAACCCTCACTGTGCGAAATTGCATTTAGCAAACAGCATCCAAGCACAGAAAACTAGAAATCAAACCGAAAATTCAATACAGAATTCTTCAGAGAAAAAGTCTAATTACCATGTGCCACCAGAGAACATACAATCTCATTGGTACATGATGCAATGTCCTTTTGGATTACAAGCTAAACATCGAATGAAACAAAATGATTAGTGACGATATGGAGGAGCAGGACTGGCAAATGAGTACAGAGATGACACGGGCACGGGCAAAGATGACTGGCTATCAACGGATTGCTGCGCCTGTTGAACGTAATATGACGGTGGGTGAAGATGTTGAGGCAACCCTGTGTTTTTTACAGTGGCTGTAAGAAGCTTGGGTCTGAATGGCTCGTCTACCAAATGAGGGACAACAGGAACACCGGCAGACTCTCTCCCCACGAGAGAGAGATAATATTCCCTTGTTTGAGCAGTGGTGTTATCCGATGGTGCCTTATACCCGAGGCTGATCAAAGAGAGACATATCAAAATGTTCAGTAACATTAAAGAGAAATCTGATTAATTCACAAGTTTAGTTCACGTGAGGCGCTCTTCAAGGGTTGCAAGCATAAGGAATACATTAAATCATAAAGTAAGCATAATATATAGTAGCCAAGGACGTGATGATCTCAAATTGTGTTTAGTAGAAATGTAGAATTAAAAGTGACATACAGTAAAAATACTTGAATGGAGTATAAACATCAAACAATTTTTAACAACAATTGTGCTTCATGCAGTCAGCAAAAATGTCAGAATAAATGAAGCAAAAAATGAATAGCTTGATGACATACAAAACATGCATTTCACCTGGGGAGTGGGTCAAAACTCAAAAGTAATTTCATACATAGAAATCAGAATCCAAATGGTTTGGAGTTTTTTGAAACTAAGAATGGCCGGTCACTTGAATTTAATGCATGGAAGTTAGGGTCGGCAACATTAAGTTTTATTTTTTGTCGGCAACATTAACTTAAGCAAGGCAAAAGAATCAAATCCACACTAAGAATGCAGCCTCTGAAAACCATATGACGTCAAAGACAGCGCCGTTGACAACGATAGTAATCACTGTTGCAGGTTATGCAACATGGGTTTCTTATAACTGTGATAACAAAGACCTTGAGTAATCACAGAAAGAACCATATTTAAATGGCAGTGACAGCAAGGAAAGAAGAATATATGATGGAAATAAAGGACAGCAAAAACCACTGGAAAAGGTCACCTGACATCCACTATGAAATTGTCATCATGAGCTTTGAATTTGAGTAAATATGTAGTGGTTGGCTATTTCATCGTGGACATTAGATGACCATTTCCAGTCATTTTTTGCCCCTTCTATTTTCTTCTCTCATATCTAAAATTCTCAAAATACTTGACGTCTATTAAAGTATGTAGACAGGAGTCTAAAAATGAATATTACCTAACGATATTCTTTGACAAATTCTTCTGTATATGAGTCCAAAAATACTAACCTAATGATAACATAGTGTTACTAATTAACAAGAGAAAAATGAATATTACAAAAAAGGAAAACATCATCAAAGTTAATCCGCACAATTGATTCAACAATTTGATACTTACAATTAATTTGGAAATAAAACAAATGACGAAAATCAAAACCATTGATCGATTACTAGCAAACATTAAACAAGTGAGCACAATCACACATATTGAGCGTGGGACACAGTGAGTGTCAAAATGGAACTAACCATATGGAAAAAATGTAAACATCAACGCAATAGAAAACATACCGGTCGGATGGAACAGGGTTATCAGGGTAGAAAGCACGTGCACCTTCTGCTTGATAGTATGGATAGCTAGATAGTGGAGGATAGTGTGTATTATGTAGGGTCCCAGGAGCTGGGGCATGCGCATAATTTGTTGCAGGATAATATGGGCCATTTACAGGTGGAGGAATGGACCGGGACTCTGGAGCTGGAGCGGGAGCAGGAGCGGGAGCGGGTGCAAGATATGGATCCTCGATGGGAGGCTCCACGAGCCTCCTGGACCTAAATGGGTCCTCAGGTTGAGGCAAATGGGTGGATGGTGGATGTCCCGATCTATACGGCCCCTCAGGTGGAAGCAAATGAGCAGGGGGAGGGGCATTCATATCCTCTACGGACTGTGTAGGTCCAGGCTTAATTGCTGCAGAAACGGGCTTAAACAATGCTATCAGCTTGTGGACCTACAATAATAACAGCAAATCATTTTAAGAATTTGGGACATTTGAGAACTGGGAACATCACTAAAGATAGAAAAATAAACTGGGAAATGATAGGTAACCTAATCTAAATTTATTTGCAGGTAGGGTGGAGATGTACCATCAATTGCATCGGTTAGGCTTTTGGCCAAATTCAAAATGGTTTTTGGTCAAATAGTTAATTCCAGTTTCAGATCTCATTTTTAAACATTTACTATTATAAGAGCAACTAGAGGAAAAAGTCATTATGTCTCTTAGTCATACACACAGAGTGCGAGAATGAATCATAACTCGGCTACTAGTTTCAACTACTTTTGTCTCAAACTCTTGGAGTCGGCTATATTGAATTCCACTGTTTCAAAATTGGTCATATTGGCCGATATATCAGATCGAAACCAATCATGATACGATAATACAAAATACATATATGATACGATTCCAGTAACTGATTTAAAACCTTGGGATCATTACCTCCTTTTCTTTCTTCCATTTTGCTTTCCAAAATATTGTATTCCGAGTTTTGGGCACCTCCATCCCTACTCGTTTGGTCTACATCCCTAGTGTCACATCAACTATACTTTTTTCATTTCTCATAACACCCGTATATTGGTCACCGCCAAGCTTGCACGAACATGGATACAGGGACACGACGCAATGCGACATGGCAAAAAAAAAATTGAGGATATATATATATATATATATATATATATATATATATATATAGAGAGAGAGAGAGAGAGAGAGAGAGATCCATTGCAAACCGGTCCGCGTTTTTTAAAAACGGTAACTTTAGGTCTACGGCATATTTTAACGTCCCGATCCGTTCAAGTTAATCACCATACCCTCAAATGTATGTGTATGAAAAATTAAAGGATTGGAAGACCTCCAACCTATCCATCGGATGAAATTTATGTTGCATTATTGAATGAATAATGCAACATAAATTTCATCCGATGCATAGGTTGGAGGTCTTCAAATCCTTTGATTTTTCATACACATACATTTGAGGGTGGGATGACCAATTTGAACTGATCGGATCGTTAAAATATGCCGTAGACCGAGAGTTCCTATTTTTAAAAAACACGGACCGGTTTGCAATGGATCACTCCGATATATATAGAGAGAGAGAGTACGGATCCGTTAGAGCGGGTTCGCGTTTTTAAAAACACGAACGTGAATGAAAGCCGTCGGATCTTATGTTTTTAATCAACGGTTAAAATTAATTCGGCTTAATAAATCGTCACTAAATGAAAGGTAAATATTCTAATCTTTTTGCACTTCCAAATATTGTGTAGGTAATGCTAAAGGATTTGATATTTATCTTGATTTTTTTCTAAAATCAAGGAGTAGAATATTTACCTTCCATTTAGTGACGTTTTATAAAGCTGAATTAATTTTAACCGTTGATTAAAAACACAAAATCCAACAGCTCTCATTCAGGTTCGTGTTTTTAAAAACACGAACCTTCCCTAATGGATCCGTACTCAGACACATACATATACCCTCAAATGTAATTATGTATAAAAAATCAAACGATATGAAGACTTCTAGCATATGCATCAGATGATGTTTATGTTGCATTATCGAAAAACTGTGTATAAAGGAATGATCCATTGCAAACCGGTCCGCGTTTTTTTAAAAACGGAACTCTCGGTCTACAACATATTTTAACGATCCGATCCGTTCAAGTTGATCGCCTTACCCTAAAATGTATGCGTATGAAAAATCAAACGATATGAAAACCTCTAGCCTATGCATCAATGGGTGCGAAAACAAACATTTTTCGATAATGCAACATAATCAATGGGTGCGAAAACAAACATCTTTCGATAATGCAACATAAACTTTATTGGATGCATAAGCTAGAGGTATTCATATCGTTTGATTTTTCATACACATACATTTGAAGGTAAGACGATCAACTATAACGGATCGGATCGTTAAAATATGACATAGATTGGGAGTTTCCGTTTTTAAAAAACGCGGACCGATTTGCAATGGAGCGCGCGGACATATATATATACATACATATAGAAAGTTGATCCTATGAGGTCTGGACTCATTTCTTATTTTGAGGCCGGCTTTTCAAACACCCAACCTCCCATGTTTTTCACAGATCCGTACCGGCCACCATGATCTATATG
Source organism: Agapanthus africanus (assembly GCA_030015575.1). Lineage (NCBI taxonomy): Eukaryota > Viridiplantae > Streptophyta > Magnoliopsida > Asparagales > Amaryllidaceae > Agapanthus > Agapanthus africanus. The sequence goes on from JASDDO010000004.1 coordinate 236,386,261, forward strand.
TGCTAAATAAGTTATGTATCAAATTTTACAAGATTTGAAGACTTCTAACACATCCATCTCAAGCAATCTTGTTTTTCATGCATCGTAAAGCCATCGATTTTTAGACTATTTAATAGATTAGTTTGAAGTCTCCAAACCTGGTAAAATTTGATATATATAATCTATCTAACATGTGTAACTCATGATGATTGGTCCGGATCGGTGAAAACATGACGGATCGTTTGTTTGAAAAGTAGATATCAAAATAATAAATGAGGCCGAATCTCATGGAGGAAAATGTTTCTAAGGAGACATCTTATGGTGCAATCTAAGGAGTCGTATATATGACCTTCATGAGAGGCCATCCTCATAGATAAATACCAATTTAATTAATGAAGGCACATGCATTTATGAATTAAACATTCATGAAGTGCAAAATGAGTGACTCCTTGGGTTACAATCACCTTAGGGCCACTCGACACTATATGAGAGACAATTTTACTCCCTAGGTGTAACTAAAATAGTTACACCCACCGCAAAATAACTCAATATTTTTCACGATTGGCTCGGTCCATCTTGATCAACATCTAAAGTATATGTACATTAAGTTTTGTATGATTTGGATTTTGTTTATACATTAATCATTAGTTATAAAGTGTTCTACTGTCGGAAACCGTTCATTTTGCAACCAACCGATGCATGAACAATAAATTTCCAAATTCCATGAAACTTGATGTACCCATACTTTAGATGATATAGATTAAGATGGACGGAGCCGGTCATGAAAAATAATTCATTTATTGAGTTATTTTGCAGTGGATGTAACCAACTTAGTTAACGATTTGATGCATTCAAGTTGATCACCCTACCCTCAAATATATATGCATGAAAAGTCAAAAGATTCGAAGACCTTCAGCCTATGCATCGATGGGTGCAAAAATGAACGTTTTTCGATAATGCAACATAAACTTCATCCAATGCATAGGCTAGAGGTTTTCAAACCCTTTGATTTTTCATACACATGTATTTGAGGGTAGGGTGATCAACTTGAATGAATCAGATCGTTAATATATGTCGTAAATCGGGAGTTCCCGTTTTTAAAAAATACGGACCAGTTTGCAATATATCACTTATATATATATATATATATATATATATATATATATATATATAGAGAGAGAGAGAGAGAGAGAGAGAGACAGACACACACACATATACATAGTGTAAATCCGTTAGGACGAATTCATGTTTCTCAAATTCACAAACTTTTACGTATGGCTTCCTAAGAAAGATCTGTTCCAATCAATTTGTTTTAGACATCTTGGATAGTGTTAGGATAAAAAAATTATATCGAACAGAAGTGTTTTGTATGTGTAGAATCTTGTTTTAAAATTTTATATAGTTTAACTAGGCTCCTTCCAATAGGATTTGGTGTCAAATCCTATCTATTTTTTGACCATTAGATTTGGTTTGGGATTTGTGCAATAAATTACATCGCGGTTGGAAAAGTAAAAGTATTTATTCATAATTAATTGCACGCATCCCAAAGTGGATCTAATGGTCAAAAGGTGAATAGGAATAGATATCAAATCCTATACAAAGGATACTAGTCGAAATATATATATATATATATATGTGTGTGTGTAAGGATAATGGAGGAAATGTGCCATAGAAGGGAATTTCCTCCTATGGTGTCAAAAAAATACACCTTTTAAGATTTTTTTCGACGATCAACACCCATCATCATCATCTCCAACGTCTAAAATGTGGATGCATCAAATTTCATGTGATTCCATCACTTTTTCACCGTTGATTTGGTGGGTGCAAAATTAACGATTTACCAACAATAGAACCTTTTGCATTGCTAATTCAACGGTGAAAAAGTGGTTGAATCATATGAAATTTGATGTATCCACATCTTACATGATAAAGATGATGGATGTCAATCGTTGGAAAAAATCGTGGAAGATAAAGGTTTTCAACGCCACCTAACGAAAAAGCCTTCTAGGGCCTTTTTTCTTAAACATGGGGTTGTTCGTTTAAAAATTGGCCTCAAAATAAAAATTGAGAACCGACCTCATAAGATTATCTTCCTATATATATATATATATATATATATATATATATATATATAACCATAAAAACAAGAAAAAAACGGTCTAATATCAAAATGAACAGATAATACACAAACATTCAAACTAAGTTATTTATGCATGACTTCAGCAATTTTAGCAAAATCTATGATTCAATCATTTTCCTGCTTGTTCTTAACACAATTTTAGCAAACACTATACAATTTCAACGTTTTCTTAGCTATAATTAACATAATATCAACAAAAAACGTATAATTTCAGCAACCACTATACAAAAACCTAGCTAAAGCATGTCATATCCCGTATCCAAGAGGTGTCCCTCCCCACTTTGAAACGGGATATGAAATTTGTGTCGGGGACAAAACCATGTCCGAGATGGACATGGCACCAAAAAAACCGTGTCAGTGCAACCTAGACTCAGCTGCACATGTCCAAATTATCTCAATCGGTTTCCACTCATTTTAGTGTCTATAGATCTCCATTTCTCTATTCCATTTTTTTACGAATACCACCTTTTTATCATATCTTATAGAACATCATCACTCATCCATCTCAACACTAATTTTCATCTACACTTATGTCTTGGACATGTTTCTTGGATCTTAGATGTCAAGCATACTGATCCATAAAGCAGTGCCGGTCCTATAGTTGTCTTACAATACTTTAATTTTAATATCAAATGTATTCCGCGCTCATGTAATCGCTTGCATTTAATTGTTAATATCTTTGAGAATACTTATTTAGGTCGTTTCTACAAGTAAAAAAGAAACCAAAATAGTTATCAAGTTAGAATCAATGTTTAACAAATAAGTTTAAGAAAATAACAAAATTAACGCAAATTACACATAAATTGATGTCAATTAAGCCTGGACGACGGCCTAAGTGCCTATGCACCCAGGCCCTTTGATCACATCGCTTTTTTTGCCACTTTTTAATCACCGGTTTTGTCCATGAACTTTGAAGTCTATAGATTCTAAAGCATCTTCTGTATTGTTAAACTAATTCTGTAACACCCTAGTACGGTTATACGACATTAATTGGTATTTTAACACTTATTTTATATTTCTTTTATTCTATCTATTGAGTCGCGAATGATTCGAATAGTAGTAGTCGTTATCCAACCCGACCCGCAAGTTTAGAACCCAATATGGTGCAAGATTGTATCTGAGATTTACTAGTAAAGTGTATCTATATGAATCTAGTATAATAAATACATTATATTTTTAGATCTTTATATATTATATATCTAGATCATTATATATCTTTTAATAACCACAAGTTGAGAATAAATTATATTTTATTAACTGTCATCATATGGTTGTCATCCCATATCTTATTTTGCTTTTATCTTTTACGTTTAAATCTCAAGATATCTAATATCAAATATTTACTAAATCTAGATATATTTTTATAATCCTTTTAAATTTTAAATTAGGGATACGAGTTATTTAAAATATATTCATGCATTATGATTAAGAAGTTTACATATGTGAATTATTTTCCAAAATATATTTTTGATGAGATTTTGGTGGAGATTGGTTGTAGTTTGATATTATCTATATACATTAAAACTAATATATATTTATAACCTAATTTAAACTATACTATATATATTTATATTAAACACAAAACCTCTCTCTCCACAAAACATATCTCTCCCTCATCAATTTATATATCCTTCTTCGTTCTTCAAGCCCACATCCATTCTCGCTGAGACAACTCCAGCCACATCCTAGAACCTTAACTGAGCCATTAAAACTTGGTGTTGATTTGTATAGCACCATGTTGCTTCCGTTCATCGCATTTGTTTCGAGACAAGTTTACAACTTGCTACATGTTATCCTTTATGTAATTTACTTATATGTTGTCGTACTATTATTATTATCATGCAGCTATATCTATATAATTTATACACCGTAGTTATTTAACGTTAATCAATTTTATAATATACAATGTATGCAAATTTACAACTTGCGACATGCTATAATTATATCTATAAATAAATATATATATATATATATATATATATATATATATATATATATCGTCGTAATATTTCTTATTATTATCATTAATTAGTTTACAATCTGCATTTTATAACGTTATACAAAATATAGTTTGAAAATATTATAGTTTACACATGAAACATCGTCAATAAGCGGATACGACAAATCTGAAACTTACTGTACACCTTACCTTATAAAATTCATTATAAATCATAAAAAAATCATTAGCATGTGTTATTTAGTTCGTTATGAAGCTAACTCAGAATTCTATAACCTTATGAAATATTTACTTGCAAAATAAATTATTTAAATAAAGTAAACTGTAAATGAAAGTACATCTGAACTGCTGTCCAGGAAAATTCCAGCAGCAAACTTTTAAACTTCGAACGTTCATAACTTTTTGTGGGAACAACATAAGATGCTTTAATTAATAAAAATAAAAACCTTACTGAATCAGATTTGTTTTGGTATATGACACGTCCTTTTTGGAGGACGTTTATTATTTTTAAGTTATTTTACAAATCAGGGTGATGTTGAATTTCTGAACGAAACTTTCTTGTTCATGGTTAATCAATACCACTTTTATAGTTATTAATCATATTGAATATGTTATCACTGTTAATGTTATCATATCAATATTTATATAATAAATAATAGTGCATGTGTTTTAATATTCAGCAAATATTGGCGATTTGCAGTTTTATAGTATCCGTCTGTATCCGTACTGACATTAGCATATCTAATTGCATGCCGGAACATCATGATATCATTATACTACTATATTAGTACAACATTCTATCTAGTTTGCATCATACTTGGTAATGGATATATAAAAGTTATTACAGATAGATACATATGCATCCCGGTATCAGTTTTGTTTACAGTGTTTCGATATCGAGTGCAGTTTCACATTTGGCACCTATTTGATACATATGCATCACATGACATGTTCACGACACACTACTTGACTTATTACTTGGATCTTATTACTAATACCAATGATATTGACGTGTTGTCCTGACGGACGTGACTTGTTGTCTGCATAGACGAGAACTGTACATACTTGATTCTGTGTTGGCATCACATCTATATTGGCAATACCTGACTTGAACACAAGCCTGGGGTAAAGGGAAAATAAAGAATGTAACCGAAACATAACTCAAGAGGATATTATTACATGTTTGCCGTTTTTCCGGGCGTTACGGAATAATTACATTTTGCCGTTTTTCCGGACGTTGTGGAATAATTACCTGTTTGCCGTTTTTCCTAGCGTCGTGGAATAATTACATGTTTATCGTTTTTCCAAGTGTTGCGGAATAGTTACTTGTTTGTCGTTTTTCCGGACGTTAGGGAATAAATCATGTTACCGTGATCCCGTGAGGAATGAAAGGGATATAGTCCGTTGGGTTACGATGAGAATTACTGTAGGGTTCCTAGACACTCTAAGGAGGTCTCACAAGGCATCAACCATGCCAATTTAAAATTTTACAAGTGCCGAGAAACCCTAATGCGATCGTTGACTAGAGATTAGGCGAAACATGCAACTAGTTAACAACTTAACTAAGTGAACGGAAATACAACCTTTGTAGATCCGGTCCTCCACCTCCATAGCTCCGTGATGACGTCCCTCCGCTGTACCCATCGGATCCCGGACTCTCGCGGTGGTTTCATCGAAAGAATGATCGGGCTAGGTCGTCGACTTCGATGCCGAAGATGATCTACGTCGAGGCAACACAAGATCAAGCTCCCACTTCACCAAGTCATGAAACTTGTGAAGAAAACACCCTATACTACTTGGCAAGAGGTATAGGATGAAGAAATAGGAAGTGGGTTCACTTTAGAATTGGATTTCTCACTCTTTTTCTCAAGATGTCATTAATGGTAGCAAGCTTTCTTCTTGAAGAAGAAGAAGAAGATGATGATGATAATATGATAAGTATTTCCAAAATAGAAAATAATATATGATACTTATCATATTGCAACCATGGTTATGTGTAGAGAGTAAACTAAGGTTAGGTGAATGGTTAGGTTAGGCATGAAACAAAAATGGTAGACTTTTTCAAAGCTTCATGAAGCTTCAATGTAAAACAAAAGTAGCAACCATTTCATTTCTTGCCAAAATGAAATAAATAAATAAATGAATAAATAAATTAAACAAAACCCTAACCATTTACTTAACCAAGGTTTAAACTAAACATACACACAAACTTGCATGTATCATCAAACATGATACAATCAAATGCACAAAAAATATATCATATATACAATATGCACATCAAGTGAGAAAATCCATCTTAAGTGAACCAATACTAGTTAATGCAAAGTAATATATCAAATATATAATTATACATTAAATCATTAAATCAACACTTGATTTAACGATCCGGTCATATCACATATAACCGACTAATATCAATAGTAACAACTTATCGAATCAACACTTGATCCGATAACCTGGCTATATCGCATATAACCGATCAATGTCACAAATCGCGAGAATCGAATACAGTATCACATACTGGTATTATTATCGGTCCTGCACATATCTCATATGCGCTCCTATTTCGTTTCGCTGGAGCCAGGAAACCTCTGTATAGGACTCTAAAGACTCGTCAATACGCCGGCAGCAGGTGATGATCATATCAAGCACCCACAAGCCGCAAGCGGTCTGCTAAACGTAACGGCCACCCGGGTATTGAGCGATCAGAAGATCGACGAGCAAGACCGCTCACATTCCTGTGAATCCAACCAGTAACACTTACCGTACAGTCCGGTCTGATCGTCTGATATGTCGTATATCTCGCCTAGGGGTGGTAAACGTCAGACCCCAGTAGCTCGATAAGTCGTGTCGATATGAGGTCTATAACAGTTCGAGAAACTACTGGTAACACTTACCAGTAAATCTCAGCAACCCTGGCCAGGGATTTCCGGTTATAGCCAATCGAACACAGCGCAACATCAACTCCCTATACCGGGAGAGACGAATCCCCTCCTATCGCTCATTGCCTCCATATGATTCGGGACTGTACCCAAAAGCCACCGTTTTGCACGCCCTCTTGGACGTGGTAAGGTGGAAATCAAAGCACAGTGGGAACCACACAAGACTCTATGACGATCTCGGGTCAACAGACTACTCTGTACCAGTGTCATCTGAGAACTGCCATCTGACGTAAGGTATAATACCATCTGGGAGTTCTCGGCGAGTCCGTCCAGTGTACCCAGTCTCCACTGAGCACCCGTATATCATCCCTGATGTCAAATACCAATGGATATGGGATCATCCATCGCCCATCTGTATGGGTCGAGAAGGTATACGCTAGTCTACTCTGGTATATCGATGCCCCGTCTCGATACACCCACGACTAGGGACCTTGAAGGATGTACTTATGGACTACCATATCCCCACTATTATGATCCGCATCATAGTCCAGGTAGTCAAGTACACATCCTAAGGGCTTTACCAACATGTAACAGAGAGAAAATCAGTGTACACGTTAAGATAAAGAGCAACCAGATAGCATACTATCATGTCGAGCAAGAAAGTCCTCCCTATATATGTCCCAGCATCCACTACAATATACATCCTATGTACAGTAATGGCCTCTAGGGCATACATATAACTAACAATCTCCCACTTGCACTAGGGCCATCTGTAGAAGTGGTTGCAGTATCTCATACTCAACCATCCCATAAAAGTCTCTCTCTGGGAAAAGGCCTTTGTGAGTGGATCCGCCGTGTTGTCCTCTGAGTCTACTCTCTTAACCTCGATCACCCTGGAGATCAACTATCTCCATGATCAGGTGATGCTGCCTCAGAATACGTCTGGGTCACTGATGGGACCGGGGTTCCTAGGCCAAAGCCACACTTCCATTGTTACACAATGGTAGGAACCTAGTTCATCTCATGAACCAATATACACCCAAACTGCCTCTTTGGTAGTATCTTAAGTAGCGATGTATCCAACCTTTATCGTCTAGTTTACCACGGTATCTAGCTTGGAACTCTTCCAACACACTGTCCCTTCACTGAGGGTAAAGACAATGCCTGTGACTGACTTTCAGTCGTCCTTATCACCCTGGAACTTTTCCAGTGATTCTCCCCAGGATCAACTGATACCATCTCACTACAACTAGTGAGTATCCTAACATCCAATTAGATCTATCTCATAGATCCAAAACCCAGGATTTATTAGGTTTTCAGTTTGATCCTATACGGAGAATTATTGTGATAAGTGGAGATTGATCGAGCGTAGCATAGGAAACCCTTTCCCTATCATGAGTATGTCATCCACGTACTCTACGAGGATCACTACCATACTCCCTACTACCCTTTTGTATATACAAGGTTTATCTACCATTTTGATGATGTCAAACTCTTTGACTAACACATCAAAACAGAAGTTCCAACTCCGCGATGCCTGCTTTATCACATAAAACATCTTGCACACATTTCCGCTGCTCCCGCTGTCTACGAGGCCCTCTGGCTGTGTACTTATAGACGCACTCTTTTAAAACACTATCTAGAAAAGCAGTCATGGCACCCAACTGCCAGATATCGTAGTCATGGTATGTAGCCGTGGCAAGTAGGATCTGGATGGACTTAAGCATAGCTCCTTAGAAAAGGTTTCATCATTATCCACGCCTGGTCAATGATGCAAACCATTAACAAGTCTAGCTTCGAAAGTCTCAACTTTTCCATGTACACCAAGTAATCTTCTTAAGATATACTTGCTCCTGATGGGGATTTAACCCTTCAGATATAGCAACCAAAGTTCATACTTTGTTGGTGTATAAGGATTCCATCTCAGATCGCTAAGCATCCAGCCATTCTTACAGAGTCCCACTCCTGATGGGCAGCTCAAAACTAGTCGGGTCATTATCTCATGATGCAATCCGCGCTCCCACTGTCATAGAGAAACCGAAGTATCTCTCAGGTGGGTGAGGATCCCTACTAGATCGGCGGAGAGGCTGAGGTTCGTCGGTGACTATTGAATCCTTTGGTTCTATCAAATCATCAGCTGTAGTTTGTATAGCTGGAACCATTCCAGTTCTACATTACTGACTTTGCCTCGAGCTTGTCCATATTTTGCTTTTAGACATAATCCGGACAACCCCAAATCTTAACCAACTTAAGATATGGGCTCTTCCCTTTCCATATCACATATGAAGTGGTAGGCAACTGATTTGATTTGAACCCTATTCAATAGGTATGCAGCTTCTCAAGTGCATAACTCCCAAAAGGAAAATAGGAAACTCAGTAGTACTCATCATAGAGCACACCATATCACATAGGGTGCTATTGCTCCGCCCCGATATACCATCATGCTATGGTGTATACGGAGGAGTAATGCTGAGAGAGAATCTCATTCTCCTTTAGAATAATCCAGGATTTTCGTGCTCAAGTACTCTCCTCCTTGATCACATCAAAGGACATAATACTTATACCCGTTTTGGTTCTCTATTTCTAACTTATATTCTGTGAATATCTCAAAAGCTTCGGACTTGTGTTTCAACAGGAACATATGTCTGAATCTTGAGAGATTATCAGAGAATATAATGAAATACAAAGAACCGGTCTTGGTATGTGTAGACAGGGGACCTACATACATCAACATGTATCATCCTAAGATTTCACTAACTCTTTCTCTGTTTTCAATAAACAGAGCTATGGTCATCTTATCTTTGTGACATGACTGGAAAGTTTCACAAGATGTAAATTCAAACTAGTTTAAATATGCATCTATATGTAACTTAGCTAGTCGGGTCGCATTGATATGACCGAGTCTACAAAACCTAAAGAAGGATCCGTTCATTTCTGAACTCTTCCTCTTGTGTGTGTTCTATATATTAGGAACTGTAGTTTGATTTAGAACATCAATGCTTTTAGATAACGTGCCTGAACTGATCAACCTTTGATATAGGAAATGTTCAAAACATTATCCAACAATACAAAATTTTATCATTTCTTTACTAATAAAGAGACTGATATGATTTTGTATATCAGGTTCGGTATCTAATAACATTCGTTCAGAATCAATGTATTTGTAATACAGGGTGACAGTGACCAACAGACTTGGCTGCAACACTTGCCCCGTTTTCTGCCTCATGAAACTTATCACCCATTCTCAGTTCTCTACCTTTCTGTAGCCCTATGTAACAGATTACATATCTGGGATCCTGATGCGGTATCAAATACCCAGGACGCAGAGGATATTTAGAAACAGTTCTTTGTAATGAACACACCCGAAGGAGATGCATCTCATGCACTTTCTTCGTTTGGGCGGCATGGGAATCCTGGTATTCCTCAATTTCCTGCTCTGTCTTATAACAATTATAAGTTGGAGCAGGACCAACGTTCCCCAACTCAGTATAACAAGCGGGTTTGGTCAATGCATCCATATTATTATCTTGATTAAGGCGTGATATGGTCGCTACCTGGAGAGAGAGAGAGAAGAAAACACTCAGCGTGCGCTCTTGCAAGAATAGATTGGTTATTATTTTATCTAATCAGGATGGCTCCCACTGTTTTTATCAAATCTTCCTTCAAACCCTAAAAGGAAAGACTAGCCGGGATTAATTACACGCTACAAGTTCGCCGATCTTTCAGCCAGGCCATTGTCGGTACTTTGAGGGAGGTCCCCCGTGCTTTCGCACGAACCTAATTATAGTAAACGTCGTTTTCCCAGAGGCGTAACCTCGTTGACACCTTTCTAGACACCTACTTGATCGGCTAATTGTAATGTGTAAAACTCTCCCAGGAGTAACAATTACTCGCAGTGGGTATCGGGATCCAACTATCTCATAGAAGGTATGCAATCTCATTGCAAATTTCAACACTTGAAATTCCCGATAATTTTACCCCTAGCACCCTATGACCTTGACGGAGGTCAACAAACCATAGGCTACTAGTCAAGTTCAACCCGTCATTTCTTGATTGAATCAAACCCACCCGCACGACCCTTGACGGAGGTCAACAAGGTCGCACGACTACCCTAATCCAATCTGCATCATATGCATAAGCAGATAAATACTAGTTAGCTACCGCACACTACGCCTTGACGGAGGTCAACAAACGTAGCACGAATACTAAGTAGGACTTATCTGAAATGACGGAGGGCTACGACAGGTTTTTCTGAAAACCTATTGCGTAATGAACTTGATATCGTTGTAGAATCAAATGAATTTTGAAATGGAGTGTTTTTTAGGCTTTTCTAGTTTTGCTAAAGGGGTCACTCCCGGTGAAGGGATCGTCGGTCCTTTCCTCGTCGAATGAGGTGCGGGATATATCATATATATCACTGTGCAAAGCAGAAACTATAGAAGCAATCAAAAGACAAACCGAGGGTTGTAGCATCTGCCAGTTATTGCTAAAGGAGTCACTCCCGGTGAAGGGATCTCGGTCCTTTCCTCATCGAATAAGGTGCAGGATATATCATATATACCGCTGTGCAAAGCAAGAACTGTAGCTACCTGTTTTATTTAGAAATTCGATTCCACAGCATCTTAGGTTTCTTTTTCTTTCATTAATCATATTAATGAAGTCCCATCATTTAAGTACCTAAACATCACAGATAAATACGACGTACACTTATGCCATCCGCATTCGCCTCGATGTCCCCTCGTGCACCGTTGGGTTAGGTAACTAACGGCAGAGCAGGGCAGGGCTAGCGCGGGTGTAAAACATAAGTAACGTCTATATAATATATCGTATATACTATATACAGTATCTATCACAGAACATCACATGATCACATCACAGATATCGCAGCAAAAGAAACATATGAAATATTGGATATACTAAGACGTCCGTGTTTTCAATATGAGCCAGTATAAAACACGGATTCCACGGTCGTGATGAATAGCCAAATCCACACCCCTAGACCCCTACGAGAGCGGCAAGCAACCCTACCAATTCTAGAGTTAGGAGAACCGAACTCGACTCCTCGAGTTGGTCTCCCACTGGACTCCAGAACCCGGTTACTTATGCCCTCCTCCTTGGGTCTATCCTAGTGCGGAAAAGTAAATAATATATAAAAGGTGACATCTTCCGCAACCAGGAAGTGCCCCAATAAAAGAATATTACATACAAGTTTTTACATGAATGAAAATGAAAAACACTCATCTCACATAAAAACCCCCGGCTATTCAAACACGACGATCCAATACAACATATACAGCAACACATAACATCACATGTCATCAATGTAAGCAAACATGCGTATCCCAATTGTCGTTGACATATAGCAACGAAACCGGCGATATCACATATTACACTTACGGTCGCAGAAAAAAAAAGTGTAAAACTACAACAGTTGGAATCCGCAAACTCTTTAGACATCACATGCCTAATTAAATGAATTCCTTAGACATCGCATGCCTAACAATTATAAACCCCGCATTTTAGTCTCATTATCAAAAACTCTTTTCAATATCAAGTCGGGCAATTCAACAAGATTCCCGACATCCTGATCGAATGCTCGTCGCAAACTTCAGTAGACGGCTGCACCCCCGATGCCGCCGACGAAGTGCACCAAGGCGGAACACCGCTGCCGCGAGCACCCGAACGAATGCTTTCGGCGACGGGGTTCTCCTACAGCCACTTGGTCGGGGCTATGGAGTGAGGCTGTCTATTAAGTTTACCCGGCGAGTATCCGCGTACGCTACGTGATTGCGACGGACTTTTGATCACATCAAAATTCCGTGGCAACCGATCAAGTGAGACTAAAGTGCTATGTTTATAACATTCATTCAGTTATCTCATAACTACTTGTGGATTCCAAATATTGTATCACATTCCAGATAAACAGAAAATGTTAAACTTTCCGATCGAACAGTCAAACACCCAAGTTTTCCCGAAACAGCTCAGCACATGAAACAAGTTTAAAAACATTCACTTCATGCCTCAGTACCAACGGTCCAGCCGTAGAAGGGTCAAGCCAACGCCTCACATGTGGCACGCCGTACTGCCCCAAACCCTAAGGTTCAAAGGGCAGTTCAAGACGGTCACATAATCGAGTTAAGGTTTGTTGTCTTCTAGAGGGACCATCGCGTTACTTGCACTACTTAGAACGTCATTAAACTACGGAAAAATCCAACAATTGGAAATTTCCCGGTAGGGGAAAAAGTGGGTATTTATATCCGGTCGAACTTTTTAACATATTCAAAAATTATCCGGAAAAAAACATAGACGAAATTAAACAAACCGATCGAATAATCGAATCCCCAAAACAATCCCAGAAAACTCAACTCTTGAGTAAAGATTAAAAATTCCCAGAAAATATAGGAATTACTGTGCAAATTTCAAAACGTGATGCGCCAGAATGGCCGTGGAACCGCCGCACGAGGCATGCTCGTGCCGCGGTTCCACCGCGCTTTAGATGAATTAGCCACTCAAATTTTACAGTAACTCCTAGAAACACCTGTTGATTTTTCTGCAAATTTTTAATTCACAAAAATCCATAATTTTCAAAAATGTACAGAGAGTGGATGAAATCTAGGGTTTCGGGTTCGATCGGGTTTGTAACTTCGTCTACGCATCGCCTAAGGCTCTAACTAGGCTCTTATACTACTGTAAGGTTCCTAGGCACTCTAAGAAGGTCTCACAAGGCATCAACCATGCCAATTTCAAATTTTACAAGTGCCGAGAAACCCTAATGCGATCGTTGACTAGAGATTAGGCGAAACATGCAACTAGTTAACAACTTAACTAAGTGAACGGAAATACAACCTTTGTAGATCCGGTCCTCCACCTCCATAGCTCCGCGATGACGTCCCTCCGCTGTACCCATCGGATCCCGGGCTCTCGCGGGGGTTTCATCGAAAGAATGATCGGGCTAGGTCGTCGACTTCGATGCCGAAGATGATCTACGTCGAGGCAACACAAGATCAAGCTCCCACTTCACCAAGTCATGAAACTTATGAAGAAAACACCCTATACTACTTGGCAAGAGGTATAGGATGAAGAAATAGGAAGTGGGTTCACTTTAGAATTGGATTTCTCACTCTTTTTCTTAAGATGCCATTAATGGTAGCAAGCTTTCTTCTTGAAGAAGAAGAAGAAGATGATGATGATAATATGATAAGTATTTCCAAAATAGAAAATAATATATGATACTTATCATATTGCAACCAGGTTATGTGTAGAGAGTAAACTAAGGTTAGGTGAATGGTTAAGTTAGGCATGAAACAAAAATGGTAGACTTTTTCAAAGCTTCATGAAGCTTCAATGTAAAACAAAAGTAGCAACCATTTCATTTCTTGCCAAAATGAAATAAATAAATAAATGAATAAATAAATTAAACAAAACCCTAACCATTTACTTAACCAAGGTTTAAACTAAACATACACACAAACTTGCATGTATCATCAAACAAGATACAATCAAGTGCACAAAAAATATATCATATATACAATGTGCACATCAAGTGAGAAAATCCATCTTAAGTGAACCAATACTAGTTAATGCAAAGTAATATATCAAATATATAATTATACATTAAATCATTAAATTAACACTTGATTTAACGATCCGGTCATATCAAATATGACCGACTAATATCAATAGTAACAACTTATCGAATCAACACTTGATCCGATAACCCGGCTATATCGCATATAACCGATCAATGTCACAAATCACGAGAATCGAATACAGTATCACATACTGGTATTATTCTCGGTCCCGCACATATCTCATATGCGCTCCTATTTCGTTTCGCTTGAGCCAGGAAACCTCTGTGTAGGACTCTAAAGACTCGTCAATACGCCGGCAGCAGGTGATGATCATATTAAGCACCCACAAGCCGCAAGCGGTCTGCTAAACGTAACGGCCACCCGGGTATTGAGCGATCAGAAGATCGACGAGCAAGCCCGCTCACACTCCTGTAAATCCAACCAGTAACACTTTCCGTACAGTCCGGTCTGATCGTCTAATATGTCGCATATCTCGCCTAAGGGTGGTAAACGTCAGACCCCAGTAGCTCGGTAAGTCGTGTCGATATGAGGTCTATAACAGTTTGAGAAACTACTGGTAACACTTACCAGTAAATCTCAGCAACCCTGGCCAGGGATTTCCGGTTATAGCCAATCGAACACAGCGCAACATCAACTCCCTATACCGGGAGAGACGAATCCCCTCCTATCGCTCATTGCCTCCATGTGATTCGGGACTGTACCCAAAAGCCACCGTTTTGCACGCCCTCTTGGACGTGGTAAGATGGAAATCAAAGCACAGTGGGAATCACACAAGACTCTATGACGATCTCGGGTCTACAGACTAACCTGTACCAGTGTCACCAGAGAACTGCTATCTGACGTAAGGTATAATATCATCTGGGAGTTCTCGGCGAGTCCGTCCAGTGTACCCAGTCTCCACTGAGCACCCGTATATCATCTCTGATGTCAAACATCAATGGATATGGGATCATCCATCGCCCATCTGTATGGGTAGAGAAGGTATACGCTAGTCTACTCTGGTATATCGATGCCCCGTCTCGATACACCCACGACTAGGGACCTTGAAGGATGTACTTATGGACTACCATGTCCCCACTAGTAAGATCCGCATCATAGTCCAGGTAGTCAAGTACACATCCTAAGGGCTTTACCAACATGTAACAGAGAGACAATCAGTGTACACGTTAAGATAAAGAGCAACCAGATAGCATACTATCATGTCGAGCAAGAAAGTCATCCCTATATATGTCCCAGCATCCACTACAATATACATCTTATGTACAGTAACGGCCTCTAGGGCATACATATAACTAACAATTACATTAATTGATTTCGAAAACTTTTAGAATAGATAACCTAGAAGCACTGTTTTAAGTTACACATCACACATCACATATACACATACCTCACTATTTTATATCTGTGTTATCTATTTATATTCATGTTTACTTATATCGTTACATCCTGGTTATCATTGTTTCTTTAATATTATGACAATGACGTCTGGATTTTGCATGGCTCGGTTCCTCTATCTTTATCGCAGGCTGAACAGGAGTATTTTAACCATCAAGCCGAGCAGTGAGCAATTGAACATGTGTTATTTGGAATAGTTTAGTTTAGTTTATTTCCGCAGTTTTATTTCCTTGATGTGAGCCCATATTGGGACAATTTTCAGATATTTATTGGATTTAATTCGTTTCCGTTTATGCATTTTCTTGACTTTATTTACCGTGGTAAATGAACATGTACTAGATAGATTTTTATATTTTACTGTTCTTGATATCCTATAGACAGCCGTAATGTGACTGTGGAGGGATATTTCTTACCCGTAAGTAGCATGGTTAGCTCTGTCATGTGTCGCAGTCTGCGCATTCTGAAAAGCGGGACGTGACAAATGCAAAGAGATAACTTAAAGTCGACCTCATGAAGTGGAAGTGTATAATGATGGGAAAGAAATTATCTTACGGTCATTGTTATCCTACAACTTAACACTTTAATTATGTAATATACCGTATAACACAAACGAAGTGGAGATCAAAAGCAAAAGAGAAACTTTCCTAGTTGGTCAAAATGTCAACAATCTCTAAACTTTTTAAAAAATCAACCCCATACATCTTGAACATATTCTAAGACGTGTGCACACAATTTTTTTTGTGTGATTTCAATACTTCTTACATTTGTATCGCAAATTTAACGGTTTACTAAAAAATAAACATTTTGCACAACCAAATCAACGACTAAAGAATATCAAAATCATGTGGAAATTAGTGTTCATGTGATTGACCATTCTGTCATAAAAGCAAATTAGATTTCTAATACAAAGGTTTCTTTACTTTAATATCCGCTCGATTACCTTCTCTTAAGTTCTGATGCAAGTCTTATCACTTTTAATGATTGTTTGTATAATTTTAAGCATCTATTTGTTATGTACAGAAACTAAGGAGTTTTTCATATATTCAAAACAGACAATTTCTTAGTATTTATAATTGTATTTAACAGTGTTCTAAATGTCGGCCGACATCGCCGAAATGTCGGTTTTAGGAAGAAAATGACACAGGACATGCAAAATTTTTGGGTAACGATATTTAGTGAATGTCGGACGACATTTCGTTATTTCGGCCGAAATATCATGATATCAACGTTTAGGCCAACATTTATCGTTAAGGCGAAAAAAGTTTTTTAAAAGTAATTTTCTTTTTTGGGTTTGGGCTTTGTAAATAACCTGGTTCATTTGGACCGCCTTACTTTGCAGAAATCTCGTTTCATTTCCCTTATAGGATTCGAACATACGACAGTTCGTTTAATAGACGACCGCTCTACCACTGAGTTATTGAGTAAGATATAAATTTAAAAAAACTAAAAATCTGAATAAGCTAATATTTTTTCAAAAAAATAAGCTATCTAAATGACGTTTACATTACAAAAATGTAGAACCCGATATTTGATAATATTACCCAACATTTCACGATCTCTGATATCCAACATCAAAATTTTTGGACCGACATCCGAAATTTAGAACATTGGTATTTAATAGCTTACTTAACCACGTTAGGTTTGTTTCTCCCATATACTCTCAAATTTCAATGACAATATCATAGGCTCTCTGCACCAGTTTTCCCCCTTTTCATATATTATAAAAGAATTCTCCGCTTCAATAAACTTAATAAAATCATAATGAACCTATCATTAATTAAATAATGGTTCTTTTTAAACAATCTTTGAAAGTAACTCAATCATTCTTCTTTATTTTCCTTTTCTTTTATCAAGACATTTTAGTCTTTCACTCAATACATTTCACATAACTTCAATCTCTACTCTTCTTTTTTTTCTAACCTTAAACACACATACATGCATCTCTATGGAGAGAGAAACAGAAATAATAGTTTGACAAAGATCATGTTTGATTGGCAATACATTGTATTGCTATGTATGTTCATTATCTCACGATGGTTGTTTTAACTGTCGAGACACGTTCAAATACAATCAAATGGCCACAAAGTTCAGAGTATTGTTCCCATAAAAGCCTTGTAAAACTGTCTACATGCATATATATGGGGGAGAAAGAACGAGAGGTTAAATTTCCCGAGCACACACATAATTTTACATGTGGATGCCTTACAAAATAAACCACCCAACATATACAAGATAATCAACTCCGTTCATCTAATATAGTATAATTAAACCAAATCTTCATGTGATTTGGTTGCTTTGTACTATATAGGACTGAAATAATGCAAAATTATTAGCATGCAACAATAGAAAACCTTAATTTAAAATCAATGAGAAAAAGCAAAATCAATGAAAACTGATAGATTTATGGAGAACAAGATGATCGGAGTTGGTTCTCTAAACGAATGTTGATTGATTGATTATTTGAAGGCTGATACATAAGAAAATTACACAGCGACATGCTTGAAAACATTAACCTCATACACACACGTATGCACATATGTAAGTATGCATACAAACTTTTACATACATATACATATACGTATTTATACACGCATACACACGTGTAACTATATATGATAGGTTGCATAGATTCTTCGTCGAGAAGACGTATCCATATTGGATACATATCGGATTCGTATCTATGTCGGATTCACCGCGGTTAACAATGGAACTCTTTTTTCACATCCTAATACTAATAATGTTTTTCACTGTATACCAAATATGTATAAATGGCTTGCATACCAACATCCTTTGCATTAAAACCAACAAATTACATGTATTCTAAGTTTATATTTGCTAAAATGATATTATTTTTTGCTATTTTTATATATATGTAAATAAAAAATGCTTGCGTATCCAAACGAATCGTATACTTGATTTTTTCATAATCGTGAATCTAACTCATATCATCTCCCATATCCATACCTGAATCTGTGCTACATGGTATATATGGAAAAAATGCGTTAGTGTTTGAATATGGAAAAGTAGACACCGTAGGTGCAACCTAAATGTCGACATAATATCCTACTATGCACAATCAAAATGAGAATCATCATCGTCCATCATGATCTACATGCTCTAAAATGGTTTTATAATAAAATCTATGCAATTATGATATTTTTAAGCACACAAGTTATGGTAAAATGTAACGGTTACTAATGGTAGAATTTTAACACCACTTGATCGATGGTGTATAAATATTCATATCACGGTGATTTTTGTACACATCTATGATGTATAAATATTCATATCACATGATTTTTTGTACAAATCTATTATAAAAGATCTAAATCATGATGAGCAGTTTGGATCATCTATTGTCAAACATGAAATTTCATACTGACTCCTTAGCTTGAGTTAGCTTATGGTAACTTTTCCAACATAAAAACATACATGCATACATAAATATACAAAGAGTCGTGTCATGCAATGTTATAAAACATCTACTCGTTTTCTATTGGTCGGCCAGCGGATAGCGTATACTGAGACTACTCGGTGATTAATCGTTTTACGAAAATTATGCAGCTATTAATAGTTTAATATGATTATATAGATATTATATATATATATATACGAAAAATATAATATAAATATGATATGAGGGGGGTCTCAAGTTGCAGAAATAGGGTGGGTTCGGGTCTCGGGTTGCATAATTTAAATTAGTTGAGTCTCGTTTTGGGTATGGAAAGTATATGGGTTTTAGGTTAATAGGTGATTGGTGAATTAATAGAATACCGGGCCAGCTTTTGGTTTCTTTGGTTTGGACCTAAATTTATATGAGCAAAAGCTTGGCCCATGTAATCAAGCTGATTATACGTTTAATGGACCAATTAATCGTCGTTTAAAGTGAATAATTACTATCACCTAATAATTGACCGAGTAGTTGATATCATGTTCGTTTGGGGTCCGAGTAGCGTGTAATCGGCTGAGTAATCCATTTTTTACAACATTGGAGTCATGTACATGAAAAATTGATAATTTCTTATTATTTGTTGATAGTCAAACGTGACAAAAAAATAAAAGGATAAAACAAACAATATTTATTTTGATTTGATTCTAATATTTCCACTTAATACAATGTAAAACTTTACTTATGATATAAAACTTCTAAATGAAAAATTATAAATTATAAAAAATTGTAAATTCCTCTAAATTAGTATCAATTTTAAATATAAATATTATTATTAATAATAATATTTATAAATTTATAAACAGATTTATAAATATAAATTTCAACACAATTTCAATAAGATATAAATTAAACGTATTGTTATTACAAAATTTGATTTGATTTTAAAAAATATTAAATATCACAATTTAAAGTTTATATGAAAATTTATCTGGGGCATCATTATCGATTATAAATTTGATAATTTTTAAACATGAATAGAATTTTACAGTATTTATATTTTTGAAGTATTATTTAAAAATTTATAATACTATAAATTATAATTATAATTTTAAGTATAAATGTAACTTGTTCGAAAATTTTCATGAAAATTGATTTTTAATAGCAACTAATAATAATGAATAAATATATAGTAGTGATACTGTAAATGCGAAATAAATAGGCTTCGTTAATTATGATCAAATTGACACGGATATTATAGAAAACTTCACTTGATATTTGTTATCCCAAAGTCATTATATCTATAATAGAAATATATAGTGCTATATTGTAAATGTGAAATAGGCTCCAATAATTATGATAAGATTCATGACTCTTAAGACGTGGAAATTATAGCAACCTTCACTTGATGTTTGCAATCCCAGTGTCATTATATGTGTTAGTGTATATGCCCTAGAGGCCATTACTGTATCATACTAGTTTGTATATTACTTGATGGAAGCTTGGGATATTCATCTTGTATTGACAATCTTGCTTAAAATAGTAGTATGCTACTTGGTTTGTTTCTGCTTTAATGTGTGCATGTGTTTCTTATAGCATATCGCCTTTACACATTAGTAGAGCCCTTAGGATCTTTGCTTGATTACTAGCATTGTGATGGCAGTCACACTCGTGGGGGCTGGGTAATCCACAAGCACATCCTTATGTAGGTCCTTATTCGTAGGACTATCGAGACAGGGCATCGATACTCCAGAGTAGGCTAGCGTATACGCTTCTCATCCCAGCTTGGGAGACGGTCTGTCCCACAGCCATCAGTACGTCGTACCTGAGATAGTATGCGGGTGCTCGTTAGGTTACGAGTACACTGGACAGGACTCATCGGGAACTGTTGGTTGGTATTATACCTATCGTCAGTTATCAGTTTCCAGGTGACATGAGTACAGCTTAGTCCGTTGACTTGACACTGTCACTTTGCCTCGAGTGTGTTCCTACTGTACTTTGATTACTACCCTACCACGGCTCAAAGGAGTCGTGCAAACAGGTAGTTTTTGGGTGCAGTCCCGAAGCACTTGGAGGCAGTGACGGTTAGACAGGATTCGTCTCTCCCGGTATTGGGGATTGATATCGCGCTGTGTCTAGGAGAGCCATTACACAAAGTCCCTGACCAGGGCAAGCGAGATAGACTTGTAGGTTTCCAGTGTTATCTCAGGTGTTCTGGGCTATACTCCGACACGACTTGTACCGCTAGTAGGGGACTGACGTTTACCGCCCCCTAGGCCCGCCATGCGATGTTCTTAGACGAACAGACCGGACTGTACGGAGACTGTCACATTCAGGCTCAGTAGGAGTTCAGATGGGTTTACCTCGTCAGTCTTCTTATCGGCATCTACCTGGGGACCGTTACGCACAGCTAGTGCCGCTTGCGGTCTGTGGTTAAACCCACTGCCAGCATAGTGTCGAGTCTTTAGAGTCCCACACAGAAGGTTATTCGCCTTTAGGCAAAATGACTAGAGGTCGCATGGTTTTGCGACAGGGTTCGTTCACATCCGCGCACTTGTGCACGTTTGGTGTCCGGACAGCTTATACTAGCGGGCTTTGGTTTAAGCCGGATCCTAATATATGATTTGGGATTGGTTTTATCTCATTATATTCGTGTTCCTCGGAAAGCGGATACGGGTGTGTATGCACAGTTGACTGAGGCAGAGGCAGAGGACTTTCATTAGGGTTGATAACCATTGTCATTTTCTTAACCCTAATGTTTATGTGTGAAATATGATTTATTAATATTAGTTAATTATAATTGTGTTATGGTTATGGTTGTTGACCATTTGACTTTGCTTGACTTGTTGACCTAAGTTGACAAGTTGACCATCATCATTTCATATGAAAGATGCTCTTTGATCCTTGGAAAAGTAATTAATGTGAAATGATAATGGTCATTTCAAGATTAACCATCACAATTATCTTTAGCTAATTATTTATTTATCATAATTCACATATATATGAGAAGGTTGGTTTATTCTTCTCATTCTATCATTCTCATTCTCTCTCCTCCTCTTCCTCTCTCTCTAGCTCTCCCCTCTCATAAGTTGAGAACCATTTGAGCTTGAGATAAAACCTTCAAAAATACTCTCTACTCTTTCTAAGGTCCTAGGTTTAGCACACCAAGCACCTTAGTTACTTCTAGTTTGAGGTTGGAGCCAAAGGTAGAGGCCCTCGGGTGGATCTTTCTTCGGCAAGAGAAGGCTACAAGGAGAACCCGTTCTTTCACTCCAAGGAGCAAGAAGAGAAGGACTTGAAGACCTAGGTATAACCCCCTTTCCGAGTAGCTAACTCTTTTAGCTTTGTGGTTAGTTTTTGTTTAGCAAAGATCTCTCCTTTACATAGTCCATGTTGCCTAGTGTTGTAAAAATCCGATTTTTCATAACGTTTCCGCCTCCCCGCAAGCAACGGGGTGGGCAACGTGGACTTACAATATGGATAATCAACGTATCCACTGAAGATCGTTTAGGAGAAATTTTATTTATTTTTAATGCTTTTAAATCTTAGCATAAAGATTTGATTTTCAAATCAGAGTATCTATTTAAATTTTCATACAATTTATAGATGCAAAATTTTCTTACCAAAACATAATAATAACAAAAATAGATTTGTTAGGAGAAAATACAATAGGAAAATAGTATAATTCCCTTCTAATAATTTTATAGGTTTATATGACTCATAAAAATTTAAATAACAAATGCAATAATTAATTCGTTCCGAAAAAATGGCTTTTGTTTTAAAAAATATATTGGTATATGCTTTAAGTTTATTGTTAGGAAATTTGATGTATACCAAAATTTGGTTTGACTTTTTATACTAAAGTTTGGTTTGATTTTCATTAAAATTTAAGGGCTTTTAACATATAACCTTTAAAATTCTTTGTTATT
Organism: Agapanthus africanus; assembly: GCA_030015575.1. NCBI lineage: Eukaryota > Viridiplantae > Streptophyta > Magnoliopsida > Asparagales > Amaryllidaceae > Agapanthus > Agapanthus africanus. The sequence goes on from JASDDO010000004.1 coordinate 236,409,523, forward strand.
TTGACATACCCCCATTATTCTTAAATATTACCCATGGCCCCTGAAATTCCTCAAAAATTTTCAAATACCCCCCAACTCCATTAAGAAGCAGTTAATTTTGACGAGGGAAGATGAAAATGCGTAATTGTCCTTTTACACCACCTTTGTCTCCCTATATTTTCTAATTATGGGTTCTAATAGAGTTGCATTGATATGTAAGAAATATAAGCATATATCAAGCTATGAACTTTCTACAAGTTTAATTTGTTTTTATTTTTCTTATAATATTAAGATTTTGTTGATTTGGGTTTTTTTAGGGGTTGTTCATTTGGGTTCTCTTGACTAGAGTGTTGTTGAATTGGGTTCTTTTATCTAGGGTTTTGTTGATTCAAAGGTTCTTTTTCTAGGTTTTGTTGATTTTAGGTTTTTGTTTAGGGTTTTAATGAGATGATTTGAGGATGGACGAGGAGCTTGAGGAGAGAAGTTGAGGAAGCAAAGTGCATTGATTGAATTTAATAAAGGTGAAGGAAAAGATGACAACTGTAGGGGTAATATTAGTATTGAATAAACTAGATATATTAGAAAAATATTGTTAGAATACATATGTTTGTATACGGGTTTCTAGCGTGTTTTAGATGCTCGTCTTTATGTAATTAGGTACTAAGTAAGGATGCAATTGCATAATAACAATACCGATATAAAGAGGAGGATGGGGATAATCCCCAATCATCCAATTTCATTTCCTCAAATCACTATCTTCTTCTCTATTTCTATCACCTCCTCTAAACCTTGGCCCAATTTGAAAACTCGATTGCTAAAGGGTACTCGCGGACTTATGGAATTGATTATGAAGAGACCTCCTGTGGGCAAAATGACTTATGTTCGTCTGCTTATATCTCTTGCGGCTATACATCATTGGCCACTATATCAGCTTGATATAAAGAATGTGTTTCTTCATGGTTCATTGGCCGAAGAAGTCTGTAGAGCAACCACCTGATTTTATTGATCTAGGGGTGTTTGTCTTAATATGTCGATTAAAGAAGTCACTGCAAGGCTTGAAACAGGCTCCACAAGCATGGTTTGGGAAATTTACTGAGGTGGTTACTTCGTTTGGTGTTTAGATGGCGTGATCATGACACTCGGTGTTCTACCGTAATAATACTAATGGCCTTTGTATTATATTAGTGGTATATGTCGATAACATAGTGATTACTGGCGATGATGTGGCCGATATTGCGCAGGTTAAGCACCACCTCCAAGCGAAGTTTCAGACTAAGGATCTTGGAAGCCTTCAATACTTTTTGGGTATCGAGGTTACTAGATCAAAAGCTGGTATCTATATCTCACAGTGGAAATATATGCTTGACATGCTGATTGAAGCTGGGATGTTAGGATGCAGACCTATAAAGGCTTTAATGGATCCTAATACTTGGTTGCTTTTGAGACAAGGTGATCTGTTTGAAGATCCCGAAAGATACTGATGATTGGCTGGTAAGCTTAATTATCTCACCGTCACCCAACCTGATATTGCATATCCTGTCAGCGTTGTGAGCCATTTCATGGCCAATCCTCGAGTTTCCTATTGGAATGTGGTGATTCAGATACTTCGATATTTGAATAATGCTCCAGGAAAGAGTAATGTATTCAGATCATGGACATTCTCGGGCAGCAGAATTCCCAGATACTGATTGGGTTGGCTCTCCATCTGATCGCAGACCCACTACAGGATATTGCGCATTTGTAGGAGGTAACTTGGTCTCCTGAAAGAGTAAGAATCAAGTGTAGTGGCTCATTCCAATGCAGAACCAGAATATCGAGCCATGGTGAACACTATCTATGAGCTTGTATAGCTCAGCCTCTTACTTGGAGAGCTTGGCTTTATGCCCACTTTTATGCTACCATACTGCGATAACATGGCAGCAATTTATATCACTTCGAATCTTGTATTCCATGAGCGTACAAAATACATCGAGGTTGATTGCCACTTTGTGCGAGAGGTGGAAGCTAGGACCATTGACACTTCTTACGTTCAATCTATTCACCAATTAGCATATTTGTTTACGAAGCCTTTCAGAAGAAATAGTGCAATTTATTTGTACCAAGCTAGGCATATATGATATGTATGTTCCAGCTTGAGGAGAGTGTTGGAATACATATGTTTGTATACGGGTTTCTAGTGTGTTCCAGAAATACGTGTTTATATAATTAGGCATTAAGTACGGATGTAATTGCATAATGACAATACCCATATAAAGAGGAGGATAGGGCTAGTCCCCAATCATCCAAATTCATTTCCCCTAAATCACTCTCATCTCTCTTTCTCTCACCTCCTCTAAACCTTAACCCGAATAACAAATACAACTACTTCAAAATTACCAGCAAGTTAGCTGGTTTAAGGTATTTGAAAATTTTTAAGTAATTTCAGTAGGCATGGGGAATATCCAAGAATAATGCCGGGTATATCAAAATAGCACAGAATTTTAAGGCGTTTGTCTAAAAAACCTAAAATTTTAAATAACAAGTTCAAAGACTTGCTCATTTTGAAAAGTTGTGCCTTTTTTTAAAAAAAAATTGTTAGTAAAACAAGATTTGATTTGATTTTTCGAAACAAGATTTTTGGGATTACACGATGAACGAAAGAATTTGCTTTTAAAAGTGCTATAGCTTATGATGCGGTTATAATCTATATTGGCAGCTTGAAAAGTCAACAATTTGATGATCAACACCTGCCATAAATCATGTCCTATAGACTAAAGTATAGATACAACAATTTTCATGTCGTTTGGCTACTCGTTACCCATTCATCTGGCATCGTAATATGTTCTATTGTCGGAAAATGGCTTGTTTTGCAATGCAAGGGTGAACGGTATCCAATTCACATGAAAATTTGCATATATTCAGGACATGATGATCAAGATTGCCGTTGTCGATCGCCGAAAAAGTAAACAGAAGGGTGCTTATTAAAGCTTCTTATGTAGGCAATATCCTACCGTGCCACTTAATACTCTATTTTCTCTATATATACATCTACGTACATACAAAGATGCGTGTGTATAGTGAGCCAGAGTTGATCCTATAGGCCCGGGCCTAAACCAAAAAATTCACACAATTTAGAAATTGAATTATATTGACGATCTAAACTGTTCATATTGATCTAAATGGTCTTATACATAGGTCCACAAAAAATTGCGGTTTCGAATCATTTGCATATATATCTAAAGGTTGCAAAATCAATGGTTTATAGAATATCGATAAACCATGAATTTCACTCTCCTTAAATCAACATGCAAATGTGTTCGAAACCACACAAATTTTGATGACCGATGTATTTGACCATTTAGATCAAGATCAACGGTTCGCACCATCAAACAAGTTCAAAAAAAATTAATTATTAGGCAAAGCGTGGATTTCTTAGTTTAGGTCCCAAGCCTAAAGGATCCTTGATATATATACATATAGAGAGCTGATGATCAGATAGGGCCTCATTTTTTAAAATGTGGCCAACTTATATATATATATATATATATATATATATATATATATATATAATGGAGAAAAGATGCCCTAGGACGCTTTTCCGTCGGAAGGCATCACAAAACTACACCCTCCATTTTATTCGACGATCTTTTTCGTCCATAAATTTCTTCATCGTCTAATATGTTGACACAAAATTTCATGTGATTCAACTGCCTTTTCACAGTTGATTTAGCAATGTAAAAAGTTCTATTGTTCATAAATCGTCATGAAATTTGGTATCGACATATTAAACGATGAAAATCAAGATGGACGGTACCGATCATCAAATAAAATGATGGCGGATGTTTTTTGACGCCACATGATGCAAAAGCCTCCTATAAAGCCTCTTTCCTCCATTATTCTCTCTCCCTCTCTCTACACAAAGAGAATAATATAGGACTGTTAGTTATATGTATCCCTAGAGGCCATTACTATACATGTGATGTATATTGTAGTGGATGCTTGGACATATATAGAGAGGACTTTCTTGCTCGACATGATAGTATACTATCTGGTTGCACTTTATTTTAACATGTACACTTATTGTTTCTCTATTACATGTTGATAAAGCCCTTAGGATGAGTACTTGACTTCCAAGATTATGATGCAGATCATACTAGTGGGGACAGGGTGGTCGAAAAGTACATCCTTCAGATGTTCCTAGTCGTGGAAGTATCGAGACAAGGTATCGATACTCCAGAGTAGACTAGCGTATGCGCTTCTTGACCCATATGATGGGCGATGGATGATCCCACATCAATTGGTGTTTGACATCAGAGAAGGTATACGGGTGCTCACTGGAGACTGGGTATACTGGACGGACTCGCCGAGAACTTCTAGATGGTATTATACCTATCGTCAGATAGCAGTTCTCTGGTGACACTGGTACAGGTTAGTCTGTCGACCCAACATCGTCATAGAGTCTTGTGTGATTCCCATTGTGCTTTGATTTCCACCATACCACGTTCAAGAGATCGTGCAAAAAGGTGGTTTTTATGTACAGTCCCGAGTCACATGGAGGCAATAAGCGATAGGAGGGGATTCGTCTCTCTTGGTATTGGAAGATGATGTTGCACTATGCTTGATTGGCTATAACAGGAAATCCCTAGCCAGGATTGCTGAGATTTACTGGTAAGTGTTATCAGTGGTTTCTCGAACCGATATGGACCTTACATCGGCATAACTTATCAGGCTATTGGGGTATGACGTTATACCACCCCCAAGCTGCGATATGCGACATATCTGACAAAGAGACCGAACTGTACGGTAGTGTTACTGATTGAATTCGCAGAAGTATGAGCAGGCTTGCTTGTTGATTTTTTGATCGCTCAATACCCGGGTGGCCGTTACGTTTACCAAACCGCTTGCGGCTTGTGGGTGTTTGATATGATCATCACCTACTGCCAGTATATTGACGAGTCTTTAGAGTCCTACACAGAGGTTTCCTGGTTTATGTGAAACGAAGTAGGAGCACATATGTGATATGTGCGGGACCGAGATTAATACGAGTATGTGATACCGTATTCTATTCTCGCGATATGTGATATCGGTCGGTTGTATGAGATATAGTCGGGTTGTCGAATCAAGTGTTGATTCATATGATATTGGTCGGTTGTAAGTGATATAGCCGAATTATTAAATCAAGTGTTGATTTAATAATTTAATGTATAATTATATATTTGATATATTGAATTACATTAACTAATATTAGCTCAATTAAACATTTCTTTTTCTCACTAGTGTACACTTGGTATATATGTGATATATATTAATGTACATTATTTTATGGCATGCTTGATGCCACATGCTATATGGGTATATGAGACTCACACCATGCTTATAATAATGATAAGGTTTCATTTATTTAAAGTAATTCAATATAGTTGGAAATTGTCATGCTTGGAAGCTTGGAGAAGTTTGAAGCATCTTTAACTTAGTCCACTAGTTTTGTTTTACTTGTAGATATTTATTAACCTAACCATTATTGTTAGCCATAGTTTATTCTCTACATGAGTTAGTGTATGACACTAACTCACCCATAGTTGCTATTCTCACCTCATGAGTTTCATTCTCATCTCAACTTCATCTTCTTCTTCCTCATGGAAAAGCTTTCTAGCTTTTCAAATGGTGATGAAATATTATGAGAAAAGTTAATCTAAAGAGAGCTCAATTCCTACTTCATTATCATCTACTATATTAGCCATTTAGTTTATAGAGTGTTTGCTTCACTAATCTACCATTAGTGAAGAGGTAGCATGAGCTTGAGTCTCATCGACGTAGATCATCTTCGGTCTCGAAGACTTCGAGTAAGCTCATTCATTTCTTCATGTGAACCATTACTAGAGTTCGTGTGTTCACTACTTGGAGCGAAGGGACTACTACACGGAGCTTTAGAAGTGAATGACCGATCTACAAAGGTTGTATTTCTCATTCACTTAGTATGTAAAGATATTTGCATGTTTTTCGTCTAAATCTCTAGTTAAGATTCTAGGTTAGGGTTCTTTAGTACGGCAAAAATTTGAATTTGGCATAGACGATGCCTTCCGAAACCTTGCTGCCGCCCTACGGAACCCTACAGTGGTATCAGAGCCAACTTAGAGATTTAAACGATGTTTGTTAGATTACGAAACCGAAATAACTCCAAAACACCCGATATATAATCCTAGTTTCTGTCGAATTTTAAATGGCGTCTAACAATTTTTTTAGCAACTGCAGAATGTTGTATATGATATAACATGAACACTGTAGAAAATTCGCCCCCCTTGCCGGAATTTGGCCAGCCACATTGCTCCCAAAACCGGCATGCTCGGTTTTAGTTCATTGTTTCGGGTTGAAATTACTAGGGTGTTCCAGTCTCTGGGGTTTTGTATTTCAGGTGTTGCTTGTTTTTACTAAATTTGCATGTGATGTTAACTTTCTGCAAAGGCAAGTCGGAGTGTTTCGTAGTCGTAATTCTTACATCTATTCGAGTTATTTAGGCGACGTTAAAAAGTTCAAACGGATATCAATAAATCATATTTTCCCTCGCTGGAAACTTTCCAAGAGTTGGATTTTTTCCAAGTTTAAAATCTTCAGAAAATCATGCAAGCGATTCTGTGGACCCTCTAGAAGAACGATACCCAAACTCGACTTTTTGGATCGCGGAACCGCGGTCATACCCTAGGGTTTGGGGCAGTTCCACGGCGACATGAGTGAGGCATGGGTCGGCCCTTCTACGGATGGTTCATAGATGATGTGGCATGTTCTGGGTATTTTTTAAACTCCGCTCAAGTGTTGAGCTCTTTGGAAAATTTTGGGTGTTTGTTGATTCAATCGAAAAGTTTAACATCATCTAGCTATCTGTGATTGTGATACAATATTTGGGATCCACAATAATTAGTTATGAGATAACTAGTTTGAATTTTATAAATCTAGCAATTCAGTCTCATTTGATCGGTTGCCACGGGATTTTGATATTGATCAAAAGTCCGTCGCAATTACGTAATGTACGCGGATATTGGCCGGGTAACCTTACTAGATAGCCACGGCCCATAGCCACGACCAAGTGACTGTAGGAGAACCCCGTCGCCAAAAGCATCCGTTCGGGTGCTCGCGGCCGCGGTGTTCGGCCTTAGTGCACTTCGTCAACGGCATCGGGGGTGCGGCCATCTACTAAATTTTCGGACGAGCATTCAATCAAGTTATCGGGAATCTTGTTGAATTACCCGACGGGTTATTGGAAAGTGCTTTCAATATTGAGACTAAAATGCGGGGTTTATAACTGTTAGGCATGTGATGTCTAAAGAATTCATTTGGTTGGACATGAAATCCAAAGTATGTGATACATTGGGTTTATGATGTCTAAAATGGATGCGGATTCTAATTGTTATAGTTTTTCACTTTCTTTTCTGCGACCGTAAGTGTAATATGTGGTGTATCGCCGGTTTCGGTGCTAGATGTCAATGACAATTGGGATACGCATATTTACTTATGTTGATGACATGTGTTCTTATGTGTTGCTGTGATATGTTATATTGGATCGTCGTGTTTTGAATAGCCGGGGGTTTTTATATGAGATGAGGGTTTTTATTTTCATTCATGTAAATTCAATGTATGTAATATTCTTTTATTGGGGCACTTCCAGGTTGAGGATGATTGTTGGATATAGTACCCTCGAAGTCAATTATTGGATCACGGGTACGTGATTGCAATGATTGAGAGAGGATATATACCGGTAGGGTATTCTTACTCGAGATGATAGTATGCTATCTGGTTAGTCTTTATCATCATGTACATGTTGATAGAGCCCATAGGATTCTTGCTTGACAGCCAGCAGTATGATGCGATCATATACGTGGGAGCTGGGATCTATAAGCACATCCTTAATATGTCCCTAGTCGTGGGAGTTTCGAGACCGGGCATCGATACTCCAGAGTAGACTAGTGTATACAGTTCGAGACCCCGACGAGGGACGGTGGCCGGTCTCACAAGCCACTGGTGTCAGTTAGTTCACCTAAGATGTATACAGGTGCTCATTCGGTTATGAGTACACCGGGCAGGACTCGCCGGGAACCTGCTAGTTGGTATTATACATATTGTCATATAGCAATTCCCAGGTGACATGTGTACAGGTTAGTCTGTCGACCTGAGATCGTCATTTGTCTCGTGTGAGTTCCTACTGTGCTTTGATTACTACCCTACCACGGCTCAAAGGAGTCGTGCATACAGGTTTTAATTGGGTACAGTCCCGAGCCACATAGAGGCATTAAGCGAATCGTCGGGGATTTGTCTCTCCCGATATTGGGGGTTGATGTCGCACAGTGTACGGGTGGCCATCACCAGAAAACCTTGGCCAATGTAGTCGAGAATTACCGATCCTAGATCGGCAGTTTCTCAGGTGCTGATGGGTTTCATACCGACACGAATTATCGCGTTGTTAGGAGTCTGACTTTATCCACCCCCCTAGACCCGATATGCGATACTCATAGACGAACAGACCGGACTGTACGGATATTGTCACTGTCAGGCTCAGTAGGGTTTCAGGATGAGTTCGCTCATCATATTCCCTTTCTTTCAATACATGGGCAGCCGTTACGTACAGTTAGTGCCACTGACGTGCTTGTGATTAAATCCACTGCCAGCGTATTGATGAGTCATTAGAATCCCCCACAGACAGTTTCCCAAGTTCGGGCGAAACATTGTAGAGGCCGTATGGTTTTATGGCAGGATTCGAACACACACGTGCACTTGTGCACGTATCAAGGTTTGGACAGATAATACTAGTTGGTTTTGGTTTAATACGGATGCGGGTATGTATATACAGATGATAGGTAATCTCGTAATTCGTTACGGGATTACTTTTGGAGTTGCCAATTTTTAGTCTTCCTTTTTAAACATTTGCTTAATGGAAATTGTTAGCAAACTTTCTTTGGCCTTATTTCATTCATGTTATTTTTCCTTTGCTAGCATATTTCGATTTTGGGCTGTGGGAATTTGGTGAGGTGGCATGGGCTAATTTGATGTGATGAGGTGGCTGATTATTTTTGGAGTGGGTAGGATTTTTATGGTGTGGAATTTTGTGGCTCGTTTATTAGGCATGGTCCATTTTCTTTTCTCAGGCTGAATTCGTGGGAAGCATGGGGTCTTGATTGAGGGAGATATATATTGTTGCTTGATTAATTGTGATAGCTAATCACTTCATCAAATATCCCCAAAGAACACATCTCCCTTGGCGGAGCCCAGAGAGCACTTCTTGCTTTGGACAAGCTCATTCTTTTGCAAGCAAAAATTTCTTCCTTTGCAAAATTCATGTGCTCACTTCATTCCATCTCCATAGCAATTTCATTTACCATCACCCAATAGCTTGGGTGTCTTGAGATAAAATATTCAACACTCTCTCTACTTCAATCTTGGACATGTCGGCTAGCAAACTTCATGTTCGAGTTGCTTCAGTTTGAAGCGTGAGCCCGTATAAAGATTCCTTGATGTGGTGCCACTTCGACAAGCGAGACCGGAAGGCGAACTTCGTCGGGGCAGCCGCGACAAGCATGGGATGGAGATTGAAGACCGAAGGACACGGATCGATCGGTATAATTTCTGAACCACTTTAGTAGTTAGCTAGTTAACGGTTAATGGAACGATCCGGGTAAAGGTTATGGTAGCGTCAAGTTTTGTAAAAAGTTTTTGTTCCGCATTTGGTCTCGGATTGACGGCCGGGACGCTGCCGTAACCCAACATGGTATCAGAGCCACCCATTAACTGTAAACTAGCTTGGTTAGACAATGTTAAAATATCGAAACCGAAACAAAAACCCAAACACCGCCACTGAATTAGCAGTTTCTGTTGCTTTTCAAAGTGTCTAGAAAAATTATTTAAACATGTACAGAAGATTACTCAAGAGACCACAAGACCACACCCCAAAGATGGCCCAAAGACTCAAATATAGTAAATAAAGAAGGTGGTAAGACCCTTGCAGAGTTCCCAAACAGCCACCCCTCGGATTTTGGCCGAGCTCAAGCTCACAAAAACCGAGGTCGCCGGCCAGATGATCTCCTATGGGGTTTATTTTTGGGGTGTTGTCTTGTCTCTTTGGTTTTAGTTCAGTGGTGTTGTTTGTGTAGCCCAATTTGGATAAAGTTTAATCAGGTTGTTTAGGCTATTTAGGGATTATTTCGAATTCGATATTTTTTAACATTGTTTAAAATTTGCAGTGCATTACATTTCTATCTGTAACCGTGAATGTCATTTGATCGGTAAATCTTGTCTAATCGCTATAGTCCTTTTAGATGGATTTGCGAACGTGACATTTACGTTGATATTCTGTGTTGTGCTGTGATATTGTGGATTTGTCGTGGTGGATAGCTTATGTGCAATGGTAGTGCAGTTTGGATTTATTTATATATTTGCTATTGCGGGGCGAGCGTCCGACATGTCGACTGCCGTCACTGTCTATTTGTATATTATTCTTTTATGGCACAACCGGGTTGAGTTTGATGTACCCGTTGTATATATTTTCTTTTCTATACTAGGATTACCCCGCGGTGGAGTGCACGGATAGCCGGGTTCTAGAGGACAACGGGCCCATATCTCATAGAGTTGAGACGGAGGGGGCTTCACTCTAGAAATGGCGGGCTATTCGCCGCACTCGTAGGGTGTATAGGTTGACCCAAGGAGGGGTGCTCAAGTTACCGGATTCTGTGAAGTGCTGGATGGTCCATTCACTTTGCTGAAGGGGCTATCTCGCTTCAGGTTTTGGCGGGTAACTTGCCGCACTCGTAGGGGTCTAGGTTTCATTGCACGGGCTATCCACACGACCAGGGGAATGTCGGGTTTCATTTGTGGCTCAAAGGAAACCCGGGGCTCCCAGATTATCTGTATTGTTCTGTGATACTTATTACTTTTCTGTGATGTTGCTTTTATCAAGCCTGGAGCGATTATTATATGTTGATATATATACTAGTAGATGTTGTATATGTTTTACACCCGCGCCAGTCCAGTCCCCGCTCTGTTGTTAGTTAAGTAACCTAACGGGTGATGGCGGGACCCAGTAGCGAATGCGGATGGCATATACGTATATTATATTTTCGTTCTTTTGTGGTGTGATTAATTGATGGGACTGCATTGATTCTTATCAATGCAAGGATAAAACAAACCTATTTGATGTTGTTGGAACCAATTTTTCGAAAACTGATATTACAAGGACGTTTCCTTTTGCTTTGCACAGTGGTATTCAGTTTGGAATATCCTGCACCTCATTCGACGAGACAAGGGCCAAGATCCCTTCATCGGGAGTGACCCCTTGGACAGAAGTTTGCGTCAGGGTAATAACTTCACTATAGTCGATTACTTTTTGCTTTGCATCGTGGTATTCAGTTGGGAATATCCTGCACCTCATTCTATAGGGAAAGAGCCGAGATCCCTTCACCGGGAGTGACCTCTTTAGCAAAGGTTTTCGCCACTATATTTTTATAAAACCACTTGGATTCCTTCAACGATATCAAGTTCATTATGTTAAAGGTTTTTCGCCAAAAACCAGCCGTAGCCCTCCGTCATTTCAGATTAGTATTGCTTAGTATTCGTGCTACGTATGTCGTGCTCAGCCAAGGTGTAGTGTGCGGTAGCTTTGTAATGCTTTTCTGTTGCATGGATATACGATTGGTTAGGACAGTACGATTGGTTAGGACAGTCGTGCGGTCATTTTGACTCAGTCAAGGACTCATGCGAGTGGGTCTAATGCAATCAAGATAATGACGGGTTGAACGTGACTAGGATCCTTTGATATGTTGGCGCAGTCAAGGTCACTTGGGTCCTAGGGGTAAAAATCACATCGGGAGTTTCAAACATACAAGAAACTTGCCAGGCTTGCGCATACCTTCTGGAGTGTGGTGACTTAAGTGGCTTTCACCAAGTTATCGTGCGATGATAGTTGGATCCCGATTCCCACTGATGAGTAGGATTACTCATCGGGTGATTCCGACTAATTCTCCTTTTAGGTTTGGAGGAGAATTCGAGGATACAGTGGGAGACATTCAGGTTAGAGTGCACGCAGAGTGTTTCCTTTCTCTCTCTCTTTGACTGCGACCATGACCCGACCCTAGACTATAACTCAGTGACCAATTTAACCGAACTTTCTTAAAACACTAGCTTTTGGATTGTCTGAGTTGCATACATCATTGCCACTCCTTCTTTTACCCTTTGAGTTTCTCCAGAACACCCCATATTACTACGAACGTCCACTTCCATTGGATAAATCCATCGTATAGTTATATACGAACTCGAAGGATCTTTTTCGAGGATGGATTCTGGTTCTGGAGAGAATGAATAGGACTATTCAGTTGTCTTTTCCTTTTACCTTCTCTCAGGTTGTGAGGGCTCCTAGGATTAGAAGAGGGTACACCTATTACGCTTATTGGATAGTCTTCTTCCAAACCATAGGCAAGTGCCGAAAGGTAGGGAATGAAGAAAACCAATTAGCCTAAGTTGGGTGTACAGAAGGTAATAAGTAAAGACAAATAAAGGGATTAGAAAGAGGGCAAAGTAAATTACGACTGCTATTCATGACCAAACCAAGTCTTTCAACGCCACTCCTACTTCACCTTTGTATTTCTCCAGAACACCCCGTATCACTACGAACATCCGATCCTTTTAGATAAATCTTTCGTATGGTTATATACGAACTCGAAGTAACTTTTTCGAGGATGGATTCTGGTTCAGGAGAAATAGAATAAGGATTATTCAGTTGTCTTTTATCCTTACCTTCTCTCAAGTTGTGAGTACTCCTAGGATTAGGAGAGTACACCTATTATGCTTATTGGATAGTTTTCTTCCAAACCATAGGCTGGTGCTGAATGGTAAGGAAGGATGAAAACCATTTAAGCCTAACGAAGGTGTACAGAAGGTAACGACCAAAGACAAATAAAGCGATTTGGAGAAATGGAAAAGAAATATACGGTTACAGTCGTGAATCTAATAATGGAAGAGGCATTACTACGAATACCCGGATACCCCTTCGAAACATTTTCATGTTTCAGTTTCACTGTGCATTGTTAATAGAAAACTTATTTCCCAATTAGACCCTTGCTCCAGGATATGTATTTACCAGGTTTGATTCTCACATCTGTATGGTTTTACAGATGATGAGTGGGAGTAAGTTATTGGGAATTAGGTGATCATCCTCACTATATCGGAATCCGTTGTAATTGGTGATATTTGAGAAAATCGCCTGGATACAGTTTTCAACCTACGACGCACAGAGTTCGAGTTATTCAACTCAGCAGACTTGTACAAAGTATTGTATGTTGTCTAGTGTCTATTAGGACAAAGGGGTTGGTCCTCGTACTATATTCTGTTTACTTGTGGCTTCTCAAGTTTTGGACAAGTGTTTCGTAGAAATACAAGGTCCAAGTTTGAGAAGTTATAGGTCCAAGAATAAAGTAGAGAACCAGGTGTCGCAAGTGTCGGGATTCTTCAAGGTGATCGAAGATGTAGATACCTGTATGAGGTATTCAGTTGATAGTAATTATCTTGAGAAACTCATTTCTCTTTTAGGTTACTCATAATTGGACGCACTCCTAAGTTGAGTAATGATGATCGGTCTCTTTCCATTTAGTTGACATGCACTGGAGACAGCTGCATGATTTGAATCTGGTTGCAATTAAATTAGTATCTTTGTTTCTATATTAGATATATATAGAATCAATTTATATCTTAACGATGTGGTATAGGGAGTCGTCCGGCTGATGCTTAAAACTAGAATCCGGATAAACTCAAGGCACGTTTCAGTAATGGCTGTTTGTGGGTTATCCCGGGCTTTGACGAGGGTTAACTTTCTACAATCAGGCAGATCAATATTTATATTGTTCTTGACTCGCCACAGTTTTTGTAAAATGGATTTTTCCAGAAAACAGAAGTGGGAGTATGGGAGAACTGGAGGTGATTCCAGAACCATAGACGATTACTGAAAATTTAATAGGACCAAAAGATTCAATCAGGTTTGACATTCCATTAGTCACTCCGCAGATATGGTGGGTAACCTCAGGAACCCGAGAGGTACTCCGGTAGCCTCAAGCACGGTGACAGGGAGGTTCTTGTTTATCCAGACTTGATACTACTGCTGTTCCAGACTATGAGACCCGGCAGGAGGATGAGTATAGCGTCGTTCTAAATTAGGTTTAGAAGTGCAGGTATATATGATTCTGCCAGAGGGTTGTTGTAGTCAGTGGGAGTAGCGGAAGCATAGTGGATAAGAAGCTTATGTCTATTTATAGACTAAAGCAGATATAGCGAGATAGATCTATTTTTGATGTGACAGTCATAAGTTTTGACTTCATCAGAATAAGGAATGGATCTGTTAAGAAGGTGTAAGGTTAGCCTAGCACCTCATGAAGGATTTGGAAGCATCACATATACCAAAGATGGAATTTTTTAGGGTGCTAAGTTAACAAACATCGGATCGTTCCTAGAAAAATTAGGGTTCCATAAACTACACATCATCACATAAAAGAAATGCTAGGGTTTTGAGAGTACAACCTTTGTAGCTCCCTACTCTAGACTCCTTGGCCACTTGAGGGTTGGAGGAGGTTTCACTTGAGGTCTCCTAGTATCCACGACGATCCACCCGAAGCTCCTAGTCCAAGCTTGCAACTTCACTTTTCAAAAGAAGAAGTGAAGATAACACTCTAAACAAGTGGGCTAAACTTGTGTAGAATGATGTTTTGGTTCTTATTCTCACTTCAAAATCAAATCTTGTTATGTAATTTGCTCACTACAAAAGTCTAGAGAGCAAGTGAGAGAGGAAGAAGAAGATGATGGCTATATTTTTTCAAGAGTGAAAAGAATAACTCTTGTTAAGAAAAATGAAAATATATGTATATATATTTTCTTGTTCTCATCTCAAACCATGGTTAAACAATGAATATCTTATTGAACTTGAGTTAAAACACAAAAGGAAAGTTTACCCAAGGTTAAAAGGTGGGTGAGAATGGTTAGGTCAAAAGAAGAGTGCAGAAACAAATCAATGATAACCATTTCCCTTTTTCCTTTTTGTTTTAAATCAAATGCAATAAAATCCATATATAAAACCATGGTGTGAGTCTTATATTTCCACCATTTTCATGTATGTACAACCATGAAGGATGTATGTATGTATGTATATGTGTATGTACATCCATATGTGCATGAATCTATAAAGAAGGCATGCATGCATGCATACATCCATCAAACTCAAGAAAGGATTTCAAGTGAGAAACTAATGGTTAAATGATAAATCAACACTTGATTTATCAATCCGGCCATATCACATATGACCCCACCAAAAGCAAGCCGCCCGATCAATATACTGTATCCTATACGCGTATTTTAATCGGGTCCATGCGCATATCGCATACGCGCACCACAACGTTTCGCCTGGACTAGGAAACTCCATTGTGGGACTCTAAGACTCGTCAATACGCCGGCAGTGGGTGATGATCATATCAAGCACCCCCAAGCCGCAAGCGGTCAGCTAAACGTAACGGCCACCCGGGTATTGAGCGATCAGAAGAAAATAAGCGAACCTGCTACAACTCCCGTCGAGCCAATCGGCAACACTACCGTGCAGTCCGGTCTCTTCGTCTGATATGTCGCATATCAAGTCTAGGGGTGGTAAACGTCAGACCCCAATAACCGATAAGTCATGCCGATGTGAGGCCCATAACGGGTCGAGAAACTACTGGTAACACTTACCATCAAATCTCTAAAACAGCCCTGGCCAGGGACTTCCCTGTTACGGCCAATCGAGCACAGCGCAACATCAACCCCCAATACCGGGAGAGAAGAAACCCCTCCTATCGCTCATTTCCTCCATGTGACCCGGGACTGTACCCAAAAACCACCGTTTTGCACGCCCTCATGGACGTGGTAAGGTGGAAATCAAAGTACAGTGGGAATCACATAAGACTCTTTGACGATCTCGGGTCAACAGACTAACCTGCACAAGTGTCACCTGAGAACTACCATCTGACGTGAGGTATAATACCATCTGGGAGTTCTCAGCGATTCTGTCCAGTGTACCCAGTCTCCACTGAGCACCCGTATACCATCTCTGATGTCAAACACCAATGGATATGGGATCATCCATCGTCTATCTCATGGGTCGAGAAGCGTATACGCTAGTCTACTCTGGTATATCGATTGTAAGTGTACGGTGGCGCCCCGGCCGTCAATCCGACGCCGGAATGCGGAAGCGGTGCTTTTCTTTAACTTTTCAAACCGGCACCACCGCGCACTATAAACCCGGATCGGGCCATTAATCTAAATCTAGCTAACTACAAGATGGGAAGAAAGATATACCGAGTGATCCGTGTCCTCCGGTCTTCTCGTCGTCGTCCCGATCTCCTGCGAAATCTCCGGTCTCCACCAAGTCGCCGGAAGGGCACCACGTCGCCGGCTCCTTTTACGGGCTCCCGCCTCTGGTCCGAGGCAACTCGGGCACGAAGTTGGCGAGTCGACGTGCCCAAGATTTGCTGTAGAATAGTGTAGGGATCTATGTCTCATTGGGGTTTGAGTGGAGTTGCCATAGAGGTGGAGGAATGATGTATAAACTTTTGTGGAGGAACTTGGGGATTTTTCAAGCATTAAGAGAATAAAAAAACCCCACTACAAGAATTTTGGATAGCCCCTATGAGCTTGGTCGGCCATCTCAAGTGAATGGGGAGAGTGGAACCAAAAAATGAGTGAGTCATTATCTCAAAGGGAGGTGGAGCAATCACAAGAGAGAGAGAGAAAAGTGATCATGAAAAGTAATGATCACAAAAACAAACCTCACTCCAAATCAACCATCATCAACAACCATGATTTCTTACAAAGTCAAGCAATCATGAACAATGGAAAGTCAAGGAATGGTCCTCCATCATGAGACCATCATGATACAAAGTCTTGCAAAAAACACCCTCCACAAATGCTTATTTGATGCAAATAAGCCCTCCTCCACCAATCTTCGGCCAATGATGGATACAAAGAAATATGGCCGAAACGGAAAACAAACTGGCAACTCCAAAAAACTGATCCCGTAATGAATTACAGGAAAACCCCGCTACTGTATATACATACCCGCATTTGTATTCCGACCGAAATACAAATGCAATGAGACAAAATCTACACTGTACAATACTAGGATCCGGCTTAAACCAAAGCCCGCTAGTATTAACCGTCCGATCCTGATCCGTGCAATACCGCACGTATCTGATCGAACTCTGCCATATCTCCATACGGCCTCTACAGCGTTTCGCCCGAAAACTTGAGCAACTGAATGTGGGGAATTCTAAAGACTCGTCAATACTATGGTTGTGGATTTAACCACTAGCACGTCAGAGGTATTAGCCATACGTGACGGGCTACCAGCTAATGACCAAAAGGGACGTCGATGAGCGAACTCATCCTGACACCCTATTGAGCCTGTCAGTGACAATATCCATACAGTCCGGTCCGTTCGTCTATGAGCATCGCATGGCGGGCCTAGGGGGTTGGTAAAAGTCAGACCCCCAAAAGCGGTACAAGTCATGTCAGAGATCAGCCCAAAACACCCTGAGATACTACTGGAATACCTACGAGTAAATCTCCTGCCTTGGCCAAGGACTTTTCATGTTCTGGCTCTCCTAGACACAGCGCGACCTCAACCCCAATACCGGGAGAGACGAACCCTCGAAGATCCGCTCACTGCCTCCATGTGGCTCGGGACTGTACCCAACTAAAACCTGTTTGCACGTCTCCTTTGAGCATGGTAGGGTAGTAATCAAAGTACAGTGGGAACTCACATGAGACAAATGACAATCCTCAGGTCGATGAACTAACCTGTACACATGTCACCAGGGAACTGCTATCTGACGTCAGGTATAAGACCAACTAGCATGTTCCCGGCGAGTCCTGTCCGGTTTACTCATAACCCAATGAGCACCTGTATACATCTTAGGTGAACCAACTGACACCAGTGGCTTGTGAGACCGGCCACCGCCCCTCGTCGGGGTCTCGACTGTATACACTAGTCTACTCTGGAGTATCGATGCCCTGTCTCGAAACTCCCACGACTAGGGACCTTTTAAGGATGTGCTTATAGACTACCAGCTCCCACGTATATGATCGCCCTCATACTGCTGGCAGTCAAGCAAGAATCCTAGGGGCTCTATGAACGTGCAATAGCGACCTGTCAGGTCACCTAAAGCAGTACACGATGATAAAGATAAACCAGATAGCATACTATCATCTTGAGTAAGGCTGTCCTCCTGGGATATGTCCTCCCTCAATCATTGTAATCACGTGCCTATGATCCAATAATTGACTCTGATGGCACTATCTCCAACATCGATGCCCTGTCTCGATACACCCACGACTAGGGACCTTGAAGGATGTACTTATGGCTACCATGTCCCCACTAGTATGATCCGCATCATAGTCCAGGTAGTCAAGTACACATCCTCAGGGTTTTACCAACATGTAACCATAAGACAGTATAAAGAGACAAGTATACATGTTAAGATAAAGAGCAACCAGATAGCATACTATCATATCGAGCAAGAAAGTCATCTCTATATATGTCCAAGCATCCAATATAATAAACATCATCTGTACAATACTGGCCTCTAGGGCATACATACAACTAACAATCTCCCACTTGCACTAGGGCCAGCTGCTGTAGTATCGCATACCGAGCATCCCGAAGAGTCTCTCAAACTGTATCTGGGGAATGGCCTTCGTGAGTGGATCCGCTGTGTTGTTCTTCATGTCAACCCTCCTGACCTCGATCTCCCGGCGATCAACTATCTCCCGGATCAGGTGATACCGCCTCAGAATATGCCTGGATCGCTGATGGGACCTGGGTTCCTTGGCCAAAGCCACCGCTCCATTGTTATCGCAATACAAAGGTATTGGATGCTCAATGGATGGAACCACTCCAAGTTTAGTAATGAACTTCTTGATCCAGACAGCCTCTTTGGCAGCATCGTTAGCAGCGATGTATTCAGCCTCCATCGTCGAGTCTGCCACGGTTTCCTGCTTGGAACTCTTCCAGCTAACCGCCCCTCCGTAAAGGGTAAAGACAAATCCCGACTACGACTTAGAGTCGTCCTTATCACTCTGGAAGCTCGAATCGGTAAAGGACTCCACTCAGAGTTCTCCATTACCATACACCAAGAGCATCTCTTTAGTCCTTCGTAATTACTTGAGAATGCTCTTCACAGCTGTCCAGTGACTCTCTCCAGGATCAGCTTGATACCTACTCACTACACTTAGTGAGTATGCTACATCGGGTCTGGTACATAGCATCGCGTACATGATAGAGCCTACAGCCGAAGCATAGGGTATCCCTTGCATGCGAGCTCTCTCCAAATCAGTCTTGGGAGACATCTCTTTGGAGAGAGTGACTCCAGAGATCGTGGGTAAGTTCCCACGCTTGGATTCTTCCATACTAAACCTCTTTAGTATGGTGTCAATGTACCTGGATTGGGACAATCCCAATATCCATTTGGATCTATCTCTATAGATCCTAATTCCCAATATGTAGGAGGCATCACCAAGATCTTTCATCGAGAATCTTTGTGATAAGAAGAGCTTGACCGATTGCAGCATAGGAATGTCATTTCCTATCAAGAGTATGTCGTCCACGTACAATACGAGGAAGACAGCCTTACTCTCTGCCACCTTCTTGTAGATACAAGGTTCATCTACGTTTTTGACGAAATCAAACTCTTTGATAACGATGTCAAAGCAGATGTTCCAACTCCGCAATGCTTGCTTTAATCCATAAATGGATTTAAGCAGCTTGCACACCTTCCCGCTGTTCCCACTATCTACGAAGCCCTCTGGCTGAGTCATGTACACGCACTCTTCTAAATCACCGTTTAGAAAGGCGGTCTTAACAACCATTTGCCAGATTTCGTAGTCATGATATGCAGCGATGGCAAGCATGATCCGGATGGATTTAAGCATAGCCACTGGAGAAAAGGTTTCGTCATAATCCACACCTGGTCGTTGACGAAAACCTTTTGCAACAAGTCTAGCTTTGAAAGTCTCTACTTTCCCATCTACACCAAGTTTTTCTTGAAGATCCACTTGCTCCCAATGGGTTTTACCCCTTCAGGAGCATCTTCCAAAGTCCATACTTTGTTGGTGTACATGGATTCCATCTCAAACCGCATAGCATCCAGCCATTTCACTGAGTCCCCACTCGTGATGGCCTGCTCGAAGCTAGTTGGGTCATCATCCTCCATGATGCAATCCTCGCTCCCACCGTCAATGAGAAAACCGTAGTATCTCTCAGGTGGACGAGAAACCCTGCTAGATGGGCAGAGCGGCTGGGGTTCGTCAGGTACTACTGAATCCTCTGGTTCTACCAAGTCTTCTATTATAGTTTGTGTCGCTGGAACCTCTTCCAGTTCTACCTCAATGCCACTTGTCTGTTTCATAAGAAAACCTTTTTTCTAAGAAAGTGGCATGTCGAGAAACAAACACCTTTTATTCCTCGGGGTGGTAGAAGATATACCCTTGTGAATTTTTGGGATATCCTATAAACTTACATAAGACTGATCTTGCCTCGAGTTTGTCCGGATTTTGTCTTTTGACATAGGCTGGACAACCCCATATCTTAATATAATTAAGATGTGGTCTCTTCCCTTTCCATATCTCATATGGAGTGGTAGGCACTGATTTGGTAGAAACTCTATTCAATAGGTCCATGGCTGTCTCAAGCGCATATCCCCAGAAGGAAATAGGTAACTCAGCTGTACTCATCATTGAGCACACCATATCTAATAGGGTGCGGTTTCTCCGTTCCGATACACTATTATGTTGTAGTGTATAAGGAGGAGTGAGCTGAGAGAGAATCCCATTCTCTTTTAAATAATCTAGAAAATCATTGCTCAAGTATTCTCCTCCTCGATCAGATCGAAGGATCTTAATACTTTTGCCCGTTTGGTTCTCTACTTCGTGCTTATATTCTCTGAATTTCTCAAAAGCTTCAGACTTGTGTTTTATCAGGAACACATGTCCGTATCTAGAGAGATCGTCAGTGAATGTAATGAAGTAGGAAGAACCGTCCCTGGCATGTGTAGACATGGGACCACATACATCACTATGTATCAGCCCTAAGAGTTCTGTAACTCTTTCTCCGTGTCCCGTAAACGGAGTTTTGGTCATCTTGCCTTTGAGACATGACTGGCAAGTGTCATAAGATGAAAATTCAAACGGATTCAAATATCCATCCTTATGCAACTTAGCTAGTCGTGTCGCATTGATGTGACCAAGTCTACAATGCCACAAGAAGGATTCGTTCATTTCTGAACTTTTCCTCTTGTGTGTGTTTTGTATATTGAGGACTGTATTTTGATTTAGAATGAATATGCCATTATGTAACGAGCCTGATGCAATCAACTTTTGATCTAGGAATATGTTCATAACATTATCCTTTACTACAAAATTATATCCTTCTTTACTTAATAAAGAAACTGATATAATGTTGCACATCATGTTTGGTATATAATAGCATTCATTTAGAATCAGTGTATTACCACTTGGTAATACTAGGTGATATTCGCCAACTGTTTTGGCTGCAACATTTGCCCCATTCCCTACTTGAACGGAAGGATCGCCTTTTCCCAGTTCTTTACCTTTCCGTAGCCCATGTAACATTTTACATATGTGGGATCCTGATCCGGTATCTAATACCCAGGACGTAGGGTGAACTGAGAAACAGTTCTCAATAACTAACACACCTGAAGAAGATGCATCAACATGCATGTTCTTTTGGGCGGCTTGAGAATCTAGATATTCTCCTATTCCCTGTTCGGTCTTATAACTCTTATAAGAAAGAACGGGTCCAACGTTCCCCTGCACAGTATAACATGCGGGTTCGGTCAATACATCCATATTATTATCTTGATTAAGGCATGACATGGTCGCTACCTGGAGGGAGAGAGAAGAAAACACTTTAGCGTATGCTCTTGCAAGATCAGATTGGTTATTATCTTATCTAATCAGGATGGCTCCCACTGGTTTTTATCAAATATTCCTTCAAACCCTAAAAGGAAAGACTAGCCGGGATTAATTACACCCTACAACTTCGCCGATCTTTCAGCCAGGCCAGTGTCAGTACTTTGAGGGAGGTTCCCCATGCTTTCGCACGGACCCAATTAAAGTAAACCTCGTTTTCCCAGAGGCGTAACCCCATTGACACCTTTCTAGACACCTACTTGATCGGCTAATTGTCCTGTGTAAAACTCTCCCAGGAGTAACAATTACTCGCAGTGGGTATCGGGATCCAACTATCTCATAGAAGGTATGCAATCTCATTGCAAATCTCAACACTTGAAATTCCCGATAATATTTTTCCCCTAGCGTGCTATGACCTTGACGCATGCGAAACAACCCATAGTCCGCTAGTCAAGTTCAACCCGCACAATTCGTGATTGAATTAAACCCACCCGTACGACACTTGACGCATGCCAAACAACGCCGTACGAATACCCTAATCCAATCGCATCTCATGCTACAGATAAGTAATAATCAGCTACCGTACACTACGCCTTAACGCATGCCAAACAACCGTAGCACGAATACTAAATATTACATATCTGAATTGATGGAGGGCTACGCAGGTTTTTCTGAAAACCATGAGCGTAATGAACTTGATATCGTTGTAGAATCAAGTGAATTTTGAAATGGAGTGATTTTGAGGCTTTCATTAGTTTTGCTAAAGAGGTCACTCCCGGTGAAGGGATCTCGGCTCTTTCCTCATCGAATAAGGTGCAGGATATATCATATATATCACTGTGCAAAGCAAAACTCCAAAAGCAGTCAAAAGTCAAACCGAGTGTTGTAGCATCTGCCAGTTTTGCTAAAGAGGTCACTCCCGGTGAAGGGATCTCGGCTCTTTCCTCATCGAATAAGGTGCAGGATATATCATATATACCGCTATGCAAAACAAAACTGTAGCAACCCTTTTATTTTAAAATGTAACATCTCAAAATAATAAAATATTATTTTTGGGAATTTTTATAATTTAATATTATTTTATTGATTATTTTAATATTAAATTAATAATTAAATGCAAATAAATGGAGAAAAATTATGGAAAATTATGGAAAATTCTAAAATAGGTTATTTATTGGAATTATGCCATTTTTAAGTGTTTGTGATCATTTATATGCTAATTTAGTGCTAATCGCGATTAAAAATCGCTAATCGGATTTTTTGGTTTTTTGTGCAAAATTGTGCACATATCATTTTTGGACTTGTGTTACATTTTTCTTGCCATGGCTTTATTTATGGATCACTATTGGTGTGAGAAGGATTGGGATTAAAAGAAAAAGAAAAAGAATAGGTATGGTGAGTGAGAGAGAGTAGGTGGACCATTGACTAAACCTTAGCCATTCTCTCTTGTTTCTTCTCTCATTCCTCCCCCTCTTCACTCTCCTTCTGCTGCTGCTCCTGCACCATATTCCCTCCCCTCTTCAAGCCCCATATCATCTCAAAAATCACTCCAAAACCCTTGCCTCATTTCATTAAAAAGATGCACAAACTCGAGACCTACACGATGGACCAAGAAAGCATGGATTTTGGCCACTATGGGCAACTCAAGAATTTTCTTGAGTTGCCAAATGAGGTAATTACTGAACCATTAGCTTAGTTTTAGCTTTAATTATACCCCTATGCAAGTTTAGAATCGAAATCGGGTGATTTGTGGATTTTAGGAAAAACTAGTAAGGGTTTGAGGAATTGTGAGTTGTGATGGGGAATTGAGTTCAGTGGAGACCATAAGAGCACCCTAGTACTAGAAACCCAGACCAATCCCACTGGAAAACTAAAAATACGGAATTTCGGGACTTTCATGTCGGTTTTTGAGAACCTGAAGCATGCAGGGAAATCTGGAACACAATGGGACTTTTTCAGGGAAATTAAGCAACACCAGGGACCTAATTGAGACCCCAGGAGGCCACCCTATGCAGACGGACCCCACTGGACTTAGGGGGGCCGGCCAGGCCGGTTTTGGCAAGGATGTGGCCGGCCAAGTAGTGGTGGAATGTGTCGGGGTTGGTCCAGTAGCTTAAATATATCATATACATCACCCTAGAGTTGTTTATTTGCCCTGTTTTGGCCTGAGACGAAATCTGGGATCATTTTCTTGGGTTGCTGCCTTACTTTCAGTATTTGGTTTTACATATTTTGATTTCCATATTTTGTTGTTTGTACGTTATCTCGATCGTGTGACGTTTGTACGACTGCATCAAGTGATTTCGGGTTGTTTTGCGAAGGCTAACCGTAGGTTCTAACCTATAGGCCTTTTAGCGTATCGTATTGGTTTTAGCGTGTCGTTTCAAGTTTTGATTTGGTTTTGATGCGATGCGATACGTGTGATATGTGTAGGTACCCCGCGACGCTCCGAGGCGATGCAGAAGATGACGGAGACATCGACACCGACACGCAGGACAGGTGAGTAGATTTATATCTACGGGGAGAAGTCGGGTGGATGGCGTATAGCACCCCCGCAGTCCGTGGTGTTGTATACGAATACGTATGCACACGTATATTTATTATGTGTGTGATAGTTATAGTATGTTATGGTTAGTTAGGGGTAGAAATAACTAGCATAGTTCCTAGTTGCGAACCATAGGATAGATTTGCACCCACACTCATACACTTGTGTGTTCCTTATACTTGCACTTCGTTGTTGATATTGGACGACTTTGGTGATGAGTCGATTATATTGGGCCTTGTGCCGCAAGATCGGTGATTTGATATGGTTCATATTGGGATACGACATGTGATTCTTGCGGGTTTGGGATGTGTGTTTACCCCGCATTCATACTTGTAGATGGTATCAGTTGTACTAGATTTAGATCAGTACCCCAGCTTATGTGATGCGATGTTAGTGATACCTGAGATGTGATGAGATAGTGTGATATTGACCCGTACCCAGCTATTGGGATGCCGTACGACGATTTACCGTATGAGCTTTACATTGATGATAGATCCGCACTCTTGACTTGAGGATGTCATATGATATAAGGTATCGTACGCGATACTTTTGAGGCGGGATCACCGACTATTATATGTATATATATATCGACCCAGATGTTAGGCGGTTTCCCTACCTGTAGCTCAGCTTGTTAGTTCAGCCGTATAGTTTAGTATAGTAGTTAGATTAGATTAGACTCCTACCTATTTCAAAAAGAGCGGGTCGTGGGTATTTTAAAAGACAGGTCAAGGGATCTACGGATATTTAAAAAGGCGTATCTTTTCATAAAAACACCGTAGCCCCTATTTTCAAAACCCCATGATTCGTGTTATTTCAAAAAGCACCAATTGTAGGACTTATGTTAGATTAATGCAGAGTAGTTTTAGTTACGTCTAGTTTCAGCTCCCACTCCTTTTTTGTGGTTCGCTTTGCATCGCATTCTTATATTATGTTTCATACTCCATTATTAATATCATGCTGATAGGACACCAGCACCATTACCGATGATGCGTATGTACCACGTACACTTACTTGCCGGCTCACACACATCTTCATCGGTAATTGCCATGTCACGTACACCTTAGAAAATATTATTGCTTGACATAGCCTATTAGCTAATAGTTTAGACATTGTAGTTATTACCTGCTACTTCCTGCATACTGCTATTCATTGTTATGCCGCATTCATGGATTCTCATGCATATATTCACTATTTTCGTGCTATTGAGGTTTGGATTTGGATTTCCATGAGATTTTCTGGATTTGGAGGAAAACCGCAAAAACACAAATAAACATATTCTCTCTTTTAAAATAAAAAGTGCGGTTTTCCCATGATGTATGAGTCGTCCACCATGAGTTTGCTGATGGATTTGGAAACCCGATTCGAGGAGACGGATGAACCGTTTCGGGTACATGGTGGACCCGGTGCGGTACCCCGGGGCAAGAGGAATGTGGTGATGACGTTGAGCCTGGCAGGGGAGTACTACCTACCGGTGATTTTACCCGACGCGTCGGATATCCGGAGGATACCGTCGTGGTCTTGAGATTGATGGTAGGGGCCGGTCTGGACTGACGGCGCCCTAGATATTGTGGTTGAGACTTTGAGATATCGGGATATTGGGATTTCGTTTTGTGCCGATGCTAGGCACAGTTTTATGCTGATTTCATTATAGTACCTCATTTTAAAAATACAAGGGAAATCTCACTAAATTATGAAAACAGTGGCTTCATGTAGATGTATCATGTTTTCACGCATTCATATCTCATTCATATGCTATATTGTTACCTGAGGCACTAGCACGAGCACTTGGCACTTCATTCATGTATAGAGATTACATTGCCAGTTTAGCATGCTTCAACTTTATTCATATTGAGGTTTATTTATATCTGATCGTATTGACCTAGGATGGGTCATGCATTCGATTCCTGTTTGTAGATATCTTTCTATTCACGAGTTGGCAACTCACCCCCGTTGTGCCCCAGTTCTTGCAGGTTTGCCGTACAGATTCCATAGCGGCATTTCTGGCACACTGCTTCCATATGGGTGACTTGCGTTGGTAGGTGGGTTCTTTTGTATCAGAACCGCCATTGTTCATGTATTATCTATTATATCTAGAATTTCCATCAACCAAAACTTGTATATTCTTTCAGACTCAGACTTCAGTGTTGTATTATTTCGACCTTAGAGTCGCGCTTGTAGTATTGCGGTTTTCATGCTTACTGTGTTTTCTTTTAGATTTGATCCTCGCCTTTCGGCGTTGTATATTATTCTTACTTGTGTGGTTGTGGCCGTCGATTGACGAAGAGCTAGCTCCCGCTTGGGGATACCTTTTATCATGTCATATATGTTATTCTTGTTGTACCCCGTTCGGGGCCAGTTTTTACAAAGGAAACTCTGCCGAAATTTTTAGGAAAAATTACACATTTTAAAAATTCATATTCGGCTTAGTTATTTAAAAACTTGATTTTCAAAACATGATTTCTTTACCTCTTAAAACTAGTTTTTCCTTATTTACTCCTTAAATGGTTTTAGATTTCTGGGCTTTTGGCTTACTTGGATCAGATGGAGTCCTGTAGACTTCATAGGATTCAAGGGCCAGTCATGTGCTCTTTCGGGTCGTGACAAAGTTGGTATCAGAGCGCTAGGTTGACCTTGGTTCGAGTCTAAGTTTGACTATGTGGAGCCTAGGGCGTTTGTATATATACGGAACTTAGGCTTGACCTTACGGAACTTAGACTTGGTCGAGGGGGTATTAGACCCGAACTTTCTTCGCGTAGGATGACCCTTGGTTGATGGAACAAGTGACTAAAGTAGAGTGACGTACCGTTGGTATGTTCCGCGGCATACTTACGACACGCCACTCCGCTTAAGAAACCTTAGGTTGTACATTTGCTTGCACTGTATTATATTCCTTCCTATGATCTATCCTCATCGATACTGTGTCACGACCCAAAAGAGCACGTGACTGGCCCTTGAACCATATGAAGTCTATAGGACTCCATCTGATCCAAGTAAGCCTAAAGCCCAAAAATCTAAAACCATTTTAAGAGTAAGGAAAACTGGTTTAAAGAAGTGAAAGAAAACATGTTGAAGTCAAGGTTTTTAAATAACTAAGCCAAAAATGCATTTTTTGCATGTCAAGTCTTTTCTAAAAATTTCGGCAGAGTTTCTTTTGTAAATACTGGCCCCGAACGGGGTACAACAAGAATAATATATATATATGCAATGATAAAAGGCATCCCCAAGCGGGAGCTAGCTCTTCGTCAAACGACGGTCATAACCACGCAAGCAATAATAATATACAACACCGAAGGGCGAGGATCAAAAACACAAATAAACATATTCTCTCTTTTAAAATAAAAAGTGCGGTTTTCCCATGATGTATGAGTCGTCCACCATGAGTTTGCTGATGGATTTGGAAACCCGATTCGAGGAGACGGATGAACCGTTTCGGGTACATGGTGGACCCGGTGCGGTACCCCGGGGCAAGATGAATGTGGTGATGACGTTGAGCCTGGCAGGGGAGCACTACCTAACGGTGATTTTACCCGACGCGTCGGATATCCAGCATGATATCAATAATGGAGTATGAAACATAATATAAGAATGCGATGCAAAGCGAACCACAAAAATGAGTGGGAGCTGAAACTAAACGTAACTATAACTAATCTGCATTAATCTAATATAAGTCCTACAAATGGTGCCTTTTGAAATAACACGAATCATGGGGTTTTGAAAATAGGGGCTACGGTGTTTTTATGAAAAGATACGCCTTTTGAAATATCCGTAGATCCCTTGACCTGTCTTTTAAAAATACCCACGACCCGCTAGTTTTGAAATATGTAGGAGGCTAATCTAATCTAACAACTACACTAAACTATACGGCTGAACTAACCAGCTGGGCTACAGGTAAGGAAACCGCCTAACATCTGAGTCGATATATATATAGATAATAGTCGGTGATTCCGCCTCAATAGTATCGCGTACGATACAGTATATCATATGACATCCTCAAGTCATAAGTGCGGATCTATCATCAATGTAAAGCTCATACGGTAAATCGTCGTACGGCATCCCAATAGCTGGGTACGGGTTAAAATCACACTATCTCATCACATTTCAGGTATCACTATCATCATAACATATAATCTGGGGTACTGGTTTAAGTCTAGTACAACTGATACCATCAAACTACAGCGTGTGCAAGCACACGTCCCAAGGCCCGCTAGAGATCACGTATCGTATCCTCAAATACGAATCACATCAAATCACCGATCTCACGGCACCATGCCCAACATCATCGACTCATCTCCAATGTCATCCAATATCATCAAACACAGTGCAAGTATAATGAATATGCAAAGATGTGCGTGTAGGTGTAAATCTACTCTAGGGTTCGCGACTATGAACTACACTAGTCACTTCTAACCCTACACTATCCATAGTACACCTAGCTATCATATACATATATATACTACGGACTGCGGGGGTGCTATACGCCATCCACCCGACTTCCCCCTGTAGATATAATCTACTCACCTTGCGTCTTTATCTTTCGATGCCACCACGCGTTTGCTTGTCATCCCGAAGTCTTCATGTGGTACCTACACATCAAGTGTCGTATATGCGCATTAAAACCAAATCAAAGCTAAAACGGCACACGAAATCCAAAACGATACGATAAGGGGCCTATAGGTTAGAACCTATGGCACGCCTTCAAAACCATCAATAAATCCTCTATATCGTCGTATAAACGCCAAATAGTCGAGGTAAATCACAAGACACTAATGCAGAATTAAAAATACGGAATACGGAAACACGAATCCAAAACAGCAACTTAGGAAATATGTCCCAGATTTCACCCTAGGTCAATTTATACAAATCTAAATATACCAGGGGTCTAACATAAACATGTAGGAGCTACAGAACCAATACGAGCCAAAATGGTGGGACCCAGGCCGCAAATCGCGGCCAATGGGAATAAATTGGCGGCCGGGAAGAAGAAATGGGAGCTGAGGTCTTGGGGTTTGCTTCCTGGGTACCTGCACATCCCACTGTCCACTCAATTTTATTTTAGGGTGTCTTGGGTGATAGCAGATTCCATAAACACTACACAGATTTCACAAATTCTCCGATATCGGTTTCTAAAATCCGTATTCTGGGTTAAAGCCTCAGGTTTGGGTTTCAATTCATACACTAGGGAGTTTGTAAAACCTCTGCTGAGCTCAATTTCACAATACCACACCAAATTCCCTCAAATCCTAACTTGGTTATCCTCAAGTCCACAATATCACACAATATCGATTCACTTTTAACATAGGGGTATAAGTAATGCAAAAACTAATCTAATGATCCAGAAATTACCTCATTTAGCAACTCAAGAATATTCTCGAGTTGCCCCTAGTGGCCAAAATCCTTGCTTCTTTAGCTCCAAGTGTAGATCTAGGGATTGTGCACACATTTAATGAAATGGAGATTGGGTTTTGGGGTTGTTTTAGAGGTGTTTTGGAGCTTGAAGAGGGGAGGGAAAGAAGGTGCAGAGCAGCAGCAGGAGAGAGGAAAAGAGGGAGGGAAATGAAGGGAAGAAGAATGGCCAAGTCTTTAGTCAATGAAGCCCATATCTCTCTCTCTCACCAACTACCAATTTCTTTATTCTTTTCCTTTTCTTTTTCCTTTTCCTTTTAAAACCCTTCTCACTCAAATAGTAATCCCAAAACAAACCATGGCAAGAAAATGCACAAGTGTGAAAAAAAAGATATGTGCATGTTTTGCACAAAAACGCCAAAAATCCGATTAGAAATTTTTAATCGCGATTAGCACTAATTTAGCATATAAATGATCATAAAAAATCTAAAAATGCCATAATTCCAATAATTACCCAATTTTAGAATTTTCCATAATTTTTCTCAATTTTTTTTCCTATTTTTTTGTATTTAATAATACCAAAATATTAAAATATTCAATAAAATAATATTAAATTATAAAAATTCCCAAAATTAATACTTTATCTTTTTGAAATGTTACAATCTACCCCCCTTAAAGAAATTCGGTCCCCGAATTTAAATTTAAACCCCAAATACTAAAACATTTCAGTAAAAATCCAATTTGTCGGGGCTCCGAAAACATCAATACGTAGCGAATATCATAAAAATGTACCGCTCTACTAGAAATCAATCCCCAAAATGCATATATAAAAATATCCTGTGCGTCTGGTGCGCAAGGAATCAAAATCCATATATGTGCCAACAGGTGTACAAAACAACATCTAGGTGCAACTGGTGTGCACGAAACATCTGTCATGGGCAACGTGGGTGTCTGACAGCAAAATCAGGTGCATCTGACATGCACGAAGAATCCCGATTTAGTGTATCTGGCGTGCACCAAAATCGTATATCAAAACACTAAAGATGCATGAAAACTATGCTGGAAGTGTAAATCAAATCACTGTATAGGAAAGGCGTGAAATCACAATCAATACCTCGAATGTAAAAACTTATGCGCAAAATCTAAATATCCAGTGGGTGTATGAAACAATATCATGAAACTCAGTCATCAAAACTAAATCATGCAATAGAACGCCTAAAATACCAAAATCTAAGATGACGGATACGTGATAATCGAATCACAAAATCACAAATCAAAAGTACCGTCGTCGGTAGTTCCTCCTTCAAGGTCGAGAAGGAGTCGGTGCATCCACTGCTAGCAGCGCAAGATATCTACTTGCCTCTTGCTCACGGTCTGGCGTCCTCTGACTCTGGGTCCTTATCTTCTTTGCGGATCCCTATCTCACAATCAATCGGCTCATCGGCCCTATTAGATATGCTAACGGGGATGATTCCGTTCTGGCACTTCTCTGGTCATCTCTCGGTCAATCCTCACGACCACTCATAAAGCAGCATATCACTGGCGTCGGCCTATGGCTCTCTGAATGCACATCACACATCTGATCCTGGGTGCAACATCATTGCAGCAATGTCCTGGAAGGAATCCTGCTCAAGGTCTCTTCCGATCTTTCCTATGCCGAACTGTACGAAGGCTGGCTCTCTTGCATAATCTCATTTTGTTCAGTGGACATCTGTGTCCTCAGCACAACATTTCTCGGAATCTGGTTGCATCCCAATGCCTCTGTAAGCATATCTGACCTCTGGTCTCGACGGGAAGCAATGACAGCTCGTCAGCGTCTCGCCCGAACCTCTGGTTCCACCTGTCTCTATCGTCGTCCACTATGACGTCACGCCATGCTATCTACGCTCTGCCATGTTCTCGGCCACGGTCAATCCGAAGTCTCTCATACGGACTCAAAATCGCGTACTCTGTAGCTTCACCATTCTGTAGAAGATGTCAGGCCGAACAGGTCCTCGGGAACACGTCCCAACCATCGGAGGAATACTCAATACTCGTCCGTCCTTCATCGATTCGCAACGCATCTGGGTAAGTTCCTTTATCCGAATCTGGTCAACTACCTCGTCGACAATGCTAACTCTGGCCTGCTGGTTGTGCGCAATATGACCACTCCTGGGTCTAGGTCTTCTCGTATAGTTTTCCACAAAGGTCCTGTCGAGGTTTCTCTCTCAAATCTCATTCCTGCCGAATTGCCCGGAAGTCACCATCCATCGCTGAAGCTAATTCTTATTCCGGAACGGCTACATACTTATCGCGCTTCTTTCTGGAAGATATATCCATATACAACGCCTCTGGGTGCGTATCACATCTCTGATGTCAGCGGAGTGGGACGTCATCTCGTCGAAATCTCTTGCGAACTCCTTTCTTCATTCTGCTTCAATATCGACTGACTCGGACTCGTCTCATCGCGGCTGCAGGGACTGTGCTCCAATGGCTATACTCGTATCTGGAGTCTCCCAAGCAAGCATCCCATCACATGATATCCGAATGACGTCGAACATTCGATCGACTCGTCAGAACCCTATAATCCCCCAAGAGATCAACATCTTGAGTACAGTTTAATAGTATCGAGTACATGCCACAGCGTCGGTGGTCCAGCCGTAGAAGGGCAAACCCAAGCCTCACTAATGGCGCTGCGGAACTGCCGCAAACCCTAAGGTTCAAAGGCTTTCACACGGTCATTGAGTCGAGTTAGGGTTTCATTCTTCTAGAGGGTCCATAGAATCACCTGCATGTCTTTCCGTATACTTTAAACTTGGAAAATAGGCTCCTGACATTCGATCGTCTCTATCGACTCTCAACGAATCTGCGTGAAGTCGTCTCCAGCTGGAAACAATCTATCCGATGACCTCGCATCGGTAACCGAAAGAACCACATGCCCTAGTCATTAGTCCTCAGGTGACTAGCGACCGTCCATCATATCTCTAAGTATAAGCTCATGCTGCAGTAGTTCCAACCATCTGGGTGATATCTCGTCATTTGCAGCAACAACTGGCTCATTCACCTGTACGCCGAAAAGCGCCTCAATCCTCCAGGAAAGGCGATACATTGGCGGTCATCTCTGAATCGGTCTGCTCTAGATCTGAGTAAGACTCTCCACACTGGAAATCTTCAACTCATCTGGGCCCGCTCCGGCGCATAAATCGGATGAATCACCTTCGTCTTTCAAATTGGGTAGACTAGCTATCATCTGTCTCATATCTGCCTGGAAGCTCCGACAATCTCAGCTCATAAGCTCCGGAAGCGACATCCTGTCAATCTCAGCAACAGCTGGTCCATCTGTCTGCACGGTAGGCGACACCATAATCTCTGAGGTATGCTGTACATCAACAGTCCTCTCTCAACTGGCAGCTCTAACAATGGCCCGATCATCCGGTGCAAAGCCAAGCACTCGCCTCTACTAGAGGTCTCAATCATCAATACCAACTCGAGATGTTCCCATGTCACCAGAAAACACAATGGTCGGCCCTCGTACCAGACGAGCTCGCCCTGACCGTAACCCTAGCAGCAGCCCAACTGCGCTCAAACATGGCGACAGGAACCTCAATCGAGTATCGAAGAGAGTAGATCAAAGGAAAGAAAGAGAACAACAAATCCAGAGTGGATACATGATCATAAGAAGGAACATCATCAATAAAGGTATGATCATGAAACTAATAGAATCGAGGATAACAAATGGATGTATAATCACGGATATGAAGAGAACCACTGATCTCGAAAATATGTACATCCTAAGGTTCCTTAAGCGGAGTGGCGTGTCGTAAGTATGCCGCGGAACATACCCACGGTACGTCACTCTACTTTAGTCACCTATTCCATCAACCAAGGGACATCCTACGCGACGAAAGTTCGGGTCTAATACCCCCTCGACTGAGTCTAAGTTCCGTAAGGTCAAGCCTAAGTTCCGTATGTATATAAACGCCCTAGGCTCCACATAGTCAAACTTAGACTCGAACCAAGGTCAACCTAACGCTCTGATACCAACTTTGTCACGACCCGAAAGAGCACGTGACTGGCCCTTGAACCATATGAAGTCTATAGGACTCCATCTGATCCAAGTAAGCCTAAAGCCCAGAAATCTAAAACCATTTTAAGAGTAAGGAAAACTGGTTTAAAGAAGTGAAAGAAAACATGTTGAAGTCAAGGTTTTTAAATAACTAAGCCAAAAATGCATTTTTTGCATGTCAAGTCTTTTCTAAAAATTTCGGCAGAGTTTCTTTTGTAAATACTGGCCCCGAACGGGGTACAACAAGAATAATATATATATGCAATGATAAAAGGCATCCCCAAGCGGGAGCTAGCTCTTCGTCAAACGACGGTCATAACCACGCAAGCAATAATAATATACAACACCGAAGGTCGAGGATCAAAACTCAAAATAACATGAAAACCGTAATACTGCTAAGCGCGACTCTAAGGTCGAAAAATACATCACTAATGTCTAAGTCTGAAACAATATACAAGTTTTGGTTGATGGAATTCTAGATACAAAGAATAATACAAGTACAATGGTGGTTCTTGATGCAAAAGAAACCACCTACCAAATGCAATTCACCCGCAAGGAAGCAATGTGCCAGAAATGCCGCAAAGGAACCTGTACGGCAGAACCTGCAAGAACTGTGGCACAACGGGGGTGAGTTGCCAACTCGTGAATAGAGAATATCTACAAGCAGAAACCGAAAGCAAGACATAATCCTAGGTCAATACGATCAGTATAAAAAATCCTCAATATATAACATGCAGCCTATAACAAGGCTAGGGTAAATATCTAACCCGAGTGCAATCTCATGTGCCTGCGTCAGTGCCTCAGGTAGCAATATATCATATGAATGAGATATGAATGCATGAAAACAGAATACATGTACATGAAGAAACTGTTTTCATAAATTAGTGAGATTTCCTTTGTATTTTTAAAATGAGGTATCATAATGAATCAGCATAAAACTGTGCCTAGCATCGGCACAAAACGTAATCCCAATATCTCGATATCTCAAAGTCTCAACCACAATATCTAGGGTGCCGTCAGTCCAGACCGGCCCCTACCATCCATCTCAAGACCACGACGGTATCCTCCGGATATCCGACGCGTCGGGTAAAATCACCGGTAGGTAGTGCTCCCCTGCCAGGCTCAACGTCATCACCACATTCATCTTGCCCCGGGGTACCGCACCGGGTCCACCATGTACCCGAAACGGTTCATCCGTCTCCTCGAATCGGGTTTCCAAATCCATCAGCAAACTCATGGTGGACGACTCATACATCATGGGAAAACCGCACTTTTTATTTTAAAAGAGAGAATATGTTTATTTGTGTTTTTGCGGTTTTCCTCCAAATCCAGAAAATCTCACGGAAATCCAAATCCAAAACCTCAATAACACGTAAAATAGTGAATATATGCATGAGAATCCATGAATGCGGCATAACAATGAATAACAGTATGCATGAAGTAGCAGGTAATAACTACAATGTCTAAACTAACATATAAGGCAAGTACACTAATATCATGTCTAAACTATTAGCTAATAGGCTATGTCAAGCAATAATATTTTCTAAGGTGTACGTGACATGGCAATTACCGATGAAGATGTGTGTGAGCCGGCAAGTAAGTGTACGTGGTACATACGCATCATCGGTAATGGTGCTGGTGTCCTATCAGCATGATATCAATAATGGAGTATGAAACATAATATAAGAATGCGATGCAAAGCGAACCACAAAAATGAGTGGGAGCTGAAACTAAACGTAACTATAACTAATCTGCATTAATCTAATATAAGTCCTACAAATGGTGCCTTTTGAAATAACACGAATCATGGGGTTTTGAAAATAGGGGCTACGGTGTTTTTATGAAAAGATACGCCTTTTGAAATATCCGTAGATCCCTTGACCTGTCTTTTAAAAATACCCACGACCCGCTAGTTTTGAAATATGTAGGAGGCTAATCTAATCTAACAACTACACTAAACTATACGGCTGAACTAACCAGCTGGGCTACAGGTAAGGAAACCGCCTAACATCTGAGTCGATATATATATAGATAATAGTCGGTGATTCCGCCTCAATAGTATCGCGTACGATACAGTATATCATATGACATCCTCAAGTCATAAGTGCGGATCTATCATCAATGTAAAGCTCATACGGTAAATCGTCGTACGGCATCCCAATAGCTGGGTACGGGTTAAAATCACACTATCTCATCACATTTCAGGTATCACTATCATCATAACATATAATCTGGGGTACTGGTTTAAGTCTAGTACAACTGATACCATCAAACTACAGCGTGTGCAAGCACACGTCCCAAGGCCCGCTAGAGATCACGTATCGTATCCTCAAATACGAATCACATCAAATCACCGATCTCACGGCACCATGCCCAACATCATCGACTCATCTCCAATGTCATCCAATATCATCAAACACAGTGCAAGTATAATGAATATGCAAAGATGTGCGTGTAGGTGTAAATCTACTCTAGGGTTCGCGACTATGAACTACACTAGTCACTTCTAACCCTACACTATCCATAGTACACCTAGCTATCATATACATATATATACTACGGACTGCGGGGGTGCTATACGCCATCCACCCGACTTCCCCCTGTAGATATAATCTACTCACCTTGCGTCTTTATCTTTCGATGCCACCACGCGTTTGCTTGTCATCCCGAAGTCTTCATGTGGTACCTACACATCAAGTGTCGTATATGCGCATTAAAACCAAATCAAAGCTAAAACGGCACACGAAATCCAAAACGATACGATAAGGGGCCTATAGGTTAGAACCTATGGCACGCCTTCAAAACCATCAATAAATCCTCTATATCGTCGTATAAACGCCAAATAGTCGAGGTAAATCACAAGACACTAATGCAGAATTAAAAATACGGAATACGGAAACACGAATCCAAAACAGCAACTTAGGAAATATGTCCCAGATTTCACCCTAGGTCAATTTATACAAATCTAAATATACCAGGGGTCTAACATAAACATGTAGGAGCTACAGAACCAATACGAGCCAAAATGGTGGGACCCAGGCCGCAAATCGCGGCCAATGGGAATAAATTGGCGGCCGGGAAGAAGAAATGGGAGCTGGGGTCTTGGGGTTTGCTTCCTGGGTGCCTGCACATCCCACTGTCCACTCAATTTTATTTTAGGGTGTCTCGGGTGATAGCAGATTCCATAAACACTACACAGATTTCATAAATTCTCCGATATCGGTTTCTAAAATCCGTATTCTGGATTAAAGCCTCAGGTTTGGGTTTCAATTCATACACTAGGGAGTTTGTAAAACCTCTGCTGAGCTCAATTTCACAATACCACACCAAATTCCCTCAAATCCTAACTTGGTTATCCTCAAGTCCACAATATCACACAATATCGATTCACTTTTAACATAGGGGTATAAGTAATGCAAAAACTAATCTAATGATCCAGAAATTACCTCATTTAGCAACTCAAGAATATTCTCGAGTTGCCCCTAGTGGCCAAAATCCTTGCTTCTTTAGCTCCAAGTGTAGATCTAGGGATTGTGCACACATTTAATGAAATGGAGATTGGGTTTTGGGGTTGTTTTAGAGGTGTTTTGGAGCTTGAAGAGGGGAGGGAAAGAAGGTGCAGAGCAGCAGCAGGAGAGAGGAAAAGAGGGAGGGAAATGAAGGGAAGAAGAATGGCCAAGTCTTTAGTCAATGAAGCCCATATCTCTCTCTCTCACCAACTACCAATTTCTTTATTCTTTTCCTTTTCTTTTTCCTTTTCCTTTTAAAACCCTTCTCACTCAAATAGTAATCCCAAAACAAACCATGGCAAGAAAATGCACAAGTGTGAAAAAAAAGATATGTGCATGTTTTGCACAAAAACGCCAAAAATCCGATTAGAAATTTTTAATCGCGATTAGCACTAATTTAGCATATAAATGATCATAAAAAATCTAAAAATGCCATAATTCCAATAATTACCCAATTTTAGAATTTTCCATAATTTTTCTCAATTTTTTTTCCTATTTTTTTGTATTTAATAATACCAAAATATTAAAATATTCAATAAAATAATATTAAATTATAAAAATTCCCAAAATTAATACTTTATCTTTTTGAAATGTTACATACTGGTTATGGTTTTGCTGCCGCGATTGCACGGGCAGAGTGAGCTACGGCTCGAGTTGTCAGCATGAGCTCGTCGTGGACGAGGACTGACCAGGGCGTGATTTCCGAGGCATACGATTGCATATTGAGGAGTCGTCTTATTGTGTTTCCGCACTTTGGGCGTTTGACAGATCGCTGTTGCGAGATTTCTAGGACGTACCGGTCGGTACCAGAGAATTGAGCCACTGATAGAGGCCGGCCAGGTTGTGATGACCGTTGATATTATCGCTTATCCAGGGTGATTGAGGTGCTGTTTAGCGTATAGACGAAGGAACCAGTTGCTGCTGCTAATGATGAGATATCGCCCAGATGATTGGAGCTACTGCAGCATGGGCATGTTCTTGGAGACATGATAGTGAGTCGCTAGTCACCGGGGATGAATGACTAGGACATGTGGTTCGTTCGCTTACCCCGATGCGAGGTCATCAGGTTGATTGATTCCAGCTAGAGGCGACTTCACGCAGATTCGTTGAGAGTCGATTGAGACGATCGAATGTCAGGAGCCTATTTTCCAAGTTTAAAGTATACGGAAAGACATGCAGGTGATTCTATGGACCCTCTAGAAGAATGAAACCCTAACTCGACTTAATGACCGTGTGAAAGCCTTTGAACCTTAGGGTTTGCGGCGGTTCCTCTGCGCCATTAGTGAGGCTTGGGTTTGCCCTTCTACGGCTGGACCACCGACGCTGTGGCATGTACTCGATACTATTAAACTGTACCCGAGCTGTTGAGCTCTTGGGGGATGGTGAGGTTCTGACGAGTCGATCGGATGGTTCGACATCTTCCGGATATTGTGATGGGACACTGCTTGGGAGACTCCAGATGCGAGCATAGCCGTCGGAGTGCAGTCCGTGTAGCCACGATGAGATGAGTCCGAATCAGTCGACATTGGAGCAAGGTGGAGTAAAGAGTTTGCATGAGACTTCGACGAGATGACGTCCCACTCCGCCGACATCAGAGATGTGACATGCACGCTGAGGACGTGTTTGGCTAGATATCTTCTACTGAGTGAGGAAGATACCGAGTTCGTGATTTCGAGTCCGTGCTGGAGACTTCGGATGGACCGTAGCCGAAGGCATTGCAGTGTGCAGATAGAGACGCGATGTCGAAATGGACGATGATACAGACAAGCGGAACAAGAGGTTCGTGCGAGACACTGCGAGCTGTCATTATTTTCCGTCGAGACCAGGGGTCAGATATGCTTACAGAGGCGTTGGAATGCAACCAATCCCCGAGGAAATGATGTGCCGAGGACACAGATGTCCGTTGAACGAGAAAAGACTATACAAGAGTACCAGCCTCCGTACAGATCGGCATAGGCAAGATCAGCAGAGACCTTGAGCAGGATTCCTTCCAGGACACCGCTGCAATGGTGTTTGCACCCAGGATCAGACGTGTTATGTACATTCAGAGGACCAGAGGTCGGTGCCAGAGATGTGCTGCTTTACGAGCGGTCGTGAGGATTGACCGACAGATTTTCAAAGAAGTGCCAGAACGGAATCGTTCCTGTCAGCACTCCTGACCGGGCCGGTGAGCCGATGGATTACGAGATTGGTAATCTACAGGAAGGATCAGGAACCAGAGGCAGAGGACGCCAGCCGCGAGCAAGAGGCAAGTAGAGATCTTGCGCCGCTAGAGTTTGATGTACCGACACCTTCTCGACTTCGAGGGAGGATATACCTACGACAGTGTTCATGCCTTATGATTTTGTGATTCGATTATTGTGTATCTGTCACTTTGGATTTCGGTGTTTTGGCGATCCATTTGCATGATTTGGTTTCGATGACTGAGTTCTATGATTTCTGTTTTCATGCACCATGGTTGCACTTATTGGGCATTTATACCTGGCGCATCATTATTATTCTTGAGGTATTGATTGTGATTTCGTGCCTATTAGATGCCGATGATTTGATTTACACTTCCAGCATAGTTTTCATGCACTTTAGTGTTTTGATTTGATTTGTGCACGCTGATGCACACGGTTGGGGATTTCCTTTGCGGTACACTTGATTTTGATTGAGCCAGATTATATCGTCGACTTTTACCCTGATATTTATGATTGACTCTTGCACTCCGTGCTTTTGATGTGACTTACGCATGTTCGGCGTTTGCTTTTGGATTTCGTG
Organism: Agapanthus africanus; assembly: GCA_030015575.1. Classification (NCBI taxonomy): domain Eukaryota; kingdom Viridiplantae; phylum Streptophyta; class Magnoliopsida; order Asparagales; family Amaryllidaceae; genus Agapanthus; species Agapanthus africanus. The sequence continues at coordinate 236,449,658 of JASDDO010000004.1, forward strand.
ATTCCGTGCATATTGAGTGCGCAGGGTTTAGATTTTCATTCGTGCACGATGGATGCACCGATTTGGATTTCCGCGCATGTTGGGCGCATGTTTTGAGATACGATTTTGGTGCACACCCGATGCACTAAATCGAGATTCTTCGTGCATGTCAGATGCACTGGATTTTTGGCTGTCAGGCATACACGTTGCCTATGACAGATGCTTCGTGCACACCCGTTGCACCTAGATGTGGTTTTGGTGTGCCTGTTTAGCACATATATGGATTTTTGATTTCCGTGCGCACCAGACGCACAGGATTGTGTTATGTGCATTTTTGGAATTTATTCCTTTTGGAGCAGTACATTTTTATGATATTGGATATTTGTTTTCATACTGAGCAGGACTAGTCAGAGGACAGTACCTGGATATATTTTGCATGCATTGATAGTTTGAAGGGATTTCCAAGGAGCGAGCTATAGTCTCGATATGTATATACCTACGTGTCCGATATGACACGAAATGTTTTAAAAATAAGGAAACCCTTCTGATTGTTTTCAAAACGGCGGAACGTGCTTATTAAACAAAGGATATATATACATATATAGTTATTTTCTTATGAAAAACGTCCGCTACTGTGCAGTGTTAGGCGCATCGCACAGCGACTTAAAAAGATTGGGCATGTTTTTGCATCAGCTATTTACATGTATAGATTGGATGTCTACATGTGTAGTTCTGATCCATATCATATCGGTTTTGTATTGGATTTGACATTGTGTTTTTACCTTGACTCCGATGATTGCGGGATGCTTGACGGAGTTTTGCTTTTGAGTTAGCTGCTCAGTACCTTTGCGCATGCATTGCGCTGTGACGTTCTATGTGTTGATGATTTCGGAACCCCGACGACTTGGAATTTGTATCAAAATGTTTTAGTACTTGGGGGTTTTAAATTTAAATTCGGGGACCGAATTTCTTTAAGGGGGGTAGATTGTAACATCTCAAAATAATAAAATATTATTTTTGGGAATTTTTATAATTTAATATTATTTTATTGATTATTTTAATATTAAATTAATAATTAAATGCAAATAAATGGAGAAAAATTATGGAAAATTATGGAAAATTCTAAAATAGGTTATTTATTGGTATTATGCCATTTTTAAGTGTTTGTGATCATTTATATGCTAATTTAGTGCTAATCGCGATTAAAAATCGCTAATCGGATTTTTTGGTTTTTTGTGCAAAATTGTGCACATATCATTTTTGGACTTGTGTTACATTTTTCTTGCCATGGCTTTATTTATGGATCACTATTGGTGTGAGAAGGATTGGGATTAAAAGAAAAGGAAAAAGAATAGGTATGGTGAGTGAGAGAGAGTAGGTGGACCATTGACTAAACCTTAGCCATTCTCTCTTGTTTCTTCTCTCATTCCTCCCCCTCTTCACTCTCTTTCTGCTGCTGCTCCTGCACCATATTCCCTCCCCTCTTCAAGCCCCATATCATCTCAAAAATCACTCCAAAACCCTTGCCTCATTTCATTAAAAAGATGCACAAACTCGAGACCTACACGATGGACCAAGAAAGCATGGATTTTGGCCACTAGGGGCAACTCAAGAATTTTCTTGAGTTGCCAAATGAGGTAATTACTGAACCATTAGCTTAGTTTTAGCTTTAATTATACCCCTATGCAAGTTTAGAATCGAAATCGGGTGATTTGTGGATTTTAGGATAAACTAGTAAGGGTTTGAGGAATTGTGAGTTGTGATGAGGAATTGAGTTCAGTGGAGACCATAAGAGCACCCTAGTACTAGAAACCCAGACCAATCCCACTGGAAAACTAAAAATACGGAATTTCGGGACTTTCATGTCGGTTTTTGAGAACCTGAAGCATGCAGGGAAATCTGGAACACAATGGGACTTTTTCAGGGAAATTAAGCAACACCAGGGACCTAATTGAGACCCCAGGAGGCCACCCTATGCAGACGGACCCCACTGGACTTAGGGGGGCCGGCCAGGCCGGTTTTGGCAAGGATGTGGCCGGCCAAGTAGTGGTGGAATGTGTCGGGGTTGGTCCAGTAGCTTAAATATATCATATACATCACCCTAGAGTTGTTTATTTGCCCTGTTTTGGCCTGAGACGAAATCTGGGATCATTTTCTTGGGTTGCTGCCTTACTTTCAGTATTTGGTTTTACGTATTTTGATTTCCATATTTTGGTGTTTGTACGTTATCTCGATCGTGTGACGTTTGTACGACTGCATCGAGTGATTTCGGGTTGTTTTGCGAAGGCTAACCGTAGGTTCTAACCTATAGGCCTTTTAGCGTATCGTATTGGTTTTAGCGTGTCGTTTCAAGTTTTGATTTGGTTTTGATGCGATGCGATACGTGTGATATGTGTAGGTACCCCGCGACGCTCCGAGGCGATGCAGAAGATGACGGAGACATCGACACCGACACGCAGGACAGGTGAGTAGATTTATATCTACGGGGAGAAGTCGGGTGGATGGCGTATAGCACCCCCGCAGTCCGTGGTGTTGTATACGAATACGTATACACACGTATATTTATTATGTGTGTGATAGTTATAGTGTGTTATGGTTAGTTAGGGGTAGAAATAACTAGCATAGTTCCTAGTTGCGAACCATAGGATAGATTTGCACCCACACTCATACACTTGTGTGTTCCTTATACTTGCACTTCGTTGTTGATATTGGACGACTTTGGTGATGAGTCGATTATATTGGGCCTTGTGCCGCAAGATCGGTGATTTGATATGGTTCATATTGGGATACGACATGTGATTCTTGCGGGTTTGGGATGTGTGTTTACCCCGCATTCATACTTGTAGATGGTATCAGTTGTACTAGATTTAGATCAGTACCCCAGCTTATGTGATGCGATGTTAGTGATACCTGAGATGTGATGAGATAGTGTGATATTGACCCGTACCCAGCTATTGGGATGCCGTACGACGATTTACCGTATGAGCTTTACATTGATGATAGATCCGCACTCTTGACTTGAGGATGTCATATGATATACGGTATCGTACGCGATACTTTTGAGGCGGGATCACCGACTATTATATGTATATATATATCGACCCAGATGTTAGGCGGTTTCCCTACCTGTAGCTCAGCTTGTTAGTTCAGCCGTATAGTTTAGTATAGTAGTTAGATTAGATTAGACTCCTACCTATTTCAAAAAGAGCGGGTCGTGGGTATTTTAAAAGATAGGTCAAGGGATCTACGGATATTTAAAAAGGCGTATCTTTTCATAAAAACACCGTAGCCCCTATTTTCAAAACCCCATGATTCGTGTTATTTCAAAAGGCACCAATTGTAGGACTTATGTTAGATTAATGCAGATTAGTTTTAGTTACGTCTAGCTTCAGCTCCCACTCCTTTTTTGTGGTTCGCTTTGCATCGCATTCTTATATTATGTTTCATACTCCATTATTAATATCATGCTGATAGGACACCAGCACCATTACCGATGATGCGTATGTACCACGTACACTTACTTGCCGGCTCACACACATCTTCATCGGTAATTGCCATGTCACGTACACCTTAGAAAATATTATTGCTTGACATAGCCTATTAGCTAATAGTTTAGACATTGTAGTTATTACCTGCTACTTCCTGCATACTGCTATTCATTATTATGCCGCATTCATGGATTCTCATGCATATATTCACTATTTTACGTGCTATTGAGGTTTGGATTTGGATTTCCATGAGATTTTCTGGATTTGGAGGAAAACCGCAAAAACACAAATAAACATATTCTCTCTTTTAAAATAAAAAGTGCGGTTTTCCCATGATGTATGAGTCGTCCACCATGAGTTTGCTAATGGATTTGGAAACCCGATTCGAGGAGACGGATGAACCGTTTCGGGTACATGGTGGACCCGGTGCGGTACCCGGGGGCAAGAGGAATGTGGTGATGACGTTGAGCCTGGCAGGGGAGTACTACCTACCGGTGATTTTACCCGACGCGTCGGATATCCGGAGGATACCGTCGTGGTCTTGAGATTGATGGTAGGGGCCGGTCTGGACTGACGGCGCCCTAGATATTGTGGTTGAGACTTTGAGATATCGGGATATTGGGATTTCGTTTTGTGCCGATGCTAGGCACAGTTTTATGCTGATTTCATTATGGTACATCATTTTAAAAATACAAGGGAAATCTCACTAAATTATGAAAACAGTGGCTTCATGTAAATGTATCATGTTTTCACGCATTCATATCTCATTCATATGCTATATTGTTACCTGAGGCACTAGCACGAGCACTTGGCACTTCATTCATGTATAGAGATTACATTGCCAGTTTAGCATTCTTCAGCTTTATTCATATTGAGGTTTATTTATATCTGATCGTATTGACCTAGGATGGGTCATGCATTCGATTCCTGCTTGTAGATATCTTTCTATTCACGAGTTGGCAACTCACCCCCGTTGTGCCCCAGTTCTTGCAGGTTTGCCGTACAGATTCCATAGCGGCATTTCTGGCACACTGCTTCCATATGGGTGACTTGCGTTGGTAGGTGGGTTCTTTTGTATCAGAACCGCCATTGTTCATGTATTATCTATTATATCTAGAATTTCCATCAACCAAAACTTGTATATTCTTTCAGACTCAGACTTCAGTGTTGTATTATTTCGACCTTAGAGTCGCGCTTGTAGTATTGCGGTTTTCATGCTTACTGTGTTTTCTTTTGGATTTGATCCTCGCCTTTCGGCGTTGTATATTATTCTTACTTGTGTGGTTGTGGCCGTCGATTGACGAAGAGCTAGCTCCCGCTTGGGGATGCCTTTTATCATGTCATATATGTTATTCTTGTTGTACCCCGTTCGGGGCCAGTTTTTACAAAGGAAACTCTGCCGAAATTTTTAGGAAAAATTACACATTTTAAAAATTCATATTCGGCTTAGTTATTTAAAAACTTGATTTTCAAAACATGATTTCTTTACCTCTTAAAACTAGTTTTTCCTTATTTACTCCTTAAATGGTTTTAGATTTCTGGTCTTTTGGCTTACTTGGATCAGATGGAGTCCTGTAGACTTCATAGGATTCAAGGGCCAGTCACGTGCTCTTTCGGGTCGTGACAGAAAATTTGATTCTAAAACATCTTTTAGGTTTCTTTTCTTTCATTAATCACATTAATGAAGTCCCATCATTTAAGTCACCTAAACATCACAGATAAATACGACGTATACTTATGCCATCCGCATTCGCCTCGATGTCCCCTCGTGCACCGTTAGGTTAGGTAACTAACGACAGAGCAGGGCAGGGCTAGTGCGGGTGTAAAACATAAGTAACGTCAATATAATATATCATATATACTATATACTGTACCCATCAGAGCATATCAGATGATCACATCACAGATATCGCAGTAGAAACATAGATATAATGTGGGATATATTAGGACGTCCGTATTTAGTATTTAGCCAACAATAGAAAATACGGATTCCACAGTCGCGATGAATAGCCAAGCCCACACCCTGGACCCCTACGAGAGCGGCAAGCGACCCTACCAATTCTGGAGTTTAGGAGATCCGGTCTCGACTCCTCGAGATGGCCTCCCACTGAACCCCAGAACCCGGTCACCTGTGCTCCCCTCCTTGGGTCCATCCTAATGCGGAAAAGTAAATAATATACAACATTGGTGGCATCAACCTCAACCCGGAAGTGCCCCAAATAAAAGAATATTACATTACATTTGAATTTATATGAATGAAAATATAAAACTCTCATCTCACATAAAAAAAACCCCGGCTATTCAATCGTAACAATCCTGCACATCATATCTCAGCAACACATAATATCTCATATAGTATCAACGTAAGTAAGTATGCGTACCCCAATTGTCGTTGATGTATAGCAAAGAAACCGGCGATAACGACATACTACACTTACGGTCACAGAAAAGAAAGTGTAAAACTGCAATATTTGGAATCCACATTCTCTTTAGACATCGTAAATGCGAAATATCACATATTTTGTATTTCATGTCCAACTTTATGAATTCCACATATTGCATCCCATTCCAGATAATTAGACAGTATTAAAGTTTTCGAACGAACGATCAAATACCCAAGATTCCCTAAAGCTCAACACTTGAGCGGAGTTCAAAAACCCGGAGTGTGACACAGTAGTAGTGGTCCAGCCGTAGAAGGGTCAAGTCAACGCCTCACATGTGGCACGCCGTACTGCCCCAAACCCTAAGGTTCAAAGGGCAGTTCAAGACGGTCACATAATCGAGTTAAGGTTTGTTGTCTTCTAGAGGGTCCACAATAAAACTTGCACATATCTCCAAAATATTTAAACCCCGTGAAAAGTGAGCAAATGATACTCGTTCCAACACTTCAATACTTTCTAGTTTACCCGGAAAAGAAACGAAATGAAAATTCCGATCGAATCGTCGAGTCCAAAACCATCTCCAGAATTTACAGTACTGGATTCAGATTAAACATACCTAAAACAATATACAAGCAGTTATAGGAATTACCATGCAAAACTGAAGCCATGAAGCCTCTGTACGGCCGCGGAGCCGTGGCCTAAGCAAGGATTTGCCGCGGTTCCGCGGCGGTTTGTACGGATCATTGGTTTGTTTTTCACAGTATTTCATATATTTTCCTGCTGTATTTTTTAAGTATTTTTAATTCTGAAAGTAACCATATTTTAAAAAATGTCCAGAGAGCGTCCGAGAAAATCGTATTTTGGTTCGATCGGAGATTTTACTTCGTTAAAGTGTCGCCTAATGTTCTAGGTCGGCTCTGATACCATTGTAAGGTTAGCCTAGCACCTCATGAAGGGTTTGGAAGCATCACATGTACCAAAGATGGAATTTTTTAGGGTGCTAAGTTAACAAACATCGGATCCTTCCTAGAAAAATTAGGGTTCCATAAACTACACATCATCACATGAAAGAAATTCTAGGGTTTTGAGAGTACAACCTTTGTAGCTCCCTACGCTAGACTCCTTGGCCACTTGAGGGTTGGAGGAGGGTTCACTTGAGGTCTCCTAGTGTCCACGACGATCCACCCGAAGCTCCTAGTCCAAGCTTGCAACTTCACTTTTCAAAAGAAGAAGTGAAGATAACACTCTAAACAAGTGGGCTAAACTTGTGTAGAATAATGTTGTGGTTCTTATTCTCACTTCAAAATCCAATCTTGTTATGTAATTTGCTCACTACAAAAGTCTAGAGAGAAAGTGAGAGAGGAAGAAGAAGATGATGGCTATATTTTTTCAAGAGTGAAAAGAATAACTCTTGTTAAGAAAAATGAAAATATATGTATATATATTTTCTTGTTCTCATCTTAAACCATGGTTAAACAATGAATATCTTATTGAAATTGAGTTAAAACACAAAAGAAAAGTTTATCCAAGGTTAAAAGGTGGGTGAGAATGGTTAGGTCAAAAGAAGAGTGCAGAAACAAATCAATGATAACCATTTTCCTTTTTCCTTTTTGTTTTAAATCAAATGCAATAAAATCCATATATAAAACCATGGTGTGAGTCTTATATTGCCACCATTTTCATGTATGTACAACCATGAAGGATATATGTATGTATGTGTGTGTGTATGTACATCCATATGTGCATAAATCTATAAAGAAGGCATACATGCATGCATACATCCATCAAACTCAAGAAAGGATTTCAAGTGAGAAACTAATGGTTAAATGATAAATCAACACTTGATTTATCAATCCGGCCATATCACATATGACCCCACCAAAAGCAAGCCGCCCGATCAATATACGGTATCCTATACGCGTATTTTAATCGGGTCCATGCGCATATCGCATACTGTTCGTATCAGATTTTTGCATTTTCATACCGCCCAATTTTTATCACATTGCATATCAGTAGATACTCTTGAGCCGTGTTTGCTAGTCAATTGCAAGATACAGGTTCTCGGTTCTAAATGGTGAAACTCATGGAAAAACACGACAAAAACCCGGGTTCCTGCCAACCACTGAGAAAATACGGTCTCCTCTCTTCATCCGTATGTTGCCAGATACCAGTTTAGGAAGACAAAATGGCAAATCAATGTCGTTTTCATGCACAAGGCTCAATGGCAGCACAAGATCCAAGAAATCTACGCGGAGCTCGAGGAAATCATGACAAAAACATCCACATCAAAACACCTTTGGCTCAACAGAAATTCTGGAAAAACCGTGAAGACAAATTGAGAAAATACATATACGAGAATTAAGTACAATGAAGACCAGGGAAGCACAAAAAGAATGAGCATCCAACTCATCTATATGGCCGCGGAAACGCGGCCTAAGCATGCTTAGGCCGCGGATCCGCGGCCGTATGGTGGTGGCAGATGAAACTTTTCCAGGGGTATTTTTGTCTTTGTATATGTGTTCTGGTGGTTGCCCTAGATTTCCATTTTACAGCCTATAAATAGCCCAGAACTTTGAGAAGGAAAGGGTCCATAATCTTGTATTCTTTTTCTAGGTTTTAGAATACATGTTCTTCTTCTTCTCATCTTTTCTCCATTAAAACTTGTAGTGAGCTTTGTGAGTGAAGAATGGTGAATAAAGAAGTTCATTTTATTATCATGCTTGTCTTGTTCTTTCTATAATTGTTGTAATTTTTATTTGTTAACTAGTTGTTGTTATTTCGTGTTGTTTCTTTCTTCTCTCTTTTTCTTTATCCTTCAAACGACTATGATGCTTACGCTCGATCCTCGCCAAGGTGAGGTCGCAAATAGCTAGTCGTTATCTTCTAATCTCTTTCTTTCTATCTTCCTCTTTTGTTTTGTTTCATTTTTCCGTATCATGATGTGTGAGTAGTTTCATACTTGTTAGGGTAGGATAAGGGAAGTTTGAGAGAAGGAAATCTCTCTCACTCTTTCCTTGCCCAACAGCTTAATTCGACTCCCGTTAATTGAACCACAATCCGCTCCTTACGGTACCCTATCCTACATGATAGCGGTGATTCCGTAGTGAGACCGGTTGTGGTTGAATTAACCGGAGGTTATGGCTAAGAGCCAAGAACGGACGGACAAGCACCAAAAGGAAGAACTTATGCGTTGGAAAGCCTAGCTTATACTCGCAAGTTCCTTCCTAGTCGTGCTAATCCCCGTTGTTGCCGATTACCGTAACACCGATATTAAGAGGGGCAACGAAAGATGTGGAGACTCTTAACTCAAACTAACCTAATCCTAACCCTAACAAGCTCTCTTTACATATCATTTTACCACTTAACTAATCACAACAAAATCTGAAAAAACTGGACTTAACTCGTTAAAGCACATAGAAAAAGATTCCCATCTCCCTGCGGACGACCCGTACTCAACCGGCTAGCTACAAGCGAAACCGTCTTGATTGCGGTATTTAAACTAAAACTTGAACACGCAGAACCACTATCAATCAAATGGCGCCGTTGCCGGGGAGACGGTAGTTTATTTCTTTGTGTAATTTCGGGTTAATTTGTAAGCATAAATATAACCAAAAAAAACGAAAAAAAATCTATACATTGTAAAAAATGAAACCATCTTGTTATTTTTGATTAGTTTTTGTGCAAGTGTGCAGAAAAATACGAAGTTCGAGTTCAGTGGCCAAGACGTAGAATATACAAAGTTCAAGTTCAGTGCCAAAGACGTGGGAAGATAGACCCACATTTCGCGGCTACACCGCGACAGATTCAAAACGATAAAACGGTCTATTGAAGATTCTGGAGCAGATACAGTGAGCAAATCCAGATTCAGGAGCTCTAGACAAGAAGAGGACAGCTACAGAAGGTCACCCAAATTTTCCAGAGCCCCAACTCCCCATTACTGCCGCGGAACCGCGGCATAAGAAAGCTTAGGCCGCGGAACCGCGGCCGTTTGGTGGAGTCATTGTGCCATTTTCTCTGTAAGTCTTCCTCCTCTCTCTCCCACTCCTCTGAACTCCACTGAATTGTGTTTTCTGCAGATTTCTTTGCGCAAACTCTTCTCCCCCTTCCAATAAACTGTTCTTGTGCAGGATTCTTTGCGCCGCAAATAAAAAAAATTGTTTGCAGTTGATTTGTTACTGCTTTGCATTTCTTTAATACGGACTTAAGGGGCTTGAAACCAATCCAGATTGGGTGGGGATTTCATCACTCTTCCCAGGACCCCAAAAATCACAAAAGCATATGCATTGTCCATTGTAAATTAAAAAATACTAGACTTCAGCCCTAAGGACTTCGCGCTCATTAGGAGAAGATAAACCGTGTTTAGAACCTCGCTTAACGGTATATTGTTTACAGGGTGTCTAGGAAAGTGTTAACGGCGCAACCGCCAAAAGAGAAAGGGTTATTTAATTAAGGAACTTCGCGAAAGCGTTGGACAACCTCCCCTTATCTCTGCACTTACCTGGCCTCGTGATCAGTGTATTTTTAAGCCCGTTTCTCGACACTGTTTAACTTCGACAATCAAGTTCAGGAGCAGGTCTAGTAGACCTAGGTTACCCTAGATCTAGGTGTGATTGTGGATATCTTGTTTGTGATTACTTAAGCCGTATATCCGTACATATTTCTGTAAATCTCTTTCTAAAAACAAAAAAAAATCAAAAACTTTTATAAAAACTTGCCATTTGTCGCCAAATCCATTTTTCACCCACCACCCATCGCCTTTCTCCATTGACGTTTTCTTACCCTCACCTTCTCCGCTTTGACTATACTAAACTTGTTTAGTGTATGTCCGCTTGGACTCGGGACACTAGCGCCCGTCTAGTCAGCGTTACGTTAGTCGCTACCGACTACGCGATCGACTCAGACGTCGATACTCCGTCCACTCCTCTTTCACCCCTTCCTTTGCCGGCCAACTCCGACGTTGACCGGAATTCTGTTCATACATCTTCACCTTCACCAACCTCTTCTTCCGCGATATCAGGATTTAATCCGAACATCTCTTTGACTACCCCTGGATTGGCTCCACCTCCTACGGAGACTAATATCCCACCACCACCGCCTGTTGTAGCGCCGCAGCGAATCGCGCTCCAGGATCGTTTCTATCCCACCCGTTCTGCACTTCCCACCTGCCTTTCTCTTCCTCCGGCCAATGGGGACAACTTTGAAATTAAGCCCCACTTCATCAACATGCTTCCACGTTTTCATGGGCTTGAATCTGAAGATGCCTATATCTTCATCAACAAATTTCAAAACGTCTGTACCATGATGAAAACCACCCAGCTGTCGGACGATGCTATACGTCTACGGGTCATTCCGTTCACTTTATGCGATCTTGCTGAAAAATGGCTGTATAGCACCGCTTCCCACTCAATCACCAGCTGGGACGAGTTTGTTAAAGCGTTTCTAAAAAAATTCTATCCGAATCATAAGACCGCAAGGATTCGAAATGAAATCAACCAATTCTCTCAGCTTCCTTCTGAACCCTTCTGGAAGTGCTTTGACCGATACAAAGACCTTCTTGATCAGTGTCCTCACCACGGTATAGAGAAATGGCAACTTTGCCAAACCTTATACGAGGGCCTGAACCCAGCAACGAAGCAGTTGTTGGAGACCATCTGTCAGGGCCACTTCCTATCGAAATCTGACGAGGAAGCGTGGCAGTTCTTTGACGACCTTGCGAAGCAAACGCTACAATAGGAGAGCACCAGACTGACGTCTTCTTCTTCTACCTCCACTTCTACCGGTCAGTCTAGGGTAGGAATCCACCAACTTGATGTCTCTATTGCGATGAAAGCTGAAATGGCTGCAATAACAAGAAAGCTTGAAGCGATAGAGAGCAAATTTTCTGCTCCTGCTCCTGCCCCTGTTCTCCCCCTTCGTACCATCTGCGCTTGTTGTTCTGATCCTTCTCACTTGACCGAAGAGTGTCCTTACAATCCACCCTCACAAGGACAGGATCAGGTCAATGCTGCATTTCAGCAAAGACCGAGGAATGATCCATACTCTTCCACCTACAATCCCGGTTGGAGGAACCATCCCAATTTCGCCTGGAATCAGAATCAGAATCAATTCCAAGGCAACAATTTCCAAAGGGCCCCTCCACCGCAACAACAAGCGCAACAACAAACTCAACATCAATATCAGCAGCCCTTCCAACCCCAACCTTTCCAAAATCAGACGAACAACTTTGCACCCAACAATTCTTTTCCACCAAACAACTTTGTTCCGTCAAACAACGATAAGGTTTCCTCGCTCGAACGAAGTCTGGAGGCGTTCGTTAAACAATCGACCCAATCCACCGCCAACATCCATTCTTCCATTCAATCCTTAGTGCAACACACTGCCGCACACGGGCAAAGCATCAAGACCATCGAGGCCCAGATTGCACAGCTGAACGCGGCCTTAAGCGAGCGAGAGAAGGGGAAGCTCCCGTCCCAGCCACTCCCAAATCCCGGTCACCCACATAATGCACATGTTGCTCTTGAACAACAGAACCATAATGTGAGTACCGTGACCACACTGAGATCGGGAAGGATGCTGCAAAACAACATTGGCACACGGATCAACGATAACACCCCGGCCGCTGCTTCTTCTTCTTCTTCTTCTTCTTCTTCTTCTTCTTCTCCTTCTTCTTCTTCTTCCTCGTCTTCTGAGCCTATTCTCCGTTCTTCACAAGGCTCCCCTTCCTCTTCTTCTGCTCTGAATGGACCCACTTCTCACTCCACGAAAACACTTATTCTGGGATCCGGTCCAACTCCACAATCTCCTCCTCCAGCATTAGACTCAACCAATTTTCAAAATGTTCCATTTCCAAACCGGTTGAGGTCTAATAAACAAAATCCTCAAATGGAGAAGATTCTGGAGTTATTCAAGCAGGTTAACATTAACATTCCTCTTTTAGATGCTGTCCAACAAGTCCCATCCTACGCAAAAATCTTAAAGGACTTGTGCACGAAAAAGAGGAAGTCTCAGGTACCCAAGAAAGTTTTCTTGGCTAGTGCTGTGAGTGATGCCCTTACCCAATCTTTACCACAAAAATGGAAGGACCCTGGCTGTCCTACGATTTCTATTACTATTGGGGATAAGAACATCAACCGCGCACTATTAGATCTTGGTGCCAGTGTTAACCTGCTTCCGTATTCAGTATACGAGCAATTAGGCGTCGGAGAGCTGAAACCCACGCACTGCACTCTCCAAATGGCCGACCGATCGATCACCCACCCTAGGGGTGAGCTAGAGGATGTGTTAATAAAAGTCGGGGACTTCATATTCCCCGTTGACTTCATTGTATTAGATACACAGCCTATAGCTAACCCCCGGAATCAAATTCCGGTGATACTCGGTCGCCCATTTCTCGCAACCTCAAATGCTGTGATCAATTATCGCAATGGTTCGATGAACCTCTCTTTTGGAAATATGACGATTGAACTCAACATTTTTAGGTTGGGGAATCAGCCCGCCGAACCTAATGCTCATATACTGGACGTCTGCTCGATCCAGGAGATCACCCCAGAAGAGTGTGAATTCGAGGAGTTTCTGTTTGATCACGATAATCTTGACGCCACTAGTGCGTTTCTTTTCGAACCTGCTGCTGTTTCTGCGCCCGACAACGACTACGAGTGTTTCACGTTCTCGAACGATCTTAGCCGCGCACAACCCGAGTTTGAATCCTTCGACTTTTCGGATGAGTTACCTGAACCATCCAACTCGGTTGCCTACACTCGTTTTGAACCTTTGCTGGAGTCCTTTGAGTTCGAGACCTTTGCACCAATCTTGCCTTCCATCGTTTCACCTCCAACGCTCGAACTCAAGCCTCTGCCGTCTCACCTTAAGTATGCTTAGTTAGGTGAGAACGAGACCCTCCCTGTCATCATTTCGGCTTCTCTAGCTCCCGAGGAAGAGAAAGCCCTTCTCGCGGTCTTGCACAGCAATAGGCAAGCTTTTGGCTGGTCCATGGCGGACATCAAGGGGATTAGTCCCCTGATCGTTGAGCATCACATTCATCTGATGGATGATGCCAAACCAGCCCGGGATCCACAGAGACGTCTCAATCCAGTCATGAAAGAGGCTGTGAAGAAGGAGATCGTAAAAAGTCTAGATAGTGGTATCATTTACCCTATCTCTGATAGCCAGTGGGTTAGCCTCATTCATGTTGTCCCCAAGAAGTCGGGCATCACGGTCATCACTAACGAGGCGAACGAGTTAATCCCTACTCGCACCCAAACTGGGTGGCGAGTATGCATTGATTATAGAAAACTCAACGCCGCAACGCGGAAAGACCACTTTCCGCTACCTTTCATTGACCAAATGCTTGAACGATTGGCCGGACACGAGTACTACTGCTTTCTTGATGGCTACTCTGGCTATAATCAAATTCTCATCGCCGAAAAAGACCAGGACAAGACCATATTCACTTGTCCTTTCGGCACGTTTGCATATCGTCGCATGCCCTTTGGGTTATGCAATGCGCCCGCTACCTTCCAGTGGTGTATGATAGGAATTTTCTCAGACATGGTGGAAAAATTTCTGGAGATTTTCATGGATGACTTCTCCATCTTCGGCGATTCCTTCAACGAGTGTTTGCTGCATCTTGACGCTGTCCTTACCCGATGTAAGGACAAGAATCTCACTTTGAACTGGGAGAAATGCCACTTCATGGTGCGCGAAGGTATTGTCTTAGGACATATCATCTCGCAAAATGGCATAGGTTGACAAAGCAAAGATTGAGGTCATTTCCAATCTGCCTCCTCCCCGATGCGTCAGAGATATCCGAGCCTTCCTTGGCCATGCCGGTTTCTATAGACGGTTCATCAAGGACTTTAGCAAGATTGCTAGGCCTTTGACTCTTTTGCTGGCCAAGGACACGCCATTCGACTTCAACTCGAGCTGTGTGACTGCCTTCGAGTCATTGAAAAGCTCACTCACTTCTGCTCCCATTCTTTCTTCACCTGACTGGACGCACCCATTCGAGATTATGTGCGATGCATCCTACTTTGCCATTGGTGCTGTCCTTGGACAACACATCAACAAGATGCCGCACGTAATCTATTATGCGAGCCGAACCCTGAACGACGCCCAACTCAATTATACAACAACTGAGAAGGAATTCTTGGCTGTTGTATTTGCTTTAGAAAAGTTCAGGCCCTACCTCATCGGCTCTCCAGTCATTGTCTACACTGACCATTCTGCTCTGCGCCATCTTTTTGCGAAGAAAGATGCAAAATCTCGATTAATCCGTTGGATCCTCTTGCTTCAAGAGTTTGACCTTGTCATTAAGGACAAACGAGGATGTGAAAACGTAGTTGCCGACCATCTCTCACGACTTCCTTCTTCGCCTTCGCTTCCAATTCCGATCAACAACGTTTTCCCGGATGAACAGCTCTTGACAGTATCTTGCGAACCCTGGTTCGCAGATATTGTGAACTATTTGGCCACAGGATTACTACCGACTGAATGGTCAAGTCAGGACAGACTTCGCTTCTTATCCCAAGTAAAACACTTTTACTGGGACGAACCCTATCTGTTCAAGTACTGTCCCGACCAGATTATTCGTCGGTGTGTCCCTGATGAGGAATTCAAGAGTGTGCTGTCATTTTGCCACGATCAAGCGTGTGGCGGGCATTTTGGCCCCAGAAAGACAGCTGAGAAGATCTTGCAATGTGGTTTCTGTTGGAGATAATGCCCTCAGAGTCAATTATTGGATTACAGGTACGTGATTGCAATGATTGATGGAGGACCTATCCCGGTAGGACAGTCTTACTCGAGATGATAGTATGCTATCTGGTTTACCTTTATCATCGTGTACTGTTTTAGGTGACCTGACACGTCGCTATTACACGTTGATAGAGCCCCTAGGATTCATGCTTGACCACCAGCAGTATGAGGGCGATCATATACGTGGGAGCTGGCAGTCTATAAGCATATCCTTAAATGGTCCCTAGTCGTGTGAGTTTCGAGACAGGGCATCGATACTCCATAGTAGACTAGTGTATACAGTCGAGACCCCGACGAGGGGCGGTGGCCGGTCTCACAAGCCACTGGTGTCAGTTGGATCACCTAAGATGTATACAGGTGCTCATTGGGTTATGAGTACACCGGACAGGACTCGCCGGGAACATGCCAGTTGGTCATATACCAGACGTCAGATGGCAGTTCCCTGGTGACATGTGTGCAGGTTAGTTCATCGACCTGGGGATCGTCATTTGTCTTGTGTGAGTTCCCACTGTACTTTGATTACTACCCTACCACGGCTCAAAGGAGTCATGCAAACAGGTTTTAGTTGGGTACAGTCCCGAGCCACATGGAGGCAGTGAGCGTATCTTCAGGGGTTCGTCTCTCCCGGTATTGGGGGTGAGGTCGTGTTGTGTCTAGGAGAGCCATTACACGAAGCCCTCGGCCGAGGCAAGGAGATTTACTGGTAGGTATTCCAGTAGTATCTCAGGGTGTTCTGGGCTACACTCCGACACGACTTGTACCGCTTTTGGGGGTCTGACTTTTACCAACCCCCTAGGCCCGCCATGCGATGCTCATAGACGAACGGACCGGACTGTACGGATATTGTCATTGACAGGCTCAGTAGGGTTGTCAGGCTGAGTTCACTCACAGACATCCCTTTTAGTCAATACATGGTAGCCCGTTACGTATTGGCTTATACCTCTGACGTGCTAGTGGTTAAATCCACAACCAAGGTGTTGACGAGTCTTTAGAGTCCCCCACATTCAGTTACTCAGCTTTCGGGCGAAAGGTTGTAGAGGCCGTATGGAGATATGGCAAGGTCCGATCAGATACGTGCGGTATTGCACGGATCAGGATCGGACAGTTTGTACTATAGGCCGTATGGTTATATGGCAGGGTTCGATCAGATACGTGCGGTATTGCACGGATCAGGATCGAACAGATATTACTAGCCGGCTTTGGTTTAAGCCGGATCCTAGTATAGTACAGTGTAGACTTTGTCTCATTGCATTTGTATTTCGGTCGAAATACAGATGCGGGTGTGTATGCACAGTATCGGGGTTTTCCTGTAATTTATTACGGGACCAGTTTTATGGAGTTGCCAGTTTGCTTTCCGTTTCGGCCGATTTCCATTGTTCCGTTCATTGGCCGAAGATTGGTGGAAGAGGGCTTATTTGCATTGTTGCAAATAAGCATTTGTGGAGGGGGTCTTTGCATATTATCATATCATGATACTTGTCCCATCATTTGACTTCACTTCTTCATGATGGCTTGACTTTTTGAAGTCATCATGCTTGATGATGGTTGAGGTGGAGTGTTGGTTTTAGCTTGTTATCATGCTTATGCATGATAGTCTTTTTCCCTCTCTCTCTTGCATTATGAGATGGATTATCTTTTGATACATACACTCCACTCTCATACACCTCCCTCATTCTCTCCTCCTCTAGTTATGGCCGGCCAAGCATGGAGGAGGGGTTGCCCATTTTTGTGTGGGGATTTTTGCTCTCTAGTTGCTAGAAAAATCCCCAAGTTCCTCCACATAATTCTTGTATCATCCCTCCACCAAAATGGCACCTCCATGAACCCCAAATGAGACACAAGTTCTACTATACATTCTACAGCAAATCTTGGGCACGTCGAGTAGCCGGCTTCGTGCCCGAGTTGCCTCGGCATTGAGGTGGGAGCCCGTAAAAGAAGTAGGCGATGTGGTGCACTTCCGGCGGCGAGGAGGAGACGGAACATTCCGCAAGAGATCGGGACGACGACGAGAAGACCGGAGGACTCGGATCAGTCGGTATACTTCTCTTCCCTATCTTGATTGTAGCTTAGACTTGTTAATGGTTACGATCCGGATGTTTAGTGCGCGGTGGTGCCGGTTTGCTAAGTCCGCAAAATTAAAGTTTTTCAACGCTTCCGCATTCCGCCGTCGGATTGACGGCCGGGGCGCCGCCGTGCACCTACAGTGGTATCAGAGCCTCGCCATTAACTTAGTCTAGCTTTGTGTAATGTGTTTGCATTTCCGATCGATCAAAAAGTTCCAAAACCCGTATTTTGTTAGCATCAGTTTTCTGTTGGAAATTTTTAGTCTCGAAAAATTTTTCAGGTTGTAAAATATTGATCTACTGGAAAATCTAAGAGCTCTGTAAAAATTCGATGAGGTGACTCCACAGTGGGAGCGCGGAACCGCCGCGAAAACCCCCTTCCCGCCGCCCTTCCGCCGCACACTGTGGGGATCACTGCACCAATTTTTTACAGAGGCTTTCTGGGGTGAAAAGTGGGGTTTTGGAATAATAACATTGGGCCCAGAATTTCTTTATCTGCTACAGTAATACTTGGGGGCCCACTTGTTAAAGTTTGATTGATCGGATATTTTAAACACATTTTTCACAGTATTTACATTATATCTGCGACCGTGAATGTCACTTGATCGGTGAATCCGGTCTAACTACTATAGCCCGGTTAGACGGATTTGCGAACGTGATTTTCACGTTGATGTTCTGTTTTTGCTGTGATGTTGCGGATCGGTCGTGGGGGATAGCCTGGATGCAATGCTAGTACAGTTGTGGATGTATTATGTACATTTGATATTGCGGGACGAGCGTCCGACATGTGGACTGCCGTCACTGCCTGTTTGTATTATTATTTTGGGGCACGGCCAGGTTGCGGTCGTTGTACCCGGTGTATGTATATTTTACTTTCTGTACTAGGATTACCCCGCGGAGGGGTGCACGGATAGCCGGGTTCTAGGGGGCAACAAGCCCGCATCTCCTGGCATTGAGACGGAAGGGGCTTCACTCTAGGATTGGCGGGCTATTCGCCGCACTCGTAGGGGGTACAGGTTGACCCAGGAGGGGTGCCCAAGTTGCCGGATTCCGTGAAGTGCTGGGTGGTCTATTCACGGTACTGAAGGGGGCTGCCTCGCTTCAGGTTTTGGCGGGTGACTTGCCGTGCCCGTAGGGGTCTAGGATTTCATTGCGCAGGCTATCCACACGACCAGGGGAACGTCGGGTTTCAGCGGCTCTGTGAAACCCGGGGATCCCAGATATCTGTATTGTTTCTGTGATGCTGTACATTTCTGTGATGTTGCTTTTCTTTCATGCCTTGAGCGAAATATAATATATTGGTATATATATTAGTAGATGTTGTATATGTTTTACATCCGCGCTAGTCCAGTCCCCGCTCTGTCGTTAGTTAGGTAACCTAACGGGTAATGACGGGACCCAGTGGCGAATGCGGATGACATATACGTACATCAGTATATTTTCGTTCTTTTTGGTGTGATCAATTGATGGGACCGCATTGATTCGGATCAATGCAAGTTAAAAACAAACCTAATTTGATGTTGTTGGAACACTTTTCAAAAAGCTGTTATTGCAAGGACGTTCACTTTTGTTTTGCATCGTGATATTCAGTTGGAATATCCTGCTCCTCAGTCGACGAGGCAAGGGCCGAGATCCCTTCACCGGGAGTGACCCCTTGGACAAAAAGTTTGCGTCAGGGCATTAACTTCACTATAGCCGATTACTTTTGCTTTGCATCGCGGTATTCAGTTGGAATATCCCGCACCCCATTCTACGGGGAAAGAGCCGAGATCCCTTCACCGGGAGTGACCTCTTTAGCGAAGGTTTTCGTCACTATATTTTAAAAAGCTATCCGTTCCTTCGACGATATCAAGTTCTTTACGTTAAAGGTTTTCGCCAGAAACCATTCGTAGCCCTCCGTCGTTTCATATGGGTAGTCAATAGTATTCAAGCTGTGTTTGTTGGCCAAAGTCAAGGCACAGTGTTTGGTAGTTGTTGGTTATTCATATGCAGCATAGATAGATGCGTTGGTTTGGGACAGTCGTATAGCCTTGTTGGCCAAAGTCAAGGGCTTGTGCGGGTGGATTCGAATCAACCTGGAGAATGATGGGTAGAACTTGACATGTGACTTATGATTTGTTGGCCAAAGTCAAGGTCATAAGAGCATGGGGCAGAAATCACATCGGGAGTTTCAAAAGAACTGAAACCTGCCAGATATGCGCATACCTTCTGGAGTGTGACACCGTGAGCGGATTCCGTCACGTTATCATGCGATGATAGTTGGATCCCGATTCCCACTGATGAGTTAGTTTACTCCTCGGGTGACCCCGACTAATTCTTCTTTCAGGTTTGGAGGAGAATTTGAGGTACAGTGGGAGGATTCCAGATTAGATAAATTGGTAACCATTCTGATCTTGGTTAGAGTGCACGCTGAGTGTTTCTTTTCTCTCTCTCTTTGGCAGCGACCAATGACCCGACCCTAAGACTTTGACTCAGAGACCAAGTTGACCGAACCTTCTTAAACACTGGCTTTTGGATTGTCAGAGTTGCAAACCTCATTGCCACTCCTACTTTTACCCTTTTCTCCAGGACACCCCGTTTTACTACGAAAGTCCACTTCCATTGGACAAAACCATCGTATGGTTAGATACAAACTCGAAAGAATTTATTCGAGGATGGTTTCAGGTTCTGGAGAAAACGGATAGGATTATTCAGTTGTCTTTTCCTTTTACCCTCTCTCAGGTTACGAGTACTCCTTGGTTTAGGGGTAGTACACCTATTACGCAAATTGGATTGTCTTCTTCCAAACCTTAGGCTGGTGCCGACCAGTAGGGAATGAAGAAAACCAATTAGCATAACGATGGTGTGCAGAAGGTATTAAGTTAAGACAAAGCAAGGGATTAGTAAGAGGGCAAAGTAAATTGCAACAGATGTTCACGACCAAACCAAGTATTTCTTCGCCAATCCTAAAATCACCTTTGAATTTCTCCAGGACACTCTGTATCACTACGAAGATCCACAGTTTATTGGATACTCCATCGTATGGTTATATACGAACTCGAAAGGAACTTGTTCCAGTTCGGGGATGGATTCTGGTTCAGGAGAAATAGGAATAAGATTTATTCAGGTGTCTTTTATCTTCACCTTCTCTCGCATTGCGAGTGTTCCTAGGATTGGGACAGTACACCCATTATGCTTATTGGATAGTCTTCTTCTAAACCATAGGCTGGTGCCGAACGGTAGGGAAGGAAGAAAACCATTTGGCCTAAAGGGGTGTGCAGAAGGTAATGACTAAAGACATATGAAGGGATTTGGAGAGGTGGCAAAGAATTATACGGTTACAGTCGTGAATATGGAAAAGGCATTACTAGGAATACCAGGATACCCCTACGAAACATTTCAATGTTTCAGTCTCACTGTGTACTGTTAAAGGAAAGCTGATTTCCCGACTAGATACTTACTCCAGGGTATGTATTTACCAGGTATGATTCTCACATCTGTATGGTTTTACAGATGATGAGTGGGAGTAAGTTATTGGGAATTGGGTGATCATCCTCATTATATCGGGATTCGTTGTAATTAGTGATATTTGAGGAAATCACCCGGACTGTTTGCCGGTCGGCAAATATTTGGTTTTGAATATCCGCTGTTATGCACCAATTTCAAATCGATATATCTGTACGTCTATTTTCATAGAGTGAGATATACTTTTTGAAATTATGTCGATGACATTTACCTATACCAGTGGATGGTTAGGTAAGGAGCATTAAACAGCGGTGTAATTCTTCATAACCAAAGGTACAGTTTTTAACCTACGACACACAGTGAATGAGTTATCAGACTCAAGGGACTTATACAGAGTATTGTATGTTGTCCAGGGTCCATCAGGACAGAGGGGTTGGTCCTCGTACTATATTCGGTTTACTTATGACTTCTCTAGTTTTTAGACAAGTGTTTCGTGGAAACACAGGGTCCGAATTCTGAGAAGTTATAGGTATTTGAATAGAGTAGAGAACCAGGTATAGCAAGTATCGGGATTCTTCAAAGAGATCGAAGATGTAGATACTTGTGCATGGTATTCAGTTGATAGTAATGAATAAGAGATCTTGCTTCTCTTTCAGGTTATTCATAATTGGAAGCATTCCTAAGTTGAGTAACGCTGATCGGCCTCCTTCCATTTAGTTGACATGCACTGGAGACAGCTGCATGATTTGAATCTGGTTCAATTAAATCAGTGCCTCTGGTTCTATATTGGATATAGAACAGTTCATATCTTAACGTTGTTAAGGTACGGGGAGTTGTCCGGCTTATGATTAAAACCAGACTCTGGATAACTCAAGGCACGTTTCTGTAATGGCTGTTTGTGGGTTGACCCAGGCTATGACGAGGGTTGACCTTCTACCATCTGGATGAACAATAGCAATATTGTTCTAGACTCGCCATAGTTTTATTAAAAATGGATTTTTTCAGAAAACAGTAGTGGGAGTATGGTAGAACTGGAAGTGATTCCAGAACCACAAACGATTACTGAAGATTTGATAAGGAACCTAAAGATTCAATCTGGATTGACATTCCATTGGCCACTCCGCAGATGAGGTGGGTAACTTCAGGCACCCGAGAGGTACTCCGGTAGCCTCAAGGACGGTGACAGGGAAGTTCTTGTTCACCCATAATTACCATTGCTGTTGTTCCAGGCTGCGAGACCCGGCGGGAGGATGAGTATAGTGTCGTTCTAAACTAGTTTTAGAAGTGTACGTCTATATGACTCTGCCAGAGGGTTGTCGTAGTCAGTGGGAGCAGCGGAAGCATTGGTGGACAGGTGGCTTATGTCTATTTATAGACTAAAGCAGTTATAGCGGAGATAGATCATCTATTTCTGACGTAACAGTCATGGGTTTGACTTCATCAGAATAGGGGATGGTAGTAGGGTGTGATGTCATGGTATTTGGATGACATACACAGAGTAGGAAAAGAAACTCCTATACTACAATCGGTTATACTTTGGTCGTCACACAATGGTTTCTCCACAAAGGAAATGGATTTTATATCAGACATACTGGTTACTAGATCTATGGTTTTAGATCTAGATTTGGGTGGTTTCCCAATCTGGGTACTTAGACAGCATTCTATGAGTATTTAGGATGAACGACTCCTGGCACGGTAGTGTACCTGCAGGTGATGGAGTCACCCTCTCTAAAGGTGTCTTATAGACTAAAGTAGAGAGGGATGTGCATGATTGGCAGATCACTTGCTCAGGCAATTGAGTCAATCGTGATATGTCAAGTACCACACCAGATGTTGTTCTTGCACAAGATGCAATAAGTTGACATTGATCCAATCCTGGAGAAACAGTCGGAAGCAGTTATAGAACATAAGTGGATGTTCTAGGGATATGATAACGACAGCCTCATTCGGGAGACAGTTATCATTCCAGGCTTCCAAGATGACATGGACGACAAGGAGGTTGTCAGAGTTATAGTATTCCCTCTGACGAGGGGCAGTATTTTGGACAGGTGGTCCAAGGCAATACTAAGGGAGGCATGGCGCAGAATACTGATTAAGTTCAGTTGACGATACAGTCTACGAAGTTTGGATTTGGAGTTCATTTATGAGCTATGTCCCATCAGACATCCAGACACATTCTAAGACAGGTATTGCTCATTTCGGGAGATGGGTTTCTCCGCGAACTTGAGATATAGAGAGACATAGAAAGAGACATCAAGGCGGATCCACTCACTGAGGCTATTCCTCGAACGCAATAGTTTCGCAAACGAGATTTGTGAGACTGACTAGTAGAGGAGTTGGGTGTTCGGTATCACACGGGCTGTGAGTATGCGACATCGCAATAATTAGCCTTGAGTGCAAGTGGGAGATTGTTGGAGATAATTCCCTCAGAGTCAATTATTGGATCACAGGTACGTGATTGCAATGATTGATGGAGGACCTATCCCGGTAGGACAGTCTTACTCGAGATGATAGTATGCTATCTGGTTTACCTTTATCATCGTGTACTGTTTTAGGTGACCTGACACGTCGCTATTACACGATGATAGAGCCCCTAGGATTCATGCTTGACCACCAGCAGTATGAGGGCGATCATATACGTGGGAGCTGGCAGTCTATAAGCATATCCTTAAATGGTCCCTAGTCGTGTGAGTTTCGAGACAGGGCATCGATACTCCATAGTAGACTAGTGTATACAGTCGAGACCCCGACGAGGGGCGGTGGCCGGTCTCACAAGCCACTGGTGTCAGTTGGATCACCTAAGATGTATACAGGTGCTCATTGGGTTATGAGTACACCGGACAGGACTCGCCGGGAACATGCCAGTTGGTCATATACCAGACGTCAGATGGCAGTTCCCTGGTGACATGTGTGCAGGTTAGTTCATCGACCTGGGGATCGTCATTTGTCTTGTGTGAGTTCCCACTGTACTTTGATTACTACCCTACCACGGCTCAAAGGAGTCGTGCAAACAGGTTTTAGTTGGGTACAGTCCCGAGCCACATGGAGGCAGTGAGCGTATCTTCAGGGGTTCGTCTCTCCCGGTATTGGGGGTGAGGTCGTGCTGTGTCTAGGAGAGCCATTACACGAAGCCCTCGGCCGAGGCAAGGAGATTTACTGGTAGGTATTCCAGTAGTATCTCAGGGTGTTCTGGGCTACACTCCGACACGACTTGTACCGCTTTTGGGGGTCTGACTTTTACCAACCCCCTAGGCCCGCCATGCGATGCTCATAGACGAACGGACCGGACTGTACGGATATTGTCACTGACAGGCTCAGTAGGGTTGTCAGGCTGAGTTCACTCACAGACATCCCTTTTAGTCAATACATGGTAGCCCGTTACGTATTGGCTTATACCTCTGACGTGCTAGTGGTTAAATCCACAACCAAGGTGTTGACGAGTCTTTAGAGTCCCCCACATTCAGTTACTCAGCTTTCGGGCGAAAGGTTGTAGAGGCCGTATGGAGATATGGCAAGGTCCGATCAGATACGTGCGGTATTGCACGGATCAGGATCGGACAGTTTGTACTATAGGCCGTATGGTTATATGGCAGGGTTCGATCAGATACGTGCGGTATTGCACGGATCAGGATCGAACAGATATTACTAGCCGGCTTTGGTTTAAGCCGGATCCTAGTATAGTACAGTGTAGACTTTGTCTCATTGCATTTGTATTTCGGTCGAAATACAGATGCGGGTGTGTATGCACAGTATCGGGGTTTTCCTGTAATTTATTACGGGACCAGTTTTATGGAGTTGCCAGTTTTCTTTCCGTTTCGGCCGATTTCCATTGTTCCGTTCATTGGCCGAAGATTGGTGGAGGAGGGCTTATTTGCATTGTTGCAAATAAGCATTTGTGGAGGGGGTCTTTGCATATTATCATATCATGATACTTGTCCCATCATTTGACTTCACTTCTTCATGATGGCTTGACTTTTTGAAGTCATCATGCTTGATGATGGTTGAGGTGGAGTGTTGGTTTTAGCTTGTTATCATGCTTATGCATGATAGTCTTTTTCCCTCTCTCTCTTGCATTATGAGATGGATTATCTTTTGATACATACACTCCACTCTCATACACCTCCCTCATTCTCTCCTCCTCTAGTTATGGCCGGCCAAGCATGGAGGAGGGGTTGCCCATTTTTGTGTGGGGATTTTTGCTCTCTAGTTGCTAGAAAAATCCCCAAGTTCCTCCACATAATTCTTGTATCATCCCTCCACCAAAATGGCACCTCCATGAACCCCAAATGAGACACAAGTTCTACTATACATTCTACAGCAAATCTTGGGCACGTCGAGTAGCCGGCTTCGTGCCCGAGTTGCCTCGGCATTGAGGTGGGAGCCCGTAAAAGAAGTAGGCGATGTGGTGCACTTCCGGCGGCGAGGAGGAGACGGAACATTCCGCAAGAGATCGGGACGACGACGAGAAGACCGGAGGACTCGGATCTGTCGGTATACTTCTCTTCCCTATCTTGATTGTAGCTTAGACTTGTTAATGGTTACGATCCGGATGTTTAGTGCGCGGTGGTGCCGGTTTGCTAAGTCCGCAAAATTAAAGTTTTTCACCGCTTCCGCATTCCGCCATCGGATTGACGGCCGGGGCGCCGCCGTGCACCTACAGTTTCTACTGGCCACAACTCTTCAAAGACGCTCATTACTATTGCAAGACTTGCTCCCGGTGCCAACACATGGGCCGGATATCCCGGAGGAACGAGATGCCGCTCCAACCGATCTTGGTTGTGGAGATTTTCGATGTTTGGGGGATAGATTTCATGGGGCCGTTTCCCAGCTCTTTTAGGAACTTGTACATCCTTCTCGCTGTTGATTACGTCTCTAAATGGGTCGAGGCTGTGCCCAGCCGAACTAACGACAACAAGGTTGTCGTTAGGTTCCTTAAAGAAAACATTTTCTCTCGTTTTGGGCACCCCCGAGCGATCATTAGAGACAATGGAAGTCATTTCTGCAACAAAACCTTCGAGGCCTTGATGCGGAAATACTCCATTAATCATAAGCTCTCTACGCCCTATCACCCCCAAACCTGCGGGCAGGCCGAAGTTTCAAATCGGCAAATCAAGCAGATACTGGAGAAGACGGTTTCCAAGAACCGTAAGGATTGGTCGCTGAAACTCACTGATGCCCTTTGGGCATTTCGAACCGCTTATAAGACCGACCTTGGCATGTCTCCCTATCGGCTTGTGTACGGAAAAGCCTGCCACCTACCTGTCAAAATAGAGCATCGCGCATTTTGGGCGATAAAAGAGCTGAATCTGTCTCTCGAGGATGCGGGCAGCCATCGGAAGCTGCAGTTGAACGAACTAAGCAAGCTTAGGGATGAGGCTTACGATAACGCGGTTGTCGTTAAGAACCGAACGAAGGTGTTTCACGATAAACACCTTTTGCGCAAAACCTTCGTACCTGGTCAGCAGGTACTGCTTTACGACACCCGACTTCATTTCCATCCAGGTAAGCTCAGATCTCGCTGGAAAGGGCCGTATTTTGTGCGGAATGTGTATCCGCAGGGCGCTGTGGATTTGGAAAATCCAAAGGACGGTTCACTTTTCAAAGTAAATGGACACCGATAGAAACCGTACCTTAGCGCCGAACCAACAGAGGAGCTCTTGTTCTTACAGGAGCCGGTTTACCTTGTATGATCTTCCTCTGCCTACCTCCAAACTTCGGTTATCCAGCCAAGAACAGTGGACACTGTTCCAAATAAGTTTGGGGGTATGTATAAACCATTTTGTAGATATTTGTGTATATTCTTTTTCTTTTCTTTAAAAACAAAAACAAATAAAAATTTGTGTATCGCTAACCGACAATTTTGACCCTTCAAATGTTCTCTTCATGCAATGACAGTGAGGAAACTGTCCAGTTTAAGTCTGGGGGTACGCTCGGTACGCATTTCTTGCCTTCGCATTCATATGTATATTTTGCATCTGCATATTAAATCCATAAAAATCTGAAAATTTTCTAAAAACATAAAAACTTTTCTGTCAAGTTAGCTTGTGAAAGAACTCTGATTCAAAATTTCGACGGTTTTTGTTTGAAAAAATAGGAATAACTAAATCTTATGTTTAGATTTTGAAAACCTGAAAGATAACTCTCCTTTGAAGTTAACTATAGCTGATATACGTCTTTACATCACACTACACGTGTCGTGAGTTTTTGGGAATTAGATGACAAGTCTTTTATGTTTAAAAACTTTTAAACAGATAAATGATTTTCTGAGGATCAAATAGGTTTGTTCTGAAATAAGTAATGTCAAGAATAGTTTATGAAGTAAAGCGAATATGAAGGAATATTATTGATGCCGTAATTGGAACTAAGTCTGAAAAATAACCCATCTGAAACTTGATTGGAATGATTACACACCGAACCCACTAAACACGTCTTTTATCCAAAAAAAAAAATAATTGAACTGCCGGTTATGTCTCCGTTCGTATTAAATCATCTGATTTTCACGCGAAACTGTCTTTTGTTTTTGGACCTAGGTAACTTGAGTAATTAAGTCCGCTGGGATGTTTCTACACCTAATGCCCTAAAACCAACTGGTTTGGGTGCATTGGCCCAAAGCTCGCTAAGAAGCACTAGAAAGTCCAGATTAAAACAAAGTCAAGCAAGTGTTCTCTCCGAGTTAAAATTCCTAACGGTTCTTTGTGTGAGAATAATCTTGATAAAAGACAGGCTTTTATAAAAAAATTTAACGGAGATATGAAGGTTCTATTCTATGATAAAGACTATTGCACGTTCACAAAGGTGTGTATGAAATGAAAACAAGAAAAAGGTGGAGTGAAAAATACGACTTAGTTTCCTGTTAAGGAAGATAGAAATTCTGAAGTTAAAACCTTACTGGAAAACGAAACTTGAAAAATGCTTAACTCTTTATAAAACTTATGTGATCCTTTTTAAAATTATTATCAGGGTTTTATTGTGCGACATGATGACTTTAATCGATCCTTATGGAACTTAACGACACTATTTGCACTGCACGTAAAGACATATAAAATCTGTAGTTAAATAAGAAGCGAGGTGTGAAAAATAAAGGTTCGATAGTCTAGACTTAGGATTATAGAATTGTTATTTTCTGAAATAAAACTTTAGGGTTTGAATCTTAGTTATTTTACAAAACCAACTTGACCGGATTTTGTGGGTAGTATCCGCTGAAAACCCTCAGGAGAAAACACTCCTCCTACTAGAGACACCTAGAAGTTTAACGGGTTGTTGCACATGCTCAGTGCAATCGCGTTCCCTGCGAAAGTGAGGTTCGGAAATATTTTGTGAATAAATTGGCTTTGCTCGGGACGAGCAAATGATAAGTTTGGGGGTATTTGTTCATATCAGATTTTTGCATTTTCATACCGCCCAATTTTTATCACATTGCATATCGGTAGATACTCTTGAGCCGTGTTTGCTAGTCAATTGCAGGATACAGGTTCTCGGTTCTAAATGGTGAAACTCATGGAAAAACACGACAAAAACCCGGGTTCCTGCCAACCACTAAGAAAACACGGTCTCCTCTCTTCATCCGTATGTTGCCAGATACCAGTTTAGGAAGACAAAATGGCAAATCAATGTCGTTTTCATGCACAAGGCTCAATGGCAGCACAAGATCCAAGAAATCTACGCGGAGCTCGAGAAAATCATGACAAAAACATCCACATCAAAACACCTTTGGCTCAACAGAAATTCTGGAAAAATCGTGAAGACAGATTGAGAAAATACATATACCAGAATTAAGTACAATGAAGACCAGGGAAGCACAAAAAGAATGAGCATCCAACTCATCTATATGGCCGCGGAAACGCGGCCTAAGCATGCTTAGGCCGCGGATCCGCGGCCGTATGGTGGCGGCAGATGAAACTTTTCCAGGGGTATTTTTGTCTTTGTATATGTGTTCTGGTGGTTGCCCTAGATTTCCATTTTACAGCCTATAAATAGCCCAGAACTTTGAGAAGGAAAGGGTCCATAATCTTGTATTCTTTTTCTAGGTTTTAGAATACATGTTCTTCTTCTTCTCATCTCTTCTCCATTAAAACTTGTAGTGAGCTTTGTGAGTGAAGAATGGTGAATAAAGAAGTTCATTTTATTATCATGCTTGTCTTGTTCTTTCTATAATTGTTGTAATTTTCATTTGTTAACTAGTTGTTGTTATTTCGTGTTGTTTCTTTCTTCTCTCTTTTTCCTTATCCTTAAAACGACTATGATGCTTACGCTCGATCCTCGCCAAGGTGAGGTCGCAAATAGCTAGTCGTTATCTTCTAATCTCTTTCTTTCTATCTTCCTCTTTTGTTTTGTTTCATTTTTCCGTATCATGATGTGTGAGTAGTTTCATACTTGTTAGGGTAGGATAAGGGAAGTTTGAGAGAAGGAAATCTCTCTCACTCTTTCCTTGCCCAACAGCTTAATTCGACTCCCGTTAATTGAACCACAATCCGCTCCTTACGGCACCCTATCCTACATGATAGCGGTGATTCCGTAGTGAGACCGGTTGTGGTTGAAATAACCGGAGGTTATGGCTAAGAGCCAAGAACGGACGGACAAGCACCAAAAGGAAGAACGTATGCGTTGGAAAGCCTAGCTTATACTCGCAAGTTCCTTCATAGTCGTGCTAATCCCCGTTGTTGCCGATTACCGTAACACCGATATTAAGAGGGGCAACGAAAGATGTGGAGACTCCTAACTCAAACTAACCTAATCCTAACCCTAACAAGCTCTCTTTACATATCATTTTACCGCTTAACTAATCACAACAAAATCTGAAAAAACTGGACTTAACTCGTTAAAGCACATAGAAAAAGATTCCCATCTCCCTGCGGACGACCCGTACTCAACCGGCTAGCTACAAGCGAAACCGTCTTGATTGCGGTATTTAAACTAAAACTTGAACACGCAGAACCACTATCAATCACATACGCATACCACAACGTTTCGCCTGGACTAGGAAACTCCATTGTGGGACTCTAAGACTCGTCAATACGCCGGCAGTGGGTGATGATCATATCAAGCACCCCCAAGCCGCAAGCGGTCAGCTAAACGTAACGGCCACCCGGGTATTGAGCGATCAGAATAAAATAAGCGAACCTGCTACAACTCCCGTCGAGCCAATCGGCAACACTACCGTGCAGTCCGGTCTCTTCGTCTGATATGTCGCATATCAAGTCTTGGGGTGGTAAACGTCAGACCCCAATAACCGATAAGTCATGCCGATGTGAGGCCCATAACGGGTCGAGAAACTACTGGTAACACTTACCAGCAAATCTCTAAAATGGCCCTGGCCAGGGACTTCCCTGTTACGGCCAATCGAGCACAGCGCAACATTAACCCCCAATACTGGGAGAGACGAAACCCCTCCTATCGCTCATTGCCTCCATGTGACCCGGGGCCGTACCCAAAAACCACCGTTTTGCACGCCCTCATGGACGTGGTAAGGTGGAAATCAAAGCACAGTGGGAATCACACAAGACTCTATGATGATCTCGGGTCAACAGACTAACTTGCACAAGTGTCACCTGAGAACTGCCATCTGACGTGAGGTATAATACCATCTGGGAGTTCTCGGCGAGTCCGTCCAGTGTACCCAGTCTCCACTGAGCACCCGTATACCATCTCTGATGTCAAACACCAATGAATATGGGATCATCTATCGCCCATCTCATGGGTCGAGAAGCGTATACGCTAGTCTACTCTTGTATATCGATGCCCTGTCTCAATACACCCACGACTAGGGACCTTAAAGGATGTACTTATGGACTACCATGTCCCCACTAGTATGATCCGCATCATAGTCCATGTAGTCAAGTACACATCCTAAGGGTTTTACCAACATGTAACCATAAGACAGTATAAAGAGACAAGTATACATGTTAAGATAAAGAGCAACCTGATAGCATACTATCATATCGAGCAAGAAAGTCATCTCTATATATGTCCAAGCATCCAATATAATATACATCATCTGCACAATACTGGCCTCTAGGGCATACATACAACTAACAGAAGGTAGTAGGGTGTCATGTCCTGGTATTTGGATAACATACACAGAGTAGGAAGTAAAATTCATATATTACGATTGGTTATACTATGGTTGTCACACTGTGGTTTCTCCACATAGGATATGGATATTATATCAGGCATTCTGGTTACTAGATCTATAGTTTTAGATCTAGATTTGGGTAGTTTCCTAATCTGGGTACTTAGATGGTATTCTAAAGATATTTAGAATGGACGACTCCTGGCATGGTAGTGTACCTGCAGGTATGGAGAGATGTTTCCTAGCCACAGGTAGTATGGTTGGCTTTGTCACGTGCCGATCTTAGCGCACTCTGGGAAGCAGGGCGTGACATCCACCGCCCATCTCATGGGTCCAGTATTATATACGCTAGTCTACTCTGGAATATCGATGCCCCGTCTCGATACACCAACGACTAGGGACATTTCAGGATATGCTTATAAACTACATATGACCCACTAGTATGATCTGCATCACAATCACAGTAGTCAAGCAAATATCCTGAGGGCTTTATCAACATGTACAATGAATAAAATCATGATCAAGTGAACATGTCAGATAAAGAGTAACCAGATAGCATACTATCATGTCGAGCAAGAAAGTCCTCTGAATATATATATATATATATATATATATATATATATATATATATATATATATATATACATGTATAAATACATCCACTATCAAATAATGGCATCTAGGGCATACATATATCCAACACAAAAGAAAATAATTATATAACTAATACGATACCTACAAAACAGTAAAACGACCATTTATCGCTCTCGCATTTAACACTGCCGCTCGCTTAATCCGTTTATCAAATACGACAAAAAAAACCCGCCCCCAAGCATATGTGGAGATGGGTTTCTCGTCGCTCAATAATCGAAGCCATTTTGGATGAACTAGGTTCTTGGAGCGTGTAGGGAAAAATGCCATGCAAATGTTATACAAAACATATGCTTTTGTACATTGAACAATTTTCTCCCGATCGGCATTAGTCCCGAGACTACTAAAAGTCTCATACACCCACGTCACAAGTAAGACACCGTCTTTCCTCTTCTCCTTCAGGGGATCAACTCCTAATACGTCGTAAAAATGTATGAAAAAACTCATACATCTTTCATAAACAATTGGAGAACCTATGATCGAGAGACCGAGAATCCATGATACGTCTTCAAGAGTGATCAATGCATCTCCAATGGATAAATGAAAAATGTTCATCTCGGGTCGTCATATCTCAACTAATGCAGATATCAATGGTAGGTCATGTTGTTGGTGACCAACTTTACGATACTCACCAAAAACCATTCCTCTAATAATTCAATCTGCTGATCCGTCAGAGATCATTATGCAGACAAGCTCGTAGATTCAAACGCAAGAAGATTTCCCCTATCTTTACCACTCCAAATAGGTACGGAAATGTGATTTGCTTGATTATACAATACAACATTCTGTAAGTCCACGTTACCTCTCCCGGTACTTACGGGCTTGCGGAAATGATGAAAAACGATTTTTCTAGAGGTGGTAATATGGACTCAAAAACGGATCTTTGTTAAAAAACAACTATCTAACAAACCTAACAAGAGATTTACCTACTCGGTTAGGGGGTTATACCTTTCTCGAACTCCTTCGTCTTCAACTCTTTGCGGTGTACGGATCGGCCTTACCTCGTCGTCTCCTTGCGCCGAAGATGGATCCACCTGAAAGCTTCTACCTTTGGCTTCTCTTCAAACTTGAAGAAACTAGAACACTTGGTTTGCTAAACCTTGTGAACTAGGATGAGTAGTGAAGTGATATGGGTTTTCTTTTATCTCTAAGGAAATGTTTCTCAACTCATGAGATGGAGTTGCCTTGATCTAGAGAGAGACTAAGAGGAAGAGCAAGAGGGAGAGCTTGAGCATGAGAGAGAAGAAGAATGATAGAATGAGCCAACCTATTTTCCTCCCATGCTCTCATAACAAAATAATAATAATAATAATAATAATAATAATTGAGTATTATGTGATGGTTCATATCATATCAAGTGGCATTATCATTTCATGCACTCATTTTGCAAAGCATAACAAGCAAGCAAAAGTCTTTGCATGAAATGACAACCATTGTAATGATGATGGTCAACTAGTCCAACCTAGTCAACCGGTCAACAAAGTCAACCTTTCAACCCAACCATGGCACAACAATAATTAATTAATATTATCATTAATCATATTTCTTATTCTCATTAGGGTTTAGCAAAAGTCAATAGTCAACAGTCAACAACCCCAATGAGAATCCTCTGCCTCTGTCTCTCTGTCAACAGTGCATACACACCCGCATCCGCGTTCCGAGGAACACGAATACAAACGAGATAAAACCAACCCCATAACGTACACTAGGATCTGGCTTAAACAAAAGCCCGCTAGTGTTAACTGTATGGACACTAAACGTGCACAAGTGCACGGATGTGACCGAACCCTGTCGCAAAACCATGCGACCTGTCGCAAAACCATGCGACCTCTACTCTTTTGCCTAAAGGAGAATAGTTTTCTGTGTGGGACTCTAAAGACTCGACACTACGCTGGCAGTGGGTTTAACCACAGACCGCAAGCGGCACTAGCTGTGCGTAACGGTCCCCAGGTAGATGCCGACAAGAAGACGGACGAGGTGAAACCCATCTGAACTCTTACTGAGCCTGGATGTGACAATCTCTATACAGTCCGGTCTGTTCATCTGATAACATCGCATGGCGGGCCTAGGGGCGGTAAACGTCATTCTCCTAATAGCGGTACAAGTCGTGTCGGAGTGTAGCCCAGAACATCCTGAGATAACACTGGAAACCTACCAGTATATCTCACTTGCCCTGGCCAGGGACTACTTGTGTAATGGCTCTCCTAGACACAGCGCGATGTCAACCCCCAATACCGGGAGAGATGAATCCTGTCTAACCGTCACTGCCTCCAAGTGCTTCGGGACTGCACCCAACTACTACCTGTTTGCACGACTCCTTTGAGCCGTGGTAGGGTAGTAATCAAAGTACAGTAGGAACAGACTCAAGGCGAAGTGACAGTGTCAAGTCAGCGGACTAAGCTGTACTCATGTCACCTAGGAACTGATAACTGACGATAGGTATAATACCATCCAACAGTTCCCGATGAGTCATGTCCAGTGTACTCATAACCTAATGAGCATCCGCATACTATCTCAAGTACGACGTACTGACGGCTGTAGGACAGACCGTCTCCCACACTAGGATGAGAAGCGCATACGCTAGTCTACACCGGAGTATCGATGCCTTGTCTCGATAGTCCTACGACTAGGGACCTGCATAAGGATGTGCTTGTGGATTACCCAGCCCCCACTAGTGTGACTGCCATCACAACGCTGGTAATCAAGCAAAGATCCTAAGGGCTCCACTAATGTGTATAGGTGATATACTAAAATAAACACATGTACACATTAAAGCAGAAACAAACCAAGTAGCATACTACTATATTGAGCAAGATTGTCTATACAAGGTGAATATCCCAAGCTTCCATTAAGTAATATACAAACTAGTATGATACAGTAATGGCCTCTAGGGCATATACACTAACAATCTCCCACTTGTACTAAGGCCATGTACTGGCGTATCGAAGACCTATCATCCCGATCAGCCGCTCGAACTGAGTCTGGGGTAAGGCCTTCATGAGTGGATCAGCAGTGTTATCTTCCGTATTTACTCTCTTAACCTCGATCTCCCGGCGATCTACGATCTCCCTGATCAGGTGGTACCGCCTCAAAATGTGCCTGGACTTCTGATGGGACCTGGGTTCCTTCGCTAAAGCTATAGTGCCGTTGTTGTCACAATACGGCGGTATTGGATCAACAATGGTAGGAACCACCAGAAGCTCCGTGAGGAACTTCTTCATCCAGACAGCTTCCTTTGCGGCATCGCAAGCAGCTATGTACTCCGCTTCCATATTTGAGTCAGCAACGGTTTCCTGCTTGGAGCTCTTCCAGCAAACCGCCCCTCCATTGAGGGTAAAGACATAACCCGACATGGACTTGGAGTCATCCTTGTCACTCTGGAAGCTGGAGTCAGCAAAGGCCTCGATCTGGAGGTCTTTTCCGCCATACACCAAGAACATCTCCTTAGTCCTTCTCAGTCACTTGAGAATGTTCTTTACTGCTATCCAGTGTTTCTCTCCTGGGTTCAACTGATACCGGCTTACAACGCTCAATGCGTATGCTACATCTGGTCTGGTACACAACATCGCATACATAATAGATCCTACCGCAGATGCGTAGGGTATTGATGACATGTGAGCCCTTTCCAAATCAGTCTTGGGAGACATCTCTTTGGAGAGGGTGATTCCGTGACAAGCCGGTAGATTACCGCGCTTGGAATCTTCCATACTGAATCGTTTCTGTATGGTGTCAATGTACTTTGACTGTGAAAGTCCCAACATCCTTTTAGATCTATCACGATAGATCTGGATCCCCAGAATGTAGTTGGCATCGCCCAGGTCCTTCATGGAGAACCTCTGTGACAAGAATCCTTTGACTGACTGTAGCATAGGAATATCATTTCCTATTAGGAGAATGTCATCGACGTACAAGACGAGGAATATCACATTTCTCCCTACAATCTTACTGTAAATGCATGGTTCATCTGATTTTTTGATAAAGTCGAATTCTTTGACAGTATCATCAAAGCAGATGTTCCAACTCCGCGATGCCTGCTTCAGTCCATAGATGGACTTGAGCAACTTGCACACTTTACCGTTGCTCCCACTCTGATTGAATCCCTCTGGCTGATCCATATAGACGCACTCTTCCAAATTTCCATTTAGGAAAGTCGTCTTTACGTCCATCTGCCAGATCTCATAATCGTGGAAGGCAGCAATGGCAAGAAGGATCCGAATGGATTTGAGCATAGCTACCGGAGAAAAGGTCTCGTCATAGTCCAAACCATGTCTTTGACGAAAACCCTTTGCAACAAGCCTAGTTTTATAGGTTTCGACCTGCCCATCTACACCAATCTTCTTTCTGAAGATCCATTTGCAGCCTACGGGTTTTACCCCTTCTGGAGCAAAGTCCAAATTCTAAACTTTGTTGGTGTACATGGACTCCATCTCGGTCCGCATTGCATCTAGCCATTTTACTGAGTCACCGCTCTGAATGGCTTGCTGGAAGCTGGTAGGCTCATCATAATCAATAACGCAATCCTCTCTATTCCCCTCTATGAGAAAACCGTAGTATCTTTCGGACAGATGAGACTGCCTACTACTCCTGCGGAGCGGCGCAGGAATGTCCAGTTCCCCTGAACCTTCTGGTTCTACTAAGATTTCAGTAATAGCTTGTGGTTCTGGAATTTCTTCAAGTTCTATTGCGCTCCCACTTATCTGATTTTCTAAAAACTCAGTTCTACAAAGACTTTTTGCTCCTCTGCGTAATAGAAAAGATACCCCTTGGAGTTCTTTGGGTATCCCACAAACTTGCACTGTACTGAGCGTGCCTCGAGCTTGTTCGCATGCTGCTTTTTGACAAAAGCTGGACATCCCCATGTCTTAAAGGGTTTAAGACAGGGTTTCTTCCCACTCCACATTTGATATGGTGTGGTGGGCACTGTCTTAGGAGGAACTTGGTTCAAGAGATATGCAGCTGTTTCTAGTGCATAACCCCAGAAAGATCGCGGTAACTCAGCCTTACTCATCATAGAACGAACCATATCCAATAGGGTTCTATTCCGCCTTTCAGATACACCGTTGTGTTGTGGTGTGTATGGAGGAGTACGCTGAGAGAGAATTCCATTCTCTTTTAAGTAGTCCAGAAACTCGGCACTCAAGTATTCACCACCTCGATCAGATCTTAGTGTCTCTATACTTTTGCCTGTTTGTTTTTCAACTTCATTCTTGTATTCCCGAAATTTCTCAAAGGCCTCGGATTTGTGCTTCATTAAGAAGACATGTCCATACCTAGAGAAATCATCTGTGAAAGTAATGAAGTATGAATAACCACTCCGCGCATGTGTAGACATTGGACCACACACATCACTGTGTATGAGTCCCAAGAGCTCGCTCGCTCTTACTCCGTATCCAGTGAACGGAGTCTTTGTCATCTTTCCCATGAGACAAGATTCATAAGTGGTATAAGACTGATACTCGAACGGATTCAAGTATCCCTCTTTATGTAACTTTGTTAACCGTGTTTCATTAATGTGACCCAGTCTACAATGCCATAAGAAAGCCTGATTTAATTCCGGAGACTTTCTTTTAAGTGTGTTCTGGACACTGAAAATCTGAGCTTGATTCAATACGTATATCTCGTTATTTAATGTACCTGACCCAATCAGAACTTGATTTAGGTGGATGTGAATTACATCGCTTACAAAAGTAAATTCATATCCTTCCTTAGAAAGTAAGGATACAGATATGATATTACAAGTCGCACCTGGTACATACAAACAGTTACGCAAAATCAATATCTGCCCAGTTGTCAGTCCAAGATGATATTCCCCTACGGATTCAGCATCCATGCTCATTCCGTTAGCAACCCTGAGAGTCATATCACCTTTCCTGATAACCCTACGGTTTCTCA
This sequence comes from Agapanthus africanus, assembly GCA_030015575.1. Lineage (NCBI taxonomy): Eukaryota > Viridiplantae > Streptophyta > Magnoliopsida > Asparagales > Amaryllidaceae > Agapanthus > Agapanthus africanus. Next base: position 236,487,375 of record JASDDO010000004.1, read on the forward strand.
GAGTTTGTAATGAATTACAGATGTGAGATCCTGATCCGGTATCCAATACCCAGGAAGTAGGGTTAACTGACATACAGTTCTCTATTACAAACACACCCGAAGCCGAAGCCACAACATGCTTCGAATTCTGGCTACTGGCTTTGCTAGCCCTGCAATCCTTCTGCCAATGTTCATTCCCGTTACAATAGGAACGTCCCTCTTTTACTACATCTAATCCCGAAACTTTTGCCCTTGCTTTTCCTTCTTCTTCCCTGGTTTCCTTCAAGGTATAAGCAGAGGGCAGGGACTGTTAGTTATATGTATGCCCTAGGGGCCATTACTGTACATTGGATGTATATTGTAGTGGATGCTGGGACATATATAGGTAGGACTTTCTTGCTCGACATGATAGTACACTATCTGGTTGCTCTTTATCTTAACGTGTATAATTTCTATCTCTCTATTACATGTTGATAAAGCCCTTAGGATGTGTACTCGACTTCCAGGAATATGATGCAGATCATACTAGTGGGGCCTGGGTAGTCAATGAGTACATCCTTCAATGTTCCTAGTCGTGGGAATATCGAGACGGGGCATCGATATTCCAGAGTAGACTAGCGTATATCTTCTCGACCCATGTGATGGGCGATGGATGATCCCATATCCATTGGTGTTTGACATCAGAGATGGTATGCGGGTGCTCAGTGGAGACTGGGTACACTGAACGGACTCGCCGAGAACTCCCAGATGGTATTATACCTCACGTCAGATGGCAGTTCTCTGGTGACACTGGTACAGCTTAGTCTGTTGACCCGAGATCGTCATAGAGTCTTGTGTGTCTCCCACTGTGCTTTGATTTCCACCCTACCATGGCTCTACTGAGTTGTGCAAACGGGTAGTTGTTGGGTACAGTCCCGATTCACATGGAGACAATGAGCGATAGGAGGGGATTCGTCTCTCCCGGTATTGGGGGTTGATATTGCGCTATGCACGACTGGACATAACAGGAAATCCATGGCCAGGGTTGCAGTGATATACTGGTAAGAGTTATCAGTAGTTTCACGATTGTTATGGACCTTATATCGGCATGACTTATCAAGCTATTGGGGTCTGACGTTGACCACCCCTAGGCGAGATATGCGACATATCAGACGAACTGACCGGACTGTACGGTAAGTGTTACTGGTTGGATTCATAGGAGTGTGAGCGGGCTTGCTCGTTGATCTTCTGATCGCTCAATACCCGGGTGGCCGTTACGTTTAGCAGACCGCTTGCGGCTTGTGGGTGTTTGATATGATCATCACCCGCTGCCGGCGTATTGACGAGTCTTTAGAGTCCTACACAGAGGTTTTCCTGGCTCGAGCAAAACGAAATAGGAGCGCATATGAGATATGTGCGGGAGCGAGAATAATGCGTGTATGTGATACTGTATTCCATTCTCGCGATATGTAACATTGATCGGTTATATGTGATATAGCCGGGTTATCGGATCAAGTGTTGATTCGATAATTTGTTACTATTCATATTAGTCGGTTATATGTGATATGACCGGATCGTTAAATCAAGTGTTGATTTAATGATTTAATGTATAATTATATATTTGATATATTATTTTACATTAACTAGTATTGGTTCACTTAAGATGGATTTTCTCACTTGGTGTGCACATTGTATATGTGATATATTTTCATGTGCACTTGATTGTATCATGTTTGTTGATACAAGCTAACTTAAGTTTGTGTAAAGATCAAACCATGGTTGTATAATGGTTAGGGTTTTCTTTTCATTAAATCTATTTATTCATTTGTTATTCTTAGTGGGGGGCAAGAATAAAATGGTGGCTAGTTTTTTATCTTTCATAAAAATTGTTGAAGCTTTGAAGCTTACACCATTTTGTCTCTTGTCTTTGACCCAACCATTCAACCCAACCATGGTTCCATCTCTACAACTAATTATGGTTGCCATTATGATACTTATCATATTATTTTCCTATTAGAAAATAACACTTATCATATTTCATGCTTCTTCTTCTTCTTCATCAAGAAGAAGAAAAGCTCTCTTCCATTAATGGCAACCTTGTCAAAAGAGTGAGAAATCCAAATCTAAAACCAACCCACTTCCTATTTCTTCATTCTCTATCACTTGCCATGTGGTAGAGTGTGTTGTCTTCACAAGTTCTTTCACTTGGCGAAGGCGGAGCTCGAGTTTGAGATGCCTCGACGTAGATCATCATTGGCATCGAAGTCTTCGACCTAGCCCGTTCTTTTCTCCGACGAAACCATCGCCGGAGTCCCGGATCCGATGATCGCAGCGAAGAGACATCGTCATGGAGCAATGGAGGTGGACTACCGGATCTACAAAGGTTGTTTTTCGGTTCACTCTTTAGTTATGTTGATAACTAGTTGCTATTTTCGCCTATTCTCTAGCCAACGATCCGTATAAGGGTTCTTCGGCATACAAATTTTTGAATTGGACATGCTTGATCAGTTGTAGAACATCATGGGTGTGCCGTGGAACCCCTACAGTGGTATCAGAGCCTAGCTAGAGCCTTAGGCGATCCGTGGACGGAATTAGAAACCCGATCGAACCGAAATCCCATTGCAAAATCGCTCTCTGTACTTTTTTCAAAACTGTTGATTTTTGGGAATTAAAAATATCCAGAAAAACAAGCAGGCTTTTTTAAGAATTACTGTGAAATTTGACATCCTGAATCCACCATAGTACGGCGGAACCGCGGCACAAGCATGGCTTGTGCGGCGGTTCCGCGGCCCACTGTTCACATCACGTGATCAATTTTGCACAGTAACTCCTAAACTGCAGTGCTGATTTTCCTGGAATATTTTAATCTGAACTCAAGAGTTGAGTTGTTCTGAGTTGTATTGGGACTCGTTATTTCGATCGGAAAGTCTAATTCTGTCTATGTGTTTTCCGGATAATTTTTGAACATGTTGAAAAGCTCGACCGAATCTAAATACCCAATTTTTCCCCTGTTGGGAAATTTCCAAGTGTTGGATTTTTCCATAGTTTAACGACGTTCTAAGTAGTGCAAGTAACGCAATGGACCCTCTAGAAGACAACAAACCTTAACTCGATTATGTGACCGTCTTGAACTGCCTTTTGAACCTTCGGGTTTGGGGCAGTACGGCGTGCCACATGTGAGGCGTTGGCTTGACCCTTCTACGGCTGGACCGTTGGTACTGAGGCACGAACTGAATGTTGTTAGACTTGTTTCATGTGTTGAGCTGTTTAGGGAAAACTTGGGTGTTTGATTGCTCGATCGGAAAGTTTGACATTTTCTATTTATCTGGAATGTGATACAATAATTGGAATTCACAAAGAGTTATGAGATAACCGAATGAATGTTATAAACATAGCAGTTTAGTCTCACTTGATCGGTTGCCACGGAATTTTGATGTGATCAAAAGTCCGTCGCAATCACGTAGCGTACGTGGATACTCGCCGGGTAAACTTAATAGACAGCCTCACTCCATAGCCCCGACCAAGTGACTGTAGGAGAACCCCGTCGCCGAAAGCATCCGTTCGGGTGCTCCCGGTAGCGGTGTTCCGCCTTGGGGCACTTTGTCGACGGTATTGGGGGTGCGGCTGCCTACTAAAGTTTGCGACGAGCATTTGATCAGATTTTCGGGAATCTTGTTGAATTGCCCGACTTGATATTGAAAAGTGTTTTCGATAACGAGACTAAAATGCGGGGTTTATAATTGTTAGGCATGCGATGTATAAGTAATTCATTTGATTAGGCATGTGATGTCTAAAGAGATTGCGGATTCCAACTGTTGTAGTTTTACACTTTCTTTTCTGTGACCGTAAGTGTAATATGTGATATCGCCGGTTTCGTTGCTATATGCCAACGACAATTGGGATGCGCATATTTACTTACGTTGATGACATATGATGTTATGTGTTGCTGGATATGTTATATTGGATCGTCGTGTTTGAATAGCCGGGGGTTTTTATGTGAGATGAGTGTTTTTCATTTTCATTCATGTAAAAACTTGTATGTAATATTCTTTTATTTGGGGCACTTCCATGTTGCGGAAGATGTCACTGTTCATATCAGTTTTTTGCATTTTCATACCGCCCAATTTTTATCACATCGCATATCCGTAGATACTCTTGAGCCGTGTTTGCTAGTCAATTGCAGGATACAGGTTCTCGGTTCCAAAACGGTGAAATTCATGGAAAACACGACAAAGTCCGGGTTCCTGCCAACCACAGATAAAACACGGTCTCCGCCCTTCATCCATATGATTGCCAGATATCAGTAGGAAGACAAAATGTCAAATCAATGCACAAGGCTCAATGGTAGCACAAAATCCAAGAGATCTACGCGGAGCTCGAGGCAATCATGACAAAATCTTGACAAAAAGTCCACCTTTCCCTCAACAGAAATTCTGGAAAATTCGGGAAGCAACTATGAGAAAATACATATACCAGATTGAAGCTCCCATCAGATCAGGGCCCCACCAAAAAGGCCCAGACCCAATTCATCAAAACGGCCGCGGAAGGGCGGCCAAAGGGGGGTTTTGGCCGCGCTTCCGCGGCCATATGGGCGCCAACTGCGCAGTATTTTTGGGGGCATTTTTGTCTTTTCATTTTAGCCCGTATGGTTGCCCTAGGGTTTCATTTTATGGCCTATAAATAGCCCAGAAGTTTGTGAAGGAAGGGGTCCATAATCTTGTATTTTCATTTTGCTTAGGTTTAGTGTTTCTTCTTCCTCTTCTCACCTCTTCTCCATTAAACTTGTAAGTGAGCTTTTGAGTGAAGAGTGATGAATAAAGAAGAACAATTTATTATCATGCTTGTCTCTTTATTTTCATGCTTGTTGTAATTTTACTTGTTGCAATTTTACTTGTTGTAATTTTAATTCGTTAAGTAGTTGTTGTTATTTTTGTTGTTCCTTTCTTCTCTCTTTTCCTTTATCCTTCATATGACAATGATACTTACGCTTGATCCTCGCCAAGGTGAGGTCGCAAATAGTTAGTCGTATTCTTCTAATCTCCTTCTTTCTATCTTCCTCTTTGTTTTGTTTTGTTTTTCCTTATCATGAAGTGTGAGTAGTTTTATACTTGTTAAGGTAGGATAAGGGAAGTTTGAGAGAAGGAAATCTCTCTCACTCTTTCCTTGCCCAACAACTTAAATCAACTCCCGTTAATTGAACCACAATCCGCTCCTTACGGCACCCTATCCTACATGATAGCGGTGATTCCGTAGTGAGACCGGTTGTGGTTGAATTAACCGGAGGTTATGGATAAGAGCCAAGAACGGACGGACAAGCACCAAAAGGAAGGACTATGCGTTGGAAAGCCTAGCTTATACTCGCAAGTTCCTTCCTAGTCGTGCTAATCCCCGTTGTTGCCGATTACCGTAACACCGATATTAAGTGGGGCAACGAAAGATGTGGAGACTCCTAACTCAAACTAACCTAATCCTAACCCTAACAAGCTCTCTTTAAATATCAACTTAACACTTAGATAACCACAACAAAATCTGAACAACCGGACTTAACTCGTTAAAACACTTTGAAAAAGACTCCCATCTCCCTGCGGACGACCCGTACTCAACCGGCTAGCTACAAGCGAAACCGTCTTGGTTGCGGTAGTTAAAACTAAACTTGACACGCACATATCCTAACAATCAAATGGCGCCGTTGCCGGGGAGACGGTAGTTTGTTTCTTTGTGAAATTTCGGGTTAATTTGTAAGTATAAAAAAAACGAAAAAAAAAATATACATACTTTGTAAAAAACCATCCTGTTATTCTTGATTAGTTTTTGTGCAAGTGCGCAGGAAAATACGAAGTTCAAGATCGGCGCCAAAGACGTCGGATAATACGGAGTTCAAGTACAGTGCCAAAGACGTGGGAAGATAGACCCACATTTTCGCGGCTACACCGCGACGGACAAAAACGAAGCATCCGGTCTACGGCAAAAATCTCTGTAAGTCCCTCTGCCTCTCTCCACTCCTCTGAACTCCAATAAACTGTGTTTTCTGCAGCCTTCTTTGCGCAAATTCTTCTCCCCCTTCCAATAAACTGTTCTTGTGCAGGATTCTTTGCGCCGCAAATAAAAATTGTTTGCTGTTGATTTGTTACTATTTTGCATTCTTTAATACGGACTTAAGGGGCTTGAAACCAATCCAGATTGGGTGGGGATTTCATCACCCTTCCCAGGACCCCAAAAATCACTAAAGCATATGCATTGTCCATGGTAAATTAAAAAAATACTAGACTTCAGCCCTAAGGACTTCGCGCTCATTAGGAGAAGATAAACCGTGTTTAGAACCTCGCTTAACCGTATATTGATTACGGGGTGTCTAGGAAAGTGTTAAAGGCGCAACCGCCGAAAGAGAAAGGGTTATTTAATTAAGGAACTTCGCGAAAGCGTTGGACAACCTCCCCTTATCTCTGCACTTACCTGGCCCCGTGATCGGTGTATTTTTAAGCCTGTTTCTCGACACTGTTTAACTTCGAAAATCAAGTTCAGGAGCAGGTCTAGTAGACCTAGGCGACCGTAGATCTAGGTGTGATTGTGCATATCTTGTTTGTGATTGCTTAAGCCGTATTTCCGTACATACTTCTGTAAATCTCTTTCTAAAAAAAAAGAAAAAAAAATCAAAAAACTTTTATAAAAACTTGCCTTTTTGTCGCCAAATCCATTTTCACCCACCACCCATCGCCTTTCTCCATTGACGTTTTCTTACCCTCACCTTCTTCGCTTTGACTATACTAAACTCGTTTAGTGTATGTCCGCTTGGACTCGGGACACTAGCGCCCGTCTAGTCCGCGTTACGTTAGTCGCGACCGACTACGCGATCGACTCCGAAGTCGATACTCCGTCCACTCCTCTTTCACCCCTTCCTTTGCCGGCAAACTCCGACGTTGACCGGAATTCTGTTCATACATCTTCACCTTCACCTTCACCTTCACCAACCTCTTCTTCCGCGATGTCGGGATTTAATCCGAACATCTCTTTGACCACTGCTGGAATGGCTCCGCCTCCTACGGAGACCAATCTTCCACCACCTCCGCCTGTTGTAGCGCCGCAGCGAATTGCGCTCCAGGATCGTTTCTACCCCACCCGTTCTGCACTTCCCACCTGCCTTTCTCTTCCTCCGGCTAATGGGGACAACTTTGAAATTAAGCCCCATTTCATCAACATGCTTCCACGTTTTCATGGGCTCGAAACTGAAGATGCCTATATCTTCATCAATAAATTTCAAAATGTCTGTGCCATGATGAAAACAACCCAGCTGTCGGACGATGCTATACGTCTACGGGTCATTCCGTTCACTCTATGCGATCTCGCTGAAAAATGGCTGTATAGCACCGCTTCCCACTCAATCACCAGCTGGGACGAGTTTGTTAAAGCGTTTCTGAAAAAATTCTATCCGAATCATAAGACCGCAAGGATTAGAAATGAAATCAACCAATTCTCCCAGCTTCCTTCTGAACCCTTCTGGAAGTGCTTTGACCGATACAAAGACCTTCTTGTTCAGTGTCCTCACCACGGTATAGAGAAATGGCAACTCTGCCAAACCTTATACGAAGGACTGAACCCAGCAACGAAGCAGTTGCTTGAAACCATCTGTTAGGGCCACTTCCTATCGAAATCTGACGAGGAAGCGTGGCAGTTCTTTGACGATCTTGCGGAGCAAACGCTACAGTGGGAGAGCACCAGACCGACTTCTTCTTCTTCTACATCCACTTCTACCGGTCAGTCTAGGGTAGGAATCCACCAACATGACGTCTCTATTGCGATGAAAGCTGAAATGACTGCGATAACACGAAAGCTTGAAGCGATAGAGAGCAAATTTTCTGCTCCTGCTCCTGCCCCTGTTCTCCCTCTTCGTACCATCTGCGCTTGTTGTTCCGATCCTTCCCACTTGACCGAAGAGTGTCCTTACAACCCACCCTCACAAGGACAGGATCAGGTTAATGCATTCCAGCAAAGACCGAGGAATGATCCATACTCTTCCACCTACAATCCCGGTTGGAGAAACCACCCCAATTTCGCCTGGAATCAGAATCAGAATCAATTCCAGGGCAACAATTTCCAAAAGGGCCCTCCACCGCAACAACAAGCGCAACAACAAACTCAGTATCAGCAGCCCTTCCAACCCCAACCTTACCAAAACCAGACGAACAACTTTGCACCGAACAATTCTTTTCCACCAAACAACCTTGTTCCGTCAAACACTGATAAGGTTTCCTCGCTCGAGCGAAGTCTGGAGGCGTTTGTTAAACAATCGACTCAATCCACCGCCAACATCCAGTCTTCGATCCAATCTTTAGTGCAACACACCGCCGCACACGGGCAGAGCATCAAGACCATCGAGGCCCAGATTGCACAGCTGAACGCGGCCTTGAGCGAGCGAGAGAAGGGGAAGCTCCCGTCCCAGCCACTTCCAAATCCCGGTCACCCACATAATGTACATGTTGCTCTTGAACAACAAAACCATAATGTGAGTGCCGTGACTACGCTGAGATCGGGAAGGATGCTGCAAAACAACATTAGCAAGCGAATCATCGATGACACCCCGGCCGCCGCTTCCTCTTCTTCTTCTTCTCCTTCTTCTGCTTCGTCTTCCGAGCCTATTCTCCGTTCTTCAACAGGCTCTCCTTCCTCTTCTTCTGCTCTGAACGGACCAACTTCTCACTCCACGAAAACACCTATTCTGGGATCCGTTCCGACTCCAAAATCTCCTCCTCCAGCATTAGACTCAACCAATTTTCAAAATGTTCCATTTCCAAACCGGTTGAGGTCTAATAAACAAAATCCTCAAATGGAGAAGATTTTGGAGTTATTCAAGCAAGTTAACATTAACATTCCTCTTTTAGATGATGTCCAACAAGTCCCGTCTTACGCGAAAATCTTAAAGGACTTGTGCACGAAAAAGAGGAAGTCTCAGGTACCCAAGAAAGTTTTCTTCGCTAGTGCTGTGAGTGATGCCCTTACCCAATCTTTACCACAAAAACGGAAGGACCCTGGCTGTCCTACGATTTCAATTACCATTGGGGATAAGAACATCAACCGCGCACTATTAGATCTTGGTGCCAGTGTTAACTTGCTTCCGTATTCAGTATACGAGCAATTAGGCGTCGGAGAGTTGAAACCCACACACTGCACTCTCCAAATGGCCGACCGATCGATCACCCATCCTAGGGGTGAGCTAGAGGATGTGTTAATCAGAGTCGGGGAGTTCATATTCCCCGTTGACTTCATTGTATTAGATACACAGCCTGTAGCTAACCCCCGGAATCAAATTCCGGTGATACTCGGTCTCCCATTTCTCGCAACCTCAAATGCTGGGATCAATTGTCGCAACGGTTCGATGAACCTCTCTTTTGGAAACATGACAATTGAACTCAACATTTTTAGGTTGGGGAATCAGCCCGCCGAACCTAATGCTCATATACTGGATGTCTGCTCGATCCAGGAGATCACACCAGAAGAGTGTGAATTCGAGGAGTTTCTGTTTGATCACGATAATCTTGACGCCACTAGTGCGTTTCTCTTCGAACCTGCTGCTGTTTCTGCGCCCGATAACGAATACGAGTGTTTCACATTCTCGAACGATCTTAGCCGCGCACAACCCGAGTTTGAATCTTTCGACTTTCCGGATGAGTTACCTGAACCATCTGACTCGGTTGCCTACACTCGTTTTGAACCTTTGCTGGAGTCCTTTGAGTTCGAGACCCTTGCACCAGTCTTGCCTTCCATCATTTCACCTCCAACGCTCGAACTCAAGCCGTTGCCGTCTCACCTTAAGTATGCTTACTTAGGTGAGAACGAGACCCTCCCTGTCATCATTTCGGCTTCTCTAGCTCCCGAGCAAGAGAAAGCCCTTCTCGCGGTCTTGCACAGCAACAGGCAAGCTTTTGGCTGGTCCATGGCGGACATCAAGGGGATTAGTCCCCTAATCGTTGAGCATCACATTCATCTGATGGATGATGCCAAACCAGCCCGGGATCCACAAAGACGTCTTAATCCAGTCATGAAAGAGGCTGTGAAGAAGGAGATCGTCAAATGTCTAGATAGTGGTATCATTTACCCTATCTCTGATAGCCAGTGGGTTAGCCCCATTCATGTTGTCCCTAAGAAGTCGGGCATTACGGTCATCACCAATGAGGCAAACGAGTTAATCCCTACTCGCACCCAAACTGGGTGGCGAGTATGCATTGATTACCGAAAACTCAACGCCGCAACGCGGAAAGACCACTTTCCGCTACCTTTCATTGACCAGATGCTGGAACGATTGGCCGGACATGAGTACTATTGTTTTCTTGATGGCTACTCTGGCTATAATCAAATTCCCATCGCCGAAAAAGACCAGGACAAGACCACTTTCACTTGTCCTTTCGGCACGTTTGCATATCGACGCATGCCCTTTGGGTTATGCAATGCGCCCGCTACCTTCCAGCGGTGTATGATGGGAATTTTCTCCGACATGGTGGAGAAATTTTTGGAGATTTTCATGGATGACTTCTCCATCTTCGGCGACTCCTTTGACGAGTGTTTGCTGCATCTTGACGCTGTCCTTACCCGATGTAAGGACAAGAATCTCACTTTAAACTGGGAGAAATGCCACTTCATGGTGCGCGAAGGTATTGTCTTAGGACATATCATCTCGCAAAATGGCATAGAGGTTGACAGAGCAAAGATTGAGGTCATTTCCAATCTGCCTCCTCCCCGATGCGTCAGAGATATCCGAGCCTTCCTTGGCCATGCCGGTTTCTATAGACGGTTTATCAAGGACTTTAGCAAGATTGCTAGGCCCTTGACGCTTTTGCTGGCCAAGGACACGCCTTTCGACTTCGACTCGAGCTGTGTGACTGCATTCGAGTCACTGAAACGCTCACTCACTTCTGCTCCCGTTCTCTCTTCTCCTGACTGGACGCACCCATTCGAGATTATGTGCGATGCATCCGACTTTGCCATAGGTGCTGTCCTTGGACAGCACATCAACAAGATGCCGCACGTGATCTACTACGCTAGCCGAACCCTGAACGACGCCCAACTTAACTATACGACAACTGAGAAGGAATTCTTAGCTGTTGTATTTGCTTTAGAAAAGTTCAGGCCCTACCTCATCGGCTCTCCAGTCATCGTCTACACGGACCATTCAGCTCTGCGCCATCTTTTTGCGAAGAAAGATGCCAAGTCTCGGTTAATCCGTTGGATCCTCTTGCTTCAAGAGTTTGACCTTGTCATTAAGGACAAACGAGGATGTGAAAATGTGGTTGCCGACCATCTCTCGCGACTTCCTTCTTCGCCTTCGCTTCCAATTCCGATAAACGACGTTTTTCCGGACGAACAACTCTTGACAGTATCGTGCGAACCCTGGTTCGCAGATATTGTGAACTATTTGGCCACGGGATTGCTACCGACCGAATGGTCGAGTCAGGACAGACGTCACTTCTTATCCCAAGTAAAACACTTTTACTGGGACGAACCCTACTTGTTCAAGTACTGTCCCGACCAGATTATTCGTCGGTGTGTCCCCGATGAGGAATTCAAGAGTGTGCTGTCATTTTGCCACGATCAAGCGTGTGGCGGGCATTTTGGGCCCAGAAAGACAGCTGAGAAGATCTTGCAATGTGGTTTCTACTGGCCACAACTTTTCAAAGACGCTCACGAATATTGCAAGACTTGCTCCCGGTGCCAACACATGGGCCGGATATCCCGGAGAAACGAGATGCCGCTCCAACCGATCTTGGTTGTGGAAATTTTCGATGTTTGGGGGATAGACTTCATGGGGCCGTTCCCCAACTCTTTTGGGAACTTGTACATACTTCTAGCTGTTGATTACGTCTCTAAATGGGTCGAGGCTGTGCCCAGCCGAACTAACGACAACAAGGTTGTCGTTAGATTCCTTAAAGAAAACATTTTCTCACGGTTTGGGCACCCCCGAGCGATCATTAGCGACAATGGAAGTCATTTCTGCAATAGGACTTTCGAGGCCTTGATGCGGAAGTATTCCATCAATCATAAGCTTTCTACGCCCTACCACCCCCAAACCTGCGGGCAGGCCAAAGTTTCAAATCGGCAAATCAAGCAGACATTGGAGAAGACGGTTTCCAAGAACCGTAAGGATTGGTCTTTGAAACTCACTGATGCCCTTTGGGCATTTAGAACCGCTTATAAGACCGACCTTGGCATGTCTCCCTATCGGCTTGTGTACGGAAAGGCCTGCCACCTTCCTGTCGAAATCGAGCATCGCGTGTTTTGGGCGATTAAGGAGCTGAATCTGTCTCTTGAGGACGCGGGCAGCCATCGGAAGCTGCAGCTGAACGAACTATGCGAGCTTAGGGATGAGGCTTACGACAACGCGGTTGTCGTTAAGAATCGAACGAAGGTGTTTCATGATAAACACCTTTTGCGCAAAACCTTCGTACCTGGTCAACAGGTACTTCTTTACGACACCCGACTTCATTTCCATCCTGGAAAGCTCCGATCTCGCTGGAAAGGGCCATATTTTGTGCGGAATGTGTATCCGCAGGGCGCTGTGGATTTGGAAAATCCAAAGGACGGTTCACTCTTCAAGGTAAATGGACACCGATGCAAACCGTACCTTAGCGCCGAACCAACAGAGGAGCTCCTGTTCTTACAGGAGCCGGTTTACCCTGAATGATCTTCCTCTGCTTACCTCCAAACTTCGGTTATCCAGCCAAGAACAGTGGACACTGTTCCAAATAAGTTTGGGGGTATGTATAAACCATTTTGTTTATATTTGTGTATATTCTTTTTCTTTTCTTTAAAAACAATAAAACAAAAAAAAAAACAAATAAAAATTGTGTATCACTAACCGACAATTTTGAACCTTCCAACTGCTCTCTTCACGCCACGACAGTGAGGACACTGTCCAGTTTAACTTTGGGGGTACGCTCGGTACGCATTTCTTACCTTCGCATTCATATGTATATTTTGCATCTGCATATTAAAATCCATAAAATCCATAAAAATTTGAAAATTTTCTAAAAAATATAAAAACTTTTTCGTCAAGTTAACTTGTGGAAGAACTCTGACTCAACATTCGACGGTTTTAGTCTGAAAAAAATAGGAATAACTAGATCTTATATTTAGATTTTGAAAACCTGAAAGATAACTCTCCTTTGAAGTTAACTATAGCTGATATACGTCTTTACATCACACTACACGTGTCGTAAGATTTTGAGAATTAGATGACAAGTCTTTCATGTTTAAACTTTTAAACAGATAAATGATGTTCTGAGGATCAAATAGGTTTGTTCTGAAATAAGTAATGTCAAGAATAGTTTATGAAGTAAAGCGAATATGAAGGAATGTTATTGATGCCGTAATTGGAACTAAGTCTGAAAGATAACCCATCTAAAACTTGATTGGAATGATTACACACCAAACCCACTAAACACGTCTTTTATCCAAAAAAATATTTGAACTGCCGGTTATATCTCCGTTCGTATTAAATCATCTGATTTTCACGACAAACGGTCTTTTGTTTTTGGACCTAGGTAACTTGAGTAATTAAGTCCGCTGGGGTGTTTTTACACCTAATGCCCTAAAACCAACTGGTTTGGGTGCATTGGCCCAAAGCTCGCTAAGAAGCCTAGAAAGTCCAGTTTTAAAACAAAGTCAAGCAAGTGTTCTCTCCGAGTTAAAATTCCTAACGGTTCTTTGTGTGAGAATAATCTTGATAAAAGACAGGCTTTTAAAAAAAAAATTTTAACGGAGATATGAAGGTTTTACTCTTTGATAAAGACTATTGCACGTTCACAGAGGTGTGTATGAAATGAAAACAAGGAAAAGGTGGAGTGAAAAATACGACTTAGTTTCCGGTTAAGGAAGATAGAAATTCTGAAGTTGAAACCTTACTGGAAAACGAAACTTGAAAAATGCTTAACTCGTTATAAAACTTATGTGATCCTTTTAAAATTGTTATCTGGGCTTTATTGTGCGACATAATGACTTTAATCGACCTTTCGGGAACTTAACGACACTATTTGCACTGCATGTAAAGACATGTAAAATCTGTAGTTAAATAAGAAGCGAGGTGTGAAAAATAAAGGTTCGATAGTCTAGACTTAGGATTATAGAATTGTTATTTTCTAAAACAAAACTTTAGGGTTTGAAGCTTAGTTATTTTACAAAACCAACTTGACCGGATTTTGTGGGTAGTATCCGCTGAAAACCCTCAGGAGACAACACTCCTCCTACTAGGGACACCTAGAGGTTAAACGGCTTGTTGCACATGCTCAGTGCAATCGCGTTCCCTGCGAAAGTGAGGTTAGGAAATTTTTTGTGAATAAATGGACTTTTGCTCGGGACGAGCAAATGATAAGTTTGGGGGTATTTGTTCATATCAGTCTTTTGCATTTTCATACCGCCCAATTTTTATCACATCGCATATCCGTAGATACTCTTGAGCCGTGTTTGCTAGTCAATTGCAGGATACAGGTTCTCGGTTCCAAAACGGTGAAATTCATGGAAAACACGACAAAGTCCGGGTTCCTGCCAACCACAGATAAAACACGGTCTCCGCCCTTCATCCGTATGATTGCCAGATATCAGTAGGAAGACAAAATGTCAAATCAATGCACAAGGCTCAATGGTAGCACAAAATCCAAGAGATCTACGCGGAGCTCGAGGCAATCATGACAAAATCTTGACAAAAAGTCCATCTTTCCCTCAACAGAAATTCTGGAAAATTCGGGAAGCAATTATGAGAAAATACATATACCAGATTGAAGCTCCCATCAGATCAGGGCCCCACCAAAAAGGCCCAGACCCAATTCATCAAAACGGCCGCGGAAGGGCGGCCAAAGGGGGGTTTTGGCCGCGCTTCCGCGGCCATATGGGCGCCAACTGTGCAGTATTTTTGGGGGCATTTTTGTCTTTTCGTTTTAGCCCGTATGGTTGCCCTAGGGTTTCATTTTATGGCCTATAAATAGCCCAGAAGTTTGTGAAGGAAGGGGTCCATAATCTTGTATTTTCATTTTGCTTAGGTTTAGTGTTTCTTCTTCCTCTTCTCACCTCTTCTCCATTAAACTTGTAAGTGAGCTTTTGAGTGAAGAGTGATGAATAAAGAAGAACAATTTATTATCATGCTTGTCTCTTTATTTTCATGCTTGTTGTAATTTTACTTGTTGCAATTTTACTTGTTGTAATTTTAATTCGTTAAGTAGTTGTTGTTATTTTTGTTGTTCCTTTCTTCTCTCTTTTCCTTTATCCTTCATATGACAATGATACTTACGCTTGATCCTCGCCAAGGTGAGGTCGCAAATAGTTAGTCGTATTCTTCTAATCTCCTTCTTTCTATCTTCCTCTTTGTTTTGTTTTGTTTTTCCTTATCATGAAGTGTGAGTAGTTTTATACTTGTTAGGGTAGGATAAGGGAAGTTTGAGAGAAGGAAATCTCTCTCACTCTTTCCTTGCCCAACAACTTAAATCAACTCCCGTTAATTGAACCACAATCCGCTCCTTACGGCACCCTATCCTACATGATAGCGGTGATTCCGTAGTGAGACCGGTTGTGGTTGAATTAACCGGAGGTTATGGATAAGAGCCAAGAACGGACGGACAAGCACCAAAAGGAAGGACTATGCGTTGGAAAGCCTAGCTTATACTCGCAAGTTCCTTCCTAGTCGTGCTAATCCCCGTTGTTGCCGATTACCGTAACACCGATATTAAGTGGGGCAACGAAAGATGTGGAGACTCCTAACTCAAACTAACCTAATCCTAACCCTAACAAGCTCTCTTTAAATATCAACTTAACACTTAGATAACCACAACAAAATCTGAACAACCGGACTTAACTCGTTAAAACACTTTGAAAAAGACTCCCATCTCCCTGCGGACGACCCGTACTCAACCGGCTAGCTACAAGCGAAACCGTCTTGATTGCGGTATTTAAAACTAAACTTGACACGCACATATCCTAACAATCAGTCACCGGTTGTATATTATTTACTTTTCCGCACTAGGATAGACCCAAGGAGGAGGGCACAAGTAACCGGGTTCTGGAGTCCAGTGGGAGACCAACTCAAGGAGTCGAGTCTGGGTCTCCTAACTCTAGAATTGGTAGGGTTGCTTGCCGCTCTCGTAGGGGTCTAGGGGTGTGGGTTTGGCTATTCATCACGACCGTGGAATCCGTGTTTTATACTGGCTCGTATTAAAACACGGACGTCCTAGTATATCCAATATTTCATTTGATTCTTCTGCTGCGATATCTATGATGTGATCATGAGATATGTTCTGTGATGAATACTGTATATAGTATATATGATATATTATATAGACGTTACTTATGTTTTACATCCGCGCTAGCCTTGCCCCGCTCTGCCGTTAGTTACCTAACCTAACGGTGCATGAGGGGACATCGAGGCGAATGCGGATGGCATAAGTGTACGTCGTATTTATCTGTGATGTTTAGGTAAATTTAAAAGATGGGACTTCATTAATGAGATTAATGAAATAAAAGAAACCTAAAGATGTTGTGGAATCGAATTTCAAAATAAAACAGGTAGCTACAGTTCTTGCTTTGCACAGCGGTATATATGATATATCCTGCACCTTATTCGATAAGGAAAGGACCGAGATCCCTTCACCGGGAGTGACTCCTTTAGCAATAACTGGCAGATGCTACACACTCGGTTTGGTTTTTGATTGCTTTTAAGAGTTTTTTGCTTTGCACAGTGATATATGTGATATATCCCGCACCTCATTCGATGAGGAAAGGGCCGACGATCCCTTCACCGGGAGTGACCCCTTTAGCAAAACTAGAAAAGCCTCAAAAACACTCCATTTAAAAAACCATTTGATTCCGCAACGAGATCAAGTTCAGAGTGTTAAAGGTTTTCATATAAACCATTCGCAACCCTCCGTCATTTTAGGAAGTAGAGTACTTAGTATTCGTGCTGTGTTTGTTGACCATAGTCAAGGCACAGTGTATGGTAGCTAAGTGATGTCTTCCTACACCGCATATGATGCGATTAGTTAGGACAGTCGCGTGACTTTGTTGACCTTAGTTAAGGGTCATGTGGGTGGGTCTAATTGATCACGAAATGACGGGTAGAACTTGACTAGTACTTATGATTTGTTGACCATAGTTAAGGTCATAGGTGCTAGGGGTAAAAACCTTTTATCGGGAGTTTCAAGTGTTGAAATTTGCAATGAGATTGCATACCTCCTATATGATAGTTGGATCCCGATACCCACTGCGAGTAAGTGTTACTCCTGGGAGAGTTTTGCACTTTGCAAATTAGCCGATCAAGTAGGTGTCTAGAAAGGTGTCAATGGGGTTACGCCTCTGGGAAAACGAGGTTTACAGTAATTAGGTCCGTGCGAAAGCACGGGGAACCTCCCTCAAAGTACCGACACTGGCCTGGCTGAAAGATTGGCGAACTTGTAGAGTGTAATTAATCCCGGCTAGTCTTTCCTTTTAGGGTTTGAAGGAAGATTTGATAAAAACAGTGGGAGCCATCCTGATTAGATAAAATAAATAACCAATCTAATCTTGCAAGAGCGCACGCAGAGTGTTTTCTTCTCTCTCTCTCCAGGTGACGACCATATCACGCCTTAATCAAGATAATAATATGGATAAATTGACCGAACCCGCTTGTTATACTGAGCTGGGGAACGTTGGTCCCGCTCCAACTTATAATTGTTATAAGACAAAGCAGGAAATAGGGGAATACCATATTTCCCATGCCGTCCAAACGAAGAGAGTGCATGTTGATGCATCATCCTCGGGTGTGTTCTTTACTAAGAACTGTTTCTCAGTATCCTCCGTATCCTGGGTATTTGATACCGGATAAGGATCCCAGATATGTAATCTGTTACATAGGGCTACAAAAGGGTAGAAAAACTGAGAACGGATGATAAGTTTCATGAGGCAGAAAACGGGGCAAGTGTTGCAGCCAAGTCTGTTGGTCACTGTCACTCTGTATTACCAATACATTGATTCTGAACAAATGCTATTAGATACCGAACCTGATATACAAAATCATATCAGTCTCTTTATTAGTAAAGAAATGATAAAATTTTGTATTGTTGGATAATGTTTTGAACATTTCCTATATCAAAAGTTGATCGGTTCAGGCACGTTATCTAAAATCATTGATGTTCTAAATCAAACTACAGTTCTTAGTATATGGAACACACACAAGAGGAAGAGTTCAGAAATGAACGAATTCTTCTTAAGGTATTGTAGACTAGGTCATATCAATGCGACCCGACTGGCTGGAGTTACATAAAGATGCATATTTAAATCAGTTTGAATTTACATCTTGTGAAACTCGTCGGTCATGTCACAAAGATAAGATGACCATAGCCCTGTTTATTGAAAACAGAGGAAGAGTTAGTGAACTCTTGGGATGATACATGTTGATCCCCAGTCTACACATGCCAGGACTGGTTCTTTATACTTCATTATATTCTCTGATAATCTCTCAAGATTCAGTCGTATGTTCCTGTTGAAACATAAGTCCGAACCTTTTGAGGTATTCACAGAATATAAGTTGGAAGTAGAGAACCAAAATACGGGTATAAGTATTATGTCCTTTGATGTGATCAAGGAGGAGAATACTTGAGCACGGAATTCCTGGACTATTCTAAAGCAGAATGAGATTCTCTCTCAGCATTACTCCTCCGTATACACCATAGCACGATGGTATATTGGGGTAGAGCAGATACACCCTATTTGATATGGTGTGTTCTATGATGAGTACTACTGAGTCACCTATTTCTTTATGGGAGTTATGCACTTGAAAAGTTGCATACCTATTGAATAAGGTTCTAATCAAATCAGTTGCCTACCGCTTCATATGAGATATGGAAAGGGAAGAGCCTATATCTTAAGTTAGTTAAGATTTGGGGTTGTCCAGCCTATGTCTAAAAAGCAAAATCTGGACAAGCTCGAGGCAAGGTCAGTGATGTAAAACTGGAAATGTTCCAGCTATACAAACTGAAGCTGATGATTTGATAAAACCAAAGGATTCAGTAGACTCCAACGAACCTCACCCTCTCCGCCGATCTAGTAGGGTTCCTCATCCGCCTGAGAGATACATCGGTTTCTCGATGACAGTGGGAGCAAGGAATGCATCATGAGATGATGACCCAACTAGATTCGAGCAAGCCATCTAGAGTACGGACTCTGTAAGAATGGCTGGATGCTTAGCAATCTGAGATGGAATCCATGTACACCAGCAAAGTATGGACTTTAGCTGCTATATCTGAAGGGTTAAATCCCCATCAGGAGCAAGTAAATCTTGAGAAGATTACTTGGTGTAGATGGAAAAGTTAAGACTTTCAAAGCTAGACCTGTTAAAGGTTTTCGTCATCGACCAGGCGTGGATAATGATGAAACCTTTTTCCCAGTAGCTATGCTTAAGTCCATCCAGATCCTACTTGTCACGGCTACATACCATGACTACGATATCTGGTGGTTGGGTGTCATGACTGCTTTTCTAAATGATGTTTTAGAAGAGTGCATCTATAAGTACACAGCCAGAGGGCCTCGTAGACAGTGGGAGCAGCGGAAACGTGTGCAAGATGCTTTATAGGATAAAGCAGGCATCGCGGAGTTGGAACATCTGTTTTGATGGATTAGTCAAAGAAGTTGACATCATCAAAATGGTAGATGAACCTTGTATATACAAAACGGTGGTAGAGAGTAAGGTGGTCATCCTCGTATTGTACGTGGACAACATACTCTTGATAGGAAAAGAGTTTCCTATACTACGATCGGTCGATCTCCTCTTATCACATGAATTCTCCAAATAGGATCAAAGTGATACCTCCTAAATCCCGAGTCTTCGTCTATGAGATAGATGTAATTGGATGCTAGGATTCTCACTAGATGTAGTGAGATGGTATCAATCGATCCTGGGGAGAATCACTGGAAGAGTTCCAGGGTGATAAAGACGACTGAATGTCAGTCGCAGGCATTGTCTTTACCCTCAGTAAAGGGACGGTATGTTGGTAGAGTTCCAAGCTAGATACCGTGGCATACTAGAAGATAAAGGCTGGATACATCGCTACTTAAGATACTACCAAAGAGGAAGTCTGGGTGTATAATGGTTCATAAGATGAACTTAGTTCCTCCCATTGTGTGACAATGGTGTTGTGGCTTAGGCCAAGGAACGTCCGTCCCATCAGTGATCCAGACATATTCTAAGGCAGTATCACCTGATCATGGAGATGGTTGATCTCCAGGGTGATCGAGGTTAGGAGAGTAGACTTAGAGGATAACACAGCGGATCCACTCACGAAGGCCTTTTCCCAAAGAGAGACTTTTATGGGATGGTTGAGTATGTGATACTGCAACCACTGCTACAGATGGCCCGAGTGCAAGTGGGAGATTGTTAGTTATATGTATGCCCTATGGGCCATTACTATACATTGGATGTATATTGTAGTGGATGCTGGGACATATATAGGTAGGACTTTCTTGCTCGACATGATAGTACACTATCTGGTTGCTCTTTATCTTAACGTGTATAATTTCTATCTCTCTATTACATGTTGATAAAGCCCTTAGGATGTGTACTCGACTTCCAGGAATATGATGCAGATCATACTAGTGGGGCCTGGGTAGTCAATGAGTACATCCTTCAATGTTCCTAGTCGTGGGAATATCAAGACGGGGCATCGATATTCCAGAGTAGACTAGCGTATATCTTCTCGACCCATGTGATGGGCGATGGATGATCCCATATCCATTGGTGTTTGACATCAGAGATGGTATGCGGGTGCTCAGTGGAGACTGGGTACACTGAACGGACTCGCCGAGAACTCCCAGATGGTATTATACCTCACGTCAGATGGCAGTTCTCTGGTGACACTGGTACAGCTTAGTCTGTTGACCCGAGATCGTCATAGAGTCTTGTGTGTCTCCCACTGTGCTTTGATTTCCACCCTACCATGGCTCTACTGAGTTGTGCAAACGGGTGGTTGTTGGGTACAGTCCCGATTCACATGGAGACAATGAGCGATAGGAGGGGATTCGTCTCTCCCGGTATTGGGGGTTGATGTTGCGCTATGCACGACTGGACATAACAGGAAATCCCTGGCCAGGGTTGCAGTGATATACTGGTAAGAGTTATCAGTAGTTTCACGATTGTTATGGACCTTATATCGGCATGACTTATCAAGCTATTGGGGTCTGACGTTGACCACCCCTAGGCGAGATATGCGACATATCAGACGAACTGACCGGACTGTACGGTAAGTGTTACTGGTTGGATTCATAGGAGTGTGAGCGGGCTTGCTCGTTGATCTTCTGATCGCTCAATACCCGGGTGGCCGTTACGTTTAGCAGACCGCTTGCGGCTTGTGGGTATTTGATATGATCATCACCCGCTGCCGGCGTATTGACGAGTCTTTAGAGTCCTACACAGAGGTTTTCCTGGCTCGAGCAAAACGAAATAGGAGCGCATATGAGATATGTACGGGAGCGAGAATAATACGTGTATGTGATACTGTATTCCATTCTCGTGATATGTAACATTGATCGGTTATATGTGATATAGCCGGGTTATCGGATCAAGTGTTGATTCGATAATTTGTTACTATTCATATTAGTCGGTTATATGTGATATGACCGGATCGTTAAATCAAGTGTTGAGTTAATGATTTAATGTATAATTATATATTTGATATATTATTTTACATTAACTAGTATTGGTTCACTTAAGATGGATTTTCTCACTTGGTGTGCACATTGTATATGTGATATATTTTCATGTGCACTTGATTGTATCATGTTTGTTGATACAAGCTAACTTAAGTTTGTGTAAAGATCAAACCATGGTTGTATAATGGTTAGGGTTTTCTTTTCATTAAATCTATTTATTCATTTGTTATTCTTAGTGGGGGGGCAAGAATAAAATGGTGGCTAGTTTTTTATCTTTCATAAAAATTGATGAAGCTTTGAAGCTTACACCATTTTGTCTCTTGTCTTTGACCCAACCATTCAACCCAACCATGGTTCCATCTCTACAACTAACTATAGTTGCCATTATGATACTTATCATATTATTTTCCTATTAGAAAATAACACTTATCATATTTCATGCTTCTTCTTCTTCTTCATCAAGAAGAAGAAAAGCTCTCTTCCATTAATGGCAACCTTGTCAAAAGAGTGAGAAATCCAAATCTAAAACCAACCCACTTCCTATTTCTTCATTCTCTATCACTTGCCATGTGGTAGAGTGTGTTGTCTTCACAAGTTCTTTCACTTGGCGAAGGCGGAGCTCGAGTTTGAGATGCCTCGACGTAGATCATCATTGGCATCGAAGTCTTCGACCTAGCCCGTTCTTTTCTCCGACGAAACCATCGCCGGAGTCCCGGATCCGATGATCGCAGCGAAGAGACATCGTCATGGAGCAATGGAGGTGGACTACCGGATCTACAAAGGTTGTTTTTCGGTTCACTCTTTAGTTATGTTGATAACTAGTTGCTATTTTCGCCTATTCTCTAGCCAACGATCCGTATAAGGGTTCTTCGGCATACAAATTTTTGAATTGGACATGCTTGATCAGTTGTAGAACATCATGGGTGTGCCGTGGAACCCCTACAGGGACTGTAGAATCAAGTCATTATTTGACCCGTTCTCCAACGTGGTCTTTAGGTCCGTGAGCTTAAAATAGCTGGTCTCTGTAAGGACGTTGCCCCCTACAGATGACCCGACAGCCAACCTCGCTTGAAGCAATTCGTTCGAGGTCTCATATCTTGCGATACGAGATTGCTCTCCATATAAATCTTTGTTATGGAGGAAGATAGAAACTAAGTCCATCTTCTCGAGCTGCCTCTGGTTTGCACCAACAACTGAGGCTAACACGAGGCACTTGGCTTTCGCACAGTCTTTTTCCGATGTCTTACGGATGTCAATATCCGCGACAGGGGAAACTGGTCCTGAGACGACAGGGGTTTGATTAGTTAAGAGTGTCCCAGCTTGTCATGGGCAATAGACATCTGGACAGACCTTTGCCAATCATAACTGTCAGGTTCAGTCATTTTATTATCTAGATGTAACCTATGTGTGGTCACTGGGTCACTGCAATTAAGAGAGAGAGAAGAAAACACTCAGCATGATGCCCTTGAAAGTTTAGATCGGTTTTTAATTTATCTAAACAGGATGGCTCCCACTGTCTCTCGAATCCCTCCTCAAACCAAAAAGGAAGAATTAGTCAGGATCAATCTCACCATACAATACTTGCTTAACCGTTCAGCCAGGCTAGTGTCGGTACTTCGAAGGACGTTTTCCAACGCTTTCGCGAAGTTCCTTAATTAAATAACCTCTTTTCCCTGGGGGCGTAGCCCCGCTAACACCTTTCTAGACACCTACTTGGTTTATAGCATTGATCGTTAAGTGAGAAATTTCTCGAGGAGCAGCATATACTCACAGTAGGATCGGGATCCAAATATCATCGCGTGACAAAACTGAAGGAATCCTACCAGAATCATCACACTCCAAATGGTATGCAGCGCTAGCAAGTTTCAGTTCTTTTGAAACTCCCGATATGGATTTTTGCCCCATGCTCTTATGACCTTGACTAAGGCCAACAAATCATAAGTCACATGTCAAGTTCTACCCGTCGTTGTCCAGGTTGATTTGAACCCACCCGTATATATCCTTGACTATGGCCAACAAAGTAATACGACTGTCCCAAACCAACGCATCTATCTATGCAACATATGAATATCCACCAGCTACCAAACACTGTGCCTTAACTAAGGCCAACAAACACAGCTTGAATACTGTTGAATATTCATATGAAACGACAGAGGGCTACTAATGGTTTTGGTGAAACCTTGAACGTAGTGAACTTGATATAATCGAAGGAACCTTGATAGCTTTTAAAAGGAGTGGCTTAAGCTCCGCGTTTTAAAAGTTATTTTTGAAAAGAAACCGAGTGGTTTTTGAAAGTGTTCCAACGACTTTTACTTGGTTTATTTTTCTTGCATTAATTTTAATGCGTCCCATCATTTAAACCTACCATTGCAGAAAACAACCAAAATATGACGTACGCTTTGTTAGTGTATATGCCATAGAGGCCATTACTGTATCATACTAGCTTGTATATTACTTAATAGAAGGTTGGGATATTCACAGTTGTATAGACAATCTTGCTCAAAATGGTAGTATGCTACTTAGTTTGTTTCTACTTCAATATGTACATGTGTTTTTTTTAGCATATCGCTTATACATATTAGTAGAGCCCTTAGGATCTTTACTTGATTACCAGCGTTGTGATGGCAGTCACACTCGTGGGGGCTGGGTAATCCATAAGCACATCCTTATACAGGTCCCTAGTCGTAGGATTATCGAGACGGGGCATCGATACTTTGGAGTAGACTAGCGTATGCGCTTCTCATCCCAGAGGGGAGATGGTCTATCCCACAGCCATCAGTACGTCGTACTGGAGATAGTATGCGGGTGCTCGTTAGGTTACGAGTACACTGGACAGGACTCGTCGGGAACTGTTGGTTGGTATTATACCTATCGTCAGTTATCAGTTCCCAGGTGACATGAGTACAGCTTAGTCCGCTGACTTGACACTGTCACTTCGCCTCGAGTGTGTTCCCACTGTACTTAGATTACTACCCTACCACGGCTCAAAGGAGTCGTGCAAACAGGTAGTAGTTGGGTGCAGTCCTGAAGCACTTGGAGGCAGTGACGGTTAGACAGGATTCGACTCTCCCAGTATTGAGGGTTGATATCGCGATGTGTCTAGGAGAGCCATTACATGAGTAGTCCCTGGCCAGGGCAAGCGAGATATACTGGTAGGTTTCCAGTGTTATCTCAGGGTGTTCTGGGCTACACTCCGACACGACTTGTACTGCTATTAGGGGACTAACGTTCACCACCCCCCTAGGCCCGCCATACGATGTATCAGACGAACAGACCGGACTGTACGGAGATTGTCACATACAGGCTCAGTAGGAGTTCGGATGGGTTTACCTCATCGGCCTTCTTATCGACATCTACCTGGGGACCGTTATGTACAGCTAGTGCCGCTTGCGGTCTATGGTTAAACCCACTGCCAGCGTAGTGTTGAGTCTTTAGAGTCCCACACAGAGAGTTTCCCTGCACTGAGCGAAACGTGTAGAGGCCGTATGGTTTTACGGCAGGGCTGCGGTCACTTACGTGCACTTGTGTGCGTATGCTGTTCGGGCAGGCAATACTAGTGGGCTTTGGTTTAAGCCGGATCCTAGTATGGCACAGATGGATTTGTTTTGTCTTCTGTGCATTCACATTCTACGGAATGCGGATGCGGGTGTGTATGCGCAGTTTTGAGGAGCGATAAAGGAGGAGGTGCCCCATTTGGGTTTTGGCAGTTGGTTCGGCCAAAACCCTTATGTGGCGGGCTCATTAGGGTTTTGACAATTCGTTCGGTCAAAACCATTATAAGCCGGAGACATTATTTTACTAATCCTTTTGTGATAATTTAGTGATGGCTAATTGCATTGACCATTTGACCACCTTGACCACTCTTGACTTTGTTGACCCGTTGACCGAAGTTGACCGTTGACCTTCATGAGAGGTCTACACCCTTCTTTGGATTTTTTTTTCATTTTGGATTATGAAAATGGTCAATTCAATTAGTAGCCACCAACTTTATCATGAAAGGATTGGTAATGATGATAGCTTTGCATTATTGCAACCATGGTTCATTTCTTTAGCTCATAATTCATTTCTCATTTCTCTCTCTTGTTCTTGTGAGAAGAAAAGAAAAGCTCTCATGGTTGCTAGCTCCTCCTTCTTCCTCCTCTTGATTTCTTCTTTTGATCTCATGTGTTGAGAGAAAAAGATCCCACAAAGACAAACACTTCCATATATCTCTACTACACAACCTAGGGCATCTAGACTAGCGATCTCGTTGCCCTAGTTGCCTCGGCTCGAGGTGGAGCTCGGTGTACATCTGTTGGGTGGATCGTCTTCGACTCAAGAAGGCCGCGGAGGTGACCAAGATCCGGATCGACCCTCGGAGCGTGGATGGACGAGCTGGACAGCGGAGAGAAGACCCGAAGGACTAGTTTCGTGAGGTATAATTTCTACGGCATAGTAGTTAAAGCCTCTAGTTGTTTGCTAGTTTCTAGTTTAGCAAAGATCCGGCTTTTAGTCCATGTTGCCTTTGCGCTAAATATTTGTTTTTCTCCGTTTCCGCCTCCCCGTAAGAACCGGGGTGAGCAACGTGGACTTACAGTGGTATCAGAGCCTAGCTAAACATAAACTAGCAAGTTAGCAAAGTATTTAGAATATCGATCGGAAAGAAATCACAAAACAAGTCCGGAAATTTTAACTTTCTGCCGATTTTTTATACTGTTCAAAAAGTAATTTAAAATATATGAAAAATCGGCTCAGGGTTTTCTGAAGACACAGACCAAAAACGGTCCACTTAACCGGTCAAAGCGCCGCGATTCCGCGGCAAGAACATGCTTCTTGCCGTGGATCCGCGGCCGAGTTGACTCGGCCGTGGGCCGAGTTGACTCGGTCGTGGACCGAGTTTGGTGCAGTGTGCTTAGTTGGCTGTTTTGGGATTTTTAGTACATGTTGTTTCTACCCATATTTTCTAGAGAACAAATTGATTTTTGGGGTGGTCACAAATCCGTATTTTGATCGATATTCCGTAGACTTTGGCTAATGGATATTATCTGTGATGTGATATATGTATTGAACGTCTGCTAATCGCTATACGTCGATTAGTGGGGGTTATACATATCTGTGATCTGTAATGTTGATGGATTATGTATATGAATTCGTTGGATTGTCGCGGATGAATAGCCGGGGGTTGTGAGATGAGAGTTTTCTTATTCTTTCAATTCTTGTAATATGTAAATTGATGTAATATTATTTGTTTGGCCGCACAACCGGGTCGGGGTTGTAGCCGTCATTGTATAATTTCTTTTTACTATTTTTGCTCCTAGGATAGACCCAAGGTGGGGTGCACAAACTACCGGGTATCTCGAAGTGCCGAGTGGCCTACTCACGGTGTTGAGGGAGGTTGCTTCGCTTCGGGTACTTGGCGGGTAGTTTGCCGCACCCGTAGGGGTCTAGGGTGGGGTTTGGCTATTCATCGCGACCGTATAATCCGTTCTTCGTTACAGGCTCGTACGAATTGCGGATTCCTAGTATATCCAACGTATTCATCTGTGATCTGGAATGGCTATCATTGCATGTGACGAATGTTTATATATATCTAAATGATATCTATTTAGGCGTTTCTTATGTTTTGCATCCGCGCTAGTCCAGCTCCCGCTCTGTCGTTAGTTAAGTAACCTAACGGGTGATGATGGGACCCCGTGGCGAATGCGGATGGCATAAGCGTACATCATATTTTCGTTGTTTTCTGCAATGGTAGGATTAAATGATGGGACGCATTGGAATTAATGCAAGAAAAAATAAACCAAGTAAAACTCGTTGGAACACTTTGAAAACCACTCGGTTCTTTTCAAAAACCAGTTTTTTAAATGCGAAGCTTGAACCACTCCTTTTAAAAGCTATCTCGTTCCATCGATTATATCAAGTTCACTACGCTCACGGTTTCGCCAAAACCATTCGTAGCCCTCCGTCATTTCGTATGAATATTCAATAGTATTCAAGCTATGTTTGTTGACCTTCGTCAAGGCATAGTGATTGGTAGCTGTTGGGTGTTCATATGTAGCATAGATAGATGCGTTGGTTTGGGATAGTCGTATTACCTTGTTGACCTTCGTCAAAGGTATATACGGGTGGGTTCAAATTAACCTGGACAATGACAGGTAGAACTTGACATGTGACTTATGATTTGTTGACCTTCGTCATGGTCATAAGAGCATGGGGCAAAAAATCCACATCGGGAGTTTCAAAAGAACTGAAACTTGATAGCTCTGCATACCATTTGGAGTGTGATGATTCTGGTAGGATTCCTTCAGTTTTGTCACGCAATGATATTTGGATCCCGATCCAACTGTGAGTATATGCTACTCCTCCGGAACTTTCTCGCTTAACGATCAATGCTATAAACCAAGTAGGTGTCTAGAAAGGTGTTAGCGGGGCTACGCCCAAAGGGAAAAGAGGTTATTTAATTAAGTAACTTCGCGAAAGCGTTGGAAAACCTCTCTCGAAGTACCGACACCAGCCTGGCTGAACGGTTAAGCAAGTATTGTACGGTGAGATTGATCCCGACTAATTCTTCCTTTATGGTTTGAGGAGGGATTCGAGAGACAGTGGGAGCCATCCTGTTTAGATAAATTAAAAACCAATCTAAACTTGCAAGAGCATCATGCTAAAGTGTTTTCTTCTCTCTCTCTTAATTGCAGCGACCCAGTGACCAGACATAGGTTACATCTAGATAATAAAATGACTGAATCCGACTGTTTTGACTGGCAAAGGTCTGTCCAGATGTCCATTGCCCATGACAAGCTGGGACACCTCTTGGCTGATCCAACCCCTGCCGTCTCAGGTCCAGTTTCCCCTGTCACGGATATTTATATCCGCAAGACATCGGAAAAAGACTGTGCGAAAGCCAAGTGCCTCGTGTTAGCCTCAGTTGATGGTTCATACCAGAGGCAGCACGAGAAGATGGACTTAGTTTCTATCTTCCTCCATAACAAAGATTTAAATGGAGAGCAATCTCGTATCGCAAGATATGAGACCTCGAACGAATTGCTTCCAGCGAGGTTGGCTATCGGGTCATCTGTAAGGGGCAACGTCCTTACAGAGACCAGCTCTTTTGAGCTCACGGACCTGAAGACCACGTTGAAGAAAGGGTCAGACGCTGACTTAGTTCAACAGTCTCTACCTACTGCCCTGAAGGAAACCAGGGAAGTAGAAAGAAAGGGAAGGGCAGAAGTTTCGGGACTGGATGTAGTAAAAGAGGGATGTTTCTATTGTTACAGGATTGAACATTGGCAGAAGGATTGCAGGGCTTGTATAGCCAGTAGCCAGAATTCGAAGCATGTTGTGGCTTCGGCTTCGGGTGTGTTTGTAATAGAGAACAGTATGTCAGTTAACCCTACTTCCTGGGTATTGGATACCGGATCAGGATCTCATATCTGTAATTCGTTACAGGCTCTAAGAAACCGTAGGGTTATCAAGAAAGGTGATATGACTTTCAGGGTTGCTAACGGAATGAGCATGTATGCTGAATCCGTAGGGGAATATCATCTAGGACTGACAACTGGGCAGATATTAATTCTGCGTAACTGTTTTTATGTACCAGGTGCGACTTGTAATATCATATCTGTATCCTTACTTTCTAGGGAAGGATATGATTTTACTTTTGTAAGTGATGTAGTAAACATCCACCTAGATCAAGTTCTGATTGGGTCAGGTACATTAGAAAACGATATATACGTATTAAATCAAGCTCAGATTTTCAGTGTCCAGAACACACTTAAAAGAAAGTCTCCGGAAACAAATCAGGCTTTTTTATGGCATTGTAGACTGGGTCACATTAATGAGACACGGTTGACTAAGTTACATAAAGAAGGATACTTGGATCCGTTCGAGTACCAATCTTATGCCACTTGTGAATCTTGTCTCATGGGAAAGATGACAAAGACTCCGTTCACTGGACACGGAGAAAGAGCAAGTGAGCTCTTAGGACTCATACACAGTGATGTGTGTGGTCCAATGTCTACACATGCGCGAAGTGGTTATTCATACTTCATTACTTTCACAGATGATTTCTCTAGGTATGGGCATGTCTTCTTGATGAAGCATAAATTCGAGGCCTTTGAGAAATTTCGGGAATACAAGAATGAAGTTAAAAAACAAACAGGCAAAAGTATCAAGACACTAAGATCCGATCGAGGTGGAGAATACTTGAGTGCCGAGTTTCTGGGCTACTTAAAAGAGAATGGAATTCTCTCTCAGCTTACTCCTCCATACACACCACAACACAACGGTGTATCGGAAAGGCGGAACCGAACCCTATTGGATATGGTTCGTTCCATGATGAGTAAGGCTGAGTTGCCGCAATCCTTCTAGAGTTATGCACTAGAAACAGCTGCATATCTTTTGAACCAAGTTCCTACTAAGTCAGTGCCTACCACACCATATCAGATGTGGAGTGGGAAGAAACCCTGTCTTAAATACTTTAAAACATGGGGGTGTCCAGCTTTTGTTAAAAAGCAGCATGCGGACAAGCTCGAGGCACGTTCAATACAGTGTAAGTTTATGGGATACCCAAAGAACTCCAAGGGGTATCTTTTCTATTATGCAGAGGAACAAAAGGTTTTTGTTTCTCGTCATGCCCGCTTCTTGGAAACTGAGTTTTTGGAAAATCAGATAAGTGGGAGCGCAATAGAACTGGAAGAAATTCCAGAACCACGAGCTATTACTGAAAGCTTAGTAGAACCAGAGGGTTCGAAAGAACAGGACATTCCTACGCCGCTCCGCAGAAGTAGTAGACAGTCTCATCCGCTCGAGAGATACTACGGTTTTCTCATAGACGGGTGTCACGACCCGAAAGTACGGAACGTGACTGGCACTTAGATTACGAGACGTCTAAAGGCGTAACGTAACCTAAGTCAGCCAAAGCCCAGAAAAATCTAAACCAAAATCAAAGCGAATGAAGGAAAACCTTTAATGAAGACGTTTTTTTAAATCATTCAAGTTGCATAGAATCTTTCTTTAAAAACATCAAAAATTTACGAAAATTTCGGCAGAGTCTCCCCTGTATTTTCTATCCTCCAAAAGGGGTACAACAAGAAATATATAACATGTAATCATAAATGGCATCCCCAAGCGGGAGCTAGCTCTTCGCCCAAGGCGGATCACAACCACATGCAATATATAAGTAATATCAAGAAAAGAGCATAGAAGAAAAGCAAAATATCAGAAAACACAACGCCAGCTCAAGTGAGCTCGACCCAAAAGAAACCACAAATATACAAATCTCTCAGTCTCATCACTAGGTCGCATATACAATATAAAGTGGTAGATGGAAAATACTAGATACAATGATAAAGCAAAAGAAATAAAGTGTGCTCGCAACCCACCTACGGGCGATGTCGCGAGTCTGAGCAAAAGGAGCTGATGATAAAATAGCCGCCGCTACAAGACTGATGAGTCCGACCTGCAAGACACTGTAGTACAATGGGGGTGGGTTGCTAGCTCGTGAGTAGAATATAACATCTAGTAAGGCAATCGTAAGAATGCACGTAATGCACCACAACATGTATGTCCATATGTGATTCAATAGCTCTAGTATGCATGCACATGTATGCAATGTCATTACTAAATCCTTAAGTGTTTTAAATGCTAAGGGTATCGAATTCTTAACTTTAAAAAAAAGAATATCTGTATAATAGCTAAGTGCCATCAAGAAATCATCTGAAAACCCGTGTCAAGCATCGACACCAAATATGAATCATATCTGTCTCAATATCGGGCTCCGTCAGTCCGGATCGGCCCATATCATAAATCTCACGACAACGATCGGTACCCTCCGGAAATCCGCCGCGCCAGACATCACCGGTAGGTAGTCTTCCCCTGCCAGGCTTATCGTCTACAACTCGATCTTCTTGCCCCGGGGTACCATACCGGGCCCACCATGTACCCGAGACGGTTCATCCACTCCTCGAATCGGGTCTCGAAATCCAACAGAAAACATGAAAACTCATGGTGGACGACACATACATCACGAGAAAACCGCAACTTTGTTTTAAAAATGATAAATATAAGCTTTTGTTAAATTCTTGCGGTTTTCCCAAAAATCCAGAAATCGCAGAAAAACTGAAATCCTCAAGAAAATCATAGTGTCCACATGTTAAATATGATAAATGTCTATGATATCAATGTATACGATGTGAATTTTGGCTAGAAAGCTATGTAAATATGATGATAATGCGAGGTATATACAAGCTATGCAATTTCATATATCATGTATGAATGCAAGTGACGATACTAAGTTAAACAGGTTCTATAGTGCACGTGGCATGGCAATTACCAAAGGCATGTGTGTCACATGAATAGTGCGCGTGCAACAGATGCCAATGGTAATGGTGTTCGTGTCCTACGAAGTGATATCGCATAAGTATAGATGAATGTCCATGCAATCTAATATACGGTTAGCTATAAGGGTATGCAATGTACATAAATGGATAAGCTAGCTAACAATATAAATTTTACATGAAGTAGGGTAATCCTAACTAGGGGGCGCATCGCGCCATCCAGACGATTCCCCCATAGATGAATACATCTACTCACCTGAAATCCCCGCTAATCCGATCCGACCACCGCCTTGCCTTTACGCGCCGTGTCCAAAGTTTTCCCGATCGATCCTATATTTGCACAATATCAAGCATAAGATTACAAAACCTAAAACTATGCAAGTCACAATATACAATTATCGATGCTCTCGAATTAAACATAACATGCACTCGGTGCGCGGAAAAACGCACGAAAATCGCTAATCTTTAACTAGAATCGTCATTTCGGGGAAATCGACAAAACTAAAACCCGACTAGACGAAACCCCGCATTCGCGCACTCTAATAGTCCTATACGAAGCTAATTATATCGCTAAAATAACGCAATTTGATCGCATTCTAATTTTTGAAAAAATCCAGTAAGCAAATTTCAAACCGATTCGATGCAAACGTCGCAATTTAACGATTTAGCGAGCGTAACCTTACGCAATTAACCACTCTAATCAAATAGGTAACCAAAGCCCTAACTTAACTCTAACAACCATGCTTCAAACCCTATTTCAACACCAAATCCCATTCTTGATTTTCATGAACAAGAATTTACAACTAAATTAATACTTCAAAATTGAATTTTAGCACATATAACTACAAGTTAACAAACTAGTTTAGGATTTTACCTCACAAATGGAACCCTAGCATGATCAAGCCACCAAAGAAGCCTCCTTTCTCCTAGTTTTGAACTAAATTTGGTTGAGGAGAGAGTGGATTAGGGTTTAGCTTTGAATGGGTTAATGAAATTGTGGATTTTTTATGAATTTTAGCATGAAAATTGAAGCAAAAAGAAGTGAGAAGAGAGGGAATTCTGCAGCAAAGGGGGGTCGGCCAGCAGCTTGAGGAGGGGGTGTGGGATTTTTGGAGAAGTTTCTAGGTCAAAAAGATCCCTCAAATCTCATTTAATGCATTTCACATCAACTTTTTACAAAAAAACCCATTTTTACTTCATTTTTTCACAAATTTCCAACCATAAAAATAAAATCTTATCAAGTCATGATACAATTTATTAGCACCCTATTTTAGCTTATAAAGATTCCTAATTATGAAATTTACCTAATTAAATTTGTATTTATCACTAATTTAATGTATTTTAAAAAGCTTAAAATAATAAAAAATAATAATTAATTACGAAAATTTTTTATTTAACTAGAAAATTATAAGTGACATTTTAGTGACAAAATTATAGTAATATCTTATCTAAATTTTGTATAATTAGGTCTACAATGAAAAATACCTATTTTAACTTTTTACGGAAAAAGCCGAAAAATTAACCGATTACCGAAAAACTACCTAAACGATTTTCGAAGGGTTACAACGGGGATAGAGAGGATTGCACTATGGATTATGGTGAGCCTACTAGCTTCCAGCAAGCCATTCAGAGCGGTTGTTAGTTATATGTATGCCCTAGAGGCCATTACTGTACATAGGATGTATATTGTAGTGGATACTAGGACATATATAAGGAGGACTTTCTTGCTCGACATGATAGTATGCTATCTGGTTACTCTTTACCTTAACTTGTATACTGAATGTCTCTCTGTTACATGTTGGTAAAGCCCTTAGGATGTGTACTTGACTACCTGGACTATGATGCGGATCATACTAGTGGGGACATGGTAGTCCATAAGTACATCCTTCAAGGTCCCTAGTCGTGGGTGTATCGAGATGGGGCATCGATATACCAGAGTAGACTAGCGTATACCTTCTCGACCCATACAGATGGGCGATGGATGATCCCATATCCATTGGTGTTTGACATCAGATATGATATACGGGTGCTCAGTAGAGACTGGGTACACTGGACGGACTCGCCGAGAACTCCCAGATGGTATTATACCTTACGTCAGATGGCAGTTCTCTGGAGACACCGGTACAGAGTAGTCTGTTGACCCGAGATCGTCATAGAGTCTTGTGTGGTTCCCGTTGTGCTTTGATTTCCACCTTACCACGTCCAAGAGGGCGTGCAAAACGGTGGTTTTTGGGTACAGTCCCGAATCACATGGAGGCAATGAGCGATAGGAGGGGATTCGTCTCTCCCGGTATAGGGAGTTGATGTTGCGCTGTGTTCGATTGGCTATAACCGGAAATCCCTGGCCAGGGTTGCTGATATTTACTGGTAAGTGTTACCAGTAGTTTCTCGAATTGTTATAGACCTCATATCGACACGACTTATCGAGCTATTGGGGTCTGACGTTTACCACCCCTGGGCGAGATATGCGACATATCAGACGAACTGACCGGACTGTACGGTAAGTGTTACTGGTTGGATTCACAGGAGTGTGAGCGGGCTTGCTCGTCGATCTTCTGATTGCTCAATACCCGGGTGGCCGTTACGTTTAGCAGACCGCTTGCGGCTTGTGGGTGTTTGATATGATCATCACCTGCTGCCGGCGTATTGACGAGTCTTTAGAGTCCTACACAGAGGTTTCCTGGCTCAAGCGAAACGAAATAGGAGCGCATATGAGATATGTGCGGGACCGAGAATAATGCGTGTATGTGATACCGTATTTCATTCTCACGATGAATGTGTCGAATGGTTGTATGCGATATAACCTAGTTATCGAATCAAGGATTGATTCGATAAGCCGATACATTGAATATTAGTCGGTCATATGCGATATGACCGGATCGTTAAATCAAGTGTTGATTTAATGATTTAATGTATAATTATATATTTGATATATTACTTTGCATTAACTAATATTTGTTCACTTTAAATGGATTTTCTCACTTGATGTGCACATTGTATATGTGATATAGTTTTGTCCACTTGTATGTATCATGTTTGATGATACATGTTTACTTGAGTTTGTGTAAAGATTAAACCATGGTTATTTAAATGGTTAGGGTTTTGATTTTCATATCTATTTATTTATTTATTTATTATGGAAATGATAAAGAGAAAAAATGGTGGCTTTCTTTGTTTGTTCATGAAGCTTCATGAAGCTTTGACTAAAGTGACCATTTTGTCTCATCCTTAACTCTAACCATTTCACTTAACCATAGTCCTCTCTCTACACTTAACCATGGTTATAGTTATGATAAGGATAATCTTTTTTCTATTTTCTTATTAGTCTTATGATAATCATCTTCTTCTTCTTCTTCTTCTTAAAAGAAGAAAACCTTGCTTCCATCAATGATGATTTGAGAAAAAGAGTGAGAAATCCAATTCTAAAGTGAACCCACTTCCTATTTCTTCATCCTCTACCACTTGCCAAGTAGTATAGGGTGTTTTCTTCATAAGTTTCATGACTTGGTGAAGTTGGAGCTTGATCTTGTGATGCCTCGATGTAGATCATCTTCGGCATCGTAGTCGATGACCTAGCCCGCCCATTTCTCCGATGAAGCCGACGCTAGAGCCCGGGATTCGATTTGGACAGCAAGGAGACTTCATCATGGAGCTATGGAGGTGGAGGACCGGATCTACAAAGGTTGTATTTCCGTTCACTTAGTTAAATTGTTAACTAGTTGCTTGTTTCGCTTAAAATTCTAGTTAACGATCCGTATTAGGGTTTCTCGGCACTTGTAAAATTAGAAATTGGCATGGTTGATGCCTTGTGAGACCTCCTTAGTGTGCCTAGGAACCCTACAGCGGTGACTCGGTAAAATGGCTGGATACAATGCGGACCGAGATGGAGTCCATGTACACCAACAAAGTTTGGACTTTGGACTTTGCTCCAGAAGGGGTAAAACCCGTAAGCTGCAAATGGATCTTCAGAAAGAAGATTGGTGTAGATGGGCAGGTTGAAACCTATAAAGCTAGACCTGTAGCAAAGGGTTTTCGTCAAAGACCTGGTTTGGATTATGACGAGACCTTTTCTCCAGTGGCTATGCTCAAATCCATTCGGATCCTCCTTGCCGTTGCCGCCTTCCACGATTATGAGATCTGGCAGATGGACGTAAAGACGGCTTTCCTAAATGGAAATTTGGAAGAGTGCGTCTTTATGGATCAGCCGGAGGGATTCATTCAGAGTGGGAGCAGCGGTAAAGTGTGCAAGTTGCTCAAGTCCATCTATGGACTGAAGCAGGCATCGCGGAGTTGGAACATCTGCTTTGATGATACTGTCAAGGAATTCGACTTTATCAAAAACCCAGATGAACCATGCATTTACAGTAAGATTGTAGGGAGAACTGTGGTATTCCTCGTCTTGTACGTGGATGACATTCTCCTAATAGGAAATGATATTCCTATGCTACAGTCAGTCAAAGGATTCTTGTCGCAGAGGTTCTCCATGAAGGACCTGGGCGATGCCAACTACATTCTGGGGATCCAGATCTATCGTGATAGATCTAAGAGGATGTTGGGACTTTCACAGTCCAGGTACATTGACACCATACTGAAAAGATTCAGTATGGAAGATTCCAAGCGCGGTAATTTACCGGCTTGTCACGGGATCACCCTCTCCAAAGAGATGTCTCCCAAGACTGATTTGGAAAGGGATCGCATGTCTATTATACCCTACGCTTCTGCGGTAGGCTCTATAATGTATGCGATGTTATGTACCAGACCAGATGTAGCATACGCATTGAGCGTTGTAAGCCAGTATCAGTCGGACCCAGGGGAGAAACACTGGATAGCGGTAAAGAACATCCTCAAGTACCTGAGAAGGACTAAGGAGATGTTCTTGGTGTATGGCGGAAAAGACCTCCAGATCGAGGCCTTTGCTGACTCCAGCTTCCAGAGTGACAAGGATAACTCCAAGTCCATGTCGGGTTATGTCTTTACCCTCAATGGAGGGGCAGTTTGCTGGAAGAGTTCCAAGCAGGAGACCGTTGCTGACTTAACTATGAAAGCGGAGTACATACCTGCTTGCGATGCCGCAAATGAAGCTGTCTGGATGAAGAAGTTCCTCATGGAACTTCAGGCGGTTCCTACCATTGTTGATCCAATACTGCTGTATTGCAACAACAACGGCGCTATAGCTTTAGCGAAGGAACCCAGGTCCCATCAGAAGTCCAGGCACATTTTAAGGCGGTACCACCTGATCAGGGAGATCGTAGATCGCCGGGAGATTGAGGTGAAAAGAGTAAATACGGAGAATAACACTGCAGATCCACTCACGAAGGCCCTACCCCAGACTCAGTTCGAGCGGCTGATCGAGATGATAGGTCTTCGATACGCCAGTACATGGCCTTAGTGCAAGTGGGAGATTGTTAGTATATATGCCCTAGAGGCCATTATTGTATCATACTAGCTTGTTTATTACTTAATGGAAGCTTGGGATATTCACAGTTGTATAGACAATCTTTCTCAAAATGGTAGTATGCTACTTGGTTTGTTTCTACTTCAATATGTGCATGTGTTCCTTTTAGCATATCGCTTATACATATTAGTAGAGCCCTTAGGATCTTTGCTTGATTACCAGCGTTGTGATGGCAGTCACACTCGTAGGGGCTGGGTAATCCATAAGCACATCCTTATACAGGTCCCTAGTCGTAGGATTATCGAGACGGGGCATCGATACTCCGGAGTAGACTAGCGTATGCGCTTCTCATCCCAGCAGGGGAGATGGTCTGTCCCACAGCCATCAGTACGTCGTACTGGAGATAGTATGCGGGTGCTCGTTAGGTTACGAGTACACTGGACAAGACTCGTCGGGAACTGTTGGTTGGTATTATACCTATTGTCAGTTATCAGTTCCCAGGTGACATGAGTACAGCTTAGTCCGCTGACTTGACACTGTCACTTCGCCTCGAGTGTGTTCCCACTGTACTTAGATTACTACCCTACCACGGCTCAAAGGAGTCGTGCAAACAGGTAGTAGTTGGGTGCAGTCCCGAAGCACTTGGAGGCAGTGACGGTTAGACAGGATTCGTCTCTCCCGGTATTGGGGGTTGACAGCGCGCTGTGTTTAGGAGAGCCATTACACGAGTAGTCCCTGACCAGGGCAAGCGAGATATACTGGTAGGTTTCCAGTGTTATCTCAGGGTATTCTGGGCTACACTCCGACACGACTTGTACCGCTATTAGGGGACTGACGTTCACCACCCCTCTAGGCCCGCCATGCGATGTATCAGACGAACAGACCGGACTGTACGGAGATTGTCACATACAGGCTCAGTAGAAGTTCGGATGGGTTTACCTCATCGGCCTTCTTATCGACATCTACCTGGGGACCGTTGCGTACAGTTTGTGCCGCTTGCGGTCTGTGGTTAAACCCACTGCCAGCGTAGTGTCGAGTCTTTAGAGTCCCACACAAAGAGTTTCCCTGCACTGAGCGAAACGTGTAGAGGCCGTATGGTTTTACGGCAGGGCTGCGATCACTTACATGCACTTGTGTGCGTATGCTGTTTAGGCAGGCAATACTAGTGGGTTTTGGTTTAAGCCGGATCCTAGTATTGCACGGATGGATTTGTTTTGTCTTCTGTGCATCCGCATTCTACGGAATGCGGATGCGGGTGTGTATGCACAGTTTTGAGGAGCGATAAAGGAGGAGGTGCCCCATTAGGGTTTTGGCAGTTGGTTCGGCCAAA
This sequence comes from Agapanthus africanus, assembly GCA_030015575.1. NCBI lineage: Eukaryota > Viridiplantae > Streptophyta > Magnoliopsida > Asparagales > Amaryllidaceae > Agapanthus > Agapanthus africanus. The sequence continues at coordinate 236,526,016 of JASDDO010000004.1, forward strand.
ACCGTTATGTGGCGGGCTCATTAGGGCTTTGACAATTCGTTCGGTCAAAACCATTATGAGCCGGAGACATTATTTTACTAATCCTTTTGTGATAATTTAGTGATGGCTAATTGCATTGACCATTTGACCACTCTTAACTTTGTTGACCCGTTGACCGAAGTTGACCATTGACCTTCATGAGAGGTCTACACTCTTCTTTGGATTTCTTTTTCATTTTGGATTATGAAAATGGTCAATTCAATTAGTAGCCATCAACTTTATCATGAAAGAATTGGTAATGATGATAGTTTTGCATTATTGCAACCATGGTTCATTTCTTTAGCTCATAATTCATTTCTCATTTCTCTCTCTTGTTCTTGTGAGAAGAAAAGAAAAGCTCTCATGGTTGCTAGCTCCTCCTTCTTCCTCCTCTTGATTTCTTATTTTGATCTCATGTGTTGAGAGAAAAAGATCCCACAAAGACAAACACTTCCATATATCTCTACTACACAACCTAGGGCATCTAAACTAGCGATCTCATTGCCCTAGTTGCCTCGGCTCGAGATGGAGCTTGTAAGTCCACGTTGCGACCCCCGGTTCTTACGGGGAGGCGGAAACGGTATAAAAATCAAATTTTTAGCGCAAGGGGCAACATGGACTAAACAAAGTCGGGATCTTTTCCTAAACTAAAACTAGCAAACTTGCTAAAGAGACTTAGCTACTCGGATGAAGATGGTTATACCTAAACTTGAACTCCTTCTTCTTCAAACTTTATGGAGGTTGATGGTTCTTTCCTCGTACCTTCTTCCGTCGAAGATGGATCCACCTGAGGGTTCAACCTTCGGGCTCTTCCTCGAACTTTGAGTGAACTAGAACCTCCGGCTTGCTAAACCCTTGATCCTAGAATGAGTAGAGAGTGTCTAGGGGTTGTTTTCTTTTCAAGGTGAAGGATTCTCAACACATGAGAAGGAATCACCTTGAGCTTGAGGAAGAAAAGGATGAAGTGAGGAGAGAGAATGGTTATGAAAGAATGAGCTCTCTTTTTCTTTTTAGCAACCATATCAAAAGAAAAAGAATTATCTAATTAATAATAATAATGAAAATGAAATAGTTGATGGAAGGTTTAGGAATGACCATTATCATTTCAAACATTAAATGTTTTGCAAGAATCAAAAAGCATCTTGCTTTTGTAATGATGATGGTCAAATCTTCAACCATGATCAACAAGTCAACCATGGTCAACTAGTCAACAAAAACCAACCATGACACAATTTCATTTTATTAATATTATTAATTGATATTGTAAGTCGATGTAGTACACCCCAGTACTTATGGGGAGGCGGAATTTTCAAAAACGATCAAGTTTAAACAACGAACATCGACTAACCGCTTGAATCGAAGCTAAACAATTAATAACCAAACACATAGCTATACTAAACTATAGTGTTAAGGGATTATACCGATCGAAACTAGTCCTTCGTCTTTGTGTCCTCCTTTGTTCTCCTCGACCTTCTCTAGGTAGTAAACGATCCACCCGAGAGCGAAACTCCAAGCTAAACCTCTAACTTGAGGTAACTAATCAACTTTGATTGCTAATCAAAGATGAAAGGATGATGTAGAGTGTAGGTTATGGATTGTTTAGTCTAACTAATCCTTTGATCTCAACACATGAGGATTAAGGATTAGGGTTTGAAGATGAGAGCTTGAGGAGAGAGAATGTGAGATGAGATAATGAGAGAAGAGAGAGAGTGTATCATAATATTATGAAGCATTCTTATTTTTCAATAATGAATAAAGGAAATGAATAAGCATGCTTCATAAAATATCTAGTGGTGATTCATTAGCATGAGTCATTAAGCAATAAATGTGCATTAATGAAATGAATGAATCACCACCATGACTCACTCTCTTATCCAAAAGAAACCTCCTTAGTCACATCTTCTAGAAGCTTCTCGAGTAATTACGAGAACGCCCCTCCGATCCGTAAAAATACGGAAAAACTTTAGACTGTATAAATCCAATAACCGGATACCAGTAACTGGCTTAAACCAAAGCCGACTGGTAAAAACTGTCCGAAAGTCGTACGCGCGTAAACGCACGTATGCGTCCGAACCCTTTGTCGCAAAACCATGCAACCTCTATATCGTTTCGCCTGGAGTAGGAAACTCTCTGTGTGGGACTCTAGAGACTCGACTACTACGCTGGCAGTGGGTTTAACCACAGACCGCAAGCGGCACTAGCTGTACGTAACGGTCCCCAGGTAGTTGTCGATAAGAAGGCCGATGAGTAAACCCATCCGAACTCCTACTGAGTCTGATGTGACAATCTCCATACAGTCCGGTCCGTTCGTCCAAGACTATCGCATATCGGGCCTAGGGGGCGGCAAGCGTCAGTCCCCTAATAGCGGTATAAGTCGTGTCGGAGTGAAGCCCATTACACCCTGAGAAACTACTGGAACCTACCAGCAAATCTCACTTGCCCTGGCCAGGGACTTTGCGTAATGGCTCTCTGACACAGCACGATATCTACTCCCTATACCGGGAGGGACGAATCCTGTCTAACCGCCACTGCCTCCAAGTGCTCGGGACTGCACCCAACTGCCACCTGTTTGCACGACTCCTTTGAGCCGTGGTAGGGTAGCAATCTAAGAACAGTGGGACACACTCGAGGCGAAGTAGCAGTGTCAAGTCTGCGGACTACGCTGTACTCATGTCACCTGGGAACTGTTTACTGACGACTGGTATCAAACCAACCAACAGTTCCCTGTGAGTCCTGTCCGGTGTACCCGTAACCTAACGAGCACCTGTATACTATCTCCAGTACGACGTACTGACGGCTGTGGGACAGACCATCTCCCCAACTGGGATGAGAAGCGTACACACCAGTCTACTCCGGAGTATCGATGCTCTGTCTCGATAATCCAACGACCGGGGACCTGAATAAGGATGTGCTTGTAGACTACCCAGCCCCCACTAGTGTGACTGCCATCACAACGCTGGTAGACAAGCAAGATCCTAAGAGCTCTATCAATACGTACACTTACATATTAAGATAGAAAAACCAAGTAGCATACTACCATGTTTAGCAAGACTGTTATATACATGTGAATATCCCAAGCTTCCATTAAGTAATATACAAGCTAGTATGATACAGTAATGGCCTTCTAGGGCATAAACACTAACAATCTCCCACTTGCACTAGGGCCATGTACTGGCATATCGCAGACCAATGATCTCGAGCAGCCTCTCGAACTGAGTCTGAGGAAGGGCCTTCGTGAATGGATCAGCAATGTTCTCTTCTGAAGCAACTCTCCGAACCTCGATCTTCTGACGATCAATGATCTCCCTGATCAGGTGATACCGCCTCAAGATGTGTCTGGACTTCTGATGGGACCTTGGTTCCTTCGCTAAAGCTATAGCTCCGTTGTTGTCGCAATACAGAGGTATTGGATCAACTATGGTAGGAACCACCTGAAGTTCTGTTAGGAACTTCTTCATCCAGACTGCTTCTTTTGCGGCATCGCAAGCAGCTATATACTCCGCTTCCATCGTCGAGTCAGCAACGGTGTCCTGCTTGGAGCTCTTCCAGCACACCGCCCCTCCATTGAGGGTAAAGACATAACCCGACATGGACTTGGAATCGTCCTTATCACTCTGGAAGCCGGAATCAGCAAAGGCCTCCAACCTGAGGTCTTTTCCGCCGTAAACCAAGAACATCTCCTTAGTCCTCCTCAGGTACTTGAGAATGTTCTTTACTGCTATCCAGTGTTTCTCCCCTGGGTCTGACTGATACCGGCTTACCACGCTTAGTGCGTAAGCTACATCTGGTCTGGTACACAACATCGCATACATTATAGAGCCTACCGCAGAAGCGTAGGGTATAATAGACATGCGTTCCCTTTCCAAATCAGTCTTGGGAGACATCTCTTTGGAGAGGGTGATTCCGTGACAAGCCGGTAGATTACCGCGCTTAGAATCTTCCATACTGAATCTTTTCAGTACAGTGTCGATATACCTGGACTGCGAAAGTCCCAACATCCTCTTGGATCTATCACGATAGATCCGGATCCCCAGAATGTAAGAGGCATCACCCAGGTCTTTCATGGAGAACCTGTGTGACAAGAATCCTTTGACAGATTGTAGCATAGGAATGTCATTTCCTATCAATAGAATGTCATCCACGTACAAGACGAGGAATACGACACTTCTGGCCACAACTTTACTATATATGCACGGTTCATCTGGATTTTTGATAAAGTCATATTCTTTGACTGTCTCATCAAAGCAGATGTTCCAACTCCGCGATGCCTGCTTTAGTCCGTAAATGGACTTAAGCAGCTTGCATACTTTCCCGCTGCTCCCACTCTGATTGAAACCCTCTGGCTGATCCATATAGACGCTCTCTTCTAAATTTCCATTTAGAAAAGTCGTCTTTACGTCCATCTGCCAGATTTCATAATCGTGGAAGGCAGCAATAGCAAGAAGGACCCGAATGGATTTGAGCATAGCCACTGGAGAAAAAGTTTCGTCATAGTCCAAACCAGGTCTTTGACGAAAACCCTTTGCAACAAGTCTAGCCTTATAGGTTTCCACCTGTCCATCTACACCAATCTTTTTCTTGAAGATCCAAAGTCCATACTTTGTTGGTGTACATGGACTCCATCTCGGTCCGCATTGCATCTAGCCATCGTACCGAGTCGCCGCTCTGGATGGCCTGCTGGAAGTCAGTAGGTTCATCATCATCTATGATGCAATCCTCTCTATCCCCGTCTATGAGAAAACCGTAGTATCTCTCAGGCGGATGAGACGGCCTACTACTCCTGCGGAGGGGTGCGGGAATGTTCTGTTCTTCTTGAACCTCTGGTTCTACCAAAATTTCAGTAGCAGTTTGTGGTTCTGGAATTTCTTCCAGTTCTATTTCGCTCCCACTCTTCTGATTTTCCAAAAATTCAGTTTCTAAGAAGCGGGCATGACGAGAAACAAAAACCTTTTGTTCCTCTGCGTAATAGAAGCAATATCCATGAGAGTTCTTTGGGTATCCCACAAACTTACACTCTACTGAGCGTGCCTCGAGCTTGTCCGGATGCTGCTTTTTTACAAAAGCTGGACATCCCCATGTCTTCAGGTACTGAAGATAGGGTTTCTTCCCACTCCACATCTGATATGGTGTGGTAGGCACAGTTTTGGTTGGAACTCTGTTCAAAAGATGTATCGCTGATTCTGGCGCATACCCCCAGAAAGATCGCGGTAACTCAGCATTACTCATCATGGATCGTACCATATCTAATAAGGTTCGATTCCGTCTCTCCGATACACCGTTGTGCTGTGGAGTGTACGGAGGAGTAAGCTGAGAGAGAATTCCTTTCTCTTTTAGGTAACCTAGGAACTCGGCACTTAAGTATTCTCCACCTCGATCAGATCTTAGTGTCTTAATACTTTTGCCTGTTTGGTTTTCCGCTTCATTCTTGAATTCCAGGAATTTCTCAAAGGCCTCTGATTTATGCTTCATTAAGAAAACATATCCATACCTAGAGAAATCATCTGTAAAAGTAATGAAGTAGGAATAACCACCTCTCGCATGTGTAGACATTGGACCGCATACATCACTATGTATGAGTCCTAAGAGCTCGCTCGCTCTTACTCCTTGTCCAGTGAATGGAGTCTTTGTCATCTTTCCTTTGAGACAAGATTGACAAGTGTCATAAGTTTGATATTCGAACGTGTCCAAATATCCTTCTCTATGTAACTTAGTCAACCTTCTCTCATTGATGTGACCCAGTCTACAATGCCATAAGAAAGCTTTATTTAAATCTGGAGACTTTCTTTTTAGTGTGTTCTGGACATTGAAAATTTGGAGTTGGTTTAACACATATATGCCGTTATTTAGAGTACCGGACCCAATCAAACCATGATTAAGGTGGATGTTGACAACATCTCTTACAAACGTGAAATCATAACCTTTATTTGATAACAAGGAAACTGATATGATATTACACGTTAAGCTGGGTACAAAATAACAGTTATGTAAAACCAAAATGTGTCCACTCGTCAATCCTAGGTGATAATCCCCGACGGACGCAGCTCCCACGCTAGCTCCGTTAGCAACCCTGAGGATCATATCACCTTCCTTCAGCACTCTACGGTTTCTCAGTGCCTGCAATGAATTGCAAATATGAGATCCTGACCCGGTATCCAATACCCAGGAAGTAGAGTTGATCGACAGACAATTCTCAATTACAAACACACCTGAAGTCGAAGCCACAGCCTGCTTCGGTTCCTGGTTCTTGGCGTTCCACGCCTTGCAATCCTTCTTCCAGTGCCCTTTCCTGTGACAATGGAAGCACTCATCCAGGCCAACTACCGGTGCTGCTTTCTTTTTCTTTCCCTTCCCTCCCACCTTACTAACACCTCCTCTAGGTCTGGGTGCGGCCTTCTTCTTCCTTCCTTTGGCCCTAGCCTTGGACCCGGAAGAAGATGAACCGCCAACAAACATAGCGGGTGTTTCCCTTGCCTTCTGCAAGGTGCCCTCTGCACTCCTTAACATGTTCAGGAGTTCCGCAAGTTCAACTTCTTTTCCTTGAAGATTGAAGTTGAGGATAAACTGGGCGTAGGTGGGAGGAAGGGACTGGAGAACAAGGTCTGTATAGAGCTCATTATCCAAAGTCGTCCCAAGGTCTGCGAGCTCTTCTATATAGCCAATAATCTGTAGGACATGTTCACCTACTGATGATCCGACAGCCAACCTCGCTCGAAATAATTTCTTAGAGGTCTCGTATCTTGCTATACGAGATTGCTCTCCATAAAGTTCCTTTGTATGGAGAAATATGCCATCAAGGGACATATCCTCGTGCCTCCTCTGATGTTCATTGTTCATTGAGGCAAGCACGATGCACTTGGCTCTCGCGCAATCTAAATCCCAGGTTTTGCGGATTTCCTTATCCGCATTACTGGATTTGGGACCAGGGACAGCAGGTGCCGTAGCGGTGAGGACGTACCCCAGTTTGTCATAGGTCAAAGCCATCTTGACATTCCGCAGCCAATCTTTATAGTTTGGCCCCGTCAGTATATTTTTCTCTAAAAGTAACTTAAGTCCAGTCATTTTCAGGGTCGCTGCAATTAGGAGAGAGAGAAGAAAACTCTTTAGCATGATGCTCTTGCAAGTTTAGAGTGGTTTTAAGTTTATCTAAACTGGATGGCTCCCACTGTTTCTCGAATCCTTCCTCAAACCATAAAAGAAGAATTAGCCAAGACTATTCTCACCGTACAATACTTGCTTAACCGTTCAGCCAGGCCGGTGTCGATACTTCGAGGGAGGTTTTCCAACGCTTTCGCGAAGTTCCTTAATTAAGTAACCTCTTTTCTCTGGGGGCGTAACCCCGCTGACACTTTTCTGGACACCTACTAGGTTTATAGCATTGATCGTTAAGCGACGAATATCCTGATAAGTAGCATATACTCTCAGTAGGATCGGGATCCAAATATCATCGTATGATAATGTTGAAGGAATCCTACCAACATTCATCAAACTCCAAATGGTATGCATCTCTTTGCAAATTTCAGTTTCTTTAGAAATTCCCGATATAAGTTTTTGCCCCATGCTCTTATGACCTTGACGTATGCCAACAAATCATAAGTCACATGTCAAGTTCTGCCCATCATTATCTTGTTAATTTGAACCCACCCGTATATACCCTTGACGTATGCCAACAAGGTAATGCGACTGTCCCAAACCAACACATCTATCTATGCAACAAATGAATACCCCAGCAGCTACCAAACACTATGCCTTGACGTATGCCAACAAGCATAGCTTGAATACTACTGACCATCCATAAGAAATGACGGAGGGCTACGACTGGTTTTGGCGAAACCGTGAACGTAGTGAACTTGATATAACCGAAGGAACCTGATAGCTTTTAAAAGGAGTGGTTAAATCTCCGCATTTAAAAATATCTGTTTTAAAAAATAACCGAGTGGTTTCTTTTAAATTGTTCCAACGATTTAAACTTTGGTTTGTTTTACTTTGCATTATAGATAATGCGTCCCATCATTAACCTATCATTGCAGAAAACAACGAAAATACAACGTCCTCTTATGCCATCCGCATTCGCCACGGGGTCCCGTCATCACCCGTTAGGTTACTTAACTAACGACAGAGCGGGGGCTGGGCTAGCGCGGGTGTAAAACATAAGTGGCGTCTAAATAGCTATCATAAATATAGATATTTTACATTCGTCTGACGCAATGATATTCATTCCAGAACACAGATAAACAATATTGGATTTGCAAGCAATCTGTATTTCTTTTGAGCCTGCAAGAAAAGACAGATTACACAGTTGTGATGAATAGCCGTTTACCCCACCCTCGACCCCTACGGGTACGGCAAACTACCCACCCGGCAGTCTGTGTACCCCACCTTGGGTCAGTCCTAGGAGCAAAAACAGTAAAATGAAATAATACAACGGTGGCTACGACCGCAACCTGGAAGTGCCCCGCGAAAATAATATTACAACAAATTACATTTACAACAAATGAATTAAACGATAACCCATTGCGAACCCCGGCTATACACCACAACAGTCCAATACAGTTTATATGCACAAACAGATATAACCATTTCAGAAATGTGCAACCCCCTGCCAACCGACATACTAGCAGTTAGGGGAGGTTTACGAACACATTAAACAATCACAGATATAATCCAATACGCAAATACTGTACAATTCGATCGAATAAACAACATCAATATTGCTCCAAAATCTGCTCTGTTAAACAGTAACCTGAGCAATAATTAAATATTCCAGAAAACCCAAAACACCACAGGGGACCCACCCAAAAAAAACGAGTTGCTGACTCGTCAACTCGGCCGCGGTTGCGCGGCGGATCGGTGGGATCCGCCGCCCTTCCGCGGCACTTTAGACGAATTAGAAGCCCAAATTTTTTGGGTGTTCTCCTGTGGTCATGTCAAGCTCTCTGAACACACCTGAAAAATTTTCTGACTTGATTTTAACTTCGACAGAAACTTGACAGAATTAGGGTTTTGCGGCTTTGTTTTTCCGTTCGAAATTCGTACAAATTTGCAATTAAGTTATTTATTGTTTAGCGAGGCTCTGATACCACTGTAAGTCGATGTAGTACACCCCAGTACTTATGGGGAGGCGGAATTTTCAAAAACGATCAAGTTTAAACAACGAACATCGACTAACCGCTTGAATCGAAGCTAAACAATTAATAACCAAACACATAGCTATACTAAACTATAGTGTTAAGGGATTATACCGATCGAAACTAGTCCTTCGTCTTTGTGTCCTCCTTTGTTCTCCTCGACCTTCTCTAGGTAGTAGACGATCCACCCGAGAGCGAAACTCCAAGCTAAACCTCTAACTTGAGGTAACTAATCAACTTTGATTGCTAATCAAAGATGAAAGGATGATGTAGAGTGTAGGTTATGGATTGTTTAGTCTAACTAATCCTTTGATCTCAACACATGAGGATTAAGGATTAGGGTTTGAAGATGAGAGCTTGAGGAGAGAGAATGTGAGATGAGATAATGAGAGAAGAGAGAGAGTGTATCATAATATTATGAAGCATTCTTATTTTTCAATAATGAATAAAGGAAATGAATAAGCATGCTTCATAAAATATCTAGTGGTGATTCATTAGCATGAGTCATTAAGCAATAAATGTGCATTAATGAAATGAATGAATCACCACCATGACTCACTCTCTTATCCAAAAGAAACCTCCTTAGTCACATCTTCTAGAAGCTTCTCGAGTAATTACGAGAACGCCCCTCCGATCCGTAAAAATACGGAAAAACTTTAGACTGTATAAATCCAATAACCGGATACCAGTAACTGGCTTAAACCAAAGCCGACTGGTAAAAACTGTCCGAAAGTCGTACGCGCGTAAACGCACGTATGCGTCCGAACCCTTTGTCGCAAAACCATGCAACCTCTATATCGTTTCGCCTGGAGTAGGAAACTCTCTGTGTGGGACTCTAGAGACTCGACTACTACGCTGGCAGTGGGTTTAACCACAGACCGCAAGCGGCACTAGCTGTACGTAACGGTCCCCAGGTAGTTGTCGATAAGAAGGCCGATGAGTAAACCCATCCGAACTCCTACTGAGTCTGATGTGACAATCTCCATACAGTCCGGTCCGTTCGTCCAAGACTATCGCATATCGGGCCTAGGGGGCGGCAAGCGTCAGTCCCCTAATAGCGGTATAAGTCGTGTCGGAGTGAAGCCCATTACACCCTGAGAAACTACTGGAACCTACCAGCAAATCTCACTTGCCCTGGCCAGGGACTTTGCGTAATGGCTCTCTGACACAGCACGATATCTACTCCCTATACCGGGAGGGACGAATCCTGTCTAACCGCCACTGCCTCCAAGTGCTCGGGACTGCACCCAACTGCCACCTGTTTGCACGACTCCTTTGAGCCGTGGTAGGGTAGCAATCTAAGAACAGTGGGACACACTCGAGGCGAAGTAGCAGTGTCAAGTCTGCGGACTACGCTGTACTCATGTCACCTGGGAACTGTTTACTGACGACTGGTATCAAACCAACCAACAGTTCCCTGTGAGTCCTGTCCGGTGTACCCGTAACCTAACGAGCACCTGTATACTATCTCCAGTACGACGTACTGACGGCTGTGGGACAGACCATCTCCCCAACTGGGATGAGAAGCGTACACACCAGTCTACTCCGGAGTATCGATGCTCTGTCTCGATAATCCAACGACCGGGGACCTGAATAAGGATGTGCTTGTAGACTACCCAGCCCCCACTAGTGTGACTGCCATCACAACGCTGGTAGACAAGCAAGATCCTAAGAGCTCTATCAATACGTACACTTACATATTAAGATAGAAAAACCAAGTAGCATACTACCATGTTTAGCAAGACTGTTATATACATGTGAATATCCCAAGCTTCCATTAAGTAATATACAAGCTAGTATGATACAGTAATGGCCTTCTAGGGCATAAACACTAACAATCTCCCACTTGCACTAGGGCCATGTACTGGCATATCGCAGACCAATGATCTCGAGCAGCCTCTCGAACTGAGTCTGAGGAAGGGCCTTCGTGAATGGATCAGCAATGTTCTCTTCTGAAGCAACTCTCCGAACCTCGATCTTCTGACGATCAATGATCTCCCTGATCAGGTGATACCGCCTCAAGATGTGTCTGGACTTCTGATGGGACCTTGGTTCCTTCGCTAAAGCTATAGCTCCGTTGTTGTCGCAATACAGAGGTATTGGATCAACTATGGTAGGAACCACCTGAAGTTCTGTTAGGAACTTCTTCATCCAGACTGCTTCTTTTGCGGCATCGCAAGCAGCTATATACTCCGCTTCCATCGTCGAGTCAGCAACGGTGTCCTGTTTGGAGCTCTTCCAGCACACCGCCCCTCCATTGAGGGTAAAGACATAACCCGACATGGACTTGGAATCGTCCTTATCACTCTGGAAGCCGGAATCAGCAAAGGCCTCCAACCTGAGGTCTTTTCCGCCGTAAACCAAGAACATCTCCTTAGTCCTCCTCAGGTACTTGAGAATGTTCTTTACTGCTATCCAGTGTTTCTCCCCTGGGTCTGACTGATACCGGCTTACCACGCTTAGTGCGTAAGCTACATCTGGTCTGGTACACAACATTGCATACATTATAGAGCCTACCGCAGAAGCGTAGGGTATAATAGACATGCGTTCCCTTTCCAAATCAGTCTTGGGAGACATCTCTTTGGAGAGGGTGATTCCGTGACAAGCCGGTAGATTACCGCGCTTAGAATCTTCCATACTGAATCTTTTCAGTACAGTGTCGATATACCTGGACTGCGAAAGTCCCAACATCCTCTTGGATCTATCACGATAGATCCGGATCCCCAGAATGTAAGAGGCATCACCCAGGTCTTTCATGGAGAACCTGTGTGACAAGAATCCTTTGACAGATTGTAGCATAGGAATGTCATTTCCTATCAATAGAATGTCATCCACGTACAAGACGAGGAATACGACACTTCTGGCCACAACTTTACTATATATGCACGGTTCATCTGGATTTTTGATAAAGTCATATTCTTTGACTGTCTCATCAAAGCAGATGTTCCAACTCCGCGTTGCCTGCTTTAGTCCGTAAATGGACTTAAGCAGCTTGCATACTTTCCCGCTGCTCCCACTCTGATTGAAACCCTCTGGCTGATCCATATAGACGCTCTCTTCTAAATTTCCATTTAGAAAAGCCGTCTTTACGTCCATCTGCCAGATTTCATAATCGTGGAAGGCAGCAATAGCAAGAAGGACCCGAATGGATTTGAGCATAGCCACTGGAGAAAAAGTTTCGTCATAGTCCAAACCAGGTCTTTGACGAAAACCCTTTGCAACAAGTCTAGCCTTATAGGTTTCCACCTGTCCATCTACACCAATCTTTTTCTTGAAGATCCATTTGCATCCTATGGGCTTTACCCCATCTGGAGCAAAGTCCAAAGTCCATACTTTGTTGGTGTACATGGACTCCATCTCGGTCCGCATTGCATCTAGCCATCGTACCGAGTCGCCGCTCTGGATAGCCTGCTGGAAGTCAGTAGGTTCATCATCATCTATGATGCAATCCTCTCTATCCCCGTCTATGAGAAAACCGTAGTATCTCTCAGGCGGATGAGACGGCCTACTACTCCTGCGGAGGGGTGCGGGAATGTTCTGTTCTTCTTGAACCTCTGGTTCTACCAAAATTTCAGTAGCAGTTTGTGGTTCTGGAATTTCTTCCAGTTCTATTTCGCTCCCACTCTTCTGATTTTCCAAAAATTCAGTTTCTAAGAAGCGGGCATGACGAGAAACAAAAACCTTTTGTTCCTCTGCGTAATAGAAGCAATATCCATGAGAGTTCTTTGGGTATCCCACAAACTTACACTCTACTGAGCGTGCCTCGAGCTTGTCCGGATGCTGCTTTTTTACAAAAGCTGGACATCCCCATGTCTTCAGGTACTGAAGATAGGGTTTCTTCCCACTCCACATCTGATATGGTGTGGTAGGCACAGTTTTGGTTGGAACTCTGTTCAAAAGATGTATCGTTGATTCTGGCGCATACCCCCAGAAAGATCGCGGTAACTCAGCATTACTCATCATGGATCGTACCATATCTAATAAGGTTCGATTCCGTCTCTCCGATACACCGTTGTGCTGTGGAGTGTACGGAGGAGTAAGCTGAGAGAGAATTCCTTTCTCTTTTAGGTAACCTAGGAACTCGGCACTTAAGTATTCTCCACCTCGATCAGATCTTAGTGTCTTAATACTTTTGCCTGTTTGGTTTTCCGCTTCATTCTTGAATTCCAGGAATTTCTCAAAGGCCTCTGATTTATGCTTCATTAAGAAAACATATCCATACCTAGAGAAATCATCTGTAAAAGTAATGAAGTAGGAATAACCACCTCTCGCATGTGTAGACATTGGACCGCATACATCACTATGTATGAGTCCTAAGAGCTCGCTCGCTCTTACTCCTTGTCCAGTGAATGGAGTCTTTGTCATCTTTCCTTTGAGACAAGATTGACAAGTGTCATAAGTTTGATATTCGAACGTGTCCAAATATCCTTCTCTATGTAACTTAGTCAACCTTCTCTCATTGATGTGACCCAGTCTACAATGCCATAAGAAAGCTTTATTTAAATCTGGAGACTTTCTTTTTAGTGTGTTTTGGACATTGAAAATTTGGAGTTGGTTTAACACATATATGCCGTTATTTAGAGTACCGGACCCAATCAAACCATGATTAAGGTGGATGTTGACAACATCTCTTACAAACGTGAAATCATAACCTTTATTTGATAACAAGGAAACTGATATGATATTACACGTTAAGCTGGGTACAAAATAACAGTTATGTAAAACCAAAATGTGTCCACTCGTCAATCCTAGGTGATAATCCCCGACGGACGCAGCTCCCACGCTAGCTCCGTTAGCAACCCTGAGGATCATATCACCTTCCTTCAGCACTCTACGGTTTCTCAGTGCCTGCAATGAATTGCAAATATGAGATCCTGACCCGGTATCCAATACCCAGGAAGTAGAGTTGATCGACAGACAATTCTCAATTACAAACACACCTGAAGTCGAAGCCACAGCCTGCTTCGGTTCCTGGTTCTTGGCGTTCCACGCCTTGCAATCCTTCTTCCAGTGCCCTTTCCTGTGACAATGGAAGCACTCATCCAGGCCAACTACCGGTGCTGCTTTCTTTTTCTTTCCCTTCCCTCCCACCTTACTAACACCTCCTCTAGGTCTGGGTGCGGCCTTCTTCTTCCTTCCTTTGGCCCTAGCCTTGGACCCGGAAGAAGATGAACCGCCAACAAACATAGCGGGTGTTTCCCTTGCCTTCTGCAAGGTGCCCTCTGCACTCCTTAACATGTTCAGGAGTTCCGCAAGTTCAACTTCTTTTCCTTGAAGATTGAAGTTGAGGATAAACTGGGCGTAGGTGGGAGGAAGGGACTGGAGAACAAGGTCTGTATAGAGCTCATTATCCAAAGTCGTCCCAAGGTCTGCGAGCTCTTCTATATAGCCAATAATCTGTAGGACATGTTCACCTACTGATGATCCGACAGCCAACCTCGCTCGAAATAATTTCTTAGAGGTCTCGTATCTTGCTATACGAGATTGCTCTCCATAAAGTTCCTTTGTATGGAGAAATATGCCATCAAGGGACATATCCTCGTGCCTCCTCTGATGTTCATTGTTCATTGAGGCAAGCACGATGCACTTGGCTCTCGCGCAATCTAAATCCCAGGTTTTGCGGATTTCCTTATCCGCATTACTGGATTTGGGACCAGGGACAGCAGGTGCCGTAGCGGTGAGGACGTACCCCAGTTTGTCATAGGTCAAAGCCATCTTGACATTCCGCAGCCAATCTTTATAGTTTGGCCCCGTCAGTATATTTTTCTCTAAAAGTAACTTAAGTCCAGTCATTTTCAGGGTCGCTGCAATTAGGAGAGAGAGAAGAAAACTCTTTAGCATGATGCTCTTGCAAGTTTAGAGTGGTTTTAAGTTTATCTAAACTGGATGGCTCCCACTGTTTCTCGAATCCTTCCTCAAACCATAAAAGAAGAATTAGCCAAGACTATTCTCACCGTACAATACTTGCTTAACCGTTCAGCCAGGCCGGTGTCGATACTTCGAGGGAGGTTTTCCAACGCTTTCGCGAAGTTCCTTAATTAAGTAACCTCTTTTCTCTGGGGGCGTAACCCCGCTGACACTTTTCTGGACACCTACTAGGTTTATAGCATTGATCGTTAAGCGACGAATATCCTGATAAGTAGCATATACTCTCAGTAGGATCGGGATCCAAATATCATCGTATGATAATGTTGAAGGAATCCTACCAACATTCATCAAACTCCAAATGGTATGCATCTCTTTGCAAATTTCAGTTTCTTTAGAAATTCCCGATATAAGTTTTTGCCCCATGCTCTTATGACCTTGACGTATGCCAACAAATCATAAGTCACATGTCAAGTTCTGCCCATCATTATCTTGTTAATTTGAACCCACCCGTATATACCCTTGACGTATGCCAACAAGGTAATGCGACTGTCCCAAACCAACACATCTATCTATGCAACAAATGAATACCCCAGCAGCTACCAAACACTATGCCTTGACGTATGCCAACAAGCATAGCTTGAATACTACTGACCATCCATAAGAAATGACGGAGGGCTACGACTGGTTTTGGCGAAACCGTGAACGTAGTGAACTTGATATAACCGAAGGAACCTGATAGCTTTTAAAAGGAGTGGTTAAATCTCCGCATTTAAAAATATCTGTTTTAAAAAATAACCGAGTGGTTTCTTTTAAATTGTTCCAACGATTTAAACTTTGGTTTGTTTTACTTTGCATTATAGATAATGCGTCCCATCATTAACCTATCATTGCAGAAAACAACGAAAATACAACGTCCTCTTATGCCATCCGCATTCGCCACGGGGTCCCGTCATCACCCGTTAGGTTACTTAACTAACGACAGAGCGGGGGCTGGGCTAGCGCGGGTGTAAAACATAAGTGGCGTCTAAATAGCTATCATAAATATAGATATTTTACATTCGTCTGACGCAATGATATTCATTCCAGAACACAGATAAACAATATTGGATTTGCAAGCAATCTGTATTTCTTTTGAGCCTGCAAGAAAAGACAGATTACACAGTTGTGATGAATAGCCGTTTACCCCACCCTCGACCCCTACGGGTACGGCAAACTACCCACCCGGCAGTCTGTGTACCCCACCTTGGGTCAGTCCTAGGAGCAAAAACAGTAAAATGAAATAATACAACGGTGGCTACGACCGCAACCTGGAAGTGCCCCGCGAAAATAATATTACAACAAATTACATTTACAACAAATGAATTAAATGATAACCCATTGCGAACCCCGGCTATACACCACAACAGTCCAATACAGTTTATATGCACAAACAGATATAACCATTTCAGAAATGTGCAACCCCCTGCCAACCGACATACTAGCAGTTAGGGGAGGTTTACGAACACATTAAACAATCACAGATATAATCCAATACGCAAATACTGTACAATTCGATCGAATAAACAACATCAATATTGCTCCAAAATCTGCTCTGTTAAACAGTAACCTGAGCAATAATTAAATATTCCAGAAAACCCAAAACACCACAGGGGACCCACCCAAAAAAAACGAGTTGCTGACTCGTCAACTCGGCCGCGGTTGCGCGGCGGATCGGTGGGATCCGCCGCCCTTCCGCGGCACTTTAGACGAATTAGAAGCCCAAATTTTTTGGGTGTTCTCCTGTGGTCATGTCAAGCTCTCTGAACACACCTGAAAAATTTTCTGACTTGATTTTAACTTCGACAGAAACTTGACAGAATTAGGGTTTTGCGGCTTTGTTTTTCCGTTCGAAATTCGTACAAATTTGCAATTAAGTTATTTATTGTTTAGCGAGGCTCTGATACCACTGTAAGTCGATGTAGTACACCCCAGTACTTATGGGGAGGCGGAATTTTCAAAAACGATCAAGTTTAAACAACGAACATCGACTAACCGCTTGAATCGAAGCTAAACAATTAATAACCAAACACATAGCTATACTAAACTATAGTGTTAAGGGATTATACCGATCGAAACTAGTCCTTCGTCTTTGTGTCCTCCTTTGTTCTCCTCGACCTTCTCTAGGTAGTAGACGATCCACCCGAGAGCGAAACTCCAAGCTAAACCTCTAACTTGAGGTAACTAATCAACTTTGATTGCTAATCAAAGATGAAAGGATGATGTAGAGTGTAGGTTATGGATTGTTTAGTCTAACTAATCCTTTGATCTCAACACATGAGGATTAAGGATTAGGGTTTGAAGATGAGAGCTTGAGGAGAGAGAATGTGAGATGAGATAATGAGAGAAGAGAGAGAGTGTATCATAATATTATGAAGCATTCTTATTTTTCAATAATGAATAAAGGAAATGAATAAGCATGCTTCATAAAATATCTAGTGGTGATTCATTAGCATGAGTCATTAAGCAATAAATGTGCATTAATGAAATGAATGAATCACCACCATGACTCACTCTCTTATCCAAAAGAAACCTCCTTAGTCACATCTTCTAGAAGCTTCTCGAGTAATTACGAGAACGCCCCTCCGATCCGTAAAAATACGGAAAAACTTTAGACTGTATAAATCCAATAACCGGATACCAGTAACTGGCTTAAACCAAAGCCGACTGGTAAAAACTGTCCGAAAGTCGTACGCGCGTAAACGCACGTATGCGTCCGAACCCTTTGTCGCAAAACCATGCAACCTCTATATCGTTTCGCCTGGAGTAGGAAACTCTCTGTGTGGGACTCTAGAGACTCGACTACTACGCTGGCAGTGGGTTTAACCACAGACCGCAAGCGGCACTAGCTGTACGTAACGGTCCCCAGGTAGTTGTCGATAAGAAGGCCGATGAGTAAACCCATCCGAACTCCTACTGAGTCTGATGTGACAATCTCCATACAGTCCGGTCCGTTCGTCCAAGACTATCGCATATCGGGCCTAGGGGGCGGCAAGCGTCAGTCCCCTAATAGCGGTATAAGTCGTGTCGGAGTGAAGCCCATTACACCCTGAGAAACTACTGGAACCTACCAGCAAATCTCACTTGCCCTGGCCAGGGACTTTGCGTAATGGCTCTCTGACACAGCACGATATCTACTCCCTATACCGGGAGGGACGAATCCTGTCTAACCGCCACTGCCTCCAAGTGCTCGGGACTGCACCCAACTGCCACCTGTTTGCACGACTCCTTTGAGCCGTGGTAGGGTAGCAATCTAAGAACAGTGGGACACACTCGAGGCGAAGTAGCAGTGTCAAGTCTGCGGACTACGCTGTACTCATGTCACCTGGGAACTGTTTACTGACGACTGGTATCAAACCAACCAACAGTTCCCTGTGAGTCCTGTCCGGTGTACCCGTAACCTAACGAGCACCTGTATACTATCTCCAGTACGACGTACTGACGGCTGTGGGACAGACCATCTCCCCAACTGGGATGAGAAGCGTACACACCAGTCTACTCCGGAGTATCGATGCTCTGTCTCGATAATCCAACGACCGGGGACCTGAATAAGGATGTGCTTGTAGACTACCCAGCCCCCACTAGTGTGACTGCCATCACAACGCTGGTAGACAAGCAAGATCCTAAGAGCTCTATCAATACGTACACTTACATATTAAGATAGAAAAACCAAGTAGCATACTACCATGTTTAGCAAGACTGTTATATACATGTGAATATCCCAAGCTTCCATTAAGTAATATACAAGCTAGTATGATACAGTAATGGCCTTCTAGGGCATAAACACTAACAATCTCCCACTTGCACTAGGGCCATGTACTGGCATATCGCAGACCAATGATCTCGAGCAGCCTCTCGAACTGAGTCTGAGGAAGGGCCTTCGTGAATGGATCAGCAATGTTCTCTTCTGAAGCAACTCTCCGAACCTCGATCTTCTGACGATCAATGATCTCCCTGATCAGGTGATACCGCCTCAAGATGTGTCTGGACTTCTGATGGGACCTTGGTTCCTTCGCTAAAGCTATAGCTCCGTTGTTGTCGCAATACAGAGGTATTGGATCAACTATGGTAGGAACCACCTGAAGTTCTGTTAGGAACTTCTTCATCCAGACTGCTTCTTTTGCGGCATCGCAAGCAGCTATATACTCCGCTTCCATCGTCGAGTCAGCAACGGTGTCCTGCTTGGAGCTCTTCCAGCACACCGCCCCTCCATTGAGGGTAAAGACATAACCCGACATGGACTTGGAATCGTCCTTATCACTCTGGAAGCCGGAATCAGCAAAGGCCTCCAACCTGAGGTCTTTTCCGCCGTAAACCAAGAACATCTCCTTAGTCCTCCTCAGGTACTTGAGAATGTTCTTTACTGCTATCCAGTGTTTCTCCCCTGGGTCTGACTGATACCGGCTTACCACGCTTAGTGCGTAAGCTACATCTGGTCTGGTACACAACATCGCATACATTATAGAGCCTACCGCAGAAGCGTAGGGTATAATAGACATGCGTTCCCTTTCCAAATCAGTCTTGGGAGACATCTCTTTGGAGAGGGTGATTCCGTGACAAGCCGGTAGATTACCGCGCTTAGAATCTTCCATACTGAATCTTTTCAGTACAGTGTCGATATACCTGGACTGCGAAAGTCCCAACATCCTCTTGGATCTATCACGATAGATCCGGATCCCCAGAATGTAAGAGGCATCACCCAGGTCTTTCATGGAGAACCTGTGTGACAAGAATCCTTTGACAGATTGTAGCATAGGAATGTCATTTCCTATCAATAGAATGTCATCCACGTACAAGACGAGGAATACGACACTTCTGGCCACAACTTTACTATATATGCACGGTTCATCTGGATTTTTGATAAAGTCATATTCTTTGACTGTCTCATCAAAGCAGATGTTCCAACTCCGCGTTGCCTGCTTTAGTCCGTAAATGGACTTAAGCAGCTTGCATACTTTCCCGCTGCTCCCACTCTGATTGAAACCCTCTGGCTGATCCATATAGACGCTCTCTTCTAAATTTCCATTTAGAAAAGCCGTCTTTACGTCCATCTGCCAGATTTCATAATCGTGGAAGGCAGCAATAGCAAGAAGGACCCGAATGGATTTGAGCATAGCCACTGGAGAAAAAGTTTCGTCATAGTCCAAACCAGGTCTTTGACGAAAACCCTTTGCAACAAGTCTAGCCTTATAGGTTTCCACCTGTCCATCTACACCAATCTTTTTCTTGAAGATCCATTTGCATCCTATGGGCTTTACCCCATCTGGAGCAAAGTCCAAAGTCCATACTTTGTTGGTGTACATGGACTCCATCTCGGTCCGCATTGCATCTAGCCATCGTACCGAGTCGCCGCTCTGGATAGCCTGCTGGAAGTCAGTAGGTTCATCATCATCTATGATGCAATCCTCTCTATCCCCGTCTATGAGAAAACCGTAGTATCTCTCAGGCGGATGAGACGGCCTACTACTCCTGCGGAGGGGTGCGGGAATGTTCTGTTCTTCTTGAACCTCTGGTTCTACCAAAATTTCAGTAGCAGTTTGTGGTTCTGGAATTTCTTCCAGTTCTATTTCGCTCCCACTCTTCTGATTTTCCAAAAATTCAGTTTCTAAGAAGCGGGCATGACGAGAAACAAAAACCTTTTGTTCCTCTGCGTAATAGAAGCAATATCCATGAGAGTTCTTTGGGTATCCCACAAACTTACACTCTACTGAGCGTGCCTCGAGCTTGTCCGGATGCTGCTTTTTTACAAAAGCTGGACATCCCCATGTCTTCAGGTACTGAAGATAGGGTTTCTTCCCACTCCACATCTGATATGGTGTGGTAGGCACAGTTTTGGTTGGAACTCTGTTCAAAAGATGTATCGCTGATTCTAGCGCATACCCCCAGAAAGATCGCGGTAACTCAGCATTACTCATCATGGATCGTACCATATCTAATAAGGTTCGATTCCGTCTCTCCGATACACCGTTGTGCTGTGGAGTGTACGGAGGAGTAAGCTGAGAGAGAATTCCTTTCTCTTTTAGGTAACCTAGGAACTCGGCACTTAAGTATTCTCCACCTCGATCAGATCTTAGTGTCTTAATACTTTTGCCTGTTTGGTTTTCCGCTTCATTCTTGAATTCCAGGAATTTCTCAAAGGCCTCTGATTTATGCTTCATTAAGAAAACATATCCATACCTAGAGAAATCATCTGTAAAAGTAATGAAGTAGGAATAACCACCTCTCGCATGTGTAGACATTGGACCGCATACATCACTATGTATGAGTCCTAAGAGCTCGCTCGCTCTTACTCCTTGTCCAGTGAATGGAGTCTTTGTCATCTTTCCTTTGAGACAAGATTGACAAGTGTCATAAGTTTGATATTCGAACGTGTCCAAATATCCTTCTCTATGTAACTTAGTCAACCTTCTCTCATTGATGTGACCCAGTCTACAATGCCATAAGAAAGCTTTATTTAAATCTGGAGACTTTCTTTTTAGTGTGTTCTGGACATTGAAAATTTGGAGTTGGTTTAACACATATATGCCGTTATTTAGAGTACCGGACCCAATCAAACCATGATTAAGGTGGATGTTGACAACATCTCTTACAAACGTGAAATCATAACCTTTATTTGATAACAAGGAAACTGATATGATATTACACGTTAAGCTGGGTACAAAATAACAGTTATGTAAAACCAAAATGTGTCCACTCGTCAATCCTAGGTGATAATCCCCGACGGACGCAGCTCCCACGCTAGCTCCGTTAGCAACCCTGAGGATCATATCACCTTCCTTCAGCACTCTACGGTTTCTCAGTGCCTGCAATGAATTGCAAATATGAGATCCTGACCCGGTATCCAATACCCAGGAAGTAGAGTTGATCGACAGACAATTCTCAATTACAAACACACCTGAAGTCGAAGCCACAGCCTGCTTCGGTTCCTGGTTCTTGGCGTTCCACGCCTTGCAATCCTTCTTCCAGTGCCCTTTCCTGTGACAATGGAAGCACTCATCCAGGCCAACTACCGGTGCTGCTTTCTTTTTCTTTCCCTTCCCTCCCACCTTACTAACACCTCCTCTAGGTCTGGGTGCGGCCTTCTTCTTCCTTCCTTTGGCCCTAGCCTTGGACCCGGAAGAAGATGAACCGCCAACAAACATGGCGGGTGTTTCCCTTGCCTTCTGCAAGGTGCCCTCTGCACTCCTTAACATGTTCAGGAGTTCCGCAAGTTCAACTTCTTTTCCTTGAAGATTGAAGTTGAGGATAAACTGGGCGTAGGTGGGAGGAAGGGACTGGAGAACAAGGTCTGTATAGAGCTCATTATCCAAAGTCGTCCCAAGGTCTGCGAGCTCTTCTATATAGCCAATAATCTGTAGGACATGTTCACCTACTGATGATCCGACAGCCAACCTCGCTCGAAATAATTTCTTAGAGGTCTCGTATCTTGCTATACGAGATTGCTCTCCATAAAGTTCCTTTGTATGGAGAAATATGCCATCAAGGGACATATCCTCGTGCCTCCTCTGATGTTCATTGTTCATTGAGGCAAGCACGATGCACTTGGCTCTCGCGCAATCTAAATCCCAGGTTTTGCGGATTTCCTTATCCGCATTACTGGATTTGGGACCAGGGACAGCAGGTGCCGTAGCGGTGAGGACGTACCCCAGTTTGTCATAGGTCAAAGCCATCTTGACATTCCGCAGCCAATCTTTATAGTTTGGCCCCGTCAGTATATTTTTCTCTAAAAGTAACTTAAGTCCAGTCATTTTCAGGGTCGCTGCAATTAGGAGAGAGAGAAGAAAACTCTTTAGCATGATGCTCTTGCAAGTTTAGAGTGGTTTTAAGTTTATCTAAACTGGATGGCTCCCACTGTTTCTCGAATCCTTCCTCAAACCATAAAAGAAGAATTAGCCAAGACTATTCTCACCGTACAATACTTGCTTAACCGTTCAGCCAGGCCGGTGTCGATACTTCGAGGGAGGTTTTCCAACGCTTTCGCGAAGTTCCTTAATTAAGTAACCTCTTTTCTCTGGGGGCGTAACCCCGCTGACACTTTTCTGGACACCTACTAGGTTTATAGCATTGATCGTTAAGCGACGAATATCCTGATAAGTAGCATATACTCTCAGTAGGATCGGGATCCAAATATCATCGTATGATAATGTTGAAGGAATCCTACCAACATTCATCAAACTCCAAATGGTATGCATCTCTTTGCAAATTTCAGTTTCTTTAGAAATTCCCGATATAAGTTTTTGCCCCATGCTCTTATGACCTTGACGTATGCCAACAAATCATAAGTCACATGTCAAGTTCTGCCCATCATTATCTTGTTAATTTGAACCCACCCGTATATACCCTTGACGTATGCCAACAAGGTAATGCGACTGTCCCAAACCAACACATCTATCTATGCAACAAATGAATACCCCAGCAGCTACCAAACACTATGCCTTGACGTATGCCAACAAGCATAGCTTGAATACTACTGACCATCCATAAGAAATGACGGAGGGCTACGACTGGTTTTGGCGAAACCGTGAACGTAGTGAACTTGATATAACCGAAGGAACCTGATAGCTTTTAAAAGGAGTGGTTAAATCTCCGCATTTAAAAATATCTGTTTTAAAAAATAACCGAGTGGTTTCTTTTAAATTGTTCCAACGATTTAAACTTTGGTTTGTTTTACTTTGCATTATAGATAATGCGTCCCATCATTAACCTATCATTGCAGAAAACAACGAAAATACAACGTCCTCTTATGCCATCCGCATTCGCCACGGGGTCCCGTCATCACCCGTTAGGTTACTTAACTAACGACAGAGCGGGGGCTGGGCTAGCGCGGGTGTAAAACATAAGTGGCGTCTAATTAGCTATCATAAATATAGATATTTTACATTCGTCTGACGCAATGATATTCATTCCAGAACACAGATAAACAATATTGGATTTGCAAGCAATCTGTATTTCTTTTGAGCCTGCAAGAAAAGACAGATTACACAGTTGTGATGAATAGCCGTTTACCCCACCCTCGACCCCTACGGGTACGGCAAACTACCCACCCGGCAGTCTGTGTACCCCACCTTGGGTCAGTCCTAGGAGCAAAAACAGTAAAATGAAATAATACAACGGTGGCTACG
This sequence comes from Agapanthus africanus, assembly GCA_030015575.1. Lineage (NCBI taxonomy): Eukaryota > Viridiplantae > Streptophyta > Magnoliopsida > Asparagales > Amaryllidaceae > Agapanthus > Agapanthus africanus. Next base: position 236,550,185 of record JASDDO010000004.1, read on the forward strand.
ACCGCAACCTGGAAGTGCCCCGCGAAAATAATATTACAACAAATTACATTTACAACAAATGAATTAAACGATAACCCATTGCGAACCCCGGCTATACACCACAACAGTCCAATACAGTTTATATGCACAAACAGATATAACCATTTCAGAAATGTGCAACCCCCTGCCAACCGACATACTAGCAGTTAGGGGAGGTTTACGAACACATTAAACAATCACAGATATAATCCAATACGCAAATACTGTACAATTCGATCGAATAAACAACATCAATATTGCTCCAAAATCTGCTCTGTTAAACAGTTCCTGAGCAATAATTAAATATTCCAGAAAACCCAAAACACCACAGGGGACCCACCCAAAAAAAACGAGTTGCTGACTCGTCAACTCGGCCGCGGTTGCGCGGCGGATCGGTGGGATCCGCCGCCCTTCCGCGGCACTTTAGACGAATTAGAAGCCCAAATTTTTTGGGTGTTCTCCTGTGGTCATGTCAAGCTCTCTGAACACACCTGAAAAATTTTCTGACTTGATTTTAACTTCGACAGAAACTTGACAGAATTAGGGTTTTGCGGCTTTGTTTTTCCGTTCGAAATTCGTACAAATTTGCAATTAAGTTATTTATTGTTTAGCGAGGCTCTGATACCACTGTAAGTCGATGTAGTACACCCCAGTACTTATGGGGAGGCGGAATTTTCAAAAACGATCAAGTTTAAACAACGAACATCGACTAACCGCTTGAATCGAAGCTAAACAATTAATAACCAAACACATAGCTATACTAAACTATAGTGTTAAGGGATTATACCGATCGAAACTAGTCCTTCGTCTTTGTGTCCTCCTTTGTTCTCCTCGACCTTCTCTAGGTAGTAGACGATCCACCCGAGAGCGAAACTCCAAGCTAAACCTCTAACTTGAGGTAACTAATCAACTTTGATTGCTAATCAAAGATGAAAGGATGATGTAGAGTGTAGGTTATGGATTGTTTAGTCTAACTAATCCTTTGATCTCAACACATGAGGATTAAGGATTAGGGTTTGAAGATGAGAGCTTGAGGAGAGAGAATGTGAGATGAGATAATGAGAGAAGAGAGAGAGTGTATCATAATATTATGAAGCATTCTTATTTTTCAATAATGAATAAAGGAAATGAATAAGCATGCTTCATAAAATATCTAGTGGTGATTCATTAGCATGAGTCATTAAGCAATAAATGTGCATTAATGAAATGAATGAATCACCACCATGACTCACTCTCTTATCCAAAAGAAACCTCCTTAGTCACATCTTCTAGAAGCTTCTCGAGTAATTACGAGAACGCCCCTCCGATCCGTAAAAATACGGAAAAACTTTAGACTGTATAAATCCAATAACCGGATACCAGTAACTGGCTTAAACCAAAGCCGACTGGTAAAAACTGTCCGAAAGTCGTACGCGCGTAAACGCACGTATGCGTCCGAACCCTTTGTCGCAAAACCATGCAACCTCTATATCGTTTCGCCTGGAGTAGGAAACTCTCTGTGTGGGACTCTAGAGACTCGACTACTACGCTGGCAGTGGGTTTAACCACAGACCGCAAGCGGCACTAGCTGTACGTAACGGTCCCCAGGTAGTTGTCGATAAGAAGGCCGATGAGTAAACCCATCCGAACTCCTACTGAGTCTGATGTGACAATCTCCATACAGTCCGGTCCGTTCGTCCAAGACTATCGCATATCGGGCCTAGGGGGCGGCAAGCGTCAGTCCCCTAATAGCGGTATAAGTCGTGTCGGAGTGAAGCCCATTACACCCTGAGAAACTACTGGAACCTACCAGCAAATCTCACTTGCCCTGGCCAGGGACTTTGCGTAATGGCTCTCTGACACAGCACGATATCTACTCCCTATACCGGGAGGGACGAATCCTGTCTAACCGCCACTGCCTCCAAGTGCTCGGGACTGCACCCAACTGCCACCTGTTTGCACGACTCCTTTGAGCCGTGGTAGGGTAGCAATCTAAGAACAGTGGGACACACTCGAGGCGAAGTAGCAGTGTCAAGTCTGCGGACTACGCTGTACTCATGTCACCTGGGAACTGTTTACTGACGACTGGTATCAAACCAACCAACAGTTCCCTGTGAGTCCTGTCCGGTGTACCCGTAACCTAACGAGCACCTGTATACTATCTCCAGTACGACGTACTGACGGCTGTGGGACAGACCATCTCCCCAACTGGGATGAGAAGCGTACACACCAGTCTACTCCGGAGTATCGATGCTCTGTCTCGATAATCCAACGACCGGGGACCTGAATAAGGATGTGCTTGTAGACTACCCAGCCCCCACTAGTGTGACTGCCATCACAACGCTGGTAGACAAGCAAGATCCTAAGAGCTCTATCAATACGTACACTTACATATTAAGATAGAAAAACCAAGTAGCATACTACCATGTTTAGCAAGACTGTTATATACATGTGAATATCCCAAGCTTCCATTAAGTAATATACAAGCTAGTATGATACAGTAATGGCCTTCTAGGGCATAAACACTAACAGATATAACATAAATCCATTAGGGTTTGGAAAAAGACGACTGTCAACTGTGCATACGCACCCGTTCCGAAACCCTAATGAAATTCCTCTTCCTCCTCCTCAAACAACTGTGTATACACACCTGCATTCTTGTTCCGAGGAACATGAATACTGAGAGATAAAAGCAACCCCAAAACATATACCGGTATCTGACTCAAACCAGAGCCAGCCAGTAATATCCGTCCGGACTCCAAACGTGCACAAGTGCGCGGATGAGAACGAACCCTGTCGCAAAACCATGCGACCTCTACTCTGTTTTGCCCAGAGGCGAATACCCTCTGTGTGGGACTCTAAAGACTCGACACTATGCTGGCAGTGGGTTTAACCACAGACCGCAAGCGGCACTAGCTGTGCGTAACGGTCCCCAGGCAGATGCCGACAAGAAGGCTGACGAGGTGAACCCCATCTGTACCCTAACTGAGTCTGAATGTGAAAGTCTCCATACAGTCCAGTCTGTTCGTCTGATACATCGCATGTCGGGCCTAGGGGGCGGTAAAACGTCAGTCCCCCAATAGCGGTACAAGTCCTGTCGGAGTGAAGCCCAAAACACCCTGAGATAACACTGGAAGCCTACCAGTACATCTCGCTTGCCCTGGCCAGGGACTACTCGTGTAATGGCTCTGCTAGACACAGCGCGATGTCAACTCCCAATACCGGGAGAGACGAATCCTGTCTAACCGGCACTGCCTCCAAGTGCTTCGGGACTGCACCCAACCACTACCTGTTTGCACGACTCCTTTGAGCCGTGGTAGGGTAGTGATCAAAGTGCAGTCGGAACACACTCGAGGCGAAGTGCCAGTGTCAAGTCAGCGGACTAAGCTGTACTCATGTCACCTGGGAACTGATGACTGACGATAGGTATAATACCAACCTGTCAGTTCCCGACGAGTCCTGTCCAGTGTACTCGTAACCTAACGAGCACCCGTATACTATCTCCAGTACGACGTACTGATGGCTGTAGGACAGACCATCTCCCACACTGGGATGAGAAGCGCATACGCTAGTCTACTCCGGAGTATCGATGCCCTGTCTCGATAGTCCTGCGACTAGGGACCTGTATAAGGATGTGCTTATAGATTACCCAGCCCCTACTAGTGTGACTGCCATCACAACGCTGGTAATCAAGCAAAAGATCCTAAGGGCTCCACTAATGCGTATAAGTGATATAGTAACATAAACACAAGTACACATTGAAGTAGAAACAAACCAAGTAGCATACTACTATATTGAGCAAGATTGTTTATACAAGGTGAATATCCCAAGCTTCCATCAAGTAATATACAAACTAGTATGATACAGTAATGGTCTCTAGGGCATATACACTAACAATCTCCCACTTGCACTAAGGCCATGAACTGGCGTATCGAAGACCTATCATCTCGATCAGCCGCTCGAACTGAGTCTGGGGTAAGGCCTTAGTGAATGGATCTGCAGTGTTCTCTTCTGAAGCAACCCTCCGAACCTCGATCTCCTTGCGATCTACGATCTCCCTGATCAGGTGATACCGCCTCAAGATGTGCCTGGATCTCTGATGGGACCTGGGTTCCTTCGCTAAAGCTATAGCCCCGTTGTTGTCGCAATACAGAGGTATTGGGTCAACAACGGACGGAACCACCTGAAGTTCTTTTAAGAACTTCCTCATCCAGACAGCTTCTTTTGCGGCATCAGATGCAGCAATGTATTCCGATTCCATAGTCGAGTCTGCAACGGTTTCCTGTTTGGAACTCTTCCAACACACCGCCCCTCCATTGAGGGTAAAGACAAAACCCGACACGGACTTGGAATCATCCTTGTCACTCTGGAAGCTGGAGTCAGCAAAGGCCTCGATCTGGAGGTCTTTTCCGCCATACACCAAGAACATCTCCTTAGTCCTTCTCAGGTACTTGAGAATGTTCTTTACCGCTATCCAGTGTTTCTCCCCAGGGTTTGAATGATACCGGCTTACCACACTCAGTGCATAAGCTACATCCGGTCTGGTACACAACATCGCATACATTATAGAGCCTACCGCAGAAGCGTAGGGTATAATAGACATGCGATCCCTCTCCAAATCAGTCTTGGGAGACATCTCTTTAGAGAGGGTGATCCCGTGACAAGCCGGTAGGTTACCGCGCTTGGAATCTTCCATACTGAATCTCTTCACTATGGTGTCGATGTACCTGGACTGAGAAAGTCCTAATATCCTCTTGGATCTATCACGATGGATCCGGATCCCCAGGATGTACGAGGCATCACCCAGGTCTTTCATGGAGAACCTGTGCGACAAGAACCCCTTGACAGATTGTAGCATAGGAATGTCATTTTCTATTAAGAGAATGTCATCCACGTATAAAACGAGGAATACTGCAGTTCTCGCTACAAATCTACTATAGATGCATGGTTCATCTGGATTTTTGATAAAGCCAAATTCCTTGACCGTCTCATCAAAACAGATGTTCCAACTCCACGATGCCTGCTTTAGTCCATAGATGGACTTAAGCAACTTGCACACCTTTCCGCTGCTCCCACTCTGAATGAAACCCTCTGGCTGATCCGTATAGACACACTCCTCTAAATTTCCATTTAGAAAAGCGGTCTTTACGTCCATCTGCCAAATCTCATAATCGTGGAAGGCAGCAATGGCAAGAAGGATCCGAATAGATTTCAGCATAGCCACTGGAGAAAAGGTTTCGTCATAGTCCAAGCCAGGTCTTTGACGGAAACCCTTTGCTACAAGTCTAGCTTTATAGGTCTCAACCTGTCCATCTACACCAATCTTCCTTTTGAAGATCCACTTGCATCCTACGGGTTTTACCCCGTCTGGAGCAATGTCCAACGTCCATACTTTGTTGGTGTACATGGACTCCATTTCGGTCCGCATTGCATCCAGCCATTTTACCGAGTCAACGCTCTGAACGGCCTGCTGGAAGCTAGTAGGCTCATCATAATCTATGATGCAATCCTCTCGATCCCCGTCTATGAGAAAACCGTAGTATCTCTCGGGCGGATGAGACTGCCTACTACTCCTGCGGAGCGGCGTAGGAATGTCCTGTTCTTTCGAACCCTCTGGTTCCTCTAAGCTTTCATTAATGGTTTGTGGTTCTGGAATTTCTTCCAGTTCTACTGCGCTCCCGCTTATCTGATTTTCTAAAAATTCAGTTTCCAAGAAGCGGGCATGACGAGAAACAAGGACTTTTTGCTCCTCTGCGTAATAGAAAAGATACCCCTTGGAGTTCTTTGGGTATCCCACAAACTTGCACTGTACTGAGCGTGCCTCGAGCTTGTCCGCATGCTGCTTTTTTACAAAAGCCGGACATCCCCATGTCTTAAATGATTTAAGACAGGGTTTCTTCCCACTCCACATCTGATATGGTGTGGTAGGCACTGTTTTAGTAGGAACTTGGTTCAAGAGATGTGCAGCTGTTTCCAGTGCATAACCCCAGAAAGATAGCGGTAACTTAGCCTTACTCATCATGGACCGTACCATATCCAATAGGGTTCGGTTCCGTCTCTCCGATACACCGTTGTGTTGCGGAGTGTATGGAGGAGTAAGCTGAGAGAGAATTCCGTTCTCTTTTAAATAATTCAGGAACTCGGCACTTAAGTATTCTCCACCTCGATCCGATCTTAGAATCTTGATACTTTTGTCGGTCTGTTTCTCTACTTCATTCTTATAATCCCGAAATTTCTCAAAGGCCTCGGATTTGTGCTTCATTAAGAAGACATGTCCATACCTAGAGAAATCGTCTGTGAAAGTAATGAAGTATGAATAACCGCTTCGCGCATGTGTAGACATTGGACCACACACGTCACTGTGTATGAGTCCCAAGAGCTCGCTCGCTCTTACTCCGTGTCCAGTGAACGGAGTCTTTGTCATCTTTCCCATGAGACATGATTTACAAGTGGCATAAGACTGATACTCGAACGGATCCAAGTATCCTTCTTTATGTAACTTAGTCAACCGTGTCTCATTGATGTGACCCAGTCTACAATGCCATAAGAAAGCCTGATTGATATCTGGAGACTTTCTTTTGTGTGTATTCTGGACATTGAAAATATGCGGTTGGTTCAATACGTATATACCATTGCTCAGTGTACCTGACCCAATCAGAACTTGATTAAGGTGAATGTTTACAACATTACTTACAAACGCAAATTCATAACCTTCTTTAGAAACCAAAGATACAGAAATGATATTACAAGTTGCGTTGGGTACAAAAAAGCAATTACGCAAAACCAAAACATGCCCATCTGACATTCCCAGGTGATAGTCCCCCACGGCTTTAGCATCCATGCTAGCTCCGTTTGCAACTCTGAGGGTCATGTCACCTGCCTTCAAAAACCTACGATTTCTCAACGCCTGCAATGAATTACAGATATGAGATCCTGATCCGGTATCCAATACCCAGGAAGTAGAGTTTATAGAAAGACAGTTTCCAATAACATACACACCTGAAGCTGAAGCCGCAACCTTCTTCAGTTCCTGTGTCCTGGCCTTCCAAGCCCTGCAATCTTTCTTTCAGTGTCCACTCTTGTGACAATAGAAGCATTCCTCTTTACCCACAAGCTTCCCCGCAATCTTTGTTGCATTTTCCTTTCCCTTCGTACCCACTTTACTAACACCGCCTCTTGGTTTGGCGGGGGCTTTCTTCCTCTTTCCCTTGGCTTTCGCCTTGGACCTAGAGGAAGAAGATCCTCCTACAAACAAAGCGGGTGTTTCCCTACCCTTCTGTAGGGTGCCCTCTGCGCTCCTCAGCATGTTGAGGAGTTCTGAAAGTTCAACTTCCTTTTCTTGCAAGTTGAAATTCAGTATGAACTGGGCGTAAGTGGATGGAAGGGACTGGAGAATTAAATCCGTATAGAGTTCACTGTCCAACGTGGTCCCAAGTTCCGCGAGCTCCTCAGTGTAGCCAATCATCTTAAGCACGTGGTCCGCTACCGATGATCCGACGGCCAACCTTGTCGAGAATAACTTCTTCGACACTTCGTATCTTGCGATACGAGACTGCTCTCCATACAGTCCTTTTGTATGAAGAAATATGGATTCCAAATCCATATTCTCGTGCCTCCTCTGATGTTCATTGTCCATCGAGGCAAGTACGAGGCACCTGGCCTTCGCTCTGTCAATCTCCCAAGTCTTACGGATTTCCTTATCCGCGACGCTGGAGGTGGGACCTGGGACGGGGGGAGCTTTGGTGGTAAGAAGATACCCCAACTTGTCGTAAGTGATTGCCAACTTGACATTCCTGAGCCAATCTTTGTAGTTTGGCCCTGTCAATATGTTTTTATCTAGAAGTAACTTAAGTCCAGTCATTTCGATTTGGTCGCTGCAGGGGGAGAGAAGAAACACTTTAGCACGATGCTCTTGCAAGTTTAGAATGGTTTTTAATTTGTCTAAACAGGATGGCTCCCACTGTCTCTCGAATCCCTCCTCAAACCATAAAGGAAGAATTAGTCAGGATCAATCCCACCGCACAATACTTGCTTAACCGTTCAGTCAGGCCAGTGTCGGTACTTCGATGGAGGTTTTCCAACGCTTTCGCGAAGTTCCTTAATTAAATAACCTCTTTTCCCTGGGGGCGTAGCCCCGCTAACACCTTTCTAGACACCTACTAGGTTTATAGCATTGATCGTTTAGTGAGAAATTTCCCGAGGAGTAGCATATACTCACAGTAGGATCGGGATCCAAATATCATCGCGTGACGAGACTGAAGGAATCCTACCAGAATCACCACACTCCAAATGGTATGCAAATCTAGCAAGTTTCAGTAATTATGAAACTCCCGATGTGGATTTTTGCCCCATGCTCTTATGACCTTGACTAAGGCCAACAAATCATAAGTCACATGTCAAGTTCTACCCGTCGTTATCCAGGTTAATTTGAACCCACCCGTATCTACCCTTGACTATGGCCAACAAGGCAATACGACTGTCCCAAACCAACACATTCTATCTATGCAACATATGAATAACCATCAGCTACCAAACACTGTGCCTTGACTAAGGCCAACAAACACAGCTTGAATACTGTTGAATATTCATATGAAACGACGGAGGGCTACGGATGGTTTTGGCGAAACCGTGAACGTAGTGAACTTGATATAGTCGATGGAACGAGATAGCTTTTAGAAGGAGTGGCTCAATCTCCGTATTTAAAAGTCAGTTTTGAAAAGAACCGAGTGGTTTTTCGAAAGTGTTCCAACGACTTTAGCTTGGTTTATTATCTTGCATTAGTTCTTTTAATGCGTGATATTCTTGCATTAGTACTTTTAATGCTCCCATCATTTAATCTTACCATTGCAGAAAACAACCAAAATATGACGTACGCTTATGCCATATGCATTCGCCACGGGGCCCCGTCATCACCCGTTAGGTTACTTAACTAACGACAGAGCGGGGGCTAGGCTAGCGCGGCTGTAAAACATAAGCAACGCCTAAATAGAAAGCAATGATAGACATTACAGATCACAGATGAATACATTGGATATACTAGCAATCCGCTATCAATTCGAGCCTGCAATGAAAAGCGGATTACACGGTCGCGGTGAATAGCAAATACCCCACCCAAGACCCCTACGGGTGCGGCAAACTACCCGCCAAGTACCCGGTAGTTTGTGCACCCCTCCATGGGTCTATCCTAGAAGCAAAAACAGTAAAAAGAATTATACAATGACGGCTACAACCCCGACCCGGTTGTGCGGCCATACAAATAATATTATTACATCAATTTACATTTACAATGAATGAAAGAAAAACAAAAGCTCATCTCACATCGACCCCGGCTATTCACCCGCGACAGTCCAACACATTCAAATACACATTCCAATATCAAACACAGATCATATATAACCCCGACCAATCGACTTATAGCGATTAGCCGACGTTCAATACATGCAAGCATCACAGATATAACCATCATAGTCAAAGTGCAGTGAAGTTCGGAAAAAATACGGAATTATAGGACCCCAAAAGTAAATTTCTGTTCTGGAAAATCTGGGCACATATAATATATTTTAAAAATCCCAAAACCAACACAGAGACACACTGCACGAAAAACGATGCAGAGAGGACAACAAACGGCGGCGGTTCCGCGGCACATGCCTACCTCATGCCGCGGAACCGCGGCGGTTTGAATGAAACAGTGGATCGTTTTTCATGGGTGTTCACACAAAACCCTGAGCCGAATTTAGGAGTATAAAGTTTTTCATTTAGAGCAGAAAAAAATTCAACAGAAACTTAGGGTTTTAGTTTTTCCCGGTTTTGCGATTTTTTCGGTTCCGAACTTCGTTACACTTCACTACCAAGATAGTTTAAGTTTAGTTAGGCTCTGATACCACTGTAAGTCCACGTTGCGACCCCCGGTTCTTACAGGGAGGCGGAAACGGTATAAAAATCAAATTTTTAGCGCAAGGGGCAACATGGACTAAACAAAGTCAGGATCTTTTCCTAAACTAAAACTAGCAAACTTGCTAAAGAGACTTAGCTACTCGGATGAAGATGGTTATACCTAAACTTGAACTCCTTCTTCTTCAAACTTTGTGGAGGTTGATGGTTCTTTCCTCGTAGCCTTCTTCCGTCGAAGATGGATCCACCTGAGGGTTCAACCTTCGGGCTCTTCCTCGAACTTTGAGTGAACTAGAACCTCCGGCTTGCTAAACCCTTGATCCTAGAATGAGTAGAGAGTGTCTAGGGGTTGTTTTCTTTTCAAGGTGGAGGATTCTCAACACATGAGAAGGAATCATCTTGAGCTTGAGGAAGAAGAGGATGAAGTGAGGAGAGAGAATGGTTATGAAAGAATGAGCTCTCTTTTTCTTTTTAGCAACCATATCAAAAGAAAAAGAATTATCTAATTAATAATAATAATGAAAATGAAATAGTTGATGGAAGGTTTAGGAATGACCATTATCATTTCAAACATTAAATGTTTTGCAAGAATCAAAAAGCATCTTGCTTTTGTAATGATGATGGTCAAATCTTCAACCATGGTCAACAAGTCAACCATGGTCAACTAGTCAACAAAAACCAACCATGACACAATTTCATTTTATTAATATTATTAATTGATATAACATAAATCCATTAGGGTTTGGAAAAAGACGACTGTCAACTGTGCATACGCACCCGTTCCGAAACCCTAATGAAATTCCTCTTCCTCCTCCTCAAACAACTGTGCATACACACCTGCATTCTTGTTCCGAGGAACATGAATACTGAGAGATAAAAGCAACCCCAAAACATATATCGGTATCTGACTCAAACCAGAGCCAGCCAGTAATATCCTTCCGGACTCCAAACGTGCGCAAGTGCGCGGATGAGAACGAACCCTGTCGCAAAACCATGCGACCTCTACTCTGTTTTGCCCAGAGGCGAATACCCTCTGTGTGGGACTCTAAAGACTCGACACTACGCTGGCAGTGGGTTTAACCACAGACCGCAAGCGGCACTAGCTGTGCGTAACGGTCCCCAGGCAGATGCCGACAAGAAGGCTGACGATGTGAACCCCATCTGTACCCCTACTGAGTCTGAATGTGACAGTCTCCGTACAGTCCAGTCTGTTCGTCTGATACATCGCATGTCGGGCCTAGGGGGCGGTAAAACGTCAGTCCCCCAATAGCGGTACAAGTCCTGTCGGAGTGAAGCCCAAAACACCCTGAGATAACACTGGAAGCCTACCAGTACATCTCGCTTGCCCTGGCCAGGGACTACTCGTGTAATGGCTCTCCTAGACACAGCGCGATATCAACTCCCAATACCGGGAGAGACGAATCCTGTCTATCAGGCACTGCCTCCAAGTGCTTCGGGACTGCACCCAACCACTACCTGTTTGCACGACTCCTTTGAGCCATGGTAGGGTAGTGATCAAAGTGCAGTGGGAACACACTCGAGGCGAAGTGCCAGTGTCAAGTCAGCCGACTAAGCTGTACTCATGTCACCTGGGAACTGATGACTGACGATAGGTATAATACCAACCTGTCAGTTCCCGACGAGTCCTGTCCAGTGTACTCGTAACCTAACGAGCACCCGTATACTATCTCCAGTACGACGTACTGATGGCTGTGGGACAGACCATCTCCCACACTGGGATGAGAAGCGCATACGCTAGTCTACTCCGGAGTATCGATGCCCTGTCTCGATAGTCCTGCGACTAGGGACCTGTATAAGGATGTGCTTATAGATTACCCAGCCCCCACTAGTGTGACTGCCATCACAACGCTGGTAATCAAGCAAAAGATCCTAAGGGCTCCACTAATGCGTATAAGTGATATAGTAACATAAACACAAGTACACATTGAAGTAGAAACAAACCAAGTAGCATACTACTATATTGAGCAAGATTGTTTATACAAGGTGAATATCCCAAGCTTCCATCAAGTAATATACAAACTAGTATGATACAGTAATGGCCTCTAGGGCATATACACTAACAGAGCTCGGTGTACATCTCTCGGGTGGATCGTCTTCGACTCAAGAAGGCCGCGAAGGTGACAAAGATCCGGATCGACCCTTGGAGCGTGGATGGACGAGCTGGACAGCGGTGAGAAGACCGGAAGGACCGGTTTCGTGAGGTATAATTTCTACAGCATAGTAGTTAAAGCCTCTAGTTGTTTGCTAGTTTCTAGTTTAGCAAAGATCCGGCTTTTAGTCCATGTTGCCTTTGCGCTAAATATTTGTTTTTCGCCGTTTCCGCCTCCCCGTAAGAACCGGGGTGAGCAACGTGGACTTACACGCTTATGCCATCTGCATTCGCCACGGGGCCCGTCATTACCCGTTAGGTTACTTAACTAACGACAGAGCGGGGGCTGGACTAGCGCGGATGCAAAACATAAGTAGCGCCTAAATAATAACATATATAGATATATTGCAATGATAGCCATTCCAGATCACAGATGAACACATTGGATATACTAGGAATCCGCAATTCGTACGAGCATGTAACGAAAAGCGGATTACACGGTCGCGATGAATAGCCAATACCCCACCCTAAACCCCTACGGGTGCGGCAAACTACCCGCCAAATATTCGAAGCGGAGCAACCTCCCTCAACGCCGTGAGTAGGCCACTCGGCACTTCGAGATACCCGGTAGTTTGTGCACCCCACCATGGATCTATCCTAGAAGCAAAAACAGTAAAAGAAATTATACAATGACGGCTACAACCCCATCCCGGTTGTGCGGCCATAAAATAATATTACATCAATTACAAATTTACATGAATTGAAAGATAAAAGGAAAAACTCTCATCTCACAACCCCTGGCTATTCATCCGCGACAATCCAATGAATTCATATACACATACCATCAACATTACAGATCACAGATATGTATAACCCTCACTAATTGACGTATAGTGATTAGCAGACGTTCAATACATATAACACATCACAGATATATACCCGTCAGCTTAAGTCTTTAGAAACTCGATCATAATACGGATTTTTAAGCCCCAAAAACAAATTTTGCTTTCTGGAAAATCTGGACAAAAAAATCATATTGTAAAAATCCCAAAATACCCTACTGAACAAACTGTGAGAAAAATCGCCCACGGCCGAGTCAACTCGACCGCGGATCCGCGGCGCGTTGATCGGTTCAGTAGACCATTTTTCTACAGCTTCTTCTAAAAATCCTGAGCCGAATTTTCAGATAAGATTTATCATTTTTTGGAACAGAAAAAAATTCGGCAGAAAGTAGGCATTTCGGGTGTATTTCGCGACTTTTTCTCCGATCGAATTTCTAGTTACTTTGCTAACATGTTAAATAGTGTTTAACTAGGCTTTGATACCACTGTAAGTCCACGTTACCTCTCTCGGTACTTACGGGCTTGCGGAAATGATGAAAAACGATTTTTCTAGAGGTGGTAACATAGACTCAAAAACGGATCTTTGTTAAACAACTATCTAACAAACCTAACAAGAGATTTACCTACTCGGTTAGGGGTTTATACCTTTCTTGAACTCCTTCGTCTTCAACTCTTTGCGGTGTACGGATCGGCCTCACCTCGTCGTCTCCTTGCGCCGAAAATGGATCCACCTGAAAGCTTCTACCTTTGGCTTCTCTTCAAACTTGAAGAAACTAGAACACTTGGTTTGCTAAACCTTGTGAACTAGGATGAGTAGAGAAGTGATATGGGTTTTCTTTTATCTCTAAGGCAATGTTTCTCAACTCATGAGATGGAGTTGCCTTGAGCTAGAGAGAGAGCAAGAGGAAGAGCAAGAGGGAGAGCTTGAGCATGAGAGAGAAGAAGAATGATAGAATGAGCCAACCTCTTTTCCTCCCATGCTCTCATAACAAAATAATAATAATAATAATTGAGTATTATGTGAACATATCATATCAAGTGGCATTATCATTTCATGCACTCATTTTGCAAAGCATAATAAGCAAGCAAAAGTCTTTGCATGAAATGACCACCATTGTAATGATGATGGTCAACTAGTCCAACCTAGTCAACCGGTCAACCAAGTCAACAAGTCAACAAAGTCAACCTTTCAACCCAACCATGGCACAATAATACTTAATTAATATTACCATTAATCATATTTCTTATTCTCATTAGGGTTTAGCAAAAGTCAATGGTCAACAGTCAACAGTCAACAACCCCAATGAGAATCTTCTGCTTTTGTCTCTCTGTCAACTGTGCATACACACCCGCATCCGCATTCCGAGGAACACGAATACAAACGAGATAAAACCAACCCCATAACATTCACTAGGATCTGGCTTAAACCAAAGCCCGCTAGTGTTAACTGTCCGGACACTAAACGTGCACAAGTGCACGGATGTGACCGAACCCTGTCGCAAAACCATGCGACCTCTACTCTTTTGCCTAAAGGCGAATAGCTTTCTGTGTGGGACTCTAAAGACTCGACACTACGCTGGCAGTGGGTTTAGCCACAGACCGCAAGCGGCACTAGCTGTGCGTAACAGTCCCCAGGTAGATGCCGACAAGAAGACGGACGAGGTGAAACCCATCTGAACTCCTACTGAGCCTGAATGTGACAATCTTCATACAGTCCGGTCTGTTCGTCTGATAACATCGCATGGCGGGCCTAGGGGGCGGTAAACGTCAGTCCCTTAATAGCGGTACAAGTCGTGTCGGAGTGTAGCCCAGAACACCCTGAGATAACACTGGAAACCTACCAGTATATCTCTCTTGCCCTGGTCAGGGACTACTTGTGTAATGGCTCTCCTAGACACAGCGCGATCTCAACCCCCAATACCGGGAGAGACGAATCCTGTCTAACCGTCACTGCCTCCAAGTGATTCGGGACTGCACCCAACTACTACCTATTTCCACGACTCCTTTGAGCCGTGGTAGGGTAGTAATCAAAGTACAGTGGGAACACACTCGAGGCGAAATGACAGTGTCAAGTCAGCAGACTAAGCTGTACTCATGTCACCTGGGAACTGATAACTGACGATAGGTATAATACCATCCAACAGTTCCCGACGAGTCCTATCCAGTGTATTCGTAACCTAACGAGCACCCGCATACTATCTCAAGTACGACGTACTGACGGCTGTGGGACAGACCGTCTCCCACACTGGGATGAGAAGCGCATACGCTAGTCTACACCGGAGTATCGATGCCCTGTCTCGATAGTCCTACGACTAAGGACCTGCATAAGGATGTGCTTGTGGATTACCCAGCCCCCACTAGTGTGACTGCCATCACAACGCTGGTAATCAAGCAAAAATCCTAAGGGCTCCACTAATGTGTGTAGGTGATATACTAAAATAAACACATGTACACATTAAAGCGGAAACAAACCAAGTAGCATACTACTATATTGAGCAAGATTGTCTATACAAGGTGAATATTCCAAGCTTCCATTAAGTAATATACAAACTAGTATGATACAGTAATGGCCTCTAGGGCATATACACTAACACATTCTTCATGAGGGCAGGGTTGTATTGAATAGTTGATGTCTGAGATGCTGATGGCCGGGTAGGATTGACTATATTCACCTTTGATTGTAATTTCCCTTTTTTTTTATTACGTTCTTGGAGTTCTTTACAAATAATTTTTCGTGGAGGAGTATTGAATAGATGATGTCTGAGATGTTGATGGCTGGATAGGATTGACTACATTCACTTTTGATTATAATTTACTTTATTTGTTACGTTCTTGAAGTTCTTCTTTACGATAATTTTTTGCGGAGTAGTCGGTTTAGCCTTCTTTTGTGTCGCCCTCTTCGGTGAATATTTGCATTTCTCGGCCATTACAACTATATAATAAACATAAAAATCTTAAATATATTAACAAACCCCTATATAAATAAGACCAAATCCTAAAACTAATAAAAGCATTGATTTATGTTATAAAATCGATCCAAGAAATATGAGAATACCCATTAACAATCGCAATTCAAATCACAGGAAAAAAAATCTCAATTTACATCTGAAAACCATAACAAAATCACCCAAAAATTAAAAAACCCTATACTAATTAAAGTAATTAATTTACCTTATGAGATCGACCCACGAATCAAGAGAATTCTAGCAAGAATCAGAATTCAAATCACCGCAAAAATCACCCAATTTTTTCGATCTCTAACCCTTAAACCGCTGATGCTGAGCTGAAGCTATTCACGCGGACGGCTTTTTATTATTAAATGAGAACCACTACTTTAAGCAGCAGAAAATAGTGACGGTTAAATTTAAGCCGTTCGAATTTAACGACTACTTTAACTAGCGGTTAACATTAACGGCTCAGATTTGTTGGATAAATTGAAACGTTGTATAATGTTCCGTCCCGAGTAGAATATGCCACCATTTTGCATAAATTAGCGGATCCCTATAAACTAGTCATATTAGCCGGACAGAGAAATCGATCAACTTTCTCTCTCATATAGCTGTAAATTGAGAGAAAATAAGTTACACTCGCTTTTCTGCCAAAACAAGAGGCCCCCAATCTGATTTCCTAAAGCTTTACTGTACATGTATGCTGGTTAATAGCATGCTTGTACTATTTCAGAAAAAACTTTCGATCACAATGTACTATTAAGTTATAGATGCAAATACATGTATCGTTAGTTGAACGTCACCGTACACAAACAATGAATAACATAAGGATTGGCCATGGCTATCCATATGTAACATTCGAGCCACCAACTTCTCCTAAATCAAGAACAAGCTTAATGATGAGAAGCTGCTCACTTATCATAAAGAACCGTGGCTATACAAAAATGCAAAAGAACCTAAAGAGAATCAATATCTCAACAAATAGCTTCAGGTTCTTCACACAACCCTCACTGGGCGAAATTGCATTTAGCAAACAGCATCCAAGCACAGAAAACTAGAAATCAAACCGAAAATTCAATACAGAATTCGTCAGAGAAAAAGTCTAATTACCATGTGCCACCAGAGAACATACAATCTCATTGGTACATGATGCAATGTCCTTTTGGATTACAAGCTAAACATCGAATGAAACAAAATGATTAGTGACGATATGGAGCAGGACTGGCAAATGAGTACAGAGATGATACGGGCACAGGCAAAGATGACTGGCTATCAACGGATTGCTGCGCCTGTTGAACGTAATATGACGGTGGGTGAAGATGTTGAGGCAACCCTGTGTTTTTTACAGTGGCTGTAAGAAGCTTGGGTCTGTATGGCTCGTCTACCAAATGAGGGGCAACAGGAACACCGGCAGACTCTCTCCGCACGAGAGAGAGATAATATTCCCTTGTTTGAGCAGTGGTGTTATCCGATGGTGCCTTATACCCGAGGCTGATCAAAGAGACACATATCAAAATGTTCAGTAACATTAAAGAGAAATCTGATTAATTCACAAGTTTAGTTCACGTGAGGCGCTCTTCAAGGGTTGCAAGCATAAGGAATACATTAAACCATAAAGTAAGCATAATATATAGTAGCCAAGGACGTGATGATCTCAAGTTGTGTTTAGTAGAAATGTAGAATTAAAAGTGACATACAGTAAAAATACTTGAATGGAGTATAAACATCAAACAATTTTTAACAACAATTGTGCTTCATGCAGTCAGCAAAAATGTTAGAATAAATGAAGCAAAAAATGAATAGCTTGATGACATACAAAACATGCATTTCACCTGGGGAGTGGGTCAAAACTCAAAAGTAATTTCATACATAGAAATCAGAATCCAAATGGTTTGGAGTTTTTTGAAACTATGAATGGAGGGTCACTTGAATTTAATACATGGAAGTTAGGGTCGGCAACATTAAGTTTTATTTTTTGTCGGCAACATTAACTTAAGCAAGGCAAAAGAATCAAATCCACACTAAGAATGCAGCCTCTGAAAATCATATGACGTCAAAGACAGCGCCGTTGACAACGATAGTAATCACTGTTGCTGGTTATGCAACATGGGTTTCTTATAACTGTGATAACAAAGACCTTGAGTAATCACAGAAAGAACCATATTTAAATGGCAGTGACAGCAAGGAAAGAAGAATATATGATGGAAATAAAGGACAGCAAAAACCACTGGAAAAGGTCACCTGACATCCACTATGAAATTGTCATCATGAGCTTTGAATTTGAGTAAATATGTAGTGGTTGGCTATTTCATCGTGGACATTAGATGACCATTTCCAGTCATTTTTTGCCCCCTCTATTTTCTTCTCTCATATCTAAAATTCTCAAAATACTTGACGTCTATTAAAGTATGTAGACAGGAGTCTAAAAATGAATAACGATATTCTTTGACAAATTCTTCTGTATATGAGTCCAAAAAAACTAACCTAATGACAACATAGTGTTACTAATTAACAAGAGAAAAATGAATATTACAAAAAAGGAAAACATCATCAAAGTTCACCACAACAACAACTGAGCCTTTTATCCCAAGCATAAGGGGTAGGCTACATGAACCAACATGAGAATCATGCCGGGTCCAACACATGAATCCTCTGTCTCCACTCACTTCTATCGAACAATATACTTTCATTGAGTCCTTTGGCAACCATATCGTTTCGTATCACCTCCATCCATGTTTTCTTCGGTCTCCCTTTTGCCCTTTTGCCATTACCCATATCGAGAGTATCTATTCGTCGAACCGGTGCTTCCATAGGTCTGCGTCGCACATGACCAAACCATCTAAGCCGGTTTTCCCGCATCTTCTCCTCCACGGGTGCTACACCAACTTTTGCACGAATATCCTCATTTCGTACCTTGTCTTTTCTAGTGTTACCGCACATCCAACGAAGCATGCGCATCTCCGCTACGTGCATCTTCTGTGTATGATGCTTCTTAGGAGCCCAGCATTCTGTACCATATAATAAGGCAGGCCGAATAGCGCTCCGATAAAACTTCCCTTTCAATTTTAACGGAAAGTTACGATCACACAAAATCCCTGTTGCACTCCTCCATTTCAACCAACCAGCTTGGATCCTTTGATTAACATCACTATCGATCTCCCCATTCCTTTGGATGATGGAACCTAGATATCTAAACTGGTCACTCGGTGATATCTCTTGCCCTTCCAATGTTATACCAATATGGTTTTGATTTCTCTGGCTACTAAATTTGCAGTGCATATATGCTGTCTTGGACCTGCTCAATCTGAATCCCCGAGATTCCAATGTTTGTCTCCATAATTCCAATTTGGCATTAACCCCTGCTTTCGTCTCATTTACTAGAACAATATCATCAGCGAATAGCATGCACCAAGGGACTTCATCTTGGATAGTTCTAGTAAGCTCATCCATCACGATGGTAAACAGGAAAGGACTTAATGCAGATCCTTGATGTAAACCAATAGTAATCGGAAAATCACTTGTTAAGCTACCGCAAGTTCTGACATTTGCCACTACTCCGTCGTACATATCCTTGATTATGTCAATATACTTGACGGGGACCCCCTTTTTCATCATTGTCCCCCATAATACCTCTCTAGGTACCTTGTCGTACGCTTTTTCTAAATCAATAAATATCATATGCAAATCTCTTCTCCTCTCTCGAAAGCGCTCGACAAGTTGACGAAGCAAATGAATCGCCTCTGTCGTCGATCGTCCAGGCATGAACCCAAATTGGTTCTCTGTTATCTTAATATCCTTCCTTAGCCTGTGTTCAATCACCCTCTCCCAAAGTTTCATGGTGTGACACATTAGTTTTATTCCACGGTAGTTTGAGCAACTTTGAATGTCACCCTTATTCTTGTAGATAGGTACAAGGATACTCTTCCTCCATTCATTTGGCATCTTTTTTGTCTGCCAAATCTTATTAAACAGATCTGTCAGCCATTTAACGCCTATTTCGCCTAAGCATCTCCAAATCTCGATAGGAATCCCGTCAGGACCAACCGCTTTTCTTAAACCCATTCTGTTCAAAGCTTCTTTAACCTCAGTAAGTCTTATTTTACGCATGAAATCACGATTTATATCTTGAGATTGAATGACAAGTCCATCCAAAACATCATCAAAGTTAATCCGCACAATTGATTCAACAATTTGATACTTACAATTAATTTGGAAATAAAACAAATGACGAAAATCAAAACCATTGATCGATTACTAGCAAACATTAAACAAGTGAGCACAATCACACATATTGAGCGTGGGACACAGTGAGTGTCAAAATGGAACTAACCATATGGAAAAAATGTAAACATCAACGCAATAGATAACATACCGGTCGGATGGAACAGGGTTATCAGGGTAGAAAGCACGTGCACCTTCTGCTTGATAGTATGGATAGCTAGATAGTGGAGGATAGTGTGTATTATGTAGGGTCCCAGGAGCTGGGGCATGCGCATAATTTGTTGCAGGATAATATGGGCCATTTACAGGTGGAGGAATGGACCGGGACTCTGGAGCTGGAGCGGGAGCGGGAGCGGGTGCAAGATATGGATCCTCGATGGGAGGCTCCACGAGTCTCCTGGACCTAAATGGGTCCTCAGGTTGAGGCAAATGGGTGGATGGTGGATGTCCCGATCTATACGGCCCCTCAGGTGGAAGCAAATGAGCAGGGGGAGGGGCATTCATATCCTCTACGGACTGTGTAGGTCCAGGCTTAATTGCTGCAGAAACGGGCTTAAACAATGCTATCAGCTTGTGGACCTACAATAATAACAGCAAATCATTTTAAGAATTTGGGACATTTGAGAACTGGGAACATCACTAAAGATAGAAAAATAAACTGGGAAATGATAGGTAACCTAATCTAAATTTATTTGCAGGTAGGGTGGAGATGTACCATCAATTGCATCGGTTAGGCTTTTGGCCAAATTCAAAATGGTTTTTGGTCAAATAGTTAATTCCAGTTTCAGATCTCATCTTTAAACATTTACTATTATAAGAGCAACTAGAGGAAAAAGTCATTATGTCTCTTAGTAATACACACAGTGCGAGAATGAATCATAACTCGGCTACTAGTTTCAACTACTTTTGTCCCAAACTCTTGGAGTCGGCTATATTGAATTCCACTGTTTCAAAATTGGTCATATTGGCCGATATATCAGATCGAGACCAATCATGATACGATAATACAAAATACATATCTGATACGATTCTAGTAACTGAATTAAAACCTTGGGATCATTACCTCCTTTTCTTTCTTCCATTTTGCATTCCAAAATATTGTATTCCGATTTTTGGGCACCTCCATCCCTACTCGTTTGGTCTACATCCCTAGTGTCACATCAACTATACTTTTTTCATTTCTCATAACACACGTATATTGGTCGCCGCCAAGCTTGCACGAACATGGATACAGGGACACGACGCAATGCGACATGGCAAAATAAAAAATCGAGGATATATATATATAGAGAAAGAGAGAGATCCATTGCAAACCGGTCCGCGTTTTTTAAAAACGGTAACTCTAGGTCTACGGCATATTTTAACGTCCCGATCCGTTCAAGTTGATCACCCTACCCTCAAATGTATGTGTATGAAAAATCAAAGGATTGGAAGACCTCCAACCTATGCATCGGATGAAATTTATGTTGCATTATTGAATGAATAATGCAACATAAATTTCATCCGATGCATAGGTTGGAGGTCTTCCAATCCTTTGATTTTTCATACACATACATTTGGGGGTAGGATGACCAATTTGAACTGATCGGATCGTTAAAATATGTCGTAGACCGAGAGTTCCCGTTTTTAAAAAACGCGGACCGGTTTGCAATGGATCACTCCGATATATATATATATATATAGTACGGATCCGTTAGGGCGGGTTCGCGTTTTTAAAAACACGAACATGAATGAAGGCCGTCAGATCTTATGTTTTTAATCAACGGTTAAAATTAATTCGGCTTAATAAATCGTCACTAAATGAAAGGTAAATATTCTAATCTTTTTGCACTTCCAAATATTGTGTAGGTAATGCTAAAGGATTTGATATTTATCTTGATTTTTTTCTAAAATCAAGGAGTAGAATATTTACCTTCCATTTAGTGACGATTTATAAAGCTGGATTAATTTTAACCGTTGATTAAAAAACACAATCCAACAGCCCTCATTCAGGTTCGTGTTTTTAAAAACACGAACCTTCCCTAACGGATCCGTACTCACACACATACATATACCCTCAAATGTAATTATGTATGAAAAATCAAACGATATGAAGACTTCTAGCATATGCATCGGATGATGTTTATGTTGCATTATCGAAAAACTGTGTATAAAGGAATGATCCATTGCAAACCGGTCCGCGTTTTTTTAAAAACGGAACTCTCGGTTTACAGCATATTTTAACGATCCGATCCGTTCAAGTTGATCGCCTTACCCTCAAATGTATGTGTATGAAAAATCAAACGATATGAAAACCTCTAGCCTATGCATCAATGGGTGCGAAAACAAACATCTTTCGATAATGCAACATACATCTTTCGATAATGCAACATAATCAATGGGTGCGAAAACAAACATCTTTCGATAATGCAACATAAACTTTATCGGATGCATAAGCTAGAGGTATTCATATCGTTTGATTTTTCATACACATACATTTGAAGGTAAGACGATCAACTTGAACGGATCAGATCGTTAAAATATGACATAGATTGGGAGTTCCCGTTTTTAAAAAACGCGGACCGATTTGCAATGGAGCGCGCAGACACATATATATACATACATATAGAAAGTTGATCCTATGAGGTCTGGACTCGTTTCTTATTTTGAGGCCGGCTTTTCAAACACCCAACCTCCCATGTTTTTCACAGATCCGTACCGGCCACCATGATCTATATGTGCTAAATAAGTTATGTATCAAATTTACAAGATTTGAAGACTTCTAACACATCCATCATCAAGCGATCTTGTTTTTCATGCATCGTAAAGCCGTCGATTTTTAGACTATTTAATATATTAGTTTGAAGTCTCCAAACCTGGTAAAATTTGATATATATAACCTATCTAACATGTGTAACTCATGATTGGTGCGGATCGGTGAAAACATGACGGATCGTGTGTTTGAAAAGTAGATATCAAAATAATAAAAGAGGCCGAATCTCATGGAGGAAAATGTTTCTAAGGAGACACTTATGGTGCAACCTAAGGAGTCGTATATGTGACATTCATGAGAGGCCATCCTCATAGATAAATACCAATTTAATTAATGAAGGCCCATGCATTTATGAATTAAACATTCATGAAGTGCAAAATGAGTGACTCCTTGGTTATAATCACCTTAGGGCCACTCGACACTATATGAGAGGCAATTTTACTCCCTAGGTGTAACTAAAATAGTTACACCCACCGCAAAATAACCCAGTATATGTACATTAAGTTTTGTATGATTTGGATTTTGTTTATACATTAATCATTAGTTATAAAGTGTTCTACTGTCGGAAACCGTTCATTTTGCAACCAACCGATGCATGAACAATAAATTTCCAAATTACATGAAACTTGATGTACCCATACTTTAGATGATATAGATTAAGATGGACGGAGCCGGTCATGAAAAATAATTCATTTATCGAGTTATTTTGCAGTGGATGTAACCAACTTAGTTAACGATCCGATCCGTTCAAGTTGATCACCCTACCCTCAAATATATATGCATGAAAAGTCAAAAGATTTGAAGACCTTCAGCCTATGCATCGATGGGTGCAAAAATGAACGTTTTTCGATAATGCAACATAAACTTCATCCAATGCATAGGCTAGAGGTTTTCAAACCCTGTGATTTTTCATACACATGTATTTGAGGGTAAGGCGATCAACTTGAATGAATCGGATCGTTAATATATGTCGTAAATCGGGAGTTCCCGTTTTTAAAAAACACGGACCAGTTTGCAATATATCACTTCCATACATATACATATATATACACACACACACACATATACATACTGTAAATCCGTTAGGACGAATTCATGTTTCTCAAATTCACAAACTTTTACGTATGGCTTCCTAAAAAAGATCAGTTCCAATCAATTTGTTTTAGACATCTTGGAAAGTGTTAGGATGAAAATTATATCGAACAGAAGTGTTTTGTATGTGTAGAATCTTGATTTAAAATTTTATATAGTTTAACTAGGCTCCTTCCAATAGGATTTGGTGTCAAATCCTATCCACTTTTTGACCATTAGATTTGGTTTGGGATTTGTGCAATTAATTACGTCGCGGTTGGAAAAGTAGAAGTATTTATTCATAATTAATTGCACGTATCCCAAAGTGGATCTAATGGTCAAAAGGTGAATAAGAATAGATATCAAATCCTATACAAAGGATACTAGTCGAAATATATGTGTGTATGTAAGGATAATGGAGGAAATGTGCCATAGGAGGGAATTTCCTCATATGGTGTCAAAAAAATACACCCTTTAAGATTTTTCATCATCTCCAACGTCTAAAATGTGGATGCATTAAATTTCATATGATTCCATCACTTTTTCACCGTTGATTTGGTGGGTGCAAAATTAACGGTTTACCAACAATAGAACCTTTTGCATTGCTAATTCAACGGTGAAAAAGTGGTTGAATCATATGAAATTTGATGTATCCACATCTTACATGATAAAGATGATGGATGTCAATAGTCGGAAAAAATCGTGGAAGATAAAGGTTTTCAACGCCACCTAACGAAAAAGCCTTCTAGGGCCTTTTTTTCTTAAACACGGGGTTGTGCGTTTAAAAATTGGCCTCAAAATAAAAAATGAGAATCGACCTCATGAGATTATCTTCCTATATATATATATATATATATATATATAACCATAAAACAAGAAAAAAACGGTCTAATATCAAAATGAACAGATAATACACAAACATTCAAATTAAGTTATTTCTGCATGACTTCAGCAATTTTAGCAAAATCTATGTGCTTGTTCTTAACACAATTTTAGCAAACACTATACAATTTCAACATTTTCTTAGCTATAATTAACATAATATCAACAAAAAACGTATAATTTCAGCAACCACTATACAAAAAACTAGCTAAAGCATGTCCAACCCGTATCCAAGAGGTGTCCCTCCCCACTTTGAAACAGGATATGAAATTTGTGTCGGGGACAAAACCATGTCCGAGATGGACATGGCACCAAAAAAACCGTGTCAGTGCAACCTAGGCTCAGCTGCACATGTCCAAATTATCTCAATCGGTTTCCACTCATTTTAGTGTCTATAGATCTCCATTTCTCTATTCCATTTTTTTACGAATACCACCTTTTTATCATATCTTATAGAACATCTTCACTCATCCATCTCAACACTAATTTTCATCCACACTTATGTCTTGGACATGTTTCTTGGATCTTAGATGTCAAGCATTCTGATCCATAAAACAGTGCCGGTCCTATAGTTGTCATACAATACTTTAATTTTAATATCAAATGTATTCTGCGCTCATGTAATCGCTTGCATTTAATTGTTAACATCTTTGAGAATACTTATTTAGGTCATTTCTACAAGTAAAAAAGAAACCAAAATAGTTATCAAGTTAGAATCAATGTTTAACAAATAAGTTTAAGAAAATAACAAAATTAACGCAAAATACACATAAATTGATGTCAATTAAGCCCGGACGACGGCCTAAGCGCCTATGCACCCAGGCCCTTTGGTCAGATCGCTTTTTTGCCACTTTTTAATCACCGGTTTTGTCCATGAACTTTGAAGTCTATAGATTCTAAAGCATCTTCTGTATTGTTAAACTAATTCTGTAATACCCTAGTACGGTTATACGACATTAATTGGTATTTTAACACTTATTTTATATTTCTTATATTCTATATATTGAGTCGCGAATGATTCGAATAGTAGTAGTCGTTATCCAACCCGACCCGCAAGTTTAGAATCCAATATGGTGCAAGATTGTATCTGAGATTTACTAGTAAAGTGTATCTATATGAATCTAGTATAATACATACATTATATTTTTAGATCTTTATATATTATATATCTAAATCATTATATATCTTTTAATAACCACAAGTTGAGAATAAATTATATTTTGTTAACTGTCATCATATGGTTGTCATCCCATATCTTATTTTGCTTTTATCTTTTACGTTTAAATCTCAAGATATCTAATATCAAATATTTACTAAATCTAGATATATTTTTACAATCCTTTTAAATTTTAAATTAGGGATATGAGTTATTTAAAATATATTCGTGCATTATGATTGAGAAGTTTACATATGTAAATTATTTTCCAAAATATATTTTTGATGAGATTTTGGTGGAGATTGGTTGTAGTTTGATATTATCTATATACATTAAAACTAATATATATTTATAACCTAATTTAAACTATACTATATATATTTATATTAAACACAAAACCTCTCTCCACATAACATATCTCTCCCTCATCAATTTATATATCCTTCTTCGTTCTTCAAGCCCACACCCATTCTCGCCGAGGCAACTCCAGCCACATCCTAGAACCTTAACCGAGCCATTAAAACTTGGTGTTGATTTGTATAGCACCATGTTGCTTCCGTTCATCGCATTTGTTTCGAGACAAGTTTACAACTTGCTACATGGTATCCTTTATGTAATTTACTTATATGTTGTCGTACTATTATTATTATCATACAGCTATATCTATATAATTTATACACCGTAGTTATTTAACGTTAATCAATTTTATAATATACAATGTATGCAAGTTTACAACTTGCGACATGCTATAATTATATCTATAAATATATATATATATATATATATATATATATATATATCGTCGTAATATTTCTTATTATTATCATTAATTAGTTTATAATCTGCATTTTATAACGTTATACAAAATATAGTTTACACATGAAACGTCGTCACAAAACGGATACGATAAATCTGAAACTTACTGTACACCTTACCTTATAAAATTCATTATAAATCATAAAAAAATCATTAGCATGCGTTCTTTAGTTCGTTATGAAGCTAACTCAGAATGCTATAACCCTGTGAAATATTTACTTGCAAAATAAATTATTTAAATAACGTAAACTGTAAATGAAAGTACATCTGAACTGCTGTCCAGAAAAATTCCAGCAGCAAACTTTCAACTTCGAACGTTCGTAACTTTTTGTGGGAACATAAGATGCTTTAACTAATAAAAATGAAAACCTTACTGAATCAGCTTTGTTTTGGTATATGACACGTCCTTTTTGGAGGACGTTTATTATTTTTAAGTTATTTTACAAATCATGGTGATGTTGAATTTCTGAACGAAACTTTCTTGTTCATGGTTAATCAATACGACTTTTATAGTTATTAACCATATTGAATATGTTATCACAATTAATGTTATCATATCAATATTTATATAATAAATAATAGTGCATGTGTTTTAATATTCAGCAAATATTGCCGATTTGCAGTTTTATAGTATCTGTCTGTATTCGTACTGACATTAGCATATCTAATTGCATGCCGGAACATCATGATATCATTATACTACTATATTAGTACAACATGCTATCTAGTTTGCATCATACTTGGTAATGGATATATAAAAGTTATTACGGATAGATACATATGCATCCCGGTATCAGTTTTGTTTACAGTGTTTCGATATCGATTGCAGTTTCACATTTGGCACCTATTTGATACATATGCATCGCATGACATGTTCACGACACACTACTTGACTTATTACTTGGATCTTATTACTAATACCAACGATATTGACGTGTTGTCCTGACGGACGTGACTTGTTGTCTGCATAGACGAGAACTGTACATACTTGATCCTGTGTTGGTATCACATTTATATTAGCAATACCTGACTTGAACACAAGCCTGGGGTAAAGGGGAAATCAAGAATGTAACCGAAACATAACTCAAGAGGATATTATTACATGTTTGCCATTTTTCCGAGCGTTACGGAATAATTACATTTTGCCGTTTTTCCGGACGTTGCGGAATAATTACCTGTTTGCCGTTTTTCCTGGCTTCGTGGAATAATTACATGTTTATCGTTTTTCCGAGCGTTACGGAATAATTACTTGTTTGTCGTTTTTCCGGACGTTACGGAATAAATCATGTTGCCGTGATCCCGTGAGGAATGAACGGGATATATTCCGTTGGGTTACGATGAGATTACATTAATTGATTTCGAAAACTTTTAGAATAGATAACCTAGAAGCACAGTTTTAAGTTACACATCACACATCACATATACACATACCTCACTATTTTATATCTGTGTTATCTATTTATATTCATGTTTACTTATATCGTTACATCCTGATTATCACTGTTTCTTTGATATTATGACAATGACGTCTGGATTTTGCATGGCTCGATTCCTCTATCTTTATCGCAGGCTGAACAGGAGTACTTTAACCATCAAGCCGAGCAGTGAGGAATTGAACATGTGTTATTTGGAATAGTTTAGTTTAGTTTATTTCCGCGGTTTTATTTCCTTGATGTGAGCCCATATTGGGACAAGTTTCAGATATTTATTGGATTTAATTCGTTTCCGTTTATGCATTTTCTTGACTTTATTTACTGTGGTAAATGAACATGTACTAGATAGATTTTTATATTTTACTGTTCTTGATATCCTATAGACAGCCGTAATGTGACTGTGGAGGGATATTTTCTAACCACAAGTAGCATGGTTAGCTCTGTCACGTGTCGTAGTCTGCGCATTCTGGAAAGCGGGACGTGACAAATGCAAAGAGATAACTTAAAGTCGACCTCATGAAGTGGAAGTGTATAATGATGGGAAAGAAATTATCTTACGGTCATTGTTATCCTACAACTCAACACTTTAATTATGTAATATACCGTATAACACAAACGAAGTGGAGATCAAAAGCAAAAGAAAAACTTTCCTAGTTGGTCAAAAAGTCAACAATCTCTAAACTTTTTAAAAAATCAACCCCATACATCTTGAACATATTCTAAGACATGCGCACACAATTTTTTTTGTGATTTCGATACTTCTTACATTTGTATCGCAAATTTAACGGTTTACTAAAAAATAAACATTTTGCACAACCAAATCAACGACTAAAGAATATCAAAATCATGTGGAAATTAGTGTTCATATGATTGACCTTTCTGGCATAAAACCAAATTAGATTTCTAATACAAAGGTTTCTTTTCTTTAATATCCGCTCGATTACCTTCTCTTAAGTTCTGATGCAAGTCTCGTCACTTTTAATGATTGTTTATATAATTTTATGCGTCTATTTGTTATGTACAGAAACTAAGGAGTTTTTCATATATTCAAAACAGACAATTTCTTAGTATTTATAATTGTATTTAACAGTGTTCTAAATGTCGGCCGACATCGCCGAAATGTCGGTTTTGGGAAGAAAACGACACAAGACATGCAAAATTTTTGGGTAACGATATTTAGTGAATGTCGGACGACATTTCGTTATTTCGGCCGAAATATCATGATGTCAACGTTTAGGCCAACATTTATCGTTAAGGCGAAAAAAGTTTTTTAAAAGTAATTTTCTTTTTTAGGTTTGGGCTTTGTAAATAACCTGGTTCATTTGGACCGCCTTACTTTGCAGAAATCTCGTTTCATTTCCCTCATAGGATTCGAACATACGACAGTTCGTTTAATAGACGACCGCTCTACCACTGAGTTATTGAGTAAGATATAAATTTAAAAAAACTAAAAATCTGAATAAGCTAATATTTTTTCAAAAAAATAAGCTATATAAATGACGTTTACATTACAAAAATGTAGAACCCGATATTTGATAATATTACCCAACATTTCACGATCTCTAATATCCAACATCAAAATTTTTGGACCGACATTCGAAATTTAGAACATTGGTATTTAATAGCTTGCTTAACCACGTTAGGTTTGTTTCTCCTATATACTCTCAAATTTCAATGACAATATCATAGGCTCTCTGCACCAGTTTTCCCCCTTTTCATATATTATAAAAGCACTCTCCGTTTCAATAAACTTAATAAAATCATAATGAACCTATCATTAATTAAATAATGGTTCTTTTTAAACAATCTTTGAAAGTAACTCATTCTTCTTTATTTTCATTTTCTTTTATCAAGACATTTTAGTCTTTCACTCAATACATTTCACATAACTTAAATCTCTACTCTTCTTTTTTTTCTAACCTAAACACACATACACATGCATCTCTATGGAGAGAGAAACAGAAATAATAGTTTGACAAAGATCATGTTTGATTGGCAATACATTGTATTGCTATGTATGTTTCATTATCTCACGATGGTTGTTTTAACTGTCTAGACACGTTCAAATACAATCAAATGGCCACAAAATTGAGAGTATTGTTCCCATAAAAGCCTTGTAAAACTGTCTACATGCATATATATGGGGGAGAAAGAGCGAGAGGTTAAATTTCCCGAGCACACACATAATTTTACATGTGGATGCCTTACAAAATAAACCACCCAACATATACAAGATAATCAACTCCGTTCATCTAACATAGTATAATTCAACCAAATCTTCATGTGATTTGGTTGCTTTATACTGTATAGGACTGAAATAATGCAAAATTATTAGCATACAACAATAGAAAACCTTGATTTAAAATCAATGAGAAAAAGCAAAATCAATGAAAACTGATAGATTTATGGAGAACAAGATGATCGGAGTTGGTTCTCTAAACGAATGTTGATTGATTGATTATTTGAAGGCCGATACATAAGAAAATTACACAGCGACATGCTTGAAAACATTAACCTCATACACACGTATGCACATATGAAAGTATGCATACATACTTTTACATACATATACATATACGTATATATACACACATACACACGTGTAACTATATATGATAGGTTGCATAGATTCTTCGTCGAGAAGACGTATCCATATTGGATACATATCGAATTCGTATCTATGTCGGATTCACCGTGGTTAACAATGGAACTCTTTTTTCACATCCTAATACTAATAATGTATTTCACTGTATACCAAATATGTATAAATGGCTTGCATACCAACATCCTTTGCATTAAAACCAACAAATTACATGTATTCTAAGTTTATATTTGATAAAATGATATTATTTTTTGCTATTTTTTATATATATGTAAATAAAAAATGTTGGCGTATCCAAACGAATCGTATACTTGATTTTTTAATAATCGTGAATCTAACTCATATCATCTCCCATATCCATACCTGAATCTGTGCTACATGGTATATATGGAAAAAACGCGTTAGTGTTTGAATATGGAAAAGTAGACACCGTAGGTGCAACCTAAAAGTCGACATAATATCCTACTATGCACAATCAAAATGAGAATCCTCATCGTCCATCATGATCTACATGCTCTAAAATGGTTGTGTAATAAAATCTATGCAATTATGATATTTTCAAGCACACAAGTTATGGTAAAATGTAACGGTTACTAATAGTAGAATTTTAACACCGCTTGATCGATGGTGTATAAATATTCATATCACGGTGATTTTTGTACACATCTATGATGTATAAATATTCATATCACATGATTTTTTATACAGATCTATTATAAAATATCTAAATCATGATGAGCTGTTTGGATCATCTATTGTCAAACATGAAATTTCATACTGACTCCTTAGCTTGAGTTAGCTTATGGTCACTTTTCCAACATAAAAACATACATACATACATCAATATACAAAGAGTCGTGTTATGCAATGTTATAAAACATCTACTCGTTTTCTATTGGTCGGCCAACGGATAGCGAATAGCGGATACTGAGACTACTCGGTGATTAATCGTTTTATGAAAATTATGCAGCTATTAATAGTTTAATATGATTATATAGATATTATATATATATATACGAAAAATATAATATAAATGTGAGATGAGGGGGGTCTCAAGTTGCAGAAATAGGGAGGGTTCGGATCTCGGGTTGCATAATTTAAATTAGTTGAGTCACGCTTTGGGTATGGAAAGTATATGGGTTTTAGGTTAATAGGTGATTGGTGAATTAATAGAATACCAGGCCAGCTTTTGGTTTCTTTGGTTTGGACCTAAATTTATATGAGCAAAAGCTTGGCCTGTGTAATCAAGCTGATTATACGTTTAATGGACCAATTAATCGCCGTTTAAAGTGAATAATTACTATCACCTAATAATTGACCGAGTAGTTGATATCATGTTCGTTCGGGGACCGAGTAGCGTGTAATCAGCTGAGTAATCCATTTTTTACAACATTGGTGTCATGTACATGAAAAATTGATAATTTCTTATTATTTGTTGATAGTCAAACGTGACAGAAAAAATAAAAGGATAAAACAAACTATTTATTTTGATTTGATTCTAATATTTCCACTTAATACAATGTAAAACTTTACTTATGATACAAAACTTCTAAATGACAAATTATAAATTATAAAAAATTGTAAATTCCTCTAAATTAGTATCAATTTTAAATATAAATATTATTATTAATAATAATATTTATAAATTTATAAACAGATTTATAAATATAAATTTCAACACAATTTCAATAAGATATAAATTAAACGTATTTTTATTACAAAATTTGATTTTAAAAAATATTAAATATCACAATTTAAAGTTTATATGAAAATTTATCTGGGGCATCATTATCGATTATAAATTTGATAATTTTTAAACATGAATAGAATTATACAGTATTTATATTTTTTGAAGTATTATATAAAAATTTATAATACTATAAATTATAATTATAATTTTAAGTATAAATGTAACTTGTTCGAAAATTTTCATGAAAATTGATTTTTAATAGCAACTAATAATAATGAATAAATATATAGTAGTGATACTGTAAATGTGAAATAAATAGGCTTCGTTAATTATGATCAAATTGACACGGATATTATAGAAAACTTCACTTGATATTTGTTATCCCAAAGTCATTATATGTATAATCGAAATATATAGTGCTATATTGTAAATGTGAAATAGGCTCCAATGATAAGATTCATGACTCTTAAGACGTGGAAATTATACCAACCTTCACTTGATGTTTGCAATCCCAATGTCATTATATGGATAATCAAAGTATCCACTGAAGATCGTTTACGAGTAATTTTATTTATTTTGAATGCTTTTAAAATCTTAGCATAAAGATTTGATTTTCAAATCAGAGTATCTATCTAAATTTTCATACAATTTATAGATGCAAAATTTTCTTACCAAAACATAATAATAACAAAAATAGATTTTTTAGAAGAAAATACAACAGGAAAATAGTATAATTCCCTTCTAATAATTTTATAGGTTTATATGACTCATAAAAATTTAAATAACAAATGCAATAATTAATTCGTTCCGAAAAAATGGCCTTTTGTTTTAAAAATATATTGGTATATGCTTTAAGTTTATTGTTAGGAAATTTGATGTATACCAAAATTTGGTTTGACTTTTTATACTGAAGTTTGGTTTGATTTTCATTAAAATTTAAGGGCTTTTAACATATAACCTTTAAAATTCTTTGTTATTTTGGCATACCCCCATTATTCTTAAATATTACCCATGGCCCCTGAAATTCCTCAAAACTTTTCAAATACCCTCCAACTCCATTAAGAAGCAGTTAATTTTGACGATGGAAGATGAAAATGCGTAATAGTCCTTTTACACCACCTTTGTCCCCCTATGTTTTCTAATTATGGGTTCTAATAGAGTTGCATTGATATGTAAGAAATATAAGCATATATCAAGCTATGAACTTTCCACAAGTTTAATTTGTTTTTATTTTTCTTATAATATTCAAATTTTGTTGATTTGGGATTTTTTTAGGGGTTGTTCATTTGGGTTCTCTTGACTAGAGTGTTGTTGAATTGGGTTCTTTTATCTAGGGTTTTGTTGATTCAAAGGTTCTTTTTCTAGGTTTTGTTGATTTTAGGTTTTTGTTTAGGGTTTTAATGAGATGATTTGAGGATGGACGAGGAGCTTGAGGAGAGAAGTTGAGGAAGCCAAGAGCATTGATTGAATTTAATAAAGGTGAAGGAAAAGATGACAACTGTAGGGGTAATATTGGTATTGAATAAACTAGATGTATTAGAAAAATATTGTTAGAATACATATGTTTGTATACGGGTTTCTAGCGTGTTTTAGATGCCCGTCTTTATGTAATTAGATACTAAGTAGGGATGTAATTGCATAATAACAATACCTATATAAAGAGGAGGATGGGGATAATCCCCAATCATCCAATTTCATTTCCTCAAATCACTATCTTCTTCTCTATTTCTATCACCTCCTCTAAACCTTGGCCCAATTTGAAAACGTGATTGCTAAAGGGTACTCGCGGACTTATGGAATTGATTATGAGGAGACCTCCTGTGGGCAAAATGACTTATGTTCGTCTGCTTATATCTCTTGCGGCTATACATCATTGGCCACTACATCAGCTTGATGTAAAGAATGTGTTTCTTCATGGTTCATTGGCCGAAGAAGTCTGTGGAGCAACCACCTGATTTTATTGATCTGGGGGAGAATGTCGATTAAAGAAGTCACTGCATGGCTTGAAACAGGCTCCACAAGCATGGTTTGGGAAATTTACTGAGGTGGTTACTTCGTTTGGTGTTTAGATGGCGTGCTCATGACACTCGGTGTTCTACCGTAATAATACTAATGGCCTTTGTATTATATTGGTGGTATATATCGATAACATAGTGATTATTGGCGATGATGTGGCCGATATTGCGCACGTTAAACACCACCTCCAAGCGAAGTTTCAGACTAAGGATCTTGGAAGCCTTCGATACTTTTTGGGTATCGAGGTTACTAGATCAAAAGCTGGTATCTATATCTCACAGTGGAAATATATGCTTGACATGCTGATTGAAGCTGGGATGTTAGGATGCAGACCTATAAAGGCTTTAATGGATCCTAATACTTGGTTGCTTTCGAGACAAGGTGATCTGTTTGAAGATCCCGAAAGATA
This sequence comes from Agapanthus africanus, assembly GCA_030015575.1. Lineage (NCBI taxonomy): Eukaryota > Viridiplantae > Streptophyta > Magnoliopsida > Asparagales > Amaryllidaceae > Agapanthus > Agapanthus africanus. The sequence continues at coordinate 236,585,021 of JASDDO010000004.1, forward strand.
CTGATGATTGGCTGGTAAGCTTAATTATCTCACCGTCACCCGACCTGATATTGCATATCCTGTCAGCGCTGTGAGCCATTTCATGGCTAATCCTCGAGTTTCCCATGTTGCGCCACGGCAGCGCCCCGGCCGTCTATCCGAGGCCAAAATGCGGAATCAAAATTTTTCTTAACTTTAAACTGGCGCTACCGCGGACAATATACCCGGATCGTAACCATTAACCGACACTAGCAATCAAGAGAAAGGGTGAGAGATATACCGAGTGATCCGAGTCCTCCGGTCTTCTCGTCATCGTCCCGATCTCCCGCGGAAACTCCGGTCGTCGCCTCCTTGCCGGAAGGGCACCACATCGTCTGCATCTTTTACGGGCTCTCACCTCAATGCCGAGGCAACTCGGGCACGAAACTGGCTAGTCGACGTGCCCAAGGTTTGCTGTAGAAAGTATAGGCTATGTCTCACTTGGGTTTTGTTGCCTCGATGGAGGGATCGAAGGAATGAACTTTGGAGTGATGTGTGAAATTTAGTAGCAAGAAGAATGAGATGAAAATGAATTCTTCATACAAGATGAAAATGAACCCTCTCCTTTTCTCTCCTCACTCCCAAAAATGTGTGGCCGGCCATGGACATAAGGAAATGGTGGAGGGAATTACATAACATATGAGGGAGGTGAGTGTAGGAGAACAAGGTGGTGACCACAACATAAAGCAAGTCTCACATCAACTCTCATCTCATTTCTAATCTCATCCAATCACAATAAAGCAAAGGAAAAGACTAAGAAAGTATCTCATGATTAATAACTATCATGATGCCACCAATATGCAAGAAACCCCTTCCCCAAATGTAATTTGCAAAACTGCAAATTACCCCCTCCATCAGAAAAGTCCGGCCGGGAAAGAACAAAGGAAAACCGGCCGGAACGGAATGCAAACTGGCAACTCCAGAAAACTGGTCCCGTAATAAATTACAGGAAAACCCCGACACTGTGCATACACACCCGCATCTGTATTCCGACCGGATACAAATGCAATGAGACAATCTACACTGTACTAAACTAGGATCCGACTTAAACCAAAGCCGGCTAGTAATATCCGTTCGATCCTGATCCGTGCAATACCGCACGTATCTGATCGAACCCTGCCATATAACCATACGGCCACTAGTACAAACCGTCCGATCCTGATCCGTGCAATACCGCACGTATCTGATCGGACCCTGCCATATCTCCATACGGCCTCTACAGCGTTTCGCCCGAAAGCTTGAGTAACTGAAAGTGTGGTGGACTCTAAAGACTCGTCAATACTATGGCTGTGGATTTAACCACTAGCACGTCAGAGGAATAAGCCAATACTTGACGGGCCACCAGCTATTGACCAAAAGGGACGTCGATGAGCGAACTCATCCTGACACCCTACTGAGCCTGTCAGTGACAATATCCGTACAGTCCGGTCCGTTCGTCTATGAGTATCGCATGTCGGGCCTAGGGGGTTGGTAAAAGTCAGACCCCCAAAAGCGGTACAAGTCGTGTCGGAGTGTAGCCCAGAACACCCTGAGATACTACTGGAATACCTACCAGTAAATCTCCTGCCTCGGCCGAGGGCTTTGTGTAATGGCTCTCCTAGACACAGCGCGACCTCACCCCCAATACCGGGAGAGACGAACCCCTGAAGATCCGCTCACTGCCTCCATGTGGCTCGGGATTGTATCCAACTAAAACCTGTTTGCACGACTCCTTTGAGCCGTGGTAGGGTAGTAATCAAAGTACAGAGGGAACTCACACGAGACAAATGACGATCCCCAGGTCGATGAACTAACCTGTACACATGTCACCAGGGAGCTGCTATCTGACGTCAGGTATAAGACCAACTAGCATGTTCCCGGCGAGTCCTGTCCGGTGTACTCATAACCCAATGAGCACCTGTATACATCTTAGGTGAACCAACTGACACCAGTGGCTTGTGAGACCGGCCACCGCCCCTCGTCGGGGTCTCGACTGTATACACTAGTCTACTCTGGAGAATCGATGCCCTGTCTCGAAACTCCTACGACTAGGGACCTTTTAAGGATGTGCTTATAGACCACCAGCTCTCACGTATATGATCGCCATCATACTGCTGGCAGTCAAGCAAGAATCCTAGGGGCTCTATCAGCGTGTAATAGCGACCTGTAAGGTCACCTGAAGCAGTACACGATGATAAAGGTAAACCAGATAGCATACTATCATCTCGAGTAAGACTGTCCTACCAGGATAAGTCCCCCCTCAATCATTGCAATCACGTGCCTGTGATCCAGTAATTAACTCTGAGGGCACTATCTCCAACAATCTCCCACTTGCACTCAAGGCTAATTATAGCGATGTCGCATACTCACAGCCCGTGTGATACCGAACACCCAACTCCTCTACTAGTCAGTCTCACAAAGCTCGTTTGCGAAACTATTGCGTTCGAGGAATAGCCTCAGTGAGTGGATCCGCTGTGATGTTTCTTTCTATTGTCTCTCTATATCTCAAGTTCGCAGAGAAAGCCATCTCCCGAAATGAGCAATACCTGTCTTAGAGTATGTCTGGATATCTGATGGGACCTAGCTCATAAATGAACTCCAAATCCAAACTTCTTAGACTGTATCGATAACTGAACTTAATCAGTACCCAGCGCCATGCCTCCCTCAGTATTGCCTTGGACCACCTGTCCAAAATACTGCCCCTCGTCAGAAGGAGAAACTATAACTCTGACAGCCACTCTGCCATCCATGTCACCTTGGAAGCCTGGAATGATAACCGTCTCCTAAAAGAGGCCGTCGTTATCACATCCCTAGAACGCGCACTTATGTCCTAAAACCGCTTCCGATTGTTTCTCCAGGATTGGATTAATATCAACTTATTGCATCTTCTGCAAGAACATCTGGTGTGGTACTTGACATCTCATGATTGACTCAATTGCCTAAGCAAGTGATCTGTCAATCATGCGTATCCCTCTCCCCTTTAGTCTGTAAGACACCTTTAGAGAGGGTGACTCCATTACCTGCAGATGTACTACCGTGCCAGGAGTCGTCCATTCTAAATACTCATAGAATGCTGTCAAGGTACCCAGATTAGGAAACCATCCAAATCTAGATCTAAAACTATAGATCTAGTAACCAGAATGTCTGATATAATATCCAAGTCCTGTGTGGAGAAAACACTGTGTGACAACCAAAGTATAACCGATCGTAGTATAGGAATATCACTTCCTACTCTGTGTATGTCATCAAATACCAGGACATCACACCCCACTACCTTCTTAACAGATCCATCCCCTATTCTGAAGAAGTCAAACCTATGACTTCACATCAGAAATAGATGATCTATCTCCGCTATATCTGCTTTAGTCTATAAATAGACATAAGCCAACTGTCCACCAATGCTTCCGCTGCTCCCACTGACTAAGACAACCCTCTGGCAGAGTCATATACACGCACACTTCTGAAGCAAGTTCAGAACGACGCTATACTCATCCTCCTGCCGGGTTTCACAGTCTGGAATAACAGCAATGGCAAGTCTGGGTAAACAAGAACCTCCCTGCCACCGTCCTTGAGCATACCGAAGTACCTCTCGAGTGCCTGAGATTACCCACCATATCTGCGGAGTGGCTAATGGAATGTCAAGCCAGATTGAATCTTTAGGTTCTTATGAAATCTTCAGTAATCGTTTGCGGTTCTGGAATCGCTTTCAGTTCTACCATACTCCCACTACTGTTTTCTGAAAAATCCATTTCTTTAAAAAATGTGGCGAGTTAAGAACAATATCACTATTGATCTTCCAGATGGTAGAAAGTCAACCCTCGTCATAGCCTGGGTCAACCCGCAAACAGCCATTACAGAAACGTGCCTTGAGTTATCCGGAGTCTGGTTTTAAGCACAAGCTGGACAACTCCCCGTACCTTAACAATGTCAAGATATGAACTGTTCTATATCCAATAAAGAAACAGAGGCACTGATTTAATTGAACCAGATTCAAATCATGCAGCTGTCTCCAGTGCATGTCAACTAAATGGAGAGAGGCCGATCAGCGTTACTCAATTTAGGAATGCTTCCAATTATGAGTAACCTGAAAGAGAAGCAATTTCTCTTTATCTTTACTATCAACCGAATACCATACACAAGTAACTACATCTTCGATCACTTTGAAGAATCCCGATACTTGCTACACCTGGTTCTCTACTGTATTCAAATACCTATAACTCCTCAAAACTTAGACCATGTGTTTCTACGGAACACATGTCTAAGAACTAGAGAAGTTAAAAGTAAACAGAATATATTATGAGGACCAACCCCTCAGTCCTAATGGACACTGGACAACATACAATACTCTGTATAAGTCCGCTGAGTCTAACAACTCTTTCACTGTGTCGTAGGTTGAAAACTGTACTTATGGTTAAGAAGAATTACACCGCTGTTTAATGCTCCTTACCTAACCATCCACTGATATAGGTAAATGTCATCGACATAATATCAAAAGGTATATCTCACTCTATGAAAATAGACGTACAGATATATCAATTTGAAATTGGTGCACAACAGCGGATATTCAAAACCAAATATTTGTCGACCGGCAAACAGCCCAGATGATCTCCTCAAATATCACCGATTACAACGAATCCCGATATAATGAGGATGATTACCCTATTCTCAATAACTTACTCCCACTCATCATCTGTAAAACCACACAGATGTGAGAATCAAATCTGGTAAATACATACCCTGGAGCAAGTGTCCAATCGGAAAATCAGTTTTCTTTTAACAGTACACAGCTGAACTGAAACATTGAAATGTTTCGATGGGGTATCCTGGTATTCCTAGTAATGCCTCTACCATTATCCAGATTCACAACTATAACCGTATAATTCTTTGCCACCTCTCCAAATCCCTTTATATGTCTTTAGTCATTACCTTCTTTACACCCCTTTAGGCCAATTGGTTTTCTTCCTTCCCTACCGTTCGGCACCAGCCTATGGTTTTGAAGAAGACTATCCAATAAGCATAATGGGTGTACTGTCCTAATCCTAGGAGCACTCGCAATACGAGAGAAGGTGAAGAGAAAAGACAACCGAATAAACCATATTCCTATTTCTCCTGAACCAGAATCCATCCCCGAACTGGAACAAGGTCCTTTCGAGTTCGTATATAACCATACGATGGATTATCCAATAAACTTGGGATCTTCGTAATGATACGGAGTGTCCTGGAGAAATACAATGGTGATTTAGGATTGGCGAAGAAATACTTGGTTCGGTCGTGAATAGCAGTCGCAATTTACTTTGCCCTCTTACTAATCCCTTGCTTTGTCTTAACTTAATACCTTCTGTACACCATCGTTATGCTAATTGGTTTTCTTCATTCCCCACCGTTCGGCACCTGCCTATGGTTTGGAAGAAGACTATCCAATTTGCGTAATAGGTGTACTATCTCCTAAACCAAGGAGTACTCGCAATGAGAGAAGGTGAAAAGAAAAGACAACTGAATAATCCTATTCGTTTTCTCTAGAACCAGAAACCATCCTCGAAGTCCTTCGAGTTCGTATATAACCATACGATGGTTTTGTCCAATGGAAGTGGACGTTCGTAGTAATACGGGGTGTCCTGGAGAAAAGGGTAAAAGTAGGAGTGGCAATGAGGTTTGCAACTCTGACAATCCAAAAGCTAGTGTTATGAAGGTTCGGTCAACTTGGTCACTGAGTCATAGTCTAGGGTTGGGTCAATGATCGCTGCCAAAGAGAGAGAGAGAAGAAACACTCAGCGTGCACTCTAACCTAGATCAGAATGGTTATCACTTTATCTAATCAGGAAACCTCCCACTGTAACGTCAAATTTCTCCCCAAACCTGAAAGAAGAATTAGTCGGGATCAGCCGAGGAGTAAACCAACTAATCAGTGGGAATCGGGATCCAACTATCATCGCATGATAACTTGACGGAATCTACTCAAGTCACCACACTCCAGAAGGTATGCGCATGCCTGGCAAGTTTCAGTTCTTTTGAAACTCCCGATGTGATTTTTACCCCTAGGACCCAAGTGACCTTGACGAATAATCAACAAATCAAAAGGTCCTAGTCAAGTTCAACCCGTCATTATCTTGATTGCGTTAAACCCACCCGCACGACCCTTGACGAATAATCAACAAAGTCGTATGACTGTCCTAACCAATCCACATATCCATAAGACAGAAAGCATTACAGAGCTACCGCACACTACGCCTCGGCGAATAGCAACGACAAACGTAGCGCGAATACTAAGCAATACTAATCTGAAATGACGGAGGGCTACGGCTGATTTTTGGCGAAAAACCTTTAACGTAATGAACTTGATATCGTTGAAGGAACCGGATAACTTTTTATAAAAATATAGTGACGAAAACCTTTGCTAAAGAGGTCACTCCCGGTGAAGGGATCTCGGCTCTTTCCCCGTAGAATGAGGTGCAGGATATTCCAACTGAATACCACGATGCAAAGCAAAAGTAATCGGCTATAGTGAAGTTAATGCCCTGACGCAAACTTCTGTCCAAGGGGTCACTCCCGGTGAAGGGATCTCGGCCCTTGCCTCGTCGACTGAGGAGCAGGATATTCCAAATGAATACCACGATGCAAAACAAAAGTGAACGTCCCTGCAATAACAGCTTTTTTAAAAATGTTCCAACAACATCAGAATAGGTTTGTTTAGCTTGCATTGATCCGAATCAACGCAGTCCCATCAATTGATCACACCACAAAGAACGAAAATATATTGATGTACGTATATGCCATCCGCATTCGCCACTGGGTCCCGTCATTACCCGTTAGATTAGCTAACTAACGACAGAGCGGGGACTGGACTAGCGCGGATGTAAAACATATACAACATCTACTAATATATATACCAATATATTATATTTCGCTCAAGGCGTGATAAAAAACATCACAGAAATGTACAGCATCACAGAACAATACAGATATCTGGAAGCCCCGGGTTTCATAGAGCCGCTGCTGAAACCCGACGTTCCCCTGGTCGTGTGGATAGCCTGTGCAATGAAATCCTAGACCCCTACGGGCGCGGCAAGTCACCCGCCAAAACCTGAAGCGAGGCAGCCCCCTTCAGCACCGTGAATGGACCACCCAGCACTTCACGGAATCCGATAACTTGGGCACCCTTCCTGGGTCAACCTGTACCCCCTACGAGTGCGGCGAATAGCCCGCCAATCCTAGAGTGAAGCCCCCTCCGTCTCAATGCCATGAGATGCGGGCCCGTTGCCCTCTAGAACCCGGCTATCCGTGCACCCCTCCGCGGGGTAATCCTAGTACAGAAAGTAAAATATACATACAACGGGTACATCGACCGCAACCAGGTCGTGCCCCAAAAAAATAATACAAACAGGCAGTGACGGCAGTCCACATGTCGGACGCTCGCCCCGCAATATCAAATGTACATATAAAACAAAACTGTACTACCACTGCAACCAGGCTATCCCCACGACCGATCCGCAACACCACAGCATAATCACAGAACATCAACGTGAAAGTCACGTTCGCAAATCCGTCTAACCGGGCTATAGCAGTTAGACAGGATTTACCGATCAAGTGACATTCACGGTCGCAGATATAATGTAAATACTGTGAAATAATGTGTTTAAAATATCCGATCGATCAAATTTTAACAAGTGGGCCCCCTTGTACTACTGTAGCACATCAAGAAATTCTGGGCCCAAAATTAATGTTCCAAAACCCCTATCTTAAGCCCAAAAGCCCACTGCAAAGAAATGACGTCATGAACCCACTTTCCTACGGCGGAACCGCGGCCAAATGGGGGTCAAGGCCGCGGTTCCGCGGTCGTACGGAAAGATCATGGCGCCAAATTTTTCCAGTTTTCTTACGACTATCAGTACATCAGTTTTCTACAACCTGAAAAAATTTTAGAGCCGGAAAAAATCGACAGAAAACTGATGCATGCAAAACGCGGATTTTGGAATTTTGGTCGATCGGATAAGTAAAACGCATTAGAACAAGCTAGGCAAGGTTAATGGCGTGGCTCTGATACCATGTTGCGCCACGGCAGCGCCCCGGCCGTCTATCCGAGGCCAAAATGCGGAATCAAAATTTTTCTTAACTTTAAACTGGCACTACCGCGGACAATATACCCGGATCGTAACCATTAACCGACACTAGCAATCAAGAGAAAGGGTGAGATATACCGAGTGATCCGAGTCCTCCGGTCTTCTCGTCATCGTCCCGATCTCCCGCGGAAACTCCGGTCGTCGCCTCCTTGCCGGAAGGGCACCACATCGTCTGCATCTTTTACGGGCTCCCACCTCAATGCCGAGGCAACTCGGGCACGAAGCTAGCTAGTCGACGTGCCCAAGGTTTGCTGTAGAAAGTGTATAGGCTATGTCTCACTTGGGTTTTGTTGCCTTGATGGAGGGATCGAAGGAATGAACTTTGGAGTGATGTGTGAAATTTAGTAGCAAGAAGAATGAGATGAAAATGAATTCTTCATACAAAATGAACCCTCTCCTTTTCTCTCCTCACTCCCAAAAATGTGTGGTCGGCCATGGACATAAGGAAATGGTGGAGGGAATTACATAACATATGAGGGAGGTGAGTGTAGGAGAACAAGGTGGTGACCACAACATAAAGCAAGTCTCACATCAACTCTCATCTCATTTCTAATCTCATCCAATCACAATAAAGCAAAGGAAAAGACTAAGAAAGTATCTCATGATTAATAACTATCATGATGCCACCAATATGCAAGAAACCCCTTCCCCAAATGTAATTTGCAAAACTGCAAATTACCCCCTCCATCAGAAAAGTCCGGCCGGGAAAGAACAAAGGAAAACCGGCCGGAACGGAATGCAAACTGGCAACTCCAGAAAACTGGTCCCGTAATAAATTACAGGAAAACCCCGACACTGTGCATACACACCCGCATCTGTATTCCGACCGGATACAAATGCAATGAGACAAAATCTACACTGTACTAAACTAGGATCCGGCTTAAACCAAAGCCGGCTAGTAATATCCGTTCGATCCTGATCGGACCCTGCCATATCTCCATACGGCCTCTACAGCGTTTCGCCCGAAAGCTTGAGTAACTGAAAGTGTGGTGGACTCTAAAGACTCGCCAATACTATGACTGTGGATTTAACCACTAGCACGTCAGAGGTATAAGCCAATACTTGACGGGCCACCAGCTATTGACCAAAAGGGACGTCGATGAGCGAACTCATCCTGACACCCTACTGAGCCTGTCAGTGACAATATCCGTACAGTCCGGTCCGTTCGTCTATGAGTATCGCATGTCGGGCCTAGGGGGTTGGTAAAAGTCAGACCCCCAAAAGCGGTACAAGTCGTGTCGGAGTGTAGCCCAGAACACCCTGAGATACTACTGGAATACTTACCAGTAAATCTCCTGCCTCGGCCGAGGGCTTTGTGTAATGGCTCTCCTAGACACAGCGCGACCTCACCCCCAATACCGGGAGAGACGAACCCCTGAAGATCCGCTCACTGCCTCCATATGGCTCGGGACTGTACCCAACTAAAACCTGTTTGCACGACTCCTTTGAGCCGTGGTAGGGTAGTAATCAAAGTACAGTGGGAACTCACACGAGACAAATGACGATCCCCAGGTCGATGAACTAACCTATACACATGTCACCAGGGAACTGCTATCTGACGTCAGGTATAAGACCAACTAGCATGTTCCCGGCGAGTCCTGCCCGGTATACTCATAACCCAATGAGCACCTGTATACATCTTAGGTGAACCAACTGACACCAGTGGCTTGTGAGACCGGCCACCGCCCCTCGTCGGGGTCTCGACTGTATACACTAGTCTACTCTGGAGAATCGATGCCCTGTCTCGAAACTCCCACGACTAGGGACCTTTTAAGGATGTGACCACCAGCTCTCACGTATATGATCGCCATCATACTGCTGGCAGTCAAGCAAGAATCCTAAGGGCTCTGTCAGCGTGTAATAGCGACCTGTAAGGTCACCTGAAGCAGTACACGATGATAAAGGTAAACCAGATAGCATACTATCATCTCGAGTAAGATTGTCCTACCGGGATAAGTCCTCCCTCAATCATTGCAATCACGTGTCTGTGATCCAATAATTGACTCTGAGGGCACTATCTCCAACATTCCCATTGGAATGTGGTGATTCAGATACTTCGATATTTGAATAATGCTCCAGGAAAGAGTAATGTATTCAGATCATGGACATTCTCGGGCAGCAGAATTCCCAGATACAGATTGGGTTGGCTCTCCATCTGATCGCAGACCCACTACAGGATATTGCGCATTTGTAGGAGGTAACTTGGTCTCCTGAAAGAGTAAGAATCAAGTGCAGTGTCTCATTCCAATGCAGAACCAGAATATCGAGCCATGGTGAACACTATCTATGAGCTTGTATAGCTCAGCTTCTTACTTGGAGAGCTTGGCTTTATGCCCACTTCTATGCGACCATACTGCGATAACATGGCAGCAATTTATATCACTTCGAATCTTGTATTCCATGAGTGTACAAAATACATCGAGGTTGATTGTCACTTTGTCCGAGAGATGGAAGCGGGGACCATTGACACTTCTTACGTTCAATCTATTCATCAATTAACAGATTTGTTTACGAAGCCTTTCGGAAGAAATAGTGCAATTTATTTGTACCAAGCTGGACATATATGATATGTATGTTCCAGCTTGAGGAGAGTGTTGGAATACATATGTTTGTATACGGGTTTCTAGTGTGTTCCAGAAACACGTCTTTATATAATTAGGCATTAAGTACGGATGTAATTGCATAATGACAATGCCCATATAAAGAGGAGGATAGGGCTAAGTCCCCAATCATCCAAATTCATTTCCCCCAAATCACTCTCATCTCTCTTTCTCTCACCTCCTCTAAACCTTAACCCGAATAACAAATACAACTACTTCAAAATTACCAGCAAGTTAGCTGGTTTAAGGTATTTGAAAATTTTTAAGTAATTTCAGTAGGCATGGGGAATATCCAAGAATAATGCCGGGTATTTTAAAATAGCACAGAATTTTAAGGCGTTTGTCTACAAAACCCAAAATTTTAAATAACAAGTTCAAAGACTTGCTCATTTTGAAAAGTTGTGCTTTTTTTTAAAAAAATTGTTAGTAAAACAAGATTTGATTTGATTTTTCGAAACAAGATTTTTGGGATTACACGATGAACGAAAGAATTTGCTTTTAAAAGTGCTATAGCTTATGATGCGGTTATAATCTATATTGGCAGCTTGAAAAGTCAACAATTTGATGATCAACACCTGCCATAAATCATGTCCTATAGACTAAAGTATAGATACAACAATTTTCATGTCGTTTGGCTACTCGTTACCCATTCATCTGGCATCGTAATATGTTCTATTGTCGGAAAATGGCTTGTTTTGCAATGCAAGGGTGAACGGTATCCAATTCACATGAAAATTTGCACATATTCAGGACATGATGATCAAGATTGCCGTTGTCGATCGCCGAAAAAATAAACTGAAGGGTGCTTATTAAAGCTTCTTATGTAGGCAATATCCTACCGTGCCACTTAATACTCTATTTTCTCTATATACACATCTACGTACATACAAAGATGCGTGTGTATAGTGAGCCAGAGTTGATCCTATAGGCCCGGGCCTAAACCAAAAAATTCACACAATTTAAAAATTGAATTATATTGACGATCTAAACCGTTCATATTGATCTAAATGGTCTTATACATAGGTACACAAAAAATTGCAGTTTCAAATCATTTGCATATATATCTAAAGGTTGCAAAATCAATGGTTTATAGAATATCGATAAACCATGAATTTTACTCTCCTTAAATCAACATGCAAATGTGTTCGAAACCACACAAAATTTGATGACTCATGTATTTGACCATTTAGATCAAGATCAATGGTTCGCATCATCAAACAAGTTCAAAAAAAATTAATTATTAGGCAAAGCATGGATTTCTTAGTTTAGGTCCCAAGCCTAAAGGATCCTTGATATATATACATATAGAAAGCTGATGATCAGATCGGGCCTCATTTTTTAAAATGTGGCCAACTTATATATATATATATATATATATATATATATATATATAATGGAGAAAAAAGACCCTAGGACGCTTTTCCGTCGGATGGCATCACAAAACTACACCCTCCATTTTATTCGACGATCTTTTTCATCTATAAATTTCTTCATCGTCTAATATGTTGACACAAAATTTCATGTGATTCAACTGCCTTTTCACAGTTGATTTAGCAATGTAAAAAGTTCTATTGTTCGTAAATCGTCATGAAATTTGGTATCGACATATTAAACGATGAAAATCAAGATGGACGGTACCGATCATCAAATAAAATGATGGCGGAAGATTTTTGACGCTACATGATGCAAAAGCCTCCTATAAAGCCTCTTTCCTCCATTATTCTCTCTCCATCTCTCTACACAGAGAGAATAATAGAGGATTGTTAGTTATATGTATGCCCTAGAGGTCATTACTGTACATGTGATGTATATTGTAGTGGATGCTTGAACATATATAGAGAGGACTTTCTTACTCGACATGATAGTATACTATCTGGTTGCACTTTATTTTAACGTGTACACTTATTGTCTCTCTATTATATGTTGATAAAGCCCTCAGGATGAGTACTTGACTACCAGGATTATGATGCAGATCATACTAGTGGGGACAGGGTGGTCGAAAAGTACATCCTTCAGATGTTCCTAGTCGTGGAAGTATTGAGACAGGGTATCGATACTCCAGAGTAGACTAGCGTATGCGCTTCTTGACCTATATGATGGGCGATGGATGATCCCACATCAATTGGTGTTTGACATCAGAGAAGGTATACGGGTGCTCACTGGAGACTGGGTACACTGGACGGACTCGCTGAGAACTTCTAGATGGTATTATACCTATCGTCAGATAGCAGTTCTCTGGTGACACTGGTACAGGTTAGTCTGTCGACCCGACATCGTCATAGAGTTGTGTGATTCCCACTGTGCTTTGATTTCCACAATACCACGTTCAAGAGATCGTGCAAAAAGATGGTTTTTATGTACAGTCCCAAGTCACATGGAGGCAATAAGCGATAGGAGGGGATTCGTCTCTCTCGGTATTGGAAGATGATGTTGCACTATGCTTGATTGGCCATAACAGAAAATTCCTGACCAGGATTGCTGAGATTTACTTGTAAGTATTATCAGTGGTTTCTCGAACCGATATGGACCTTACATCGGCATAACTTATCAGGCTATTGGGGTATGACGTTATACCACCCCCAAGCTGCGATATGCGACATATCTGACAAAGAGACCGAACTGTACGATAGTGTTACTGATTGAATTCGCAGAAGTATGAGCAGGCTTGCTTGTTGATTTTTTGATCGCTCAATACCCGGGTGGCCGTTACGTTTACCAAACGGCTTGCGGCTTGTGGGTGTTTGATATGATCATCAGCTACTGCCAGCGTATTGACGAGTCTTTAGAGTCCTACACAGAGGTTTCCTGGTTTATGCGAAACGAAGTAGGAGCACATATGTGATATGTGCGGGACCGAGATTAATACGAGTATGTGATACCGTATTCTATTCTTGCGATATGTGATATCGATCGGTTATATGAGATATAGCCGGGTTGTCGGATCAAGTGTTGATTCGATAAGTTGATTCATATGATATTGGTCGGTTGTATGTGATACAGCCGAATTATTAAATCAAGTGTTGATTTAATAATTTAATGTATAATTATATATTTGATATATTGAATTACATTAACTAATATTAACTCACTTAAACATTTCTTTTTCTCACTAGTGTACACTTGGTATATATGTGATATATATTAATGTATATTATTTTATGGCATGCTTATGCCACATGCTACATGGGTATATGAGACTCACACCATGCTTATAATAATGATAAGGTTTCATTTATTTAAAGTAATTCAATATAGTTGGAAATTGTCATGCTTGGAAGCTTGAAGAAGTTTGAAGCATCTTTAACTTAGTCCACTAGTTTTGTTTTACTTGTAGATATTTATTAACCTAACCATTATTGTTAGCCATGGTTTATTCTCTACATGAGTTAGTGTATGACACTAACTCAGTTAGTGTATGACACTAACTCACCCATAGTTGCTATTCTGACCTCATGAGTTTCATTCTCATCTCAACTTCATCTTCTTCTTCCTCATGGAAAAGCTTTCTAGCTTTTCAAATGGTGATGAAATATTATGAGAAAAATTAATCTAAAAAGAGCTCAATTCCTACTCCATCATCATCTACTATATTAGCCATTTAGTTTATAGAGTGTTTGCTTCACTAATCTACCATTAGTGAAGAGGTGGCATGAGCTTGAGTCTCATCGACGTAGATCATTTTCGGCCTCGAAGACTTCGAGTAAGCTCATTCATTTCTTCATGTGAACCATTACTAGAGTTCGTGTGTTCACTACTTGGAGCGAAAGGACTACTACACGGAGCTTTAGAAGTGAATGACCGGTCTACAAAGGTTGTATTTCTCATTCACTTAGTATGTAAAGATATTTGCATGTTTCGCCTAAATCTCTATTTAAGATTCTAGGTTAGGGTTCTTTAGTACGGCAAAAATTTGAATTTGGCATAGACAATGCTTTCCGAAACCTTTGCTGCCGCCCTACGGAACCCTACAGAGCCAACCTAGAGATTTAAACGATGTTTGTTAGATTACGAAACCGAAACAACTCCAAAACACCCGATATACAATCCTAGTTTCTGTCGAATTTTAAATGACGTCTAACAATTTTTTTAGCAACTGCAGAATGTTGTATGTGATATAACATGAACACTGTTGAAAATTCGCCCCTCTTGCCGGAATTTGGCCAGCCACATTGCTCCCAAAACCGGCCTGTTCGGTTTTAGTTCATTGTTTCGGGTTGAAATTACTAGGGTGTTCCAGTCTCTGGGTTTTTGTATTTCAGGTGTTGCTTGATTTTACTAAATTTGCATGTGATGTTAACTTTCTGCAAAGGCAAGTCGGAGTGTTTCGTAGTCGTAATTCTAACATCTATTCGAGTTATTTAGGCGACGTTAAAAAGTTCAAACGGATATCAATAACTCATATTTTCCCTCGCTGGAAATTTTCCAAGAGTTGGATTTTTTCCAAGTTTAAAATCTTCAGAAAATCATGCAAGCGATTCTATGGACCCTCTAGAAGAACGATACTCAAACTCGACTTTTTGGATCGCGGAACCGCGGTCATACCCTAGGGTTTGGGGCAGTTCCACGGCGACATGAGTGAGGCATGGGTCGGCCCTTCTACGGATGGTTCATAGATGAAGTGGCATGTTCTGGGTATTTTTAAAACTCCGCTCAAGTGTTGAGCTCTTTGGAAAATTTTGGGTGTTTGTTGATTCAATCGAAAAGTTTAATATCGTCTAGCTATCTGTGATTGTGATACAATATTTGGGATCCACAATAATTAGTTATGAGATAACTAGTTTGAATTTTATAAATCTAGCAATTCAGTCTCATTTGATCGGTTGCCACGGGATTTTGACATTGATCAAAAGTCCGTCGCAATTACGTAATGTACGCGGATATTGGCCGGGTAACCTTACTAGATAGCCACGGCCCATAGCCCCGACCAAGTGACTGTAGGAGAACCCCGTCGCCAAAAGCACCCGTTCGGGTGCTCACGGCTGCGGTGTTCGGCCTTAGTGCACTTCATCAACGGCATCGGGGATGCGGCCATCTACTAAAGTTTCGGACGAGCATTCAATCAGGTTATCGGAAATCTTGTTGAATTACCCGACGGGTTATTGGAAAGTGCTTTCAATATTGAGACTAAAATGCGGGGTTTATAATTGTTAGGCATGTGATGTCTAAAGAATTCATTTGGTTGGACATAAAATCCAAAGTATGTGATACATTGGGTTTATGATGTCTAAGATGGATGCGGATTCTAATTGTTATAGTTTTTCACTTTCTTTTCTGCGACCGTAAGTGTAATATGTGGTGTATCGCCGGTTTCGGTGATATATGTCAATGACAATTGGGATACGCATATTTACTTATGTTGATGACATGTGTTCTTATGTGTTGCTGTGATATGTTATATTGGATCGTCGTGTTTTGAATAGCCGGGGGTTTTTATGTGAGATGAGGGTTTTATTTTCATTCATGTAAAATTCAATATATGTAATATTCTTTTATTGGGACACTTCCAAGTAGAGGATGATTGTTGGATATAGTGCCCTCGAAGTCAATTATTGGATCGCGGGTACGTGATTGCAATGATTGAGGGAAGATCTATACCGGTAGGACAGTCTTACTCGAGATGATAGTATGCTATCTGGTTAGTCTTTATCATCATGTACATGTTGATATAGCCCATAGGATTCTTGCTTGACAGCCAGCAGTATGATGCGATCATATACGTGGGAGCTGGGGTCTATAAACACATCCTTAATATGTCCCTAGTCGTGGGAGTTTCGAGACCGGGCATCGATACTCTAGAGCAGACTAGTGTATACAGTTCGAAACCCTGACGAGGGGCGGTGGCCGGTCTCACAAGCCACTGGTGTCAGTTAGTTCACCTAAGATGTATACAGGTGCCCATTCGGTTATGAGTACACCGGACAGGACTCGCTGGGAACCTGCTAATTGGTATTATACATATTGTCATATAGCAGTTCCCAGGTGACATGTGTACAGGTTAGTTTGTCGACCTGAGATCGTCATTTGTCTCGTGTGAGTTCCCACTGTGCTTTGATTATTACCCTACCACGGCTCAAAGGAGTCGTGCAAACAGGTTTTAGTTGGGTACAGTCCCGAGCTACATAGAGGCATTAAGCAGATCGTCGGGGATTCGTCTCTCTCGGTATTGGGGGCTGATGTCGCACAGTGCACGGGTGGCCATCACCAGAAAACCTTGGCCAATGTAGTCGAGAATTACCGATCCTAGATCGGTAGTTTCTTAGGTGGTGATGGGTTTCATACCGACACGAATTATCGCGTTGTTAGGGGTCTGACTTTATCCACCCCCTAGACCCGATATGCGATACTCATAGACGAACAGACCGGACTATACGGATATTGTCACTGTCAGGCTCAGTAGGATTTCAGGATGAGTTCGCTCATTAGATTCCCTTTCTTTCAATACATGGACAGCCGTTACGTACAGTTAGTGTCACTGACGTGCTTGTGGTTAAATCCACTGTCAGCGTATTGATGAGTCATTAGAGTCCCCCACAGACAGTTTCCCAAGTTCGGGCGAAACGTTGTAGAGGCCGTATGGTTTTATGGCAGGATTCAAACACACACGTGCACTTGTGCACGTATCATGGTTCGGACAGATAATACTAGTTGGTTTTGGTTTAAGCCGGATCCTAGTATTATATTGTGTTGGAATACTTTTATCTCATTGCATTCGTATTCAGTCGGAATACGGATGCGGGTATGTATATACAGATGATAGGTAATCTCGTAACTCGTTACGGGATTGCTTTTGGAGTTGTCAATTTTTAGTCTTCCTTTTTAAAACATTTGCTTAATGGAAATTGTTAGCAAACTTTCTTTGGCCTTATTTCATTCATGTTATTTTTCCTTTGCTAGCATATTTCGATTTTGGGCTGTGGGAATTTGGTGAGGTGGCATGGGCTAATTTGATGTGATGAGGTGGCTGATTATTTTTGGAGTGGGTAGGATTTTTATGGTGTGGAATTTTGTGGCTCATTTATTAGGCATGGTCCATTTTCTTTTCCCAGGCTGAATTCGTGGGAAGCATGGGGTCTTGATTGAGGGAGAAATATATTGTTGCTTGATTAATTGTGATAGAGAGCCCAGAGAGCACTTCTTGCTTTGGCCAAGCTCATTCTTTTGCAAGCAAAAATTTCTTCCTTTGCAAAATTCATGTGCTCACTTCATTCCATCTCCATGGCAATTTCATTTACCATCACCCAATAGCTTGGGTGTCTTGAGACAAAGTATTCTACACTCTCTACTTCAATCTTGGACATGTCGGCTAGCAAACTTCATGTTCGAGTTGCTTCAGTTTGAAGCGGGAGCCCGTATAAAGATTCCTCGATATGGTGCCACTTCGACAAGCGAGACCGGAAGGCGAACTTCGTCAGGGCAGCCGCGACAAGCATGGGACGGAGATTGAAGACCGAAGGACACGGATCGATCGGTATAATTTCTGAAACACTTTAGTAGTTAGCTAGTTAACGGTTAATGGAACGATCCGGGTAAAGGTTATGGTAGCGTCAAGTTTTGTAAAAAGTTTTTGTTCCGCCTTTGGTCTCGGATTGACGGCCGGGACGATGCCGTAACCCAACATGGTATCAGAGCCACTCATTAACCGTAAACTAGCTTGGTTAGACAATGTTAAAATATCGAAACCGAAACAAAAACCCAAACACCGCCACTGAATTAGCAGTTTCTGTTGCTTTTCAAAGTGTCTAGAAAAATTATTTAAACATGTACAGAAGATTACTCAAAAGACCACAAGACCACACCCCAAAGACGGCCCAAAGACTCAAATATAGTAAATAAAGAAGGTGGTAAGACCCTTGCAGAGTTCCCAAACAGCCTCCCCTCGGATTTTGGCCGAGCTCAACCTCACAAAAACCGAGGTCGCCGGCCAGATGATCTCCTATGGGGATTATTTTTAGGATGTTGTCTTGTCTCTGTGGTTTTAGTTCGGTGGTGTTGTTTGTGTAGCCCAATTTGGATAAAGTTTTATCAGGTTGTTTGGGCTATTCAGGGATTATTTCGAATTCGATATTTTCTAACATTGTTTAAAATTTGCAGTGCATTACATTTCTATCTGTGACCGTGAATGTCATTTGATCGGTAAATCTTGTCTAATCGCTATAGTCCTTTTAGACGGATTTGCGAACGTGACATTTACGTTGATATTCTGTGTTGTGCTGTGATATTGCGGATTTGTCGTGGTGGATAGCTTGTGTGCAATGGTAGTGCAGTTTGGATTTATTTGTACATTTGCTATTGCGGGGCGAGCGTCCGACATGTGGACTGCCGTCACTGCCTATTTGTATATTATTCTTTTAGGGCACAACCGGGTTGAGGTCGATGTACCCGTTGTATATATTTTCTTTTCTGTACTAGGATTACCCCGCGGTGGAGTGCACGGATAGCCGGGTTCTAGAGGACAACGGGCCCACATCTCATGGAGTTGAGACGGAGGGGGCTTCACTTTAGAATTGGCGGGTTATTCGCCGCACTCGTAGGGGTATAGGTTGACCCAAGGAGGGGTGCTCAAGTTACCGGATTCTATGAAGTGCTGGATGGTCCATTCACTTTGCTGAAGGGGCTGTCTCGCTTCAGGTTTTGGCGGGTAACTTGCCGCACTTGTAGGGGTCTAGGTTTCATTGCACGGGCTATCCACACGACCAGGGGAATGTCGGGTTTCATTTGCGGCTCAAAGGAAACCCGGGGCTCCTAGATTATCTGTATTGTTCTGTGATGCTTATTACTTTTCTGTGATGTTGCATTTATCACGCCTGGAACGATTATTATATGTTGATATATATACTAGTAGATGTTGTATATGTTTTACACCCGCGCTAGTCCAGTCCCCGATCTGTTGTTAGTTAAGTAACCTAACGGGTGATGGCAGGACCCAGTGGCGAATGCGGATGGCATATACGTAAATTATATTTTCGTTCTTTTGTGGTGTGATTAATTGATGGGACTGGATTGATTCTTATCAATGCAAGGATAAAACAAACCTATTTGATGTTGTTGGAACCAATTTTTCGAAAACTGATATTACAAGGACGTTTCCTTTTGCTTTGCACAGTGGTATTCAGTTTGGAATATCCTGCACCTCATTCGACGAGACAAGGGCCAAGATCCCTTCATCGGGAGTGACCCCTTGGACAGAAGTTTGCGTCAGGGTAATAACTTCACTATAGTCGATTACTTTTTGCTTTGCATCGTGGTATTCAGTTTGGAATATCCTGCACCTCATTCTACGAGGAAAGAGCCGAGATCCCTTCACCGGGAGTGATCTCTTTAGCAAAGGTTTTCGCCACTATATTTTTATAAAACCACTTGGATTCCTTCAACGATATCAAGTTCATTATGTTAAAGGTTTTTCGCCAAAAACCAGCCGTAGCCCTCCGTCATTTCAGATTAGTATTGCTTAGTATTCGTGCTACGTATGTCGTGCTCAGCCAAGGCGTAGTGTGCGGTAGCTCTGTAATGCTTTTTTGTTGCATGAATATGCGATTGGTTAGGACAGTCGTGCGGTCATTTTGGCTCAGTCAAGGACTCGTGCGGGTGGGTCTAATGCAATCAAGATAATGACGGGTTGAACTTGACTAGGATCCTTTGATATGTTGGCTCAGTCAAGGTCACTTGGGTCCTAGGGGTAAAAATCACATCGGGAGTTTCAAACATACAAGAAACTTGCCAGGCTTGCGCATACCTTCTGGAGTGTGGTGGCTTGAGTGGCTTCCACCAAGTTATCGTGCGATGATAGTTGGATCCCGATTCCCACTGATGAGTAGGATTACTCATCGGGTGATTCCGATTAATTCTCCTTTTAGGTTTGGAGGAGAATTCGAGGATACAGTGGAAGACATTCAGGTTAGAGTGCACGCAGAGTGTTTCCTTTCTCTCTTTCTTTGACTGCGACCATGACCCGACCCTAGACTATAACTCAGTGACCAAGTTAACCGAACTTTTTAAAACACTAGCTTTTGGATTGTCTGAGTTGCATACATCATTGCCACTCCTTCTTTTACCCTTTGAGTTTCTCCAGAACACCCCGTATTACTACGAACGTCCACTTCCATTGGATAAATCCATCGTATAGTTATATACGAACTCGAAGGATCTTTTTCGAGGATGGATTCTGGTTCTGGAGAGAATGAATAGGACTATTCAGTTGTCTTTTCCTTTTACATTCTCTCAGGTTGTGAGGGCTCCTAGGATTAGAAGAGGGTACGCCTATTACGCTTATTGGATAGTCTTCTTCCAAACCATAGGCAAGTGCCGAAAGGTAGGGAATGAAGAAAACCAATTAGCCTAAGTTGGGTGTACAGAAGGTAATAAGTAAAGACAAATAAAGGGATTAGAAAGAGGGCAAAGTAAATTACAACTGCTATTCATGACCAAACCAAGTCTTTCAACGCCACTCCTACTTCACCTTTGTATTTCTCCAGAACACCCCGTATCACTACAAACATCCGATCCTTTTAGATAAATCTATCGTATGGTTATATACGAACTCGAAGTAACTTTTTCGAGGATGGATTCTGGTTCAGGAGAAATAGAATAAGGATTATTCAGTTGTCTTTTATCCTTACCTTCTCTCAAGTTGCGAGTACTCCTAGGATTAGGATAGTACACCTATTATGCTAATTGGATAGTTTTCTTCCAAACCATAGGCTGGTGCCGAACGGTAAGGAAGGAAGAAAACCATTTAAGCTTAACGAAGGTGTACAGAAGGTAACGACCAAAGACAAATAAAGGGATTTGGAGAGATAGCAAAGAAATATACGGTTACAGTCGTGAATCTAATAATGGAAGAGGCATTACTACGAATACTCGGATACCTCTTCGAAACATTTTCATGTTTCAGTTTCACTGTGCATTGTTAATAGAAAACTTATTTCCCAATTAGACCCTTGCTCCAGGGTATGTATTTACCAGGTTTGATTCTCACATCTGTATAGTTTTACAGATGATGAGTGGGAGTAAATTATTGGGAATTGGGTGATCATCCTCACTATATCGGAATCCGTTGTAATTGGTGATATTTGAGAAAATCGCTTGGGTATAGTTTTCAACCTACGACGCACGGAGTTTGAGTTATTCAACTCAGCGGACTTGTACAAAGTATTGTATGTTGGCCAGTGTCCATTAGGACAAAGGGGTTGGTCCTCGTACTATATTCTGTTTACTTGTGGCTTCTCAAGTTTTGGACAAGTGTTTCGTAGAAATACAAGGTCCAAGTTTGAGAAGTTATAGGTCCAAGAATAAAGTAGAGAACCAGGTGTCGCAAGTGTCGGGATTCTTCAAGGTGATCGAAGATGTAGATACTTGTATGAGGTATTCAGTTGATAGTAATAATCTTGAGAAACTTGTTTCTCTTTCAGGTTACTCATAATTGAACGCACTCTAAGTTGAGTAATGATGATCGGTCTCTTTCCATTTAGTTGACATGCACTGGAGACAGCTGCATGATTTGAATCTGGTTGCAATTAAATTAGTGTCTTTGTTTCTATATTAGATATATATAGAATCAATTTATATCTTAACGATGTTAAGGTATAGGGAGTCGTCTGGCTGATGCTTAAAACCAGAATCTGGATAAACTCAAGGCACGTTTCAGTAATGGCTGTTTGTGGGTTATCCCGGGCTTTGACGAGGGTTAACTTTCTACAATCAGGAAGATCAATATTTATATTATTCTTGACTCGCCACAGTTTTTGTAAAATGGATTTTTCCAGAAAACAGAAGTGGGAGTATGGGAGAACTGGAGGTGATTCCAGAACCACAGACGATTACTGAAAATTTAATAAGACCAAAAGATTCAATCAGGTTTGACATTCCATTAGTCACTCTGCATATATGATGGGTAACCTCAGGCACCCGAGAGATACTCTGGTAGCCTCAAGCAAGGTGACAGGGAGGTTCTTGTTTATCCAGACTTGACACTACTGCTGTTCCAGACTATGAGACCAGGCAGGAGGATGAGTATAGCGTCGTTCTAAACTAGATTTAGAAGTGCAGGTATATATGATTCTGCCAGAGGGTTGTTGTAGTCAGTGGGAGCTGCGGAAGCATAGTGGACAAGAAGCTTATGTCTATTTATAGACTAAAGCAGATATAGCGAGATAGATCTATTTTTGATGTGACAGTCATAAGTTTTGACTTCATCAGAATAAGGAATGGATCTGTTAAGAAGGTAGTAGGGTGTCATGTCCTGGTATTTGGATAACATACACAGAGTAGGAAGTAAAATTCCTATACTACGATCGGTTATACTATGATTGTCACACAGTGGTTTCTACACATAGGATATGGATATTATATCAGGCATTCTGGTTACTAGATCTATAGTTTTAGATCTAGATTTGGGTAGTTTCCTAATCTGGGTACTTAGATGGTATTCTAAAGATATTTAGAATGGACGACTCCTGGCATGGTGGTGTACCTGCAGGTATGGAGTCACCCTCTCTAAACGTGTCTTGCAGACTAAAAGGGAGAGGGATGTGCATGATTGGCATATCACTTGCTTAGGCAATTGAGTCAATCATGAGATGCCAAGTACCACACCAGATGTTTTTGCACTGGATGCAATAAGTCATGATATTAATCCAATCCTGGAGAAACGTTAGGAAGCAGTTTTAGAACATAAGTAAATGTTTTAGGGATTTGATAACGACAGCCTCCTTTGGGAGACGGTTATCATTCCAGGCTTCCAAGATGACTTAGATGACAGAGTGACTGTCAGAGTTACAGTTTTCCCTCTGACGAGGGGCAATAGTTTGGACAGGCCTGTGGGAAGCATGGTGCAGGATGCTGATTAAATTCAGTTAACGATCCAGTATAAGAAGTTTGGATTTGGAGTTCTTTTATGAACTAGGTCCCATCAGATATCCAGACATATTCTAAGACAGGTATTGCTCATTTCGGGAAATGGCTTTCTTTGCAAATTTGAGATTAAGAAAGACATGTAAAGAAACATCAGGACAGATCCACTCACTGAGGCTATTTCTCGAACGCAATAGTTTTACAAACGAGCTTTGTGAAACTGATTAGTAGAGGAGTTGGATGTTCGGTACCACACGGGCTGTGAGTATGCGACATCGCAATAATTAGCCTTAAGTGCAAGTGGGAGATTGTTGGATATAGTGCCCTCAAAGTCAATTATTGGATCGCGGGTACGTGATTGCAATGATTGAGGGAAGATCTATACCGGTAGGACAGTCTTACTCGAGATGATAGTATGCTATCTGGTTAGTCTTTATCATCATGTACATGTTGATAGAGCTTATAGGATTCTTGCTTGACAGCCAGCAGTATGATGGCGATCATATACATGAGAGCTGGGGTCTATAAGCACATCCTTAATGTGTCCCTAGTCGTGGGAGTTTCGAGACCGGACATCGATACTCCAGAGCAGACTAGTGTATACAATTCGAGACCCTGACGAGGGACGGTGGCCGGTCTCACAAGCCACCGGTGTCAATTAGTTCACCTAAGATGTATACAGGTGCTCATTCGGTTATGAGTACACCGG
Organism: Agapanthus africanus; assembly: GCA_030015575.1. NCBI lineage: Eukaryota > Viridiplantae > Streptophyta > Magnoliopsida > Asparagales > Amaryllidaceae > Agapanthus > Agapanthus africanus. Next base: position 236,609,293 of record JASDDO010000004.1, read on the forward strand.
ACAGAACTCGCCGGGTACCAGCTAGTTGGTATTATACCTATTGTCAAATAGCAGTTCCCAGGTGACATGTGTACAGGTTGGTCTATCGACATGAGATCGTTATTTGTCTCGTGTGAGTTCTCACTGTGCTTTGATTACTACCCTACAACGGCTCAAAGGAGTCGTGCAAACAGATTTTAGTTGGGTACAATCACGAGCCACATGGAGGCAGTGAGCGAATCGTCGGGGATTCGTCACTCTCGGTATTGGGGTTGATGTCGCACAGTGCACGGATGGCCATCACCAGAAAACCTTGGCCAATGTAGTCGAGAATTACCGATCTAGGATCGGTAGTTTCTCAGGTGGTGATGGGTTTCATACCGACACGAATTATCGTGTTGTCAGGGGTCTGACTTTATCCACCCCCTAGACCCGATATGCGATACTCATAGACGAACAAACCGGACTGTATGGATATTGCCACTGTCAGGCCCAGTAGGGTTTCAGGATGAGTTCGCTCATCAGAGTCCCTTTCTTTCAATACATGGGCAGTCGTTACGTACAGCTAGTGCCACTAACATGCTTGTGGTTAAATCCACTGCCAGCGTATTGATGAATCATTAGAGCCCCCACAAACAGTTTCCCAAGTTCGGGCGAAACGTTGTAGAGGTCGTATGGTTTTATGGCAGGGTTCGAACACACACGTGCACTTGTGCACGGTCATGGTTCGGACAGATAATACTAGTTGGCTTTGGTTTAAGCCGGATCCTAATATTATATTTGTGTTGGAATACTTTTGTCTCATTGCATTTATATTCAGTCGAAGTACGGATGCAGGTATGTATATACAGATAAAGGGTAATCTCGTAAGTCGTTACGGGATTACTTTTGGAGTTGCCAATTTTTTAGTCTTACTTTTTTAAACATTTGCTTAATGGAAATTGTTAGCAAACTTTCTTTGGCCTTATTTCATTCATGTTATTTTTCCTTTGCTAGCATATTTCGATTTTGGGGTGTGGGAATTTAGTGAGGTGGCATGGGCTAATTTGATGTGATGAGGTGGCTGATTATTTTTTGAGTGGGTAGGATTTTTATGGTGTGGAATTTTGTGGCTCATTTATTAGGCATGGTCCATTTTCTTTTCCCAGCCTGAATTCGTGGGAAGCATGGGGTCTTGATTGAGGGAGATATATATTGTTGCTTGATTAATTGTGATAGCTAATCACTTCATCAAATATCCCCAGAGAACACCTCTCCCTTGGCCGAGCCCAGAGAGGTTTGGCCAAGCTCATTCTTTTGCAAGCAAAAATTTCTTCCTTCGCAAAATTCATGTGCTCACTTCATTCCATGGCAACTTCATTTACTATCACCCAATAGCTTGGGTGACAGTATTCTACACTCTATCTACTTCAATCTTGGACATGTCGGCTAGCAAACTTCATGTTCGAGTTGCTTCAGTTTGAAGCCGGAGCCCGTATAAAGATTCCTCGATGTGGTGCCACTTCGACAAGCGAGACCGGATGGCGAACTTTGTCGGGGCAGCCGCGATAAGCATGGGACGGAGGTTGAAAACCAAAGGACACGGATCGATCGATATAATTTCTGAACTACTTTGGTAGTTAGCTAGTTAACGGTTAATGAAACGATCTAGGTAAAGGTTATGGTAGCGTCAAGTTTTGTAAAAAAAATTGTTCCGCATTTGGTCTCGGATTGACGGCCGGGACGCTGCCGTAACCCAACAATGATGTCATCATTGATGTATATTATTTACTTTTCCGTATTAGGATAGACCCAAGGTGGGGAGCACAAGTAACCGGGTTCTTGGGTCCAGTGGGAGACCATCTCGAGGAGTCGAGACCGGGTCTCCTAACTCTAGAATTGGGAGGGTTGCTTACCGCTCTCGTAGGAGTCTAGGGATGTGGGTTTGGCTATTCATCACGACCATGGAATCCGCGTTTTTTATTGGCTTAATTAAAACACAGAATTCCTAGTATATCCAATATTCAATGTGTTCTTCTGCTGCTGATATTGTGTGATGTGATCACTTGATATTCTGAGACGAATGCTTATATTATATATATATATGATATATAATAAATATTGATGCTTTCATTTCTTCTGTGATGCTTAGGAAGCATAATTGATAAGAATTCATTAATGAGATTAATGAAATAAAAGAAATCTAAAGATGATGTAGAATCTTATTTTAAAAACTGGTAGTTCTAGTTCTTGCTTTGCATAGCAGTATACCTTGTAGAATATCCAGCACCTTATTCGATAAGGAAAGAGCCGGGATAACTTCACCGGGAGTGATTTCTTTAGCAAAACCAGGAAAAGCCTTAAAAACACTCATTTTCAAAATCACTCGATTCCGCAACGATATCAAGTTCATTACGCAAAAGGTTTTCTTAAAAACCTGTCGTAACCCTCCGTCATTTCAGATAAGTACTACTTAGTATTCGTGCTACGTTTGTTGGCTTGCGTCAAGGCGTAGTGTGCGGTAGCTAACTAGTGCTTATCTACCGCATACGATGCGATTGGATTAGGGTAGTCGTGCGACTTTGTTGGCCTGCGTCAAGGGTCGTACGGGTGGGTTTAATTCAAATATGAAATGTACGGGTTGAACTTGACTAGCGGACTATAGTTTGTTAGCCTGCGTCAAGGTCATAGGACGCTAGGGGTAAAATATTATCGAGAATTTCAAGTGTTGAAATTTGCAATGAGATTGCATTCTATGAGATAGTTGGATCCCGATACCCACTGCGAGTAAGAGTTACTCCTGGGAGAGTTTTACACATTACAATTAGCCGATCAAGCAGGTCTAGAAAGATGTTAATGGGGTTACGCCCCTGGAAAAACTATGTTTATTTTAATTAGGTTCGTGCGAAAGCACGGGGAACCTCCCTCAAAGTACCAACACTGGCCTGACCGAAAGATTGGCGAACTTGTAGTGTGTAATTAATTCCGGCTAGTCTTACCTTTTAGGGTTTGAAGGAAGATTTGATAAAAACAGTGGGAGACGTCCTGATTAGATAAAATAGTAACCAATCTGATCTTGCAAGAGCGCACGCAGAGTGTTTTCTTCTCTCTCCTGGTAGCGACCATGTCACGCCTTAATCAAGATAATAATATGGATGTATTAACCGAACATGGTTAATATACTGAGCTAGGGAACGTTGATTCCGCTTTATCTTTTAACCGTTATAGGTCCGAGTAGGAAATAGGGAAATATCTGGATTTCCACGCAACCCAAACGAGGAATAAGCATGGTAAATACATTGATTCTGAACAAATGTTATTAGATACCGAACCTGATATAGAACATTACATCAGTTTCTTTATTAAGTTAAAAAAGAATATAATTTTGTATTAGAAGATAATATTATGAACATTTTCCTGAATCAAGAGTTGATTGGATCAGGCGCGTTATGTAATGGCATATACGTTCTAAATCAAACTACAGTTCAAAATATATAGAACACATACAAGAGGAGTAGTTCAGAAATGAACGAATCCTTCTTGTGGCATTGTAGACTATGTCATATCAATACGACACGACCAGCTAAGTTACATAAGGATGAATATGAGAATCTGTTCGAATTTTCATCTCATGATACTTGCTAGTCTTGTCTCAAAGGTAAAATGACCAATACTCCATTTACTGGAAACAGAGAAAGAGTTGATGAACTCTTGGGACAGATACATGATGTATACGGTCATATGTCTATAAATGCCAGGGTTGGTTCTTAGCACTTCATTATATTCACTGATCTTCTCTCAGGATTCGGACATATGTTCCTGTTGAAACACAAGTCTGAAACTTTTTAGAAATTCAAGGAATATAAGCTTGAAATTAAGAACCAGACGGGTAGAAGTATTAAGTCCTTCGATATGATCGAGGAGAATACTTGCGCATAGAGTTCCTGGAGTTTTTAAAAGGAGAATGGAATTCTCTCTCAGCTTACTCCTTCGTATACACCACGGCACAACGGTGCATCGGGGCGGAGGTATCGCATCCTATGAGATATGGCGCGCTCTATGATGAGTATTGTTGAGTTACATGTTTTCTCTTGGGTGTTATGCACTTGAGAAGCTGCATACCTATTGAATGGGGTTCTATCCAGATCAGTGCCTACCACTCCATATGAGATATGGTATGGGAAAAGACCATGTCTTAAACGAGTTAAGATATGGGGTTGTCCGGCCCATGTTGAAAAACAAAATCCGGACAAGTTCGAGACAACATCAGTTCTGTAAGTTTGTTGGATATCCCAAACATTTGCGAGAGAATATTTTCTACCACACTGAGGAGCAAAAGATGTTTCGTTTCTCAGCATGCCACCTTTTTAGAAAAGGAATTTCTTGTGAAGAAATTTATGGACATGAGGTAGAACTGGAAGGAATTCCAGCTGGACAAACTAACAGCTAATGATTTGGTAAAACCAAAGGATTCAATAGTCTCCAACGAACCTCAGCCTCTTCGCGAATCTGGTAAGGTTTCTCATCCACTTGAGAGATACTACGGTCTTCTCGGTGACAGTGTAAGCGATGAATGCATCATGGTAGATGATGGCCCAACTAGGTTCATACAGGCCATCACAAATGGAGACTTCGTGAAATGGTTGGATGCTATGCGATCAAAGATGGAATCCATATACACCAACAAAGTACGACTTTGAACATTGCACCTGAAGGGGTAAAACCCATTCGGAGCAAATGGATCTTGAGAAGATTCTTGGTGTAGATGGAAAAGTTGAGACTTTCAAAGCTAGATTTGTAGTAAAAATCTATCGTCAATAACCAGGTGTGGTTTATGATGAAATATTTTCTCCAGTGGCTATGCTTAAGTCCATCAGGATTAAAGCACGAATCGCGGAGTTGGAAGATTTGTTTTGATGTGGCAGTCAAAGAGTTTGACTTCATAAAAAAGGTAGATGAACCTTGTATATACAAGAAGGTTGTAGAGAGTAAGGTTGTCTTCCACGTATTATACGTAGATGACATACTCTTGATAGGAAATGGTTTCTTATGCTACACTCGGTCAAGCTCCTCTTATCACGAGGATTCTTCATGGAAGATCTGGATGATACCTAGTACATCTTGTAGATTATGATCTATGGTGATAGATCTAATTGGATGTTGGGAGTGTCCTAAATCCAGGTACATTAACACCGTACTAAAGGGGTTTAGTATGGAAGATTCTAAGCGTGGTGGTTCGCCCACTTACTCATGAATCACTCTCTCCAAAAAGATGTCTTCCGAGACTGATTTGGAGAGAGCTCGCATGCAAGGGATACCCTATGCTTCGTCGGTAGGCTCTATCATGTATGTGATGTTATGTACCAGACCAGATGTAGCTAACTCACTAGGTGTAGTGATCAGAAATCAATCGGATCTTGGGAGAATCATTGGACAACTATGTAGGACATTCTTAAGTACTTGAGAAGCACTAAAAAGATGTTCTTGGGGTTTTGGTAACGGTGAACTCCAGTAAGAATCCTTACCAATTCGAGCTTCCAGAGTGATAAGGTCGACTGAAAGTCGGTCACAGGCATTGTCTTTACCCTCAGTGGAGGACGGTATGTTGGAAGAATTTCAAGCTAGATACCATGGCATACTAGACGATAAAGGCTGAATACATCGCTACCAACGATGCTACCAAAGAGGTTGTCTGGGCATTTCTTGTTCATGAGATGAACAAAGTTCCTACCATTGAGCGTCCAATAACGGTTATTGTGACAATAATGGAGTTGTGGCTTTGACCTAGGAACACCGGTCCAATCAGCGATCCAGACATATTCTGAGGACAATATCACCTGATCATGGAGATGGTTGATCTCCAAGGGATCGAAGTAAGAGTTGACGCGAAGGATAACACGGCGGATCCACTCACAAAGGCCTTACCCTAGAAAGACTTCTATAGGACGTTGAGTATGAGATATTGCAACAAATGGTCTTAATGCAAGTGGGAAATTGTTAGTTATATGTATGCCCTAAAGGCCATTACTGTACATGTGATGTATATTGTAGTGGATGCTTGGACATATATAGAGAGGACTTTCTTACTCGACATGATAGTATGCTATCTGGTTGCACTTTATCTTAACATGTACACTTATTGTCTCTCTATTACATGTTGATAAAGCCCTTAGGATGAGTACTTGACTACCAGGATTATAATGCATGATGCAGATCATACTAGTGGGGACAGGGTAGTCAGTAAGTACATCCTTCGAATGTTCCTAGTTGTGGGAGTATCGAGACAGGGCATCGATACTCCAGAGTAGACTAGCGTATGCGCTTCTTGACCTATATGATGGGCGATGGATGGTGCCACATCCATTGGTGTTTGACATCAGAGAAGGTATACGGGTGCTCAGTGGAGATTGGGTACACTAGACGGACTCGCCGAGAACTCCTAGATGGTATTATACATATCGTCAGATAGCAGTTCTCTGGTGAAACGTGTACATGTTAGTCTGTCGACCCGAGATCGTCATAGAGTCTTGTGTGATTCCCACTGTGCTTTGATTTCCACCATACCACGTTCAAGAGATCACGCAAAAAGGTGGTTTTTGGATACAGTCCCGAGTCACATGGAGGCAATGAGTGATAGGAGGGGATTCGTCTCCCGGTATTGGGAGTTGATGTTGCGTTATGCTCGATTGGCCATAACAGGAAATCCCTGGCTAGAGTTGCTGAGATTTACTGGTAAGTGTTATCAGTAATTTCTCGAACCGTTATGGACCTTGCATCGGCATGACTTATCAGGCTATTGGGGTCTGACGTTATACCAGACCCATGCTATATGCGACATATCTGACGAAGAGACCGGACTGTCCGGTAATGTTACTGATTGGATTCGTAGGAGTATGAGCAGGCTTACTTGTTGATCTTTTGATCGCTCAATACCCGGATGGCCGTTACGTTTGCAGACCGCTTGCGGCTTGTGGGTATTTGATATGATCATCACCTACTGCCGGCGTATTGACGAGTTTTTAGAGTCCTACACAGAGGTTTCCTGATTCATGCGAAACGAAGTAGGAGCACATATGTGATATGTGTGGGACCGAGATTAATACAAGTATGTGATACCGTATTCTATTCTCACGTTATATGATATCGGTCGGTTATATGAAATATAGCCGAGTTATCGGATCAAGTGTTGATTCGATAAGTTAATTCATATGATATTGATCGGTTGTATGTGATATAACCGGATTATTAAATCAAGTGTTGATTTAATAATTTAATATATAATTATATATTTGATATATTGAATTACATTAACTAATATTAGCTCACTTAAACATTTCTTTTCTCACTAGTGTACACTTGGTATATATGTGATATATATTAATGTACATTGTTTTGTGTCATACTTGATGTCACATGCTACATGGGTGTATGAGACTCGCACCATGCTTATAATAATGATAAGGTTTTATTTATTTAAAGTAATTCAATATTAGTTGGAAATTGTCATGCTTGGAAGCTTGGAGAAGCTTGAAGTATCTTTAACTTAGTCTACTAGTTTTGTTTTACTTATAGATATTTATTAACCTAACAATTATTGTTAGCCATGGTTTATTCTCTACATGAGTTAGTGTATGACACTATCTCACCCATGGTTGCTATTCTCACCTCATGAGTTTCATTCTTATCTCAACTTCATCTTCTTCTTCCTCGTGGAAAAGCTTTCTAGCTTTTCAAATGGTGATGAAATATTGTAAGAAAAATTAATCTAAAGAGAGTTCAATTCCTACTTCATCATCCTCTAATATATTAGCCATTTAGTTTAGGGTGTTTGCTTCACTAATCTACCATTAGTGAAAAGGTAGCATGAGCTTGAGTCTCCTCGGCGTAGATCATTTTCGGCCTCGAAGACTTAGAGCAAGCTCGTTCATTTATTCATGGGAACCCTTACTAGAGTTCGGGTGTTCACTACTTGGAGCGAAGGGACTACTGCACGAAGCTTTAGAAGTGAAGGACCGGTCTACAAAGGTTGTATTTCTCATTCACTCAGTATGTAAAGATGTTTGCATGTTGTTTCGTCCAAATCTCTAGTTAAGATTTTTTAGTACGGCAAAAATTTGAATTTGGCATGGACGATGCCTCCCGAAACCTTGTTGCCGCCCTACGGAACCCTACAAGGACAACTACCCTCAGGAGGTAAACTCTCCTATGGTGTCGCTAAAAGTAAATAATCTACCGTGTTTTTTTCTACGATTGGCACCGTCCATCTTGATCTTCATTATGTAAGAGGTAGTTATAACAGATTTCATGTGATTCTAACATCATTTCGCCAATGATTTAACGATGTAAAAATAGTGAATATGTTGTATTATCGGAAAACCGTTTAATTTGCACCTACTAAATCAACGCTGAAATGGTGTTAAGATCACATGAAAATTGGTGTGCATGCATCTTAAACGATGAAGATGAGGATATCAGGTGCCGATCATCGATAGAAAAGGTGGGGTTGATTTTCTCAATGCCATAAAAGTAAATTATCTCATTAAGGCCTTTATCCAACATTATTCTCATTAAGGTTAGACTTCATTTTAGTGAGGCCAACTCCTCAAACAGCCAACCTCTCGTATTTTTCACACCAGTCATCATAATCTACATGTCTTTGATAAGTTATATATCAAAATTCATAAGATTTAAGACCTACAACACATCTATCAAGTGGACTAAAAATTTAACGACTTTCTAGTACATGAAATAGGCGATCAATTGATAGTCGTGTTAGAGATATCTAAATCTTTTTTACAACACATAACCAACCAAAAATATGAACGTCACGATGACCGGTCGGGGTTAGTGAAAACCACGGCAGGTTACAGGTTTGTAAAGTTGACCTCATTTTTAAAAATGAGGTCTAGCCTCTCTTTTAAAATGAGGTCTAGCCACTTTCTTTAATAATTGAGGAAAAGCCCATAGCAAGGGAATCTCTCCTTAGTTGTCAAAAAAAATTCAAGCTTACACCATTTTCTTTTAACAATCGAAACAGTCTTTTCAATCTCTGTCATCTAAAACATATATTCACTGAATTTCATATGATTCTAATACTTTCTACCAATTGGTTTTGAGGTGGAAGATGTTATTGCCAAAAAACAAGTGATTTTACACCCACTAGGTCGATGACTATAATATATTAAAATCACAAGAAATTTGGTGTATTTGTTTTTTATCTAATAAGGATAAGGATTAAGATGGACGGTTCCAATTATCCATACAGATGGCCTATTGCATTTGCCCTTTATTGTTGTATCTTTATATTCGTCCAGACGGGTTCGTGTTTTTTCAAATTTACAAAATCTTCGGTGGGATATTATGGATGATCTTCTCAATTTAAGTTGATCAACACATTCTCGTTATATATGTATGAATTATCTTGATATTTGGCTATTTTTAATCAAACATTGCATCCAACTCCAAATTTTTACTATTGTTTTAAATCGGTCAATCTTATTCCGAGATGGCTATTCTAATCCCATTCAAGAACAGATATCAAGATAATTCTGAGATAGGCTTGTAAACTAATTAAGCTAATAAATTATCATGTCGAATTGTATAAATTTTAATAAATATTTTTATTGATTTATTTACTAGCAAATTAGTAATCCAAAATTGTTGATATAGCTATAATGGTTAATAAGGTTGCACCAACACGGTTTTTCTAGTGTCGTGTGTCCGTGTCGGATACAAACTCGTTCCTTACACATGTCTGACACAGAAATTTTATATCCTTCAAATTGAGACGTATCAAGCTCAGATACGGACATGACATGTCTTGGACGCAGGTCGTAAATGTTTTCATAGGTTTTTGCTAGGAAAATACTGAAATTATCAGTTTTTTTAGGAAAATGCTGAAATGAGGTGTATCAAGCTCAGACACGGGCATGACACGTCTTAGACACAGGTCGTAAATATTTTTGTAGGTTTTTGGTAGGAAACTGCTGAAATTATCTGTTTTTATGTTTGAATTATATTAATTACAATTAGGAAATCATATAGCTTTTTGTGAAATTAAGTTAAGGTCAAGGAAAATGCTAAAGTCGCATAGATTTTGATGAAATAGCCGAAGTTATGCTGAAATAACTTAGTTTTGTTTATGATATTTTATACTTTTATTAAATTATATACACACACAGTTGTGTCTCATATCCTATATTTTTGGATTTTGTCGTCATGTGCCGTAGCCGTGTCCCCGTTCCATGTCCATGCAACCTTGATGACCGATTACAATCCTGAAATGGAAACCTTGTTTTCTAACCATCAAACAGTCCCCAAAGTCCATATTTGAATAAAAGATTACCTGCTTAGAATTGAGATCTGGTTGAAATTTGTTCTTGGTATCATAGTTCTCCTGTATAGCTTGTTTAAAACTACTCTCGGGTAAGGGAAGGCAATCTTTATCAATCTTAAATTTTACCTGGGTACAAAATGATAAATAGGTTAAGAATATTGAGTTTGAAGACAATCAAACTAAAAACTACAACAATTAGAGAAGCAATATACACTTTATAAACTAAAAGAGTTGTTTTCCACTTATGAAATTGGAAAACAAACTTAGAGAAATTAATATATGCAGTTTTACATTTTGCGAATTTAAAGCATAGGTGATGTTATAAAGAAATGTTTAAAATAGGGCAATATGTTAAGGGTTTATCTATTTTAATTTAGAAAACTACTTGAACATTAGAGATAATTTTAAATGTCTTTGAAGAAAACCATCCTTTTGACAATAATCTATGACTATACAAAATCCTTTTTTGGATAATTTGTACATGCCGCGGAGACGAATATGGGTGCCATATGAGATGAAAAAATATGACGTGATTTCAAAAAACTACCAAATTCTTTACCTCAGTTACAAGAAACTACTCTCAAAATTACAAGTAACTACCATGCTTAGTTTTGTGGTAGTTTCTTGCAATTATTTCTGACGTCGTATCTTATTTATCATAGTTTTTCGTAGTTTTTTTAGAGTTTTAAGGTAATTTCATATAGTTTTTGAAAGTTTTGTAGTTATTTCTTGTGTATTTAACAAGGACTTGGTAGTTTCGGTAATTAGACCAAAGTATTTGATAGTTTTTTGGAATTCAGCCAAAAATTAGTTAATGTGACATAAGAGATGTAAACAAAATGAGTAAGAATGGAGGTGACCAAAAATTAGAATACAATGTTGAACAAAGCAAAATGGAAGAAAGATGAGGACTAAAAATCTCAAGGTTTCATATCAGTTATTAGAATCTTATCGGATATGTATTTTATATAACATATACAACTAATCTATTTGTTTTATTGTATCGTGAGGGGTCTCGATATGTTATATCAGCAAATATGACCATTTTAAAACGGTGAAACTCATTATAGCAAACCCCAAGAATTTAGGATAAAACTACTTGAAACTAATGATCAAACCCAATAACGTAATGAAAACCCCTATTAAACCCCGTTATCTTTTTCTTATAAATAAATCTTTTAGCAATATGGTTTGATACATAAAAAAACCATTATAGTTGTACAATCCAATATATTTTGGCGTATCTCATTCATCATTGTGAGTGGTGGGCGAGTATAGGGGAAAATACGCAAAGTTAAACGACAGCTAAACTTTGCGCCTATCATTCGACCTATATATGGCCGATGGATGTATAGATCCCCTAAGAATGGATAAAATAGGTAATCCATGAACAGTTAAGGAGTAACTTATGTAGTCTCTAATTGTTAGGGGTATTAAAAAAGCTTGAAGCTTGGAATCTCGCCCGGAATCAGCTCAATAAAAGCTCGTTTGATAGTTAAAGAAGTCGAACTTGAACATAAATTGATGCCCGATAAAATAAACGAACATGAACATAGCCTATTCGACTCCGCTCATGTTTTGATTTAGCTCATTTAAATAGAATTGAACAGCCGTACAAGCCTCTTTGTGCACTGCAAATGGCTCAGCATTGGAATTTCTTTTTTCCTCCCTTCTATTCTACTCTCTACTAAAGAAAAAGAATCTATTAGATCCAGATCGTTGAATGATCCATTTACGACCCTTCCTTTAGAATTGTAGGAGTCGAAAAATACTATAATGGTTTTGTTGTTTTTTACATTTATCTCGTTTTAGATTTAACAATCCCAAAATTTCTTTTTGATACGATCAAATAGGGGGGAAATTATTTAGCATGTGTGCTTGGCTAGTTTATGGCTTATTTAGTACATATAAATCATACAATAGTTGCTTATACTTATATTCAAATCATATTTATTAACTAGTCAATATTAAATGGAAACTCTTATCATAATAAATAATTACTCAATTATTGTTTACTTAAATGAATAAGAATACAGATATCGACAAGGTTTAACCAAACACTATCTCATTCATCTTGTAATGACACAACAATATTTCTTGCTACTTAATTTGTCGAAAACAATATTGAACATCTAAATGTTTTATCGTATATTCTTGTAATTATTTACAGTATTTTTCTAGATTTTAAATAGGCTCAATGAAATCTCATTTTGGCTCGTTCAACAAATAAATGGGCCAAGCTTTAACAAGTTTTTAAGCCCGTTTAAATTATTGAACTAAGCTGAACCTTAAGCTCAGCTCGTTTAACAGCCTTACTTACGGTTGATTAGGAGATAGTTTTGCAATTAAAGGCGAAAATATTTGTTTAGAATTTTTGAAATACAAACTTAGTATTTCAAAATATACATTCAAATATACATTCTGAAGAACCACTTAGCATTTCATGATGTCTTTAATATGAAAACTTTATTTTCATGCCTAAGAAATTAAATGAAGTCGTCCAATTTTTCGGTGTGCGCCTGGTAAATCCTATAAAGCCATGGGTCAAGTCAGGCATGGGAAATTTTCAAATAGGTAATGACTGTTTGACGTGTGGCCAGTGTTCCACGGTTTGACCCATGGGTCAATGGATCACATGTCATTCTTAACCAATCATATGGTGACCGCTAAATGCACTAAAGAAGAATGAAGGAACAATTTCTACATAGGAGCCAAGCTTTATAAACTCGGTTTTACCGTTTTACTCAATGTAAAAATCGAGAAAAACACAAGGTATGGGTAAACCGACAATTTAAGTTTGCTTAAGTGACCACTTAAACCTCAAGTAGCTACCCAAAAATCAACATTTTTGTGCAGGTATTTAATTGCTCTATTTTCTATCTATTGCTTAATAATCATTAGATCTGACAATATCAAACACTAAGCAAAATAAGGTCGAGTTAGTAGCCACAACTAACGTAATTAAAATCATTCAAGGGCGCAACTTAAAACAGCCTCATGTCATTTTAGGAGGATTTGACATAAAGTAGTGATGAAGGAAAAGGAAAACTTAGAAGAGAAAAGAATATGCTGGCTAATGAAAAATATATATCCTAACATATGGAATTCGTCTGTATCACCAGAGAATATGGTTTACCAAGGTCGTGCGACTCAAAACTTGCGGTCGACGCTAAGCTAAGATAATTTGTTGAGCGGCTTGTAGCCAATAGAAGAGGCAAGAGTGGGGCAGCCAATGGAGAAATCAACAAAACACTAGTATGTATTGCTAACATGATCTATCGGTCTCTATCGGTTTTGTATTTAAGGCCTGGTCTGATATCCACGCTATGAAAGTTCCGCATATTCTCTGTATAAGAGTTTATTACACGGTGCAATATCAAGCAATAAAATATGACACTGATTATTCTTAATACACATTATATTTTAAGACTACAACGGTACAATGTTTTTTAGAAAAATAGAAGATTATACCAAAGCTAATAAAAGGTAAATATATGATCTCGAGCAGCCTAAATGAAGCAGTAAATGTCAAAAAGGCTTAAGCGGCAGCTTTGTAACACCTTAGATATGTGTTTTGTAGCTATTATATTTTAAAATGTGGTTTTTATTAAAAAGTTTACCAAATTAAGTTTTAAATATTTTATCCTAATTATTGAGTATTTTACTAGAATTTTGTTAGGCACACACACACTTGTGCATGTTAACTAGGCTTGTTTTTGGTGTTTAACCATGATTAGCAACATGGTTAACTAACCTTTTCCTCTAATCTAGTTTTAATATTTGTTAAAGTGTCATGATGGTTTTTAAATATGAATGAAATTAAAAAGGGGTTTTATTTTGAATTTTTTGTGCTTGGTTGACTTTGAGAGAGAGAGAGAGAGAGCATGGGCATTATGGCTTTGCCCATGCCTCATTTAATGAGAAAGAGAAAGAGAGGGGGGGTCTTGGTTGCTTGCTCCCATTCTCCACTCATTTCCATCTCTCACTCTCTCACTCTCACACACACACACACACTCACCTAGAGAGCAGCAGAAGGAGCAGCTGCCTCAGCAACAGCAACATCAGCATCATTGGCAGCAGCAGCAACAACACAACAACAACAATAGCAGCAGCAGCTTCAGAGGCAACAACAGCAGGAGCTCTCATCACTTGCAGGAGCTCAACAACAACAGCCACAGCAACATCAACTACAACATCATCACCATCATCATCATCATATGCAGAAGTAGCAGCAGCAATTACAACAGCAAGCAGCAGCAGGAAGAGTCCCAGCACTTGCCCGAGCTCTCATCTCCTCCATACACCTCCTCACCAGCTTCTAGGATCCCATAGGGTATATTTTCTAAACCCTATTGCTTGGTTGTATAGCTTATGTGCTAATTGCTTCGATTAGTGCTAAATTAGCTAATTAGTGCTAGATTGTGGTGTTTATGTGGGATTTTAGTAAATTGTTAAATTGGTTAGCTACCTTAGGTTAGTTTAGTGTTAGTTAGGCCACTTCAACTGAGATATTGGCCAGATTACACTAAAATACCATAGGGTTTCTTATTTGTGCAATTTGGTGTTTTAAAGTGACATTTGTGATCTGCTATAGACCCGATGCCTTCAGGTAAAAATTGGGAAAACTGGGGCATACTACCTAGGTCTAGAGAACACCACATGAACACGAGCCCCAAACCCCATGTTCAGGCCGCCAATTTTGGCATTCTGGCCGCAATTTGCGGCCAGGAAGAGGAGTTGGGTCTTGGGTTTTTGGGTAGGGTACTCTGCAGTGTTTTCTAGATCATTTGCATGTATAGTTTTGTAAGTTTTGGCCTGTAGGAAAATCTGGGACTATATGTCGCTTTTGTGTTTAGTTGTGTTTGCGCGATACGCGCGATACATGAGTGGGTTCTGTGATCCAGCGTATCGCGGCGTGTCGCGATGGGTTTTAGACGCGTACACACACGATTCAGCGTATCGTGCACACGCGCGTTTAGTTCGCGACGCGAGTTTCTAGTTTCGATTCGATATCGCGTTTCGCGAGATATCTTGGCTTATATGTGATTTTCATGTTATATTTACAGGTTTGCAGGCAGGAGCTACGGACACGGCTACAGGGGGAGCAGGTGATAGGATTCACCCAGCGTGGAGTTTAGGTGAGTAGATATAACATCTACAGGGGAATCGCCCGCATGGCGTTATGCGTCTGGGCTAGGATTCAAATTCATGTCGCATATTCTACGTCATTGTAGAATTGCGCCTTACTGCATTTCCTAGATATAGCTATATACTGTGACTTGCAGCCGTAGGACACTGCACACATTATTGACGGTTCATGTTGCACGAGCACGGATTGCATGCTACACACACACCGTCAATAATTGCCATGTCACACACTACCCCTTATAGCTACCACTGCTCGCCACACTTGACATCTAGTTTATCGGTATACCTATAGTGTATCATACCTTTAGTGATAGGTATATTTTCACTTGTGATACAGCTACAGGTATACCTCCTACATATTTTACTTATACCGGGAGGGATTTCCTACATATGTTACTATACCCAGGGGGGTATACGACATCAGTTCCTATAGGTAGATACCTATACTTTGCTACACCTGTATGTTAGATACATATTCAGTTGTTGTCGCATATTCACATTTACTGATGTTACTTAGCTGTACCTTATCATGATTTCGCATACATCTGGTTCAGCTATATACTTGTGTTTACCTGCTCGCATTCAGATATATCTCATATATTTATTCTTGGATTGCGCATTGTTTATCGAGATTTTATATGATATTTTCGGGATTTGGGAACCGCGGAAGTTCATGAAATTATGCATATATGAACAACCCGGTTTTCTTGATATGATATTTCGAGCGTCCCCCATGAGTTTTATCGGTGCTGATTACCTACTCCATACGAGGTGTGGTTGCCGTATGAGAGTACATGGCGGGGCCCGGTATGGTTCCCCTCGGCAAGAAGATCGATGGGTTTGCCGATTGAGCCTGGAGGCGGGCGAGTACCTACCGGTGATTGTTTGGACCTGGCAGTTGTCTGGAGGCTACTGGCCAGAGTAGAGAGATGGATGCGGGATGACCTGTACTGTCGAGGCCGAGGGCCGACACTGCAGACGGACCCCGTGGGCTGTCCGGACTGACGGAGCCCCATATACGAGGATTTCTGTGTCGATGCTTGGCACACGGTTTCATGATATTTCTTTAAACCCCTTTTTGTATATATAACAGGGGACTTAGCCGTTGTTATATATACCCTTACACCAATATTAGTGGAATGGGACGCTAATATATGTGTATTGCCCCCATCATATTTATTTCTGTACATATATTTACCTTTAGGATGCTAGAAACTTACTTGAGATTGGACTTGGGATACTAGGTGATTCATTGGGATTTGGACATTGGATATATCTATGTGATTGGTGACTTGTACATTCGGGATATAGGAGATTACTCGACATTGTACATTGAGGAGATGTGAGACTTATTTGATGTGAGTGCCCAATGTGGGGCCTGGTTTGAGGATTTGGGATTGGAGTATCTTGAGGGATTGTGATCCTGCCACGACGTCAGGTTTCCGTGGGAAATGACATATTCCACCCTATACCTCATCATTACCTATCTTATGCACAGATTCATACATTGGTAGTACTTGTAGTGTACCCTTATGATAGTTGCATATTTGCTGTCTCATATCTCTATTGCATAGACATTGCATACTACTATCATGCCATCATTGCTTCACATATTGATTGTACCTGCTAGTGTACTCTCCCTATTTCAGCATTGCATGATATATTATTATTGTAATCGCATATCTTAGATTCATGCTGTACGTACATTCCTGCGATTACCTGCATATGTTTTATACTATTCACGAGTTGGCAACTCACCCCCGTTGTGCCACAGGTGTTTCAGGTTTTTCCCTAGAGTAGTCGAGGCAGGCTATTCTCCTATCCAGCTATCCAGCTACCATCTTTTGCTACAGATACCGCATCAGCTCACAGTACCATTTTGCATAGGTGGGTTAGACGGTTATCTGTATTATATATTGTACCTTCGTTGTATTGTACTCTCCATCTACTGTTGTATTTTGACATAGAGACTTGGTGAGGACGTAGTGTGTATTATTGTGGATTAAATGTCTTTTATATATACAGCTTTTTCTCTACTGTCCTTATTCTTCTGTTGTACTCTTATTGACTAGTCTTTATGAAAATGGGGTGTTGCTAAAATTTTAAAGAAAGAAAGGAAGACTTTTAAAGAATTTGGGTTGCGATTTCAATTGTTTTCAAAACTTATATTATCTTTTCCGTATTTCTCATGGTTTAGATTTCTGGGTTTGGCTTTCTTTTACTACGTTGCGTCTTTAGGCGTTGCGTAGTATTAGGGCCGTCACGGGCCATTTTTGGGTCGTGACAAAGTTGGTATCAGAGCGTTAGGTTTTACCTTTCGGAGTGTAGGATGACCTTAGTATGATGGAGTAGGTAGCTTAAGCAGAGTAACGTAGTGTGTGTATGTCTGCAGCATACCCACAGCGCGGTACCTTGCATTAAGTGACCTAAGTACAATTTGCTTGACATTCCTTCCTTGATGATTCATATCCTTGAGATTCGATTTCCTCATTCTTATCGAATCTCATTTTATATCTATTTATAGCCTTGCTGCCGATGACTATGGGGACTCAGAGCGATGCAGCGAGGGCCGAGGTCAGGGTTAGCTCGGGTGAGACGAGCACTGACCAGGATGGCACTCTAGTTGCACAGGTGCAGACGGATCAGCCTACGATCTATACTATGGATAGACTTTTGGTAGAGATGCAGGATTTCCGCCAGACGTTGAGTTCTTTGGTTGACGTCGTTCGGGAGCTACGACAGGAGGTGGTCACCCCTGTTACTCAGCTGTCCCTTACGATCAGCATGCAGCAGTCTGTCACCTACATAGCACCAGTGGTTGCAGCTCCAGTTGACGAGGCACACATTCCAGAGGCTCAGAGAGTTCCAGGACAGTGGAGGACTCGTACCAGTGTACCAGCCCAGAGACAGAGGTTTGGTCGTCGAGACAGATTTCGTGGCCACTACGGGAGTAGCAGAGGCTTGGGACGAGGACAGTCGTTCAGCTCTCATCCCCAGGATGGTCAGCAGTCAGCACGTGGATGTTTTCGATGCGGAAGCCTTCAGCACTTCGTCAGGGATTGTTCCTCAGCACGGCGTCAGGATCGTATTCAGAGGGGCCGTGGACGTGGAAGATTTGCTCAGAGGGCTCAGGCTACCAGAGGAGTTCATCCAGCTGCGAGTAGAGGGCAGACACAGGGGTTTGCTTCTACTCATCGGGACGCGCAGACGTCCAACGTGGAGTTTTCAGGTACCCTTGAGTTATATTTTATTTTCTCTTGGTGTATTTGTTGTTTCTTGTTTGTACTGTGGTTGGGTAGATTAGTCGTAGTTATGCTAACTTCTGTCAGCGATCCTTTTGTTGCACGACACGTATTTCAGTTTCGTGCCAATCGGATAGGAGGTAGAGATTCGTCCGTCGTTTTGATCCTTCTAGAGATGTTGGATTTGACGTTCTCCTGGGCACGGACTGGTCAGCTACGTGTTAGGCGTCTGTGGACTACCGTGTGGAAGCAAGATAGGTTTTGTTTTCCCCGGCAAGTCAGTTCTTGTTGTACAGGTGGATAGTTGTGCCGCCTCTTACAGCTTGAATTCAGCCTGTTTAGCTAGTCGGCTACTGAGGAGATGTCGTGGATTCTTGACGTTCATTCGTGATACCGGAGCCACCGTAGGATTGTTGGACCGGGTTCTTTTCGTGCGAGAGTTTTCCGACGTTGTTCCAGATGGGCCGGCGAAGCTTGGGAGCTAAAGGATCAGCTGCAGAGTTTTGGTTTGGGAAGTTTTGTGCGTCTAAGTGTTTCGCTTTTGGGAGCTCCGATTTCTGTTCTTCGAGGAGGAAGACGGCAGTTTAGGGTTGTGTATCGACGGATCGTCAATTGAACCGGCTTGCGGTGCGGATAGGTATCCTTCATCTCGCCGTGACGATTTCTTCGATCAGCTCCAGAGTGCGAGACACTTTTCTAAGTTTGTTTGGGATCAGGTCATCATTATTGCGGATTCGGAGTGACGGCATTCCGAAGACTGCCTTGTGCGTGCTACGGGCTTTGTGTGTTTTTGTGAGTCGTTGGATTCACTGTCGCCCTAGCAGCACTCGTAGATATGATGAGCCAGATTTCTGCAGGCCGTTCCTCGACCAGTTTTTGTTGTGTTATTTACGACACTCTGGTCTACTTAATGTGTCTTGAGGGACAGGAGTAGCACTTGAGGATTTGTTATGCAGACACTGGGAGAGCACCAGCAGTTGCTAAATTCTCGGAGTGTTTCTTCAGGCTTGTTTGTGTTGACTCCTAGGTCTTGTAGTCGCGGGAGACGGTTCCGTATGGTTCCGAGGGAGATCGTGGCCGTACAGCTTAGGCCCAGACTTGTGTGCAGGACGGAGATCCGCGGATTGTTGGGCTTAGCAGGATTTTTACCGCCGTTTCATGCAGGATTGCTAGAGTAGTGTTGCACCGTCGACTGAATGGACCAGAAAGGAGGTTTCTTTTCTTTGGACTGAGGCATGTGTACGGAGTTTTCAGCAGTTGAAGATCCAGTTAGCAACTGCATCAGTCTTTCTTTGCTTTTGGTTCGGGCGACTTCGTTGTTTAACTGTAATGTTTCTTGAGTGGGCTCGAGGGTGTACTGAGGTGACACTATAGAGATATCGCTTTTGCTTTCCCTACCCTTGGGGGAAGTACAAGGAGGATATTCCACTCATGATCTGGAGATGGCCGCGGTGGTTTTGCGTTGGATATTTGGAGACACTACTTGCTTGAGAGTCGTGTCAGACTTTCCATGGACCACTAGAGCTTAATGTGCATCTTCCTGCAGCGGGTGTTGATTGTTGTGATGGTCTTCTGCAGATTTACAGTTCTTGTGTGGTCGTCGAGTATAGCTTAGTTCGTCTCTACGGAGGGGACAGCTTGCTCATGTCCGCGCCCGACCACTTTCCTTAAATCGTTTTCGCGAGACACTGCCCGTCGAAGCTCGTACGTCAGAGATACTTGAGCATATTCGGCTGGGTAATGATTCGGAGACCTTGATTGTGACAATGATGTGCTAAGTTAGGGACACGTTTGTGTACCTGGTTTCATCGGGTAGAGACGTGAAATCCTAGAGCATGCACATCTGTCAACTCCCTCTGTGCATTCAAGTTCCACCAGCTTTGGCGTGACTTGTGAGATAGTTACAAGTGGACAGGAATGTAAGGAGAAGTTTCAGGTTTCGTTTCAAGTGTCTGTCTTGTTGTGTGCTTTGGGTCGAGCATCTGAGGCCAGCTGGAGAATTGCAATCTTTTTACCGTTCCGAAGCAGGAATGGGATCAGATCTCCACGAATTTCGTTATGGTTTCCACCTAATTTTGGTTAGGGTGTGACTCCATTCGGATTCTTGTCGTCCGGTTATACTCAGTGCTCAGTTGTTTTGTTAAGTTTGTGTGTTTGTTTGTTTGTTGTCAGCAGTTGGGGATCGTCACTCGCCATCGTTAGGGTTCTCTTTCGATAGCTATTATCGGGAGACACTCCAATTGGCCACCCTTAGGCTTAGGGGTTAAGTCATGTCGATTGCCAGCCTGTTGTCTTCTGACTCCGCGAAGGTAGGATTTTGGACCCCAGCTATGTCTAGAGAATTCGGAGATAGTCCAGTTGTGTTCAGGTCAGGATGAGAACTGTCCATTGCAAGCAGATGTTTTATGCGGCTGTGTTGGTCGCAGGCTTGAGTGTGCAGTGGCAAATCATGGATTCCTATGGACTTTCCGATGAATGACGTGTTGGATTTTGGGAAGCTTATCCCAGGATTTTAGGTCCTTTAGATCCTATTAGCGAGTTAGTCTTGTTGCCTTTAATTTGGCACTTCCGCCCAGATTATTGGATTTTCACCCCGTATTCCTTGTGATGATACTTTACAATTACCTTCTTGACCTTTCTCACATGTCTGCACCAGACCTTTTAGCTGGACGCGATCTTTCGTTCACCAGCAGCCATGTGTGTTAATGGCTCGACAGGTGGAGAAACGTCGGTCAAGGGTCTTGCCACCTGTGAGGGGTTTTCTTGGACGTAGCCGTATAGTGGGGTAGTCACTTGGGAGGCTGCGAACGAGATTCGAGGATTTTAAACTTCTTTTGAAGGTACAGGTAACAGTATAAGTTTTAAATTCGGGGACGAATTTCTTTTAAGGGGGGGAGATTGTAACACCCTAGATATGTGTTTTGTAGCTATTATATTTTAAAATGTGGTTTTTATTAAAAAGTTTACCAAATTAAGTTTTAAATATTTTATCCTAATTATTGAGTATTTTACTAGAATTTTGTTAGGCACACACACACTTGTGCATGTTAACTAGGCTTGTTTTTGGTGTTTAACCATGATTAGCAACATGGTTAACTAACCTTTTCCTCTAATCTGGTTTTAATATTTGTTAAAGTGTCATGATGGTTTTTAAATATGAATGAAATTAAAAAGGGGTTTTATTTTGAATTTTTTGTGCTTGGTTGACTTTGAGAGAGAGAGAGAGAGCATGGGCATTATGGCTTTGCCCATGCCTCATTTAATGAGAAAGAGAAAGAGAGGGGGGTCTTGGTTGCTTGCTCCCATTCTCCACTCATTTCCATCTCTCATTCTCTCACTCACACACACACACACACACTCACCTAGAGAGCAGCAGAAGCAGCAGCTGCCTCAGCAACAGCAACATCAGCATCATTGGCAGCAGCAGCAACAACACAACAACAACAATAGCAGCAGCAGCAGCTTCAGAGGCAACAACAGCAGGAGCTCTCGTCACTTGCAGGAGCTCAACAACAACAGCCACAGCAACATCAACTACAACATCATCACCATCATCATCATCATATGCAGCAGTAGCAGCAGCACCAGAGGCGGCAGCAATTGCAACAGCAAGCAGCAGCAGGAAGAGTCCCAGCACTTGCCCGAGCTCTCATCTCCTCCATACACCTCCTCACCAGCTTCTAGGATCCCATAGGGTATATTTTCTAAACCCTATTGCTTGGTTGTATAGCTTATGTGCTAATTGCTTCGATTAGTGCTAAATTAGCTAATTAGTGCTAGATTGTGGTGTTTATGTGGGATTTTAGTAAATTGTTAAATTGGTTAGCTACCTTAGGTTAGTTTAGTGTTAGTTAGGCCACTTCAACTGAGATATTGGCCAGATTACACTAAAATACCATAGGGTTTCTTATTTGTGCAATTTGGTGTTTTAAAGTGACATTTGTGATCTGCTATAAACCCGATGCCTTCAGGTAAAAATTGGGAAAACTGGGGCATACTACCTAGGTCTAAAGAACACCACATGAACACGAGCCCCAAACCCCATGTTCAGGCCGCCAATTTTGGCATTCTGGCCGCAATTTGCGGCCAGGAAGAGGAGTTGGGTCTTGGGTTTTTGGGTAGGGTACTCTGCAGTGTTTTCTAGATCATTTGCATGTCTAGTTTTGTAAGTTTTGGCCTGTAGGAAAATCTGGGACTATATGTCGCTTTTGTGTTTAGTTGTGTTTGCGCGATACGCGCGATACGTGAGTGGGTTCTGTGATCCAGCGTATCGCGGCGTGTCGCGATGGGTTTTAGACGCGTACACACACGATTCAGCGTATCGTGCACACGCGCGTTTAGTTCGCGACGCGAGTTTCTCGTTTCGATTCGATATCGCGTTTCGCGAGATATCTTGGCTTATATGTGATTTTCATGTTATATTTACAGGTTTGCAGGCAGGAGCTACGGACACGGCTACAGGGGGAGCAGGTGATAGGATTCACCCAGCGTGGAGTTTAGGTGAGTAGATATAACATCTACAGGGGAATCGCCCGCATGGCGCTATGCGTCTGGGCTAGGATTCAAATTCATGTCGCATATTCTACGTCATTGTAGAATTACGCCTTACTGCATTTCCTAGATATAGCTATATACTGTGACTAGCAGCCGTAGGACACTGCACACATTATTGACGGTTCATGTTGCACGAGCACGGATTGCATGCTACACACACACCGTCAATAATTGCCATGTCACACACTACCCCTTATAGCTACCACTGCTCGCCACACTTGACATCTAGTTTATCGGTATACCTATAGTGTATCATACCTTTAGTGATAGGTATATTTTCACTTGTGATACAGCTACAGGTATACCTCCTACATATTTTACTTATACCGGGAGGGATTTCCTACATATGTTACTATACCCAGGGGGGTATACGACATCAGTTCCTATAGGTAGATATCTATACTTTGCTACACCTGTATGTTAGATACATATTCAGTTGTTGTCGCATATTCACATTTACTGATGTTACTTAGCTGTACCTTATCATGATTTCGCATACATCTGGTTCAGCTATATACTTGTGTTTACCTGCTCGCATTCAGATATATCTCATATATTTATTCTTGGATTGCGCATTGTTTATCGAGATTTTATATGATGTTTTCGGGATTTGGGAACCGCGGAAGTTCATGAAATTATGCATACATGAACAACCCGGTTTCCTTGATATGATATTTCGAGCGTCCCCCATGAGTTTTATCGGTGCTGATTACCTACTCCATACGAGGTGTGGTTGCCGTATGAGAGTACATGGCGGGGCCCGATATGGTTCCCCTCGGCAAGAAGATCGATGGGTTTGCCGATTGAGCCTGGAGGCGGGCGAGTACCTACCGGTGATTATTTGGACCTGGCAGTTGTCTGGAGGCTACTGGCCAGAGTAGAGAGATGGATGCGGGATGACCTGTACTGTCGAGGTCGAGGGCCGACACTGCAGACGGACCCCGTGGGCTGTCCGGACTGACGGAGCCCCATATACGAGGATTTCTGTGTCGATGCTTGGCACACGGTTTCATGATATTTCTTTAAACCCCTTTTTGTATATATAACAGGGGACTTAGCCGTTGTTATATATACCCTTACACCAATATTAGTGGAATGGGACGCTAATATATGTGTATTGCCCCCATCATATTTATTTCTGTACATATATTTACCTTTAGGATGCTAGAAACTTACTTGAGATTGGACTTGGGATACTAGGTGATTCATTGGGATTTGGACATTGGATATATCTATATGATTGGTGACTTGTACATTCGGGATATAGGAGATTACTCGACATTGTACATTGAGGAGATGTGAGACTTATTTGATGTGAGTGCCCAATGTGGGGCCTGGTTTGAGGATTTGGGATTGGAGTATCTTGAGGGATTGTGATCCTGCCACGACGTCAGGTTTCCGTGGGAAATGACATATTCCACCCTATACCTCATCATTACCTATCTTATGCACAGATTCATACATTGGTAGTACTTGTAGTGTACCCTTATGATAGTTGCATATTTGCTGTCTCATATCTCTATTGCATAGACATTGCATACTACTATCATGCCATCATTGCTTCACATATTGATTGTACCTGCTAGTGTACTCTCCCTATTTCAGCATTGCATGATATATTATTATTATAATCGCATATCTTAGATTCATGCTGTACGTACATTCCTGCGATTACCTGCATATGTTTTATACTATTCACGAGTTGGCAACTCACCCCCGTTGTGCCACAGGTGTTTCAGGTTTTTCCCTAGAGTAGTCGAGGCAGGCTATTCTCCTATCCAGCTATCCAGCTACCATCTTTTGCTACAGATACCGCATCAGCTCACAGTACCATTTTGCATAGGTGGGTTAGACGGTTATCTGTATTATATATTGTACCTTCGTTGTATTGTACTCTCCATCTACTGTTGTATTTTGACATAGAGACTTGGTGAGGACGTAGTGTGTATTATTGTGGATTAAATGTCTTTTATATATACAGCTTTTTCTCTACTGTCCTTATTCTTCTGTTGTACTCTTATTGACTAGTCTTTATGAAAATGGGGTGTTGCTAAAATTTTAAAGAAAGAAAGGAAGACTTTTAAAGAATTTGGGTTGCGATTTCAATTGTTTTCAAAACTTATATTATCTTTTCCGTATTTCTCATGGTTTAGATTTCTGGGTTTGGCTTTCTTTTACTACGTTGCGTCTTTAGGCGTTGCGTAGTATTAGGGCCGTCACGGGCCATTTTTGGGTCGTGACAAGCTTCGACTCATAACCCACCCCTTGGACCCTTGCTCGAATCTCACAACCACACACTAACACCTTACAATATAAACCAAAGAATACTAAATCTCGGGTACAAAGCAAGAGATCGGTAGGTTCAATTCCCTAAGCTAGGATAATATACTTGCAAAATGAATATATAACACAAGCACAATCCATGACTTAAAAGTTATAGGAGTAATCACAATAGCGTGCATGGAGAAGGTAGTAAAAGTAAGTGTAGTTGTGTACATGCCAAAATGAAGAACCTAGCTATTAATGCATCAAATTCAAATTTATCACTAGTAAACTAGTACATTTTCGACCAATTGCTCTCTCTCTCTCTCTCTCAAAACACACACACACACACACACACACACACATCTTGCTATCCATAGAGAAAGCATGATTCTTGTATAGGCCTCGTTACCTCTTCATTGAACATACCTATCCCTTGGTTAGTCACTTATAGTGCAACTCTTACAACTTTAAAGGAAGCATCAGGTTCTCCTGCCCTCACAATTTCAACACAAGTATTTTCACTCTTAGTTTTCACACAGACCCTTGTTTAACCTCATAACATGATATGTAATTTCACCATATCCATCATAATTTAGTGGCACAACTATTTCATACCAATGTTGTACATTTTGTAATAGGAATACCCATAAGGAGTTGGTTTAGTTTTTGTCCCCTTGCTCCAAGCCAACGTCTTTGGAAAATCATGTTGGTATGTAGTATAACATAAAAATGAAAATAAAATCATACAAGTACAGCTGATATGATTCAATCAACTTAAACACGTCTTTAAGGAAATTACGATGCGCGTGTTCATAAGTGCTTAAGGGAGGGTCAAGAGCGCGCGCACATGACATATCACATAAAACAGGTCCAGAACCCAAGTAAAGCTGAGCACACAATCAGATGAGGGTTTTTTTACTTTGGCCATCAAATCTTTGATATTTTCAAAAAAAACAAATACTTGTTATTTCTTAAAAACTACACCAAATTCTTTACCGTTATCTAAAAAGGACACATCCGTTAGGTTAAGATATATTAAATTTGGACAACATCTACCTCATCATCTCTCAACATTCAAATCCCCAAACCCTATTAAATGTGGCTTGAAAATTTGGATACTATCCTTCTCTTTGATTCCATGAAAGACCGATATCGCATCGTGTAGCTTCCCACATTTCACATACATATTGTAAGGGAGTTTTGACATAAGATCGAATCTTTTCTCGTCGAGAAACAGAAAAGGATTCTTGTATTGCCCAACTCTTTGATAGAAGAGTAGAATCCAATGAGAGAAGTGGTGATTGCAATTTCCGAATCGAACCCAGGTTTGATAACAAGCGCATGAATGCTACGGTTGAGACCACTAGAGCCCAAGCTACGGATTGGTTGAATAATGAATGAAATGTAAGGATTGGAATGACACAAAACTCTTTTCGTAATTGATCAAACAGTTGGTGGGGCTTTTGTTTTGGGAGATGGTTGAGAGAGAGAGAGATGATGATGGGAAACTGGGGTTTGTGAAATGGAGAGATGTTGAAGAGAGGTTTTTTCTGAACTTGAAGGATATGAAGATGGGTGGAGACGAGTAGGAGTCATTAAAGAGGCTGAAGGAGCTCCTATGGTATTCTTTTTAGATAAGTTTAAAGAATTTGGTGTGGTATAACAAAGTATTTGATGTTCTTTTGAAAATATCAACAACAAAAAATTAGACACCAAAATCCAAAAAAAAAAACCAAAAACTAACACAAAAACAAGCAAATGTTAAGCAATTAATATCCACAATGGCTAGGTTCATTAATATGTCGTCTCTCTTTGCGTCCAGCAGTAAAGATCGAATTTCTGACTCAAAACCCTGTCTAGAGTCTCTTCGCCCATTATATCTCAGTACCCAAAAAACAATGCCTCAAAAGGCAACATCCTAGTCCATGAAATAGCTAAAAAAAATTGATTAGAACAGTAAACTTCAACCAATTACCAAACAAGCAATGGCAAACAAAACACCAAGCAAATGCAATTCAATGAGATCACTAGAAAATAATAAATGAGAATCACCTGAGCAGGGAAGCCCCCTCCAAAAGCCCCAGGCACCAAATTCATCCCGCCTTGAGAGGCAGCTTTATAAACCCCATACATGAGCCTCAGATCAAAATCATACAGAAACAACCTCGTCCCGGGTTTGATCTTCGCAACCAATTCGGCTTTCCCCTTCGGCATCCCAAAAACCCTGTGCTTATAACACTCAGGCTTCGTCTTCGAATTGCACATGAATATATACCCTGCATTCTTCTCGTTCTTATCATTATTATCTGAGGTTTCAGCAGCAGCAGCAGCCACAGAATTATTCACAGCCTCGCCCTTGTTCTTACCATCCTTCTCCTCGACCTTCGGCGATGTTTTTTTAAGTTTCTCTATTTTCTTCAAAGCCGCCAAATTCGACGAGCTCGGCCCCGCTTGCACCGCCGGCGATTTCGGCGGCGCCGGAGCTTTCGCCGCCTCCTTGTTGTTCTTCGGCTTCACCATGGCTGATGGCAAAAAGTGCCGATCTGATCTCAGCACGATAAAAACCCTAGCCCTAAGCCTAACCCTAGCTAGGTGGGCAAAGGAGAAGAGGATTAAATATGGCGATCACAAGAAACGAACGGATGAGATGTATGGTTATATTTAATGGACGGTTCGATAGAATCCACGTGCTATTGTAATAAGCTTTCTATTTTTGGATAAACTGCAGAAAACCCTTTTAACTTCCGTTGATTCGCAGAAAAAAAATCCATTTTTACCCAAGTAAATTTCAGTCAACCACTGTGGACCACTCATATTTACAATATAAAAAAAAAGTTTCCATAAAGATCATTATATAGGAAAGGAAAAAAATTATAACGAAAGAAAAACCACGATGGGTTAAGAAGACAACCATTATAGTTTTCTATTTACATAAAGGTTTTCTGCTATCTGGACAAAGTGAGGACGACATCTTAAAACTTTGTGGTTTGTTTGTGTTTGCACAAAAATGTAACTCATTTCAATGGACCGAATATGAAAGATAAGTCTAAAGAATGAGTGGTTCGGTCCGGACAGGCTATGGGCCGAATCATCATGTGGTCATGAGAGATTAACTGATTTGTGGTAACAAGCAAGGTCTGCAGAAATTAGAGAGAATCTGTTGAAGGAACAATATGGGGGGTTAGAAAGATTTGCAGAAATCGCAGCTAATTAATAAAGATATTACTTGACGGCGAAGCCAAAGCTAGTGTTAGAAGACTATAAAAGGATGGTTATGAATCAAAGAACGAATATCTCTCAATCAACAAATTATCAATTTTCCTAATTATTGTTAGTTGTATGTATGCCATAGAGGCCAGTATTGTACAGATGATATATATTATATTGGATGCTTGGACATATATAGAGAGGACTTTCTTGTTCGATATGATGGTATGCTATCTGGTTGCTCTTTATCTTAACATGTATACTTGTCTCTTGATGCTGTCTTATAATTACATGTTGGTAAAACCCTTAGGATGTATACTTGACTATCTGGACTATGAAGCAGATCATACTAGTGGGGACAGAGTAGTCCATAAGTACATCCTTTAATGTTTCTAGTCGTAGTTGTATCGAGACAGGGCATCGATATATCAGAGTAGACTAGCGTATACGCTTCTCGACCCATGAGATGGGCGATAGATGATCCTATATCCATTGGTGTTTAACATCAGAGATGGTATACGGGTGCTCAGTGGAGACTGGGTACACTGGACGGACTCGCCGAGAACTCCCAGATGGTATTATACCTCACGTCAGATGGCAGTTCTCTGGTGACACTTGTACAGGTTAGTCTGTAGACCCGAGATCGTCATAGAGTCTTGTGTGATTCCCACTGTGCTTTGATTTCCACCTTACCATGTCCAAGAGGGCGTGCAAAACGGTGGTTTTTGGGTACAGCCCCGAGTCACATGGAGGCAATGAGCGATAGGAGGGGTTTCGTCTCTCCCGGTATTGGGGGTTGATGTTGCGCTGTGCTCGATTGGCCGTAACAGGGAAGTCCCTGGCCAGGGCTGATTTAGAGATTTACTGGTAAGAGTTATCAATAGTTTATCGACCCGTTATGAGCCTCACATCGGCACGACTTATCGGTTATTAGGGTCTGACGTTTACCACCCCTAGACTTGATATGCGACATATCAGACGAGGAGACCGGACTATACGGGAAGTGTTACCGGCAGGCTTTTTGCAGGAGTTGGAGCAGGCTTGCTTGCTGATCTTCTGATCGCTCAATACCCGGGTAGCCATTACGTCCAGCTAGTACCGCTGACGGCTTATGCGTGTTTGATGTGATCATCACCTACTGCAGGCGTATTGACGAGTCTTTAGAGTCCTACATAGAGGTTTTACTGGCTCAGGCAAAACGAAATAGGAGCGCATATGTGATATGTGCGGGACCGAGAATAATGCGTGTATGTGATACCGTATTCTATTCTCGCGACTTTTTATATCGGTCGGTTATATGTGATATAGCCTGGTTATCGAATCAAGTGTTGATTCGATAAGTCGATGCATTGAATGTTAGTCGGTTATATGAGATATAACCGGATTATTAAGTAAAGTATTGATTTATAATTTAGTGTATAATTGTATATTTGATATACTAATTTACATTAACTAACATTTGTTCACTTAAGGATTTTTCTCACATGTGCACAATTTTAATATATATGTGATATATATTAAAATGTCTTTTCTTTTTGTATCATGGTTGTTTGATACACATAACATGGGTGTGCAAGACATACACCGTTCTATTTTAAATGGTGGTTTATAATTATTTAAGGTAATTACAAATTAGTGGAGCTTTTGTCACAAGCATGAAGCTTGTGGATGCTGTGACAAAGTCCACTAACTTTGTTTTACTTTAGATTTTTATTAACCTAACCATTTTGGATAAGCCCTGGTTATGTCTCTACATGAGTTGGTATATGATACTCACCCATCCATGGTTAGCTCTCTTGACTTGATAATTATCCTTCTCTTTTCTTTTGTTCATCTTCTTCTTCTTTGAGCAAAAGAAAAGCTTGCTAGGGTTTTCAAAAGAGAGTGAAAACTTGTGAGAAAATAAATTCTAAAGTGAACCCACTTCCTTTTTCTCCATCCTCTACTAGACTAGCACTTTAGTTTAGAGTGTTTGTTTCACTAATTCTCTAGTTAGTGAAGTAGTAGCTTGAGTTGGTATTCTCTCGACGTAGATCATCTTCGGCATCGAAGACTTCAAGCAAGGACGCTTCTTTCGCCTCGTGAAGCTATGCAAGAGCCCGGGAGAACCATGATCGCAGCGAAGGGACTACAACAAGGAGCTTTAGAAGTGAAGGACCGATCTACAAAGGTTGTATTTTCTTCTTCACTTAGATAGTAAAGATGTTTACTTGCATGTGTTAGCCTAATAGTCTAGCAAAGATCTAGTTTAGGGTTATTCGGCACGGCTAAAATTTTAATCGGGCATGGTTGATGCCTTGTAGTACCTTGTTAGAATGCCAAGTAACCCTACAGTGGTATCAGAGCCTAGCTAGAGTATTAGGCGACGTGTATACGAAATTAAAACTCCGAACGAACTCCGAAACACCAAAATGACCCCTTCTCTGGACATTTTTTTAAAATGTGGTTTTTTCTGAATTAAAAATGCTTTAAAATACCAGCAGGGAAATATAAGCAACACTATGAAAAACGAGGCAATAAGCCGTACAAACCGCCGCAGAACCGCGGCAATTCCTTGCTCCTACCGCGAATCCGCGGCCGTACGGATGACTTATTGACTCGTTTTGCCACAGTTATATCCGTAGGTGATTAAGTGTATTTCTGGGTATTTTTAATCTGACTCAAGTGTTGAGTGTACTGGAGATTATTTTGAATTCGTTGATTCGATCGGAAAATTTAATTTCGTTATGTTTTCTAGATATTTAGATACTGTTAAAATGTTCGAACGAATATCATTAACTCTTTTTTCCCGGCACGAAAAACTTTCAAGTGTTGAATTTTTCTTCGGTTTAAATCTTTCGGAAAAACGTGCAAGTAAACCGATGGACCCTCTAGAAGAACACAAACCTTAACTCGATTATGTGACCGTCTGAACCGCCTCTAAACCTTAAGGTTTGGGGCAGTACGGTGTGCCACATGTGAGGCGTTGGCTTGACCCTTCTATGGCTGGACCGTTGGTACTGTGACGTATTCTGGAATTTTTGAACTCCGCTCAAGTGTTGAGCTATTTAGGAAATCTTGGGTATTTGATTATTCTATCGGAAAGTTTAATACTGTCTATTTATCTGGAATGTGATACAATATGTGGAATTTATAAAGTTAGGCATGAAATGCGAAATATGTGATATTTCGGATTTACGATGTCTAAAGAGATTGTGGATTCCAAATGTTGTAGTTTTACACTTTCTTTTCTGCGACCGTAAGTATAATATGTGATATCGCCGGTTTCGTTGCTATATGTCAACGACAATTGGAATGTGCATATTTACTTACGTTGATGATATGTGATGTTATGAGTTGCTGGATATGTTATATTGGATCGTCGCGTTTTTGAACAGCCGGGGGTTTTATGTGAGATGAGAGTTTTTATTTTCATTCATGTAAAATTAAATGTATGTAATATTTTTTTATTGGGGCACTTCCGGGATGAGGATGATGTCACCATTGTATATTATTTACTTTTCCGCATTAGGTGAACCCAAGGAGGGGAGCACAAGTAACCGGGTTCTAGAGTCCAGTGGGAGACCAACTCGAGGAGTCGAGTCCGGGTCTTCTAACTCTAGAATTGGTAGGGTTGCTTGCCGCTCTCGTAGGGGTTTAGGGATGTGGGTTTGGCTATTCATCGCGACCGTGGAATCCGTGTTTTATAGAGGCTCAAAATAAAACACGGACCTCCTAATATATCTATTATTTCATATGATTCTTCTGCTGCGATATCTGTGATGTGATCATTTGATATGTGATGATAGATACTGTATATAGTATATATGATATATTATATAGACGTTACTTATATTTTACACCCGCGCTAGCCCTGCCCCGCTCTGCCGTTAGTTACCTAACCTAACGGTGCACGAGGGGACATCGAGACGAATGCGGATGGCATAAGTGTACGTCGTATTTATCTGCGATGTTTAGGTGACATGATGGGACTTCATTAATATGATTAATGAAAGAAAAGAAACCTAAAAGATGTTGTAGAATCAAATTTTTCAAAAAGGGTAGCTACAGTTTTTGCTTTGCATAGCGATATATATGATATATCCTACACCTTATTCGATGAGGAAAGAGCCGAGATCCCTTCACCGGGAGTGACCTCTTTAGCAAAAATGGCAGATGCTACAACACTCGGTTTGGCTTTTGATTGCTTTTGGAGTTTTTGCTTTGCATAGCGATATATATGATATATCCTGCACCTTATTCCATAAGGAAAGAGCCGAGATCCCTTCACCGGGAGTGACCTGATTAGCAAAACTAATGAAAGCCTCAAAATCACTCCATTTCAAAATTCACTCGATTATACAACGATATCAAGTAAATTACGCAATAGGTTTTCAGAAAAACCTGTCGTAGCCCTCCGTCATTTCAGATAAGTTGTATATAGTATTCGTGCTGCATTTGTTGGCTTTCGTCAAAGTGTAGTGTGCAGTAGCTATATGCTGCTTATCTGCTGCATATGATGCGATTGGATTAGGGTAGTCGTACGGCTTTGTTGGCTTTCGTCAAGGGTCGTGCGGGTGGGTTTAATTCAGTTAAGAAATGCACTGGTTGAACTTGACTAGCAGGCTATGGTTTGTTGGCTTTCGTCAAGGTCATAGCACGTTAGGGGCAAAATATTATCGGGAATTTCAAGTGTTGAAATTTGTAATGAGATTGCATACCTTCTATGAAATAGTTGGATCCCGATACCCACTGCGAGTAATTGTTACTCCTGGGAGAGTTTTACACAGGACAATTAGCCGATCAAGTAGGTGTCTAGAAAGGTGTCAACGGGGTTACGCCTCTGGGAAAACGAGGTTTACTTTAATTAGGTCTGTGCGAAAGCACGGGGAACCTCCCTCAAAGTACCGACACTGGCCTGGCTGAAAGATTGGCGAAATTGTAGGGTGTAATTAATCCCGGCTAGTCTTTTCTTTTAGGGTTTGAAGGAAGATTTGATAAAAACAGTGGGAGCCATCCTGATTAGATAAAATAATAACCAATCTGATCTTGCAAGAGCATACGCTAAAGTGTTTTCTTCTCTCTCTCTCTCCAGGTAGCGACCATATCATGCCTTAATCAAGATAATAATATGGATGTATTGACCGAACCCGCATGTTATACTGTGTTGGGGAATGTTGGTTCCGTTCTTTTTTATAAAAGTTATAAGACTGAACAGGATATAGGGGAATACCAGGATTCCCATGCCAGCCGAATGAAGAAAGTACATGTTGATGCATTTTCTTTGGGTGTATTCGTTACAGAGAACTGTTTCTCCGTTTGCTCTATGTCTTGGGTAGTAGATACCGGGTCAGGATCCCATATATGTAATCAGTTACATGGGCTAAGGAGAGGTAGAGAACTTGGAGAAGATGATAGAGACATAAGGGTTGGAAATGGTGCAATTGTTGCAGCTAGAACCGTCGAGGAATATCACCTTGTATTATCAACTGGTAATACATTGATTCTAAACGAATGCTATTACATGCCGAACCTGATATGCAACATTATATCGGTTTCTTTATTAAGTAAAGAGGGATATAATTTTGTATTACAGGATAATGTTATGAACATTTTCCTGAACCAAAAGTTGGTTGGATCAGGCACGTTGTGCAATGGCATTTATGTTCTAAATCAATCAACAGTTCTGAGCATAACAAACACACACAAGAGGAAGAGTTCAGAAATGAACGAATCCTTCTTGTGGCATTTTAGACTGGGTCACATTAATGCGACACGACTAGCTAAGTTGCATAAGGATGGATATTTGAATTCGTTTGAATTTTCATCTTATGACACTTTCCAGTCGTGTCTCAAAGGAAAGATGACCAAAACTCCGTTTACGGGACACGGAGAAAGAGTTACGGAACTCTTGGGACTGTACATAGTGATGTATGCGGCCCCATGTCTACACATGCCAGAGATGGTTCTTCGTACTTCATTACATTTACTGACGATCTCTTAAGATACGGACATGTGTTCTTGATAAAACACAAGTCTGAAGATTTTGAGAAATTTAGAGAATATAAACAAGAAGTCGAGAACCAAACCGGGAAAAGTATTAAAATTCTTCGATCTGATCGAGGAGGTGAATACTTGAGCAATGAATTTCTGAACTTCCTAAAAGAGAGTGGGATTCTCTCTCAGCTAACTCCTCCATATACACAACAACACAATGGTGTATCAGAACAGAGGAACCACACCCTATTAGATATGGTGTGCTCTATGATGAGCACAGCTGAGTTACCTATTTCCTTCTGGGGGTATACGCTAGAGACAGCCATACATCTATTGAATATGGCCCCCCCAAATCTGTGCTTACCACTCCATATGAGATATGGAAAGGGAAGAGACCATGTCTTAATTATATTAAGATATGGGGTTATCCAGCCTATGTCAAACGACAAAATCTGGGCAAACTTGAGGCACGGTCTGTTCTATGCAAATTTGTAGGATATCCCAAGAATTCACAAGGATATATCTTCTACCACACTAAGTAACAAAGGGTGTTTGTTTCTTGGCATGCCGTCTTTTTAGAAAAGGAATTTCTTGCAAAAGAGATTAGTGGTCATGAGGTAGAACTGGAAGAGGTTCCAGCTACAAAAGCTGCAACAGAAGATCTGGTGGAACCAGAGGATTCGGTAGTTCCCGATGAACCCCAGCCACTCCGCCGATCTAGTAGGGTTCCTCACCCACCTGAGAGATACTACGGTTTTCTCATGGATGGTGGGAGCGAGGATTGCATCATGGTTGATGATGACCCAACTAGCTTCGAGCAGGCCATCACGAGTGGGGACTCAGTGAAATGGCTGGATGCAATGCGGTTCGAGATGGAATCCATATACACCAACAAAGTATGGACTTTGGAAGATGCTCCTGAAGGGGTAAAACCCATTGGGAGCAAGTGGATCTTCAAGAAAAAACTTGGAGTAGATGGGAAAGTGGAGACTTTCAAAGCTAGACTTGTTACAAAGGGTTTTCGTCAAAGACCAGGTGTGGACTATGACGAAACCTTTTCTCCAGTGGCTATGCTTAAATCCATCCGGATCATGCTTACCATCGCTGCATATCATGACTACGAAATCTGGCAAATGGATGTTAAGACCGCCTTTCTAAACAGAGATTTAGAAGAGAGCGTGTACACGGCTCAGCCAGAGGGCTTCGTAGCTAGTGGGAGAAGCGGGAAGGTGTGCAAGCTGCTTAAATCCATTTATGGATTAAAGCAATCATCGCGGAGTTGGAACATCTACTTTGACGTCGTTATCAAAGAGTTTGATTTCGTCAAAAACGTAGATGAACCTTGTATCTACAAGAAGGTGGAAGAGAGTAAGGTTGTCTTCCTCGTATTGTACGTGGACGACATACTCTTGATAGGAAATGACATTCCTATGCTGCAATCGGTCAAGCTCTTCTTATCACAAAGATTCTCAATGAAAGATCTAGGTGATGCCTCCTGCATATTGGGAATTATGATCTATAGAGATGGATCTAAAAGGATATTGGGATTGTCCCAATCCAGGTACATTGACACCATACTAAAGAGGTTTAGTATGGAAGAATCCAAGCGTGGGAACTTACCCACGATCTCTAGACTTACTCTCTCCAAAGAGATGTCTCCCAAGACTGATTTGGAGAGAGCTCGCATGCAAGGGATACCCTATGCTTCGGTTGTAGGCTCTATCATGTACGCGATGCTATGTACCAGACCCGATGTAGCACACTCACTAAGTATAGTGAGTAGGTATCAAGATGATCCTGGAGAGAGTCACTGGACAGCCGTGAAGAGCATTCTCAAGTACTTACGAAGGACTAAAGAGATACTCTTGGTGTATGGTAACGGAGAACTCCAAGTGGAGTCATTTACCGATTCAAGCTTCCAGAGTGATAAGGACGACTCTAAGTTGCACTCGGGATTTGTCTTTACCCTTTACGGAGGGGCGGTTAGCTGGAAGAGTTCCAAGCAGGAAACCGTGGCAGACTCGACGATGGAGGCTGAATACATCGCTGCCAACGATGCTGCCAAAGAGGCTGTCTGGATCAAGAAGTTCATTACTGAACTTGGAGTAGTTCCATCTATTGAGCATCCAATACCTTTGTATTGTGATAACAATGGAGCGGTGGCTTTGGCCAAGGAACCCAGGTCCCATCAGCGATCCAGGCATATTCTGAGGCGGTATCACCTGATCCGGGAGATAGTTGATCGCCGGGAGATCGAGGTCAGGAGGGTTGACACGAAGAACAACACAGCGGATCCACTCACGAAGGCCATTCCCCATATACAGTTTGAGAGACTCTTCGGGATGCTTGGTATGCGATACTACAGCAGCTGGCCCTAGTGCAAATGGGAGATTGTTAGTTGTATGTATGTCCTAGAGGACAGTATTGTACAGATGATGTATATTATATTAGATGCTTGGACATATATAGAGAGGACTTTCTTGCTCGATATGATAGTATGCTATCTGGTTGCTCTTTATCTTAACATGTATACTTGTCTCTTGATGCTATCTTATAGTTACATGTTGGTAAAGCCCTTAGGATGTGTACTTGACTACATGGACTATGATGCAGATCATACTAGTAGGGACAGAGTAGTCCATAAGTACATCCTTTAATGTTCCTAGTCGTAGGTGTATCGAGACAGGGCATCGATATACCAGAGTAGACTGGCGTATACGCTTCTCGACCCATGAGATGGGCGATGGATGATCCCATATCCATTGGTGTTTGATATCAGAGATGGTATACGGGTGCTCAGTGGATACTGGGTACATTGGACGGACTCGCCGAGAACTCCCAGATGGTATTATACCTCACGTCAGATGGCAGTTCTCTGGTGACACTTGTACATGTTAGTCTGTAGACCCGAGATCGTCATAGAGTCTTGTGTGATTCCCACTGTGCTTTGATTTCCACCTTACCACGTCCAAGAGGGCATGCAACGGTGGTTTTTGGGTACAGTCCCGAGTCACATGGAGGCAATGAGCGATAGGAGGGGTTTCGTCTCTCCCGGTATTGGGGGTTGATGTTGCGCTGTGCTCGATTGGCCGTAACAGGGAAGTCCCTGGCCAGGGCTGATTTAGAGATTTACTGGTAAGAGTTACCAGTAGTTTCTCGACCCGTTATGAGCCTCACATCGGCACAACTTATTGGTTATTGGGGTCTGACGTTTACCACCCCTAGACTTGATATGCGACATATCAGACGAGGAGACCGGATTGTACGGGAAGTGTTACCGGCAGGCTTTTTGCAGGAGTTGGAGCGAGCTTGCTTGCTGATCTTCTGATCGCTCAATACCCGGGTAGCCGTTACGTCCAGCTGGTACCGCTGACGGCTTGTGGGTGTTTGATGTGATCATCACCTACTGCTGGCGTATTGACGAGTCTTTAGAGTCCTACATAGAGGTTTTACTGGCTCAGGTAAAATGAAATAGGAGTGCATATGTGATATGTGCGGGACCGAGAATAATGCATGTATGTGATACCGTATTCTATTCTCGCGACCTTTTGTATCGGTCGGTTATATGTGATATAGCCGGGTTATCGAATCAAGTGTTGATTCGATAAGTCGATGCATTAGATGTTAGTCGGTTATATGAGATATAACCGGATTATTAAGTCAAGTGTTGATTTAATAATTTAGTGTATAATTGTATATTTGATATACTAATTTACATTAACTAATATTTGTTCACTTAAGGATTTTTCTCACATGTGCACAATTTTAATATATATGTGATATATATTAAAATGTCTTTTCTTTTTGTATCATGGTTGTTGATACACATAACATGGTTGTGCAAGACATACACCGTTCTATTTTAAATGGTGGCTTATAATTATTTAAGGTAATTACAAATTAGTGGAGCTTTTGTCACAAGCATGAAGCTTGTAGAAGCTTGTGAATGCTTTGACAAAGTCTACTAACTTTGTTTTATTTTAGATTTTTATTAACCTAACCATTTTGGATAAGCCATGGTTATGTCTCTACATGAGTTAGTATATGATACTCATTCACCCATGGTTAGCTCTTTTGACTTGATAATTATCCTTCTCTTTTCTTTTGTTCATCTTCTTCTTCTTTAAGCAAAAGAAAAGCTTGCTAGGGTTTTCAAAAGAGAGTGAAAACTTGTGAGAAAATAAATTCTAAAGTGAACCCATTTCCTTTTTCTCCATCCTCTACTAGACTAGAACTTTAGTTTAGGGTGTTTGCTTCACTAATTCTCTAGTTAGTGAAGTAGTAGCTTGAGTTGGTATTCCCTCGACGTAGATCATCTTCGGCCTCGAAGACTTCTAGCAAGGATGCTTCTTTTGCCTCGTGAAGCCATGCAAGAGCCCGGGAGAACAATGATCGCAGCGAAGAGACTACAACAAGGAGCTTTAGAAGTGAAGGACCGATCTACAAAGGTTGTATTTTCTTCTTCACTTAGATAGTAAAGATGTTTACTTGCATGTGTTACCCTAATAGTCTAGCAAAGATCTAGTTTAGGGTTGTTCGGCACGGCTAAAATTTTAATCGGGCATGGTTGATGCCTTGTAGTACCTTGTTAGAGTGCCAAGTAACCCTACAGTTATAGGACTTCTCAGCTATCTTATCGTAGTTAATAAAATTTATATTTCCGGCAACTAACGTCATCTCCATCGAGGCCCTGTCAAGACTTGAGATGACCAGTCACCTCAATCAGATATGCCTCCATGTTTCTTTAAATCTACAGAAAGTAAAGATGAAGATAAAGGAACGCCCCCTCGACCCTCCTTTCGGCGAACCAGCACTCATATAGCACCGATTGGCGTACGACTTAGGGCGCCGATGTCGGGGCAGTTATCATGGCTATGAGAGGTTCATGCGTCCATCCCTACTCTCGTAACATGATAATAGAAATGATCTCGGCTTCTGACCGCGTCAAGCTTGGTGGTCACTACACAGGGGATTTAAAACATCTATTTATGCCCTTGTGTTATGATTCTGAGATTAGTCTCGGTTTATGCAAGGCGGTCGGCTCCTGCTCGGTCTAGTATTAAACGACTGAGCGATTTAGATGTCTGTTCCTATGTTTGGGTATTGAGAGTAGGCCGAGTGGTGTAGATCATGTATCATGATTCGGCTTGAAGCTCACGGTGTAAGAGATTTAGATGTCTATCCATGCTCTTGCACTCGGTCTTCAAGGCGAGATCATGATCCAAAGGTTGGAGAGTTTGTTTTTATCACCAGATCATATGTAACTGTAACCCAATTTTATCAATGAAATATGATGGTTAAATGACTATTATCTTTACTGTGTCATTTATAGATTTTGTCCATGCTACTAAAGGGTCTATTTTTATTTCATAGGAAGAGTGTTTTCGTCTTCCTCTAATGACGGCTCATCCGTCGAGGAAGACAGTGTCGCGCTAATTAATTTTTCTTTAGTGCAGATCTAATTTTAGAGCGGACATCTTTTTGGCATGCCCGGTGGGACCCCTGTTGTATGGTATATGTTCATTATGGATTATTGCATTATATATCACTCATTTCTATCCCCTCTATATATAAATAAGTGCTATTGACCCTTGACTGGTATCTAAGTACAAAAAACAGGTCTAGAAGCCAAAAAGACGAAATCTGTGCTAAAAACATCGCATCTGAATTCAATCGTCAAATACAGGATACAACCTCTGGTGTAAAGTTACAAATGATATGGCAAAAATTTTCAGGGTTGAAAAAGAGCAGCAACATAACAACAGAATATCTCAGGCCAAATTCGAGATCATTTAGATGCAAGTCAACCGCGGTTCCGCGGTCAGGACAGTTCATCTGGACCGCGGTTCCACGGTCTCGTCGCAACCGATTGGGCTCAAATTTAGGCCCATGCCTTATCTACAAACGATTACGCCCTCAAAATTTCTAGACTCTCGATGGCAAATCTATATAAGGAGCATATTTGAAGGAATCAAGAGCCTAGAATTTTTCCCTCTTTTAATTTCGAATTTTAATTGTAATTTTCATTTGTAAGATAACTTTCTTCCTCCTCTTCTCTTGTTAGCTTCTTCATTGCTATCATGGAGGTTGGATCTTAGATTAGATAATTTTTTCTTTTCCACTTCAAAAATCTATAAAAATTTGTAATTAGATTAGGGATCAAGACTTGAATTGAAGGTAAATTTGAAGATCATTAGTGTTCTTCCTTCTTTTCTCCTTTTGCATTTAAATACTTATGCTTTCATGATGTTCTCCTTCTTGTTCTATTATTGTTTCTTTATGATGTTGATGATGATGAATTGTGAGTAGTTATAATTTGATGAGAAAACAAGAAGAGTGAATGGTGATTAAGTGATCCGGTTCACACTTTCTCTCTTGATTATGTAATTATGATGAAACTCTATCTTGATTGTTTTAATTGATTTCAAGTAGGCACATCCTCCTCTCTTGTCCTTACCGAGGGTGGCGAGGCTAAATGATTATGCGATCTATATAGGGATTAATTAATCTTAATCAAGACAGAGATTAGATCAAGTCTCAGGAATGTTGTTTAGATTCTAAAGTGACGCATTTGAATGAGGGAATGACTATGCTTCCTCATCGAACAATTCCACTGAAGTCCCTTAACATCGTCCCTAAGCATTGGCTTAGCATCATCCATCTCAACTAGGACTTGAATTTAGGCATCTAATTTGACATTCCATGCCCCATCACCCGTTGTGGTGTATGTTTGATGGTTTGTACTCATAACGCTTAGATCAAAGCTAGATTGAGTTTTTACTTCACCAAATGCGAGGGATCGGCCATTTGATAAATCATGCTCCACCACCTACATGTGAGTGTTAGATGGTTTATTCTCTTGGAACTCATTCGTTTTTGTTGAAGGAATTCAATAGAGGGAGAGTAGATTAGGTTAACTTGAGATCCTTCACCAACTTCGTTTCCTTAGCAAAACCCATCCCCTTTGAATTCTCATTTCTTCTCAAAAACATTCACAAGACTCTTTCGAAACCAAACCCCATATAACTCATGTTGAGAACATGATCTTTACCCTCGATCTCCGTTGGAACGACATGTAATTAACAATTTTGCTCATAAAGCGAAGTTGCTAATTGCAATACTACACTACACTACGACACACGATTCCGATTTCGCTCAGATCTCTTTCTTATTACTTTAAGAGTGTGATCGCGATTGTGGATCCGGAACAGTATAGATCCAATCTGATACCGGCAAAGATCCTGATTTCCAGCATCTTTTATTAGCAGGGAAGACCACGCAGCGGAAAACCGAGCTGTCGGAGAAGATGAATGATAGCCATGACAACCAGAACCCGAATGAAGCACCTTTGAACGAAGGCAACTCTGATGCATCAAATAGGGATTCAAGTTCGGTGAATCCTCCGCCGAACAATAGTGACCCACCGATGAACCTTACCAATAGTGAAATGCTTGAAGGAATCAATCGGCAGATTAATCAAATGGCTGCAGCTTTTGGTCCCCAGATGATGGAAGTGAACCAGCATGCCTTTTGGGCTTTGCCGGCAATGTTGATTCAGGCGCAGCAACCCCTGCAAGAAGTGACGGACATGACTAATAGAAGTTCTAACTAAATGGCTGCGGCCGTATGTAGGGTGTTTTTCGTCACCCCATTGAGATGGGAATACGCGCGCGCTTGTCAGGCGCATTACAGATTCCCCCTGCTTAGGGTAGGCCGGGGTTTATTGACTGTGGGGATCCGAATCTCCGGCGGCCGCGGACTAAGCTGCCGTTAATTACCCCTCGCATTTGGAGCGAAAAAAGCTCCGATTGACGGGTTAAACTGGTCATGCGAACTCAATATGCAGTGTGTTGGTGTGTGTGTATTTTTTTCTGTTTTATTCCACTTGTAAAAAGAGATATATACACACATATATATTTTCTATATATAAAAACGAAAATAAATAAGTAAATAAATATTTGGAGAATTATTATTTTTTTAAAATAAATTTTTAAATATTTTTTAATTTAAAAATATTATTTTTATTTACTTAATATTTATTTAATATTTTTTTTAAATAGAAAAAGGGGTTAAATAAAGAAAAGAAGAAAAGAAAATAATTATGTTTTTTTTTAATTTTTAAATATTATTTATAATTTATTTAATATTTATTTATTTTTATTTTAAATTAAAAAAGGAGGAAGAAAGAAGAAAAGAGAATTTTTTTTTTTAAAAGTGGGGTCACATGTTAGCATGTGCTAACATGTGACCCCTCATATGAGGGGGGTCACATGCTAGCATGTGACATGGAGGGTCACATGTTAGCATGTGACCCCTCATGTGAGGGGGGGTCACATGCTTAGCATGTGACCCGTCACATGCTTAGCATGTGACCCACGTCACATGTTAACCATGTGATGGGGTCACATGCTTTGCATGTGACCCCGTCACATACATTGCATGTGACCCCGTCACATGTTAACCATGTGAAGGGGTCACATGCATTGCATGTGACCCGTTACATGCATTGCATGTGACTGCCTTTTTTTTTTTTTGGAAACGTGGAGTTCAACTCCAAAAGAATTTTATATGGCTAAAAAGAATTGTAATGTGGAGTTAAACTCCCCCCAAAAAAAGGTATTTTTTTTTGTGGAGTTAAACTCCAAAAGAATTTCTGTAGTGGAGTTAAACTCCAAAAGAATTTTATTTGTGGAGTTGAACTCCAAAGGAATTTTATTTGTGGAGCTGAACTCCAAAAGATTTTTACTGTGGAGTTAAACTCCAAAAGAATTTTTGTAGTGGAGTTGAACTCCAAAATAATTTTCCTGGTGATGGAGTTGTACTCCAAAAGAATTTTATTTGTGGAGTTGAACTCCAAAAGATTTTTTATTTGTGGAGTTGAACTCCAACAGATTTTTATTTGTGGAGTTGAACTCCAAAAGATTTTCTCCTTTCTCCTTTGAGAAGAAATCCAAAATGGGTTCTCTTGAAACTCCAAGATCTAGATCTTGGATGATAAAAAAAAGAGACCATTTTTCTTCTCTTGATGGAGTTTTGGGAGATGGGTTTATGGTAAAACTTTATTTAGTTTTTTTAAAAAAGAGAGCTAAGCTCTTGATTTGTTTGGAAAATAAAAAGGAAGAGGAAGAACTTGAAAAAGAGAGAGTGGAGGAACAAACCCT
Source organism: Agapanthus africanus (assembly GCA_030015575.1). Lineage (NCBI taxonomy): Eukaryota > Viridiplantae > Streptophyta > Magnoliopsida > Asparagales > Amaryllidaceae > Agapanthus > Agapanthus africanus. The sequence goes on from JASDDO010000004.1 coordinate 236,653,140, forward strand.
AGTTTTTGAGGGAATGAAAAAAGTGTTTTCATTATTCATCATCATGTTGCCTTATATAGGCTTACATATTTACACATAGCCCCTTGGGCTTTTCAAAATGGCTTTTTGCCTATCCCATGGCTCATGTGTCATTTGTTTTTGCACATAAGCCATGAGCTTACAAAAATTTGGCTTTATGCCCATTTTGTATACATTCATGCACAAAAATTACATAAAAATTATTTGTTACATGATTTTCGTTGTTGGCATGGGAGAGGCTGGCCGCAGGCTCGGCTTGGGCATGGGCCCGCTTGACCTGGGCTTGGGCCCACCTAGCTTGGGGGTTGACCTTGACTTTGACTCGGTCAACCGGGGTGTAAATTTTTACCCCAACAAATTGCCCCCATCAATAAATGCACACCGCACATGTGGGTCGTGTGCATGAAATTGATGGACCTTCTTTCACGTGGAGGCGACTTGCTTTGGTTCCCACTTTTTGGGATGCACTGCCCTTTTTACGACGTGGACGGTCGACGCTTGACGCTTCTCCGAGACAGAGTGTCCGTGGTAGACTTTTCCCTTGCCCGGAGCGATCCGGTTCCTGCTTTGTAGGAAGCCTGCACTGCCCTTTTTGCGACATGGACGGTCGACGCTCTGTTACGAAGCGATTTGGGTTCCCAGTTTACGGGAGCCTGCACTGCCCTTTTTGCGACATAGACGGTCGACGCTCTGATCCGGAGCGATTTGGGTTCCCAATTTGCGGGAGCCTGCACTGCCTTTTTTGCGACATAGACGGTCGACGCTCTGTTACGGAGCGATTTGGGTTCCCAATTTGCGGGAGCCTACACTGCCCTTTTTGCGACATAGACGGTCGACGCTCTGATCCGAAGCGATTTGGTAGATGTGTCCCCGGCACGGAGTGTCGCTGGTCGACGTTTCCCCGAGACGGAGTGCCTGTGGTAGGACGTATCCCCGAGACGGAGTGCCTGTTGTAAGACGTATCCCCCAGACGGAGTGCCTGTGGTAGGACGTATCCCCTTGACGGAGTGCCTGTGGTAGGACGTTTCCCCGAGACGGAGTGCCTGTGGTTGGACGTATCCCCGAGACGGAGTGCCTGTGGTAGGACGTTTCCCCGAGACGGAGTGCCTGTGGTAGGACGTTTCTCCGAGACGGAGTGCCTGTGGTAGGACGTATCCCCGAGACGGAGTGCCTGTGGTAGGACGTATCCCCGAGACGGAGTGCCTGTGGTAGGACGTATCCCCGAGACGGAGTGCCTGTGGTTGGACGTATCCCCGAGAAGGAGTGCCTGTGGTAGGACGTATCCCCGAGACGGAGTGCCTGTGGTAGGACGTATCCCCGAGACGGAGTGCCTGTGGTAGGACGTATCCCCGAGACGGAGTGCCTGTGGTAGGACGTTTCCCCGAGACGGAGTGCCTGTGGTAGGACGTTTCCCCGAGACGGAGTGCCTGTGGTTGGACGTATCCCCGAGACGGAGTGCCTGTGGTAGGACGTATCCCCCAGACGGAGTGCATGTGGTAGGACGTATCCCCGAGACGGAGTGCCTGTGGTAGGACGTTTCCCCGAGATGGAGTGCCTGTGGTTGGACGTATCCCCGAGACGGAGTGCCTGTGGTAGGACGTATCCCCGAGACGGAGTGCCTTGGTAGGACGTTTCCCCGAGACGGAGTGCCTGTTGTAGGACGTATCCCCGAGACGGAGTGCCTGTGGTAGGACGTTTCCCCGAGACGGAGTGCCTGTGGTTGGACGTATCCCCGAGACGGAGTGTCTGCTGTAGGACGTTTCCCCGAGATGGAGTGCCTGTGGTAGGACGTATCCCCGAGACGGAGTGCCTGTTGTAGGACGTTTCCCCGAGACGGAGTGCCTGTAGTAAGACGTATCCCCGAGACGGAGTGCCTGTTGTAGGACGTCTCCCCGAGACGGAGTGTCGCTGGTTGACGTGTCCCCGAGACGGAGTGTCTGCTCGACGTTTCCCCGTTACGGAGTGTCTGTGTTGGACGTTTCCCCGATGCAGAGTGTCGCTTGTTGACGCAGAGGTCGATGTTGGAATTGGTTGGTTTGATTTGTTTGATTTGAGTTGACATCAGCATCGCTATACTGGAATATGGTACCAGGAGCGAATCATCATTTGTCATGAGAGAATTTTGGGATTGGTATTTTTGTCGGCATCTGCATTGCTGCACTGGAATAATGCCAGGAGCAACTCATCATTTGCCCCGGGAGGATTTGGGATTGGTTTTGGTTTGGCATCTGCATTGCTGCACTGGAATAATGCCAGGAGCAACTCATCATGTGCCCCGGGAGGATTTGGATTTGTTTTTTTTTTGTTTGGCATCTGCATTGCTGCACTGGAATAATGCCAGGAGCAACTCATCATTTGCCCCGGGAGGATTTGGGATTGGTTTTGGTTTGGCATCTGCATTGCTGCACTGGAATAGTGCCAGGAGCAACTCATCTTGTGCCCCGGGAGGATTTGGATTTGTTTTTTTTTCGTTTGGCATCTGCATTGCTGCACTGGAATAATGCCAGGAGCAACTCATCATGTTCCCCGAGAGGATTTGGGAATTGGTGGCTTACGAGACAGGTTTAGATCCCTGTTGTTAGTAATATGTATGCCCTAAAGGCCATTATATGAATAGTGGAAACTTGGACATATAATCTATAGAGATAGATAACTTTCTTGCTCAAAATGATAGTACGCTATCTGGTTTACTTTATCTGTACATGTAGATTTAATCATTTACACATGTTGATAAAGCCTACAGGATATTTGCTTGACTACTGTGACTATGATGCGGATCATACTAGTGGGGCACATGTAGTCTATAAGCATATCCTTGAACTGTTCCTAGTCGAGGGTGTATCGAGACAGGGCATCGATATTCCAGAGTAGACTAGCGTATACTATTCTTGTCCCATATGATGGGCGATGGATGATCCCATATCCATCTGGTGAGGAGACACCAAAGATTGTATGCGGGTGCTCAGTGGAGACTGGGTACACTGAACGGACTCGCCGAGAACTCCTATGTGGTATTATATCTATCGTCGGATAGCAGTTCTCAAGGAACACTGGTACAGGTTAGTCTGTAGACCCGAGATCGTCATAGAGTCTTGTGTGTCCTCCCACTATACTTTGATCTCCACCCTACCACGGCTCTACTGAGTCGTGCAAACAGGTGGTCTTTGGGTACAGTCCCGAGGCGCATGGAGGCAATGAGCGATAGGAGGGGTTTCGTCTCTCCCGGTATTGGGGGTTGATGTTGTGCTATGCTCGATTGGCTATAACATGAAGTCCCTGGCCAGGGCTGCTGAGATTTACTGATAAGAGTTATCAGTAGTTTCTCGATCTGTTATGAGCCATACACCAGCATGACTTATTGAGTTACTGGGGTCGACGATACCATCCTTAGACTTGATATGCAGCATATCTGACGAAGAGACCGGACTGTACGGTAAGTGTTGCCAGTTGGCTCGACGGGAGTTTTTACAGCTTCGCTGGTTTTCTTCTGATCGTTTCAATAGCCGGGTGGCCGTTACGTTTAGCTGACCTCTTGCGGCTTGTAGATGTTTGATATGATCATCATCTACTGCTGGCGTATTGACGAGTCTTAGAGTCCCACAATGAAGTTTCCTGGCTCAGGCAAAAAGGTGTGGTGTGCATATGAGATATGCGCGGGACCCGATTAAATACGGTTATATGATAACGTATATTAATCGGGCATTTTCTATTTGACGGATCGTATGAGATATGACCGGTTTGGTAAATCAAGTGTTGATTTAACAAATTACATTTAGATTAAATCTTTAAGTAAATCCTTTTGTATGCATGCATGTATGCACATGATGATGTGCATGGACACATACATGCATACATAGTATCATGGTTGTTGATACAAGAATGATGGCAATATAAGACTTATATTGAAGCTTTTAATTTGTATTTATCATTTTAAGTTAATGTAAAGAATATCCACTCATGCTCCTTTATTCCTTAGTGGGTAAGCTTTACTTAACTTAATGAAAAGAATTTCCACCCATGCTTAATTCTTTCGGAAAAGAATTTCCACTCACAATTATGGTGGTAATGGAATAATGGTGATTATTCCTTTCTTATCACTATAAATAGCTTCATATGTGATATGAAACAAGATGCACACAACAAGGAAAAAAATTGAGTGCAAGGGTGTGAAGAATACAAGTTATCATATGTGATATGATAGAAAGCTCAAGCCACCATTATCTTCTTCTTCCTCTCTTTATTTCTCTCTTGAGTGAAGATTGACAAAAGAAAGGATTTCAATTGAAGAACATAAACCACATCATCATACTACACACATCTAGCCGATTGGTGTAGGGTGTTTACTCTACTTCGTTTGCGAAAAAAGTAAGGTAAGGAGCTTTGGGCAAAGGGACTTCGGGTGGATCATCGTGGACAAGGAAGGCTTCCATCGATCCGTTACAAAATCTTATAGTGCCAAGGAGTCACCGAGGGAGATCTACAAAGGTTGTAATCTTTCCTCTTAATGATAGTTTTACAATTGCATGTGATGCTTAGTTGTATGAATCCCTAAAACTTCTAGTTTCGATTCTTGTCGGGTTAACCTAGCACCTCTAAAATTTTGATTATGGCATATGTGATGCTACCGAACACTTGATGAGGTGCTAGGCCAGCCCTTCAGTGGTATCAGAGACAAGCTAGAGCTTTAGGCGATGCGTGGGCGATGTTAAAAGTCCGATCGAACCACGAAACACCAATTTGGACCGCTCTCTGGAAATTTTTTGAAAATTGGATTTTTCCAAATTAAAAGGTCTTAAAAAATTCAGCAGGCTTTTCTATGAATTACTGTATAAATTTTTTTTAATGATCTCACTAAAGCGCCGCGGATCCGCCGCATAACCATGCTTTGTGCAGCGCTTCCGCGGCGGTTTTGGGGAATTAGGAACAGTGTTTTCTACAGTGCACCCGTATGTGATAGTACATGCCTATGAGATATTTGAAACATACTCAAGTGTTGAGGTTTCTGGAGATCTATTGTATTTGGTGATTCGATTGGAAAAGTTTAACTTCGTTCAGATTTTCAGATTTTTAGAACGTGTTGAAATGTTTGAACGAATATTAGAAACACAGTTTTTTCCCGTATTGAAAAATTCTAAGTGTTGGATTTTTCCCTAGTTCGAAACTTTCGAAAAACATGCAAGCGTATTTGTGGACACTCTAGAAGAACATAAGCTTAACTCGATTATGTGACCGTCAAAACTATCACTGAACCTTAGGGTTTGTGGTAGTTTAGCGTTGCCACATGTGAGGCGTTGGTTTGGCCCTTCTACGGTTGGTCCATAAGGGGCTGTGGCATATTCTAGAAAATTTTGAACTCGGCTCAAGTGTTGTGCAGTTTGGGAAATCTAGGGTGTTTGTTTATTCGATCGAAAAGTTTAACATTGTCTATTTATCTGAAATGTGATACAATATGTGGAATTCATATAGTTAGGCATGAAATACGAAGTATGTGATATTTCGAATTTATGATGTCTAAGGTGATTGTGGATTCCAAATGTTGTAGTTTTTCATTTTATTTTCTGCGACCGTAAGTGTAGTATGTGGTGTATCGCCGTTTTCGTTGCTATACGTCAACGACAATCGGGATACGCATACTTACTTACGTTGATGATATGAGATATTATGTGTTGCTGAGATATGATGAGTAGGATTGTCGCGATTGAATAGCCGGGTTTTTTTATGTGAGATGAGAGTTTTATTTTTCATTCATGTATAAATCAATTGTATATTATTTACTTTTCCGCATTAGGATAGACCCAAGGAGGGGAGCACAAGTGACCGGGTTCTAGGGTTCAGTGGGAGGCCATCTCGAGGAGTCGAGACCGGGTCTCCTAAACTCTAGAATTGGCGGGATCACTTGCCGCTCTCGTAGGGGTCTAAGGGTGTGGGCTTGGCTATTCATCACGACCGTGGAATCCGTATTTTCTATTGTTGGCTCGATACAAAATACGGACATCCTAGATATCCTTTTATATGCTTCTGCTGTTGATATTCTGTAATGTGATTACTTAGTATCTGAGACGAATGGATTATTATTATATATATGATATATAATAAACGTTGCTTATATTTTACACCCGCACTAGTCCCACCCCGCTATGCCGTTAGTTAAGTAACCTAACGGTGCATAACGGGACACTGTGGCGAATGCGGATGGTATAAGTATACGTTCTATTCTGTGATGGCTTAGGAACTTAGATGATGGGATCACATTAATGAGATTAATGTAAAGAAAAGAAACCTAATGATGTTGTAGAATCAGATTTGAAACAAACTCGGCTTTTTATGAAAAATGCAAGTTTCAAGAAGATGCGGAGATTAAGCCACTCCTTTTCTTAACTGTTTTGATTCTACAACGAGATCAAGTTCAAAGCGTTAAAGGTTTTCTTAAAAACCATCCGCAACCCTCCGTCATTTTAGGAAGCAGAGTACTTAGTATTTGTGCTGCGTATGTTGATTATAGTCAAGGCGTAGTGTACGGTAGCTAAGTGATGTCTTCCTACAAAGCATATGATGCGATTAGTTAGGACATTCATGTGATTATGTTGATCATAGTCAAGGGTCATATGGGTGGGTCTAATTAATCATGAAATGACGGGTAGAATTTGACTAGTACTTATGATATGTTGACCATAGCCAAGGTCATAAGTGACTAGGGGTAAAAACCATATCGGGAATTTCAAGAGTTGAAATTTGCAATGAGATTGCATACCATCTATGTGATAGTTGGATCTCGATCTCACTGTGAGTAAGTGTTACTTCCAGGAAAATTATTCCTGGCTAGTTTTCTTTTCAGGTTTTGAAAGAAAATTTGATTAAAAGCAGTGGGAGACATCGATTAGATAAAATAATAACCAATCTAATTCTTTGAAAGAGCAATTCGCTAAGTGTATCCTTTTCTCTCTCCGAATGGCAGTTACAGATGTCAGGACTTAAGCTTCTACTTGAGAAAAATAAACTTACAGGACCAAATTATAAAGAATGGTTGAGGAACTTGAACATTGCACTTTCATATGATAAGGTATCATATGTCCTCAATACTGAAGCCCCACCCGTCCCAGGACCTGAATCATCTGTCGCGGATAGAGAGATCCGAAAAACTTGGGAGATTGACTGCAACACGGCCAAGTGCCTCGCGCTCGCTTCTATGGACAATGTCCATCAGAAGCAACACGAGAATATGGATGTGCAATCCATCTTTCTTCACACAAAGGAGTTGTATGAAGAGCAATCTCGTACCTTAAGATACGAGGCATCTAGAAAGCTGTTTCAGATGCGAATGGCCGCTGGTGCATCAGTTGGAGACCATGTTTTGAAAATGATTGGTCTTATTGAAGAACTTGAGGGACTGGGATGGACTATGGATAATGAGCAATATACGGATATTGTTCTACAGTCTCTGCCCCCTGCCTTTGCTCCGTTCATAGTAAATTTCAATATGAATGGTTTGGAGAAATCATTGCCTGAACTTCTCAATATGTTGAGGAGTGCAGAGAACACGTTGAAAACGGCAAGGACTCCCGCTCTGCTAGCTGGGCCATCTTCCTCTTCATTCCCAAAAGCTAAGGCCAAGGGAAAGAAGAAGAAGAAGTCCATCAAACAGAAAGGTGGAGTTAGAAAGGCGAAGGGGAAAGACAAAGCCGGGGCTGTGGGAAGTGGAAAAGGAGAATGTTTTTACTGTAAAAAGTCAGGACATTGGAAACGGAACTGTGCTGAATATCTTGCTGATCTCAAGAAGAAGAAGCATGCTGATGCTTCCACTTCAGGTGTGTTTGTAACTGAAAACTGTTTTTCTTTAAACTCTGCATCCTGGGTATTGGATACCGGTTCTGGTTCTCACATCTGCAATTGTATGCAGGGATTGAGAAATAGTAGAGTTTTAAAGGTAGGAGATCATACTCTGCGGGTTGGAAATGGTTCCAATATACATGCTGTATCCGTGGGAGAGTATCATCTAGGGTTGCCTTCAGAAAGTATTTTGGTTTTGAACCCGTGTTATTTTGTACCAAGTATGCTGTGTAACATAATATCCGTTTCTTTGTTGGACAATGAAGGATATCATTTTATGTTGCAAAATAATGTTATGAACATTAACCTGAATCAAGAGTTGATTGGGTTTGGTACACTAAATAACGGTATTTACATCCTGAACCAACACACAGTTTTAAATATACAACATACTAGTAAAAGAAAGTTTTCAGATATAAATGAAGCTTTTCTTTGGCATTGTAGACTTGGTCATATTAATGAAACAAGACTAAACAAGCTACATAAAGATGGATATTTAAATCCGTTTGAATATAAATCTTATGCGACTTGCCAGTCTTGTATCAAAGGTAAAATGACCAAAACTCCGTTTAGTGGACACGGAGAGAGAGCTGGTGAATTCTTAAGCCTCATACATAGTGATGTATGCGGACCAATGTCTACACTTGCAAGAGGTGGTTTTTCATACTTCATCACTTTTACTGATGATTTCTCAAGATTCGGACACGTGTTTTTGATAAAGCACAAATCTGAAGCTTTTGAGAAATTCAAGGAGTATAAACTTGAAGTAGAGAAGCAAACAGGCTTGAGCATCAAGAAACTTCGATCGGATCGAGGTGGAGAGTATTTAAGTACAGAGTTTCTAGACTTCTTAAAAGAGAATGGGATTCTCTCTCAGCTCACTCCTCCTTACACACCACAGCACAATGGTGTGTCAGAACGGAGGAATCGTACCCTATTGGATATGGTACGATCCATGATGTGTAATGCTGAGTTACCGCTTTCCTTTTGGGGACATGCATTGGAGACAGCAATGTATCTATTGAACAGGGTGCCAACCAAGACCGTGTCTACCACTCCATATGAGATGTGGAATGGAAAGAGACCATCTCTTAAAAGGTTTAGGATTTGGGGTTGTCCAGCTTTTGTTAAAAAGCAGAATCCAGACAAACTCGAGACACGATCGGTCATGTGTAAATTTGTGGGGTATCCAAAACATTCGTATGGATATCTATTCTACCATAAAGAGGAACAAAAGGTGTTTGTTGCTCAGCATGCCACATTTTTGGAAAATGAGTTCTTTACGGAAAGTACTAATGGCAATATGGTAGAACTAGAAGAGGTTCTAGAGACACAAATTACTCAGGAGGAATTGGTTGAAACTGATGTTGCAGTAGAACTTCAAGAACCTCAGCCGCTCAGGAGGTCTAGTAGAACTTCTCACCCACCAGAGAGATACTATGGGTTTCTCATAGATGGTGATAGAGAAGATTGCATCATGGATGATGATGACCCTACTAGTTTTCAGCAAGCTATCATGAGTGGTGACTCAGTGAAATGGCTGGAAGCAATGAGATCTGAAATGGAGTCAATGTACACCAACAAAGTATGGACTTTGGACGTTGCGCCTCTTGGGATAAAACCCGTTGGGTGCAAATGGATCTTTAAGAGAAAGATTGGTGTAGATGGACAGGTGGAGACCTATAAAGCAAGGCTTGTAGCGAAAGGTTTTCGTCAAAGACCAGGCTTGGACTATGATGAAACTTTCTCTCCAGTAGCAATGCTTAAATCCATTAGGATCCTACTTGCTATTGCTGCTCACTATGATTATGAAATATGGCAGATGGACGTGAAAACTGCATTTCTAAATGGTGATTTAGAAGAATGCGTTTTTATGGATCAGCCAGAGGGCTTCATTGATAGTGGGAGCAGCGGGAAAGCATGTAGATTGCTTAAATCCATTTATGGATTAAAGCAGGCCTCAAGGAGCTGGAACATCTGCTTTGATGATACAATCAAAGAGTTTGATTTTATCAGAAATGAAGATGAACCATGTATTTATAAGAAGATTGTAGGGAGTACTGTCACATTCCTCGTATTGTACGTTGATGACATTCTCCTGATAGGAAATGATGTTCCTATGCTACAATCGGTCAAACTATTCTTATCACAAAGGTTCTTCATGAAGGACCTGGGTGATGCCTCGCACATTTTGGGCATTAGGATCTATAGAGATAGATCCAAGAGGTTATTGGGACTGTCCCAATCAAAGTACATAGACACCATTCTAAAGAGGTTTAGTATGGAAGATTCCAAGCGTGGTGCCTTGCCTGCTAGTCATGGAATCACTCTCTCTAAGGACTTCTGTCCGAAGACTGATGAAGAGAGAGCTCGCATGAGCGTTATACCCTACACTTCTGCCGTGGGATCTATAATGTATGCGATGTTGTGTACTCGCCCTGATGTGGCTTATGCACTGGCTGTAGTAAGCAGGTATCAATCCAACCCAGGGGAGAAACATTGGATAGCAGTGAAGAACATTCTTAAGTACTTGAGAAGGACTAAAGAATTGTTCTTGGTGTATGGTAATGGGGATCTCCAGATGGAGGCCTATACCGATTCAAGCTTCCAAAGTGACAAGGATGACAGTAAATCAATCTCAGGGTTTGTATTTACCCTAAATGGAGGAGCGGTTAGTTGGAAGAGTTCCAAACAGGATACCGTTGCAGACTCCACGATGGAAGCTGAGTATATTGCTGCAAGTGATGCTGCTAAGGAAGCCGTCTGGATGAAGAAGTTCATTGCGGAACTAGGAGTAGTTCCAACCATTATTGATCCAATACCATTGTATTGTGATAATAATGGAGCTATAGCATTAGCTAAAGAACCAAGGTCCCATCAGAAATCCAGACACATCCTAAGGAGATATCATCTGATCCGGGAGATAGTTGATCGCCAGGAGATCGAGATTCGGAGAGTAGATACAAAGGATAACACAGCGGATCCATTCACCAAGGCACTTCCACAGCCTCAGCATGAGCGGCTGTATGAAATGTTGGGTATGAGATACGCCAATAACTGGCCTTAGTGCAAGTGGGAGATTGTTAGTAATATGTATGCCCTAAAGGCCATTATATGAATAGTGGAAACTTGGACATATAATCTATAGAGATAGATAACTTTCTTGCTCAAAATGATAGTACGCTATCTGGTTTACTTTATCTGTACATGTAGATTTAATCATTTACACATGTTGATAAAGCCTACAGGATATTTGCTTGACTACTGTGACTATGATGCGGATCATACTAGTGGGGCACATGTAGTCTATAAGCATATCCTTGAACTGTTCCTAGTCGAGGGTGTATCGAGACAGGGCATCGATATTCCAGAGTAGACTAGCGTATACTATTCTTGTCCCATATGATGGGCGATGGATGATCCCATATCCATCTGGTGAGGAGACACCAAAGATTGTATGCGGGTGCTCAGTGGAGACTGGGTACACTGAACGGACTCACCGAGAACTCCTATGTGGTATTATATCTATCGTCGGATAGCAGTTCTCAAGGAACACTGGTACAGGTTAGTCTGTAGACCCGAGATCGTCATAGAGTCTTGTGTGTCCTCCCACTATACTTTGATCTCCACCCTACCACGGCTCTACTGAGTCGTGCAAACAGGTGGTCTTTGGGTACAGTCCCGAGGCGCATGGAGGCAATGAGCGATAGGAGGGGTTTCGTCTCTCCCGGTATTGGGGGTTGATGTTGTGCTATGCTCGATTGGCTATAACATGAAGTCCCTGGCCAGGGCTGCTGAGATTTACTGATAAGAGTTATCAGTAGTTTCTCGATCTGTTATGAGCCATACACCAGCATGACTTATTGAGTTACTGGGGTCGACGATACCATCCCTAGACTTGATATGCAGCATATCTGACGAAGAGACCGGACTGTACGGTAAGTGTTGCCAGTTGGCTCGACGGGAGTTTTTACAGCTTCGCTGGTTTTCTTCTGATCGTTTCAATAGCCGGGTGGCCGTTACGTTTAGCTGACCTCTTGCGGCTTGTAGATGTTTGATATGATCATCATCTACTGCTGGCGTATTGACGAGTCTTAGAGTCCCACAATGAAGTTTCCTGGCTCAGGCAAAAAGGTGTGGTGTGCATATGAGATATGCGCGGGACCCGATTAAATACGGTTATATGATAACGTATATTAATCGGGCATTTTCTATTTGACGGATCGTATGAGATATGACCGGTTTGGTAAATCAAGTGTTGATTTAACAAATTACATTTAGATTAAATCTTTAAGTAAATCCTTTTGTATGCATGCATGTATGCACATGATGATGTGCATGGACACATACATGCATACATAGTATCATGGTTGTTGATACAAGAATGATGGCAATATAAGACTTATATTGAAGCTTTTAATTTGTATTTATCATTTTAAGTTAATGTAAAGAATATCCACTCATGCTCCTTTATTCCTTAGTGGGTAAGCTTTACTTAACTTAATGAAAAGAATTTCCACCCATGCTTAATTCTTTCGGAAAAGAATTTCCACTCACAATTATGGTGGTAATGGAATAATGGTGATTATTCCTTTCTTATCACTATAAATAGCTTCATATGTGATATGAAACAAGATGCACACAACAAGGAAAAAAATTGAGTGCAAGGGTGTGAAGAATACAAGTTATCATATGTGATATGATAGAAAGCTCAAGCCACCATTATCTTCTTCTTCCTCTCTTTATTTCTCTCTTGAGTGAAGATTGACAAAAGAAAGGATTTCAATTGAAGAACATAAACCACATCATCATACTACACACATCTAGCCGATTGGTGTAGGGTGTTTACTCTACTTCGTTTGCGAAACAAGTAAGGTAAGGAGCTTTGGGCAAAGGGACTTCGGGTGGATCATCGTGGACAAGGAAGGCTTCCATCGATCCGTTACAAAATCTTATAGTGCCAAGGAGTCACCGAGGGAGATCTACAAAGGTTGTAATCTTTCCTCTTAATGATAGTTTTACAATTGCATGTGATGCTTAGTTGTATGAATCCCTAAAACTTCTAGTTTCGATTCTTGTCGGGTTAACTTAGCACCTCTAAAATTTTGATTATGGCATATGTGATGCTACCGAACACTTGACGAGGTGCTAGGCCAGCCCTTCACCTGTCACCTAAGGCTTTTCAATTTTATGGGCCGTGAGGGTCCCATAAAAGCATTTTCTCCCTACGAGTCGAAAGGATCTCGTAGGTGTATTTTCTCCTTAGGAGTCGTGGGGACTCCTAAGTGTATTGCTCCTTTGTGAGTCGTAAAGATCTCATGCGGGAATTTTCTCCTCACAAAGTCGAGAGGACTTTGCGAGTGCATTTCATTTCTTCTTTTTTTTGTACGAGTTTGCGCCCTTTCGGGTTTTCACAAACTCGCCGGCAGTCCTGCTGTTTTTACTCACGGAGCCCTTTCGGGTTTTCATCCGCGCCCATTTTGCTTATGGACATACCGTTCTTCTTTTTTTTGTTTTCCTTTTTTTTTTCCCTTTTTTTTCATTTTTTTTGGAATCTTCCTTGCCGGTGGGACTTTGAATGTGGTCTCGCCGGTAGGACTTGAGAGAGATTGGGATCGTTTTACGCCCGTGGATTGTATACGGTTTTGCAGGATGTATGATCCAGACCGTAGGGCCGTAAAAATTTTGGGACTTTGTTTGCGTCTGCATCGCTGCACTGGAATATGGTACCAGGAGCGACTCATCATTCGCCGTTGGGGTATGGGAGTTGGAATTTGGTTGGCGTCTGCATCGCTGCACTGGAATATGATACCAGGAGCGACTCATCATTCGCCATTTAGGGATTGGGATTTGGAATTTGGTTGGCGTCTGCATCGCTGCACTGGAATATGGTACCAGGAGCGACTCATCATTCGCCACTTGGGGATTGGGGAGCGATGGCTTAGGAGACAGGTTTGGATCCCTATCACCTAAGACTTTTCAATTTTATGGACCGTGAGGGTCCCATAAAAGCATTTTCTCCCTACGAGTCGTAAGGATCCCGCAGGTGTATTTTCTCCTTAAGAGTCGTGAGAACTCCCAAGTGTGTTTTTCCTTCGTGAGTCGTAAGGATCCCACGAAGGTTTGTTCTCCTCATGCATCGTAAGGACACATGAGTGGGTCTTCTTAATAGAGCATAATTCCAAAGGCGGAGACCAGCCGCGTAACTGGTGGTTGTGGTGGGGCATGGGTATGCTGAGAATTATTTGAGCCCATGGATTGTATACGGTAGTCAATTTGGGGACTAACCGTAGGGCCGGGAGAAATTTGGAAATTTGAATTTTTGTTGGCGTCAGTATCGCTACACTGGAATATGGTACCAGGAGCGACTCATCATTCGCCATTGTTTTTTTTTTGTTTTTTTTGTTTTTTTTATACCGCGATTGCTCTATCATTTCGGCTATTTATTCGCGGTTGCCCTATCATTTCGGCTATTTATTCGCGGTTGCCCCATCATTTCGGCTTTATTTTCATTTTTATTTTTACTCGCTGATTTTTATTGCGAGTTGCCCCATCATTTCGGCTTTTCTTTATTTTTCTTTTATTTACACATTTTTTTTATTTACATTTTTTTTACATTCTCAGTTTAACGACTTAGAGGTCGACTGTTCCCAGAGAAAGGCGGGTGTTTGAGAGAATCAGGTCCGTGAAGGACTTCGGTCCCCGTTTGTATGAAATTGGCGATCGCAGCTTGATTGTTTGTTAACACACCAGGGGACAATGATATTTCTCCCGCCTTGTATTGTTTCTCGACCCAATCCTTGAAGATGCAACAGTCTTCAATAGTGTGCCCCAGCACTCGGTGGTATGGGCAAAAGTTGGGATGATCAGTCTTGTTCGCTTCACTTAGCCTTTTCGGTTCTGGTAGCCGCAGGCCATTCTTCAGAGCATCTTTAAAAATTTTGTGGATCTTGTCCCTTCGGAATGAGTAGACCTTATTTCTTCTTTCCTCCAAAGTTGGCTCTCGAGACTGGTCAGTTTTTGCTCCGCCCGTTCTCTGCTTATTTGGAGAATTGGTGATGTTAGAACTTCCGCCTTTTCGGTTGTCGTCCTCCCAAGGTTTCGGTCTGTTTGTGAACCGAAGATCCTGAGCGGACTCGGGCTTTGAGCGTTCCAACGTTTGGACCTTTTTGGTCAGCTCTTGGAATGTTTTGAGACCCGCGGTACATAGAAACGGGGCCATCCAGTTGTTGAGATTTCCGACAAGGAGACTGACAGATTGGTCCTGCTCTATCGGCGGTTCGCATTTGACGGAGAGATTACGCCATCGGGTTATAAAATCCGTGCTTCTTTCGTCGCTTTTGGGCTTAGTCCTTACGAGCTCGGCAATGGTAATCTTTTCGCTGACGCTCATGAACCTCTGCCGAAACAGAGACTCCATTTGGACAAAAGTTATGACGGAGCCATCCGGTATGCTCGCGTACCTGTCAAAAGCAACATCGGTCAGGCTATTAACGAACTGGCGGAGGAGAAGCGCATCATTGCCCCCAGTATTCCTGCATGAGGCTTTGAAGTAGGCGATGTGCTGATTCGCATTTCCCGTCCCATCGAATCTTCCGAATTTGGGGATGACATAGCCGCTAGGGAATTCCACCAGATCATACTGAGCAGGATATGGTCTCCCACTACTACTGATATCTTTTTGCGCTTCGGCTTCGGCCACCAATGTTTTGACTTTGCTGGCAACCAAATCCATGATTTGATCTTGAGTTAGCGGGCTACTGTCATCGGTAGCCAAGACATTTCCCGAGATAGGATGCGACTGATTTTCATGTAGTTCGCCCACTTTTGGATTTGAGGGAATAGGCGTCAGCTGCTTTGGCACACCACTTCCCGGTTCACGAGTAGAGCCCTCCGCTTGATTGGGCGGCTGAGAGGCAAGTCGGGCCGTGAGCTGCATCACGACATTCGTCAAGTCATCGATTTTGGAGTAGAGTTTGGCCATCTCCTTGTCTTTGTTTCTGAGCTGCTTTCGGAGCTCTTGAAGCAGCTCTTGCTCTGCGGTCCTGGGGCGGAAAGTCGGCTCTTCTTCGCTTTCCGAGCCCGACTCCTCATGGACCGAAAGGTCTTTCTGCCTATCATCCTCATCGAGAGGGTTTTCATCACCCAGCAGGGGCGGCTGTTCTTGGGCAGCGGCAACCACATTCAGGCTAGATTGGACTTGAGATGTGGTGGCCCCATCCTTACTCTTGCTGCGCGTGCCTACCGTGTAGACAGTGTGGACCACATACCCAGCCATTTCCTCATCTTCGGCGGGGTAACCCTGTTCTTCGAACCTCATGAGGTTTAGCCTGGCCGGAGCCCTAGCCCTTTTGTTGGCTCTATATCTGAGCCTTTTCTCCCTCAGCTTCTCGATTTTGAAGGCTTGGCGGGCATCCGCTACCCGGGAAGCCATTGTGAGTTGATCAGAGGGGAGCTTAGAGAAGACACCCAATCGAGCAGTGGTCAAGGGCACCGCTGGAGCATGGTCGGGACGCATTTAGCTTTGTTGGTGTCGATGGCCTTGCCCCCAGCTGGGGCCATGGAGAGTCATTCGGAAACGGACTTACGCTTGGGCTGAGGTGCCCTCGCGACCACCACATTTGGCCTTTTGCCTTTCGGGACTGGTTTGTCTGCCACCGGGGCTTGAGGAGCTGGGATGGCGCCAATTGGTATGAACATAATAGAGCCGAATGGTAGCAGCGGCTCCTCCCATTGTTGCCCAAGACTGGCCGGAAGGACCGTCCTGGAGTCTATCTTCATCGTGTAGGAGACAGGAGCTGAGTTCATCATCGAAGACATCGTCGGAAGGTGATTGCTTGAAAATCTGCATGAAAAAGTATTATTTTAGTATAAATATAGACATGTAAATTGATTGAGTTCGCATGAACGTTTAACCCGAAATATGGGAGGAGAGATTAGTCCCACCGGGCGTGCCAGAATCTGTAGGGTGTTTTTCGTCACCCCATTGAGATGGGAATACGCGCGCGCTTGTCAAGCGCATTACAGATTCCTCCTGCCTAGGGTAGGCCGGGGTTTATTGACTGTGGGGATCTGAATCTCCGGCGGCCGCGGACTAAGCTGCCGTTAATTACCCCTCGCATTTGGAGCGAAAGAACCTCCGATTGACGGGTTAAACTGGTCATGCGAACTCAATATGCAGTGTGTTGGTGTGTGTGTATTTTTTTCTGTTTTATTCCACTTGTAAAAAGAGATATATACATATATATATATATATTTTCTATATATAAAAACGAAAATAAATAAGTAAATAAATATTTGGAGAATTATTATTATTTTAAAATATTTTTTTAATTTAAAAATATTATTTTTATTTACTTAATATTTATTTAATATTTTTTTAAATAGAAAAAGGGGTTAAATAAAGAAAAGAAGAAAAGAAAATAATTATGTTTTTTTTTAATTTTTAAATATTATTTATAATTATTTAATATTTATTTATTTTTATTTTAAATTAAAAAAGGAGGAAGAAAGAAGAAAAGAGAATTTTTTTTTTATAAAAGTGGGGTCACATGTTAGCATGTGACCCCTCATATGAGGGGGGTCACATGCTAGCATGTGACATGGAGGGTCACATGTTAGCATGTGACCCCTCATGTGAGGGGGGTCACATGCTAGCATGTGACCCGTCACATGCTTAGCATGTGACCCACGTCACATGTTAACCATGTGATGGGGTCACATGCATTGCATGTGACCCCGTCACATGTTAACCATGTGAGGGGGTCACATGCATTGCATGTGACTGCCTTTTTTTTTTTGGAAACGTGGAGTTCAACTCCAAAAGAATTTTATATGGCTAAAAAAAATTGTAATGTGGAGTTAAACTCCCCCAATAAAAAGGTTTTTTTTTGTGGAGTTAAACTCCAAAAGAATTTCTGTAGTGGAGTTAAACTCCAAAAGAATTTTATTTGTGGAGTTGAACTCCAAAGGAATTTTATTTGTGGAGTTGAACTCCAAAAGATTTTTACTATGGAGTTAAACTCCAAAAGAATTTTTGTAGTGGAGTTGAACTCCAAAATAATTTTCCTGGTGGTGGAGTTGAACTCCAAAAGAATTTTATTTGTGGAGTTGAACTCCAAAAGATTTTTTATTTGTGGAGTTAAACTCCAACAGATTTTTATTTGTGGAGTTGAACTCCAAAAGATTTTCTCCTTTCTCCTTTGAGAAGAAACCCAAAATGGGTTCTCTTGAAACTCCAAGATCTAGATCTTGGATGATAAAAAAAAGAGACCCTTTTTCTTCTCTTGATGGAGTTTTGGGAGATGGGTTTATGGTAAAACTTTATTTAGTTTTTTAAAAAAAGAGAGCTAAGCTCTTGATTTGTTTGGAAAATAAAAAGGAAGAAGAAGAACTTGAAAAAGAGAGAGTGGAGGAACAAACACTAGTTTTTGAGGGAATGAAAAAAGTGTTATCATTATTCATCATCATGTTGCCTTATATAGGCTTACATATTTACACATAGCCCCTTGGGCTTTTCAAAATGGCTTTTTGCCTATCCCATGGCTCATGTGTCATTTGTTTTTGCACATAAGCCACGAGCTTACAAAAATTTGGCTTTATGCCCATTTTGCATACATTCATGCACAAAAATTACATAAAAATTATTTGTTACATGATTTTCGTTGTTGGCATGGGAGAGGCTGGCCGCAGGCTCGGCTTGGGCATGGGCCCGCTTGACCAGGGCTTGGGCCCACCTAGCTTGGGGGTTGACCTTAACTTTGACTCGGTGAGCCGGGGTGTAAATTTTTACCCCAACACCGTAGAAAGGCTAGCAGAGTCTGCTGGATCCCGGGGAAATAATCCACAATAATTCGGCATGCCGAATTCGGCGACTCCTACTGCCGGTTCGGTTCTAAGTGCGCCGAATAATAACATCGGTGGACATACGCAACGAAATGACACCACACCAGGGAATCCCCCATTCAAGGAACCAAATAACTGAAAGTATACCTTAGCACCACTACTGGGTTTCTAGAGGCATCAAGTATGCAATTTTAAAAAATCTAGTGTTCTAAGCTATACTAACCTAGAATCGAATTAGAGAATTAGGGTTTCTATGCATATAAACAAACTTTACACTAAGTGAAGAAGAAAAACAACCTTTGTAGACCGATCCTTCACTTCTAAAGCTCCAAGTAGTAGTCCCTAGAAC
The DNA here is from genome assembly GCA_030015575.1 of Agapanthus africanus. Taxonomy (NCBI): domain Eukaryota; kingdom Viridiplantae; phylum Streptophyta; class Magnoliopsida; order Asparagales; family Amaryllidaceae; genus Agapanthus; species Agapanthus africanus. The sequence goes on from JASDDO010000004.1 coordinate 236,672,179, forward strand.
TCTTTGTAGGCTCCACTTGGCGAAAGGAACGAGCTTGCTTAAGAATCTTCGAGGCCAAAAATGATCCGTCTTGAAGTATCTCTAACTCAACCTACCTCTTCACTAACTAATGAATTAGTGAAGTAAACAACCTACACTGATGGGCTGAATAAGAGTAGGTTGATGAAGTAGGAATTTTGCTCACTTAAGAATTTTATTTCTCTTTCTCTTTTTCACTCCAAGAAAACCAAGAAGAGGAAGAAGAAGAACTAGTGAAGAACTTGAACCAATGTTGAACCATCAACTAAGGGTGAAGAAATATCTCAAGAGATATATATAGAGAGTTAACCATGGTTAAAGATAATGGTTGGGTTTAAAAATATCTAGAGTAAAACAAAATCAGTGGAATTAGTCAAGGCTTTTACATACTTCCACAAGCATCTAAGCCATACTAATTTCCAACTAATTTTGATTTTACTCTAAATAAATAATTACCCTAATTATCTTTAGTTTGGTATGAGTCTCATACACCCATGTCAATGTATCATCCACCATGACACAATAGTATATGTAATATATATATATATCACATAATTATATATATCAACATATATATATATATATATATATATCCAAGAGAAGAAATTTTTTAGTGAGCTAATATTAGTTAATATATATTAATATACCAAATATATAATTATATATCAAATTATTAAATCAACACTTTATTTAATAATCCGGCTATATCATATATAACCGACTAATACCAAAAATCGCCTGATTAGAATACGGTATCCTATACTCGTATTTAATCAAGGTCCCGCACATATCACATATGTGCCCTGCTTCGTTTTGCTTGAGCTAGGAAACCTCTGTGTGGGACTCTAAAGACTCATCAATATGCCAGCAGTAGGTAATGATCACATCAGTTACCCATAAGCCGTCAGCGGTACTAGCTGGACGTAACGGCTACCCAGGTATTGAGCGAATAGAAGATCAACAAGAAAGGTTGTCCAAACTCCCGCAAAGCTTATAAGTAACACTACCGTACAGTCCGGTCTCTTCGACCGATATGTCGCATATCAAGTCTAGGGGCGGTAAACGTCGGACCCCAGTAACTTGATAAGTCATGCCGATGTGTGGCCTATAACCGTTCGAGAAACTACTGATAACACTTACCAGTAAATCTCATTAGCCCTTGCCAGGGACTTGCTATTATAGCCAATCGAGCATATCGCAACATCAAATCCCAATACCGGGAGAGACGAAACCCCTCCTATCGCTCATTGCCTTCATGTCACTCGGGACTGTACCCAAAATCCACCTATTTGCACGACTCCTTTGAGCTGTGGTAGGGAGGAAATCAAAGCACAGTGGGAACCACATAAGACTCTATGATGATCTCGGGTCTACAGACTAAGCTGTACCAGTGTCGCTAGAGAACTGCTATCTGACGATAGGTACAGTACCATCTAGGAGTTCTCGGTGAGTCTTGTTCGGTGTACCCATTCTCTAATGAGCACCTGTGTACAATCTCTGATGTCAAACACCAATGGCTATGTAATCAACCATCGCCCCATACATGGTCAAGAAATGTACACACTAGTTTACTCTGGAATATCGATGCCCTGTCTCGATACTCCCTCGACTAGGAACTATTAAAGGATGTACTTGTGGACCACCCTGGCCCCACTATTATGATCTGCAGCATAGTCCCGGTAGTCAAGTACATATCCTAAAGGCTTTATCAACATGTATGAGAGAGACAGTATAATAATACAAGTGTACATGTTAAGATAAAGTGCAAACAGATAGCATACTATCATGTCGAGCAAGAAAGTCCAATATATATATATATATAAATATATATGTCCAAGTATCCACTATAATATACAAACATGTACAATAATTGCCTCTAGGGCATACATATGACTAACAATCTCCCACTTGCACTAAGGCCAATCGTTATAGTATCGCATACCCAACATCCCAAAAAGTCTATCAAATTGCGTCTGGGGGATGGCCTTTATGAATGGATCCGCCGTGCTATTCTTCGTGTCAACTCTCCTGACCATGATCTCCCGACGATCAACTATCTTCTGGATCAGGTGATACCGTCTAAGAATATGTCTGGATCGCTGATGGGACCGGGGTTCGTTGGCCAAAGCCACAGCTCCATTGTTATCATAATACATGGGTATTGGATGCTCAATGGATGGAACCACACCAAGTTCAGCTATGGACTTCTTCATCCAGACAGCCTCTTTGGCAGTATCGTTGGCAGCGATGTATTCAGCCTCCATCGTCGAGTCTGCCACGGTATCTTGCTTGGAACTCTTCTAACATACCGCCCCACCATTGAGGGTGAAGACAAAACCCGAGACCGACTTACTGTCGTCCTTATCACTCTGGAAACTCGAATCAGTAAAGAACTCTACCTGGAGTTCTCCATTACCATACACCAATAATATTTCTTTAGTCCTTCTCAAGTACTTAAGAATGTTTTTCACAACTGTCCAGTGATTCTCTCCAGGATCTGATTGATACCTGCTTACCACACTAAGTGTGTAAGCTACATCCGGTCTGGTACATAACATCGCATACACGATAGACCCGACTGCGGAAACATAGTGTATCCCTTGCATGCGAGCCCTCTCCAAATCAGTCTTGGGAGACATCTCTTTGGAGAGAGTGATTCCTGAGCAAGTGGGTAAATTTCCACGCTCGGAATCTTCCATACTAAACCTCTTTAGTATGGTATCAATATACCTGGATAGGGACAATCCCAACATCCGCTTAGTTCTATCTCTATAGATCTTAATCCCCAGGATGTAGGAGGCATCACCTAGATCTTTCATGGAGAACCTTTATGATAAGAAGAGCTTGACCGAGTGTAGCATATGAACATCATTTTCTATTAAGAGTATGCCATCCACATAGAATACGAGGAAGACAACTTTACTCTCTACAACCTTTTTGTATATACAAGGTTCATCCACATTTTTGATGAAGTCAAACTCTTTGACTGTCACATCAAAACAGATGTTCCAGCTCCACGATGCTTGCTTTAATCCATAGATTAATTTAAGTAGCTTGCTGTAACATTTCAGAAAAAATAAAATATTATTTTTGGGAATTTTTACAATTTAATAAGAAAATATTTTAATATGGCGGTATAATTAAATACCGATAAATTGGGAAATATTTAGAAAATTATAGAAATTACTGAAATGAGGATGTTTTAAATGAATTAAGCAAATTATGAAATTTTATAATTAATTATGCTCTATTTTAATACTAATCACGATTAAATATCGCTAATCGTGCATTAAGCTTGATTTGTGAACATGACATGCACCAAGTTATTTTTTTACACTTGTTACATTTTCCTACATGGATTTTCTTCTCTTTTCTTTGCATGGTTGTTGTTTTTAAAAAGCGAACAAAAGAAAATAGAAAAGGAAAGGAAAATAAAAAGAAAATGATAAAGAAAGAGGGATGGGCATGAGAGAGAGAGAGAGATGGGGGGTCAACCTTAGACCATACCACATTGTTCCCTCCATCATCTTCATCATTCTTTCCTCCCTTCTTCAGCTCCATGGCAGCACACTTTATCCCCCTCCTCTACCTCTTCATTACAATACCAAAAACACATAAAAACCTCATCCCCACTTCTTTAAAATCATGCACGCTCACTAGATGCACTTTGGACCAAGAAAACAAGGATTTTGGAGACTTGGGCAACTCAAGAAAATTCTTGAGTTGCCAAATGAGGTATTTCCTTCACCTTTAGTGTAGTATTCGGTTTACTTTAGCTTTCATGCAAGTTTATATGTGATTAAGTGGTGTTTAGCGAACATTGAAATTCCAAGTTGGGGATTAGGGTGTGATTTGAATTGAGATAGTGTAATTGGGCTTTAGTGATGACCTTAAAACCCCCCATAGTGATAGAAACTCAGACCAAACCCAACTGAAACCTGGAAACCCAAAACAGAAACTTTTTATGTCGGTTTTGTGTGTGATTTAGTGCCTACAGGGAATCTGGAGTGATCCGGGGCCATTACTAGAGAAGCAAACAACTCTACAGACCAAATTGAACCATTAGGAACCCACTGTAATGAGACGAGCCCCAACAGAAACCCCCAGGCCGAGCATGCGGGATTTCCTTGGGTAGTGGCCGGCCAAGTGGTGGGCAATTGGGTCTAGGTTCCTTTAGTAGCTCATATTCATCCTATATATCACCCTAGTACTGTTTGTGCACCTTGTTTTTGCCTGAAACAAAATCTGGGACCACTTTCTTGAGTTACTATTTTGATTCAGGGTTATGTTTTGCGTATTTTAAATTCTCGATTTTAGTATTTGGAATTGTATTCAGTCACTTGACGTTTGTACGTCTATATCGAGTGTTATTTGGTTGATTTGCGTGAGAAGACCATAGGTTTTAACCTATGAGCGAAACGTGTGCTGTTTTGGTTTTCCGCCTTGATTTTTAAAACGCATTTGCGATTGTGTATTAGTTGTAGGTACCCCACGTGGAATTCGAGACGACGAGGAGAGCGTGGCGCCATCGACTCCAGCAAGCGAGGATCAAGGTGAGTAGATCTATATCTACGGGGGAAGTCGGGTGGATGGCGTATAGGACCCCCACAAACTTGATGGAAACCGATTTATATATAGAATATGGGTAAGGAAACCTAGATTAGAAAACTAGGGTTATGGTTAAAAGATAGTTAGAGATGAATGATGGAATATATGTATTGAGATATGTGATGAAAGCAATGAGGATATGAAAAGTGAATGTGATTCACGACTTGTAGATATATAGTTACACTAGAATAAGTATGGATTTTAGAGTAACATGACATTTGATGTATAGGGTAGAATGTATATGTGTTGGCTATAGTGCCCTCAAGGCAATTATCATAGTTGCAGACTTGTGATTCTGATGATTGAGGCAGGACCTATACCGATGAAATAGTCTTACTCAAGATGATAGTATGCTATCTGGTTTGTCTTTATCATCATATACATGTTGATAGAGCCCATAGGATTCTTGCTTGACTGCCAGCATTGTAATGGCGATCACATACGTAGGAGCTGAGGGTCTATAAGCACATCCTTAAATGTCCCTAGTCGTGGGAGTATCGAGACCGGGCATCGATACTCCAGTGTAGACTAGTGTATACTGATCGAGACCCCGACGAGGGGCGGTGGCCAGGTCTCACAAGCCATTAGTGTTAGTTTTTTCACCTAAGATAGTATACATGTGCTCATTAGGTTATGAGTACACTGGACGGACTCGCCGGGAACCTGCTAGTTGGTATTATACCTATTGTCAGATAGCAGTTCCCAGGTGACATGTGTACAGGTTAGTCTGTCGACCTGAGCTCGTCATTTGTCTCGTGTGAGTTCCCACTGTGCTTTGATTACTACCCTACCACGGCTCAAAGGAGTCGTGCAAACAGGTTTTAGTTGGGTACAGTCCTGAGCCACATGGAGGCAGTGATCGGATCGTCGGGGATTCGTCTCTCCCGGTATTGGGGGTTGATGTCGCGTTGTATACGGATGGTGTTAGTGTATATGCCCTAGGGGCCATTATTGTATCATACTAGGTTGTATATTACTTAATGGAAGCTTGGGATATTCACAGTTGTATATAACAGTCTTGCTAAACATGGTAGTATGCTACTTGGTTTGAGTCTACTTTAATATGTGCATATGTTTCTTGTAACGTATCACTTATACATATTAGTAGAGCCCATATGATCTTTGCTTGATTACCAGAGTCGTGATGGCAGTCACACTAGTAGGGGCTGGGTAGTCTGTAAGCAACATCCTATACAGGTCCCTGGTCGTTGGATTATCGAGATTGGGCATCGATATTCCGGAGTAGACTAAGTGTGTACGCTTCTCATCCCAGTTGGTGTGATGGTCTGTCCCACAGCCATCAGTACGTCGTACTAGAGATAGTATACAGGTGCTCGTTAGGTTACGGGTACACCAGACAGTACTCGCCGCGGAACTGATAGGTTGGTGTTATACCCATCGTCAGTTAACAGTTCCCAGGTGACATGAGTACAGCATAGTCCGCAGACTTGACACTGCTACTTCGCCTCGAGTGTGCCCCACTATTCTTAGATTGCTACCCTACCACGGCTCAAAGGAGTCGTGCAAACAGGTAGCAGTTGGGTGCAGTCCCGAGCACTTGGAGGCAGTGGCGGTTAGATAGGATTCGTCTCTCCCGGTATTGGGAGTTGATATCGCACTGTGTCAGAGAGCCATTACGCAAAGTCCCTGGCCAGGGCAAGCGAGATATACTGGTAGGTTCCAGTAGCTTCTCAGGGTGTAATGGACTTCGCTCTGACATGATTTATACAGCTATTAGGGGACTGACGCTTGCCGCCCCTAGGCTTGATATGCGATAGTCTTAGACGAACAGACCGGACTGTACGGAGATTGTCACATTAGGCTCAGTAGGGGTTCGGATGTTTTTCCTCATCGACCTTCTTATCGACATCTACCTGGGGACCGTTATGTACAGCTAGTGCCGCTTGCGGTCTGTGGTTAAACCCACTGCCAGCGTAGTGTCGAGTCTTTAGAGTCCCACACAGAGAGTTTCCCTGCTCCTTGCGAAATGATATAGAGGTCGTATGGTTTTACGACAAGGGTTCGGATGCGTACGTGTGTTTACGCACGTACGACTTTTCGGACAGTTTTTACTAGTCGGCTTTGGTTTAAGCCGGATTCTAGTATCGGGTTACTGGATTTATACAGTCTAAAGTTTTTCCGTGTTTTCACGGATTGGAGGGGCGTTCTCGTAATTTGTCGGGAAACTTCTAGAAGAGTTGTTACTAAGGGGTTAAGGTGGCATTGCATTAAATGAGATTAGTGACTCATTTGTGTGATTCATCCAAGTCATTAATGCATCATAAATGCTTAATGACTCATGGTGATGAATCACTCATAGATATTTGTGAAGTATGGTGTTTAATTCTATTATTTGATTTTTGGATAAATAATAATGCTTCATATATATCATGATAAGATCATTATCTCATTTCATTATTATTCTCACATTCTCTCTCCTCAAGCTCACTCTCTTCAAACCCTAACCCTAACCTCTCATGAGTTGAGATCAACGGTTAGCTAGACGAATACATTCATAACCTCACTCTATATCCCCTAGGTAGCTTAGATTAGCACTTTAAGCAACCTAGTTATCTCAAGTTTGAGATTAAGCTTGGCGTAGGAGCTTTCGGGTGGATCGTCTTTGATTCGAGGAGGCCGTTGAGTTGCCGATGTTCCAAGGAGCCTACGAGGAGTGGAGGACCGCGATGAAGACCCGAAGGACAAGTAACGTGAGGTATAACTTCGTATCCGAGTAGTTAAACCTCTAGCTTTTTGTTAGTAATGGTTTAGATAACGATTCATGCGCTCAAGTCCGTGTTACGAAGCTTTGATAATCATTTTTCATATATTCCGCCTCCCCGCAAGTTCGTGGGGTGCGTGACATGGACTTACAGTGGTATCAGAGCCAACTAAACCATTACTAGCTTGTTAGCAACTGATTAGAAGTTCGATCGACGAAAAATACGAAAAACGAAAAACCAAAACCCTAAGTTTCTGTTAATTTTAGAACTGTCTGAAAAAATATTTGACATACCTTAAAATTAACAGCAGGGATTTTAATGAAAACTGAGAAAATACGAGACCCTAACTGGGCAACTCGGCCGCGGAACCGCGGCACAAAGGTGCTTTTGGCCGCGGATCCGCCGCCGAGTCAACTCCGAGTTGACTCGGATTTCCTCTGTAATTCATAATTTTTGGGTTTTTGTCTTCCTGTATGTTCTGTTTCTACCCAGGTTGCTTCTTTGCTGGTTGGCTTTTGGGGTAAACACGGAATATGGTTATCGATCAATATTCTAAGATATTTGCTAATTGGGTTTTTATCTGTAATGTTTAATGTGTTCGTAAACCTCCCCTAATTGCTAGTATGTCGGTTGGCAGGGGGTTGCACATTTCTGTAATGTTTACTGTTTGTTTATATGAACTGTATTGGACTGTTGTGATGATTAGCCGGGGTTTGAGATGTGTTTAATATTCATTCATTCAATGTAAATGTAATTTGATGTAATATTCTTTTGCGGGGCACATCCAGGTTGCGGTTGTAGCCACCGTTGTATTATTTCTTTTTACTGTTTTTCCTCCTAGGATAGACCCAAGGTGGGGTACACAAACTACCGGGTACGTCGAAGTGTTTAGTGGCCTACTCATGTTGTTGAGGGAGATCGCTTCACTTCGGGTACTTGGCGGGTAGTTTGCCGTACCCGTAGGGGTCTAGGGTGGGGTAATGGCTATTCATCACAACTGTGTAATCCGTCTTTTATTGCAGGCTCAAAGCAAATGCGGATTGCTAATAAATCCAATAAAGTTCATCTGTGATCTGGAATGCTTATTATTGCGTCTGACGAATGTACAATATCTATATATGATAGCTATTAGACGTCACTTATGTTTTACACCAGCGCTAGCCTAGCCCCCGCTCTGTGGTGTATGTTTGATGGTTTGTACTCATAACGCTTAGATCAAAGCTAGATTGAGTTTTTACTTCACCAAATGCGAGGGATCGGCCATTTGATAAATCATGCTCCACCACCTACATGTGAGTGTTAGATGGTTTGTACTCTTGGAACTCGTTCGTTTTTGTTGAAGGAATTCAATAGAGGGAGAGTAGATTAGGTTAACTTGAGATCCTTCACCAACTTCGTTTCCTTAGCAAATCCCCTCCCCTTTGAATTCTCATTTCTTCTCAAAAACATTCACAAGACTCTTTCGAAACCAAACCCCATATAACTCATGTTGAGAACATGATCTTTACCCTCGATCTCCGTTGGAACGACATGTAATTAACAATTTTTCTCATAAAGCGAAGTTGCTAATTGCAATACTACACTACACTACGACACACGATTCCGATTTCGCTCAGATCTCTTTCTTATTACTTAAAGAGTGTGATCGCGATTGTGGATCCGGAACAGTATAGATCCAATCTGATACCGGCAAAGATCCTGATTTCCAGCATCTTTTATTAGCAGGGAAGAACACGCAGTGGAAAACCGAGTTGTCGGAGAAGATGAATGATAGCCATGACAACCAGAACCCGAATGAAGCACCTTTGAACGAAGGCAACTCTGATGCATCAAATAGGGATTCAAGTTCGGTGAATCCTCCGCCGAACAATAGTGACCCACCGATGAACCTTACCAATAGCGAAATGCTTGAGGGAATCAATCGGCAGATTAATCAAATGGCTGCAGCTTTTGGTCCCCAGATGATGGAAGTGAACCAGCATGCCTTTTGGGCTTTGCCGGCAATGTTGATTCAGGCGCAGCAACCCCTGCAAGAAGTGACGGACATGACTAATAGAAGTTCTAACTAAATGGCTGCGGCCGTAGAAAGGCTAGCAGAGTCTGCTGGATCCCGGGGAAATAATCCACAATAATTCGGCATGCCGAATTCGGCGACTCCTACTGCCGGTTCGGTTCTAAGTGCGCCGAATAATAACATCGGTGGACATACGCAACGAAATGACACCACACCAGGGAATCCCCCATTCAAGGAACCAAATAACTGAAAGTATACCTTAGCACCACTACTGGGTTTCTAGAGGCATCAAGTATGCAATTTTAAAAAATCTAGTGTTCTAAGCTATACTAACCTAGAATCGAATTAGAGAATTAGGGTTTCTATGCATATAAATAAACTTTACACTAAGTGAAGAAGAAATACAACCTTTGTAGACCGATCCTTCACTTCTAAAGCTCCAAGTAGTAGTCCCTAGAACTCTTTGTAGGCTCCACTTGGCGAAAGGAACGAGCTTGCTTAAGAATTTTCGAGGCCAAAAATGATCCGTCTTGAAGTATCTCTAACTCAACCTACCTCTTCACTAACAAATGAATTAGTGAAGTAAACAACCTACACTGATGGGCTGAATAAGAGTAGGTTGATGAAGTAGGAATTTTGCTCACTTAAGAATTTTATTTCTCTTTCTCTTTTTCACTCCAAGAAAATCAAGAAGAGGAAGAAGAAGAACTAGTGAAGAACTTGAACCAATGTTGAACCATCAACTATGGGTGAAGAAATATCTCAAGAGATATATATAGAGAGTTAACCATGGTTAAAGATAATGGTTGGGTTTAAAAATATCTAGAGTAAAACAAAATCAGTGGAATTAGTCAAGGCTTTTACATACTTCCACAAGCATCTAAGCCATACTAATTTCCAACTAATTTTGATTTTACTCTAAATAAATAATTACCCTAATTATCTTTAGTTTGGTATGAGTCTCATACACCCATGTCAATGTATCATCCACCATGACACAATAGTATATGTAATATATATATATATATATATATATATATATCACATAATTATATATATCAACATATATATATATATATATCCAAGAGAAGAAATTTTTTAGTGAGCTAATATTAGTTAATATATATTAATATACCAAATATATAATTATATATCAAATTATTAAATCAACACTTTATTTAATAATCCGGCTATCATATATAACCGACTAATACCAAAAATCGCCTGATTAGAATACGGTATCCCATACTCGTATTTAATCAAGGTCCCGCACATATCACATATGTGCCCTGCTTCGTTTTGCTTGAGCTAGGAAACCTCTGTGTGGGACTCTAAAGACTCATCAATATGCCAGCAGTAGGTAATGATCACATCAGTTACCCATAAGCCGTCAGCGGTACTAGCTGGACGTAACGGCTACCCAGGTATTGAGCGAATAGAAGATCAACAAGAAAGGTTGTCCAAACTCCCGCAAAGCTTATAAGTAACACTACCGTACAGTCCGGTCTCTTCGACCGATATGTCGCATATCAAGTCTAGGGGCGGTAAACGTCGGACCCCAGTAACTTGATAAGTCATGCCGATGTGTGGCCTATAACCGTTCGAGAAACTACTGATAACACTTACCAGTAAATCTCATCAGCCCTTGCTAGGGACTTGCTATTATAGCCAATCGAGCATATCGCAACATCAAATCCCAATACCGGGAGAGACGAAACCCCTCCTATCGCTCATTGCCTCCATGTCACTCGGGACTGTACCCAAAATCCACCTATTTGCACGACTCCTTTGAGCTGTGGTAGGGAGGAAATCAAAGCACAGTGGGAACCACATAAGACTCTATGATGATCTCGGGTCTACAGACTAAGCTGTACCAGTGTCGCTAGAGAACTGCTATCTGACGATAGGTACAGTACCATCTAGGAGTTCTCGGCGAGTCTTGTTCGGTGTACCCATTCTCTAATGAGCACCTGTGTACAATCTCTGATGTCAAACACCAATGGCTATGTAATCAACCATCACCCCATACATGGTCAAGAAATGTACACACTAGTTTACTCTGGAATATCGATGCCCTGTCTCGATACTCCCTCGACTAGGAACTATTAAAGGATGTACTTGTGGACCACCCTGGCCCCACTAGTATGATCTGCAGCATAGTCCCGGTAGTCAAGTACATATCCTAAAGGCTTTATCAACATGTATGAGAGAGACAGTATAATAATACAAATGTATATGTTAAGATAAGGTGCAAACAGATAGCATACTATCATGTCGAGCAAGAAAGTCCAATATATATATATATATATATATATATATATATATATGTCTAAGTATCCACTATAATATACAAACATGTACAATAATTGCCTCTAGGGCATACATATGACTAACAATCTCCCACTTGCACTAAGGCCAATCGTTATAGTATCGCATACCCAACATCCCAAAAAGTCTATCAAATTGCGTTTGGGGGAAGGCCTTTATGAATGGATCCGCCGTGTTAATCTTCGTGTCAACTCTCCTGACCATGATCTCCCGACGATCAACTATCTTCTGGATCAGGTGATGCCGCCTAAGAATATGTCTGGATCGCTGATGGGACCGGGGTTCGTTGGCCAAAGCCACAGCTCCATTGTTATCATAATACATGGGTATTGGATGCTCAATGGATGGAACCACACCAAGTTCAGCTATGAACTTCTTCATCCAGACAGCCTTTTTGGCAGCATCGTTGGCAGCGATGTATTCAGCCTCTATCGTCAAGTCTGCCACGGTATCTTGCTTGGAACTCTTCTAACATACCGCCCCACCATTGAGGGTGAAGACAAAACCCGAGACCGACTTACTGTCGTCCTTATCACTCTGGAAACTCGAATCAGTAAAGAACTCTACCTGGAGTTCTCCATTACCATACACCAATAATATTTCTTTAGTCCTTCTCAAGTACTTAAGAATGTTTTTCACAACTGTCCAGTGATTCTCTCCAGGATCTGATTGATACCTGCTTACCACACTAAGTGTGTAAGCTACATCCGGTCTGGTACATAACATCGCATACACGATAGACCCGACTGCAGAAACATAGTGTATCCCTTGCATGCGAGCCCTCTCCAAATCAGTCTTGGGAGACATCTCTTTGGAGAGAGTGATTCCTGAGCAAGTGGGTAATTTTCCACGCTCGGAATCTTCCAGACTAAACCTCTTTAGTATGGTATCAATATACCTGGATAGGGACAATCCCAACATCCGCTTAGTTCTATCTCTATAGATCTTAATCCCCCGGATGTAGGAGGCATCACCTAGATCTTTCATGGAGAACCTTTATGATAAGAAGAGCTTGACCGAGTGTAGCATATGAACATCATTTTCTATTAAGAGTATGCCATCCACATAGAATACGAGGAAGACAACTTTACTCTCTACAACCTTTTTGTATATACAAGGTTCATCTACATTTTTGATGAAGTCAAACTCTTTGACTGCCACATCAAAACAGATGTTCCAACTCCACGATGCTTGCTTTAATCCATAGATTAATTTAAGTAGCTTGCTGTAACATTTCAGAAAAAATAAAATATTATTTTTGGGAATTTTTACAATTTAATAAGAAAATATTTTAATATGGCGGTATAATTAAATACCGATAAATTGGGAAATATTTAGAAAATTATAGAAATTACTGAAATGAGGATGTTTTAAATGAATTAAGCAAATTATGAAATTTTATAATTAATTATACTCTATTTTAATGCTAATCACGATTAAATATCGCTAATCGTGCATTAAGCTTGATTTGTGCACATGACATGCACCAAGTTATTTTTTTACACTTGTTACATTTTCCTACATGGTTTTTCTTCTCTTTTCTTTGCATGGTTGTTGTTTTTAAAAAGTGAACAAAAGAAAATAGAAAAGGAAAGGAAAATAAAAAGAAAATGATAAAGAAAGAGGGATGGGCATGAGAGAGAGAGAGGGATGGGGGGTCAACCTTAGACCATACCACATTGTTCCCTCCATCATCTTCATCATTCTTTCCTCCCTTCTTCAGCTCCATGGCAGCACACTTTATCCCCCTCCTCTACCTCTTCATTACAACACCAAAAACACACAAAAACCTCATCCCCACTTCTTTAAAAACATGCACGCTCACTAGATGCACTTTGGACCAAGAAAGCAAAGATTTTGGAGACTTGGGCAACTCAAGAAAATTCTTGAGTTGCCAAATGAGGTATTTCCTTCACCTTTAGTGTAGTATTCGGTTTACTTTAGCTTTCATGCAAGTTTATATGTGATTAAGTGGTGTTTAGCGAACATTGAAATTCCAAGTTGGGGATTAGGGTGTGATTTGAATTGAGATAGTGTAATTGGGCTTTAGTGATGACCTTAAAACCCCCCATAGTGATAGAAACTCAGACCAAACCCAACTGAAACCTGGAAACCCAAAACAGAAACTTTTTATGTCGGTTTTGTGTGTGATTTAGTGCCTACAGGGAATCTGGAGTGATCCGGGGCCATTACTAGAGAAGCAAACAACTCTACAGACCAAATTGAACCATTAGGAACCCACTGTAGTGAGACGAGCCCCAACAGAAACCCCCAGGTCGAGCATGCGGGATTTCCTTGGGTAGTGGCCGGCCAAGTGGTGGGCAATTGGGTCTAGGTTCCTTTAGTAGCTCATATTCATCTTATATATCACCCTAGTACTGTTTGTGCACCTTGTTTTTGCCTGAAACAAAATCCGGGACCACTTTCTTGAGTTACTATTTTGATTCGGGGTTATGTTTTGCGTATTTTAAATTCTCGATTTTAGTATTTGGAATTGTATTCAGTCACTTGACGTTTGTACGTCTATATCGAGTGTTATTTGGTTGATTTGCGTGAGAAGACCATAGGTTTTAACCTATGAGCGAAACGTGTGCCGTTTTGGTTTTCCGCCTTGATTTTTAAAACGCATTTGCGATTGTGTATTAGTTGTAGGTACCCCACGTGGAATTCGAGACGACGAAGAGAGCGTGGCGCCATCGACTCCAGCAAGCGAGGATCAAGGTGAGTAGATCTATATCTACGGGGGAAGTCGGGTGGATGGCGTATAGGACCCCCGCAAACTTGATGGAAACCGATTTATATATAGAATATGGGTAAGGAAACCTAGATTAGAAAACTAGGGTTATGGTTAAAAGATAGTTAGAGATGAATGATGGAATATATGTATTGAGATATGTGATGAAAGCAATGAGGATATGAAAAGTGAATGTGATTCACGACTTGTAGATATATAGTTACACTAGAATAAGTATGGATTTTATAGTAACATGACATTTGATTTATAGGGTAGAATGTATATGTGTTGGCTATAGTGCCCTCAAGGCAATTATCATAGTCGCAGACTTGTGATTGTGATGATTGAGGCATGACCTATACCGATGAAATAGTCTTACTCAAGATGATAGTATGCTATCTGGTTTGTCTTTATCATCATATACATGTTGATAGAGCCCATAGGATTCTCGCTTGACTGCCAGCATTGTAATGGCGATCACATACGTAGGAGCTGAGGGTCTATAAGCACATCATTAAATGTCCCTAGTCGTGGGAGTATCGAGACCGGGCATCGATACTCCAGTGTAGACTAGTGTATACTGATCGAGACCCCGACGAGGGGCGGTGGCCAGGTCTCACAAGCCATTAGTGTTAGTTTGTTCACCTAAGATAGTATACATGTGCTCATTAGGTTATGAGTATACTGGACGGACTCGCCGGGAACCTGCTAGTTGGTATTATACCTATTGTCAGATAGCAGTTCCCAGGTGACATGTGTACAGGTTAGTCTGTCGACCTGAGCTCGTCATTTGTCTCGTGTGAGTTCCCACTGTGCTTTGATTACTACCCTACCACGGCTCAAAGGAGTCGTGCAAACAGGTTTTAGTTGGGTACAGTCCTGAGCCACATGGAGGCAGTGATCGGATCGTCGGGGATTCGTCTCTCCCGGTATTGGGGGTTGATGTCGCGTTGTATACGGATGGTGTTAGTGTATATGCCCTAGGGGCCATTATTGTATCATACAAGGTTGTATATTACTTAATGGAAGCTTGGGATATTCACAGTTGTATATAACAGTCTTGCTAAACATGGTAGTATGCTACTTGGTTTGAGTCTACTTTAATATGTGCATATGTTTCTTGTAACGTATCACTTATACATATTAGTAGAGCCCATATGATCTTTGCTTGATTACCAGAGTCGTGATGGCAGTCACACTAGTAGGGGCTGGGTAGTCTGTAAGCAACATCCTATACAGGTCCCTGGTCGTTGGATTATCGAGATAGGCCATCGATATTCCGGAGTAGACTAAGTGTGTACGCTTCTCATCCCAGTTGGTGTGATGGTCTGTCCCACAGCCATCAGTACGTCGTACTAGAGATAGTATACAGGTGCTCGTTAAGTTACGGGTACACCGGACAGGACTCGCCGCGGAACTGATTGGTTGGTGTTATACCCATCGTCAGTTAACAGTTCCCAGGTGACATGAGTACAGCATAGTCCGCAGACTTGACACTGCTACTTCGCCTCGAGTGTGCCCCACTATTCTTAGATTGCTACCCTACCACGGCTCAAAGGAGTCGTGCAAACAGGTAGCAGTTGGGTGCAGTCCCGAGCACTTGGAGGCAGTGGCGGTTAGATAGGATTCATCTCTCCCGGTATTGGGAGTTGATATCGCACTGTGTCAGAGATCCATTACGCAAAGTCCCTGGCCAGGGCAAGCGAGATATACTGGTAGGTTCCAGTAGCTTCTCAGGGTGTAATGGACTTCGCTCTGACATGACTTATACAGCTATTAGGGGATTGACGCTTGCCGCCCCCTAGGCTTGATATGCGATAGTCTTAGACGAACAGACCGGACTGTACGGAGATTGTCACATTAGGCTCAGTAGGGGTTCGGATGTTTTTCCTCATCGACCTTCTTATCGACATCTACCTGGGGACCGTTATGTACAGCTAGTGCCGCTTGCGGTCTGTGGTTAAACCCACTGCCAGCGTAGTGTCGAGTCTTTAGAGTCCCACATAGAGAGTTTCCCTGCTCCATGAGAAATGATATAGAGGTCGTATGGTTTTACGACAAGGGTTCGGATGCGTACGTGTGTTTACGCACGTACGACTTTTCGGACAGTTTTTACTAGTCGGCTTTGGTTTAAGCCAGTTTCTAGTATCGGGTTACTGGATTTATACAGTCTAAAGTTTTTCCGTGTTTTCACGGATTGGAGGGGCGTTCTCTTAATTTGTCGGGAAACTTCTAGAAGAGTGGTGACTAAGGGGTTAAGGTAGCATTGTTGGAGATAGTGCCCTCAGAGTCAATTATTAGGTCACAGGTACGTGATTGCAATGATTGATGGAGGACCTATCCTGGTGGGACAGTCTTACTCGAGATGATAGTATGCTATCTGGTTTACCTTTATCATCGTGTACTGTTTTAGGTGACCTTACAGGTCGCTATTACACGTTGGTAGAACCCCTAGGATTCTTGCTTGACCACCAGCAGTATGAGGGCGATCATATAAGTGGGAGCTGGGGTCTATAAGCATATCCTTAAATGGTCCCTAGTCAAGTGAGTTTCGAGACAGGGCATCAATACTCCAGAGTAGACTAGTGTATACAGTCGAGACCCCGACGAGGGGCGGTGGCCGGTCTCACAAGCCACTGGTGTCAGTTGGTTCACCTAAGATGTATACAGGTGCTCATTGGGTTATGAGTACACCAGACAGGACTCGCCGGGAACATGCTAGTTGGTCATATACCAGACGTCAGATGGCAGTTCCCTGGTGACATGTGTACAGGTTAGTTCATCGACCTGGGGATCGTCATTTGTCTTGTGTGAGTTCCCACTGTACTTTGATTACTACCCTACCACGGCTCAAAGGAGTCGTGGAAACAGGTTTTAGTTGGGTACAGTCCCGAGCCACATGGAGGCAGTGAGCGTATCTTCAGGGGTTCGTCTCTCCCGGTATTGGGGGTGAGGTCGTGCTGTGTCTAGGAGAGCCATTACACGAAGCCCTCGGCCGAGGCAAGGAGATTTACTGGTAGGTATTCCAGTAGTATCTCAGGGTGTTCTGGGCTACACTCCGACACGACTTGTACCGCTTTTGGGGGTCTGACTTTTACCAACCCCCTAGGCCCGCCATGAGATACTCATAGACGAACGGACCGGACTGTACGGATATTGTCACTGACAGGCTCAGTAGGGTTGTCAGGCTGAGTTCGCTCACAGACGTCCCTTTTAGTCAATACCTGGTAGCCCATTACGTATTGGCTTATACCTCTGACGTGCTAGTGGTTAAATCCACAACCAAGGTGTTGACGAGTCTTTAGAGCCCCCCACATTCAGTTACTCAACTTTCAGACGAAAAGTTGTAGAGACCGTATGGAGATATGGCAAGGTCCGATCAGATACGTGCGGTATTGCACGAATCAGGATCGGACAGTTTGTACTATAGGCCGTATGGGTATATGGCAGGGTTCGATCAGATACGTGCGGTATTGCACGGATCAGGGTCGAACGGATATTACTAGCCGGCTTTGGTTTAAGCCGGATCCTAGTAAAGTACAGTGTAGATTTTGTCTCATTGCATTTGTATTTCGGTCGGAATACAAATGCGGGTGTGTATGCATAGTATCGGGGTTTTCCCGTAATTTATTACGGGACCAGTTTTATGGAGTTGCCAGTTTGCTTTCCGTTTCGGCCAATTTCCTTTGTATCGTTCATTAGCCGAAGATTGGTGGAGGAGGGCTTATTTGCATTGTTGCAAATAAGCAATTTGGAAGGGGGTCTTTGCATATTATCATGTCATGATACTTGCCCCATCATTTGACTTCATAAACTCATGATTGCTTGACTTTCTTTATCATCATGGTTTTGATGATGGTTGTTGATGAGTGTAGTTGTGGTTGTGATGATGATGCCTCATCATCAACCTTTTTCTCTTGATTATTGAACTACCCCCTCTTGGACTTTTTGACCACACTCTCATTCTCTCCTCTCAATTAGCAAGGCCGGCCATGAGAGAGCATGGGCTGTCCCATATTTTTGGTGGGGAAATTTTGTTCATTAGGCTTCATAAAATCCCCACATCTTCATCTCAAGAGTTGAGTTCTTAACCTCCACCAAAATGGCATCTCCATGAACCCCAAATGAGACTTGCTCACTAGATATTCTACAGCAAACCTTGGGCACGTCGACTAGCCAGCTTCGTGCCCGAGTTGCCTCGGCATTGAGGTGGGAGCCCGTAAAAGAAGTAGGCGATGTGGTGCACTTCCGGCGACGAGGTGGAGACCGGAGCTTTCGCAGGAGATCGGGACGACGACGAGAAGACCGGAGGACACGGATCAGTCGGTATATCTCTCTTCCCCATCTTGTAGTTAGCTAGGACTAGTTAATGGTTCGATCCGGGATTAGTGCGCGGCGGTTTGCCAGTTCAAGAAAAATTTAAAGTTTATCACCGCTTCCGCATTTGGCCGTCGGATTGACGGCCGGGGCGCCGCCGTGCACTTACAGTGGTATCAGAGCCTCGTCATTAACTTAGTCTAGCTTGGTTTAATGTGTTTTACAATTCCGATCGAACAAAATCCCAAAACCGCATTTTTGCTTGCATCAGTTTTCTATTGAAAATTTTTGGTGTCGAAAATTTTTTCAGGTTGTAAAATAGTGATGTACTGGATGTTATAAGCATACTGTAGAAATTCGACACAGTAAGTCGACCAACAGAGCGCGGAACCGCGGCAAAGCCCCCCCTTGGGCCGCGGTTCCGCCGCCGAACAGTGTCCTTGCTGTGTCAAATTTCTTCAGTAGCTTTCTGGGGTGAAAATTGGGGTTTTGGAATAATAACATTGGGCCCAGAATTTCTTGATCTGCTACAGTAATGCTTGGGGGCCCACTTGTTAAAATTTGATTGATCGGATATTTTAAACACATTATTTAACAGTATTTACATTATATCTGCGACCGTGAATGTCACTTGATCGATAAATCCGGTCTAACTGCTATAGCCCGGTTAGACGGATTTGCGAACGTGACTTTCACGTTGATGTTCTGTTTTTGCTGTGATGTTGCGGATCGGTCGTGGGGATAGCCTGGATGCAATGCTAGTACAGTTGTGGTTGTATTATGTACATTTGTTATTGCGGGGGCGAGCGTCCGACATGTGGACTGCCGTCACTGCCTGTTTGTATTATTATTTTGGGGCACAGCCAGGTTGCGGTCGATGTACCCGTTGTATGTATATTTTACTTTCTGTACTAGGATTACCCCAAGGTGGGGTGCACGGATAGCCGGTTTCTAGAGGGCAACAAGCCCGCATCTCATGGCATTGAGACGGAGGGGGCTTCACTCTAGGATTGGCGGGCTATTCGCCGCACTCGTAGGGGGTATAGGTTGACCCAGGAGGGGTGCCCAAGTTGCCGGATTCCGTGAAGTGCTGGGTGGTCCATTCATGTTGCTGAAGGGGGCTGCCTCGCTTCAGGTTTTGGCGGGTAACTTGCCGCGCCCATAGGGGTCTAGGATTTCATTGCACAGGCTATCCACATGACCAGGGGAACGTCGGGTTTCAGTAGTGGCTCTGTGAAACCCGGGGATCCCAGATATCTGTATTGTTTCTGTGATGCTGTTCATTTTCTGTGATGTTGCATTTTATCACGCCTTGAGCGAAAATAATATATTGGTATATATATTAGTAGATGTTGTATATGTTTTGCATCCGCGCTAGTCCAGTCCCCGCTCTGTCGTTAGTTAGCTAACCTAACGGGTAATGACGGGACCCAGTGGCGAATGCGGATGGCATATACGTACATCAGTATATTTTCGTTCTTTTTGGTATGATCAATTAATGGGACTGCGTTGATTCGGATCAATGCAAGTTAAAAATAAACCTAATCTGATGTTGTTGGAACACTTTTCAAAAAGCTGTTATTGCAAGGACGTTCACTTTTATTTTGCATTGTGGTATTCAGTTGGAATATCCTGCTCCTCAGTCGACGAGGCAAGGGCCGAGATCCCTTCACCGGGAGTGACCCCTTGGACAAAAAGTTTGCGTCAGGGCAATGACTTCACTATAGCCGATTACTTTTGCTTTGCATCGTGGTATTCAGTTGGAATATCCTGCACCTCATTCTACGGGGAAAGAGCTGAGATCCCTTCACCGGGAGTGACCTCTTTAGCAAAGGTTTTCGTCACTATATTTTTAAAAGCTATCCGTTCCTTCGACGATATCAAGTTCATTACGTTAAAGGTTTTCGCCAGAAACCATTCGTAGCCCTTCGTCGTTTCATATGGGTAGTCAATAGTATTCAAGCTGTGTTTGTTGGCTAAAGTCAAGGCACAGTGTTTGGTAGCTATTGGTTATTCATATGCAGCATAGATAGATACGTTGGTTTGGAACAGTCGTATAGCCTTGTTGGCCAAAGTCAAGGGCTTGTGCGGGTGGATTCGAATCAACCTGGAGAATGACGGGTATAACTTGACATGTGACTTATGATTTGTTGGCCAAAGTCAAGGTCATAAGAGCATGGGGCAGAAATTATATCGGGAGTTTCAAAAGAGCTGAAACTTGCCAGATATGCGCATACCTTCTGGAGTGTGACACCGTGAGCGGATTCCGTCACGTTATCATGCGATGATAGTTGGATCCCGATTCCCACTGATGAGTTAGTTTACTCTTCGGGTGACCCCGACTAATTCTTCTTTCAGGTTTGGAGGAGAATTTGAGGTACAGTGGGAGGTTTCCAGATTAGATAAATTGGTAACCATTCTGATTTAGGTTAGAGTGCACGCTGAGTGTTTCTTTTCTCTCTCTCTTTGGCAGCGACCATTGACCCGACCCTAAGACTTTGACTCAGTGACCAAGTTGACCGAACATTCTTAACACTGGCTTTTGGATTGTCAGAGTTGCAAACCTCATTGCCACTCCTACTTTTACCCTTTTCTCCAGGACACCCCGTTTTACTACGAACGTCCACTTCCATTGGACAAAAAAACCATCGTATGGTTAGATACGAACTCGAAAGAATTTATTCGAGGATGGTTTCAGGTTCTGGAGGAAACGGATAGGACTATTCAGTTGTCTTTTCCTTTTACCTTCTCTCAGGTTGCGAGTACCCCTTAGATTAGGGGATAGTACACCTATTACGCAAATTGGATAGTCTTCTTCCAAACCTTAGGCAGGTGCCGAACGATAGGGAATGAAGAAAACCAATTAGCATAACGATGGTGTGCAGAAGGTATTAAGTTAAGACAAAGCAATGGATTAGTAAGAGGGCAAAGTAAATTGCAACAGATATTCACGACCAAACCAAATATTCCTTCGCCAATCCTAAATCACCTTTGTATTTCTCCAGGACACTCCGTATCACTACGAAGATCCACAGTTTATTGGATACTCCATCGTATGGTTATATACGAACTCGAAAGGAACTTGTTCCAGTTCGGGGATGGATTCTGGTTCAGGAGAAATAGGAATAAGGTTTATTCGGTTGTCTTTTATCCTCACCTTCTCTCGCATTGCGAGTGCTCCTAGGATTAGGACAGTACACCCATTATGCTTATTGGATAGTCTTCTTCCAAACCATAGGCTGGTGCCGAACGGTAGGGAAGGAAGAAAACCATTTGGCCTAAAGGGGTGTGCAGATGGTAATGACTAAAGACATATGAAGGGATTTGGAGAGGTGGCAAAGGATTATACGGTTACAATCGTGAATCTGGAAGAGGCATTACTAGGAATACCGGGATACCCCATCGAAACATTTCAATGTTTCAGCTTCACTGTGTACTGTTAAAGGAAAACTGATTTCCCAGTTAGACACTTGCTCCAGGGTATGTATTTACCAGGTATGATTCTCACATCTGTATGGTTTTACAGATGATGAGTGGGAGTAGGTTATTGGGAATTGGGTGATCATCCTCATTATATCGGGATTCGTTGTAATCGGTGATATTTGAGGAAGTCACCTGGGTTGTTTGCCGGACGGCAAATATTTGGTTTTGAATATCCTCTGTTATGCACCAATTTCAAATTGATATATCTGTACGTCTATTTTCATAGAGTGAGATATACCTTTCTGAAATTATGTCTATGACATTTACCTATATCAGTGGATGGTTAGGTAAGGAGCATTAAACAGTGGTGTAATTCTTCTCAACCATAAGTACAGTTTTCAACCTACGACACACAGTGAATGAGTTATCAGACTCAAGGGACTTATACAGAGTATTGTATGTTGTCCAGGGTCCATCAGGACAGAGGGGTTGGTCCTCGTACTATATTCGGTTTACTTATGACTTCTCTAGTTTTTAGACAGGTGTTTCGTGGAAACACAGGGTCTGAATTTTGAGAAGTTATAGGTATTTGAATAGAGTAGAGAACCAGGCATCGCAAGTATCGGGATTCTTCAAAGTGATCGAAGATGTAGATACTTATGTATGGTATTCAGTTGATAGTAATGGCTAAGAGAACTTGCTTCTCTTTCGGGTTACTCATAATTGGAAGCATTCCTAAGTTGAGCAACGCTGATCGGCCTCCTTCCATTTAGTTGACATGCACTGGGGACAGCTGCATGATTTGAATCTGGTTCAATTAAATCAGTGCCTCTGTTTCTATATTGGATATAGAACAGTTCATATCTTAACGATGTTAAGGTACGGGGAGTTGTCCGGTTTATGCTTAAAACCAGACACTGGACAACTCAAGGCACGTTTCTGTAATGGCTGTTTGTGGGTTGACCCAGGCTGTGACGAGGGTTGACTTTCTACCATCTGGATGAACAATAGCAATATTGTTCTAGACTCGCCACAGTTTTATTAAAAATGGATTATTTTTTTTTCAGAAAACAGTAGTGGGAGTATGGTAGAACTGGAAGTGATTCCAGAACCACAAACGATTACTGAAGATTTGACAAGGAACCTAAAGATTCAATCTGGATTGACATTCCATTGGCCACTCCACAGATATGGTGGGTAACTTCAGGCACCCGAGAGGTACTACGGTAGCCTCAAGGACGGTGACAGGGAAGTTCTTGTTTACCCACACTTGCCATTGCTGTTGTTCCAGACTGTGAGACCCGGCAGGAGGATGAGTATAGCGTCGTTCTAAACTTGCTTTAGAAGTGTACGTGTATATGACTCTACCAGAGGGTTGTCGTAGTCAGTGAGAGCAGCGGAAGCATTGGTGGACAGGTAGCTTATGTCTATTTATAGACTAAAGCAGATGTAGCGGAGATAGATCATCTATTTCTGACATGACAGTCATAGGTTTGACTTCATCAGAATAGGGGATGGATCTGTTGAGAAGGTAGTAGGGTGTGATGTCATGGTATTTGGATGACATACACAGAGTAGGAGGTGATATTCCTATACTATGATCGGTTATTCTTTGGTTGTCACACAGTAGTTTCTCCACATGGGACTTGGACATTATATCAAACATACTGGTTACTAGATCTATGGTTTTAGATCTAGATTTGGGTGGTTTCCTAATAAGGGTACTTAGACAGCGTTCTAAGAGTATTTAGAATGGACGACTCCATGCACGGTAGTGTACCTGCAGGTGATGGAGTCACCCTCTCTAAAGGTGTCTTATAGACTAAAGGGGAGAGGGATGTGCATGGTTGGCAGATCACTTGCTCAGGCAATTGAGTCAATCATGAGATGTCAAGTACCACACCAGATGTTGTTCTTGCACTAGATGCAATAAGTTGATATTGATCTAATCCTGGAGAAACAGTCGGGAGCAACTTTAGAACATAAGTAGATGTTCTAGAGAAATGATAACGACAGCCTCATTAAGAAGACAGTTATCATTCCAGGCTTCCAAGGTGACATGGACGACAAGGAGGTTGTCAGAGTTATAGTTTTCCTTCTGATGAGGGGCAGTATTTTAGACAGGTGGTCCAAGGCAATACTGAGGGTGGCATGGCGCAGGATACTGATTAAGTTCAGTTGACGATACAGTCTAAGAAGTTTGGATTTGGAGTTCATTTATGAGCTATGTCCCATCAGACATCCAGACACATTCTAAGACAGGTATTGCTCTTTTCGGGAGATGGCTTTCTCCGCGAACTTGAGATATAGAGAGACATAGAAAGAAACAACAAGGCGGATCCACTCACTAAGGCTATTCCTCGAACGCAATAGTTTCGCAAACGAGCTTTGTGAGACTGACTAGTAGAGGAGTTGGGTGTTCGGTATCACACGGGCTGTGAGTATGCGACATCGCAATAATTAGCCTTGAGTGCAAGTGGGAGATTGTTGGAGATAGTGCCCTCAGAGTCAATTATTAGGTCACAGGTACGTGATTGCAATGATTGATGGAGGACCTATCCCGGTGGGACAGTCTTACTCGAGATGATAGTATGCTATCTGGTTTACCTTTATCATCGTGTACTGTTTTAGGTGACCTTACAGGTCGCTATTACACGTTGGTAGAGCCCCTAGGATTCTTGCTTGACCACCAGCAGTATGAGGGCGATCATATAAGTGGGAGCTGGGGTCTATAAGCATATCCTTAAATGGTCCCTAGTCAAGTGAGTTTCGAGACAGGGCATCGATACTCCAGAGTAGACTAGTGTATACAGTCGAGACCCCGACGAGGGGCGGTGGCCGGTCTCACAAGCCACTGGTGTCAGTTGGTTCACCTAAGATGTATACAGGTGCTCATTGGGTTATGAGTACACCGGACAGGACTCGCCGGGAACATGCTAGTTGGTCATATACCAGACGTCAGATGGCAGTTCCCTGGTGACATGTGTACAGGTTAGTTCATCGACCTGGGGATCGTCATTTGTCTTGTGTGAGTTCCCACTGTACTTTGATTACTACCCTACCACGGCTCAAAGGAGTCGTGCAAACAGGTTTTAGTTGGGTACAGTCCCGAGCCACATGGAGGCAGCGAGCGTATCTTCAGGGGTTCGTCTCTCCCGGTATTGGGGGTGAGGTCGTGCTGTGTCTAGGAGAGCCATTACATGAAGCCCTCGGCCGAGGCAAGGAGATTTACTGGTAGGTATTCCAGTAGTATCTCAGGGTGTTCTGGGCTACACCCCGACACGACTTGTACCGCTTTTGGGGGTCTGACTTTTACCAACCCCCTAGGCCCGCCATGCGATACTCATAGACGAACGGACCGGACTGTACGGATATTGTCACTGACAGGCTCAGTAGGGTTGTCAGGCTGTGTTCGCTCACAGACGTCCCTTTTAGTCAATACCTGGTAGCCCGTTACGTATTGGCTTATACCTCTGACGTGCTAGTGGTTAAATCCACAACCAAGGTGTTGATGAGTCTTTAGAGCCCCCCACATTCAGTTACTCTGCTTTCGGGCGAAAAGTTGTAGAGGCCGTATTGAGATATGGCAAGGTCCGATCGGATACGTGCGGTATTGCACGGATCAGGATCAGACAGTTTGTACTACAGGCCGAATGGGTATATGGCAGGGTTCGATCAGATACGTGCGGTATTGCACGGATCAGGGTCGAACGGATATTACTAGCCGGCTTTGGTTTAAGCCGGATCCTAGTAAAGTACAGTGTAGATTTTGTCTCATTGTATTTGTATATCGGTCGGAATACAAATACGGGTGTGTATGCACAGTATCGGGGTTTTCCCGTAATTTATTACGGGACCAGTTTTATGGAGTTGCCAGTTTGCTTTCCGTTTCGGCCAATTTCCTTTGTATCGTTCATTGGCCGAAGATTGGTGGAGGAGGGCTTATTTGCATTGTTGCAAATAAGCAATTTGGAAGGGGGTCTTTGCATATTATCATGTCATGATACTTGCCCCATCATTTGACTTCATAAACTCATGATTGCTTGACTTTCTTTATCATCATGGTTTTGATGATGGTTGTTGATGAGTGTAGTTGTGGTTGTGATGATGATGCCTCATCATCAACCTTTTTCTCTTGATTATTGAACTACCCCCTCTTGGACTTTTTGACCACACTCTCATTCTCTCCTCTCAATTAGCAAGGCCGGCCATGAGAGAGCATGGGCTGTCCCATATTTTTGGTGGGGAAATTTTGTTCATTAGGCTTCATAAAATCCCCACATCTTCATCTCAAGAGTTGAGTTCTTAACCTCCACCAAAATGGCATCTCTATGAACCCCAAATGAGACTTGCTCACTAGATATTCTACAGCAAACCTTGGGCACGTCGACTAGCCAGCTTCGTGCCCGAGTTGCCTCGGCATTGAGGTGGGAGCCCGTAAAAGAAGTAGGCGATGTGGTGCACTTCCGGCGACGAGGTGGAGACCGGAGCTTCCGCAAGAGATCGGGACGACGACGAGAAGACCGGAGGACACGGATCAGTCGGTATATCTCTCTTCCCCATCTTGTAGTTAGCTAGGACTAGTTAATGGTTCGATCCGGGTATTAGTGCACGGCGGTTTGCCAGTTCAAGAAAAATTAAAGTTTATCACCGCTTCCGCATTTGGCCATCGGATTGACGGCCGGGGCGCCGCCGTGCACTTACAGGCATTTCATTAAATGAGATTAGTGACTCATTTGTATGATTCATCCAAGTCATTAATGCATCATAAATGCTTAATGACTCATGGTGATGAATCACTCATAGATATTTGTGAAGTATGGTTGTTAATTCTATTATTTCATTTTTGGATAAATAATAATGCTTCATATATATCATGATAAGATCATTATCTCATTTCATTATTATTCTCACCTTCTCTCTCCTCAAGCTCACTCTCTTCAAACCCTAACCCTAACCTCTCATGAGTTGAGATTAACGGTTAGCTAGACGAATACATTCATAACCTCACTCTATATCCCCTAGGTAGCTTAGATTAGCACTTTAAGCAACCTAGTTATCTCAAGTTTGAGATTAAGCTTGGCGTAGGAGCTTTCGGGTGGATCGCCTTTGATTCGAGGAGGCCGTTGAGGTGCCGATGTTCCAAGGAGCCTACGAGGAGTGGAGGACCGCGATGAAGACCCGAAGGACAAGTAACGTGAGGTATAACTTCGTATCCGAGTAGTTAAACCTCTAGCTTTTTGTTAGTAATGGTTTAGATAACGATTCATGCGCTCAAGTCCGTGTTACGAAGCTTTGATAATCGTTTTTCATATATTCCGCCTCCCCGCAAGTTCGTGTTAGGTCCACGTTACCTCTCCCGGTACTTTCGGGGTTGCGGAAACGGTAAAACAAATTTTTTTCTAAACTTTGTAACATGGACCGTAAAAGCCGGATCTTTGCTAAACAATACACTAGCATCCTAACATGAGATGTTATCTACTCGGTTAGGGGTTATACCTCAACTTGAACTCCTTCTCTTCTTGTTGTTCTTCACTTCTTGTTGTTCTTCTCTTCTTGTTGTTCTTCTCTTTGCTTGCTCAATGGTTGATCCGGACTTTGGTCACCTCCGTGGCCTCCTTGAGTCGAAGACGATCCACCCGAGAGATGTACACCGAGCTCCACCTCGAGCCGAGGTAACTAGGGCAAGGAGATTGCCAATCTAAAAGCCCTAGGTTGTGTAGAAGTGATGAAGGGATGGCTTTGTCTTTGTGAAGTCTTTATCTCTCAACACATGAGATCAAAAGATCAAAACAAGAGGAGGAAGAAGAAGGAGGAGCAACAACCATGATTTGTTTCTTTTCTTCTCACTTGAAAAAACCAAGAGAGAGAATGAGAAAGAAATTATGATACAAAAGAAAATCAACCATGGTTGCAAATAATGCAAAAGCATCATCATTACTAATCCCATCAAGATAAAGTTGATGGCTACTTTGAAATGACCATTATCATAATCCAAAAGAAAAAGAAAAAGAAAAAGAAAAAGAAAAGAAGAGTGTGGAACCCTCTTGAAAGTCAATGGTCAACACGGTCAACCGGTCAACAAAGTCAAGAGAGGTCAACGGGGTCAAATGGTCAATGCAATTAGCCATCATAAGATTATCACTAATAGGATTAGTAAATGATGTTCGCGGCTCATAATATTTTGACCAAACGAACTGTCAAAAACCCTAATGAGTCCGCCTCAAAATGGTTTTGACCGAATCAACTGTCAAAACCCTAATGAGCCTGCCATATAACGGTTTTGGCCGAACCAACTGCCAAAACCCTAATGAGGCACTTCCTCCTTCATCGCTCCGAAAAACTGTGCATACACACCTGCATCCGTATTCCGTAGAATGCGGATGCACAGAAGACAAAACAAATCCATCCGTGCAATACTAGGATCCGGCTTAAACCAAAGCCTACTAGTACTGCCTGCCCGAACACCATACGCACACAAGTGTACGTAAGTGATCGCAGCCCTGCCGTAAAACCATACGGCCTCTACACGTTTCGCTCAGTGCAGGGAAACTCTCTGTGTGGGACTCTAAAGACTCGACACTACGCTGGCAGTGGGTTTAACCACAAACCGCAAGCGTGTAACCCTTCGAAAATCGTTTAGGCAGTTTTTCGGTAATCGGCAAATTTTTCGGCTTTTTCCGTAAAAAGTCAAAATAGGTATTTTTCTTTGTAGACCTAATTATACAAAATTTAGATAAGATATTACTATAATTTTGTCACTAAAATGTCATTTATAATTTTCTAGTTAAATAAAAAAAATTTCGTAATTAATTATTTTTTTTATTATTTTAAGCCTTTTTAAATACATTTAATTAGGGATAAATACAAATTTAATTAGGTAAATTTCTTAATTAGGAGTCTTTATAAGCTAAAATAAGGTGTAAAAAAAAATTGTGTCATGACTTTCACATTTTTAGTTTTATGGTTTGAAATTTAATGGAAAAATGGCTTAAAATGGGATTTTTTGTGTAAAAGTTGATGTGATAGTCATTAATTGAGCTTGGGAAAGGGTTTTTGTGTAGAATTTTCTACACCATTCACACAAACACACCCTCCTCCACCTCCAGGTCGTGCTACCTGCAGCAAACCCCTCCCATTTCCCCCATTTTGTTTAGCTCAAAATTCTTGCAAAAAAATCCTCCGAAATCCACAAAAATTCACACTTTTCTTCTCTAATTCAAACCTAAACCCTATTCCATTCCTTCTCAACCCCAAATTGGACTAATACAAGGAGAAAAGAGGCATCTTTAGAGGCTAATTGCAAGAGGATCATAACTTGGAAGGTATAAATCCTAATCTAGTTGTTAATTGTTGTTTAAGTTGCTAGATTTAGTAGTTTTAGTGTGTAATTTGCTTATGAATTCTTGTTTAGGAAATTCAAGAAAGGGAATTGATGTTGTAATTAGGGTTTGTAGCATGGTTGATGGATTCAAGTTAGGGCTTTGGTTATCCAATTGGTTAGAGTGATTAATTGAGCGATGTTGCGTTCGCTAGATCGATAAAATTTCGACATTTACATAGAATCGCTATGCTAATTGCTTACTAGTTTTTCTAAAATTTTAGGAGGTGATCTAATTGTGTTATTTAGGCGATATAATTAACATCTTATACGACTATTAGGGTGTGTGAATGCGGAGTTTTGTTTAGCCGGGTTTTAGTTTTGTCGATTTCCCCGAAATGACGATTTTAGCTAAAAATTAGCGATTTTCGTGCGTTTTCCCGCGCACCGAGGGCGTGCTATGATTAAATTGAGAGCGTCAATAATTGTATATAGTGACTTGCATCGTTTTAGGTGTTGTAACCTTATGCTTGGTATTGTGCAAATATAGGATCGGTCGGAGAAACATCGGACACGGCGCGCAAAGGCAAAGGGGTGGCCGGATCAGATTAGCGGGGATTTCTGGTGAGTAGATATATTCATCTATGGGGGAATCGTCTGGATGGCGCGAGGCGCCCCCCTCCCTAGTTAGGATTACTCTACTTTATGCAATAATTATATTGTTAGCTAGCTTATCCATTTATGTACATTGCATACCCTTACAGCTAACCCTATACTAGATTGCATGGACATTCATATGACATTCATATATACATATGCGATATCATTTCGTAGGACACGAACACCTTACCATTGACATCTATTGCACGCGCACTATTCATGTGACACACACGCCTTTGGTATTTGCCATGCCACGTGCACTATAAAACCTGTTTAGCTTAGTAACGCCATTGCATTCATGCATGATATTTGAGATTGTATCGCATGCATATTCCTCGCATTACTATCATATTTACATAGATTTCTAGCCAAACTCTCACATCATATACATTGATATCATAGACACTTATCATATATAACATGTGGACATTATGATTTCCTTGATGATTTCAGTTTTTCTGCGATTTCTGGATTTTTTTTGGGGAAAACCGCAAGAATTTAACGAAGCTTATATTTATCATTTTTAAAACAAAGTTGCGGTTTTCTCGTGACGTATGTGTCGTCCACCATGAGTTTTCATGTTTTCTGTTGGATTTCGAGACCCGATTCGAGGAGTGGATGAACCGTCTCGGGTGCATGGTGGGCCCGGTATGGTACCCCGGGGCAAGAAGATCGAGTTGTAGACGATGAGCCTGGCAGGGGAAGACTACCTACCGGTGATGTCTGGCGCGGCGGATATCCGGAGGATACCGACCGTTGTCGTGAGGTTTATGATATGGGCCGATCCGGACTGACGGAGCCCGACATTGAGACAGATATGATTCCTATTTGGTGTCGATGCTTGACACGGGTTTTCTGAGGATTTCTTGATGATATTTAGCTATTATGCAGACATTCGTTTTCTAAAAGTTAAGAATGCAGTAACTTTAACATTTAAAACACTTAAAGAGTTAGAAAAGATATTGCATACATGTGCATGCATACTAGAGTTATTACATCACATATGGACATACATGTTGTTCCGCATTGCGTGCATTCTTACGATTGCCTTATTAGATGTTATATTTACTCACGAGCTGGCAACTCACCCCCGTTGTGCCACAGTGTCTTGCAGGTCGGACCCGTCATCTTTGTAGCGGCGGGCTATCTTATCATCAGCTCATTTTGCTCAGACTCGCGACTTCGCCTGTAGGTGGGTTGCGAGCATATTTTATTTCTTTTGCTTTATCATTGTATCTAGTATTCTCCATCTACCATTTCACATTGTATATGCGACTTAGTGATGAGACAGGGAGACTTGTATATTTGTGGTTCTTTTGGATCGAGCTCACTTGAGCCGATGTGTGTTTTTCTGGTATTTTTGCGTTTCCTTTGCTCTTTTCTTGATATTATTATTATATTGCATGTGGTTGTGATCCGCCTTGGGCGAAGAGCTAGCTCCCGCTTGGGGATGCCATTTTTATGATTACAGGTTTATTATCTTGTTGTACCCATTTTTGGGGGATAGAAAATACAGGGGAGACTCTGCCGAAATTTTCAGGAATTTTTGATGTTTTAAAAAGGGATTTTATGCAACTTAATTGATTTAAAAACCGTTTTCGTTTAAGGTTTTCCTTCACTCTCTTTTGATTTTGGGTTAGATTTCTGGGCTTTGGCTGACTTAGGTTACGGTACGCCTTTAGACGTCTCGTAATCTAAGTGCCAGTCACGTTCCGTACTTTCGGGTCGTGACAAAGTTGGTATCAGAGCGTAGGTTTTACCTTTCTGAGTGTAGGACGACCTTGGTAGATGGAGTAGGTGACTTAAGCAGAGTGGCGTAGCGTGGGTATGGTCCGCGGCATACTTACGATACGGTACTCCGCCTAAGTGACCTTAGGACATAATTGCTTGTATTTCCTTTCTTGATTCCTTGCATTCCTTGATTCAATTGCAATGATCTTATCAGTCCTTTTTCTTATTCTAGCTTCGATGCCGCCAAAGACTACGAGAGCTCAGCGGGCTGCCGCTAGGGATGAGATTCGGGCGGGCCCGTCTGAGGCGAGGATCGAGCGGGAGGATACACCTACCCCTCAGGGTCTTACTGATCCGCCTTATCCTGACCGTATTGCCAGATTAGAGGCCGGCATGTAAGAGTTGCGGCAGATGATGGGATCTTTAGTTGAGTCCAGCCGGGCACAGAGATCCGAGGACGTTCCTTCCACCCCACAGACCACGATCGTACCTGCTGCACAGATGGTCACTCCTGCCGCTACTACGGAGACTATCCCTGTTTCACTACAGGAGTTCATGAGATTGAGACCCCCAGCTTTTACCGGTACAAATGCGACAGAGGACCCACAGACATTTCTCGATAGGATGGCACGGATTGGCCGTTCGTTGAGGTGTTCTGAGGATAGATTGGTGGAGTTTGCGAGTTTTCGTCTGGAGGGTCTTGCCCAGACATGGTACGACTCAGTAGAGAGAGGCCGAGCTGCAGGTCTGCCTTCTATGACCTGGGATGAGTTTACAGCTGCATTTCTTGCCCGTTTTCTTCCGGAGAGTGTCCGAGATGCTCGAGCCCGTAGTTTTGAGTCTCTGCGCAAGACTCCTGGGATGTCAGTGTCGGAGTATGATATACAGTTTACCCAGTTGTCTCGATATGCTCCGTACCTAGTCGACACAGAAGAGAAGAGAATAAAGAGGTTTGTGCGAGGGCTTGATACACAGCTATTCCTTGCCATCGGCACCCAGCACTTTGATACATACGCAGCCGCGATGGATGCAGCCTTACTTTTGGAGGAGCGTATTTCTGAGACTCCGTTCGCTTCTGGGCCGAAGAGGATCCGTACTGATACGCCAGCTCAGCGGCAGATGGGCAGACGTCGTGATAGATTCTTTCCGGGAGATGGCGGAGGCAGAGGATTGAGACGAGGTCAGTTATTTGGTTCATATCCACAGACCCAGCAGTCGTCTCCAGGATGTTTTCGGTGTGGGAGTCAGTACCACCGTATCAGAGACTGTACCATGGGGCGTCCGGGCGCGGCGACAGTCCCGCATGTGACCTTACCACCCTCACCACCTTCTCAGAGAGCTTTACTTCCTACGCCTGATGATGCTTTACGCCAGACAGATGCTTCTAGAGGCCGTGGGCGAGGCGGTCCGGTTCAGAGAGGACGAGGCGACAGAGGCAGAGGCAGAGGCCGAGGTAGAGGCAGAGGACAGCCAGCTATCAGTGGTGGACAGGCCCGAGTGTTCGCATTGACTCCTCAGGATGCACAGGCATCCAATGCCGTCGTGACAGGTACTCTGCCAGTATGTTCTTTTGATGCACGGGTATTATTTGATCCAGGCTCCACACACTCCTATGTTTCCACGTATTTTGCACCGAGGTTGGGCCGAGAGTCTTCTCCGTTAGATCAGCCGCTTGTCGTTATTACCCCGGTAGGCGAGTCTTTTGTTGCCCGTTTTGTGTACCGATCTTGTTCCGTTCGTATCGGGGAGAGAGATTCTTCAGTAGATTTGATTCTCCTCGATATGCTCGACTTTGACGTTCTTCTTGGTATGGACTGGCTAGCCACCTGCTATGCATCCGTGGACTGCCGTGAAAAAGCAGTCAGATTCAGTTTTCCTGGTCAGCCGGTTCTTATTATTCAGGGAGATCGTAGTGCTACCCTTCCCAGCTTGATTTCTTCTCTTCACGCTGGTCAGCTCTTAAGGAAAGGGTGTCAGGGATTCTTAGCTTATGTTTGTGATACTAGCTCCACAGAGGTTCCGTTGGACCATGTCCCTGTTGTGAGAGAGTTTCCTGATGTATTCCCTGACGAGCTGCCTGGTCTGCCACCAGAGCGCGAGATTGAGTTCTGTATTGACTTGATCCCTGGCACGGGGCCTATTTCTATACCTCCTTATCGGATGGCCCCGGCAGAGCTGAGAGAGCTAAAGGATCAGTTACAGGACTTGCTGGACAAAGGGCTCATCCGACCGAGTGTGTCACCTTGGGGTGCTCCCGTCTTGTTTGTTAAGAAGAAGGACGGAAGTATGCGTTTATGCATTGATTATCGTCAGCTGAACCGGGTTACTGTGCGGAACAAGTATCCCCTACCCCGCATTGATGACTTATTTGATCAGCTCCAGGGTGCAGGGTTTTTCTCGAAGGTTGATTTACGGTCAGGTTATCACCAGTTGCGAGTTCGGAAGGAGGATATTCCGAAGACAGCCTTCCGTACTCGTTATGGTCATTATGAGTTCTTGGTGATGTCGTTCGGGCTCACCAATGCCCCGGCAGCTTTTATGGATTTGATGAACCGCGTATTCAGGCCGTATCTCGATCAGTTCATCATTGTGTTCATTGACGACATCTTGGTTTATTCTCGGAGCCGGGAGGAGCATGAGCAGCACTTACGTATCACATTGCAGACTTTGAGGGAGCATCAGCTGTTCGCCAAATTTTCCAAGTGCGCATTCTGGTTAGACAGTGTCGACTTCTTGGGTCATGTGGTGATGAGAGATGGTATTTGCGTGGACCCGAAGAAGATCGAGGCAGTTCAGCGTTGGCCTAGACCGGTATCAGTCACAGAGGTTCGCAGTTTTCTAGGTCTGGCCGGCTATTATCGACGTTTCGTCCAGAATTTCTCCCGCATTGCTGCACCGTTGACCGGGTTGACCCGGAAGGGGGTTTCTTTTGATTGGACCGAGGCATGTGAGGATAGCTTCCAGCAGTTGAAGACTCGTCTGACTACTGCACCAGTGTTAGCATTGCCTTCAGGATCAGGCGGGTTCGTGGTATATTGTGATGCTTCTAGAGTGGGGCTGGGATGTGTATTGATGCAGCACGACAGAGTTATCGCGTATGCTTCTCGGCAGCTGAGGAAACACGAGCAGAACTATCCCACCCATGATTTAGAGATGGCTGCAGTAGTGTTTGCACTCAAGATCTGGAGACATTACCTATACGGTGAGTCGTGCCAGATATTCACTGACCACAAAAGTTTGAAATATATCTTCCAGCAGCGAGATTTGAACCTGAGGCAGCGCCGTTGGATGGAGTTGGTGAAGGATTATGACTGCGAGATTTTATACCATCCGGGCAAGGCGAATGTGGTGGCAGATGCTTTGAGTAGGAGGCCCGGAGGTAGCCTATCTTGTTTGAGCGCAGTACAGATGCAGTCGACGGCGGATTGGCAGGTGTTATGTGACAGCAGAGTGCAGTTCGAGTTTACTTCTTCAGGGGGACAGCTGGCCCATTTCAGAGCACGCCCACAGTTACTTGACCGTATCCACGAGGCACAGTCCGGCGATGCCCGTACATTAGAGATCATTGAGCAGATTCGGCAGGGCAGAGTTTCTGAGTTCGTGATTGATGATCAGGGGATACTTCGATTTGGGACTCGACTGTGTGTGCCAGATTCAGAGGGACTGAGGCGTGATATTCTCGAGGAGGCACATAGATCCGTATACAGTGTGCATCCAGGTTCCACCAAGATGTACCGTGATTTGAGAGAGGTTTACTGGTGGGACGGGATGAAGAAGGATATTACAGATTTTGTGTCGAGATGCCTGACTTGTCAGCAAGTCAAGGCTGAGCACCAGAGGCCAGCCGGCGAGTTACAGCCTTTGCCCATCCCTGAGTGGAAGTGGGAGCAGGTCTCCATGGACTTCGTTGTGGGTCTACCCAGGACCAGTCGAGGGTATGACTCTATTTGGGTGATTGTGGATCGACTGACGAAAGCGGCTCACTTTCTGCCAGTGAAGACCACTTTTGGATTTTCTCAGTACGCCCAGGTTTATATTGATGAGATAGTGCGACTGCATGGTGTTCCGACTTGCATCGTGTCCGACCGTGGCACCCAGTTTACCAGCCGATTGTGGCAGAAACTACAGGAAGCTTTGGGCACCCGATTGAGTTTTAGCACAGCCTTTCATCCTCAGACTGACGGTCAGTCGGAGCGTACGATTCAGACTCTTGAGGACATGCTCAGAGCTTGTGTTTTAGATTTCGGTGGTAGCTGGGATCGTCATTTGCCTTTGATCGAGTTTTCCTACAATAATAGCTTTCAGGAGACGATTCAGATGGCACCTTTCGAGGCTTTATATGGGAGGAGATGTCGATCGCCTGTATGCTGGACAGAGCTTAGGGAGAGCAGTATTTTGGGGCCACAGATTGTGCAGGAGACGACCGAGAAAATACAGCTGATTCAGGACAGGATGAGAGCGGCACAGAGCAGGCAGAAATCTTATGCTGACAGGCGTCGTCGCCGACTCGAGTTCGCTGTTGGCGATCATGTTTTCCTGAAGGTCTCTCCGATGAAGGGTGTGATGAGATTTGGGCGGAAAGGGAAACTGAGTCCTAGATATGTTGGTCCTTTCGAGATCCTAGAGCGTGTTGGTCCAGTCGCTTATCGGTTAGCTCTTCCGCCCAGCTTCCCCGATGTTCACCCCGTATTCCATGTCTCGATGCTCCGCAAGTACCTTCATGATCCTTCCCAGGCGATTCAGCACCAGACGATCCAGTTAGAGCGTGATCTTTCTTTCACCGAGCAGCCGGTGGTCATCTTGGATTGGCAGGTGAAGAAATTGAGGTCGAAGGTCATACCGTCTGTCAAAGTCCTTTGGCGTGGCCCGAACAGCGAGGAGGTCACCTGGGAGACCGAGGTCGAGATGAGGAAGAGATATCCCCATCTTTTTGAAGGTACGCGTAGTTAAATTCTAAATTCGGGGACCGAATTTCTTTAAGGGGGGAAGATTGTAACCCTTCGAAAATCGTTTAGGCAGTTTTTCGGTAATCGGCAAATTTTTCGGCTTTTTCCGTAAAAAGTCAAAATAGGTATTTTTCTTTGTAGACCTAATTATACAAAATTTAGATAAGATATTACTATAATTTTGTCACTAAAATGTCATTTATAATTTTCTAGTTAAATAAAAAAAATTTCGTAATTAATTATTTTTTTTATTATTTTAAGCCTTTTTAAATACATTTAATTAGGGATAAATACAAATTTAATTAGGTAAATTTCTTAATTAGGAGTCTTTATAAGCTAAAATAAGGTGTAAAAAAAATTGTGTCATGACTTTCACATTTTTAGTTTTATGGTTTGAAATTTAATGGAAAAATGGCTTAAAATGGGATTTTTTGTGTAAAAGTTGATGTGATAGTCATTAATTGAGCTTGGGAAAGGGTTTTTGTGTAGAATTTTCTACACCATTCACACAAACACACCCTCCTCCACCTCCAGGTCGTGCTACCTGCAGCAAACCCCTCCCATTTCCCCCATTTTGTTTAGCTCAAAATTCTTGCAAAAAAATCCTCCGAAATCCACAAAAATTCACACTTTTCTTCTCTAATTCAAACCTAAACCCTATTCCATTCCTTCTCAACCCCAAATTGGACTAATACAAGGAGAAAAGAGGCATCTTTAGAGGCTAATTGCAAGAGGATCATAACTTGGAAGGTATAAATCCTAATCTAGTTGTTAATTGTTGTTTAAGTTGCTAGATTTAGTAGTTTTAGTGTGTAATTTGCTTATGAATTCTTGTTTAGGAAATTCAAGAAAGGGAATTGATGTTGTAATTAGGGTTTGTAGCATGGTTGATGGATTCAAGTTAGGGCTTTGGTTATCCAATTGGTTAGAGTGATTAATTGAGCGATGTTGCGTTCGCTAGATCGATAAAATTTCGACATTTACATAGAATCGCTATGCTAATTGCTTACTAGTTTTTCTAAAATTTTAGGAGGTGATCTAATTGTGTTATTTAGGCGATATAATTAACATCTTATACGACTATTAGGGTGTGTGAATGCGGAGTTTTGTTTAGCCGGGTTTTAGTTTTGTCGATTTCCCCGAAATGACGATTTTAGCTAAAAATTAGCGATTTTCGTGCGTTTTCCCGCGCACCGAGGGCGTGCTATGATTAAATTGAGAGCGTCAATAATTGTATATAGTGACTTGCATCGTTTTAGGTGTTGTAACCTTATGCTTGGTATTGTACAAATATAGGATCGGTCGGAGAAACATCGGACACGGCGCGCAAAGGCAAAGCGGTGGCCGGATCAGATTAGCGGGGATTTCTGGTGAGTAGATATATTCATCTATGGGGGAATCGTCTGGATGGCGCGAGGCGCCCCCCCTCCCTAGTTAGGATTACTCTACTTTATGCAATAATTATATTGTTAGCTAGCTTATCCATTTATGTACATTGCATACCCTTACAGCTAACCCTATACTAGATTGCATGGACATTCATATGACATTCATATATACATATGCGATATCATTTCGTAGGACACGAACACCTTACCATTGGCATCTATTGCACGCGCACTATTCATGTGACACACACGCCTTTGGTATTTGCCATGCCACGTGCACTATAAAACCTGTTTAGCTTAGTAACGCCATTGCATTCATGCATGATATTTGAGATTGTATCGCATGCATATTCCTCGCATTACTATCATATTTACATAGATTTCTAGCCAAACTCTCACATCATATACATTGATATCATAGACACTTATCATATATAACATGTGGACATTATGATTTCCTTGATGATTTCAGTTTTTCTGCGATTTCTGGATTTTTTTTGGGGAAAACCGCAAGAATTTAACGAAGCTTATATTTATCATTTTTAAAACAAAGTTGCGGTTTTCTCGTGACGTATGTGTCGTCCACCATGAGTTTTCATGTTTTCTGTTGGATTTCGAGACCCGATTCGAGGAGTGGATGAACCGTCTCGGGTGCATGGTGGGCCCGGTATGGTACCCCGGGGCAAGAAGATCGAGTTGTAGACGATGAGCCTGGCAGGGGAAGACTACCTACCGGTGATGTCTGGCGCGGCGGATATCCGGAGGATACCGACCGTTGTCGTGAGGTTTATGATATGGGCCGATCCGGACTGACGGAGCCCGACATTGAGACAGATATGATTCCTATTTGGTGTCGATGCTTGACACGGGTTTTCTGAGGATTTCTTGATGATATTTAGCTATTATGCAGACATTCGTTTTCTAAAAGTTAAGAATGCAGTAACTTTAACATTTAAAACACTTAAAGAGTTAGAAAAGATATTGCATACATGTGCATGCATACTAGAGTTATTACATCACATATGGACATACATGTTGTTCCGCATTGCGTGCATTCTTACGATTGCCTTATTAGATGTTATATTTACTCACGAGCTGGCAACTCACCCCCGTTGTGCCACAGTGTCTTGCAGGTCGGACCCGTCATCTTTGTAGCGGCGGGCTATCTTATCATCAGCTCATTTTGCTCAGACTCGCGACTTCGCCTGTAGGTGGGTTGCGAGCATATTTTATTTCTTTTGCTTTATCATTGTATCTAGTATTCTCCATCTACCATTTCACATTGTATATGCGACTTAGTGATGAGACAGGGAGACTTGTATATTTGTGGTTCTTTTGGATCGAGCTCACTTGAGCCGATGTGTGTTTTTCTGGTATTTTTGCGTTTCCTTTGCTCTTTTCTTGATATTATTATTATATTGCATGTGGTTGTGATCCGCCTTGGGCGAAGAGCTAGCTCCCGCTTGGGGATGCCATTTTTATGATTACAGGTTTATTATCTTGTTGTACCCATTTTTGGGGGATAGAAAATACAGGGGAGACTCTGCCGAAATTTTCAGGAATTTTTGATGTTTTAAAAAGGGATTTTATGCAACTTAATTGATTTAAAAACCGTTTTCGTTTAAGGTTTTCCTTCACTCTCTTTTGATTTTGGGTTAGATTTCTGGGCTTTGGCTGACTTAGGTTACGGTACGCCTTTAGACGTCTCGTAATCTAAGTGCCAGTCACGTTCCGTACTTTCGGGTCGTGACAAAGCGGCACTAGCTGTACGTAACGGTCCCCAGGTAGATGTCGATAAGAAGGCCGTGAAGTAAACCCATCCGAACTCCTACTGAGTCTGTATGTGACAATCTCCGTACAGTCCGGTCTGTTCGTCTGATACATCGCATGTCGGGCCTAGGGGGCGGCAAGCATCAGACCCCTAATAGCGGTACAAGTCGTGTCGGAGTGAAGCCTAGAACACCCTGAGATAACACTGGAACCTACCAGTATATCTCGCTTGCCCTGGCCAGGGACTACTTGTGTAATGGCTCTCCTAGACACAGCGCGATGTCAACCCCCAATACCGGGAGAGACGAATCCTGTCTAACCGTCACTGCCTCCAAGTGCTTCGGGACTGCTCCTAACTACTACCTGTTTGCACGACTCAGCAGAGCCGTGGTAGGGTAGTAACCAAAGAACAGTGGGAACACACTCGAGGCGAAGTGACAGTGTCAAGTCAGCGGACTAAGCTGTACTCATGTCACCTGGGAACTGATAACTGACGATAGGTATAATACCAACCATCAGTTCCCGACGAGTCCTGTCCAGTGTACTCGTAACCCAACGAGCACCCGCATACTATCTCAAGTACGACGTACCGACGGCTGTGGGACAGATCGTCTCCCGTGCTGGGATGAGAAGCGCATACGCTAGTCTACTCCGGAGTATCGATGCCCTATCTCGATGCTCCCACGACTAGGGACGTGTATAAGGATGTGCTTGTAGATTACCCAGCCCCCACGAGTGTGATCGCCATCACAACGCCGGTAATCAAGCAAAGATCCTAAGGGCTCTACTAATGCGTATATGTGATATAATAAATAAACACACATGTACACATTAAAGCAGAGACAAACCAAGTAGCATACTACTATATTGAGCAAGATTGTCTGTACAACTGTGAATATCCCAAGCTTCCATCAAGTAATATACATACTAGTATGATACAGTAATGGCCTCTAGGGCATATACACTAACAGTTCGTGGGGTGCGTGACATGGACTTACAGTGGTATCAGAGCCAACTAAACCATTACTAGCTTGTTAGCAACTGATTAGAAGTTCGATCGACGAAAAATACGAAAAACGAAAAACCAAAACCCTAAGTTTCTGTTAATTTTAGAACTGTCTGAAAAAATATTTGACATACCTTAAAATTAACAGCGGGGATTTTAATGAAAACTGAGAAAATACGAGACCCTAACTGGGCAACTCGGCCGCGGAACCGCGGCACAAAGGTGCTTTTGGCCGCGGATCCGCCGCCGAGTCAACTCCGAGTTGACTCGGATTTCCTCTGTAATTCATAATTTTTGGGTTTTTGTCTTCCTGTATGTTCTGTTTCTACCCAGGTTGCTTCTTTGCTGGTTGGCTTTTGGGGTAAACA
This sequence comes from Agapanthus africanus, assembly GCA_030015575.1. Classification (NCBI taxonomy): domain Eukaryota; kingdom Viridiplantae; phylum Streptophyta; class Magnoliopsida; order Asparagales; family Amaryllidaceae; genus Agapanthus; species Agapanthus africanus. The sequence continues at coordinate 236,713,534 of JASDDO010000004.1, forward strand.
CGGAATATGGTTATCGATCAATATTCTAAGATATTTGCTAATTGGGTTTTTATCTGTAATGTTTAATGTGTTCGTAAACCTCCCCTAACTGCTAGTATGTCGGTTGGCAGGGGGTTGCACATTTCTGTAATGTTTACTGTTTGTTTATATGAACTGTATTAGACTGTTGTGATGATTAGCCGGGGTTTGAGATGTGTTTAATATTCATTCATTCAATGTAAATGTAATTTGATGTAATATTCTTTTGCGGGGCACATCCAGGTTGCGGTTGTAGCCACCGTTGTATTATTTCTTTTTACTGTTTTTCCTCCTAGGATAGACCCAAGGTGGGGTACACAAACTACCGGGTACGTCGAAGTGTTTAGTGGCCTACTCACGTTGTTGAGGGAGACCGCTTCACTTCGGGTACTTGGCGGGTAGTTTGCCGTACCCGTAGGGGTCTAGGGTGGGGTAATGGCTATTCATCATAACTGTGTAATCCGTCTTTTATTGCAGGCTCAAAGCAAATGCGGATTGCTAATAAATCCAATAAAGTTCATCTGTGATCTGGAATGCTTATTATTGCGTCTGACGAATGTACAATATCTATATATGATAGCTATTAGACGTCACTTATGTTTTACACCAGCGCTAGCCCAGCCCCCGCTCTGTCGTTAGTTAAGTAACCTAACGGGTGATGACGGGACCCCGTGGCGAATGCGGATGGCATAAGAGGACGTGGTATTTTCGTTGTTTTCTGCAATGATAGGATAAATGATGGGACGCGTTATTATAATGCAAAGAAAATAAACCAAAGTTCAATCTTTGGAACAAATTTAAAAGAAATCACTCGGTTATTTTAAAAGAGCAGAATTTTTTAATCGCGGAGCTTTAACCACTCCTTTTAAAAAGCTATCAGGTTCTTTCGATTATATCAAGTTCACTACGTTCACGATTTTTGCCAAAACTAATCGTAGCCCTCTGTCATTTCATTTGGGTATTCAGTAGTATTCAAGCTATGTATTTTAGCCAAAGTCAAGGCATAGTGTTTGGTAGCTGCTGGGTATTCATTTGTTGCATAGTTAGATGAGTTAGTTTGGGACAGTCGTATTATCATTTGACCAAAGTCAGGGGTATGTACGGGTGGGTTCAAATTAACCTGGATAATGATGGGTAGAACTTGACATGTGACTTATGACATTTTGACCAAAGCCAAGGTCATAAGAGCATGGGGCAAAAATTTATATCGGGAATTTCTAAAGAAACTGAAATTTGCAGAGAGAGCATACCATTTTGGAGTTTGATGAATGTTGGTAGGATTCCTTCAACATTATCATACGATGATATTTTGGATCCTGATCCTACTGTGAGTATAAACTACTTATCAGGAGATTCGTCACTTAACGATCAATGCTATAAACCAAGTACGTGCCTAGAAAGGTGTCAGCGGGGTTACGCCCCCAGAGAAAAGAGGTTATTTAATTAAGGAACTTCGTGAAAGCGTTGGAAAACCTCCCTCGAAGTATCGACACTGACTTGGTTGAACGGTTAAGCAAGAATTGTACGGTGAGAATTGTTCTGGCTAATTCTTCTTTTATGGTTTGAGGAGGGATTCGAGAAACAGTGGGAGCCATCCTGTTTAGATAAATTAAAAACCAATCTAACTTGCAACAGCATCATGCTAAAATGTTTTCTTCTCTCTCTCTTAAATTGCAGCGACCTTGTGACCACACATAGGTTACATCTAGATAACAATTTGACTGAATCTTACTTTTATGAGTGGCAAAAGTCTGTCCAGATGTCCATTGCCTATGAAAAGCTGGACCACCCTATTACTATTCAAGATCCCGCCGTCCCAGGTCCAGTTTCCACTGTCGCGGATATGGATATCCGTCAGACAAGGGAAAAAGATAAAGCGAAAGCTAAGTACCTCATGTTAGCTTCAGTTGATGGTGTATACCAGAAGCAGCACGAGAAGATGGACTTAGATTCCATCTTTCTCCATAACAAAGATTTATATGGAGAGCAATCTCATATCGCAAGATATGAGACCTCGAACGAATTAATTCAAGCGAGGTTAGCTGACGGGTCATCTGTAGGGGACAACGTCCTTACAATGACTAGCTGTATTGATGAGCTCCAGGACCTGGAGACCGCGTTGGGAAACGAGTCAGATACTGACTTGATTCTACAGTCTCTGCCTCCTACCCCAAAGGAAACCAGGGAAATAGAAGGAAAGAGAAGGGCAAAAGTTTCGGGACTGGATATAGTAAAAGAGGGACGTTCCTGTTGTTACAGGAATGAACATTGGCAGAATGAATGCAGGGCTAACAAAGCCAGTAGCCAGGATTTGAAGCATGTTGTGGCTTCAGCCTCAAGTGTGATTGTGATAGAGAACTGTATGTCAGTTAACCCTACTTCCTGGGTATTGGATACCGGGTCAGGATCTCACATCTGTAATTCGTTACAGGCTCTGAGAAACCGTAGGGTTATCAGGATAGGTGATATGACCTTCACAGTTGCTAACGGAATGAGCATGGACGCTGAATCCGTAGGGGAATATCATCTTGGACTGACAACTGGGCAGATATTGATTCTGCGTAACTGTTTTTATGTACCAGGTACAACTTGTAATATCATATCTGTATCCTTACTTTCTAAAGAAGGATATGATTACACTTTTATAAGCGATGTGGTTCACATCCATCTAAATCAAGTTATGATTGGGTCAGGTACATTACAAAACGGAATATACGTATTAAGTCAAGCTCAGGTTTTCAATGTCCAGAACACACTTAAAAGAAAGTCTCCAGAAATAAATCAGGCTTTCTTATGGCATTGTAGACTTGGTCACATCAATGAGAGAAGGTTGACTAAGTTACATAGAGAAGGATATTTGAATCCGTTCGAATATCAATCTTATACTACTTGTGAATCTTGTCTCATGGGAAAGATGATAAAGACTCCGTTTACTGGACACGGAGTAAGAGCAAGCGAGCTCTTGGGACTCGTACACAGTGACGTGTGCGGTCCAATGTCTACACATGCGCAAGGTGGTTATTCCTACTTCATTACTTTTACGGATGATTTCTCTAGGTATGGATATATCTTCTTGATGAAGCATAAATCCGAGGCCTTTGAGAAATTCCAAGAATACAAAAATGAAGTGGAAAAACAAACAGGCAAGAGTATAAAAACACTGAGATCTGATCGAGGTGGTGAATACTTAAGTGCCGAGTTCCTAGGTTACTTAAAAGAGAATGGAATTCTCTCTCAGCTTACTCCTCCATACACACCACAACACAACGGTGTATCAGAAAGGAGGAATCAAACGCTATTGGATATGGTTCGTTCCATGATGAGTAAGGCTGAGTTACCGCAATCATTCTGGGGTCATGCGCTAGAATCAGTAACATATCTTCTAAACAGGGCTCCTACCAAGTCTGTGCCTACCACGCCATATCAAATATGGAGTAGAAAGAAACCCCATCTTCAACATCTGAAGATATGGGGATGTCCAGCTTTTGTTAAAAAGCAGCATGTGGACAAGCTCGAGGCACGATCAGTACAGTGTAAGTTTGTGAGATATCCGAAGAATTCCAAAGGATATTATTTCTATTTCGCAGAGGAACAAAAGGTTTTTGTTTCTCGTAATGCCCATTTTCTAGAACATCAGTTTGTAGAAAAGGAAACAAGTGGGAGCGAAATAGAACTGGAAGAAATTCCAGAACCACAAACTACAACTGAAAATATGGTAGAACCAATAGTTCAAGAAGAATTGGACATTCCCACACCACTCCGCAGAAGTAGTAGGCAATCTCATCCGCCCGAGAGATACTACGGTTTTCTCATAGACGGGGATAGAGAGGATTGCACTATTGACTATGATGAGCCTACTAGCTTCCAGCAAGCCATTCAGAGCGGTGACTCAGTAAAATGGCTGGATGCAATGTGGACCGAAATGGAGTCCATGTACACTAACAAAGTATGGACTTTGGACGTTGCTCCAGATGGGGCAAAACCCGTAGGATGCAAATGGATCTTCAAAAAGAAGATTGGTGTAGATAGACAGGTTGAAACCTACAAGGCTAGACTTGTTGCAAAGGGTTTCCGTCAAAGACCAGGTTTGGACTATGATGAAAACTTTTCTCCAGTGGCTATGCTTAAATCTATTCGGGTCCTTCTTGCTATTGCTGCCTTCCACGATTATGAAATCTGGCAGATAGACGTAAAGACAGCCTTTCTAAATGGTAATTTGGAAGAGAGTGTCTATATGGATCAGCCAGAGGGATTCATTCAGAGTGGGAGCAGCGGTAAAGTATGCAAGCTGCTTAAGTCCATTTATGGACTAAAGCAGGCATCGCGGAGTTGGAACATCTGTTTTGATGATGCTGTCAAAGAATTTGACTTTATCAAAAATCCAGATGAACCTTGCATATACAGTAAAATTGTAGGGAGAGCTGTAGTATTCCTCGTCTTGTACGTGGATGACATTCTCCTAATAGGAAATGATATTCCTATGTTACAGTCAGTCAAAAGATTCTTGTCACATAAATTCTCCATGAAAGACCTGGGTGATGCCACCTACATTCTGGGGATCCGGATCTATCGTGATAGATCAAAGAGGATGTTGGGACTTTCGCAGTCCAGGTACATAGACACCATAGTGAAGAGATTCAAAATGGATGATTCTAAGCGCGGTAACCTACCGGCTTGTCACGGAATCACCCTCTCCAAAGAGATGTCTCCCAAGACTGATTTGGAAAGGGATCGCATGTCGATTATACCCTACGCTTCTGCGGTAGGCTCTATAATGTATGCAATGTTATGTACCAGACCAGATGTAGCATACGCATTGAGCGTTGTAAGCCGGTATCAGGCAAACCCAGGGGAGAATCACTGGATAGCAGTAAAAAACATTCTTAAGTACCTGAGAAGGACTAAGGAGATGATCTTGATGTATGGCGGAAAAGACCTCCAGTTAGAGGCCTTTGCCGACTCCGGCTTCCAGAGTGACAAAGATGACTCCAAATCCATGTCGGGTTATGTCTTTACCCTCAATGGAGGGGCGGTCTGTTGGAAGAGTTCCAAATAGGAGAACGTTGCTGACTCAATGATGGAAGCAGAGTATATAGCTGCTTGCGATGCCGCAAAAGAAGCAGTCTGGATGAAGAAGTTCCTCACAGAACTTCAGGTGGTTCCTACCAGTGTTGGTCCAATACCTCTATATTGTGACAACAACGGCGCTATAGCTTTAGCGAAGGAATCCAGGTACCATCAGAAGTCCAGACACATCTTAAGGCGGTATCACCTAATCAGGAAGATCGTAGATCGCAGGGAGATCGAGGTGAAGAGAGTAGAGATGGAGAATAACATTGCTGATCCATTCACAAAGGCCCTTCCTCAGTCGCAGTTCGAGAGGCTATTCGAGATGATAGGTCTACGATATGCCAGCTCATGGCCCTAGTGCAAGTGGGAGATTGTTAGTGTATATGCCCTAGGGGCCATTATTGTATCATACTAGGTTGTATATTACTTAATGGAAGCTTGGGATATTCACAGTTGTATATAACAGTCTTGCTAAACATGGTAGTATGCTACTTGGTTTGAGTCTACTTTAATATGTGCATATGTTTCTTGTAACGTATCACTTATACATATTAGTAGAGCCCATAGGAACTTTGCTTGATTACCAGCGTCGTGATGGCAGTCACACTAGTGGGATCTGGGTAGTCTGTAAGCAACATCCTATACAGGTCCCTGGTTGTTAGATTATCGAGATAGGGCATCGATATTCCGGAGTAGACTAAGTGTGTACGCTTCTCATCCTAGTTGGGGAGATGGTCTGTCCCACAGCCATCAGTACGTCGTACTAGAGATAGTATACAGGTGCTCGTTAGGTTACGGGTACACCAGACAGGACTCGCCGCGGAACTGATTGGTTGGTGTTATACCCATCGTCAGTTAACAGTTTCCAGGTGACATGAGTACAGCATAGTCCGCAGACTTGACACTGCTACTTCGCCTCGAGTGTGTCCCACTGTTCTTAGATTGCTACCCTACCACAGCTCAAAGGAGTCATGCAAACAGGTAGCAGTTGGGTGCAGTCCCGAGCACTTGGAGGCAGTGGAGGTTAGATAGGATTCGTCTCTCCCAGTATTGGGAGTTGATATCGCACTGTGTCAGAGAGCCATTACGCAAAGTCCCTGGCCAGGGCAAGCGAGATATACTGGTAGGTTCCAGTAGCTTCTCAGGGTGTAATGGACTTCGCTCCGACACGACTTATACAGCTATTAGGGGACTGACGCTTGCCACCCCCTAGGCTTGATATGCGATAGTCTTAGACGAACAGACCGGACTGTACGGAGATTGTCACATCAGGCTCAGTAGAGGTTCGGATGTTTTTCCTCATCGGCCTTCTTATCGACATCTACCTGGGGACCGTTACGTACAGCTAGTGCCGCTTGCGGTCTGTGGTTAAACCCACTGCCAGCATAGTGTCGAGTCTTTAGAGTCCCACACAGAAAGTTTCCCTGCTCCAGGCGAAACGATATAGAGGTCGTATGGTTTTACGACAAGGGTTCGGATGCGTACGTGTGTTTACGAACGTACGACTTTTCGGACAGTTTTTACTAGTCGGCTTTGATTTAAGCCAGATTCTAGTATCGGGTTACTGGATTTATACAGTCTAAAGTTTTTTCGTGTTTTCACGGATTGGAGGGCGTTCTCGTAATTTGTCGGGAAACTTCTAGAAGAGTGGTGACTAAGGGGTTAAGGTGGCATTGCATTAAATGAGATTAGTGACTCATTTGTGTGATTCATCCAAGTCATTAATGCATCATAAATGCTTAATGACTCATGGTGATGAATCACTCATAGATATTTGTGAAGCATGGTTGTTAATTCTATTATTTGATTTTTGGATAAATAATAATGCTTCATATATATCATGATAAGATAATTATCTCATCTCATTATTATTCTCACCTTCTCTCTCCTCAAGCTCACTCTCTTCAAACCCTAACCGTAACCTCTCATGAGTTGAGATCAAGGGTTAGCTAGACTAATACATCCATAACCTCACTCTATATCCCCTAGGTAGCTTAGATTAGCACTTTAAGCAACCTAGTTATCTCAAGTTTGAGATTAAGCTTGGAGCTTTCGGGTGGATCGTCTTTGATTCGAGGAGGCCGTTGAGGTGCCGATGTTCCAAGGAGCCTACGAGGAGTGGAGGACCGCGATGAAGACCCGAAGGACAAGTAACGTGAGGTATAACTTCGTATCTGAGTAGTTAAACCTTTAGCTTTTTGTTAGTAATGGTTTAGATAACGATTCATGCGCTCAAGTCCGTGTTACGAAGCTTTGATAATCGTTTCTCATATATTCCGCCTCCCCGCAAGTTCGTGGGGTGCGTGACATGGACTTACAGATGGCCACACCAAAAATCCGTGGCCACGGTGGACGAGAATTATCGATCCAGGATCGATAGTTTCTCAGACGGTGATGGGTTTCATACTGACACTAAATATCGCGTTGTTGGGGTCTGACTTTATCCACCCCTAGACTCGATATGCGATACTCTTAGACGAACAGACCGGACTGTGCAGATATTGTCACTGACAGGCTCAGTAGGGGTTCAGGATGAGTTTGCTCGTCGGCCTCCCTTTCGCTCAATACCTGGGTAGCCGTTACGTACAGCTAGTACCGCTGACGTGCTTGTGGTTAAACCCACTGCCAGCGTATTGATGAGTCTTTAGAGTCCCACACAGAAGGTTTTCATGGTTCAGGCGATATGGTGTACATGAGTTATGTTGATACAAACAGATGTCCGATTAAATATGTGCACTTGCTGCGCAGACTTTAATTGGACGGTTGATAATACTAGCGGCTTAGGATTTAGCCAGTTTATTAAATCAAGTTTTGATTTAATAATTTACATATGTATTTATATATATGTATTCTAGTATTATTGTTCGCTATTTATTTTCTCTCTCGGCTATTCGTATTTTGGTACGAATACGCGTATATGTATTTTGGTACATATACCGGGAAGTATTTCGTATTTTATACGGAATAGCTTCTAGAAGGTGGCCACCTAATTTCTATGATTTTCCATTTTTGGAAATTCATTTGACTCACAAATGAGGTGGAAGTGTGAGGTGGAAAGTGCATAGTGTTAAGCATGGTTTTGAGGCATGTAGCAAAGGATGGTGCAATTGTTTATTTGGTTAATTGGTGAGACTTTTGTGGAGGGGAGAAAGACAGGGGCCGGCCATTATTTTGGAAAGGGATTCATTTTGATTTGGGTTTTTTACATGAAACATTATGCTAGCCTCTCTCACTCTCTCATACTTCACAAATACAAAGCCATTCTTTGCTCATGCCAAAGCTTTTTCCTCACTCATCTTCTATGCTTGCTCAATGAGCAAAAAGGAAAGAGAGAAAATTATAGTGACACTTCCATACACCTCGACTCTCTATCGTTAGCAACTTTGAAGCGTCGGTTGTCTCGTTCGTCGAGCTGGAGCTTGCGCCGTTTCCCTCGGGTGGATCATCGGAGATGGAGGAAGACCGGCAACCAAACATCATTAAAGGATCGCTAGGAGCTTGGAATGAAGACCGAAGGACTTGGATCATCTCGGTATAACCTTCCAAACTCTTATTTAGCTCGCTAGTATAGGGTTTAGGGTCGATCCGAAAATCAGGTAATGGTAGCGCCGGTTTAATAAATTTTTGTTCCGCATTTTGACGGCCGGGGCGTTGCCGGGACCCAACATGGTATCAGAGCCACCCTTTAAACCCCTCACTAGCTTGTTTAACCGTGCTTAAAAGATTGATCGACGGAATTTACTGAAATCACGATTCCATTTTCATAGTTGCTGTTGATTTTCAAAAGTGGTCAAAAAATTATTTCAGGCATCTTAAAAATCCGTGCAGGAAATTCTAAGGGTACTGGAAAAATCGTGATTCCACAAAAGCGCCGCAGATCTGCCACACTAAGCCCCTATTGGCGGCGGTGCCGCGGCGGTTTAGTGGCAACGGGCGACCAAATTTTTTCTGTAGCCCATTTACTTGGAAATGTGATTTTTGTGATATTCTGTTTTGGCCCAGGTTTCAGTGAAGTGTTGTTTTGTGATCGGGGCCAATTTGGAACTTAGTCGATCGATAATTTAAGCGTGCGTTTGACAGTACATACATTATATTCTGCGACCGTGAATGTCATTTGATCGGTAAACTCGTCTAATTGCTATATGTCTTTTAGACGGGTTTGCGTACGTGACATTCACGTTGATGTTCTGTGCTGTGCTGTGATGTTGGTTAGATCGTCGTGGTGGATGGCAATGGTGCAATGTTAGTTCAGTTTAATTTCATTTGTACATTTGATATTGCGGGGCGAGCGTCCGATATGTGGACTGTCGTCACTGCCAGTTTGTATATTATTCTTTTGGGGTACGACCGGGCTGAGGTCGATGTCACCCATGTATATTATTTTCTTTTCTGTACTAGGATTACCCCACGGTGGGGTGCATGAATAGCCGGATTCTAGAGGGAAATGGGTCCACATCTCATGAGATTGGGACGGAGGGGACCTTACTCTAGAATTGGCGGGCTATTCGCTGCACTCGTAAGGGGTATAGGTGACCCAGGAGGGGTGCTCAAGTTATTGGATTCCGTGAAGTGCTGGGTGGTCCATTCACATTACTGAAGGGGGCTGCCTCACTTCTGGTTTTGGCGGGTAACTTGCCACGTTCGTAGGGGTCTAGGTTTCATTGCACATGCTATCCACACGACAGGGAATGTCGGGTCTCACTTGCGGCTCAAGTGAAACCCGGGGCTCCAGATTATCCACCATTCTGTGTTGCTTCTGTGATGTTTCTGTAATGTTGCTTTATATCATGCCTGGGACGATTGTTATATATATATTTATATATACTAGTAGATATTGTATATGTTTTGCACCCTCGCTAGCCCAGTCCCCACTCTGCCGTTAGTTAAGTAACCTAACGGGTGATGACGGGACCCAGTAGCGAATGCGGATGGCATATACGTACATTTTATTTTCGTTCTTTTCTGGTGTGATTAATTGATGGGACTGCATAGATTCTTACCAATGCAAGGATAAAACAAACCTATATATGATGTTGTTGGAACCAAGTTTTTAAAAACTGACATTACAGACATACACTTTTGCTTTACATCGTAGTATTCATTTTGGAATATCCTGCACCTCATTCGACGAGGTAAGGGCCGAGATCCCTTCATCGGGAGTGGCCCCTTGAGTGAAAGTTTGCGTTAATGTAATAACTTCACTATAGTCGTTTCCTTTTGCTTTGCATCGTGGTATTCAGTTTGGAATATCCTGCACCTCATTCTACGGGGAAAGAGCCGAGATCCCTTCACCGGGAGTGAGCTCTTTAGCAAGAGTTTTCGCCACTATATATTTATAAAACCACTTGGATTCCTTCAACGAGATCAAGTTCATTACGTTAAAGGTTTTTCGCCAAAAACCATCTGTAGCCCTCCGTCATTTCTTATAAGTACTATTTGTTATTCGTGCTATGTTTGTTGGCAAGCGTCAAGGCATAGTGTGCGGTAGCTGAATAATACTTATTTGTAGCATGGATATGCGATTGATCGGGACAGCCGTATAGCTTTGTTGGCAAGCGTCAAGGGCTTGTGTGGGTGGGTTCGAGTTAATTCAGGACAATAATGGGTTGAACTTGACTAGTGACCTATAATTTGTTGGTAAGCGTCAAGGTTATAGGTCGTTAGGGGTAAAAACTCATATCGGGAGTTTCAAACATACAGGAAACTTGCCAGGCTTGCGCATACCTTCTGGAGTATGGTGACTTGAGTGAATTCCATCAAGTTATCATGCGATGATAGTTGGATCCCGATTCCTACTGATGAGTAGGATTACTCCTCGGGTAATTCCGACTAATTCTCCTTTTGGGTTTGTGGAGAATTCGAGGAAACAGTGGGAGCCATCCAGATTAGATAAAATGATTAACCATTCTGATCTAGGTTAGAGTGCACGCTGAGTGTTTCTTCTCTCTCTCTGGCTGTGATTATGACCCGACCTTTGACTAAAACTCATGAAACCAAATTGACCGAACCTTCTTAAAACACTTTGGCTTTTGGAATGTCACGGTGTCGCATACATCATTACCATTTCTATATCAGCTTTTGCATTTCTCCAGAACACCCCGTATTATTAGGAACTTCCACTTCCATTGGATAAATCCATCGTATGGTTATATACGAACTCGAAGGAACTTTTTCGAGGATGGATTCAGGTTCTGGAGAGATTGAATAGATTATTCGGTTGTCTTTTCTCTTTACCTTCTCTTAGGATGTGAGGGCTCCTAGGATTAGGAGAGGGTACACCTATTGAGCTTATTGGATAGTCTTCTTCCAAACCATAGGCAGGTGCCAAACGGTAGGGAAGGAAGAAAACCAACAAGATTAACTATGGTGTACAGAAGGTAATAAGTAAAGACATATATAAAGGGATTAGAATAATGGCAAGGAAATTGCGATCACCATCTTTCATGATAAAAACTGGGTATACCCCTGCCACTCCTACATCCACTTTGCTTTTCTCCAGAACACCCTGTATTAGTACGAACATCCACTTCCATTGGATAAATCCATCATATGGTTATATAGGAACTCGAAGGAACTTTTTCGAGGATGGATTCTGGTTCTGGAGAGATTGAATGGGATTATTCAGATGTCTTTTCCCATTACCTTCTCTCAGGCCGCGAGGGCTCCTAGGATTAGGAGAGTACACCTATTATGCTTATTGGATAGTCTTCTTCCAAACCTTAGGCTGGTGCCGAAGGGTAGGGAATGAAGAAAACCAATTAGCGTAAAGAAGGTGTACAGAAGGTAATAAGTAAAGACATAATAAAGGGATTGGAGTGAGGGCAGGTAAGTATATGGTTATTGTCGTGAATCAGGATATTAGAAGAGGCGTTACTAGGAATACCAGTTAACCCTTTCGAAACATTTTATGTTTCAGTTTCACTGTGCAATGTTAATTGAAAACTGTTTTCCCAATTGGAATCTAACTCCAGGGTATATATTTACCAGATCAGTTTCTCACATCTGCATGTGATTACGGATAGTGAGTGGGAGTAAGATATTGGGAATTGGGTGATTAGATCCTCATTATATCGGAATTCGTTGTAATTGGTGATATTTGAGGAAATCATCTGGATTTTGCCGGATGGCAAATATTTGGTTTTGAATATCCGTTGTTATGCACCAATTTCAAACTGATATATCTGTACATTTATTTTATAAAGTGAGATATAACTTTTTGATATTGTGTCTATGACACTTACTTATATCAGTTGGTGATTAGGTAAGGTGCATTCAACAGCGGTGTAATTCTTCTTAACCACACTACAGTTTTTCAACCTACGACGCACAGGGTATGAGTTGTTGAACTCAGGGGACTTGTACAAAGTATTGTATGTTGTCCAGTGTCCATTAGGACAAAGGGGTTGGTACTCGTACTATATTCTGTTTACTCCTGACTTCTCCAGTTCTGGACAAGTATTTCGTTGAAATGCAAAGTCCAGATATTAAGAAGTTATAGGTATGAGAATGAAGTAGAGAACCATTGTTTAGAAGTATCAGGATTCTTCGATGAAGTCGAAGATGTAGATACTTGTGTTTGGTATTCCGCTGATAGTAATGGTTTTGAGAACTTGCTTCTTTTTCAGGTTACTCATATGTGGACGCACTCCTAGATGAGTAATGCTGATTGTCCTCTTTCCATTTGGTTGATATGCACTGGAGACAGATGCATGATTTTGAATCTGGTTCAAATTAGATTAGTGCTTTTGTTTCTATATCAGATATATATAGAATCAATTTATATCTTAACGATATTAAGGTATAGGGAGCTTTCCGGCTAATGCTTAAAACCAGAATCCGGATAAACTCAAGGCACGTTTCAGTAATGGCTGTTTATGGGTTATCCCGGGCTTTGACGAGGGTTAACTTTCTATCATCAGGAAGATCAATATTTATATTGTTCTTGACTCGCCACAGTTTTAGTAAAATGGATTTTTTCAGAAAACAGAAGTGGGAGTATGGTAGAACTGGAAGTGATTCCAGAACCGCAAACGATCACTGAAGATTTAATAGAACCTAAGGATTCAATTGTTGTTAACGTTCCATTAGCCATTCCGCAGATTTGGTGGGTAACCTCAGGCACCCGAGAGGTACTTCGGTCTTCTTAGAGACGGTGACAGGGAGGTTCTTGTTCACCCAGACTTGCCATTGCTGCTGTTCTGGACTAAAAGACCCGGCAGGAGGATGGGTATAGCGTCATTCTAAACTAGCTTTAGAAGTGCACGTGTATATGACTCTGCCAGAGGGTTGTTGTAGTCGGTGGGAGGAGCGGAAGCATAGTAGGCAAGTAGCTTATGTCTATTTATAGACTAAAGAAGGTAAAGCGGAAATAGATCATCTAATTTTTGATGTGAGAGTCATAGGTTTTGACCTCATCAGAATAGGAGATGAATCTGGTAAGAAGGTAGTAGAGAGTGATGTCCAGGTATTGGGATGACATGCACTTGATAGGAAGAGATATTCCTATACTACAATCGGTTGTACTATGGTTGTCACAAAGTTGTTTCTCCACACAGGATATGGATGTAATATCAGGGTTTCTGGTTACTAGATCTATGGTTTTAGATCTAGATTTGGGAAGTATCCCAATTTGGGTACTTTGACATTAAATGGACGACTCCTGGTATGGTGGTGTTCCTGCAGGTGATGGAGTCACCCTCTCTAAAGGTGTCTTACAGACTAAAGGGGAGAGGGATCTGCAGGATTAGCATATCACTTGCTTAGGCAATTGAGTTAATCATGAAATGTCAAATACCACACCAGATATTGCTTTTGTACTAGATGCAATAAGCAGATATATTATTCTAATCCTGGAGAAACATTGGGAAGCAGTTTATGAACATAAATGGATGTTCTATGGATATGGTAACGGCAGCCTCCTTCGGGAGACGATTATCATTTCAGGCTTCCAAGGTGACCTGGATGATAGAGTGACTGTCAGAGTTATAGTTTTCCCTCTTTTGAGGGACAGTATGTTGGACAGATAGTCCAAGCGGATACTGTGGAAGGCATGGCGCATGTTACTGATTAAATTCAGTGGACGATACAGTCTAAGTAGTTTGCTGGATTTGGAGTTCATTTGTGAACTGGGTCCCATCAGACATCCAGACAAATTCTAAGACAAGTATTGCTCATTTCGGGAGATAGCTTTCTCCACGAAGTTGAGATATAGAGAGATACGGAAAGAAACATTGGAGCGGATCCACTCACTGAGGCTATTTCTCGAACGCAATCATTTTCGCAAACGGGTTTTGCGAAAATGTTTAGTAGAGAAGTTGGGTGTTCGGTATCACATGGGCTGTGAGTATACGACATCGCAATAATTGGCCTTAAGTGCAAGTGGGAGATTGTTGGCTATAGTGCCCTCAAGGCAATTATCATAGTCGCGGACTTGTGATTATGATGATTGAGGCAGGACCTATACCGATGGAACAGTCTTACTCAAGATGATAGTATGCTATCTGGTTTGTCTTTATCATCATATACATGTTGATAGAGCCCATAGGATTCTTGCTTGACTGCCAGCATTGTGATGGCGATCACATACGTGGGAGCTGTGGGTCTATAAGCACTTCCTTAAATGTCCCTAGTCATGGGAGTATTGAGACCGGGCATCGATACTCCAGTGTAGACTAGTGTATACTGATCGAGACCTCGATGAGGGGCGGTGGCCAGGTCTCACAAGCCATTGGTGTTAGTTTGTTCACCTAAGATAGTATACTGGTGCTCATTAGGTTATGAGTACACTGGACGGACTCGCCGGGAACCTGCTAGTTGGTATTATACCTATTGTCAGATAGCAGTTCCCAGGTGACATGTGTACAGGTTAGTCTGTCGACCTGAGATCGTCATTTGTCTCGTGTGAGTTCCCACTATGCTTTGATTACTACCCTACCACGGCTCAAAGGAGTCGTGCAAACAGGTTTTAGTTGGGTACAGTCCCGAGCCATATGGAGGCAGTGATCGGATCGTCGGGGATTCGTCTCTCCCGGTATTGGGGGTTGATGTCGCGTTGTGTACGGATGGCCATCACCAAAAATCCGTGGCCACGGTGGACGAGAATTATCGATCCAGGATCGATAGTTTCTCAGGTGGTGATGGATTTCATACCGACACTAAATATCGCGTTGTTGGGGGTCTGACTTTATCCACCCCCTAGACTCGATATGCGATACTCTTAGACGAACAGACCGGACTGTGCGGATATTGTCACTGACAGGCTCAGTAGGGGTTCAGGATGAGTTTGCTCGTCGGCCTCCTTTTCGCTCAATACTTGGGTAGCCGTTACGTACAGCTAGTGCCGCTGACGTGCTTGTGGTTAAACCCACTGCCAGCGTATTGACGAGTCTTTAAAGTCCCACACAGAGGGTTTTCACGGTTCAGGCGATATGGTGTACATGAGGTATGTTGATACATACGGATGTCCGATTAAATATGTGCACTTGCTGCGCAGATTTTAATTGGACGGTTGATAATACTAGCGGCCAGTTTATTAAATCTGGTTTTGATTTAATAATTTACATATGTATTTATATATGTGTATTCTAGTATTATTGTTCGCTATTTATTTTCTCTCTCGGCTATTTGTATTTTGGTACGAATACGCGTATATGTATTTCGGTACATATACCGGGAAGTATTCCGTATTTTATACGGAATAGCTTCTAGAAGGTGGCCACCTAATTTCTATGATTTTCCATTTTTTGGAAATTCATTTGACTCACAAATGAGGTGGAAGTGTGAGGTGGAAAGTGCATAGTGTTAAGCATGGTTTTGAGGCATGTAGCAAAGGATGGTGCAATTGTTTATTTGGTTAATTGGTGAGACTTTTATGGAGGGGAGAAAGAGAGGGGCTGGCCATTATTTTGAAAAGGGATTCATTTTGATTTGGGTTTTTTACATGAAACATTATGCTAGCCTCTCTCACTCTCTCATACTTCACAAATACAAAGCCATTCTTTGCTCATGCCAAAGCTTTTTCCTCACTCATCTTCTATGCTTGCTCAATGAGCAAAAAAGAAAGAGAGAAAATTATAGTGACACTTCCATACACCTCGACTCTCCATCGTTAGCAACTTTGAAGCGTCGGTTGTCTCGTTCGTCGAGCTGGAGCTTGCACCGTTTCCCTTGGGTGGATCATCAGAGATGGAGGAAGACCGGCAACCAAACATCATTAAAGGATCGCTAGGAGCTTGGAATGAAGACCGAAGGACTTGGATCATCTCGGTATAACCTTCCTAACTCTTATTTAGCTCGCTAGTATAGGGTTTAAGGTCGATCCGGAAATCGGGTAACGGTAGCGCCGGTTCAATAAATTTTTGTTCCGTATTTTGGCCGCGTTTCGACGGCCGGGGCGCTGCCGGGACCCAACAATATGCACATTGACTTGATATGAGATATAAATGCGATGAAAAGAATATACGATGTGATATGATGACTTGATTGATATGTTGGTATACGAATGCGAGTCAATAGAGAGGATTCATACCTTTGCCGGTCCCTCGATATGAGATTGTTATGGATGCGACCTGGGATGTAGGTGTATATATATATATATATATATATATATATATATATATATATAAATGTTGTGAATCATGAGTGATATGTCGTACGAGATGTTAGGTCCGTACCCCTCATTGTCATATATGATGAGAGGATCCCCGATGGTTTAGTGTCGCCATACGATGATTTTCCGTACGTGATGAGTTTTATGACGATTGATCCATACCCTTGACTAGAGGATTGTAACTTTTTAGAAATCGTTATGTGAATTTTTCCGTTTTTGGGTAAAATTGTCGGTATTTTCCGTTTTAAACCGACTGTGATCAAACGACCATATAGACTTGCCAGCACATAGTTTAGCTAAAATAAAGCTAGTGCGCAAGCTTTGGGGGTATATGTGACGTTTTGGTTCAGATAGAATTTTTCCCAATTTTTAATATCATTTTAATGCGTTATTCACATTTTGGGAAATTTCACTTAAGTGAGCTTTTCAACAATTAAGTTTGAGTAAACCCAAAACCCTTCACTAACTATCTAGATATTTGTTTGGGTTTAAGGATTTAATTTAAAAGAAAAGAACAGAAATTAAGGAGATGCATGAATGTGGTGTGAATGCATTTATGTGTGCACTTATTGCATTTCTTGCTAGAATAATCCACACAATCCCTCACCCTTTCCTCACTTGGCCGAGCCCTCCCTCCCTCTTCCGCTCTTGACTAATTCTTTCTCCATTTGCAACAAATTCCAAGCCAATAAATCCCCAAAATTCCAAATTTAATCATAAAAATACCCCAAGTCTTGATTTAGCATCTTGGAGCTAGGAAAGCTTGGATCTTTGTGTTCTTGAGGATAGGTAATGCTCCTTATCTGTTCTTTTTATAGTTTTTGTGGTATGTAGCTAGTTAGTTTCATTTTTAAGTGTTTAAAGTTAAGTTTTGTGCAATATATCATATTTTAGTGTCGGTTTGGGATATCTGTGATCTGCTATGACCTGAATTTCGTACAGAAAAGTCAAACAAAATTATAGTGATGTACTAGTGACCCTGGAGCACCACCTGATACATGAGACCCACCCCACCGGCCTGGGCCAGCGACCCAAATAGAAATTCCGGCGACACTGGTTTTGTAGAGGAGTTGGGGTGTTGGGTTTTTGTGGGTAGTTGTCTGCTGTTGGTTAGGGGTGTTTGGTACTGTTTACTTTTTTAGTGTTTGCTGTACGCAAAATCTGGGATCACTTATTTAGATTGTAGTGTTTTGTGTTCACGCGATACGTTATACGACACGGATCGTGCACTTTGTATGGTTTTGCTCTTAAGTTGTTTTCGTCGTGTCGCTACGCACGTTAGCCACAATACGAACACTTGAGAGTATGTTTTGTGTTGTTGTGTCGGTTAAATGTAGTGTGTGCGTGTTTTGGGTCTATTATTAATATGTACTTGCTTTAATGTTTTGATGTGGTAGGTTCACAGGCGGGGACTTCGGACACTACTACTAGGGAAAACGAGTGGTTGGCTTCACTTAGCCAGGAGCGTGGTGAGTAGATTTAACATCTACAGGGGAATCGCCCGCATGGCGTTATGCGTCTGGGCTAGAGATGTTATTTCTGTCACATATTTTATGTCATATTTAGAATTGCGCATTCACCCTACTGGTTAGTTAGAGTTGTGCTTGGACTAGTATCCTTAGGACACTGCACTATTATTGACGATTCATGTTGCATGAGCACTGATTGTATGTCACACACACCGTCAATAACTGCCATGTCATGCACAACCCACTTATAGATATGATATTGCTTGGTTAGGGACATTGAGACATTGATTCATATTTCTTATCGCATATGACATTTAGCATACCTGTATATCCACATGCTTACACATATGCCTTCACATACTTACATGCTAGATACCTGTCTACTTGTAGAGTATTGTACCATTAGTGATAGGTACATACATACCTTATGACATAGCTACAGGTATACCTTGCACACATACTTCACTTATATCCAGGGGGGTATACTACATCATTACTTATAGGTAGATACATATACCTTGCTATACCTTTATGTTTACACATACATCTGGTTATAGTTACATGTTTACCTTTACTTGATGTTATTTAGAATTGGAGAAATTAGGAATCACATGATATTTATATTAACTTGTTACAGTTAATTAGCGGCTTTTCCTTTATATGCTTACATTTCAGTTTTATGTTGCATATATTATATTCATGGATTTTCGCATCGTGATATGAATTTTTCATGATGTTTTTCTGGATTGGGGACCGTGGGAGTTCATGAAATTATGCATTATTTGAAAAACCCGGTTTCCCTTGATATGATATTTCAGCAGCCACTATGAGATTTATCGGTTCAGATATATATATACCCCACGCGAGGAACGGAGGGGTCCGTGTGCGGGTACATGGTGGGGCCCGGAGGTACCCCGGGGCAAGAATCTCAGTGAGGAGATAAGTTATTGGGGGAACCATACTTTCCGGTGACATTACCAATGACTCGGTGGTTATCATGGGGATACCGACGGGAGTCATGTGCGTATGGATGCGTCGAGAGGCGAGGGTCAGAGCTAGGCACTCGAGCTTTCGGGATAGCATATGATACATACCTATCAGGGTGCCAGTCTTGGTGACAGCACCTGATAGATCAACATTTCTGTGTCGATGCTTGACACATTGGTTTCATGATATTTCTTTTTACTCCTTTGTATATATAACAGGGGATTAGGCCGCTGTTATATATGCCCTTACACCAATATTAGTGGAATGTGACGCTAATATATGTGTATTGACATTAATTATATACATCATCGTATTTATTCATGCAAATATACCTAGAATGTAAAGGACTCATTGACATTGGATTTAGGACATTTGAGAATTTATTTGATATTGATTACATGATATATATGAGATTGCTGATTTTGTACACTCGGGATATGTGAGATCTACTCGATATTGTACATTCAGGGTATACGAGATACACTTGATATTTTGTATATACGGGATATGTGAGATCTACTTGATAGTGTACATTCAGGATTGGTGAGACTTATTTGATATGAGAGCCAATTTGGGGGCTGATTTGAGAAATTGAGATTTGGATTATCTTGATGGATTGTGATCCTACCACGATGTCAGGATTCCGTGGAAATGACATATTTCATTCCATACTCCACATTTATTGTTTATGCATTGTTTCATGTATTAGTAGTACCTGTTAGAGTACCTTTCATGACTGTTGCATATATACATCTCCATATCATTATTGCATGATTATTGCATGTTGATCGTCATATTATTGTTTCATGTATTAATTGTACCTGTTAGTGTACTTTTCATGATTATTGCATTACATATGACCATTTATTGATATTAAATGCTTATGTTAGATTCGCGTTGTACGTGTTAGTTGTATGTATGCCCTAGAGGCCAGTATTGTACAGATGATGTATATTATATTGGATGCTTGGACATATATAGAGATGACTTTCTTTCTCGATATGATAGTATGCTATCTGGTTGCTCTTTATCTTAACATGTACACTAGTCTCTTTAAACTGTCTTATAGTTACATGTTGGTAAAGCCCTTAGGATGTGTACTTGACTACCTAGACTATGATGCGGATCATACTAGTGGGGACATGGTAGTCTATAGGTACATCCTTCAAGGTCCCTAGTCGTGGATGTATCGAGACGGGGCATCGATATACCAGTGTAGACTAGCGTATACGCTTCTCGACCCATGAGATGGGCGATGGATGATCCCATATCCATTGGTGTTTGACATCAGAGATGGTATACGGGTGCTCAGTGGAGACTGGGTACACTGGACGGACTCGCCGAGAACTGCCAGATGGTATTATACCTCACGTCAGATGGCAGTTCTCAGGTGACACTTGTGCAGGTTAGTCTGTAGACCCGAGATCGTCATAGAGTCTTGTGTGATTCCCACTGTGTTTTGATCTCCACCTTACCACATCCATGAGGGCGTGCAAAACGGTGGTTTTTGGTCACAGTCCCAAGACACATGGAGGCAATGAGCGATAGGAGGGGTTTCGTCTCTCCCGGTATTGGGGGTTGATGTTGCGCTGTGCTCGATTGGCCGTAACAGGGAAGTCCCTGGCCAGGGCTGGTCAGAGATTTGATGGTAAGTGTTACCAGTAGTTTCTCGACCCGTTATGAGCCTCACATCGGCACGACTTATCGGTTATTGGGGTCTGACGTTTACCACCCATAGACTTGATATGCGACATATCAGACGAACAGACCGGACTGTACGGTAAGTGTTACTGGTTGGATTCACAGGAGTGTCAGCGAGCTTGCTCGTCGATCTTCTGATCGCTCAATACCCGGGTGGCCGTTACGTTTAACAGACCGCTTGCGGCTTGTGGGTGCTTGATATGATCATCATCTGCTGCCGGCGTGTTGACGAGCCTTTAGAGTCCTACACAGAGGTTTCCTGGCTCAAGCGAAACGAAATAGGAGTGCATATGAGATATGTGCGGGAACGAGAATAATGCGTGTATGTGATACCGTATTTCATTCTCGCGATGAATGTTTCGATTGGTTGTATGCGATATAACCTAGTTATCGAATCGAAGATTGATTCGATAAGTCGATACATTGTATACTAGTCGGTTATGTGCGACATGACCGGATCATTGAATCAAGTGTTGATTTAATGATTTAATGTATAATTATATATTTGATATATTACTTTGCATTAACTAGTATTGGTTCACTTTAAAAGGATTTTCTCACTTAATGTGCACATTGTATATGTGATATATTTTTGTGTGCACTTGATTGTATCATGTTTGATGATACATGTTAACTTGAGTTTGTGTAAAGATTAAACCATGGTTATATGAATGGTTAGGGTTTTGTTTACTTATTCATATATTTATTTTGATTATTTATTTTGGAAAAGAAAATGGAAATGGTGGCTTTCTTTGTTTCTTTCATGAAGCTTCATGAAGAGTTGAAAGCTTGACCATTTTTGTTTTATTCCCTTAACCTAACCATTCACCTAACCCTAGTTTACTCTCTACACTTGACCATGGTTAGTATATGATAAGTATTCATATTATTTTCATTTTTAAAGTGAGACTTATCATATTCTATCCTCTTCTTCTTCTTCTTCTTCAAGAAGAAAGCTTACCACCATTAATGGCATCTTGAGAAAAAGAGTGAGAAATCCAATTCTAAAGTGAACCCACCTCCTATTTCTTCATCCTCTACCTCTTGCCAAGTAGTATAGGGTGTTTTCTTCACAAGTTTCATAGCTTGGTGAAGTTGGAGCTTGATCTTGTGTTTCCTCGACGTAGATCATCTTCGGCATCGAAGTCGACGACCTAACCCGCCCATTTCTCCGCTGAAGTCGATGCAAGAGTCCGGGATCCGATATGGACAGCGATGGGACATCTACATGGAGCTAAGGAAGTGGAGAACCGGATCTACAAAGGTTGTAGCCTCTTTCTTATAGTTAAGTTGTTAACTAGTTTCACTTTTCGCCTAAACTCTAGTCAACGAATCCGTATTAGGGTTTCTCGGCACTTGTAAAATTTGAAATTGGCATGGTTGATACCTTGTGAGACCTCATTAGCATGCCTAGGAACCCTACAGTACGTGCATACTCGCGATTACCTGCATATGTTATTTACTATTCACGAGTTGGCAACTCACCCCCGTTGTGCCACAGTGTCTGCAGGTGTTCCTCGGGATAGTCAGAGGCAGGCTATTTTCATCCTTCGTATCATCCTTTGCTGTGGATACCACTTCGCCCGACAGTGTGCAGTTTTGCCCAGGTGGGTTTTGTGGCTATCCGATGTTGTATTGTATATTCGTTGTATCCCTGTACTCTCCATCTACCAGCATTATGTATGACTTAGTGACTTGATGTGAGGACGATATTGTATATTATTTTGTGACTTGGAGGTTTTTATGCAGTTTTATTTATATCGTCTCTTTCTTCGTTACGGCGTCGTATATCTGTTGTTGTGATTGTTTTCCACCGTTGGGCGTGGATTTTGCTCCCGTTTGGGATGCTTTGCTTTATATTTATGTTGTACCCATTTTGGGGGCTTGTTTTACAAAGGAGGTGCTGCCAAAATTTTAAGGAATAAAAGTGAGACTTTAAAGAATTTGGGTTGTGATTTCAAAGGTTTTGAAAATACTATTATCACTTTCTTATTACTTTTGATGGTTTAGATTGCTGGGTTTTGGCTTTCTTTTACTACGATACGCCTGTAGACGTTGCGTAGTATTAGGGCCGTCACGTGCCAATTTCGGGTCGTGACAAGGATGCCGTACGATGGATTATACAGTACGTGATGTGTAGGGTTCCTAGGCACTCTTGTGAAGGTTCATAAGGCATCAAACATGCCCGGATTAAAATTTAGACGTGCCGAACAACCCAAAGCCGGGATCTTTGCTAGATTATTAGGGTTTAACATGCAATAAGATAACTTTTATCTAAGGGTGAGGGATTACAACCTTTGTAGTCCGCTCCTTCAGTTCACAAGCTCCAAGTAGAAGTCCCTTTGCCGCGATCCACGATCTCCCGGACTCATGAGAGGCTCCACGACTCGAACGATCCATGCTAGCTCGAAGTATTCCAAATCTCCGATGATCTACCTTGAAGTTGCTACGACTCAAGCTTTCTCACTCTAAAGAGATGAACACACTAATCTCATGGGCTAGATGAGATGAGGATGAGAGAGTAGTAATTTTGCTTTCTTTTTATATCATTTTCTCATATTTATTCATCACTTAAGGATTTACTAGCAAGCTTTTCAAGAGAGAAGAAGATGATAATGGAAAAACAATAATCATCATAATCCTTTTGTGATGAATAGAATATAAACTATATGATTGAATTGTAAACCATGGTCAAGGATGAGTGGTCAAGATTTTGTAGAGAAATAACTAGAGTTAGGGTTTGGTTAGGTTTAGAAAGTGTCATCCAAAATATCCTAAGAATGACAAAAGGAAAAGCTTCTAGAAGATGCATGAAACATCTAACCCAAATCAAACCCTAATCTCAATTAATCATCCTTAAACATATTTAACAATTAATCATAACATGTCACAATAATATATATCACATATATATTATATATTTGCAACAAAAGAAAATAATACAATTAACATATATCGCATATATATCAATGTATCATCCACTGAGAAAATGAAATAATAAAGCGAGCCAATATTAGATAATGTAATACAATATATCATATATATTATTATACATTAAATCATCGAATCAACACTTGAATCGATGATCCGGCTATATCGAATATTACCGACTAATATATCATGTACCGATTCATCGAATCAACACTTGATCCGATGTCCCGGTTCATATCTAAATATCGCGAGAATATAATACGGTATCCCATATCGCATTATTCTCGGTCCTGCACATATCACATATGTGCCTCTACTCCGTTTCGCCTGAGCCAAGAAACCTCTGTGTAGGACTCTAAAGAATCGTCAATACGCCGGTAGCAGGTGATGATCATATCAAACACCCACAAGCTGCAAGCGGTCAGCTAAACGTAACAGCCACCCAGGTATTGAGTGATCAGAAGATCAACAAGCTAGCCTGTGCGTTCTCCTGTGAATCCGATCAGTAACACTCCCGTACAGTCCGGTCTGTTCGTCTGATATGTCGCATATCAAGTCTAGGGGTGGTATACGTCAGACCCCAGTAACCGATAAGTCGTGTCGATGTATGGCTCATAACGGGTCGAGAAACTACCAGTAACACTTACCAGTAAATCTCTATATCAGCCCTGGCCAGGGACTTCCAGTTATAGCCAATCGAACACAGCACAACATCAACTCCCTATACCGGGAGAGACGAATCCCCTCCTATCGCTCATTGCCTCCATGTGATTCGGGACTGTACCCAAAAGCCACCGTTTTGCACACCCTCTTGGACGTGGTAAGGTGGAAATCAAAGCACAGTGGGAATCACACAAGACTCTATGACGATCTCGGGTCTACAGACTACCCTGTACCAGTGTCACCGGAGAACTGCCATCTGACGTGTGGTATATCACCATCTGGGAGTTCTCGGCGAGTCTGTCCAGTGTACCCAGTCTCCACTGAGCACCCGTACACCATCTCTGATGTCAAACACCGATGGATATGGGATCATCCATCGCCCATCATATGGGTCAAGATGCGTATACGCTAGTCTACTCTGGTGTATCGATGCCCTGTCTCGATATACCCTCGACTAGGAACAGTTATAGGATGTACTCATCGACTACCGCGGTGTAACGTTCAAGAAATCGTTTTGTGTTTGTTTCTGTTTTTGGGTGAAATTCGTCGGTATTTTCAGTTTTATACCGATTGGGATCAAACGGCCATATCGACTTGCCAGCACCTAGTTTTGATAAAATAAAGCTTGTTCTCACACTTTGAGAGTATATGTGACGTTTTGGTCCAATTTGAATTTTTCCCATTTTTAATGTTATTTTAATCCGGTTTGCACATTTCTGGAAATCTTCTCTTCTCAACTTTTCTTAAAATTTTCCTAAGTTAATCTAAACCACATAGCTTTGAATGTGTGGACAAGGATTAAAGGGAAAAAGAAAAGAAAAGAATAGAAAAGAAAGGGTAAGAAGATGCATGCATGTGTGATTATTGGTTGACTTTGCATTTAATAGCATTTAGTGTTGGAAACTTCATGGAAATTCCTCTCTCTCTCTCCTCCCTCTCACTTGGCCGAGCTCACCTCTCTCCCTACTGCCTTGTGCAATTTCCTATCTCTTTTCTTCATTATTCTTTCATAAAACAATCACAACTCCTTCTCTCTTCATCAAAAATCACAATTTTCTTCACTTCATCTCATTTTTCTTGCTTGGAGCATGCAAAGCTTGGTTCTTGGTGTTCTTTTGTGTAGGTAATATTCCTTTACTATTATTTAAGTATTTTTAGTGTAACTTAGCTATTTAATTGCAGTTTAGATTGTTAAATTAGGGTTTGTCGCGTAATATCGTATTTTAGTGTCGGTTTGTAGTTTCTAGGACCTGCTGTGATCCGGAGTGTTTACTGAGAAATTAAACATAGTGGTAGTGTTGTACTAGAGGACCTGGAGCACCACCTAGGAGACGGACCCCAGGCCACCGGCCAGGGCCGGCGACGGCAAGAGGAGGGGCCGGCGACGCCGAGCAAGTTGTGGAGCTAGGGTTTGGGATTTTGTCTGTAGGTGTCTGCTGTGGTTAGGGTTCCTCTGGTCTTATTTAAATTGTTTAGTTTTCACAGTAGGCAATCTGGGATCAATTGTGTAGTTTCTAGTGTTTCGTGTCCGCGCGATACGTGTTACGACACGGGTCGTGCAGTTTTCGTGGTTTCGCTCTTAAGTTGTTTTCGTCGTGTCGCTACTCTCGTTAGCCACGATACGAACACTTAAGAGGTGTTTGTGTGTTGTTGTGTTGGTTAGATGTAGCTAGTTCGTATTTCGTAGCTGTTATTAATATATATAGTTTGTTGTTGTTTATATGTTGCAGGTTCGCAGACGGAGACTACGGACACTGCCACAGGGGGATATAGGTGGTAGACTTCATCTAGCTTGGAGTGTGGGTGAGTAGATTTAACATCTACAGGGGAATCGCCCGCATGGCGTTATGCGTCTGGGCTAGAAATCTTTACCTTGTCGCGTATTCTATATCATGTTTAGAATTGCGCATATGCCTTTCCGCTTAGTGATAGTTGTAATTGGACTAGTATCCTTAGGACACTGCACTATTATTGATGGCTCAGATTGCGAGAGCACTGATTGTATGCCACACACACCGTCAATAATTGCCATATCATACACAACCATATTTAGAAATGATATTGTATGGTTAGGGACATTGTGACTTTGATACATATTTATTATCGTTTATGACTTAGACTTTGATATGATAGTTCCTGTTTACCTATAGGATCTTATACCATTAGTATTAGGTACATATACACCTATGGACATAGATACAGGTGTACTTGCATTCCATACTTTCCTTATACCTGATAGGTATATCACATCATCATACAGGTAGGTGTACTTGCATTTCATACTTTACTTATACCTGATAGGTATATTACATCATCATGTAGGTAGATACCTATATTTCTGCTTTACCATTCATGTATTCATTTATATCTGGTGAATGCTATGCTGTTCTTTTATACGCTTTCATTACAGTCTTCATATTGCGTATACTTTATTCATGGATTATCGCATTGTTATATGGATTCTTCATGATGTTTTCTGGATTTGGGAACCGTGGTAGTTCATGAAATTATGCATACATTGAAAAACCCGGTTTCCTTGATATGATATTATAGCATCCACCATGGGATTTATCGGTTCTGATGTATACCCTACGCGAGGAAAGGAGGGATCCGTGTATGGGTACATGGTGGGGCCCGGAGGTACCCTGAAGCAAGAAAGTTGTCGCAGTGTGAGTCGACATCGCAGTGAGGCGATGAGGCCTAGGGGAACCATACTTTCCGGTGACAGGACCATTGACTCATCGGCTATCGAGTGGATACCGATGGGAGTCATGTGCGTATGGATACGTCGAGAGGCGAGGGGCAGAGCTAGGCACTCGAGCTCTCGGGATAGCGTATGATACGTACTTATCAGTATTTCTGTGTCGATGCTTGACACATTGGTTTCATGATATTTCTAATTACTCATTTGTATATATAACAGGGGATTGAGCCGCTGTTATATATGCCTTTACACCAATATTAGTGGAATGGGACGCTAATATATGTGTATTGCCCTCATCATATTTATTATGACATTATATTAGGATGTTAGAACTGTGCTGGAGATTTATTTTGGGATTTAAGAGATTCATTGGGATTGGATAATGACATTGTACACACTAGAGATGTGAGATCCACTTGATGTTGTACATCTGATATATGTGAGATATACTGATATTGTACACACGAGAGATGTGAGATCCACTTGCTGTTGTACATTTGATATATGTGAGATATACCGATATTGTACACACGAGAGATGTGAGATCCACTTGCTGTTGTACATTTGATATATGTGAGATATACTGATATTGTACATACGAGAGATGTGAGATCCACTTGCTATTGTACATTTGATATATGTGAGATATACCGATATTGTACATACGAGAGATGTGAGATCCACTTGCTTTTGTACATTTGATATATGTGAGATATACTGATATTGTACATACGAGAGATGTGAGATCCACTTGCTGTTGTACATTTGATATATATGAGATATACTGATATTGTACATACCAGAGATGTGAAATCTACTTGATGTGTACATTCGATACTTATGCGTGATATATTTGATATTGTGTAGTTGAGGAGATGTGACACTTAGATGATATGAGAGCCAATTTGGTGACTGATTTGAGGAATTGGGATTTGATTTGTCTTACTGGATTGTGATCCTACCACGACGTCAGGATTCCGTGGAAATGACATATTTCACTCCATACCTCATCTTTATATACTTGTGCACTGTTCCATGTATTAGGAGTACCTGTGAGCGTACCTTCATGAGTGTTGCACATTTACTTTCTCATATCCCCAGTGCATGATTATTGCATACTGTTGTCATATCATTATTGCTTTATACATTGGTGGTACTTATTAGTGTACTTTCCATTATTTAGCACTCATATGACCTGTTATTACTGAAATGGACATATCTTAGATTCATGCTGTATGTACATTCTTGCGATTACCTGCATATGTTATTTACTATTCACGAGTTGGCAACTCACCCCCGTTGAGCCACAGGTATTGCAGGTATTTTCCCCAGAGTAGTCGAGGCAAGCTTTTCAGCTATTTGGCTATTCACCTATCTATCATCTTTTGGCTGCGGATACCACTTCGCCTGTTAGTGTGCAGTTTTGCCCAGGTGGGTTTTGTGGATATCTGAGTTTGTACTGTATATTCGTTGTATCTTGTACTCTCCATCTACTAGCAGTTTGTTGTGACTTAGAGACTTGGTGAGGACGATTTTGTATATATTGTGAATTTGTTGCTTTTATACAGTTTCCTTTCTTTTGTCTCTTATTTCTTCACTACGGCGTCGTATATCTGTTGTGGTGTTGTTTTCCGCCGTTGGGCGTGGATTTTGCTCCCGTTTGGGATGCTTTACTTTATATTCATGTTGTACCCTTTTTGGGGGCTTGTTTTATAGAGGAGGTGCTGCCAAAATTTTAAAGAAAAAGAGGACTCTTTTAAAGAATTTGGGTTGCGATTTCAAATGTTTCCAAAACTTTTTATTATCTTTTCCGTATTTTTATGGTTTAGATTTCTGGGTTTTGGCTTTCTTTTACTGCGTTACGTCTGGGGGCGTTGCGTAGTATTAGGGCCATCACGTACCATTTTTGGGTCGTGACAAAGTTGGTATCAGAGCGTGGTTTTACCTTTCGGAGTGTAGGATGACCCTGGTATGATGGAGTAGGTAACCTAAGCGGAGTAACGTAGTGTGTGTATGTCTGCAGCATACTCACGATGCAGTATTTCGCCTAAAGTGCCTAAGTACAAATTGCTTGAGATTCCTTCCTTGATGATTCATATCCTTGTGATTCGATTTCCTTGTTCTTATCGAATCCTATCTCTATTTTTAGTCTTGCCGTCGATGACTATGGGGACTCAGAGTGATGCAGCGAGAGCCGAGGTCAGGGGTAGCTCGGGTGAGACGAGCACTGACCAGGACGGCACTCGTGTTGCACAGGTGCAGACGGATCAGTCTTCGACAGATCAGCTCGCTAGGCTTGTGACAGAGATGCAGGATTTGCGCCAGACGATGAGATCATTAGTTGATGCCGTTCGAGCGCAGCGACAGGAGGTTGTCACCCCTGTTACTCAGTTGTTCCTTAGGATCAGCATGCAGCAGTCTGTTACTTACGTAGCACCAGTGGATGTAGCCCCAGTCGACGAGACACGTGTTCTAGAGACTTTGCGAGTTCCAGGACAGTGGAGGACCTGTACAGGTGTGCCAGTCCAGGGACAGAGGTTCAGTCGTCGTGACAGGTTTCGTGCACGTCGCGGGAGTAGCAGAGGCATAGGACGTGGACAGACGTTCAGCTCTTATCCCCAGGAGGGTCAGCAGCGTTGTACTGGATGCTATCGATGTGGGAGCCTTCACCACCTCATCAGGGGTTGTTCCTTAGCGCCGCGTCAGGGTAGAGTTCAGAGAGGCCGTGGACGCGGAAGGTTTGCTCAGAGGGGTCAGTCTGGCAGAGGAAGAGTGTTGACAGTTGCGGGGTAGAAGGCAGACAGGAGAGTTTGTTTCTACTCATCCGGACGCACGGGCGTCCAGTGCAGAGTTGTCAGGTATCCTTGTTCTAGTTCTTTTGTTGTACTTGTTGGTTTTTCGCACTTTGTGCCGTGGTTGGGACGAGGATCGCGTTAGTTAGATCAGCCGTTTTGTTGTGTTAAATTCTGTCAGCGATTCTTTTGTTGCGCGACACGTATTTCAGTCGTATGCCAATCGGTGAGGAGATTTTTCCGTCATTAGATCCTTCTAGAGATGTTGGATTTGACGTTCTCCTGGGCATGGATTGGTTAGCTACGTGTTAGGCGTCTGTGGACTACCGTGTGGAAACAGTCAGGATTTGTTTTCCCGGTGAGTCAGTTCTTATTGTGCAGGTGGATAGTTGTGCCGCCTCTCACAGCTTGAATTCAGCCTTTTTCGCTAGTCAGCTTTGGAGGAGATGTCGTGGATTCTTGGCGTTCATTCGTGATACCGGAGCTACAGTAGATTTGTTGGACCCGGTACTTATCGTGCAAGAGTTGTCCGACGATATTTCAGGAGTGCTAGCGAAATTCAGGGAGCTTAAGGATCTGCTGCAGAGTTGTTTGTTGGGAGGTTTGTGTGTCCGAGTGTTTCGCTTTTGGGGAGCTCCTAATTCTGTTCGTTCAGGAGAAAGACGACAGATTGTGGTTGTGGATTTATAGATCGTCAATTGAACCGGCTTACGGTGCGTTTAGGTATCTTTTACCTCGCTTTGACGATTTCTTCGATCAGCTCCAGAGTGCGAGACTTTTTCTAAGTTTGTTTGGGATCAGGTCATCATTGTTGCGGGTTCGGAGTGGTGACATTCCGAATGTTGCTTTTGTGCGTGCTACGGGCAGTTTGTGTTGGTGGTGTCGTTGGACTCGCCAATGTCCTAGCAGCATTTGTTGATATGATGCACCAGATTTCTTCAGGCCGTTCCTCGACCAGTTGCTGTTGTGTTTTGACGACATTCTGGTCAATTCTTTGTGTCTTGAGGGACAGGAGCAGCACTTGAGAATTTGTTTTGCAGACATTGGGAGAGCCCCAGCTATTTGCTAGATTCTCGGAGTGTTCTTTCAGGCTTGTTTGTGTTGACTCCTAGGTCTTGTAGTTACGGGAGACGGTTTCGTATGGTTCCGAGGGAGATCGAGACCATACAGCTTAGGCCCAGACTTGTGTGCAGGACGGAGGTCCTTTGATTTTGGCTTAGCAGGTTTTTACCGCCGTTTCGTGCAGGATTACTAGAGTATTGCTGCACCGTTGACTGTAAAGACCAAGTAAGGAGGTTCTTTTCTTTGAACTGAGGCATGTGTACAGAGTTTTCAGCAGTTGAAGATTCAGTTAACAACTGCATCAGTCTTTCTTTGCTTTTGGTTCGGGCGACCTTGTTGTC
Source organism: Agapanthus africanus (assembly GCA_030015575.1). Classification (NCBI taxonomy): domain Eukaryota; kingdom Viridiplantae; phylum Streptophyta; class Magnoliopsida; order Asparagales; family Amaryllidaceae; genus Agapanthus; species Agapanthus africanus. The sequence continues at coordinate 236,744,880 of JASDDO010000004.1, forward strand.
TAACTGTAGTGTTTCTTGAGTGGGCTCGAAGGTGTACTGGTATGACATTACAGAGTCATCACTTTTGCTTCCCTACATTTGGAGGAAGTACGAGAAGGATATTCCACTCATGATCTGGAGATGGCCGCTGTGGTTTTGCGTTGGAGATTTGGAGACACTTCTTGTTGAGAGTCGTGTCAGGTTTTCCACGGACCACTCGAGATTAATGTATATCTTCCTGCAGCGGACTTGATTGTTGTGATAGTCTTCTGCAGATTTACAGTTTTTGTGTGATCGTTGAGTATAGCTTAGTTCGTCTCTACGGAGGGGACAGCTTGCTCATGTTCGCGCCCGACCACCTTTCTTAAATCGTTTTTCGTGAGACACTGCCCGCCGATGCTCGTCGTCAAAGATACTTGAGTATACTCGGCTGGGTAATGATTCAGAGACCTTGATTTATGACAAGGTTGTGCTAAGATAGGAATGCGTTTGTGTACCTGATGTTATCGGGTAGAGACGTGAAATCCTAGAGCAAGCACATCAGTCAACTCTCTATGTTCATTCAAGTTCCGCCAACATTGACGTGACTGGTGAGATAGTTACGGGTGGACAGGAGTGTAAAGAGAAATTTCAGGTTTCGTTTCAATGTGTTTGTCTTGTTGTGTGCTTGAGTCGAGTATCTGAGGCCGGCTGGAGAGTTGCAACCTTATTACCGTTCCGAAGTAGGAATGGGAGCAGATCTCCATGAATTTCGTTATGGTTTCTACCCAAGTTTGGTCAGGGTGTGACTCCATTCGGATTCTTGTCGTCCGGTTTTACTCAATTTGCTCAGTTGTTTTTGTTAATGCTGAGTGTTTGTTTGGTTAATTGTTTGAAGCAGTTGGGATCGTCACTCGCCATTGTTAGGATACTTCTTGATAGCTGTTATCAGGAGACATTTCAATTGGCAACCTTTAGGTTTAGTCAGGTAGTGTCGATCACCAGTCTGTTTTTCTGACTCTGCTTAGTAGGATTTTTGGACCTCAGCTAGTCTAGAGACTTCGGAGATGATCCAGTTGGTTCAGGTCAGGATGAGTAGCCAGTGCAGACAGAGGTCTTATGCCGACCATGTTGGTCGCAGACTTGAGTTCGCAGTGGGAGATCATGTATTCCTACGGACTTTCCGATGAATGACATGTTGAGTTTTGGGAAGCTTATCCAAGGATTTTAGGTTCTTTTGAGATCCTTTATGTGAGTTAGTTTTCGTTGCTTTTAATTTGGCACTTCCGCCCAGATTATCGATTATTCACCCCGTTTTCATGGTGTTGATTTTTGCAAATACCTTCATGGCTTCTTCACATGATTCAGCATAGACCATTGGTTTGGACTCGATCTTTTCGTTCACCGGCAGCCATGTGTGTAAATGGTTCGGCAGGTGAAGAAACTTCGGTCAAGGGTCTTGCCATCTGTAAAGAGTTCTCTTGGACGTAGCTGCATAGTGAGAGGATCACTTGGGAAGCTGCGAGCGAGATTTGGGAGTTTTGTACTCTTCTTTTTGAAGGTATGCTTGGTGAAAATTTTAAATTCGGGGATGAATTTTTATAAGGGGGGAGATTGTAACGTTCTAGAAATCGTTTTGTGTTTGTTTATGTTTTTGGGTGAAATTCGTCGGTATTTTCAGTTTTATACCCATTGGGATCAAACGGCCATATCGATTTGCCAGCACCTAGTTTTGATAAAATAAAGCTTGTGCGCACACTTTGAGAGTATATGTGACGTTTTGGTCCAATTTGAATTTTTCCCATTTTTAATGTTATTTTAATCCGGTTTGCACATTTCTGAAAATCTTCTCTTCTCAACTTTTCTTAAAATTTTCCTAAGTTAATCTAAACCACATAGCTTTGAATGTGTGGACAAGGATTAAAGGGAAAAAGAAAAGAAAAGAATAGAAAAGAAAGGGTAAGAAGATGCATGCATGTGTGATTATTGGTTGACTTTGCATTTAATAGCATTTAGTGTTGGAAACTTCATAGAAATTCCTCTCTCTCTCTCCTCCCTCTCACCCTACGGCCTTGTGCAATTTCCTATCTCTTTTCTTCATTATTCTTTCATAAAACAATCACAACTCCTTCTCTCTTCATCAAAAATCACAATTTTCTTCACTTCATCTCATTTTTCTTGCTTGGAGCATGCAAAGCTTGGTTCTTGGTGTTCTTTTGTGTAGGTAATATTCCTTTACTATTATTTAAGTGTTTTTAGTGTAACTTAGCTATTTAATTGCAGTTTAGATTGTTAAATTAGGGTTTGTCGCGTAATATCGTATTTTAGTGTCGGTTTGTAGTTTCTAGGACCTGCTGTGATCCGGAGTGTTTACTGAGAAATTAAACATAGTGGTAGTGTTGTACTAGAGGACCTGGAGCACCACCTAGGAGACGGACCCCAGGCCACCGGCCAGGGCCGGCGACGGCAAGAGGAGGGGCCGGCGACGCCGGGCAAGTTGTGGAGCTAGGGTTTGGGATTTTGTCTGTAGGTGTCTGCTGTGGTTAGGGTTCCTCTGGTCTTATTTAAATTGTTTAGTTTTCACAGTAGGCAATCTGGGATCAATTGTGTAGTTTCTAGTGTTTCGTGTCCGCGCGATACGTGTTACGACACGGGTCGTGCAGTTTTCGTGGTTTCGCTCTTAAGTTGTTTTCGTCGTGTCGCTACTCTCGTTAGCCACGATACGAACACTTAAGAGGTGTTTGTGTGTTGTTGTGTCGGTTAGATGTAGCTAGTTCGTATTTCGTAGCTGTTATTAATATATATAGTTTGTTGTTGTTTATATGTTGCAGGTTCGCAGACGGAGACTACGGACACTGCCACAGGGGGATATAGGTGGTAGACTTCATCTAGCTTGGAGTGTGGGTGAGTAGATTTAACATCTACAGGGGAATCGCCCGCATGGCGTTATGCGTCCGGGCTAGAAATCTTTACCTTGTCGCATATTCTATATAATGTTTAGAATTGCGCATATGCCTTTCCGCTTAGTGATAGTTGTGATTGGACTAGTATCCTTAGGACACTGCACTATTATTGATGGCTCAGATTGCGAGAGCACTGATTGTATGCCACACACACCGTCAATAATTGCCATGTCATACACAACCATATTTAGAAATGATATTGTATGGTTAGGGACATTGTGACTTTGATACATATTTATTATCGTTTATGACTTAGACTTTGATATGCTAGTTCCTGTTTACCTATAGGATCTTCTACCATTAGTATTAGGTACATATACACCTATGGACATAGATACAGGTGTACTTGCATTCCATACTTTCCTTATACCTGAAAGGTATATCACATCATCATACAGGTAGGTGTACTTGCATTTCATACTTTACTTATACCTGATAGGTATATTACATCATCATGTAGGTAGATACCTATATTTCTGCTTTACCATTCATGTATTCATTTATATCTGGTGAATGCTATGCTGTTCTTTTATACGCTTTCATTACAGTCTTCATATTGCGTATACTTTATTCATGGATTATCGCATTGTTATATGGATTCTTCATGATGTTTTCTGGATTTGGGAACCGTGGTAGTTCATGAAATTATGCATACATTGAAAAACCCGGTTTCCTTGATATGATATTATAGCATCCACCATGGGATTTATCGGTTCTGATGTATACCCTACGCGAGGAAAGGAGGGATCCGTGTATGGGTACATGGTGGGGCCCGGAGGTACCCTGAAGCAAGAAAGTTGTCGCAGTGTGAGTCGACATCGCAGTGAGGCGATGAGGCCTAGGGGAACCATACTTTCCGGTGACAGGACCATTGACTCATCGGCTATCGAGTGGATACCGACGGGAGTCATGTGCGTATGGATACGTCGAGAGGCGAGGGGCAGAGCTAGGCACTCGAGCTCTCGGGATAGCGTATGATACGTACTTATCAGTATTTCTGTGTCGATGCTTGACACATTGGTTTCATGATATTTCTAATTACTCATTTGTATATATAACAGGGGATTGAGCCGCTGTTATATATGCCTTTACACCAATATTAGTGGAATGGGACGCTAATATATGTGTATTACCCTCATCATATTTATTATGACATTATATTAGGATGTTAGAACTGTGCTGGAGATTTATTTTGGGATTTAAGAGATTCATTGGGATTGGATAATGACATTGTACACACTAGAGATGTGAGATCCACTTGATGTTGTACATCTGATATATGTGAGATATACTGATATTGTACACACGAGAGATGTGAGATCCACTTGCTGTTGTACATTTGATATATGTGAGATATACCGATATTGTACATACGAGAGATGTGAGATCCACTTGCTATTGTACATTTGATATATGTGAGATATACCGATATTGTACATACGAGAGATGTGAGATCCACTTGCTTTTGTACATTTGATATATGTGAGATATACCGATATTGTACATACGAGAGATGTGAGATCCACTTGCTTTTGTACATTTGATATATGTGAGATATACTGATATTGTACATACGAGAGATGTGAGATCCACTTGCTGTTGTACATTTGATATATATGAGATATACTGATATTGTACATACCAGAGATGTGAAATCTACTTGATGTGTACATTCGATACTTATGCGTGATATATTTGATATTGTGTAGTTGAGGAGATGTGACACTTAGATGATATGAGAGCCAATTTAGTGTACTTTCCATTATTTAGCACTCATATGACCTGTTATTACTGAAATGGACATATTTTAGATTCATGCTGTACGTACATTCTTTCGATTACCTGCATATGTTATTTACTATTCACGAGTTGGCAACTCACCCCCGTTGTGCCACAGGTATTGCAGGTATTTTCCCCAGAGTAGTCGAGGCAAGCTTTTCAGCTATTTGGCTATTCACCTATCTATCATCTTTTGGCTGCGGATACCACTTCGCCTGTTAGTGTGCAGTTTTGCCCAGGTGGGTTTTGTGGATATCTGAGTTTGTACTGTATATTCGTTGTATCTTGTACTCTCCATCTACTAGCAGTTTGTTGTGACTTAGAGACTTGGTGAGGACGATTTTGTATATATTGTGGATTTGTTGCTTTTATACAGTTTCCTTTCTTTTGTCTCTTATTTCTTCGCTACGGCGTCGTATATCTGTTGTGGTGTTGTTTTCCGCCGTTGGGCGTGGATTTTGCTCCCGTTTGGGATGCTTTACTTTATATTCATGTTGTACCCTTTTTGGGGGCTTGTTTTATAGAGGAGGTGCTGCCAAAATTTTAAAGAAAAAGAGGATTCTTTTAAAGAATTTGGGTTGCGATTTCAAATGTTTCCAAAACTTTTTATTATCTTTTCCGTATTTTTATAGTTTAGATTTCTGGGTTTTGGCTTTCTTTTACTGCGTTACGTCTGGGGGCGTTGCGTAGTATTAGAGCCATCACGTACCATTTTTGGGTCGTGACACGCGGCCCCTCTAGTATGATCTCATCATAGTCCCAGTAGTCGAGTACAGATCCTAAGGGCTTTATCAACATGTGAGAGTAAAACAGTAAACCAATACAAGTCAACATGTTAAGATAAAGTGAAACCAAATAGCATACTATCATGACGAGCAAGAAAGTCCTCTCTGTATATATCTAAGCATCCATCATAATATACATCATATGTACAACAATGGCCTCTAGGGCATATACATAACTAACAATCTCCCACTTGCACTAAGGCCAGCTGCTGTAGTATCTCATACCTAGCATCCCGAATAATCTCTCAAACTGTATCTGGGGAATAGCCTTCGTGAATGGATCCGCAGTGTTGTCCTTCGTATCTACTCTCCTGACCTCGATCTCCCGGCGATCAACTATCTCCCTGATCAGGTGATACCGCCTCAGAATATGTCTGGACTTCTGATGGGACCTGGGTTCCTTGGCTAACGCCACAGCTCCATTGTTATCGCAATACAGAGGTATTGGATGCTCAATGGATGGAACCACACCAAGTTCACTAATGAACTTCTTGATCCAGACAGCCTCTTTGGCAGCATCGTTGGCAGCGATGTATTCAGCCTCCATCGTTGAGTCTGCAACGGTATCCTGTTTGGAACTCATCCAACATACCGCCCCTCTATTGAGGGTAAAGACTGTTGGAGATAGTGCCCTCAGAGTCAATTATTGGATCACAGGCACGTGATTGCAATGATTGAGGGAGGACCTATCCCGGTAGGACAGTCTTACTCGAGATGATAGTATGCTATCTGGTTTACCTTTATCATCGTGTACTGCTTTAGGTGACCTGACATGTCGCTATTGCACGTTGATAGAGCCCCTAGGATTCTTGCTTGACTGCCAGCAGTATGAGGGCGATCATATAAGTGAGAGCTGGAGTCTATTAGCACATCCTTAAAAGGTCCCTAGTCGTAGGAGTTTCGAGACAGGGCATCGATTCTCCAGAGTAGACTAGTGTATACAGTTGAGACCCCGACGAGGGGCGGTGGCCGGTCTCACAAGCCACTGGTGTCAGTTGGTTCACCTAAGATGTATACAGGTGCTCATTGGGTTATGAGTACACCGGACAGGACTCGCCGGGAACATGCTAGTTGGTCTTATACCTGATGTCAGATAGCAGTTCCCTGGTGACATGTGTACAGGTTAGTTCATCGACCTGGGGATCGTCATTTGTCTCGTGTGAGTTCCCACTGTACTTTGATTACTACCCTACCACGGCTCAAAGGAGTCGTGCAAACAGGTTTTAGTTGGGTACAGTCCCGAGCCACATGGAGGCAGTGAGCGGATCTTCAGGGGTTCGTCTCTCCCGGTATTGGGGGTGAGGTCGCGCTGTGTCTAGGAGAGCCATTACACGAAGACCTTGGCCAAGGCAGGAGATTTAGTGGTAGGTATTCCAGTAGTATCTCAGGGTGTTCTGGGCTACACTCCGACACGACTTGTACCGCTTTTGGGGGTCTGACTTTTACCAACCCCCTAGGCCCGACATGCGATGCTCATAGACGAACGGACCGGACTGTACGGATATTGTCACTGACAGGCTCAGTAGGGTGTCAGGATGAGCTCGCTCATCGACGTCCCTTTTGGTCAATAGCTGGTGGCCCGTTACGTATTGGCTTATACCTCTGACGTGCTAGTGGTTAAATCCACAGCCATAGTATTGACGAGTCTTTAGAGTCCACCACACTTTCAGTTACTCAAGCTTTCGGGCGAAACGCTGTAGAGGCCGTATGGAGATATGGAAGGGTTCGATCAGATACGTGCGGTATTGCACGGATCGTGATCGGACGGTTTTTACTAGCCGGCTTTGGCTTAAGCCGGATCCTGGTATTTGATAGTGTAGTTTTGTCTCTTTGCATTTGTATCCGGACGGAATACAAATGCGGGTGTGTATGCACAGTATCGGGGTTTTCCTGTAATTTATTACGGGACCAGTGTTCTGGAGTTGCCAGTTTGCATTCCGTTCCGGCCGGTTTTCCTTTGTTCTTTCCCGGCCGGACTTTTCCGATGGAGGGGGTTATTTGCAATTGTGCAAATAACATTTGTGGAGGGGGTTTCTTGCAAATATTTTCTTTATGATGGCTTCTTTTGATTCCCTCCATCACTTGCATTAATGTGATTTGAGTGGGTATGGGTGTGATGGAAATTGGAATTGGCCGGCCACTGTTTGGGAATGGAGTGAGTGATTTTCTTTTGGTGGAAAATTATTCCTTCATGCTTAATTTCGTGGGCCCCCCCTTCATTTGTGAGTGTGGATTTATTTTCCTTTGTGCTTATATTTGAGTGCACTGGTTTTGTTTTTTGGAGATGAGAATGCATTAATTAATATAGTTAGATGATTGCATTGTGTTAAAATGAGAGTGCTGGGGCTGATGTTTTTTTGGCTTGATTGATTGATTTCCAGTGAGCACACAAGGTAGTGGCCGAGCTCCACTTTTGAGGGATGCTCTATTTTTCATTTCCATTGCTTGCTCTATTTCTCCATCAAGTATCCATGAAATTCTAGTGTACATATCCCTCCAAATTGGCAACCTCCTAAACCCCAAAGAGACAGCTATTCTACACTATTCTGCAGCAAATCTTGGACGCGTCGGCCAGCCAACTTCGCGCCCAAGTTGCCTTGGTATTGAGGCGGGAGCCCGTAAAAGATGCAGGCGACGTGGTGCCCTTCCGGCGAGGAGGCGACGACCGGAGATCCCGCGAGGAGATCGGAGTGGAGATGAAGACCGGAGGACTCGGATCAGTCGGTATATCTCTTCCCCTTCTTGTTAGTTGCTAGATCTAGTTTAATGGCCCGATCCGGGGTTTAGTGCGCGGTGGTGCCGGTTTGCTAAGTCCGCAAAAATTAAAGTTTATCACCGCTTCCGCATTCCGGCGTCGGATTGACGGCCGGGGCGCCGCCGTGCACTTACAGTGGTATCAGAGCCTCGCCATTAACTTAGTCTAGCTTTGTGTAATGTGTTTTTCAGTTCCGATCGATCAAATGTTCCAAAGCCCGTATTTTGATCACATCAGTTTTCTGTTGGAAATTTTTAGTGTCCAAAAATTTATCAGGTGACAGAAAAGTGATCTACCAAAAGATATAAGAATTCTGCAAAAATACGATATAGTGATTCCTCTGTAAGAGCGCGGAAGCGCGGCGCAAACCCCCACTTGGCCGCGGTTCCGCCGCACAGTAGCTTCATCATGTTATCATATTTTTCATGTTTCTTTCTGGGCTAATTCTAGGGGTTTTGGAATATTAAAATTGGGCCCAGATTTTCTGTGAGTGCTACAGTATTGCTTGGGGGCCCACTTGTTAATTTTTGGTCAATCGGAAAATTTTAAACACATTTTTCACAGTATTTACATTATATCTGCGACCGTGAATGTCACTTGATCGGTAAATCCGGTCTAACTGCTATAGCCCGGTTAGACGGATTTGCGAACGTGACTTTCACGTTGATGTTCTATATTTATGCTGTGATGTTGCGGATCGGTCGTGGGGGATAGCCTGGATGCAATGCTAGCACAGTTGTGGTTGTATTATGTACATTTGATATTGCGGGGCGAGCGTCCGACTTGTGGACTGCCGTCACTGCCAGTTTGTATTATTCTTTTAGGGCACGACCTGGTTGCGGTCGATGTACTCGTTGTATGTATACTTTACTTTCTGTACTAGGATTACCCCGCGGAGGGGTGCACGGATAGCCGGGTTCTGGAGGGCAACAAGCCCGCATCTCATGGCATTGGGACGGAGGGGGCTTCACTCTAGAATTGGCGGGCTATTCGCCACACTCGTAGGGGGTACAGGTTGACCCAGGAGGGGTGCCCAAGTTACCGGATTCCGTGAAGTGCTGGGTGGTCCATTCACGGCGCTGAAAGGGGCTGCCTCGCTTCAGGTTTTGGCGGGTAACTTGCCGCGCCCGTAGGGGTCTAGGATTTTATTGCACAGGCTATCCACACGACCAGGGGAACGTCGGGTTTTCAGTAGTGGCTCTGTGAAACCCGGGGATCCCAGATATCTGTATTGTTCTGTGATGCTGTACATTTCTGTGATGTTGCATTTTATCACGCCTTGAGCGAATATAATATATTGGTATATATATTAGTAGATGTTGTATATGTTTTTCATCCGCGCTAGTCCAGTCCCCGCTCTTCCGTTAGTAAGCTAACCTAACGGGTGATGACGGGACCTAGTAGCGAATGCGGATGGCATATACGTACATCAGTATATTTTTGTTCTTTGTGGTGTGATCATTGATGGGACTGCATTGATTCGGATCAATGCAAGTTAAACAAACCTAATCTGATGTTGTTGGAACACTTTTCAAAAAGCTGTTATTGCAAAGACGTTCACTTTTGTTTTGCATCGTGGTATTCATTTGGAATATCCTGCTCCTCAGTCGACGAGGCAAGGGCCGAGATCCCTTCACCGGGAGTGACCCCTTGGACAGAAGTTTGTGTCAGGGCATTGACTTCACTATAGCCGATTACTTTTGCTTTGCATCGTGGTATTCATTTGGAATATCCTGCACCCCATTCTACGGGGAAAGAGCCGAGATCCCTTCATCGGGAGTGACCTCTTTAGTAAAGGTTTTCGTCACTATACTTTCAAAAAGCTATCCGTTCCTTCAACGATATCAAGTTCTTTACGTTAAAGGTTTTCGCCAGAAACCATTCGTAGCCCTCCGTCGTTTCAGACGGGTAGCACGTAGTATTCATGCTTTGTTTGTTGGCCTTCGTCAAGGCATAGTGTATGGTAGCTGCTTGTTGCCTTTCTGCAGCATAGATAGATGCGTTGGTTTGGGACAGTCGTATAGCCTTGTTGGCCTTCGTCAAGGGCTTGTGCGGGTGGGTTCAAATCAACCTGGAGAATGACGGGTAGAACTTGACATGTGACTTATGATTTGTTGGCCTTCGTCAAGGTCATAAGAGCATGGGGCAGAAATCACATCGGGAGTTTCAAAAGAACTGAAACTTGCCAGATATGCGCATACCTTCTGGAGTGTGATAGCGTGAGCGGATTCCGTCACGTTGTCATACGATGATAGTTGGATCCCGATTCCCACTGATGAGTTGGTTTACTCCTCGGGTGACCCCGACTAATTCTTCTTTCAGGTTTGGAGGAGAATTTAAGGTACAGTGGGAGGTTTCCAGATTAGATAAATTGGTAACCATTCTGATCTAGGATAGAGTGCACGCTGAGTGTTTCTTTTCTCTCTCTCTCTGGCAGTGACCATTGACCCGACCCTAAGACTACGACTCAGAGACCAAGTTGACCGAACCTTCTTAACACTGGCTTTTGGATTGTCAGAGTTGCAGACCTCATTGCCACTCCTACTTTTACCCTTTTCTCCAGGACACCCCGTATTACTGCGAACGTCCACTTCCATTGGACAAAACCATCGTATGGTTAGATACGAACTCGAAGGAATTCGAGGATGGTTTCCGGTTCTGGAGAAAACGGATAGGATTATTCAGTTGTCTTTTCCCTTTTACCTTCTCTCAAGTTGTGAGTACTCCTTGGTTTAGGAGATAGTACACCTATTACGCAAATTGGATAGTCTTCTTCCAAACCTTAGGCTGGTGCCGACCGGTTGGGAATGAAGAAAACCAATTAGCGTAAACGGTGTGCAGAAGGTATTAAGATTAAGACAAAGTAAGGGATTAGTAAGAGGGCAAAGTAAATTGCGACTGATATTCACGACCAAACCAAGTATTTCTTCGCCAATCCTAAATCACCTTTGTATTTCTCCAGGACACTCCGTATCACTACGAAGATCCACAGTTTATTGGATACTCCATCGTATGGTTATATACGAACTCGAAAGGAACTTGTTCCAGTTCGGGGATGGATTCTGGTCCAGGAGAAATATGAATAAAGTACATTCAGGTGTCTTTTATCTTCATCTTCTCTCGCGTTGCGAGTACTCCTAGGATTAGGACAGTACACCCTTTATGCTTATTGGATAGTCTTTTTCCAAACCATAGGCTGGTGCCGAACGGTAGGGAAGGAAGAAAACCATTTGGCCTAAGGGGTGTGCAGAAGGTAATGACTAAAGACATATAAAGGGATTTGGAGAGGTGGCAAAGAATTATACGGTTATAGTTGTGAATCTGGATAATGGAAGAGGCGTAAATAAGAATACCGGGATACCCCACCGAAACACTTCAATGTTTCAGTTTCACTGTGTAATGTTAAAAGAAAACTGATTTCCCGATTATACACTTGCTCCAGGGTATGTATTTACCAGGTTTGATTCTCACATCTGTATGGTTTTACAGATGATGAGTGGGAGTAAATTATTGGGAATTGGGTGATCATCCTCATTATATCGGGATTTGTTGTAATCGGTGATATTTGAGGAGATCACCTGGGCTGTTTGCCGGTCGGCAAATATTTGGTTTTGAATATCCGCTGTTGTGCACCAATTTCAAATTGATATATCTGTACGTCTATTTTCATAGAGTGAGATATACCTTTTGATATTATGTCGATGACATTTACCTATATCAGTGGATGGTTAGGTAAGGAGCATTAAACAGCGGTGTAATTCTTCTTAACCATAAGTACAGTTTTCAACCTACGACACACAGAGAAAGAGTTGTTAGACTCAGCGGACTTATACAGAGTATTGTATGCTGTCCAGTGTCCATTAGGACAGAGGGGTTGGTCCTCATACTATATTCTGTTTACTTTTGACTTCTCTAGTTCTTAGACATGTGTTTCGTAGAAACACAGGGTCTAAGTTTTGAGGAGTTATAGGTATTTGAATAAAGTAGAGAACCAGGTAGCAAGTATCGGAATTCTTCAAAGTGATCGAAGATGTAGATACTTGTGTATGGTATTCAGTTGATAGTAATGATAAAGAGAAATTACTTCTTTTTCAGGTTACTCATAATTGGAAGCATTCCTAAGTTGAGTAACGCTGATCGGCCTCCTTCCATTTAGTTGACATGCACTGGAGATAGCTGCATGATTTGAATCTGGTTCAATTAAATCAGTGCCTCTGGTTCTATATTGGATATAGAGCAGTTCATATCTTAATGTTGTTAAGGTACGGGGAGTTATCCGGCTTATGATTAAAACCAGACTCTGGATAACTCAAGGCACGTTTCTGTAATGGCTGTTTGTGGGTTGACCCAGGCTATGACGAGGGTTGACTTTCTACCATCTGGCAGATCAATAGAAATATTGTTCTAGACTCGCCACAGTTTTATTAAAAATGGATTTTTTCAAAAACAGTAGTGGGAGTATGGTAGAACTGGAAGTGATTCCAGAACCGCAAACGATTATTGAAGATTTGATAAGGAACCTAAAGATTCAATCTGATTTGACATTCCATTGGCCACTCCGCAGATAAGGTGGGTAACTTCAGGCACCCGAGAGGTACTCCGGTAGCCTCAAGGACGGTGACAGGGAAGTTCTTGTTTACCCACACTTGCCATTGTTGTTGTTCCAGGCTGCGAGACCCGGCAGGAGGATGAGTATAGCGTCGTTCTAAACTAGCTTTAGAAGTGCACGTCTATATGACTCTGCCATAGGGTTGTCGTAGTCAGTGGGAGCAGCGGAAGCATTGGTGGACATCAGGCTTATGTCTATTTATAGACTAAAGCAGATGTAGCGGAGATAGATCATCAATTTCTGATGTGACTGTCATAGGTTTGACGTCTTCAGAATAGGGGATGGATCTGTTCAGAAGATAGTAGGAAGTGATATTCCTACACTACGATCGGTTATACTTTGGTCGTCACACAGTGGTTTCTCCACTTGGGACTTGGACATAATATCTGACATACTGGTTACTAGATCTATGGTTTTAGATCTAGATTTGGGTGGTTTCCCAATCTGGGTACTTAGACAGCATTCTAAGAGTATTTAGAATGGACGACTCCTGGCACGGTAGTGTACCTGCAAGTGATGGAGTCACCCTCTCTAAAGGTGTCTTATAGACTAAAGTAGAGAGGGATGTGCATGATAGGCAGATCACTTGCTTAGGCAATTGAGTCAATCATGGGATGTCAAGTACCACACCAGATGTTGTTCTTGTACTAGATGCAATAAGTTGATATTGATCCAATCCTGGAGGAACAGTCGGAAGCAGTTTTAGAACATAAGTGGATGTTCTAGGGATATGATAACGACATTCTCCTTCGGGAGACAGTTATCATTCCAGGCTTCCAAGGTGACATGAGCGACAAGGAGGTTGTCAGAGTTATATTTTTCCTTCTGACGAGGGGCAGTATTTTGGACAGGTGGTCCAAGACAATACTGAGGGTGGCATGGCGCAGGAAACTGATTAAGTTCAGTTGACGATACAGTCTAAGAAGTTTGGATTTGAAGTTCATTTATGAGCTCGGTCTCATCAGACATCCAGACATTCTAAGACAGGTATTGCTCATTTCAGGAGATGGCTTTCTCCGCGAACTTGAGAAATAGAGAGACATAGAAAGAAACATCAAGGCGGATCCACTCACTGAGGCTATTCCTCGAACGCAATAGTTTCACAAACGTTTTTTGTGAGACTGACTAGTAGAGGAGTTGGGTGTTCGGTATCACACGGGCTGTGAGTATGCGACATCGCAATAATTAGCCTTGAGTGCAAGTGGGAGATTGTTGGAGATAGTGCCCTCAGAGTCAATTATTGGATCACAGGCACGTGATTGCAATGATTGAGGGAGGACCTATCCCGGTAGGACAGTCTTACTCGAGATGATAGTATGCTATCTGGTTTACCTTTATCATCGTGTACTGCTTTAGGTGACCTGACATGTCGCTATTGCACGTTGATAGAGCCCCTAGGATTCTTGCTTGACTGCCAGCAGTATGAGGGCGATCATATAAGTGAGAGCTGGAGTCTATTAGCACATCCTTAAAAGGTCCCTAGTCGTAGGAGTTTCGAGACAGGGCATCGATTCTCCAGAGTAGACTAGTGTATACAGTTGAGACCCCGACGAGGGGCGGTGGCCGGTCTCACAAGCCACTGGTGTCAGTTGGTTCACCTAAGATGTATACAGGTGCTCATTGGGTTATGAGTACACCGGACAGGACTCGCCGGGAACATGCTAGTTGGTCTTATACCTGATGTCAGATAGCAGTTCCCTGGTGACATGTGTACAGGTTAGTTCATCGACCTGGGGATCATCATTTGTCTCGTGTGAGTTCCCACTGTACTTTGATTACTACCCTACCACGGCTCAAAGGAGTCGTGCAAACAGGTTTTAGTTGGGTACAGTCCCGAGCCACATGGAGGCAGTGAGCGGATCTTCAGGGGTTCGTCTCTCCCGGTATTGGGGGTGAGGTCGCGCTGTGTCTAGGAGAGCCATTACACGAAGACCTTGGCCAAGGCAGGAGATTTAGTGGTAGGTATTCCAGTAGTATCTCAGGGTGTTCTGGGCTACACTCCGACACGACTTGTACCGCTTTTGGGGGTCTGACTTTTACCAACCCCCTAGGCCCGACATGCGATGCTCATAGACGAACGGACCGGACTGTACGGATATTGTCACTGACAGGCTCAGTAGGGTGTCAGGATGAGCTCGCTCATCGACGTCCCTTTTGGTCAATAGCTGGTGGCCCGTTACGTATTGGCTTATACCTCTGACGTGCTAGTGGTTAAATCCACAGCCATAGTATTGACGAGTCTTTAGAGTCCACCACACTTTCAGTTACTCAAGCTTTCGGGCGAAACGCTGTAGAGGCCGTATGGAGATATGGCAGGGTTCGATCAGATACGTGCGGTATTGCACGGATCGTGATCGGACGGTTTTTACTAGCCGGCTTTGGCTTAAGCCGGATCCTGGTATTTGATAGTGTAGTTTTGTCTCTTTGCATTTGTATCCGGACGGAATACAAATGCGGGTGTGTATGCACAGTATCGGGGTTTTCCTGTAATTTATTACGGGACCAGTGTTCTGGAGTTGCCAGTTTGCATTCCGTTCCGGCCGGTTTTCCTTTGTTCTTTCCTGGCCGGACTTTTCCGATGGAGGGGGTTATTTGCAATTGTGCAAATAACATTTGTGGAGGGGGTTTCTTGCAAATATTTTCTTTATGATGGCTTCTTTTGATTCCCTCCATCACTTGCATTAATGTGATTTGAGTGGGTATGGGTGTGATGGAAATTGGAATTGGCCGGCCACTGTTTGGGAATGGAGTGAGTGATTTTCTTTTGGTGAAAAATTATTCCTTCATGCTTAATTTCGTGGGCCCCCCCTTCATTTGTGAGTGTGGATTTATTTTCCTTAGTGCTTATATTTGAGTGCACTGGTTTTGTTTTTTGGAGATGAGAATGCATTAATTAATATAGTTAGATGATTGCATTGTGTTAAAATGAGAGTGCTGGGGCTGATGTTTTTTTGGCTTGATTGATTGATTTCCAGTGAGCACACAAGGTAGTGGCCGAGCTCCACTTTTGAGGGATGCTCTATTTTTCATTTCCATTGCTTGCTCTATTTCTCCATCAAGTATCCATGAAATTCTAGTGTACATATCCCTCCAAATTGGCAACCTCCTAAACCCCAAAGAGACAGCTATTCTACACTATTCTGCAGCAAATCTTGGACGCGTCGGCCAGCCAACTTCGCGCCCGAGTTGCCTCGGTATTGAGGCGGGAGCCCGTAAAAGATGCAGGCGACGTGGTGCCCTTCCGGCGAGGAGGCGACGACCGGAGATCCCGCGAGGAGATCGGAGTGGAGATGAAGACCGGAGGACTCGGATCAGTCGGTATATCTCTTCCCCTTCTTGTTAGTTGCTAGATCTAGTTTAATGGCCCGATCCGGGGTTTAGTGCGCGGTGGTGCCGGTTTGCTAAGTCCGCAAAAATTAAAGTTTATCACCGCTTCCGCATTCCGGCGTCGGATTGACGGCCGGGGCGCCGCCGTGCACTTACAAAGACAAAACCCGAATGCGACTTAGAGTCGTCCTTATCACTTTGGAAGCTGGAATCGGTAAAGGACTCTACCTGGAGTTCTCCATTACCATACACCAAGAACATCTCTTTAGTCCTTCGCAAGTACTTAAGAATGTTCTTCACAGCTGTCCAATGACTCTCTCCAGGATCTGCTTGATACCGACTCACTACACTTAGTGAGTATGCTACATCGGGTCTGGTACATAGCATCGCATACATGATAGAGCCTACTGCCGAAGCATAGGGTATCCCTTGCATGCGAGCTCTCTCCAAATCAGTCTTGGGAGACATCTCTTTGGAGAGAGTGAGTCCAGAGATCGTGGGTTGGTTCCCACGCTTGGATTTTTCCATACTAAACCTCTTTAGTATGGTGTCAATGTACCTGGATTGGGACAATCCCAGTATCCGTTTAGATCTATCTCTATAGATCATGATTCCCAATATGCAGGAGGCATCACCTAGATCTTTCATTGAGAATCTCTGTGATAAGAAGAGCTTGACTGATTGCAGCATAGGAATATCATTTCCTATCAAGAGTATGTCATCCACGTACAATACGAGGAAGACAACCTTACCTTCTGCTACCTTCTTATAGATACAAGGTTCATCTATATTTTTGATGAAGTCAAACTCTTTGACTACAACATCAAAACAGATGTTCCAACTCCGCGATGCTTGCTTTAACCCATAAATGGATTTAAGCAGCTTGCACACCTTTCCGCTGCTCCCACTATCTACGAAGCCCTCTGGCTGAGTCATGTACACGCACTCTTCTAAATCACCGTTTAGAAAGGCGGTCTTAACATCCATTTGCCAGATTTCGTAGTCATGGTATGCAGCAATGGCAAGTAAGATCCGGATGGACTTAAGCATAGCCACTGGAGAAAAGGTTTCGTCATAGTCCACACCTGGTCTTTGACGAAAACCTTTTGCTACAAGTCTAGCTTTGAAAGTCTCAACTTTTCCATCTACACCAAATTTCTTTTTAAAAATCCACTTGCTCCCAATGGGTTTTACCCCTTCAGGAGCATTTTCTAAAATCCATACTTTATTGGTGTACATGGATTCCATCTCAGATCGCATTGCATCCAGCCATTTCACAGAGTCACCACTCGTGATGGCCTGCTCGAAACTAGTCGGTTCATCATCATCCATGATGCAGTCCTCGCTTCCACCATCAATGAGAAAACCGTAGTATCTCTCAGGTGGATGAGAAACCCTACTAGATCGGCGGAGAGGCTGGGGTTCGTCGGGTACTACTGAATCCTCTGGTTCCACTAAATCTTCAGTTGCAGTTTGTGTTGCTGGAACTTCTTCCAGTTCTACCTCAGAGCCACTAATCTCTTTTGCAAGAAATTCCTTTTCTAAAAAGGTGGCATGTTGAGCAACAAACACTTTTTGCTCCTCACTGTGATAGAAAAAATATCCATAAGAATTCTTCGGATATCCTACAAACTTGCAAAGAACTGACCGTGCCTCGAGTTTGTCCGGATTTTGCCTTTTGACATAGGCCGGACAACCCCATATCTTAACTCGTTTAAGATACGGTCTCTTCCCACTCCATATCTCATATGGTGTGTTAGGTACAGATTTAGTTGGAACTTGATTCAATAGGTATGCTGCTGTCTCAAGCGCATACCCCCAGAACGAAATAGGTAACTCAGCTGTACTCATCATAGAACGCACCATATCTAATAGGGTGCGATTCCTCCGCTCCGATACACCGTTGTGCTGTGGTGTATAAGGAGGAGTTAGCTGAGAGAGAATCCCATTCTCTTTTAGATAATCTAGGAACTCATTGCTTAAGTATCACCTCCTCGATCAGATCGAAGAATCTTAATACTTTTGCCCGTTTGATTCTCTACTTCGTGTTTATATTCTCTGAATTTCTCAAAAGCTTCAGACTTGTGTTTCATCAGGAATACATGTCCGAATCTAGAGAGATCGTCAGTGAATGTAATGAAGTAGGAAGAACCGTTCCTGACATGCGTAGACATGGGACCGCATACATCACTATGTACCAGTCCTAAGAGTTCGGTAACTCTTTCTCCGTGTCCACTAAACGGAGCTTTGGTCATTTTTCCTTTGAGACATGAATGGCAAGTATCATAAGATGATAATTCGAACGGATTCAAATAACCATCTTTATGTAATTTAGCCAGTCGTGTCGCATTGATATGACCAAGTCTACAATGCCACAAGAATGATTCGTTCATGTCTGAACTTTTCCTCTTGTGTGTGTTTTGTATATTTAGGACTGTATTCTGATTTAGAATGAATATGCCATTATGTAACGAGCCTGATGCAATCAACTTTTGATCTAGGAATATGTTCATAACATTATCTTGTACTACAAAATTATATCCTTCTTTACTTAATAAAGAAACAGATATAATGTTGCACATCATGTTCGGTATATAATAACACTCATTTAGAATCAGTGTATTACGACTTGGTAATACAAGGTGATATTCGCCAACTGCTTTGGCTACAATACTTGCACCGTTCCCTACTTGAACGGAATGATCACCTTTTCCCAGTTCTCTACCTTTACGTAGCCCATGTAACTGTTTACATATGTGGGATCCTGATCCGGTATCTAATACCCAGGACGTAGGGTGAACTGAGAAACAGTTCTCAATAACTAACACACCCGAAGAAGATGCATCAACATGCATGTTCTTTTGGGCCGCTTGAGAATCTAGACATTCTCCTGTTTCCTGTTCAGTCTTATAACTCTTATAAGAAAAAACGGGTCCAACGTTCCCCTGCTCAGTATAATAAGCGGGTTCAGTCAATACATCAATATTATTATCTTGATTATGGCCTGACATGGTCGCTACCTGGAGAGAGAGAGAGAAGAAAACACTTTAGCGTATGCTCTTGCAAGATTAGATTGGTTATTATCTTATCTAATCAGGATGTCTCCCACTGTTTTTATCAAATCTACCTTAAAACCCTAAAAGGTAAGATTAGCCGGGATTAATTACACCCTACAACTTCGTCAATTTTTCAGCCAGATCAGTGTCGGTACTTTGAGGGAGGTTCCCCGTGCTTTCGCACGGACCTAATTAAAGTAAACCTCGTTTTCCCAGAGGTGTAACCTCGTTAACACTTTTCTAGACACCTACTTGATCGGCTAATTGTCCTGTGTAAAACTCTCCCAGGAGTAACATTTACTCGCAATGGGTATCGGGATCCAACTATCTCATAGAAGGTATGCAATCTCATTGCAAATTTCAACACTTGAAATTCCCGATAATATTTTGCCCCTAGCGATCTATGACCTTGACAAGGTCAACAAACCACAAATCGCAAGTCAAGTTCAACCCGTCATTTCCTGATTGAATTAAACCCACCCGCATGACCCTTGACAAGGTCAACAAGGCCGTACGAATACCCTAATCCAATCACATCTCATGTTTTAGCAGATAAACACTAATTAGCTACCGTACACTGTGCCTTGACAAGGTCAACAAACACATCACGAATACTAAGTAGGATTTATCTGAAATGACGGAGAGCTACGACAGGTTTTTCAGAAAACCTATTGCGTAATGAACTTGATATCGTCGTAGAATCATGTGTTTTTGAAAAGGAGTGTTTTTGAGGCTTTTCTTAGTTTCGCTAAAGGGGTCACTCCCGGTGAAGGGATCGTCGGCCCTTTCCTCATCGAATAAGGTGCAAGATATATCATATATATCACTGTGCAAAGCAAAATACTAAAAGCAATCAAAAGACAAACCGAGTTTTGTAGCATCTGCCAGTTTCGCTAAAGGAGTCACTCCCGGTGAAGGGATCTCGGTCCTTTCCTCATCGAATAAGATGCAGGATATATCATATATATCACTGTGCAAAGCAAAACTGTAGCTACCCATTTTTATAAAGTTTTGATTCTACAACATCTTTAGGTTTCTTTTCTTTTATTAATCTTATTAATAAATATCCCATCAGCTTATGCTTCCTAAGCATCACAGAAGAAACGAAAGCAGTAATATTTATATATCAGCATATATATATAGTATAAGCATTCGTCTCAGGCAGTAATATGATCTCATCACAGAACATTGCAGCAGAAGAACATATATGAAATATTGGATATACTAGGACGTCCGTGTTTTCAATACGAGCCTGTATAAAACACGGATTCCACGGTCGCGGCGAATAGCCAAACCCACATCCCAAGACCCCTACGAGAGCGGCAAGTAACACTGCCAATTCTAGGGTTAGGAGACCTGGTCTCGACTCCTCGAGATGGCCTCCCACTGGACCCTAGAACCCGGTTACTTGTGCTCCCCTCCTTGGGTCTACCTAATACGGAAAAGTAAATAATATACATTGGTGACATCAACCGCAACCTGAAAGTGCCCCAAATAAAAGAATATTACATTACATATGAATTTTACAAGAATGAAAATAAAAACCCTCATCTCACATAAAACCCCCGGCTATTCTGATCGCGACGATCCAATATAACATATCACAGCAACACATAATATCTCATATCATCAACGTAAGTAAATATGCGCATCCCAATTGTCGTTGACATATAGCAACGAAACCGGCGATATCACATATTACACTTACGGTCACAGAAAAGAAAGTGTAAAACTACAATATTTGGAATCCACAATCACTTTAGACATCATAAATCCGAAATATCACATACTCCGCATTTCATGCGTAACTCTATGAATTCCACATATTGTATCACATTCCAGATAAATAGACAGTGTTAAACTTTCCGAACAGATAATCAAATACCCAAAATTTCCCAAAGTGCTCAACTCTTGAGCGGAGTTCAAATAATCCCAGAATATGTCACAGTACCGGTGATCCAGCCGTAGAAGGGTCAAGCCAACGCCTCACATGTGGCACGCCGTACTGCCCCAAACCCGAAGGTTCAAAAGGCAGTTCAAGACGGTCACATAATCGAGTTAAGGTTTGTTGTCTTCTAGAGGGTCCACCGCTTAACTTGTACAATTTTCCGAAAGATTTAAACCCAGTAAAAATTCAACGCTTGAAAGTTTGCCGTACCGGAAAATAGTAAGTTAATGATATCCGTTCAAATAATTTAACAGTTTCTAAATATCCGGAAAGAAATACGAACTTAAATATTCCGATCGAATCTACTATTACAAAATAAACCCCAGAATTAAACAATACTGGAATCACTGTTAAAAATATCCAGAAGCCTCAACAAGTACCTACGGACATTACCAGAAAAGCCACGTGTCACAATCCTATCAATCCGCCGCGGAACCGCCGCGCAAGGCATGCTTGCGCCGCGGTTCCGCCGCCGTTTGATCGAATTGGGGGCTCGGGTTTTATGGTAATTCTTAGAATTCCCTGCTGATTTTTTTACATATTTTTAATTCAGAAAAATACCAAAATTTAAAAAATTTCCAGAGAGGGGTCTTTTTGCGTCGTTACGGGTTCGATCGGAGTTTTAACTTCGTAAACACATCGCCTAATGCTCTAGCTAGGCTCTGATACCACTGTAGGGTTCCTAGGCACTCTTGTGAAGGTTCATAAGGCATCAAACATGCCCGGATTAAAATTTAGACGTGCCGAACAACCCAAAACCGGGATCTTTGCTAGATTATTAGGGTTTAACATGCAAGAAGATAACTTTTATCTAAGGGTGAGGGATTACAACCTTTGTAGTCCGCTCCTTCAGTTCACAAGCTCCGAGTAGAAGTCCCTTTGCCGCGATCCACGATCTCCCGGACTCATGAGAGGCTCCACGACTCGAACGATCCATGCTAGCTCGAAGTATTCCAAATCTCCGATGATCTACCTTGAAGTTGCTACGACTCAAGCTTTCTCACTCTAAAGAGATGAACACACTAATCTCATGGGCTAGATGAGATGAGGATGAGAGAGTAGTAATTTTGCTTTCTTTTTATATCATTTTCTCATATTTATTCATCACTTAAGGATTTACTAGCAAGCTTTTCAAGAGAGAAGAAGATGATAATGGAAAAACAATAATCATCATAATCCTTTTGTGATGAATAGAATATAAACTATATGATTGAATTGTAAACCATGGTCAAGGATGAGTGGTCAAGATTTTGTAGAGAAATAACTAGAGTTAGGGTTTGGTTAGGTTTAGAAAGTGTCATCCAAAATATCCTAAGAATGACAAAAGGAAAAGTTTCTAGAAGATGCATGAAACATCTAACCCAAATCAAACCCTAATCTCAATTAATCATCCTTAAACATGTTTAACAATTAATCATAACATGTCACAATAATATATATCACATATATATTATATATTTGCAACAAAAGAAAATAATACAATTAACATATATCGCATATATATCAATGTATCATCCACTGAGAAAATGAAATAATAAAGCGAGCCAATATTAGATAATGTAATACAATATATCATATATATTATTATACATTAAATCATCGAATCAACACTTGAATCGATGATCCGGCTATATCGAATATTACCGACTAATATATCATGTACCGATTCATCGAATCAACACTTGATCCGATATCCCGGTTCATATCTAAATATCGCGAGAATATAATACGGTATCCCATATCGCATTATTCTCGATCCTGCACATATCACATATGTGCCTCTACTCCGTTTCGCCTGAGCCAAGAAACCTCTGTGTAGGACTCTAAAGAATCGTCAATACGCCGGTAGCAGGTGATGATCATATCAAACACCCACAAGCTGCAAGCGGTCAGCTAAACGTAACAGCCACCCAGGTATTGAGCGATCAGAAGATCAACAAGCTAGCCTGTGCGTTCTCCTGTGAATCCGATCAGTAACACTCCCGTACAGTCCGGTCTGTTCGTCTGATATGTCGCATATCAAGTCTAGGGGTGGTATACGTTAGACCCCAGTAACCGATAAGTCGTGTCGATGTATGGCTCAAAACGGGTCGAGAAACTACCAGTAACACTTACCAGTAAATCTCTATATCAGCCCTGGCCAGGGACTTCCAGTTATAGCCAATCGAACACAGCACAACATCAACTCCCTATACCGGGAGAGACGAATCCCCTCCTATCGCTCATTGCCTCCATGTGATTCGGGACTGTACCCAAAAGCCACCGTTTTGCACGCCCTCTTGGACGTGGTAAGGTGGAAATCAAAGCACAGTGGGAATCACACAAGACTCTATGGCGATCTCGGGTCTACAGACTACCCTGTACCAGTGTCACCGGAGAACTGCCATCTGACGTGTGGTATATCACCATCTGGGAGTTCTCGGCGAGTCCGTCCAGTGTACCCAGTCTCCACTGAGCACCCGTACACCATCTCTGATGTCAAACATCGATGGATATGGGATCATCCATCGCCCATCATATGGGTCAAGATGCGTATACGCTAGTCTACTCTGGTGTATCGATGCCCTGTCTCGATATACCCTCGACTAGGAACAGTTATAGGATGTACTCATCGACTACCGCGGCCCCACTAGTATGATCTCATCATAGTCCCAGTAGTCGAGTACAGATCCTAAGGGCTTTATCAACATGTGAGAGTAAAACAGTAAACCAATACAAGTCAACATGTTAAGATAAAGTGAAACCAAATAGCATACTATCATGACGAGCAAGAAAGTCCTCTCTGTATATATCTAAGCATCCATCATAATATACATCATATGTACAACAATGGCCTCTAGGGCATATACATAACTAACATGATGTTGTGAGGCTGGATGCCGATTGATAGATCCACAGACTCGATCATGTTAGATATGTATACCTTATTGCTTTTAGCTGATAATTTACCTTATGCTGCATTTATGCTATTTTCGGTGCATTGCTTATACCTGTGCTAGTACACTTACACCATTATCGATGATGTGTATGTTACACTTACACAGATTTGCCGGCTCACACACTTCATCATTGATAATTGCCATGTCCCTACACAGTAGGATTGCTGCATCAGGATATGACCCCCTTGCATAGTTTACTTGCTATAGTTACATATGCACCTTATACGATCTTGCATTTGACTTGGGATAAATTGGGAACCGTAAGATATATTTTAAAACTGGATTCATTTAAAAAGGCGGCTTTCCCTCGACATGTGCATATTACTGATTCCATGTTGCATGATATACTGATATGCTTATATTTCTTTTATATGTCGCATACATCATACTTTACGATTATACGCATCGAGATATGCTGTTTTCAAGAGATTTCTGGATTTGAGAACCGTGGTTATTTCAAAAGAAAGTATGTATTATTTTAAAAACCCGATTTCTCTTGATATGATATTTCAGTGCGTCCACCATGCTTTTTCTCGGTTTTGAGACGTGTGATATGTGAAACCCGATTCGAGGAGGCAGATGATCCGTTTGCGGGTTCATGGTAGACCCAGTATGGTTCCCCGGGACGAGAAATGTTTTTCATGGAGTAGAAGATGAGCCTGGTAGGGTGGCTAGTACCTACCGGTGATTGGTTGGACCTGGCGGCTATCCGGAGGATACCGACAGGAGTCGAGAGATGATATGGGCCGATCCGGACTGACGGAGCCCGAGAGATATGAGGATTTACGTGCCGATGCTGGGCACGGGTTGCATGATGTTTCGAGTGTCGATACTGGACACTCAGGTTCTATGATTTGTTGTGTCGTGAGGGACACACGTTGATTTATATTCTCATATTTTCATGCATATACTTTTATGATATTTACATGCATGATGTTGTTATGTCATTGGTTGACACTTGGACGGGATCCACTTGCATACATAAATTGATCATATGGTTGGACAAGATCCACATGCATACATACATTGATTATATTATAGGATGATATCCGCATGCTGTAGGCATTTACTTATAGTGTTGGCACATATACAGATACGGTCACCCTAAATATCATAGTATTACCTTTATGATATAGTTGACCTAGGAAATCGTTATTTTATTCGATTTCTACTTGTTGATGTTTCTCTACTCACAAGTTGGCAACTCACCCCAGTTGTGCCACAGTTCTTGTAGGTTGACCGCTTGGATCAGTAGCGGCATCGTTGGCACGCAGTTGCTTTCGGGTGATTGCTTTGGTAGGTGGTATATGTTGGATCGTACCACTATTGTATTCATTATTCATATTGTATCTAGTCAACTCCATCAATCAAACTAGTATTTGTATAAGTAATGAGATTTAGTGAGACTGGTGGTTGCGAGACTTAGAGCGAGGTGTATTCCGCTACTTATGGTGTTGATGTCTTGCTTACTTCTTTATCTTTTGTGGTGAACTTCGCTGTTGGGCGTCGTATATTTATTTTATGTTTTGCGTGGTTGTGGATCCGCCGTTTGGCGAAGAGCTAGCTCCTGCTTGGGGATGCCTATTATTATTATCATGTATTGTGGTTTTGGATCAAAAAATACAAAGGAGGTGCCGTCCAAATTTTTCAAAAGACGAAACATGTTTTCAAACTAGTAAATTTCACCTGCATTATTCATGTTCCTTTCTTATGCATTTAAGAAAACTTGATTTCATTATACCTTATTTCAAAACTTCACCTCTTTTATTTTCATTAAAAAGGTTTAGATTTCTGGGTTTCAGCTTACTTGAACTACGTTACGTCTTTAGACATTGCGTGATTTAAGTGCTGGTCACGAGCTAATATTTCGGGTCATGACAAAGTTGGTATCAGAGCGCTAGGTTTAACCTTGGTTCGAGTCTATGTTTGACTATGCGGAGTCTAGAGCGTATGTATATATCGGAACCTAGACTTGACCTTACGGAACTTAGACTTGAACAGGGGGGTATTAGACCCGAACTTTCGTTACATAAGCTGGCCCTGATTGATGGAGTAGGTAGCTTGGGTAGAGTGACGTACCGTACGTATGTTCCGCGGCATTTTTACGATACGGTACTCCACTTAAGAAACCTTAAGATGTACATATTTTGAGATCTGTGATTCTCTTCATACCTATGATTATACATCCATTTGAGATCCTTGATTCTATTCGTTTCCATGATCATACTCTCATTGATGCTGTTCCTTCTTATGATCATGTATCCATTATGGATCTTTCATTTCCTTTCATGCCCTTGATCTGTTTTTATCGATACACGCTTGAGGTTCCTATCACCATGGCTTGAGCACAGATTGAGCTGCTGCTAGTGTTGCGGTCAGGGTGAGCTCGTCGTAGACGAGAATTGACCATTGTGTTTTCTGGTGACATGGGAACGTCTTGATGTAATGTTGTGTTGTGACCTCTTGTAGAGGCGAGTGTTTGGTTTTACACCGGATGATCGGGCCATTTTTAGAGCTTCCAATTGCGAGAGGACTGTTGATGTACAGCCTACCTCAGAGATTGTGATGTCATCTACCGTGTGGACAGATGACCCAGCTGTTGCTGAGATTGATAGGATGTCTCCTCCAGACTTAACGAGCTGAGATCGCCGGAGCTTTCAGGCAGAGCTGCGACAGGTGATAGCTAGTCTACACCGAGTTGAGAGATGAAGGTGATTCGTCAGATTGATGCGCCAACACGGGCCCAGTTGAGTTGAAGATTTCCAGTGTGGAGAGTCTTACTCAGATCTGGAGTAGACCGCTCCGGAGATGACCGTTGATGTATCGTCCTTCGTGGAGGATTGAGGCATTGTTTAGCATGCGGACGAAGGGTGTTCACATGTCGGCTAGGCGAAGCTAAAGAGTTCGAGCGAGTGTCAGAAATCCATTTTCCCAAATTTAAAGTGTTCGGAGGAACATGCAAGTGATTTTGTGGACCCTCTAGAAGAATGAAACCCTAACTCGATATAATGACCATGGAATCGCTTTTGAATCTTAGGGTTTGCGGCAATTTAGCGGTGCCATTGGTGAGGCTTGGGTTTTCCCTTCTACGGCTGGTCCAGAGGTACTGTGGTTTGTACCAGATATTTTTAGACTGTGCTCAGGTGTTGAGCTTTCAGGAAATTTTGGGACCTCGATGACACAATCGAAAAGTTTGACGTCGTCCGGATATCATGTGATAAGAGATCAGCAAGCTGACCAGCTTCGGATAGAGGACCTCACCCAGATGCGTTGTGAGCTGATCAAGAACGAACGAGTAATGAGTATTCCTTCGATGGTTGGGACGAGTTCCCGAAGACATTTCGGCTAGAAATCTTCTACAGAGTGATGAAGATACTGAGTTCGTAACTTCGAGTACGTGTAAGAGACTCCAGATTAACCATGACCGAGATCATTTGCAGTACGCAGATAGTATGATGTGACGTCGAAGTGGACGATGATACAAATGCGTGGAACCTGAGGTTCGTGCGAGATGCTGACGAGCTGTTGTTACTCCCTGTCGAGATTAGAGAGCTGATATATATACAGAGGCGTTGTGATACGGCCAGTTCCCGAGGAAGTATTGTACGGAAAGCGCAGATGTCCAGAAAGAGAGAAAAGATTATGCAAGAGTACCAGCCTCCGTACAGTTCGGCATAGGCGAGTTTGGAAGAGACATTGAGCAGGTTCCTTCTAGGACACTGCTGCGATGAGATTTGCACCGTGGATCAGTTGTGTCATGTGTATTCAGAGGGCCAGAGCCCGATGCTAGTGACGTGCTGCTTTACGAGTGGTCGTGATAATTGGCCGAGAGATGACCAGAGAAGTGCCAGAGCGGAATCGTTTCCGTTAGCACACCTGACCGGGCCGACAAGCCGATGAATTGCGAGATTGGTAAATCCACAGAGAAGATGAGGACCCAGAGACAGAGGACGTCAGACCGTGAGCGGGAGGCAAACGGATGTTCTTGTTTTGCCAGTTTTGGGCGCACCGATATTTTTTTTGACATTGTAGGAGGTGTACCTCAATGTCATTTGTTGCGATTTGCGTTTGTGATCTGAGTATCTCGCTTATATCGCTTGGATTTGAGTTTTGATGATGGAGTTTCATGATATTGATTCCGTGCACCATGGCTGCACCCACTAGGTATTTACATGTTGTGCATAGTTATTGCACTTGAGATATGTTTTTATACACCGTTGCGTTGGTTTATGATTTATGCATATCTATTACACTTGATATTGATTTTGTGCCTTGGATGCATATGTTTATGATCTCGTGGATTTCATACAGTTGATTTGATTTTGTGCGTGTGGTATGCACTCGATTTTATTTTTTGTACTCGGTATAGCTCTCATGTGCTTGCAGTGTATTGATACGGATTTTGTGCATGTAGTTGCATGCGTCTTTGATTTTTATACACCTCGGTACACTCGGTGTTGCTTTTTATACATATTGAGTTATTGATGAGTTTTCATGCACTGTTGCATTAGATTGGTATTTCGTGCACTGGATGCACCGAATTTGTGCTTTGTGCATCTGTTGCACCAGATTCGTATTTCGTGCCTTTGTTGCATTAGATTTGCATTTCATGTGTTTGTTGCACCGGATGGGTATATCGTGCATTAGTTGCACTAGATTTATACACCGTACCTTGGTTGCACCCGATTTATGTCTTGAGCATTTGTTTTGCCAGAATTGTGTTTTATGCGCGTTTGCACTTGACTTAGATTTGATTTGTGCATGTGGGATGCACTGGATTTCGATTTCATTCGTGCATGATGGGTGCACCTGATTGGGATTTTCGTTCGTGTATATTAGTTGCACTGGATTGAGATTATCGTGCACTCTAGATGCACTTGACATTGTTGTCGTGCACACCCGTTGCACTAGACAGATGCTTTCGTGCACACCTGTTGCACTTAGTTTGGTTTTATGAACACTCATAGTACTTGTAGTTGGATTTGATTTTCATGTGCACCAGCCGCACGTTATTGCTGGATACGCCTTTCGAGGCTGATTTTGCTCTTGAGCATCTTGTTTTCATGTTGAGCACTATGTTACGGAGTAGCCGAACAGGACTAGTCTGAGGACAGTACCTGAATATATTTTTGCATGCATTGATAGTTATCAAAGGGATTTTCAAAAAGGAGCTATAGTCTCAGTATTTATCTACGTGTCCGGGACGACACGAAACATTTTATAACAGAATAAATTATTTTCAAAACGGCGGGACATGTATGTTAAACAAGTATATATATGTATATAGAGTTATTTTCTCACAATAGACGTCCGCCACTGTGCAGTGATACACATATCGCACAGCGACTTGAAAGGGTTTGGCATGCATTTCTTTCAGATGTTTTGATGATTTTACACCGACGCGTACTATTTACGTGTTATTGTTTTGATGTATATCATGTTGATTTTCGTTTTGGGCTTTGATATTGGCGTCTTCGCCATAACTCCGATGATTGCGGGATGCTTGACGAAGTTTTGATTTTTGGTTTATATATCCGTTTTTCATGCGCATGCATTGCGCTACGATGTAATTTATGTATTGATGATTTCAGAGCCCCAACGACTTGACCTTTTTATTGAAATGTTTTAGTAATTGAGGGGTTTTAAATTTAAAATCGGGGACCAAATTTCTTTAAGGGGGAAGATTGTAACATTTTAGATTAAATAAAATATTATTTTTGGGAATTTTTATAATTTAATAATAATTTTTATGAATATTTTAATATGGCGGTATAATTAAATACCGATAAATTAGGAAATATTTGGAAAATTATAGAAATTACTGAAATGAGGATGTCATAAATGAATTAAGCAAATTATGAAATTTTATAATTAATTATACTCTATTTTAATGCTAATCGCGATTAAATATCGCAAATCGCGCATTAAGCTTGATTTGTGCACATGACATGCACCAAGTCATTTTTTCACACTTGTTACATTTTCCTACATGGCTTTTCTTCTCTTTTCTTTGCATGGTTGTTGTTTTTAAAAAGAGAACAAAAGAAAATAAAAAAGAAAAGGAAAAGAAAAAGAAAATGATAAAGAAAGAGGGATGGGCATGAGAGAAGAGAGGTGAGGGGTCAACCTTGGACCATACCACATTGTTCCCTCCATCATCTTCATCATTCTTTCCTCCCTTCTTCAGCTCCATGGCAGCACACCTCATCCCCTTCCTCTACCTCTTCATTACAACACCAAAAACACACAAAAACCTCATCCCCACTTCTTTAAAAACATGCCCAAGCTCACTAGATGCACTTTGGACCAAGAAAGCAAGGATTTTGGAGACTTGGGCAATTCAAGAAAATTCTTGAGTTGCCAAATGAGATATTTCCTTCACCTTTAGTGTAGTATTCGGTTTACTTTAGCTTTCATGCAAGTTTATATGTGATTAAGTGGTGTTTAGCAAACTTTGAAATTCCAAGTTGGGGATTAGGGTGTGATTTGAATTGAGATAGTGTAATTAGGCTTTAGTGATGATCTTAAAACCCCCCATGGTGATAGAAACTCAGACCAAACCCAACTGAAACCTGAAAACCCAAAACAGAAACTTTTCATGTCGGTTATGTGTGTGATTTAGTGCCTATAGGAAATCTGGAGTGATCCGCGGCCATTACTAGAAAAGCAAAGAACTCCAGAGACCAAATTGAACCACTAGGAACCCACTGTAGTGAGACGAGCCCCAACAGAGACCCCCAGGCCGAGCAGGCCGGATTTCCTTAGGTAGTGGCCGGCCAAGTGGTAGGCAATTCGGTCTAGGTTCCTTCAGTAGCTCATATTCATCCTATATATAACCCCAGTATTGTTTGTGCACCTTGTTTTTGTCTGAAACAAAATCTGGGACCACTTTTTTGAGTTACTGTTTTGATTCGGGGTTATGTTTTGCGTATTTTAAATTCTCGATTTTAGTATTTGGAATTGTATTCGGTCACTTGACGTTTGTACGTCTATATCGAGTGTTATTTGGTTGATTTGCGAGAGAAGACCATAGGTTTTAACCTATGAGCGAAACGTGTGCCGTTTTGGTTTTCCGCCTTGATTTTTAAAATGCATTTGCGATTGTGTATTAGTTGTAGGTACCCCATGTGGAATTCGAGATGACGAGGAGAGCGTGGTGTCTTTGACTCCAGCAAGCGAGCATCAAGATGAGTAGATCTATATCTATGGGGGAAGTCGGGAGGATGGCGTATAGCACCCCCGCAAACTTAATGGAAACCGATTTATATATAGAATATGGGTAAGGAAACCTAGATTAGGAAACTAGGGTTATGGTTAAAAGATAGTTAGAGATGAATGATGGAATATATGTATTGAGATATGTGATGAAAGCGATGAGGATATGAAAAGTGAATGTGATTCACGACTTGTAGATATATAGTTACACTAGAATAAGTATGGATTTTAGAGTAACATGACATTTGATGTATAGGGTAGAATGTATATGCACATTGACTTGATGTGAGATATAAATGCGATGAAAAGAATATACGATGTGATATGATGAATTGATTGATATGTTGGTATACGGATGCGAGTCGATGGAGAGGATTGATACCTTTGCCGGTCCCTCGATATGAGATTGTTATGGATGCGACCTGGGATGTTGGTATATAGATATATATAAATGTTGTGAATCATGAGTGATATGTCGTACGAGACGTTAGGTCCGTACCCCTCATTGTCATATAGGATGAGAGGATCCCCGATGGTTTAGTGCCGCCATACGATGATTTTCCGTACGTGATGTATTTTATGACGATTGATCCGTACCCTTGACTAGAGGATGCCGTACGATGGATTATACCGTATGTGATGTTGTGAGGCTGGATGCCGATTGATAGATTCACAGACTCGATCATGTTAGATATGTATACCTTATAGCTTTTAGCCGATACGTATAATTTAGACACTCCGGTTCCATGATTTGATGTGTCGTTGATGGACACACATTCTTTGATATCCTCGTATTTACCTGCATATACTTTTATGATATTTACATGCAGGAGTTGTTGTGTCAGTGGTTGACATGTGGACGAGATCCACTGCATACATGCATTGATTATATTGTTAGACGAGATCCACCTGCATACATGCGAGATCCACCTGCATACATGCATTGATTATATTGTTGGACGAGATCCACCTGCATACATGCATTGATTATATTGTTGGATGATATCCACTTGCTGTTAGGCATTTATTATGTGTTGGCACATATGCAGATACGACCACCCTAGATATCATAGTATTACCTTTATGATATAGTTGACCTAGGAATCGTTGTTTATTTCGATTTCTACTTGATGATGTTTTTCTATTCACGAGTTGGCAACTCACCCCCGTTGTGCTACAGTTCTTGCAGGTTGACCGCATGGATCAGTTGTGGCATCGTTGGCACACAGCTGTTTTCGGGTGACTTACTTATGGTAGGTGGTATATGTTAGATCGTGCCCCTCTTGTATTCATTATTCATATTGTATCTAGTCACTCCATCAATTCAGAAACTAGAATTTGTGTATGTTGCAGACTTAGAAAGAGTTGTAGTTGCGAGACTTGAGCGATGGGTTTTGTATTCGCTTTTGGGGTTGATGTCTTACTTTACTTTATTTCCTTTTGTGGATCTTCGCCGTTGGGCGTCGTATACTTTTTATTTATACTTGTGGTGGTTGTTCCGCCGTTGGGTGTGATTTGCTCCCGTTTGGGATGCTTTATTTATATTCTGTGTTGTACCCATTTTCGGGGTTAGTTTTTACAAAGGAGGTGTTGCCCAAATTTGAAGAGACAAAACATGATTTACTATACCTTTATTTCAAAGCTTCACCTCATTATTTCTTAAAAAGGTTTAGATTTCTGAGTTTCAGCTTACTTAAATTACGTTACGCCTGTGGAAGTCGCGTGATTTAAGTGTTGGTCGCGAGCTAATATTTTGGGTCGTGACAAAGTTGGTATCAGAGCACTAGGTTTAACCATAGTTCGAGTCTAGGTTTGACTATGTGGGGTCTAGGGCGTATAATTGGAACCTCGGCTTGACCTTACGGAACTTAGACTTGAACAAGGGGTGTTAGACCCGAGCTTTCATTTCATAGGCTGACCCTGATTGATGGAGTAGATAGCTTGAGTAGAGTGACGTACCTTACATATGTTCCACGACATATTTACGATACGATACTCCACTTAAGTGACCTTAGGATGTACATATCTTGAGACTGGTGATTCTCTTCGTTCCTTTGATTATACATCCATTGAGATACTTGATTTTATTCGCTTCCATGATCATACTCTTAGTGATTTGACTCCTCCTTATGATCATGTATCCATTTTAGGATCTGTTGACTCTTTCATCCCTTTGATCTTTTTCGTCGATACTTGATTAAGGTTCCTGTCACCATGGTTTGACCGCAGATTGAGCTGCTACTGGTGATGCGGTCAGGGTGAGCTCGTCATGGATGAGGACTGACCATTGTGTTTTCTGGTGACATGGGAACGTATCGATGTAGTGTTGTATTATTGTGACCCCTCGTGTGAGACGAGTGTGCGGTTTTGTACCGGATGACTGGGCCTTTGTTAGATGCTGCCTATTGGGAGAGGACTGTTGATGTACAGTATACCCCTGAGATTGTGATGTCATTTACCGTGTAGATAGATGAACCAGCCATTGCTGAGATTGATGTGAGGCCGCTTCCAGAGCTTTCGAGCTGAGATCGTTGGAGCTTTCAGGCATAGAGGCGACATGTGATAGCTAGTCTATCTTGAGTTGTGAGATGAAGGTGATTCGTCTGATTGATGCACCGACGCAGGCCCAGTTGAGTTGAGATTGCCAGTGTGGAGAGTCTTACTCAGGTCTGGAGTAGACCGACCCAGAGATGACCTTTGATGTATCGTCTATCCTTGAGGATTGGGGGCATTGTTTAGCATGCGGATGAAGGGTGTTCACATGTCGTCTGGGTGGAGTTGAAAGGTTCGAACGAATGTCAGAAAACCCATTTTTCCAAGTTTAAAGTATTCGGAAGGACATGCAAGTGCTTCTGTAGACCCTCTAGAAGAATGAAACCCTAACTCGACGTGATGACCATGAAACCGCTTTTGAACCTTAGGGTTTGCGGCAGTTTGGCGATGGCATCAGTGAGGCTTGGGTCTACCCTTCTACGGTCGGTCCATAGGTACTGTGGTATATACCGAATATTATTAAACCGTGCTCAGGTGTTGAGCTCTCGAAAAGTTTAGGACTTTTGATGACTCGATCGAAAAGTTTAACGCCGTCCGGATATCCTGTGATAGGAGATCAGCAACAAGACCAACTTCGGATAGAGGACCTCACCCATGTATGTTGTGAGTTGATCGAGAACGGATGAATATTTAGTATTCCTCCAATTGTTGGGACGGGTTCCCTAGGACGTGTTCGGCTAGATATCTTCGATAGAGTGATGAAGATACCGTGTTCGTAGTTCGAGTCCGTGTGAGAGACTCCGGATTGAATGTAGCCGAGAACATTTGTGGTACGCAGATAGCATGATGTGACGTCAAGTGGACGATAATGAAGACGAGTGGAGCAAGAGGTTCGTGCGAGACGTTAACGAGATGTTGTTACTCCCCGCTGAGATTAGAGATCGTATATGTGTACAGAGGTGTTGAGATACGGCCAATTTCTGAGGAAAAGTTGTGCTGAGAACGCAGATGTCCAGAGAACGAGAAAGATTATGTAAGAGTACCAGCCTCCGTATAGTTCGGCGTAGGCGAGATCGGAAGAGACCTTGAGCCGGTTCCTTCCATGACACTGCTGCAATAAGATTTGCACCGAGGATCAGATGTGTTACGTGTATTCTGAGGACCTAGAGATAGAGGATGCCATACCGTGGGCAGGAGGCGAGCGGATGTTCTTGCTCTGCCAGTTTGGGCGCATCGACTTTTTCTTCGATATTGTAGGAGGTGTACCTCAATGCCATTTGTTGCGATTTGCGTTGTGATCCGAGTATCACGCTTATATCGCTTGGATTTGAGTTTCATGATATTTCGTGCACCATGGCTGCACCTACTGGGTATTTACATTTTATGCATAGTTGTTGCACTGGATATACGTTTTACACACTGTTGTATTGGTTCGTGATTTGTGTATTTCTATTTGCGCTTGATATTGATTTTTTGCCTTGGCTGCACATGTTTATGATTTCACGGATTTCATACTGTTGATTTGATATGTGCGTGTGGTACGCACTCGATTTGATTTTTGCATTCGGTATAGCTCATATGTGCTTGCAGTGCATTGATACGTGTTTTGTGCACGCAGTTGCACACTTTTATGATTTTTATACACCTTGGTACGCTCGTGTGGTTTTCATACGCATTTGAGTTATTGATGATATTTCGTGCACTGGATGCACAGGATTTGATATTTCGTGCACTGGATGCACAGGATTGGTGTTTCGTGCATTGGTTGCACCCGATTTATGCCTTTGAGCATTCATTTTACCGGATTTGTGTTTTCATGCGCGTGTGTGCTTTATGTTCGTTTTCGTGCATGCTACTGCACTTGATGCTTATTACGGACCGGACGCGCTTGGGTTGGATTTTCGCGCATGTTGAGCGCATGATATGAGATGTGATTGGTGCACACCGGATGCACTCGATTGGGATTTTCGTTCGTGCATGACAGTTGCTCTGGTTGAGATTTTCATGCACTATAAATGCACTAGATGTTGTTGTCGTGCACACCTATTGCACTAGACAGATGCTTTTGTGCACTCCCGTTGCACTTAGATTTGCTTTCGTGTATATTGGCACTTGTATTTGGGTTTGATTTTCGTGCACACCAGACGTACATGATTGTTGGATACGCCTTATGAGGCTGATTTTGCTTTTGAGCACTTTGTTTTTATGATGAGGCCATATACTTTGTAGTACCCTAACAGGACTGATCCGAGGACGGTACCTGTGTACTTTTGCATGCATAAAAAGTTTACCAAGAGATTTCAAAAAGGAGCTATAGTCTCGCTATTTCTTACGTGTCTGCGTGTGACACGAAAGTTTACAAATAAAGCCTTTTGAGATATTTCAAAAAGGCGGGACGCAAATTTTAGTAAAACATATATGCTAGTATATTATTACTTTAACAATGAGCGTCCACCACTTGTGCCGTGAGTTACGTATTACACGGCAATTCAGAAAAGATTATGCATATGATTTATTCGGTTTTTGGAGATTTTTTTCCAAACAGGATGCGTACTATATATGTATTATGGTATTTGATTAGTGCATATGTTATTTCGTTAGTGGATTTGAGATTTGTATCTCCTTTGTGACTCCGATGATATGCGTGCAAGTTCGTTGATTTGCGTGACGCTTGACGAAGATCGGTTTTGAGTTTAGTACTCATTTTTCCGGCGCGCAGTATGCGCTGTGGTTTTCTGTTTCTTCCGTTATTTCGGAGCCCCGTTGATTTAGCTGTTTATTGCAATGTTTTAGAATTTGGGGGTTTAAATTTAAATTTAAATTCGGGGACCGAATTTCTTTAAGGGGGAAGATTGTAACGTTTTATATATCGTTATGCGAATTTTTCCGTTTTAGGGTAAAATAGTCGGTATTTTCCGTTTTAACCCGATTGTGATCAAACGTCTGTATAACCATGCCGGCACCTAGTTTAGATAAAATAAAGCTAGTGCGCGAGCTTTAGGGGTATATGGAAAGTTTTGGTTCAAATAGGATTTTTCCCTAATAAAATATTATTTTAATGTGTTAATTATTGCTTCTAGTGAGTATATCATTTTTGGCCACATTTTCCTTTATCATTTGCATCGTGGCCGAAATTGATTGGTAGTGGGCTTCTAGATGGGTGAGTCATTTGCTTGGGAATTTGATGTGTCATGGGGTTTTCATGAGGTGGCCTTTGTATTAATTAGTTTTGTCATCCTTAGGATTTTTGTGAAGGTATTTGAGGAGGTGGCAGTGTATTGATTGTGAGGGAATGGGTGGCCTGGTGTTTTTTTTTTGGTGTTGATTAATTAATCATCAATCCTCACATCTCCATTGACATGAAATCCCCAAAGCACTAAAAAATTGAGAGATCCCCATTTTCCTTTAATTATTAGCCGAGCACTTGTGTTCTGTGAGATTTGGCCGAGCCCAATTGTTTTGGGTAAGGAATTTTCTTCATTTCAAATCTCATGCTCATTTCATCTCATCTCACTTTGGGCAACTTCATTTACCTTCACCCAATTTATTGGGTGCCTTGAGACAAAATATTCTACACTCTCTCTACTTCAATCTTGGACATGTCGGTTAGCAAACTTCATGTCTGAATTGCGTCAATTTGAAGCGGGAGCCCGTATAAAGATTCGTTGACGTGGGGATACTTCGACGAGGAGATTGTTAGTGTTTATGCCCTAGAAGGCCATTACTGTATCATACTAGTTTGTATATTACTTAATGGAAGCTTGGGATATTCACATGTATATAACAGTCTTGCTAAACATGGTAGTATGCTACTTGGTTTTTTCTATCTTAATATGTGAGTATACGTATTGATAAAGCTCTTAGGATCTTTCTTGACTACCAGCATTGTGATGGTAGTCACACTAGTGGGGGCTGGGTAGTCTACAAGCACATCCTTATTCAGGTCCCTAGTCGTTGGATTATCGAGACAGAGCATCGATACTCCGGAGTAGACTAGTGTGTACGCTTCTCATCCCAGTTGGGGAGATGGTCTGTCCCACAGCCGTCAGTACGTCGTACTGGAGATAGTATACAGGTGCTCGTTAGGTTACGGGTACACCGGACAGGACTCACAGGGAACTGTTGGTTGGTTTTATACCAGTCGTCAGTGAACAGTTCCCAGGTGACATGAGTACAACATAGTCCGCAGACTTGACACTGCTACTTCGCCTCGAGTGTGTCCCACTGTTCTTAGATTGCTACCCTACCACGGCTCAAAGGAGTCGTGCAAACAGGTAGAAGTTGGGTGCAGTCCCGAGCACTTGGAGGCAGTTGCGGTTAGACAGGATTCTTCTCTCCCGGTATTGGGAGTTGATATCGCGCTGTGTCAGAGAGCCATTACGCAAAGTCCCTGTCCAGGGCAAGCGAGATTTGCTGGTAGGTTCCAGTAGTTTCTCAGGGTGTAATGGGCTTCCCTCCGACACGACTTATACCACTATTAGGGGACTGACGCTTGCCGCCCCCTAGGCCCGATATGCGATAGTCTTGGACGAACGGACCGGACTGTATGGAGATTGTCACATCAGACTCAGTAGGAGTTCGGATGGGTTTCTTCATCGGCCTTCTTATCGACATCTACCTGGGGACCGTTACGTACAGCTAGTGCCGCTTGCGGTCTGTGGTTAAACCCACTGCCAGCGTAGTAGTCGAGTCTCTAGAGTCCCACACAGAGAGTTTCCCTACTCCAGGCGAAACGATATAGAGGTCGTATGGTTTTACGACAAGGGTTCGGACGCATACGTGCGTTTACGCGCGTACGACTTTCGGACAGTTTTTACCAGCCGGCTTTGGTTTAAGCCAGTTACTGGTATCCGGTTATTGGATTTATACAGTCTAAAGTTTTTCCGTATTTTTGCGGAAAGGAGGGGCGTTCTCGTAATTGCGCGAGAAGCTTCTAGAAGGTGGTGACTAAGGAGGTTAAGGTGGCATAAGCAATGAATGTGATTAGTGAGTCATATGGATGATTCATCCATGTCATTAATGCATGATAAATGCTTAATGACTCATGGAGTGAATCATCACTAGATATTATCAAGCATGGTTGCTAAATTCATTTCTTATTCTTTTCTTAATAAAAGAAATGCTTGATATATATTATCATAACTCATTATTCTCACTTCATTATTATCCTCACATTCTCTCTCCTCAAGCTCTCCCTCTTCAAACCCTAATCCTCCCCTCTCATGTGTTGAGTACAAGGATTAGTTAGACTACTTAATCCATAACCCTCTCTATATTACACCTATCTTCTTTGATTAGCACTTAGAGAAGTTTAGTTGCCTCAAGTTTAGAGGCTAAGCTTGGAGTAAAGCTCTCGGGTGGATCGTCTACTACTTCGAGAAGGCCGAGGAGGAGGTGGAGTTCGCAAAGACGAAGGACACGATTCGTTAGGTATAATCCCTAAACATAGCAGCATAGAAACTCTATGTTTTAAGTTAGTTATCGTTTAGCTTCGATTCAAGCGGTTAGTCGATGTTTGTTCACTAAACAAGTTCGTTTTTGAAAATTCCGCCTCCCCACAAGTATTGGGGTGTTGTACATCGACTTACAGTGGTATCAGAGCCTCGCTAAACAATAAATAACTTACTTGGAAATTTGTATGAATTTCGAACGGAAAAAACGAAACCGGAAAAGCCCGAAAATATCAGTTTCTGTCGATTTTTAAATGAAGTCCAAAAATTTTTCAGGCATGTTCAGAAAGCTTAAAAAGACAGTAGAAGAACACCCAAGAAAATTGGGCACATGATTCGGCTAAAGCGCCGCGGAAACGCGGCGGATCCCACCTATCCCGCCGCGGTTCCGCCGCCGAGTTGCCGAGTCATGAACCCAATTTTCCTGTATTGGTTCTGTGTGATATTTGGGATTTTCTGGAATATTTAATTTTTGCTCAGGTTTCAGATTTGCAGAGCAGTATTGGAGCAAAATTAAAAGTGTTTAATCGATCGAAATTATACAGTATTTGCTTGTTGGATTATATCTGTGATTGTTTAATGTGTTCGTAAACCTCCCCTAACTGCTAGTATGTCAGTTGCCAGGGGGTTGCACTTTTCTGAAATGGATTTTATCTGTTTGTGCATATGAACTGTGTTGGACTGTTGTGATGTATAGCCGGGGTTATGTGATGGGTTATCATTTAATTCATTTGATGTAAATGTAATTTGTTGTAATATTATTTTGCGGGGCACATCCAGGTTGCGGTTGTAGCCACCGTTGTATTATTTCATTTTACTGTTTTTGCTCCTAGGACAGACCCAAGGTGGGGTGCACAAACTGCCGGGCGGGTAGTTTGCCGCACCCGTAGGGGTCGTGGGTGGGGTAATGGCTATTCATCACAACTGTGTAATCCGTATTTTATTGCAGGCTCAAAACAAACACGGATTGCTTGCAAATCCAATTAAGTTCATCTGTGATCTGGAATGAATATCATTGCGTCAGACGAATGTAAAATATCTATATATATGATAGCTATTTAGACGTCACTTATGTTTTACACCCGCGCTAGCCCAGCCCCCGCTCTGTCGTTAGTTAAGTAACCTAACGGGTAATGACGGGACCCCGTGGCGAATGCGGATGGCATAAGAGGACGTTGTATTTTCGTTGTTTTCTGCAATGATAGGTTAATGATGGGACGCATTATCTATAATGCAAAGAAAATAAACCAAAGTTTTAATCGTTGGAACAATTTAAAAGAAACCACTCGGTTAATTTTAAAACAGATATTTTTAAATGCGGAGCCTTAACCACTCCTTTTAAAAGCTATCAGGTTCCTTCGGTTATATCAAGTTCACTACGTTCACGGTTTCGCCAAAACCAGTCGTAGCCCTCCGTCATTTCTTATGAATAGTCAGTAGTATTCAAGCTATGTTTGTTTGGCCCTTAGTCAAGACATAGTGATCGGTAGCTGCTGGGGTATTCATTTGTTGCATAGATAGATGAGTTGGTTTGGGACACTCGTATTACTTTGTTTGGCCCTTATTCAAGAGTATATACGGATGGGTTCAAATCAACAGGATAATGATGGGCAGAACTTGACATGTGACTTATGATTTGTTGGCCCTTAGTCAAGATCATAAGAGCATGAGGCAAAAACTTATATCGGGAATTTCTAAAGAAACTGAAATTTGCAAAGAGATGCATACCATTTTGAGTTTGATGAATGTTGGTAGCATTCCTACAACATTATCAGACGATGATATTTGGATCCCGATCCTACTGTGAGTATATGCTACTTATCAGGATATTCGTCACTTAACGATCAATGCTATAAACCTAGTAGGTGCCCAGAAAGGTGTCAGCGGGGTTACGCCCCTAGAGAAAAGAGGTTATTTAATTAAGGAACTTCACGAAAGCGTTGGAAAACCTCCCTCGAAGTATCGACACTAGCCTGGCTGAACGGTTAAGCAAGTATTGTATGGTGAAAATAGTCCTGGCTAATTCTTCTTTTATGGTTTGAGGAAGGATTCGAGAAACAGTGGGAGCCATCCAGTTTAGATAAACTAAAAACCACTCTAAACTTGCAAGAGCATCATGCTAAAGAGTTTTCTTCTCTCTCTCCTAATTGCAGCGACCCTGAAAATGACTGGACTTAAGTTACTTTTAGAGAAAAATATACTGACAGGGCCAAACTATAAAGATTGGCTGCGGAATGTCAAAATGGCTTTGACCTATGACAAATTGGGGTACGTCCTCACCGCTACGGCACCTGCTGTCCCTGGTCCCAAATCCAGTAATGCGGATAAGGAAATCCACAAAACCTGGGATTTAGATTGCGCGAAAGCCAAGTGCATCGTGCTTGCCTCGATGAATAATGAACATCAGAGGAGGCACGAGGATATGGACCTTGATGGCATATTTCTCTATACAAAGGAACTTTATGGAGAGAAATCTCGTATAGCAAGATACGAGACCTCTAAGAACTTGTTTCGAGCGAGGCTGGCTGTCGGGTCATCGGTAGGAGAACATGTCCTAAAGATGATCGGCTATATAGAAGAGCTCGCAGACCTTGGGACGACTTTGGATAATGAGCTCTATACAGACCTTATTCTCTAGTCCCTTCTGTCACGACCCGAAATTACGAATCATGACCGGCACTTAGACTACGAACGTCTCAAGGCGCACGTATTCTAAGTAAGCCGAAACCCAGAATTCCAAACCAAGAGAAGTAGTAGAGTGTAGGAAAACCATACCAAATCAACCTGTATGCATCATAATATACAACGCCTAAAGGCGAGGATCACAACAGAAATGAAACTCAACCAGCAAGA
Source organism: Agapanthus africanus (assembly GCA_030015575.1). Classification (NCBI taxonomy): domain Eukaryota; kingdom Viridiplantae; phylum Streptophyta; class Magnoliopsida; order Asparagales; family Amaryllidaceae; genus Agapanthus; species Agapanthus africanus. The sequence goes on from JASDDO010000004.1 coordinate 236,787,010, forward strand.
ACCCATCGAAATATAACCCGCGACTCTAAGGTCGAAAGAATAAACATCACTGGTCTCTATCTCAAATAAGTACATGTTTTGGTTGATGGAAATTCTAGATACAACTGAAATATAATATACAAAGTATAAAGATGGGTAAGATACAATAAACCCACCTACTAGCAAGTCACCCGAAAGGTACAGTGCCCGCAAAGCCGTAATGAAATCCATACGGCAACACCTGCAAGAAACTGGGGCACAACGGGGGTGAGTTGCCAACTCGTGAGTAGAAAAAGATCTACGAACAGAAAATCGCATGTATGACGCAACCTAGGTCATACGATCATAATATAAATAATCCTCAAATATATAACCAGTAATCTCTAACCATGGCTAGTGTAAATATCTAACCCAAATGTAATCCCATATGTCTGTGCCAGTGCATCAGGTGGCAATATATCATATGAATGATGTATGAATGCATGAAACAGAATGCATGTACTGAAGAAAACTGCTTTTGTAACTTTGTGAGATTTCTGTATTTTTAAAATGAGGTATCACGATGAAATCAGTATAAAACGGTGCCTAGCATCGGCATAAAACATAAGTCTCAGTATCTCGATACCTCTGTATCACAATCTCTGTACCTCAATATCTCGAAATCTCAATGTCTCAATCATAAAATCTAGGGCGCCATCAGTCCAGATCGGCCCCTACCATCCATCTCAAGACTACGACGGTATCCTCCGGATATCCGACGTGTCGGGTAATATCACCGGTAGGTAGTGCTCCCCTGCACAGGCTCAACGCCATCTTCTGCGATCTTCTTGCCCCGGGGTACCGCACCGGGTCCACCATGTACCCGCAATCGGTCTCATCCGCCTCCTCGATTCGGGTTTCACATGTCACTCTCAGCACCGAGAAAACACATGGTGAACGCACTGAAATATCATATCAAGGGTAACCGGGTTTTTTAAAACATTTACATAATCTCTTTGAAATACCCACGGTTCCCAAATCCAGAATAACATAGAAACAACATATCTCAATGCGTATAATCAGGAAGCATGATGTATGTGACATATAAATGGAATGCAAGTGTAACTGTATGTCCTGCAACATGGAATAATAGTATGCACATACAAGGGTCATATCCTGATGCAATAATACTACTGTGTAGTGACATGGCAATTACCGATGAAGATGTGTGTGAGCTGGCAAGTAAGTGTATGTGGATCATACGCATCATCGGTAATGGTGCTGGTGTCCTAGCAGCATGATATCAATAATAGGATATGAATCATAACAGTATGCGATGCAGAGCAACAATAATAATATGCAGGAGCTGAAATACTGAACACCATGATCGCTAAACTGCATCTAATGTCATAAAGGTCATATAATTACCCTACTACAAGGCTGAGCTAAAGCTAGTAGTAGGTAAGGGAAACCGCCTAACCTCTGAGTCGATACATATAAATATATATATATATATATATATATATATATATATATATATATATATATATATATATAGTCGGTGATCCCGCCTCGATAATATCACATCCGATATCATATCTCAAAAATCAGTTATTCCCAAGTCAAGAGTGCGGATCAAACATCAAATTATAGCTCATACGTAAATCCGTCGTACGGCATCCCCAAATCTGGGTACGGGTCAATATCATATTCGTCATATCAATCATCAGGTATTCTCTTTATCAATATCGTATCTGGGTACTGACCTATGTCTAGTACAATACTAACATCATTACTATAATCAAGATCCAACTACTGGTCGACAATCACGTATAAATCGATATCATCAGCACATATCATCTCAAGGAGTATACCCCGCCCATGGCGGCTTATTATAAATATCCTGTCATATCATATCACATGTCGATCACATAATATATATGTCGCCATTGCTATGGCATCATCATCCCCAAAATCCTCTAAAGTATCAAGTGTATCTAAATCATGAATTTTACCATCATAACAGGTTATATCGCCGATATCATAATCTCAGGTCAACTCATCGACTCATATCAATCCCATGTATCATCCTCAAATTCTTAATAAACACATAGCCTCATATCCAAGTGAACACATGTCCATAACGAATCCCATAAGAATATATGAAGTGAGGATGTATGCAAATATGTATATGTGTGCATGTATGTGTAGTGCACCCACTACCCTATGGTTTCGCAACTTTTCACCAATCCAATATACCAATATCCATCTTAAATCATCAATAATTAATCCCAACAACAATAATATTTATAGGTGTGTATACGCATCCGTATACATCACCACGGACTGCGGGGGTGCTATACGCCATCCACCCGACTTCTCCCCGTAGATATAAATCTACTCACCTTTCTTTAAGCGTGCCGGTGCCGATTTCGCCATTTGCATCTCCAACGCCTCGACGCCACGTGGGGTACCTACAAGAATATCACACGCTAAAACTCATGAAAATCACATCGGAAACCAAAATGGTGCACACTACGCCCATAGGTAAAAACCTGTGACCTTGTGTGCAAAAACAGCCAATATCCTCTGTCGTCGACGTCCGAACGCCACCCGACAGATACGAATCATCGAATATCAAAATCCATACAAAAACACGTCGTAAAACATACGCCAACTCATGAAAATGAACCCAGATTTTATTTTAACAGGAACCAGTCAAAACTAGACATGCCGGGGGTCAATTTTACATGAAAAAGGGGCTGTGCATGCAAAACGAGGCAGTTTAATACTGGTCTGGCCGCAAATTGCGGCCTGAATGAGGTAATTTGCGGCCGTAACTTTGAGAGGGTGGCTAAGGCTTTTGGTAGGGGTTCCAGGGTGCCTGCACAGCTCACTGACATGCGTACTTTTCTCTAGGAGGCCCCGGGTGAAAGCAGATCTCAGAAAGGCCTCAAAATCGACAAAAACGGTAAAATACGCCAAGTCGAATAACTCTGGTAAATAACTAGAGATCTAGGGTTATATTGGTTACAATGGTCTCAAAAACATCTAATATGGTTATACTAACGATCAAAACCAACACTAGGTCAAGTTTCACTCAAAATTGCCTAAACTAGCACAATGTCACAAATAAAACAGTAACTTTCAGATATCTAGCCAGAACTGAGCAAGAACTGAGTTGGGATGTGGGATTATACCTCAAGGGGGTCCTAGGAGGAAGGAGAATGAGGTGAAGTGGGTTGGTGCTGCTGGGGAGCTTCTCCATTTGCTCTAGATGATGCTGAAGTAGTTGATGCTGATGCTGTTTCTTCAGTTGCTGCTTGCAACTCTCTCCCTTTTGGTTTTCTTTCTTTTTTTTTCTCTTCCATTCTTTTTCTAAGTGTTGCAGGATCAGAGTGTTGTGCTGTGGCTATTGTTATTGTTGCTTAGGTGTTGTGGGAATGGTTGTGGTGGTGTTGTTTCAAATGATGTTGCTGCTGATGGTGTATATGGGCTGAAGTATCATTTCAGCATATAGATGAGCTGATATGGAGGCTGATATGGTGATAAATGGGGCTGCAATGCTGATGTATTGCTATGGTGCTAGGAGCTAGGGGTTGCAGCTGATGCTAGTGGCTAGGGTGGCTGAAGTCAGCTATTGTGGCTAAAGTTAGGCAGAATTTAGGCTGATGCAATGATGGTGCTGCTGCTTTGTCGATACCATGGGCTGAAGTGCATGGTTTCAGCTGCTGGTGTGAGGGGTTTGGGGTGTAGGTGTAGGGAGGGGGCTGTTCTGATGCTGGAGTCAGCCATTGTGGCTGAAGGTGTTGATAAGGGGGGCTGATAGATTTGTTTCAGCTGAAATCAGGGCTGAAGTGAGTGTGTAAGTCAGCAATGGGTGCTGAAACATCATGATGGGGTGTGCAAGTCAGCTATGGTGGGCTAAAAATGTTGAGGGTAGGCTGAAGTGATGATGTAGGTGTTGGGCTAAGGGGGTTAGGGGCTGGTGTAGCTGATGTGAGCTGCTCGTAGGGTGGCTGGTGTGTTAATATAGGCTGATGGTATTCTTTTCAGCTGAATTTTGGGGCTAAATTTGTGTATTAGCAGCTGATGTTTTTCCTGGCTGAAACTGATGTTGTGGGGAGAGATGTGAGAGAGGGTAACAAAACACAAGGAATAATGAAATGGGATGGATCATGGCACATCCTAACCATCTCTCTCTTTCTCCAAAACAATGCTCACAAGACACCAAGCCACCATGGCTCACTTCTCCCTACACAGTCGACATAACCCCAGCTCTAATCAAATGGTTCAACCCACCATGGTCACCTAAACATGGTCCAACCCTAGGCTACCATGACCAAAATAAGAAACAGGTGTAGAAAATGTCATGTGCACATTTTTTTTGCACAAAAAGCCAAAAATCCATTTAGCGATTGTCAATCGCGATTTACAACAAAATAACATATACGTAACCATAAAAGCTTAAAAATGACATACTTCCACAAAATACCCTAATTTAGAATTTCTAAAATTTTTTCCGGAATTTTCACCATTTATCGGTATTTAATTACACCGACTATTAAAATATTAATTAAAAATTATGAAAATTCCCAAAAATAATATTTTATTTTTTTGAAATGTTACACCTTCCTTCCACCTACGCCCAGTTTATTCTGAACTTCAACATTCAAAGAAAAGAAGTTGAACTTCCGGAACTCCTGAACATGTTAAGGAGTGCAGAGGGCACCTTGAAGAATACAAGGGAAACACCCGCTATGTTTGTTGGCGGTACATCTTCTTCCGGGTCCAAGGCAAGGGCCAAAGGAAGGAAGAAGAAGGACGCACCCAAACCTAGAGGAGGTGTTAGTAAGGTGGGAGGGAAGGGAAAGAAAAAGTTTGCGGTACCGGTAGTTGGCCAGGATGAGTGCTTCCATTGTCACAGGAAAGGGCACTGGAAGAAGGATTGCAAGGCGTGGAACGCCAAGAACCAGGAACCGAAGCAAGCTGTGGCTTCGACTTCAGGTGTGTTTGTAATTGAGAATTGTCTGTCGATCAACTCTACTTCCTGGGTATTGGATACCGGATCAGGATCTCATATTTGCAATTCATTGCAGGCACTGAGAAACCGTAGAGTGCTGAAGGAAGGTGATATGACCCTAAAGGTTGCTAACGGAGCTAGGGTGGGAGCTGCGTCCGTCGGGGATTATCACCTAGGATTGACGAGTGGACACATTTTGGTTTTACATAACTGTTTTTTTGTGCCAAGCTTAACGTGTAATATCATATCAGTTTCCTTGTTATCAAATAAAGGTTATGATTTCACGTTTGTAAGAGATGTTGTTAACATCCACCTTAATCATGGTTTGATTGGGTCCGGTACATTAAATAACGGTATATATGTTTTAAACCAACTCCAAATTTTCAATGTCCAGAACACATTAAAAAGAAAGTCTCCATATTTGAATAAAGCTTTCTTATGGCATTGTAGACTGGGTCACATCAATGAGAGAAGGTTGACTAAGTTGCATAGAGAAGGATATTTGGACTCGTTCGAATATCAAACTTATGACACTTGTCAATCTTGTCTCAAAGGAAAGATGACAAAGACTCCATTTACTGGACAAGGAGTAAGAGCGAGCGAGCTCTTAGGACTCATACACAGCGATGTATGTGGTCCAATGTCTACACATGCGAGAGGTGGTTATTCCTACTTCATTACTTTTACAGATGATTTCTCTAGGTATGGATATGTTTTCTTAATGAAGCATAAATCCGAGGCCTTTGAGAAATTCCTGGAATACAAGAGTGAAGCGGAAAACCAAACAGGCAAAAGTATCAAGACACTAAGATCTGATCGAGGTGGTGAATACTTGAGTGCCGAGTTCCTAGGTTACCTAAAAGAGAAAGGAATTCTCTCTCAGCTTACTCCTCCATACACTCCACAGCATAACGGTGTATCAGAGAGACGGAATCGAACCCTATTAGATATGGTACGATCCATGATGAGTAATGCTGAGTTACCGCGATCTTTTTGGGGTTATGCGCTAGAATCAGCGGCATATCTTTTAAACCAGGTTCCAACCAAAACTGTGCCTACCACACCATATCAGATGTGGAGTGGGAAGAAACCCTGTCTAAAACATTTTAGGACATGGGGGTGTCCAGCTTTTGTAAAAATGCAGCATTCGGACAAGCTCGAGGCACGCTCAGTACAGTGTAAGCTTGCGGGATATCCAAAGAACTCCAAGGGATATTATTTCTATTACGTAGAGGAACAAAAGGTTTTTGTTTCTCGTCATGCCCACTTCTTAGAAACTGAATTTTTAGAAAATCAGAAGAGTGGGAGCGCAGTAGAACTGGAAGAAATTCCAGAACCACAAGCTGCCACTGAAAGTTTGGTAGAACCAGAGGTTCAAGAAGAACAGAACATTCCCGCACCCCTCCGCAGGAGTAGTAGGCCGTCTCATCCGCCTGAGAGATACTACGGTTTTCTCATAGATGGGGATAGAGAGGATTGCATCATAGATGATGATGAACTTACTGACTTCCAGCAGGCCATCCAGAGCGGCGACTCGGTACGATGGTTAGATGCAATGCGAACCGAAATGGAGTCCATGTACACCAACAAAGTATGGACTTTGGACTTTGCTCCAGATAGGGTAAAACCCATAGGATGCAAATGGATCTTCAAGAAAAAGATTGGTGTAGATGGACAGGTGGAAACCTATAAGGCTAGACTTGTTGCAAAGGGTTTTCGTCAAAGACTTGGTTTGGACTATGACGAAACTTTTTCTCCAGTGGCTATGCTCAAATCCATTCGGGTCCATCTTGCTATTGCTGCCTTCCATGATTATGAAATCTGGCAGATGGACGTAAAGACGGCTTTTCTGAATGGAAATTTAGAAGAGAGCGTCTATATGGATCAGCCAGAGGGTTTCAATCAGAGTGGGAGCAGCGGGAAAGTATGCAAGCTGCTTAAGTCCATTTATGGACTAAAGCAGGCATCGCGGAGTTGGAACATCTGTTTTGATGAGACAGTCAAAGAATATGACTTTATCAAAAATCCAGATGAACCGTGCATATATAGTAAAGTTGTAGCCAGAAGTGTTGTATTCCTCGTCTTGTACGTGGATGACATTCTATTGATAGGAAATGACATTCCTATGCTACAATCTGTCAAAGGATTCTTGTCACACAGGTTCTCCATGAAAGACCTGGGTGATGCCTCTTACATTCTGGGGATCCGGATCTATCGTGATAGATCCAAGAGGATGTTGGGACTTTCGCAGTCCAGGTATATCGACACTGTACTGAAAAGATTCAGTATGGAAGATTCTAAGCGCGGTAATCTACCGGCTTGTCACGGAAACACCCTCTCCAAAGAGATGTCTCCCAAGACTGATTTGGAAAGGGAACGCATGTCTATTATACCCTACGCTTCTGCGGTAGGCTCTATAATGTATGCGATGTTGTGCACCAGACCAGATGTAGCTTACACACTAAGCGTGGTAAGCCGGTATCAGTCAGACCGAGGGGAGAAGCACTGGATAGCAGTAAAGAACATTCTCAAGTACCTGAGAAGGACTAAGGAGATGTTTTTAGTTTACGGCGGAAAAGACCTCAGGTTGGAGGCCTTTGCTGATTCCGGCTTCCAGAGTGATAAGGACGATTCCAAGTCCATGTCAGGTTATGTCTTTACCCTCAACGGAGGGGCGGTGTGCTGGAAGAGCTCCAAGCAGGACACCGTTGCTGACTCGACGATGGAAGCGGAGTATATAGCTGCTTGCGATGCCGCAAAAGAAGCAGTCTGGATGAATAAGTTCCTAACAGAACTTCAGGTGGTTCCTACCATAGTTGATCCAATACCTCTGTATTGTGACAACAACGGAGCTATAGCTTTAGCGAAGGAACCAAGGTCCCATCAGAAGTCCAGACACATCTTGAGGCGGTATCACCTGATCAGGGAGATCATTGATCATCAGGAGATCGAGGTTCGGAGAGTTGCTTCAGAAGAGAACATTGCTGATCCATTCACGAAGGCCCTACCTCAGACGCAGTTCGAGAGGCTACTCGAGATCATTGGTCTTCAATATGCCAGTACATGGCCCTAGTGCAAGTGGGAGATTGTTAGTGTTTATGCCCTAGAAGGCCATTACTGTATCATACTAGTTTGTATATTACTTAATGGAAGCTTGGGATATTCACATGTATATAACAGTCTTGCTAAACATGGTAGTATGCTACTTGGTTTTTTCTATCTTAATATGTGAGTATACGTATTGATAGAGCTCTTAGGATCTTTCTTGACTACCAGCGTTGTGATGGCAGTCACACTAGTGGGGCTGGGTAGTCTACAAGCACATCCTTATTCAGGTCCCTAGTCGTTGGATTATCGAGACAGAGCATCGATACTCCGGAGTAGACTAGTGTGTACGCTTCTCATCCCTGTTGGGGAGATGGTCTGTCCCACAGCCGTCAGTACGTCGTACTGGAGATAGTATACAGGTGCTCGTTAGGTTACGGGTACACCGGACAGGACTTACAGGGAACTGTTGGTTGGTTTTATACCAGTCGTCAGTGAACAGTTCCCAGGTGACATGAGTACAGCATAGTCCGCAGACTTGACACTGCTACTTCGCCTCGAGTGTGTCCCACTGTTCTTAGATTGCTACCCTACCACGGCTCAAAGGAGTCGTGCAAATAGGTAGCAGTTGGGTGCAGTCCCGAGCACTTGGAGGCAGTTGCGGTTAGACAGGATTCGTCTCTCCCGGTATTGGGAGTTGATATCGCGCTGTGTCAGAGAGCCATTACGCAAAGTCCCTGTCCAGGGCAAGCGAGATTTGCTGGTAGGTTCCAGTAGTTTCTCAGGGTGTAATGGGCTTCCCTCCGACACGACTTATACCACTATTAGGGGACTGACGCTTGCCGCCCCCTAGGCCCGATATGCGATAGTCCTGGACGAACGGACCGGACTGTATGGATATTCTCACATCAGACTCAGTAGGAGTTCGGATGGGTTTCCTCATCGGCCTTCTTATCGACATCTACCTGGGGACCGTTACGTACAGCTAGTGCCGCTTGCGGTCTGTGGTTAAACCCACTGCCAGCGTAGTAGTCGAGTCTCTAGAGTCCCACACAGAGAGTTTCCCTACTCCAGGCGAAACGATATAGAGGTCGTATGGTTTTACGACAAGGGTTCGGACGCATACGTGCGTTTACGCGCGTACGACTTTCGGACAGTTTTTACCAGCCGGCTTTGGTTTAAGCCAGTTACTGGTACCCGGTTATTGGATTTATACAGTCTAAAGTTTTTCCGTATTTTTGCGGAAAGGAGGGGCGTTCTCGTAATTGCGCGAGAAGCTTCTAGAAGGTGGTGACTAAGGAGGTTAAGGTGGCATAAGCAATGAATGTGATTAGTGAGTCATATGGATGATTCATCCATGTCATTAATGCATGATAAATGCTTAATGACTCATGGAGTGAATCATCACTAGATATTATCAAGCATGTTTGCTAAATTCATTTCTTATTCTTTTCTTGATAAAAGAAATGCTTGATATATATTATCATAACTCATTATTCTCACTTCATTATTATCCTCACATTCTCTCTCCTCAAGCTCTCCCTCTTCAAACCCTAATCCTCCCCTCTCATGTGTTGAGTACAAGGATTAGTTAGACTACTTAATCCATAACCCTCTCTATATTACACCTAGCTTCTTTGATTAGCACTTAGAGAAGTTTAGTTGCCTCAAGTTTAGAGGCTAAGCTTGGAGTAAAGCTCTCGGGTGGATCGTCTACTACTTCGAGAAGGCCGAGGAGGAGGTGGAGTTCGCAAAGACGAAGGACACGATTCGTTAGGTATAATCCCTAAACATAGTAGCATAGAAACTCTATGTTTTAAGTTAGTTATCGTTTAGCTTCGATTCAAGCGGTTAGTCGATGTTTGTTCACTAAACAAGTTCGTTTTTGAAAATTCCGCCCCCCCACAAGTATTGGGGTGTTGTACATCGACTTACAGAGATTGGAGAGGCCGGGAGGAGTGTGGAATGATAGCTCAAGACCGAAGGACACAGATCAATCGGTATAATTTCTTATACCACCTTACAGTTTACTAGTTAGGGTTTTGATGTGTTAAATGGTTAATCATGAAGTGTAGATTTGGAACACTTAACCTAGTGGGAAATGATATTTGTTAAGTTCCTATTTGTCTAATTGAGATAATTAGCAAACTAGGTTTTACTAAAACATATTTTGGATGAGATAAAATGGTAGAAATAGTTTGGATGACATAATTAAGCCGCTTTATGATGATTGTGATCACTAGAATTGTTTAAACATATAGCTTTGTGCTAAAATGATATAAAATGCTTACTAGGTTTTCGGCAAAAGTTTGACGTGAATATTACTATATACGATAATTATTGTGTTGTGAATGAGTATTTGTACTATTGGGTTTTTGGTGTGGCAGTTTTCATGTATAGCGACCCTAGTGAGGGTTTTTGCTATGTTTTCCGGTAGTTGGATTTCTTAGTTTTGCGACTTGATATTGTATTTCGGCGTTGGACATTTTTACGTCAACGACGAGGGTTGCTTGGTTGTTTTGCATGCGTAGGCTATAAGTTCTAACCTATGAGCGAACCGCGTGCCGTTTTTGGATTTCGGAATTTGATGTTAATAGCTTTTCGAATTCATATTGATTGTAGGTATCTTCGCATGGATTTCGAGATGACGAAGCGCATCGACTACGGCTAAGTGAGGAGTTTAGCAGGTGAGTATATTTATATCTGTTGCGCCACGGCAGCGCCCCGGCCGTCTATCCGAGGCCAAAATGCGGAATCAAAATTTTCTTAACTTTCAAACTGGCGCTACCGCGGACAATAAACCCGGATCGTAACCATTAACCGATACTAGCTAACAAGAGAAAGGGTGAGAGATATACCGAGTGATCCGAGTCCTCCGGTCTTCTCGTCGTCGTCCCGATCTCCCGCGGAAACTCCGGTCGTCGCATCCTTGCCGGAAGGGCACCACATCGTCTGCATCTTTTACGGGCTCCCACCTCAATACCGAGGCAACTCGGGGGCGAAGTTGGCTAGCTGACGCGCCCAAGATTTACTGTAGAAGTAGTGTAGAGTCTATGTCTCTTTGGAGTAGTGAAGTTGCCATTGGTGATGGAGGAATAAGGTTAAGGAAAAAATGGTGCTTTCATTTTCCCCAAAACTAGAAGAATGAGATGAAGAAATATGTGCCACACCAAAATGGAAATTTCTCTCATCCTTAATCAGAAGTGGCCGGCCCTCTTCTTATGGAAATGGTGGAGGGAAAAGACCAAATGCAAGAAGGAAGGTGAGTGTAGGAAAAGGTGGAGGGTGACCACATCCAAAGCAAACCTCACATCATTAACCAAATCAATCTCTTCACAATAACCATCATGAATAAAGCAAGTGATGTAAAGAGAATAAAATGATGATGGTCATATCATAATCCCACATATGCAAGAAACCCCCTCCCCAAATGTAATTTGCAAAACTGCAAATTACCCCCTCCATCGGAAAAGTCCGGCCGAGAAAGAACAAAGGAAAACCGGCCGGAACGGAATGCAAACTGGCAACCTCAGAAAACTGGTCCCGTAATAAATTACAGGAAAACCCCGATACTGTGCATACACACCCGCATCTGTATTCCGACCGGATACAAATGCAATGAGACAAAATCTACACTGTACTAAACTAGGATCCGGTTTAAACCAAAGTCGGCTAGTAAAAACCGTTCGATCCTGATCCGTACAATACCGCACGTATCTGATCGAACCTTGCCATATATCCATACGACCACTAGTACAAACCGTCCGATCCTGATCCGTGCAATACCGCACGTATCTGATCGGACCCTGCCATATCTCCATACGGCCTCTACAGCGTTTCGCCCGAAAGCTTGAGTAACTGAAAGTGTGGTGGACTCTAAAGACTCGTCAATACTATGGCTGTGGATTTAACCACTAGCACGTCAGAGGTATAAGCCAATACGTGATGGGCCACCATCTATTGACCAAAAGGGACGTCGATGAGCGAACTCATCCTGACACCCTACTGAGCCTGTCAGTGACAATATCCGTACAGTCCGGTCCGTTCGTCTATGAGTATCGCATGGCGGGCCTAGGGGGTTGGTAAAAGTCAGACCCCCAAAAGCGGTCCAAGTCGTGTCGGAGTGTAGCACAGAACACCCTGAGATATTACTGGAATACCTACCAGTAAATCTCCTGCCTTGGCCGAGGGCTTTGTGTAATGGCTCTCCTAGACACAGCGCGACCTCACCCCCAATACCGGGAGAGACGAACTCCTGAAGATCCGCTCACTGCCTCCATGTGGCTCGGGACTGTACCCAACTAAAACCTATTTGCACGACTCCTTTGAGCCGTGGTAGGGTAGTAATCAAAGTACAGTGGGAACTCACACGAGACAAATGACGATCCCCAGGTCGATGAACTAACCTGTACACATGTCACCAGGGAACTGCTATCTGACGTCAGGTATAAGACCAACTAGCATGTTCCCGGCGAGTCCTGTCCGGTGTACTCATAACCCAATGAGCACCTGTATACATCTTAGGTGAACCAACTGACACCAGTGGCTTGTGAGACCGGCCACCGCCCCTCGTCGGGGTCTCGACTGTATACACTAGTCTACTCTGGAGAATCGATGCCCAGTCTCGAAACTCCCACGACTAGGGACCTTTTAAGGATGTGCTTATAGACCACCAGCTCTCACGTATATGATCGCCATCATACTGCCGGCAGTCAAGCAAGAATCCTAGGGGCTCTATCAGCGTGTAATAGCGACCTGTAAGGTCACCTGAAGCAGTACACGATGATAAAGGTAAACCAGATAGCATACTATCATCTCGAGTAAGACTGTCCTCCTGGGATAGGTCCTCCCTCAATCATTGCAATCACGTGCCTGTGATCCAATAATTGAGTCTGAGGGCACTATCTCCAACAATCTCCCACTTGCACTTAAGGCTAATTATTGCGATGTCGCATACTCACAGCCCGTGTGATACCGAACACCCAACTCCTCTACTAGTCAGTCTCACAAAGCTCGTTTGCGAAACTATTGCGTTCGAGGAATAGCCACAGTGAGTGGATCCGTTGTGATGTTTCTTTCTATGTCTCTCTATATCTCAAGTTCGTGGAGAAAACCATCTCCCGAAATGAGCAATACCTGTCTTAGAGTATGTCTGGATATCTGATGGGACCTAGCTCATAAATGAACTCCAAATCCAAACTTCTTAGACTGTATCGATGACTGAACTTAATCAGTACCCAGCGCCATGCCTCACTTAGTATTGCCTTGGACCACCTGTCCAAAATACTGCCCCTCGTCAGAAGGAGAAACTATAACTCTGACAGCCACTCTGCCATCCATGTCACCTTGGAAGCCTGGAATGATAACCGTCTCCTAAAAGAGGCTGTCGTTATCACATCCCTAGAACATTAACTTATGTTCTAAGACTGCTTCCGATTGTTTCTCCAGGATTGGATTAATATCAACTTATTGCATCTACTGCAAGAACAACATCTGGTGTGGTACTTGACATCTTATGATTGACTCAATTGCCTAAGCAAGTGATCTGTCAATCATGCGTATCCCTCTCCCCTTTAGTCTGTAAAACACCTTTAGAGAGGGTGACTCCATCACCTGCAGGTACACTACCATGCCAGGAGTCGTCCATTCTAAATACTCATAGAATGCTGTCAAGGTACCCAGATTAGGAAACCACCCAAATCTAGATCTAAAACCATAGATCTAGTAACCAGAATGTCTGATATAATATCCAAGTCCTGTGTGGAGAAACCACTGTGTGACAACCAAAGTATAACTGATCGTAGTATAGGAGTTTCCTTTCCTACTCTGTGTATGTCATCCAAAACCAGGACATCACACCCTACTACCTTCTCAACAGATCCATCCCCTATTCTGATGACGTCAAACCTATGACTGTCATGTCAGAAATAGATGATCTATCTCCGCTATATTTGCTTTAGTCTATAAATAGACATAAGCTACCTGTCCACCAATGCTTCCGCTGCTCCCACTGACTATGACAACCCTCTGGCAGAGTCATATAGACGTACACTTCTAAAGCTAGTTTAGAACGGCGCTACACTCATCCTCCTGCCGGGTCTCACAGTCTGGAACAACAGCAATGGCAAGTCTGGGTAAACAAGAACCTCTCTGCCACCGTCCTTGAGGATACCGAAGTACCTCTCGAGTGCCTGAGGTTACCCACCATATCTGCGGAGTGGCTAATGGAATGTCAAGCCAGATTGAATCTTTAGGTTCTTATGAAATCTTCAGTAATCGTTTGCGGTTCTGGAATCGCTTCCAGTTCTACCATACTCCCACTACTGTTTTCTGAAAAATCCATTTCTTTTAAAAATGTGGCGAGTCAAGAACAATATCTCTATTGATCTTCCAGATGGTAGAAAGTCAACCCTCGTCATAGCCTGGGTCAACCCACAAACAGCCATTACAGAAATGTGCCTTGAGTTATCCAGAGTCTGGCTTTAAGCATAAGCCGGACAACTCCCCGTACCTTAACAATGTCAAGATATGAACTGTTCTATATCCAATATAGAAACAGAGGCACTGATTTAATTGGAACCAGATTCAAATCATGCAGCTGTCTCCAGTGCATGTCAACTAAAATGGAAAAAGGCTGATCAGCGTCACTCAACTTAGGAATACTTCCAATTATGAGCAACCTGAAAGAGAAGCTAGTTCTCTTAATCATTACTATCAACTGAACACCATACACAAGTATCTACATCTTCGATCACCTTGAAGAATCCCGATACTTGCAATATTTGGTTCTCTACTTTATTCAAATACCTATAACTTCTCAAAATTCGGACCCTGTGTTTCCACGAAACAGCTGTCTAAAATCTAGAGAAGTCATAAGTAAACCGAATATAGTACGAGGACCAACCCCTCTGTCCTGATGGACGCTGGACAACATACAATACTCTGTACAAGTCCCTTGAGTCTGATAACTCATTCACTGTGTGTCGTAGGTTGAAAACTGTACTTATGGTTGAGAAGAATTACACCGCTGTTCAATGCTCCTTACCCAACCATCCACTGATATAGGTGTTGGATATATGTATGCCCTAGAGGCCATTATGAGATAGTGTATGTACTGATGTGTATATATATATATATATATTCGGGTGACAGTCTTGCTCAAAATGATAGTATGCTATCTGGTTTTACTTTATCATATGTTCACTTGATCATGTTTATATTCATTTGGTACATGTTGATAAAGCCCTAAGGATATTGGCTTAACTACTGGAATTATGATGCGGATCATACTAGTGGGACATCTGTAGTTTATAAGCATATCCTTGAAATGTTCCTAGTCGTAGGTATATCGAGACAGGGCATCGATATTCCAGCTTAGACTAGCGTATACCATTCTTGTTCCATATGATGGGCGATGGATGATCCTATATCCGTCTGGTGTGTTGACACCGAAGATAGTATACGGGTGCTCAGTGAGACTGGGTACACTGAACGGACTCACCGAGAACTCCTATATGGTATTATATCATACGTCGGATAGCAGTTCTCAGGTGACACTGGTACAGGTTAGTCTGTAGACCCGAGATCGTCATAGAGTCTTGTGTGTCCTCCTACTGTACTTTGATCTCCACCCTACTGCGGCTCTACTGAGTCGTACAAACAGGTGGATTTTGGGTATAGTCTCGAGGCATGTGGAGGCAGTGAGCGATAGGAGGGGTTTCGTCTCTCCCGGTATTGGGGGTTGATGCTGTACTGTGCACGATTGGCTATAACGGGAAGTCCCTGGCCAGGGCTGCTGAGATATTACTGATAAGTGTTATCAGTAAGTTTCTCGATCTGTTATAGACCATATACCGGCATGACTTATTGAGTTATTGGGGTCGACGATTCCATCCCTAGACTCGATATGCAGCATATCTGACGAAGAGACCGGACTGTACGGTTAGTGTTGCCAGATGGATTGACAGGAGTTTTGACAGGTTCGCTTGTTCTTATTCTGATCGCTCGATACCCGGGTGGCCGTTACGTTTAGCTGACCGCTTGTGGCTTGTAGGTGTTTGATATGATCATCATCTACTGCTGGCGTATTGACGAGTCTTAGAGTCCCACATAGAAGTTTCTCGGCTCTGGCGAAACGAAGTGGTGCACATATGAGATATGCGCGGAGCCTCGATTAAATACTAGTATATGATACTGTATTTTAATCGGGCATTTAATATTAGTCGGGTCATTGAGATATGATGGATTTATTAAATCAAGTGTTGATTTAATATTGGCTTTTATATTATTTATTTAAATCCTTTTCTTATTTTAGATACATGGATGTATATGTACATGATGATGTGCACACATACATACATGCATGAAATGTATCATGGTTGATGATACAAAGAGGAAGGCAATATAAGAATCATATTGTAAACAAGATAATGTTTAGATTTTTCATTAAAGTTTAAAGGCAAAAAGAATGGTTAATGAGTCATTACTTCCACACTCATCTACACACTTCTTTAACTCAACCATAGTTTCCATTCCTTTTGCCATTTAACCTTAGATGAAATATCTAGATTTTTATTCTACTATGGTTAAAGTTATGATAAGATCTCTCACTCTCTCTCATTATCCTTTTACATTATCATTATCTTAGAAAAAGAAAAGTGTGAGAGTTCTTCTTCTTCCTCAAACCCTAGCTCTCTTTTAATAGTTAAAAAGAGTTAGAAAAAGAAAAGAAAAGGTAATAAATAAGAATATCAACCACTTCATCATCCTACACAACCTTAGCCATCTTGTGTAGGGTGTTGTGCTTCAAGGATTTCCAAAGATCGTAGGAAGCATCAAGCTTTGGGCAAAGCGCTTCGGGTGGATCGTCGTGGATGAGGAGTTGATCAAGTGGACCTTTGCAAAGCCTAGGAGTCTTCCAAAGTGAACTACAAAGGTTGTAGTTTCAACACTTAGCATAACTTAACTCTTAATCTTGATACTATTAATTGTTACTTCATAAATTCTAGTTCGATTCTTTGTTTAGTTTGCTTAGCACCTCAAAAATTTTATTGTTATAGCATGTATGATGCTTCTAAACCTTTATAGAGGTGTTAAGAAAACCCTACATGGTATCAGAGACAAGCTAGAGCTTTGTTGTAGCCTAAACGACGTTGAAAACATCGAACGGACGAAAAC
Organism: Agapanthus africanus; assembly: GCA_030015575.1. Classification (NCBI taxonomy): domain Eukaryota; kingdom Viridiplantae; phylum Streptophyta; class Magnoliopsida; order Asparagales; family Amaryllidaceae; genus Agapanthus; species Agapanthus africanus. The sequence goes on from JASDDO010000004.1 coordinate 236,804,213, forward strand.
CGACACCCGAAAAGTGCTCTCTGGAAATTTTTTAAAAACCTGGTATTTTTCAAATTAAAAATATGTAAAAAACAGAGCAGGAAATTGTATGGACCCATAAGAAAAACGATGCCCTAATTCACCTATACAACCGCGGAACCGCGGCCAAGAGTGGCTTGTTGCGGCGGTTCAGCGGCGGTATAGTTGAATTATGGGCCCAGTTTTCTTGTGCTGGCCCGTATGTGTTTTCTGGTGTTACTGGTATATTTAGAATCTGCCCAGGTGTTGAGATTACAGAGCAGTTTCTGGTTGTTTAATGTGTTTGATCCGATGTTCCAACGTCGCTTAGTTTAATAGTATGTGTTACAATAATTGAAATCTACAAATTTGTTTGTTGCGTGTAAATCTAGCAATTCGGTCTCGGGAATAACGGAAATCTTGTTGAATTATCCGGTTTGTTTTGAAAAGGTGTTTTCTTGAATGAGACCCAAATGCGAGCTTTACATTGTTTAGGCATGAAATCTTGTATATGTGATATTCCGGATTTGTGTTGTCTAAAGGCGGTTATAGATTCCAATTGTTGTATATTTCCTTTTTATTTCTCTGTGTCGAATGAGATTTGATATGCAGGATTGTCGCAATGAATAGCCGGGGGTTTTCTTTTTATGTGAGATGAGAGTATTCTTTCAATTCATGTAATATTAATTTGTATGTAATATTCTTTTATTTGGGACACTTCCGGGGTGAGGTTGTTGTCACCAGTGTTGTATATTATTTACTTTTCCGCACTAGGATAGACCCAAGGTGGAGGGCACAAGTGACCGGGTTCTTGGGTTCAGTGGGAGGCCATCTCGAGGAGTCGAGACCGGGTCTCCTAAACTCCAGAATTGGTAGGGTCGCTTGCCGCTCTCGTAGGGGTCTAGGGATGTGGGCTTGGCTATTCATCGCGACCGTGGAATCCGTATTTTTATTGCTGGCTAAATATAAAATACGGACCCCCTAGATATCCTTTATGTGCTTCTGCTGCTTTTATTATCTGATGTGATCTTTTAATGTATATTTTCGTTTCTCTCTGTAATGGCTTAGGATTTAAATGATGGGACTACATTAATGAGATTAATGTAAAAGATAAATGAACCTAAAAAGATGTTGTAGAATCAGATTTAAAACACACTCAGCCTTTTTGTAAGAAAAAAGCAAGTTTCAAAATGCGGAGCTTAAGCCACTCCTTTTAAACTCATTAGATTCTACAACGATATCAAGTTCAAAGCGTCAAAAGTTTTTCTAAAAACTATCCGCAACCCTCCGTCATTTTAGGAAGTAGAGTACTTAGTATTCGTGCTGCGTATTTTGACTTTAGTTAAGGCGCAGTGTACGGTAGCTGAGTGATGTCTTCCTACACTGCATATGATGCTGAATAATTAGGACATTCATATGATTATGTTGACTTTAGTTAAGGGTCATATGAGTGGGTCTAATTAATCACGAAATGACGGGAAGAACTTGACTAGTACTTATGATATGTTGACTTTAGTTAAGGTCATAAGTATTAGGGGTAAAAATTATATCGGGAATTTCAAGAGTTGAAAATTACAATGAGATTGTATACCTACTATATGATAATAGGATCCCGATCCCACTGCGAGCAAATGTTGCTCCCGGGAGAATTTTGCACTTTACAATTAGCTGACTCGGTAGGTGTCTAGAAAGGTGCTAAACGGGGCTACGCCTCTGGGAAGACGAGGTTTACTTTAATTAGGTCCGTGTGAAAGCACGGGGAACCTCCCTCAAGTACCGGCACTGGCCTGGCTGAGAGGTTGGCGAAGTTGTAGATTGTAATTAATCCCGGCTAGTTTTCTTTTTAAAGGTTTTAAAGAAAATTTGATAAAAAACAGTGGGAGACATCGATTAGACAAGATAATAACCAATCTGATCTTTGCAAGAGCATTCGCTAAGTGTATTCTTTTCTCTCTCTTAATGGCAGATACCCATGACAGGACTTAAGCTTCTATTAGATAAAAACAAGCTGAATGGGACAAACTATAAAGACTGGCTGAGGAATTTAAACATAGCCTTGACTTATGATAAAGTATCATATGTCCTTACCGCACCAGCCTTGCCCCCCTAGGTCCTAAACCTTCAGTTGCGGATAGGGAAATCCGCAAAACCTGGGACACTGACTGTGCCACGGCAAAATGCCTCGCGCTTGCATCGATGGATAACACACATCAGAAGCAGCACGAGAATATGGACGTACAAGCCATATTCCTCCATACAAAAGAGTTGTATGGAGAGCAATCCCGCGTATTAAGATACGAAGCGTCTAAGAAATTGTTTCAGATGCGCATGACCGCTGGCACAGCAGTAGGAGACCATGTTCTAAAAATGATAGCTCTCATAGAAGAGCTTGAGGACCTTGGGTGGACAATGGACAATGAACAGTATACAGATATTATTCTACAGTCTCTTCCCTCCACCTTTGCTCAGTTCATCGTTAACTTCAACATGCACAACATGGAGAAGGAACTGCCTGAACTCCTTAATATGTTAAGGAGTGCAGAGAGCACACTGAAGTCAGTGAAGACTCCCGTTATGTCTGTTGGGCAATCCTCCTCATCTTACCCAAAGGCTAAGGCCAAGGGAAAGATGAAGAAGAAACCCACCAAACCTAAGGGTGGAGTCAAAAAGGTAAAGGGAAAAGGCAAGTCCAAGGTTGGGGCATCAGAGAAAGGCGAATGTTTCCATTGCAAGAAGACGGGACACTGGAAGAGGAACTGTATTGAGTACCTAGCACTCAAGAAGAAGCATGTTGATGCTTCAGCTTCAGGTGTGTTCGTAATTGAAAACTGTTTTTCTATTAATTCTGCATCCTGGGTATTGGATACCGGTTCGGGTTCTCATATTTGCAATTCTGTGCAGGCGTTGAGAAATAGCAGAGTTCTGAAGACAGGTGATCATACTCTCCAAGTTGGAAATGGTTCCAATGTAAATGCAGATTCAGTAGGAGAGTATCACCTAGGTTTGCCTTCGGGTTGTATATTGGTTTTGAACCCGTGTTATTTTGTACCAACTATGCTTTGTAATATTATATCAGTTTCCTTGTTAGACAATGAAGGATATCATTTTGCTGTGCAACACAATGTTATGAACATTAGACTGAATCAAGAGTTGATTGGTTGTGGTACATTAAATAACGGGATATACGTCCTTAATCAACATACAGTTTTCAACATACAACACAAAAATAAAAGGAAATTTTCAGAAATAAATGAAGCTTTTCTTTGGCATTGTAGACTTGGTCATATTAATGAAACAAGACTAAACAAGCTTCATAAAGATGGATATTTAAATTCATTTGAGTATAAATCTTATGCAACTTGCCAGTCTTGTATCAAAGGTAAAATGACCAAAACCCCGTTTACAGGACACGGAGAAAGAGCTAATGAGCTCCTAGGCCTCATACATAGTGATGTATGCGGACCAATGTCTACACATGCAAGAGGCGGTTTTTCATACTTCATAACTTTTACTGATGATTTCTCAAGATTTGGTCATGTATATTTGATAAAACATAAATCTGAAGCTTTCGAGAAATTCAAGGAGTATAAACATGAAGTAGAAAACCAAACAGGAAAGAGTATCAAGATGCTTCGATCGGATCGAGGTGGAGAGTACTTAAGTACTGAGTTCTTAGACTTCCTAAAAGAGAATGGGATTCTCTCTCAGCGCACTCCACCTTACACACCACAGCACAACGGTGTGTCAGAACGAAGGAACCGTACCCTATTAGATATGGTACGATCCATGATGAGTGATGCTGAGTTACCTCTCTCGTTTTGGGGGCATGCATTGGAAACAGCAGCTTTTCTGTTAAACAAAGTTCCAACCAAAACCGTGTCTACCACTCCATATGAGATATGGCATGGGAAGAAACCATCTCTTAAAAGAGTTAAGATTTGGGATTGTCCGGCTTTTGTTAAAAAGCAGAATCCAGACAAACTCGAGACACGATCAGTCAAATGTATATTTGTAGGATATCCTAAACATTCGTTTGGGTATCTTTTTTACCACAAAGAGGAACAAAAGGTGTTTGTTTCTCAGTATGCCACCTTTTTAGAAGATGAGATTTTTTCAAACAATACAAATGGCAATGTGGTAGATCTAGAAGAAGTTCTAGAAACACAAATTACAGATGACAACTTGGCTGAACCTGAAGTTATAACAGAATCTAATGAACCTCAGCCACTCCGTAGATCTGGTAGGATTTCTCGCCCACCGGAGAGATACTACGGTTTTCTCATTGATGGTGATAGAGAAGACTGCATCATGGATGATGATGATCCTTCCAGTTTTCATCAGGCTATCACGAGTGGTGACTCTGTGAATTGGCTGGATGCCATGAGATCCGAAATGGAGTCCATGTACACCAACAAAGTATGGACTTTGGAAGATGTACCCTCCGGGATAAAACCTGTGGGATGCAAATGGATCTTTAAAAGAAAGATCGGTGTAGATGGACAGGTAGAGACCTATAAAGCAAGGTTGGTAGCGAAAGGTTTTCGTCAAAGACCAGGCTTGGACTATGACGAGACTTTCTCTCCGGTAGCCATGCTTAAATCCATTCGGATCCTACTTGCTATTGCTGCTCACTACGACTATGAAATCTGGCAGATGGACGTTAAAACTGCATTCCTAAATGGTGATTTAGAGGAATGCGTTTATATGGATCAACCAGAGGGATTCATTGATAGTGGGAGCAGCGGTAAAGCATGTAAGTTACTTAAATCCATTTATGGATTAAAGCAGGCATCACGGAGTTGGAACATCTGTTTTGATGATGCTATCAAAGAGTTTGATTTCATCAAAAATCCAGATGAACCTTGTGTTTATAAGAAGACTGTAGGAAGAAATGTCGCAATCCTCGTATTGTACGTAGATGACATACTTCTGATAGGAAATGACATTCCTATGCTACAGTCGGTCAAATCATTCTTATCACAAAGGTTCTCTATGAAGGACCTGGGAGATGCCACATACATATTGGGTATACGGATCTATAGGGATAGATCCAAACGGTTATTGGGATTGTCCCAAACCAAGTACATAAACACCATCCTAAAGAGATTTAGTATGGAAGACTCCAAGCGGGGTGCCTTACCCGCTTGCCATGGAGTCACTCTCTCAAAAGACGATTGCCCAAAGTCTGATATAGAGAGAGCTCGCATGAGCATTATTCCCTATGCTTCGGCTGTAGGATCGATAATGTATGCGATGTTATGTACACGCCCTGATGTTGCTTATGCACTTAGTGTAGTAAGCAGGTATCAATCTAACCCAGGGGAGAATCACTGGATTGCTGTAAAGAACATTCTTAAGTACTTACGAAGGACTAAAGAATTGTTCTTGGTGTATGGTAATGGGGATCTCCAAATGGAGGCCTTTACCGATTCGAGCTTCCAGAGTGACAAGGATGACAGCAAGTCTATCTCAGGGTTTGCATTTACCCTCAATGGAGGGACGGTGAGTTGGAAGAGTTCCAAACAGGATACCGTTGCAGACTCAACGATGGAAGCTGAATATATTGCTGCAAATGATGCTGCCAAGGAAGCTGTCTGGATGAGAAAATTCATCGCGGAGCTAGGAGTAGTTCCAACCATTATTGATCCAATACCTCTGTATTGTGACAATAATGGGGCTATGGCGTTGGCCAAAGAGCCCAGGTCCCATCAGAAGTCCAGACACATCCTGAGGAGATATCATGTGATCCGGGAGATAGTTGATCGCCGCGAGATCGAGATTAAGAGAGTAGACACAAAGGACAACGCTGCGGATCCATTCACCAAGGCCCTCCCTCAGCCGCAGCATGAGCGACTTTTTGAGATGTTAGGTATGAGATATGCCAATAACTGGCCTTAGTGCAAGTGGGAGATTGTTGGATATATGTATGCCCTAGAGGCCATTATGAGATAGTGTATGTACTGATGTGTATATATATATATTCGGGTGACAGTCTTGCTCAAAATGATAGTATGCTATCTGGTTTTACTTTATCATATGTTCACTTGATCATGTTTATATTCATTTGGTACATGTTGATAAAGCCCTAAGGATATTGGCTTAACTACTGGAATTATGATGCGGATCATACTAGTGGGACATCTGTAGTTTATAAGCATATCCTTGAAATGTTCCTAGTCGTAGGTATATCGAGACAGGGCATCGATATTCCAGCTTAGACTAGCGTATACCATTCTTGTTCCATATGATGGGCGATGGATGATCCCATATCCGTCTGGTGTGTTGACACCGAAGATAGTATACGGGTGCTCAGTGAGACTGGGTACACTGAACGGACTCACCGAGAACTCCTATATGGTATTATATCATACGTCGGATAGCAGTTCTCAGGTGACACTGGTACAGGTTAGTCTGTAGACCCGAGATCGTCATAGAGTCTTGTGTGTCCTCCCACTGTACTTTGATCTCCACCCTACTGCGGCTCTACTGAGTCGTACAAACAGGTGGATTTTGGGTATAGTCTCGAGGCATGTGGAGGCAGTGAGCGATAGGAGGGGTTTCGTCTCTCCCGGTATTGGGGGTTGATGCTGTACTGTGCACGATTGGCTATAACGGGAAGTCCCTAGCCAGGGCTGCTGAGATATTACTGATAAGTGTTATCAGTAAGTTTCTCGATCTGTTATAGACCATATACCGGCATGACTTATTGAGTTATTGGGGTCGACGATTCCATCCCTAGACTCGATATGCAGCATATCTGACGAAGAGACCGGACTGTACGGTTAGTGTTGCCAGATGGATTGACAGGAGTTTTGACAGGTTCGCTTGTTCTTATTCTGATCGCTCGATACCCAGGTGGCCGTTACGTTTAGCTGACCGCTTGCGGCTTGTAAGTGTTTGATATGATCATCATCTACTGCTGGCGTATTGACGAGTCTTAGAGTCCCACATAGAAGTTTCTCGGCTCTGGCGAAACGAAGTGGTGCACATATGAGATATGCGCGGAGCCTCGATTAAATACTAGTATATGATACTGTATTTAATATTAGTCGGGTCATATGAGATATGATGGATTTATTAAATCAAGTGTTGATTTAATATTGGCTTTTATATTATTTATTTAAATCCTTTTCTTATTTTAGATACATGGATGTATATGTACATGATGATGTGCACACATACATACATGCATGAAATGTATCATGGTTGATGATACAAAGAGGAAGGCAATATAAGAATCATATTGTAAACAAGATAATGTTTAGATTTTTCATTAAAGTTTAAAGGCAAAAGGAATGGTTAATGAGTCATTACTTCCACACTCATCTACACACTTCTTTAACTCAACCATAGTTTCCATTCCTTTTGCCATTTAACCTTAGATGAAATATCTAGATTTTTATTCTACTATGGTTAAAGTTATGATAAGATCTCTCACTCTCTCTCATTATCCTTTTACATTATCATTATCTTAGAAAAAGAAAAGTGTGAGAGTTCTTCTTCTTCCTCAAACCCTAGCTCTCTTTTAATAGTTAAAAAGAGTTAGAAAAAGAAAAGAAAAGGTAATAAATAAGAATATCAACCACTTCATCATCCTACACAACCTTAGCCATCTTGTGTAGGGTGTTGTGCTTCAAGGATTTCCAAAGATCGTAGGAAGCATCAAGCTTAGGGCAAAGCGCTTCGGGTGGATCGTCGTGGACGAGGAGTTGATCAAGTGGACCTTTGCAAAGCCTAGGAGTCTTCCAAAGTGAACTACAAAGGTTGTAGTTTCAACACTTAGCATAACTTAACTCTTAATCTTGATACTATTAATTGTTACTTCATAAATTCTAGTTCGATTCTTTGTTTAGTTTGCTTAGCACCTCAAAAATTTTATTGTTATAGCATGTATGATGCTTCTAAACCTTTATAGAGGTGTTAAGAAAACCCTACAATAGGTAAATGTCATAGACATAATTTCAAAAAGGTACATCTCACTCTATAAAAATGGACGTACAGATATATCAATTTGAAATTGGTGCATAGCAACGGATATTCAAAACCAAATATTCGCCGACCGGCAAACAACCCAGGTGGCTTCCTCAAATATCACCAATTACAACGAATCCGGATATAATGAGGATAGTCACCTAATTCCCAATAACTTACTCCCACTCATCATCTGTAAAAACCATAGAGATGTGAGAATCCAACCTGGTAAATACATACCCTGGAGCAAGTGTCTAATCGGGAAATCAGTTTTCTTTTAACAGTACACAGTTGAACTGAAACATTGAAATGTTTCGATGGGGTATCCTGGTATTCCTAGTAATGCCTCTTCCATTATCCAGATTCACAACTGTAACCGTATAATTCTTTGCCATCTTCCCAAATCCCTTTATATGTCTTTAGTCATTACCTTCTGTACACCCATTTAGGCCAAATGGTTTTCTTCCTTCCCTACCGTTCGGCACCAGCCTCTGATTTGGAAGAAGACTATCCAATAAGCATAATGGGTGTACTATCCAAATCCTAGGAGCACTCGCAATGCGAGAGAAGGTGAAGATAAAAGACAACCGAATAAACCTTATTCCTATTTCTCCTGGACCAGAATCCATCCCCGAACTGGAATAAGTTCCTTTCGAGTTCGTATATAACCATACGATGGAGTATCCAAATAAACTGTAGATCTTCGTAGTGATACGGAGTGTCCTGGAGAAATACAAAGGTGATTTAGGTTTGGCGAAGATATACTCGGTTTGGTCGTGAATAGCAGTCGCAATTTACTTTGCCCTCTTACTAATCCCTTGCTTTGTCTTAACTTAATACCTTCTGTACACCATCGTTATGCTAATTGGTTTTCTTCATTCCCCGCCGTTCGGCACCAGCCTAAGGTTTGGAAGAAGACTATCCAATTTGCATAATAGGTGTACTATCTCCTAAACCAAGGAGTACTCGCAACCTGAGAGAAGGTAAAAGGAAAAGACAACTGAATAGTCCTATTCGTTTTCTCCAGAACCGGAAACCATCCTCGAATAAATTCCTTCGAGTTCGTATCTAACCATACGATGGTTTTGTCCAATGGAAGTGGACGTTCGTAGTAATACGGGGTGTCCTGGAGAAAAGAGTAAAAGTAGGAGTGGCAATGAGGTTTGCAACTCTGACAATCCAAAAGCCAGTGTTAAGAAGGTTCGGTCAACTTGGTCACTGAGTCATAGTCTAGGGTCGGGTCAATGGTCGTTGCCAAAGATAGAGAGAAAAGAAACACTCAGCGTGCACTCTAACCTAGATCAGAATGGTTATCACTTTATCTAATCTGGAAACCTCCCACTGTACCGTCAAATTCTCCTCCAAACCTGAAAGAAGAATTAGTCGGGATCACCCGAGGAGTAAACCAACTCATCAGTGGGAATCGGGATCCAACTATCATCGCATGGTAACTTGACGGAATCCACTCAAGTCACCACACTCCAGAAGGTATGCGCATATCTGGCAAGTTTCAGTTCTTTTGAAACTCCCGATGTGATTTTTACCCCTAGGACCCAAGTGACCTTGACGAATAATCAACAAATCAAAAGGTCCTAGTCAAGTTCAACCCGTCATTATCTTGATTGCGTTAAACCCACCCGCACGACCCTTGACGAATAATCAACAAAGTCGTACGACTGTCCTAACCAATCCACATATCCATACGACAGAAAACATTACAGAGCTACCGCACACTATGCCTCGGCGAATATCAACGACAAACGTAGAGCGAATACTAAGCAATACTAATCTGAAATGACGGAGGGCTACGGCTGGTTTTTGGTGAAAAACCTTTAACGTAATGAACTTGATATCGTTGAAGGATTCGGATAACTTTTTATAAAAATATAGTGACGAAAACCTTTGCTAAAGAGGTCACTCCCGGTGAAGGGATCTCGGCTCTTTCCTCGTAGAATGAGGTGCAGGATATTCCAACTGAATACCACGATGAAAAGCAAAAGTAATTGGCTATAGTGAAGTTAATGCCCTGACGCAAACTTCTGTCCAAGGGGTCACTCCCGGTGAAGGGATCTCGGCCCTTGCCTCGTCGACTGAGGAGCAGGATATTCCAACTGAATACCACGATGCAAAACAAAAGTGAACGTCCTTGCAATAACAGCTTTTTGAAAAATGTTCCAACAACATCAGAATAGGTTTGTTTAGCTTGCATTGATCCGAATCAACGCAGTCCCATCAATTGATCACACCACAAAGAACGAAAATATACTGATGTACGTATATGCCATCCGCATTCGCCACTGGGTCCCGTCATTTCCCATTAGGTTAGCTAACTAACGACAGAGCGGGGACTGGACTAGCGCGGATGTAAAACATATACAACATCTACTAATATATATACCAATATATAATTTTCGCTCAAGGCGTGATAAAATGCAACATCACAGAAATATACAGCATCACAGAACAATACAGATATCTGGGATCCCCGGGTTTCACAGAGCCGCTGCTGAAACACGACGTTCCCCTGGTCGTGTGGATAGCCTGTGCAATGAAAACCTAGACCCCTACGAGCGCGGCAAGTCACCCGCCAAAACCTGAAGCGAGGCAGCCCCCTTCAGCACCGTGAATGGACCACCTAGCACTTCACGGAATCCGGTAACTTGGGCACCCCTCCTGGGTCAACCTGTACCCCCTACGAGTGCGGAAAATAGCCCGCCAATCCTAGAGTGAAGCCCCCTCCGTCTCAATGCCATGAGATGCGGGCCCATTGCCCTCTAGAACCCGGCTATCCGTGCACCCCTCCGCGGGGTAATCCTAGTACAGAAAGTAAAATATACATACAACGGGTACATCGACCGCAACCAGGTCGTGCCCCAAAAGAATAATACAAACATGCAGTGACGGCAGTCCATATGTCGGACGCTCGCCCTGCAATATCAAATGTACATATAAAACAAAACTGTACTAATATTGCATCCAGGCTATCCCCATGACCGATCCGCAACAACACAACATAAACACAGAACATCAACGTGAATGTCACGTTCGCAAATCCGTCTAACCGGGCTATAACAGTTAGACAGGATTTACCGATCGAGTGATATTCACGGTCGCGGATATAATGTAAATACTGTGAACTAGCATGTCTAAAATATCCAATTGAACAAATTTACCAAGTGGGCCCCAAAGCATTACTGTAGCACTTACAGAAAATCTGGGCCCAAAAATAATATTCCAAAAACCCTATTTTCTAGTGTAAGACAATCTGGAAAAATTTGGTGCAGTGAGGAGCCTAACTGGCGGCGGAACCGCGGCCAAAGCATGGCTTTGGCCGCGTTTCCGCGGTGAGATGATGGATTCAGGCGACCAAATTTTACCAGAATTCTTATACTTCCCTGCACATCATTCTGCAACCACCTGAAAAATTTTTAGAGTCCAAAAAAATTCGACAGAAACCTGATGCACACGGAATACGGTTTTTGGGATTTTTATCCGATCGGGTCTTTAAACATACTAGAGCAAGCTAGACAAGATTAATGGCATGGCTCTGATACCATGTTGCGCCACGGCAGCGCCCCGGCCGTCTATCCGATGCCAAAATGCGGAATCAAAATTTTCTTAACTTTCAAACTGGCGCTACCGTGGACAATAAACCCGGATCGTAACCATTAACGGATACTAGCTAACAAGAGAAAGGGTGAGAGATATACCGAGTGATCCGAGTCCTCCGGTCTTCTCGTCGTCGTCCCGATCTCCCGCGGAAACTCCGGTCGTCGCATCCTTGCCGGAAGGGCACCACATCGTCTGCATCTTTTACGGGCTCCCACCTCAATACCGAGGCAACTCGGGCGCGAAGTTGGCTAGCCGACGCGCCCAAGATTTGCTGTAGAAGTAGTGTAGAGTCTATGTCTCTTTGGAGTAGTGAAGTTGCCATTGGTGATGGAGGAATAAGGTTAAGGAAAAAATGGTGCTTTCATTTTTCCCAAAACTAGAAGAATGAGATGAAGAAATATGTGCCACACCAAAATGGAAACTCTCTCATCCTTAATCAAAAGTGGCCGGCCCTCTTCTTATGGAAATGGTGGAGGGAAAAGACCAAATGCAAGAAGGAAGGTGAGTGTAGGAAAAGGTGGAGGGTGACCACATCCAAAGCAAACCTCACATCATTAACCAAATCAATCTCTTCACAATAACCATCATGAATAAAGCAAGTGATGTAAAGAGAATAAAATGATGATGGTCATATCATAATCCCACATATGCAAGAAACCCCCTCCCCAAATGTAATTTGCAAAACTGCAAATTACCCCCTCCATCGGAAAAGTCCGGCCGGGAAAGAACAAAGGAAAACCGGCCGGAACGGAATGCAAACTGGCAACCTCAGAAAACTGATCCCGTAATAAATTACAGGAAAACCCCGATACTGTGCATACACACCCGCATCTGTATTCCGACCGGATACATATGCAATGAGACAAAATCTACACTGTACTAAACTAGGATCCGGCTTAAACCAAAGCCGGCTAGCAAAAACCGTTCGATCCTGATCCGTACAATACCGCACGTATCTGATCGAACCTTGCCATATATCCATACGTCCACTAGTACAAACCGTCCGATCCTGATCCGTGCAATACCGCACGTATCTGATCGGACCCTGCCATATCTCCATACGGCCTCTACAGCGTTTCGCCCGAAAGCTTGAGTAACTGAAAGTGTGGTGGACTCTAAAGACTCGTCAATACTATGGATGTGGATTTAATCACTAGCACGTCAGAGGTATAAGCCAATACGTGACGGGCCACCATCTATTGACCAAAAGGGACGTCGATGAGCGAACTCATCCTGACACCCTACTGAGCCTGTCAGTGACAATATCCGTACAGTCCGGTCCGTTCGTCTATGAGTATCGCATGGTGGGCCTAGGGGGTTAGTAAAAGTCAGACCCCCAAAAGCGGTCCAAGTCGTGTCGGAGTGTAGCACAGAACACCCTGAGATACTACTGGAATACCTACCAGTAAATCTCCTGCCTCGGCCGAGGGCTTTGTGTAATGGCTCTCCTAGACACAGCGCGACCTCACCCCCAATACCGGGAGAGACGGACCCCTGAAGATCCGCTCACTGCCTCCATGTGGCTCGGGACTGTACCCAACTAAAACCTGTTTGCACGACTCCTTTGAGCCGTGGTAGGGTAGTAATCAAAGTACAGTGGGAACTCACACGAGACAAATGACGATCCCCGGGTCGATGAACTAACCTGTACACATGTCACCAGGGAATTGCTATCTGACGTCAGGTATAAGACCAACTAGCATGTTCCCGGCGAGTCCTGTCCAGTGTACTCATAACCCAATGAGCACCTGTATACATCTTAGGTGAACCAACTGACACCAGTGGCTTGTGAGACCGGCCACCGCCCCTCGTCGGGGTCTCGACTGTATACACTAGTCTACTCTGGAGAATCGATGCCCAGTCTCGAAACTCCCACGACTAGGGACCTTTTAAGGATGTGCTTATAGACCACCAGCTCTCACGTATATGATCGCCATCATACTGCAGGCAGTCAAGCAAGAATCCTAGGGGCTCTATCAGCGTGTAATAGCGACTTGTAAGGTCACCTGAAGCAGTACACGATGATAAAGGTAAACCAGATAGCATACTATCATCTCGAGTAAGACTGTCCTCCTGGGATAGGTCCTCCCTCAATCATTGCAATCACGTGCCTGTGATCCAATAATTGACTCTGAGGGCACTATCTCCAACAATATCTATGGGGGAAGTCGGGTGGATGGCGTATAGCACCCCTGCAACCATTGATATTGATTATCGTTTGATTATTATATCTTGATAATGATATGCGACGGACATGATTGTAGGATTTGCAAACGATATTATGTTTGAAGTTGATGCTAATGAACAATTGACTTAGAAGAAAATGAAATGATAAGTACGATTTAAAAGAGAACAAGTGTGACGTTTATTTAATGATGCGAGATATTAATGTGATGAACGAGTATACGATGTGATATGATGACTTAGTATGATATGTTATTTTATGGATTCGAGTCGATATGAGATTGCTGATATCTTTGTAGGTCCCATGGTACGAGTTTGACATGGATGTGACCTGAGAGATAGGTATATATATTTATATGGATAATGATTGCATAATGAGTGATATGCCGTACGAGGCTTAGATCCGTACCCCCGATGTTGTATAGGTTGATAGAATCCCTATTTGTTAATGCCGCCGCACGTTAGATTACCGTACGCGATGAGTTTTATTGTTGATTTATCCATACCCCTGATTATAGGATGCCGTACGATGGATTGTACCGTACGTGTTGTTGTGAGGCTGGATGCCGATTGATAGATTCACCGACATGGTCTTGTTGATATGTATACCTTATAGCATTTGATTCACTATATGCATTGTGCTGCATTCATGCTATTCTCATTGCATTTCTTATACCTGTGCTAGTACACCTACACCATTATCGATGATGCGTATGTTACACTTACACAGATTGCCGGCTCACACACTTCATCATCGATAATTGCTATGTCATTTACATAGTAGAATTGCTACATCTGCTATGATATACTGCCATGTTCACATCACTATGCTAGGTTGCATGATATACTGACATGTACACCCACATACTCTGCTACAGCTACATGTACATCATGCCTACATACTGACGTGTACACCCACATATCTTGCTATAGTTGCATATACCCTAAGTGGTGTTGTATTGACATGGGATTTTGAGACATGAATTATTGTGTTATTGCGCTTATAAAATGCATCATACATACTTGCTTACATGTAGATACTTATATCTTGCTACAGTTACATGGACACTTCATATGATGCTGCACTTGTTTTTCGGAGAATTTAGGAACCGCATGATATATTTTAAAGCTGGATTCATTTAAAAGAGCGGTTTTCCCTTAATATGCTCATATTGTTGTTTTATGTTGCATATATCAGTTTTCATGGATTTACGTATTGAGATGTGGATTTCATGTGATTTATAGATTTGAGAACCGTGGGGGTATTTCAAGAAATTATGTGTTGTTTGAAAACCTGGTTTCTCTTGATATGATATTTCAGTGCGTCTACCATGTGATTTCTCGGTTCTGAGATTGACATGTGAAACCCGATTCGAGGAGCGGGAGGCACCGTCTGCGGGTACATGGTGGACCCGGTATGGTACCCCGGGGCGAGAGATGATATCGTGGTGTAGACGATGAGCCTGGCAGAGAGACCACTACCTACCGGTGATATTATTTGGACTCGGCGGATATCTGGGGGATACCGACCGGAGTCATATTCAGACATGCTACGTGGATTTCGGGTGTAGATGTGGACACTCAGGTTCCATGAGATGTACTGACAGCAGGGCCGGTCACGGTAACGGTGCCTGATAGACGAGGATTTACGTGTCGCTGCTGGACACGGGTTTCATGATGTTTCGAGTGGTCGACTTTAGACACTCCGGTTCCATGATTTGATGTGTCGTTGATGGGCACACATTCTTTGATATCCTCATATTTACCTGCATATACTTTTATGATATTTACATGCAGGAGTTGTTGTGTCAGTGGTTGACATGTGGACGAGATCCACTGCATACATGCATTGATTATATTGTTGGATGAGATCTACCTGCATACATGCATTGATTATATTGTTGGACGATATCCACTTGCTGTTAGGCATTTTTTATGTGTTGGCACATATGCAGATACAGTCACCCTAGATATCATAGTATTACCTTTATGATATAGTTGACCTAGGAATCGTTGTTTATTTCGATTTCTACCTGATGATGTTTTTCTATTCACGAGTTGGCAACTCACCCCGGTTGTGCCACAGTTCGTGCTGGTTGACCGCATGGATCAATTGCGGCATCGTTGGCACACAGCTGTTTTCGGATGACTTACTTGTGGTAGGTGGTACATGTTGGATCGTGCCCCTCTTGTATTCATTATTCATATTGTATCTAGTCACTCCATCAATTAAGAAACTAGAATTTGTGTATGTTGCAGACTTAGAAAGAGTTGTAGTTGCGAGACTTGAGCGATGGGTTTTGTATTCGCTTTTGGGGTTGATGTCTTGCTTTACTTTATTTCCTTTTGTGGATCTTCGCCGTTGGGCGTCGTATACTTTTTATTTATACTTGTGGTGGTTGTTCCGCCGTTGGGCGTGATTTGCTCCCGTTTGGGATGCTTTATTTATATTCTGTGTTGTACCCATTTTCGGGGTTAGTTTTTACAAAGGAGGTGCTGCCCAAATTTGAAGAGACAAAACATGATTTACTATACCTTTATTTCAAAGCTTCACCTCATTATTTCTTAAAAAGGTTTAGATTTCTGAGTTTCAGCTTACTTAAATTACGTTACGCCTGTGGACGTCGCGTGATTTAAGTGCTGGTCGCGAGCTAATATTTTGGGTCGTGACATTCGAGGAGGCGGATGATCCGTTTGCGGGTTCATGGTGGACCTGGTATTCACATGTCGGCTAGACGAAGCTAAAGAGTTCGAGCGAGTGTCAGAAACCCATTTTCCCAAGTTTAAACTGTTTAGAGGAACATGCAAGTGATTCTGTGGACCCTCTAGAAGAATGAAACCCTAACTCGACATGATGACCATGGAACCACTTTTGAATCTTAGGGTTTGCGGCAGTTTAGCGGTGCCATCAGTGAGGCTTGGGTTTGCCTTTCTACGGCTGGTCCAGAGGTACTGTGGTTTGTACCAGATATTTTTAGACTGTGCTCAGGTGTTGAGCTTTCGGGAAATTTTGGGACCTCGATGACACGATCGAAAAGTTTGACGTCGTTCGGATATCATATGATAAGAGATCAGCAAGCTGACCAGCTTCGGATAGAGGACCTCACCCATATGCGTTGTGAGTTGATCAAGAACGGATGAGTAATGAGTATTCCTCCGATGGTTGGGACGAGTTCCCGAAGACATGTTCGGCTAGAGATCTTCTACAGAGTGATGAAGATACCGAGTTCGTTACTTTGAGTACGTGTGAGAGACTCCGGATTGACCATGACCGAGAACATTTGCAGTACGCAGATAGTATGATGTGACGTCGAAGTGGACGATGATACAAATGCGTGGAACCTGAGGTTCGTGCGAGATGCTGACGAGCTGTTGTTACTCCCCATCAAGATTAGAGAGCTGATATGTATACAGAGGCGTTGGGATACGGCCAGTTCTCGAGGAAGTGTTGTACGGAAAGCGCAGATGTCCAGAAAACGAGAAAAGATTATGCAAGAGTACCAGCCTCCGTACAGTTCGGCATAGGCGAGTTTGGAAGAGACCTTGAGCAGGTTCCTTCCAGGACACTGCTGCGATGAGATTTGCACCGAGGATCAGTTGTGTCACGTGTATTCAGAAGGCTAGAGGCCGATGCCAGTGGCGTGCTGCTTTACGAGTGGTCGTGATAATTGGCCGAGAGATGACCGGAGAAGTGCCAGAGCGGAATCTGTTAGTGTATATATCCCAAGCTTCCATTAAGTAATATACAAGCTAGTATGATACAGTAATGGCCTCTAGGGCATATACACTAACAATCTCCCACTTGCACTAAGGCCATGTACTGGCGTATCGAAGACCTATCATCTTGATCAGCCGCTCGAACTGAGTCTAGGGTAGGGCCTTCGTGAGTGGATCTGCAGTGTTATCCTCCGAATTTACTCTCTTCACCTCGATCTCCCGGCGATCTGCGATCTCCCTGATCAGGTGGTACCGCCTCAAAATGTGCCTGGACTTTTGATGGGACCTGGGTTCCTTCGCTAAAGCTATAGCTCCATTGTTGTCACAATACAGCGGTATTGGGTCAACAATGGTAGGAACCACCTGAAGCTCCGTGAGGAACTTCTTCATCCAGACAGCTTCCTTTGCGGCATCGCAAGCAGCTATGTACTCCGCTTCCATAGTTGAGTCAGCAACGGTTTCCTGCTTGGAACTTTTCCAGCAAACCGCCCCTCCATTGAGGGTAAAGACATAACCCGACATGGACTTGGAGTCATCCTTGTCACTCTGTAAGCTGGAGTCAGCAAAGGCCTCGATCTGGAGGTCTTTACCGTCATACACCAAGAACATCTCCTTAGTCCTTCTCAGGTACTTGAGAATGTTATTTACTGCTATCCGGTGTTTCTCCCCTGGGTCCGACTGATACCGGCTTACAACGCTCAATGCGTATGCTACATCTGGTCTGGTACATAACATCGCATACATTATAGAGCCTACCGCAGATGCGTAGAGTATAGATGACATGCGAGCCCTTTCCAAATCAGTCTTGGGAGACATCTCTTTGGAGAGGGTGATTCCGTGACAAGCCGGTAGATTGCCGTGCTTAGAATCTTCTATACTGAATCGTTTTAGTATGGTGTCGATGTACCTGGACTATGAAAGTCCCAACATCCTCTTAAATCTGTCACGATAGATTTGGATCCCTAGAATGTAGTTGGCATCGCCCAGGTCCTTCATGGAGAACCTCTGTGACAAGAATCCTTTGAATGACTGTAGCATAGGAATATCATTTCTTATTAAGAGAATGTCATCCACGTACAAGACGAGGAATACCACAGTTCTCCCTACAATCTTACTGTAAATGCATGGTTCATCTGGATTTTTGATAAAGTCAAATTCCTTGACAGTATCATCAAAGCAGATGTTCCAACTCCGCGATGCCTGCTTCAGTCCATAGATGGACTTGAGCAACTTGCACACTTTACCGCTGCTCCCACTCTCAATGAATCCCTCTGGCTGATCTATATAGACACACTCTTCTAAATTTCCATTTAGGAAAGCCGTCTTTGTTAGTGTTTATGCCCTAGAAGGCCATTACTGTATCATACTAGTTTGTATATTACTTAATGGAAGCTTGGGATATTCACATGTATATAACAGTCTTGCTAAACATGGTAGTATGCTACTTGGTTTTTCTATCTTAATATGTGAGTGTACGTATTGATAGAGCTCTTAGGATCTTGCTTGTCTACCAGCGTTGTGATGGCAGTCACACTAGTGGGGGCTGGGTAGTCTACAAGCACATCCTTATTCTGGTCCCTGGTCGTTGGATTATCGAGACAGAGCATCGATACTCCGGAGTAGACTGGTGTGTACGCTTCTCATCCCAGTTAGGGACATGGTCTGTCCCACAGCTGTCAGTACGTCGTACTAGAGATAGTATACAGGTGCTCGTTAGGTTATGGGTACACCGGACAGGACTCACAGGGAACTGTTGGTTGGTTTTATACCAGTCGTCAGTGAACAGTTCCCAGGTGACATGAGTACAGCATAGTCCGCAGACTTGACACTGCTACTTCGCCTCAAGTGTGTCCCACTGTTCTTAGATTGCTACCCTACCACGGCTCAAAGGAGTCGTGCAAACAGGTAGCAGTTGGGTGCAGTCCCGAGCACTTGGAGGCAGTGGTGGTTAGAAAGGATTCGTCCCTCCCGGTATTGGGAGTAGATATCGCGCTGTGTCAGAGAGCCATTACGCAAAGTCCCTGGCCAGGGCAAGCGAGATTTGCTGGTAGGTTCCAGTAGTTTCTCAGGGTGTAATGGGCTTCCCTCCGACACGACTTATACCGCTATTAGGGGACTGACGCTTGCTGCCCCCTAGGCCCGATATGCGATAGTCTTGGACGAACGGACCGGACTGTATGGAGATTGTCACATCAGACTCAGTAGGAGTTCGGATGGGTTTTCTCATCGGCCTTCTTATCGACAACTACCTGGGGACCGTTACCTACAGCTAGTGCCGCTTGCGGTCTGTGGTTAAACCCACTGCCAGCGTAGTAGTCGAGTCTCTAGAGTCCCACACAGAGAGTTTCCTATTCCAGGCGAAACAATATAGAGGTCGTATGGTTTTACGACAAGGGTTCGGACGCATACGTGCGTTTACGCGTGTACGACTTTCGGACAGTTTTTACCAGTCGGCTTTGGTTTAAGCCAGTTACTGGTATCCGGTTATTAGATTTTTACAGTCTAAAGTTTTTCCGTATTTTTGCGGATTGGAGGGGCGTTCTCGTAATTGTGCGAGAAGCTTCTAGAAGATGGTGACTAAGGAGGTTTAGATGGAATATACTTTGGATAAGATTTGTGAGTCATGAGAGTGATTCATCATTGTCATTATTGCACCATAAATGATTAATGACTCATGCTTAATGAATCACCACTTAACATTTATGAAGCATGCTTATTCATCACATTTATTCATTTATTCTTTAATGAGAATGCTTCATAATATGTTATGATACTCACAATCTCATCTCATAATTTATTCTCACATTCTCTCTCCTCAAGCTCTCATCTTCAAACCCTAATCCTTACACCTCATGTGATGAGATCAAAGGATTAGAAAGACTAATCAATCCATAACCATCACTCTATTTCATTCTATCTTCTTTGATTAGCAATCCAAGAAGATTAGTTACCTCAAGTTAGAGGTTTAGTTTGGAGTTTTGCTCTCGGGTGGATCGTCTACTACCTAGAGAAGGCCGAGGAGAACAAGGAGATCGTAAAGACGAAGGACTGATTTCATTAGGTTTAATCCCTAAACACAATAGTTATGAAACTCTTTGTGTACGGTTATTTATAGTTTAGCTTCGATTCAAGCGGTTAGTCGATGTTCGTTCACTAAACAAGTTCGTTTTTGAAAATTCCGCCTCCCCACAAGTATTGGGGTGTACTACATCGACTTACAGTGGTATCAGAGCCTCGCTAAATAATAAATAACTTTATTGCAAATTTGAACGAATTTCGAACGGAAAAACGAAGCCGGAAAACCCTAAAACTGTCAAGTTTCTGTCGAATTTAAAATGATGTCCTAAAATTCTTCAGGTAAGTTCAGAGAGCTTGAAAAGACACCAGAAGAACACCCAAGAAATTTGAGCTCCTGGATCGACAACACGGCCGCGGAACCGCGGCGGATCGCACCGATCCGCCGCGCTTCCGCCGCCGAGTTGCCGAGTCAGGAACTCAAATTTCCTGTGCTGCTTCTCTGTGTTATTTGCGATTTTCTGGGATATTTAATATTTGCTCAGGTTTCAGTTTAACAGAGCAGTTTTTGGAGCAATATTAAAGATGTTTAATCGATCGAAATTGTACAGTATTTGCATATTGGATTATATCTGTGATTGTTTAATGTGTTCGTAAACCTCCCCTAACTGCTAGTATGTCAGTTGGCAGGGGGTTGCACATTTCTGAAATGGTTTTATCTGTTTGTGCATATGAACTATAATTGGACTGTTGTGGTGTATAGCCGGGGTTTAGCAATGGGTTATTATTTAATTCATTTTTTGTAAATGTAATTTGTTGTAATATTATTTTGCGGGGCACATCCAGGTTGCGGTTGTAGCCACCGATGTATTATTTCATTTTACTGTTTTTGCTCCTAGGACTGACCCAAGGTGGGGTACACAAACTGCCGGGTGGGTAGTTTGCCGTACCCGTAGGGGTCGAGGGTGGGGTAATGGCTATTCATCACAACTGTGTAATCTGTCTTTTCTTGCAGGCTCAAAAGAAATACAGATTGCTTGCAAATCCAATTAAGTTCATCTGTGTTCTGGAATGTATATCATTGCGTCAGACGAATGTAAAATATCTATATATATTGTAGCTATTTAGACGTCACTTATGTTTTACACCCGCGCTAGCCCAGCCCCCGCTCTGTCGTTAGTTAAGTAACCTAACGGGTAATGACGGGACCCCGTGGCGAATGCGGATGGCATAAGAGGACGTCATATTTTCGTTGTTTTCTGCAATGATAGGTTAATGATGGGACGCATTATCTATAATGCAAAGAAAAATAAACCAAAGTTTAAATCGTTGGAACAATTTAAAAGAAACCACTCGGTTAATTTTAAAAACAGATATTTTTAAATGCGGAGCTTTAACCACTCCTTTTAAAAGCTATCAGGTTCCTTCGGTTATATCAAGTTCACTACGTTCACGGTTTCGCCAAAACCAGTCGTAGCCCTCCGTCATTTCTTATGGATGGTCAGTAGTATTCAAGCTATGCTTGTTGGCTTTCGTCAAGGCATAGTGTTTGGTAGCTGCTGGGGTATTCATTTGTTGCATAGATAGATGAGTTGGTTTGGGACAGTCGTATAACCTTGTTGGCTTTCGTCAAGGGTATATACGGGTGGGTTCAAATTAACAAGATAATGATGGGCAGAACTTGACATGTGTTTTATGATTTGTTGGCTTTCGTCAAGGTCATAAGAAGATGGGGCAAAAATGTATATCGGTAATTTCTAAAGAAACTGAAATTTGCAAAGAGATGCATACCATTTTGAGTTTGATGAATGTTGGTAGCATTCCTACAACATTATCAGATGATGATATTTGGATCCCGATCCTACTGTGAGTATATGCTACTTATCAGGATATTCGTCACTTAACGATCAATGCTATAAACCTAGTAGGTGTCCAGAAAGGTGTCAGCGGGGTTACGCCCCCAGAGAAAAGAGGTTATTTAATTAAGGAACTTCGCGAAAGCGTTGGAAAACCTCCCTCGAAGTATCGACACTGGCCTGGCTGAACGGTTAAGCAAGTATTGTACGGTGAGAATAGTCCTGGCTAATTCTTCTTTTATGGTTTGAGGAAGGATTCGAGAAACAGTGGGAGCCATCCAGTTTAGATAAATTAAAAACCACTCTAAACTTGCAAGAGCATCATGCTAAAGTGTTTTCTTCTCTCTCTCTCATTGCAGCGACCTTGTGACCATGACTAGGTTACATCTAGATAACAAGATGACTGAATCTAACTTATTTGACTGGCAAAGGTCTGTCCAGATGACCATTGCCTATGACAAGCTGGACCACCCTATTACTACTCAAGATCCCACCGTCCCAGGTCCAGTTTCCACCGTCGCGGATATGGATATCCGTCAGACAAAGGAAAAGAATAAAGCGAAAGCCAAGTGCCTCGTGTTGGCTTCAGTTGATGGTAGATACCAGAAGCAGCACGAGAAGATGGACTCTGGTTCCATCTTTCTCCATAACAAAGATTTATATGGAGAGCAATCTCATATCGCAAGATATGAGGCCTCGAACGAATTGATTCAAGCGAGGTCGGCTGACGGGTCATCTGTAAGGGACGATGTCCTTACGATGACTAGCTATATTGATGAGCTCAAGGACCTGGAGACCACGTTGGGAAACAGGTCATATACTGACTTATTTCCACAGTCCCTACCCTCTACTTACACCCTGAAAGAAACCAGGGAGACACATGCTCTGCTTAATAGGGGACCTTCTTCCTCTTCATCCAAGGTGAAAGCAAAGGGTGAAAAGAAGAAGACCTCTACAAAGCCGATATACGGTGTCAGCAAAGTAGGAGGAAAGGGAAGAGAAACAGTTTCGGGACTTGGTATAGGTAAGGAGGGATATTCCTATTGTTATGGGAATGGACATTGGCAGAAGGATTGCAGGGCTTTGGAAGCCAGTAGCTAGGATTCGAAGCATGTTGTGGCTTCAGCCTCAAGTGTGTTTGTAATTGAGAACTGTTTGTCAATTAACTCTACTTCCTGGGTACTAGATATCGGAGCAGGATCTCATATCTGTAATTCGTTACATGCTTTGAGAAACCGTAAAGTTATAAGGATAGGTGATTTGTCTCTCAGAGTTGCAAACGGAATGAGCGTGGATGCTGAATCCGTGGGAGAATATCGCCTAGGTTTGACAAGTGGGCAGATATTGATTCTACGTAACTGTCTGTATGTACCTAGTTTGACTTGTAATATCATATCAGTGTCCTCACTTTCAAGAGAGGGATATGACTTTACATTCGTAAGCGATGTAGTTCACATCCACCTAAATCAAGTTCTGATTGGGTCCGGTACATTAGATGACAGTATATACGTATTGAATCAAGCTCAGGTTTTCAATGTCCAGAACACACTTAAAAGAAAGTCTCCAGAAGTGAATCAGGCTTTTCTATGGCATTGTAGACTAGGTCACATCAATGAAACACGGTTAACAAAGTTACATAGAAAAGGATATTTGAATCCGTTCGAATATCAATCTTATGCCACTTGTGAATCTTGTCTCATGGGAAAGATGAAAAAAACTCCGTTTTCTGGACAGGGAGTAAGAGCGAGCGAGCTCTTAGGACTCGTACACAGTGACGTGTGCGGTCCAATGTCTACACATGCGCGAGGTGGTTATTCCTACTTCATTACTTTTACGGATGATTTCTCTAGGTATGGACATATCTTCTTGATGAAGCATAAATCCGAGGCCTTTGAGAAATTCCAAAAATACAAGAATGAAGTGGAAAACCAAACAGGCAAAAGTATTAAGACACTGAGATCTGATCGAGGTGGTGAATACTTAAGTGCCGAGTTCCTGGGTTACTTAAAAGAGAAAGGAATTCTCTCTCAGCTTACTCCTCCATACACACCACAACACAACGGTGTATCGGAAAGGAGGAATCGAACCCTATTAGATATGGTTCGTTCCATGATGAGTAAGGCTGAGTTACCGCGATCATTCTGGGGTTATGCGCTAGAATCAGCAGCATATCTTTTGAACAAGGTTCCAACCAAGACTGTGCCTACCACGCCATATCAGATGTGGAGTGGGAAGAAACCCCATCTTCAGTACCTGAAGACATGGGGATGTCCAGCTTTTGTAAAAAAGCAGCATCCGGACAAGCTCGAGGCACGCTCAGTAGAGTGTAAGTTTGTGGGATATCCAAAGAATTCCATGGGATATTGCTTCTACTACGTAGAGGAACAAAAGGTTTTTGTTTCTCGTCATGCCCGCTTCTTAGAAACTGAATTTTTAGAAAATCAGAAGAGTGGGAGCGCAGTAGAACTGGAAGAAATTCCAGAACCACAAGCTGTTACTGAAAGTTTGGTGGAACAAGAAGTTTCAGAAGAAAGGGACATACCAGCGCCTATCCGCAGAACTAGTAGGCAGTCTCATCCGCCCGAGAAATACTACGGTTTTCTCATAGACGGGGATAGAGAAGATTGCGTCATTGATAATGACGACCCTACTAGCTTCCAGCAAGCCATTCAGAGCGGTGACTCGGTAAAATGGCTAGATGCAATGTGGACTGAAATGGAGTCCATGTACACCAACAAAGTATGGACTTTGGACACTGCTCCAGATGGGGTGAAACCCGTAGGATGCAAGTGGATCTTCAGAAAGAAGATTGGTGTAGATGGACAGGTTGAAACCTATAAGGCTAGACTTGTTGCAAAGGGTTTCCGTCAAAGACCTGGTTTGGACTATGACGAAACTTTTTCTCCTGTGGCTATGCTGAAATCCATTCGGGTCCTTCTTGCTATTGCTGCCTTCCACGATTATGAAATCTGGCAGATGGACGTAAAGACGGCCTTTCTAAATGGAAATTTAGAAGAGAGCGTCTATATGGATCAGCCAGAGGGATTCATTCAGAGTGGGAGCAGCGGTAAAGTATGCAAGCTGCTTAAATCCATTTATGGACTAAAGCAGGCATCGCGGAGTTGGAACATCTGTTTTGATGATACTGTCAAAGAATTCGACTTTATCAAAAATCCAGATGAACCATGCATATACAGTAAGATTGTAGGGAGAGTTGTTGTATTCCTCGTCTTGTACGTGAATGACATTCTCCTAATAGGAAATGATATTCCTATGCTACAGTCAGTCAAAAGATTCTTGTCACAGAAATTCTCCATGAAGGACCTGGGTGATGCCACCTACATTCTGGGGATCCAGATCTATCGTGATAGATCAAAGAGGATGTTGGGACTTTCACAGTCCAGGTACATAGACACCATATTGAAAAGATTCAGTATGGAAGATTCTAAGCGCGGTAACCTACCGGCTTGTCACGGAATCACCCTCTCCAAAGAGATGTCTCCCAATACTGATTTGGAAAGGGAACGCATGTCGATTATACCCTACGCTTCTGCGGTAGGCTCTATAATGTATGCGATGTTATGTACCAGACCAGATGTAGCATACGCATTGAGCGTTGTAAGCCGGTATCAGGCAAACCCAGGGGAGAATCACTGGATAGCAGTAAAGAACATTCTCAAGTACCTGAGGAGGACTAAGGAGATGTTCTTGGTTTACGGCGGAAAGGACCTCAAGATGGAGGCCTATGCTGATTCCGGCTTCCAGAGTGACAAGGATGACTCCAAGTCCATGTCGGGTTATGTCTTTACCCTCAATGGAGGGGCGGTCTGTTGGAAGAGTTCCAAGCAGGACACCGTTGCTGACTCAACGATGGAAGCGGAGTACATAGCTGCTTGCGATGCCGCAAAAGAAGCTGTCTGGATGAAGAAGTTCCTCACAGAACTTCAGGTGGTTCCTACCAGTGTTGGTCCAATACCTCTGTATTGCGACAACAACGGCGCTATAGCTTTAGCGAAGGAACCCAGGTCCCATCAGAAGTCCAGACACATCTTAAGGCGGTATCACCTGATCAGGGAGATCGTAGATCGCCGGGAGATCGAGGTAAAGAGAGTAAATACGGAGGATAACATTGCAGATCCATTCACTAAGGCCCTACCTCAGATTCAGTTCGAGAGGCTACTCGAGATCATCGGTCTTCGATACGCCAGTACATGGCCCTAGTGCAAGTGGGAGATTGTTAGTGTTTATGCCCTAGAAGGCCATTACTGTATCATACTAGTTTGTATATTACTTAATGGAAGCTTGGGATATTCACATGTATATAACAGTCTTGCTAAACATGGTAGTATGCTACTTGGTTTTTCTATCTTAATATGCGAGTGTACGTATTGATAGAGCTCTTAGGATCTTGCTTGTCTACCAGCGTTGTGATGGCAGTCACACTAGTAGGGGCTGGGTAGTCTACAAGCACATCCTTATTCTGGTCCCTGGTCGTTGGATTATCGAGACAGAGCATCGATACTCCGGAGTAGACTGGTGTGTACGCTTCTCATCCCAGTTGGGGAGATGGTCTGTCCCACAGCCGTTAGTACGTCGTACTGGAGATAGTATACATGTGCTCGTTAGGTTACGGGTACACCGGACAGGACTCACAGGGAACTGTTGGTTGGTTTTATACCAGTCGTCAGTGAACAGTTCCCAGGTGACATGAGTACAGCATAGTCCGCAGACTTGATACTGCTACTTCGCCTCAAGTGTGTCCCACTGTTCTTAGATTGCTACCCTACCACGGCTCAAAGGAGTCGTGCAAACAGGTAGCAGTTGGGTGCAGTCCCGAGCACTTAGAGGCAGTGGCGGTTAGACAGGATTCGTCCCTCCCGGTATTGGGAGTAGATATCGCCGTGTGTCAGAGAGCCATTACGCAAAGTCCCTGGCCAGGGCAAGCGAGATTTGCTGGTAGGTTCCAGTAGTTTCTCAGGGTGTAATGGGCTTCCCTCCGACACGACTTATACCGCTATTAGGGGACTGACGCTTGCCGCCCCCCTAGGCCCGATATGCGATAGTCTTGGACGAACGGACCGGACTGTATGGAGATTGTCACATCAGACTCAGTAGGAGTTCGGATGGGTTTTCTCATCGGCCTTCTTATCGACAACTACCTGGGGACCGTTACGTACAGCTAGTGCCGCTTGCGGTCTGTGGTTAAACCCACTGCCAGCGTAGTAGTCGAGTCTCTAGAGTCCCACACAGAGAGTTTCCTATTCCAGGCGAAACGATATAGAGGTCGTATGGTTTTACGACAAGGGTTCGGACGCATACGTGCGTTTACGCGCGTACGACTTTCGGACAGTTTTTACCAGTCGGCTTTAGTTTAAGCCAGTTACTGGTATCCGGTTATTGGATTTTTACAGTCTAAAGTTTTTTCGTATTTTTGCGGATTGGAGGGGCGTTCTCGTAATTGTGCGAGAAGCTTTTAGAAGATGGTGACTAAGGAGGTTTAGATGGCATATACTTTGGATAAGATTTGTGAGTCATGAGAGTGATTCATCATTGTCATTATTGCACCATAAATGATTAATGACTCATGCTTAATGAATCACCACTTAGCATTTATGAAGCATGCTTATTCATCACATTTATTCATTTATTCTTTAATGAGAATGCTTCATAATATGTTATGATACTCACAATCTCATCTCATAATTTATTCTCACATTCTCTCTCCTCAAGCTCTCATCTTCAAACCCTAATCCTTACACCTCATGTGATGAGATCAAAGGATTAGAAAGACTAATCAATCCATAACCATCACTCTATTTCATTCTATCTTCTTTGATTAGCAATCCAAGAAGATTAGTTACCTCAAGTTAGAGGTTTAGTTTGGAGTTTTGCTCTCGGGTGGATCGTCTACTACCTAGAGAAGGCCGAGGAGAACAAGGAGATCGTAAAGACGAAGGACTGGTTTCATTAGGTATAATCCCTAAACACAATAGTTATGAAACTCTTTGTGTACGGTTATTTATAGTTTAGCTTCGATTCAAGCGGTTAGTCGATGTTCGTTCACTAAACAAGTTCGTTTTTGAAAATTCCGCCTCCCCACAAGTATTGGGGTGTACTACATCGACTTACAGTCTTTACGTCCATCTGCCAGATCTCATAATCGTGGAAGGCAGCAATGGCAAGAAGGATTCGAATGGATTTGAGCATAGCCACTGGAGAAAAGGTCTCGTCATAATCCAAACCAGGTCGTTGACGAAAACCCTTTGCTACAAGTCTAGCTTTATAGGTTTCAACCTGCCCATCTGTTAGTTATATGTATGCCCTAGAGGCCATTACTATACATAGGATGTATATTGTAGTAGATGCTTGGACATATATAGGGAGGACTTTCTTGCCCGACATGATAGTATGCTATCTGGTTGCTCTTTACATTAACGTGTACACTGATTGTCTCTCTGTTACATGTTGGTAAAGCCCTTAGGATGTGTACTTGACTACCTGGACTATGATGCGGATCATACTGTTAGTGTATATACCCTAGAGGCCATTACTGTATCATACTAGTATGTATATTACTTAATGGAAGCTTGGGATATTCACCTTGTATATACAATCTTGCTCAAAATAGTAGTATGCTACTTGGTTTATTTCTACTTCAATGTGTACATGTGTTTATTTTTGTATATCGCCTATACACATTAGTGGAGCCCTTAGGATCTTTGCTTGATTACCAGCGATGTGATGGCCGTCACACTAGTGGGGCTGGGTAATCTATAAGCACATCCTTATGCAGGTCCCTGGTCGCAGGACTATCGAGACAGGGCATCGATACTCCGGAGTAGACCAGCGCATGCGCTTCTCATCCCAGTGTGGGAGACGGTCTGTCCCACAGCCGTCAGTACGTCGTACTTGAGATAGTATGCGGGTGCTCGTTAGGTTACGGGTACACTGGACATGACTCGTCGGGAACTGACTAGTTGGTATTATACCTATCGTCAGTTATCAGTTCCCAGGTGACATGAGTACAGCTTAGTCCGCTGACTTGACACTGTCACTTCGCCTCGGGTGTGTTCCCACTGTACTTTGATCACTACCCTACCACGGCTCAAAGGAGTCGTGCAAACAGGTGGTGGTTGGGTGCAGTCCCGAAGCACTTGGAGGCAGTGACGGTTAGACAGGATTCGTCTCTCCCGGTATTGGGGGTTGACATCGCGCTGTGTCTAGGAGAGCCATTACACGAGTAGTCCCTGGCCAGGGCAAACGAGATATACTGGTAGGTTTCCAGTGTTATCTCAGGGTGTTTTGGGCTTCGCTCCGGCACGACTTGTACCGCTATTGGGGGACTGACGGTTACCGCCCCCTAGGCCCGCCATGCGATGTATCAGACGAACAGACCGGACTGTACGGAGAATGTCACACTCAGGCTCAGTAGGAGTTCAGATGGGTTTCGCCTCGTCGGTCTTCTTGTCGGCATTACCTGGGGACCGTTACGCACAGCTAGTGCCGCTTGCGGTCTGTGGTTAAACCCACTGCCAGCGTAGTGTCGAGTCTTTAGAGTCCCACACAGAAAGCTTTTCGCCTTTAGGCAAAAGAGTAGAGGTCGCATGGTATTGCGACAGGTCGCATGGTTTTGCGACAGGGTGCGGTCACATCCGTGCACTTGTGCACGTACAGTGTCCGGACAGTTTACACTAGCGGGCTTTGGTTTAAGCCAGATCCTAGTGTACCTTATGGGATTGGATTTATCCAGTTTGCATTCGTGTTCCTCGGAACGCGGATGCGGGTGTGTATACACAGTTGACAGGGAGGCACAGACAGCGGATTCTCATTAGGGTTGTTGACAGTTGACCGTTGACTTTTTGACTTTTTGCTCAACCCTAATGAGAATATGATATGTGATTAACTATTATATTAATTAAGTATTATGGTGACTTGGTTGTTGACTTTTGTTGACTTGTTGACTTTTGTTGACTTGTTGACTTTTGTTGACCGGTTGACTAGGCTTGACTAGTTGACCATCATGATAACCATGGCTATCATTTCATGCCAAAGACTTTTACTTGCTTCTTCATTTGAGTAAAATGAGTGCATGACATGATAAGGTTATGGTTGCTTCAACCATCACATAAGACTTTTATTGATATGATGAGTTATGATTACATGGGATTATGAGAGGGTGAGAGACAAAAGAGAGCCTCATTCTTTCTTGCTCATTCTCTCTCTTGTTCTTGAGCTCTCCATTTTTGCTCTCACCCTCTTGCTCTTGCTCCCTCTCTTTAATCTATGGTTCTCTTGTCTCATGAGTTGAGAATCAAGAACCATAGATAAAATCCCATTCTATTTCTTCTCTACTCATTCTAGTTCACTAGGTTTGGCAAACCAAGTGAACTAGTTTTCTTCAAAGAACGAAGAAGGAGCTAAAGGTTGGAGCTTTCATGTGGATCTATCTTCGGCGTACGGAGACGACGAGAAGAAGCCATCGGACCACCATCGGAGCTTGAAGAAGAAGGAGTTCAAGACAAACTAGGTATAACCCCCTAACCGAGTAGCTAGAAACTCATAGTTAGGATGTTAGATAGATGTTTAATCAAGATCCGGGTTATAGGTCCATGTTACCACCTCCGTAAAAATTGTTATTTACCAAATTCCGCATTCCCGAAAGTACCGGGAGAGGTAGCATGGACTTACAGTGGTATCAGAGCCTAGTTAAACTCTATCTAGCATGTTAGCAAGTAACTAGAAGATCGATCAACGAAAAAGTCCCGAAACGAACCCCAAGAATTTCAAGTTTCTGTCGAATTTTTTACTGTTCAAAAGTTGATTATTTTAACACCTAAAATCGGCTCAGGCTTTTCTGTGAATAACCACCAAAGATGGACCCACGACCAAGTCAAAGCGCCGCGGAAGCGCGGCGGGAGCACGCTCCCGCCGCGGATCCGCGGCCGAGTTGACTCGGCCGTGGTCAATCTTTGGTGCAGTGTTATTCTGGGGGTATTTGGGGATTTTTGGAATATATATTTTCTGCCCAGATTTTCCAGAACGAAAATTTCCTTTTTGGGGTCCCCAAAATCCGTATTTTTGATCGAACTTCTAAAAGACTTAAGCTAACTGGTTTTCTGTAATGTGATATTTGTATTGAACGTCTACTAATCGCTATATGTCGATTAGTGGGGGTTATACAAATCTGTGATCTGTAATGTGCTGGAATGTGTATATAAATATGTTGGATTGTCGCGGGTGAATAGCCGGGGGTTGTGAGACGAGAGTTTTCTTTTCTTGCAATTCATGTAAATTTGTAAATTGATGTAATAATTATTTGTATGGCCGCACAACCGGGTCGGGGTTGTAGCCGTCATTGTATAATTTCTTTTTACTGTTTTTGCTCCTAGGATAGACCCATGGAGGGGTGCACAAACTACCGGGTATGCCGAAGTGTCGAGTGGCCTACTCATGGAGATGAGGGAGGTTGCTACGCTTCGGGTACTTGGCGGGTAGTTTGCCGCACCCGTAGGGGTCTTGGGTGGGGTATTGGCTATTCACCGCGACCGTGTAATCTGTTTTTGTTACAGGCTCGTACAAATTACAGATTCCTAGTATATCCAATGTATTTATCTGTGATCTGAAATGTTTATCATTGCAGTATATCTATATATGATATTATTTAGGCGTTGCTTATGTTTTACAGACGCGCTAGCCCAGCCCCCGCTCTGTCGTTAGTTAAGTAACCTAACGGGTAATGACGGGGCCCAGTGGCGAATGCGAATGACATAAGCGTACGTCATATTTTGGTTGTTTTCTGCAATGGTAGGATTAAATGATGGGACGCATTAAAAGAACTAATGCAAGAATATCACGCATTAAAAGAACTAATGCAAGATAATAAACCAAGTTAAAGTCGTTGGAACACTTTCGAAAAACCACTCGGTTCTTTTCAAAACAAACTTTTAAAATACGGAGTTTGAGCCACTCCTTTTAAAAGCTATCTCGTTCCATCGACCAAATCAAGTTCACTACGTTCACGGTTTTGCCAAAACCATTCGTAGCCCTCCGTCGTTTCGTATAAATATTCAATAGTATTCAAGCTGTGTTTGTTGACCTTCGTCAAGGCATAGTGATTGGTAGCTGTTGGGTATTCATATGTAGCGTAGATAGATGCGTTGGTATGGGACACTCGCATTACCTTGTTGACCTTCGTCAAGGGTATATACGGGTGGATTCAAATTAACCTGGATAATGACGGGCAGAACTTGACATGTGACTTATGATTTGTTGACCTTCGTCAAGGTCATAAGAGCATGGGGCAAAAATCCACATCGGGAGTTTCATAAGTACTGAAACTTGCTAGATTTGCATACCATTTGGAGTGTGATGATTCTGGTAGGATTCTTTCAGTTTCGTCACGCGATGATATTTGGATCCCGATCCTACTGTGAGTATATGCTACTCCTCGGGAAATTTCTCGCTAAACGATCAATGCTATAAATCTAGTAGGTGCCTAGAAAGGTGTTAGCGGGGCTACGCCCCCAGGGAAAAGAGGTTCTTTAATTAAGGAACTTCGCGAAAGCGTTGGAAAACCTCCCTCGAAGTACCGACACCAGCCTGGCCGAACGGTTAAGCAAGTATTGTGCGGTGGGATTGATCCCGACTAATTCTTCCTTTATGGTTTGAGGAGGGATTCGAGAAACAGTGGGAGCCATCCTGTTTAGACAAATTAAAAACCACTCTAAACTTGCAAGAGCATCATGCTGAGTGTTTTCCTCTTCTCTCCAAATTGCAGCGACCAATCAACATGACTGGACTTAAGTTATTCCTAGATAAAAACAAACTGACAGGGCCAAACTACAAAGATTGGCTCAGGAATGTCAAGATAGCAATCACTTATGACAAGCTGGGGTATCTTCTTACCACCAAAGCTCCCCCTATCCCTGGTCCAACTTCCAGTGTCGCGGATAAGGAAATCCGCAAGACTTGGGAGATTGATAGCGCGAAGGCCAAGTGCCTCCTGCTTGCCTCGATGGACAACGAACATCAGAGGAGGCATGAGAATATGGACATGGAATCCATATTGCTCCATACAAAAGAACTGTATGGAGAGCAATCTCGTATCGCAAGATACGAAGCGTCGAAAAGGTTATTTTCGACAAGAATGGCCGTCGGATCATCAGTAGCCGAGCACGTGCTAAAGATGATCGGTTACATTGAGGAGCTCGCTGACCTAGGGATCACATTGGAGAGTGAGCTATATACGGATATAGTTCTCCAGTCCCTTCCTTCCACTTACGCCCAGTTTATACTGAACTTCAACCTACAAGAAAAAGAGGTTGAACTTTCAGAGCTCCTCAACATGCTGAGGAGCGCAGAGGGCACCCTACATAAAGGTAGGGATACATCCACTTTGTTTGTAGGAGGATCATCTTCTTCTAGGTCCAAGGCGAAAGCCAAGGGAAAGAAGAAGAAGGCCCCCGCCAAACCAAGGGGCGGTGTTAGTAAAGTGGATACGAAGGGAAAAGCAAAAGCAACAAAGTTAGCGGGAAAGCTTGTGGATAAGGAAGAATGCTTCTATTGTCATAAGAAAGGACACTGGAAGAATGATTGCAGGGCCTGGAAGGCCAGAACACAGGAATTGAAGCAGGTTGCAGCTTCAGCTTCAGGTGTGTATGTTATTGAAAACTGTCTTTCAATAAACTCTACTTCCTGGGTATTGGATACCGGATCAGGATCTCATATCTGTAATTCTTTGCAGGCGTTGAGAAACCGTAGTGTTTTGAAAGCAGGTGACATGACCCTCAGAGTTGCGAACGGAGCTAGCATGGATGCTAAAGCCGTGGGGGACTATCACCTGGGAATGTCAGATGGACATGTTTTGGTTTTGCGTAATTGCTTTTTTGTACCCAACGCAACATGTAATATCATTTCTGTATCTTTAGTTTCTAAAGAAGGTTATGAATTTGCGTTTGTAAGTAATGTTGTAAACATTCACCTTAATCAAGTTTTGATTAGGTCAGGTACTTTGAGTAATGGTATATACGTGTTAAACCAACCACAGATTTTTAATGTCCAGAATACACACAAAAGAAAGTCTCCAGAAATAAATCAGACTTTCTTATGGCATTGTAGATTGGGTCACATCAATGAGAGAAGGTTGACGAAGTTACATACAGAAGGGTATTTGAATGCGTTCGAATATCAGTCGTATGCCACTTGTCAATCCTGTCTCAAAGGAAAGATGACAAAGACTCCGTTTACTGGACATGGAGTAAGAGCGAGCGAGCTCTTGGGACTCGTACATAGTGACGTGTGCGGTCCAATGTCTACACATGCCCGAAGCGGACATTCTTACTTCATTACTTTTACGGATGACTTCTCAAGGTACGGTTATGTCTTCTTAATGAAACATAAGTCCGACGCCTTTGGAAAATTCCAGGAGTATAAGAATGAAGTAGAGAAACAGACCGGCAAAAGTATTAAGATTCTAAGATCGGATCGAGGTGGAGAATACTTAAGTGCCGAATTCCTGAATTACTTAAAAGAGAATGGTATTCTCTCTCAGCTTACTCCTCCATACACTCCGCAACATAACGGTGTATCGGAGAGACGGAACCGAACCCTATTGGATATGGTTCGGTCCATGATGAGTAACGCTGAGTTACCGCGATCATTCTGGGGATATGCGCTAGAAGCAGCGGCGTATCTCTTGAACAAGGCTCCCACCAAGACTGTGCCTACCACCCCATATGAGATGTGGACTGGGAAGAAACCCTGTCTTAAGTATCTTAAGGTATGGGGATGTCCAGCTTTTGTAAAAAAGCAGCATGCGGACAAACTTGAGGCACGTTCAGTACAGTGTAAGTTTGTGGGATACCCAAGGAACTCCAGGGGGTATCTTTTCTATTCCGCTGAGGAACAAAAGGTTTTTGTTTCTCAGCATGCCCGCTTCTTGGAAACTGAGTTTTTGGAAACCCAGATAAGTGGGAGCACAATAGAACTGGAAGAAGTTCCAGAACCACAGACTGTTACTGAAAGCTTAGTGGAACTAGAGGGTTCAACAGGACAGGACATTCCTACGCCGCTCCGCAGGAGTAGTAGGCAGACTCATCCGCCCGAGAGATACTGCGGTTTTCTCGTAGACGGGGATAGAGAGGATTGCATCATAGACTATGATGAGCCTACTAGCTTCCAGCAGGCCGTTCAGAGCGTTGACTCAGTGAAATGGCTGGATGCAATGCGGACCGAAATGGAGTCCATCTACACCAACAAGGTTTGGACGTTGGACATTGCTCCAGACGGGGTAAAACCCGTAGGATGCAAGTGGATCTTCAAAAGGAAGATTGGTGTAGATGGACAGGTTGAGACCTATAAAGCTAGGCTGGTAGCAAAGGGTTTTCATCAAAGACCTGGCTTGGACTATGACGAAACCTTCTCTCCAGTAGCCATGCTGAAATCCATTCGGATCCTTCTTGCCATTGCTGCTTTCCACGATTATGAGATTTGGCAAATGGACGTAAAGACAGCTTTTCTAAATGGAAATTTAGAGGAATGTGTCTATATGGACCAGCCAGAGGGTTTCATTCAGAGTGGAAGCAGCGGAAAGGTGTGCAAGTTGCTTAAGTCCATCTATGGACTAAAGCAGGCATCGCGGAGTTGGAACATCTGCTTTGATAAGACGGTCAAAGAATTTGGCTTTATCAAAAATCCAGATGAACCATGCATCTATAGTAGATTTGTAGCGAGAACTGTAGTATTCCTCGTTTTATACGTGGATGACATTCTCTTAATAGGAAATGACATTCCTATGCTACATTCTGTCAAGGGGTTCTTGTTACACAGGTTCTCCATGAAAGACCTGGGTGATGCCTCGTACATTCTGGGTATCCGGATCTACCGTGACAGATCCAAGAGGATATTAGGACTTTCACAGTCCAGGTACATCGACACCATACTGAAGAGATTCAGTATGGAAGATTCCAAGCGCGGTAACCTACCGGCTTGTCACGGGATCACCCTCTCTAAAGAGATGTCTCCCAAGACTGATTTGGAGAGGGATCGCATGTCTATTATACCCTACGCTTCTGCGGTAGGCTCTATAATGTATGCGATGTTGTGTACCAGACCGGATGTAGCTTATGCACTGAGTGTGGTAAGCCGGTATCAGTCAAACCCTGGGGAGAAACACTGGAAAGCGGTAAAGAACATTCTCAAGTATCTGAGAAGGACTAAGGAGATGTTCTTGGTGTATGGCGGAAAAGACCTCCAGATCGAGGCCTTTGCTGACTCCAGCTTCCAGAGTGACAATGATGATTCCAAGTCCATGTCGGGTTTTGTCTTTACCCTCAATGGAGGGACGGTGTGTTGGAAGAGTTCCAAACAGGAAACCGTTGCAGACTCGACGATGGAAGCGGAATACATCGCTGCATCTGATGCCGTAAAAGAAGCTGTCTGGATGAGGAAGTTCTTGAAAGAACTTCAGGTGGTTCCGTCCATTGTTGATCCAATACCTCTGTATTGCGACAACAACGGGGCTATAGCTTTAGCGAAGGAACCCAGGTCCCATCAGAGATCCAGGCACATCTTGAGGCGGTATCACCTGATCAGGGAGATCGTGGATCGCCAGGAGATCGAGGTTCGGAGAGTCGCTTCAGAAGACAACACTGCAGATCCATTCACCAAGGCCCTACCCCAGACTCAGTTCGAGCGGCTGATCGAGATGATAGTTCTTCGATACGCTAGTACATGGCCTTAGTGCAAGTGGGAGATTGTTAGTGTATATACCCTAGAAGCCATTACTGTATCATACTAGTATGTATATTACTTAATGGAAGCTTGGGATATTCACCTTGTATATACAATCTTGCTCAAAATAGTAGTATGCTACTTGGTTTATTTCTACTTCAATGTGTACATGTGTTTATTTTTGTATATCGCCTATACACATTAGTGGAGCCCTTAGGATTTTTGCTTGATTACCAGCGATGTGATGGCCGTCACACTAGTGGGGCGGGGTAATCTATAAGCACATCCTTATGCAGGTCCCTGGTCGCAGGACTATCGAGACAGGGCATCGATACTCCGGAGTAGACCAGCGCATGCGCTTCTCATCCCAGTGTGGGAGACGGTCTGTCCCACAGCCGTCAGTACGTCGTACTTGAGATAGTATGCGGGTGCTCGTTAGGTTACGGGTACACTGGACAGGACTCGTCGGGAACTGACTAGTTGGTATTATACCTATCGTCAGTTATCAGTTCCCAGGTGACATGAGTACAGCTTAGTCTGCTGACTTGACACTGTCACTTCGCCTCGGGTGTGTTCCCACTGTACTTTGATCACTACCCTACCACGGCTCAAAGGAGTCGTGCAAACAGGTGGTGGTTGGGTGCAGTCCCGAAGCACTTGGAGGCAGTGACGGTTAGACAGGATTCGTCTCTCCCGGTATTGGGGGTTGACATCGCGCTGTGTCTAGGAGAGCCATTACACGAGTAGTCCCTGGCCAGGGCAAACGAGATATACTGGTAGGTTTCCAGTGTTATCTCAGGGTGTTTCGGGCTTCGCTCCGGCACGACTTGTACCGCTATTGGGGGACTGACGATTACCGCCCCTAGGCCCGCCATGCGATGTATCAGACGAACAGACCGGACTGTACGGAGAATGTCACACTCAGGCTCAGTAGGAGTTCAGATGGGTTTCGCCTCGTCGGTCTTCTTGTCGGCATTACCTGGGGACCGTTACGCACAGCTAGTGCCGCTTGCGGTCTGTGGTTAAACCCACTGCCAGCGTAGTGTCGAGTCTTTAGAGTCCCATACAGAAAGCTTTTCGCCTTTAGGCAAAAGAGTAGAGGTCGCATGGTATTGCGACAGGTCGCATGGTTTTGCGACAGGGTGCGGTCACATCCGTGCACTTGTGCACGTACAGTGTCCGGACAGTTTACACTAGCGGGCTTTGGTTTAAGCCAGATCCTAGTGTACCTTATGGGATTGGATTTATCCAGTTTGCATTCGTGTTCCTCGGAACGCGGATGCAGGTGTGTATACACAGTTGACAGGGAGGCACAGACAGCGGATTCTCATTAGGGTTGTTGACAGTTGACCGTTGACTTTTTGACTTTTTGCTCAACCCTAATGAGAATATGATATGTGATTAACTATTATATTAATTAAGTATTATGGTGACTTGGTTGTTGACTTTTGTTGACTTTGTTGACTTGTTGACTTTTGTTGACTTGTTGACTTTGTTGACCGGTTGACTAGGCTTGACTAGTTGACCATCATGATAACCATGGCTATCATTTCATGCCAAAGACTTTTACTTGCTTCTTCATTTGAGTAAAATGAGTGCATGACATGATAAGGTTATGGTTGCTTCAACCATCACATAAGACTTTTATTGATATGATGAGTTATGATTACATGGGATTATGAGAGGGTGAGAGACAAAAGAGAGCCTCATTCTTTCTTGCTCATTCTCTCTCTTGTTCTTGAGCTCTCCATTTTTGCTCTCACCCTCTTGCTCTTGCTCCCTCTCTTTAATCTATGGTTCTCTTGTCTCATAAGTTGAGAATCAAGAACCATAGATAAAATCCCATTCTATTTCTTCTCTACTCATTCTAGTTCACTAGGTTTGGCAAACCAAGTGAACTAGTTTTCTTCAAAGAACGAAGAAGGAGCTAAAGGTTGGAGCTTTCAGGTGGATCTATCTTCGGCGTACGGAGACGACGAGAAGAAGACATCGGACCACCATCGGAGCTTGAAGAAGAAGGAGTTCAAGACAAACTAGGTATAACCCCCTAACCGAGTAGCTAGAAACTCATAGTTAGGATGTTAGATAGATGTTTAACCAAGATCCGGGTTATAGGTCCATGTTACCACCTCCGTAAAAATTGTTATTTACCAAATTCCGCATTCCCGAAAGTACCGGGAGAGGTAGCATGGACTTACACATACTAGTGGGGACATGGTGGTCCATAAGTACATCCTTTAAGGTCCCTAGTCGTGGGTGTATCGAGACGGGGCATCGATATACCAGAGTAGACTAGCATATACCTTCTCGACCCATACAGATGGGCGATGGATGATCCCATATCCATTGGTGTTTGACATCAGAGATGATATACGGGTGCTCAGTGGAGACTGGGTACACTGGACGGACTCGCCGAGAACTCCCAGATGGTATTATACCTCATGTCAGATGGCAGTTCTCTGGTGACACTGGTACAGGTTAGTCTGTAGACCCGAGATCGTCATAGAGTCTTGTATGATTCCCACTGTGCTTTGATTTCCACCTTACCACGTCCAAGAGGGCGTGCAAAACGGTGGTTTTTGGGTACAGTCCCGAATCACATGGAGGCAATGAGCGATAGGAGGGGATTCGTCTCTCCCGGTATAGGGAGTTGATGTTGCGCTGTGTTCGATTGGCTATAACCTGAAATCCTTGGCCAGGGTTGCTGAGATTTACTGGTAAGTGTTACCAGTAGTTTCTTGAACTGTTATAGACCTCATATCGACACGACTTATCGAGCTACTGGGGTCTGACGTTTACCACCCCTAGGCGAGATATGCGACATATCAGGCAATCAGACCGGACTGTACGGTAAGTGTTACTGGTTGGATTCACAGGAGTGTGAGCGGGCTTGCTCGTTGATCTTCTGATCGCTCAAACCCGGGTGGCCGTTACGTTTAGCAGACCGCTTGCGGCTTGTGGGTGCTTGATATGATCATCACCTACTGCCGGCGTATTGACGAGTCTTTAGAGTCATACACAGAGGTTTCGTGGCTCAAGCGAAACGAAATAGGAGCGCATATGAGATATGTGCGGGACCGAGAATAATGCGTGTATGTGATACCGTATTCTATTCTCGCGATGAATGTATCGATTGGTTGTATGCAATATAACCTAGTTATCGAATCGAGGATTGATTCGATAAGTCGATACATTGGATATTAGTCGGTCATATGCGATATGACCGGATCGTTAAATCAAGTGTTGATTTAATGATTTAATGTATAATTATATATTTGATATATTACTTTGCATTAACTAGTATTGGTTCACTTAAGATGGATTTGCTCACTTGATGTGCACATTGTATATATGATATATGTTTGTGCACTAGTTTGTATCATGTTTGGTGATACATGCAAACTTGGGTGTGTATGCTTTAAACCATGGTTTAGGTTAATGGTTAAGGTCTTATTTTCTTTCTTTATTTATTTTTGGAAAAACAAATTGGTGGCTTTTCTTATTTTTGGCTTGAAGCTTCATGAAGCTTCAAAGCATCTTTGATAAAGTCTTGCCATTTTGTTTTGTTCCTTAACCTAACCATTAAACCTAAACCCTAGTTTATTCTCTACACAAGTTAACTCACCCATGGTTGCTAAATGATATGATTCACTTGAATTATTTTAATTCATTATTCTTTTTCTTCTTCTTCATCTTCTTCTTCAAGTGAAGAAAAGAAAAGCTTTCTAGAAAAATGTCAAGTGATGAAATCATGTGAGAAATCCAAATCCAAAGTGAACCCACTTCCTATTTCTTCATTCTCTACCACTTGCAATGTAGTATAAGGTGTTTTCTTCACAAGTTTCATGACTTGGTGAAGATGGAGCTCGAGTTAAAGTCGCCTCGACGTAGATCATCTTCGGCATCGAAGTCAACGACCTAGCCCGATCTTTTCTCCGATGAAACCACCGCGAGAGTCCAGGATTCCGATGGTTGCAGTGGAGGGACGTCATCATGGAGCCAAGGAAGTGGAGGACCGGATCTACAAAGGATGTATTTCCATTCACTTAGTGCTAAAGCAGTTTAGTAGCTTGTTGTTTCGCCTAATCTCTAGTTAACGATCTTCATTAGGGTTTCTCGGCACCTAGAAAAATTTGATTTTGGCATGGTTGATACCTTGTAGAACCTCATGGGTGTGCCTAAGAACCCTACAGTGGTATCAGAGCCTAGCTAGAGCTTTAGGCGAAGTGTAGACGAAGTTAGAAGTCCGATCGAACCCGTAAACCCCGGCAAAACCCTTCTCTATACATTTTTCAAAACAGTGGATTTTTGTGAATTAAAAATGCTCAGAAAAACAAGCATGAAAAACTAAGAATTATTGTGAATTACGGTCCACTAAGTCAATAATTTGACCGCGGAACCGCGGCGAAACCAAGGGTTTGGCGGCGGTTACGCGGCCAAAATTTGGACTTAGTCCCTGGAATTTCATATATTTATTCTTAGGTCCTTTCTTGGCAATTTTTTATGGGAATTTTTTAATTCCACTCAAGTGTTGAGTTTTCTAGGGTTTTATTGGGGACTCGTTAATTTGATCGGATAATTTAACTTCGTTTATGTTTTTCCGGATATTTTAGAAACTGTTAAAAAGTTCGACCGGATATAAATACCCACTTTTTCCCCTGCCGGGAAATTTCCACGTGTTGGATTTTTCCGTAGTTTAAGAATGTTCTAAGTAGTGCAAGTAACGCGATGGACTCTCTAGAAGACAACAAACCTTAACTCGATTATGTGACCGTCTTGAACTGCCCTTTGAACCTTAGAGTTTGGGGCAGTACGGCGTGCCATATGTGAGGCGTTGGTTTGACCCTTCTACGGCTGGACCGTTGGTACTGAGGCATGAAGTGGATGTTTTTGAACTTATTTCAAGTGTTGAGCTGTTTCGGTAAACATTGGGTGTTTGATTGTTCGATCGGAAAGTTTAACATTTTCTATTTATCTGGAATGTGATACAATATTTGGAATCCACAAGTAGTTATGAGATAACTGAATGAATGTTATAAACATAGCACTTTAGTCTCACTTGATCGGTTGCCACGAAATTTTGATGCGATCAAAAGTCCGTCGCAATCACGTAGCGTACGCGGATACTCGCCGGGTAAACTTAATAGACAACTACACCCATAGCCCCGACCAAGTGACTGTAGGAGAACCCCATCGCCGAAAGCATCCGTTCGGGTGCTCGTGGCAGCGGTGTTCCGCCTTAGTGCACTTCGTCGACGGCATCGAGGGTGCGGCCATCTACCAAAGTTTGCGATGAGCATTCGATCAGGATGTCGGGAATCTTGTTGAATTGCCCGACTTGATATTGAAAAGAGTTTTCGATAATGAGACTAAAATGCGGGGTTTATAATTGTTAGGCATGCGATGTCTAAGGAATTCATTTGGTTAGGCATGCGATGTCCAAGGATGGTTGCGGATTCCAACTGTTATAGTTTTACACTTTCTTTTCTGTGACCGTAAGTGTAGTATGTAGTTGTATCACCGGTTTTCGTTGCTATACGTCAACGACGATCGGTGTATGCATACTTACTTACGTTGATGACATGTGATGTTATGTGTTGCTGGATATGTCATATTGGATCGTCGTGTTTGAATAACCAGGGGTTTTTATGTGAGATGAGTGTTTTTCATTTTCATTCATGTAAAAACTTGTATGTAATATTCTTTTATTGGGGCACTTCCAGGTTGCGGAAGATGTCACCATTTGTATATTATTTTCTTTTCCGCACTAGGATAGACCTAAGGAGGAGAGCACGAGTAACCGGGTTCTGGATTCCAGTCGGAGACCAACTCGAGGAGTCGAGTCCGGGTCTCCTAACTCTAAAATTGGCAGGGTTGCTTGCCGCTCTCGTAGGGGTCTAGGGGGTGTGGGGTTGGCTATTCATCACGACCGTGGAATCCGTGTTTTATACTGGCTCGTATTAAAAACACAGACGTCCTAGTATATCCAATGTTTCATATGATTCTTCTGCTGCGATATCTGTGATGTGATCATTTGATATGCTGTGATAGATACTGTATATATTATATATGATATATTATATAGACGTTACTTATGTTTTACACCCACGCTAGCACTGCCCCGCTCTGCCGTTAGTTACCTAACCTAACGGTGCACGAGGGGACATCGAGGCGAATGCGGATGGCATAAGTGTACGTCGTATTTATCTGTGATGTTTAGGTGACTTAAATGATAGGACTTCATTAATGTGATTAATGAAAGAAAAGAAACCTAAAAGATGTTGTGGAATCGAATTTTCAAAAACAGGTAGCTACAGTTCTTGCTTTGCATCGCAGTGTTCCTTGTAGAACATCCTGCACCTCATTCGACGAGGAAAGGGCCGACGATCCCTTCACCGGGAGTGACCTCTTTAGCAATAACTGGCAGATGCTACAACCCTCGGTTTGTCTTTTGATTGCTTCTATAGTTTTTTCTTTGCACAACGGTATATATGATATATCCTGCACCTTATTCGATGAGGAAAGGGCCGACGATCCCTTCACCGGGAGTGACCCCTTTAGCAAAACTGGAAAAGCCTAAAAAACACTCCATTTAAAATTCATTCGATTCTACAACGATATCAAGTTCATTGCGCAATATGTTTTCAGAAAAACCTGTCGTAGCCCTCCGTCATTTCAGATAAGTAGCAGTTAGTATTCGTGCTGCATTTGTTGGCCTTTGTCAAGGCGTATAGTGCGGTAGCTGACTAGTGCTTATCTGCTTATGCATATGATGCAGATTGAGTTAGGATAGTCGTGCGACCTTGTTGGCCTTTGTCAAGGGCCGTGCGGGTGGGTTTAATTCAATCAAGAAATGACGGGTTGAACTTGACTAGCAGCCTATAGTTTGTTGGCCTTTGTCAAGGTCATAGGAGGCTAGGGGCAAAATATTATCGGAAATTTCAAGTGTTGAAATTTGCAATGAGATTGTATACTTTCTATGAGATAGTTGGATCCCGATACCCGCTGCGAGTAATTGTTACTCCTGGGAGAGTTTTACACACTACAATTAGCCGATCAAGTAGGTGTCTAGAAAGGTGTTAACGAGGTTACGCCTCTGGGAAAATGAGGTTTACATTAATTAAGTTCGTGCGAAAGCATGGGGGACCTCCCTCAAAGTATCGACACTAGCCTGGCTGAAAGATTGGCGAACTTGTAGCGTGTAATTAATCCCGGCTAGTCTTTCCTTTTAGGGTTTGAAGGAAGATTTGATAAAAAACAGTGGGACCCATCCTGATTAGATAAAATAATAACCAATCTATTCTTGCAAGAGCGCACGCTGAGTGTTTTCTTCTCTCTCTCTCCAGGTAGTGACCATTTCACGCCTTAATCAAGATAATAAAACAGATATATTGACCGAACCCGCTTGTTATACTGAGCTGGGGACCGTTGGTCCCGCTCCAACTTATAATTGTTATAAGACAGAGC
This sequence comes from Agapanthus africanus, assembly GCA_030015575.1. Taxonomy (NCBI): domain Eukaryota; kingdom Viridiplantae; phylum Streptophyta; class Magnoliopsida; order Asparagales; family Amaryllidaceae; genus Agapanthus; species Agapanthus africanus. Next base: position 236,848,762 of record JASDDO010000004.1, read on the forward strand.
TGGAAATAGGGGAATACCAGGATTCCCATGCCGCCCAAACGAAGAAAGTGCATGAGATGCATCTCCTTCGGGTGTGATCATTACAAAGAATTGTTTCTCAGTATCCTCTACGTCCTGGGTATTAGATACCGGATCAGGATCCCGCAAATGTAATCCGTTACATGGGCTACAGAAAGGTAGAGAACTGAGAACGGGTGATAAGTTTCATGAGACAGAAAACGGGGCAAGTGTTGCAGCCAAGTCTGTTGGTCACTGTCACCCTGTATTGCCAGTACATTGATTCTGAACAAATGCTATTAGATACCGTACCTGATATACAAAATCATATCAATCTCTTTATTTAGTAAAGAAAGGATATAATTTTGTATTGTTGGATAATGTTTTGAACATTTCCTATATTAAATGTTGATCGGTTCAGGCATGTTATCTAAAAGTATTGACGTTCTAAATCAAACTACAGTTCTTAGTATACCGAACACACACAAGAGGAAGAGTTTAGAAATGAACGAATCCTTCTTGAGGCATTGTAGACTAGGTCATATCAATGCGACCTGACTGGCTGAAGTTACATTTAGATGTATATTTAAATTAGTTTGAATTTACAACTTGTGAAACTTGCCAGTCTTGTCACAAAGATTAGATGACCGTAGCTCTATTTGTTGGAAACAGAGAAAGAGCTAGTAAACTCTTGGGGACTGATACATGATGATGTATGTAAGGTCCCCTGTCTATACATGCCTGGACTGGTTCTTTATACTTCATTACATTCTCTAACGATCTCTCAAAATTCAGACATATGTTCCTGTTGAAACACAAGTCTGAACCTTTTGAGATATTTACAAAATATAAGCTAGAAGTAGAGAACCAATACGGGTATAAGTATTATGTCCTTTGATGTGATCAGGGAGGAGAATACTTGTGCATAGAATTCTGGGACTATTCTAAAGGAGAATGAGATTCTCTCTCAGCATTATTCCTCCGCATACACCACAGCATGATGGTGTATCGGGGCGGAGCAATTACACCCTATTTAATATGGTGTGCTCTATGATGAGTACTACTGAGTTTCCTATTTTCTTTTAGGGGGTTATGCAATTGAGAAGCTGCATACCTATTGAATTGGGTTCGAATCAAATCAGTGCTTACCACTCCATATAAGATATGGTATGGGAAGAGCCTATCTCTTAAGTAAGTTAAGATTTGGGGTTGTCCGGCCTATGTCTAAAAGCAAAATATGGACAAGCTCGAGGCAAGGTCAGTTATGTAGAACTGGAATAGTTCCAGCTATACAAACTACAGCTGATGATTTGATAGAACCAAAGGATGCAATAGTCACCGACGAACCTCAGCCTCTCCGCCGATCTAGTAGGGTTCCTCACCCACCTGAGAGATACTTCGATTTCTCTATGACAGTGGGAGCGAGGATTGCATCATGAGATAATGACCCAACTAGTTTCGAGCTGGCCATCAGGAGTGGGACTCTGTAAGAATGGCTGGATGCTTAGCGATCTGAGATGGAATCTTTATACACCAACAAAGTATGGACTTTGGTTGCTATATCTGAAGGGTTAAATCCCCATCAGGAGCAAGTATATCTTGAGAAGATTACTTGGTGTACATGGAAAAGTTGAGACTTTCAAAGCTAGACTTGTTAAAGGTTTGCATCATTGACCAGGTATGGATTATGTTGAAACCTTTTCTAAGGATCTATACTTAAGTCCATCCAGATCCTATTTGCCACGGCTACATACCATGACTACGATATCTGGTGGTTGGGTGTCATGACTGCTTTTCTAAATGATGTTTTGGAAGAGAGCGTCTATAAGTACACAGCCAGAGGGCCTCGTAGACAGTGGGAGCAGCGGAAACTTGTGCAAGATGTTTTATGTGATAAAACAGGCATCGCGGAGTTGGAACATCTGTTTTGATGAGTTAGTCAAAGAGTTTGACATTATCAAAATGGTAGATGAACCTTGTATATACAAAAACGTAGTAGGGAGTATGGTGGTGATCCTCGTAGAGTACGTGGATGACATACTCTTGATAGGGAAGTAGTTTCCTATGCTACGCTCGATCAATCTCCGCTTATCACAAGGATTCTCCATATAGGATCAAAATGATACCTCCTAATCCCTGAGTTTTCATCTATGAGATAGATGTAATTGGATGTTAGGATTCTCACTAGTAGTAGTGAGAAGGTATCAATTGATCCTGGGGAGAATCACTGGAAGGGTTCCAGAGTGATAAGGACGACTGAATGTTTGTCACATGCATTGTCTTTACCCTCAGTGGAGGGACGGTATGTTGGAAGAGTTCCAAGCTAGATACCGTGGCATACTAGACGATAAAGGCAAGATACATCATTACCAAAGATGCTACCAAAGAGGAAGTCTGGGTGTATATTAGTTCATGAGATGAACTTAGTTCCTCCCATTGTGTGACAATGGAGTTGTAGCTTATGCCTAGAAACGCCCGTCCCATCAGCGATCCAGACACATTCTAAGGCAGCGTCACCTGATCATGGAGATGGTTGATCTCCAAGGAGATCGAGGTTAGGAGAGTAGACTCAGAGGACAACACGGCGGATCCACTCCTAAAGGCCTTTTCCCAGAGAGAGACTTTTATGGGATGGTTGAGTATGAGATACTACAACCACTACTATCAGATGACCCTAGTGCAAGTGGGAGATTGTTAGTTATATGTATGCCCTAGAGGCCATTACTATACATAGGATGTATATTGTAGTGGATGCTTGGACATATAAAGGGAGGACTTTCTTGCTCGACATGATAGTATGCTATCTGGTTGCTCTTTACCTTAACGTGTACACTGATTGTCTCTCTGTTACATGTTGTTAAAGCCCTTAGGATGTGTACTTGACTACCTGGACTATGATGCGGATCATACTAGTGGGGACATGGTAGTCCATAAGTACATCCTTCAAGGTCTCTAGTTGTGGGTGTATCGAGACGGGGCATCGATATACCAGAGTAGACTAGCGTATACCTTCTCGACCCATACAGATGGGCGATGGATGATCCCATATCCATTGGTGTTTGACATCAGAGATGATATACGGGTGCTCAGTGGAGACTGGGTACACTGGGCGGACTCGCCGAGAACTTCCAGATGGTATTATACCTCATGTCAGATGGCAGTTCTCTGGTGACATTGGTACAGGTTAGTCTGTAGACCCGTGATCGTCATAGAGTCTTGTGTGATTCCCACTGTGCTTTGATTTCTACCTTACCACGTCCAAGAGGGCGTGCAAAACGGTGTTTTTTGGGTACAATCCCGAATCACATGGAGGCAATGAGCGATAGGAGGGGATTCGTCTCTCCCGGTATAGGGAGTTGATGTTACGCTGTGTTCGATTGGCTATAACCGGAAATCCCTGGCCAGGGTTGCTGAGATTTACTGGTAAGTGTTACCAGTAGTATCTTGAACTGTTATAGACCTCATATCGACACGACTTATCGAGCTACTGGGGTCTGACGTTTACCACCCCTAGGCGAGATATGCGACATATCAGGCAATCAGACCGGACAGTACGGTAAGTGTTACTGGTTGGATTCACAGGTGTGTGAGCGGGCTTGTTCGTTGATCTTCTGATCGCTCAATACCCGGGTGGCCGTTACGTTTAGCAGACCGCTTGCGGCTTGTGGGTGCTTGATATGATCATCACCTACTGCCGGCGTATTGACGAGTCTTCAGAGTCCTACACAGAGGTTTCCTGGCTCAAGCGAAACGAAATAGGAGCGCATATGAGATATGTGCGGGACTGAGAATAATGCGTGTATGTGATACCGTATTCTATTCTCGCGATGAATGTATCGATTGGTTGTATGCGATATAACCTAGTTATCGAATCGAGGATTGATTCGATAAGTCGATACATTGGATATTAGTCGGTCATATGCGATATGACCGGATCGTTAAATCAAGTGTTGATTTAATGATTTAATGTATAATCATATATTTGATATATTACTTTGCATTAACTAGTATTGGTTCACTTAAGATGAATTTTCTCACTTGATATGCACATTGTATATATGATATATGTTTGTGCACTAGTTTGTATCATGTTTGATGATACATGCAAACTTGGGTGTGTATGCTTTAAACCATGGTTTAGGTTAATGGTTAAGGTCTTATTTTCTTTCTTTATTTATTTTTGGAAAAACAAAATGGTGGCTTTTCTTATTTTTGGCTTGAAGCTTCATGAAGCTTCAAAGCATCTTTGAAAAAGTCTTGCCATTTTGTTTTGTTCCTTAACCTAACCATTAAACCTAAACCCTAGTTTATTCTCTACACAAGTTAACTCACCCATGGTTGCTAAATGATATGATTCACTTGAATTATTTTAATTCATTATTCTTTTTCTTCTTCTTCAAGTGAAGAAAAGAAAAGCTTTCTAGAAAAATGTCAAGTGATGAAATCAAGTGAGAAATCCAAATCCAAAGTGAACCCACTTCCTATTTCTTCATCCTTTACCACTTGACATGTAGTATAGGGTGTTTTCTTCATAAGTTTCATGACTTGGTGAAGATGGAGCTCGAGTTAAAGTCGCCTCGACGTAGATCGTCTTCGGCATCAAAGTCAACGACCTAGCCCGATCGTTTCTCCGATGAAACCACCGCGAGAGTCCAGGATTCCGATGGTTGCAGCGGAGGGACGTCATCATGGAGCCAAGGAAGTGGATGACCGGATCTACAAAGGTTGTATTTCCATTCACTTAGTGCTAAAGCAGTTTAGTAGCTTGTTGTTTCGCCTAATCTCTAGTTAACGATCTTCATTAGGGTTTCTCGGCACATAGAAAAATTTGATTTTGGCATGGTTGATACCTTGTAGAACCTCATGGGTGTGCCTAGGAACCGTACACTATCTACACCAATCTTCTTTCTGAAGATCCATTTGCAGCCTACGGGTTTTACCCCTTCTGGAGCAAAGTCCAAACTCCAAACTTTGTTGGTGTACATGGACTCCATCTCGGTCCGCATTGCATCCAGCCATTTTACCAAGTTACCGCTCTGAATGGCTTGCTGGAAGCTAGTAGGCTCACCATAATCAATAGTGCAATCCTCTCTATCCCCGTCTATAAGAAAACCGTAGTATCTCTCGGGCAGATGAGACTGCTTACTACTCCTGTGGAGTGGCGCTGGGATGTCCAGTTCTCCTGAACCTTCTAGTTCTTCCAAGCTTTCAGTAATAACTTGTGGTTCTGGAATTTCTTCCAGTTCTATTGCGCTCCCACTTATCTGATTTTCCAAAAATTCAGTTTCCAAGAAGCGGGCATGACGAGAAACAAAAACCTTTTGTTCCTCTGCATAATAGAAAAGATACCCCTTGGAGTTCTTTGGGTATCCCACAAACTTACACTGTACTGAACGTGCCTCGAGCTTGTCCGCATGCTGCTTTTTAACAAAAGCTGGACTCCCCCATGTCTTAAAGTGTTTAAGACAGGGTTTCTTCCCACTCCACATCTGATATGGTGTGGTAGTCACTGACTTAGTAGGAACTTGGTTCAAAAGATATGCAGCTGTTTCTAGTGCATAACTCCAGAAGGATCGCGGTAACTCAGCCCTACTCATCATGGAACGAACCATATCCAATAGGGTTCGATTCCGCCTTTCCGATACACCGTTGTGTTGTAGTGTGTATGGAGGAGTAAGCTGAGAGAGAATTCCATTCTCTTTTAAGTAGCCCAGAAACTCGACACTCAAGTATTCTCCACTTCGATCAGATCTTAGTGTCTTGATACTTTTGCCTGTTTATTTTTCATCTTCATTCTTGTATTCCCAAAATTTCTCAAAGGCCTCGGATTTATGCTTCATCAAGAAGACATGTCCATACCTAGAGAAATCATCTGTGAAAGTAATGAAGTATGAATAACCACTTCGCGCATTTGTAGACATTGGACCACACACGTCATTGTGTATGAGTCCCAAGAGCTCGCTTGCTCTTTCTCCGTGTCCAGTGAACGGAGTCTTTGTCATCTTTCCCACGAGACAAGATTCACAAGTGGCATAATACTGATACTTGAACGGATTCAAGTATCCCTCTTTATGTAACTTTGTTAACCGTGTCTCATTAATGTGACCCAGTCTACAATGCCATAAGAAAGCCTGATTTGTTTCCGGAGACTTTCTTTTAAGTGTGTTCTGGACACCGAAAATCTGAGCTTGATTTAATACGTATATTCCGTTTTCTAATGTACCTAACCCAATCAGAACTTGATTTAGGTGGATGTGGACCACATCGCTTACAAAAGTAAAATCATATCCTTCCTTAGAAAGTAAGGATACAGATATGATATTACAAGTCGCACCTGGTACATAAAAACAGTTACACAGATTCAATATCTTCCCAGTTGTCAGTCCAAGATGATATTCCCCTACGGATTCAGCGTACATGCTCATTCCGTTAGCAACCCTGAGAGTCATATCACCTATCTTGATAACCCTATGGTTTCTCAGAGCCTGTAACGAATTACAGATATGAGATCCTGATCCGGTATCCAATACCCAGGAGGTAGGGTTAACTGACATACAGTTCTCTATTACAAACACACCCGAAGCTGAAGCCACAACATGCTTCGAATCCTGGCTACTGGCTATGCTAGCCCTGCAATCCTTCTGCCAATGTTCATTCCTATAACAATAGGAACGTCCCTCTTTTACTACATCCAGTCCCGAAACTTCTGCCCTTTCCTTTCCTTTTACTTCCCTGGTTTCCTTCAGGGTAGAAGGTAGAGACTGTAGAACTAAGTCAGCATCTGACCCGTTCTTCAACGTGGTCTTCAGGTCCGTGAGCTCAAAATAGCTGGTCTCTGTAAGGAAGTTTCCACTACAGAGGACCCGATAGCTAACCTCGCTGGAAGCAATTCGTTCGAGGTCTCATATCTTGCGATACGAGATTGCTCTCCATATAAATCTTTGTTATTGAGGAAGATAGATGTTAGTAATATGTATGCCCTAAAGGCCATTATATGGATAGCGGAAACTTGGACATATTAACTATGGAGATAGATGAATTTCTTGCTCAAAATGATAGTACGCTATCTGGTTTACTTTATCTGTATACGTAGATTTAATCATTTACACATGTTGATAAAGCCCAAAGGATATTTGCTTGACTACTGTGATTATGATGCGGATCATACTAGTGGGGCACATGTAGTCTATAAGCATATCCTTGAACTGTTCCTAGTCGAGGGTGTATCGAGATAGGGCATCGATATTCCAGAGTAGACTAGCGTATGCTATTCTTGTCCCATATGATGGGCGATGGATGATCCCATATCCATCTGGTGAGGAGACACCAAAGATTGTATGCGGGTGCTCAGTGGAGACTGGGTACACTGAACGGACTCACCGAGAACTCCTATGTGGCATTATATCTATCGTCGGATAGCAGTTCTCAGGGAACACTGGTACAGGTTAGTCTGTAGACCCGAGATCGTCATAGAGTCTTGTGTGTCCTCCCACTATACTTTGATCTCCACCCTACCACGGCTCTACTGAGTCGTGCAAACAGGTGGTCTTTGGGTACAGTCCCGAGGCGCATGGAGGCAATGAGCGATAGGAGGGGTTTCGTCTCTCCCGGTATTGGGGGTTGATGTTGTGCTATGCTAGATTGGCTATAACATGAAGTCCCTGGCCAGGGCTGCTGAGATTTACTGATAAGAGTTATCAGTAGTTTCTCGATCTGTTATGAGCCATACACCAGCATGACTTATTGAGTTACTGGGGTCGACGATACCATCCCTAGACTTGATATGCAGCATATCTGACGAAGAGACCGGACTGTACGGTAAGTGTTGCCAGTTGGCTTGACGGGAGTTTTTACAGCTTCGCTGGTTTTCTTCTGATCGCTTCAATACCCGGGTGGCCGTTATGTTTAGCTGACCTCTTGCGGCTTGTAGATGTTTGATATGATCATCATCTACTGCTGGCGTATTGACGAGTCTTAGAGTCCCACAATGAAGTTTCCTGGCTCAGGCAAAACGATGTGGTGTGCATATGAGATATGCGCGGGACCCGATTAAATACGGTTATGTGATAACGTATATTTATCGGGCATTTTCTATTTGACGGATCGTATGAGATATGACCGGTTTGGTAAATCAAGTGTTGATTTAACTAATTACATTTAGATTAATTCTTTAAGTAAATCCTTTTGTATGCATGCATGCATGCACATGATGATGTGCATGGACACATACATGCATACATAGTATCATGGTTGTTGATACAAGAATGATGGCAATATAAGACTTATATTGAAGCTTTTAATTTGTATTTATCATTTTAAGTTAATGTAAAGAATATCCACACATGCTCCTTTATTCCTTAGTGGGTAAGCTTTACTTAACTTAATGAAAAGAATTTCCACCCATGCTTAATTCTTTAGGAAAAGAATTTCCACTCACAATTATGGTGGTAATGGAATAATGGTGATTATTCCTTTCTTATCACTATAAATAGCTTCATATGTGATATGAAACATACAATGAGAAACAACAAAGAAAAAATTGTGAACAAGGGTGTGAAAACAAGTTATCATATGTGATATGATAGAAAGCTCAAGCCACCATTATCTTCTTCTTCCTCTCTTGATTTCTTACTTGAGTGAAAGTTGATAAAAGAAAGGATTTGAATTGAAGAACATAAACCACATTATCATACTACACACATCTAGCCGATTTGTGTAGGGTGTTTACTCTACTTCGTTTGCGAAACAAGTAAGGTAAGGAGCTTTGGGCAAAGGGACTTCGGGTGGATCATCGTGGACAAGGAAGGCTTCCATCGATTCGTTTCAAACTCTCATAGTGCCAAGGAGTCACCGAGGAAGATCTACAAAGGTTGTAATCTTTCCTCTTAGTGATAGTTTTACATTTGCATGTGATGCTTATTTGTATGAATCCCTAAAACTTCTAGTTTCGATTCTTGTCGGGTTAACTTAACACCTCTAAAATTTTGATTATGGCATGTGTGATGCTACCGAACCCTTGACGAGGTGCTAGGCCGGCCCTTCAATAGAAACTAAGTCCATCTTCTCGTGCTGCCTCTGGTATGCACCATCAACTGAGGCTAACACGAGGCACTTGGCTTTCGCACAGTCTTTTTCCGATGTCTTGCGGATATGAATATCCGTGACAGGGGAAACTGGACCTGAGACGGCAGGGGTTGGATCAGTCAAGAGGTGTCCCAGCTTGTCATGGGTAATGAACATCTGGACAGACCTTTGCCAGTCATAACAGTCAGATTCAGTCATTTTATTATCTAGATGTAACCTATGTCTGGTCACTGGGTCGCTGCAATTAAGAGAGAGAGAAGAAAACACTTAGCATGATGCTCTTGCAAGTTTAGATTGGTTTTTAATTTATCTAAACAGGATGGCTCCCACTGTCTCTCGAATCCCTCCTCAAACCATAAAGGAAGAATTACTCGGGATCAATCTCACCATACAATTCTTGCTTAACCGTTCAGCCAGACCAGTGTCGGTACTTCGAGGGAGGTTTTCCAACGCTTTCGCGAAGTTCCTTAATTAAGTAACCTCTTTTCCCTGTGGGCGTAGCCCCGCTAACACCTTTCTAGACACCTACTTGGTTTATAACATTGATCGTTGAGTGAGAAAGTTCCCGAGGAGTAGCATATACTCACAGTAGGATCGAGATCCAAATATCATCGTGCGATAAAACTGAAGGAATCCTACCAGAATCATCACACTCCAAATGGTATGCAGCACTAGCAAGTTTCAGTTTCTTTAGAAACTCCCGATGTGGATTTTTGCCCCATGCTCTTATGACCTTGACTAAGGCCAACAAATCATAAGTCACATGTCAAGTTCTACCCGTCGTTGTCCAGGTTGATTTGAACCCACCCGTATATACCCTTGACTATGGCCAACAAAATAATACGACTATCCCAAACCAACGCATCCATCTATGCAACATATGAATACCCACCAGCTACCAATCACTGTGCCTTGACTATGGTCAACAAACACAGCTTGAATACTGTTGGATATTCATATGAAAGGATATTCATATGAAACGACGGAGGGCTACGAATGGTTTTGGCGAAACCGTGAACGAATGGTTTTGGCGAAACCGTGAACGTAGTGAACTTGATATAATCGAAGGAACCTTGATAGCTTTTAAATGGAGTGGTTTAAGCTCCGCATTTTTAAAAGTTTTCTGTTTTGAAAAGAAACCGAGTGGTTTTGAAATTGTTCCAACGACTTTACTTTGGTTTATTTTCTTGCATTAATTTTAATGCGTCCCATCATTTAATCCTACCATTGCAGAAAACAACGAAAATATGACGTACGCTTATGCCATCCGCATTCGCCACGGGGTTCCGTCATCACCCGTTAGGTTGCTTAACTAACGACAGAGCGGGGGTTGGACTAGCGCGGATACAAAACATAAGCAACGCCTAAATAGATATCATATATAGATATATACATTCGTCAGATGCAATGATAGCCATTCCAGATCACAGATGAACACTTTGGATATACCAGGAATCCGCGTTTCGTTCGAGCCTGCAACGAAAGACGGATTACACGGTCGCGATGAATAGCCAAACCCCACCCTAGACCCCTACGGGTGCGGCAAACTACCCGCCAAGTACCCGAAGCGAAGCAACCTCCCTCAACAACATGAGTAGGCCACTCGACACTTCGAGATACCCGGTAGTTTATGCACCCCACCTTGGGTCTATCCTAGGAGCAAAAACAGTAAAAAGAAATAATATACAATGGCGGCTACAACCTCATCCCAGATGTGTGGCCATAAAATAATATTACATCAATTACAAACTTTACAATGAATGAAAGAAAAAGAAACTCTCATCTCACATCCACCCGGCTATTCATCCGTGACAATCCACTGAGTTCATATACACAAACCATCAATATTACAGATCACAGATATGTATAACCCCCACTAATTGACTTATAGCTATTAGCAGACGTTCAATACATATATCACATCACAGATAAACTAGCATGTTAGCAAAGTATTTAGAATCTCGATCGGAAAAAATTCGCAAAACATGTCCGGAAAAAATCAACTTTTTGCCGATTTTTTATACTGCTTTAAAAATTATTTAACATACATGAAAAATCGGCTCAGGGTTTTCTAAAGACACCCACCAAAAACGATCCACTGACTCGGTCAAAGGGCCCTAGAGGCCTTTACTGTATCATACTAGCTTGTATATTACTTAATAGAAGCTTGAGATATTCACAGTTGTATAGACAATCATGCTCAAAATAGTAGTATGCTACTTGGCTTGTCTCTACTTTAATATGTGCATGTGTTTCTTTTAGCATATCGCTTATATACATATTAATGGAGCCCTTAGGATCTTTGCTTGATTACCAGCGTTGTGATGGCAGTCACACTTGTGGGGGCTGGGTAATCTATAAGCACATCCTTATACAGGTCCCTAGTCGTAGGACTATCGAGACATGGCATCGATACTCCGGAGTAGACTAGCGTATACGCTTCTCATCCCAGCAGGGGAGATGGTCTGTCCCACAGCCATCAGTACGTCGTACTGGAGATAGTATGCGGGTGCTTGATAGGTTACGAGTACACTGGACAGGACTCATCGGGAACTGTTGGTTGGTATTATACCTATCGTCAGTTATCAGTTCCTAGGTGACATGAGTACATATTTGTCCGTTGACTTGACACTGTCACTTCGCCTCGAGTGTGTTCCCACTGTTCTTTGATTACTACCCTACCACGGCTCAAAGGAGTCGTGCAAACAGGTAGTAGTTGGGTGCAGTCCCGAAGCACTTAGAGGCAGTGATGGTTAGACAGGATTCGTCTCTCCCGGTATTGGGGGTTGATATCGCGCTGTGTCTAGGAGAACCATTACACATAGTCGTCCCTGGCCAGGGCAAGCGAGATATACTGGTAGGTTTCCAGTGTTATCTCAGGGTGTTCTAGGCTACACTTCGACACGACTTGTATCGCTATTAGGGGACTGACGTTCGCCACCCCTAGGCCCGCCATGCGATATTCTTAGACGAACAGACCGAACTGTACGGAGATTGTCACATACAGGCTCAGTAGGAGTTCGTATGGGTTGACCTCATCGGCCTTCTTATCGACATCTACCTGGGGACCGTTACGTATAGCTAGTGCCGCTTGCGATATGTGGTTAAACCCACTGCCAGCGTAGTGTCGAGTCTTTAGAGTCCCACGCAGAGAGTTTCCCTGCACTGAGCGAAAGGTGTAGAGGCCGTATGGTTTTACGGCAGGGCTACGATCACTTACGTACACTTGTGTTCATATGCTGTTCGGGCAGGCAATACTAGTGGGCTTTGGTTTAAGCTGGATCCTAGTATTGCACGGATGGATTTGTTTTGTCTTTTGTGCATTCGCATTCTACGGAATGCGGATGCGGGTGTGTATGCACAATTATGAGGAGAGAAGATGAAGGAGGTGTCTCATTAGGGTTTTGACAGTTGAATTAGTCGAAACCATAATGAGGCGGACTCAATAGGGTTTTGGCAGTTCGTTCAGTCAAAACCATTATGAGCCGGGGACATGATTTACTAATCTTTTTAGTGATTATTAAGTGATGGCTAATTGCTTTGACTATTTGACCACACTTGACTTTGTTGACCGTTTGACCAAAGTTGACTTGGACCTTCATGAGAGATCTAGAGTTTTTTTTGGTTTTTCTTTTTATTCTTTGGGTTATGAAAATGGTCAAGTCATTAGTAGCCATCAACTTTATCATGAAAGGATTAGTAATGATGATATTAGTGTTTTATTGCAACCATGGTTCATTCTCTCTAGCTTATAATTCATTTCTCATTCTCTCTCTTGAAAAAGAAATAAGAGAGCTCCATGGTTGTTCTCCTTCTTCTTCCTCCTCTTGATTCTTCTTTTGATCTCATGTGTTGAGAGAAAAAGGATCCAAATAGACAAACACTTCCATCTATCTCTTCTACACATCCTAGGACATCAAGACTAGCGATCTTGTTGCCCTAGTTGCCTCGGCTCGAGGTGGAGCTCGGAGTACATCTCTTGGGTGGATCGTCTTCGACTCAAGAAGGCCGCGGAGGTGATCAAGATCCGGATCGACCCTCGGAGCGTGGATGGACGAGCCGGACAGCGGAATGGAGATCCGAAGGACCGGTGTCGTGAGGTATAATCCCTATGGCATAGAAGATAGCACCTATAGTATTTTGCTAGTTTGTAGTTTAGCAAAGATCCTTCTTTTAGTCCATGTTGCCTTTGCGCCAAAAAAATTGTTTTTCGCCGTTTCCGCCTCTCCGTAAGAACCGGGGTGAGCAACGCGGACTTACAGAATCGTTCCTGTTAGCACACCTGACCGGGCCGACGAGCCGATGGATTGCGAGATTGGTAAATATACAGAGAAGATGAGGACCCAGAGACAGAGGACGCCAGACCGTGAGCGGGAGGCATGCTGATGTTCTTGTTTTGCCAGTTTTGGGCGCACCGATATTTTTTTCGACATTGTAGGATGTGTACCTCAATGTCATTTGTTGCGATTTGCGTTTATGATCCGAGTATCACGCTTATATCGCTTGGATTTGAGTTTTGATGATGGAATTTCATGATATTGATTCCGTGCACCATGGCTGCACCTACTTGGTATTTACATGTTGTGCATAGTTATTGCACTTGAGATATGTTTTTATATACCGTTGCGTTGGTTTATGATTTGTGCATATCTATTGCACTTGATATTGATTTTGTGCCTTGGCTGCACATGTTTATGATCTCGTAGATTTCATACAGTTGATTTAATTTTGTGCGTGTGGTACGCACTCGATTTTATATTTTGCACTCGGTATAGCTCTCATGTGCTTGCAGTGCATTGATACAGATTTTGTGCATGTAGTTGCACGCGTCTTTGATTTTTATACACCTCGGTACACTCGGTGTTTCTTTTTATACATATTGAGTTATTGATGAGTTTTCATGCACTGGTTGCATTAGATTGGTATTTCGTGCACTGGATGCACCGGATTTGTGTTTTGTGCATCTGTTGCACCAGATTCGTATTTCGTGCCTTTGTTGCACTAGATTTGCATTTCATGCGTTTGTTGCACCGGATGGATATATCGTGCATTAGTTGCACTAGATTTATACACCGTACCTTGGTTGCACCCGATTTATGTCTTGAGCATTTATTTTGCCAGAATTGTGTTTTATGCGCGTTTGCACTTGACTTAGATTTTATTTGTGCATGTGGGATGCACTGAATTTCGATTTCATTCGTGCATGATGGGTGCTCCTGATTGGGATTTTCGTTCGTGCATATTAGTTGCACTGGATTGAGATTTTTGTGCACTCTAGATGCACTTGACATTGTTGTCGTGCACACTCGTTGCACTAGACAGATGCTTTCGTGCACACCCGTTGCACTTAGTTTGGTTTTATGCACACTCGTAGTACTTGTATTTGGATTTGATTTTCGTGCGCACCAGACGCACGTGATTGCTGGATACGTCTTTCGAGGCCGATTTTGCTCTTGAGCACCTTATTTTCATGTTGAGCACTATGTTATATAATAGCCGAAAATGACTAGTCCGAGGATAGTACATGAATATATTTTTGCATGGATTAATAGTTATCTGTAACGTTTTAGAAATCGTTATGTTAATTTTTCCGTTTTAGGGTTAAATTGTCGGTATTTTCCGTTTTAAACCGACTGTGTTCAAACGACCATATAGACTTGCCAGCACCTAATTTAGCTAAAATAAAGCTAGTGTGCAAGCTTTGGGAGTATATGGAACGTTTTGGTTCAATTAGAATTTTCCCAATTTTAATATTATTTTAATGCGGTATTCACATTTTGGGAAATTTCTCTTTAGTGATCTTTTCTTCAATTATTCTTGAGTAAACCAAACCCACACAATATCTAGATTCATTGTGTGGACTGGGATTAAGAGTTAAAGAAAAGAAAAGAAAAAGAAAAGAAATTCAAGGTGCATGCTTGTGTGTGTGAATGCATTTATGTGCATTTATCAATTGAAATGAGCTAGAACACTCCACACAACTCCATTCTTCTCCCTTGGCCGAAATCCTTCCTCCCCTACTGTCCTTGATCATTTCCTTTCCAATTTTCATCAATCTAAACTCAAAATTCTCCAAAATTCACAAATATATCACAAAAATTCTTAAAGTCTTGATTCTTGCTCTTGGATCGCTTGAAACTAGGAAAGCTTGGATCTTGTGAGCTAAAGTTGATAGGTATAATCCCTACACTGATAAATTAGAGTTTTTATGATGTGTAGCTCATTGAATATGGTTTAGAACACTTGATGTATCGATTTGTGCAATATCGGGTTTTTAGTGTCATTTTAGAGCCTCTGTACTGTAGGGTTCCTAGGCACACTAATGGGGTTCCATAAAGTATCAACCATGCCAAAATCAAATTTTTCTAGGTGCCTAACAACCCTAATGATAGATCGATAACTAGAGGCAAAGGCGAAACGTGCAAGTAAACAATTTTATTGCTAAGTGAATGGAAATGCAACCTTTGTAGATCCGGTCCTCCACTTCCTTGGCTCCGTGATGACGTCCCTCCGCTGCAACCATCGAAATCCTGGACTCTCACGGTGGTTTCATCGGTGAAAAGATCGGGCTAGGTCGTTGACTTCAATGCCGAAGATGATCTACGTCGAGGCAACTCAAGATCAAGCTCCAACTTCACCAAGTCATGAAACTTGTGAAGAAAACACCCTATACTACATGGCAAGTGGTAGAGGATGAAGAAATCGGAAGTGGGTTCACTTTGGATTTGGATTTCTCACTTGGAATCATCACTTAGACATTTTCAAGAAAGCTTTCTTCTTCACTTGAAGAAGATGAAGAAGAAGAAGGAAAAAGAATTATCAATTAAAACAAAATCAAGTGATGGTTATCATTTAGCAACCATGGGTGAGTGTAGAGAATAAACTAGGGTTTTGTTAAATGGTTAGGTTAAGGATAAAAACAAAATGGCTAAGACTTTGTCAAAAGTATCATGAAGCTTCTAGTGTAAAACAAAGAAAGCCACCCATTTTGTTTTTGCCAAAAGGAATTAATAAATAAAACCCTAACCATTAACCTAAACATGGTTTAAAGCAAACACACACCCAAGTTTGCATGTATCATCAAACATGATACAAACATGTGCACAAAAATATATCATATATACAATATGCACAAACTAGTGAGAAAATAATCTTAAGTGAACCAATACTAGTTAATGTAAAGTAATATATCAAATATATAATTATACATTAAATCATTAAATCAATACTTGATTTAACGATCCGGTCATATCGCATATAACCGACTAATATCAATAGTAACAACTTATCGAATGAACACTTGATCCGATAACCCAGCTATATCGCATATAACCGATCAATGTCATAAATTGCGAGAATCGAATACAGTATCACATACTGGTATTATTCTCGGTCCCGCACATATCTCATATGCGCTCCTATTTCGTTTCACTTGAGCCAGGAAACCTCTGTGTAGGACTCTAAAGACTCGTCAATACGCCGGCAGTAGGTGATGATCAAATCAAACATCCACAAGCCGCAAGCGGTCTGCTAAACGTAACGGCCACCCGGGTATTGAACGATCAGAAGATCAACGAGCAAGCCCGCTCACACTCCTGTGAATCCAACCAGTAACACATACCGTACAGTCCGGTCTGTTCGTCTGATATGTAGCATATCTCGCCTAGGGGCGGTAAACGTCACACCCCAGTAGCTCGATAAGTCGTGTCGATATGAGGTCTATAACAGTTCGAGAAACTACTGAAACACTTACCAGTAAATCTCAGCAACCCTGGCCAGGGATTTCCGGTTATAGCCAATCGAACACAGCGCAACATCAACTCCCTATACCGGGAGAGACGAATCCCCTCCTATCGCTCATTGCCTCCATGTGATTCGGGACTGTACCCAAAAACCACCGTTTTGCACGCCCTCTTGGACGTGGTAAGGTGGAAATCAAAGCACAGTGGGAATCACATAAGACTCTATGACGATCTCGGGTCTACAGACTAACCTGTACCAGTGTCACCAGAGAACTGCCATCTGACGTAAGGTATAATACCATCTGGGAGTTCTCGGCGAGTCCGTCCAGTGTACCCAGTCTCTACTGAGCACCCGTATATCATCTCCGATGTCAAACACCAATAGATATGGGATCATCCATCGCCCATCTGTATGGGTCGAGAAGGTATACACTAGTCTACTCTGGTATATCGACACCCCGTCTCGATTCACCTACGACTAGGGACCTTGAAGGATGTACTTATGGACTACCATGTCCCCACTAGTATGATCCGTATCATAGTCCAGGTAGTCAAGTACACATCCTAAAGGCTTTACCAACATGTAACAGAGAGACAATCAGTATACACGTTAAGGTAAAGAGTAACCAGATAGCATACTATCATGTCGAGCAAGAAAGTCCTCCCTATATATGTCCCAGCATCCACTACAATATACATCCAATGTACAGTAATGGCCTCTAGGGCATACATATAACTAACAATCTCCCACTTGCACTAGGGCCATCTGTAGCAGTGGTTGCAGCATGCCATACTCAACCATCCCATAATAGTCTCTCTCTGGGAAAAGGCCTTTGTGAGTGGATCCGCCGTGTTGTCCTCTGAGTCTACTCTCCTAACCTCGATCACCCTGGAGATCAACTATCTCCATGATCAGGTGATACTGCCTCAGAATACGTCTGGGTCACTGATGGGACCGGGGTTCCTGGGCCAAAGCCACATGTTCCCCTCCGAACGGCGGCCTGGACTTTGCGTCTGTGCCTGAGGTTCGGGGCAGATGCTATTTGGTTTTATCCGTCTATCTCTCCGAAGATGCCAAGTTGATTTATAGCACCGTGTATCGGAGGTTTCGACGGATGCGGCCGATGTAGCAGACTTTGTCAGATTCCCCCTCAGGGTGAGGGGTTTTTGATTGTGGGGACGCTCTTCCCTGCAGGCGCAAGCCCCTGCAGTTAATTACGCTACCGCATCGCGGTAACAACTTTCTCCTTCTCCAGAATTTCACTTCGTGTCGTGTGTGTTTGTTTTGTTTGTGGTTGCCCATGGATTGTATACGGAGACTGAGTAATGCCGTCGCCCGTAAGACGTGGATTAGTCCAAATCCGTATTTACTTAGATTTGGGTTTGGTGTTTTTAGTTTAAGGATGCATTAGTCGCGTTGCGGCTAAGATCGACTTAAACGTTCGTTAAGGATACGTTAGTCCTATTTTAGACTAAGATCAACTTAACGTAGTGATTAATTTAATGTATGGCCATCGGGACTCGTCACCTCTCTGACGTCGTTGAAGGATTACAACGACAGATGTCAGAGGAGCTCGGAGATGTACCTTCGAACCAGAGTTGATTGGGAGTTTTATAATCCATTTGGATGTTTAAGGATACGTTAGCCGTATTTGGGGCTAAGATCAACTTAAACGGGACCGTTTAGATCCGGCAAAAGAGCGTTCGGAGGCTCTATTGTTCCAGTTTAGGGACATAGTGGTCCGTTCGCCAGTTTAGGGACGTGGTGGTCCATCGCCAATTTAGGGACGTGGTGGTCCGCATTCCAGTTTTGAGGACGTGGTGGTCCATCGCCAGTTTAGGGACGTGGTGGTCGATCGCCAGTTTAGGGACATGGTGGTCCGATATTAGTTTAGGGACGTTTCGGTCCGATATTAGTTTAGGGACGTTTCGGTCCGATATTAGTTTAGGGACGTTTCGGTCTAATATTAGTTTTAAGGACATCTCGGTCCAATATTAGTTTAGGGACGTTTCGGTCCAATATTAGTTTTAAGGACGTCTTGGTCCAATATTAGTTTAGGGACGTTTCGGTCCGATATTAGTTTAAGGACGTTTCGGTCCAATATTAGTTTTAAGGACGTCTCGGTCCACGAGTTTAAGGACCCCGCAGTCCATATTCATGTGTGATCGTTGGGACCCGTCGCCTCTCTGACGTCGTTGAAGGATTACAACGATAGATGTCAGAGGAGTTCAGAGATGTACCCTCAAACCGGAGATAAATTGATTTAGGAGAGCAATTTTTCTCAGTCAATTTAATTTGAGGACTTACAGCCAAAATTGGGTTAGGTCCAGTTGAGAATATTCAACATTTTTCTTGATCTTCGGCCTATTAGGCCTGTGCTAGGGCTTTGCCCATATTTAATAATGCACTGCATTCTATTCTGGCCTGCTAGGCTTTTGATTTGGGTTCTGTCCCTTTATTTATGATGCAGAGCATCTATTTTAGTTTGGGCTCTTCCCCCTTTTTTTTTTCAAAACAATGTATTGCATTTTATTAGACCTGTTAGGCCTTCTTTAATTGGGCTTGGCCCTTTTTGTAACCAAGGCAGTGCATTTGTCTGGCGCTTTGCGCCAAGTAATGAGCGCAAGCTCATATGGTGATGACACGTGTCATGCTCTGGTGAGCGCAAGCGCACTAGCGCAGTCCGCTGCGCTGTTGACACGTGGCGCGCTCTCAGCGAGTTGCGCCAATTCCAGAGAGCAAAGCTCTATCTTAAGGGCGCTTAGAGCAAGTGGTTCTATAGCCGACACGTGGCGCTCTCTTGAGAGCGCAACGGCGCAGTTTGGAAGTGCAAAGCACTAAGAATCTTTTAGATTCAAGAAGGGAAGTGCAAAGCACTGTTTAATTTCTTGATCTAAATTAGATCAAAGAAAACTAAATTTTTCTTTGTTTGAAGAACCAGAGGTTCATAAAAGTGCAAAGCACTATTATTATATTTTTTTATTTTTATTATTTTTAAAGAACCGGAGGTTCACAAGAAGTGCAAAGCACTGTTTATTATGTAAAGATCATTGATCTTGTTTTTAGATCAATGATCTATTAGAAGGAGTTTCTTCTACTTCATGAAGATTCTTTACCTTTTTCTTGAAATCTTCTCAGAGTTCTCTCTGTTTAAAGTTCTTGATTTTTCAAGAAAAATGTTCATGCCTTTGAATTGAGGCTTAGGGTCCTTTTTATAGTGCTCACAAATTAGTTAAAGAGATCATTCTCTGAGTGATTTGGGGAATTTTCCCCACCGTTGGATCTTTGATCCAAGGGCTTCTGCTTTGCAGAAGAAAATCTTCTTGTTTTAACAAGAACAGAAAAGATTTCTTAAAATCTTAATTCAGTTTGGCGCAGATGCCCCAGCGCGTGACACGTGTCGCGCAGCGCACAGCGCCGCGCAACTGCGCTAGGGCATCTGCGCTGACACGTGTCGCGCGCATGTGCGCTGACACGTGTCGCGCAGCGCAGAGCGCAGCGCAACTGCGCTATCGCATCTGCGCTGACACGTGTCGCGCAGCGCAGAGCGCAGCGCAACTGAAGCGTTGCTTCAGACAAATAGAGCTCTGCTCTGATTGGGCGCGCCTTCTTGGGCGTTGCGCTGACACATCTGCGCCTGACACGTGGCGCGTTGCGCCCAGCACAAAGAATCTGAAGCGTTGCTTCAGTTATTAAAGCTTAAATTTTCAAAGCAGAGCTTTGCTCTGATTGGGGGAAGATGAAGCGTTGCTTCATCTCCCGCCTCGGAATTTGAACAGAGCTTTGCTCTGATTGGGGTAAACAAATGCCCCCCGTACCGTTGCACTTACGTGGCCCCAAACGTGAGCGCAACGGTGGCGAAATTCCAACCGCCGTGACGACTTTTGGAAGTCGAAGAGGCACTTGGTGCCTATAAATAGGACCTTTGGTCCCCCACAGATGCTTATCATCTTTCCAATTTTATTTTCAAAAAACTTCAGAGCTTTGCTCTTGCCTTCAAGAACTCTAGAGCTTTGCTCTTCTTTCCAAAGTTTATAGAAAAAAACTTTAGGTAAAATTGAATCTTAGATTAAATTAATTTTAATTAATCTTTAAACAGCAGAGCTTTGCTCTTATAGATCTTTTGATCTAAAGAGATCCCCATTGGGGTTTCACTAGCAGAGCTTTACTCAATTTCAAAGTTAGAAACTTTAGGTGAAATTAATGTAAATCAAATGAACTTAAATTAATCTCAATCAAAGAGCTTTGCTCTCACAGATCTTTTGATCTAAAGAGATCCCCATTGGGGTTTCACTAGCAGAGCTTTTGCTCATGGGTTTTTATCCTTGAACAGAGCTTTGCCCTCTAGGAATCTAGCTCTCTATGTATATTATTTTTCTTCTATCACTAATCTTCCTGTGGTATTTCCTCTAGGCATAATGGCGGTGCATCTATACAGTTTGCACGAGTTCATCACCTATGACGATATCCGCGCACAGGGTCGTCAACAAAACCAGGAGTTTACGGACGCCCAGTGTGCGGAGGTCATGGGTCGCCTCAACGCGAGTTGTGGTTGGCTGCTTCCTCGTCGTTCGCCTCTCTTAAAGGTTGTGCTGGGAGCAATATGGAGAGCACTTCCGGGTCTTCATGAGGCCCTACCGCTCAATGCGTTGGATGATGCCGAAGACAAGGTGCATTCAGTGTACCTGACGGGGCTGATCTCGAAGAAGCGGCGGGATAGCCTCATTGACATCCTACACCAAATCTTCCAGCAGACGACGATAGTTGCTGCTTATCGAAGGCCGGGAGGGCTTGCCGATGATATTGACACAGAAGAACGCGAGAGGCTGCGCATAAGAATAATTAGAAAGGCCAGAAGAACTCTGGATGGCCTTACTTTTGAATTTCTCAATCCGTGCCTCGGATCTGAGGTTATACCGTTGTAATAATTTGAATAATGTTTCTTATTTATTATTCTTATGTTTGTAAAAATTTTTAGTGGTATGAATGGAAACCCTTCCCTCTTTTTATTTCGGCTTGTCTTATTCCTTGCCTTGAGTCTTCTGCTTGTGCATAAATGAATGCGATACGAACTCCCGATCAAATATAGATCGGATATTCTTTCTGTCATCTTATTTTTATTGTCAGCAGGCTGTCTTAATAACCATAATTGATGGATATCTAAAACAAGTATTCTGACTTCCTTAAGAAATAGCGATGGCTTAGGCTGCAGGTTCAGGTCTACTGCCTAAGACTTTTTGACTCTATGAGCCGTGAGGGTCCCATAGAGTTTTTTCTCCTTACGGGTCGAGAGGATCCCATAGGTGGATTTTCTCCCTAGGAATCGTGAGGATCCCTAAGTGTAGTTTTCTCTTATAAGTCGTAAGGATCTAACAAGAGAATTTTTCCCTCTTACGAGTCGAGAGGATTCGTAAGCGGTTGTTTCCCTCTTCGTCGAAACTCGACTTTGGAGAGTGAGACCCGTGAATAGTATGCAAGAGACCGTTTTGGATTGACTTGCAGGGCCCCATTGCTCAGGAAGCAAGTTTTTTAATCCTTGCTGCCCGGGACTTTATCTTGCAAGGTGAAACGAACCGAGAACTCTCTCGGAGACAGTGGTGGTTCTGTGAGTTGACGCGGGTTGGGAGGCTCTCGTCACGGAGTATTTATATCCGCGAGTCGAGGAGTTTGCTAGGGATTATTTGTTTCCCAAGCGCCAAGGATTATTTATTTCCTTGGGGTTTGAAACGAGTCGAGGATTCCTACGAAGGCACTGGCGGCTCTGCGGGTCGACGCGGATCAGAAGGCTCTCGTCAAGGAGTGTTTGTATCCGTGAGTCGAGGAATTTTGCTAGGGATTATTTGTCTCCCAAGCGCCAAGGATTATTTGTTTCCTTGGGGTTTGAAACGAGTCGAGGGTTCCCATAGAGGCTCTGGTGGCTCTGCGGGTCGACGCGGATCAGGAAGCTCTCGTCAAGGAGTGTTTGTATCCGTGAGTCGAGGAATTTGCTGGGATTATTTTTTTCCCAAGCGCCAAGGATTATTTGTTTCCTTGGGGTTTGAAACGAGTCGAGGGTTCCCATAGAGGCTCTGGTGGCTCTGTGGGTCGACGCGGATCAGGAAGCTCTCGTCAAGGAGTGTTTGTATCCGTGAGTCGAGGAATTTGCTGGGATTATTTGTTTCCCACTTTGTTTACGCCCTTGGATTATGTACAGGAATCGATGTGATCTTAACTGTAGGGCCAAAGTTTTATCATCATCATTTTTTTTGTTGTATTTCCGCGATGCTCTATCCTTTCAGCTTTCGTATCGCGAAGGTCGCGATTGCCCAATCATTTCGGCTATTTTTCACGGTGCCCAATCATTTCGGCTGTTTATTTTATTTTTACTCGCTGCTTTTTATTGCGAGTTGCCCAATCATTTCGGCTATTTCTTCATGCATATATTTTTACTTGCTGCTTTTTTATTGCAAGTCGCCCCATCATTTCGGCTATTTCGTATGCATGTGCGGCCTACTGGTTTTTCGCTGTAAACTTGAAATTGGACACCGATTTCGGCATCAGCACCGCTACAACTGGGATATTGCCAGGAGCGAATCATCATTTGCCTCTGTCGTTGTCGAACAAAGGAGGCTTAGCGACCAGGGTTAAGGTCCTGTCGCCTAAGGCTTTTGACTTCATGAGCCGTAAGGGTCCCACAAAGCTATTTCTCCCTACAAGTCGTGAGGATCTTATAGGTGTATTTTCTTCTTAGGAATCGTGAGGACTCCTAAGTGTTTGTTTCCTCTGTAAGTCGTAAGGATCCTACAGGAGGGTTTTCTCCTTGTAAATCGAGAGGACTTACAAGGGTTGTGCGAACATATCCCCAGTCACAGACGGATCTTGGTTAGGGAAATGTTTATTCGCGCCCGTGGATTGTATACAAGGGTCAGTATTGAGCCACTTGTAGGGCAATATCGGAAGTTGTGGGGGTTGCTTAAGCACATGTTTAGGTCTCTGTAACTTAAGACTTTCAAATCTTATGAGCCGTGAGGGTCCCAAAAGAGAGTTCTCCTTACGAGTCATGAGGATCTCGCAAGTGTATTTCCTCCTTAGGAATCGTGGGGATTCCTAAGTGTGTTGTTCCCTTGTAAGTCGTAAGGATCTTACGCGGGTGGTTTCTCCTTACAGGGTCGAGAGGACCCTATAAGGGTTTCTTAACGAGGTTGCGCCCTTTCAGGTTTTCACAAACACTCGCCGGTAGCCCTGGTGTTTTTACTCACGGAGCCCTTTCGGGTTTTCATCCGTGCCCATTTTGCTTATGGACATACCTTTTTTTTTATTCTTTTTATTTTTATATATTTTCTCTTTTTTTTATCTCATCAGTCTAAAGCTGCTGCGGTAGTAGTTTAAAGACGTTTCGGTCTGGTATTAGTTTAAGGACATTTCGGTCCGTCACTAGTTTAAGGACGTCTCGGTCCATTGTTAGTTTAAGAACGTTTCGGTCCCTCATGGAGAAGGCTGGCCACTGCTTAGAAAGCTTAAGCTCAGGAAGATAGCGAGCGGACATAGTCGTCGTCATCTATCATTGACCTAGGCTGTGGCTCATTAAGCATAGTATTTCTTTAGGAAGCGACCGTTTATCGGCCTGAAAGGCCTTTCACCATGCATGTCCATGAGTAGATAGGCCCCACCCTGGTAAACCTTATCTATGATGTATGGGCCTTCATAGTTTGGCTCAAATTTTCCCCGCTTGGCGCGATTGGGGATCATAGGCCTTTTGACCACTAGCACGAGTTCGCCTTGGCGGAATGTCCTCGGTCGGGTCAATCTTTCATATGAGCGCGTCATCTTTGCTTTATAAGCTTCCAGATTTTGCTGCGCTATGAGCCGGGTTTCATCAAGAGCGTCAAGCTCTTCAAACCGGAGGTGAGTATTTTCTTCATCCGTCAGCTCGTAGTGAACTGCTACTCGCAAAGAGGGTAATTCTATTTCAAGGGGTAGTACTGCTTCCGTGCCGAATACTAACGCATAGGGTGTTGTGTTCGTGGCCGTCTTGAACGCAGTTCGATACGCCCAAAGAGCCTTTTGCAACCTCTCATGCCAGTCTCTCTTGTTTCGGGACACCGTTTTCTTTATAATCTTCGTCAAGGTCTTGTTGAAGGCCTCAGCTAGACCGTTAGCTCGCGGATTATAAACCGAGGAATATCTCCAGTCTATATTATGCTGTTGCGCAAAGCGACTGATCTTGTGGCTTCTGTAGGCTGGCCCGTTATCGGAGATGATCCGTCGCGGAGTTCCAAATCGATATATGACATGCGTTTTGAAGAAATGGAGGATGTTCTCCGTCTTCACTTCCCTCAACGGTACTGCCTCTGCCCATTTGGAGAAGTAATCAGTCGTCGCCAAGATGAAACGATGTCCCTTGGACGATGCTGGTTCGATGGGGCCGACTATGTCAGTTCCCCACATTTCGAATGGCCAGCTAGCCACCTTTGGATGTAGTGGATTGGGATGCTGATGGATGAAATCCCCATGAATTTGGCATGAGTGACATTGCTTCGCATATTCGAGGCAGTCTTGCATCATGGTGGGCCAATAATAGCCCATCCATTTTATCTTCAACTTCATCTTAGGGCCTGCTTGGTGGGAACCGCAGAGTCCATCGTGAACTTCTTGGACGACCTTTCTCGCTTCGTCAGGTCCTAAGCATCTCAGCCACAGAGAATCGAATGACCTCTTGTATAGAGTATCGTTGACGAAGGCGAAAGACAGAGCTCGTTTTACGAGCTGATGTCTTATGGACGCTTCTTCAGGCATTCGGTGGAACTTGAAGTAATCTATGAAGACTTCTCTCCAGTCCTCGGTATCTTCCCAATCTTTTATTTCCAGGGTTGTCTCCTCGTTCGCTCCTTTTTCTTCGGATGATTCCGGAGATACTTCTGCTGGGGCAAGCACTCGACGGCTTTGTACCACGATTCTAACGTCATCGAGGTTCTCGTCAGCCAGTTCTTTAGCAAGTTTGGCTAGTGCGTCCGCTTTGCTGTTTTCCGCGCGCGGTATGCTCTCCAAAGTATAGGAGGGAATTTGGGTTAGCAGTTGTTGCACTTTTTCACCGTATTTTACCAATTCCGGTTTGCATGTTTGGTAATCGCCGTTCACTTGACTGACGACTAGCTGGGAGTCCCCATATATGAGGAGGTCTTCAATTCCCATGTCAATGGCGATCTCGATGCCTGCTATCAAAGCTTCATATTCAGCTTCATTATTCGTTCTCGGCTCTGTTAAGGAGAAGGCGAAGCGCATTATTCCTCCTTGTGGGGTCACAAAGATAAGGCCTACTCCCGATTTGATCATTGACGTACTTTGTTTGTGCTTTTTCATGGAAGATGCTCCATCAAAATAAAGCTCCCAACGGGTATCACCACCGTCGATTGCGTCAAACGCATGCTTATCTGGCAAATCGCAATTCAGGGGAGAATCGGCAGGTATTGGGTGCTCAGCAAGGAAGTCGGCGATGGCCTGGCCTTTTACTTCCCTGAGAGGTTGATATGTTATCGAAAATTCCATCAAGAGCAGGGCCCATTTAGCGAGTCGCCCTGTCAATATGGCTTTTGACATTAGATATTTGAGAGGGTCCACTTTTGAAATAAGACGGACTCGTGCGCCAACGCATAGTGCCTAAGCTTTGTTATTGCGAAGATCAACGCCAGGCAGTGTTTTTCAATGGGAGAGTAGTTGCTTTCTGCCCCCAGCAGAACTCGACTTAAGTAGTAGAGTGCTCTTTCTTTCCCTTGATCGTTCTCTTGTGCCCATAATGCGCCTAAGGAACCTTCGAGGGCGGTTGAATAAAGAATGAGAGGCTTCCCCTTAACCGGAGCAGCCAACACCGGCGGGCTCTGCAGGTATTGCTTGATCTCGTCTAGTGCGCCTTGGCATTTTTGATCCCAAACGAATGGGGTTCCCTTCTTCATCAGGTGACTGTAAGGACGGCACTTTCCTGAAAGGTTGGCTATAAATCGCCGTATGTATGCGAGTTTCCCTTGGAGAGACCGCAGCTGTTTGAGAGTCCTCGGCGGAGGCATTTCCATGATCGCTTTAATCTTTGACGGATCTATTTCAATACCTCGGTGTCGAACAACGAATCCCAGGAATTTTCCCGAGGAAACCCCGAACGCACATTTAAGAGGATTCATCTTCAAGTTGTATTGCCGAAGGCGTTGAAATACAGTCTTCAGATGCTCGAGATGTTCCTCGTATGATTTGCTTTTAACCACGAGATCGTCGATATAGCATTCAACGATTTCGTGTATAAGGTCATCGAAGATCTTTGTCATGGCCCTTTGATAAGTGGCACCGGCATTCTTTAACCCGAAAGGCATCACCTTGTAGCAGAATATACCCAGAGGAGTCCTGAAAGCGGTATGCTTCTGGTCTTCGGGATGCATCTTTATCTGGTTATACCCCGACAAGCCGTCCATGAAGGAGAAAATCTCATGTGTGGACGTATTGTCTATCATTAGTTCGGTGACTGGCACTGGGAAATCATCCTTCGGGCAAGCTTTGTTGAGATCCCGAAATTCCACGCATACGCGCACCGTCCCATTTTTCTTCATTACTGGAACGATATTAGCAATCCATTCGGGGTATTGAACTTCTTGGATAAAGTCAGAGTCTATCAGCTTCTTAACTTCGGCGTTGATGCTCATTTCGAGCTCGAGCCGCATTCTCCTCGGCGCTTGCTTAATTGGCTTGACACCCGGGGATATCGCCAGTCTATGTACAACAACTTCTGGATCTAGTCCTGGCATCTCGGAATAGTTCCATGCGAAGCAATCTTTATGCTGCATGAGGACGTCCTTTAACGCAGCCACCCTCTCTTCAGACAGTAGCTCACTGACAAATGTCGGCCGCGGATCGTTTACCGTCCCCAACTCCATTTTCCTGAGGTTATCTGCAGTGGTATGTATTCCATCCTCCAGTTCTTTCGGGGCTGGGGGAAATTCTGAGATCACATCATTATTGCTGTTTTCGAAGCACCAGGGAAGGCTGTCCACGTTCTCAGACTCTTCTTTTAATATTGTTATCATACGACAGGTGCGAATTTTCTGCCAATCCCAATGTGGAACTGGTTTTTCTTTCGTGGCCTCAGGCTCGTGCTTCTGTGGTGGCGCTACCCTCCAGTTATCAGAAAACGCGAATTTGCCTAGCTGATACTGATCTTCAACCCAATTCTTGAAGGTGAAGCAATCTTCAAGAGGGTGTCCCATTGCTCGATGGTAAAAGCAATAATTTGGGTTGAACACCTCGCCTGCGTGCTCGGGGTGCTTGGACTCTGGCAACGTAAGCATTTGATGTTTTAGAGCGAGATCGAATATCTTCCTTGTTTTGTTCCGAGGAAATGAGTATGCTCGACCTATTTTCTTCCTGAGGGCTAAGTCAATAACGCTCGACTCTCGGATACGTGGTTTCTTAGCTCTGCTTTGTGGTTGTTGAGCGCCTTTTCTGCCCTTTGACTTGTTTTTGCTTTCGCGTCGAACCTTTTTTGTAGCAGGCTGACAAGGAGCGGCATTTTCATCCTTCACGGCCTGTCGGAGAAGGCGTCGCGTCTTGGCTTTCTCATAGATGGCTGTCTCGCGGTTGTGGTCATCTCGGACTTTTTGACTAGCTTCCCTTATAAGCCTGTCCATTTGTTCTTCAAATGATGGACCAGGCAATTTTTCGTCAGGAACTTTTACTGGCTTAAGATTAGCGTCCTCCCATTGAGCGTCCGCCTCTTCATCGAAGTCATACATGACGTAACAGCTGTTTACTAGCTCTCGTTTCTTTGACCGGATGTACCCAAGTCCTTTTGTTTCCATTTTCCCGTTAGGCAGTTTGCGTTGAGTCCCGGGAACGTTCCAGACCTTGTCATAGAATTTGGCCTTTCTAACGGTCTGTGTGAAGGATATCCCCTGGCGTTTCAGCAGTTTCTTCAAACCTTCGGTATAATATCTGGGAAGATGGATAGGCTGAAGCCTGTCGAGTGTGGGATCCGCGCCATGCCAAACTTCTTTTTCCACCTTGTTTTCTTCAGAACGGTAGAATAGGATTGCCTTCTCGCCTTTTCGTCCGGGAGGGATATAAAATGTCTGCAATTCTTCCACACTGTTGGTGTCGATTGCATCCAGTTCTTTGTAATGTTCAAGCGGCACCATGGTTATCTGCAGACTTCGCTCTTCATCGGCAGAAGCCCGTGTTGAAAGCCGAGCAGGGAATACAGCGTGAACTTCATCCTCTGAATCACTACCAAAGATCAATGGACGAACGGATGGTCCTGGCCCGGTGGATTGGGATGGTCCTAAATAAATTATATCTTCCTCCTCCTCGGTGTCACTGCCGAAGACAGGGATGGTGGCGTTAGTTTTGTTCTCCGGCTTGTGACACCTTTCCGTGTCCTCAAAACTCGGCAAAAAGTATTTGGCATCTTCATACTTGCGAACTTCATTCACGGAAAACGGATTCAATTCTCCTGCCACAGTGTACTCGAGACCATCCTTACAATATTTCATACACTGATGTTGTGTAGACCATGGTCGACCGAGCAGAGCATTGTAGCACGTCTTGGCATCTATGACATGGAATTTAATATCTGTGACGAGCAACCCAAAACGTAGCGTCAATATCACAGATCCAAGAGTTTTTGATGATTAGGAGTCGAACCCGGAGATGGTGATCTTGTCTCGGGCGAGGTGTTGGACACTCATGCAAATTTCCTTCAACACCCGCACATTGAGTAAATTAACAGACGATCCGTTATCGACCAAGATTTTACCTATCTTTATGTCGTGGCAATATCCTGAGACATAAAGGGGACGATTATGTTCACACGTCCCGAGGAGAAGGTCTTCATCGCCAAAAGCAACGTCGGCCGTGTGTACCTCTTCCAATTCGTCCTTCATCTTTTGTTCTGCCAGGAAGGCTTGGAACTTGTAGGGCTTTAATCAAATAATCCCTCGCCTCTTTTGAAAGTAACAGGGCATCGAGAATGCTGAGTTGTGAGGGTAGCTTTCTCAGATGCGCCAAGACATTGTAATCCACTTTATTCCTCTTTGGCGGGTTCTTGGCGGTTAACTCTTCCGTAACTCGGTCATCCAAGGCGATATCTTCGGAGACCTTCTCTTTCCCTTTGTCTTTCTTGTTTAAGGGTCCGAGATTCTTTTCGGGTAATGTTCGATTGCGTAGCTGTATATTTTCGCAAGCCTTCGGTTCTTCTTCTTTTCCCGAAGTGGATTCTTTGAAGAGGGGGTCAAGCTCTAGCTCCTCATCGGAATCGCTTCCAAATATAGGCATTTGTGATCCTACGGCGTCAACCATGCAACAACCACCCGTAGTTTTATGAAGCCCTTCGGTCGTGTTTCTTTGCTCTCGACGAGTTTTACGCTTTTCCCGCTTGAAGCGTTGTCGACGAGCAACATATCCTTGCCACCATTTATCGAAAGCTTTGCATTCTTGAATGGGGTGCGAAACCTTCTGATGATATAAGCAAAAGGAGGGGTGCATTTCCGATTCACCGGTGATGTTTCCTTCAGAGGGTGGTAGCTTCATGCCTATTGACATGGCCTTAGCAAACTTTTTCTTCATCTTGAATTGGCTTTTGTCAACGGCGGAGGCATTTCGCTCCAGCAGGATTATCTCAGCTATTTCATTAAGTCGCCGGTGTTTGGCCCTTTCAAATATAGCCATTTCGCGTTCTCGATCGGCTTTACTTTTTAGTCGAGCTTCGTCAAGGAACGCTTCAATCATTTCGACTGATAGCTCCGGAATTCTTGATTCGGTATCTGCCTCCAGCGTTTTAGTGCCAGAAGCCTCTTCATCGTTCGTGATCGAATGGGAGATCATATGACAGCTCGCCACATTTTCCTCGGATTCATCTGATGAACTTTCTCCTTCATCTTCCTCTTGAAAGACGTGATTGAGGAACTCTTGGAGCGTGATGGGAGTCCGCGCCTTTTGGTTATATTCTTCCAGCGCGTCAATTTGCTTTTGCAAGTCCGTGCGCTTATCGCTAGGCTCTACGGGCTTCTTGGACTTCTTCTTCTTTTTCGAAGACTTTGACGACTGGCCGCTAGTGCTTAAACTCCTTGAACCCCCATCATTGGACTTTGAAGTTGGACGTGGCTTCAACATCCCCTCAACGACCTGTGGTTCTAACGGGCTCTTCCACTTGATCGCCGGACACGTCCGAAGATCATTTAGCATTCTCCTCGTTTTGGCTGATAATACAACCTCCCAAGGAGCTTCTTCAATGACGGAGCATGTTGCCCCCGGCGTATTTGTCCCCTTAGCGGTGTGGGGCTGCGGAGGATTCACCTTCTATTTGTCAGATAACACGAACTTACCCTGTCGGTACTGGTTTTCAAGCCAATTTTTGAAAACGTAACAGTCTTCGATCGGATGTCCTAGCACTCGATGGTAAGGGCAGTAATTAGGCTTGTTGACGTCACTTGGTTGCAACGGGCGTTTTGGATCTGGCAGATTTATGAGTCTGTTGCGCAACGCCAGTTCGAATAGCCTCCTCGTTTTATCGCGGGGGAAGGAATAAGAGCGTCCCATTCTATCCTCAAGGGGTACGTACGGGCGCGTATTGTTTGGACGAGCAACCGGCTTCGGGTCGCTCGGTTGTTGTTGAGCATTAGCGACGACGATCGCTTTTCCCTTCCCTTTGTCATTTCGGGATTCAGGCTTTGGGAGAGGGGGTTTATGGCCCATCTGGTCCATCTGCGCTAGTTTGTCAATCAAAGCCTGGAAGGAAGTCGGCTTGAAGAACATCATAAACTGTGAAATGGTTGCTTGTGGATCGAGGGTTCCAACAAACATTCCCACCGCAGGGGCTTCTTCTATTCGCTGTTCGCACTTCGACCATAGATTACGCCACCGTATAGCGTACTGAACCCATGTTTCGCCGGGTTTTACCCTGGCATTAATCAGTGCCGTCATCGGGGTACGTTCACTGGCACTTGCAAAACGTTGTGTAAACAGCAGCTCCATTTCCGCGAAGGTTTTAATAGAATCATTAGGGAGTTCAGAGTACCACTCGAACGCCGTATCTGATAGACTTCCAACGAACTGGCGGAGCAAAAGCTTGTCATCACCGCCGGTGTTACCGCAAAGCGCCCTGAACTGGGTAACATGCTGATGGGGATTGCCGGTCCCCTTGTAGACATGGAACTTGGGAATTGTGTAACCCGGCGGGTACTTGATTTGGTCATACCAGCCCGGATATGGCCGCCCCGTTTTTACGACATGGCCGGCTGCCTCGGCCGCATGATGAACCCTTATTTGCTGGGCTATGTATTCGTCCAGATCAGTTTTAGAGATTGTATCCTCTTTAGCCGTTGATAGAACGGGCTGAGGGTTTGATGTCTCTCCCCTATCATCCCCAAGGACGATCGGGGGTTCTTCAGTCGGGGGATCTTGTTGTATCATCATCCCTATCATGTCCTGGAAAAGGAGGCCCATACGCTGTATATTGGCTGCTTGTTCAGCAGCCTCTTTGTCTCTCTTTTCCAGTACTCGGCGGAGGAACTCGGCGTCGGTCTCTTCCTCTTGGCGTTCATCTAAGGACGTCTCAGGGTTCTCTTTTGGCTCCGTGAGTGCAGCCATTGTAGTCATCATCTCCTGGAGCTTTTGTTGCTGCTCCTGAGCCTTGGTCACTGATCGGGTAAGCGGTCGGTGACCCGTAGAAGTACGACTTTCTTCCTTTCCAGAAGCCATATAAACCGTATGAACAATTATGCCCCCTGACTTGGGGCGTTTAGGTTCACCGCTTTCAAACTTTGCCGCTGACGCGGGAGCTTTCTCTGGCTTCCTTCTTTTGTGGGCCATCGAGGTCAAAGGAGCCGTTGGAGTGGGCATCCTAGCAATTGTTTCCCCCTGCTGTTTAATGGGGCGGTTTTTGTCCTTTTCCACCTTTGCCTTTTTCTGGCGATGAAGGTGGTCCGGGTCAATCACGGAGTCTTGAACCCTCCGCCAAACTTTATAAATTTTTGACGACAGCCGTTGAGGGGGCTGTTCTTGTTTTGTTTCTGGAACTCTCTCCGCAGGTGGAGGAGATCTTTTCAAGGTAGCGATTGGAGAGTTCTTACGCACCCTCCTCAGTAGTTCAAAACTGTTCCCAGTTGGAACAGCAGCGTTGACCTCCACCACTGGAGCAGGTGAAGTTAGCCCTGAGGGGGAGTTGCCCCCTGCCTTCCTCACTCGTTGCCAATATCGACGTCGAGCACGACGAGCCATTGGGATCGGCTCAGCGATAGAGATGGCTTCTTTTTGCCCCCTGTCTGAACAGGGTGCCGCTGGTGTTAACCTCTTAAAGACCGAGATTGTCCCTTGCGGGGTAATATCCAATCTGTCAAAAACAGATCTTCGTGCTGGGGCAGGAGCAGGAATCATCAGTCTTGAAAAGACTGACTCTTTGGCGGGAGAAGCCGCCTTAACGACTTCCGGAACAGCGGCCGTTGCCCTCTTTGGGACAGCCAATTTAGAGTTCCGATTCAGCCTGGTGAAGACAGAGGCTGTCGGTTTGGTAGCGGACGACCCGTTGACAGGGGTCGTGGTAGCAGTGAGCCGGTCGAACACCGACTTCTTGTTCGCTTCCGGTGCGGATATCGGCATATAGAAGCTTGTAGGTGGGACCATGGTCCCGAAAAACAGGCCGGTGGTGGCCTGTGTCACCTGTTCTACCGGCAGAGCGAGGAAAGAGGCCGCTTGGGGCCCATATGCTACACCTCCCGGTGAGGTGGAGCATCCATTGCAGTGGCATTTCGAACTGTTGGTGCAGTTGAAGGCCATTGAATCTTGAGTTCTGCGCCAGACAAAAGACCAAATCTTAGCAACTTGAAATCCGAAGGCAACCATTAACAAACCGCGATTGGTTCGCGAAGACGACACACGAAGTGTGGAGTGGAAAGAGGAAAAGGTCCCACCGGGCGTGCCAGAATCTGTTCCCCTCCGAACGGCGGCCTGGACTTTGCGTCTGTGCCTGAGGTTCGGGGCAGATGCTATTTGGTTTTATCCGTCTATCTCTCCGAAGATGCCAAGTTGATTTATGGCACCGTGTATCGGAGGTTTAGACGGATGCGGCCTATGTAGCAGACTTCGTCAGATTCCCCCTCAGGGTGAGGGGTTTTTAATTGTGGGGACGCTCTTCCCTGCAGGCGCAAGCCCCTGCAGTTAATTACGCTACCGCATCTCGGTAACAACTTTCTCCTTCTCCAGAATTTCACTTCGTGTCGTGTGTGTTTGTTTTGTTTGTGGTTGCCCGTGGATTGTATACGGAGACTGAGTAATGCCGTCGCCCGTAGGACGTGGATTAGTCCAAATCCGCATTTACTTAGATTTGGGTTTGGTGTTTTTAGTTTAAGGATGCATTAGTCGTGTTGCGGCGAAGATCGACTTAAACGTTCGTTAAGGATACGTTAGTCGTATTTTAGACTAAGATCAACTTAACGTAGTGATTAATTTAATGTATGGCCATCGGGACTCGTCACCTCTCTGACGTCGTTAAAGGATTACAACGACAAATGTCAGAGGAGCTCGGAGATGTACCTTCGAACCAGAGTTGATTGGGAGTTTTATAATCCATTTGGATGTTTAAGGATACGTTAGCCGTATTTGGGGCTAAGATCAACTTAAACGGGACCGTTTAGATCCGGCAAAAGAGCGTTCGGAGGCTCTATTGTCCCAGTTTAGGGACATAGTGGTCCGTTCGCCAGTTTAGGGACGTGGTGGTCCATCGCCAGTTTAGGGACGTGGTGGTCCGCATTCCAGTTTTGAGGACGTGGTGGTCCATCGCCAGTTTAGGGACGTGGTGGTCGATCGCCAGTTTAGGGACGTGGTGGTCCGATATTAGTTTAGGGACGTTTCGGTCCGATATTAGTTTAGGGACGTTTCGGTCCGATATTAGTTTAGGGACATTTCGGTCCAATATTAGTTTTAAGGACGTCTCGGTCCAATATTAGTTTAGGGACGTTTCGGTCCAATATTAGTTTTAAGGACGTCTCGGTCCAATATTAGTTTAGGGACGTTTCGGTCCGATATTAGTTTATGGACGTTTCGGTCCAATATTAGTTTTAAGGACGTCTCGGTCCACGAGTTTAAGGACCCCGCAGTCCATATTCATGTGTGATCGTTGGGACCCGTCGCCTCTCTAACGTCGTTGAAGGATTACAACGATAGATGTCAGAGGAGTTCAGAGATGTACCCTCAAACCGGAGATAAATTGATTTAGGAGAGCAATTTTGCTCAGTCAATTTAATTTGAGGACTTACAGCCAAAATTGGGTTAGGTCCAGTTGAGAATATTCAACATTTTTCTTGATCTTCGGCCTATTAGGCCTGTGCTAGGGCTTTGCCCATATTTAATAATGCACTGCATTCTATTCTGGCCTGCTTGGCTTTTGATTTGGGCTCTGTCTCTTTATTTATGATGCAGAGCATCTATTTTAGTTTGGGCTCTGCCCCTTTTTTTTCAAAACAATGCATTGCATTTTGTTAGACCTGTTAGGCCTTCTTTAATTGGGCTTGGCCCCTTTTGTAACCAAGGCAGTGCATTTGTCTGGCGCTTTGCGCCGAGTAATGAGCGCAAGCTCATATGGTGATGACACGTGTCATGCTCTGGTGAGCGCAAGCGCACTAGCGCAGTGCGCTGCGCTGTTGACACGTGGCGCGCTCTCAGCGAGTTGCGCCAATTCCAGAGAGCAAAGCTCTATCTTAAGGGCGCTTAGCGCAAGTGGTTCTATAGCCGACACGTGGCGCTCTCTTAAGAGCGCAACGACGCAGTAAGGAAGTGCAAAGCACTAAGAATCTTTTAGATTCAAGAAGGGAAGTGCAAAGCACTGTTTAATTTCTTGATCTAAATTAGATCAAAGAAAAATAAATTTTTCTTTGTTTGAAGAACCAAAGGTTCATAAAAGTGCAAAGCACTATTATTATTTTTTTTATTTTTATTATTTTTAAAGAACCGTAGGTTCACAAGAAGTGCAAAGCACTGTTTATTATGTAAAGATCATTGATCTTGTTTTTAGATCAATGATCTATTAGAAGGAGTTTCTTCTACTTCATGAAGGTTCTTTACCTTTTTCTTGAAATCTTCTCAGAGTTCTCTCTGTTTAAAGTTCTTGATTTTTCAAGAAAAATGTTCATGCCTTTGAATTGAGGCTTAGGGTCCTTTTTATAGTGCTCACAAATTAGTTAAAGAGATCATTCTCTGAGTGATTTGGGGAATTTTCCCCACCGTTGGATCTTTGATCCAAGGGCTTCTGCTTTGCAGAAGAAAATCTTCTTGTTTTAACAAGAACAGAAAAGATTTCTTAAAATCTTAATTCAGTTTGGCGCAGATGCCCCAGCGCGTGACACGTGTCGCGCCGCGCACAGCGCCGCGCAACTGCGCTAGGGCATCTACGCTGACACGTGTCGCGCAGCGCACAGCGCAGCGTAACTGCGCTGACACGTGTCGCGCAGCGCAGAGTGCAGCGCAACTGCTCTAGCGCATGTGCGCTGACACGTGGCGCGCAGCGCAGAGCGCAGCGCAACTGAAGCGTTGCTTCAGACAAATAGAGCTCTGCTCTGATTGGGCGCGCCTTCTTGGGCGTTGCGCTGACGCGTCTGCGCCTAACACGTGGCGCGTTGCGCCCAGCACAAAGAATCTGAAGCGTTGCTTCAGTTATTAAAGCTTAAAATTTCAAAGCAGAGCTTTGCTCTGATTGGGGGAAGATGAAGCGTTGCTTCATCTCCCGCCTCGGAATTTGAACAGAGCTTTGCTCTGATTGGGGTAAACACCACACTTCCATTGTCACACAATGGTAGGAACCTAGTTCATCTCATGAACCAATATATACCCAAACTGCCTCTTTGGTAGTATCTTTAATAGCGATGTCACCAGCCTTTATCGTCTAGTTTGCCACGGTATCTAGCTTGGAACTCTTCCAACATACCGTCCCTCTACTGAGGGTAAAGACAATGCCTGCGACTGACATTCAGTCGTCCTTATCACCCTGGAATATTTCTAGTGATTCTCCCCAGGATCAATTGATACCATCTTACTACAACTAGTAAGTATGCTAATATCCAATTAGATCTATCTCATAGATCCAAAACCCAGGATTTTAGTAGGTATCACTTTGATCCTATTTGGAGAATCATTGTGATAAGCGGAGATTGACCGAGCGTAGTATAGGAAACTACTTCCCTATCAAGAGTATGTCATCCACGTACTCTACTAGGATCACCACCATCTCCCTACTACTTTTTTGTATATAAAAGGTTCATCTACTATTTTGATGATGTCAAACTCTTTGACTAACACATCAAAACAGACTTTCCAACTCCGCGATGCCTGCTTTAATCTATAAAGCAACTTGCACACGTTTCCGCTGCTCCCACTGTTTACGAAGCCCTCTGGTTGTGTATGTAAGTCCACGGCGGCGCCCCGGCCGTCAATCCGACGCCGGAATGCGGAAGCGATGCTTTTCTTTAACTTTTCAAACCGGCACCACCGCGCACTAAATACCCGGATCGGGCCATTAACATAAATCTAGCTAACAACAAGATGGGAAGAGAAATATACCGAGTGATCCGTGTCCTCCGGTCTTCTCGTCGTCGTCCCGATCTCCCGCGGAATCTCCGGTCTCCATCGCGTCGCCGGAAGGGCACCACATCGCCGGCTTCTTTTATGGGCCCCCACCTCTGGACCGAGGCAACTCGGGCACGAAGTTGGCGAGTCGACGTGTCCAAGATTTGCTATAGAATGGTGTAGTGTTATGTCTCATTTGGGGTTGTAGGGAGTTGCCTTTTGGTGGAGGAAATGATATATGGAATTTTGTGATGAACTTGGGGATTTTTAAACATCAAGAGAACAAAAAATCCCCAACAAAATTTCAGCCCCCCCATCAAATGTGGCCGGCCATGGCTTAAGAGGTGAATGAGAGGAGAGGGTGAGTGAGGGAGTGAGTGAGCCAATAATGCAAGAGGGAAAAAAGGGGTTATGATCAAATGAAATGATCATAACCACAACCACACTCATCAACAACCATGACCTACCATCATCACCAAACATCATCATCAAGTATAATGACTCCAAAAGTAAACCATGATGAAAAAGAAAGTCAAGCAATCATGAAGCATGGAAGGTCAAGGGATGGTGCTCCATCATGAAACCATCATGAAACAAAAGTATGCAAAGACAACTCTCCAAATAGATAATTTGCACAAATGCAAATAAGCCCTCCTCCACCAATCTTCGGCCAATGAAAGATACAAAGAAATATGGCCGAAACAGAAAGCAAACTGGCAACTCCAAAAAACTGATCCCGTAATAAATTACAGGAAAACCCCGCTACTGTATATACATACCCGCATTTGTATTCCGACCGAAATACAAATGCAATGAGACAAAATCTACACTGCACTATACTAGGATCCGGCTTAAACCAAAGCCGGCTAGTAATATCCGTCCGATCCTGATCCGTGCAATACCACACGTATCTGATCGAACCCTGCCATATATCCATACGACCTCTAGTACTACCGTCCGATCCTGATCCGTGCAATACCGAACGTATCTGATCGAACCCTGCCATATCTCCATACGGCCTCTACAGCGTTTCGCCCGAAAACTTAAGTAACTAAATGTGGGGGACTCTAAAGACTCGTCAATACTATGGCTGTGGATTTAACCACTAGCACGTCAGAGGTATTAGCCATACGTGACGGGCCACCAGCTATTGACCGAAAGGGACGTCGATGAGCGAACTCATCCTGACACCCTACTGTGCCTGTCAGTGACAATATCCGTACAGTCCGGTCCATTCATCTATGAGCATCGCATGGCGGGCCTAGGGGGTTGGTAAAAGTCAGACCCCCAAAAGCGATACAAGTCGTGTCAGAGATCAGCCCAGAACACCCTGAGATACTACTGGAATACCTACCAGTAAATCTCCTGCCTTGGCCAAGGACTTTTCATGTTCTGGCTCT
This sequence comes from Agapanthus africanus, assembly GCA_030015575.1. Classification (NCBI taxonomy): domain Eukaryota; kingdom Viridiplantae; phylum Streptophyta; class Magnoliopsida; order Asparagales; family Amaryllidaceae; genus Agapanthus; species Agapanthus africanus. The sequence goes on from JASDDO010000004.1 coordinate 236,887,551, forward strand.
CCTAGACACAGCCCGACCTCACCCCCAATACCGGGAGAGACGAACCCCCGAAGATCCGCTCACTGCCTCCATGTGGCTCAGGACTGTACCCAACTAAAACATGTTTGCACGTCTCCTTTGAGCGTGGTAGGGTAGTAATAAAAGTACAGTGGGAACTCACACGAGACAAATGACGATCCTTAGGTCGATGAACTAACCTGTACACATGTCACCAGGGAACTGCTATCTGACGTCAGGTATAAGACCAACTAGCATGTTCCCGGCGAGTCCTGTCCGGTGCACTCATAACCCAATGAGCACCTGTATACATCTTAGGTGATCCAACTGACACCAGTGGCTTGTGAGACCGGCCACCGCCCCTCGTCGGGGTCTCGACTGTATACACTAGTCTACTCTGGAGTATCGATGCCCTATCTCGAAACTCCCACGACTAGGGACCTTTTAAAGATGTGCTTATAGACTACCAGCTCCCACGTATATGATCGCCCTCATACTGCTGGCAGTCAAGCAAGAATCCTAGGGGCTCTATCAACGTGTAATAGCGACCTGTCAGGTCACCTAAAGCAGTACACGATGATAAAGATAAACCAGATAGCATACTATCATCTTGAGTAAGACTGTCCTACCGGAATAGGTCCTCCCTCAATCATTGCAATCACGTGTCTGTGATCCAATAATTGACTCTGAGGGCACTATCTCCAATAATCTCCCACTTGCACTCAAGGCTAATTATTGCGATGTCGCAAACTCACAGCCCGTGTGATACCGAACACCCAACTCCTCAACTAGTCAGTCCCACAAAGCTCGTTTGCGAAACTATTGCGTTCGAGGAATAGCCTCAGCGAGTGGATCCGCTTTGATGTTTCTTTCTAAGTCTCTTTATATCTCAAGTTCGCGGAGAAACCCATCTCCCGAAATGAGCAATACCTGTCTTAGAATGTGTCTGGATGTTTGATGGGACCTAGCTCATAAATGAACTCCAAATCCAAACTTCTTAGACTGTATCGTCAACTGAACTTAATCAGTATCCTACGCCATGCCTCCCTCAGTATTGCTTTGGACCACCTGTCCAAAATACTGCCCCTCGTCAGAAGGAAAACTATAACTCTGACAACCTCCTTGTCGTCCAGGTCATCTTGGAAGCCTGGAATGATAATTGTCTCCCGAATGAGGCTGTCGTTATCATATCCCTAGAACATCCACTTATGTTCTAAAACTGCTTCCGACTGTTTCTCCAGGATTGGATCAATGTCAACTTATTGCTTCTACCGTAAAATAACACCTGGTGTGGTACTTGACATCTCATGATTGACTCAATTGCCTAAGCAAGTGATCTGCCAATCATGCACATCCCTCTCCCCTTTAGTCTGTAAGACACCTTTAGAGAGGGTGACTCCATCACCTGCAGGTACACTACCGTGCCAGGAGTCGTCCATTCTAAATACTCTTAGAATGCTGTCTAAGTACCCTTAATTGGAAAACCACCCAAATCTAGATCTAAAACCATAGATCTAGTAACCAGTATGTCTGATATAACGTCCAAGTCCCATGTGGAGAAACCACTGTGTGATGACCAAAGTGTAACCGATTGTAGTATAGGAATATCACTTCCTACTCTGTGTATGTCATCCAAATACCAGGACATCACACCCTACTACCTCCTCAACAGATCCATCCCCTATTCTGATGAAGTCAAACCTATGACTGTCACGTCAGAAATAGATAATCTATCTCCGCTACATCTGCTTTAGTCTATAAATAGATATAAGCCACATGTCCACCATGCTTTCGTTGCTCCCACTGACTACGACAACCCTCTGGCAGAGTCATATAGACGTACACTTCTAAAGCCAGTTTAGAACGACGCTATACTCATCCTCCTGCCGGGTCTCGCAGCCTGGAACAACAGCAATGGCAAGTCTGGGTAAACAAGAACTTCCCTGTCACCGTCCTTGAGGCTACCGGAGTACCTCTCGGGTGCCTGAAGTTACCCACCGTATCTACGGAGTGGCCATTGGAATGTCAAACCAGATTGAATCTTTAGGTTCCTATCAAATCTTCAGTAATCGTTTGTGGCTCTGGAATCACTTCCAGTTCTACCATACTCCCACTACTGTTTTCTGAAAAAATCCATTTTTATTAAAACTGTGGCGAGTCTAGAACAATAATACTATTGATCTGCCAGATGGTAGAAAGTCAATCCTCGTCATAGCCTGGGTCAACCCACAAACAGCCATTACAGAAACGTGCCTTGAGTTGTCCAGTGTCTGGTTTTAATCATAAGCCGGACAACTCCCCGTACCTTAACATCGTTAAGATATGAACTGTTCTATATCCAATATAGAACCAGAGGGACTGATTTAATTGAACCAGATTCAAATCATGCAGCTGTCTCCAGTGCATGTCTACTAAATGGAAGGAGGCCGATCAACGTTACTCAACTTAGGAATGCTTCCAATTATGAGTAACCTGAAAAAAGAAGCAAGTTCTCTTAACCATTACTATCAACTGAATACCATACACAAGTATCTACATCTTTGATCACCTTGAAGAATCCCGATACTTGCAACACTTGGTTCTCTACTTTATTCATATACCTATAACTTCTCAAAATTCGGACCTTGCGTTTCCACGAAACACCTGTCTAAAAACTAGAGAAGTCATAAGTAAATCGAATATAATACGAGAACCAACCCCTCCGTCCTAATGGACGCTGGACAACATACAATACTCTGTATAAGTCCCTTGAGTCTAATAACTCATTCCCTGTGTGTCGTAGGTTGAAAACTGTACTTATGGTTAAGAAGAATTACACCGCTGTTTAATGCTCCTTACCTAACCATCCACTGATATAGGTAAATGTCACAGACATAATTTCAAAAAGTATATCTCACTCTATGAAAATAGACGTACAGACATATCAATTTGAAATTGGTGCATAACAGCGGATATTCAAAACCAAATATTTGCCGTCCGGCAAACAACCCAGGTGACTCCCTCAAATATCACCGATTACAATGAATCCCGATATAATGAGGACGATCACCTAATTCCCAATAACTTACTCCCACTCATCATCTGTAAAACCATACAGATGTGAGAGTCATACCTGGTAAATACATACCCTGGAGAAAGTGTCCAATTGGGAAATCAGTGTTCCATTAACAGTACACGGTGAAACTAAAATATTGAAATGTTTCGATGGGGTATCCTGGTATTCCTAGTAATGCCTCTTCCATTATCCAGATTCATAACTGTAACCGTGTAATTCTTTGCCACCTCTCTAAATCCCTTTATATGTCTTTAGTCATTACCTTCTGCACACCCCTTTAGGCCAAATAGTTTTCTTCCTTCCCTACCGTTCGGCACCATCCTATGGTTTGGAAGAAGACTATCCAATAAGCATAATGGGTGTACTTTCCTAATCCTAGGAGCACTCGCAATGCGAGAGAAGGTGAAGATAAAAGACAACCGAATAAACCTTATTCCTATTTCTCCTGAACCAGAATCCATCCCCGAACTGGAACAAGTTCCTTTCGAGTTCGTATATAACCATACGATGGAGTATCCAATAAACTGTGGATCTTCATAGTGATACAGAGTGTTCTGGAGAAATACAAAGGTGATTTTAGGATTGGCGAAGAATTACTTGGTTTGGTCATGAATAGCAGTCGCAATTTATTTTGCCCTCTTACTAATCCCTTGATATGTCTTTACTTAATACCTTATGTACACCATCGTTAGGCTAATTGGTTTTCTTCATTCCCTACCGGTCGGCACCTGCCTATGGTTTGGAAGAAGACTATCCAATTTTCATAATAGGTGTACTATCTCCTAAACCAAGGAGTACTCGCAACCAGAGAGAAGGTAAAAGGAAAAGACAACTGAATAGTCCTATCCGTTTCCTCCAGAACCTGAAACCATCCTCGAATAAATTCTTTCGAGTTCGTATCTAACCATACGATGGTTTTGTCCAATGGAAGTGGACGTTCATAGTAATACGGGGTGTCCTGGAGAAAAGGGTAAAAGTAGGAGTGGCAATGAGGTTTGCAACTCTAACAATCCAAAAGCCAGTGTTCAAGAAGGTTCGGTCAACTTGGTCACTGAGTCATAGTCTTAGGGTCGGGTCAATGGTTGCTGCCGAAGAGAGAGAGAAAAGAAACACTCAGCGTGCACTCTATCCTAGATCAGAATGGTTACCAATTTATCTAATCTGGAAACCTCCCACTGTCACCTCAAATTCTCCTCCAAACCTGAAAGAAGAATTAGTCGGGGTCACCCGAGGAGTAAACTAACTCATCAGTGGGAATCGGGATCCAACTATCATCGCATGATAACGTGACGGAATCCGCTCACGTCATCACACTCCAGAAGGTATGCGCATATCTGGCAAGTTTCAGTTTCTTTAGAAACTCCCGATGTGATTTTTGCCCCATGCTCTTATGACCTTGACTTTGGCCAACATATCATAAGTCACATGTCAAGTTCTACCCGTCATTCTCCAGGTTAATTTGAGCCTACCTGTACATACCCTTGACTTTGGCCAAAATAGTAGTACGACTGCCCCAAACCAACGCATCTATCTATGCTGGATATGAATACCCAATAGCTACCAATCACTGTGCCTTGACTTTGGCCAACATACACAGCTTGAATACTATTGACTATCCATATGAAACGACGGAGGGCTACGAATGGTTTCTGGCAAAAACTTTTAACATAATGAACTTGATATCGTTGAAGGAACGGATAGCTTTTTAGAAAAATATAGTGACGAAAACCTTTGCTAAAGAGGTCACTCCCGGTGAAGAGATCTCGGCTCTTTCCCCGTAGAATGAGGTGCAGGATATTCCAACTGAATACCACGGTGCAAAGCAAAAGTAATCGGCTATAGTGAAGTTATTGTTCTGACGCAAATTTTTTGTCCAAGGGGTCACTCCCGGTGAAGAGATCTCGACCCTTGCCTCGTCGACTGAGGAGCAGGATATTCCAACTGAATACCACGATGCAAAACAAAAGAGAGCGTCCTTGCAATAACAGCTTTTTGAAAAGTGTTCCAACAACATCAGAATAGGTTTGTTTTTAACTTGCATTGATCCGAATCAATGCAGTCCCATCAATTGATCACACCACAAAGAACGAAATATAATGATGTACGTATATGCCATCCGCATTCGCCATTGGGTCCCGTCATTACCCGTTAGGTTAGCTAACTAACGACAGAGCGGGGACTGGACTAGCGCGGATGCAAAACATATACAACATCTACTAATATATATATCAATATATAATATTTCGCTCAAAGCGTGATAAAAATGCAACATCACAGAAATATACAGCATCACAGAACAATACAGATATCTGGGATCCCCGGGTTTCACAGAGCCGCTACTGAAACCCGACGTTCCCGTGGTCGTGTGGATAGCCTGTGCAATGAAATCCTTGACCCCTACGGGCGCAGCAAGTTACCCGCCAAAACCTGAAGCGAGGCAGCCCCCTTCAGCAACGTGAATGGACCACCCAGCACTTCACGGAATCCGGTAACTTGGGCACCCCTCCTGGGTCAACCTGTACCCCCTACGAGTGCGGCGAATAGCACGCCAATTCTAGAGTGAAGCCCCCTCCGTCTCAATGCCATGAGATGCGGGCCCGTTGCCCTCTAGAACCCGGCTATCCGTGCACCCCTCCTTGGAGTAATCCTAGTACAGAAAGTAAAATATACATACAACGGGTACATCGACCGCAACCTGGTCGTGCCCCAAAATAATAATACAATCAGGTAGTGACGGCAGTCCACATGTCGGACGCTCGCCCCGCAATATCAAATGTATATAATACAACAAAACTGTACTACCACTGCAACCAGGCTATCCCCACGACCGATCCACAACATCACAGCAATACACAGAACATCAATATGAATGTCACGTTCGCAAATCCGTCTAACTGGGATATAGCAGTTAGATAAGATTTACCGATCAAGTGACATTCACGGTCGCAGATATAATGTAAAAACTGTGAACTAACATGTTTAAAATATCCGATCGAACAAATTTTACAAAGTGGGCCCCCAAGCATTACTGTAGCACATGAAGAAATCTGGGCCCAAAAAATAACATTCCAGAAAACCTATTTTCCATTCAGGAGCATTCTGTAAAATTTTGGGGGCATGAACAGTGAACATTGCGGCGGAACCGCAGCCCAAGCATGGGTTTGGCCACGGTTCCGCGGTGGTATAGTAAGTTCATGCTACCAAATTTTTATGGTTTGCTTATAATGCCCTGAACATCATTCTGAAACAACCTGAAAAATTTTTGGAGTCCAAAAAATTTCGACAGAAACTGATGCTAGGAAAAATACGGTTTTTGGAAAATCCGATCGATCGAAGTTCTAAACACATTAGACCAAGCTAGACTAGGTTAATGGCGTGGCTCTGATACCACTATAAGTGCACGGCGGCGCCCCGGCCGTCAATCCGACGCCGGAATGCAGAAGCGATGCTTTTCTTTAACTTTTCAAACCGGCACCACCGCGCACTAAATACCCGGATCGGGCCATTAACATAAATCTAGCTAACAATAAGATGGGAAGAGAAATATACCGAGTGATCCGTGTCCTCTGGTCTTCTCGTCGTCGTCCCGATCTCCCGCGGAATCTCCGGTCTCCATCGCGTCGCCGGAAGGGCACCACATCGCCGGCTTCTTTTACGGGCTCCCACCTCTGGACCGAGGCAACTCGGGCACGAAGTTGGCGAGTCGACGTGCCTAAGATTTGCTGTAGAATGGTGTAGTGTTATGTCTCATTTGGGGTTGTAGGGAGTTGCCTTTTGGTGGAGGAAATGATATATGGAATTTTGTAATGAACTTGGGGATTTTTAAACACTAAGAGAACAAAAAATCCCCAACAAAATTTCAGCCCCCCCATCAAATGTGGCCGGCCATGGCTTAAGAGGTGAATGAGAGGAGAGGGTGAGTGAGGGAGTGAGTGAGCCAATAATGCAAGAGGGAAAAAAAAGGTTATGATCAAAAGAAATGATCATAACCACAACCACACTCATCAACAACCATGACCTACCATCATCACCAAACATCATCATCAAGTATGATGATTCCAAAAGTAAACCATGATGAAAAAGAAAGTCAAGCAATCATGAAGCATGGAAGGTCAAGGGATGGTGCTCCATCATGAAACCATCATGAAACAAAAGTATGCAAAGACAACCCTCCAAATAGCTAATTTGCACAAATGCAAATAAGCCTCCTCCACCAATCTTCGGCCAATGAAAGATACAAAGAAATATGGCCGAAACGGAAAGCAAACTGGCAACTCCAAAAAACTGATCCCGTAATAAATTACAGGAAAACCCCGCTACTGTATATACATACCCGCATTTGTATTCTGACCGAAATACAAATGCAATGTGATAAAATCTACACTGTACTATACTAGGATCCGGCTTAAACCAAAGCCGGCTAGTAATATCCGTCCGATCCTGATCCGTGCAATACCGCATGTATCTGATCGAACCCTGCCATATATCCATACGGCCTCTAATGCTAACCGTCCGATCCTGATCCGTGCAATACCGAACGTATCTGATCGAACCCTGCTATATCTCCATACGGCCTCTACAGCGTTTCGCCCGAAAACTTGAGTAACTAAATGTGGGGGACTCTAAAGACTCGTCAATACTATGGCTGTGGATTTAACCACTAGCACGTCAGAGGTATTAGCCATACGTGACGGGCTACCAGCTATTGACCGAAAGGGACATCGATGAACGAACTCATCCTGACACCCTACTGAGCCTGTCAGTGACAATATCCGTACAGTCCAGTCCGTTCGTCTATGAGCATCGCATGGCGGGCCTAGGGGGTTGGTAAAAGTCAGACCCCCAAAAGCGGTACAAGTCGTGTCAGAGATCAGCTCAGAACACCCTGAGATACTACTGGAATACCTACCAGTAAATCTCCTGCCTTGGCCAAGGACTTTTCATGTTCTGGCTCTCCTAGACACAGCGCGACCTCACCCCCAATATTGGGAGAGACGAACCCCCGAAGATCCGCTCACTGCCTCCATGTGGCTCGGGACTGTACCCAACTAAAACCTGTTTGCACGTCTCCTTTGAGCGTGGTAGGGTAGTAATCAAAGTACAGTGGGAACTCACACGAGACAAATGACGATCCTTAGGTCGATGAACTAACCTGTACACATGTCACCAGGGAACTGCTATCTGACGTCAGGTATAATACCAACTAGCATGTTCCCGGCTAGTCCTGTCCAGTGTACTCATAACCCAATGAGCACCTGTATACATCTTAGGTGATCCAACTGACACCAGTGGCTTGTGAGACCGGCCACCACCCCTCGTCGGGGTCTCGACTGTATACACTAGTCTACTCTGGAGTATCGATGCCCTATCTCGAAACTCTCACGACTAGGGACCTTTTAAGGATGTGCTTATAGACTACCAGCTCCCACGTATATGATCACCCTCATACTGCTGGCAGTCAAGAAAGAATCCTAGGGGCTCTATCAACGTGTAATAGCGACCTGTCAGGTCACCTAAAGCAGTACACGATGATAAAGATAAACCGATAGCATGCTATCATCTTGAGTAAGACTGTCCTACCGGAATAGTTTCTCCCTCAATCATTGCAATCACGTTCCTGTGATCCAATAATTGACTCTGAGGGCACTATCTCCAACAGTGTACTTATAGACGTTCTCTTCTAAATCAATATTTAGAAAAGCAGTCATGACACCCAACCACCAGATATCGTAGTCATGGTATGTAGCCGTGGCAAGTAGGATCTGGATGGACTTAAGCATAGGTACTTAGAAAATGTTTCATCACAATCCATACCTGGTCAATGATGCAAACCTTTAACAAGTCTAGCTTTGAAAGTCTCAACTTTTCCATGTACGCCAAGTAATCTTCTCAAGATATACTTGCTCCTGATGGGGATTTAAGCCTTCAGATATAGCAACCAAAGTCCATACTTTGTTGGTGTATATGGATTCCATCTTCAGATCGCTAAGCATCTAGCCATTCTTACAGAGTCCCTACTCTTGATGGCCTGCTCGAAACTAGTTAGGTCATCATCTCATGATGCATTCCTCGCTCCCACTGTCATCGAGAAACTGAAGTATCTCTCAGGCGGAAGAGGAACCCTACCAGATCGGCGGAGAGGCTGAGGTTCGTCGGGGACTATTGAATCCTTTGGTTCTGTCAAATTTTCAGCTGCAGTTTGTATAACTGGAATATTTCCAGTTCTACATAACTGGAACCTTTCCAGTTCTACATAACTGATCTTGCCTCGAGCTTGTCTGGATTTTGCTTTTTAGACATAGGCTGGACAACCCCAAATCTTAACAAACTTAAGATATGGGCTCTTCCCTTTCCATATCTCATATGAAGTGGTAGGCAACTGATTTGATTTGAACCCTATTCAATAGGTATGCATCTTCTTAAGCGCATAACTCCCAAATGGAAATAGGAAACTCAGTAGTACTCATCATAGAGCACACCATATCACATAGGGTGCTATTGCTCCGCCCCGATATACCATCGTGCTATGGTGTATACGGAGGAGTAATGCTGAGAGAGAATCTCATTCTCTTTTAGAATAGTCCAGGAATTCCGTGCTCAAGTATTCTCCTCCTTGATCTCATCAAAGGACATAATACTTATACCCGTATTTTGGTTCTCTACTTCTAACTTATATTCTGTGAATATCTCAAAAGGTTCGGACTTGTGTTTCAACAGGAACATATGTCTGAATCTTGAGAGATCATCAGAGAAGGTAATGAAGTATAAAGAACCGGTCTTGGCATGTGTAGACATGTGACCTACATACATCAACATGTAACAACCCAAGAGTTCACTAACTCTTTCTCTGTTTCCAACAAACAGAGCTGTGGTCATCGTATCTTTGTGACATGACCGGCAAGTTTCACAAGATGTAATTCAAACTAATTTAAATATGCATCTAAATATAACTTCAGCCAGTCGGGTCGCATTGATATGACCTAGTCTACAATGCCTCAAGAAGGATTCGTTCATTTCTGAACTCTTCCTCTTGTGTGTGTTCCGTATACTAAGAACTGTAGTTTGATTTAGAACATCAAAGCTTTTAGATAACGTGCCTGATCCGATTAACTTTTGATATAGGAAATGTTCAAAACATTATCCAACAATACAAAATTTTATCATTTCTTTACTAATAAAGAGACTGATATGATTTTGTATATCAGGTTCGGTATCTAATAACATTCGTTCAGAATCAATGTACTGGTAATACAGGGTGACAGTGACCAACAGACTTGGCTGCAACACTTGCACCGTTTTCTGTCTCATGAAACTTATCACCCGTTCTCAGTTCTCTACCTTTCCATAGCCCTATGTAACAGATTATATGTCTGGGATCCTGATCTGGTATCACATACCCAGGACGTAAAGGATACTGAGAAACAGTTCTCTGTAATGAACACACCCGAAGAAGATGCATCGGCATGCACTTTCTTCATTTGGGCGGCACGAGAATTCTGGTAATCCCCAATTTCCTGCTCTGTCTTATAACAATTATAAGTTGGAGCGGGACCAACGTTCCCCAGCTCAGTATAACAAGCGGGTTCGGTCAAATATCCGTATTATTATCTTGATTAAGGCGTGATATGGTCACTACCTGGAGAGAGAGAGAAGAAAACACTCAGCGTATGCTCTTGCAAGATCAGATTGGTTATTATTTTATCTAATCAGGATGGCTCCTACTGTTTTTATCAAATCTTCCTTCAAACCCTAAAAGGAAAGACTAGCCGGGATTAATTACACGCTACAAGTTCTCCAAACTTTCAGCCAGGCCAGTGTCGGTACTTTGAGGGAGGTTCCCCGTGCTTTCGCACGGACCTAATTACAGTAAACCTCGTTTTCCCAGAGGCGTAACCCCATTGACACCTTTCTAGACACCTACTAGATCGGCTAATTGTTGTAGGGTTCCTAGGCACTCTAATGGGGTCTCACAAGGCATCAACCATGCCGATTTCAAATTTTACGGGTGCCGAGAAACCCTAATACGGATCGTTAACTAGAATTTTAGGCGAAAGATGAAACTAGTTAACAACTTAACTAAAAGAACGGAAATACAACCTTTGTAGATCCGGTTCTCCACCTCCATAGCTCCACAATGAAGTCTCCTCGCTGTCCAAATCGAATCCCGGGCTCTAGCGTCGGCTTCATCGGAAAAATGGGCGGGCTAGGTCATCGACTACGATGCCGAAGATGATCTACGTCGAGGCATCACAAGATCAAGCTCCCACTTCACCAAGTCATGAAACTTATGAAGAAAACACCCTATACTACTTGGCAAGTGGTAGAGGATGAAGAAATAGGAAGTGGGTTCACTTTAGAATTGGATTTCTCACTCATTTGCTCAAGTTGCCATTGATGGAGCAAGGTTTCTTCTTGAAGAAGAAGAAGAAGAAGATGGAAAATGTTATGATAAGTATATTTCAAAAAGAAATTAAAATGAATACTTATCATAATCAAACCATGGTCAAGTGTAGAGAATAAACTAGGGTTAGGTCAATGGTTAGGGTTAAGCATGAAGACAAAAATGGTGACTTAGTCAAAGCTTCATGAAGCTTCAACATGCATCCAAATAAAGCCACCATTTTTCTTTTCTTTTGCCAAAAAGAAAGAAAGAAATAAATGAATAAATAGATATGAAAAACAAAACCCTAACCATTTAAATAACCATGGTTTAATCTTTACACAAACTCAAGTAAGCATGTATCATCAAACATGATACAATCAAGTGCACAAAAGTATATCACATATACAACTTGTGAACTTTAAGTGAGAAAATTCATTTAAAGTGAACCAATACTAGTTAATGCAAAGTAATATATCAAATATATAATTATGCATTAAATCATTAAATCAACACTTGATTCAATGATCCGGTCATGTCGCACACAACCGACTAGTATACTATGTATCGATTTATCGAATCAATCCTTGATTCGATAACTAGGTTATATCGCATACAACCGTTCGACAAATTCATCACGAGAATGAAATACGGTATCACATACACGCATTATTCTCGGTCCCGCACATATCTCATATGCGCTCCTATTTCGTTTCGCTTGAGCCAGGAAACCTCTGTGTAGGACTCTAAAGACTCGTCAATACGCCGGCAGCATGTGATGATCATATCAAACACCCACAAGCCGCAAGCGGTCTGCTAAACGTAACGGCCACCCGGGTATTGAGCGATCAGAAGATCGACGAGCAAGCCCGCTCACACTCCTGTGAATCCAACCAGTAACACTTACCGTACAGTCCGGTCTGTTCGTCTGATATGTCGCATATCTCACCTAGGGGTGGTAAACGTCAGACCCCAATAGCTCGATAATTCGTGTCGATCTGAGGTCTATAACAATTCGAGAAACTACTGGTAACACTTACCAGTAAATCTCAGCAACCCTGGCCAGGGATTTCCGGTTATAGCCAATCGAACACAGCGCAACATCAACTCCCTATACCGGGAGAGACGAATCCCCTCCTATCGCTCATTGCCTCCATGTGACTCGGGACTGTATCCAAAAACCACCGTTTTGCACGCCCTCTTGGACGTGGTAAGGTGGAAATCAAAGCACAGTGGGAACCACACAAGACTCTATGACGATCTTGGGTCAACAGACTACTCTGTACCAGTGTCACCAGAGAACTGCCATCTGACGTAAGGTATAATACCATCTGGGAGTTCTCGGCGAGTCCGTCCAGTGTACCCAGTCTCTACTGAGCACCCGTATATCTCCTCTGATGTCAAACACCAATGGATATGGGATCATCCATCGCCCATCTGTATGGGTCGAGAAGGTACACGCTAGTCTACTCTGGTATATCGATGCCCCGTCTCGATACACCCACGACTAGGGACTTTGAAGGATGTACTTATGGACTACCATGTCCCCACTAGTATGATCCGCATCATAGTCCAGGTAGTCAAGTACACATCCTAAGGGCTTTACCAACATGTAATAGAGAGACAATCAGTATACACGTTAAGGTAAAGAGTAACCAGATAGCATACTATCATGTCGAGCAAGAAAGTCCTCCCTATATATGTCCCAGCATCCACTACAATATACATCCAATGTACAGTAATGGCCTCTAGGGCATACATATAACTAACAATCTCCCACTTGCACTAGGGCCATCTGATAGCAGTGGTTGCAGTATCTCATACTCAATCATCCCATAAAAGTTTCTCTCTGGGAATAGGCCTTCGTGAGTGGATCCGCCGTGTTATCCTCTGAGTCTACTCTCCTAACCTCGATCCCTTAGAGATCAACTATCTCCATGATCAGGTTATACTGCCTTAGAATATGTCTGGATCATTGATGGGACCTGCGTTCCTAGGCATAAGCCACAACTCCATTGTCTCACAATGGTAGGAACGTAGTTCATCTCATGAACCAATATACACCCAGACTGCCTCTTTGGTAGCATCTTAAGTAGCGATGTATCTTGCCTTTATCGTCTAGTATGCCACAGTATCTAGCTTGGAACTCTTCCAACATACCGTCCCTTTACTGAGGGTAAAGACAATGCCTGTGACTGACACTCAGTCGTTTTTATCACCCTGGAACACTTCCAGTGATTCTTCCCAGGATCGATTGATACCATCTCACTATATCTAGTGAGTATCCTAACATCCAATTACATCTATCTCATAGACGAAAACTCAGGATTTAGGAGGTATCACTTTGATCCTATATGGAGAATCCTTGTGATAAGCGGAGATTGACCGAGCCTAGCATAGGAAACTCCTTCCCTATCAAGAGTATGTCATCCACGTACTCTACGAGGATCGTCACCATACTCCCTACTACCTTTTTATTCATACAAGGTTCATCTACCATTTTGATGATGTCAAACTCTTTGAATAACACATCAAAACAGACGTTCCAACTCCGCGATGCCTGCTTTATCCTATAAAACATCTTGCACACGTTTCCGCTGCTCCCACTGTTTACGAAGCCCTTTGGCTGTGTACTTACAGACGTTCTCTTCTAAAACATCATTTTGAAAAGATGTCATGACACCCAACCACCAGATATCGCAATCATGGTATGTAGCCATGGCAAGTAGGATCTGGATGGACTTAAGCATAGCCACTGGAAAAAGGTTTCATCATTATCCACGCCTGGTCAATGACGAAAACCTTTAACAAGTCTAGCTTTGAAAGTCTCAACTTTTCCATCTACACCAAGTAATCTTCTCAAGATATACTTGCTCCTGATGGGGATTTAACCCTTCAGATATAGCAACCAAAGTCCATACTTTGTTGGTGTACATGGATTCCATCTCAGATTGCTAAGCATCCAGCCATTCTTACAGAGTCTTACTCCTGATGGCCAGCTCGAAGCTAGTTGGGTCATCATCTCATGATGCAATCCTCGCCCCCACTGTCATAGAGAAACCGAAGTATCTCTCAGGTGGGTGAGGAACCCTACTAGATCGGCGGAGAGGCTGAGGTTCGTTGGAATCTACTGAATCCTTTGGTTCTACCAAATCATCTGCTGTAGTTTGTATAGCTGGAACTTTTCTAGTTCTACATTACAGACCTTGCCTCGAGTTTGTCCGGATTTTGCTTTTAGACATAGGCCGGACAACCCTAAATCTTAACTAGCTTAAGACATGGGCTCTTCCCATACCATATCTCATATGGAGTGGTACGCAACTGATTTGATCGTGACCCTATTCAATCGGTATGCATCTTCTCAAGTGCATAACTCCCAAAAGGAAATAGGTGACTCAGTGGTACTCATCATAGAGCACACCATATCAAATAAGGTCTATCTGCTCCGCCCCGATATACCATCGTGCTTTGGTGTATTCGGAGGAGTAATGCTGAGAGAGAATCTCATTCTCCTTTAGAATAGTCTAGGATTTCCGTGCTCAAGTATTCTCCTCCCTGATCGCATCAAAGGACATAATACTTTTACCCTTTTTGGTTCTCTACTTCTTACTTATATTCTGTGAATATCTCAAAAGATTCGGACTTGTGTTTCAACAGGAACATATGTCTGAATCTTGAGAGATTATCAGAGAATGTAACGAAGTACAAAGAACCAGTCCTGGCATATGTAGACAGGGGACCTTTACATACATCAACATGTATCATCCCAAGAGTTTACTAACTCTTTCTCTGTTTCCAATAAACATGGCTATGGTCATCTTATCTCTGTGACATGACTGGCAAGTTTCACAAGATGTAAATTCAAACTAATTTAAATATGCATCTTTATGTAACTCTAGCTAGTCGGGTCACATTGATCTGACCAAGTCTATAATACCTCAAGAAGGAATCGTTCAATTCTGAACTCTTCCTCTTGTGTGTGATCCGTATACTAAGAACTGTAGTTTGATTTAGAACGTCAATGCTTTTAGATAACGTACCTGAACCGATCAACTTTTGATATAGGAAATGTTCAAAACATTATCCAACAATACAAAATTTTAACATTTCTTTACTAATAAAGAGACTGATATGATTTTGTATATCAGGTTCGGTATCTAATAACATTCGCTCAGAATCAATGTATTGTAATACAGGGTGACAGTGACCAACAGACTTGGCTGCAACACTTGCCCCGTTTTCTGCCTCATGAAACTTATCACCCGTTCTCAGTTCTCTACCTCTCTGTAGACCATGTAATGGATTACATTTGCAGGATCCTGATCCGGTATCTAATACCCAGGACGTAGAGGATACTGAGAAACAGTTCTTTATAATGAACACACCCGAAGATGATGCATCATATGCACTTTCCTCGTTTGGGCGACACGGGAAATCTGGTATTCCCCAATTTCCTGCTCTGTCTTATAACAATTATAAGTTGGAGCGGGACCAACGTTCCCAAGCTCAGTATAACAAGCGGGTTCGGTCAATATTCCGTATTATTATCTTGATTAAGGCGTGATATAGTCGCTACCTGGAGAGAGAGAGAAGAAAACGCTTAGCGTGTGCTCTTGCAAGAATAGATTGGTTATTATTTTATCTAATCAGGATGGCTCCCACTGTTTTTATCAAATCTTCCTTCAAACCTTAAAAGGAAAGACTAGCCGGGATAAATTACACACTACAAGTTCGCCAATCTTTCAGCCAGGCCAGTGTCGGTACTTTGAGGGAGGTCCCCCGTGCTTTCGCACGAACCTAATTAATGTAAACCTCGTTTTCCCAGAGGCGTAACCTCATTAACACCTTTCTAGACACCTACTTGATTGGCTAATTGTAATGTGTAAAACTCTCTCAGGAGTAACTCTTACTCGCAGTGGGTATCGGGATCCAACTATCTCATAGAAGGTATGCAATCTCATTGCAAATTTCAACACTTGAAATTCCCGATAATATTTTGCCCCTAGCGTCCTATGACCTTGACGCAGGCCAACAAACCATAGTCCGCTAGTCAAGTTCAACCCGTCATTTCCTGATTGAATTAAACCCACCCACATGACCCTTGACGCAGGCCAACAAAGTCGCACGACTACCCTAATCCAATCTGCATCATATGCATAAGCAGATAAATACTAGTTAGCTACCGCACACTACGCTTTGACGCAGGCCAACAAACGTAGCACGAATACTAACTATCACTTATCTGAAATGACGGAGGGCTACGACAGGTTTTTCTGAAAACCTATTGCGTAATGAACTTGATATCGTTGTAGAATCAAATGATTTTGAAATGGAGTGTTTTTGAGGCTTTTCTAGTTTTGCTAAAGGGGTCACTCCCGGTGAAGGGATCGTCGGCCCTTTCCTCATCGAATGAGGTGCGGGATATATCATATATATCACTGTGCAAAGAAAAAACTCTTAAAAGCAATCAAAAGACAAACCGAGGGTTGTAGCATCTGCCAGTTATTGCTAAAGGAGTCACTCCCGGTGAAGGGATCTCGGTCCTTTCCTCGTCGAATGAGGTGCGGGATATATCATATACATCACTGTGCAAAGCAAGAACTGTAGCTACCTGTTTTATTTTTTGAAATTCGATTCTACAACATCTTAGGTTTCTTTTATTTCATTAATCTCATTAATGAAGTCCCATCATTTAAGTACCTAAACATCACAGATAAATACGACGTGCACTTATGCCATCCGCATTCGCCTCGATGTCCCCTCGTGCACCGTTAGGTTAGGTAACTAACGGCAGAGCAGGGCAGGGCTAGCGCGGGTGTAAAACATAAGTAACGCCTATATAATATATCATATATACTATATACAGTATCTATCACAGAACATATCACATGATCACATCACAGATAACGCAGCAGAAAATATCATATGAAATATTGGATATACTAGGACGTCCGTATTTTTAATACGAGCCAGTATAAAACACGGATTCCACGGTCACGATGAATAGCCAAACCCACACCCCTAGACCCCTACGAGAGCGGCAAGTAACCCTACCAATTCTAGAGTTAGGAGACCCGGACTCGACTGCTCAAGTTGGTCTCCCACTGGACTCCAGAACCCGGTTACTTGTGCTCTCCTCCTTGGGTCTATCCTAGTGCGGAAAAGTAAATAATATACAAAGGGTGACATCTTCCGCAACCTGGAAGTGCCCCAATAAAAGAATATTACATACAAGTTTTTACATGAATAAAAATGAAAAACACTCATCTCACATAAAACCCCCGGCTATTCAAACATGACGATCCAATATAACATATCCAGCAACACATAACATCACATGTCATCAACGTAAGTAAATATGTGCATCCCAATTGTCGTTGACATATAGCAACGAAACCGGCGATATCACATATTACACTTACGGTCACAGAAAAGAAAGTGTAAAACTACAACAGTTGGAATCCGCAACCTGCATAGACATCGCATGCCTAATCAATGAATTCCTTAGACATCACATGCCTAACAATTATAAACCCCGCATTTTAGTGTCATTATCGAAAACTCTTTTCAATATCAAGTCGGGTAATTCAACAAGATTCCCGAAATTCTGATCGAATGCTCGTCGCAAACTTCAGTAGACAGCCGCACCCCCGATGCCGTTGACGAAGTGCACCAAGGAGGAACACCGCTACCACGAGCACCCGAACGGATGCTTTCGGCGACGGGGTTCTCCTACAGTTACTTGGTCGGGGCTAAGGGATGTAGCTCTCTATTAAGTTTATCCGGCGAGTATCCGCGTACGCTACGTGATTGCGACGGACTTTTGATCACATCAAAATTCCGTGGCAACCGATCAAGTGAGACTAAACTGCTAGGTTTATAACATTCATTCAGTTATCTCATAACTACTTGTGAATTCCAATTATTGTATCACATTCTAGATAATTAGAAAATGTTAAACTTTCCGATCGAACATTCAAACACCCAAGTTTTCCCGAAACTGATCAACACATGAAACAAGTTTAAAAACATCCAGTTCATGCCTCAGTACCAACGGTCCAGCCGTAGAAGGGTCAAGCCAACGCCTCACATGTGGCACGCCGTACTGCCCCAAACCCGAAGGTTCAAAGGGCAGTTCAAGATGGTCACATAATCGAGTTAAGGTTTGTTGTCTTCTAGAGGGTCCATCGCGTTACTTGCACTACTTAGAACGTCTTTAAACTACGGAAAAATCTAACACTTGGAAATTTCCCAACAGGGGAAAAATTGGGTATTTATATCCGGTCGAACTTTTTAACATATTCTAAATATCCGGAAAATCCAACGAAATTAAAAATTCTGATCGAAACAACGACTACAAAATAAACCCCAAAATACTCAACTCTTGAGTCAGTGTTAAAAATGCCCAGAAAATATAAAAAACAGAGCTATGAATTACTGTGAAGAGATCCGTCGCTAACTCCATTACACTGCCGCTGAACCGCCGCTAAAGGGGGGTCATTGCCGCGGTTCCGCGGCTAAGTAGAGGAGTTAGGGGTTCATTTTTCATGGTAATTCCTAGAATACTCTTCTGAATTTTTTAAGCATTTTTAATTTGGAAAAATCCCAGATTTTAAAAAATGTACAGAGAGGGTTTTATTTTGTCGATTGCGGGTTCGATCGGGGTTTTAACTTCGTCAACACATCGCCTAAGGCTCTAGCTAGGCTCTGATACCACTGTAGAGTTCCTAGGCACTCTAATGGGGTCTCACAAGGCATCAACCATGCCGATTTCAAATTTTACGGGTGCCGAGAAACCCTAATACGGATCGTTAACTAGAATTTTAGGCGAAAGATGAAACTAGTTAACAACTTAACTAAAAGAACGGAAATACAACCTTTGTAGATCCGGTTCTCCACCTCCATAGCTCCGCAATGAAGTCTCCTCGCTGTCCAAATCGAATCCCGGGCTCTAGCATCGGCTTCATCGGAAAAATGGGCGGGCTAGGTCATCGACTACGATGCCGAAGATGATCTACGTCGAGGCATCACAAGATCAAGCTCACACTTCACCAAGTCATGAAACTTGTGAAGAAAACACCCTATACTACTTGGCAAGTGGTAGAGGATGAAGAAATAGGAAGTGGGTTCACTTTAGAATTGGATTTCTCACTCATTTGCTCAAGTTGCCATTGATGGAGCAAGGTTTCTTCTTGAAGAAGAAGAAGAAGAAGATGAAAAATATTATGATAAGTATATTTCAAAAAGAAATTAAAATGAATACTTATCATAATCAAACCATGGTCAAGTGTAGATAATAAACTAGGGTTAGTTCAATGGTTAGGGTTAAGCATGAAGACAAAAATGGTGACTTAGTCAAAGCTTCATGAAGCTTCAACATGCATCCAAATAAATCCACCATTTTTCTTTTCTTTTGCCAAAAAGAAAGAAATAAATAAATGAATAAATAGATATGAAAAACAAAACACTAACCATTTAAATAACCATGGTTTAATCTTTACACAAACTCAAGTAAGCATGTATCATCAAACATGATACAATCAAGTGCACAAAAGTATATCACATATACAACTTGTGAACTTTAAGTGAATCCATTTAAAGTGAACCAATACTAGTTAATGCAAAGTAATATATCAAATATATAATTATGCATTAAATCATTAAATCAACACTTGATTCAATGATCCGGTCATGTCGCACACAACCGACTAGTATACTATGTATCGATTTATCGAATCAATCCATGATTCGATAACTAGGTTATATCGCATACAACCATTCGACACATTCATCGCGAGAATTACGGTATCACATACACACATTATTCTCGGTCCCGAACATATCTCATATGCGCTCCTATTTCGTTTCGCTTGAGCCAGGAAACCTCTGTGTAGGACTCTAAAGACTCGTCAATAAGCCGGCAGCAGGTGATGATCATATCAAACACCCACAAGCCGCAAGCGGTCTGCTAAACGTAACGGCCACCCGGGTATTGAGCGATCAGAAGATCGACGAGCAAGCCCGCTCACACTCCTGTGAATCCAACCAGTAACACTTACCGTACAGTCCGGTCTGTTCGTCTGATATGTCGCATATCTCGCCTAAGGGTGGTAAACGTCAGACCCCAATAGCTCGATAAGTCGTATCGATCTGAGGTCTATAACAATTCGAGAAACTACTGGTAACACTTACCAGTAAATCTCAGCAACCCTGGCCAGGGATTTCCGGTTATAGCCAATCGAACACAGCGCAACATCAACTCCCTATACCGGGAGAGACGAATCCCCTCCTATCGCTCATTGCCTCCATGTGACTCAGGACTGTACCCAAAAACCACCGTTTTGCACGCCCTCTTGGACGTGGTAAGGTGGAAATCAAAGCACAGTGGGAACCACACAAGACTCTATGACGATCTCGGGTCAACAGACTACTCTGTACCAGTGTCACCAGAGAACTGCCATCTGACGTAAGGTATAATACCATCTGGGAGTTCTCGGCGAGTCCGTCCAGTGTACCCAGTCTCTACTGAGCACCCGTATATCTCCTCTGATGTCAAACACCAATGGATACGGGATCATCCATCGCCCATCTGTATGGGTCGAGAAGGTACACGCTAGTCTACTCTGGTATATCGATGCCCCATCTCGATACACCCACGACTAGGGACTTTGAAGGATGTACTTATGGACTACCATGTCCCCACTAGTATGATCCGCATCATAGTCCAGGTAGTCAAGTACACATCCTAAGGGCTTTACCAACATGTAATAGAGAGACAATCAGTATACACGTTAAGGTAAAGAGTAACCAGATAGCATACTATCATGTCGAGCAAGAAAGTCCTCCCTATATATGTCCCAGCATCCACTACAATATACATCTAATGTACAGTAATGGCCTCTAGGGCATACATATAACTAACAATTGTAATGTGTAAAACTCTCCCAGGGGTAACTCTTACTCGCAGCGGGTATTGGGATCCAACTTTCTCATAGAAGGTATGCAATCTCATTGCAAATTTCAACACTTGAAATTCCCGATAATATTTTGCCCCTAGCCTCCTATGACCTTGACAAAGGCCAAAAAACCATAGGCTGCTAGTCAAGTTCAACCCATCATTTCTTGATTGAATTAAACCCACCCGTACGGCCCTTGACAAAGGCCAATAAGGTCGTACGACTACCCTAACTCAATCTGCATCATATGCATAAACAGATAAGCACTAGTCAGCTACCGCACACTACGCTTTGACAAAGGCCAACAAACGCAGCACGAATACTAACTACTACTTATCTGAAATGACGGAGGGCTACGACAGGTTTTTCTGAAAACCTATTGCGTAATGAACTTGATATCGTTGTAGAATCAAATGATTTTTGAAATGGAGTGTTTTTGAGGCTTTTCTAGTTTTGCTAAAGGGGTCACTCCCGGTGAAGGGATAGTCGGCCCTTTCCTCATCGAATAAGGTGCAGGATATATCATATATACCGCTGTGCAAAGAAGAAACTATAGAAGCAATCAAAAGACAAACCGAGGGTTGTAGCATCTGCCAGTTATTGCTAAAGGAGTCACTCCCGGTGAAGGGATCTCGGTCCTTTCCTTATCGAATAAGGTGCAGGATGTTCTACAAGGAACACCGCGATGCAAAGCAAGAACTGTAGCTACCTGTTTTTGAAAAATTCGATTCCACAACATCTTAGGTTTCTTTTCTTTCATTAATCACATTAATGAAGTCCCATCATTTAAATCCACCTAAACATCACAGATACATACGACGTACACTTATGCCATCCGCATTCGCCTCAATGTCCCCTCGTGCACCGTTAGGTCAGGTAACTAACGACAGAGCGGGGTAGGGCTAGCGTAGGTGTAAAACATAAGTAACGTCTATAATATATCATATATACTATATACAGTATCCATCATACCATATCAAATGATCACATCACAGATATCGCAGCAGAAGAAACATATGAAACATTGGATATACTAGGACGTCCGTGTTTTCAATACGAGCCAGTATAAAACACGGATTCCACGGTCGCGATGAATAGCCAAACCCACACCCCTAGACCCCTACGAGAGCGGCAAGCAACCCTACCAATTCTAGAGTTAGGAGACCCGGACTCGACTCCTCGAGTTGGTCTCCCACTGGACTCTAGAACACGGTTACTTGTGCTCCCCTCCTTGGGTCTATCCTAGTGCGGAAAAGTAAATAATATACATCAACGGTGACATCTTCCGCAATCTGGAAGTGCCCCAATAAAAGAATATTACATACAAGTTTTTACATGAATGAAAATGAAAAACACTCATCTCACATAAAACCCCCCCGGCTATTCAAACATGACGATCCAACATAACATATCCAGCAACACATAACATCACATGTCATCAACGTAAGTAAATATGCCCATCCCAATTGTCGTTGACATATAGCAACGAAACCGGCGATATCACATATTACACTTACGGTCACAGAAAAGAAAGTGTAAAACTACAACTGTTGGAATCCGCAACCCCTTTAGACATCGCATGCCTAACCAAATGAATTCCTTAGATATCGCATGCCTAACAATTATAAACGCCGCATTTTAGTCTCATTATCGAAAACACTTTTCAATATCAAGTCGGGCAATTCAACAGGATTCCCAACATTCTGATCGAATGCTCGTCGCAAACTTTAGTAGGCGGCCGCACCCCCGATACCGTCGACGAAGTGCACCAAGGCTGAACACCGCTACCGCGAGCACCCGAACGGATGCTTTCGGCGACGGGGTTCTCTTACAGTCACTTGGTCGGGGCTAAGGGGTGTAGCTGTCTATTAAGTTTATCGGCGAATATCCGCGTACGCTACGTGATTGCGACGGACTTTTGATCGCATCAAAATTCCGTGGCAACCGATCATTTGAGGCTAAAGTGCTATGTTTATAACATTCATATTAGTTATCACATAACTACTTGTGAATTCCAAATATTGTATCACATTCCAGATAAACAGAAAATGTTAAACTTTCCGATCGAACAGTCAAACACCCAAGTTTTCCCGAAACAGCTTAATACATGAAATAAGTTTAAAAACATTCAGTTCATGCCACAGTACCAACGGTCCAGCCGTAGAAGGGTCAAGCCAACGCCTCACATGTGGCACGCCGTACTGCCCCAAACCCTAAGGTTCAAAGGGCAGTTCAAGACGGTCACATAATCGAGTTAAGGTTTGTTGTCTTCTAGAGGGTCCATCGTGTTACTTGCACTACTTAGAACGTCTTTAAACCACGAAAAAATCCAACATTTGGAAATTTCCCGACAGGGGAAAAATTGGGTATTTATATCCGGTCGAACTTTTTAACATATTCTAAAATTACCCGGAAAAATACATAGACAAAATTAGACAATTCGATCGAATCTACGAACTCCCAATACAACCCAGAAAACTCAACTCTTGAGTAGAAGTTAAAAATTCCCAGAAAATACAGCACTAAAAGAT
The DNA here is from genome assembly GCA_030015575.1 of Agapanthus africanus. Classification (NCBI taxonomy): domain Eukaryota; kingdom Viridiplantae; phylum Streptophyta; class Magnoliopsida; order Asparagales; family Amaryllidaceae; genus Agapanthus; species Agapanthus africanus. Next base: position 236,911,470 of record JASDDO010000004.1, read on the forward strand.
AGGAATTACTGTGCAAAATTCATAAAATAATGTGACATTATGGCCGCGGTTCCGCCGCACGAGCCATGCTCGTGCCGCGGTTCCACCGCGCTTTAGTCGACTCAGGCGCACGTGCTGCACAGTAATCCCTAAAAAACCCTGCTGATTTTTCTGCATATTTTTAATTCACAAAAATCCCCGATTTCAAAAAATGCACAGAGAATGGTTTTGGATTAGGGTTTCGGGTTCGATCGGGTTTCTAACTTCGTCTACTCATCGCCTAAGGCTCTAGCTAGGCTCTGATACCACTGTAGGTCAGGCAGCCACCCCATTCAATGGGGTCACCGTGGCACCAACGAGTCCTTCAGCAGCTACTTTTTACGCATGCCCCCTCGCGAGGACTACAACCCGCCGGAACACCTTCCGGTCTCGGGACACCCTGGGGGTAAGAGCCTATGCTTCGCCACACTGTCACACAGTGAGAACCCCCTATAGGTCGACATCCAATGCCTAGTAGCTCTGATACCACTGTAGGGTTCCTAGGCACACTAATGAGGTTCCATAAAGCATCAACCATGCCAAAATCAAATTTTTCTAGGTGCCTAACAACCCTAATGATAGATCGATAACTAGAGGCAAAGGTGAAACATGCAAGTAAACAACTTTATTGCTAAGTGAATGGAAATACAACCTTTGTAGATCCGGTCCTCCACTTCCTTGGCTCCATGATGACGTCCCTCCGCTGCAACCATCGGAATCCTGTACTCTCACGGTGGTTTCATCAGTGAAAAGATCGGGCTAGGTCGTTGACTTCGATGCCGAAAATGATCTACGTCGAGGCAACTCAAGATCAAGCTCAAACTTCACCAAGTCATGAAACTTGTGAAGAAAACACCATATACTACATGGAAAGTGGTAGAGGATGAAGAAATAGAAAGTGGGTTCACTTTGGATTTGGATTTCTCACTTGGAATCATCACTTAGACATTTTCAAGAAAGCTTTCTTCTTCACTTGAAGAAGATGAAGAAGAAGAAGGAAAAAGAATTATCAATTAAAACAAAATCAAGTGATGGTTATCATTTAGCAACCATGGGTGAGTGTAGAGAAAAAAACTAGGGTTTAGTTAAATGGTTAGGTTAAGGATAAAAACAAAATGGCTAAGACTTTGTCAAAAGTATCATGAAGCTTCTAGTGTAAAACAAAGAAAGCCACCCATTTTGTTTTTGCCAAAAGGAATAAATAAATAAAAACCCTAACCATTAACCTAAATATGGTTTAAAGCAAACACACACCCAAGTTTGCATATATCATCAAACATGATACAAACATGTGCACAAAATATATCATATATACAATGTGCACAAACTAGTGAGAAAATAATCTTAAGTGAACTAATACTAGTTAATGTAAAGTAATATATCAAATATATAATTATACATTAAATCATTAAATCAATACTTGATTTAACGATCCGGTCATATCGCATATAACCGACTAATATCAATAGTAACAACTTATCGAATCAACACTTGATCCGATAACCCGGCTATATAGCATATAACCGATCAATGTCACAAATCGCGAGAATCGAATACAATATCACATACTGGTATTATTCTCAGTCCCGCACATATCTCATATGCGCTCCTATTTCGTTTCGCTTGAGCCAGGAAACCTCTGTGTAGGACTCTAAAGACTCGTCAATACGCCGGCAGTAGGTGATGATCATATCAAACATCCACAAGCCGCAAGCGGTCTGCTAAACGTAACGGCCACCCGGGTATTGAACGATCAGAAGATCAACGAGCAAGCCCGCTCACACTCCTGTGAATCCAACCAGTAACACTTACCGTACAGTCCGGTCTGTTCGTCTGATATGTTGCATATCTTGCCTAGGGGCGGTAAACGTCAGACCCCAGTAGCTCGATAAGTCGTGTCGATATGAGGTCTATAACAGTTCGAGAAACTACTGATAACACTTACCAGTAAATCTCAGCAATCCTGGCCAGGGATTTCCGGTTATAGCCAATCGAACACAGCGCAACATCAACTCCATATACTGGGAGAGACGAATCCCCTCCTATCGCTCATTGCCTCCATGTGATTCGGGACTGTACCCAAAAACCACCGTTTTGCACGCCCTCTTGGACGTGGTAAGGTGGAAATCAAAGCACAGTGGGAATCACACAAGACTCTATGACAATCTCGGGTCTACAGACTAACCTGTACCAGTGTCACCAGAGAACTGCCATCTGACGTAAGGTATAATACCATCTGGGAGTTCTCGGCGAGTCCGTCCAGTGTACCTAGTCTCTACTGAGCACCCGTATATCATCTCCGATGTCAAACACCAATGGATATGGGATCATCCATCGCCCATCTGTATGGGTCGAGAAGGTATACGCTAGTCTACTCTGGTATATCGATGCCCCTTCTCGATACACCCACGACTAGGGACCTTGAAGGATGTACTTATGGACTACCATGTCCCCACTAGTATGATCCGCATCATAGTCCAGGTAGTCAAGTACACATCCTAAGGGCTTTACCAACATATAACAGAGAGACAATCAGTATATACGTTAAGGTAAAGAGTAACCAGATAGCATACTATCATGTCGAGTAAGAAAGTCCTCCCTATATATATCCCAGCATCCACTACAATATACATCCTATGTACAGTAATGGCCTATAGGGCATACATATAACTAACAATTACCTGCTGTGATCTGGAAATTTTAGTGAGTGACCAAACAAAATTGTAGTGATGTACAAGTGACCCTGGAGCACCACCTGAGACACGAGGACCACCCCACCGGCCGGGGCCGGCGACCCCTTTGGAGAAATCCGGCGACGTCGGCTGTAGAGGAGAGTTGGGTGTTGGGTTTTTTGTGGGTAGTTGTCTGCTGTTGGTTAGGGGTGTTTGGTACTGTTTACTTTTTTAGTAATTGCAGTATACAAAATCTGGGATCGTTTACCTATAATCTAGTGTTTTGAGTCCGCGTGTTACGTGTTGCGACACGAATCGTGATCTTGTGCAGCTGCTGTACTTGGGTAGGTGTTGTGGTATCGTTACGCACGTTAGCCACTAGATGTACACTCGTGAGTTAGATTAGTGTTGGTGCGTCTTTTAAAGTGTAGTTTTACGTTATATTAGCCGATTCTGAGATGTTTGCACTATTTGTTTGTTTGTGAATTTATAGTGTCGCAAGCGGGGACTTCGGACGCTGTGAACAAGGGAAAGCAGGTGGTCGGATTTTCATAGCTGGAGACCATTGGTGAGTATATTTAACATCTACGGGGAAATCTCCCGTATGGCGTTATGCGTCGGGGTGGATATGATATGATAGTTGCATGTATTTGCATATTAGTTAATTATATATGAATGTCATTGCATAGCATTATCTGTTGTACTTGACTCGTACCTTTAGATATAACATATTACTGACGGTTCATGTTGCACGAGCACCAAATTGTATGCTACACCCACATCGTCAGTAATTGCCATGACACGCACAAACCACCTACATACGTGATATGGTAGTGGATAGGGGTAGTGGAGGTAGTAACTCTTATTCCTTTATGCATAAGAGATATTGTTGACATCTACATACGTGCTATTGTGTTTGACCTGGATAATTAAGATAGTAACTCTTAATCTATTTCACGTATACCTTACTATAGCTACTTGTACATCTTGCATACATATTGACATGTACACCCACATAGTCTATTACAGCTACATGTATATCATGCACACATATTGACATGTACACCCGCATATTTTCGCTATAGTTATATGTACCCCTTGCTTTGATATGTAATATTGAGTTGTTGATCATTGCGTTTATGAAATGCATCATATCCACTTGCTTACATGTAGATACTTAAAGCTTGCTACACTTGATGTACACCTCATATGATGCTGCATTTGTTTTCGGAGGATTTTGGGAACCGCAAAATATATTTTAAAAAGGCTGGATTCATTTAAAAGAGCGGTTTTCCCTTTATATGCTCATATTGATGTTTTATGTTGCATATATCAGTTTTATTTAGAGTTTACGCATTGAGATATGGATTTCATATGATTTATGGATTTGAGAACCGTGGGGGTATTTTCAAGAAACTATGTATTGTTTGAAAACCCGGTTTCTCTTGATATGATATTTGATGCGTCCACCATGAGTTTTCTCGGTTCTGAGATTTGTGATATATACCCGATGCGGGGAGTGAGTGGGCCATGTGCGGATACATGGTGGGGCCCAGTACGGTTCCTCTCGGCAAGATGTTCGTGGTACAGACGATGAGCCTGGAAGGTGGGCAAGTACCTACCGGTGACTGTATTTGGACTCGGCGGTTATCGTGGGGATACCGACCGGAGTGATATACGACGTATCGTCAGGGCCAGTCATGGTGACAGTGCCTGAGTTATAAGGATTTACATGTCGATGCTAGACACGGGTTTCATGATGTTTCGAGTGTCGGTGTTAGACACTTAGGTTTTCATGATTTTTACGTATTGTCGGTGGACATACGGGGTTTATATCCTCATACTTATATACGTATATATATACACATAGGGATATGTTTTCATGATGTTTCGGGTGTCGATGTTTGACACTCAGGTTCCATGAGACTTACAGGATGTGAGGGCCGTTATGTGGATGCGGTGCCTGAGGATTTGGGATTTGATGTGTCAGTGAGGGACACTTGTGTTTTCCATGCTGATGATTTTGTTAGTGTATATGCCCTAGAGGCCATTACTGTATCATACTAGTTTGTATATTACTTAATGGAAGCTTGGGATATTCACCTTGTATAAACAATCTTGCTCAATATAGTAGTATGCTACTTGGTTTGTTTCTACTTCAATGTGTACTTGTGTTTATTTTACTATATCACTTATACGCATTAGTGGAGCCCTTAGGATCTTTTGCTTGATTACCAGCGTTGTGATGGCAGTCACACTAGTGGGGGCTGGGTAATCTATAAGCACATCCTTATACAGGTCCCTAGTCGCAGGACTATCGAGACAGGGCATCGATACTCCGGAGTAGACTAGCGAATGCGCTTCTCATCCTAGTGTGGGAGATGGTCTGTCCCACAGCCATCAGTACGTCGTACTGGAGATAGTATACGGGTGCTCGTTGGGTTACGAGTACACTGGACAGGACTCGTCGGGAACTGACAGGTTGGTATTATACCTATCGTCAGTTATCAGTTCCCAGGTGACATGAGTACAGCTTAGTCCGCTGACTTGACACTGGCACTTCGCCTCGAGTGTGTTCCCACTGCACTTTGATCACTACCCTACCACGGCTCAAAGGAGTCGTGCAAACAGGTAGTGGTTGGGTGCAGTCCCGAAGCACTTGGAGGCAGTGCCGGTTAGACAGGATTCGTCTCTCCCGGTATTGGGGGTTGACATCGCGCTGTGTCTAGGAGAGCCATTACACGAGTAGTCCTGTAGCGTCTTGAAAATTCGTTTTGGTGTTTTCTTGAAATTCGGTGAAAATTCGGTATTTTTCCGAAAACCGTCTTTCTCGATATTTTGCAGTTTAGGGCTAATTATACCTAAAATGCATAGGTAATTGCTTGTTTTAGTAGCTAATGAGTTAATTATGAAATTTTGGTCATTTAAAATTTTTTCCCTATTTTTCAATTTTTTTGATTTATTTTAAATATAATGAATAAGTTATGATACATTTGACTTTGGAACTTGACCCTTGACTTTCCCCATTTGCCCACACCCTCCCCCATCCCTCCTCTGGCCGAAAACCTGCACACCCTCTTCTTCCTCTCTTTTCTTTTCATTTTTCTTCAATTTCTTCAAGAAAATACATCAAAATCCATGATTTAATTCAAAAATCCAAACAAAATACTTATGCTATCCTTTCCTTAGCCATTCTTGCTTGGATCTTGGTGCTTGAGGCTATCACTTGGAGCAAAAATCCACTCTTTCTAGATCCCAAAGTGAGGTATAATCCCTTGCTAATTAAATTCTTTTGTTTAAGTTTCTTATGTTGTATGGTTTAGTGTTAATTTAGTGTAGTTTAATCTAGTTTTCTTAGGTTTTGCTTGAAAATTTTAGCTAGGGTTTTGAAGCCATAATACTTAATTAGATTGTTTTATAGTTAATCTAGTGGTTAATTAACTAATCCATATAGTTATCTTGTTGATGTAGTTTTCAATTATGCTAATTTGATTAAATTTAGAAGTGTGAAATTGCTTTTTTTAGGATTTTCAAGAGAGGGTTTTTGTATGGAATTGGTTTGTGAAGCTTGATTAGTGAGTGGATTAAGTTTTAGAAAGCATTATTTAATTGATTAAACCTAATTTGCTATCTAGTGTTTTGCTAACCTTAATCTAAGTGGTTAACTTGCTTATTAGGCTAAAATCTAGTGTTAAATTAAGGTTTTTCATATATAGTTTGGTTTATGTTTGCTAATTACAAAAATCAAGAGAAGGTTTTGTTTATGGAAATTAGGTTTTTTAAGCATAGTTGATGGTTTAAAATTAGTGTATTGGCTAGCTATTTGGTTAGTTTGGATGTTGGTGTTGGGTGGTGTTGACTTTGTCGCTAAATTGTCGATGTTTGCATCAAATTGCAATTTCTAGCTTACTAGATTTTTATAAAAGTTATGTGATGAATTATTTTTGATATCTTGATGATTGTAATGGCTTATCCTGCGACTTTTAGGATGCGTGAGTGCGGTTTTTGGGTAGTCGGGTTTTAGTTTTGCCGGGCGACCAAATCGGTGTTTTTCGGCAGTTTTTGCGATTTTCGCGTGTGTCCGCGCACTTTGTGCACGTTGTACCTAGCTAGCGAACTTTAGTAGTTTCGTTGGGGTTTTGTGTCGTTCTTGATATGTAACCTTATATTTGGTACTGATGTAAATTCCAGGTTCGGTCGTGGAAACGTCAGACGCGGCGCGAAAGGGAAAGGCGGTGGTTGGACACAGCTAGCCAGGGATTCCGGTGAGTAGATTTAACATCTACGGGGGACGATCGTTTGGATGGCGCAAGTCGCCCGATAGATTTAGTAAAATGGAAAATAGTAAATTGGATAATCACTTGTGACATTAGAATAATAATACTGGCATGATAATTGCTGCAATTAGATCAATATGTTATATCCATATACGCAAACTCAATTGTAGGACACATGCACCATTACCAGGTTTTTATATGCAGCACGAGCACTATTCATGTTTACACACACACCGTGGTAATTGCCATGCCACCACACTAGATAACCTTTAATTTAAACCTTTTACTAATTGATACTTAAATTGTGCTATTTCCTTAAAATGAAACCGTAGGATTGCTTTTCTTGTGCATGTACTTCATCATATTCATTGTTCATGCTTAATACATTAATCACACATCGCAACTTGATTATTGATATCATACGCATTCATTATCATTGATATATGCACTTATGAGGATTTCTTGAGATTTTATGATATTGCTGGATTTCGGGGGAAAGCCGCAAAATTTCCAAACTTATGATATTTTTAAAACATGTAAATTGCGGTTTTCTAGTGGTGTAAGTGTCGTCCACCATGAGTTTGCTGTGATTTTTGGAGACCCGTTTCGAGGAGTTGGATGAACCGTTTCGGGTACATGGTGGGCCCGGTAGGGTACCCCGGGGCAAGAAGCTCGTGGTGTTGACGATGAGCCTGGCAGGGGACGGATTACCTACCGGTGACTTAATTGGGCACGGCGGATATCCAGAGGATACCGACCGGGGCCGCGAGAGGATGAGATATTGATATTGAGATGGGTCAGCCGGATGGCTGAGGCCAGAGACACTATGACATGGATTTATGAGATTTGAGACAGCTTTTGGGTGTCGTTGCTGGACACCGATTTTCGTCGATTCATTGACATTATGCTGGCATTCTAAAAGAGTTTCAAAAACAAAAAGAGATAAAATATTTCCTATATATACCTATTGAGATCTCAGATATTCTTGTTGCATACATATTAGTACACTGATGTTATATACACACCTGCTAGTGCATCCAGTCATACCCGTATTATAGATGCTAGGATGCTTGTGTGCATGCATACGATAGCCTTTGTAGATGTTATTTATTACTCACGAGTTGGCAACTCACCCCCGTTGTGCCACAGTCTTTTGCAGGTCCGCTCCGTCAGTTCAGTAGCGGCGGGCGCACTTGTCTTTTGCCTCTTTTGCCTGAGCTCGAGATTTGCTCATAGGTGGGTTATGTTATTATCTTGTACCACTTGTATATTCTTTGTATCTAGTGTACTCCATCTACTGTTTCCACCAGATTATTGTATATTGACCTAGAGATGAGACTGTGAGGTTTGTGGATTTTATGCTGTATTTTGGGGTCGAGCTCACTTGAGCCGACATGTTGCTTTTCTCATGCTTTATTATGATTATTATGCTTGCTGTCATTTACATTGCGTGGGATTTGTGACCGCCTTATGGCGAAGAGCTAGCTCCCGCTTGGGGATGCCCTATTTTGTTGGTTTTACATATATTCTTGTTGTACCCATTTTTGGGGGCCAGTATTTACAAAGGAGACTCTGCCGAAATTTTCGGAAAAATTAGTATTGTTTTTAAAAAAAGGGTTTTACATGACTTATTTGATAAACTTGCTTTCAAATGTTTGGGTTTTCTTCACTCTTTTGCTTAATTGGTTTTGTTTTCTAGGCTTTGGCTTACTTATTTTTACGGACGCCTTTAGACGTTTCGTAAACTTAAGTGCCAGTCACGTTCCGTACCCTGCGGGTCATGACAAAGTTGGTATCAGAGCGATAGGTTTTACCTTTGTGAGTGTAGGATGACCCTTGGTAGATGGAGTAAGTGACTTAAGCAGGGTAACGTAGCGTGCGTATGTCCGCGGCATACTTACGATACGGTACTCCGCCTAAGTGACTTTAGGATACTTGCTTGGAAATTTCCTTCTTCAATTCCGTGTATCCTATAATCCTATTGCACTGTCCTTACTATCCGTTTTCCTGTAACAGCCACTATGCCGCCGAAGGCTACGAGGGCACAGAGGGCAGCCGCCAGAGACGAGATTCGAGCTGGCTCGTCCGAGACTAGGACTGAGCAGGGCGGTATGCCTACGCCGCAGGGACAGACCGATCCACCTTCCCCAGGCCGTATGGATAGGCTCGAGACCGGTATGGAGGAGTTGCGACAGATGATGGGAGGCATGCAGGAGCTGCGTCAGATGGTAGGATCCCTAGTTGCAGCCAGTCGTACACCGAGGCCGGATGACGTACCTACTACGTCACAGACGACCATGATACCTGCTCCTACTACTACCACCGTGGCCATTCCGGTTTCACTGCAGGATTTCATGAGGCTGAGACCTCCAGTATTCACCGGCACCGAGGCAGCGGTGGACCCACAGACGTTCCTTGACAGTTTAGCCAGGATCTGCCGTTCGCTGAGATGTTAGGATGATCGATGGGTAGAGCTTGAGAGTTTCCGAGTAGAGGGTCTCGCGCAGACATGGTGGGAGTCAGTCTTGAGAGGTCGAGCTGTAGGTCTACCGCCTATGACTTGGGCCGAGTTTACAGCGGTCTTTCTAGCCCGTTTCCTTCCAGAGAGCGTTCGTGACGCCAGAGCTCGTAGCTTCGAGGCCTTAGTCAAGACACCTGGGATGACGGTGTCTGAGTATGATATCCAGTTTACACAGTTATCACGATATGCTCAGTATTTGGTGGATACCGAAGAGAAGATGGTGAAGAGGTTCGTACAGGGACTTGATGCCCAGCTATATCTTGCCATTGGCGCCCAGCACTACGACACTTATTCAGCTGCTATGGATACGGCATTGCGGATGGAGGCACGCATATCACGGACTTCGGCCGTTTCTGGGCCGAAGAGGATGCGCACCGATGTACTGCCTCAGAGGCAGCGCGCCAGATTCTTTCCGAGAGATAGGCCTGGCAGAGGATTTGGGCGGGGACAGTTATATGGTTCTTATCCCCAGGGGCAGCAGCCGTCGCCAGGATGTTTTGGGTGCGGAAGTCTGCACCATCTTGTCAGAGACTGTCCAGTGAGACGACAGGGAGCAGCGACAGTTCCGCATGTGACCCTACCACCATCACCACCCCCTCCTCAGAGAGCCCTACTTCCTACCCCAGGCGATGCTCCACGCCAGTTAGGTGCACCGAGAGGCCGTGGACACGGCGGTCCTGTTCAGAGAGGACGAGGAGGCAGAGGCCGAGGTCGAGGTCAGCCCGCTATCGGTGGAGGACAGGCCCGAGTATTTGCTTTGACACCGCAGGATGCGCAGGCATCCAATGCCGTTGTGACAGGTACTTTGCCAGTTTGTTCTTTCGACGCACGGGTATTATTCGACCCAGGTTCCACACATTCGTACGTATCTACACACTTTGCACCGATGTTGGGCCGTGAGTCGTCGTCGTTAGATCAGCCGCTTGTTGTTGTTACTCCGGTAGGCGAGTCGTTTGTCGCTCGGTTTGTATTTCATTTGTGTTCCGTTCGTATCGGGGAGAGGGATTCATCAGTTGATTTGATACTCCTCGATATGTTCGACTTTGATGTGCTTCTGGGCATGGATTGGCTAGCCACTTGTTATGCTTCGGTGGACTGCCGTGAGAAGGCAGTCAGATTTAGCTTTCCGGGAGAGCCAGTCCTTGTTATTCAGGGAGACCGCAGTGTCGCCCTTCCCAGCTTAATTTCGTCTCTTCGCGCTGGTCAGCTCTTGCGGAAGGAATGTCAGGGATTCTTAGCGTTTGTTTGTGATACGCGAGCTGCAGAGGTTCCGTTGGACCGGGTCCCGGTAGTTTGTGAGTTCCCTGATGTTTTCCCTGATGAGCTACCTGGGCTACCGCCTGAGCGCGAGGTTGAGTTCTGCATTGATTTGATTCCCGGTTCGGGGCCTATTTCTATACCACCTTATCGGATGGCCCCGGCAGAGCTTCGAGAGCTGAAGGATCAGTTGCAGGATTTGTTGGATAAGGGGCTTATTCGACCGAGTGTTTCTCCGTGGGGTGCTCCGGTCCTGTTTGTCAAGAAGAAGGATGAAAGTTTGCGCTTATGTATCGACTACCGCCAGCTGAACAAAGTTACCGTTCGGAACAGATATCCGTTGCCGCGCATTGATGATTTGTTCGACCAGCTTCAGGGTGCGGGGTATTTTTCGAGGATCGACTTGCGATCAGGATACCATCAGCTGCGAGTTCGACAGGAGGATATACCGAGGACAGCTTTCCGTACACGCTATGGCCACTACGAGTTTTTGGTGATGTCGTTCGGACTCACCAACGCCCCAGCAGCATTTATGGATTTGATGAACCGTACTTTCAGGCTGTATCTTGACTTGTTCATCATCGTGTTTATCGACGATATCTTGGTGTACTCTCGGAGCAGGGAGGAGCACGAGCAGCACTTGCGGATTACGTTACAGACTCTGAGGGAGCATCAGCTGTTCGCGAAGTTCTCCAAGTGTGCTTTCTGGCTAGACAGCGTCGGATTCTTGGGTCACGTGGTTACGAGAGACGGCATTTGTGTGGACCCGAAGAAGATTGAGGCTGTTCAGCAGTGGCCCCGACCTACATCGGTTACTGAGATCCGTAGTTTTCTAGGCCTGGCGGGCTACTACAGGCGTTTTGTTCAGGACTTCTCCCGTATAGCTGCACCGTTGACCAGTTTGACCCGGAAGGGAGTTCCTTTCGTTTGGACAGAGGAGTGCGAGCGCAGTTTTCAGCAGCTACGGACTTGTTTGACTACGGCGCCGGTATTATCTTTACCTTCGGGATCAGGCGGATTTGTTGTCTACTGTGATGCTTCGCGAGTGGGATTAGGATGCGTATTGATGCAGCATGGCCGGGTGATCGCTTATGCTTCTCGGCAGTTGAAGAAGCATGAACAGAACTACCCCACTCATGATTTGGAGATGGCTGCAGTGGTCTTTGCACTGAAGATTTGGCGACATTACCTTTATGGCGAGTCGTGTCAGATATTCACCGATCACAAGAGCTTAAAGTACATATTTCAGCAGCGAGACCTGAACCTCAGACAGCGTCGTTGGATGGAGTTGGTGAAAGACTACGACTGCGAGATCTTATATCACCCCGGCAAGGCAAATGTGGTGGCAGATGCGTTGAGTAGGAGGCCCGGGGGTAGTCTATCCTTTTTGCGCGCAGTTCAGAGGCAGTCGTCAGCAGATTGGCAGATGTTATGCGACAGCCGAGTTGAGTTCGAGTTCACTCAGACAGGGGGACAACTCGCGCATGTTCGTGCACGCCCACAGTTGCTTGACCGTGTATATGAGGCACAACGCAGTGACGACCGTTGCTCAGAGATCATGGCACAGATGGGACAGGGCAGATTTTCCGAGTTCATGGTTGACGATCAGAGGATTTTACGATATGGATCTAGACTGTGCGTACCAGAGGCTGATGGATTGCGTCGCGACATTCTTGAGGAGGCACACCGATCAGTGTATAGTGTCAACCCCGGTTCCACCAAGATGTACCATGATATGAGAGAGACCTACTGGTGGGACGGGATGAAGAGGGACATTGCGGAGTTCGTTTCGAGATGCCTGACTTATCAGCAAGTCAAGGCCGAGCACCAGAGGCCCGCAGGAGAGCTACAGCCGTTACCCATTCCAGAGTGGAAATGGGAGCAGATTTCGATGGATTTCGTTGTGGGCCTACCCAGGACCAGTCGAGGGTACGACTCCATCTGGGTGATCGTGGATAGATTGACGAAAGCGGCTCACTTTCTTCCGGTGAAGACGACTTTCAGCTTCGCTCAGTATGCTCAGCTCTATATTGACGAGATCGTGCGACTACATGGCGTACCGACTTGTATCGTGTCAGATCGAGGCACTCAGTTCACCAACCGACTTTGGCAGAGACTTCAGGAGGCTTTGGGCACTCGTTTGAACTTCAGCACAGCGTTTCATCCGCAGACCGATGGACAGTCAGAGCGGACCATTCAGACTCTCGAGGACATGCTCAGAGCGTGCGTTTTAGACTTTGGTGGTAGCTGGGATCGTCATTTACCTCTAGTGGAGTTCTCCTACAACAACAGCTTCCAGGATACTATTCAGATGGCACCTTTCGAGGCATTGTATGGGAGGAGATGCAGATCGCCCGTTTGTTGGACAGAGCTCAGCGAGAGCAGCATTTTGGGGCCGCAGCTTGTTGAGGAGACGACATCGAAGATCCAGTTGATCCGAGACCGGATGAGAGCGGCTCAGAGCAGGCAGAAATCGTATGCAGACAGGCGCCGTCGCAGATTAGAGTTCGCAGTTGGCGACCATGTTTTTCTGAGGGTCTCTCCGATGAAGGGCGTGATGCGTTTTGGGAGAAAGGGGAAGCTTAGCCCTAGATTCGTAGGTCCCTTCGAGATCCTCGAGCGTGTCGGCGCAGTTGCATATCGTTTAGCTCTTCCTCCCAGCTTTCCCGATGTTCACCCCGTCTTCCATGTTTCGATGCTCCGCAAGTACCTTCATGACCCTTCGCATGCGATTCAGCACCCGACAGTCCAGCTAGAGCGCGACCTTTCTTTTGCAGAGCAGCCGGTGGCCATCCTGGATCGGCAGGTGAAGAAGTTGAGGTCGAAGATTATACCAACCGTCAAGGTCCTTTGGCGTAGCCCGAGCAGCGAGGAGGTTACCTGGGAGACCGAGGGCGAGATGAGGAAGAAATATCCCCATCTCTTCGAAGGTACGCGTAGCTATATTTTTAAATTCGGGGACCGAATTTGTTTAAGGGGGGAAGATTGTAGCGTCTTGAAAAGTCGTTTTGGTGTTTTCTTGAAATTCGGTGAAAATTCGGTATTTTTCCGAAAACCGTCTTTCTCGATATTTTGCAGTTTAGGGCTAATTATACCTAAAATGGATAGGTAATTGCTTGTTTTAGTAGCTAATGAGTTAATTATGAAATTTTGGTCATTTAAAATTTTTTCCCTATTTTTCAATTTTTTAATATTATTTTAAGCCGGTAAGAAAATACATTAAATAAGCGATAAATACAAATTTTTCCGGGCTAATTTTAATCTCTAAAATTATGATAATTATAATCTAGTGATAACATGAATTTTTAGTAATTTATTTTGATTTTTAACAAATTTTTATGTTATGAAACGAATTTATTGAATTTTGAGCTAAAACTTGCAATTTTTGAGTTGTAGGGGGCCTTTTTGCATAAAATTTCTTTTGTAAAACCCCTCTCTCTTTTTCCACAGCCCTAGGACAGCCCCACCTTGTGTGAGACCAGAAATTTCTGGCCTCTTTTCTTTAGTTGCTTCTTGAGTTGATTTAAGGGTTTTTTTTGATTTATTTTAAATATAATGAATAAGTTATGATACATTTGACTTTGGAACTTGACCCTTGACTTTCCCCACTTGCCCACACCCTCCCCCATCCCTCCTCTGGCCGAAAACCTGCACACCCTCTTCTTCCTCTCTTTTCTTTTCATTTTTCTTCAATTTCTTCAAGAAAATACATCAAAATTCATGATTTAATTCAAAAATCCAAACAAAATCCTTATGCTATCCTTTCCTTAGCCATTCTTGCTTGGATCTTGGTGCTTGAGGCTATCACTTGGAGCAAAAATCCACTCTTTCTAGATCCCAAAGTGAGGTATAATCCCTTGCTAATTAAATTCTTTTGTTTAAGTTTCTTATGTTGTATGGTTTAGTGTTAATTTAGTGTAGTTTAATCTAGTTTTCTTAGGTTTTGCTTGAAAATTTTAGCTAGGGTTTTGAAGCCATAATACTTAATTAGATTGTTTTATAGTTAATCTAGTGGTTAATTAACTAATCCATATAGTTATCTTGTTGATGTAGTTTTCAATTATGCTAATTTGATTAAATTTAGAAGTGTGAAATTGTTTTTTTTAGGATTTTCAAGAGAGGGTTTTTGTATGGAATTGGTTTGTGAAGCTTGATTAGTGAGTGGATTAAGTTTTAGAAAGCATTATTTAATTGATTAAACCTAATTTGCTATCTAGTGTTTTGCTAACCTTAATCTAAGTGGTTAACTTGCTTATTAGGCTAAAATCTAGTGTTAAATTAAGGTTTTTCATATATAGTTTGGTTTATGTTTGCTAATTACAAAAATCAAGAGAAGGTTTTGTTTATGGAAATTAGGTTTTTTAAGCATAGTTGATGGTTTAAAATTAGTGTATTGGCTAGCTATTTGGTTAGTTTGGATGTTGGTGTTGGGTGGTGTTGACTTTGTCGCTAAATTGTCGATGTTTGCATCAAATTGCAATTTCTAGCTTACTAGATTTTTATAAAAGTTATGTGATGAATTATTTTTGATATCTTGATGATTGTAATGGCTTGTCCTGCGACTTTTAGGATGCGTGAGTGCGGTTTTTGGGTAGTCGGGTTTTAGTTTTGCCGAGCGACCAAATCGGTGTTTTTCGGCAGTTTTTGCGATTTTCGCGTGTGTCCGCGCACTTTGTGCACGTTGTACCTAGCTAGCGAACTTTAGTAGTTTCGTTGGGGTTTTGTGTCGTTCTTGATATGTAACCTTATATTTGGTACTGATGTAAATTCCAGGTTCGGTCGTGGAAACGTCAGACGCGGCGCGAAAGGGAAAGGCGGTGGTTGGACACAGCTAGCCAGGGATTCCGGTGAGTAGATTTAACATCTACGGGGGACGATCGTTTGGATGGCGCAAGTCGCCCGATAGATTTAGTAAAATGGAAAATAGTAAATTGGATAATCACTTGTGACATTAGAATAATAATACTGGCATGATAATTGCTGCAATTAGATCAATATGTTATATCCATATACGCAAACTCAATTGTAGGACACATGCACCATTACCAGGTTTTTATATGCAGCACGAGCACTATTCATGTTTACACACACACCGTGGTAATTGCAATGCCACCACACTAGATAACCTTTAATTTAAACCTTTTACTAATTGATACTTAAATTGTGCTATTTCCTTAAAATGAAACCGTAGGATTGCTTTTCTTGTGCATGTACTTCATCATATTCATTGTTCATGCTTAATACATTAATCACACATCGCAACTTGATTATTGATATCATACGCATTCATTATCATTGATATATGCACTTATGAGGATTTCTTGAGATTTTATGATATTGCTGGATTTCGGGGGAAAGCCGCAAAATTTCCAAACTTATGATATTTTTAAAACATGTAAATTGCGGTTTTCTAGTGGTGTAAGTGTCGTCCACCATGAGTTTGCTGTGATTTTTGGAGACCCGTTTCGAGGAGTTGGATGAACCGTTTCGGGTACATGGTGGGCCCGGTAGGGTACCCCGGGGCAAGAAGCTCGTGGTGTTGACGATGAGCCTGGCAGGGGACGGATTACCTACCGGTGACTTAATTGGGCACGGCGGATATCCAGAGGATACCGACCGGGGCCGCGAGAGGATGAGATATTGATATTGAGATGGGTCAGCCGGATGGCTGAGGCCAGAGACACTATGACATGGATTTATGAGATTTGAGACAGCTTTTGGGTGTCGTTGCTGGACACCGATTTTCGTCGATTCATTGACATTATGCTGGCATTCTAAAAGAGTTTCAAAAACAAAAAGAGATAAAATATTTCCTATATATACCTATTGAGATCTCAGATATTCTTGTTGCATACATATTAGTACACTGATGTTATATACACACCTGCTAGTGCATCCAGTCATACCCGTATTATAGATGCTAGGATGCTTGTGTGCATGCATACGATAGCCTTTGTAGATGTTATTTATTACTCACGAGTTGGCAACTCACCCCCGTTGTGCCACAGTCTTTTGCAGGTCCGCTCCGTCAGTTCAGTAGCGGCGGGCGCACTTGTCTTTTGCCTCTTTTGCCTGAGCTCGAGATTTGCTCATAGGTGGGTTATGTTATTATCTTGTACCACTTGTATATTCTTTGTATCTAGTGTACTCCATCTACTGTTTCCACCAGATTATTGTATATTGACCTAGAGATGAGACTGTGAGGTTTGTGGATTTTATGCTGTATTTTGGGGTCGAGCTCACTTGAGCCGACATGTTGCTTTTCTCATGCTTTATTATGATTATTATGCTTGCTGTCATTTACATTGCGTGGGATTTGTGACCGCCTTATGGCGAAGAGCTAGCTCCCGCTTGGGGATGCCCTATTTTGTTGGTTTTACATATATTCTTGTTGTACCCATTTTTGGGGGCCAGTATTTACAAAGGAGACTCTGCCGAAATTTTCGGAAAAATTAGTATTGTTTTTAAAAAAAGGGTTTTACATGACTTATTTGATAAACTTGCTTTCAAATGTTTGGGTTTTCTTCACTCTTTTGCTTAATTGGTTTTGTTTTCTGGGCTTTGGCTTACTTATTTTTACGGACGCCTTTAGACGTTTCGTAAACTTAAGTGCCAGTCACGTTCCGTACCCTGCGGGTCATGACAAGTCCCTGGCCAGGGCAAGCGAGATATACTGGTAGGCTTCCAGTGTTATCTCAGGGTGTTTTGGGCTTCACTCCGACACGACTTGTACCGCTATTAGGGGACTGACATTTTACCGCCCCCTAGGCCCGACATGCGATGTATCAGACGAACAGACCGGACTGTACGGAGACTGTCACATTCAGACTCAGTAGGAGTACCGATGGGGTTTCACCTCGTCAGCCTTCTTGTCGGCATCTACCTGGGGACCGTTACGCACAGCTAGTGCCGCTTACGGTCTGTGGTTAAACCCACTGTCAGCGTAGTGTCGAGTCTTTAGAGTCCCACACAGAGGGTATTCGCCTCTGGGCAAAACAGAGTAGAGGTCGCATGGTTTTGCGATAGGGTTCGTTCTCATCCGCGCACTTGTGCACGTTTGGAGTCCGGACGGATATTACTGGCTGGCTCTGGTTTGAGTCAGATACCGGTATATGTTTTGGGGTTGCTTTTATCTCTCAGTATTCATGTTCCTCGGAACAAGAATGTAGGTGTGTATGACCAGTTGTTTGAGGAGGAGGAAGAGGAATTTCATTAGGGTTTCGGAATGGGTGCGTATGCACAGTTGACAGTCGTCTTTTTCCAAACACTAATGGATTTATGTTATATCAATTAATAATATTAATAAAATGAAATTGTGTCATGGTTGGTTTTTGTTGACTATTTGACCATGGTTGACTTGTTGACCATGGTTGAAGATTTGACCATCATCATTACAAAAGCAAGATGCTTTTTGATTCTTGCAAAACATTTAATGTTTGAAATGATAATGGTCATTCCTAAACCTTCCATCAACTATTTCATTTTCATTATTATTATTAATTAGATAATTCTTTTTCTTTTGATATGGTTGCAAAAAGGAAAAAGAGAGCTCATTCTTTCATAACCATTCTCTCTCCTCACTTCATCTTCTTCTTCCTCAAGCTCAAGGTGATTCCTTCTCATGTGTTGAGAATCCCTCACCTTGAAAAGAAAACAACCCCTAGATACTCTCTACTCATTCTAGGTTCAAGGTTTAGCAAGCCGGAAACCCTAGTTCACTCAAAGTTCGAGGAAGAGCCCAAAGGTTGAACCCTCAGGTGGATCCATCTTCGACGGAAGAAGGCTACGAGGAAAGAACCATCAACCTCTTCAAAAGTTTGAAGAAGAAGAAGTTCAAGTTTAGGTATAACCATCTTCATCCGAGTAGCTAACTCTCTTTAGCAAGTTTGCTAGTTTTAGTTTAGGAAAAGATCCCGACTTTGTTTAGTCCATGTTGCCCCTTGCGCTAAAAATTTGATTTTTATACCGTTTCCGCCTCCCCGTAAGAACCGGGGGTCGCAACGTGGACTTACAGTGGTATCAGAGCCTAACTAAACTTAAACTAGCTTGGTAGTGAAGTGTAACGAAGTTCGGAACCGAAAAAATCGCAAAACCGGGAAAAACTAAAACCCTAAGTTTCTGTTGAATTTTTTTCTGCTCTAAATGAAAAACTTTATACTCCTAAATTTGGCTCAGGGTTTTGTGTGAACACCCATGAAAAACGATCCACTGTTTCATTCAAACCGCCGCAGTTCCGCGGCATGAGGTAGGCATGTGCCGCAGAACCGCCGCCGTTTGTTGTCTTCTCTGCATCGTTTTTCGTGCAGTGTGTCTCTGTGTTGGTTTTGGGATTTTTAAAATATATTATATGTGCCCAGATTTTCCAGAACAGAAATTTACTTTTGGGGTCCTATAATTCCGTATTTTTCCGAACTTCACTGCACTTTGGCTATGTTGGTTATATCTGTGATGTTTGCATGTATTGAACGTCGGCTAATCGCTATAAGTCGATTGGTCGGGGTTATACATGATCTGTGTTTGATATTGGAATGTGTATATGAATGTGTTGGACTGTCGCGGGTGAATAGCCGGGGTGGATGTGAGATGAGCTTTTGTTTTTCTTTCATTCATTGTAAATGTAAATTGATGTAATAATATTATTTGTTTGGCCGCACAACCGGGTCGGGGTTGTAGCCGTCATTGTATAATTCTTTTTACTGTTATTGCTCCTAGGATAGACCCATGGAGGGGGTGCACAAACTGCCGAGAACATGGCGGGTAGTTTGCCGCACCCGTAGGGGTCTTGGGTGGGGTATTTGGCTATTCACCGCGACCGTGTAATCCGCTTTTCGTTCCAGGCTCGAAAGGATTGCGGATTGCTAGAATATCCAATGTATTCATCTGTGATCTGTAATGTCTATCATTGCTTTCTATTTAGGCGTTGCTTATGTTTTACAGCCGCGCTAGCCCAGCCCCCGCTCTGTCGTTAGTTAAGTAACCTAACGGGTGATGACGGGACCCCGTGGCGAATGCGAATGGCATAAGCGTACGTCATATTTTGGTTGTTTTCTGCAATGGTATGATTAAATGATGGGACGCATTAAAAGAACTAATGCAAGAATATCACGCATTAAAAGAACTAATGCAAGATAATAAACCAAGTTAAAGTCGTTGGAACACTTTCGAAAAACCACTCGGTTCTTTTCAAAACTAACTTTTAAATGCGGAGATTGAGCCACTCCTTCTAAAAGCTATCTCGTTCCATCGATTATATCAAGTTCACTACGTTCACGGTTTCGCCAAAACCATTCGTAGCCCTCCGTCGTTTCGTATGAATATTCAATAGTATTCAAGCTATGTTTGTTGACCTTCGTCAAGGCATAGAGTTTGGTAGCTGTTGGGTGTTCATATGTAGCATAGATAGATGCGTTGGTTTGGGACAGTCGTGTTGCCTTGTTGACCTTCGTCAAGGGTATATACGGGTGGGTTCAAATTAACCTGGAAAATGACGGGCAGAACTTGACATGTGACTTATGATTTGTTGACCTTCGTCAAGGTCATAAGAGCATGGGGCAAAAATCCATATCGGGAGTTTCTTAAGTACTGAAACTTGCTAGATTTGCATACCATTTGGAGTGTGGTGATTCTGGTAGGATTCCTTCAGTTTCGTCACACGATGATATTTGGATCCCGATCCTACTGTGAGTATATGCTACTCCTCGGGAAATTTCTCACTAAACGATCAATGCTATAAACCTAGTAGGTGCCTAAAAAGGTGTTAGCGGGGCTACGCCCCCAGGGAAAAGAGGTTATTTAATTAAGGAACTTCGCGAAAGCGTTGGAAAACCTCCCTCGAAGTACCGACACTGGCCTGGCTGAACGGTTAAGCAAGTATTGTGCGGTGGGATTGATTCCGACTAATTCTTCCTTTATGGTTTGAGGAGGGATTCGAGAGACAGTGGGAGCCATCCTGTTTAGACAAATTAAAAACCATTCTAAACTTGCAAGAGCATCGTGCTAAAGTGTTTCTTCTCTCCCCCCTGCAGCGACCAAATCGAAATGACTGGACTTAAGTTACTTCTAGATAAAAACATATTGACAGGGCCAAACTACAAAGATTGGCTCAGGAATGTCAAGTTGGCAATCACTTACGACAAGCTGGGGTATCTTCTTACCACCAAAGCTCCCCCCGTCCCAGGTCCCACCTCCAGCGTCGCGGATAAGGAAATCCGTAAGACTTGGGAGATTGACAGCGCGAAGGCCAGGTGCCTCGTACTTGCCTCGATGGACAACGAACATCAGAGGAGGCACGAGAATATGGATTTGGAATCCATATTTCTTCATACAAAAGAACTGTATGGAGAGCAGTCTCGTATCGCAAGATACGAAGTGTCGAAGAAGTTATTTTCAACAAAGTTGGCCGTCGGATCATCGGTAGCGGACCACGTGCTTAAGATGATTGGCTACATTGAGGAGCTCGCGGAACTTGGGACCACGTTGGACAGTGAACTCTATACGGATTTAATTCTCCAGTCCCTTCCATCCACTTACGCCCAGTTCATACTGAATTTCAACTTGCAAGAAAAGGAAGTTGAACTTTCAGAACTCCTCAACCTGCTGAGGAGCGTAGAGGGCACCCTACAGAAGGGTAGGGAAACACTCGCTTTGTTTGTAGGAGGATCTTCTTCCTCTAGGTCCAAGGCGAAAGCCAAGGGAAAGAGGAGGAAAGCCCCCGCCAAACCAAGAGGCGGTGTTAGTAAAGTGGGTACGAAGGGAAAAGAATTGGCAACAAAGATTGTGGGGAAGCTTGTGGGAAAGGAGGAATGCTTCTATTGTCATAAGAGTGGACACTGGAAGAAAGATTGCAGGGCTTGGAAAGCCAGGACACAGGAACTGAAGCAGGTTGCGGCTTCAGCTTCAGGTGTGTATGTTATTGAAAACTGTCTTTCTATAAACTCTACTTCCTGGGTATTGGATACCGGATCAGGATCTCATATCTGTAATTCATTGCAGGCGTTGAGAAATCGTAGGTTTTTGAAGGAAGGTGACATGACCCTCAGAGTTGCAAACGGAGCTAGCATGGATGCTAAAGCCGTGGGGGACTGTCACCTGGGAATGTCAGATGGGCATGTTTTGGTTTTGCGTAATTGCTTTTTTGTACCCAACGCAACTTGTAATATCATTTCTGTATCTTTGGTTTCTAAAGAAGGTTATGAATTTGCGTTTGTAAGTAATGTTGTAAACATTCACCTTAATCAAGTTCTGATTGGGTCAGGTACACTGAGAAATGGTATATACGTGTTAAACCAACCACAGATTTTCAATGTCCAGAATACACACAAAAGAAAGTCTCCAGATATCAATCAGGCTTTCTTATGGCATTGTAGACTGGGTCGCATCAATGAGACACGGTTGACTAAGTTACATAAAGAAGGATACTTGGATCCGTTTGAGTATCAGTCTTATGCCACTTGTGAATCTTGTCTCATGGGGAAGATGACAAAGACTCCGTTTACTGGACACGGAGAAAGAGCGAGCGAGCTCTTGGGACTTATACACAGTGACGTGTGTGGTCCAATGTCTACACATGCGCGAAGCGGTTATTCATACTTCATTACTTTCACAGACGATTTCTCTAGGTATGGACATGTCTTCTTAATGAAGCACAAATCCGAGGCCTTTGAGAAATTTCAGGATTACAAGAATGAAGTTGAAAACCAAACAGGCAAAAGTATTAAGATTCTAAGATCGGATCGAGGTGGTGAATACTTGAGTGCCGAGTTCCTGGACTATTTAAAAGAGAATGGAATTCTCTCTCAGCGTACTCCTCCATACACTCCGCAACATAACGGTGTATCGGAAAGGAGGAATCGAACCCTATTGGATATGGTTCGTTCCATGATGAGTAAGGCTGAGTTACCGCGATCTTTCTGGGGCTATGCACTAGAAGCAGCTGCATATCTCTTGAACAAGGCTCCCACCAAGACTGTGCCTACCACTCCATATCAGATGTGGAGTGGGAAGAAACCCTGTCTTAAGTACCTTAAGATATGGGGATGTCCGGCTTTTGTAAAAAAGCAGCATGTGGACAAGCTCGAGGCACGCTCAGTACAGTGTAAGTTTGTGGGATACCCAAAGAACTCCAGGGGGTATCTGTTCTATTCCGCTGAGGAACAAAAGGTTTTTGTTTCTCAACATGCCCGCTTCTTGGAAACTGAGTTTTTGGAAACTCAGATAAGTGGGAACGCAATAGAACTGGAAGAAATTCCAGAACCACAAGCTATTACTGAAAGCTTGGAAGAGCCAGTAAGTTCAAAAGAATAGGACATTCCTATGCCGCTCCGCAGGAGTAGTAGGCAGTCTCATCCGCCCGAGAGATACTACGGTTTTCTCATAGACGGGGATAGAGAGGATTTCATCATAGATTATGATGAGCCTACTAGCTTCCAGCAGGCCGTTCAGAGCGTTGACTCGGTAAAATGGCTGGATGCAATGCGGACCGAAATGGAGTCCATGTACACCAACAAAGTATGGACGTTGGACATTGCTCCAGACGGGGTAAAACCCGTAGGATGCAAGTGGATCTTCAAAAGGAAGATTGGTGTAGATGGACAGGTTGAGACCTATAAAGCTAGACTTGTAGCAAAGGGTTTCCGTCAAAGACCTGGCTTGGACTATGACGAAACCTTTTCTCCAGTGGCTATGCTGAAATCCATTCGGATCCTTCTTGCCATTGCTGCCTTCCACGATTATGAGATTTGGCAGATGGACGTAAAGACCGCTTTTCTGAATGGAAATTTAGAGGAGTGTGTCTATATGGATCAGCCAGAGGGTTTCATTCAGAGTGGGAGCAGCGGAAAGGTGTGCAAGTTGCTTAAGTCCATCTATGGACTAAAGCAGGCATCGCGGAGTTGGAACATCTGTTTTGATGAGACGGTCAAGGAATTTGGCTTTATCAAAAATCCAGATGAACCATGCATCTATAGTAGATTTGTAGCGAGAACTGTAGTATTCCTCGTTCTATACGTGGATGACATTCTCTTAATAGGAAATGACATTCCTATGCTACAATCTGTCAAGGGGTTCTTGTCACACAGGTTCTCCATGAAAGACCTGGGTGATGCCTCATACATCCTGGGGATCCGGATCCATCGTGATAGATCCAAGAGGATATTAGGACTTTCTCAGTCCAGGTACATCGACACCATAGTGAAGAGATTCAGTATGGAAGATTCCAAGCGCGGTAACCTACCGGCTTGTCACGGGATCACCCTCTCTAAAGAGATGTCTCCCAAGACTGATTTGGAGAGGGATCGCATGTCTATTATACCCTACGCTTCTGCGGTAGGCTCTATAATGTATGCGATGTTGTGTACCAGACCGGATGTAGCTTATGCACTGAGTGTGGTAAGCCGGTATCAGTCAAACCCTGGGGAGAAACACTGGATAGCGGTAAAGAACATTCTCAAGTACCTGAGAAGGACTAAGGAGATGTTCTTGGTGTATGGCGGAAAGGACCTCCAGATCGAGGCCTTTGCTGACTCCAGCTTCCAGAGTGACAAGGATGATTCCAAGTCCGTGTCGGGTTTTGTCTTTACCCTCAATGAAGGGGCGGTGTGTTGGAAGAGCTCCAAACAGGAAACCGTTGCAGACTCGACTATGGAAGCGGAATACATTGCTGCATCTGATGCCGCAAAAGAAGCTGTCTGGATGAGGAAGTTCTTAAAAGAACTTCAGGTGGTTCCGTTCATTGTTGACCCAATACCTCTGTATTGCGACAACAACGGGGCTATAGCTTTAGCGAAGGAACCCAGGTCCCATCAGAGATCCAGGCACATCTTGAGGCGGTATCACCTGATCAGGGAGATCGTGCATCGCAAGGAGATCGAGGTTCGGAGGGTTGCTTCAGAAGAGAACACTGCAGATCCATTCACCAAGGCCCTACCCCAGACTCAGTTCGAGCGGATGATCGAGATGATAGGTCTTCGATACGCCAGTACATGGCCTTAGTGCAAGTGGGAGATTGTTAGTGTATATGCCCTAGAGGCCATTACTGTATCATACTAGTTTGTATATTACTTAATGGAAGCTTGGGATATTCACCTTGTATAAACAATCTTGCTCAATATAGTAGTATGCTACTTGGTTTGTTTCTACTTAAATGTGTACTTGTGTTTATTTTACTATATCACTTATACGCATTAGTGGAGCCCTTAGGATCTTTTGCTTGATTACCAGCGTTGTGATGGCAGTCACACTAGTGGGGGCTGGGTAATCTATAAGCACATCCTTATACAGGTCCCTAGTCGCAGGACTATCGAGACAGGGCATCGATACTCCGGAGTAGACTAGCGTATGCGCTTCTCATCCCAGTGTGGGAGATGGTCTGTCCCACAGCCATCAGTACGTCGTACTGGAGATAGTATACGGGTGCTCGTTGGGTTACGAGTACACTGGACAGGACTCGTCGGGAACTGACAGGTTGGTATTATACCTATCGTCAGTTATCAGTTCCCAGGTGACATGAGTACAGCTTAGTCCGCTGACTTGACACTGGCACTTCGCCTCGAGTGTGTTCCCACTGCACTTTGATCACTACCCTACCACGGCTCAAAGGAGTCGTGCAAACAGGTAGTGGTTGGGTGCAGTCCCGAAGCACTTGGAGGCAGTGCCGGTTAGACAGGATTCGTCTCTCCCGGTATTGGGGGTTGACATCGCGCTGTGTCTAGGAGAGCCATTACACGAGTAGTCCCTGGCCAGGGCAAGCGAGATATACTGGTAAGCTTCCAGTGTTATCTCAGGGTGTTTTGGGCTTCACTCCGACACGACTTGTACCGCTATTGGGGGACTGACGTTTTACCGCCCCCTAGGCCCGACATGCGATGTATCAGACGAACAGACCGGACTGTACGGAGACTGTCACATTCAGACTCAGTAGGAGTACCGATGGGGTTTCACCTCGTCAGCCTTCTTGTCGGCATCTACCTGGGGACCGTTACGCACAGCTAGTGCCGCTTGCGGTCTGTGGTTAAACCCACTGCCAGCGTAGTGTCGAGTCTTTAGAGTCCCACACATAGGGTATTCGCCTCTGGGCAAAACAGAGTAGAGGTCGCATGGTTTTGCGACAGGGTTCGTTCTCATCCGCGCACTTGTGCACGTTTGGAGTCCGGACGGATATTACTGGCTGGCTCTGGTTTGAGTCAGATACCGGTATATGTTTTGGGGTTGCTTTTATCTCTCAGTATTCATGTTCCTCGGAACAAGAATGCAGGTGTGTATGCACAGTTGTTTGAGGAGGAGGAAGAGGAATTTCATTAGGGTTTCGGAACGGGTGCGTATGCACAGTTGACAGTCGTCTTTTTCCAAACCCTAATGGATTTATGTTATATCAATTAATAATATTAATAAAATGAAATTGTGTCATGGTTGGTTTTTGTTGACTATTTGACCATGGTTGACTTGTTGACCATGGTTGAAGATTTGACCATCATCATTACAAAAGCAAGATGCTTTTTGATTCTTGCAAAACATTTAATGTTTGAAATGATAATGGTCATTCCTAAACCTTCCATCAACTATTTCATTTTCATTATTATTATTAATTAGATAATTCTTTTTCTTTTGATATGGTTGCAAAAAGGAAAAAGAGAGCTCATTCTTTCATAACCATTCTCTCTCCTCACTTCATCTTCTTCTTCCTCAAGCTCAAGGTGATTCCTTCTCATGTGTTGAGAATCCCTCACCTTGAAAAGAAAACAACCCCTAGATACTCTCTACTCATTCTAGGTTCAAGGTTTAGCAAGCTGGAAACCCTAGTTCACTCAAAGTTCGAGGAAGAGCCCAAAGGTTGAACCCTCAGGTGGATCCATCTTCGACGGAAGAAGGCTACGAGGAAAGAACCATCAACCTCTTCAAAAGTTTGAAGAAGAAGGAGTTCAAGTTTAGGTATAACCATCTTCATCCGAGTAGCTAACTCTCTTTAGCAAGTTTGCTAGTTTTAGTTTAGGAAAAGATCCCGACTTTGTTTAGTCCATGTTGCCCCTTGCGCTAAAAATTTGATTTTTATACCGTTTCCGCCTCCCCGTAAGAACCGGGGGTCGCAACGTGGACTTACAGATTTTGCATGAGATTTTATTGTATCATCCCACACACTCATGATTATTGTTGTTATGCATTGTTTCATGTAGTTGTAGTATCCTGATGATGTACCTTTACATGATTATTGCATATTCACTTATCATACTTATGCTATCGGATTACATGTGATAGATAGATCGCTGTTCGTGCATACTCGTGATTACAGTATGATGTAAATTACTATTCACGAGTTGGAAACTCACCTGCGTTGTGCCACAGTGTTCTGCAGGACTTACCCTCTGAGTAGTCGCGGCAGGGCGTCTTATCATCTCTACTTTTGCGGATACCGCTACGTTAGGCAGTGAGGCCTTTGCTTTTAGGTGGGTTTGCGGTTATCTGCTTGTACATTGTATATCTTTTTGCTGGATCTAGTATTCTCCATCTACCAATGTTGTATATGACTTAGAGACGACTTGTGAGGATTCAGTGTTGTATTATTTTGGTGACTTTGGGTGCCGTGCTCGTGGGAGCCGATTATGTTGGAAAGTTTACTTCCTATTGCAGTCTTTCCTTTGTTATTTCTTCGCTTCGGCGTCGTATACTTGTTGTGGTGTTTGTCTCCACCGTTGGGCGTGATTTTGCTCCTGTTTGGGATGCTTTATATATTATCTGTGTCGTACCCATTTTCGGGGCTAGTTTTTACAAAGGAGGTGCTGCCGAAATTTTCAAGAAAGAAAACTAGAGTTAGAGATTTTACTTTTGGTTTTCTAAATGTTTAAAACTATGTTTTCTCCGTTGATCCAGATTTGGGCGGTTTAGATTTCTGGGTTTCGGCTTACTTGAGTTGCGTACGCCTGTAGACGTTACGTAGTTTAAGTGTCGGTTACGGGCCAAATTTTGGGTCGTGACATTATCGAAGGGATTTCTAAAAAGGAGCTATAGTCTTAGTATTTACCTACGTGTCCGTGACGACACGAAATATTTTATAAAGGAAACCCTTCTAAATTATTTTCAAAACGGCGGGACGTGTATGTTAAACAAGTATATATGTATATAGAGTTATTTTCTCACAATGGACGTCCACCACTGTGTAGTGATACACACATCGCACAACAACTTGAAAGGGTTTGGCATGCATTTCTTTTAGATGTTTTGATGAATTTACATCGACGCGTACTATGTACGTGTTATAGTTTTGATGTATATCATGTTGATTTTCGTTTTGGGCTTTGACATTGGCGTCTTCGCCATAACTCCGATGATTGCGGGATGCTTGACGGAGTTTTGATTTTTGGTTTATATACCCGTTTTCCATGCGCATGCATTGCGCTACGATGTGATTTATGTATTGATGATTTCAGAGCCCCGACGACTTGAACTTTTTACTGAAATGTTTTAGTAATTGAGGGGTTTTAAATTTAAATTCGGGGACCGAATTTCTTTAAGGGGGGAAGATTGTAACATTTCAGAAAAAATAAAATATTATTTTTGGGAATTTTTACAATTTAATAATAATTTTTATGAATATTTTAATATGGCGGTATAATTAAATACCGATAAATTGGGAAATATTTGGAAAATTATAGAAATTACTGAAATGAGGATGTCTTAAATGAATTAAGCAAATTATGAAATTTTATAATTAATTATACTCTATTTTAATACTAATCGCGATTCAATATTGCTAATCGCGCATTAGGCTTGATTTGTGCACATGGCATGCACCAAGTCATTTTTTCACACTTGTTACATTTTTCTACATGGCTTTTCTTCTCTTTTCTTTGCATGGTTGTTGTTTTTAAAAAGAGAACAAAAGAATATAGAAAAGAAAATGAAAAGAAAAAGAAAATGATAAAGAAAGAGGGATGGGCATGAGAGAGAGAGAGATGAGGGGTCAACCTTGGACCATACCACATTGTTCCCTCCATGATCTTCATCATTCTTTCCTCCCTTCTTTAGCTCCATGGCAGCACACCTCATCCCCCATCCTCTGCCTCTTCATTACAACACCAAAAACACACAAAAACCCCATCCCCACTTCTTTAAAAACATGCACAAGCTCACTAGATGCACTTTGGACCAAGAAAGCAAGGATTTTGGAGACTTGGGCAATTCAAGTAAATTCTTGATTTGCCAAATGAGGTATTTCCTTCACCTTTAGTGTAGTATTCGATTTACTTTAGCTTTCATGCAAGTTTAGATGTGATTAAGTGGTGTTTAGCGAACTTTGAAATTCCAAGTTGGGGATTAGGGTGTGATTTGAATTGAGATAGTGTAATTAGGCTTTAGTGATGACCTTAAAACCCCCCATGGTGATAGAAACTCAGACCAAACCCAACTGAAACCTGAAAACCCAAAACAGAAACTTTTCATGTCGGTTATGTGTGTGATTTAGTGCCTACAGGGAATCTGGAGTGATCCGCAGCCATTACTAGAAAAGCAAACAACTCTAGAGACCAAATTGAACCACTAGGAACCCATTGTAGTGAGACGAGCCCCAACAGAGACCCATAGGCCGAGAAGGCCGGATTTTTTGGGTAGTGGCCGGCCAAGTGGTGGGCAATTGGGTCTAGGTTTCTTCAGTAGCTCATATTCATCCTATATATCACTCCAGTATTGTTTGTGCACCTTGTTTTTGTCTGAAACAAAATATGGGACCACTTTCTTGAGTTACTGTTTTGATTCGGGTTATGTTTTGCGTATTTTAAATTCTCGATTTTAGTATTTGGAATTGTATTTGGTCACTTAAGGTTTGTACGTCTATATCGAGTGTTATTTGGTTGATTTGCGTGAGAAGACCATAGGTTTTAACCTATGAGCGAAATGTGTGCCGTTTTGGTTTTTCGCCTTGGTTTTTAATATGCATTTGCGATTGTGTATTGGTTGTAGGTACCCCCCACGTGGAATTCAAGACGACGAGGAGAGCGTGGCGTCATCTACTCCAGCAAGCGAGGATCAAGGTGAGTAGATCTATATCTACGGGGGAAGTCGAGTATAGCACCCCTGCAAACTTGATGGAAACCGATTTATATATAGAATATGGGTAAGGAAACCTAGATTAGGAAACTAGGGTTATGGTTAAAAGATAGTTAGAGATGAATGATGGAATATATGTATTGAGATATGTGATGAAAGTAATGAGGATATGAAAAGTGAATGTGATTCATGACTTGTAGATATATAGTTACACTAGAATAAATATGAATTTTAGAGTAACATGACATTTGATGTATAGGGTAGAATGCATATGCACATTGACTTGATGTGAGATATAAATGCGATGAAAAGAATATACGATGTGATATGATGACTTGATTGATATGTTGGTATACGGATGCGAGACGATGGAGAGGATTGATACTTTTGCCGGTCCCTCGATATGAGATTGTTATGGATGCGACCTGGGATGTAGGTATATAGATATATATAA
The DNA here is from genome assembly GCA_030015575.1 of Agapanthus africanus. Classification (NCBI taxonomy): domain Eukaryota; kingdom Viridiplantae; phylum Streptophyta; class Magnoliopsida; order Asparagales; family Amaryllidaceae; genus Agapanthus; species Agapanthus africanus. The sequence goes on from JASDDO010000004.1 coordinate 236,941,701, forward strand.
ATGTTGTGAATCATGAGTGATATGTCGTACGAGACGCTAGGTCCGTACCCCTCATTATCATATAGGATGAGAGGATCCCCGATGGTTTAGTGCTGCCGTACGATGATTTTCCGTACGTGATGAGTTTTATGACGATTGATCCGTACCTTTGACTAGATGATGCCGTACGATGGATTATACCGTACGTGATGTTGTGAGGCCAGATGCCGATTGATAGATTCATAGACTCGATCATGTTAGATACGTATACCTTATAGCTTTTAGCTGATGATTTACCTTATGCTGCATTCATGCTATTTTCAGTGCATTGCTTATACCTGTGCTAGTACACTTACACCATTATCGATGATGCATATGTTACACTTACACAGATTTGCCGGCTCATACACTTCATCATCGATAATTACCATGTCCCTACACAGTAGGATTGCTGCATCCGGATATGACCTCTTGCATAGTTTACTTGCTGTAGTTACATATGCACCTTATACGATGTTGCATTTGACTTGGGAGAAATTGGGAACCGCAAGATATACTTTAAAACTGGATTCATTTAAAAAGGTGGCTTTCCCTTGATATGTGCATATTACTGATTCCATGTTGCATGATATACTGATATGCTTACATTTCTTTTATATGTCGCATACGTCATGCTTTACGATTATACGCATTGAGATATGCTGTTTTCATGAGATTTCTGGATTTGAGAACCATGGTTATTTCAAAAGAAAGTATGTATTGTTTTAAAAACCCGGTTTCTCTTGATATGATATTTCAGTGCGTCCACCATGCGTTTTCTCGGTTCTGAGACGTGTGATATGTGAAACCCGATTCGAGGAGGCGGATGATCCGTTTGCGGGTTTATGGTGGACCTGGTATGGTACCCCGGGGCGAGAAATGTTTTTCGTAGAGTAGACGATGAGCCTGGTAGGGTGGCTAGTACCTACCGGTGATTGGTTGGACCTGGCGGCTATCCGGAGGATACCGACCGGAGTCGAGAGATGATATGGGCCGATCCGGACTGACGGAGCCCGAGAGATATGAGGATTTACGTGCCGATGCTTGGCACGGGTTTCATGATGTTTCGAGTGTCGATGCTGGACACTTAGGTTCCATGATTTATTGTGTCGCGAGGGACACACGTTGATTTATATCCTCATATTTTCATGCATATACTTTTATGATATTTACATGCATGATGTTGTTGTGTTATTGGTTGACACGTGGACGGGATCCATTTGCATACATAAATTGATCATATGGTTGGACGAGATCCACATGCATACATATATTGATTATATTGTTGGATGATATCCACAAGCTGTAGGCATTTACTTATAGATAACGCATATCTAGCGACTAAAAATACCTTAAAATAGCCTAACCAAGCTATCTAAACCATTCCTATATTTTTAACACTCGCTAATTATATTTTAGCAAAAACCTAGTAAGCAACTTTGCTTAATTAAACAAAATATTCATTAGCAAAAATTAACATTTTCTACTAGGTTAATCTTTTCCAAAACACAATTTAACACTTCAAATGAACACTAATCACTTAATCAAAATTTAACCCTAACATGAATTTTTTAAACCAAATATAATGAATTAATCATGATTTAAAAACTAAACTAAACACATAAATAGCTAACTAAATTAGCTAGATTAAGATTAAAGCAAAAATATAAGGATTAAGGTAAGAATTATACCTCACCAAGAACACGAAATGAAACTTAATCCAACATCTTAGCATAAAAAACCAAGCTTTGTTGAAGATCCATGAAGGATTAGAGAAGGAAAAATGGTTTAATTTTTATATAGGAATTTTTGGATTTATTTTTGGAATTCTTTTTGTGTTTTTGATTGAAAAAGAACAAGAAATGAGCTTGGAAATTTAGAGGACAGAAATAGGGGGATGAAGCTCGGCCAAGGAGGTGAGTGGGGGGGGGGAGGTTTGTGTAATTAAAATGAGAAAATTCTAGTCTTAAGCAATAAATGCAACATTAAATGAAAAATGCCACCTTTACACCCTTTTCTTTTCTTTTTTAAACAATTCCTTTTGCACTCCAAAAATATCTAGATATTTAAAAAGAAGTTTCTAAAATAATTCTAGTAATAAAATTAATTTAATCACAAGAGAAATTTTTTCCCGATTTACGTGCATCAAATACCGCTTAAAATAATATTTAATTTGGGAAAAATTCTATCTGAACCAAAACCTCCCAAATACTCCCAAAGTTCGCGCACAAGCTTTATTTTAGCCATACTAGGTGTCGGTAAGGTTATACAGACGTTTAATGGAAATCGGGTTAAAACAGGAAAAACAGACAATTTTGCCCTAAAACGGGAAAATTCGCAAAACGATTTCTAAAACGTTACAATCTCCCCTCCTTATAGAAATTCGGTCCCCGAATTAAAATTTCATACTAAGCGTACCTTCAAAAAGATGAGGGAATTTCTTCCGCATCTCACTCTCGGCCTCCCAAGTGATCTCCTCACTAGTCGGGCTACGCCAAAGAACCTTCACAGATGGCAAGACCTTTGACCGAAATTTCTTCACCTGCCGATCCAAAATAACTACCGGATGCTCGGTAAACGAAAGATCGCGCTCAAGCTGAACGGTCTCGTGCTGAATCGTGTGAGAAGGATCATGAAGGTATCTACGAAGCATCGACACATGAAAAACAGGGTCAACATCCGGAAAACTGGGCGGGAGCGCCAAACGATAAGCAATAAAACCCACTCGCTCAAGGATCTCGAAAGGACCTACAAATCTGGGACTGAGCTTCCCTCTCTTCCCAAGTCGCATAACGCCCTTCATCGGTGAAATCCTCAGGAATACATGATCCCCTACTGCGAACTTAAGTCTGCGACGACGACGGTCGGCATAAGACTTCTGCCTGCACTGGGCTGCTCTCATCCTATCCTGAATTAGCTGGATCTTCTCCGTGGTCTCCTGAACTAGCTGGGGTCCCAAAACCAGACTCTCACTAAGCTCGGTCCAACAGACTGGCGATCGACACTTCCTACCATATAAAGCCTCAAAAGGTGCCATCTGAATATTCTCCTGAAAGCTGTTGTTGTAGGAGAACTCAATCAACGGCAAGTGACGATCCCAACTGCCACCAAAATCAAGCACACATGCACGGAGCATATCCTCCAGAGTCTGAATAGTCCGCTCCGACTGGCCATCGATCTGTGGATGAAAAGCGGTACTAAAACTCAGCCGGGTACCCAAAGATTCCTGAAGCTTCTACCAAAGACGGCTAGTAAACTGGGTGCCTTTGTCGGATACTATGCATGTGGGAACACCGTGCAAACGCACAATCTCATCTATGTACAACTGAGCATACCGAGCATAACCGAAAGTGGTCTTCACTGGAAGAAAGTGAGCCGCTTTCGTAAACCGGTCTACAATAACCCAAATCGAGTCATACCCTCGACTGGTCCTGGGTAGACCCACAATGAAGTCCATGGAAATCTGCTCCCATTTCCACTCCGGAACGGGTAAGGGCTACAACTCTCCATCCGGTCTCTGATGTTCAGCCTTGACTTGCTGACAAGCCAGGCACCTCGAAACGAAGTCCGAAATATCGCGCTTCATCCCTTCCCACCAGTAGAAGTCTCTCAAGTCACGGTACATCTTGGTGGAACCTGGATGAACGCTAAAGGCCGACTGATGTGCCTGCTCTAGGATCTCGCGTCTCAACCCATCAACATCTGGTACACACAAGCGAGTCCCACATCGTAGCACACCTTGGTCATCAACCATGAACTCCGAAACTCTTCCCTGCCGAACAAGCTCAAGAATCTCAGACAAACGGGCATCACTGGGTTGCGCCTCACGGATACGATCAAATAGTAGTGGACGGGCGCGGACATGAGCAAACTGTCCCCCAGCGGAAGTGAACTCGAATAGCACTCTACTATCACACAAGAGCTGCCAATCTGCAGAAGACTGACACTGAACTGCGCTCAACTGGGACAAGCTACCCACGGGCCTACGACTCAAAGCATCAGCTACCACATTCGCCTTGCCCGAGTGATAAAGGATCTCACAATCATAATCCTTCACTAGTTCCATGCATTGGCGCTGTCTTAGGTTCAGATCTCGCTGCTGGAAGATATACTTCAAACTCTTGTGATCCGTGAAGATCTGACACGACTCTCCGTACAAGTAGTGTCTCCAAATCTTCAACGCAAAGACTACCGCTGCCATCTCAAGATCGTGAGTGGGGTAATTCTGCTCGTGCTTCTTCAGCTGCCTAAAAGCATATGCAATCACCCTATCATGCTGCATCAAAACACAGCCGAGCCCCACTCGAGAAGCATCACAATAAACAACATAGCCGCCAGATCCAGAAGGTAAAGAAAGAACTGGTGCTGTCGTCAACCAAGTTTTCAACTGCTGAAAACTCTGCTCGCACGCATCAGTCAAGAGAAAAGAAATTCCCTTCCGGGTCAGTCCAGTTAGCGGTGCAGCGATACTTGAGAAATCCTGCGCAAAACGGCGATAATAACCAGCTAAGCCCAAAAAGCTGCGGACCTCCGTCACCGATACAGGTCTGGGCTAAAGCTGTACAGCCTTGATCTTCCTCGGGTCCACAAGAATACCATCACCAGTCACCACATGACCCAGGAAGTCAACTCTATCAAGCCAAAATGCGCACTTTGAGAATTTAGCATACAGCTGGTGCTCTCTCAATATCTGTAGAGTAATTCTCAAGTGCTGCTCATGCTCCTCATGACTCCTAGAGTAGACCAGTATGTCATCAATAAACACTATAATGAACTGGTCGAGGAATGGCCTGAAAATCCGGTTTATCAGATCCATGAACGCTGCTGGCACATTGGTGAGTCCGAACGACATCACTAAAAACTCATAATGCCCATAGCGCGTACCAAAATCAGTCTTCGGAATGTCATCATTCCGAACCCGCAACTGATGATAACCTGAACGCAAATCAATCTTCGAAAAATGTTTCGCACCCTGGAGCTGATCAAATAAATTGTCAATGCGGGGTAAAGGATACATGTTCCGCACCGTAACTCGGTTCAACTGACGATAATCCACACATAGCCTCAAACTGCCGTCCTTCTTCTTGACGAACAGAACAGGAGCTCCCCACGGCGAAACACTCGGACGCACAAGTCCCAAATCAAGCAACTCTTGCAATTGATCTTTAAGCTCTCTAAGCTCTGCCGGAGCCATCCGATAAGGCGGTATAGAAATAGGCTCCGTGCCAGGAATCAGATCAATGCAAAACTCAATATCGCGCTCTGGCGGCAACCCAGGTAGCTCATCGGGAAAGACATCGGGAAACTCTCGCACGATAGAAACCAGGTCCACCGACTCCACTGTGGCTCCAGTATCATGAATGGAAGCCAATAATCCCCGACATCCCCTCCTCCAAAGCCGACTAGCGCACAGAACAGAAATCAAGCTGTGAGGGGCGACACCACGATCCCCCTGCACAACAAACACTGACTCGCCCGGAAAACAAAATCTAACTGTCTTCTCACGGCAATCCATGGACGCATAGCAAGTAGCTAGCCAATCCATGCCCAGCAGAACGTCGAAGTCCAATATCTCAAGAAGGATCAAGTCGACGGACAGATCTCTGTCACCAACATGGACAACACAAGATCGGAACACATGACGCGCAACAAACGACTCTCCTACAGGAGTAGTCACGACCAGCGGCTGATCCAGCAAACACGACTCTCGGCCTAACCTCGACGCGAAGTGCGTAGAAACATACGAATGCGTAGATCCCGGATCGAAAAGAACATGTGCATCAAAAGAACATAAAGAAAGGGTACCTGAAACCATAGCATTGGACGCCTGAGCGTCCTGGTGAGTCAAGGCAAAAACCCGTGCCTGCCCTCTACCGGCTACTGGCTGCCCTCTGCCTCTGCCACCTCGTCCTCTCGGCACAAAACCACCGCGACCATGACCTCTCTGAGCAGGAGTCTGACGCGGTGCAACAACAGGAATAAGAGGCAACGCTCTTTGAGGCGGAGAAGGTGGTAAGGTAACCTGCAGTACTGCTGGCCCTCTCTGACGCACCACAGTACAATCCCGAACAAGATGATGTAAACTGCCACAACCGAAGCATCCATAAGACGGTCGCTGGCCCTCCTGGGAATAAGAACTGAATAACTGGCCACGTCCCATGTCTCTGCTACTCCCCGAGTCTGAAGGAACTCTGCCTCTGCGGACAAACCTCGGTCTCCGTGCTGGTACATCCGTACGAGTCCTCTTCGGTTCTGGAACAACCGATGACTCAGCTAGATGCTCCTCCACCAATAGGGCTGCATCGACAGCTGCCGCATACGTGTCACAATGCTGAATGCTGATGGCTAGGAACAACTGGGTAAGCAGGCCTCGAACAAACCTCTTCACCCTCATCTCCTCAGTCGCCACCAGGTACGGAGCATACACCGACAGCTCAGTAAATAATACATCATACTCTGACACCGTTATCCCCGGCGTCTGACGTAATGACTCAAATCTGCGCGCTCGCGCATCCCTGACGCTCGGTGGAAGAAAACGGGCAAGAAACGACGTCATAAACTCATCCTAGGTCATAGGAGCAAGACTAGTGGCTCTGCCCCTCTCCAACGACTCACACCACTTCTGGGCCATACCCTCCAACCGGAAACTCGCAAACTCAACCCATCTCTCGTCGGAACATCGGAGTGAGCGACAAATCCTGGCTATCCGGTCGATGAACGACTGCGAATCCTCAGTAACATCTATGCCAGTAAACACCGGAGGCCTCAGCCTCATGAACTCCGTCAGTGACACAGTAATAACCTCTGGAGCTGTAACTGCGACTGCCGGAACAGTAGGTACCATCGTGGTCCCTCCAACGGGTGGAACAACAGCCTGCCCCTGTGCTCGAATGGCCTCTACTAAAGTCCCCACAATCTGGCGTAGGTCCTGCATACCAGCCCCAATCATAGCAATGTGCTCCGGTACCACATGCGTATCGCCCTAGTCAACCCTCGCCTCAGACGAGTCGACTCTGGCCTCGGCCCTCGCGGCCGCTCTCTGTGCCCTCGTAGTCTTCGGCGGCATATAGGATGGAAATTGAAACAAGATTCGATAAGGAAATGAAAATCGAATCACAAAGATGTATATCAATCACGGAAGGAATTTCAATCAATAAGTCCTAAGGTCACTTAGGCGGAGTACCGTGTCGTAAGTATGCCGCGGAACATACACACGCTATGTAACTCTGCTTATGCTACCTACTCCATCATACCAAGGTCGTCCTACACTCCGAAAGGTAAAAACCTATCGCTCTGATACCAACTTTGTCATGACCCAAAATTTGGCCCGTAACCGGCACTTAAACTGCGTAACGTCTACAGGCGTACGCAACTCAAGTAAGCCGAAACCCAGAAATCTAAACCACCCAAAACTGGATCAACGAAAAAAAATCATAGTTTTAAACATTCGGAAATTTTCAAGTAAAAATCTTTAAGTTTAGTTTTCGTTCTTAAAAATTTCGGCAGCACCTCCTTTGTAAAAACTAACCCCGAAAACGGGTACAACATAGATAATAATAAAAGCATCCCAAACGGGAGAAAATCACGCCCAACGGTGGGGACAACCACCACAACATATATACGACGCCGAAGCGAAGAAATATAAAAGAAAACTGCATAAAGAAGTAAAACTTTTCAACAAAACCGGCTCCCATGAGCACGACACCCAAAGTCACCACAAAATATAACACTGAATCCTCACAAGTCGTCTCTAAGTCATATACAATAGTGGTAGATAGAGAATACTAGATCCAAAAAAAAAAAATATACAATGTACAAACAGATAACCGCAACCCACCTAAAAGCAAGGCCTCACAGCCAACCGTAGCGGTATCCGCAAAAGTAGAGATGATAAGACGCCTTGCCACGACTACTCAGAGGGTAAGTCCTGCAAAACACTGTGGCACAACGGGAGGTGAGTTGCCAACTCGTGAATAGTAAATAACATCATACAGTAATCGCAAGTATGCACGAACAGCGATCTATCTATCACAAGTAATCCGATAGCATAAGTATGATAAGTGAATATGCAACAATCATGTAAAGGTACATCATCAGGGTACATCAACTACATGAAGCAATGCATATCAACATAATCCTGAGTGTGGAATGATATAATATAAAATCTCATACAAAATCATCAGCATGGAAAAACACCAGTGTCCCTTACTGACACATCAAATCCCAAATTCTCAGGCACCGCATCCTCAGATCGGCCCTCACATCTTGTAAGTCTCACGAAAACCTGAGTGTCAAACACCGACACTCGAAACATCATGAAACCCGTGTCGAGCATCGACACGTAAATCCCCATAACTCAAGCGCTGTCACCATGGCTGGCCCTGACGATATGTCATACCTCACTCCGGTCGGTATCCCTATGATAACCGCCGAGTCCAAATACAATCACCGGTAGGTAGTGGTCCCACCGCCAGGCTTATCGTCTACACCATGAAATCACCACTCGCCCCGGGGTACCATACTGGGTCCACCATGTACCCGCAGACGGTGCCTCCCGCTCCTCGAATCGGGTATCATAAGCCAAATCTCAGAACCGAGAAATCACATGGTGGACGCACTGAAATATCATATCAAGAAAAACCAGATTTTCAAACAATACATAGTTTTCTTGAAAATATCCCCCACGGTCCTCAAATCCATAATCACATGAAATCTATATTTCAATGCGTAAAATTCACATAAAACTGATATATGCAACATAAAACATCAATATGAGCATATAAAGGGAAAACCGCTCTTTAAATGAATCCAGCTTTTTAGAATATATCTTATGGTTCCCAAAACCTCCGAAAAACAATGCAGCATCATATAAGGTGTACATGTAATTGTAGCAAGATTTAAGTATCTACATGTAAGCTAGTATGTATGATGCAAGTCATAAGTGCAAGGATCAACAACTCAATATCATATATCAAGCAATACCACTTGGGGTACATACAACTATAGCGAAAATATGCGGTGTACATGTCAATATGAGTGCATGATATACATGTAACTATAATAGACTATGTGGGTGTACATGTCAATATGAGTGCATGATATACAATATAGCTATAGTAAGGTATACATGAAATGGAATAAGTGTTACTACCTCAACTATTCCTGCCCAAAGCAATGTCATGTATGTAAGTATCAACAATATCTCATATGCACAATGGGATAAGGGCTACTACCACAACTATCCCTATCCACTACCGTATCACGTATGTAGGTGTCAACAATATATATCGGCTTGTTCGTGTCATGGCAATTACTGACGATGTGGGTGTAGCATAATATTTAGTGCTCGTGCAACATGAACCGTCAGTATTATGTTATATCTAAAGGTACGAGTCAAGTACAACAGATAATTCTATGCAATGACATTCATATGAAAGTAAAGAATATGCAAATACTATGCAGCTAACATATCAAATTCGCCCCGACGCATAACGCCATATAGGCGATTTCCCCGTAGATGTTAAATCTACTCACCGATGGTCTCGAGCTATGAAAATCCGACCACCTGCTTCCCCTTGTCCGCAGCACCTGAAATCCCTGCTTGCGAACCAAAAATTTCATAAATACAACATATAAGCTAAATATCCTATAATGACGAAAAGACAACGAAATGCGATGAAAACGCCCGGAAAATTTCACTGCGCGCTTAGCGCATCTTTCGCGCACGATACCGGCCAAAACCCTAATTTGGGTCGCTAAACTACAAAACACCAAGTCTGGACCCCGATCGTCCCGATCGCGCAATACAACACAAAAATTACGAGGAATACACTAGATATAACCTCGCAACGACCAAACGATCCCTACGTCGGAAGAACCCCGAAATCTAGTAAGCAACCTGATCAGTCGAAAATAATGTATTTTTAACACGGCAATTTCCCCATCTTTTGCACTCATTTAGAAGTGTTCGGTATTCATATTTCACATATTAACAAAACAGTCGTAAAATGTCAGATTTCATGTGTTAGACTTTTAAACCGGCACTTTAAGGGAAATTGACCGCATTTCATGGCATTGCATCATCTCTGTATTTGCGCAACACTTGTGTCAAGATTTGTGCAGGAAATTGAAGGAGCAAAGCCAAAAGAGCTGATCAAATTACACGCCAACTCAATGATTTCAGATCTGGTAGCAATTCAGAAGGAAATATATAAATAAACATATTAAAGAAAGGCCCAAACATCAGCCCAAAGCATCAGAAGAGAGACCAAGCCATGAAGCCCCCAAAGTGCCGCGGAATCGCGGCGGGAGCCGGCTTGAGCCGCGGTTCCGCGGCGATTTGGCCACGTCAGCGCATAATTTTTAGTGCAGAATCTCAATCTCAGGGCCCACATTCATTTCTGATATGTCAAATTCCAGAATTCTCGCGAAGCTTCTGCCAGATCAGCAAAGATCATTAAGCAAGGCTAATCTTAATTAAGCTCCTAACAAACTATTTCTAGAAGCTCCCTCCTAACTAATCACATCTAGAAGCTTCTCCTCTAACTAACTTTTGGAGGGAAATTCAAATTTCCTCAACAAACTTTTGGAGGGAAACTTAGAATTTGAAATCCTAGATCTAGGGTTTGGATATCTATAAATAGAAGCCTAGACCTAGGGTTAAAGGCTAATCAATCTTTAGGGGAATTGATCATTAGTTGTTCAATTTCTCATCACTCTTTCTTCATCTTCTTCCACAAGTCTAGTGACAAGGCTTGTGCGAAACCCTAACCCTAAGTCCACTCCAAATTCAAGATCTTGAGTACCAATCAAGCAAGAATCCCTTCAACTTTTTATGAGCGGAGCCGATCTCCAACCGAGCAAGTGATCCAAGCCGATCCGCGACTCACGGAGCCGAGCGAAGCCAAATCGACGATCGAGTTCTTCCTCTTGTAGTTGTTGAGCGAATGTAATGAAATTGTTGATATAAATAAAAGGTGAAATTCTTAAATCTTGCTTTCTTTAAATTCTTGCATCATGATTCGATCTCAATTTATGATTGTAGTTCTTGTGATGATGTTTGAGTAAAACTCCGCTCGTAAAGGAGTCGAGACGATCAATAGAATGATGATGTAACAAATCTTAAAACGATTTTTAAGTCCTACGAGTTTTGTAAACCCTAGCAAGTTCAAGAATCGATGACCTAGTTTCGTAGCGATACTTTCTTGATTGTGATCGCTCGAAATTAGGGATCTACGATCGTTTCTTGAAATTACTAGAGGCTAGAATGTGAATGATATCGATGAAAGAACAAGGGATAAGATGAAACCCTGGTTTCACTAGAAATCCCTAATTCTTGTCGATCATCATCGATCTAGTATCAATTCATTGAAGGATAAGAATACGTCATTGTGAGATTACATCACATCTATAGATCCGATCGATTCCTACGAGCCTCATTTCGATTCTTGATATTTGGTTTGGAAAAAATCATCAAACTATCAATTCTTGATTCTATCTTTTTCTTGTTATTAGATCTATATATTCTAATTCTTGAACTTCAAATATAAATCATGAATTGTTTTGTTTTCTTTTCTTTAAAGTTTCGACTCATCTAATTCCAATGACGAACGATTACACTGTCCCTGTAGATGATCCGCACTCACTAATAATCTACATCTGACACCGTAGTTGATTGCGGTCAAATAATTTTTGGTTGTGATTTCTTTACAATTTCCAACTACACAAACAAGAATTTGTTACAATCAAATGGCGCCGTTGCCGGGGATCATTTGATATACTTGCACAATCGGAAATCAATTCAATCAAATGGCGCCGTTGCCGGGGATAGTGCGCTAATTGTTCGTATTTTGAAATTTGAGTTGAAAAATTTATTCCATTATAATTTTTAGATCTAAACTCGCACAAACCCTAATACGTGTTTTGTGATTTGATTGCGAGGAAATCTGGGATCATTGGAGCTTGGGAAAAATTATTCTGAAAATTCCAGAGAGCTTTTTAAGTGTACATGAACCTACTGTGAAAGTTTCGTGCAGTGATCTGATATTTCCACCGCGGAACCGCGGCATTAGGCGACTACCGCGGCGGAACCGCGGTGCTACAGTGGAATCACTGTTCAAAATTTTTTGGTAACTCTCTTGACTTTCTTATCTACTTCCTCATCTACTCTAATTAACATTTTGTGCAGGTTTCTTTGCAAATAATCGTAGCGCCGCGCAAAAAGCAAAATAAAAATTTGTGCGTGTTTTGATTCTTGGTTGTTTGCATTCTAAAACGGATATTAAGGGGCACGGCCAAATCCAAATTAGGTGGGGATTTCATTACCCTTCCTAGGCCCCGAAAATCACAAAACTTGCATCCACATTGACCCACATTAACTAAAAAATATCCAGAGATGACTCTAAGGACCATCGCGCTCACTTAGGACAAGAGAAGACCGTGGGTAATTCATTGCTTATCCGCGTTTTCTTGTGGTGTCTAAGGCAAGTGTGTCGAAGGCTAGTGGTTATTAATTAGGCCCACTACTTACGTAGTGGAGTACCTTCCCACTTACCTGGCACTTACATGGCCACAAGGGGACAAAGAGGCAGTGGAGGATTCTATCCTGCGACTTGTCTTTTGGCAGTTAGGAGCGGTCTAGAGCCGGACTTAGGTGACCACTAGATTTTAGGGTTTTTGTGTGTTTCATTTGTTGTGTTGCATCATTTTTTCAAAAGTCCGTATCACTTTTCAAAACAAACACTAGCATTCATCATTTCCCCTAATTATAAATTCACGCTGCCACTTGTACTAACCCTTTTTAGTGCAAGATAGGCTGGACAACGGGATTCTAGTTCCTGTTTAGTCCGCGTTCCTTGAACGACCCTAAAGTCGGTATTTCTACACATACCTTTTCTTTACCCACCACCACACCCATATCGATGGATCCGTCTCCATCGAACTTCTTTTCCACTACCCTGCCGCCGTCCGTTGGTGCGCAGAATCCACCTCGCATCTTTCTCCAAGAGAGGTGCTATCCTACACGAGGTCCCTTTTCCACCTGTCTTTCCACTCCACCAGCCAACGGGGAGAATTTTCAAATAAAACCCCAATACATAAACCTTCTACCAAAATTTCACGGTCTCGAGTCTGAAGACGCATACGTGTTTATCACGAAATTTGAAAATGTATGCGCAATGATGGGTACTTCACAGCTTTCTGTGGATGCTTTACGTCTTCGTCTTCTCCCATTCACTTTGTGCGATTTAGCTGAGAAGTGGCTATATAACACTACCGCACATTCCATTTCAAATTGGGACGAATTCGTCAAAGCATTCCTTAAGAAATTTTACCCACATCAAAAGACAACTCGAGTCCGTAGCGAAATCTATCAATTCACCCAGCTTCCAAATGAAACATTTTCAAAATGTCTTGAACGCTTCAAGGATCTGTTAGTCCAATGTCCACATCACGGCATCCCGAAATGGGAATTGTGCCGAATCATTTATGAGGGCATTACTCCTTACACAAGATAGACCCTTGAATCCATGTGTCAAGGCAACTTCATGACTAAAGATGATGGGGAAGCCTGGAATTTTCTAGAAGATTTCGCTGAAAAATCTTTACAGTGGGAGGGTGTGAGTCAATCGTCTAGGGAAGGCAATGATATTTCCATAGGAGTTAGAGCTGACATTTCAGCTATGCAAAAAAAACTTGAGACTATGGAAAACAAATTTTTAGCCGCCCTAAGTCGAATATCACTCTCCAAAACTGTATGTGGCTGTTGTTCCGATCCGTCTCACTTGACGGAAGAATGTCCGTTTCAAGGTCATGAGCATACCAATGCCGCATTTCAAAGACCTAGAAACGATCCATCTTCCTCCACATATAATCAGGGTTGGAGGAATCACCCTAACTTTGCTTGGAACCAATCACAATCTCAAAACACGGTTCCAACCCAAAACAATTTCCAAAGGGTCCCTCCACCACAACAGCAGTCACCACTTCAATTGAGTAAGCACCCCTTCCAAGCACAAAACTTTCAAAATCCGGCCAACACTTTTGCACCGTCTAGTCCTTTGCAATTGACCGGTACAGATAATACCTCTGCACTAGTACAAACCTTGGATACTTTCATGAAACAATCCATCCAAGGGACGGCAAGTTTGCAATCTTCCGTCGAGAATGTGATGAAGATCATTGTCTCTCAAAATGAGAATATCAAATCGACGGAAGCACAAATTGCACAACTAAAAGCCGAAATGAGTGCAAGAGAGAAAGGGAAACTTCCAGCTCAACCCTTACCCAATCCTGGCTATTCACATCATGTGGATGCAATCATGTTGAGATCTGGAAGAGTGCTTGACAATCATGTTAGGGAAGAGTTTGATGATACTGATAAATCAATCAATAACACCCCGGCTGAGACCTTTCCTCACACACGCACTTCTAGTTCTGATCCTTGTTCTTCTACCCCACCACCTTCTTCCGAGCCTATTCTTCGTTTCCTAAAAGGCTCGCCACTTCAGCCCACCTCTTTTACCCCTCCACGGACGATCCCCACTTCTATTTTGGGATCGGTTCCACACACACTTCCTTCTCCTATGATGGACCCAGCGCTTATTGCTAAAGCACCTTATCCGAATCGGTTAAGGGCTAACACACTGAGTCCACATATGGAGAAGATCATGAACATGTTTAAGCAAGTTAACATCAACATCCCTCTCCTAGATGCCATCCAACAAGTTCCGTCCTATGCGAAAACTCTTAAGAACTTGTGCACTAGGAAGAGGAAGACTCAAGTGCCCAAGAAGATTTTCATGGCAAAAACAGTAGACACGGCCTTCCCCCAGCAATTACCGAGGAAACGTAAGGACCCTGGCTGCCCTACTATTTCCATTTCTATCAGGGAAAAACACATCAACCGTGCTCTACTAGACCTTGGCGCTAGTGTTAACTTGCTTCCATATTCGGTTTACGAGCAACTAGGTATCGGAGTGTTAAAGCCTTCGAGCATAACTCTCCAGATGGCTGACCGATCAATCACTAAACCTAGGGGTGAACTGGAGGATGTGTTAATAAAAATTGGGGAATTCATATTCCCTGTGGACTTTATTGTAATTGATACACAGCCTGTAGTGAACCCACGGAATCAAATTCCGGTGATTTTAGGTCGCCCCTTTTTGGCCACTTCCAACGCTATCATCAACTGTCGTAATGGTTCTATGACCCTATCCTTCGGGAATAGGTCAATAGAGCTGAACATTTACAAGTTGGGAAGTGTACCCTCCGAACCTACTGCTCAGGTCTGTTCTGTCGACTTAATGGATGTCGACAGCAGCGAATTAGATGATCCTCCTGATACTGATCTTGACTCTTTTCATTTGTTGTTGTTTGACCCAACTATGTATCATACACATACAGACTCTTCCACCGAGATGTCCGGGTCAACAATTAACACGGATTATGAACTGCTTTTAGAATCTGAAGATCATCCCGCACTTTGTGATGACATTATTCATTGGGGTATTGATGGAACTTTTAAGGAAATCTTCGCTGAAGAACTCGCATTTTTGAATGATACTGGTGTTGAGATGAATCATGTTCAAATCAATGAAATTGAACCTCCACCCCTTCTTCTGACTTGTAAAAAGAATGCGAGTAATCCATCATATTCACTGCATCGTCTCTCCAAAATAAGACGCACACACATTCTATTCCATCACTTGACCTTTCCCTACTTCTTCTTTCACCAACCAGAGCACTGCATCGATAAATTTTTTGAATGGTTGGTGTTAACATTTGGTTTTTGCAAAGCTTGGCATCGACCATTGATTTTTGACCCCCTCATATAATTTTCAAAGCTTAGCATTGCATAACTCAAGTTTGGGGGGGGGGGTATGATCGGGCTCCTGAAAAGAAATTTTTTACAAAATTTTGAGCCAAAAATAAGTTTGGGGAAGGTTCTTCACTTAAATATTTTGCCCCCACTAATAAATTCCTCCCAAGCTTATAGGTTTTTTCGAGATTTAGCAGATGGCAACAGTGAGGACACTGTTGAAAACAAGTTTGGGGGAGGTTTGTGCTTATTTTCGCATCATTTGCATATCATTTGCATAAGCACAAAACATTTTTTTAAAAAAACCTATAAAAATTTAAAAAATTTCAAAAAGATAATATTTTTGTACATAAATAAGATAATAAAAGATTAGATAGTGAAAAGTTACATCCATGAGATTAGAAAAATTTAAGAAAACTAAGAAAATTAGAAGTTTTCTTATACGAACTAGTAATAAGTAGTTATGAGCCGTTGTCCCAAGGGTTAGTAAGATGAAAGAAGTCACTAATCTGAGGATAAAAATAAGTCTGAAAAATAGTTTCTATTCTGGAAGCCAAACATTTTGAACGTTGATACCCTGCTATTCGCACTTACACACGTCTTAAAGCCATGGATAGTAGAGGATACCTTGAAATGCTCTTGTCTTAAAGCCAAAAGTATGAAGGAAATAAAAAATGAAGAAAATATAAAGTGGTGAGAAAAATGGACACTGGTTTTGTTATCACCGAGGGCAATAAAAAAATATATAGCGAGGGTGCCTTTTCACCTAGTGCCCTAAGGCCAACTGGTCTGGGAGTCACTGCTATGCCTTAGGTGGTGCAAGACGAGGAAAATACACCAAATAAGCAAGCACATGAGTAATCGGTCGGTTAGTACCTCAAGAAGTATTAACGGTCGCATGAAAGTATGTGAGCAATCTCATCTAAATATTCATTAATTAAAAAGTACTGAGGCTGATGGGCAAGAGTATGATAGCTTGAATTGAATTCTCCAGTTGTAGGGATGTCCTTTACACACACGCAGGGTTATATGATCAATGTTTGGAAGAAAGATAGGAATGAAGAATAAGACGATGTTTTATTGAGGGAAGACGTGATTTCTGACATCTTTTCATGACCATTAAGATAGGGCTCATGACAACCGAAAAGCTAGCTTAGTTAGAAACCCTAATTTTCAAAGTCTTTCTTCTACAATTCTTGTCTTTAAAGGTAATATTCATGATCTTTCTTTTATTATTGGATTTTATGGGTGCAATTCGCTGAAAACCCTCAGGAGACAACACTCCTCCTACTAGGGGCACCTAGAGGTTTAAAGGCTTCTTGCACATGCTCAGTGCAATCGTGTTGCCTACGAATGTGTGCTAGTTAGTTTTTCTCTTTCTTTATTTTTTCCTTCTCTTTTTAATAAAACATTCGCTCGAGACGATCGAAATTAAGTTTGGGGGTATTTGATCAGTCTAAAATAATGTATTTTTAACACGGCAATTTCCCCATCTTTTGCACTCATTTAGAAGTGTTCGGTATTCATATTTCACATATTAACAAAACAGTCGTAAAATATCAGATTTCATGTGTTAGACTTTTAAACCGGCACTTTAAGGGAAATTGACCGCATTTCATGGCATTGCATCATCTCTGTATTTGCGCAACACTTGTGTCAAGATTTGTGCAGGAAATTGAAGGAGCAAAGCCAAAAGAGCTGATCAAATTACACGCCAACTCAATGATTTCAGATTTGGTAGCAATTCAGAAGGAAATATATAAATAAACATATTAAAGAAAGGCCCAAACATCAGCCCAAAGCATCAGAAGAGAGACCAAGCCATGAAGCCCCCAAAGTGCCGCGGAACCGCGGCGGGTGCCGGCTTGAGCCGCGGTTCCGCGGCGGTTTGGCCACGTCAGCGCATAATTTTTAGTGCAGAATCTCAATCTCAGGGCCCACATTCATTTCTGATATCTTAAATTCCAGAATTCTCGCGAAGCTTCTGCCAGATCAGCAAAGATCATTAAGCAAGGCTAATCTTAATTAAGCTCCTAACAAACTATTTCTAGAAGCTCCCTCCTAACTAATCACATCTAGAAGCTTCTCCTCTAACTAACTTTTGGAGGGAAATTCAAATTTCCTCAACAAACTTTTGGAGGGAAACTTAGAATTTGAAATCCTAGATCTGGGGTTTGGATATCTATAAATAGAAGCCTAGACCTAGGGTTAAAGGCTAATCAATCTTTAGGGGAATTGATCATTAGTTGTTCAATTTCTCATCACTCTTTCTTCATCTTCTTCCACAAGTCTAGTGACAAGGCTTGTGCGAAACCCTAACCCCAAGTCCACTCCAAATTCAAGATCTTGAGTACCAATCAAGCAATAAGCCCTTCAACATTTTATGAGCGGAGCCGATCTCCAACCGAGCAAGTGATCCAAGCCGATCCGCGACTCACGGAGCTGAGCGAAGCCAAATCGATGATCGAGTTCTTCCTCTTGTAGTTCTTGAGCGAATGTAATGAAATTGTTGATATAAATAAAAGGTGAAATTCTTGAATCTTGCTTTCTTTAAATTCTTGCATCATGATTCGATCTCAATTTATGATTGTAGTTCTTGTGATGATGTTTGAGTAAAACTCCGCTCGTAAAGGAGTCGAGACGATCAATAGAATGATGATATAACAAATCTTAAAACGATTTTTAAGTCCTACGAGTTTTGTAAACCCTAGCAAGTTCAAGAATTGATGACCTAGTTTCGTAGCGATGCTTTCTTGATTGTGATCGCTCGAAATTAGGGATCTACGATCGTTTCTTGAAATTACTAGAGGCTAGAATGTGAATGATATCGATGAAAGAATAAGGGATAAGATGAAACCCTAGTTTCACTAGAAATCCCTAATTCTTGTCGATCATCATCGATCTAGTATCAATTCATTGAAGGATAAGAATACGTCATTGTGAGATTACATCACATCTATAGATCCGATCGATTCCTATGAGCCTCATTTCGATTCTTGATATTTGGTTTGGAAAAAATCATCAAACTATCAATTCTTGATTCTATCTTTTTCTTGTTATTAGATCTATATTTTCTAATTCTTGAACTTCAAATATAAATCATGAATTGTTTTGTTTTCTTTTCTTTCAAGTTTCGACTCATCTAATTCCAAAGACGAACGATTACACTGTCCCTGTGGACGATCCTCACTCACTAACAATCTACATCTGACACCGTAGTTGATTGCGGTCAAATAATTTTTGGTTGTGATTTCTTTACAATTTCCAACTACACAAACAAGAATTCGTTACAATCACAACCTATCGCAATATTTCGCACTAGATTCAAGATAACACATATCTAGCGACTAAAAATACCTTAAAATAGCCTAACTAAGCTATCTAAACCATTCCTATATTTTTAACACTCGCTAATTATGTTTTAGCAAAAACCTAGTAAGCAACTTTGCTTAATTAAACAAAATATTCATTAGCAAAAATTAACATTTTCTACTGGGTTAATCTTTTCCAAAACACAATTTAACACTTCAAATGAACACTAATCACTTAATCAAAATTTAACCCTAACATGAATTTCTTAAACCAAATATAATGAATTAATAATGATTTAAAAACTAAACTAAACACATAAATAGCTAACTAAATTAGCTAGATTAAGATTAAAGCAAAAATATATGGATTAAGGTAAGAATTATACCTCCCCAAGAACACAAAATGAAACTTAATCCAACATCTTAGCATCAAAAACCAAGCTTTGTTGAAGATCCATGAAGGATTAGAGAAGGAAAAATGGTTTAATTTTTATATAGGAATTTTTGGATTTATATTTGGAATTCTTTTTGTGTTTCTGATTGAAAAAGAACAAGAAATGAGCTTGGAAATTTAGAGGACATAAATGTGGGGATGAGGCTCGGCCAAGGAGGTGAGTGTGTGTGTGTGTGGGGGGGGGGTGTTTGTGTATTTAAAATGAGAAAATTCTAGTCTTAAGCAATAAATGCAACATTAAATGAAAAATGCCACCTTTTCACCCTTTTCTTTTCTTTTTTAAACAATTCCTTTTGCACTCCAAAAATATCTAGATATTTAAATAGAAGTTTCTAAAATAATTCTAGTGACAAAATTAATTTATTCACAAGAGAAATTTTTTCCCGATTTACGTGTACAAAATACCGCTTAAAATAATATTTAATTTGGGAAAAATTCTATCTGAACCAAAACCTCCCAAATACTCCCAAAGTTTGCGCACAAGCTTTATTTTAGCCATACTAGGTGTCCTTAAGCTTATACGGACGTTTGATCGAAATCGGGTTAAAACAGGAAAAACAGACAATTTTGCCCTAAAACGGGAAAATTCGCAAAACAATTTCTAAAACGTTACAGGTTTCATGAGTTTTAGTCAAAGGTCGGGTCATAGTTGCAGCCAGAGAGAGAGAGAGAGAAGAAACACTCCGCGTGCACTCTAACCTAGATCAGATTGGTCAATCATATTATCTAATCTGGATGGCTCCCACTGTATCCTCGAATTCTCCTCCAAACTTGAAAGGAGAATTAGTCGGAATCACCCGAGGAGTAATCCTACTCATCAGTGGGAATCGGGATCCAACTATTATCGCATTATAACTTGATGGAAGCCACTCAAGTCCCCACACTCCAGAAGGTATGCGCAAGCCTGGCAAGTTTCATGTATGTTTGAAACTCCCGATATGTGTTTTTACCCCTAGGACCCAAGTGACCTTGGCTGAGCCAACATATCAAAGGATCCTAGTCAAG
Source organism: Agapanthus africanus (assembly GCA_030015575.1). Lineage (NCBI taxonomy): Eukaryota > Viridiplantae > Streptophyta > Magnoliopsida > Asparagales > Amaryllidaceae > Agapanthus > Agapanthus africanus. The sequence goes on from JASDDO010000004.1 coordinate 236,962,306, forward strand.
TTCAACCCGTCACTATCTCAATTGCATTAGACCCACCCGCACGAGTCCTTGACTGAGCCAAAATGACCGTTCGACTGTCCTAACCAATCGCATATCTATGCAACAGAAAAGCACTACATAGCTATCGAACACTACGCCTCGGCTAAGCACGACATACGTAGCACGAATACTAAGTAATACAAATCTGAAGTGACGGAGGGCTACGGCTGGTTTTTGGCGAAAAACCTTTAACGTAATGAACTTGATATCGTTGAAGGAATCCAAGTGGTTTTATAAATATATAGTGGCGAAAACTTTTGCTAAAGTGGTCACTCCCGCTGAAGGGATCTCGGCTCTTTCCCCTTGGAATGGGGTGCAGGATATCCCAAACTGAATATCACAATGCAAAGAAAAAATAATCGACTATAGTAAAGTTATTACGTTGACGCAAACTTTTACCCAAGGGGTCACTCCCGATGAAGGGATCTCGGCCCTTGCCTCGTCGAATGAGGTGCAGGATATTCTAAAATGAATACCACGATGCAAAGTAAAAGAGAACGTCTGTATTGTCAGTTTTTAAAAACTTGGTTCCAACAACATCATATATAAGTTTGTTTTATCCTTGCATTGATAAGAATCTATGCAATCCCATCAATTAATCACACCAGAAAAGAACGAAAATAAAATGTACGTATATGCCATCCGCATTCGCCACCGGGTCCCGTCATCACCCGTTAGGTTACTTAACTAACGACAGAGTGGGGACTGGGCTAGGGCGGGTGCAAAACATATACAACATCTACTAGTATATATATATAAATATATAACAATCGTCCCAGGCATGATATAAAGCAACATCACAGAAACATCACAGAAGCAATACAGAATGGTGGATAATCTGGAGCCCCGAGTTTCACTTGAGCCGCAAGTGAGACCCGACGTTCCCTGTCGTGTGGATAGCATGTGCAATGAAACCTAGACCCCTACGAGCGCGGCAAGTTACCTACCAAAACCAGAATTGAGGCAGCTCCCTTCAGCAACATGAATGGACCACCCAGCACTTCACGGAATCCGGTAACTTGAGCACCCTTCCGGGGTCACCTATACCCCCTACGAGTGCGGCGAATAGCCCGCCAATTCTAGAGTAAGGTCCCCTCTGTCCCAACGCCATGAGATGCGGACCCGTTTCCCTCTAGAATTCGGCTATTCGTGCACCCCACCGTGGTGTAATCCTAGTACAGAAAAGAAAATAATATGCAAGGGTGACATCGACCTCAGCCCGGTCCTGCCCCAAAAGAATAATATACAAACTGGCAGTGACGGCAGTCCACATGTCGGACGCTTGCCCCGCAATATCAAATGTATAAATGAAATAAAACTGTACTAACATTGCACCATAGGTATCCACCACGATGATCCAACCAACATCACAGCACAACACAGAACATCAACGTGAATTTCACGTTCGCAAACCCGTCTAAAAGACATATAGCAGTTAGACGGGTTTACCGATCAAATGACATTCACGGTCGCAGAATATAATGTATGTACTGTTAAACGCCCACTTAAAATATCCATCGACTAAATTTCCAAATTAGCCCCAATAACAAAACAACACTTTACTGAAACCTGGGCCAAAACAGAATATCACAAAAATCATAATTCCAAGTCTCTGAGATACAGTGAAAATTTGAAGGCCCGTCGCCAATAAATGGCCGCGGATCTGCTGCCCAAAGGGGATTAGTGCGGCGGATCCGCGGCACTTTAGTGGCATCACGAGCTCAAATTTTTTCTGTAGCTTTATATTTACCTGCACGGATTTTTAAGCTACTGCAAATTATTTTTTGAACACTTTTGAAAAACGACAGCAAACTGAAGAATGAAATCGTGATTTCGGTAAAATCCATCGATCGATCTTTTAAGCACGTCTAAACAAACTAGTAAGGGGTTTAAAGGGTGGCTCTGATACCATGTAGGGTCCCGGCAGCGCCCCGGCCATCGAAACACGGCCAAAATGCGGAACAAAAATTTCTAAAACCGGCGCTACCGTTACCCGATTTCCGGATCGACCTTAAACCCTATACTAGCGAGCTAACTGAGAGTTAGGAAGGTTATACCGAGATGATCCAAGTCCTTCGGTCTTCATTCCAAGCTCCTAGTGATCCTTTGACGATGTTTGGTTGCCGGTCTTCCTTTGTCTCCAATGATCCACTCAAGGGAAACGGCGCAAGTTCCAACCTCGTCGAACGAGGTAACCGACGCTCCAAAGTCGCTAGCGATGGAGAGTAGGGGTGTATGAAAGTGTCACCATGATTTTCCTCTCATCCATGTGCTCCATGGAGCAACTCAAGAAGAAGAATTGAGGTGATGAAGCTTTTGGCATGAGCAAAGAATTGCTATGTGTGCTTGGATGAATGAGAGAGTGAGGAGCTAGCCCGATGTGAAAAATCCTCAATGAAATGAAAAATGAACCCCTATCACCATAGTGGCCGCCCCCCTTTCTCATTCCCAAAAAACTAATTCATTTGTTTTACTTCATTAAACAATGTGAACCATACATTGCTACATACTTTGACCCATGCCTTTGCCACATCAACCCTTCCACATCATTTATAAAGCAAATGATTTTCCAAAATGGAAAATCATATAATTGAGGTGGCATCTTCTTCTAGAAGCTATTCCGTACATAATACGGAATACTTCCCGATACATGTACCGAAATACATATACGCGTATTCGTACCAAAATACGAATAGCCGAGAGAGAAAACGAATAGAGAACAATAATACTAGAATACATATATAAAAATACATATGTAAATTATTAAATCAAAATCTGATTTAATAAACTGGCTTAATCCTAAGCCGCTAGTATTATCAACCGTCCAATTAAAGTCTGCGCAGCAAGTGCACATATTTAATCGGACATCTGTATGTATAAACATACCTCATGTACACCATATCGCCTGAACCGTGAAAACCCTCTGTGTGGGACTCTAAAGACTCGTCAATACGCTGGCAGTGGGTTTAACCACAAGCACGTCAGCGGCATTAGCAGTACGTAACGGCTAACCAGGTATTGAGCGAAAGAGAGGCCGACGAGCAAACTCATCCTGAACCCCTACTGAGCCTGTCAGTGATAATATCCGTACAGTCCGTTCTGTTCGTCTACGAGTATCACATATCAATTCTATGAGGGTGGATAAAGTCAGACCCCCAACAACGCGATATGTAGTGTCGGCATGAAACCCATCACCACCTGAGAAACTATCGATCTTGGATCGTTATTTCTCGTCCACCGTGGCTACGGATTTATGGTGATGGCCATCCGTACACAACGTGAGATCAACCCCCAATACCGGGAGAGACGAATCCCCGACGATCCGATCACTGCCTCCATGTGGCTCGGGACTGTACCCAACTAAAACCTGTTTGTATGACTCCTTTGAGCCATGGTAGGGTAGTAATCAAAGCACAGTGGGAACTCACACGAGACAAATGACGATCTCAGGTCGACAAACTAACCTGTACACATGTCACCAGGGAACTGCTATCTGACAATAGGTATAATACCAACTAGCAGGTTCCCGGCGAGTCTGTCCAGTGTACTCATAACCCAATGAGCACCTGTATACTATCTTAGGTGAACAAACTAACACTAATGGCTAGTGAGACCTAGCCACCGCCCCTCGTCGGGGTCTCGATCAGTATACACTAGTCTACACTGGAGTATCGATGCCCGGTCTCGATACTCCTACGACTAGGGACATTTAAGGATGTGCTTATAGACCCCCAGCTCCCACGTTTGTGATCGCCATCACAATGCTGGCAGTCAAGAAAGAATCCTATGGGCTCTATCAACATGTATATGATGATAAAGACAAACCGGATAGCATACTATCATCTTGAGTAAGACTGTTTCATCGGTATAGGTCCTGCCTCAATCATCAAAATCATAAGTCCGCGACTATGATAATTGCCTTGAGGGCACTATAGCCAACAGTCTTTACTTTGGCCTTCTTTACACCATACTTAGGTTAATTGGTTTTCTTCCTTCATACTTTCGGCACCTGCCTATGGTTTGGAAGAATACTATCCAATAAGCGTAATAGGTGTACTCTCCTAATACAAGGATGTTAGTTATATGTATGCCCTAGAGGCCATTACTATACATAGGATGTATATTGTAGTGGATGCTTGGACATATATAGGGATGACTTTCTTGCTCGATATGATAGTATGCTATCTGGTTACTCTTTACCTTAACGTGTACACTGATTGTCTCTCTGTTACATGTTGGTAAAGCCCTTAGGATGTGTACTTGACTACCAGGACTATGATGCGGATCATACTAATGGGGACGTGGTAGTCCATAAGTACACCTTCGAAGTCCCTAGTCGTGGGTGTATCGAGACAGGGCATCGATATACCAGAGTAGACTAGCGTCTAGCTTCTCGACCCATACAGATGGGCGATGGATGATCCCATATCCATTGGTGATATACGGGTGCTCAGTGGAGAATGGGTACACTGGACGGACTCGCCGAGAACTCCCAGATGGTATTATACCTTACGTCAGATGGCAGTTCTCTGGTGACACTGGTACAGGTTAGTCTGTATACCCGAGATCGTCATAGAGTCTTGTGTGATTCCCACTGTGCTTTGATTTCCACCTTACCACGTCTAAGAGGGCGTGCAAAACGGTGGTTTTTGGGTACAGTCCCAAATCACATGGAGGCAATGAGCGATAGGAGGGGTTTCGTCTCTCCCGGTATAGGAAGTTGATGTTGCACTGTGCTCGATTGGCTATAACAGGAAGTCCTTGGACAAGGCTGCTTTAGAGATTTACTGGTAAGTGTTACCAGTAGTTTCTTGATCCGTTATGATCCTCATATCGACACGACTTATCGAGTTATTGGTGTCTGACGTTTACCACCCCTAGACGAGATATGCGACATATCAGACGAACAGACCGGACTGTATGGTAAGTGTTACTGGTTGGATTCACAGGAGTGTGAGTGGGCTTGCTCGTTGATCTTCTGATCGCTCAATACCCGGGTGGCTGTTACGTTTATCAGACCACTTGCGGCTTGTGGGTGTTTGATATGATCATCACCTGCTGCCGGCGTATTGACGAGTCTTTAGAGTCCTACACAGAGGTTTCCTGGCTCAAGCGAAACGAAATAGGAGCGCATATGAGATATGTGCGGGACCGAGAATAATACAGTATGTGATACTGTATTCTATTCTCGCGATTTGTATCATTGGACGGTTATATGAGATATAGCCGGGTTACCGAATCAAGTGTTGATTCGATACATTGATACACTTGATATTAGTCGGTTATATGCAGTATGACCGGATCATTAAATCAAGTGTTGATTTAGTGATTTAATGTATAATTATATATTTGATATATTACTTTACATTAACTAGTATTGGTTCACTTAAGATTATTTTCTCACTAGATTGTGCACATTGTATATATGATATATTTTTGTGCACTTGTTTGTATCATGTTTGATGATACATGCAAACTTGGGTGTGTATATGGTTTAAAATGTGATTAGGTTAATGGTTAGGGTTTGATTTACTCATTTATTTATTCATTTATTTTTTTGGGCAAAAACAAATATGGTGGCTTTCTTTGTTTTATTCTTGGAGTTTCATGAAGCTTCACCATTTTGTTTTTATTCTTAAACCTAACCATTATCTAAACCCTAGTTTATTCTCTACATGTGTTAAACTAACCCATGGTTTCTATATGATAAGAATCACTTGAATTTTCTAATTAATGAATTCTTTTCCTTCTTCTTCATCTTCTTCATGAAGAAAGGAAAAGCTTGCTAGAAAATTCTAAGTGATGATTCCAAGTGAGAAATCCAAATCCAAAGTAAACCCACTTCCTATTTCTTCATCCTCTATCACTTTCCATGTAGTAGAGGGCGTTTTCTTCACAAGTTTCTTGACCTAGTGAAGATGGAGCTTGAGTTTGAGTCGCCTCGACGTAGATCATCTTCGGCATCGAAGTCAACGACCTAGCCCGATTATTTCTCCGACGAAACCATCGCTAGAGTCCGAGATTCCGATGATCGCAGCGGAGGGATGTCAACACGGAGCTAAAGAAATGGTGGAGAGGATCTACAAAGGTTGTAGTCCCTTTCACTTAGCAATAAAGTTGTTTACTTGCTTGCTTTTCGCCTAATCCCTAGTTAACGATCTTGCATAGGATTTTTAGGCACATGAAAAATTTGATTTTGGCATGGTTGATGCCTTGTGGAACCTATTGAGTGTGCCTAGTTACCCTACAGTGGTATCAGAGTCTAGCTAGAGCTTTAGGCGAAGTGTAGACGATGTTAGAAATCCGATCGAACCCCGAAACCCTAACTCAAACCCTTCTCTGTACATTTTCTGAAAATGTGGATTTTTCCAAATTAAAAATATCCAAAAAATACAGCAGGGTATTATAAGAGTTACTGTGAAGCACGTGAGCCCAAGTCAACCAAAGCGCCGCGGAACCGCGGCCCCACCCTGGCATATGCGGCGGTTCCGCGGCCATAAAGGTGATTCTTGGCACGTGCTTTGCACAGTAATGTCCTATATTGATTCCTGTGTTTTCTGGGTAATTTTAACTTATACTCAAGTGTTGAGTTTTCTGGGTTGTATTGGGAGTTCGTCGATTCGATCGAAATCTTTAACTTTGTCTGTGTTTTTCCCGATAATTTAGAATATGTTAAAAAGTTCGACCGGATAAAAATACCCAATTTTTCCCCTACCGGGAAATCTCCAAGTGTTGGATTTTTCCGTAGTTTAAGAACGTCTAAGTAGTGCAAGTAATGCAATGGACCCTCTAGAAGACAACAAACCTTAACTCGATTATATGACCGTCTTGAACTGCCCTTTGAACCTTAGGGTTTGGGGCAGTACGGCGTGCCACATGTGAGGCGTTGGCTTGACCCTTCTATGGCTGGACCGTTGGTACTGTGGCATGAAGTGAATGTTTTTAAACTTATTTCATGTGTTGAGCTGTTTCGGGAAAACTTGGGTGTTTGATTGTTCGATTGGAAAGTTTAACATTTTCTATTTATCTGGAATGTGATACAATATTTGGAATCCACAAGTAGTTATGAGATAACTGATTTTAATGTTATAAACATAGCACTTTAGTCTCACTTGATCGGTTGCCACGGAATTTTGATGTGATCAAAAGTCCGTCGCAATCACGTAGCGTACGCGGATACTTGCCTGGTAAACTTAATAGATAGCCACGCCCCATAGCCCCGACCAAGTGACGGTAGGAGAACCCCGTCGCCGAAAGCATCCGTTCGGGTGCTCGCGGTAGCGGTGTTCCGCCTTAGTGCACTTCGTCGACGGCATCGGGGGTGCGGCCGCCTACTAAAGTTTGCGACGAGCATTCGATCAAAATGCCGGGAATCTTGTTGAATTGCCCGACTTGATATTGAAAAGTGTTTTCGATAATGAGACTAAAATGCGGGGTTTATAATTGTTAGGCATGTGATGTCTAAGGAATTCAGATGGTTAGGCATGCGATGTCTAAGGAGGTTGCGGATTCCAACTGTTGTAGTTTTACACTTTTTTTTCTGTGACCGTAAGTGTAATATGTGATATCGCCGGTTTCGTTTCTATATGTCAACGACAATTGGGATGCGCACATTTACTTATGTTGATGACATGTGATGTTATGTGTTGCTGGATATGTTATATTGGATCGTCGCATTTTGAATAGCCGGGGATTTTATGTGAGATGAGAGTTTTTATTTTCATTCATGTAAAAATAACTTGTATGTAATATTCTTTTATTGGGGCACTTCCAGGTTGTGGAAGCTGTCACCGTTGATGTATATTATATACTTTTCCGCACTAGGATAGACCCAAGGAGGGGAGCACAAGTAATCGGGTTCTAGAGTCCAGTGGGAGACCAACTCGAGGAGTCGAGTCCGGGTCTCCTAACTCTAGAATTGGTAGGGTTGCTTGCTGCTCTCGTAGGGGTCTTGGGGTGTGGGTTTGGCTATTCATCGCGACCGTGGAATCCGTGTTTTATACAGGCTCGCATTGAAAACACGGACGTCCTAGTATATCCAATATTTCATATATGTTTCTTCTGCTGCGATATCTGTGATGTGATCATTTGATATGTTGTGATAGATACTATATATTTTATATTTGATATATTATATAGACGTTACTTATGTTTTATACCCGCGCTAGCCCTGCCCCGCTCTGCCGTTAGTTACCTAACGTAACGGTGCACGAGGGGACATCGAGGAGAATGCGGATGGCATAAGTGTACGTCGTATTTATCTGTGATGTTTAGGTGACTTAAATGATGAGACTTCATTAATATGATTAATGAAAGAAAAGAAACCTAAAAGATGTTGTGGAATCGAATTTTCAAAAACAGGTAGCTACAGTTCTTGCTTTGCATCACGGTGTTCCTTGTAGAACATCCTGCACCTTATTCGATAAGGAAAGGACCGAGATCCCTTCACCGGAAGTGACTCCTTTAGCAATAACTGGCAGATGCTACAACCCTCGGTTTTTCTTTTGATTGCTTATATAGTTTTTGCTTTGCACAGCGGTGTATATGATATATCCTGCACCTTATTCGACGGGGAAAGGGCCGACGATCCCTTCACCGAGAGTGACCCCTTTAGCAAAACTAGAAAAGCCTAAAAAACACTCCATTTTAAAATCATTTGATTCTACAACGATATCAAGTTCATTACGCAATATGTTTTAAGAAAAACCTGTCGTAGCCCTCCGTCATTTCAGATAAGTAGTAGTTAGTATTCGTGCTACGTTTGTTGGCTTGCGTCAAGACGTAGTGTGCGGTAGCTAACTATTATTTATCTGCTTATGCATATGATGCAGATTGGATTAGGGTAGTCGTGCGACTTTGTTGGCCTGCGTCAAGGGTCGTGCGGGTGGGTTTAATTCAATCAGGAAATGATGGGTTGAACTTGACTAGCGCAATATGGTTTGTTGGCCTGCGTCAAGGTCATAGGATGCTAGGGGCAAAATTATCGGGCATTTCAAGTGTTGAAATTTGCAATGAGATTGCATACCTTCTATGAGATATTTGGATCCCGATACCCGCTGCGAGTAAGAGTTACTCCTGGGAGAGTTTTACACATTACAATTAGCCGATCAAGTAAGTGTCTAGAAAGATGTCAACGGGGCCTCTGGGAAAATGAGGTTTATTTTAATTAGGTCCGTGCGAAAGCACGGGGAACCTCCCTCAAAGTACCGACACTAGCCTGGCTGAAAGATTGGCGAACTTGTAGCGTGTAATTAATCCCGGCTAGTCTTTCCTTTTAGGGTTTGAAGGAAGATTTGATAAAAACAGTGGGAGCCATCTAGATTAGATATAATAACCAATCTGATCTTGCAAGAGCGCGCACAGAGTGTTTTCTTCTCTCTCTCTCCAGGTAGCAACCATGTCACGCCTTAATCAAGATAATAAAATGGATATGTTGACCGAACCCTCCTGTTATACTGAGCTGGGGAACGTTGGTCCCGCTCCAACTTATAATTGTTATAAGACAGAGCAGGAAATTGGGGAACACCAGATTTCCCATGTCGCCCAAACGAAGAAAGTGCATACCGATGCATCATCTTCGGGTGTGTTCATTACAGAGAACTGTTTCTCAATGTCCTTTACGTCCTGGGTATGTGATACCGGATCATGATCCCACATATGTAATATATTACATGGGCTACAGAAAGGTAGAGAACTGAGGACGGGTGATAAGTTTCATGAGGCAGAAACCGGTGCAAGTGTTGCAGCCAGGTCTGTTGGTCACTGTCACCCTGTATTACCTGAATACATTGATTCTGAACAAATGTCATTAGATATCGAACCTGATATACAAAATCATATCAGTCTCTTTATTAGTAAAGAAGGATATAATTTTGTATTGATTGGATAATGTTTTGAACATTTCCTATATCAAGAGTTGATCGGTTCAGGCACGTTATCTAAAAGCATTGATGTTCTAAATCAAACCACAGTTCTTAGTATATAGAACATACACAAGAGGAAGAGTTCAGAAATCAATGAATCCTTCTTGAGGTATTGTAGACTAGGTCATATCAATGCGACCCGACAAGCTTAAGTTACATATAGATGCATATTTAAATTAGTTTGAATTTACATCTTGTGAAACTTGCCAGTGATGTCACAGAGATAAGATGACCATAGCTCTGTTTATTGGAAACAGAGAAAGAGTTAGTGAACTCTTGGGATGATACATATTGATGTATGAAGGTCCCCTGTCTACACATGCCAGGACCGGTTCTTTGTACTTCATTACATTCTCTGATAATCTCTCAAGATTCAGACATATGTTCCTGTTGAAACACAAGTCCGAAATTTTTGAGATATTCACAGAATATAAGTTAGAAGTAGGGAACCAATATACGGGTATAAGTATTATGTCCTTTGATGTGATCAAGGAGGAGAATACTTGAGCACGGAATTCCTGGATTATTCTAAAGGAGAATGTGATTCTCTCTAAGCATTACTCGTCCGAATACACCACAGCACCTCGGTGTATCGGGGCGGAGCAATCACACCCTATTAGATATGGTGTGCTCTATGATGAGTACTACTGAGTTTCCTATTTCCTTTTAAGGAGTTATGCACTTATGAAGTTGCATACTTATTGAATAGGGTTCCGATCAAATCAGTTGCCTACCACTTCATATGACATATGGAAAGGGAATAGCCCATATCTTAAGTTTGTTAAGATTTGGAGTTGTCCGGCCTATGTCTAAAAAGCAAAATCCGGACAAGCTCGAGGCAAAGTCAACTCTGTAGAAGTTTGTTGGATATCCCAGGCATACGCAAGGGAATATCTTCTACCTAACCGAGGAACAAAAGATGTTTTGTTACTCAGCATGCCACCTTTGTGAAAGGGAATTTCTTGTGAAGAAATTAGTGGTCACGAGGTAGAACTGGAAAGAGTTCCAGCTATACAAACTGCAGCTGATGATTTGGTAGAACCAAAGGATTCAATAGAAACCAACGAACCTCAGCCTCTCCGCCGATCTAGTAGGTTTCCTCACCCACCTGAGAGATACTTCGGTTTCTCTATGACAGTGGGAGCGAGGATTGCATCATGAGATGATGACCCAACTAGTTTCGAGCTGGCCATCAGGAGTGAGACTCTGTAAGAATGGCTGGATGTTTATCGATCTGAGATGGAATCCTTATACACCAACAAAGTATGGACTTTAGTTTCTATATCTGAAGGGTTAAATTCCTATCAGGAGCAAGTATATCTTGAGAAGATTACTTGGTGTACATGGAAAAGTTGAGACTTTCAAAGCTAGACTCGTTAAAGGTTTGCATCATAGACCAGTTGTGGCTAATGATGAAACCTTTTCTGGGGCCTATGCTTAAGTCCATCCAGATCATACTTGCCATGGCTACATACCATGACTACGATATCTGGTGGTTGGGTGTCATGACTGCTTTTCTAAATATTGATTTAGAAGAGAACGTCTATAAGTACACAGCCAGAGGGCTTCGTAAACAGTGGGAGCAACGGAAACGTGTGCAAGTTGCTTTACAGATTAAAGCAGGCATCGCGGAGTTGGAACATCTGTTTTGATGAGATTAGTCAAAGAGTTTGACATCATCAAAATGGTAGATGAACCTTGTATATGCAAAAAGGTAGTAGGGAGTATGCTGGTGATCCTCGTAGAGTACATGGATGACATACTCTTGATAGGGAAGAAGTTTCCTATGCTACACTCGGTCAATCTCCACTTATCACAAGGATTCTCCATATAGGATCAAAGTGATACCTCCTAAATCCGTAGTTTGGATCTAAGAGATAGATCTAATTGGATGTTAGGATACTCACTAGTTGTAGTGAGATGGTATAAGTTGATCCTGGGGAGAATCACTGGAAAGGTTCCAGAGTGATAAGGACGACTGAATGTCAGTCACAGGTATTGTCTTTACCCTAAGTAAAGGGACAGTATGTTGGAAGAGTTCCAAGCTAGATACCAAGGCATACTAGACGATAAAGGCTGGATACATCGCTACCAAAGATGCTACCAAAGAGGAAGTCTGGGTAGATATATTAGTTCATGAGATGAACTTCGTTCCTCCCATTGTGTGACAATGGAGTTGTGGCTTATGCCTAGGAACGCCCGTCCCATCAGTAATCCAGACATATTTTTAGGCAGTATCACCTGATCGTGGAGATGGTTGATCTCCAGGGGATCGAGGTTAGGAGAGTAGACTCAGAGGACAACACGGCGAATCCACTCACAAAGGCCTTTTCCCAGAGAGAGACTTTTATGGGATGGTTGAGTATGAGATACTACAACCACTGCTATCAGATGGCCCTAGTGCAAGTGGGAGATTGTTAGTTATATGTATGACCTAGAGGCCATTACTATACATATGATGTATATTGTAGTGGATGATTGGACATATATAGGGATGACTTTCTTGCTCGATATGATAGTATGCTATCTGGTTGCTCTTTACCTTAACGTGTACACTGATTGTCTCTCTGTTACATGTTGGTAAAGCCCTTAGGATGTGTACTTGACTACCAGGACTATGATGCGGATCATACTAGTGGGGACGTGGTAGTCCATAAGTACATCCTTCAAAGTCCCTAGTCGTGGGTGTATCGAGACGGGGCATCGATATACCAGAGTAGACTAGCGTGTAGCTTCTCGACCCATACAGATGGGCGATGGATGATCCCATATCCATTGGTGTTTGACATCAGAGATGATATACGGGTGCTCAGTGGAGACTGGGTACACTGGACGGACTCACCGAGAACTCCCAGATGGTATTATACCTTACGTCAGATGGCAGTTCTCTGGTGACACTAGTACAGGTTAGTCTGTATATCCGAGATCTTCATAGAGTCTTGTGTGATTCCCACTGTGCTTTGATTTCCACCTTACCACGTCCAAGAGGGCGTGCAAAATGGTGGTTTTTGGGTACAGTCCCGAATCACATGGAGGCAATGAGCGATAGGAGGGGTTTCGTCTCTCCCGGTGTAGGAAGTTGATGTTGCACTGTGCTCGATTGGCTATAACAGGAAGTCCTTGGCCAAGGCTGCTTTAGGGATTTACTGGTAAGTGTTACCAGTAGTTTCTCGACCCGTTATGAGCCTCATATCGAGACGACTTATCGAGTTTTTGGGGTCTGACGTTTACCACCCCTAGACGAGATATGCGACATATCAGACGAACAGACCGGACTGTATGGTAAGTGTTACTGGTTGGATTCATAGGAGTGTGAGCGGGCTTGCTTGTTGATCTTATGATCGCTCAATACCCGGGTGGCCGTTACGTTTAGCAGACTGCTTGCGGCTTATGGGTGTTTGATATGATCATCACCTGCTGCCGGCGTATTGACGAGTCTTTAGAGTCTTACACAGAGGTTTCCTGGCTCAAGCGAAACAAAATAGGAGCACATATGAGATATGTGCAGGACCGAGAATAATACCAGTATGTGATACTGTATTCTATTCTCGCGATTTGTATCATTGGACGGTTATATGAGATATAGCCGGGTTACCGAATCAAGTGTTGATTCGATACATTGATACACTTGATATTAGTCAGTTATATGCAGTATGACCGGATCATTAAATCAAGTGTTGATTTAGTGATTTAATGTATAATTATATATTTGATATATTATTTTACATTAACTAGTATTGGTTCACTTAAGAATATTTTCTCACTAGATTGTGCACATTGTATATATGATATATTTTTGTGCACTTGTTTGTATCATGTTTGATGATACATGCAAACTTGGGTGTTTATATGCTTTAAACTATGATTAGGTTAATGGTTAGGGTTTGATTTACTCATTTATTTATTCATTTATTTTTTTGGGCAAAAACAAATATGGTGGCTTTCTTTGTTTTATTCTTGGAGTTTCATGAAACTTCACCATTTTGTTTTTATTCTTAAACATAACCATTATCTAAACCCTAGTTTATTCTCTACATGAGTTAAATTAACCCATGGTTGCTATATGATAAGAATCACTTGAATTTTCTAATTAATGAATTCTTTTCCTTCTTCTTCATCTTCTTCATGAAGAAAGGAAAAGCTTGCTAGAAAATTCTAAGTGATGATTCCAAGTGAGAAATCCAACGCCAAAGTGAACCCACTTCCTATTTCTTCATCCTCTATCACTTGCTATGTAGTAGAGGGTGTTTTCTTCACAAGTTTCTTGACCTAGTGAAGATGGAGCTTGAGTTTGAGTCGCCTCGACGTAGATCATCTTCGGCATCGAAGTCAACGACTTAGCCCGATTATTTCTCCGACGAAACCATCGCTAGAGTCCGGGATTCCGATGATCGCAGCGGAGGGACGTCAACACGGAGCTAAAGAAATGGTGGAGCGGATCTACAAAGGTTGTAGTCCTTTTCACTTAGCAATAAAGTTGTTTGCTTGCTTGCTTTTCGCCTAATCTCTAGTTAACGATCTTGCATAGGATTTTTAGGCACATGAAAAATTTGATTTTGGCATGGTTGATGCCTTGTGGAACCTCTTGAGTGTGCCTAGTTACCCAACAAAGGTACCCTCACAAACTGAGAGAAGATAAAGATAAAAGACAACCGAATAATCCTATTCAATTTCCCCAGAACCGGAATCCATCCTCGAACTGAAATGAGTTTCTTTGAATTCGCATGTAACTATACGATGGCATACCTAAGCAATATGGATCTTCATCGTGATACGGAGTGTTCTGAAGAAATGTAAAGGGGAAGTAAGAGTGGCAGGGATATATGCGACTTTGTCATGAATCATGACAATCCAAAACCAAAATGTGTAAGAAGGTTCGATTAACTTGGTTCTTGAGTTTTAGTTTAATGTCAGGTCATGGTCGCTGCCAAAGAGAGAGAAAATGTCACGACCCGAAAGTACGGAACATGACCGGCACTTAAATTACGAAACGTCTCGAGGCGTACATAATCTAAGTAAGCCGAAAACCCAGAAATCCAAACCAAGAAACGTAGTAGAGTGAAGGAAAAACCAATTTAAATCAAGTAGTTTGCAACATACGCCGAAATATGCATTTTAAAATCACAAGTCCTTTTCTAAAGATTTCGGCAGTGTTTCCTTTGTAAGTACTGACCCCAAACGGGTACAAAACCTGATAAAGCATATATAATGAATAAAGGCATCCCCAAGCGGGAGGTAGCTCTTCGTCAATCAACGGTCACAACCACGCAAGCAATATAATATACAATGCCGAAGGGCGAGGATCGCAATAGAAAAGGAAACTCAAAACAGCATGAAATCCATAGAAATACAACGCGCGACTCTAAGGTCGAAATAATAAACATCACTGGTCTCTATCTCTGAAATAAATACATGTCTGGTTGATGGAGTTTAACTAGATACAACTGAAATAAATAATATACAAGGTATAACGGTGGTCACGATGCAAGTGAACCCACTTACCAAGCAAATCACCCGGAAAGGAAGCAGTGTGCCAGCAAAGCCGTAATGAAACCTGTACGGCAAAACCTGCAAGAAACTGTGGCACAATGGGGGTGAGTTGCCAACTCGTGAATAGAAAACATCTATGAGCAGAAATCGTAGGAATAACGTAATCCTAGGTCATATGATCAGTAATATCCTCAAATGATAAGTCTGAAGCATGAAATGTGGCGAGGGTAGACATCTATACATAAATGCAATCCCATGTGCTCGTGTCAGTGCCTCAGGTAGCAACATATCATATGAATGAGGTATGAATGCATGAAAACAGAATACATGTAAATGAAGAAACTGCTTTCGTAACTTAGTGAGATTTCTGTATATTTAAAATGAGGTATCATATATGAAATCAGCATAAACAGTGTCTAGCATCGATACAAACCATAAATCCTAATGTCTCAATATCTTAGGCTCCGGCTATTCGGACTGGCCTGTATCATCAAATCTCAATACTTCAATATCTCAAAATCTCAGTGTCTCAATCTGACTATCTAGGGCGCCGTCAGTCCGGATCGGCCCCCAACATCAATCACAGGACCACGACGGTATCCTCCGGATATCCGAAGCGTCAGATAAAATCACCGGTTGGTAGTCTTCCCCAGCCGGGCCCATCGTCTACTACTCGATGTTCTTGCCCCGGGGTACCTTACCGGGTCCACCATGTACCCGTGACGGTTCATCCGGATTTTTGAATCGGGTCTCGAAATCCAACAGCAGTCATGAAAACTCATGGTGGACGACTCATACATCATGAGAAAACAACAGTTTTTCTTTTAAAAAGAGAGAGAAGTTTATAAATATTCTTGCGGTTTTCTCCTAAATCCAGGAAATCTCATGAAAATTCGAAATCCAATCATCAACAGTATGTAAACAGTGAATATAGGCATAAAACTCCATAATACCGCATAACAGTGAATAATAACATGCATGATGTAGCAAGTAATAACTGCAATGTCTAAACTGACATATAGGGCAAGTACACTAATATCATGTCGAAACTATCAGCTAACAAGATATGTCAATGAAATAGTATAATCTAAAATGTACATGACATGGAAATTACAAATGATGATGTGTGTGAGCCGGCAAGTAAGTGTACGTGGAACATACGCATTATCGGTAATGGTGCTGGTGTCCTAACAGCAAGATATCAATAATGGTATATGAAATCGAAATATAAGTATGCGATGCGGAGCGAACAACAATAATGTGCGGGAGCTGAATGATAAACACAATGATAACTAATCTGCATTTAATATAAATATAAGTCATATAGTAGTGCCTTTTGAAATAACACGAATCGCGGTGTTTTGGAAATAAGGGTTACAGAGTTTTTAAGAAAAGATACGTCCTTTGAAATATTCGTAGAATCCCTTAGCCTGTCTTTTAAAATACCCACGATTCGTTAGTTTTTGAAATAGGTAGGAATCGAATCTAGTCTAACAACTACACTAAACTATAGGGCTGAGCTAACAGGCTAAACGAAAGGTAAGGAAACCGCCTAACATCTAAGTCGACACACACACACACACACACACACATATTAGTCGATGATCCCGCCTCAATAGTATCACATACGAAACAATATCTATAATATGACATCCTCAAGTCAAGAGTGCGGATCTATCATCAATGTATAGCTTGTATGTAAATCCGTCGTACGGCATCCTAAATCTGGGTACGGTCAATATCACATTCATCACATTATTCAACCGGTATCCTCTTTATCAAAGATTATAATCCGGGGTACTGATCTACGTCTAGTACAATACTGATACCATCTATGTATGCATGCATGTGTATGAAACACTACGTCAAAGGACCCACTAAAACATTATGCCGTATCTCAAATACGAACCCTGTCACATCACCGATCTCACGGCCTCAAATCCAATCTCATCGACTCATCTCATATCCCAAGTACTATCCTCAAATCCAGTATATGAACACATAGTCCCATACCCATGTGTAAGTATACACATCCCCATATACACACAGGTAAAAGAAAGAATGTATGCACGTATGTGTGTGCGTGTGTGTGGGTGCAACCACTACTCTAGGGCTTCACAACTAACACTAAACTAATCCAAGAACACTTAGAATCCATCTTTATCAACAATAAACTCAAATCCACAAATAATATATATATATGTGTGTGTGTGTGTGTGTGTGTGTGCGCGCGCGTGTGTGTGTGTGTGTATACGTCTTCGTATACATCACCACGACTGCGGGGGTGCTATACGCCATCCACCCGACTTCCCCCGTAGATATAATCTACTCACCTTGCATCCTGTGTGCCGGTGTCGATGTCGCCTTCATCTTCTTTATCATATGAAACCCTCATGAAGGTACCTACAAAAATAACACAATCGCAAAAGCACATGAAAATCACATCGGAAAACCCAAAATGACACGCTAAGGCCTATAGGTTAGAACCTATGGACTACACTTCCAACACTATCAACACCCTCGATATCGTCGTACATACGTCAAGTGATCGAGGTAAAACACAAATACGCAAATCCAGAATTCAAAATACGAGAAATGAAATCTCGAATCAAAACAGCTACTATTGTAAATGGTTCCAGATTTTATCCTAGGTCAAACCAGACAATTTTGCATATGCCAAGGGTCTAATTTACCGACAATGGAGCTACATAACAAATACGAATCAAAATGGTGGGAGCCAGGCCGCAATTTGCGGCCATCTGGGTTAAATCTATGGCCAGGTTAAGAAGTTAGGGGCTAGGGTTTTCATGGTAGCTTCCTAGGTGCCTGCATGTATCACTGTCTTTGCAAAATAATTTTTCAGGTCCCCGAGTGTTAGCAGATTCCATTACACTCACACAGAATCCACAATTTCAATATCGGCAGATTTTCAAAGTTCGTATTCCGGGGCTAAGTCTAAAGTTTTAGTCCAATATGATACCACTAAAAGGGGTTTAAGGTCACTACTAACCTCAATTTCACTTTACAACTCAATTCAAACCCTAACCCTAACTAGAAGTTTCTAAGTTCACCAAACATCGATATATCGGTTCCAAACAAACATAGGTGCTAAAGTGAATGGAAAACTATGGTAAGGGTGAAGGAAATACCTCATTTGGCAACTCAAGAATTTTCTTGAGTTGCCTAAAGTCCTCAAAATTTGATTTTTCTTGGTCCAATGTGCTTCCCTTGAGCTTGTGCATGCTTTTTGTGAAAATGAGATGGGGTTTTGGGTTGTTTTTCGGTGGTGTAGTGAGGAATTTGAGGGAGAGGGAGAGAGGGCAGCAGCTTTGAGAAGGAGAGGAGAGAAAAAAATGAAGAAGATGATGAAGTGTGACCAAGAGCCATACCATGATTGACCCCTCACATCTCTCTCTCATGCCCATACCCCTTGCCATCAATGTATCTCCTTTGACTTTCTTTTTCTTTCTTTCTTTTCTTTTCTTCTCTTTACAATAGTAAACCCATAACAAATAACCATACACCCAAAATCATGTAGGAGAAAATGCAACAAGTGTGAAAAAAAGACATGTGCACAAAACACGCTTAAAATTCGATTAGCGATTTTTAATCGCGATTAGCACTAAAAGTGATATAAATAATCATAAAACTTCATAATTCGCCCAAATCACATAAAAACACCCTCATTTCAGTATTTTCTATAATTTTCCAAAATTTTCCCAATTTATCGGTATTTAATTATACCGCCTTATTAAAATATTCAATATTTTATTATTTTAATTATAAAAACTCCCAAAAATAATATTTTATTTTTCTGAAATGTTACAATCTTCCCCCCTTAAAGAAATTCGGTCCCCGAATTTAAATTTAAACCCCTCAAATACTAAAACATTTCAGTAAAAATTCCAAGTCGTCGGGGTCCTGAAATCATCAATACATAAAACGCATCATAGCGCAATGCATGCGCATGAACAATGAGCAGATAACTCAAAATCAAATCTCCGTCAAGCATCCCACAATCATCGGAGTCATGGTAAAGACACAATGTCAAAATCCAAAATAAAACCAATATGATATAAATCAGAACTATACATGTAGACATCAAATCTATACATGTAAATAGCTGAAGTAAATACATGCCAAATCCTTTTAAGTCGCTGTGCGATGCGCATAACACTGCACAGTGGCTGACGTCTATTATAATAAAATAACCATATACATATATATCCTTTGTTTAATATGTATGTTCCGCCGTTTTGAAAACAATTTAGAAGGGTTTCCTTGTTTTAAACGTTTCGTGTCATCTCAGACACGTAGGTAAATACTGTGACTATAGTGTAAGTCAACGCTAGCGCCCCGGCAGTCTACAGACGCCAAATGTGGAACAAAAACTTTTAAACTGGCGCTATCGTATACTTTAACCAGGATCTGCCATTATTGCTAAACTAACAAACTGTAAAGAGTGTAGAAAGGTTATACCGAACGATCCGAGTCCTTTGTTCTTTAACCATCATCCCACGCTCCGTTGCGGCTGCTCCGATCTCGTCGATCTCCGATATCCTCGTCGAGGTGACACCACATCACCGATTCTTTAAACGGGCTCCCGCCTCTGACTTGAGGCAACTCGATCGTCAAGTTTGCTAAAAGAGACGACCAAGAATGATGTAGAGAATGAGTAGATGACTTTGTCTCACTTCATCCAAATCCGTGGACGATCGGTTAATGAAGTTGCCGAGGGAATTGGGTGATGGAATGAAATGAGCTGTGAATTCCATACACCCCAAATATCTATCATAATCTTTTCTCTCTAAAATGAAATCAACAAGTGAGAGAGAGAGAGAGGGCCGGCCATATATAGCAAGAGGGAGGTGACCGTAGGAGAGGGGGGTGACCACAAGAGAAAGCTTCTCACTCAAAATATCTTAACCAAAACAAGAATCATTAAAACAAAGCATGACTCACATAAACACATCATCAATTCATTAATGCAACCATTAATGTCAAGATGACTCATAAGCCACATCATCACTTCTAGAACCTTCTAGAATGATGACTCACTCCATCTGAAGAAAAGATAAATCCGTCTTTAACCGAATGTTAAAAGACGGCTGATAGAAAACTGGAAACTGGCAACTTCCAAAAGTGATCCTGAAACGACTTTCAGGATAACCCCGTAACTGTATAAATATACCCGCATTTGTATTACGACCGAACACAAATGCAACTGAGACAAAGATATTATACCTACTCAATATAATACTCGGATCCAGCTTAAACCAAAGCCGACCAGTATCATCTGCCCGAAAAATAACACGTGCGTAAACGCACGTGTATTTTCCGAACCCTGCCATAAAACCATACGGCCTCTACAATGTTTCGCCCGAACTTGGGAAACTGTCTGTGGGGGACTCTAATGACTCGTCAGTACCCTGGCAGTGGGTTTAACCACAAACCGTCAGCGGCACTAGCTATGCGTAACGGCTGCCCATGGACTGACCTCAAGGGAGACCGATGAGCGCACTCAAGGGAGGCCGATGAGCGAACTCATCCAGAAACCCTACTGAGCCTAACAGTGACAATGTATATACAGTCCGGTCCGTTCGTCAATGAGTATCGCATATCCGCCCAGGGGGCTAGTAACGTCAGACCCCCAATAGCAGTATAAGTCGTGTCGGAGTGTAGCCCAATAACACCCTGAGATACTACTGGAGTACCTACCAGTAAATCTCCTGCCATGGCCATGGACTATGTGTAATGGCTCTCCTAGACACAGCACGACCTCGCCCCCAATACCGGGAGAGACGAATCCCCTGCCGATCCGCTCACGTGCCTCCATATGGCTCGGGACTGTACCCAAAAGCTACCTGTTTGCACGACTCCTTTGAGCCGTGGTAGGGTAGAAATCAAAGCACAGTAGGAATTCACACGAGAAAAATGACGACCTCAGGTCGATGAACTAACCTGTACACATGTCACCAGGGAACTGCTATCTGACGATATGTATAATACCAACTAGCAGGTTCCCGGCGAGTCCTGTCCGGTGTACTCATAACCCAATGAGCACCTGTATACATCTTAGGTGATCCGACTGACACCAGTGGCTTGTGAGACCGGCCACCGCCCCTCGTCGGGGTCTCGACTGTACACACTAGTCTACTCCGGAGTATCGATGCCCTGTCTCGAAACTCCCACGACTAGGGACCACAATTAAGGATATGCATATAAACTACCCAACTCTCACGTATATGATCGCCATCATACTGTTGGTAGTAAAGCAAGATCCTAAGGGCTCTATCAAAGTGTAACATGCAATCAGTCACCTGAACATGTACACGACTGATAAAGGCAAACCAGATAGCACACTATCATCTCGAGTAAGACTGTCCTACCGGTATAGGTCCTCCGCAATCATTGCAATCACGTACCTGCGATCCAATAATTGACTATGAGGGCACTATCTCCAACATATAGCTCTCTTTTTGGAAATCCCTTCAATATCTATCAATGCATGCAAAATATACTCAGGTACAGTCCTCAGAATAGTCCTGTTTAGTACGAAAACAATAGTAAATATCATAAAAACGTACTGCTACATAAGAAATCAATCCCAAAATGTGCATATGAATACTACGTACGTCTGGTGCGCATGGAAATCAAAACCCATGAATGTGCCAAACATGTGCACAAAACCACATCTAAGTGCAACGGGTGTGCACGAAACGCCTGTCAGAGGCAACGTGCGTGCCTGACAGCAAAATCAGGTGCATCTGTCATGCACGAAGAATCTCGATTTAGTGCATTTGGTGTGCACCAAAATCGCATCTCAAAACATGCGCCCAACATGCGCAAAAATCCAATCCGAGCGCGTCAAATATGCGCAAGAATCCAAACAGGTGCACTAGGTGCACAAAACAATATCGTGTATCATAATCTAAATCCATATCTCAAGTGACATCAAATCGAAGTCTAGAGCAACTGTGGTGCACAAAGTGCATATCACTGCACAGCAAGCATATGTGAACTATACCGAGTGAAAAAACCAAATCAGGTGCGTATATATGTGATTCGTGTGTCAAAAATATTTCTAATAACCGCAATCAAGAACGGCGTCGCTTGGTAGCTAGCCGGTGAGTATGGGTCGGTCCACAGTGATTTTTTGTTTTCCTAATCGTTTTAACGAGTTAATTCCGATGGGTGCCGGATTGTTTTAATCTAAAAACTAAGTTGATTTATACTAATATTATCTAGATCTACATCTTGCTAGGGTTAGGTCTAGGGTAAGTTGAGAGATTAAAGGTTTCCTCACCGCTTTCAATGCCCTATTTTAGATCTATTAGATGTTATGGTAATTATCAATGAAGTGGATTAGAATCATTTGGGAAGATATTTCTTCCTCTAAGTTCTTGTCCTTCCTTTATCGATCCTTACCCCAACCTCATGGAAAACACGCGCAACCGGTCCTTTATACTACGCTATCACCGTTACCTCAAGGGGTAAGGTGCCGCAGGGAGCGGTGTTTGCGTGTATGCATGGAGTTCTAATTATTATGTGTAAAGGGGCATGAAAGGGGTGAGAGATCTCATCTCTCAAACCTTTCCCTAAAGCTAACCCTAACAAGTGAGGAGACTACTCGCTCATTAGGGGATTAAAAGAGATTCTAAATTAAAAGTAAAATAAGGCAAAGAAATAAAAGAACTTACTAATTTTTATTGATGGCTCTCTCCAAACATCAACGCAGTACAAATCTGAATTTATGAAATGAAAAGAGGCATACCCTCATACAAGATTTAGAGTTCCTATTTATAGAGGATAGGAACCCTAGGATTACAATTGACTCGTATATCTGCTTTTACAAAAATAACCCTAAGAAAAGACCTAGTCGACGTTACGCGCACCGCCACGAAACTTCGCGCCGACACGGGCATAACCCGGCCGCGGAACCACTGCCGCAGCCGGGGTTTGGCCGCGGTTCCGCGGCCCAATGGAAGGATCAGTGGCTGAAACTTTGTATTCTGGCTCTGGACTTTTTGGGCTTCCAACTTCTTTAGTACTTTTCTAAAATGGGCTTCTAGGTTTCTTCCAGATCTCTAGTGAATAATGTAGTGGACTTTAACCGTTGCTTCAAGACGAAATCTTGGACCTTGCGTTGCCTTGTACTTTGTGAACTGATCTTTGTGTAGGCTTTATCAAAATCTTTCTGTTTGCTAGTCGTAGTCTTACTTTTTCATCATCTTTCATCTTTTTTACTGTTTTTGCTCCTGGAACCTGTAACCTATACTATGTAGCATACATGGGTTAAAAGCACCCGTTTTATTTGTAAAAGGCATAAGAATGGGGAATATAATAATGCAATATTATGATATGAACAAATACCCCCAAACTTATCTTTTGCTCGTCCTCGAGCAAACCTAGTTTTTATTCTCGACAAAAACCTAACCTCACTTTCACAGGGAATCGCGATTGCACTGAGCTCGTGCAACAAGCCGTTAAACCTCTAGGTGTCCCTAGTAGGAGGAATGTTGTCTCCTGAGGGTTTTCAGCGGATACTACCCACAAAATCCTATCAATTTGGCCCATTGACTTTTATTCTCCAATTAGGTTTTCTAACAAGGAATTCTATTATCTTCGACTCATAAATTATCCACCCATATTCTTCACACTTCCTCATCATTTAACTTAAGATTATATATGTTCTGCAGACCTATTTAGCTTTTGGCATCTCTTAAATTTTCCTTCTAGGGTTCCATCTCCACTTAGGAATTTTTATCAACTCTACTAAAGATACAAGTTCTATTCTTCACTCCTTTCTCTCATCTAAACTCCAATCACATACCCCTACGTGTGTGTATATATCACCCCTACACTTGGAAATTCAAATCAAGCAATCATACTCTTGTCCGTTGTCCAAAGTACTTATTAATTGGTGAATTTTTTAATGAGTTTGGCTTACACATCCTTCATGCGACCGTTAATACTTCTTGAGGTACCAACGACCGATTACAAAGTGCGTTTGCACTTTAAATCGTACTTCCTAGTCTTGTAACACCTAAGGCTTTTTAGCAGTGACTCCCAAACCAGTTGGTCTAAGGCACTAGGTGATGAAGCACCCTCACTAAATAATTTTCTATTTTTTTTTCAGCCTTAAGTAATTACAAAAACCGGTGTTCATTTTTTTTTCTTTAATCACACTTGAATTTTTCTTTTATTTTCTTCGTACTAAGGACTTAAGACAAGAGCATTTCAAGGTCTCTTCTACTATTCCAAGTTTCAAGGTGCGTGTTTGTGCAATTTGTAGGGTATATATTTTCAGAATCTAGACTTAAGCTAGGAATTATTTTTCAAACTCATACTTTAATAAAAACATTAATACTCTTCCTTTGTTTTAACTTAGCCCAAGAAGTGAACTAAAAATTTGCCTATTTCTAAATAAACTACAAAGATATATACTTTCTACTGTTAAACTTTAAGAAAGGTTATTTTTAGGGTTTTTAATTTACTAAGTCTAGGATCTAGTTGTTTCTAGGTAGTTAACCTTTTTGTCAAACTTAAGTCAAATACGGGCAAAATTGAATACATTAATTTTTATAATTTTTTGAAAATTTTCAATTTTTTTATGGATTTTAAAATAAGTATGCAAATGCAAAAAAATGTACATATGAATGCGAAGGAAGAAGGCTTACCGAGCATACCCCCAAACAAAAACTTGACAGTGTCCTCACTGTCATGCTATACCAAGAGGGTCAAAATGTCGGCACTCCCCTGTTTATTTATTTACAAAATATTTTTTTTATTGTTAAAAAAAAACAAAAATATATATACAGAAAGGTCCCCCCCAAACTTCATTGAAACAATGTTAAACGTCATTGCCAAACTTTGCAAAGACCAAAAGTCAACACCAACCAGTCGAAAAATTTATCTGTAAAGAGTATCGGTTGGTGGAAGAACATGTTGTACTGATCCAAAAAGAATTGGGGAAGATAGAAATGGTGGTATGGAAAGTGTGGAAGTGAATAGATATGAGGTGGTGATGAATCAAAATGAGAATGTGAATGATCAGCAATTAGTGGAATATTGGCATTCTTGTAGCTTATTAAAAGAAAATGGGGTGGTTTAACTTCTAAAGGAGGAGGTTGACTAACCACACTATCCCCAAGATATTTCTGTGGATCCATTATCGACTTGGCATCATTCATCATATGCATATGATATTCAATTATGAGGGAACTAATCTCCTCGATGTCCGCCATAGTCCAGCCGAAAGCTTGCCGCCTATCTTGTAAGACCATTAAAAGGGCGTTCTCTTGCTCGAGGGCTAGAGAGGCCGATATGATAACGGGAAAGGTCTCATTCTCACCTATGTAAGTATATTTAAGGTGAGACGGCAAGGGCGTGAGTTCGAGTTTCGGAGGCGAAACAATCATAGGCAAAATTAGGACATCTACCTCGAACTCAAAGGACTCCAACACAGGTTCGAAATCACTGCAAACAACCTATTCAGATGGTTCAACTAACTCATCCAAAAATTCAAAAGACTCATATTCGGGCTGTGAGTCGTCAAAATCATCCGAAAAAGTGAAACATTCATAATCAATATCGGTTGTGTCAACTGTGGTAGGTTCAAGGAGGGACGCACTAGTGGCGTCAAAACTGTTTTCATCAAATAGAAATCTTTCAAGCTCGCAGTCCTCCTGCGTGATTTCGTGAATAGAGAAAACTTCTTGTGTACTAGTTTTAGGCATGGGGGCAGACTTCCTAACTTGTAAATATTGAACTCGCTAGACATCTTCCCGAAGGATAGAGTCATGGAGCCATTGCGACAATTTATTACGGCATTGGAAGTGGTCAAAAATGGTCGACCGAGGATCACCGGAATTTGGTTCCATGGGTTAGCAACAGGTTGTGTGTCCATAACAATAAAATCAACGGGGAATATAAAATCCCCAACTTTGATCAACACATCCTCTAGCTCACCCCTAGGATGGGTGATTGATCGATCAGCCATTTGGAGAGTACAACGAGTAGGTTTCAACTCTCCAACCCCTAATTGCTCGTACACGGAGTAGGGAAGCAGGTTAACACTAGACCCAAGATCTAAAAGTGCTCGATTGATTTTCTTATCCCCAATTGTTATTGAAATCGTAGGACAGCCGGGGTCCTTTCATTTTTGGGGTAAGGGTTGATGTTGGTTAATAGCATTGCTCACTGCACTAGCCACTAGCACTTTCTTGGGTATTTGATATTTTCTCTTCGAGGAGCATAAGCCCTTTAAGATTTTCGCATACGATGGGACTTGTTGGATTGCATCCAAGAGAGGTATATTTATGCTAACCTGTTTAAATAACTCCACAATCTTCTCCTTTTGTGCAGTTGGTTTATTGGGACTCAACCTGTTTGGAAATGAAGCATGTTGAAAATCTTGTGAGTCCAATGTCTGTGGAGTAGAATGCGGAGTTGGAGCGGATCCCAGTGTGGTTGTGTTCATGATGTGAGAAGTGGGTGTGTTCGGATTAGAAGAAGAAGAAGATCCTTTTGAAGAATGAAGAATAGGCTCTAGCGGAGAAGATGAAGGTGTAGAAGAAGAGGATGGAGAAGAAGAAGGAGAAGAAGAAGAAGGACAACCACCGGCGAGGGTGTCATCACTAGTACCCACATTATTTTGCAACACTTTTCCAGATCTCAACGTGGCCACCGCATTTACATTATGAACTTGATATTCATATGCGTCATGTGCGTTAGGTGTGTGACCGGGATTCGGCAATGGTTGAGATGGAAGCTTTCCCTTTTCTCTGTCACTCGACGCAGCAGTTAGTTGTGCAATTTGTGCTTCAATAGATTTGATGCTTTGATCGTATGAAGCATTGTTGTGCACCAAAAACTAGATGTAATTTTCCAACCTTGCTGCGGATTCTGTAGATTGTTTGAGAAACACATCTAGACTTTTTTCTAGCGAGATAACCTTATCATCATTTGGTTGAACAAAATTGTTCGTTTGATTTGGATAAGGTTGTGGTTGGAAAGGTTGCTGGTATTGAGTTTGTTGGGATGCTTGTTGTTGTGGAGGAGGAGGCCTTTGAAAGTTAGTGTTGCCTTGGAGTTGTTGATTTTGATTCCAAGAAAAATTTGGGTGACTCATCCAACCCGGATTATAAGTTGAAGAGTAAGGATCATTTCTTTGTCGTTGCTGAAAGGCAGCATTGACTTGATCTTGTCCTTGAGCAGGTGGATTGTAAGGACACTCTTCAGTAAGGTGTGATGGATCCGAACAACAAGCACAAACAGTTCGTGGGGGTAAAGCAGGGGCAGGAGAAGGCGATGAGATTTTGGTCTCAAGTGCTTCTAGCTTTTTCGTAAGTGTGGCCATCTCGGCCTTCATAGCAATCGACATATCTAATTGATGTATGCCTGCCCTAGACTGACCAATAGAAGAAGATGAGGTCGTCTTTGTGATCTCCCACTGAATTGTTTGTTTACTAAGATCCTCGAGAAACTGCCATGCTTCCTCACTAGATTTGGTTAGAAAGTGACCTTGACAAATGGATTCTAGCAACTGCTTCATTGCCGGGTTCAATCCCTCGTATAATGTTTGGCAAAGTTGCCAATTTTCGATCCCATGGTGAGGGCATTGAACAAGTAGGTCCTTGAATCTTTCAAAACACTTCCAAAATGGTTCGGAAGGAAGCTGGGAAAATTGTATTATCCCATTGCGAATTCTAGCGGTCTTGTGATGAGGATAAAACTTTTTAAGAAAAGCTTTAACAAACTCGTCCTAATTTCTAATTGAATGTGATGCTGTGCTGTATAGCTACTTCTCAGCTAAGTCACATAAGGTGAAAGGAATGACCCTTAGCCTTATAACATCGTCAGATAATTGGGTTGTTTTCATCATAGCACAAACGTTTTGGAATTTATTGATAAAGATATAGGCATCTTCATATTCCAATCCGTGAAATTTTGGCAGCATATTGATGAAGTGGGGTTTAATCTCAAAATTGTCCCTATTTTCTGGTGGGGGTGAAAGACAGGTAGGTAAGGAAGTGCGGACAGGGTAGAAGAGATCCTGGAGCACGATTCGTTGGGGCGCTACAACAGGCGGGTGATTAGGGTTATTCACACCTAACGGAGGTGGAATCAGTCCCGTGAGTAAGGTGTTGTTAGGATTATATCCCAACATACCTTCGGAAGATGAATTTGAAGGTGGAGGTAAGGAAGTGGACGGAATTTTGACTTCGGAGTCGAAAGGTTCGCCGGTCGGTACCAACGAAACACGGACTAATCGAGCGCTAGTGTCCCTAGTCCAAAGTGACATACACTAAAGGAGGTAGTGTAGTCAAAAAAAGTGAAAAACAGAATGTGGGGATAAGAAAATGTCGATGAGAAGAAAGTGAGTGGTGGTGGGGTGCAAGGATTTTTAGCGACAAGTTGCAAGTTTTTATAAAAGATTTTTCCTTTTCCTCTTTTTTTTTATTTGGAACTTTTTGCAAAAAAAGATTTTTGATAAAGGGCTAAGAAACACTTTCAATCAACCAAAAATGCACAATTAGGCCTTGATCTAGGGTCACCTAGGTCAGCTAGACAGCTCCTAACCGTTCTAAAAGGCTAGAAATGTTGCGCCACGGCGGCGCCACGTCCTTCTATCCAAGGCCAAAATGCGGAATCAAAATTTTTTCTTAACTTTAAACTGGCGCTACCGCGGACAATATACCCGGATCGTAACCATTAACCGATACTAGCAATCAAGAGAAAGGGTGAGAGATATACCGAGTGATCCGAGTCCTCCGGTCTTCTCGTCATCGTCCCGATCTCCCGCGGAAACTCCGGTCGTCGCCTCCTTGCCGGAAGGGTACCACATCGTCTGCATCTTTTACGGGCTCCCACCTCAATACCGAGGCAACTCGGGCACGAAGCTGGCAAGTCGACGTGCCCAAGATTTGCTGTAGAATGTGTAGCGCTTTGTCTCTTTGGAGTTATGTTGCCTTGATGGAGGAATGAGGTTGAGAAATGAACTTGGGAATTTTGGTAGCAATAGAAAAAATGATATGAATGATAATTTTTCCCACCCTCTCCAAAATGATCCTCTCTCTTCTAATCTCTCAAATGTGGCCGGCCATGTTTTCTTATGGAAATGGTGGAGGGAATGAAAACTAATACAAAGGGAGGTGAGTGTAGTAAAAGGCAAGAGGTTACCACATCATAAAGCAAAGCTCACATCATTCAACAAATCAATCTCTTCACATTACCATCATAAACAATGCAAGTGATAAGAAGGAAAAAGGATCTCATGATGAATAACTATCATGATGCCACCAATAAGCAAGAAAACCCCTCCACAAAAAGTTATTTGCAAACTTGCAAATAACCCCCCTCCATCGGAAAAGTCCGGCCGGGAAAGAACAAAGGAAAACCGGCCGGAACGGAATGCAAACTGGCAACTCCAGAAAACTGGTCCCGTAATAAATTACAGGAGAACCCCGATACTGTGCATACACACCCGCATCTGTATTCCGACCGGATACAATGAGACAAAATCTATAATGTACTAAACTAGGATCCGGCTTAAACCAAAGCCGGCTAGTAATATCCGTCCGATCCTGATCCGTGCAATACCGCACGTATCAGATCGAACCCTGCCATATATCTATACGGCCTCTAGTACAAACCGTCCGATCCTGATCCGTGCAATACCGCACGTATCTGATCGGACCCTGCCATATCTCCATACGGCCTCTACAGCGTTTCGCCCGAAAGCTTGAGTAACTGAAAGTGTGGTGGACTCTAAAGACTCGTCAATACTATGGCTGTGGATTTAACCACTAGCACGTCAGAGGTATTAGCCAATACGTGACGGGCCACCAGCTATTGACCAAAAAGGACGTCGATGAGCGAGCTCACCCTGACACCCTACTGAGCCTGTCAGTGACAATATCCGTACAGTCCGGTCCATTCGTCTATGAGTATCGCATGTCGGGCCTAGGGGGTTGGTAAAAGTCAGACCCCCAAAAGCGGTACAAGTCGTGTCGGAGTGTAGCCCAGAACACCCTGAGATACTACTGGAATACCTACCAGTAAATCTCCTGCCTCGGCCGAGGGCTTTGTGTAATGGCTCTCCTAGACACAGCGTGACCTCACCCCCAATACCGGGAGAGACGAACCCCTGAAGATCCGTTCACTGCCTCCATGTGGCTCGCGACTGTACCCAACTAAAACCTGTTTGCACGACTCCTTTGAGCCGTGGTAGGGTAGTAATCAAAGTACAGTGGGAACTCACACGAGACAAATGATGATCCCCAGGTCGATGAACTAACCTGTACACATGTCACCAGGGAACTGCTATCTGACGTCAGGTATAAGACCAACTAGCATGTTCCCGGCGAGTCCTGTCCGGTGTACTCATAACCCAATGAGCACCTGTATACATCTTAGGTGAACCAACTGACACCAGTGGCTTGTGAGACCGGCCACCGCCCCTCGTCGGGGTCTCGACTGTATACACTAGTCTACTCTGGAGAATCGATGCCCTGTCTCGAAACTCCCACGACTAGGGAACTTTTAAGGATGTGCTTATAGACCACCAGCTCTCACGTATATGATCGCCATCATACTGCCGGCAGTCAAGCAAGAATCCCAGGGGCTCTATCAGCGTGTAATAGCGACCTGTAAGGTCACCTGAAGCAGTACACGATGGTAAAGGTAAACCAGATAGCATACTATCATCTCGAGCAAGACTGTCCTCCTGGGATAGGTCCTCCCTCAATCATTGCAATCACATGCCTGTGATCCAATAATTGACTCTGAGGGCACTATCTCCAACAATCTCCCACTTGCACTCAAGGCTAATTATTGGGATGTCGCATACTCACAGCCCGTGTGATACCGAACACCCAACTCCTCTACTAGTCAGTCTCACAAAGCTCGTTTGCGAAACTATTGCGTTCGAGGAATAGCCTCAGTGAGTGGATCCGCTGTGATGTTTCTTTCTATGTCTCTCTATATCTCAAGTTCGCGGAGAAAACCATCTCCCGAAATGAGCAATACCTGTCTTAGAGTATGTCTGGATATCTGATGGGACCTAGCTCATAAATGAACTCCAAATCCAAACTTCTTAGACTGTATCGATAACTGAACTTAATCAGTATCCAGCGCCAAGCCTTTCCCTTAGTATTGCCTTGGACCACCTGTCCAAAATACTGCCCCTCGTCAGAAGGAGAAACTATAACTCTGACAGCCACTCTGCCATCCATGTCACCTTGGAAGCCTGGAATGATAACCGTCTCCTAAAAGAGGCTGTCGTTATCACATCCCTAGAACATTAACTTATGTTCTAAAACTGCTTCCGACTGTTTCTCCAGGATTGGATTAATATCAACTTATTGCATCTACTGCAAGAACAACATCTGGTGTGGTACTTGACATCTTATGATTGACTCAATTGCCTAAGCAAGTGATCTGTCAATCATGCGTATCCCTCTCCCCTTTAGTCTGTAAGACACCTTTAGAGAGGGTGACTCCATCACCTGCAGGTACACTACCATGCCAGGAGTCGTCCATTCTAAATACTCATAGAATGCTGTCAAGGTACCCAGATTAGGAAACCACCCAAATCTAGATCTAAAACCATAGATCTAGTAACCAGAATGTCTGATATAATATCCTAGTGCTGTGTGGAGAAACCACTGTGTGACAACCAAAGTATAACCGATCGTAGTATAGGAGTTTCCTTTCCTACTCTGTGTATGTCATCCAAAAACCAGGACATCACACCCTACTACCTCCTTAGCAGATCCATCCCCTATTCTGATGAAGTCAAACCTATGACTTCACATCAGAAATAGATGATCTATCTCCTCTATCTCTGCTTCAGTCTGTAAATAGACATAAGCCAACTGTCCACCAATGCTTCCGCTGCTCCCACTGACTACGACAACCCTTTGGCAGAGTCATATAGACGTACACTTCTAAAGCCAGTTTAGAATGACGCTATACTCATCCTCATGCCGGGTTTCACAGTCTGGAACAACAGCAATGGCAAGTCTGGGTAAACAAGAACCTCCCTGCCACCGTCCTTGAGCATACCGGAGTATCTCGCGGGTGCCTGAGGTTACCCACCATATCTGCGGAGTGGCTAATGGAATGTCAAGCCAGATTGAATCTTCAGGTTCCTATCAAATTTTCAGTAATCGTTTGCGGTTCTGGAATCACTTCCAGTTCTACCATACTCCCACTACAGTTTTCTGAAAAATCCATTTCTTTTAAAAATGTGGCGAGTCAAGAACAATATCTCTATTGATCTTCTTGATGGTAGAAAGTCAACCCTCGTCATAGCCTGGGTCAACCCACAAACAGCCATTACAGAAACGTGCCTTGAGTTATCCAGAATCTGGTTTTAGGCATAAGCCGGACAACTCCTCGTACCTTAACAATGTCAAGATATGAACTGTTCTATATCCAATACAGAAACAGAGGCACAGATTTAATTGGAACCAGATTCAACTAAATGGAAAAGAGCCCGATCAGCGTTACTCAACTTAGGAATGCTTCCAATTATGAGTAACCTGAAAGAGAAGCAAGTTCTCTTAATCATTACTATCAACTGAACACCATACACAAGTATCTACATCTTCGATCACCTTGAAGAATCCCGATACTTGCAATACTTGGTTCTCTACTTTATTCAAATACCTATAACTTCTCAAAATTCGGACCCTGTGTTTCCACGAAACAGCTGTCTAAAATCTAGAGAAGTCATAAGTAAACTGAATATAGTACGAGGACCAACCCCTCTGTCCTGATGGACGCTGGACAACATACAATACTCTGTACAAGTCCCTTGAGTCTGATAACTCATTCACTGTGTGTCGTAGGTTGAAAACTGTACTTATGGTTGAGAAGAATTACACCGCTGTTCAATACTCCTTACCTAACCATCCACTGATATAGGTAAATGTCATAGACATAATTTCAAAAAGGTACATCTCACTCTATAAAAATAGACGTACAGATATATCAATTTGAAATTGGTGCATAGCAACGGATATTCAAAACCAAATATTCGCCGACCGGCAAACAACCCAGGTGGCTTCCTCAAATATCACCAATTACAACGAATCCCGATATAATGAGGATAGTCACCTAATTCCCAATAACTTACTCCCACTCATCATCTGTAAAAACCATACAGATGTGAGAATCCAACCTGGTAAATACATACCCTGGAGCAAGTGTCTAATCGGGAAATCAGTTTTCTTTTAACAGTACACAGTTGAACTGAAACATTGAAATGTTTCGATGGGGTATCCTGGTATTCCTAGTAATGCCTCTACCATTTTCCAGATTCACAACTGTAACCGTATATCTCTTTGCCATCTGTCCAAATCCCTTTATATGTCTTTAGTCATTACCGTCTGCACACCCCTTTAGGTCAAATGGTTTTCTTCCTTCCCTACCGTTCGGCACCAGCCTATGGTTTAGAAGAAGACTATCCAATAAGCATAAAAGGTGTACTGTCCTAATCCTAGGAGCACTCGCAAAGCGAGAGAAGGTGAAGATAAAAGACAACCGAATAAACCTTATTCCTATTTCTCCTGAACCAGAATCCATCCCCGAACTGGAACAAGTTCCTTTCGAGTTCGTATATAACCATACGATGGAGTATCCAAATAAACTGTGGATCTTCGTAGTGATACGGAGTGTCCTGGAGAAATACAAAGGTGATTTAGGATTGGCGAAGAAATATTTGGTATGGTCGTGAATAGCAGTCGCAATTTACTTTGCCCTCTTACTAATCCCTTTCTTTGTCTTAACTTAATACCTTCTGTACACCATCGTTATGCTAATTGGTTTTCTTCATTCCCCACCATTCGGCACCAGCCTAAGGTTTGGAAGAAGACTATCCAATTTGCATAATAGGTGTACTATCTCCTAAACCAAGGAGTACTCGCAACCTGAGAGAAGGTGAAAGGAAAAGACAACTGAATAGTCCTATTCGTTTTCTCCAGAACCGGAAACCATCCTCGAATAAATTCCTTCGAGTTCATATCTAACCATACGATGGTTTTGTCCAATGGAAGTGGATGTTCGTAGTAATACGGGGTGTCCTGGAGAAAAGAGTAAAAGTAGGAGTGGCAATGAGGTTTGCAACTCTGACAATCCAAAAGCCTGTGTTAAGAAGGTTCGGTCAACTTGGTCACTGAGTCATAGTCTTAGGGTCGGGTCAATGGTCGCTGCCAGAGAGAGAGAAAAGAAACACTCAGCGTGCACTCAAACCTAGATCAGAATGGTTATCACTTTATCTAATCCGAAAACCTCCCACTGTAACCTCAAATTCTTCCCCAAACCTGAAAGAAGAATTAGTCGGGATCACCCGAGGAGTAAACCAACTCATCAGTGGGAATCGGGATCCAACTATCATCGCATGATAACTTGACGGAATCCACTCAAGTCACCACACTCCAGAAGGTATGCGCATGCCTGGCATGTTTCAGTTTCTTTAGAAACTCCCGATGTGATTTTTACCCCTAGGACTCAAGTGACCTTGACGGAGTCAACAAATCAAAGAGTCCTAGTCAAGTTCAACCCGTCATTATCTGGATTGCATTAAACCCACCCGTACGTGCCCTTGACGGAGTCAACAAGGCCGCACGACTGTCCTAACCAATCCCATTTATGCAACAAACAAGCACCACTTAGCTACCGTACACTACGCCTTGACGGAGTCAACAAACGCAGCACGAATACTAAATAATACCCATAAGAAATGATGGAGGGCTACGAATGGTTTTTGGCGAAAAACCTTTAACGTAATGAACTTGATATCGTTGAAGGAACTGCATAGCCTTTTATAAAAATATAGTGACGAAAACCTTTGCTAAAGAGGTCACTCCCGGTGAAGGGATCTCGGCTCTTTCCCCGTAGAATGAGGTGCAGGATATTCCAACTGAATACCACGATGCAAAGCAAAAGTAATCGGCTATAGTGAAGTTAATGCCCTGACGCAAACTTCTGTCCAAGGGGTCACTCCCGGTGAAGGGATCTCGGCCCTTGCCTTGTCGATTGAGGAGCAGGATATTCCAAATGAATACCACGATGCAAAACAAAAGTGAACGTCCTTGCAATAACAGCTTTTTGAAAAGTGTTCCAACAACATCAGAATAGGTTTGTTTTTAACTTGCATTGATCCGAATCAACGCAGTCCCATCAATTGATCACACCACAAAGAACGAAAATATACTGATGTACGTATATGCCATCCGCAATCGCCACTGGGTCCCGTCATTACTCGTTAGGTTAGCTAACTAACGACAGAGCGGGGACTGGACTAGCGCGGATGTAAAACATATACAACATCTACTAATATATATACCAATATATTATATTTGCTCAAGGCGTGATAAAATGCAACATCACAGAAATATACAGCATCACAGAACAATACAGATATCTGGAAGCCCCGGGTTTCACAGAGCCGCTGCTGAAACCCGACGTTCCCCTGGTCGTGTGGATAGCCTGTGCAATGAAATCCTAGACCCCTACGGGCGCGACAAGTCACCCGCCAAAACCTGAAGCGAGGCAGACCCCATCAGCACCGTGAATGGACCACCCAGCACTTCACGGAATCCGGTAACTTGGGCACCCCTCCTGGGTCAACCTGTACCCCCTACGAGTGCGGCGAGTAGCCCGCCAATCCTAGAGTGAAGCCCCCTCCGTCTCAATGCCATGAGATGCGGGCCCGTTGCCCTCTAGAACCCGGCTATCCGTGCACCCCTCCGCGGGGTAATCCTAGTACAGAAAGTAAAAGATACATACAACGGGTACATCGACCGCAACCAGGTCATGCCCCAAAAGAATAATACAAACAGGCAGTGACGGCAGTCCACATGTCGGACGCTCGCCCCGCAATATCAAATGTACATAATACAACAAAACTGTACTAACATTGCATCCAGGCTATCCCCCACGACCGATCCGCAACATCACAGCAATACATAGAACATCAACGTGAATGTCACGTTCGCAAATCCGTCTAACCGGGCTATAGCAGTTAGACAGGATTTACCGATCAAGTGACATTCACGGTCGTAGATATAATGTAAATACTGTGAACCAATGTGTTTAAAATATCCGATCGATCAAATTTACCAAGTGGGCCCCAAAGCATTACTGTAGCACTTGAAGAAAAACTGGGCCCAAACAGAATATTCCAAAACTCTTAAAATCAGCCCAAAAGCCCACTGCAAAAAATTGGTGAAGTGAAGACTCAATGCTGCGGCGGAACCGCGG
Organism: Agapanthus africanus; assembly: GCA_030015575.1. Classification (NCBI taxonomy): domain Eukaryota; kingdom Viridiplantae; phylum Streptophyta; class Magnoliopsida; order Asparagales; family Amaryllidaceae; genus Agapanthus; species Agapanthus africanus. The sequence goes on from JASDDO010000004.1 coordinate 236,999,031, forward strand.
CCAAATAAGGGTTATGGCCGCGGTTCCGCGGTCTTATGGAGGGATCACACTACTAAATTTTCACAGTGTTCTTATAATTCCATGTACATCACTTTTCTACAACCTGAAAAATTTTTCGAGCAAGAAAAAATTCGACAGAAAACTGATGTAAAGAAAACGCGGTTTTGGAATGTTTGTTCGATCGGAAAAGTAAAACACACTAGAACAAGCTAGGCAAGGTTAATGGCGTGGCTCTGATACCATGTTGCGCTACGGCGGCGCCCCGGCTGTCTATCCGAGGCCAAAATGCGGAATCAAAATTTTTTCTTAACTTTAAACTGGCGCTACCGCGGACAATATACCCGGATCGTAACCATTAACCGATACTAGCAATCAAGAGAAAGGGTGAGAGATATACCGAGTGATCCGAGTCCTCCGATCTTCTCGTCATCGTCCCGATCTCCCGCGGAAACTCCGGTCGTCGCCTCCTTGCCGGAAGGGCACCACATCGTCTGCATCTTTTACGGGCTCCCACCTCAATACCGAGGCAACTCGGGCACGAAGCTGGCAAGTCGACGTGCCCAAGATTTGCTGTAGAATGTGTAATGCTTTGTCTCTTTGGGTTATGTTGCCTTGATGGAGGAATGAGGTTGAGAAATGAACTTGAGAATTTTGGTAGCAATGGAAAAAATGATATGAATAATAATTTTTCCCACCCTCTCCAAAATGATCCTCTCTGTTCTAATCTCTCAAATGTGGCCGGCCATGTTTTCTTATGGAAATGGTGGAGGGAATGAAAACTAATACAAAGGGAGGTGAGTGTAGTAAAAGGCAAGAGGTGACCACATCATAAAGCAAAGCTCACATCATTCAACAAATCAATCTCTTCACATTACCATCATAAACAATGCAGGTGATAAGAAGGAAAAAGGATCTCATGATGAATAACTATCATGATGCCACCAATAATCAAGAAAACCCCTCCTAAAAAAGTTATTTGCAAACTTGCAAATAACCCCCTCCATCGGAAAAGTTCGGCCGGGAAAGAACAAAGGAAAACCGGCCGGAACGGAATGCAAACTGGCAACTCCAGAAAACTGGTCCCGTAATAAATTACAGGAGAACCCCGATACTGTGCATACACACTCGCATCTGTATTCCGACCGGATACAAATGCAATGAGACAAAATCTATACTGTACTAAACTAGGATCCAGCTTAAACCAAAGCCGGCTAGTAATATCCGTCCGATCCTGATCCGTGCAATACCGCACGTATCAGATCGAACCCTGCCATATATCTATACGGCCTCTAGTACAAACCGTCCGATCCTGATCCGTGCAATACCGCACGTATCTGATCGGACCCTGCCATATCTCCATACGGCCTCTACAGCATTTCGCCCGAAAGCTTGAGTAACTGAAAGTGTGGTGGACTCTAAAGACTCGTCAATACTATGGCTGTGGATTTAACCACCAGCACGTCAGAGGTATTAGCCAATACGTGACGGGCCACCAGCTATTGACCAAAAGGGACGTCGATGAGCGAGCTCACCCTGACACCCTACTGAGCCTGTCAGTGACAATATCCGTACAGTCCGGTCCGTTCGTCTATGAGTATCGCATGTCGGGCCTAGGGGGTTGGTAAAAGTCAGACCCCCAAAAGCGGTACAAGTCGTGTTGGAGTGTAGCCCAGAACATCCTGAGATACTACTGGAATACCTACCAGTAAATCTCCTGCCTCGGCCGAGGGCTTTGTGTAATGGCTCTCCTAGACACAGCGCGACCTCACCCCCAATACCGGGAGAGACGAACCCCTGAAGATCCGCTCACTGCCTCCATGTGGCTCGGGACTGTACCCAACTAAAACCTGTTTGCACGAATCCTTTGAGCCGTGGTAGGGTAGTAATCAAAGTACAGTGGGAACTCACACGAGACAAATGACGATCCCCAGGTCGATGAACTAACCTATACACATGTCACCAGGGAACTGCTATCTGACGTCAGGTATAAGACCAACTAGCATGTTCCCTGCGAGTCCTGTCCGGTGTACTCATAACCCAATGAGCACCTGTATACATCTTAGGTGAACCAACTGACACCAGTGGCTTGTGAGACCGGCCACCGCCCTCGTCGGGGTCTCGACTGTATACACTAGTCTACTCTGAAGAATCGATGCCCTGTCTCGAAACTCCCACGACTAGGGACCTTTTATGGATGTGCTTATAGACCACCAGCTCTCACGTATATGATCGCCATCATACTGCCGGCAGTCAAGCAAGAATCCCAGGGGCTCTATCAGCGTGTAATAGCGACCTGTAAGGTCACCTGAAGCAGTACACGATGGTAAAGGTAAACCAGATAGCATACTATCATCTCGAGCAAGACTGTCCTCCTAGGATAGGTCCTCCCTCAATCATTGCAATCACGTGCCTGTGATCCAATAATTGACTCTGAGGGCACTATCTCCAATAAGAAATAGGACCTCAAACCGCCTCTTCACCGCCAATTGCGGCCAGGTAAGTGCCAGGTGAGTGGGAGGCTCCCCGCTACAAATAGCGTTCCTAATTAAGTAACTACTCGCCTTAGACACACTTGCCTAGACACCGCAAAGCCAGGTTAGGATTAACGGCCGATGCCTATAACTAGTCCTCTGTCCTATTGAGAGCGATGTCCTTAGGGCTGAGTATAGTATTTTTTAATTAAATATTGGTCAATGCATATGCTTTATTTGATTTCTGGGGTCCTGGGAAGGGTGATGAAATCCCCACCCAATCTGGATTGGTTTCAAGCCCCTTAAAGTCAGATTTAATATATGCAAAACAGTAACAACCACTTGCAATCAAATTTTTTTATTTTTTAAGCGCGTCGCTAAGAATCCTGCACAAGATTTGTTATTGATAAGGGGAAAAAAATTTTTAGCGCAAAGAATCCTGCAAAAGATTTGACAGAAGATATATGGGGATTTGCAGAGGGGAGAAAGAGAAAACAAACAGTGCAATTTTCGCGCGATGAAGCCCTAGGGGGACCGCGGTTCCGCGGTGGGAGACGTCTTGCGCGGCGGAAGGGCGGCACGGTAGTGGGTTCAGGCCTCTGAAAAAATTCTGTAGTTCTGTTGTTCCAATCCCCTTCTGTTTCGATCTACCTTTTTCTGTTTCGCACTCTGGATTTTTCCAGATCCGTCGATCCTGCAAAGATTCACAGAAGAAACCCTTCAAACAATAAAAGATGATAGAATTTTTATATTTTTTTATTCTCTGTTTTTATGATTTTTTTTAATTTAGATTAACCCGAAATTGCAAAAAGGAAATACTACTCCATCCTTGGCAACGGCGCCATTTGATTCGTGTGTCAAAAATATTTCTAGTAACCGCAATCAAGAACGGCGTTGCTTGGTAGCTAGCCAGTGAGTACGGGTCGGTCCACTGGGATTTTTTGTTTTCCTAATCGTTCTAATGAGTTAATTCCGATGGGTGTCGGATTGTTTTAATCTAAAAACTAAGTTGATTTATACTAAGATTATTTAGAACTAAGTCTTGCTAGGGTTAGGTCTAGGGTAAGTTGAGAGATTAAAGGTTTCCTCACCGCTTTCAATGCCCTATTTTAGATCTATTAGATGTTATGGTAATTATCATTGAAGTGGATTAGAATCATTTGGGAAGATGTTTCTTCCTCTAGGTTCTTGTCTTTCCATTATCGATTCTTACCCTAACCTCCATGGAAAACATGCGCAACAGGTCCTTCATACTACGGTATCACCGTTACCTCGAGGGGTAAGGTGCCGCAGAGAGCGGTGTGTGCGTGTATGCATGGAGTTCTAATTATTATGTGTAAAGGGGAAAGAAAGGAGTGAGAGATCTCATCTCTCAAACCTTTCCCTAAAGCTAACCCTAACAAGCAAGTAGATTACTCGCTCATTAGGGGATTAAAAGACATTCTAAATTAAAAGTACAATAAGGCAAAGAAATAAAAGAACTTACTAATTTTTATTGATGGCTCTCTCCAAACATCAACGCATTACAAATCTGAATTAAATGAAAAGAGGTATACCCTCATACAAGATTTATAGTTCCTATTTATAGAGGATAGGAACCCTAGGGTTACAATTGACTCGCATATCTGCTTTTACAAAAATACCCCTAAGAAAAGACCTAGTCAACGATACGCGCACCGCCACAAAACTTCGCGCCGACACGGGCATAACCCGGTTCGGAACCACGGCCACAGCTAGGGTTTGGCCGCGGTTCCGTGGCCCAATGGAAGGATCAGTAGCTGAAACTTTGTATTCTGGCTCTGGACTTTTTGGGCTTCCAACTTCTTTGGTACTTTTCTCAAATGGGCTTCTAGGTTTCTTCCAGATCTCCAGTAAATAATGTAGTGGACTTTAATCGTTGCTTCAAGACGAAATCTTGGACCTTGCGCTGTCTTGTACTTTGTGAACTGATCTTTGTGTAGGCTTTATCAGAATCCTTCTGTTTGCTGGTCGTAGTCTCACTTTTGCATCTTCTTTCATCTTTTTTACTGTTTTTGCTCCTAGAACCTGTAACCTGTATTATGTAGCAGACATGGGTCAAAAGAACCTGTTTTATTTGTAAAAGGCATAAGAATGAGGAATATAATAATGCAATATTAGGATATTAACAATATGCACAAAATCAACTCAACTGTATGAAACCCATAAAATCATAAACATGTGAAACCAAGGCACGAAAACGATATCAAGTGCAACAACTGTGCAAAAATCGTAAATACTCAGTAGGTGCAACCATGGTGCACGAAAACAAATATCATGAAACTCAACCATCAAATCAATCATGCGAATAGATCGCCCAAAATACCGAAATCAAGTATGGCGGAATAGTCCCGCTCAAGCACATCCTTTAAGAATCTCTGGCCAACTGTCGTGGTCACTCATAGCATGTCTCGTCGATGATGCTGAACTCTGGCCTGCTGGGCATGCACAATATGACCGCTCCTGGGTCCAAGTTGTAAGTGCACGGCGGCGCCCCGGCCGTTAATTCGACGCCGGAATGCGGAAGCGATGCTTTTCTTTAACTTTTCAAACTGGAACCACCGCGCACTATAAACCCAGATTGTGACATTAATCTAGTCCTAGCTACCAAGAGAAGGGGTAGAGAGATATACCGAGTGATCCGTGTCCTTCGGTCTTCTCGTCGTCGTCCCGATCTCCCCGCGGAATCTGCGGTCTCCACCAAGTCGCCGAAAGGGCACCACGTCGCCTGCTTCTTTTACGGGCTCCCATCTCTGGACCGAGGCAACTCGGGCACGAAGTTGGCGAGCCGACGTACCCATGATTTGCTGTAGAATGTGTGTAGAACTCATGTCTCATTTGGGGTTGTGGAAGTTTCCTTTTTGTGGAGGAAAAGAACTTAGACTTTTAGAGATGAAACTTGGGATTTTTGTGAAGCCAAAAGACCAAAAATCCCACTTGCAAAATTTGGACAGCCCCACCCTCTCCTTTGGCCGGCCAACTCTAGAGGAGGAGAAGAGAGAGGAGTGTGTATTGTTCAAAATATGAGAGTGTGCCCATCATGCAAGAGAGAGGTCAAAATGATATCATGAAAAGAAAATGATCACAAAACCAAACCCACACTCCACAACCATCTCCCATCATCAAGTCAAAAAGTCAAGCAATAATGAAGCATAATCATGAAGAAAGAAAGTCAAGGAAGAAAGAACCATCATGATACAAATATATGCAAAGACAACCCTCCAAAATACTTATTTGCATAAATGCAAATAAGCCCTCCTCCACCAATCTTCAGCCAATGAAAGATACAAAGAAATATGGCTGAAACGGAAAACAAACTGGCAACTCCAAAAACCTGATCCCATAATAAATTATAGGAAAACCCCGCTACTGTATATACATACCCGCATTTGTATTCCGACCGAAATACAAATGCAATGAGACAAATTCTACACTGTACTATACTAGGATCCGGCTTAAACCAAAGCCGGCTAGTATTATCCGTCCGATCCTGATCCGTGCAATACCGCACGTATCTGATCGAACCCTGCCATATATGTATACTGCCTTTAGTTCTAACCGTCCGATCCTGATCCGTGCAATACCGCACGTATCTGATCGAACCTGGCCATATCTTCATACAGCCTCTACAGCGTTTCGCCCCAAACTTGAGTAACTGAATGTGGGGGACACTAAAGACTCGTCAATACTATGGCTGTGGATTTAACCACTAGCACGTCAGAGGTATTAGCCATACGTGACGGGCTACCAGCTATTGACCAAAAGGGACGTCGATGAGCGAACTCATCCAGACACCCTTCTGAGCCTGTTAGTGACAATATCCGTACAGTCCGGTCCGTTCGTCTATGAGCATCGCATGGCGGGCCTAGGGGTTGGTAAAAGTAAGACCCCCAAAAGCGGTACAAGTCGTGTCAGAGATCAGCCCAGAACACCCTGAGATACTACTGGAATACCTAATAGTAAATCTCCTGCCTTGGCCAAGGACTTTTCATGTTCTGGCTCTCCTAGACACAGCGCGACCTCACCCCCAATACCGGGAGAGACGAACCCCTGAAGATCCGCTCACTGCCTCCATGTGGTTCGGGACTGTACCCAACTAAAACCTATTTGCACGTCTCCTTTGAGCGTGGTAGGGTAGTAATCAAAGTACAGTGGGAACTCACACGAGACAAATGACGATCCTCAGGTCGATGAACTAACCTGTACACATGTCACCAGGGAACTGCTATCTGACGTCAGGTATAAGACCAACTAGCATGTTCCCGGCGAGTCCTGTCCGGTGTACTCATAACCCAATGAGCACCTGTATACATCTTAGGTGAACCAACTGACAACAGTGGCTTGTGAGACCGGCCACTGCCCCTCGTTGGGGTCTCGAATGTTTACACTAGTCTACTCTGGAGTATCGATGCCCTGTCTCGAAACTCCCACGACTATGGACCTTTTAAGGATGTGCTTATAGACTACTAGCTCTCACGTATATGATCGCCCTCATACTGCTGGCCATCAAGCAAGAATCCTAGGGGTTCTATCGACGTGTAATAGCGACCTGTCAGGTCACCTAAAGCAGTACACGATGATAAAGATAAACCAGATAGCATACTATCATTTTGAGTAAGACTGCCCTCCTGGGATAGGTCCTCCCTCAATCATTACAATCACATGCCTATGATCCAATAATTGACTCCGAGGGCACTATCTCCAACAATCTCCCACTTGCACTCAAGGCTAATTATTGCGATGTCGCATACTCACAGCCCGTGTGATACCGAACACCCAACTCCTCTACTAGTCAGTCTAACAAATCCCGTTTGCGAAACTATTGCATTCGAGAAATAGCCTCAGTGAGTGGATCCGCCATGATGTTTCTTTCTATGTCTCTCTATATCTCAAGTTCGCGGAGAATGCCATCTCTCGAAATAAGCAATACCTGTCTTAGAATATGTCTGGATGTCTGATGGGACCTAGCTCATAAATGAACTCCAAATCCAAACTTCTTAGACTGTATCGTCAACTGAACTTAATCAGTATCCTGCGCCATGCCTCCCTCAGTATTGCCTTGGACCACCTGTCCAAAATACTGCCCCTCGTCAGAAGAAAAAACTATAACTCTGACAACCTTCCTGTCGTCCAGGTCACCTTGGAAGCCTGGAATGATAATTGTCTCCCGAATGAGGCTGTCGTTATCATATCCCTAGAACATTCACTTATGTTCTAAAACTGCTTCCGATTGCTTCTCCAGGATTGGATCAATGTCAACTTATTGCATTTACTGCAAAAACAACATCTGGTGTGGTACTTCACATCTCATGATTGACTCAATTGCCTAAGCAAGTGATCTGCCAATCATGCACATCCCTCTCCCCTTTAGTCTGTAAGACACCTTTAGAGAGGGTGACTCCATCACCTGCAGGTACACCACCATGCCTGGAGTCGTCCATTCTAAATACTCTTAGAATGCTGTCTAAGTACCCTTAATTGGGAAACCTCCCAAATCTAGATCTAAAACCATAGATCTAGTAACCAGTATGTCTGATATAATGTCCAAGTCCCATGTGGAGAAACCACTGTGTGACGACCAAAGTATAACCGATCGTAGTATAGGAGTTTCTTTTCCTACTCTGTGTATGTCATCCAAATACTAGGACATCACACCCTACTACCTTCTTAACAGATCCATCTCCTATTCTGATGAAGTCAAACCTATGACTGTCACGTCAGAAATAGATGATCTATCTCCGCTATATCTCCTTTAGTCTATAAATAGACATAAGCCACCTGTCCACCAATGCTTTCGCTACTCCCACTGACTACGACAACCCTCTGGCAGAGTCATATAGACGTACACTTCTAAAGCCAGTTTAGAACGACGCTATACTCATCCTCCCGCCGGGTTTTGCAGCCTGGAACAACAGCAATGGCAAGTTTGGGTAAACAAGAACTTCCCTGTCACCGTCCTTGAGGCTATCGGAGTACCTCTCGGGTGCCTGAGGTTACCCACCTTATCTGCGGAGTGGCCAATGGAATGTCAAACCAGATTGAATCTTTAGGTTCTTTATCAAATCTTCAGTAATCGTTTACGGTTCTGGAATTACTTCCAGTTCTACCATACTCCCACTACTGTTTTCTGAAAAAATCCATTTTATTAAAACTTTGGCGAGTCTAGAACAATATCGCTATTGATCTTCCAGATGGTAGAAAGTCAACCCTCGTCATAGCCTGGGTCAACCCACAAATATCCATTACAGAAACGTGCCTTGAGTTATCCAGAGTCTGGTTTTAAGCATAGGCCGGACAACTCCCCGTACCTTAACATCGTTAAGATATGAACTGTTCTATATCCAATATAGAACCAGAGGCACTGATTTAATTGAACCAGATTCAAATCATGCAGCTATCTCCAGTGCATGTCAACTAAATGGAGAGAGGCCGATCAACGTTACTCAACTTAGGAATGCTTCCAATTATGAGTAACCTGAAAGAGAAGCAAGATCTCTTAATCATTACTATCAACTGAATACCATACACAAGTATCTACATCTTCGATCAACTTGAAGAATACCGATACTTGCAACACCTGGTTCTCTACTTTATTCAAATACCTATAACTTCTTAAAATTCGGACCTTGTGTTTCCATGAAACACCTGTCCAAAAACTAGAGAAGTCATAAGTAAACCGAATATAGTACGAGTACCAACCCCTCTGTCCTAATGGACACTGGACAACATACAATACTCTGTATAAGTCCCTTGAGTCTGATAACTCAATCCCTGTGTGTCGTAGGTTGAAAACTGTACCTTTGGTTATGAAGAATTACACCGCTGTTTAATGCTCCTTACCTAACCATCCACTGATATAGGTAAATGTCATAGACATAATTTCAAAAAGGTATATCTCACTCTATGAAAATAGACGTACAGATATATCGATTTGAAATTGGTGCATAACAGCGGATATTCAAAACCAAATATTTGCCGCCCGGCAAACAACCCAGGTGACTTCCTCAAATATCACCGATTACAACGAATCCCGATATAATGAGGATGATCACCTAATTCCCAATAACTTACTCCCACACATCATCTGTAAAACCATACAGATGTGAGAATCATACCTGGTAAATGCATACCCTGGAGTAAGTATCTAATCGGGAAATCAGTTTTCCTTTAACAGTACACAGTGAAACTGAAACATTGAAATGTTTCGATGGGGTATCCCTGTATTCCTAGTAATGCCTCTTCAAGATTCACGACTGTAACCGTATAATTCTTTGCCACCTCTCCAAATCCCTTTATATGTCTTTAGTCATTACCTTCTGCACACCCCTTTAGGCCAAATGGTTTTCTTCCTTCCCTACCTTCGGCACCAGCCTATGGTTTGGAAGAAGACTATCCAATAAGCATAATGGGTGTACTGTCCTAATCCTAGGAGTACTCGCAATGCGAGAGAGGGTGAAGATAAAAGACAACCGAATAAACCTTATTCCTATTTCTCCTGAACCAGAATCCATCCCCGAATTGGAACAAGTTCCTTTCGAGTTCGTATATAACCATACGATGGAGTATCCAATAAACTGTGGATCTTTGAAGTGATACGGAGTCTCCTGGACTAATACAAAGGTGAAGTGGGAGTGGTAATGAAATACCTGGTTTGGTCGTGAATATCAGTCGCAATTTACTTTGCCCTCCTTCTAATCCCTTTATTTGTCTTTACATAATACCTTCTGCACACCATCGTTAGGCTAATTGGTTTTCTTCATTCCCTACCGGTCGGCACCTGCCTACGATTTGGAAGAAGAAAATCCAATTTGCGTAATTGGTGTACTATCCCCTAATCTAAGGGGTACTCGCAACCTGAGAGAAGGTAAAATGAAAAGTCAACTGAATAGTCCTATCCGTTTTCTCCAGAACCGGAAACAATCCTCGAATAAATTCCTTCGAGTTCGTATCTAACCATACGATGGTTTTGTCCAATGGAAGTGGACGTTCATAGTAATACGGGGTGTCCTGGAGAAAAGGGTAAAAGTAGGAGTGGCAATGAGGTATGCAACTCTGACAATCCAAAAGCCAGTGTTTAAGAAGGTTCGGTTAATTTTGGTCACTGAGTCATAGTCTTAGGGTCGGGTCAATGGTCGCTGCCAAAGAGAGAGAGAGAAAAGAAACACTCAGCATGCACTCTAACCTAGATCAGAATGGTTACCAATTTATCTAATCTGGAAACCTCCCACTGTCACCTCAAATTCTCCTCCAAACCTAAAAGAAGAATTAGTCGGGATCACCTGAGGAGTAAACCAACTCATCAGTGGGAATCGGGATCCAAATATCATCGCATGATAATGTGACGGAATCCGCTCACGTTATCACACTCCAGAAGGTATGCACATATCTGGCAAGTTTCAGTTTCTTTAGAAACTCCCGATGTGGATTTTTGCCCCATGCTCTTATGACCTTGGCGTGAGGTCAAAATATCATAAGTCACATGTCAAGTTCTACCCGTCATTGTCCAGGTTGATTTGAACCCACCCGTACATACCCTTGACGTAGGCCAAAATAGTAGTACGACTGTCCCAAACCAACGCATCTATCTATGCAACGGATAAATACCCGACAGCTACCAATCACTATGCCTTGGCGTGAGGTCAAAATACATAGCTTGAATACTACCGAATATTTAACTGAAATGACGAAGGGATACGAATGGTTTCTGGCGAAAACCTTTAACGTAATGAACTTGATATCGTTGAAGGAACGGATAGCTTTTAAAATATAGTGACGAAAACCTTTGCTAAAGAGGTCACTCCCGGTGAAGGGATCTCGGCTCTTTTCCCGTAGAATGAGGTGCAGGATATTACAACTGAATACCACGATGCAAAGCAAAAGTAATCGGCTATAGTGAAGTTATTGCCCTGATGCAAACTTCTATCCAATGGATCACTCTCGGTGAAGGGATCTCGGCCCTTGCCTCGTCGACTGAGGAGCAGGATATTCCAACTGAATACCACGATGCAAAACAAAAGAGAACGTCCTTGCAATAACAGCTTTTTGCAAAAGTGTTCCAACAACATCAGAATAAGTTTGTTTTAACTTGCATTGATCCGAATAAACGCATTCCCATCTATTGATCACACCACAAAAAAACTAAAATAATGACGTACGTATATGCCATCCGCATTCGCCACTGGGTCCCGTCATTACCTGTTAGGTTAGCTAACTAACGACAGAGCGGGGACTGGACTAGCGCGGATGCAAAACATATACAATATCTACTAGTATATATATCAATATATAATATTTCGCTCAAGGCGTGATAAAATGCAACATCACAGAAATGTACAGCATCACAGAATAGTACAGATATCTGGGATCCCCGGGTTTCACAGAGCCACTACTGAAACCCGACGTTCCCCTGGTCATGTGAATAGCATGTGCAATGAAATCGTAGACCCCTACGGGCGCGGCAAGTCACTCGCCAAAACCTGAAGCGAGGCAGTCCCCTTCAGCACCGTGAATGGACCACCCAGCACTTCACGGAATCCGGCAACTTGGGCACCCCTCCTGGGTCAACCTGTACCCCCTACGAGTGCGGCGAATAGCCTGCCAATTCTAGAGTGAAGCCCCCTTCATCTCAATGCCATGAGATGCGGGCCCATTGCCCTCTAGAACCCGGCTATTCGTGCACCCCTCCGCGGGGTAATCCTAGTACAGAAAGTAAAATATACATACAACGAGTACATCAACCGCAACCTGGTCGTGCCCCAAAATAATAATATACAAACAGGCAGTGACGGCAGTCCACATGTCGGATGCTCGCCCCGCGATATCAAATGTACATAATACGACAAAAACTGTACTACCATTGCATCCAGGCTATCCCCCACGACCAATCTTGTCATGACCCGAAAGTACGGAACGTGACCGGCACTTAGATTACGAAGCGTCTAGAGGCGCCATGTGACCTAAGTAAGCCGAAGCCCAGAAATCTAAACCATAAAAGAAGAAAAAGAAGAAAAGAAAAGAAAACAAGTATAAAAACATCAGCAAATTTTACCAAAAATTTCGGCAGAGTCACCTCTGTAAAAACTGGCCCCCAAATGGGTACAACAAGTATAATATGAATAAACAATAAAAAGCATCCCCAAACGGGTGCTAACTCAACGCCAACAGGCGGAAACAACCACAACAAGCACAATAATATACAACGCCAAAGGACGAGGCTCAAAACTCAAAAGAAAACAAAACCACCAGATCAGAATAATACATACGCGACTCTAAGGTCGAAATAAAAGACTGGTCCAATAAACTTATCAAGTAATACAAATATGGTTGATGGAGCTTACTAGATACAAATGAATGAATAAAAGTACAATGGTGGTTCGGATACAAGTGAACCAACCTACCGTGCAAATCACCCTGAAGAAAAGATGTGCCAACAAGCTGCCACGGAAACTTGTACATCGAACCTGTAATAAAATTTGGCACAACGGGGGTGAGTTGCCAACTCATGAGTAGAAGACATCTACGAAAAGAAATCGAATGCACGACGCTATCCTAGGTCATAATAATACACTATTATATCCCAATCAACTAGTAATAGCAGGGTAAAACTACGTGTAAGTGCAGATACTCCGTGCTCGTGTCAGTGCTTCATATAATACTATGTCATATGAAATGAAATGCATGCACCATGAATGTAAAGTAACAAATCCTGAAATCCAGATATATATGTATAAGAAATCTTTAGCTATTATCATAGTAAAATGTGTATAAGAATCTGAAATCTCAATAATGAAATCCATGGAAATCCGTGTCAAGCATCGACACAACACATGTAATCTCAAGTCTCCATATCTCGGGCTCCGTCAGTCCGGATCGGCCCATATCATTAAATCTCACGACAACGGTCGGTATCCTCCGGATATCCGCCGCGCCAGACATCACCGGTAGGTAGCCTTCCCCTGCCAGGCTCATCGTCTACAACTCGATCTTCTTGCCCCGGGTTACCATACCGGGCCCACCATGTACCCGAGACGGTTCATCCACTCCTCGAATCGGGTCTCGAAATCCATCAGAAAACATGAAATCTCATGGTGGACGACACATACATCACGAGAAAACCGCATCTTATGTTTTTAAAAAGAGAAGAGGAGGAGAGAGAAAAGTGTTTACATATTCTTGTGGTTTTCCCCAAAATCCAGAAATCTCATAGAAATCCAAATCTCAAAATCATGAGTAACTATATGATAAGTGTCGGCATATGCCCATAATACTGCATGATAACATGAAAATATGAATGCATGAATGTCTAAGCAATGAATATCATGTCTGTACTAATGTCAGAGAATAATCACAATATTATATCTGTCTAGATGTTAACTGATTCTATCCAAAAAGACAATATGATCTAAAGTGTACGTGACATAGCAATTACCGATGATGATGTGTGTGAGCCGGCAAATAAGTGCGTGGAATATGCGCATCATCGGTAATAGTGTTGGTGTCCTAACAGGTAAAGTTTATACTGATTATAGCAACATATAAAAGAACATGCACCATGATGGTTACGGTATGAATGTAAATACAGGTGTGCATTATCCACTCCTCTGCGAGATACGAGTACAACTACCACTATATGAGTCGAACCTAAACTAGTGTCCATCTAACATCCTAAGGAACTAAACCTAATAGACTAGTCAGTAAGAAACTAGAGTCTACCTAAGGTCTGAATCAATATCTCTAATAGTCGGCGATCCCGCCTCAATAGCGTCACGTACGTAGTACGGCTTCCTCGAATCAAGAGTGTGGATCAATCATCAAATCTAAGCCTCGTACGGTAAAATCCATCGTACGGCATCCCAATATCGGGGTACGTTCAAGTATCTCCTAGGTGTCTCCTCATTCGTATAATGTCATCATCAACACATCTCATGATCAAGGTGCTAAACTGTGATCGCATACATCAATCATATATCATTGCCATCATGATAAGCATCATTAGTTTATCCTCAGAAATATCATGTCATATTTATCATATTGTGATTAAGTCATACTTATATGATATCGGCATCAGGTCACACCAATATAATGTCGTAATCAAGTTATACATATATCATATCGTGATCAGTCACAAGTTACAGTCCGGGTACTATTCTAGCGTCCCATGTACATCAATATCACCACCACTCTTTATAATTTATATATTCATGTTCATTGTCTCATTCTCTAATGATCCGCTAACACTTTAATACGACTGTATAGCCAAGAATTACGGCATCAAGCCCAGTTACATTGTTTCATCATATCTCGGATATCATATCACATCAATGAATCCCATATACGTGTTGTGTATATATATACACCTATACCTAGTTTTATATAGATACACACATATACGTATACGCCATGTCAAGTTTTAGTGTGCGCGTGTGTGTTTCTATCAGAAACCTACGAACCTCTCCCAAAGTATTCATCCTCAGGTGTGGTTTTCCTAAATCAGTCTAGTCCCGCCTAGGGTCATTACCAGGGTCCTACTCAGTAAGAATCTAGGGTCACATCTGGTTTCCTAATGTCAATAAGTGCTATTCCTATTCTACGTTGCGGGGGTGCTAAACGCCATCCACCCGACTTCCCCCCGTAGATATGCATCTACTCACCTGGTCCATGTCTGCCGAAGACGGTGTCGCCATCCTCCTCTTCATCGCCCGCAGTCCACGTGAGGGGTACCTAAACGCAAACATATAAATAGCATCGTAAACCGAATCACATACAAAAGTCAAACGATACAAGGAACAAGCACTGGTTAAAACCTATGTCCCGTCCACGCAAAAGAACCAAATACCGCTCGATATCGGCGTACAAACTCTGATGGATCGAGATAACATCATCAAATAACTTGTAGTTTTAAAACACATTACTTATACCATAAAACACGATTAAATCCATCGAAACCCTAAAATCCATCAAACCGCCCAATTTCGTAAAAACCGAAATTGCCAATTTACAGTTTTTCATCAAAACTTGACATTTAAATGAAACCAATAGTTATAAAACTCATTATATAGCATAACTAGACTATACAAACCGTTACTATATTTTTATTACACAAATTTATATTAATTTGAAATTTCTAGTTTGCAACATTTAACAATTTTAACATTTTTCAAGCACAATACCACAATCTCACCACAAAACATAATTTTTCATGAATTAATGTATTAAACCACAATTCATGATGATAATGATTTAATGAAACCATAACTTATATTTTTAATCACATTTATTTAGAAATTCCTAAAATCTAGTTTACAAAATAATAGCATTTTATTACTATTTTTCCAATTATCAAAGTAATCTAGTGATCAAACTAAGTTTTTCTTTCCATTTACATGCTAATACTCTCACTAAAACTACAATCTAATGATAGCAACTTTAATTGGAATTTTATATTACCCACAAACACATTTTAGAAAAATCTAGTTAGCTAATTTCCTTATTTAAAACAATTTTAAATGAAAATTTTACAATTTAACAACCATGCAATATTTTCCAATTCTAAAAGTGTTAAACTAACTATTATAACCCTAATTAATTATTAAAAACCCTAACTTGAATTTACAACCCTAACTTGCATTTTTTAAAAAAAAACATAGAATTAATTCGTTAAATCTAATTAAGCTTAAATGATCATCTAATAACAATAAATCAAAATAAAGAAAATTATACCTCCAAAATGTGAAATCCAAACAAGAAATTAGCCTCCAAAATACATGCTTTCCCACTCCAAAATCCATATAAAAAAGGGTAGAGAATAAAGGGTATGAAGAGATTAGGATTTTGTGTATTTTTTGTTGAATTTTTGATGTAATTTGATGGATTTTTGTGCAAAAATGAGGTGGGAAATGGGGGGGGGCAGCCATGGGGGGTTGTGGCCGGCCTTGGTGAGGTGAGGAAGAGAAAGAAGTGAGTGTGAAAGTGTGTAGAACTTTCAAGAGAAGAAAACATCACATAAAGGTCTTTTCATGGTTTATTTAATTATTTATTTATTTGTTTACTATAGCAACTCAAGAAAGCTCTAGAAAATAGGAAAAATTTGCAAATAATTTTTGCATGATACATACTAAATTCTAACATGCCATGGTTCATTTTTACAAATTAAAACCATTTAAATTTGTAATTTACACTAATTTAGTGTAAAAATAAAGCTTATGTTAATATTTAAAATAATTAATTTAGGAAATTTTTTTAATTAAACTAAAAATTTATAAGTGGCTAAATAAACACTATTTACTAGTAATTACATAATTAAATAGGTATTTTTTGAATTTATAATGAAAAACAATTGCGGTTTGATTTTACGAAAAATACATTTTGCTTTACCGAAAATCATAAAATTCACTTAAACAATTTTATTCATTTAATTATTTATTTAATTATTTTTAAAACGTTACAAATCTGCAACATCACAGCATAACACAGAACATCAACGTGAATGCCACGTTCGCAAATCCATCTAACCGGGCTATAGCAGTTAGACAGGATTTACCGATCAAGTGACATTCACGGTCGCAGATATAATGTAAATACTGTGAACAAATGTGTTTAAAATATCCGATCGATTAAATTTTACCAAGTGGGCCCCAAAGCAATACTGTAGCACTCACAGAAATTCTGGGCCCAAACAAAGTATACCAAAACCCCTATTTTCAGCCCAAAAGCCCACTGCAAAAAATTGGTGAAGTGAAGATAAATTCCTGCGGCGGAACCGAGGCCAAAGAGGGGTTACGGCCACGGTTCCGCGGTCATATGGAGAGATCATGTCACCAAAATTTTACAGTGTTCTTAGGATTCTCTGCACATCATTCTGCAACACCCTGAAAAATTTTTGGAGACAAAAAAATTTCGACAGAAACTGATGCTATTCGAAAACGGGGTTTTGGAATTTTGTTCGATCGGAAACGTAAACACATTAAACCAAACTAAACTAGGTTAATGGCGAGGCTCTGATACCACTGTAAGTGCACGGCGGCGCCCCGCCCCTCAATCCGACGCCGGAATGCGGAAGCGATATTCTTCTTTAACTTTTCAAACCGGCACCACCGCGCACTATAAACCCGGATCGTGCCATTAATCTAGTCCTAGCTATCAAGAGAAGGGGTAGAGAGATATACCGAGCGATCCATGTCCTTCGGTCTTCTCGTCGTCGTCCCGATCTCCCCGCGGAATCTCCGGTCTCCACCAAGTCGTCGGAAGGGCACCACGTCGCCTGCTTCTTTTACGGGCTCCCACCTCTGGACCGAGGCAACTCGGGCATAAAGTTGGCGAGCCGACATGCCCAAGGTTTGCTGTAGAATGTGTGTAGAACTCATGTCTCATTTGGGATTGTGGAAGTTGCCTTTTTGTGGAGGAAAAGAACATAGACTTTTGGAGATGAAACTTGGGATTTTTGTGAAGCCAAAAGACCAAAAATCCCACTTGCAAAATTTGGATAGCCCCACCCTCTCCTTTGGCCGGCCAACTCTAGAGGAGGAGAAGAGAGAGGAGTGTGTATTGTTCAAAATATGAGAGTGCGCCCATCATGCAAGAGAGAGGTCAAAATAATATCATGAAAAGAAAATGATCACAAAACCAAACCCACACTCCACAACCATCTCCCATCATCAAGTCAAAAAATCAAGCAATCATGAAGCATAATCATGAAGCAAGAAAGTCAAGGAAGAAAGAACCATCATGATACAAATATATGCAAAGACAACCCTCCAAAATACTTATTTGCACAAATGCAAATAAGCCCTCCTCCACCAATCTTCAGCCAATGAAAGATACAAAGAAATATGGCTGAAACGGAAAACAAACTGGCAACTCCAAAAACCTGATCCCGTAATAAATTACAGGAAAACCCCGCTACTGTATATACATACCCGCATTTGTATTCCGACCGAAATACAAATGCAATGAGATAAAATCTACACTGTACTATACTAGGATCCGGCTTAAACCAAAGCCGGCTAGTATTATCCGTCCGATCCTGATCCGTGCAATACCGCACGTATCTGATCGAACCTTGCCATATATGCATACGGCCTCTAGTACTAACCGTCCGATCCTGATCCGTGCAATACTGCACGTATCTGATCGAACCCTGCCATATCTCCATACGGCCTCTACAGCGTTTCGCCCGAAACTTGAGTAACTGAATGTGGGGGACTCTAAAGACTCGTCAATACTATGGCTATGGATTTAACCACTAGCACGTCAGAGGTATTATCCATACGTGACGGGCTATCAGCTATTGACCAAAAAGGATGTCGATGAGCGAACTCATCCTGACACCCTACTGAGCCTGTTAGTGACAATATCCGTACAGTCCGGTCCGTTCATCTATGAGCATCGCATGGCGGTCCTAGGGGGTTGGTAAAAGTCAGACCCCCAAAAGGGGTACAAGTCGTGTCAGAGATCAGCCCAGAACATCCTGAGATACTACTGAAATACCTACCAGTAAATCTCCTGCCTTGGCCAAGGACTTTTCATGTTCTGGCTCTCTTAGACACAGCGCGACCTCACCCCCAATACCGGGAGAGATGAACTCCTGAAGATCCGCTCACTGCCTCCATGTGGCTCGCGACTGTACCCAACTAAAACCTGTTTGCACGTCTCCTTTGAGCATATTAGGGTAGTAATCAAAGTACAGTGGGAACTCACACGAGACAAATGACGATCCTCAGGTCGATGAACTAACTTGTACACATGTCACCAGGGAACTGCTATCTGACGTCAGGTATAAGACCAACTAGCATGTTCCCGGCGAGTCCTGTCCGGTGTACTCATAACCCAATGAGCACCTGTATACATCTTAGGTGAACCAACTGACAACAGTGGCTTGTGAGACCGGCCACCGCCCCTCGTCGGGGTCTCGACTGTATACACTAGTCTACTCTGGAGTATCGATGCCCTGTCTCGAAACTCCTACGACTAGGGACCTTTTAAGGATGTGCTTATAGACTACTATCTCTTACGTATATGATCGCCCTCATACTGCTGGCCGTCAAGCAAGAATCCTAGGGGCTCTATCAACGTGTAATAGCGACCTGTCAGGTCACCTAAAGCAGTACACGATGATAAAGATAAACCAGATAGCATACTATCATCTTGAGTAAGACTGTCCTCCTGGGATAGGTCCTCCCTCAATCATTGCAATCACGTGCCTGTGATCCAATAATTGACTCTGAAGGCACTATCTCCAACACAAGTCTTCTCGTATAGTATTCCAGAAAGGTCCTGTCGAGGTCTCTCCCAAATCTCGTTTCTGCCGAACTGTCCGAAAGTTATCACCCTTCACTAAATCTGTTTCTTGTTCCGGAACGGCTGCATACTCATCGCGACTCCTTCTGGAAGATATATCCGTATACAACGCCTCTGCATACGTATCACATCTCTGACGTCGGCGGAGTGGAACGTCATCTCATCAAGATCCCGTACGAACCACTTACTCCATTTTTTTTCTCAAATGTCGACCGCTTTGGACTCGTTTCTTCGTAGCTGCATGGACTGTGCTCCAACGACTATCCTCGTATCTGGAGTCTCCCAAGAAGTGCATCTCACCACATAGCATCCGAAGGAAGTTGAACCATTCGATCGATTCGTCAAACCTCATAATCCCCCAAGAGCTTAACATCTTGGGTACAGTTTAATAGTATCGAGTACATACCACAGCATCGGTGGACCAGCCGTAGAATGGAAAACCCAAGCCTTACTAATGGCGCCGCGGAACTGCCGCAAACCCTAAGATTCAAAGGCTTTCACATGGTCATTATGTCGAGTTAGGGTTTCATTCTTCTAGAGGGTCCATAGAATTTCCTGCATGTCTTTCCGAATACTTTAAACTTGGAATATGGGTTGCTGACATTCGATCGCCTCTGTCGACTCTCAACGTATCCGCATGAAGTCGTCTCTAGCTGAAATCAATCTATCTGATGACCTCGCATCGGGGTAGGCGAACGGACTACATGTCCTAGTCATTCATCCTCAGGTGACTTGCGACCTTCTATCATATCTCTAAGTACAACTCGTACTACATTAACTCCAACATCTCGTCGTTCGCAGCAACAACTGACCCATTCGTCTGCACGCTGAACAGTGCCTCAATCATCATGAACAAGTGACACCTCCATGTTCATCACATTCTCGCTGGCCTCTATCAGTAGCTCAATCCTCTGGCGCAAATCTGCACGTCCGAGAAATCTCATACCACGATCCATCAAACGTTCGTGGCGCGAAAACACAATAAAATGACACATCTCTGCAATTGTGTGTCGCCGGAATTACGCCCTGGTCAGTCCTCGTTCGTGACGAGCTCGTGCTGACCGCAACTCTAGCTATAGCTCTCCCTGCCCGTAATCGTGGCAGCAAAACCATAACTGGTACCGATGAGGCTATATCATGAATGAATATAATACTGAGCAAAGAAATGTACATCCTAAGGCTTCTTAAGTGGAGTAGCGTATCGTAAATATGCAGCGGAACGTACGTACGGTACGTCACTCTACTCAAGCTACCTACTCCATCAACCAAGGGTCATCCTACGATCAGAAGGTAAAACCTAACGCTCTGATACCAACTTTTTCATGACCCGAAAGTACGGAACATGACCGGCACTTAAATTACGAAACGTCTCGAAGCGTACGTAATCTAAGTAAGCCGAAAACCCAGAAATCCTAACCAAGAAACGTAGTATAATGAAGGAAAAACCAATTTAAATCAAGTAGTTTGCAACATACGCCGAAATATGCATTTTAAAATCACAAGTCCTTTTCTAAAAATTTTGACAGAGTTTCCTTTGTAAATACTGACCCCAAACAGGTACAAAACCTGATAAAGCATATACAATGAATAAAGGCATCCCCAAGCGAGAGCTAGCTCTTCGTCAATTGATGGTCATAACCACGCAAGCAATATAATATACAATGCCGAAGGGCGAGGATCACAACAGAAAAGAAAACTCAAAACAGCATGAAATCCATAGAAATGCAACGCGCGACTCTAAGGTTGAAAGAATAAACATCACTGGTCTCTATCTATGATATAAATACATGTCTGGTTGATGGAGTTTAACTAGATACAACTGAAATAAATAATATACAAGGTATAATGGTGGTCACGATGCAAGTGAACCCACCTACCAAGAAAATCACCCGGAAAGGAAGCAGTGTGCCAGCAAAGCCGTAATGAAACCTGTATGACAAAACCTGCAAGAAACTGTGGCACAACGGGGGTGAGTTGCCAACTCGTGAATAGAAAACATCTACGAGCAGAAATCGCATGAATAACGCAATCCTAGGTCATACGATCAGTAATATCCTCAAATGATAAGTCTGAAGCATGAAAAGGTGGCAAGAGTAAACATTTATACATAAGTGTAATCCCATGTGCTTGTGTCAGTGCCTCAGGTAGCAACATATCATATGAATGAGGTATGAATGCATGAAAACATAATACATGTAAATGAAGAAACTGCTTTCATAACTTAGTGAGATTTCTGTATATTTAAAACGAGGTATCATAAATGAAATCAGCATAAACAGTGTCTAGAATCGACGCAAACCATAAATCCAAATGTCTCAATATCTCAGGCTCCGGCTATCCGGACCGGCCTGTATCATCAAATCTCAATACCTCAATATCGCAAAATCTCAGTGTCTCAATCTCACTATCTAGGGCGCCGTCAGTCCGGATCGGCCCGTAACATCAATCACAGTACCACGACGGTATCCTCCGGATATCCGACGCGTCAGATAAAATCATCGGTAGGTAATCTTCCCCAGCCGGGCTCATCGTTTACTACTCGATCTTCTTGCCCCGGGGTACCTTATCGGGTCCACCATGTACCCGAGACAGTTCATCTGGCTCTTCGAATCGGGTCTCGAAATCCAACAGCAGTCATGAAAACTCATGGTGGACGACTCATACATCATGAGAAAACCTCAGTTTTTATTTTAAAAAGAGAGGGAAGTTTATAAATATTCTTGCGTTTTTCTCCCAAATCCAGGAAATCTCATGAAAATCCAAAATCCAATCATCAACAGTATGTAAACAGTGAATATAGGCATAAAACTCCATAATACCGCATAATAGTGAATAATAATACGCATGATGTAGCAAGTAATAACCGCAATGTCTAAACTGGCATATAGGGCAAGTACACTAATATCATGTCGAAACTATCAGCTAACAAGCTATGTCAATGAAATAGTATTCTCTAAAGTGTAAGTGACATGGCAATTACCGATGATGATGTGTGTGAGCCAGCAAGTAAGTGTACATGGAACATACGCATTATCGGTAATGGTGCTGGTGTCCTAACAGCAAGATATCAATAATGGTATATGAAATCACAATATAAGTATGCGATGCGGAGCGAACAGCAATAATGTACGGGAGCTGAATGATAAACACAATGATAACTAATCTGCATTTAATATAAATATATATCATACAGTATTGCCTTGTGAAATAACACGAATCGCGTTGTTTTGGAAATAAGGGCTACGGAGTTTTTAAGAAAAGATATGTCCTTTAAAATATTCGTAGAATCCTTTGGCCTGTCTTTTAAAATACCCATGATTCGTTAGTTTTTGAAATAGGTAGGAATCGAATCTAGTCTAACAACTACACTAAACTATAGGGCTGAGCTAACAGGCTAAACGAAAGGTAAGGAAACCGCCTAACATTTGAGTCGATATATATATATATATATATATATATATATATATATATATATATATATATATATATATATTAGTCGGTGATCCCGCCTCAATAGTATCACATACGACACAATATCTATAATATGACATCCTCAAGTCAAGAGTGCGGATCTATCATCAATATATAGCTCGTACGTAATTCCGTTGTACGGCATCCCAAATCTGGGTACGGTCAATATCACTTTCATCACATTATTCAACTGGTATATTCTTTATCAAAGATTATAATCCGGGGTATTGATCTACGTCTAGTACAATACTGATACCATCTATGTATGCATGCATGTGTATGAAACACTACGTCAAAGGACCCGCTAAAACATCATGTTGTATCCCAAATACGAACCCTGTCACATCACCGATCTCACGGCCTCAAATCCAATCTCATCGACTCATCTCATATCCCAAGTACTATCCTCAAATCCAGTATATGAATACATAGTCCCATACCCATGTGTAAATATACACATCCCCATATACACACAGGTAAAAGAAAGAATGTATGCAAGTATGTGTGTGCGTGTGTGTGTGGGTGCAACCACTACTCTAGGGTTTCACAACTAACACTAAACCAATCCAAGAACACCTCAAATCCATCTTTATCAATAATAAACTCAAATCCATAAATAATATATATATATATATATATATATATATATATATATATATATGTATGTATGTATACATATTCGTATACATCACCACGACTGCGGGGGTGCTATACGCCATCCACCCGACTTCCCCAGTAGATATAATCTACTCACCTTGCATCCTGCGTGCCAGTGTCGATGTCGCCTTCATCTTCTTCATCATATGAAACCCTCGTGAAGGTACCTACAAAAATAACACAATCGCAAAAGCACATGAAAATCATATCGGAAAACCCAAAACGACACGCTAGGGCCTACAGGTTAGAACCTATGGACTACGCTTCCAACACCATCAACACCCTCGATATCGTCGTACAAACGTCAAGTGATCGAGGTAAAACACAAATACGCAAATCCAGAATTCAAAATACGAGAAACGAAACCTCGAATCAAAACAGCAACTATTGTAAATGGTCCCAGATTTTACCCTAGGTCAAACCAGAAAATTTCGCATAAGCTAAGGGTCTAATTTATAGACAATGGAGCTACAAAACAAATACGAATCAAAATAGTGGGACCCAGGCCGCAATTTGCGGCCATCTGGGTTAAATCTGCGTCCAGTTTAAGGAGTTAGGGGCTAAGGTTTTCATGGTACCTTCTTAGGTGCCTGCATGTATCACTGTCCCTGTAAAATAATTTCTCAGGTCCCCGAGTCTTAGCAGATTCCATTACACTCACACAGAATCCACAATTTCAATATCGGCAGATTTTCAAAGTTCGTATTCTGGGGCTAAGTCTCAGGTTTTATCCAATATGATATCACTATAGGGGTTTAAGGTCACTAATAACCTCAATTTCACTTTACAACTCAATTCAAACCCTAACCCTAACTAGAAGTTTCTAAGTTCACCAAACATCGATATATCGGTTCCAAACAAACATAGGTGCTAAAGTGAATGGAAAACTATGGTAAGGGTGAAGGAAATACCTCATTTGGAAACTCAAGAATTTTCTTGAGTTGCCCAAAGTCCTCAAAATTTGATTTTTTTGGTCCAATGTGCTTCCCTTGAGCTTGTGCATGCTTTTTGTGAAAATGAGATGGGGTTTTGGGTTCTTTTTGGGCGGTGTAGTGAGGAATTTGAGGGAGAGGGAGAGAGGGCAGCAGCTTTGAGAGGGAGAGGAGAGAAAAAAATGAAGAAGATGATGAAGTGTGACCAAGATCCATACCATGGTTAACCCTTCACATCTCTCTCTCTCATGCCCATACCCCTTGCCATCATTGTGTCTCCTTTGACTTTCTTTTTCTTTCTTTCTTTTCTTTTCTTCTCTTTACAATAGTAAACCCATAACAAATAACCATACACCCAAAATCATGTAGGGGAAAATGTAACAAATGTGAAAAAAAGACATGTGCACAAAACACGCTTAAAGTCCGATTAGTGATTTTTAATCGCGATTAGCACTAAAAGTGAATATAAATAATCATAAAAATTCATAATTTGCCCAAATCACATAAAAACACCCTCATTTCAGTAATTTCAATAATTTTCCAAATTTTCCCCAATTTATCGGTATTTAATTATACCGCCTTATTACATTATTCAATATTTTATTATTTTAATTATATAAACTCCCAAAAATAATATTTTATTTTTCTGAAATGTTATAGAAAAGAAACACTCAGCGTGCACTCTAATCTATATTAGAATGGTTAATCATTTTATCAAATTAGGATGGCTCCAACTGTTTCCTCGAATTCTCCTTCAAACGCTAAAAGGAGAATTAGTTGGGATTATATGAAAATCACCCGAGGAATAACACCTACTCATAAGTAGGAATCGGGATCCAACTTGTAAGTCTATGGTAGCGCCCCGTCCAATAATCTGAGGCCAAACGCGGAACAAAAACTTTTACAACTGCCGCTATCGCATACTATAACCCAGATCATGCCATTAACGTTAAATTAACAAACTGTAAAGAGGTAGAAAGTCTATACCGATCGATCCGTATCCTTCGGTCTTTAGCCATCTTCCCACGCTCCTCGCTGCGACTCCGATCTTCTCTACGAGGTGGCACCACGTCATCGATTCTTTATACGGGCTCCCGCCTCTATACCGAGGCAACTCGGACATCAAGTCTGCTAAAAGAGATGACCAAGATGAAGTAGAGAAAGAGTAGAATACTTTGTCTCATTACACTCTTTGGTTCTCATCACATGAGAGGGTAAAAGTGGAGGTTGAAGAAGATGCTAAGGTTTGGAGAGTGTGAGCTCAAGAAAACTCTAGTGAGCAAAAATAACCAAGCACCAAAAATTGTGATGGCTGTCCAAATATTTTGTGTGTGATATATATAAGGTTTTATTTTGGAGAAAAAAGAAAATATCATCCCAAAATATCTCCAACTCAACCCTAAAATATCTCACCCAAAAAAACATCATTAATTCTTTAATGACTCACTAGATGACTCATTACATGAGTCATTAGTAAACATTCTAGAATTAATGAGTCACACCAATGAGTCACACTTTCTAAAATCCATTTAATCATTTAAACTAAAATGATTAACCAAAAAGAAATGCATCTTCTAAGGTATTCTCATAACGGATTACGAGAATACCCCTCACCTATATATACATACCTGTATCCGTATTCCGACTGAATACGAATATGATGAGACTAAAATATTCTGACTCAATATAATACTTGGATCAGGCTTAAACCAAAGCCCACCAGTATTATCTGTTCGAAATATGACACGTGCACAAATGCACGTGCATGTTCGAACCCTACAATAAAACCATACGGCCTTTACAACGTTTCGCCCAAACTTTGGAAACTATCTGTGGGGGACTCTAAAGACTTGTCAATACCCTGGCAGTGGGTTTAACCACAAGCACGTCAGCGGCACTAGCTGTGCGTAACGGTTGCCCATGTACTGACTGAAAGGGAAGCCGATGAACGAACTCATCCTGGAACCCTACTGAGCCTATCAGTGACAATATCCGTACAGTCCGGTCCATTTTTCTATGAGCATCGCATATCTGGCCTAGGGGGATGGTAACGTCAGACCCCCAAAAGCTGTATAAGTAGTGTCGGAGGGTAGCCCTGAATACCCTGAGACACTACTGGAATACCTACCAGTAATTCTCACCTGCCTTGGCCAAGGACTTGGTGTAATGGCTCTCCTAGACACAGCGCGATCTCACCCCCAAAACCGAGAGAGACGAATCCCCTGCCGATCAGCTCACTGCCTCTATGTGGCTCGGGACTGTACCTAACAAAAACCTGTTTGCACGACTTCTTTGAGCCGTGGTAGGGTAGTAATCTAAGCACAGTGGGAACTCACACGAGACAAATGACGACCTCTGGTCGATGAACTAACCTGTACATATGTCACTAGGGAACTGCCATCTGACACTGGGTATAAATACCAACTAGCAGGTTCCCGGCGAGTCCTGTCCGGTGCACTCATAACCCAATGAGCACCTGTATACATCTTAGGTGATCCAACTGACACCAATGGCTTATGAGACCGGCCACCGCCCCTCGTCGGGGTCTCGACTATATACACTAGTCTACTCCGGAGTATTGATGCCCTGTCTCGAAACTCCCATAACTAGGGACCATTTAAGGATGTGCTTATAGAATACCCAACTCTCACATATATGATCGCCATCATACTGCAGGTATTCAAGCAAGAATCCTAAGGGTTCTGTCAACGTGTAATAGTGATCATGTCACCTAAAGCTGTACACGATGATAAAGACAAACCAGATAGCATACTATCATCACGAGTAAGACTGTCCTACCGGTATAGGTCCTCCTCAATTATTGAAATCACGTGCCTGCGATCCAATAATTGACTTTGAGGGCACTACGACCAACAATCTGCCACTTGCACTTAAGGATAATTATTATGATGTCGCATACTCACAGCCCGTGTGATACCGAACACCCAACTCCTCTACTAACCAGTTTCACAAAGCTCGTTTGTAAAACCCTTGTGTTCGAGAGATAGCCTCAGTAAGTGGATCCGCCCTGATGTTTCTTTTTATGTCTCTCTTAATCTCAAGTTCGCGGAGAAAACCATCTCCCGAATTGAGTAATACCTGTCTTAGAATATGTCTGGATATCTGATGGGACCTAGTTCATAAATGAACTCAAAATCCAAACTTCTTAGACTGTACCGTCAACTGAACCTAATCAGTATCCTGCACCATGCCTCCACAGTATCTTCTTGGACCACCTGTCCAAAATATTGTCCCCTTCGTCAAAGGGAAAACAATAACTCTGACAATCACTCTATCATCCATGTCACCATGGAAGCCTAGAATGATAACCGTCTCCGAAGGAGGCTACCGTTATCAAATCCCTAGAACATCTACTTATGTTCTAAAACTGCTTCCGTATGTTTCTCCAAGTATGGATTAATATAAACTTATTGCATCTAGTGCAAAAACAACATCCGGTGTGGTACTTGACATCTCATGATTGACTCAATTGCCTAAGCAAGTGATATGCCAATCATGGACATCCCTCTCCCCTTTAGTCTGTAAGACACCTTTAGAGAGGGAGACTCCATCACCTGCAGGTACACCACCATGTCAGGAGTCGTCCATTCTAAAACACCTTTAGAATACTGTCAAAATACCCATATTGGGAAACTACTCAATTCTAGATCTAAA
Source organism: Agapanthus africanus (assembly GCA_030015575.1). NCBI lineage: Eukaryota > Viridiplantae > Streptophyta > Magnoliopsida > Asparagales > Amaryllidaceae > Agapanthus > Agapanthus africanus. The sequence goes on from JASDDO010000004.1 coordinate 237,027,550, forward strand.
AACCATAGATCTAGTAACCAGAATGTCTGATATTATATCCATATCCTGTAAGGAAAAACAACTGTCTGACAATCACAATATAACCGATCGTAGTATAGGAATTTTACTTCCTACTATGTGTATGTCATCTAAATACCAGGACATCACACCCTACTACCTTCTTAATAGATCCATCCCCTATTCTGATGAAGTCAAACCCATGACTGTCATATCAAAAATAAATGATCTATCTCCGTTATATCTGCTCAAGTCTATAAATAGACATAAGCTACTTGCCCACTATGCTTCCGCTTCTCCCACTGACCACAACAACCCTCTGGCAGAATAATATATACGTGCACTTCTAAAACTAGTTTAGAATGACGTTATACTCATCCTCTTGCCGGGTCTCATAATCTGGAATAACAGTAGTGTCAAGTCTGGGTAAACAAGAACCTCCCTGTCACCGTCCTTGAGGCTACCAAAGTACCTCTCGGATGCCTGAGGTTACCCATCATATCTGTGGAGTGGCTAATGGAATATCAAACCTAATTGAATCTTTAGGTCCTATTAAATTTTCCGTAATCGTTTGCGGTTCTGGAATCTCATCCAGTTCCACCATACTCCCACTACTGTTTTCTGAAAAAATCCATTTTACTAAAACTGTGGCGAGTCAAGAACAATATCACTATTGATCTTCCAGATGGTAGAATGTCAACCCTCGACATAGCCCGGGTCAACCCACAAACTGCCATTATAGAAACGTTCCTTGAGTTATCCAGAGTCTGGTTTTAAGCATAAGCCGGACAACTCCCCGTACCTTAACATCGTTAAGATACGAACTATTCTATATCCAATATAGAAACTTTGGCACTTATTTAATTGGAACCAGATTCAAATCATGCAGCTGTCTCCAGTGCATGTCAATTTAATGGAAAAAGGCTAATTAGCATTACTCAACTTAGGAGTCCATCCAATTATGAGTAACCTGAAAGAGAAACAAGTTTCTTAAAACCATTACTATCAACTGAATACCAATCAGTAGTATCTACATCTTCGATCACCTTGAAGAATCGCGATACTTGCGACACCTGGTTCTCTACTTTATTCTTGTACCTATAACTTCTCAAAACATAGAGATTGTATTTCAACAAAACACTTGTCTAAAAACTAGAGAAGTCACGAGTAAACAGAACATAGCACGAGGACCAACCCCTTTGTCCTGATGGACACCAGACAACATACAATACTCTGTATAAGTCCGCTGAGTTGAATAACTCAAAACCTGTGCATCGTAAGTTGAAAACTGAACTTATGGTTAAGAACTACTCCGCTGTTCAATGCTCCTTACCCAATCGTCGACTGATATAGGTAAATGTCATGGACATAATTTCAAAAGTTATATCTCACTTTATAAAAATAAACGTACAGATATATCAGTTTGAAATTGGTGCACAACAATGGATACTCAAAACCAAATACTTCCCGTCCGACAAAAACCCAGGCGATTTACTCAAATATCACCAATTACAACGAATTCTGATATAATGAGGATGATCAACTAATTCCCAATAACTTACTCCCACTCATCATCTGTAAAACCATACAGATGTGAGAAACATACCTGGTAAATACATACCCTGGAGTAAGTATCTAATCGGGAAAACAGTTTTCCTTTAATAATGCATAGTGGAACTGAAACATGAAAATGTTTCGAAGGGGTATCCTGGTATTCATAGTAATGCCTCTTCCATTATCCAATTCATGACTATAACCGTATATTTCTTTGCCATCTCTCCAAATCCCTTTATTTGTCTTTAGTCGTTACCTTCTGTACACCATCATTAGGCTAAATGGTTTTCTTCCTTTCCTACCGTTCGGTACCAGCCTATGGTTTGGAAGAAGACTATCCAATAAGCGTAATAGGTGTATACCCCTAAACCAAGGAGTACTCGCAACCTGAGAGAAGGTGATGATAAAAACAACTGAATAAAACCTTATTCTATTTCTCCTGAACCTGAATTCATCCTCGAATCTGGAACAAGTTCCTTCGAATTCGTATATAACCATACGATGGATTTATCCAATGGAAGTGGATGTCCGTAAAAATATGGGGTGTCCTGGTGAAATGCAAAGATGAAGTAGGAGTGACGATGAACTACATGGTTTGGTCGTGAATGTTAGCAGTCGCAATTTACTTTGCCCTCTTTCTAATCCCTTTATTTTGTCTTTACTTATTACCTTCTGTACACCCTACTTAGGCTAGTTGGTTTTCTTTATTCCCCACCTTTCGGCACCTGCCTATAGTTTGGAAGAAGACTATCCAATAAGCGTAATAGGTGTACTCTCCTAAACCAAGGAGCCCTCGCAACCTGAGAGAAGGTGATGATAAAAGACAACTGAATAAACCAATTCTATTTCTCCTGAACCTGGATCCATCCTCGAAGAAGTCCCTTCGAGTTCGTATATAACCATACGATGGATTTATCCAATGGTAGTGGATGTTCGTAGTAATACGGGGTGTTCTGGAGAAATGCAAAGGGTAAAAGAAGGAGCGGCAATGACTTATGCAACTCAGTGTAAGTCGATGTACAACACCCCAATACTTGTGGGGAGGCGGAATTTTCAAAAACGAACTTGTTTAGTGAACAAACATCGACTAACCGCTTGAATCGAAGCTAAACGATAACTAACTTAAAACATAGAGTTTCTATGCTACTATGTTTAGGGATTATACCTAACGAATCGTGTCCTTCGTCTTTGCGAACTCCACCTCCTCCTCGGCCTTCTCGAAGTAGTAGACGATCCACCCGAGAGCTTTACTCCAAGCTTAGCCTCTAAACTTGAGGCAACTAAACTTCTCTAAGTGCTAATCAAAGAAGCTAGGTGAAATATAGAGAGGGTTATGGATTAAGTAGTCTAACTAATCCTTGTACTCAACACATGAGAGGGGAGGATTAGGGTTTGAAGAGGGAGAGCTTGAGGAGAGAGAAGGTGAGGATAATAATGAAGTGAGAATAATGAGTTATGATAATATATATCAAGCATTTCTTTTATCAAGAAAAGAATAAGAAATGAATTTAGCAACCATGCTTGATAATATCTAGTGATGATTCACTCCATGAGTCATTAAGCATTTAGCATGCATTAATGACATGGATGAATCATCCATATGACTCACTAATCACATTCATTGCATATGCCACCTAAACCTCCTTAGTCACCACCTTCTAGAAGCTTCTCGCGCAATTACGAGAACACCCCTCCTTTCCGCAAAAATACGGAAAAACTTTAGACTGTAAAAATCCAATAACCGGATACCAGTAACTGGCTTAAACCAAAGCCGACTGGTAAAAACTGTCCGAAAGTCGTACGTGCGTAAACGCACGTATGCGTCCGAACCCTTGTCGTAAAACCATACGACCTCTATATCGTTTCGCCTGGAGTAGGGAAACTCTCTGTGTGGGACTCTAGAGACTCGACTATTACGCTGGCAGTGGGTTTAACCACAGATCGCAAGCGGCACTAGCTGTACGTAACGGTCCCCAGGTAGATGTCGATAAGAAGGCTGATGAGGAAACCCATCCGAACTCCTACTGAGTCTGATGTGACAATCTCCATACAGTCCGGTCCGTTCGTCCAAGACTATCGCATATCGGGCCTAGGGGGCGGCAAGCGTCAGTCCCCTAATAGCGGTATAAGTCGTGTCGGAGGGAAGCCCATTACACCCTGAGAAACTACTAGAACCTACCAGCAAATCTCGCTTGCCCTGGCCAGGGACTTTGCGTAATGGCTCTCTGACACAACGCGATATCAACTCCCAATACCGGGAGAGACGAATCCTGTCTAACCGCCACTGCCTCCAAGTGCTCGGGACTGCACCCAACTGCTACCTGTTTGCACGACTCCTTTGAGCCGTGGTAGGGTAGCAATCTAAGAACAGTGGGACACACTCGAGGCGAAGTAGCAGTGTCAAGTCTGCGGACTATGCTGTACTCATGTCATCTGGGAACTGTTCACTGACGACTGGTATAAAACCAACCAACAGTTCCCTGTGAGTCCTGTCCGGTGTACCCGTAACCTAACGAGCACCTGTATACTATCTCCAGTACGACGTACTGACGGCTGTGGGACAGACTGTCACGACCCGAAAGAGCACGTGACTGGCCCTTGAACCATATGAAGTCTATAGGACTCCATCTGATCCAAGTAAGCCAAAAGCCCAGAAATCTAAAACCATTTTTAAGAATAAGTAAAGAAACTGGTTTAAAGAAGTGAAGAAAAACATGTTTGAAATCAAGGTTTTTAAATAACTAAGCCGAATATGCCTTTTTAAAAACAGTATAGTCTTTTCTAAAAATTTCGGCAGAGTTTCTTTTGTAAAACTGGCCCCGAATGGGGTATAACAAGGATAACAATATATGCAATGATAAAGGCATCCCCAAGCGGGAGCTAGCTCTTCGTCAATCGACGGTCACCACCACACATGCAACAATAATATACAACGCCAAGTGGCGAGGATCAAATCCAAAAGAAAGCTCAAAAGCAACAAGAAAACCGCAACACTACTAAGCGCGACTCTATGGTCGAATAACACATCACTAGTCTAGGTCTGAAACAATATACGAGTTTTGGTTGATGGATATTCTAGATACAATGAATAATATAAATACAACGGCGGTTCTGATACAAAAGAACCCACCTATCCAAGCAAATCACCCAAAAGGAAGCAGTGTGCCAGAAATGCCGCTATAGAACTGTACGGCAAACCTGCAAGAACTGGGGCACAACGGGGGTGAGTTGCCAACTCGTGAATAGAAAGATATCTACAAGCAGAGATCGAATGCATGACCCAACCTAGGTCAATACGATCAAATATAAAGAAACCTCAATATGAATAAAGCTGAAGCATGCTAAACTGGCAATGTAATCTCTATACGTGAATGTAGTGCCAAGTGCTCGTGCTAGTGCCTCAGGTAATAGTATGTCATGAATATGAGGTATGAATGCATGAAAGCAGAATACATGTAAATGAAGAAACTATTTTCATAATTTAGTGAGATTTCCCTTGTATTTTTAGTTGAGGTATCATAATGAAATCAGCATAAAACAGTGCCTAGCATCGGCACAAAACGTAATCCCAATATCTCGATATCTCTGTATCACAGTCTCTGTACCTCGAAATCTCGAAATCCCAATGTCTCAATCATAATATCTAGGGCACCGTCAGTCCAGACCGGCCCCTACCATCCATCTCAAGACCACGACGGTATCCTCCGGATATCCGACGCGTCGGGTAAAATCACCGGTAGGTAGTGCTCCCCTGCCAGGCTCACATCGTCATCACCACGCGCTTCTTGCCCCGGGGTACCTTACCGGGTCCACCATGTACCCGAAACGGTTCATCCGTCTCCTCGAATCGGGTTTCCAAATCCATCAGCAAACTCATGGTGGACGACTCATACATCATGGGAAAACCGCACTTTTTATTTTAAAGAGAGAAAAGAAGTTTATATAAGTTTTGCGGTTTTCCCCCAAATCCAGAAAATCTCATGGAAATCCGAATCCAATCCTCAATAGCATGTAAACAGTGCATACAGGCATAAAAATCCATGAATAATAACATGCATGATGTAACAACTAATAATTACAATGTCTAATCTAGCATATAAGGCAAGTACACTAATATCATGTCTAAATTATTAGCTAACAACCTATGTCGATGCAATAATATTTTCTAAGGTGTACGTGACATGGCAATTACCGATGAAGATGTGTGTGAGCCGGCAAGTAAGTGTACGTGGTACATACGCATCATCGGTAATGGTGCTGGTGTCCTAACAGCATAACATCAATAATGGAGTATGAAACATAATATAAGCATGCGATGCGATGCGAACCACAATAATGAGCGGAAGCTGAATACTAGACGCAACTATAACTAATCTGTATTAATCTAAAATAACCTCTACAATTGGTGCCTTTTGAAATAACACGAATCATGGGGTTTTGAAAATAGGGGCTACGGTGTTTTTATGAAAAGATACGTCTTTTGAAATATCCGTAGGATCCTTTGGGCTGTCTTTTAAAATACCCACGATTCGTTAGTTTTTGAAATAGGTAGGAGTCTAATCTAATCTAACAACCATCCTAAACTATACGGCTGAACTAACAAGTAGAGCTACGGGTGAGGAAACCGCCTAACATCTGAGTCGATACATATACATACATGTATATATATTAGTCGGTGATCCCGCCTCAATAATATCATATCCGATACCCTATCTATAATCAGACATCCCAAGTCAAGAGTGCGGATCAATCATCAAAATATAGCTTGTACGTAAATCCGTCGTACGGCATCCTAAATCTGGGTACGGGTCAATATCACATTCATCATACTATTTATCTGGTATCCTCTTTATCAAATGTCATGATCGGGGTACTGATCTACGTCTAGTACAATATTGATACCCTCTATGTATGCATGCAGGTGTAAGAATCACTACGTCAAAAGACCCGTTAAAACATCGTGTCGTATCTCAATACGAACCAAATCACATCACCGATCTCCTGGCCTCAAGCCCAATCTCATCGACTCATCTCAAATCCCAAATACTATCCTCAAATCCAGTATATAAACACATAGTCCCATACCCATGTGTAGATATACGCACCATCATATGCACTCTAATAAATGAAAGAATGAATGCAAGTATGTGTGTAAATGTATGTGTGAGTGCAACCACTACTCTAGGGTTCGCACTAAACTAAACCAATATATTCTTATCATCAAAATATCATTATTACCATCAATAACCCTAAACAACACATAAAAAATATTCGTGTGTATACGTATTCGTATACATCACCATGGACTGCGGGGGTGCTATACGCCATCCACCCGACTTCTCCCCACAGATATAAATCTACTCACATTGCTTCTCGTGTGCCAAAGCCGATGTCGCTATCTTCACCTCCTTTGCCTCAACATCACGCGGGGTACCTACAAGTATATCACAATGCTAAAGCACATGAAAATCACATCGGAAACCAAAATAGCACACGCTACCCGCATAGGTAAAAACCTATCGACTCGCATGTAAACACAATCAAAATCCACTTGTCGTTGACGTCCAAACGCCACCCGACAGGAATGAATCACCAAATACCAAAATCCATGCTAAAACAAGTCCCAAATTATACACCAACATAGGAAAATCAACCCAGATTTCACCCTAGATGGAATCAGTCAAAACTAGATATACTCAGGGTCAAAACTAGAGGAAATGGGGGCATGCACAGAAAACGAAGCAATTCCTTAAAATACCTTATTTTAGAATTTTCCATAATTTTTCCCCATTTATCTGTATTTAATTATACCAGAATATTAAAATATTCATTAAAATAATATTAAATTATAAAATTTCCCAAAAATCATATTTTATTATTTTGAAGACGTTACAATCTACCCCCCTTAAAGAAATTCGGTCCCCGAATTTAAATTTAAACCCCCAAATACTAAAATATTTCAATACAAATTCCAAGTCATCGGGGCTCCGAAATCATCTATACATAAAACATCATAGCGCAATGCATGCGCATGAGTACTGAGCAGATAACTCAAAAGCAACACTCCATCAAGCATCCGCAATCATCGGAGTCATGGTAACGACACAATGTCAAATCTAATACAAAATCAATATGATATGGACCAAGACTATACATGTAGACATCCAATCTATACATGTAAATAGCTGATGCAAATGTATGCCAAATCTTTTTAAGTCGCTGTGCGATGCGCGTAACACTGCACAGTGGCGGACGTTTCTCATAAGAAAATAACTATATATGTGTATATATATCCTTTGTTTAATAGGTACGTTCCGCCGTTTTGAAAACAGTTTAGAAGGGTTTCCTTGTTTTTAAAACGTTTCGTGTCATATCGGACACGTAGGTATATACTGAGACTATAGCTCGCTTTTCGGAAATCCCTTCGATAACTATCGATGCATGCAAAATATATCCAGGTACTGCCCACTGACTAGTCCTGCTCAGTATGAAAGCAAATATCCAACATCATAAAAATGTACTGCTCCAAAAGGAATAAATCACAAAAATCACATAACACCACCCTGTGCGTCTGGTGCGCACGGAAATCAAAATCCATATATGTGCTAAACATGTGCACAAAACAACATCTAGGTGCAACGGGTGTGCACGAAGCATCTGTCATAGGCAACGTGTGCCTGGCAGCCAAAACAGGTGCATCTGACATGCACGAAGAATCTCGATTTAGTGCATCTGGTGTGCCCCAAAATCGTATCTCAAAATATGCGCCCAACATGCGCGAAAATCCAAATCGGTGCATCCATCATGCACGAATGAAAATCTAGACCCTGCGCACTCAATATGCACGGAATCACAAAATCCAATAGCAACGTCGAATATGCGTAAGTCCAGTCAAAAGCACGGAGTGCAAGAATCCACATCAATATCACAATCAAAATCGGCATACCGAAAGGCATCAAATCGAAGTCAGGTGCAATCGTAATGCACAAAATATAAATCCGGTGCAACAAAGGCACGAAATATAAATCTGATGCGATAAACGCAAGAAACATAAAACTGGTGCGACAAATGCACGAAGTATAGAACTGGTGCATCCCATGCACAAATACCAAGCAATAACTCAAATACGTAAGCAGCAACACCAAGTGTATCCAGATATGAAGAAAATCATAAACGTGTGCAGCTGCGGGCACAAAACACATATCGATACACTACAAGCACATATAAGCTATACCGAGTGCAAAATCAAAACACTAAAATTACATGAAACTCTGCTGGAAGCGTAAATCAAATCACCAGCATAAAATAGGCATGAAATCGCAATCAACAGCTCAAGAGTAATAACTATGTACAAGGTATAAATACCCAGTAGATGCAACCATGGTGCACAAAATCAAATATCATGAAACTCAGTCATCAAGACTAAATCATGTGAATAGATCGCCCAAAATACCGAAATCCAAAGCAACGGATACGTGATAATCAAATCACAAAATCACAAATCATAATTACCGTCGTCGGTATAGCATCCTTCAGGGTCGAGAAGGTACCGGAACATCCGATGCTAGCTGCGCAAGATATCTACTTGCCTCTTGCTCGCGGCTGGCGTCCTCTGCCTCTGGTTCCTGATCTTTCCTGTAGATTACCAATCTCGCAATCCATCGGCTCATCGGCCCGGTCAGGAGTACTGACAGGAACGATTCCGTTCTGGCACTTTCCTGGTCACCTTTCGGTCAATCCTCACGACCGCTCGTAAGGCAGCGTATCACTGGCGTCGGCCTCTGGCTCTCTGAAAGCACGTCACACATCTGATCCTGGGTGCAAACATCATTGCAGCAATGTCCTGGAAGGAATCCTGCTCAAGGTCTCTTCCGATCATGCCTATGCCGATCTGTACAGAGGCTGGCTTCCTGCACAACCTCTTCTCGCTCAAAAACACCTGTGTCCTCAGCACAATATTTTCTCGGAAACTGGTCACATTCCAACGTCTCTGTAAGCATATCAGGTCTCTAGTCTCGACGGGAAGCAATGACAGCTCATCAGTGTCTCACACGAACCTCTTGTTCCAACTGTCTCTATCGTCGTCCACTTTGACGTCACGCCAAGCTACTACGCACTGCACTGTTCTCGGCCACGGTCAATCTGAAGTCTCTCGCACGGACTCGAAATCGCATATTCTGTAGCTTCATCATTCTGTAGAGGATGTCAGGCCGAACAGGTCCTCGGGAACACGTCCCAACCATCGGAGGAATACTCATCACTCGTCTGTCCCTGATCAATCTGCAACGCATCTGGGTAAGTTCCTTTATCCGAACATGGTCAACTACCTCGTCGACAATGTCGAACTCTGTCCTGCTGGGTTTGCGCAATACGACCACTCCTGGTCTAGGTCTTCTCGTAACGTACTCCAGAAAGGTCCTGTCGAGGTTCCTTTCTCAAATCTCAATCCTGCCGAAATGCCCGGAAGTCATCATCCAATGCTGAAGCTAAAGCTTATTCCGGAACGGCTGCATACCTATCGCGCTTCTCTCTGGAAGATACATCCATATACCACGCCTCGGGGTGCATATCACATCTCTAATGTCAGCGGAGTGAGACGTCATCTCGTCGAAATCTCGTACGAACTCTTTACTCCACCTTGCTCAATGTCGACTGATTCGGACTTAACTCATCGTGGCTACACGAACTGCGCTCCGACGGCTACGCTCGCATCTGGAGTCTCCCAAGCAGTGTCCCATCACGATATCCGAAAGATGTCGAACCATCCGATCGACTCGTCAGATCCTCATAATCCCCCAAGAGATCACATCATGGGTACAGTTTAATAGTATCGAGTACATGCCACAGCGTCGGTGGTCCAGCCGTAGAAGGGCAAACCCAAGCCTCACTAATGGCGCCGAGGAACCGCCGCAAACCCGAAGGTTCAAAGGCTTTCACACGGTCATTAAGTCGAGTTAGGGTTTCATTCTTCTAGAGAGTCCATAGAATCACCTGCATGTCTTTCCGTATACTTTAAACTTGGAAAATGGGCTCCTGACATTCGATCGTCTCTATCGACTCTCAACGAACCTGCGTGAAGTCGTCTCTAGCTGGAAACAATCTATCTGATGACCTCGCATCGGTAAACAAACGAACCACCTGTCCTAGTCATTCATCCTCAGGTGACTAGCGACTCGCTATCATCTCTCTAAGTATATGCTCACTCTGCAGTAGCTCCAACCATCTGGGCGACATCTCGTCATTTGCAGCAGCAACTGGCTTATTCGCCTGTACGCCGAACAGCGCCTCAATCCTCCAGGAAAGGCAATACATAGGCGGTCATCTCTGAGTCGGTCTGCTCTAGATCTGAGTAAGACTCTCCACACTGGAAATCTTAAACTCATCAGGGCCCGCTCCGGCGCAAAATCGGACGAATCACCTTCGTCTCTCAAATCGGGTAGACTAGCTATCATCTGTCTCATATCTGCCTGAAAGCTACGGCAATCTCAGCTCGTAAGCTTCGGAAGCGACATCCTGTCAATCTCAGCAACAGCTGGTCCATCTGTCTGCACGATAGGCGACATCACAATCTCTGAGGTATGTTGTACATCAACAGTCCTCTCTCAACTGGCAGCTCTAACAATGGCCCGATCATCCGGTGCAAGACCAAGCACTCGCCTCCACTAGAGGTCACAATCACCAACACTAACTCGAGACGTTCCCATGTCACCAGAAAACACAATGGTCGGCCCTCGTACCAAACGAGCTCACACCGGCCGTAACCCTAGCAGCAGCCCAAACTGCCCTCAAACATGGTGACAGGAACCTCAATCGAGTATCAAGGGGAGCACATCAATGGCAAGAAAGGAAACAACAGATCCAAAGTGGATACATGATCATGGGAAGGAACAGCATCAATAAAGGTATGATCATGAAACTAATAGAATCGGGGATCTCAAATGGATGTATAATCCTGGATATAAAGAGGATCACTGATCTCGAAAATATGTACATCCTAAGGTTCCTTAAGCGGAGTGGCGTGTCGTAAGTATGCCGCGGAACATACCAACGGTACGTCACTCTACTTTAGTTACCTATTCCATCAACCAAGGGTCATCCTACACGACGAAAGTTCGGGTCTAATACCCCCTCGACCAAGTCTAAGTTCCGTAAGGTCAAGCCTAAGTTCCGTATATATATAAACGCCCTAGGCTCCACATAGTCAAACTTAGACTCGAACCAAGGTCAACCTAGCGCTCTGATACCAACTTTGTCACGACCCGAAAGAGCACGTGACTGGCCCTTGAACCATATGAAGTCTATAGGACTCCATCTGATCCAAGTAAGCCAAAAGCCCAGAAATCTAAAACCATTTTTAAGAATAAGTAAAGAAACTGGTTTAAAGAAGTGAAGAAAAACATGTTTGAAATCAAGGTTTTTAAATAACTAAGCCGAATATGCATTTTTAAAAACAGTACAATCTTTTCTAAAAATTTCGGCAGAGTTTCTTTTGTAAAACTGGCCCCGAATGGGGTATAACAAGGATAACAATATATGCAATGATAAAGGCATCCCCAAGCGGGAGCTAGCTCTTCGTCAATCGACGGTCACCACCACACATGCAACAATAATATACAACGCCAAGTGGCGAGGATCAAATCCAAAAGAAAGCTCAAAAGCAACAAGAAAACCGCAACACTACTAAGCGCGACTCTATGGTCGAATAACACATCACTAGTCTAGGTCTGAAACAATATACGAGTTTTGGTTGATGGATATTCTAGATACAATGAATAATATAAATACAACGGCGGTTCTGATACAAAAGAACCCACCTATCCAAGCAAATCACCCAAAAGGAAGCAGTGTGCCAGAAATGCCGCTATAGAACTGTACGGCAAACCTGCAAGAACTGGGGCACAACGGGGGTGAGTTGCCAACTCGTGAATAGAAAGATATCTACAAGCAGAGATCGAATGCATGACCCAACCTAGGTCAATACGATCAAATATAAAGAAACCTCAATATGAATAAAGCTGAAGCATGCTAAACTGGCAATGTAATCTCTATACGTGAATGTAGTGCCAAGTGCTCGTGCTAGTGCCTCAGGTAATAGTATGTCATGAATATGAGGTATGAATGCATGAAAGCAGAATACATGTAAATGAAGAAACTGTTTTCATAATTTAGTGAGATTTCCCTTGTATTTTTAGTTGAGGTATCATAATGAAATCAGCATAAAACAGTGCCTAGCATCGGCACAAAACGTAATCCCAATATCTCGATATCTCTGTATCACAGTCTCTGTACCTCGAAATCTCGAAATCCCAATGTCTCAATCATAATATCTAGGGCGCCGTCAGTCCAGACCGGCCCCTACCATCCATCTCAAGACCACGACGGTATCCTCCGGATATCCGACGCGTCGGGTAAAATCACCGGTAGGTAGTGCTCCCCTGCCAGGCTCACATCGTCATCACCACGCGCTTCTTGCCCCGGGGTACCTTACCGGGTCCACCATGTACCCGAAACGGTTCATCCGTCTCCTCGAATCGGGTTTCCAAATCCATCAGCAAACTCATGGTGGACGACTCATACATCATGGGAAAACCGCACTTTTTATTTTAAAGAGAGAAAAGAAGTTTATATAAGTTTTGCGGTTTTCCCCCAAATCCAGAAAATCTCATGGAAATCCGAATCCAATCCTCAATAGCATGTAAACAGTGCATACAGGCATAAAAATCCATGAATAATAACATGCATGATGTAACAACTAATAATTAAAATGTCTAATCTAGCATATAATGCAAGTACACTAATATCATGTCTAAATTATTAGCTAACAACCTATGTCGATGCAATAATATTTTCTAAAGTGTACGTGACATGGCAATTAACGATGAAGATGTGTGTGAGCCGGCAAGTAAGTGTACGTGGTACATACGCATCATCGGTAATGGTGCTGGTGTCCTAACAGCATAACATCAATAATGGAGTATGAAACATAATATAAGCATGCGATGCGATGCGAACCACAATAATGAGCGGAAGCTGAATACTAGACGCAACTATAACTAATCTGTATTAATCTAAAATAACCTCTACAATTGGTGCCTTTTGAAATAACACGAATCATGGGGTTTTGAAAATAGGGGCTACGGTGTTTTTATGAAAAGATACGTCTTTTGAAATATCCGTAGGATCCTTTGGGCTGTCTTTTAAAATACCCACGATTCGTTAGTTTTTGAAATAGGTAGGAGTCTAATCTAATCTAACAACCATCCTAAACTATACGGCTGAACTAACAAGTAGAGCTACGGGTGAGGAAACCGCCTAACATCTGAGTCGATACATATACATACATGTATATATATTAGTCGGTGATCCCGCCTCAATAATATCATATCCGATACCCTATCTATAATCAGACATCCCAAGTCAAGAGTGCGGATCAATCATCAAAATATAGCTTGTACGTAAATCCGTCGTACGGCATCCCAAATCTGGGTACGGGTCAATATCACATTCATCATACTATTTATCTGGTATCCTCTTTATCAAATGTCATGATCGGGGTACTGATCTACGTCTAGTACAATATTGATACCCTCTATGTATGCATGCAGGTGTAAGAATCACTACGTCAAAAGACCCGTTAAAATATCGTGTCGTATCTCAATACGAACCAAATCACATCACCGATCTCCTGGCCTCAAGCCCAATCTCATCGACTCATCTCAAATCCCAAATACTATCCTCAAATCCAGTATATAAACACATAGTCCCATACCCATGTGTAGATATACGCACCATCATATGCACTCTAATAAATGAAAGAATGAATGCAAGTATGTGTGTAAATGTATGTGTGAGTGCAACCACTACTCTAGGGTTCGCACTAAACTAAACCAATATATTCTTATCATCAAAATATCATTATTACCATCAATAACCCTAAACAACACATAAAAAATATTCGTGTGTATACGTATTCGTATACATCACCACGGACTGCGGGGGTGCTATACGCCATCCACCCGACTTCTCCCCACAGATATAAATCTACTCACATTGCTTCTCGTGTGCCAAAGCCGATGTCGCTATCTTCACCTCCTTTGCCTCAACATCACGCGGGGTACCTACAAGTATATCACAATGCTAAAGCACATGAAAATCACATCGGAAACCAAAATAGCACACGCTACCCGCATAGGTAAAAACCTATCGACTCGCATGTAAACACAATCAAAATCCACTTGTCGTTGACGTCCAAACGCCACCCGACAGGAATGAATCACCAAATACCAAAATCCATGCTAAAACAAGTCCCAAATTATACACCAACATAGGAAAATCAACCCAGATTTCACCCTAGATGGAATCAGTCAAAACTAGATATACTCAGGGTCAAAACTAGAGGAAATGGGGGCATGCACAGAAAACGAAGCAATTCCTTAAAATACCTTATTTTAGAATTTTCCATAATTTTTCCCCATTTATCTGTATTTAATTATACCAGAATATTAAAATATTCATTAAAATAATATTAAATTATAAAATTTCCCAAAAATCATATTTTATTATTTTGAAGACGTTACAATTTCCCAATAATATTAGATTTCACCCTAGATGGACCGCATACATCGCTGTGTATGAGTCCTAAGAGCTCGCTCGCTCTTACTCCTTGTCCAGTAAATGGAGTCTTTGTCATGTTTCCTTTGAGAAAAGATTGACAAGTGTCATAAGTTTGATATTCGAACGAGTCCAAATATCCTTCTTTATGCAACTTAGTCAACCTTCTCTCATTGATGTGACCCAGTCTACAATGCCATAAGAAAGCTATATTTAAATCTGGAGACTTTCTTTTTAGTGTGTTCTGGACATTGAAAATTTGGAGTTGGTTTAAAACATATATACCGTTATTTAGTGTACCGGACCCAATCAAACCATGATTAAGGTGGATGTTGACAACATCTCTTACAAACGTGAAATCATAACCTTTATTTGATAACAAGGAAACTGATATGATATTACACGTTAAGCTTGGTACAAAATAACAGTTATGTAAAACCAAAATGTGTCCACTCGTCAATCCTAGGTGATAATCCCCGACGGACGCAGCTCCCACGCTAGCTCCGTTAGCAACCTTTAGGGTCATATCACCTTCCTTCAGCACTCTACGGTTTCTCAGTGCCTGCAATGAATTGCAAATATGAGATCCTGATCCGGTATCCAATACCCAGGAAGTAGAGTTGATCGACAGACAATTCTCAATTACAAACACACCTGAAGTCGAAGCCACAGCTTGCTTCGGTTCCTGGTTCTTGGCGTTCCACGCCTTGCAATCCTTCTTCCAGTGCCCTTTCCTGTGACAATGGAAGCACTCATCCTGGCCAACTACTGGTACTGCAAACTTTTTCTTTCCCTTCCCTCCCACCTTACTTACACCTCCTCTAGGTCTGGGTGCGGCCTTCTTCTTCCTTCCTTTGGCCCTAGCCTTGGACCCGGAAGAAGATGCACCGCCAACAAACATAGCGGGTGTTTCCATTGCTTTCTGCAAGGTGCCCTCTGCACTCCTTAACATGTTCAGGAGTTCCGGAAGTTCAACTTCTTTTCTTTGAATGTTGAAGTTCAGGATAAACTGGGCGTAGGTGGAAGGAAGGGACTGGAGAATAAGGTCTGTATAGAGCTCATTATCCAAAGTCGTCCCAAGGTCTGCGAGCTCTTCTATATAGCCGATCATCTTTAGGACATGTTCTCCTACCGATGACCCGACAGCCAACCTCGCTCGAAACAAGTTCTTAGAGGTCTCGTATCTTGCTATACGAGATTGCTCTCCATAAAGTTCCTTTGTATGGAGAAATATGCCATCAAGGTCCATATCCTCGTGCCTCCTCTGATGTTCATTGTTCATCGAGGCAAGCACGATGCACTTGGCTTTCGCGCAATCTAAATCCCAGGTTTTGCGGATTTTCTTATCCGCATTACTGGATTTGGGACCAGGGACAGCAGGTGCCGTAGCGGTGAGGACGTACCCCAATTTGTCATAGGTCAAAGCCATTTTGACATTCCGCAGCCAATCTTTATAGTTTGGCCCTGTCAGTATATTTTTCTCTAAAATTAACTTAAGTCCAGTCATTCTCAGGGTCGCTGCAATTAGGATAGAGAGAAGAAAACTCTTTAGCATGATGCTCTTGCAAGTTTAGAGTGGTTTTTAGTTTATCTAAACTGGATGGCTCCCACTGTTTCTCGAATCCTTCCTCAAACCATAAAAGAAGAATTAGCCAGGACTATTCTTACTGTACAATACTTGCTTAACCGTTCAGCCAGGCCAGTGTCGATACTTCGAGGGAGGTTTTCCAACGCTTTCGCGAAGTTCCTTAATTAAATAACCTCTTTTCTCTGGGGGCGTAACCCCGCTGACACTTTTATGGACACCTACTTGGTTTATAGCATTGATCGTTAAGTGACGAATATCCTGATAAGTAGCATATACTCACAGTAGGATCGGGATCCAAATATCATCGTATGATAATGTTGAAGGAATCCTACCAACATTCATCAAACTCCAAATGGTATGCATCTCTTTGCAAATTTCAGTTTCTTTAGAAATTCCCGATATAAGTTTTTGCCCCATGCTCTTATGACCTTGACGTATGCCAACAAATCATAAGTCACATGTCAAGTTCTGCCCATCATTATCTTGTTAATTTGAACCCACCCGTATATACCCTTGACGTAAGCCAACAAGGTAATGCGACTGTCCCAAACCAACACATCTATCTATGCAACAAATGAATACCCCAGCAGCTACCAAACACTATGCCTTGACGTAAGCCAACAAGCATAGCTTGAATACTACTGACCATCCATAAGAAATGACGGAGGGCTACGACTGGTTTTGGCGAAACCGTGAACGTAGTGAACTTGATATAACCGAAGGAACCTGATAGCTTTTAAAAGGAGTGGTTAAGTCTCCGCATTTAAAAATATCTGTTTTTAAAATTAACCGAGTGGTTTCTTTTAAATTGTCCCAACGATTAAAACTTTGGTTTATTTTCTTTGCATTATAGATAATGCGTCCCATCATTAACCTATCATTGCAGAAAACAACGAAAATACAACGTCCTCATATGCCATCCGCATTCGCCACGGGGTCCCGTCATTACCCGTTAGGTTACTTAACTAATGACAGAGCGGGGGCTGGGCTAGCGCGGGTGTAAAACATAAGTGACGTCTAAATAGCTATCATATATATAGATATTTTACATTCGTCTGACGCAATGATATTCATTCCAGATCACAGATGAATTTAATTGGATTTGCAAGCAATCCGTGTTTGTTTTGAGCCTGCAACAAAATACGGATTACACAGTTGTGATGAATAGCCATTACCCCACCCACGACCCCTACGGGTGCGGCAAACTACCCGCCCGGCAGTTTGTGCACCCCACCTTGGGTCTGTCCTAGGAGCAAAAACAGTAAAATGAAATAATACAACGGTGGCTACAACCGCAACCTGGATATGCCCCGCAAAATAATATTACAACAAATTACATTTACATCAAATGAATTAAATGATAACCCATCACATAACCCCGGCTATACATCACAACAGTCCAACACAGTTCATATGCACAAACAGATAAAATCCATTTCAGAAATGTGCAACCCCCTGCCAACTGACATACTAGCAGTTAGGGGAGGTTTACGAACACATTATACAATCACAGATATAATCCAACAAGCAAATACTGTATAATTTCGATCGATTAAACACTTTTAATTTTGCTCCAATACTGCTCTGCAAATCTGAAACCTGAGCAAAAATAAAAAATTCCAGAAAATACCAAATACCCTATAGAAGCAACACAGGAAAATTGGGTTTCTGAATCGCCAACTCGGCGGCGGAAGCGCGGTGGATCAGTGGGATCCCACCGCGGTTCCGCGCCGCTTTAGGTGATTCAGGGGCCCAATTTTCTTGGGTGTTCTTCTACTGTCCTTTCAAGCTTTCTGAACATCCCTGAAAAAATTTTGGACTTCATTTAAAAATCGACAGAAACTGAAGTTTTCGGGCTTTTCCGGTTTTGTTTTTTCCGTTCGAAATTCATACAAATTTGCAAGTAAGTTAATTATTGTTTAGCGAGGCTCTGATACCACTGTAAGTCGATGTACAACACCCCAATACTTGTGGGGAGGCGGAATTTTCAAAAACGAACTTGTTTAGTGAACAAACATCGACTAACCGCTTGAATCGAAGCTAAACGATAACTAACTTAAAACATAGAGTTTCTATGCTACTATGTTTAGGGATTATACCTAACGAATCGTGTCCTTCGTCTTTGCGAACTCCACCTCCTCCTCGGCCTTCTCGAAGTAGTAGACGATCCACCCGAGAGCTTTACTCCAAGCTTAGCCTCTAAACTTGAGGCAACTAAACTTCTCTAAGTGCTAATCAAAGAAGCTAGGTGAAATATAGAGAGGGTTATGGATTAAGTAGTCTAACTAATCCTTGTACTCAACACATGAGAGGGGAGGATTAGGGTTTGAAGAGGGAGAGCTTGAGGAGAGAGAAGGTGAGGATAATAATAAAGTGAGAATAATGAGTTATGATAATATATATCAAGCATTTCTTTTATCATGAAAAGAATAAGAAATGAATTTAGCAACCATGCTTGATAATATCTAGTGATGATTCACTCCATGAGTTATTAAGCATTTATCATGCATTAATGACATGGATGAATCATCCATATGACTCACTAATCACATTCATTGCATATGCCACCTAAACCTCCTTAGTCACCACCTTCTAGAAGCTTCTCGCGCAATTACGAGAACGCCCCACCTTTCCGCAAAAATACGGAAAAACTTTAGACTGTAAAAATCCAATAACCGGATACCAGTAACTGGCTTAAACCAAAGCCGACTGGTAAAAACTGTCCGAAAGTCGTACGCGCGTAAACGCACGTATGCGTCCGAACCCTTGTCGTAAAACCATACGACCTCTATATCGTTTCGCCTAGAGTAGGGAAACTCTCTGTGTGGGACTTTAGAGACTCGACTACTACGCTGGCAGTGGGTTTAACCACAGACCGCAAGCGGCACTAGCTGTACGTAACGGTCCCCAGGTAGATGTCGATAAGAAGGCCGATGAGGAAACCCATCCGAACTCCTACTGAGTCTGATGTGACAATCTCCATACAGTCCGGTCCGTTCGTCCAAGACTATCGCATATCGGGCCTAGGGGGCGGCAAGCGTCAGTCCCCTAATAGCGGTATAAGTCGTGTCGGTGGGAAGCCCATTACACCCTGAGAAACTACTGGAACCTACCAGCAAATCTCGCTTGCCCTGGCTAGGGACTTTACGTAATGGCTCTCTGACACAGCGCGATATCAACTCCCAATACCGGGAGAGACGAATCCTGTCTAACCGCCACTGCCTCCAAGTGCTCGGGACTGCACCCAACTGCTACCTGTTAGCACGACTCCTTTGAGCCGTGGTAGGGTAGCAATCTAAGAACAGTGGGACACACTCGAGGCGAAGTAGCAGTGTCAAGTCTGCGGACTTTGCTGTACTCATGTCACCTGGGAACTGTTCACTGACGACTGATATAAAACCAACCAACAGTTCCCTGTGAGTCCTGTCCGGTGTACCCGTAACCTAACGAGCACCTGTATACTATCTCCAGTTCGACGTACTGACGGCTGTGGGACAGACCATCTCCCCAACTGGGATGAGAAGCGTACACACTAGTCTACTCCGGAGTATCGATGCTCTGTCTCGATAATCCAACGACTAGGGACCTGAATAAGGATGTGCTTGTAGACTACCCAGCCCCCACTAGTGTGACTGCCATCACAACGCTGGTAGTCAAGCAAGATCCTAAGAGCTCTATCAATATGTATACTCACATATTAAGATAGAAAAAACCAAGTAGCATACTACCATGTTTAGCAAGACTGTTATATACATGTGAATATCCCAAGCTTCCATTAAGTATTATACAAACTAGTATGATACAGTAATGGCCTTCTAGGGCATAAACACTAACACTCAGACAATCGAAAAGCTAGTATTTTAAAAAGGTTAGGTCAACTTGGTCACTGAGTCATAGTCTAGGGTCGGTCAAAGGTCGCTGCCAAAGAGAGAGAGAAAAGAAACACTCTGCGTGCACTCTAACCTAGATCAGAATGGTTATCACTTTATCTAATCACGGAACCTTCCACTGTACCGTCAAATTCTCCACCAAACCTGAAAGAAGAATTAGTGGGATCACCCGAAGAGTAAAGCAACTCATCAGTGGGAATTGGGATCCAACTCTCATCGCATGATAACGTGAAGAAATCCACTCACGTTATCACACTCCAGAAGGTATGCGCATGCCTGGCAAGTTTCAGTTTCTTTAGAAACTCCTGATATGGATTTTTGCCCCATGCTCTTATGACCTTGACGTTGGCCAAAATGCCATAAGTCACATGTCAAGTTCTACCCATCATTATCTTGTTAATTTGAACCCACCCGTACATACCCCTGACGTTGGCCAAATGGCAGAACGACTGTCCCAAACTAACTCATCTATCTATGCAACGGATGAATACCCAGCAGCTACCAAACACTATGCCTTGGCGTTGGTCAAAATACATAACTTGAATACTACTGAATACCCAACTGAAATGACGGAGGGTTACGGCTGGTTTTTGGCGAAAAACCTTTAACGTAATGAACTTGATATTGCTGAAGGAACCTGATAGCTTTTTACAAATATAGTGGCGAAAACCTTTGCTAAAGAGGTCACTCCCGGTGAAGGGATCTCGGCTTTTTTCTCATTAAATGAGGTGCAGGATATTCCAACTGAATACCGCGATGTAAAGCGACAAGTAATCGACTATAGTGAAGTTATTACCCTGACGCAAACTTCTGTCCAAGGGGTCACTCCCGATGAAGGGATCTCGGCCCTTGCCTCGTCGAATGAGGTGCATGATATTCCAACTGAATACCACTGTGGAAAACAAAAGAAAACGTCCTTGTAATAACACTTTTTGAAAACTGTTCCAACAACGTCAAACATGTTTGTTTTTTCTTTGCATTGATCAGAATCAACGCAGTCTTATCAATTAATCATACTAGAAAAGAACGAAAATAAAATGTACGTATATGCCATCCGCATTCGACACTGGGTCCCGTCATCACCCGTTAGGTTACTTAACTAACGACAGAGCGGGGACTGGACTAGCACGGGTGTAAAACATATACAACATCTACTAGTATATATACCAATATACAATAATCGCTCCAGGCGTGATAAATGCAACATTACAGAAAAGTAATAAGCATCACAGAACAATACAGATAATCTGGGATCCCCAGGTTTCACAGAGCCGCAACTGAAACCCGACATTCCCCTGGTCGTGTGGATAGCCTGTGCAATGAAACCTAGACCCCTACGAGTGCGGCAAGTTACCCGCCAAAACCTGAAGCGATGCAGCTCCCTACAGCAAAGTGAATGGACCACCCAGCACTTCACGGAATCCGGTAACTTAGGCACTCCATCTTGGGTCAACCTGTACACCCTACGAGTGCGGCGAATAGTCTGCCAATTCGAGTGAGGCCCCCTGCCTCTTAAAGCCCTGAAATGCGGACCCGTTGCCCTCCAGAACCCGACTATCCGTGCACTCCGTCACGGGGTAAACCTAGTACAGAAATGAAAATATATACAACGGGTACATCGAACTCAACCCGGTCGTGCCCCAAAAGAATAATATACAAACAGGCAGCGACGGCAGTCCACATGTTGGACGCTCTCCCCGCAATATCAAATATACAAACAAATCTAAACTGCACACCATTTCACACAGCTATCCACCACGACAAATCCGCAACATCACAGCACAACACAGAACATCAACGTGAATGTCACGTTCGCAAACCCGTCTAAAAGAGCTATAGTAATTAGACACGATTTACCGATCGAATAACATTCACGGTCGGAGATATAATGTAAGTACTGTAAACTAACACATTTAAAATTCCGATTGACAAAACTTCCCGAAGTGGGCCCCAAGTAAAACTCCAGTACTCAAACAAAATCTGGGCCCAAACAAAATATTCCAGAAACCATAATTCCACATGAAAGACACCCAAAAGAAAAGTGGTGCACTGAAGCCTCAAAACGGCGGCGGAACCGCGGCCAATATAAGGCTTGTGCGGAGGTTCTGCGGCGGTATTGAAGGTTCAGTCGACCAAATTTTTTCCAGAGTCTTAGAAAAGCCTGCTCGATTTATTGACATACTCAAAATAATTTTTAGACGTCAAAAAAATTCGACAGAAACTTTAATTTTGGAATCGCGTTTTTGGAAATTTCGTTCGATCGATCTTTTAAACATGTTAGAACAAGCTAGTAAAGGTTAATGGCGTGGCTCTAATACCATGTAAGTCTACGGTAGCGTCCCGGCCAATATTCTGAGGCCAAACGCGGAACAAAAACTTTTACAACTGGCGATATCGCATACTATAACCGGGATCTTGCCATTAACGCTAAACTAAAAAACTGTAAAGAGGTAGAAAAGCTATACCGATCGATCCGTGTCCTTCGGTCTTTAGCCATCATCCCACGCTCCTCGCTGCGACTCCGATCTTCTCTATGAGGTGGCACCACGTCTTCGATTATTTATACGGGCTCCACCTTTATACCAAGGCAACTCGGACATCAAGTCCACTAAAAGAGATGACCAAGATGAAGTAGAGAAAAAGTAGAATACTTCGTCTCATTACACTCTTTCGTTCTCATCACATGAGAGGGTAAGAGTGGAGGTTGAAGAAGATGCTAAGGTTTGGAGAGTGTGAGCTCAAGAAAACTCTAGTGAGCAAAAATAACCAAGCACCAAAAATTGTGATGGCTGTCCAAATATTTTGTGTGTGATATATATAAGGTTTTATTTTGGAGAAACAAAGAAAATATCATCCCAAAATATCTCCAACTCAACCCTAAAATATCTCACCTAAAACAAACATCATTAATTCTTTAATGACTCACTAGATGACTCATTACATGAGTCATTAGTGAACATTCTAGAATTAATGAGTCACACCAACGAGTCACACTTTCCAAAGACCATTTAATCATTTAAACTAAAATGATTAACCAAAAAGAAATGTATCTTCTAAAGTATTCTCGTAACGGATTACGAGAATACCCATCACCTGTATATACATACCTGTATCCGTATTCCAACCGAATACGAATACGATGAGACTAAAATATTCTGACTCAATATAATATTTGGATCCGACTTAAACCAAAGTCCACCAGTATTATCTGTCCGAAATATGACACGTGCACAAATGCACGTGCATATTCGAACCCTGCCATAAAACCATACGGCCTCTACAACGTTTCGCCCGAATTTGGGAAACTATCTGTGGGGGATGTAAGGTGTTTTTCGTCACCCCATTGAGATAGGAATACGCGCGCGCTTGTCAGGCATACTACAGATTTCCCCTGCCTAGGGTAGGCGGGGGGTTTATTGATTGTGGGGATCCGAATCTCCGGCAGCCGCGGACTAAGCTGCCGTTAATTACCCCTCGCCTTTGGGGCGAGAGAACCTCCGATTAACGAGTTAAACTGGTCATGCGAACTCAATGTGCGGTGTGCATGTGTTGTGTTTTAAAAGGGGGTTTTGGATATATCGGGAGCCACACAGAGTTTTTACGGGGGTCCCGCTACCCGGATAGCGGGCTGGGGGTCAAGGGGGCTAGCAGCCCCTTGCGGGGTGCGGGGCAGCGCCCCGTTAGAATTTTTTTTCTAACAGGGACAGTGTCGTGGAGTATGTGTGTGTGTAAATATGTATACATATGTATATATATATGTATGTACATAAAAAGAGGGGCAAAAGGCATCCAAAGGATGCTTGGGGCCAGCTCCTTGAGCGCTGTGCGCTTGAGCGCAGTGCGCCTGAGCGCAAGCGCGCCACGTGTCGGCACGTGGGCGCTTTGCGCTCGAGCGCAGTGCGCCTGAGCGCAAGCGCGCCACGTGTCGGCACGTGGGCGCTTTGCGCTCGAGCGCAGTGCGCCTGAGCGCAGCGCGCCACGTGTCGGCACGTGGGCGCTTTGCGCTCGAGCGCAGTGCGCCTGAGCTCAAGCGCGCCACGTGTCGGCACGTGGGCGCTTTGCGCTCGAGAGCAGTGCGCCTGAGCGCAAGCGCGCCACGTGTCGGCACGTAGGCGCTTTGCGCTCGAGCGCTGGGCGCTGGCGAGACAAAGGGGCTTTTAGTCCCAGAACCAGAAGCTATGCTTCAGAAAGGAAATATTTATTATATATATATATATATGTAAATATATGAAGTTAAACTCCTAAAATGTTTTGGTTGATGAAAGGGGTTCTTCCTCTTCCTCCTCTGCTGGCTGGATCTTGATGATTAAGAGATGTAAGATCTAAAAATCTCTCCTTTCTGAGATCTGATGGTAGATCCAAGTTCCCCTTTGTGGGTTTTGTGGTGGAAGACTTCTTAGTTTTTGAAAAGAAAAAGTAAAACTCTTGATTTAATTCAAAAGAAATGAGAAGGTTTAGAACCTTGGAGAAGGAGCAGGAGGCACAAAAAGATCTCAGATCTAAAATTTTGTGGAGAGAATGAAAAAGTCTTTTTTTATCATCATCATGTTGCCTTTTATAGGCTTACATATTTACATATAGCCCCTTGGGCTTTACAAAATGGCATTTTGCCCATCCCATGGCTCATGTGCCATTTCATTTTTGCACATAAGCCATGGGCTTACAAAATATTGGCTTTATGCCTATTTTGCATACATTCATGTATAAAAAATTACATAAAAAATTATTTATTACATGAATTTTTTGTTGGCATGGCGGAAGGCCGGACGCTTCATGTTCGGGCTCGACCTGGGCATTGGCCCACTTGTTTGGGCTTGGGCCCACCTGGCTTGGGGATGACCTTGATTTTGACTTGGTCAACCGGGGTGCAAATTTTGACTTCAACAAAGTGCCCCCCATCAATAAATGCACACTGCATATGTGAGTCGTGTGCATGAAATTGATGGATCTTCTTTCATGTGGAGGCGACTTGCCTTGGTTCCGACTTTTTGGGATGCACTGCCCTTTTTACGACGTGGACGGTCGACCCTTGATGCGTCTCCGAGATGGAGTGTCCGTGGTAGACGTTTCCTGGCCCGGAGTGATCTGGTTCCTGCTTTGTAGGAAGCCTGCACTGCCCTTTTTGCGACATGGGCGGTCGACGCTCTGATCCGAAGGGATTTGGTAGACGTGTCCCCGGCACGGAGTGTCACTGGTCGACGTTTCCCCGAGGCGGAGTGTCTGTTGTCGATGTGCCCCCGGCACGGAGTGTTTGCTTGACGTTTCCCCGAGGCGGAGTATCAGCTGGTTGACTTTTCCCCGGCGCGGAGTGTCGCTGGTAGACGTTTCCCCGAGACGGAGTGCCTGTTGTAGGGTGTATCCCCGATACGGAGTGCCTGTTGTAGGGCGTATCCCCGATACGGAGTGCCTGTTGTAGGGCGTATCTCCGAGACGGAGTGCCTGTGGTAGGACGTTTCACCGATACGGAGTGCCTGTGGTAGGACGTTTCCCCGATACGGAGTGCCTGTTGTAGGGCGTTTCTCCGAGACGGAGTTCCTGTTGTAGGACGTATCCCCGAGACGGAGTGCCTGTGGTAGGACGTATCCCCAAGACGGAGTGCCTGTGGTAGGACGTATCCCCGAGACGGAGTGCCTGTGGTAGGACGTTTCCCCGAGACGGAGTGCTTGTGGTAGGACGTATCCCCGAGACGGAGTGCCTGTGGTAGGACGTTTCCCCAAGACGGAGTGCCTGTGGTAGGACGTTTCCCCGAGACGGAGTTCCTGTGGTAGGACCTATTCCCGAGACGGAGTGCCTGTGGTAGGATGTTTCCCCGAGACGGAGTGCCTGTTGTAGGACGTATCCCCGAGACGGAGTGCCTGTGGTAGGACGTTTCCCCGAGACGGAGTGCCTGTGGTAGGACGTTTCCCCGAGACGGAGTGCCTGTTGTAGGACGTATCCCCGAGACGGAGTGCCTGTTGTAGGACGTATCCCCGAGACGGAGTGCCTGTGGTAGGACGTTTCCCCGAGACGGAGTGCTTGTAGTAGGATGTATCCCCGAGACGGAGTGCCTGTGGTAGGAAGTTTCCCTGAGACGGAGTGCCTGTGGTAGGACGTTTCCCCGAGACGGAGTGCCTATTGTAGGACGTATCCCCGAGACTGAGTGCCTGTGGTAGGACGTATCCCCGAGACGGAGTGCCTGTGGTAGGACGTTTCCCCGAGACGGAGTGCCTGTGGTAGGACCTATCCCCGAGACGGAGTTCCTGTGGTAGGACGTTTCCCCGAGACGGAGTGCCTGTTGTAGGACGTATCCCCGAGACAGAGTGCCTGTGGTAGGACGTTTCCCCGAGACGGAGTGCCTGTGGTAGGACGTATCCCCGAGACGGGGTGCCTGTTGTAGGACGTATCCCCGAGACGGAGTTCCTGTGGTAGGACGTATCCCCGAGACGGAGTGCCTGTGGTAGGACGTTTCCCCGAGACGGAGTGCCTGTGGTAGGACGTTTCCCCGAGACGGAGTGCCTGTGGTAGGACGTTTTCCCGAGACGGAGTGCCTGTTGTAGGACGTATCCCCGAAACGGAGTGTCTGTGTTTGACGTTTCCCCGGTACGGAGTGTCGCTGATTTGACGCAGAGGTTGATGTTGGAATTGGTTGGTTTGATTTGTTTGATTTGAGTTAACATCAGCATCGCTATACTGGAATATGGTACCAGGAGCGAATCATCATCTGTCTTTGAGAGGATTTGGGCATTGGGGTTTTTGTTTGGCATCTGCATTGCTGCACTGGAATAATGCCAGGAGAAACTCATCATTTGCCTCGGGAGGATTTGGATTTGGTTTTTTGTTTGGCATCTGCATTGCTGCACTGGAATAATGCCAGGAGCAACTCATCATTTGCCCCGGGAGGATTTGGATTTGGAATTTGGTTGGCGTCTGCATCGCTGCACTGGAATATTGTACCAGGAGCGACTCATCATTCGCCACTTGGGGATTGGGGAGCGATGGCTTAGGAGACAGGTTTAGATCCCTATCACCTAAGGCTTTTCAATTTTATGGGCCGTGAGGGTCCCATAAAAGCATTTTCTCCCTACGAGTCGTAAGGATCCCGTAGGTGTATTTTCTCCTTAGGAGTCGTGGGGACCCCTAAGTGTGTTGCTCCTTTGTGAGTCGTAGGGATCTCACGCGGGAATTTTCTCCTCACAAAGTCGAGAGGACTTTGCGAGTGCATTTCATTTCTTTTTTTTTTACGAGTTTGCACCTTTCCGGGTTTTCACAAACTCGCTGGCAGTCCTGCTGTTTTTACTCATGGAGCCCTTTCGGGTTTTCATCCGTGCCCATTTTGCTTGTGGACATACCGTTCTTCTTCTTCTTTTTTTTTTCTTTTTTTTGGAGAGATCGGGATTTTTTTACGCCCGTGGATTGTATACGGTTTTGGAGGATGTATGATCCAGACCGTAGGGCCGGAAAAATTTCAGGACTTTGTTGGCGTCTGCATCGCTGCACTGGAATGTAGTACCAGGAGCGACTCATCATTCGCCGTTGGGGTATGTGATTTGGAATTTGGTTGGCGTCTGCATCGCTACACTGGAATATGGTACCAGGAGCGACTCATCATTCGCCACTTTGGGATTTGGTTGGCGTCTGCATCGCTGCACTGGAATATGGTACCAGGATCGACTCATCATTCGCCACTTAGGGATTGGGGAGCGATGTCTTAGGAGACATGTTTAGATCCCTATCGTCTAAGGCTTTTCAATTTTATGGGCCGTGAGGGTCCCATAAAAGCATTTTCTCCCTACGGGTCGTAAGGATCCCGTAGGTGTATTTTCCCTTTAGGAGTCGTGAGGACTCCTAAGTGTGTTTTTCCTTCGTGAGTCGTAAGGATCCAACAAAGGTTTGTTCTCCTCATGTATCGTGAGGACACATGAGTGGGTCTTCTCAATGGAGCATAATTCCAAAGGTGGAGACCAGCCGCGTAGCTGGTGATTGCGGTGGGGTATGAGGGTGATGAGAATTATTTGAGCCCGTGGATTGTATACGGCAGTCAATTTGGGGACTAGCCGTAGGGCCGGAAGAATTTTGGAAAATTGGATTTTGGTTTGCGTCTGCATTGCTGCACTGGAATAATGCCAGGAGTAACTCATCATCCGCCCTTGTTTTTTTTTTTGTTTTTTTTAATTATTTTACCGCGATTGCTCTATCATTTCAGCTTTTCTTATCCCGAAGGTCGCGATTGCCCTATCATTTCGGCTTTTATTCACGGTTGCCCAATCATTTCGGCTTTATTTTACTCGCTGATTTTTATTGCGAGTTGCCGCATCATTTTGGCTTTTTATTTATTTTTTATTTATTTGCACATTCATTTTTTTTATTTACATTTTTACAATTTTTTTTTACATTCCCAGTTTAACGACTTAGAGGTCGACTGTTCCCAGTTTAATGACGTGGTGGTCAATTGTTCCCAGTTTTAATGACGTGGCGGTCAATCGTTCCCAGTTTAATGACGTGGCGGTCGATTGTTCCCAGTTTAATGACGTGGCGGTCGATTGTTCCCAGTTTAACGACGTAGTGGTCATCTGTTTCCAGTTTAAAGACTTAGAGGTCATCTGTTTCCAGTTTAACGACTTGCTGGTCATCTGTTTCCAGTTTAGAGACTTAGAGGTCTACTGTTTCCAGTTTAACGACTTAGAGGTCATCTGTTTCCAGTTTAAAGATTTAGAGGTCTGTTGTTTCCAGTTTAACGACTTAAAGGTCATCTGTTTCTAGTTTAACGACGTAGTGGTCATCTGTTTCCAGTTTAAAGACTTAGAGGTCATCTGTTTCCAGTTTAACGACTTGCTGGTCATCTGTTTCCAGTTTAGAGACTTAGAGGTCTACTGTTTCCAGTTTAACGACTTAGAGGTCATCTGTTTCCAGTTTAACGACTTGGAGGTCATCTGTTTCCAGTTTAAAGACTTAGAGGTATGTTGTTTCCAGTTTAACGACTTAAAGGTCATCTGTTTCCAGTTTAACGACGTAGTGGTCATCTGTTTCCAGTTTAAAGACTTAGTGGTCATGCTGTTTCCAGTTTAACGACTTAGAGGTCATCTGTTTCCAGTTTAAAGACTTAGTGGTCATCTGTTTCCAGTTTAACGACGTAGAGGTCGTCTGTTTCCAGTTTAACGACGTAGTGGTCATCTGTTTCCAGTTTAAAGACATAGTGGTCATGCTGTTTCCAGTTTAACGACTTAGAGATCATCTGTTTCTAGTTTAAAGACTTAGTGGTCATCTGTTTCCAGTTTAACGACGTAGAAGTCATCTGTTTCCAGTTTAACGACTTGGAGGTCATCTGTTTCCAGTTTAACGACTTGGTGGTCATCTGTTTCCATTTTAGAGACTTAGAAGTTTACTGTTTCTAGTTTAACGACTTAGAGGTCATGTGACGAGGAGCTTAGAGAAGATACCTGATTGAGTAGCTGTAAGGGGCACCGCTGGAGTTTGCCCGAGATGCCTTGTTACTTTGTCAGTGTTGATGGCCTTGCCCCCAGCTGGGGCCAAGAAAAATTGTTCAAATACCGACTTGCATCGAATATGGCAATTGGAAATTGTTAACCCTGCAAATAGAAACATTATTTCAGTATAGGTAATCGATATGTATATTAATTGAGTTCGCATGAACATTTAACCCGAAATATGGGAGGAGAGATGGTCCCACCAGGCGTGCCAGAATCTGTAGGGTGTTTTTCGTCACCCCATTGGGATGGGAATACGCGCGCTTGTCAGGCGTACTACAGATTCCTCCTTCCTAGGGTAGGTGGGGGGTTTATTGATTGTGGGGATCCGAATCTCCGGCAGCCGCGGACTAAGCTGCCGTTAATTACCCCTCGCCTTTGGAGCGAGAGAACCTCCGATTAACGAGTTAAACTGGTCATGCGAATTCAATGTGCGGTGTGCGTGTATTGTGTTTTAAAATGGGGGTTTTGGATATATCGGGAGCCACGCAGAGTTTTTACGGGGGTCCCGCTACCCGGATAGCGGGCTGAGGGTTAAGGGGGCGAGCAGCCCCCTTACGGGGTGCGGGGCAGCGCCCCGTTAGAATTTTTTTCTAACAGGGACAGTGTCGTGGAGTATGTGTGTGTGTAAATATGTATACATATGTATATATATATGTATGTACATAAAAAGAAGGGGGAAAGGCATCCAAAGGATGCGTGGGGCCAGCGCCTTGAGCGCTGTGCGCTTGAGCGCAAGCGCGCCACGTGTCGGCACGTGGGCGCTTTGCGCTCGAGCGCAGTGCGCCTGAGCGCAAACGCGCCACGTGTCGGCACGTGGGCGCTTTGCGCTCGAGTGCAGTGCGCCTGAGCATAATTGTGCCACGTGTCGGCACGTGGGCGCTTTGCGCTCGAGCGCAGTGCGCTCGAGCGCAGCGCGCCACGTGTCGGCATATGGGCGCTTTGCGCTCCAGCGCTGTGCGCCTGAGCGCAAGCGCGCCACGTGTCGGCACGTGGGCGCTTTGCGCTCGAGCGCTGGGCGCTGGCGAGACAAAGGGGCTTTTAGTCCCAGAACCAGAAGCTATGCTTCAGAAAGGAAATATTTATTATATATATATATATATATGTAAATATATGGAGTTAAACTCCTAAAATGCTTTGGTTGATGAATGGGGTTCTTCCTCTTCCTCCTCTGTTGGCTGGATCTTGATGATTAAGAGATGTGAGATCTAAAAATCTCTCCTTTCTGAGATCTGATGGTAGATCCAACTTGCCCTTTGTGAGTTTTGTGGTGGAAGACTTCTTAGTTTTTGAAAAGAAAGATTAAAACTCTTGATTTAATTCGAAAGAAATGAGAAGGTTTAGAACCTTGGAGAAGGAGCAGGAGGCACAAAAAGATCTCAGATCTAAAATTTTTGTGGAGAGAATGAAAAAGTCTTTTTTTTATCATCATCATGTTGCCTTTTATTGGCTTACATATTTACATATAGCCCCTTGGGCTTTACAAAATGGCATTTTTCCCATCCCATGGCTCATGTGCTATTTCATTTTTGCACATAAGCCATGGGCTTACAAAATATTGGCTTTATGCCTATTTTGCATACATTCATGTATAAAAAATTATTTATTACATGATTATTTTGTTGGCATGGCGGAAGGCCGGACGCTTCGTGTTTGGGCTCGACCTGGGCATTGGCCCACTTGTTTGGTGTTGGGCCCACCTGGCTTGGGGTTGACCTTAATTTTGACTTGGTCAACCGGGGTGCAAATTTTGACTTCAACAGGGGACTCTAAAGACTCGTCAATACCCTGGCAGTGGGTTTAACCACAAGCACGTCAGCGGCACTAGCTGTGTGTAACGGTTGCCCATGTACTGACCGAAAAGGAAGCCGATGAGCAAACTCATCCTGGAACCCTATTGAGCTTATCAGTGACAATATCCGTACAGTCCGGTCCGTTTTTCTATGAGCATCGCATATCTGGCCTAGGGGGCTGGTAACGTCAGAACCCCAAAAAGCTGTATAAGTCGTGTCGGAGGGTAGCCTTGAACACCCTAAGAAACTACTGGAATACCTACCAGTAATTCTCACCTGCCTTGGCTAAGGACTTGGTGTAATGGCTCTCCTAGACACAGCGCAATATCACCCCCAATAATGGGAGAGACGAATCCCCTGCCGATCTGCTCACTGCCTCTATGTGGCTCGGGACTGTACCCAATTAAAACCTGTTTGCACGACTCCTTTGAGCCATGGTAGAGTAGTAATCTAAGCACAGTGGGAACTCGTACGAGACAAATGACGACCTTAGGTCGATGAACTAACCTGTACACATGTCACCATGGAACTGCTATCTGACGCTAGGTATAAATACCAACTAGCAGGTTCCCGGCGAGTCCTGTCCGGTGCACTCATAACCCAATGAGCACCTGTATACATCTTAAGTGATCCAACTGACACCAATGGCTTGTGAGACCGGCCACCGCCCCTCGTCGGGGTCTCGACTGTATACATTAGTCTACTTCGGAGTATCGATGCCTTGGCTCGAAACTCCCACGACTACGGAACACTTTTAAGGATGTGCTTATGGACTACCCAACTCTCACGTATATGATCGCCATCATATTGCTGGTAGTCAAGCAAGAATCCTAAGGGCTCTATCAATGTGTAATAGTGATCATGTCACCTAAAGCTGTACACGATGATAAAGACAAACCAGATAGCATACTATCATCACGTGTAAGACTGTCCTACCGGTATAGGTCCTCCTCAATCATTGCAATCACGTGCCTACGATCCAATAATTGACTTTGAGGGCAGTACGACCAACACAACTATCATCGCATGATAACTTGACGGAATCCACTCACGTCACCACACTTCAGACGGTATGCACAAACATGGCAAGTTTCCTTTATATTTGAAACTCCCGATATGGTTTTTACCCCTAGGACCCTAGTGACCTTGACGGAGTCAACAAATCAAAGAGTCCTAGTCAAGTTCAACTCATCATTATCTTGATTGCATTAAACCTACCCGCACGAGCCCTTGACGGAGTCAACAAGGTCGCACGACTGTCCTGCTGGGTTTCCCTAGCACCATGCCTAGGGTTTGTCTTGCATCAAACATGTTACAATAAAATTTTTAGGGGTGTTAATCTAAACCAACTATGACTCGAACTAGAAATATAAGGTAACAAAGGCAAGTATCATATACTAGCAAGTGTCTAACACTAAGAGGGGAGAATTACAACCTTTGTAGACCTCCCTCTTGGCTCCTTGGATCAACTTGGAGTTTGAACCGGTTCGCTTGAGTCATTCGAAGTCCACGACGATCCACCACGGAGTCCCTTTGTACAAGCTCCTAGCTTCACTTGATCAAGATGGAAGTGAAGCAAACAATCTACACTAGTGGGCTAGACTAACATAGATTGGTGATGTGGGTTATGATCTCAATTAAAAACCTTTTCTTTTTCTTTTATTCACTCACTTTATAAAACCTAGAGAGCATGAAGGTGGAAGAATAGAAAGGAGATGGCTAAGCTAAACTCAAAATGAGAAAAAATGATAATAATCAAGAGAGAGAGAGATGGTCATCTCACTCTAAACCATGGTTACAAAATATCTAGATATTTTGATATTGAGTTAACTAAAACCATGGGCAATAAAACCATGATTTTGACTTAGGTCAACTAAAGAAGAGTGTAGAATTCTAACCATGATTTTATTTCCATTTACTTTTCTCAATAATCAAAATATATAAATATTTCTCCATGTGTGTCTTGCATTGCCATCACCAATGTATCATCAACCATGACACAAGTATGCATGCATGTGTATACTCATATCAATATATGCATACATACACTCATGCACACATCATAAAGAAATAGGTTTTAATAAATGAGCTAATGGCCATTAATATTAAATCAACACTTGATTTAATAATTCGGCCATATCACATACGATCCGACCAATAGTAAACGCCATATTAAAATGCGGTATCATATACTCGCATTTGATCAAGCTCCCGAGTATATCCCTATATGCACCCTACATCATTTCGTCCGAGCTACGTAACCACTTTGTAGGACTCTAAGACTCGTCAATACGCTAGCATTAAGCGGTGATCATATCACATACCCACAAACCGTCAGCGGCACTAGCTGTACGTAACGGCTCCCAGGTATTGAGCGATGAGAAGAAAAACAAGTGAACCTGTCAAAACTCCCGTCGAGCCAACTGGCAACACTTACCGTACAGTCGAGTCTCTTCGTCAGATATGTTGCATATCGAGTCTAGGGATAGCATCGTCGACCCCAATAACTCAATAAGTCATGCCGATGTATGACCTATAACAGATCGAGAAACTACTGATAACACTTATCAGTAAATCTCATCAGCCCATGCCAGGGACTTCCTGTTATAGCCAATCGAGCATAGCGCAACATCAACCCCCAATACCGGGAGAGCGGAAACCCCTCCTATCGCTCATTGCCTCCATGTGTCTCGGGACTGTACCCAAAAGCCACCTGTTTGCATAACTCAATAGAGCCTTGGTAGGGTAGAAATCAAAACACAGTAGGAGCACACATAAGACTCTATGACGATCTCGGGTCTACAGACTAACCTGTACTAGTGTCACCAGAGAACTGCTATCCGACGTTAGATATAATACCATATAGGAGTTCTCGGCGAGTCCGTTCAGTGTACCAAATCTCCACTGAGCACCCGTATACAATCTTTGATGTCAAACACCAATGGATATGGGATCATTCATCGCCCATCACATATGTCAAGAAACGTATACGCTAGTATACTCTGGAATATCGATGCCCCGTCTCGATACAACCACGACTAGGAACATTTCAAGGATATGCTTCTAAACTACATATGTCCTACTAGTATAATATGCATCATAATCCCAGTAGTCAAGTAAATATCCTAAGGGCTGTATCAACATGTATCAAATGAATAAAATGCATGATCAAGTGAACATGTTAAGATAAATAGTAACCAGATAGCATACTATCATGTCGCGCAAGAATGTCTTCTAAATATATATACATGTCAATACATCCACTAACAATTAATGGCCTCTAGGGCATACATATATCCAACAATTCCGACTTGCACTAAGGCCAATTATTGGCATATCTCATACCCAACATCTCAAAAAGTCTCTCATGCTGCGGCTGTGGGAGCGCTTTGGTGAGTGGATCCGCAGTGTTATTCTTTGCATCTACTCTCCAAATCTCGATCTCGCGGCGATCAACTATCTCCCGGATCAGATGATATCGCCTCAGTATGTGTCTGGATCGCTGATGGGACCTGGGCTCTTTGGCCAACCCCATAGCCCCATTATTATCACAATACAATGGTATTGGATCAATAATGGTTGGAACTACTCCTAGCTCCAAGATGAACTTTCTCATCCAGACGGCTTCCTTGGCAGCATAATTTGCAGCAATATACTCAGCTTCCATCGTGGAGTCTGCAACGGTATCCTGTTTGGAACTCTTCCAACATACCGCCCCTCCATTGAGGGTAAATACAAACCCTGAGATTGATTTGATGTCATCCTTTTTCACTCTGGAAGCTCGAATCGGTAAAGGCATCCATTTGGAGATCCCTGTTGCCATACGCCAAGAACATTTCTCTAGTCCTGCGCAAGTACTTAAGAATGTTCTTCATAGCTGTCCAGTGATTCTCCCCTGGGTTGGATTGATACCTCCTTACTACACATGGTCCATAAGCTATATCAGGGTGAGTACATAACATCGCATACATTATATATCCTACGGCTGAAGTGTAAGGTATAATGCTCATGCGAGCTCTCTCTTCATCAGTCTTTGGTCAAAAGTCCTTGGAGAGAGTGACTCCATGACAAGCAGGTAAGGCACCCCGTTTGGAGTCTTCCATACTAAATCTCTTTAGGATGGTGTTAATGTACCTGGTTTGGGACAATCCCAACAACCTCTTAGATCTATCTTTATAGATCTTAATGCCCAATATGTACGAGGCATCACACAGGTCCTTCATGGAGAACCTTTGTGATAAGAACAGTTTGACCGATTGTAGCATAGGAACATTGTTTCCTATAAGGAGAATGGAATCCACGTACAATACGAGGAATGTGACAGTATTCCCTACAATCTTCTTATAAATACATGGTTCATTTGGATTTTTGACAAAATCAAACTCTTTGATCGCATCATCAAAGCAGATGTTCCAACTCCGTGATGCCTGCTTTAATCCATAAATGGATTAAAGCAACCTACATGCTTTCCCGCTGCTCCCACTATCAACGAAGCCCTCTGGCTGATCCATATAAACACACTCTTCTAAATCACCATTTAGAAATGCAGTTTTAACGTCCATCTGCCAGATTTCATAGTCGTAGTGAGCAACAATAGCATGTAGGATCCGAATGGACTTAAGCATGGCTACAGAAGAAAAGGTTTCGTCATAGTCCGGTCCTGGTCTTTGGCGAAATCCTTTCTGTTAGTTATATGTATGCCCTAGAGGCCATTATTGTACTTGAGATGTATATTGTAGTGGATGCTAGGACATATATAGGGAGGAATTTCTTGCTCGACATGATAGCAAGCTATCTGGTTACTCTATATCTTAACATGTACACTGATTGTCTCTCTGTTACGTGTTGATAAAGCCCTTAGGATGTGTACTTGACGACCTGGATTATGATGCGGATCATACTAGTAAGGACAAAGGTATTCGGTAAGTACATCCTTTAATGTCCCTAGTCGTGGGTATATCGAGACGGGGCATCGATATACCAGAATAAACTAGCGTATACCTTCTCGACCCATGTAGATGGGCGATGGATGATCCCATATCCATTGGTGTTTGACATCAGAGATGGTATACGGGTGCTCAGTGGAGACTGGGTACACTGGACGGACTCGCCGAGAACTCCTAGATGGTATAAGGTATTATACCTGATGTCAGATAGCAGTTCTTTGGTGACACTGGTACAGGTTAGTCTGTAGACCCGAGATCGTCATAAAGTCTTGTGTGATTCCCATTGTGTTTTGATTTCCACCTTACTACGTTCAAGACGACGTGCAAAACGGTGGTTTTTGAGTATAGTCCCGAGTCACATGGAGGCAATGAGCGATAGTAGGGGAATTCGTCTCTCCCGGTATTAGGGGTAGATGTCGTGTTGTGCTCGATTAGCTATAACTGGAAGTCCCTTGTAACGTTTTGAAAATCGTTTCGGTGAAATTTCGAAAAATCGGTAAAATAAGGGGGTTTTCCGTAAAAAGTCAAAATATAAATATCTTTTAATATAAAATTAAATATACATATTCTAGCTATGTAATTGCTAGTATTTGGTGTTTATTAAGCCACTGGTAAAATTTCAAAATTTCTGAAATTTTTTCCGAAATTAATTATTTTAATATTATTTTAAGCCGTTAAAAATACATTAAATTAGCGATAAATAAAAATTTGAATGGGCTAATTATAAACTTTAGAATCCTGACAACTAAAATCTAGTTAGTAATAAAAAATTTTTGTAATTTATTTCAAGTTCTAATTGGTTATATTTCAGGGAATACTAAAATTTAAATAATTAAACTAAAACTTGCAATTTTTGAGCTTGTGGGGGATCTTTTTGCATATAATTTCTTTGTTCACTCTCTCACATCCTCAGCCCACCATCTTGGCTGGCCCCACCACTTTGCAGTAGCCCACAACCCCCCCTCTTGTTTGTCTTCATTCATGTGAAAAGTAAAGTTAAAATAAAGGTTTCTTTTTATATATTAAGTAGGTGGGGGATATTATGATAATATGTGAAGGGTTGACTTGGACAAATTCCCACAACACCCACACCTTTCCCCCCTTCCTCCCTGCTGGCTGAGAGTAGCTCCCCCTTTCCCCCCTCTTTGTTCCATCTCTTCTCACTTCAATTTCATCAAAAAATTCAACAAAAATCTACAAATTTCTTCTCAAATTCAAAGCAAATCCTCATGCTATTCCCTTATTAAGCCAAAATTTGTTTTAAGTATGGAGAAAGGAGGTGTCTTGAAGGCTAATGCAACCTATGGGTCCAAACTTGTGAGGCATAATTTCAATCTAATAGTTAAATTGTAGTTTGTTTATGCTAAAATTTAAATTTAAAGTGTGAAATTAGTTGATGTTGCTTGTTTTAGAAAAATCAGGAGAAGGGTTGATTTTTGGAAATAAGGATTGAAGCATTATAAATGGGTTAATTGAGTGTTGTAGCTAGCTAGTAGTGTGGATTGGGTGATTATGCGATGTTGTGACCATTTGGTCGCAAATCCGCGATATTTGCGCCAATTTTCTATTTTCATGCCTACTAGGTTTTTGAAATTGAATTAGAATGTGGGATTAAAATTATAGTTACGGTTTTTATCACCTCATTAACAATATAATGTGTAGTTTAACACTTTAGGGTTATGCAAAACCTAGCTTAATTGTTAAATTGTGAATTTTGCTTTAAAAAGTGTTAAAATCGGTTTTTTTTGCAAACTAGGAATTTGGAATTAATACAAATTGATGAGATTAAATTGTGGAAATAGTTTGTACGGCTTATTTAAGATGTTTAATGAGCATTTTGGCCATTTGAATAGTTAAAATATGTAGATTGGTTAAAACATCAAGTTTTGAACCGAAATGGGAATTTGTGCTAACTAGGTTTTTGGGAAATAAAACGATTTGTTTAATTTTATGGTTTTGATGAATTAAACCCTATTTCTTATATAGTTAGTGAGTTTTGAAATCATGATTGGTACATTTGGTGTTTTTCTCGATCAATCGGCATTTGTACGCCGATGTCGAGGGTTTTTGGGTTGATTTTTGAAAGCAAACCATAGGTTTGACCTTTGTGAGATTCGTGTGTTGTTTTGGTCATGAGTCGGATTTTAATGCGATATGGTGCGTTATGATATGTAGGTACCCCATGTGGAATTCAAGACGACAAGCAAGGGCGTGGCGACGTCGGCACCGGCGAGCGAAGATCAGTTGAGTAGATTTATATCTACGGGGAGAAGTCGGGTGGATGGCGTATAGCACCCCCGCAAAGTTGTGAGGAATGAGGTGATGTGGTAACGATATACTTTTATATGTTAATGTAAGATATGTAGACCTAGTAAGAGAATCCTTAGGAGCTTATGGGTTTAGGGTTAGCGAGAATTGAAGAAAGGACTTTAGCGGATTTCTTAGTCACGAAACCCTAGAGTAAGGATTTGCATAAACGCACACATATATACTTGCATATATCATTTTCTTATGCGTATATGAGAATGTGTATATATGTATATACGCATGGGTATGGGACTATACATATATACATTCATATACACATGCATGAATTTTGAGGATAGTGTATGATATTTGGAGATGAGTCGATAAGAACGGGCTTGAGGCCATGAGATCAGTGATGTGATATGGTCAGTATTTGAGATACGACATGATATTTTAGCGGGTTATTTAGGCGTGGTGTTTTCATACACACGCATGCATTTCATGTTAGTTATATGTATGCCCTAGAGGCCATTACTGTACATAGGATGTATATTATAGTGGATGCTGGGACATATATAGGGAGGATTTTCTTGCTCGACATGATAGTATGCTATCTGGTTGCTCTTTATCTTAACGTGTACACTGATTGTCTCTCTGTTACATGTTGGTAAAGCCCTTAGGATGTGTACTTGAATACCTGGAATATGATGCGGATCATACTAGTGGGGACTTGGTAGTCCATAAGTACATCCTTCAAGGTCCCTAGTCGTGGGTGTATCGAGACGGGCATCGATATACCAGAGTAGACTAACGTATACCTTCTCGACCCATTCAGATGGGCGATGGATGATCCCATATCCATTGGTGTTTGACATCAGAGATGATATACGGGTGCTCAGTGGAGACTGGGTACACTGGACGGACGCGCCGAGAACTCCCAGATGGTATTATACCTTACGTCAGATGGCAGTTCTCTGGTGACACTGGTACAGGTTAGTCTGTAGACCCGAGATCGTCATAGAGTCTTGTATGATTCCCACTGTGCTTTGATTTCCACCTTACCACGTCCAAGAGGGCGTGCAAAACGGTGGTTTTTGGGTACAGTCCCGAATCACATGGTGGCAATGAGCGATAGGAGGGGATTCGTCTCTCCCGGTATAGGGAGTTGATGTTGCGCTGTGTTCGATTGGCTATAACCGGAAATCCCTGGCCAGGGTTGCTGAGATTTACCGGTAAGTGTTACCAGTAGTTTCTCGAACTGTTATAGACCTCATATCGACACGACTTATCGAGCTACTGGGATCTGACTTTTACCACCCCTAGGCGAGATATGCGACATATCAGACGACGAGACCGGACTGTACGGTAAGTGTTACCGGTTGGATTCATAGGAGTGTGAGCGGGCTTGCTCGTTGATCTTCTGATCGCTCAATACCCGGATGGCCGTTACGTTTAGCAGACCGCTTGCGGCTTGTGGGTGTTTGATATGATCATCACCTGCTGCCGGCGTATTGACGAGTCTTTAGAGTCCTACACAGAGGTTTCCTGGCTCAAGCGAAACGAAATAGGAGCGCATATGAGATATGTGCGGGACTGAGAATAATACCAGTATGTGATACTGTATTCTATTCTCGTGATTTGTATCATTGCTCGGTTATATGTGATATAGCCGGATTACCGAATCAAATGTTGATTCGATACATAGATACACTTGATATTAGTCGGTTATATGCAGTATGACCGGATCATTGAATCAAGTGTTGATTTAATGATTTGATGTATAATTATATATTTGATATATTACTTTACATTAACTAGTATTGGTTCACTTAAGATTATTTTCTCACTTGATTGTGCACATTGTATATATGATATATGTTTGTGCACTAGTTTGTATCATATTTGATGATACATGCAAACTTGGGTGTGTGTTTACTTTAAACCATGTTTGGTTAATGGTTAGGGTTTCCATTACTTTATTTGTTTGTTTATTTATTCCTTTTGGCAAAAACAAAATGGGTGGCTTTCTTTGTTTTACACTAGAAGCTTCATGATACTTTTGACAAAGTATTAGCCATTTTGTTTTTATCCTCAACCTAGCCATTTAACTAAACCCTAGTTTATTCTCTACACTCACCCATGGTTTCTAAATGATAACCATCACTTGATTTTGTTTTAATTGATAATTCTTTTTCCTTCTTCTTCTTCTTCTTCTTCTTCATCTTCTTCAAGTGAAGAAGAAAGCTTTCTTGAAAATGTCTAAGTGATGATTCTAAGTGAGAAATCCAAATCCAAAGTGAACCCACTTCCTATTTCATCATCCTCTACCACTTGCCATGTAGTATAGGGTGTTTTCTTCACTTGTTTCATGACTTGGTGAAGTTGGAGCTTGATCTTGAGTTGCCTCGACGTAGATCATCTTCGGCATCGAAGTCAACGACCTAGCCCGATCTTTTCACCGTTGAAACCACCGTGAGAGTCCAGGATTTCGATGGTTGCAGCGGAGGGACGTCATCACGGAGCCAAGGAAGTGGAGGACCGGATCTACAAAGGTTGTATTTCCATTCACTTAGTACTAAAGCAGTTTAGTAGCTTATTTTTCGCCTTTGCCTCTAGTTAACGATCTAGCATTAGGGTTTCTCGGCACTCGGAAAATTTGATTTTGCCATGTTTGATCAGTTGTGGAACCTCTTGAGTGTGCCTTGGAACCCTACAGTGGTATCAGAGCCTAGCTAGAGCCTTAGGCGAAGTGTAGACGATGTTTTAGGTCCGATCGAAACACGAAACCCAAATCCGACCCCTTCTCTGTACATTTTTCAAAACTGTGCATTTTTCCTAATTAAAAATATGCAGAAATATAAGCTAGGTTTTATAAGAATTACTGTCCAAAACGAGGTCCTAATTCCATCAAAGCGCCGCGGAACCGCGGCCGTACCCCACGTGGCGCGGCGGTTCCGCGACCATACTGTTGCTTCGTTAACCACAATTTGGACAGTAATGTTTCTATTGGACTCCTGTGTTTTCTGGGTAATTTTAATCTTCACTCAAGAGTTGAGTAATCTGGGGTCTTTTGGGGATTCGATGATTTGATCGGAAACTTTAACTGCGTCTATGTGATTTTCCGGATAATTTTAGAAAATGTTGAAAAGTTTGACCGGATATAAATACTCACTTTTTCCCTGTCGGGAAATTTCCAAGTGTTGGAACATTCCGTAGTTTAAGAACGTTCGAAGTAGTGCAAGTAACGCGATGGACCCTCTAGAAGACAACAAACCTTAACTCGATTATGTGACCATCTTGAACTGCACTTTAAACCTTAGGGTTTGGGGCAGTACGGCGTGCCACATGTGAGGCGTTGGCTTGACCCTTCTACGGCTGGACCGTTGGTACTGTGGCATGAAATGAATGTTTTTAAACTTATTTCATGTATTAAGCTATTTCGGGAAAACTTGGGTGTTTGGCTGTTCGATCGGAAAGTTTAACATTTCCTGTTTATCTAGAATGTGATACAATATTTGGAATTCACAAGTAGTAATGAGATAACTAATATGAATGTTATAAACATAGCACATTAGTCTCAAATGATCGGTTGCCACGGAATTTTGATGTGATCAAAAGTCCGTCGCAATCTCGAAGCGTACGCGGATACTCGCCAGTAAACTTAATAGATATCCACGCCCCATAAACCCGACCAAGTGACTGTAGGAGAACCCCGTCGCCGAAAGCATCCGTTCGGGTTCTCGCGGCAGCGGTGTTCCGCCTTAGTGCACTTCGTCGACGGCATCGGGGGTGCGGCTGCCTACTAAAGTTTGCGACGAGCATTCGATCAAAATGTCGGGAATCTTGTTGAATTGCCCGACTTGATATTGAAAAGTGTTTTCGATAATGAGA
Source organism: Agapanthus africanus (assembly GCA_030015575.1). Taxonomy (NCBI): domain Eukaryota; kingdom Viridiplantae; phylum Streptophyta; class Magnoliopsida; order Asparagales; family Amaryllidaceae; genus Agapanthus; species Agapanthus africanus. The sequence goes on from JASDDO010000004.1 coordinate 237,070,531, forward strand.
CTAAAATGCGGCATTTATAATTGTTAGGCATGCGATGTCTAAGGAATTCATTTGGTTAGGCATGCGATGTCTAAAGGGGTTGCGGATTCCAACTGTTGTAGTTTTATACTTTCTTTTCTGTGACCGTAAGTGTAATATGTGATATCGCTGGTTTCGTTGCTATATATCAACAACAATTGGGATGGGCATATTTACTTACGTTGATGACATGTGATGTTATGTGTTGCTGGATATGTTATGTTGGATCGTCGTGTTTGAATAGCCGGGGGTTTTTTTATGTGAGATGAGTGTTTTTCATTTTCATTCATGTAAAAACTTGTATGTAATATTCTTTTATTGGGGCACTTCCAGGTTGCGGAAGATGTCACCGTTGATGTATATTATTTACTTTTCCGCACTAGGATAGACCCAAGGAGGAGGGCATAAGTAACCGGGTTCTGGAGTCCAGTGGGAGACCAACTCGAGGAGTCGAATCCGGGTCTCCTAACTCTAGAATTGGTAGGATTGGTTGCCGCTCTCGTAGGGGTCTTGGGGTGTGGGTTTGGCTATTCATCGCGACCGTGGAATCCGTGTTTTATACTGGCTCATATTGAAAACACGGACGTCCTAGTATATCTAATGTTTCATATGTTTCTTCTGCTGCGATATCTGTGATGTGATCATTTGATATGCTGTGATGGATACTGTATATAGTATATATGATATATTATATAGACGTTGCTTATGTTTTACACCCGCGCTAGCCTTGCCTTGCTCTGCCGTTAGTTACCTAACTTAACGGTGCAGACGGGACATCGAGACGAATGCGGATGGCATAAGTGTACGTCGTATTTATCTGTGATGTTTAGGTGCTTAAATGATGGGACTTCATTAATGTGATTAATGAAAGTAAAGAAACCTAAGATGTTGTGGAATCGAATTTTCAAAAACAGGTAGCTACAGTTCTTGCTTTGCATCGCGGTGTTCCTTGTAGAACATCCTGCACCTTATTCGATGAGGAAAGGGCCGAGATCCCATCACCGGGAGTGACCCTTTTAGCAATAACTGGCAGATGCTGCACACTCGGTTTTTCTTTTGATTGCTTCTATAGTTTCTGCTTTGCACAGTGATATATATGATATATCCCGCACCTTATTCGATGAGGAAAGGGCCGACGATCCCTTCACCGGGAGTGACCTCTTTAGCAAAACTAGAAAAGCCTAAAAAACACTCCATTTTAAAATCATTTGATTCTACAACGATATCAAGTTCATTACGCAATAGGTTTTCAGAAAAACCTGTCGTAGCCCTCCATCATTTTAGATAAGTTGTATATGGTATTCGTGCTGCATTTGTTGGCTTTCGTCAAGGTGCAGTGTGCAGTAGCTATATGCTGCTTATCTGCTGCATGCGATGCGATTGGATTAGGGTAGTCGTACGGCTTTGTTGGCTTTCGTCAAGCGTCGTGCGGGTGGGTTTAGTTCAATCAAGAAATGTACGGGTTGAACTTGACTAGCGGGCTATGGTTTGTTGGCTTTCGTCAAGGTCATAGCACGTTAGGGGCAAAATATTATCAGGAATTTCAAGTGTTGAAATTTACAATGAGATTGCATACCTTCTATGAGATAGTTGGATCCCGATACCCACTGCGAGTAATTGTTACTCCTGGGAGAGTTTTACACATTACAATTAGCCGATCAAGTAGGTGTCTAGAAAGGTGTCAACGGGGTTACGCCTCTGGGAAAACGAGGTTTACTTTAATTAGGTCCGTGCGAAAGCACGGGAAACCTCCCTCAAAGTACCGACACTGGCCTGGCTGAAAGATTGGCGAACTTGTAGCATGTAATTAATCCAGGCTAGTCTTTCCTTTTAAGGTTTTAAGGAAGATTTGATAAAAACAGTGGGAGCCATCCCGATTAGATAAAATAATAACCAATCTGATCTTGCAAGAGCGCACGCAGAGTGTTTTCTTCTCTCTCTCTCCAGGTAGCGACCATATCACGCCTTAATCAAGATAATAATACGGATATTTGATCGAACCCGCTTGTTATACTGAGCTGGGGAACATTGGTCCCGCTCCAACTTATAATTGTTATAAGACAGAGCAGGAAATTAGGGAATACCAGATTTCCCGTGCCGCCCAAACGAAGAAAGTGCATGTTGATGCATCATCTTCGAATGTGTTCGTTATAAAGAACTGTTTCTCAAGTATCCTCTACGTCCTGGGTATTTGATACCATATCAGGATCCCGCATATGTAATTTATTACATGGGCTACAGAAAGGTAGAGAACTGAGAACGGGTGATAAGTTTCATGAGGCAGAAAACGGTGCAAGTGTTGCAGCCAAGTCTGTTGGTCACTGTCACCCTGTATTACCAATACATTGATTCTGAACAAATGCTATTCGATACCGAACCTGATATACAGAATCATATCAGTCTCTTTATTAGTAAAGAAATGATAAAATTTTGTATTGTTGGATAATGTTTTGAACATTTCCTATATCAAAAGTTGATCGGTTCAGGCACGTTATCTAAAAGCATTGATGTTCTAAATCAAACTACAGTTCTTAGTATACGGAACACACACAAGAGGAAGAGTTCAGAATTGAATGATTCCTTCTTGAGGTATTGTAGACTAGGTCATATCATTGTGACCCGACTATCTTAAGTTACATTTTAGATGTATATTTAAATCAGTTTGAATTTACATCTTGTGAAACTTACCAGTCATGTCACAAAGATAAGATGACCATAGCTCCGTTTACTGGAAACAGAGAAAGAGTTAGTAAACTCTTGGGACTGATACATGATGATGTATATAAGGTCCCCTGTCTACACATGCCAAGACCGGTTCTTTGTACTTCATTGCATTCTCTGATGATCTCTTTAGATTCAGACATATGTTCCTGTTGAAACACAAGTCCGAACCTTTTGAGATATTCACAGAATATAAGTTAGAAGTAGAGAACCAAAACGGGTATAAGTATTATGTCCTTTGATGAAATAAGGGAGGAGAATACTTGTGCATGGAATTCTTGGACTATTCTAAAAGAGAATGAGATTCTCTCTCAGTGTTACTCCTCTGATTACACCACAGCACAACGGTGTATCGGGGCGGAGCAATCACACCCTATATGATAAGGTGTGCTCTATGATGAGTACTACTGAGTTACCTATTTCCTTTTGGGAGTTATGCACTTGAGAAGCTGCATACCTATTGAATAGGGTTCAAATCAAATCAGTTGCCTACCACTTCATATGTGATATAGAAAGGGATGAGCTCATATCTTTAGATAGTTAAGATTTGGGGTTGTCCGGCCTATGTCTAAAAGAAAAATCTGGACAAGCTCGAGGCAAGGTCAGTTATATAGAACTGGAAAGGATCCATCTATACAATCTGCAGCTGATGATTTAGTAGAACCAAAGGATTCAATAGAATCTAACGAACCTCAGCCTCTCCGCCGATCTAGAAGGGTTCCTCACCCACCTGAGAGATACTTTTGTTTCTCTATGACAGTGGGAGCGGGGATTGCATCATGAGATGATGACCCAACTAGTTTCGAGCAGGCCATCAAGAGTAGGGACTCTATAAGAATGGCTGGATGCTTAGCGATCTGAGATGGAATCCATGTACACCAACAAAGTATGGACTTTGGTTGCTTTATCTAAAGGGTTAAATCCCCATCAGGAGCAAGTATGTCTTAAGAAGATTACTTGGTGTACATGGAAAAGTTGAGACTTTCAAAGCTAGACTTATTAAAAGTTTGCCTCATTGACAAGGTATGGATTATGATGAAACCTTTTCTAAGTAGCTATGCTTAAGTCCATCCAGATCCTACTTGCCACGGCTACATACGATGACTACGATATCTGGCGGTTGGGTGCCATGATTGCTTTTCTAAGTGATGTTTTAGAAGAGTGCGTCTATAAGTACACAGCCAGAGGGCCTCGTAGACAGTGGGAGCAGCGGAAACGCGTGCAAGATGTTTTATGTGATAAAGCAGGCATCGCGGAGTTGGAACGTCTATTTTGATGTATTAGTCAAAGAGTTTGACATCATCAAAATGGTAGATGAACCTTGTATAAACAAAAGGGTAGTAGGGAGTATGGTGGTGATCCTCGTAGAGTACGTGGATGACATACTCTTGATAAGAAAGGAGTTTCCTATGCTACGCTCAGTCAATCTCCGCTTATCACAATGATTCTCCAAAAAGGATCAAAGTGATACCTACTAAAATCCTGGGTTTTGGATCTATGAGATAGATCTAATTGGATATTAGCATACTCACTGGTTGTAGTGAGATGGTATCAATTGATCCTGGGGAGAATCACTGGAAATGTTCCAGGATGATAAGGACGACTGAATGTCAGTCGCAGGCATTGTCTTTACCCTCAGTAGAGGGACGGTATGTTGGAAGAGTTCCAAGCTAGATACCGTGGTAAACTAGACGATAAAGGCTGGTGACATCGCTATTAACGATACTACCAAAGAGGCAGTTTGGGTGTATATTGGTTCATGAGATGAACTAGGTTCCTACCATTGTGTGACAATGGAAGTGTGGCTTTGGCCCAGGAACCCCGGTCGCATCAGTGACCCAGACATATTCTGAGGTAGCATCACCTAATCATGGAGATAGTTGATCTCCAAGATGATCGAGGTGAGGAGAGTAGACTCAGAGGACAACACGGTGGATCCACTCATAAAGGCTTTTTCCCAGAGGGAGACTTTTATGGGATGGTTGAGTATGAGATACTGCAACCACTGCTACAGATGGCCCTAGTGCAAGTGGGAGATTGTTAGTTATATGTATGCCCTAGAGGCCATTACTGTACATAGGATGTATATTGTAGTGGATGCTGGGACATATATAGGGAGGACTTTCTTGCTCGACATGATAGTATGCTATCTGGTTGCTCTTTATCTTAACTTGTACACTGATTGTCTCTCTGTTACATGTTGGTAAAGCCCTTAGGATGTGTACTTGACTACCTGGACTATGATGGGGATCATACTAGTGGGGACATGGTAGTCCATAAGTACATCCTTCAAGGTCCCTAGTGTAACGTTTTGAAAATCGTTTCGGCAAAATTTCGAAAAAACGGTAAAATAAGGGGGTTTTATGTAAAAAGTCAAAATGCAAATATCTTTATTATAAAATTAAATATACATATTCTAGCTATATAATTACTAGTATTTGGTGTTTATTGAGCCACTGGTGAAATTTCAAATTTTCTGGAAAAAATATTATTTTAATATTATTTTAAGCCGGTAAGAAAATACATTAAATTAGCGATAAATACAAATTTAAATGGGCTAATTTTAATCTTTAAAATCATGTTAATTAAAATCTAGTTGTAATATAAATTTTTAGTATTTTATTTCAAGTTTTAATGGGTTTTTATTATGGAGAACAAAAAAATAATTAATTTAAGCTAAAACTTGCAATTTTGAGCTTGTGGGGGGTCTTTTTGCATAAAATTTCTTTGTAAAATCTCTCTCACTCATTCCTCTCCATCATGGCCGGCCCCACCACTGCTGGAACAGCCCACTCCCCCCCTCATTTTTGTTTTCATCTCATTTTAAAAGTTCAATATGATAAGGATTAAAATATAATAATTGGAGTATGTGTTGTTGTTTATGTGGTCTTTTGACTTTGTCAAACTTTCCCCAACTCCCCACACCCTCTCTCTCCTCTCCCCACCTGCATTTGGCCGAGGCCGCCCCCCCCCATTTAGAACAGCCCTTCACTTCTTCATCTCACTTTCTCTTCAAAAAAATCCACAAAATGCTTAAAAATCCAAAAAAATTCAAAATCTAATTCTAATCCCTACCCATTTCTTCTTGACCTATTCTAGTGTGGATCATGGATCAAGAGAGCAAATTGGAGGCCAAGATTTTGGTGTTAGATCTCTAATTTTGAGAGGTATAATCTTAGCATTTTGCATAAGTTTTTGTTGATTACTTGAATCTATCTATTATGTGTTTAATTAGGAGTTAATTGTGGTTTTGATATTAAAGATTTAAAATTCTAGAAAAGGGTTTGGATTAAATTAGGATTTCTATCATAGGATTATGGTTGTGATGGGTAGATTAATATGTTGTGACATGCTAAAATCTAATCTAGTTGCTATATTACAATTGTCATTTTAAAAATGGACCAATTTGCATAATATTGCAAACTAGGTTTATAGTTTTAATTCAAAATGAGAGATTAAAAATATGGTTAGGGTTTCATCATATCTTAAAAATTATATTGAGTGGTTTAACCATTTAAAATATGTAAAACCAAGTTTAATTGTAAAATTGTGAATTTTACATTAAAAAGTGTTAAAATTGATATTTTTGCAAACTAGGATTTTGGAAATTATGCAAATTTATGTGATTAAATTATGGAAATGGTTTTATTGACTTATTTAAGTTATTTAATAAGTATTATGTCCACTAGAATTGTTTAAACATCGAGTTTTGTACTAAAACGGGTAATTTTGCTTGCTAGTTTTTCGGAAAAACGGCTTTTAGAGTGAATTTGGGGTTTTTGTGAGTTTTAACCTATTTTATATTAAAATTAGTGTTTGTGAATGTGCAAATGAGTGTGATTGGATTTTTCTCGATGGTTTGACGTTTGTACATCGACATCGAGGGTTGGTTTGACTATTCTTGCATGCGTAGGCGATAGGTTTGGACCTATGCGTGACAGGCGTGCCGATTTGATTTTCGTATGCCGTTTCGATTTCGAATTTAGTTTTAATGCGATACGGTGCGTTATGATATGTAGGTACCCCATGCGGACTTCGAGACGACAAGCAAGCGCGTGGCGACGTCGGCACCGGCGAGCGAGGACCAGGTGAGTAGATTTATATCTACGGGGAGAACTCGGGTGGATGGCGTATAGCACCCCCGCAGTCCGTGGTGGTGATACGGATGCGTATACACACCAATAATTATTATATGTTATTTGGGATTAATAACGATGCTTAGGATGGATATTGCTGTGTTGGATTACTTTAGTGTTGCGAACCCTAGGGTAGTGTTACACACACATACACACATACATACTTGCATACATTCCTATTGATATGTGCTCATGGGATTCTTTATAGTTATGTGTTCACATGGGTATGGGACTATGTGTTCACATACGGACTGAGGATGATACTTGGGATTGAGCTGATTCGATGAGATTTGATTTGAGGCCGTGAGATCGGTGATATAGCAGGGTTCGTATCTTAGATACGACATGACGTTGTAGCGGGTCCTTGACGTAGTGTTTCACACACGTCCATGCATACGTAGGCGGTATCAGTATGGTACTAGACGTAGATCAGTACCCCGATCATGATATTTGATAAAGAGGATACCAGGTTAATAGTATGATGAATGTGATATTGACCCGTACCCAGATTGGGATGCCGTACGACGGATTTACGTACGAGCTATATTGATGATTGATCCGCACTCTTGACTTGGGATGCCTGATTATAGATATGGTATCGGATATGATATTATTGAGGCGGGATCACCGACTATACATATACAGGTATGTATATGTATCGACTCAGATGATAGGCGGTTTCCTTACCTGTAGTTCAGCTTGTTAGTTCAGCCGTATAGTTTAGTGTAGTTGTTAGATTAGATTAGACTTCTTACCTATTTCAAAAACTAACGAATCGTGGGCATTTTTAAAGACAGCTCAAGGGAATCTACGGATATTTCAAAAACGACGTATCTTTTCATAAAAACACCGTAGCCCCTATTTTCAAAACCCCATGATTCGTGTTATTTCAAAAGGCACCATTCGTAGGACTTATATTAGATTATTGCAGATTAGTTATCGTTGTGTCTAGTATTCAGCTCCCGCACATTATTGCTGTTCGCTCTGCCTCGCATATTTATTTTGCTGCATATTCCATTATTGATATCATGTTGTTAGGACACCAGCACCATTACCGATGATGCGTATGTACCACGTACACCTACTTGCCGGCTCACACACATCTTCATCGGTAATTGCCATGTCACGTACACTTTAGAGAATATAATTGCTTGACTTAGATTGTTAGCTGGTAGTTTTGACATGATATTAGTGTACTTCCCTTATATGCCATATTAGACATTGTAGTTATTACCTACCACTTCATGCATACTGTTATTCAGTTGTTCATGCCTAGTTCATTATCATTGACATATGCACTTGTGATGATTTCTTGAGATTTATGATATTTTTGGATTTCGGGGAAAGCCGCAAAATTTACAACTTATGATCTTTTAAAATATAAAATGTTGCGGTTTTCTAGTGATGTAAAGTGTCGTCCACCATGTGTTTGCTGTGGTTTTGGAAATCCGTGTCGAGGAGTGGAGGAACCGTCACGGGTACATGGTGGGCCCGGTATGGTACCCCGGGGCAAGATGAATGTGGTGTTGACGTTGAGCCTGGCAGGGGACAGATTACCTACCGGTGATTTTACCCGACGCGTCGGATATCCGGAGGATACCGTCGTGGTCTTGAGATGGATGGTAGGGGCCGGTCTGGACTGACGGCGCCCTAGATATTGAGATTGAGACATTGATATTTCGAGACAGTGAGATTTATGTTTTGTGTCGATGCTAGACACTGTTGATACTGATTTCATTATGATACCTCAGTTTAAAAATACGAAGGAAATCTCACTAATTTATGAAAACAGTTTCTTCATTTACATGTATTCTGTTTTCATGCATTCATACCTCATTCATATGATATATTGCTACCTGAGGCACTGACACGGGCACATGAGATTTCACTCGGTTAGATATTACCCTAGCCTTTGTTATAGGCTGCTTGTTATGTATATTTTGAGGATATATTATGATCGTATGACCTAGGATTGCGTCATACATGCGATTTCTATTCGTAGATGTTTTTCTATTCTCGAGTTGGCAACTCACCCCCGTTGTGCCCCAGTTTCTTGCAGGTTTGCCGTACAGGTTTCATTACGGCTTGCGGGCATAGTTTCCTTCGGGTGATTTGCTAGTAGGTGGGTTTACTGTATCGTACCCCCCATTATATAACTTGTATATTATTATTCTGTTGTATCTAGAAGTTCCATCAACCAAACATGTATTTATTTTGAGATAGAGACCAGTGCTGTTTATTCTTTCGACCTTAGAGTCGCTCGTTATATTTCTGGTGGTTTTGAGTTTCTTTTGAGTTTTGATCCTCGCCGTTGGCGTTGTATATTATATTGCTTGTGTGGTTGTGACCGTCGGTTGACGAAGAGCTAGCTCCCACTTGGGGATGCCTTTTTATTGATTTCGTATACTATTCATGTTGTATCCCGTTTGGGAGCCAGTTTTTACAAAGGAGACTCTGCCGAAATTTTCAGTAAATTTGGATGTTCTTAAAAAACCGCATAATTCGGCTTATGCTATTAAAACTACTTGTTTTAAATTGGTTTTCCTGCACTCTACTACTTTTCTTGGTTTGGATTTCTGGGTTTTCAGTTTACTTAGATTACTTACGCCTCGAGACGTTCGTAGTTTAAGTGCCGGTCATGTTCCGTACTTTCGGGTCGTGACAAAGTTGGTATCAAAGCGTTAGGTTTTAACCTTCGGAGCGTAGGATGACCCTTGGTTGATGGAATAGGTGACTAAAGTAGAGTGACGTACCGTTGGTATGTTCCGCGGCATATTTACGACACGCCACTCCACTTATGAATGCTTAGGATGTACATTTCCTTGTTCAGTAATATATTCCTTCCTGATCTAGCCTCATCGGTACCAGTTTGGTTTTGCTGCTACGGTTACGGGCAGGGAGAGCTACGGCTAGAGTTGCGGTCAGCACATGCTCGTCACGAACGAGGACTGACCAGGGCGAAATTACGACGACACACGATTGCAGAGATGCGTCTTTTTACTGTGTTTCCGCGCCACGAGCGTTTGGCGGATCGCCTTTATGAGGTTACTCGGAGGTGCTGATCGACACTAGAGAATTGAGCCAATGATGGAGGCCAGCCAGATTTTGATGACCGTTGGTGTGTTGCTTACTCCTGATGATTGAGGCACGGTTCAGCATGTAGACGAGTGAGCCAGTTATTGATGCGAACGGCGAGATATCGCCCCAGATGTTGGAGCTATTGCAGTATAAGTTGTACTAAGAGATGATAGAAGGTCGCTAGTCATCGAGGATGAATGACTGGGACATGTGGATCGTTCGCCTACCCCGATGCGAGGTCATCAGATAAATTGATTCCAGCTAGAGACGACTTCACGCGGAGACGTTGGGAGTCGACAGAGACGATCGAATATGAGAAACCTATTATTCCAAGTTTAAGGTAGTCGGAAAGACATGCAGGCAATTCTATGGTCCCTCTAGAAGAATGAAACCCTAACTCGACTTAATGACCGTGTGAAAGCCTTTGAACCTTAGGGTTTGCGGCAGTTCTGCGGCGCCATTAGTGAGGCTTGGGTTTGCCCTTCTACGGCTGGACCACCGATACTGTGGTATGTACTCGATACTATTAAACTGTGCCCAAGAGGTTGAGCTCTTGGGGGATTATGAGGTTTTGACGACTCGATCGGATGGCTCGACTTAATTCGGATGCTAGGTGGTGAGATGCATTCTTGGGAGACTCCAGATACGAGGATAGCCGTTGGAGCTCAGTCCATGCAGCCACGACGAGATGAGTCCAAAGCAGACGACATTAGAGAAAAGTGGAGTAAGAGGTTCGCACCAGATCTAGATGAGATGACGTTCCACTCGCCGACATCAGAGATGCGATACGCATGCCGAGGCAGAGTACTGGATATACCTTCCAGAAGAGGTCGCGATGGGTATGCAGCCATTCCGGAGCAAGATGCAGATATAGGAAAGGACAATGACTTCCGGACAGTTGGCAGAGACGAGACATGGAAGAGACCGTAAGCAGGATTCCTTCCAGGACACTGTTGCAATGATACTTGCACCCAGGATCAGATGTGCCAGGTACATTCAGAGAGCCAGAGGCCGACGCTAGTGATATTCTATCTTACGAGTGGTCGTGATGATTGACCAGGAGATGACAAGAGACGTACCAGAACTGGATCATCCCCGTTAGCACACCCGACAGGGCCGATGAGCCGATGGACTGAAAGATTGGTAATTCACAGTGAAGACCCTGACCCAGGAGTGGTCATGGTTACGCACACCAGCAGGACATAGTTCATGATCATCAACGAGACGTCCCACTAGTGACCGCGACAGTTGGCCGAGATTCTTAGAGGATGCGCTTGAGCGGTACTATGCCGCCATTATTGATTTCGATGTTTTGGGTGATTTATTCGCATGATTTGATTTTGATGATTGAGGATTTACGTTCTGTGCACAGTGTTGCACTTGATATCATTTTCGTGCTTGGGTTTCACAAGTTTGTGATTTTACGGTTTTAGACCTTTGAGTTGATTTTGTGCGTATGCACGCACACGAATTGGTTCCTACACTCTGTATAGTTATTATATGCTTGCAGTGTGCACTGGACTTCAATTTCGATTGTGATACTCGATATTTGTTTTGTGCACCTTGTGCACCTGATTGATTTTGCGCACGTTCGACGCTTGATATTGGATTTCATGATTTCGTGCACGATGGGTGCACGTGATTTGGATTTTCGCACATGTTGGGCGCATGTTATGAGATGCGATTTGGTGCACACCAGATGCACTAAATTGAGATTCTTCGTGCATGAGACGCACATTTTTTTGCTGTCAGGCACACACTTGGCCAGGACAGATGTTTCGTGCACACCCGATGCACTTAGATGTTGTTTCTGTGCGCAGGTATGGCACATATATGGATTTTGATTTCCGTGCGCACAAGACGCGCGTAGTATTCATACGCGTATTTTGGGATTGATTTTTCTTATAGAGCAGTATGTTTTTATGATATTGCTATATGTTTTCGTACTGAGCAGGACTAGTCAGAGGACAGTACCTGAATATATTTTACATGTATAGTTTCGAGTTATATCATATTGATTTTGCTTTGGATTTGGTATTGATGTCTTCCCCATGACTCCGATGATTGCGGGATGCTTGACGGAGTTCTGATTTGAGTTATATGCTCATTTTTCATGCGCATGCGTTGCGCTACGATTTGTTTTATGTATTTATGATTTCGGAGCCCCGGCGATTTGATGGTTTTGGCTGAAATATTTTAGTATTTGGGAGAAGTTTTAATTTAAATTCGGGGACCGAATTTCTTTAAGGGTGGAAGATTGTAACGTTTTGAAAATCGTTTCGGCGAAATTTCGAAAAAACGGTAAAATAAGGGGGTTTTATGTAAAAAGTCAAAATGCAAATATCTTTATTATAATATTAAATATACATATTCTAGCTATATAATTACTAGTATTTGGTGTTTATTGAGCCACTGGTGAAATTTCAAATTTTCTGAAAAAAATATTATTTTAATATTATTTTAAGCCGGTAAGAAAATACATTAAATTAGCGATAAATACAAATTTAAATGGGATAATTTTAATCTTTAAAATCATGTTAATTAAAATCTAGTTGTAATATAAATTTTTAGTATTTTATTTCAAGTTTTAATGGGTTTTTATTATGGAGAACAAAAAAATAATTAATTTAAGCTAAAACTTGCAATTTTGAGCTTGTGGGGGGTCTTTTTGCATAAAATTTCTTTGTAAAATCTCTCTCACTCATTCCTCTCCATCATGGCCGGCCCCACCACTGCTGGAACAGCCCACTCCCCCCCTCATTTTTTGTTTTCATCTCATTTTAAAAGTTCAATATGATAAGGATTAAAATATAATAATTGGAGTATGTGTTGTTGTTGTTGTTTATGTGGTCTTTTGACTTTGTCAAACTTTCCCCAACTCCCCACACCCTCTCTCTCCTCTCCCCACCTGCATTTGGTCGAGCCCCCCCCATTTAGAACAGCCCTTCACTTCTTCATCTCACTTTCTCTTCAAAAAAATCCACAAAAATGCTTAAAAATCCACAAAATTTCAAAATCTAATTCTAATCCCTACCCATTTCTTCTTGACCTATTCTAGTGTGGATCATGGATCAAGAGAGCAAATTGGAGGCCAAGATTTTGGTGTTAGATCTCTAATTTTGAGAGGTATAATCTTAGCATTTTGCATAAGTTTTTGTTGATTACTTGAATCTATCTATTATGTGTTTAATTAGGAGTTAATTGTGGTTTTGATATTAAAGATTTAAATTTCTAGAAAAGGGTTTGGATTAAATTAGGGTTTCTATCATAGGATTATGGTTGTGATGGGTAGATTAATATGTTGTGACATGCTAAAATCTAATCTAGTTGCTATATTACAATTGTCATTTTAAAAATGGACCAATTTGCATAATATTGCAAACTAGGTTTATAGTTTTAATTCAAAATGAGAGATTAAAAATATGGTTAGGGTTTCATCATATCTTAAAAATTATATTGAGTGGTTTAACCATTTAAAATATGTAAAACCAAGTTTAATTGTAAAATTGTGAATTTTACATTAAAAAGAGTTAAAATTGATATTTTTGCAAACTAGGATTTTGGAAATTATGCAAATTTATGTGATTAAATTATGGAAATGGTTTTATTGACTTATTTAAGTTATTTAATAAGTATTATGTCCACTAGAATTGTTTAAACATCGAGTTTTGTACTAAAACGGGTAATTTTGCTTGCTAGTTTTTCGGAAAAACGGCTTTTAGAGTGAATTTGGGGTTTTTGTGAGTTTTAACCTATTTTATATTAAAATTAGTGTTTGTGAATGTGCAAATGAGTGTGATTGGATTTTTCTCGATGGTTTGACGTTTGTACATCGACATCGAGGGTTGGTTTGACTATTCTTGCATGCGTAGGCGATAGGTTTGGACCTATGCGTGATAGGCGTGCCGATTTGATTTTCGTATGCCGTTTCGATTTCGAATTTAGTTTTAATACGATACGGTGCGTTATGATATGTAGGTACCCCATGCGGACTTCGAGACGACAAGCAAGCGCGTGGCGACGTCGGCACCGGCGAGCGAGGACCAGGTGAGTAGATTTATATCTACGGGGAGAACTCGGGTGGATGGCATATAGCACCCCCGCAGTCCGTGGTGGTGTATACGGATGCGTATACACACCAACAATTATTATATGTTATTTGGGATTAATAACGATGCTTAGGATGGATATTGCTGTGTTGGATTACTTTAGTGTTGGGAACCCTAGGGTAGTGTTACACACACATACACACATACATACTTGCATACATTCCTATTGATATGTGCTAATGGGATTCTTTATAGTTATGTGTTCACATGGGTATGGGACTATGTGTTCACATACGGACTGAGGATGATACTTGGGATTGAGCTGATTCGATGAGATTTGATTTGAGGCCGTGAGATCGGTGATATAGCAGGGTTCGTATCTTAGATACGACATGACGTTGTAGCGGGTCCTTGACGTAGTGTTTCACACACGTCCATGCATACGTAGGCGGTATCAGTATGGTACTAGACGTAGATCAGTACCCCGATCATGATATTTGATAAAGAGGATACCAGGTGAATAGTATGATGAATGTGATATTGACCCATACCCAGATTGGGATGCCGTACGACGGATTTACGTACGAGCTATATTGATGATTGATCCGCACTCTTGACTTGGGATGCCTGATTATAGATATGGTATCGGATATGATATTATTGAGGCGGGATCACCGACTATACATATACAGGTATGTATATGTATCGACTCAGATGATAGGCGGTTTCCTTACCTGTAGTTCAGCTTGTTAGTTCAGCCGTATAGTTTAGTGTAGTTGTTAGATTAGATTAGACTTCTTACCTATTTCAAAAACTAACGAATCGTGGGCATTTTTAAAGACAGCTCAAGGGAATCTACGGATATTTCAAAAACGACGTATCTTTTCATAAAAACACCGTAGCCCCTATTTTCAAAACCCCATAATTCGTGTTATTTCAAAAGGCACCATTCGTATGTCTTATATTAGATTATTGCAGATTAGTTATCGTTGTGTCTAGTATTCAGCTCCCGCACATTATTGCTGTTCGCTCTGCCTCGCATATTTATTTTGCTGCATATTCCATTATTGATATCATGCTGTTAGGACACCAGCACCATTACCGATGATGCGTATGTACCCCGTACACCTACTTGCCGGCTCACACACATCTTCATCGGTAATTGCCATGTCACGTACACTTTAGAGAATATAATTGCTTGACTTAGATTGTTAGCTGGTAGTTTTGACATGATATTAGTGTACTTCCCTTATATGCCATATTAGACATTGTAGTTATTACCTACCACTTCATGCATACTGTTATTCAGTTGTTCATGCCTAGTTCATTATCATTGACATATGCACTTGTGATGATTTCTTGAGATTTATGATATTTTTGGATTTCGGGGAAAGCCGCAAAATTTACAACTTATGATCTTTTAAAATATAAAATGTTGCGGTTTTCTAGTGATGTAAAGTGTCGTCCACCATGTGTTTGCTGTGGTTTTGGAAATCCGTGTCGAGGAGTGGAGGAACCGTCACGGGTACATGGTGGGCCCGGTATGGTACCCCGGGGCAAGATGAATGTGGTGTTGACGTTGAGCCTGGCAGGGGACAGATTACCTACCGGTGATTTTACCCGACGCGTCGGATATCCGGAGGATACCGTCGTGGTCTTGAGATGGATGGTAGGGGCCGGTCTGGACTGACGGCGCCCTAGATATTGAGATTGAGACATTGATATTTCGAGACAGTGAGATTTATGTTTTGTGTCGATGCTAGACACTGTTGATACTGATTTCATTATGATACCTCAGTTTAAAAATACGAAGGAAATCTCACTAATTTATGAAAACAGTTTCTTCATTTACATGTATTCTGTTTTCATGCATTCATACCTCATTCATATGATATATTGCTACCTGAGGCACTGACACGGGCACATGAGATTTCACTCGGTTAGATATTACCCTAGCCATTGTTATAGGCTGCTTGTTATGTATATTTTGAGGATATATTATGATCGTATGACCTAGGATTGCGTCATACATGCGATTTCTATTCGTAGATGTTTTTCTATTCACGAGTTGGCAACTCACCCCCGTTTTGCCCCAGTTTCTTGCAGGTTTGCCGTACAGGTTTCATTACGGCTTGCTGGCATAGTTTCCTTCGGGTGATTTGCTAGTAGGTGGGTTTACTGTATCGTACCCCCCATTATATAACTTGTATTTTATTATTCTGTTGTATCTAGAAGTTCCATCAACCAAACATGTACTTATTTTGAGATAGAGACCAGTGCTGTTTATTCTTTCGACCTTAGAGTCGCTCGTTATATTTCTGGTTGTTTTGAGTTTCTTTTGAGTTTTGATCCTCGCCGTTGGCGTTGTATATTATATTGCTTGTGTGGTTGTGACCGTCGGTTGACGAAGAGCTAGCTCTCGCTTGGGGATGCCTTTTTATTGATTTCGTATACTATTCATGTTGTATCCCGTTTGGGAGCCAGTTTTTACAAAGGAGACTCTGCCGAAATTTTCAGTAAATTTTGATGTTCTTAAAAAACCGCATAATTCGGCTTATGCTATTAAAACTACTTGTTTTAAATTGGTTTTCCTGCACTCTACTACTTTTCTTTGTTTGGATTTCTGGGTTTTCGGTTTACTTAGATTACTTACGCCTCGAGACGTTCGTAGTTTAAGTGCCGGTCATGTTCCGTACTTTCGGGTCGTGACACCTAGTCGTGGGTGTATCGAGACGGGGCATCGACATACCAGAGTAGACTAGCATATACCTTCTCGACCCATTCAGATGGACGATGGATGATCCCATATCCATTGGTGTTTGACATCAGAGATGATATACGGGTGCTCAGTGGAGACTGGGTACACTGGACGGACTCGCCGAGAACTCCCAGATGGTATTATACCTTACGTCAGATGGCAGTTCTCTGGTGACACTAGTACAGGTTAGTCTGTAGATCCGAGATCGTCATAGAGTCTTGTGTGATTCCAACTGTGCTTTGATTTCCACATTACCACCTCCAAGAGGGCGTGCAAAACGGTGGTTTTTGGGTACAGTCCCGAATCACATGGAGGCAATGAGCGATAGGAGGGGATTCGTCTCTCCCGGTATATGGAGTTGATATTGCGCTGTGTTCGATTGGCTATAACCGGAAATCCCTGGCCAGGGTTGCTGAGATTTACTGGTAAGTGTTACCAGTAGTTTCTCGAACTGTTACAGACCTCATATCGGCACGACTTATCGAGCTACTGGGGTCTGACGTTTACCACCCCTAGGCGAGATATGCGACATATCAGACGACGAGACCGGACTGTACGGTAAGTGTTACCGGTTGGATTCATAGGAGTGTGAGCGGGCTTGCTCGTTGATCTTCTGATCGCTCAATACCCGGGTGGCCGTTACGTTTAGCAGACCGCTTGCGGCTTGTGGGTGTTTGATATGATCATCACCTGCTGCCGGCGTATTGACGAGTCTTTAGAGTCCTACACAGAGGTTTCCTGGCTCAAGCGAAACGAAATAGGAGCGCATATGAGATATGTGTGGGACCGAGAATAATACCAGTATGTGATACTGTATTCTATTCTCGCGATTTGTATCATTGCTCGGTTATATGTGATATAGCCGGGTTACCGAATCAAATGTTGATTCGATACATAGATACACTTGATATTAGTCGGTTATATGCAGTATGACCGGATCATTGAATCAAGTGTTGATTTAATGATTTGATGTATAATTATATATTTGATATATTATTTTACATTAACTAGTATTGGTTCACTTAAGATTATTTTCTCACTTGATTGTGCACATTGTATATATGATATATGTTTGTGCACTAGTTTGTATCATATTTGATGATACATGCAAACTTGGGTGTGTGTTTACTTTAAACCATGTTTGGTTAATGGTTAGGGTTTCCATTACTTTATTTGTTTGTTTATTTATTCCTTTTGGCAAAAACAAAATGGGTGGCTTTCTGTATCCCTTTCTATAGGATACTATTGAGGCGGGATCTCCTACTATTATATAGATAGATATATATCGACTCGGATGTAGGTAGTTTCTGTATCCCTTTCGATTGGTTGTTAGTTAGACCTGCAGTTTACCTAGTAGATGTCAGACTGGATCCGAGTCATACATATTTCCAAAACTGACGAATCGTGAGAATTTTAAAGACATACCAAGGAATACTACGGATATTTAAATGACGTATCTTTTCTTAAAAACGCCGTAGTCCTTATTTTGAAACCCTACGATTCGTACTATTTCAAACGGAAAAACAGTATATCACATGTATAGTAAGGTAGTTCCTTATTGTTACATTATTATTCATGTTCCGCATATTATTGTTGTATTTACTATTCATTTTCCTTATTATGTTGTTATCGCCTCATTGCATGTTATTGTGTACGTAGTAATTATGAAACCATGCTGTTAGGACACCAGAACCATTACCGATGACGCATATGCTCCACGTACACTTGCTTGCCGGCTCACACACATCTTCATCGGTAATTGCCATGTCAAGTACACTTTAGAAAATACTATTTCAGTGACATTGCTTGCTAGCTGATAGTTGTAATATGTTATAGTTTCCATATGCTAGTTTAATTATTGCTTTCATTGCATGATATTAGATGCATCCACATAGTCATTGGTTATGCAGTATTATGGAGATTTATGCCGGTATTCACTGTTTATTGGAACATGATTTGATGATTTTGGATTTACATGAGATTTCTGGATTTGGGGGAAAACCGCAAGAATTTAATAAAAGCTTAGTATCATCATTTTAAAATGCAAATTGCAGTTTTCTCGTGTTGTATGAGTGTCCACCATGATATTTTCTCGGTTCTGAGATGGTTTTCGAGACCCGATTCGAGGAGTTGGATGAACCATCTGCGGGTACATGGTGGACCTGTTATGGTACCTGGGGCAAGAAGTTCGAGGAGTAGACGATGAGCCTGGCAGGGGCAGACTACCTACCGGTGATTTTACCTAGCGCGGCGGATATCCGGAGGATACCGTTCGTGGCCGTGAGATTGATGATATGGGCTGATCCGTTCTGCCGGAGCCCGTGGACCGATCCTGCAGATGATACGGATGCCTGAGGTATTGATATTTGAGGCTTGATTTGAGATATTGAGATTTGATACTGAGATACTGAGAATTATGTTTTGTGTCGATACTTGACACTGATTTCTCTGTTGCATTCATTAATGATACGTGATTGACATACAAATAGAAATCTCATTGATTAAAGAAAACAGTTGTCGCACTCATGGTATATTCTGTTTCCATTCATAATGCATTCATACATCATATATCTGATATGTTGCTATCTGAGGCACTGACACGAGCATGTAGTATTATATTATTCATAGCTGGACCAGGATTTTTATTGAGGATATTACCTGATATGACCTAGGATAGCGTTATGCATGCGATTTCTACTCGTAGATGTTTTCTACACACGAGTTGGCAAATCACCCCCGTTGTGCCACAGTTCCTTGCCGGTTTTGCCGTACAGGTTCTTTGCGGCTTTGCTGGCACACTGTTCTTTCCGGGTGATTGCATTGGCAGGTGGGTTCTTTGCATCAGGAACACCATTGTTTATTATTATTTCAGTTGTATCTAGAAATTCTATCAACGAGATGGTATATTTGAGAGAGATAGAAGACCAGATTTGTTATTCTTTCGACCTTAGAGTCGCGCGTTGTATTATTTTGGGGTTTTTTTGTTTATTTTGGGTTTTCTTTTGAGTTTTGATCCTCGCCCTTGGTGTTGTATATTATATTGCTTGCGTGGTTGTGACCGTCGATTGATGAAGAGCTAACTCCCGCTTGGAGATGCCTTTTTATTGATTTCGTATACTATTCATGTTGTATCCCGTTTGGGGCCAGTATTTACAAAGGAGACTCTACCGAAATTTTCAGAAAATACTTGGTTTTTAAAAATACATACTTCGGCCTATGTTGATTAAAACTACTTGCTTTAAATTGGTTTTTCCTTCACTCTACTGCTTCTTTGGTTTTGATTTCTGGGTTTTGGCTTACTTAGATTGCGTACGCCTCGAGACGTTCATAATTTAAGTGCCGGTCATGTTCCGTACTTTTTGGGTCGTGACAAAGTTGGTATCAGAGCGTTAGGTTTTACCTTCGGAGTGTAGAATGACCCTTGGTTGATGGAGTAGGTAGCTTGAGTAGAGTGACGTACTGTATGTATGTTCCGCGACATACTTACGATGCGCTACTCCGCTTAAGAAGCCTTAGGATGTACATTTCCTTGCATTGTATTATATTCCTTACCATGATCTAGCCTCTTCAGTATCAGTTTATGGTTTTGTTATCACGGTGGTACGGGCATGGAGAGCTACGGCTAGAGTTGCGGTCAGCATGAGCTCGTCATGGACGAGGACTGACCAGAGCGTGATTCCAGGGGCATATGATTGCATAGAGGCGTTGTTTTAGTGTGTTTTTGCGCCATGAGCGTTTGATGGATCGCTTTTACGAGATTTCTCGGACATGCACATCAGCACCAGAGGATTGGGCCACTTCAAAAGGCCAGCCAGATTGAGATGACCGTCAGAGCACAGATTATTTTGATGATTGAGGCACTGTTCAGCATGCGGATGTAAGTCGATGTAGTACACCCCAGTACTTATGGGGAGGCGGAATTTTCAAAAACGATCAAGTTTAAAGAACGAACATCGACTAACCGCTTGAATCGAAGCTAAACTATAAATAACCGTACACAAAGATTTTCTTATCACTTGTGATTAGGGATTATACCTATCGAAACTAGTCCTTCGTCTTTGTGTCCTCCTTTGTTCTCCTCGGCCTTCTCTAGGTAGTAGACGATCCACCCGAGAGCAAAACACCAAGCTACACCTCTCACTTGAGGTAACTAATCAACTTTGATTGCTAATCAAAGATGAAAGGATGATATAGAGTGAAGGTTATGGATTGTTTAGTCTAACTAATCCTTTGATCTCAACTCATGAGGTGTAAGGATTAGGGTTTGAAGATGAGAGCTTGAGGGGAGAGAATATGAGATAAGATAATGAGAGGAGAGAGAGTGTATCATAATATATTATGAAGCATTCTCATTTATCAATAATGAATAAAAGAAATGAATAAGCATGCTTCATAAAATATCTAGTGGTGATTCATTAGCATGAGTCATTAAGCAATAAATGTGCATTAATGAAATGAATGAATCACCACAATGACTCACAACCTCATCCAAAGTAACCTCCTTAGTCACATCTTCTAGAAGCTTCTCGTACAATTACGAGAACGCCCCTCCGATCCGCAAAAATACGGAAAAACTTTAGACTGTAAAAATCCAATAACCGGATAGCAGTAACTGGCTTAAACCAAAGCCGACTGGTAAAAACTGTCCGAAAGTCGTACGTGCGTAAACGCACGTATGCGTCCGAACCCTTTGTCGCAAAACCATGCGACCTCTATATCGTTTCGCCTGGAGTAGGAAACTCTCTGTGTGGGACTCTAGAGACTCGACTACTACGCTGGCAGTGGGTTTAACCACAGACCGCAAGCGGCACTAGCTGTACGTAACGGTCCCCAGGTAGTTGTCGATAAGAAGGCCGATGAGAAAACCCATCCGAACTCCTACTGAGTCTGATGTGACAATCTCCATACAGTCCGGTCCGTTCGTCCAAGACTATCGCATATCGGGCCTAGGGGGGCGGCAAGCGTCAGTCCCCTAATAGCGGTATAAGTCGTGTCGGAGGGTAGCCCATTACACCCTGAGAAACTACTGGAACCTACCAGCAAATCTCGCTTGCCCTGGCCAGGGACTTTGCGTAATGGCTCTCTGACACAGCACGATATCTACTCCCAATACCGGGAGGGACGAATCCTGTCTAACCGCCACTGCCTCCAAGTGCTCGGGACTGCACCCAACTGCTACCTGTTTGCACGACTCCTTTGAGCCGTGGTAGGGTAGCAATCTAAGAACAGTGGGACACACTCGAGGCGAAGTAGCAGTGTCAAGTCTGCGGACTACGCTGTACTCATGTCACCTGGGAACTGTTCACTGACGACTGGTATCAAACCAACCAACAGTTTCCTGTGAGTCCTGTCCGGTGTACCCGTAACCTAACGAGCACCTGTATACTATCTCCAGTACGACGTACTGACGGCTGTGGGACAGACCATCTCCCCAACTGGGATGAGAAGCGTACACACCAGTCTACTCCGGAGTATCGATGCTCTGTCTCGATAATCCAATGACCAGGGACCTGAATAAGGATGTGCTTGTAGACTACCCAGCCCCCACTAGTGTGACTGCCATCACAACGCTGGTAGACAAGCAAGATCCTAAGAGCTCTATCAATACGTACACTCACATATTAAGATAGAAAAACCAAGTAGCATACTACCATGTTTAGCAAGACTGTTATATACATGTGAATATCCCAAGCTTCCATTAAGTAATATACAAGCTAGTATGATACAGTAATGGCCTAATAGGGCATAAACACTAACAATCTCCCACTTGCACTAGGGCCATGTACTGGCATATCGTAGACCAATGATCTCGAGTAGCCTCTCGAACTGAATCTGAGGAAGGGCCTTCGTGAATGGATCAGCAATGTTCTCTTCTGAAGCAACTCTCCGAACCTCGATCTCCTGACGATCAATGATCTCCCTGATCAGGTGATACCGCCTCAAGATGTGTCTGGACTTCTGATGGGACCTTGGTTCCTTCGCTAAAGCTATAGCTCCGTTGTTGTCGCAATACAGAGGTATTGGATCAACTATGGTAGGAACCACCTGAAGTTCTGTTAGGAACTTTTTCATCCAGACTGCTTCTTTTGCGGCATCGCAAGCAGCTATATACTCCGCTTCCATCGTCGAGTCAGCAACGGTGTCCTGCTTGGAGCTCTTCCAGCACACCGCCCCTCTATTGAGGGTAAAGACATAACCCGACATGGACTTGGAATCGTCCTTATCACTCTGGAAGCCGGAATCAGCAAAGGCCTCCAACCTGAGGTCTTTTCCGCCGTAAACCAAGAACATCTCCTTAGTCCTCCTCAGGTACTTGAGAATGTTCTTTACTGCTATCCAGTGTTTTTCCCCTGGGTCTGACTGATACCGGCTTACCACGCTCAGTGCGTAAGCTACATCTGGTCTGGTACACAACATCGCATACATTATAGAGCCTACCGCAGAAGCGTAGGGTATAATAGACATGCGTTCCCTTTCCAAATCAGTCTTGGGAGACATCTCTTTGGAGAGGGTGATTCCGTGACAAGCCGGTAGATTACCGTGCTTAGAATCTTCCATACTGAATCTTTTCAGTACAGTGTCGATATACCTGGACTGCGAAAGTCCCAACATCCTCTTGGATCTATCACGATAGATCCGGATCCCCAGAATGTAAGAGGCATCACCCAGGTCTTTCATGGAGAACCTGTGTGACAAGAATCCTTTGACAGATTGTAGCATAGGAATGTCATTTCCTATCAATAGAATGTCATCCACGTACAAGACGAGGAATACGACACTTCTGGCCACAACTTTACTATATATGCACGGTTCATCTGGATTTTTGATAAAATCATATTCTTTGACTGTCTCATCAAAACAGATGTTCCAACTCCGCGATGCCTGCTTTAGTCCGTAAATGGACTTAAGCAGCTTGCATACTTTCCCGCTGCTCCCACTCTGATTGAAACCTTCTGGCTGATCCATATAGACGCTCTCTTCTAAATTTCCATTCAGAAAAGCCGTCTTTACGTCCATCTGCCAGATTTCATAATCATGGAAGGCAGCAATAGCAAGAAGGACCCGAATGGATTTGAGCATAGCCACTGGAGAAAAAGTTTCGTCATAGTCCAAACCAGGTCTTTGACGAAAACCCTTTGCAACAAGTCTAGCCTTATAGGTTTCCACCTGTCCATCTACACCAATCTTTTTCTTGAAGATCCATTTGCATCCTATGGGTTTTACCCCATCTGGAGCAAAGTCCAAAGTCCATACTTTGTTGGTGTACATGGACTCCATCTCGGTCCGCATTGCATCTAGCCATCGTACCGAGTCGCCGCTCTGGATGGCTTGCTGGAAGTCAGTAGGTTCATCATCATCTATGATGCAATCCTCTCTATCCCCGTCTATGAGAAAACCGTAGTATCTCTCAGGCGGATGAGACGGCCTACTACTCCTGCGGAGGGGTGCGGGAATGTTCTGTTCTTCTTGAACCTCTGGTTCTACCAAACTTTCAGTAGCAGTTTGTGGTTCTGGAATTTCTTCCAGTTCTATTTCGCTCCCACTCTTCTGATTTTCCAAAAATTCAGTTTCTAAGAAGCGGGCATGACGAGAAACAAAAACCTTTTGTTCCTCTGCGTAATAGAAGCAATATCCTGTAGAGTTCTTTGGATATCCCACAAACTTACACTCTACTGAGCGTGCCTCGAGCTTGTCCGGACGCTGCTTTTTTACAAAAGCTGGACATCCCCACGTCTTCAGGTACTGAAGATAGGGTTTCTTCCCACTCCACATCTGATATGGTGTGGTAGGCACAGTTTTGGTTGGAACTCGGTTCAAAAGATGTATCGCTGATTCTAGCGCATACCCCCAGAAAGATCGCGGTAACTCAGCATTACTCATCATGGATCGTACCATATCCAATAGGGTTCGATTCCGTCTCTCCGATACACCGTTGTGCTGTGGAGTGTATGGAGGAGTAAGCTGAGAGAGAATTCCTTTCTCTTTTAGGTAACCTAGGAACTCGGCACTTAAGTATTCTCCACCTCGATCAGATCTTAGTGTCTTAATACTTTTGCCTGTTTGGTTTTCCGCTTCACTCTTGTATTCCAGGAATTTCTCAAAGGCTTCGGATTTATGCTTCATCAAGAAGACATGTCCAAACCTAGAGAAATCATCCGTGAAAATAATGAAATAGGAAAAACCACCTCTTGCATGTGTAGACATTGGACCGCATACATCGCTGTGTATGAGTCCTAAGAGCTCGCTCGCTCTTACTCCTTGTCCAGTGAATGGAGTCTTTGTCATCTTTCCTTTGAGACAGGATTGACAAGTGTCATAAGATTGATATTCGAACGAGTCCAAATATCCTTCTCTATGCAACTTAGTCAACCTTCTCTCATTGATGTGACCCAGTCTACAATGCCATAAGAAAGCTTTATTCAAATCTGGAGACTTTCTTTTTAGTGTGTTCTGGACATTGAAAATTTGGAGTTGGTTTAACACATATATGCCGTTATTTAGAGTACCGGACCCAATCAAACCATGATTAAGGTGGATGTTGACAACATCTCTTACAAACGTGAAATCATAACCTTTATTTGATAACAAGGAAACTGATATGATATTACACGTTAAGCTGGGTACAAAATAACAGTTATGTAAAACCAAAATGTGTCCACTCGTCAATCCTAGGTGATAATCCCCGACGGACGCAGCTCCCACGCTAGCTCCGTTAGCAACCCTGAGGATCATATCACCTTCCTTCAGCACTCTACGGTTTCTCAGTGCCTGCAATGAATTGCAAATATGAGATCCTGACCCGGTATCCAATACCTAGGAAGTAGAGTTGATCGACAGACAATTCTCAATTACAAACACACCTGAAGTCGAAGCCATAGCTTGCTTCGGTTCCTGGTTCTTGGCGTTCCACGCCTTGCAATCCTTCTTCCAGTGCCCTTTCCTGTGACAATGGAAGCACTCATCCTGGCCAACTATCGGTACTGCTTTCTTTTTCTTTCCCTTCCCTCCCACCTTACTAACACCTCCTCTAGGTCTGGGTGCGGCCTTCTTCTTCCCTCCTTTGGCCCTAGCCTCGGACCCGGAAGAAGATGAACCGCCAACAAACATAGCGGGTGTTTCCCTTGCCTTCTGCAAGGTGCCCTCCTCACTCCTTAACATGTTCAGGAGTTCCGCAAGTTCAACTTCTTTTCCTTGAAGATTGAAGTTGAGGATAAACTGGGCGTAGGTGGGAGGAAGGGACTGGAGAACAAGGTCTGTATAGAGCTCATTATCCAAAGTCGTCCCAAGGTCTGCGAGCTCTTCTATATAGCCAATCATCTGTAGGACATGTTCACCTACCGATGATCCGACAGCCAACCTCGCTCGAAACAATTTCTTAGAGGTCTCGTATCTTGCTATACGAGATTGCTCTCCATAAAGTTCCTTTGTATGGAGAAATATGCCATCAAGAGACATATCCTCGTGCCTCCTCTGATGTTCATTGTTCATCGAGGCAAGCACGATGCACTTGGCTCTCGCGCAATCTAAATCCCAGGTTTTGCGGATTGCCTTATCCGCATTACTGGATTTGGGACCAGGGACAGCAGGTGCCGTAGCGGTAAGGACGTACCCCAGTTTTTCATAGGTCAAAGCCATCTTGACATTCCGCAGCCAATCTTTATAGTTTGGCCCTGTCAGTATATTTTTCTCTAAAAGTAACTTAAGTCCAGTCATTTTCAGGGTCGCTGCAATTAGGAGAGAGAGAAGAAAACTCTTTAGCATGATGCTCTTGCAAGTTTAGAATGGTTTTTAGTTTATCTAAACTGGATGGCTCCCACTGTTTCTCGAATCCTTCCTCAAACCATAAAAGAAGAATTAGCCAAGACTATTCTCACCGTACAATACTTGCTTAACCGTTCAGCCAGGCCGGTGTCGATACTTCGAGGGAGGTTTTCCAACGCTTTCGCGAAGTTCCTTAATTAAATAACCTCTTTTCTCTGGGGGCGTAACCCCGCTGACACTTTTCTGGACACCTACTAGGTTTATAGCATTGATCGTTAAGCGACGAATATCCTGATAAGTAGCATATACTCACAGTAGGATCGGGATCCAAATATCATCGTATGATAATGTTGAAGGAATCCTACCAACATTCATCAAACTCCAAATGGTATGCATCTCTTTGCAAATTTCAGTTTCTTTAGAAATTCCCGATATAAGTTTTTGCCCCATGCTCTTATGACCTTGACGTATGCCAACAAATCATAAGTCACATGTCAAGTTCTGCCCATCATTATCTTGTTAATTTGAACCCACCCGTATATACCCTTGACGTATGCCAACAAGGTAATGCGACTGTCCCAAACCAACACATCTATCTATGCAACAAATGAATACCCCAGCAGCTACCAAACACTATGCCTTGACGTATGCCAACAAGCATAGCTTGAATACTACTGACCATCCATAAGAAATGACGGAGGGCTACGACTGGTTTTGGCGAAACCGTGAACGTAGTGAACTTGATATAACCGAAGGAACCTGATAGCTTTTAAAAGGAGTGGTTAAATCTCCGTATTTAAAAATATCTGTTTTAAAAATAACCGAGTGGTTTCTTTTAAATTGTTCCAACGATTTAAACTTTGGTTTGTTTTACTTTGCATTATAGATAATGCGTCCCATCATTAACCTATCATTGCAGAAAACAACGAAAATACAACGTCCTCTTATGCCATCCGCATTCGCCACGGGGTCCCGTCATCACTTGTTAGGTTACTTAACTAACGACAGAGCGGGGGCTGGGCTAGCGCGGGTGTAAAACATAAGTGGCGTCTAAATAGCTATCATAAATATAGATATTTTACATTCGTCTGACGCAATGATATTCATTCCAGAACACAGATAAACAATATTGGATTTGCAAGCAATCTGTATTTCTTTTGAGCCTGCAAGAAAAGACAGATTACACAGTTGTGATGAATAGCCGTTACCCCACCCTCGACCCCTACGGGTACGGCAAACTACCCACCCGGCAGTCTGTGTACCCCACCTTGGGTCAGTCCTAGGAGCAAAAACAGTAAAATGAAATAATACAACGGTGGCTACAACCGCAACCTGGAAGTGCCACGCAAAAATAATATTACAACAAATTACATTTACAACAAATGAATTATACAATAACCCATTGCAAACCCCGGCTATACACCACAACAGTCCAATACAGTTTATATGCACAAACAGATATAACCATTTCAGAAATGTGCAACCCCCTGCCAACCGACATACTAGCAGTTAGAGGAGGTTTACGAACACATTAAACAATCACAGATATAATCCAATACGCAAATACTGTACAATTCGATCGAATAAACAACATCAATATTGCTCCAAAATCTGCTCTGTTAAACAGTAACCTGAGCAATAATTAAATATTCCAGAAAACCCAAAACACCACAGGGGACCCACCCAAAAAAAACGAGTTCCTGACTCGTCAACTCGGCCGCGGTTGCGCGGCGGATCGGTGGGATCCGCCGCCCTTCCGCGGCCCTGTAGACGAATCAGAAGCCCAAATTTTTTGGGTGTTCTCCTGTGGTCATGTCAAGCTCTCTGAACACACCTGAAAAATTTTCTGACTTGATTTTAACTTCGACAGAAACTTGACAGAATTAGGGTTTTGCGGCTTTGTTTTTCCGTTCGAAATTCGTACAAATTTGCAATTAAGTTATTTATTGTTTAGCGAGGCTCTGATACCACTGTAAGTCGATGTAGTACACCCCAGTACTTATGGGGAGGCGGAATTTTCAAAAACGATCAAGTTTAAAGAACGAACATCGACTAACCGCTTGAATCGAAGCTAAACTATAAATAACCGTACACAAAGATTTTCTTATCACTTGTGATTAGGGATTATACCTATCGAAACTAGTCCTTCGTCTTTGTGTCCTCCTTTGTTCTCCTCGGCCTTCTCTAGGTAGTAGACGATCCACCCGAGAGCAAAACACCAAGCTACACCTCTCACTTGAGGTAACTAATCAACTTTGATTGCTAATCAAAGATGAAAGGATGATATAGAGTGAAGGTTATGGATTGTTTAGTCTAACTAATCCTTTGATCTCAACTCA
Source organism: Agapanthus africanus (assembly GCA_030015575.1). Lineage (NCBI taxonomy): Eukaryota > Viridiplantae > Streptophyta > Magnoliopsida > Asparagales > Amaryllidaceae > Agapanthus > Agapanthus africanus. The sequence goes on from JASDDO010000004.1 coordinate 237,099,392, forward strand.
TGAGGTGTAAGGATTAGGGTTTGAAGATGAGAGCTTGAGGAGAGAGAATATGAGATAAGATAATGAGAAGAGAGAGAGTGTATCATAATATATTATGAAGCATTCTCATTTATCAATAATGAATAAAAGAAATGAATAAGCATGCTTCATAAAATATCTAGTGGTGATTCATTAGCATGAGTCATTAAGCAATAAATGTGCATTAATGAAATGAATGAATCACCACAATGACTCACAACCTCATCCAAAGTAACCTCCTTAGTCACATCTTCTAGAAGCTTCTCGTACAATTACGAGAACGCCCCTCCGATCCGCAAAAATACGGAAAAACTTTAGACTGTAAAAATCCAATAACCGGATACCAGTAACTGGCTTAAACCAAAGCCGACTGGTAAAAACTGTCCGAAAGTCGTACGTGCGTAAACGCACGTATGCGTCCGAACCCTTTGTCGCAAAACCATGCGACCTCTATATCGTTTCGCCTGGAGTAGGAAACTCTCTGTGTGGGACTCTAGAGACTCGACTACTACGCTGGCAGTGGGTTTAACCACAGACCGCAAGCGGCACTAGCTGTACGTAACGGTCCCCAGGTAGTTGTCGATAAGAAGGCCGATGAGAAAACCCATCCGAACTCCTACTGAGTCTGATGTGACAATCTCCATACAGTCCGGTCCGTTCGTCCAAGACTATCGCATATCGGGCCTAGGGGGGCGGCAAGCGTCAGTCCCCTAATAGCGGTATAAGTCGTGTCGGAGGGTAGCCCATTACACCCTGAGAAACTACTGGAACCTACCAGCAAATCTCGCTTGCCCTGGCCAGGGACTTTGCGTAATGGCTCTTTGACACAGCACGATATCTACTCCCAATACCGGGAGGGACGAATCCTGTCTAACCGCCACTGCCTCCAAGTGCTCGGGACTGCACCCAACTGCTACCTGTTTGCATGACTCCTTTGAGCCGTGGTAGGGTAGCAATCTAAGAACAGTGGGACACACTCGAGGCGAAGTAGCAGTGTCAAGTCTGCGGACTACGCTGTACTCATGTCACCTGGGAACTGTTCACTGACGACTGGTATCAAACCAACCAACAGTTCCCTGTGAGTCCTGTCCGGTGTACCCGTAACCTAACGAGCACCTGTATACTATCTCCAGTACGACGTACTGACGGCTGTGGGACAGACCATCTCCCCAACTGGGATGAGAAGCGTACACACCAGTCTACTCCGGAGTATCGATGCTCTGTCTCGATAATCCAATGACCAGGGACCTGAATAAGGATGTGCTTGTAGACTACCCAGCCCCCACTAGTGTGACTGCCATCACAACGCTGGTAGACAAGCAAGATCCTAAGAGCTCTATCAATACGTACACTCACATATTAAGATAGAAAAACCAAGTAGCATACTACCATGTTTAGCAAGACTGTTATATACATGTGAATATCCCAAGCTTCCATTAAGTAATATACAAGCTAGTATGATACAGTAATGGCCTTCTAGGGCATAAACACTAACAGCGGACGAATGAGCCAGTTATTTTAGCTAATGAAAAGATATCTCCCCAGATGTTTGAAACTAATGCCGCACGAGTTATACTTCGAGATATGATAGGAGATTGCTAGTCACCAAAGATGAAAGACTAGGACATATGATTTATTGCCTACCCCAATACGAGGTCATCAGATGGATTAATTCCAGCTAGAGGAGACGTCACGCTAATACGTTGAGAGTCGATAGAGACGATCGAATGTCGGGAAACCATTTTCCAAGTTTAAAGTATTCGGAAAACAATGCAAGCAATTCTACGGATCCTCTAGAAGAATGAAACCCTAACTCGACTTAATGACCATGGAACGCCAGTGATCCTTAGAGTTTGCGGCTGTTTAGCGGTGCCATTAATGAGGCTTGGGTCTGCCCTTCTACGGTTGGTCCATAGGTGCTGTGGCATATATTCGATACTATTAAACTGTGCCCAAGATGTTGAGCTCTTGGGGATTATGAGGTTTTGACAAATCGATCGGATGATTCGACTTCATTTGGATATCAGGTGATGAGATGCATTGCTTGGGAGACTCCAGATACGAGTATAGCCATTGGAGCGTAGTCCATGCAGGCACGAGGAGACGAGTCCGAAGCAGTCGACATTAGAGAAAAGTGGAGTAAGAGGTTCGTACGAGATCTTGTTGAGATGACGTTCCACACCGCCGACATCAGAGATGTGGTACGCAAGCAGAAGCGTTGTATATAGATATATCTTTCAGAAGGAGTCGCGATGAATATGCAGCCGTTCCGGAATAAGAAACATATATAGGTTTAGTAAGAGATGATAACTTCCGGGCAGTTTGGCAGGAACGAGATTTGGGAGAGACCCCGAAAAGATCTTTCTGGAAATACTAAACGAGAAGACCTGGACCCAGGAGTGGTCATATGACGCACACCCAGCAGGCCAGAGTTCGCCCTCGTCGACGAGGCATGTTATGAGTAACCATGACCGTTGGTCAGAAATCTTTAGAGGATGTGTCAGAGCAGACTGCTTCCGTTATCGTTCCTACATTGGACCGTTGAGCCGAGGAGCTATGTACTTAGCAATCTGCGGTGAGAGACGAGAGCCTAAGGGCGCTAGGCGACAGGCCATGATCAAAAGGCAAGTAGATATCTTGCTCTGCTGGCATTGGATGCATCGACACCTTCTCGACTTTGAAGGACGGACATATCGACGACAGTAATTATGATTTGTGATTTGGTGATTGACTATCACGTATCCGTCGCATTGGATTTTAGTATTTTTGGTGATTTATTTCATGATTGAGTTTTGATGACCGGGTTTCATGATATTTGGTTTCATGCCTAGGGCATGCATATGATTTGACTTATGCTTTCGGCATAGTTTTCATGCACTTTTAGTAATTAATTTGCTTTTGTGCACACCGATGCACAGGATGGTGAGATTTTATACTACGATATACCTGATTGGGATTTTGATTGAAATGTGTTATATACCGTCGATTTCGATTGTGATGTTCAATATTCTTTTTCGTGCACATTGTGCACTTGACTTGGATTTGGCGCATACTTGACGTGCTTGATGCGATTTAGGTGCACACTAGATGCACTAAATCGAGATTTTTCGTGCATATCAGATGCACCTGGTTTTACTATCGGGCACACACGTTTCCATTGACAGGTGTTTTCGTGCACACCTGTTGCACTTAGATTTGGTTTTGTGCACATGTATGGAACATTTAAGGATTTCAATTTCCGTGCGCACCAGACGCACGTGGCATTCAGATATATTTGGGATTGATTTCTTTTGGAGCAGTATATTTTATGATACTTCTATTTGGCTTAGTATTGAGCAGGACTAGTCAGAGGATAGTACCTGTGTATATTTTTCCACGCATTGATAGTTATCGAAAGGATCTCCAAAGAGGAGCTATAGTCTCAGTATTTACCTACGTGTCCGTGATGACACGAAACTTTTTATAAAAGAAACCCTTCTGAAATTGTTTTCAAAACGGCGGGACGTGTATGTTAAATAAAGGATATATGTATATATATATATATATATATATATATAATTATTTTCTCACGATGGGCGTCCGCCACTGTGCAGTGAGACACACATCGCACAGCGATTTGAAAAGATTTGGCATGCATTGCTTCCAGATGTTTTAATGATCTATATCATATTGATTTTAATTTTGGATTTAGACATTGTACCTTCACCTTGACTCCGATGATTGCGGGATTCTTTACGGAGTTTTGATCTGGAGTTCTACACTCTTTTTCATGCGCATGCATTGCGCTAAGATTTGTTTTATGTACTTATGATTTCGGAGCCCCGACGACTTGTTGGTTTTGCTGAAATGTTTTAGTATTTGTAGGGAGTTTTAATTTAAATTCGGGGACTGAATTTCTTTAAGGGGGGAAGATGTAACGTTTTGAAAATCGTTTTGGTGAAATTTCGGAAAATCGGTAAAATAAGGGGGTTTTCCGTAAAAAGTCAAAATATAAATATATTTTAATATAAAATTAAATATAAATATTCTATCTATGTAATTGCTAGTATTTGGTGTTTATTGAGCCACTGGTAAAATTTTAAAATTTCTGAAATTTTTTCCGAAATTAATTATTTTAATATTATTTTAAGCCATTAAAAATACATTAAATTAGTGATAAATACAAATTTGAATGGGAAAATTATAAACTTTAGAATCATGACAACTAAAATCTAGTTAGTAATATAATTTTTTAGCAATTTATTTCAAGTTCGAATTGGTTACAATTAAAGGAAAACTAAAATTTAAATAATTAAAATAAAACTTGCAATTTTTGAGCTTGTGGGGGGTATTTTTTCATAGAATTTCTTTGTTCACTCTCTCACATCATCACCCCTCCATCTTGGCCGAACCCACCACTTGGCAGCAGCCCACTCCCTCCCCCCTCTTGTTTGTCTTCATTCATGTGAAAAGTAAAGTTAAAATAAAGGTTTTTTTTATATATGTTAAGTAGGTGGGGTTATTATGGTAATATGTGAAGGGTTGACTTGGACAAATTCCCACAACACCCACACCTTTCCCCCACTTCCTCCCTGCTGGCCGAGAGCAGCTCCCCCTTCCACCCTCCTTGTTCCATCTCTTCTCACTTCAATTTCATCACAAAATTCAACAAAAATCTACAAATTTCTTCTCAAATTCAAAGCAAATCCTCATGCTATTCCCTTCTTAAGCCAAAATTTGTTTAAAGTATGGAGAAAGGAGGTGTCTTGGAGGCTAATGCAATATAGGGTTCCAAACTTGTGAGGTATAATTCAATCTAATGGTTAAATTGTAGTTTGTTTATGCTAAAATTTAAATTTAAAGTGTGAAATTAGTTGTTGTTGCTTGTTTTAGAAAAATCAAGAGAAGGGTTGATTTTTGGAAATAAGGTTTGAAGCATTGTAAATGGGTTAATTGAGTGCTGTAGCTAGTAAGTAGTGTGGATTGGGTGATTATGTGATGTTGTGACCATTTGGTCGCAAATCCGCGATGTTTGCGCCAATTTTCTATTTTCATGCTTACTAGGTTTTTGAAATTGAATTAGAATGTGGGATTAAAATTATGGTTAGGGTTTTTATCACCTCATTAACAATATAATGTGTGGTTTAACACTTTAGGTTTATGCAAAACCTAGCTTAATTGTTAAATTGTGAATTTTGCTTTAAAAAGTGTTAAAATCGGTTATTTTTGCAAACTAGGAATTTGGAATTAATACAAATTGATGAGATTAAATTATGGAAATGGTTTATATGGATTATTTAAGATGTTTAATGAGCATTTTGGCCATTTGAATCGTTAAAATATGTAGATTGGTTAAAACATCAAGTTTTGAACCGAAATGGGAATTTGTGCTTACTAGGTTTTTGGGAAATAAAACGATTTGTTCAATTTTATGGTTTTGATGAATTAAAGCCTATTTCTTATACAGTTAGTCAGTTTTGAAACCATGATTGGTACGTTTGGTGTTTTTCTCGATCAATCGGCGTTTGTACGCCGGTGTCGAGGGTTTTTGGGTTGATTTGTGAAAGCAAACCGTAGGTTTGACCTTTGTGAGATTCGTGTGTCGTTTTGGTTATGAGTTGGATTTTAATGCGATACGGTGCGTTATGATATGTAGGTACCCCATGCGGAATTTGAGACGACAAGCAAGGGCGTGGCGACGTCGACACCGGCGAGCGAAGATCAGGTGAGTAGATTTATATCTACGGAGAGAAGTCGGGTGGATGGCGTATAGCACCCCCGCAATGTTGTGAGGAATGAGGTGATGTGGTAATGATATACTTTTATATGTTAATGTGAGATATGTACACCTAGTAAGAGAAGTCTTAGGAGCTTATGAGTTTAGGGTTAGCGAGAATTGAAGAAAAGACTTTAGCGGATTTCTGAGTCACGAAACCCTAGAATAAGGATTTGCATACACGCACATATATACACTTGCATATATCATTTTCTTGTGCGTATATGGGAATGTGTATATATGTATATACGCATGGGTATGGGACTATGCATATATACATTCATATACACATGCATGAATGTTGAGGATAGTGTATGATATTTGGAGATGAGTCGATAAGAACGGGCTTGAGGGCATGAGATCGGTGATGTGATATGGTCAGTATTTGAGATACGACATGATATTTTAGCGGGTTCTTTAGGCGTGGTGTTTTCATATACACGCATGCATTTCATAGATGGTATCAGTATTGTACTAGACATAGATCAGTACCCCGATCATGATATTTGATAAAGAGGATACCTGATGATTAATGTGATAGATGTGACATTTGACCCGTACCCAGATTTGGGAGGCCGTACGACGGATTTACCGTACGAGCTATATATTGACGATAGATCCGCACTCTTGATTGGAGGATATCATATCAGATGGTGTATCATATGGAATACTATTGAGGCGGGATCACCGACTATTATATAGATAGATATATATTAACTCGGATATAGGTGGTTTCCGTACCCCTTTCGATTGGTTGTTAGTTAGACCTGCAGTTTACCTAGTAGATGTCAGACTGGACCCGAGTCATACCTATTTCCAAAACTGACGAATCGTGAGAATTTTAAAGACATATCAAGGGATACTACGGATATTTTAAAAGACGTATCTTTTCTTAAAAACACCAGAGTCCTTATTTTCAAACCCCACGATTCGTACTATTTCAAAAGGCAAAACAGTATATCACATGTATAGTAAGGTAGATTCCTTGTTGTTACGTTATTATTCATGTTCCGCATATTATTATTGTATTTACTATTCATTTTCCTTATTATATTGTTATCGCCTCATTGCATGTTATTGTGTACGTAGTAATTATGAAACCATGTTGTTAGGACACCAGCACCATTACCGATGACGCGTATGCTCCACGTACACTTTTTTGCCGGCTCACACACATCTTCATCGGTAATTGCCATGTCATGTACACTTTAGAAAATACTATTTCAGTGAGATAGCTTGTTAGCTGATAGTTGTAATATGTTATAGTTTCTATATGCTAGTTTAATTATTGCATTCTTTGCATGATATCAGATGCATCCATATAGTCATTGGTTATGCAGTATTATGGAGATTTATGCCGGTATTCACTGTTTATTGGTATCTTGATTTGATGATTTCGGATTTACATGAGATTTCTGGATTTGGGGGAAAACCGCAAGAATTTAATAAAAGCTTAGTATCATCATTTTAAAATGCAAATTGCGGTTTTCTCGTGATGTATGAGTGTCCACCATGATGTTTTCTCGGTTCTGTGATGGTTTTCGAGACCTGATTCGAGGAGTTGGATAAACCGTCTGCGGGTACATGGTGGACCCGGTATGGTACCCCGGGGCAAGAAGTTCGAGGAGTAGACGATGAGCCTGGCAGGGGCAGACTACCTTCCGGTGATTTTACCTGGCGCAGTGGATATCCGGAGGATACCGTTCGTGGCCGTGAGATTGATGATATGGGCTGATCCATTCTGCAGGAGCCCACGGGCCGATCCCGCAGATGATATGGATGCCTACGATATTAATATTTGAGGCTTGATTTGTGATTTGAGATTTGAGATATTGAGATTTGATACTGAGATACTAAGACTTATGTTTTGTGTCGATGCTTAACACTGATTTCTTTGTTGCATTCATTAATGATACGTGATTGACATACATATAGAAATCTCATTGATTAAAGATAACAGTTGTCGCACTCATGGTATATTCTGTTTCCACTCGTAATGCATTCATACATCATATATCTGATATGTTGCTATCTGAGCCATTGACACGATCATATAGTATTATATTATTCATAGCTGGACCAAGATTTTTATTGAGGATATTACCTAATATGACCTAGGATAGCGTTATGCATGCGATTTCTACTCGTAGATGTTTTCTACTTATGAGTTGGCAACTCACCCCCGTTGTGCCACAGTTCCTTGCAGGTTTTGCCATACAGGTTCATTGCGGCTTTGTTGGCACACTGTTCTTTCCGGGTGATTGCTTTGGCAGATGGGTTCTTTGTATCAGGACCACCATTGTGTATTATTATTTCAGTTGTATCTAGAAACTCCATTAACTAGGTTGTATATTTGAGAGAGATAGAAGACCGGATTTGTTATTCTTTTGACCTTAGAGTCGCGCGTTGTATTATTTTGGGTTTTCTTGTTTATTTTTGGTTTTCTTTTGAGTTTTGATCCTCGCCCTTGGCGTTGTATATTATATTGCTTGCGTGGTTGTGACCGTCGATTGATGAAGAGCTAGTTCCCGATTGGGGATGCCTTTTTATTGATTTCGTATACTATTCAGGTTGTATCCCGTTTGGGGCCAGTATTTACAAAGGAGACTCTGCCGAAATTTTCAGAGAATACTTGGTTTTTAAAAATACATACTTCGTCCTATGTTGATTAAACTACTTGCTTTAAATTGGTTTTTCCTTCACTCTACTGCTTTTTTGGTTTTGATTTCTGAGTTTTGGCTTACTTAGATTATGTACGCCTCGAGATGTTCATAATTTAAGTGCCGGCCATGTTCCGTACTTTTCGGGTCCTAACATCCCTGGCCAGGGCTGATTTAAAGATTTACTGGTAAGTGTTATCAGTAGTTTCTCGACCCGTTATGAGCCTCGTATCGGCATGACTTATCGAGTTTTTGGGGTCTGACATTTACCACCCGTAGACTTGATATGCGACATCTTAGACGAAGAGACCAGACTGTACGGTAGTGTTACTGACTGGCTTTACAGGAGCTATAGCGGGCTTTCTTGTTGATCTTCTGATCGCTCAATACCTGGGCAGCCGTTACGTCCAGCTTGTACCGCTGACGGCTTGTGGATACTTAATATGATCATTACCTACTGCCGGCATATTGACGAGTGTTTAGAGTCCTACAAAGAGGTTTTACTGGCTCAGGAAAAATGAAGTAGGAGCACATATGTGATATGTGCAGGACCGTGATTAATACGGGTATGAGATGCCGTATTCTATTCTCGCGATATTTGTATCGGTCGGTTATATGCGATATAGCCGGGTTATCGAATCAAGTGCTGATTCGATAAGTTGATACATATAATATTAGTCAGTTATATGAGATATAGACGGATTATTAAATCAAATGTTGATTTGATAATCTAATGTATAATTGTATATGTGATATACTAGTTTACATTAACTAATATTAGCTCACTTAAGCATTTATTTTTCTTACATGTGCACACTTAATATATATGTGATATATATTAATTGTGTTATATTTATGTGTCATGCTTGATGATACACACTACATGGGTGTATGAGACTTACACCATGCTTATTATAATTATGAGGTTTAAATATTTAAAGTAAATCTAAATTAGTTAGAAATTAGTCGCATGCATGATGCTTGTAGAAGTTTGTGGATGCATTGACTTAGTCCACTAATTTTGTTTTACTTAAAATATTTATTAACCTAACCATTATCACTTAGCCACGGTTATGTCTCTACTTGAGTTAGTATATGATACAAACTCACCCATGGTTGCCATTTGACTCTCACAACATTATCTCTCTTCATCTTCTTTTTCAAGCTCAAGAGCTCTCTAGCTTTTAAGCAATTAAGAAATAATAGTGAGAAAAAAAATTCTAAAGTGAGCAAAAATCCTACTTTATCATCCTCTACTAGATTAACACTTTAGTATATGGTGTTAGCTTCACTAATCTTTCATTGGTGAAGTAGTAGCTTGGGTTAGTGTCTCCTCGATGTAGATTATCATCGGCCTCGAAGACTTCAAACAAGTTCATTCATTTCTTCTTGTGAAGCCAGGCTAGAGTCCGGAAGATCACTACTTGGAGTGAAGGGACTACTACACGGAGCTATTGAAGTGAAGGACCGGTTTACAAAGTTTGTATTCCTAGTTTACTTAGAAGTAAAGATGTTTACTTGTCGTTTTTAACCCTAATTCGCTAGTAAAGATCCTTGCTTAGGTTGTTTGACATTTCAAAATTTTAAATACGGCATGTTTGATGCCTTGTAGAACCTTGTCCTAGTGCCTAAGAACCTTACACTTTCGCCACAGGTCTTGCCTTATAGGTCTCCACCTGCCTTTCTACACCAATCTTTCATTTAAAGTTCCATTGCACCCTACGGGTATTACCCCAGAGGTTACAACATCTAAAGTCCATACTTTATTGATGCACATAGACACCATTTCGGATATCATAGCATCCAACCACTTTACTGAGTCACCACTCGTGATAGCTTGCTGAAAACTAATAGGATCATCATCATCCATGATGCAATCTCCTCTATCACCATCAATGAGGAAACCGTAGTATCTCTCCAATGGGCGAGAAGATCTATTAGATTTACGGAGTGGCTGAGGTTCATAAGTTTCTGTTGCAACATCATGTTCAACCAGGTCGTCATTTGTAACTTGTCTCTCTACAACTTCTTCTAGTTCTACCACATTGCCATCAGTATCATTTGAAAAAAATTTCATTCTCTAAAAATGTGGCATACAAAGAAACAAACACCTTTTGTTCCTCCTTATGGTAGAAAAGATATCCAAACGATCGTTTTGGATATCCCACAAATATACACTTAACCGATCGTGTCTCGAGTTTAACTGGATTCTGCTTTTTGACATAAGCCGGACAACCCCAAATCTTAACTCGTTTAAGAGAAGGTTTCTTCCCATACCATATCTCATATGAAGTGGTAGACATGGTCTTGGTTGGAACCATGTTCAACAGATATGCTGCAGTCTCCAATGCATGCCCCCAAAAGGAGAGAGGTAATATAGCATCACTCATCATGGATCGTACCATATCTAATATGGTTGGATTCCGTCGCTCTGACACACCGTTGTGTTGTAGTGTGTAAGAGGGAGTGAGCTGAGAGAGAAACCCATTCTCTTTTAGGATGTCCGAAAAATTTGTACTGAGATACTCTGCACCTCGGTTTGACCAAAGTTTCTTGATGCTCAAACCTGTTTGTTTTTCTACTTAAAGTTTGTACTCCTTGAATTTCTCGAAAGTTTCAGACTTATGTTTTAATAAAAATACATGACCGAATATTGAGAAATCATCAGTAAAAGCTATGAAGTAAGAAAAACCGCCTATGGCATGTGTAGACATTGGCCCGCACACATCACTATGTATGGGGCCTAAGAGTTCTGTAGCTCTTTCTCCGTATCCTGTAAACGGAGTTTTGGTCATCTTACCTTTGATACAAGAATGACAAGTTGCATAAGATTTATATTCAAAAGGATTCAAATATCCATCTTTATGATGCTTGTTTAGTCTTGTTTCGTTAATATGACCAAATTTACAATGCCAAAGAAAAGCTTCATTTATATCTGAAAATTTTCTTTTAGTTGTGAGTTGTATATTGAAAACCGTGTGTTGATTTAGGACGTATATCCCATTATTAAGTGCACCATACCCAATCAACTCTTGATTCAGGTTAATATTCATAACATTATTCTGCAATACAAAATGATATCCTTCATTATCTAACAAAGAAATAGATATTATATTACAAAGCATACTAGGTACATAATAACATGGGTTCAAAATCAATATACAACCCGATGGCAACCCCAGGTGATACTCTCCCACTGAAACCGCATGTACATTGGAACCAGTTCCATCTCGGAGAGTATGATCACCAGACTTCAAAACTCTGCAATTTCTTAATCTCTGCATACAATTGCAGATGCGAGAATCTGAACCGGTATCCAATACCCAGGAAGTAGAGTTTATAGAAAAACAGTTCAGTCACAAACACACCTGAAGCGGAAGTATCACCATGCTTCTTCTTCTTGAGATCATTGAGGAACTCGATACAGTTTCTCTTCCAATGTCCCAATTTGTGGAAATAAAAACATTCCCCTTTCCCCGATTCCCTAGCCTTGGATTTGTCTCTCCCTTTTGCCTTTTTAACTACACCTCTTGGTTTGGTGGGTTTCTTCTTCATCTTTTCCTTGGCCTTGGCTTTTGGAAGAGAAGAGGAAGATGGCCCGGCAATTAAAGCGGGATTTTTCACTGTATTGAGTGTGCTCTCTGCACTTCTCAACATATTGAGAAGTTCGGGTAGTGACTTCTCCATGTTGTGCATGTTGAAGTTTACTATAAATTGAGCAAAGGCAGTGGGAGAGACTGTAGAACAAAATCAATATATTGTTCGTTCTCTATTGACCATTCGAGGCTCTCAAGTTCTTCAATAAAAGCTATCATCTTCAAAACTTGATCACCTACTGGTGTGCCAGAAGCCATTTTCATCTGAAACAACTTTTTAGATTCCTCGTAGTGTTAGGTACGAGATTGCTCCCCATACAACTTCATTGTATGGAAAAAGATGGATTGAACGTCCATCTTCTCATGCTGCTTTTGATGTGTGTTATCCATCGATGCAAGCATGAGGCATTTGGCAGTGGCACAGTCAATATCCTATGTCTTGCGAATTTCCCTATCCGCAACTGAAGATGTAGGGCCTGGGATAGGAAGGGCTGGTGCAGTGAGGACATATGATACCTTATCATATGTCAGGGCAATGTTTATTTCCTTAGCCAGTCTTTATAATTGGTCCCAGTCAGTTTATTTTTCTTTAACAGAAGCATAAGTCCAGTAATGGGTATCTGCCATTAGGAGAGAGAAAAGAATACACTCAGCGAAAGATCTTGCAAAGATCAGATTGGTTATTATCTTATCTAATCGATGTCTCCCACTGCTTTTATCAAATATTCCTTAAAACCTTAAGAGGAAAATTAGCCAGGATTAATTATATTCTATAACTTCGCTAACCATTCAGCCAGGCCAGTGTCGGTACTTTGAGGGAGGTTCCCCTTTCTTTCGCATGGACCTAATTAAAATAAACCTCGTTTTCCAAGAGGCATAACCCCGTTGACACCTTTCTAGACAATTAATGGGTTAGCTAATTGTAAAGTGCAAAACTCTCCTGGGAGTAACTCTTACTCACAGTGGGATCGAGATCCAACTATCACATAGAAGGTATGCAATCTCATTGAAAATTTCAACTCTTTAAACTCCCGATATGGTTCTTACCCGTAGCACTCATGACCTTAACTATAGTAAACACTCATAAGTACTAGTCAAGTTCACCCCGTCATTTCGTGATTAATTAGACCCACTCATATGACCCTTAACTATATGTAGGGTCCTGTCTAGCACCATGCCTAGGGTTTGTCTTGCATCAAACATGCTACAATAAAATTAAGGGTGCTAAGCAAAACCAACCATGAATCGAACTAGAAATCTAGGGTAACAATAACTAGTATCAGATACTATCAAGTGTCTAACACTAAGAGGAGAGAAATACAATCCTTGTAGACCACTTCCTTGAGGCTCCTTATATCAGCTTGGTGTTTGAACCGGTTCCCTTGAGTCTTTTGTAGTCCATGAAGATCCACCACGAAGTCCCTTAGCTCAAGCTCCTTGCTTCACTTGATCTAAATGGAAGTGGAGCAAACAACCTACACTAGTAGGCTAGACTAATATAGTTGGTGATGTGGGTTATTTTTGTAGGGATTCCTTAGCACCATACCTAGGGTGGGTTGCATCACACATGCTATAATAAAAATTTAGGGGGTGCTAAACAATATCAACCATGAATCGAACTAGAAAATTAGAGTAACAAAATATAGTATCACATACTAACAAGTGTATAGCACTAAGAGGTGAGAAATACAACTTTTGTAGAACTCCTTCCTTGACTACTTGGACCAACTAGGGCTTGAACCGGTTCGTTTGAATCCTTCCAAGTCCACGATGATCCACCATGGAGTTCCTTTGCTCAATCTCCTAGCTTCACTTGATCTTTGAAGAAGTGGAACAAACAACCTACACTAGTGGGCTAGACTAATATAAATTGGTGATGTAGGTTTGTATCTCACTTAAAAACCTTTTCTTTTTATGTTCTTCACTCACTTTCAAAAACCTAGAGAGCTTGAAGGAGGAAGAAGAAGGAGAATGGCTAAACTTGACTCATGAGAGAATAATGAACATAATCAAGAGAGAGGGGGGGGGTTATCTCATGCCTAACCATGGTTACAAAATATCTAGATATTTTGAGACTTGAGTATAAGAAAAACCATGGGCTACAAAAACCATAGGCAATGAAACAATTGTTTTGACATTAGTCAACACAAGAGAAGAGTGTAGAATAGTCAACCATGATTTTATTCCCATTTTTCTTTTCTCAATAATCAAAATATATAAATATGTTATCATATGAGTCTTGAATTTCCATCACCAATGTATCATCAACCATGACACATATATGCTTGCATGCGTGCATCCATATCAACATATACATACACTCATGCATGCATCATAAAGTAATAGGTTTTAATAAATGAGCTAATAGACTTAATATTAAATCAATACTTGACTTAATAACCCGGTCATATCACATATGACCCGTCCAATAATAAATGCCCGATTAAAATACGGTATCAAATACACGCATTTAATCGAGCTCCCGCGCTTATCCTATATGCACCCCACATCTTTTCGCCTGAGCTAGGAAACCCCTTTGTGGGACTCTAAGACTCGTCAATACGCTAGCAGTAGGCAATGATCATATCACATACCTACAAACCGTCAGTGGCACAAGCTGTATGTAACCGCTCCCAGGTATTGAGCGATCAGATGAAACACAAGCGAACCTGTCAAAACTCCCGTCGAGCCAACTGGAAACACTTACCGTACAGTCCGGTCTCTCCGTCAGATATACTGCATATCAAGTCTAGGGATGGTATCGTCGATCCTAAAAACTCAATAAGTCATGCCGGTATATGGCTCATAACAGATTGAGAAACTGCTGATAATTAGTAAATCTCATCAGCCCTGGTCAGGGACTTCCTGTTATAGCCAATCGTGCATAGCGCAACATCAACCCCCAATACCGGGAGAGAGAAACCCCTCCTATCGCTCATTGCCTCCATGTGCCACGGGACTGTACACAAAATCCACTTATTCGCACAATTCAGTAGAGCCGTGGTAGGGTGGAGATCAAAGTGCAGTGGGAGGACACACAAGACTCTATGACGATCTCGGGTCTACAGACTAACCTGTACTAGTGTCACCTGAGAACTGCTATCCGATGATAGATATAATACCACATAGGAGTTCTCGGCGAGTCCATTCAGTTTACCTAGTCTCACTGAGCACCAGTATACAGTGTTTGGTTCACCACACCAATGGATGGGATCATCCATCGCCTATCATATGGGTCAAGTAACGTATACACTAGTCTAGTCTGGAATATCGATGCCCCGTCTCGATACACCCACGACTAGCAACATTTCAAGGTTATGCTTATAAACTACACATGCCCCACTAGTATGATCCACATCATAATCTCAGTAGTCAAGCAAATATCCTAAGGGCTTTATCAACATGTACCAAATGAGTAATATGCATGAACAAGTGAACATGTTAAGATAAAGAACAAGCAGATAACATACTATCATGTCGATCAAGAATGTCCATTGAATACACACACACACACATACTGATACATCCACTATCATATAATGGCCTCTAGGGCATACATATATCCAACAATCTCCCACTTGCACTAAGGCCAATTATTGGCGTATCTCATACCCAACAACTTAAAATGTCGCTCATGCTGCGGCAGAAGGAGGGCCTTTGTGCGTGGATCCGCGGTGTTATTCTTTGTTTCTACTCTCTGAATCTCGATCTCGCGGTGAACAACTATCTCCAGGATCAGATGATATCGCCTCAGGATGTGTCTGGATCGCTGATGGGAACAGGGCTCTTTGGCCAAAGCCATAGCCCCATTATTGTCACAATACAATGGTATTGGAATAATAATGGTTGCAACTACTCCTAGCTCCGAGATGAACTTCCTCATCCAGACGGCTTCCTTGGCAGCATCATTTGCAGCAATATACTCAGCTTCAATTATGGATCTCACGACCCGAAGGTACGGAACGTTACTGGCACTTAAATTACGTAGCGTCTAAAGGAGAACGCAATCTAAGTAAGCTAAAGCCCAGAAAATCTAAACCATTAACAAATAGAGTGAAGGAAAACCAGTTTCAAGCAAGTTTTTTTAACAATACAAGATCGCATGAAAACAATTTTTAAAAAAACATCAGATTTTTCCCGAAAATTTTGGCAGAGTCTCCCCTGTAAATACTGGCCCCAAACGAGTACAAAACAAGAATACATGTATATAATGAAATAAGGCATCCCCAAGCGGGAGCTAGCTCTTCGCTAATGGCGAAATCACAACCACACGCAATATATATCATCACCATGCAAAATAAGCATATAAAGGTATGAAAAATAGGAAGCATCACGTCGGCTCAAGTAAGCTCGACACTAGAGAAACAACATATATACAAATCTCATGTCACACCTCTAGGTCACATATACAACGGTAGAACATAGATACGGTAGATGGAGTATACTAGATACAATAATAATACAAGGTGGAAATAAAATATCCTTGCAACCCACCTATGAGCAATGCTTCAAATCCAAGTAAAAGGAAAAAAATGAGGAAGTGCGCCTGCCGCTACTGTACTGAAGGGTCGGACCTGCAAAATACTGTGGCACAACGAGGGTGAGTTGCCAACTTGTAAGTAGTAAATAACATCTAATAAGGATATTGTAAGCATGCACGCAATTTCGTCACAGCCTACATATACTAATGTGATGCGATGCACTAGTATGTATGCAACATGAATGCATAACCAACACGAGATCTGAATACGTTTAGTACGAGGAAATCTGTATTCTTATCTTAGTAAAAATTCTGTAATTTAACAATAGTATCATCAAGGAAATCAACAAAAATCCGTGTCAAGCATCGACACCTAATATATATCCTAATATCTCAATATCTCGTACTCCGACAATATGGACTGGCCCATATCATCAAATCCCGGGCTCCGGCAATCCGGACTGGTCCATATCATCAAATCCCGGGCTCTGGCAATCCGGACTGGCCCATATCATCAAATCTCGGGCTCCGGCAATCCGGAATGGCCCATATCATCAAATCTCAAGACTACGTCGGTATCCTCCGGATATCCGCCGCGTCACAAATAACCGGTCGGTAGTGCTCCCCTGCCGAGCTCAACGCGATCATCTGCGACCATCTTGCCCCGGGGTACCGCACCGGGTCCACCATGCACCCGCCGACGGTTCCTCCTCTTTCTCGAATCGAGTGTATGATATCGCTCAAGAACCGAGAAATCTCATGATGGACGAGACATACATCATATCACGAGAAAACCGCAACTTGCATTATTAGAATGATAACATGTTTATAAAATTCTTGCGGTTTTCCCAAAAATCCAGAAATCTCATAATACTGAAATCCTCAAGAAAAGTCACCATATATACACATGTCAGCGATGATGAATGCCTATGGTATCAACAATATGAAATACGATGCGTGACTAGAAAACTATGCATAAACGATGATACAACGAGATATATGCATATGACTAGCAATCCTATGAATCCATGCTGATGAATTGAATATACAAATACTGGTTTACAAATATATATGGTGCAATTGTTTTATATTCTGATTTAAACAAGTTATATAGTGTTCGTGGCATAGCAATTACCAAGGCGTGTGTGTCCACATGAATAGTGCCCATGCGGCATAAACCAATGGTATTGGTGTAAGTGTCCTATGAGATGATATCACACAATAATATAAAAGATGATGCTATGCAAAGAGATGATTAATTATGAACTACGCATATAAATGCAAGTACTAATAGAAATTCTAATTACCGGGCGTCTTGCACCATCCAGACGATTCCCCCGTAGATGTGTACATCTACTCACCGGAACGCCTCAGCTGCTCTGATCTAATCACCACTTTTCCTTTCCATGCCACGTACGATGTCTTCGCAACCGATTCTAGAATCGTACAAATATCAATATAGAAAGCTAAACATTCGATAAAACACGAAGACAACGATACGAAAGAATTAACGCATCGTGTAAGAATACATGTGCACTTGGTGCACATGACGCATATAACATCACTCAAAACCATCCCGATCTGGCTGTTATCCCAGACACACCAGGCCACGACTCGCATCGTACGTATCGCGCAAGACACAGCACACCAAATATAGATAATTGGTCCCAGATTTTATCTGGAGCAGAAATAAGAAAAACAAGCAAGACGAAACCTCATAAAATACCTACAGACAACTACCTGCAAAATTTCAACGTCTAATTCCAAAAATAGGCTGGCCACATCGGAAATATTGGGGTTCTCACCGGGTCAAGTAGGGTGAATCTGGTACGGATTTCTATACTACACTCCTAACACAAAGTATAGTCTACTATATATGTTTGTTTGTTTTAAAAACCACCAAGGTAATAGCAGATTCTCTGTTTCATAAAACTAGATTTTAAACCGTATTAAAACACTAATTAGTGACATTAAGGTATTTTAGTGTAAACTTGTGAAATGACTTGGATTATTAGACACTAACTACTCCTAATTATTCTATTCAAGCCATAAAAACCCTAACTTATCTTTATCTCCTCTTAAATCTCAAAAATAGCATTAATTACCACTTAAATACTAATTTAATCTCAATAAACTAAAATTTTGGAAAATAAGTAATTAAGTTTGGCTTTATACCTCAAGTTGATTTAAGAATGGTTCAATCTTGCTAATCTTGCCTCCTAAACCTGAAACTTGCCTCAAGAACCAAAAAGGATTTGTTTTGAAGTGTTTTACATGAGATTTTTGTGATGTTTTGAGGGATTTGTGTGAGGTAGAGATTAAACCATTTGAGGAAGAAGGAGGAGGAGATAGGTGGCTGCCATGGGGAGAGAGGGAGAGAGTTCTAGAGTGAAGAGAAAAAGAAGTGAGCCAGACCATGCATTTAGTGCCCCCCATGTCTCAATTTTCATTTCTTTTTTTTAATAGAGAATTCTAGAACCATGAGAAAAGAAAGAAGACAAGTTACAATTTTAAACAAAACTAAGTTCTCATGGTTTCATAAAACTTGTATCAACACATTATTAACCTAGGGTGACATTAGGTGTGTGTGTGCATGTTCTATAAAAATTTTGTTTAGTAAATAATAAATTAGTAATATAAACAATTAAGTGGACAATAATTTAAATGTTAACTAATAAAACACAATTATACACATATTCACTTCTTCAATTAGACATATTCATGTTTATATGGAAAATAATTATTAACTAGGTTTTTACGGAAAACACGTATTTTCGCTAATTAACACGAAATTAACCTATACGAATTTTCAAAGCGTTACAATCTTCCCCTTAAAGAAATTCGGTCCCCGAATTTAAAATTTAACTACGCGTACCCTTGAAGAGACGGGAATATACCTTCCGCACCTCTTCCTTGGCTTCCTATGTGATCTTTTTCGCCGTTCGTCCACGTCAAAGAACCTATACGGACGGTATGACCTCGGATCTCAGTTTCTTCACTTACCGATCTAGAATGACTATCGGCAGCTTGGTGAAAGAAAGATTGCGCTCCAGCTGGATCGCTTGATGCGGTATCACGTGAGAAGGGTCATGAAGGTACTTGCGGAGCATTGATACATGAAACACGGGGTGAATATCTGGAAGGCTGGGTGGAAGAGCCAAACGATAAGCAACTGTGCTGACACGCTTGAGAATCTCGAAAGGGACCCATATATCTGGGACTATGCTTCCCTTTCCTTCCGAATCTCAACACGCCCCTCATCAGGGAAACCCTCAAGGAAATATGATCGCCTACTGTAAACTCAAATCTGCGCCGACGTCGGTCTACATAAGATTTCTGCCAACACTTGGCTCTCTCATCCTATCCCAAATCATCTGAATCTTTTCGGTCATCTCCTGCACAATCTGTGGCCCCTAAATACTGCTTTCACTGAGCTCTGTCCAAAAAACTGGTGATCGACATTTCCTCCTATATAATATCTCGAAGGGTGCCATCAGAATCGTCTCCTGAAAGCTGTTATTATAGGAAAACTCTCCTGGAACATCCTTCATGTGTCATGGTTGATGATACATTGGTGATGGAAATGCAAGACTCATATGATAACATATTTATATATTTTGATTATTGAGAAAAGCAAAATGGGAATAAAATCATGGTTGACTATTCTACACTCTTCTCTTGTGTTGACTAATGTCAAAACAATTGTTTCATTGCCCATGGTTTTTGTAGCCCATGGTTTTTCTTAAACTCAAGTATCAAAATATCTCGATATTTTGTAACCATGGTTAGGCATGAGATAAACCCCCTCTCTCTCTCTTGATTATGTTCATTATTCTCTCATGAGTCAAGTTTAGCCATTTTGTAACCATGGTTAGGCATGAGAAAACCTATTTCTTTATGATGCATGCATGAGTGTATGTGTATGTTGATAGGGGATACTCACCGGAACGCCTCAGCTGCTCTGATCCAATCACCGCTTTTCCTTTCCATGCCACGTACGATGTCTTCGCAACTGATTCTAGAATCGTACAAATATCAATATAGAAAGCTAAACATTCGATAAAACACGAAGACAACGATACGAAAGAATTAATGCCACGGGTAAGAATACATGTGCACTTGGTGCACAAGACGCGTATAACATCACTCAAAACCATCCCAATCTGGCTGTTATCCCAGACACACCAGGCCACGACTCACATCGTACGTATCGCGCAAGACACAGCACACCAAATATAGATAATTGGTCCCAGATTTTATCTGGAGCAGAAATAAGAAAAACAAGCAAGACCATGAGAGAATAATGAACATAATCAAGAGAGAGAGGGGGGTTATCTCATGCCTAACCATGGTTACAAAATATCTAGATATTTTGAGACTTGAGTATAAGAAAAACCATGGGCTACAAAAACCATGGGCAATGAAACAATTGTTTGGACATTAGTCAACACAAGAGAAGAGTGTAGAATAGTCAACCATGATTTTATTCCCATTTTGCTTTTCTCAATAATCAAAATATATAAATATGTTATCATATGAGTCTTGCATTTCCATCACCAATGTATCATCAACCATGACACATGAATGCTTGCATGCGTGCATCCATATCAACATATACATACACTCATGCATGCATCATAAAGAAATAGGTTTTAATAAATAAGCTAATAGACTTAATATTAAATCAACCCTTGACTTAATAACCCGGTCGTATCACATTGAGGCATAGAGTCTGGACTGAGCTAATAGACTTAATATTAAATCAACACTTGACTTAATAATCCGGTCATAACCAGATCATCATAGAGTCTTGTGTGTCCTCCCACTGCACTTTGATCTCCACCCTACCACGGCTCTACTGAATCGTGCAAATAAGTTGATTTTGTGTACAGTTCCGTGGCACATGGAGGCAATGAGCGATAGGAGGGGTTTCTCTCTCCCGGTATTGGGGGTTGATGTTGCGCTATGCACGATTGGCTATAACAGGAAGTCCCTGGCCGGGGCTAATGAGATTTACTAATTATCAGCAGTTTCTCAATCTGTTATGAGCCATATACCGACATGACTTATTGAGTTATTGGGATCGATGATACCATCCCTAGACTTGATATGCATCATATCTGACGGAGAGACTGGACTGTACGGTAAGTATTGCCAGTTGGCTCGACGGGAGTTTTAACAGGTTCGCTTGTGTTTCATCTGATCGCTCAATACCTGGGAGCGGTTACATACAGCTTATGCCACTGACGGTTTGTAGGTATGTGATATGATCACTGCCTACTGCTACCATATTGACGAGTCTTAGAGTCCCACAAAAGGGTTTCCTAGCTCAGACAAAAAGATGTGGGGTGCATATAGGATAAGCGCGGGAGCTCGATTAAATGCGTGTATTTGATACCTTATTTTAATCGGGCGTTTATTATTGGACGGGTCATATATGATATGACCGGGTTATTAAGTCAAGTGTTGATTTAATATTAAGTCTATTAGCTCATTTATTAAAACCTATTTCTTTATGATGCATGCATGAGTGTATGTATATGTTGATATGGAGAATGGCTAAACTTGACTCATGAGAGAATAATGAATATAATCAAGACAACATTTCCTCCTATATAATATCTCGAAGGGTGCCATCAGAATCGTCTCCTGGAAGCTGTTAGGAAAACTCTATCAAGGGAAAGTGGCGATCCTAACTGCCACGAAATCTAGAACACAAGCTCGGAACATATCCTCAAGAATCTGAATGGTCAGCTCTGATTGACTATCGGTCTACCGGTAGAAAGCGGTACTAAAACTCAATCAGAGTGTCCAAGGTCACCTGAACTTTCTGCCATAATCTGCTGGTGAACTGGGTGCCTCTATCGGACACAATACAAGTCAGAACTCCATATGGTCACACAATCTCATCAACATATATCTGAGCATACTGAACGAATCTGAAAATGGTTTTGACTGGCAGAAAATGAGCTACTTCCGTCAGTCGGTCTACGATTACTTAAATAGAGCCATACTCTCGACTGGTTCTAGGTAGACACCCAATAAATTCCATAGAAATCTGCTCATATTTCTACTCCGAAATAGGTAAAGGTTGTAACTCTCCAGCTAGCCTCTGATGCTCGGTCTTGACTTGCGGACAAGTCAGCATCGCGAAACAAAATCTGTGACATCTCTCTTCATCCCTTCACACTAGTACACTTCTATCAAATCATAATTCATATATGCTGACTGATGCGCCTCCTCTAAGATCTCGCGTTTCAGTCCCTCGGAATCTGGAGCACATAGTCGAGTCCCAAATCGTAATACTTCTTGATTATCAATCACGAACTCTGAATCTCTGCCCTGTCGAACCTGCTCCATGATCTTTGATAAACGTACGTCATCGGACTATGCCTTACGGATATGATCAAATAACTGTGGATGTGCATGGACACGGACAAGTTGTCCCCTGGTCGACGTAAACTTGAACTGTACTCGGCTGTCATATAGTATCTGCCAATCTACCGTCGACTGTCTCTGAACTGCGCTCAAACAAGACAAGCTACCTCCGGGCCTTCGACTCAAAGCGTCTTCCACAACAATTGCATTGCCCGGATTACAAGGAATCTCGCATTCATAATCTTTCACTAGCTCCGCCCAACGGTACTGTCTCAAACTTAGATCGCGCTGCTGAAATAATATACTTTAAACTCTTGTGGACTGTGAATATCTGGCACAACTCGCCGTATAAGTAAGTGTAACAATCACCAAAGCCATCTCTAAATCATGCGTGGAATAGTTCTGCTCGCACTTCTTTAACTTCCGAGAAGCATCGCAATAACCAACAAAACTGCCTGACTATAAAGGCAAAAAAAATAAAACTAGCGACGTAATCCAACGAGACTTCAACTGCTGAAAGCTCTGCTTGCATATCTCAGTCCAACGAAAAGAAAATCCCTTCCGGGTCAACCCGGTCAACGTTGCAGCTGTATGCGAAAAATCTTATACGAAAAATCAATAGTATCCGTCCATACCCAAAGTGTTGTGAACCTCCGACACTGATACAGGTCTGGGCCAATGCTGAACGGCCTCGATCTCTTTCGGTTCCATGCATATACTATCTCTCGTAACTACGTGACCCAAGGAGTCAACACCATCCAACCAGAAATCACACTTAGATAAATTAGCAAATAGTTGGCGCTCCCTCAAGGTCTGCAACGAAATCCTCAATTACTGCCTAGGCTCCTCTCGGTTCCAAAAGTATACAAAAATGTCATCAACGAACACGAAAATAATTGATCAAGGGACGGCCTGAATATGCGGTTCATCAAGTGTAACATTTCAGAAAAATAAAATATTATTTTTGGGATTTTCATAATTAAATAATATTATATTGAATATTTTATTAATGCGGTATAATTAAATACCGATAAAATTGAATTTTTTTTGTAAAATTATGGAAATTACTGAAATGAGGGTGCTTTATGTGATTTATGCAAATTATAAGTTCTTATTATTAATTATACACTATTTTGATGCTAATCGCGATTAAATATTGCTAATCGCGCATTAAGCGTGTTTTGTGCACATGACATGCACATGTCATTTTTACATTTTTCCTAGCATGGCTTTTCTCTATTTTCAAGCATGATTTGGTTTAATTGAAATGAGAAGAAAAGAAAAGAAAAGAAAAGAAAAGAAATAGAATAAACAATGGGGCATGGAGAGGTATGGGCAAGAGAAAGAGTGAGAGGTTCCTTTGACTTAGCCATTCCTTCTCTCCTCATTTTCTTCTTCATTTCTGTAATGTTTTAAAACTAAATAATTAATTAATTAAATAAATAAAATCCTTTAGATGAATTTTCTGATAATCGGTAAAATAAACCGTATTTTCCGTAAAACTCAACTACAGTTATTTTTCAATATAGATTTAAATACGCCTATTTTAACTATGTAATTACTAGTAAATGGTGTTTATTTAGTGACTTAATAATTTTTAGTTTACTAAAATGTTTTTCGTAATTAATTAATTTTCAATATTTATATAAGATTTTAATTATACATTAAATAGGTGCAAATTATAAATTGTAATGGGCAAATTTGACAAATGTGAACCATGACATATTAGAATTAATATGGTTGCATTCTTTTCTCTTCTTGAATTGGTCTCAAATTCTAGAGAATTCTAGGGTAAAAAAATGATTTAAAATAAATAAATAAAATAACTAATAAATGAAAAGACATAAGTAATATGATAATTAGTGAAACTTCTACACATTTCCACTCTTTTTTCTCTCCCCTCACTCACCCCTCCTCATGGCCGAATCCAAGGTTGCCCCCTCTCCATTTTTCTCACCTCATTCTCACTCCAAAAATTCATCAAAATTCATTCAAAAATCCAAAATAAAACACCACTAATTCCTAATTAAATCTCCACCCTTCATTTTATTCTCTAAACAAGCAAGGATCTTGGAGCAAAGTTAGCAGTTTGGAGACAATTTTGCATGTTTGATCTCATGTTTATGGAGGTATAAATCATAACTCCTTATTTAATTTGTTGCTAATTACTTTAAACTAGTTCAATTTGGTTTTTAATATGGCTTAATTTGTAGATTTAAAATTCAAGAGAGGGATTTAAAATTAAGTTAAGGTTTTTATAAGTTGATCATGATTACAATAGGTAGATTAAGACTTTATGATATGCTAAATTTAGTTTAGTTGTTAAGTTGCAAATTGTTGCTTCAAAATTGTTAAAATTTGATAATTTTGCATACTCGGTTTTTAATATTTACATAAATTGGTGAGATAAAATTCTAGTGATGATGTTTATCAATGATTCATGGTTTTAATGTGTAGACGAACATGTTAATTGAACGCATAGGTTGTTAGAAATTAATTTAATTGTGGGATTAAAATCTAGTTAGGATTTTTAGTGCATCCTTAAGGTTTCCATGAGTGGGTTAACGATTTAAAATATGCAAAATGTAGCCTAGTTGTTGAATTGTGAATTTTTCTTTAAAAAGTATTAAAATTTGATATTTTTGCAAACTAGAAGTTTCAATTCAATGCAAATTGATGAGGATAAATTATAGGAATGGTTTATATATCCTACTTATGATATTTGGTGAATATTATGGCCATTAGTTTCGTTTAAATATCAAGTTTTGCAGTGAAACGGTTAATTGACGCTTTATAGGTTTTCGGAAATAAATAGATTTGATTTATTTTGAGTTTTTGATGAGTTGCAATTTATTTTATATTATAATTAGTGATTTGTGAAACCACGATTGATGTGGTTGGGTTTTTCTCGATCAATCGGCGTTTGTACGCCGATGTCGAGGGTTATTTGGTTATTTTGCATGAGCGGGTCATAGGTTTTAACTTATGCACGTTTCGTGCGTCATTTTGGTTTTGTCCGTGATTCGGTATAGGTACCCCTCACATAGACTTCGGGCGATGAAGAAGAGGATGGAGACATCGACTTCGGCAGACAGGGACCACGTGAGTAGATGCATATCTACGGGGGAAGTCGGGTGGATGGCGTATAGCACCCCCGCAACGTAGAATATGGATAGTACTTACTGTTATTAGGAAGTCGGAAGTGACCATAGATTCTTGGCGGGTAGGGCCCTATTGAAGACTTTAGGTTGGACTAGGTTGATTTAGAAAGACTTAACCATGAGGATGACTGCCTTGGAGGGAATTCGTAGGTTTCATGTAGACACATACACACACGCACACACATAAACTTGACTTGGTGTATATGTGTGTGTGTATATATATATATACATATAGGAAAGTGTGTGTGTGTGTGTATGTATACAACATATACATGGGATATGAGGAGGTTATATGATACATGGGGATGAGTCGATATGATTGGGCTTGATGCCGTGATCTATTGGAGATACGATCGAGTTATGATATGAGATGTGTTACAATAGTAGCGGATCGTTGGGTAATGAGATTATATAAAATAGACTTATATAAACGATAATAGGTGATGGTGACATTGAAATGTACGAGACTCTAGAAAAGCACCTGGAATGTAATATGTGACTTAATCACGATATGATATATGACATGATATTTTAGTGGATCATTTGACGATGTATATTTACACAGACAATGATTGTGTTTGATGATATTGGGATGTATGCGATTATAGTACAATACCCTTGATCATGATATTGTTTGAGGATGATACTATACGAACGATGATGTATATCTGTGATAGTTGACCCGTACCCCAATTTTGGGAAGCCGTACTATGGATTTTTCCGTACGAGGCATAGATATGATGATTGATCCGCACTCGTGACTCGAGAAGTCGTACTACGTACGTGACGCTATTGAGGCTGGATCGCCGACTATTAGAGATATCGACTCAGACTTTATGTGGATTCTTATTTCCTATCGACTAGTTTCTTTAGTTTAGTTCATTAGTGGGTTAGATAGATACTAGTTTAGGCTCGAGTCATATAGTTTGTAGTTAGATATGTATATTCTAAATATGCGGTTAATACACTTTCACCCTTATATTCAGATTGTAATCATCACATTGCATGTTCATACATATGTTTCTTTAGTTAATATGAAACTCTGCCTGTTAGGACACCAGCACCATTACCGATGATGCGTAGGATCCACGTACACTTATTTGCCGGCTCACACACATCGTCATCGGTAATTGCCATGTCACGTACACTTTAGAACATATTATGTTTTATTGATATATCAGCTAAATGCTAGTCCAATATAATATTGTGTGATTACCCTCATGTGCTAGTTTAGACATTACATTTATTACTTAGACACTTCATGCATTCACATATTCATATTATCATGCGGTATTCTGGGGCTTATGCCCATGC
Organism: Agapanthus africanus; assembly: GCA_030015575.1. NCBI lineage: Eukaryota > Viridiplantae > Streptophyta > Magnoliopsida > Asparagales > Amaryllidaceae > Agapanthus > Agapanthus africanus. Next base: position 237,126,754 of record JASDDO010000004.1, read on the forward strand.
TCATTATTTACTTACTCATGATTTTGGGATTTTTGATTTTTATGAGATTTCTGGATTTTGGGGAAAACCGCAAGAATATATAAAAACTTCTCTCTCTCTACTTCTCATTTTTAAATACAAGTTGCGTTTTTCTCGTGATGTATGTTTTGTCCACTATGAGATTTCATGTTTTATGTTGGATTTCGAGACACGATTCGAGGAGTAGATGAACCGTCTCAGGTACATGGTAGGCTCGATATGGTATACCGGGACAAGAAGATCGAGTTGTAGACGATGAGCCTGGCAGGGGAAGACTACCTACCGGTGATGTCTGGCACGGCGGATATCCAGAGGATACCGACCGTTGTCATAAGAATTGATGATATGGGCCGATCCGGACTGATGAAGCCCGAGATATTGAGACTATGAGATATTGAGAATATGAGATATTGAGACTTTGAGATTTACAAGTTTTGTGTCGATGCTTGACACGGATTTCCATGGATTTCAGTGATGATGTTTTAGATTACCGTACAAATTTTCCTATGATACAAGTTAAAGATTTCTTATAGAGATATATCCAGATTTCATGGTTGATTGTTTTACATTCATGGTGCATGCATACTCATACACATAACATGTTACTATTTGAGGTACTAATACGAGCACTGAGCATTGCACTTGCGCATAGTTTATTACCCTGCCACCACTAGATGACTAGTGTTATATTTAGTATATAATTATGACCTGGGAGATCGTCGTGCATCCGATTTCTACTCGCAGATGTCTTCTACTCACGAGTTGGCAACTCACCCCCATTGTGCCAAATTTTTTATTACAGGTTTTGATGTACAGGTTTCCTTGGCAGCTTGCTGGCACATCATTTCATTCAGGGTGATTTGATTGGTAGGTTGGTTCACTTGCATCAGAACCGCCGTTGTACTTTTATTATTTCATTTGTATCGAGTAAGCTCCATCAACCAGACTTGTATTATGGATAATTTAGTAGGACAGTTGTTTTCTTTCGACCTTAGAGTCGCGCTTGTACTATTATGATTTTCTGGTGGTTTGGTTTTATTTTGAGTTTTGAGCCTCGCCCTTGGCGTTGTATATCATAGTGCATTGTGTGGTTGTTTCCGCCATTTGGCGTAGAGCTAGCTCCCGCTTGGGGATGCCTTTTTATTATTGCTTATGTATATATTCGTACTTGTACCCGTTTGGGGCCAGTTTATACAAAGGAGACTCTGCCAAAATTTTTCAGAAATTTGATGTTGCTTTTAAACTTTTTTCCCTACACTTCTTCTTTTAAAGGGTTTAGATTTCTGGGCTTCGGCTTACTTAGATTACGTTACGCCTCTAGACGTTTCGTAATTTAAGTGCCGGTCACGTTCCGTACCTTCGGTTCGTGACAAAGTTGGTATCAAAGCGCTAGGTTTAACCCTTGTCTAAGTCTAGGATGACCCTTGGTTGATAGAGTTGGTGACTTAGGTAGAGTGACGTACTGTGGGTATGATCCGCAGCATACTTACGATACGCTACTCTGCTTAAGAAGCCTTAGGATGTACATTCCTTTGCACCGTATTCTATTTGTTCCTTGATCTATCTTCGTCGATATCGGATGGTGGTTTCTGTTACCACGGTCGCACGGGCAGAGGGAGCAGCGGATAGAATGCGATGACCGTTAGGGTATTGTCTATTCTGGAGGGTTGAAGCATTGTTTAGCGTGCGGACGAAGGGTATTCACATATCGTCCAGACGAAGTTAAAAGGTTCGAACGAATGTCAGAAACCCATTTTCCCAAGTTTAAGGTATTCGGAATAACATGCAGGTATTTCTATGGACCATCTAGAAGAATGAAACCCTAACTCAACATAATGACCATGAGAACGCCTTTGAACCTTAGGGTTTACGGCAGTTCCGCGGTGCCATTAGTGAGGCTTGGGTTTGCCCTTCTACGGCTGGTCCGCAGATGCTGGGGCATATATTGGATATTTTTAAACTGTACTTGAGTGTTGAGCTCTCGGGGAATTCTGGGATTTTGATGAGTCGATCGAAATGTTTAACGTAGTCCGGATATCAGGTGAGGGGATAGATTACGTGGGAGACTCTCGATATGAGTATAGCCATTTGTAGCACAGTAAGCACAGCTACGAAGAGACGAGTTCGAATCAGTCAACACCGGAGGAAAGAGGCGCACATTGACGATAGTGTTTACGATTGCGATTTGGTGATTTGAATTCCATATTTCCGTTGTTTGGATTTTTGTATTTTGAGGATTTTGTTCTATGATTGGTATTTTCTATGTGTACATTCATTACACTCTATTCGTGTTTCATATATCAGTAGTATTGATGTTATTTTGTGCATACCCAGTGCACTCGATTTGGTTTTATACATTTTAAGATATTGATTTGATTTCGTGAATATGGGTTGCACATGATTTTGACGTATGCTTCGACATAGTTTTCATGCACTTTTCGTACTGTGATTTCGATTTTGATATTCGGTATATGTTTTTATGCACCATGTGTACTTGATTGAGATTCTTGCGCACACTTGGCGCACTTGATGCGATTTTGTGCACACCAGATGCACTAAATCAGGGTTTTGTGTAGATTAGATGCACCGGATATTATTGTCGTGCATGCCCGTTGCACTTGACAGATGTTTTTGTTGCACACCCGTTGCACTCAGTTGTGTTTCTGTGCGAATTCATGGCATCTGTATTTGACTTCGATTTTCGTGCGCACCGGACGCACGTGGTACCTCGTATACTGTAATTGGGATTGATTTCATTTTGAGTAGTATGTTTTTATAATCATTACTATTTGATTTAGTAATCAGGCGAGACGTGTATGTCAAATAAAAGATATATATGTATAGCTATTTTTTTAAAAATAAACGTCCGCTACTTATGCCGTGACACGCGCATCACACGACGATTTTAAAAAGGGGTTTTTGCATGCTTCTTTATTAAGATGTTTAGATGATTTTACTACGATGCGCACTATATATAAATTATAGTTTTGATGTATATCATGTTGGTTTTCGTATTAAGCTTTGATATTTTATTCTCACCATAACTCCGATGATTGCGTTATGTTTGACGGAGTTTTGATTTTGAGTTATGTACTCGTTTTTCATGCGCATGCGTTGCGCTAAGATGTGTTTTATGTATTGATAATTTCGAAGTCCTGACGATTTGAGTGTTTTGGCAAAATGTTTTAGTATTTGTGGGGGGGGGGAGTTTTAATTTAAATTCGGGGACCGAATTTCTTCAAGGGGGGAAGATTGTAACGATTTAAAAATAAATAATTAATTAAATAAATAAATAAAATCCTTTAGGTGAATTTTCTGATAATAGGTAAAACAAACCGTATTTTCCATAAAACTCAACTACAGTTATTTTCAATATAGATTTAAATACGCCTATTTTAACTATATAATTACTAGTAAATGGTGTTTATTTAGTGACTTATAAATTATTAGTTTACTAAATTTTTTTCGTAATTAATTCATTTTCAATATTTACATAAGCTTTTAATAATACATTAAATATGAGCAAATTATAAATTGCAATGGGCTAATTTGACAAATGTGAACCATGATATATTAGAATTAAAATATTTGCATTCTTTTCTCTTCTTGAATTGGTCTCAAATTCAAGAGAATTCTAGGGTAAAAAAATGATTTAAAAAATAAATAAATAAAATAACTAATAAATGAAAAGACATAAGTAATATGATAATTAGTGAAACTTCTACCCATTTCCACACTCTTTTTTCTCTCCCCTCACTCTCCCCTCCCCATGGCTGAACCCAAGGTTGCACCCTCTCCATTTTTCTCACCTCATTCTCACTCCAAAAATTCATCAAAATTCATCCAAAAATCCAAAATAAAACACCACTAATTCCTAATTAAATCTCTACCCTTCATTCTTTCTCTAAACAAGAAAGGATCTTGGAGCAAAGTTAGCATTTTGGAGACAATTTTTCATGTTTGATCTCATGTTTATGGAGGTATAAATCCTAACCCCATATTTAATTTGTTGCTAATTACTTTAAACTTGTTAAATTTGGTGTTTAATATGGTTTAATTTGTAGATTTAAAATTCAAGAGAGGGATTTAAAATTAAGTTAGGCTTTTTATAAGTTGATCATGATTACAATATGTAGATTAACACTTTATGATTTGCTAAATTTAGTTTAGTTGTTAAGTTGCAAATTGTTGCTTCAAAATTGTTAAAATTTGATAATTTTGCATACTAGCTTTTTAATATTTACATAAATTGGTGAGATAAAATTCTGGTGATGATGTTTATCAATGATTCATGGTTTTAATGGGTAGACTAACATGTTAATTGAATGCAAAACCTAATTTGGTTACTAGTTGTTAATGGTTAGTTTAAAAATTGTGATAATTATGCTAAATTGCTAACTAGGTTTTTAGAAATTAATTTATTTGTGGGATTAAAATCTAAGTATGGTTTTTAGTGCATCATTAAGGTTTCCATGAGTGGGTTAACAATTTAAAATATGCAAAATCTAGCTTAGTTGTTGAATTGTGAATTTTTCTTTAAAAAGTATTAAAATTTGATATTTTTGCAAACTAGAATTTTCAATTCAATGCAAATTGATGACGATAAATTATAGGAATGGTTTATATATCCTAGTTATGATATTCGGTGAATATTATGGCCATTAATTTCGTTTGAACATCAAGTTTTGCTGTGAAATGGTTAATTGACGCTTTCTAGATTTTCGGAAATAAATCGATTTGATTTATTTTGAGTTTTTTATGAGTTGCAATTTATTTTATATTATAATTAGTGATTTGTGAAACCACGATTGGTGTGCTTGGGTTTTTCTTGATCAATCGGCGTTTGTACGCCGATGTCGAGGGTTATTTATTTATTTTGCATGAGCGGGTCATAGGTTTTAACTTATGCGCGTTTCGTGCGTCATTTTGGTTTTGTCCGCGATTCGGTTTACAATATTATATATGTTGTATATAGGTACCCCTAACATGGACTTCGGACGATAAAGAAGAGGATGGCAGCATCGACTTCGGCAGACAGGGATCAGGTGAGTAGATGCATATCTACGGGGGAAGTCGGGTGGATGGTGTATAGCACCCCCGCAACGTAGAATAGGGATAGTACTTACTGTTATTAGGAAGTTGGACATGACCATAGATTCTTGGTGAGTAGGGTCCTATTGAAAACTTTAGGTTGGACTAGGTTGATTTAGAAAGACTTAACCATGAGGATGACTGCCTTGGAGGGAATTCGTAGGTTTCATGTAGACACATACACACACGCACACACATAAACTTGACTTGGTGTATATGTGTGTATACATATATACATATAGGAATGTGTGTAGGTAGACACACACACACACACACACAGAACATATACATATGATATGAGGAGGTTATATGATACATGGGGATGAGTCGATATGATTGGGCTTGATGCCGTGATCTATTGGAAATACGAACGTGTTATGGTATGAGATGTGTTGCAATAGTAGCGGATCGTTGGGTAATGAGATTATATAAAATACACTTATATAAACGATAATAGGTGATGGTGACATTGAAATGTACGAGACTCTAGAATAGCACCCGGATTGTAATATGTGACTTAATCACGATATGATATATGGAATGATATTTTAGTGGATCATTTGACGATGTATATTTACACAGACAATGATTATGTTTGATGATATTAGGATGTATGCGATTATAGTACAGTACCCTTGATCATGATATTGTTTGAAGATGATACTATACGAACGATGATGTATATCTGTGATAGTTGACCCGTACCCCGATTTTGTGAAGCCGTACGATGGATTTTACCGTACGAGGCATAGTTGTGATGATTGATCCGCATTCGTGACTCCAGGAAGTCGTACTACGTACGTGACGCTATTGAGGCTGGATCGCCGACTACTAGAGATATCGACTCAGATTTTAGATGGATTCTTATTTCCTATCGACTAGTTTCTTTAGTTTAGTTCTTTAGTGGGTTAGATAGATACTAGTTTAGGCTCGAGTCATATACATTGTAGTTAGATATGTATATTCTAAATGTGCGGTTAATACACTTTCACCCTTATATTCAGATTGTAATCATCTCATTGCATGTTCATACATATGTTTTTTAGTTAATATGAAACTCTGCCTGTTAGGACACCAGCACCATTACCGATGATGCGCATGATACATGTACACTTATTTGCTGGCTCACACACATCGTCATCGGTAATTGCCATGTCACGTACACTTTAGAACATATTATCTTTTATTGATATATCAGCTAAATGCTAGTCCAATATAATATTGTGTGATTACCTTCATGTGCTTGTTTAGACATTACATTTATTACTTAGACACTTCACGCATTCACATATTCATATTATCATGCAGTATTCTGGGGCTTATGCCGATGCACATTATTTACTTACTCATGATTTTGCGATTTTTTATTTTTATGAGATTTCTGGATTTTGGGGAAATCCGCAAGAATATATAAAAACTTCTCTCTCCCCTTCTCATTTTAAAATACAAGTTGCGGTTTTCTCGTGATGTATGTGTTGTCCACCATGAGATTTCATGTTTTCGGATGGATTTCGAGGCCCGATTTGAGGAGTGGATGAACCATCTCGGGTACATGGTAGGCCCGGTATGGTACCCCGGGGCAAGAAGATCGAGTTATAGACGATGAACCTGGCAGGGGAAGACTACCTACAGGTGATGTCTGGCGCGGCGGATATCCGGATGATACCGACTGTTGTCGTGAGAATTGATGATATGGGCCAATCCGGACTGACGGAGCCCGAGATATTGAGACTATGAGATATTGAGAATATGAGATATTCAGACTTTGAGATTTACATGTTTTGTGTCGATACTTGACACAGATTTCCATGGATTTCACTGATAATGTTTCAGATTACCGTACAAATTTTATTATGATACAAGTTAAAGATTTCTTATACAGATATATCCAGATTTCATGGTTGATTGTTTTACATTCATGGTGCATGCATACTCATACACATGACATGTTACTACTTGAGGTACTGACACGAGCACTAAGCATTGCACTTGCACATAGTTTATTACCCTGCCACCACTAGATGACTAGTGTTATATTAAGTATATTATTATGACCTAGGTGATCGTCGTGCATCCGATTTCTACTCACAGATGTCTTCTACTCACGAGTTGGCAAACCACCCCCGTTGTGCCAAATTTTTTTTACAGGTTTCGATGTACAGGTTTCCTTGGCAGCTTGCTGGCACATCATTTCATTCAGGGTGATTTGGTTGGTAGGTTGGTTCACTTGCATCAGAACCGCCGTTGTACTTTTATTATTTCATTTGTATCTAGTAAGCTCCATCAACCAGACTTGTATTATGGATAATTTAGTAGGCCAGTTGTTTTCTTTCGACCTTAGAGTCGCGCTTTTACTATTATGGTTTTCTGGTGGTTTGGTTTTCTTTTGAGTTTTGAGGCTCGCCCTTGGCGTTGTATTTCATTGTGCATTGTGTGGTTGTTTCCACCTTTTGTCGTAGAGCTATCTCCCGCTTGGGGATGCCTTTTTATTATTGCTTATGTATATATTCGTATTTGTACCCGTTTGGGGCCAGTTTTTACAAAGTAGACTCTGCCGAAATTTTTCAGAAATTTGATGTTGCTTTTAAACTTGTTTCCCTACACTTCTTCTTTTAAAGGGTTTAGATTTCTAGGCTACGGCTTACTTAGATTACGTTACTCTTCTAGACGTTTCGTAATTTAAGTGCCGGTCACGTTCCGTACCTTCGGGTCATGACAATCTCTTCTTCTCCCCTTCCTCTCCCATGGTAGCACCCCTCTCCCTCCACCTCTAAACGCCCAAAACACCATCAAAAACACCTCAAAACATCATCCCCGCTTCATTAAAAATGTGCACAAGCCTTCTAGCTACACTTTGGACCAAAGAAAGCAAGGATTTTGGACAATTGTGGCAACTCAAGGAAATTCTTGAGTTGCCAAATGAGGTAATTTCTACACCTTTAGATTAGTATTTCAATTCCTTAAGCATCCATACAAGTTTAGAATCGATATTGTGTAGTTTATCTAACATTGAAAATTCTAAGATACGGATTATGGTTGAATTGATTTGAAAAGTGCAATTGAGGTGTAATTAGGGACTACGACCCCTGTAGGGATGGTATAGTGAGCTAAACCATATAGTAAACTACCAATTCCCAATCTTAGAAACTCCAATATCGTATTTTGATAACTGCTGTTATGACGTTTTGTGATCTGCTATAACCCGGGTGACCTAAAAAATATTTAGCGAAGACCGAGAGATGTGCAGGCAACCTAGAACCTATACCCAGAACCTGAGACCCCCACTCTAAGTTATGGTCGCAAATTTACTCATTTTGGCCGCAAATTGTGGCCTAGGTAGAGTGGAAATGATCCGTGTTTGGTCCAGGGCTTTATCTTCAGTAAACTAGAACCCTCCCATATGCAAAATTGGCAAATTTCACCTGAAACAAAATCTGGGACCATTTCCTTGAGTTGCTGTGTTGAAATGTGACTTTTAAATGACTTTAACTTGTGATATTTCATTTTGTCTTGATCGATTGGCGTTTATATGTCGATGTCGAGGGTTATTGGTTCTTCTTGCATATATAAACCATAAGTTTAAACCTATGTGTGATACGTGCACTGTTTTGGTTTTGTGCGAGATTTTTGTTTACGATGCTATATACGTATATATGTAGGTACACTCAAGTGGACTTCGTACAACGAGTATGAGCAAGGCAACATCGACTTCGGCAAGCGAGGATAAAGGTGAGTAGATATATATCTACGGGGGAAGTCGGGTGGATAGCGTATAGCACCCCCGCAATTTCATCAGAATATGATGTGATGTGATATTGATGTACATTTATACGCTATTGTGAGATATGAACTTTAGCAAATGAAAGGCTTTAAGAGATTATTGGTTTAGTGTTAGCGAGAATTGAAGAAAGGACTTTAGTTGATTTCTTAGTCACGAAAGCCTAGAGTAAAGATTTGCATACATGCACTTAAACCCACCCGCATGCCCCTTGACAAGGTCAACAAAGTCACACGACTACCCTAACTCAATCGCATCATATGCTTTTGCAGATAAGCATAAATAGCTACCACACACTACGCCTTGACACAGTCAACAAACGCAGCACGAACACTATGAAGTACTTATCTGAAATGACGGAGGGCTACGTCAGGTTTTTAAGAAAACCCTTTGCGTAATGAACTTGATATCGTTGTAGAATCGAGTGATTTTAAATGGAATGTTTTTGAGGCCTTTTCTAGTTTTGCTAAAGAGGTCACTCCCGGTGAAGGGATCTCGGCTCTTTCCTCATCGAATAAGGTACATGATATTTCACAAATATCACTATGCAAAGCAAAAACTATAAAAACAATCAAAAGACAAACTGAGTTTGTAGCATCTGCTAGTTTCGCTAAAGTGGTCACTCCCGGTGAAGGGATCTCGGCTCTTTCCTTATCGAAAAAGGTACTGGATGTTCTACAAGGAACACCGCTATGCAAAGCAAGAACTAGAGCTACCTGTTTTTAAGACAAGTTTCTACAACATCTTTAGGTTTATTTTAGTTTCATTAATCTCATTAATGAAGTCCCATTTTATTATGCTTCACAAGCATCACATTTGAAACGAAATCAGCAATATAATATATATCTCATATATATAATATAAATATTCGTCTCAGGCAGTAATATGATCTCATCACAGAACATTGCAGCAGAAGATAACATATGAAATATTGGATATACTAGGATTTTCGTGTTTTATGCGAGCCTGTATAAAACGTGGATTCCACGGTCGCGATGAATAGACAATCCTACACCTTTGGACCCGTACGAGAGCGGCAAGAAACCCTACCAGTTCTAGAGTTAAGAGATCCGGTCTTGACTCCTCGAGATGGTCTCTCACTGGACCTTAGAACCCCGTTACTTGTGCTCCCCACCTTGGGTCTATCCTAATGCGGAAAAGTAAATAATATACAATGGTGACATCATCCTCAACCCGGAGTGCCCTAATAAAAGAATATTACATATAATGAATTTTACATGAATGAAAATGAAAAACTCTCAGCTCACATTAAACCCCCGGCTATTCAAAACGCGACGATCCAATATAACATATCACAACAACACATAGCATCACATGTCATCAACGTAAGTAAATATGCGTATTCCAATTGTCGTTGATTTTTAGCAACGAAACCGGCGATACACCACATATTACACTTACGGTCGCAGAAAAGAAAGTGTAAAACTACAACAGTTGAAATCCGCAACCTCTTTAGACATCTCATGCCTAACCAAATGAATTCCTTAGACATCGCATGCCTAATAATTATAAACCCCACATTTTAGTCTCAATATTGAAAACTCTTTTCAATATCAAGTCGTGGAATTCAACAAGATTCCCGACATCCAGATCGAATGCTCGTCGGAAACTTTAGTAGACAGCCGCACCCCCGACACCGTCGACGAAGTGCACTAAGGCCGAACACCGCTGTCGCGAGCACCCAAATGGATGCTTTTGGCGACGGGGTACTCCTACGGTCACTTGGTCGGGACTATGGGGTGTGGCTATCTATTAAGTTTACTCGGCGAGTATCCGCGTACGCTACGTGATTGCGACGGACTTTTGATCACATCAAAATCCCGTGGCAACCGATCAAATGAGATAAAAAAATGCTAGATTTATAACATTCAAATTAGTTATCTCATAACTACTTGTGGATTCCAAATATTGTATCACATTCCAGATAAATAGACAATGTTAAACTTTCCAATTGAATAAACAAACACCCAAAATTTCCCTTTTTGCTCAACACTTGAACTTAGTTTAAAAGCATCCATCACATGCCACAGTACCAATGGTCCAGCCGTAGAAGGGTCAAACACACGCCTCACATGTGGCAACGCCGTACTGCCCTAAACCCTAAGGTTTAGAAGAGGTTCAGACGGTCACATAATCGAGTTAAGGTTTGTGTTCTTTTAGAGGGTCCACCGCGATACTTGCACAACCGTGAATGTTCTTTAACTATGGAAAAATCCAACACTTGGAAATTTTCCGGCAGGGGAAAAAGTGAGTTATTGATATCCGTTCGAACTTTTTAACACGTTCTAAATTACCCGGAAAAACTAAACGATGTTAAACTTTCTGATCGAATCAACGAATTCTAAAGATCTCCAGAAAACTCAACTCTTGAGTAGAATTAAAAATTCCCAGAAGCATGAAAAATTACCCAAGAATAAAGCCCTGAAGTATTAGCCCCTAACTCCATAAGTTGGTCGCGGAACCGCCGCCAAACGCATGGTTTGGCCACGGTTCCACGGTCACTTGGTGGAGTTATGGCTTCGTACTTCACTGTAATTCTTAGAATTCCCTGCTTAATTTTCTATGCATTTTTAATACGGAAAAAACCAACATTTTAGAAAATTTCCAGAGAGGGGGTCTTAATTGATGTTTCGGGGTTCGTTCGGATTTTTAATTTCGTCTACACATCGCCTAATACTCTAGCTTAGCTCTTATACCACTGTAGGGTTAGCTTAGCACCTTATGAATGTTTTGGCAAGCATCAATCATGCTACTTTAAAATTTTTGGGGAGCTAAACAAACCTTAACCAAGGTCTTAACTAGAGTATTAGGAATAACATAGCAAATAAACAACTTTACTTCTAAGAGTTTGGGATTACAACCTTTGTAGTCCGTTCCTTCACTTCATAAGCTCCGTGTTGAGGTCCCTTCGCCGCGATCATCATGTACCCGGACTCTAGAGAGGCACCATGAAGAGAAAGATGCAAGCTTGCTTCCAATTTTCAACAACTAAGATGATCTACCTTGAAGAAACTCAAACCCAAGCTCTTGCTTCAATAACCAAGTTTTAGCAAAGCAAACACCCTAATCTAAGTGGTTAGAATAGATGAGAATGATGAAATAGGATTTTATCTCTCATTTGTTTTCTTTATCACACTCATAAACATCACAAAAGAAAAAGCTAGAAAGCTTTTCTCAAGAGCAAGAAGAAGAAGAAAGTCATTTGTGATGAATAATGAAAATCATCCTTATGGTTACAAATCAACCAAGTGTTAAGAATGAAGACTTAACCCATGTAGAGAGTTAACTAGAGTAAAGGGTTTGGGTTGGGTTAGAAAAGATCTATACAAAAATATCTAAGCTTAAAACAAGAATAAAGCTTCTAGAAGCTTCAAGAAAAAGCTAACCCAAATCAAACCCTAACTATGTTTAATCTCCACAAATCATGTTGCATTTGTAATCATAACTTGTTACAATATTATATATCACATATATAACATATTTTGTAACAAAATAAAATAATACAATTAACATATATCACATATATATCAATGTATTATCTAAGTGAGAAAAAGAATCTTTAAGTGAGCTTATATTAGTTAATGTAATATAATATTTCAAATATATATAATTATACATTAAATTATCGAATCAACACTTGATCCGATAATCCGGCTATTTCACAAATATCCGACTAATATAATCTGTATCAGTTCATCGAATCAACACTTGATCCGATGACCCGGCTATATCACATATACCCGGCCGATATCACATATCGCGAGAATCTAATACGGTATTGCATACTCGTATTATTCTCGGTCCCACACATGTCACATATGTGCTCCTACTCTGTTTTGCCTGAGCCAGGAAACCTCTGTGTAGGACTCTAAAGAATCGTCAACACGCCGGCAATAGGTGATGATCATATCAAACACCCACAAGCTGCAAGCGGTCAGCTAAACGTAACAGCCACCCAGGTATTGAGAAATCAGAAGATCAACAAGCAAGCCTGTACATTCTCTTGTGAATCCAACTAGTAACACTCCCGTATAGTCCATTCTCTTCGTCTGATATGTCACATATCTCTCCTAGGGGTGGTAAACGTCAGACCCCAGTAGCTTGATAAGTCGTGTCGATATGAGGTCCATAACACTTTGAGAAACTACTGATAACACTTACGAGTAAATCTCAGCAACCCTGGCCAGGGATTTCTAGTTATAGCCAGTCGAACACAGCGCAACATCAACTCCCTATACCGGGAGAGACGAATCCCCTCCTATCGCTCATTGCCTCCATGTGATTCGGGACTGTACCCAAAAGCCAACGTTTTGCACGCCCACTTGGGCATGGTATGATGGAAATCAAAGCACAGTGGGAATTACACAAGACTCTATGCCGATCTCGGGTCTACAGACTAACCTGTACCAGTGTCACCATAGAACTTCTATTTGACGTGAGGTATAATACCATCTGGGAGTTCTCGGCCAGTCCATCCAGTGTACCCAGTCTCCAATGAGCACCCGTATACCTTCTCTGATGTCAAACACCAATGGATATTGGATCATCCATCGCCCATCATATGGGTTAAGAAGCGCATACGCTAGTCTACTCTGGAGTATCGATGCTCTGTTTCGGTACTCCCACGACTAGGAACATTTGAAGGATGTACTTGGCGACTACTCTGTCCCCACTAGTATGATCTGCATCATAGTCCTGGTAATCAAGTACTCATCCTAAGGGCTTTATCAACATGTGACACAGAGACAATCAGAGTACATGTTAAGATAAAGAGTAACCAGATAGCATACTATCATGTCGAGCAAGAAAGTCCACCCTATATATGTCCAAGCATCCACTAAAATATACATCTGTATGTACAGTAATAGCCTTTAGGGCATACATATCACTAACAATCTCCCACTTGCACTAGGGCTATCTGTTGTGGTATCGCATACACAACAATCAGCTGTGGTTGAAATATCTCATACTCAACCATCCTATAAAAGTCTCTTTTGGGAAATAGGCCTTTTTGGGTGGATCCGCGCTGTTGTCCTCTGTGTCTACTCTCCTAACCTCGATCTCCCTGGTGATCAACCATCTTCATCATCAGGCGATACTGCCTAAGAATATGTCTGGATCTCTTATGGGATGGGGGTTCCTAGGTATAAGCCACAACTCCATTGTCACACAATGGAAGGAACAAAGTTCATCTTATGAACTAAAATATATCCAGACTGCCTCTTGTTGCGCCACGGCAGCGCCCCGGCCGTCTATCCGAGGCCAAATTGCGGAATCAAAATTTTCCTTACTTGGAAACTGGCGCTACCGCGGACAATACACCCGGATCGTAACCATTAACCTAATGCTAGCTAACAAGAGATGGGAAGAGAAGTATACCGAGTGATCCGAGGCCTCCGGTCTTCTCGTCATCGTCCCGATCTCCCGCGGAAAGTCTTGTCTCCACATCGTCGCCTCCACGCCGGAAGGGCACCACATCGCTTGCATCTTTTACGGGCTCCCGCCTCGATACCGAGGCAACTCGGGCATGAAGCCGGCAACTCGACATGCTCAAGATATGCTGTAGAATGTGTAGTAGATCATGCTAGTCTCATTTGGGGTTTGTAGTTGCCTTGATGGAGGAATGGGGTTAGGAAAAATGGTGCTTTCATTTTTCCAAAACAAGAAGAAGAAGGAGATGAAGAATTCCTCACATAACAATGATGAACTCTCTCATTCTTTTCTTTCTCTCAAGTGAAGCTTTCTCTCATCTAGTGAGAAGAATATGGTGGAAGAATGAGAATACCAACCATAACAAGAAGGGAGGTGAGTGTAGGATAAAGAGAATGGTGACCATATCCTAAACCTCATCATCACAACCTCACATCAACTCTAATCACAACTAATCAACAAAAAGCAAGTGATGAGAATGGTATCAAAAGATGCTTTCATGATAAATACATTTGCAATAAAATCCTCCACAATGTGTTATTTGCAAAACTGCAAATAACCCCCTCCATCGGAAAAGTCCGGCCGGGAAAGAACAAAGGAAAACCGGCCGGAACGGAATGCAAACTGGCAACTCCAGAAAACTGGTCCCGTAATAAATTACAGGAAAACCCCAATACTGTGCATACACACCCGCATCTGTATTCCGTCCGGATACAAATGCAATGAGACAAAATCTACACTGTACTAAACTAGGACCGGCTTAAGCCAAAGCCGGCTAGTAATATCCGTTCGATCCTGATCCGTGCAATACCACACGTATCAGATCGAACCCAGCCATATCTCCATACGGCCTCTACAGCGTTTCGCCCGAAAGCTTGAGTAACTGAAAAGTGTGGTGGACTCTAAAGACTCGTCAATACTATGGCTGTGGGTTTAACCACTAGCACGTCAGAGGTATTAGCCAATACATGACGGGCCACCAGCTATTGACCAAAAGGGACGTCGATGAGAGAACTCATCCTGACACCCTACTGAGCCTGTCAGTGACAATATCCGTACAGTCCGGTCCGTTCGTCTATGAGTATCGCATGGCGGGCCTAGGGGGTTGGTAAAAGTCAGACCCCCAAAAGCGGTACAAGTCATGTCGGAGTGTAGCCCAGAACGCCCTGAGATACTACTGGAATACCTACCAGTAAATCTCCTGCCTCGGCCGAGGGCTTTGCGTAATGGCTCTCCTAGACACAGCGCGACCTCACCCCCAATACCGGGAGAGACGAACCCCTGAAGATCCGCTCACTGCCTCCATGTGGCTCGGGACTGTACCCAACTAAAACCTGTTTGCACGACTCCTTTGAGCCGTGGTAGGGTAGTAATCAAAGCACAGTGGGAACTCACACGAGACAAATGACGATCTCAGGTCGATGAACTAACCTGTACACATGTCACCAGGGAACTGCTATCTGACATCTGGTATAAGACCAACTAGCATGTTCCCGGCGAGTCCTGTCCGATGTACTCATAACCCAATGAGCACCTGTATACATCTTAGGTGAACCAACTGACACCAGTGGCTTATGAGACCGGCCACCGCCCCTCGTCGGGGTCTCGACTGTATACACTAGTCTACTCTGGAGAATCGATGCCCTGTCTCGAAACTCCCACGACTAGGGACCTTTTAAGGATGTGCTTATAGACTACCAGCTCCCACGTATATGATCGCCATCATACTGCTGGTAGTCAAGCAAGAATCCTAGGGTCTCTATCAACGTGTAATAGCGACATGTCAGGTCACCTAAAGCAGTACACGATGATAAAGATAAACCAGATAGCATACTATCATCTCGAGTAAGACTGTCCTACCGGGATAGGTCCTCCCTCAATCATTGCAATCACGTGCCTGTGATCCAATAATTGACTATGAGGGCACTATCTCCAACAATCTCCAACTTGCACTCAAGGCTAATTATTGCGATGCCGCATACTCACAGCCCGTGTGATACCGAACACCCAACTCCTCTACTAGTCAGTCTCATAAAGCTCATTTGTGAAACTATTGCGTTCGAGGAATAGCCTCAGTGAGTGGATCCGCTGTGATGTTTCTTTCTATGTCTCTCTATATCTCAAGTTCGCGGAGAAAACCATCTCCCGAAATGAGCAATACCTATCTTAGAACATCTGGATGTCTGATGGGACCTAGCTCATAAATGAACTCCAAATC
Source organism: Agapanthus africanus (assembly GCA_030015575.1). Lineage (NCBI taxonomy): Eukaryota > Viridiplantae > Streptophyta > Magnoliopsida > Asparagales > Amaryllidaceae > Agapanthus > Agapanthus africanus. Next base: position 237,143,310 of record JASDDO010000004.1, read on the forward strand.
CAAACTTCTTAGACTGTATCGTCAACTGAACTTAATCAGTATCCTGCGCCATGCCACCCTCAGTATTGCCTTGGACTACCTGTCCAAAATACTGCCCCTCGTCAGAAGGACAAAACTATAACTCTGACAGCCACTCTGCCATCCAGGTCACCTTGGAAGCCTGGAATGATAACCGTCTCCTAAAGGAGACTGCCGTTATCATATCCCTAGAACATTAACTTATGTTCTAAAACTGCTTCCGACCGTTTCTCCAGGATTGGATTAATATCAACTTATTGCATCTACTGCAAGAACAACATCTGGTGTGGTACTTGACATCTCATTATTGACTCAATTGCCTAAGCAAGTGATCTGCCAATCATGAGTATCCCTCTCCCCTTTAGTCTATAAGACACCTTTAGAGAGGGTGACTCCATCAACTACAGGTGCACTACCGTGCCAGGAGTTGTCCATTCTAAATACTCATAGAATGCTGTCAAGGTGCACTACCGTTGGGAAACCACCCAAATCTAGATCTAAAACCATAGATCTAGTAACCAGTATGTCAGATATTATGTCCAAGTCCTGTGTGGAGAAACCACTGTGTGACGACCAAAGTATAACCGATCGTAGTATAGGAGTTTCTTTTCCTACTCTGTGTATGTCATCCAAATACCAGGATATCACACCCTACTACCTTCTCAACAGATCCATCCCCTATTTTGATGAAGTCAAACCTATGACTGTCACGCCAGAAATAGATGATCTATCTCCGCTACATCTTCTTTAGTTTATAAATAGACATAAGCCTGATGTCCACCAATGCTTCCGCTGCTCCCACTGACTACGACAACCCTCTGCCAGAGTCATATAGACGTGCACTTCTAAAACTAGTTTAGAACGACGCTATACTCATCCTCCTGCCGGGTCTCGCAGCCTGGAACAACAACAATGGCAAGTGTGGGTAAACAAGAACTTCCCTGCCACCGTCCTTGAGGCTACCGGAGTACCTCTCGGGTGCCTGAAGTTACCCACCCTATCTGCGGAGTGGCCAATGGAATGTCAAATCAGATTGAATCTTTAGGTTCCTTATCAAATCTTCAGTAATCGTTTACGGTTCTGGAATCACTTCCAGTTCTACCATACTCCCACTACTGTTTTTGAAAAAGTCCATTTTTAATAAAACTGTGGCGAGTCTAGAACAATATTTCTATTGATCTGCCAGATGGTAGAAAGTCAACCCTCGTCGTAGCCTGGGTCAACCCACAAACAGCCATTACAGAAACGTGCCTTGAGTTGTCCAGTGTCTGGTTTTAATCATAAGCCGGACAACTCCCCGTACCTTAACAACGTTAAGATATGAACTGTTCTATATCCAATATAGAAACAGAGGCACTGATTTAATTGAACCAGATTCAAATCATGCAGCTGTCTCCAGTGCATGTTAACTAAATGGAGAGAGGCCGATCAGCGTTACTCAACTTAGGAATGCTTCCAATTATGAGTAACCTGAAAGAGAAGCAATTTCTCTTTATCATTACTACCAACTGAATACCATACACAAGTATCTACATCTCCGATCACTTTGAAGAATCCCGATACTTGCTACACCTGGTTCTATACTCTATTCAAATACCTATAACTCCTCAAAACTTAGACCCTGTGTTTCTACGAAACACATGTCTAAGAACTAGAGAAGTTAAAAGTAAACAGAATATAGTATGAGGACCAACCCCTCTGTCCTAATGGACACTGGACAACATACAATACTCTGTATAAGTCCGCTGAGTCTAACAACTCTTTCACTGTGCGTCGTAGGTTGAAAACTGTACTTATGGTTAAGAAGAATTACACCGCTGTTTAATGCTCCTTACCTAACCATCCACTGATATAGGTAAATGTCATCGACATAATATCAAAAGGTATATCTCACTCTATGACAATAGACGTACAGATATATCAATTTGAAATTGGTGCACAACAGCGGATATTCAAAACCAAATATTTGCCGACCGGCAAACAGCCCAGATGATCTCCTCAAATATCACCGACTACAACGAATCCCGATATAATGAGGATGATCACCCTATTCCCAATAACTTACTCCCACTCATCATCTGTAAAACCATACATATGTGAGAATCAGACCTGGTAAATACATACCCTGGAGTAAGTATCTAATCGGGAAATCAGTTTTCCTTTAACATTACACAGTGAAACTGAAACATTGAAATGTTTCGGTGGGGTATTCCGGTATTCTAAGTAATGCCACTTCCATTATCCTGATTCACAACTGTAACCGTATATCTCTTTGCCATCTGTCCAAATCCCTTTATATGTCTTTAGTCATTACCGTCTGCACACCCCTTTAGGCTAAATGGTTTTCTTCCTTCCCTACCGTTCGGCACCAGCCTATGGTTTGGAAGAAGACTATCCAATAAGCATAAAAGGTGTACTGTCCTAATCCTAGGAGCACTCGCAAAGCGAGAGAAGGTGAAGATAAAAGACAACCGAATAAAACTTATTCCTATTTCTCCTGAACCAGAAACCATCCCCGAACTGGAACAAGTTCCTTTCGAGTTCGTATATAACCATACGATGGAGTATCCAAATAAACTGTGGATCTTCGTAGTGATACGGAGTGTCCTGGAGAAATACAAAGGTGATTTAGGATTGGCGGAAAAATACTTGGTTCGGTCGTGAATAGCAGTCGCAATTTACTTTGCCCTCTTACTAATCCCTTGCTTTGTCTTAACTTAATACCTTCTGCACACCATTGTTATGCTAATTGGTTTTCTTCATTCCCTACCGGTCGGCACCAGCCTAAGGTTTGGAAGAAGACTATCCAATTTGCGTAATAGGTGTACTATCTCCTAAACCAAGGAGTACTCGCAACCTGAGAGAAGGTAAAAGGAAAAGACAACTGAATAATCCTATTCGTTTTCTCCAGAACCAGAAACCATCCTCGAAGTCTTTCGAGTTCGTATATAACCATACGATGGTTTTGTCCAATGGAAGTGGACGTTCGTAGTAATACGGGGTGTCCTGGAGAAAAGGGTAAAAGTAGGAGTGGCAATGAGGTCTGCAACTCTGACAATCCAAAAGCCTGTGTTAAGAAAGTTCGGTCAACTTGGTCACTGAGTCATAGTCCAGGGTCGGGTCAATGGTCGCTGCCAAAGAGAGAGAGAAAAGAAACACTCAGCGTGCACTCTAACCTAGATCAGAATGGTTACCAATTTATCTAATCAGGAAACCTCCCACTGTACCTCAAATTCTCCTCCAAACCTGAAAGAAGAATTAGTCGGGGTCACCCGAGGAGTAAACCAACTCATCAGTGGGAATCGGGATCCAACCATCATCGCATGATAACTTGACGGAATCCACTCAAGTCACCACACTCCAGAAGGTATGCGCATGCCTGGCAAGTTTCAGTTCTTTTGAAACTCCCGATGTGATTTTTACCCCTAGGACCCAAGTGACCTTGACGAATAATCAACAAATCAAAAGGTCCTAGTCAAGTTCAGCCCGTCATTATCTTTATTGCGTTAAACCCACCCGCACGACCCTTGACGAATAATCAACAAAGTCGTACGACTGTCCTAACTAATCCACATATCCATGCGACAGAATAGCACAACAAAGCTACCGCACACTACGCCTCGGCGAATAGCAACGACAAACGCAGCGCGAATACTAAGCAATACTAATCTGAAATGACGGAGGGCTACGACTGGTTTTTGGCGAAAAACCTTTAACGTAATGAACTTGATATCGTTGAAGGAACGGAATAACTTTTTATAAAAATATAGTGACGAAAACCTTTGCTAAAGAGGTCACTCCCCCTGAAGGGATCTCGGCTCTTTCCCCGTAGAATGAGGTGTAGGATATTCCAACTGAATACCATGATGCAAAGCAAAAGTAATCGGCTATAGTGAAGTCAATGCCCTGACGCAAACTTCTGTCCAAGGGGTCACTCCCGGTGAAGGGATCTCGGCCCTTGCCTCGTCGACTGAGGAGCAGGATATTCCAAACGAATACCACGATGCAAAACAAAAGTGAACGTCCTTGCAATAACAGCTTTTTGAAAAATGTTCCAACAACATCAGAATAGGTTTGTTTATCTTGCATTGATCCGAATCAACGCAGTCCCATCAATTGATCACACCACAAAGAACGAAAATATACTGATGTACGTATATGCCATCCGCATTCGCCACTGGGTCCCGTCATCACCCGTTAGGTTACTTAACTAACGATAGAGCGGGGACTGGACTAGCGCGGATGCAAAACATATACAACATCTACTAATATATATACCAATATATTATATTTCGCTCAAGGCGTGATAAAATGCAACATCACAGAAATGTATAGCATCACAGAACAATACAGATATCTGGGATCCCCGGGTTTCACAGAGCCGCTGCTGAAACCCGACGTTCCCCTGGTCGTATGGATAGCCTGTGCAATGAAATCCTAGACCCCTACGGGCGCGGCAAGTCACCCGCCAAGACCTGAAGCGAGGCAGCCCCCTTCAGCACCGTGAATGGACCACCCAGCACTTCATGGAATCCGGTAACTTGGGCACCCCTCCCGGGTCAACCTGTACCCCCTACGAGTACGGCGAATAGCCCGCCAATCCTGGAGTGAAGCCCCCTCCGTCTCAATGCCATGAGATGCGGGCCCGTTGCCCTCTAGAACCCGGCTATCCGTGCACCCCTCCGCGGGGTAATCCTAGTACAGAAAGTAAAATATACATACACCGGGTACAGCGACCGCAACCAGGTCGTGCCCCAAAAGAATAATACAAACAGGCAGTGACGGCAGTCCACATGTCGGACGCTCGCCCCGCAATATCAAATGTACATATAAAACAAAACGGTACTACCATTGTATCCAGGCTATCCCCCACGACCGATCCGCAACAACACAGCATAAACATAGAACATCAACGTGAAAATCACGTTCGCAAATCCGTCAAACCGGGATATAGCAGTTAGACGGGATTTACCGATCAAGTGACATTCACGGTCGCAGATATAATGTAAATACTGTGAAATAATGTGTTTAAAAATATCCGATCGATCAAACAATTAACAAGTGGGCCCCCAAGTAATACTGTAGCAGTCACAGAAGATCTGGGCCCAAATTTAATATCCCAAAACCCCCAAAATCAGTCCACAAGGCCACTGTAAAAATTGGACAAAGTGACGTCATTAAAGTGCGGCGGAACCGCGGCCCAAGGGGGGGTTTGGCCGCGGTTCCGCGCTTCACTAATCGACTGACTGTGTCGAATTTTCACAGAAGTCTTAGAATATCTTGTACATCAGTTTTCTACAACCTGAAAAATTTTTTGAGCAAGAAAAAATTCAACAGAAAACTGATGCATGCAAAAACGCGGTTTTTGGAATTTTGTTCGGTCGGAAATGCAAAACACATTAGAACAAGCTATGTATGGTTAATGGCGTGGCTCTGATACCATGTTGCGCCCCGGCAGCGCCCCGGCCGTCTATCCGAGGCCAAATTGCGGAATCAAAATTTTCCTTACTTGGAAACTGGCGCTACCGCGGACAATATACCCAGATCGTAACCATTAACCTAATGCTAGCTAACAAGAGATGGGAAGAGAAGTATACCGAGTGATCCGAGTCCTCCGATCTTCTCGTCATCGTCCCGATCTCCCGCGGAAAGTCTTGTCTCCACATCGTCGCCTCCTCGCCGGAAGGGCACCACATCGCCTGCGTCTTTTACGGGCTCCCGTCTCGATACCGAGGCAACTCGGGCATGAAGCCGGCAACTCGACATGCTCAAGATATGCTGTAGAATGTGTAGTAGATCATGCTAGTCTCATTTGGGGTTTGTAGTTGCCTTGATGGAGGAATGGGGTTAGGAAAAATGACGCTTTCATTTTTCCAAAACAAGAAGAAGAAGGAGATGAAGAATTCCTCACATAACAATGATGAGCTCTCTCATTCTTTTCTTTCTCTCAAGTGAAGCTTTCTCTCATCTAGTGAGAAGAATATGGTGGAGGAATGAGAATACCAACCATAACAAGAAGGGAGGTGAGTGTAGGATAAAGAGAATGGTGACCATATCCTAAACCTCATCATCACAACCTCACATCAACTCTAATCACAACTAATCAACAAAAAGCAAGTGATGAGAATGGTATCAAAAGATGCTTTCATGATAAATACATTTGCAAGAAAATCCTCCACAATGTGTTATTTGCAAAACTGCAAATAACCCCCTCTATCGGAAAAGTCCGGCCGGGAAAGAACAAAGGAAAACCGGCCGGAACGGAATGCAAACTGGCAACTCCAGAAAACTGGTCCCGTAATAAATTACAGGAAAACCCCAATACTGTGCATACACACCCGCATCTGTATTCCGTCCGGATACAAATGCAATGAGACAAAATCTACACTGTACTAAACTAGGACCGGCTTAAGCCAAAGCCGGCTAGTAATATCCGTTCGATCCTGATCCGTGCAATACCGCACGTATCAGATCGAACCCTGCCATATCTCCATACGGCCTCTACAGCGTTTCGCCCGAAAGCTTGAGTAACTGAAAAGTGTGGTGGACTCTAAAGACTCGTCAATACTATGGCTGTGGGTTTAACCACTAGCACGTCAGAGGTATTAGCCAATACATGACGGGCCACCAGCTATTGACCAAAAGGGACGTCGATGAGCGAACTCATCCTGACACCCTACTGAGCCTGTCAGTGACAATATCCGTACAGTCCGGTCCGTTCGTCTATGAGTATCGCATGGCGGGCCTAGGGGGTTGGTAAAAGACAGACCCCCAAAAGCGGTACAAGTCATGTCGGAGTGTAGCCCAGAACGCCCTGAGATACTACTGGAATACCTACCAGTAAATCTCCTGCCTCGGCCGAGGGCTTTGCGTAATGGCTCTCCTAGACACAGCGCGACCTCACCCCCAATACCGGGAGAGACGAACCCCTGAAGATCCGCTCACTGCCTCCATGTGGCTCAGGACTGTACCCAACTAAAACCTGTTTGCACGACTCCTTTGAGCCGTGGTAGGGTAGTAATCAAAGCACAGTGGGAACTCACACGAGACAAATGACGATCTCAGGTCGATGAACTAACCTGTACACATGTCACCAGGGAACTGCTATCTGACATTTGGTATAAGACCAACTAGCATGTTCCCGGCGAGTCCTGTCCGGTGTACTCATAACCCAATGAGCACCTGTATACATCTTAGGTGAACCAACTGACACCAGTGGCTTATGAGACCGGCCACCGCCCCTCGTCGGGGTCTCGACTGTATACACTAGTCTACTCTGGAGAATCGATGCCCTGTCTCGAAACTCCCACGACTAGGGACCTTTTAAGGATGTGCTTATAGACTACCAGCTCCCACGTATATGATCGCCATCATACTGCTGGTAGTCAAGCAAGAATCCTAGGGGCTCTATCAACGTGTAATAGCGACATGTCAGGTCACCTAAAGCAGTACACGATGATAAAGATAAACCAGATAGCATACTATCATCTCGAGTAAGACTGTCCTACCGGGATAGGTCCTCCCTCAATCATTGCAATCACGTGCCTGTGATCCAATAATTGACTCTGAGGGCGCTATCTCCAACACCTCTTTGGTAGCATCCTTGGTAACGATGTATTTTGCCTTTAATTGTCTAGTATCTCACGGTATATAGCTTGGAACTCTTCCAACATACCGTCCCTCCACTTAGGGTAAAGACAATGCCTGCGACTGACATTCAGTCGTCCTTATCACCCTGGAACCTTTCCAGTGATTCTCCCCAGGATCGATTGATACCATCTCACTACAACTATTGAGAATCCTAACATCCAGTTAGATCTATCTCATAGATCCATAATCCAGGATTTAGGAGGTATCACCTTGATCCTATATGGAGAATCATTGTGATAAGAAGAGATTGACCAAGCGTAGCATAGGAAACTCCTTCCCTATCAAGAGTTTGTCATCCACGTACTATACGAGGATCACCACCATACTTTCTACTACCTTTTTGTATATATAAGGTTCATCTACCATTTTGATGAAGTCAAACTCTTTGACTACCACATCAAAACAGACGTTCCAACTCCGCGATGCCTGATTTATCGCATAAAACAACTTGCACACGTTTCCGCTGCTCCCACTGTCTACGAAGCCCTCTGGCTGTGTGCTTATAGACGCTCTCTTCCAAATCACTATTTAGAAAAGCAGTCATGACACCCAACAGCCAGATATCGTAGTCATGGTATCTAGCAGTGGCAAGTAGGATCTGGATAGACTTAAGGATAGTTTTGAAAGTCTCAACTTTTCCATTTACACCAAGTAAACTTCTCAAGATATTCTTGCTCCTGATGGGGATTTAACCCTTCAGATAAATCAACCAAAGTCCATACTTTATTGGTGTATAAGGATTCCATCTCAGATCGCTAAGCATCCAGCCATTCTCACAGAGTCCCCACTCCTGATGGCCTACTCGAAACTAGTTGGGTCATCATCTCATGATGCAATCCTCACTCCCACTGTCATAGAGAAACCGAAGTATCTCTTAGGTGGATGAGGAACCCTACCAGATCGGCGGAGAGGCTGAGGTTCGTTGGAAACTATTGAATCCTCCGGTTCTACCAAATCATCAGCTGCAGTTTGTTTTAGCTGGAACTACTTCCAGTTCTACCTTATGACCACTAATTTCTTCACAAGTAATTCCCTTTCCAAAAAGGTGGCATGATGAGAAAACAAAACATCTTTTGTTCCTCAGTTTGGTAGAAGATATTCCCTTTCTAATGCTTGGGATATCCAACAAACATCCACAGAACTGTCCTTGCCTCGAGCTTATCCGGATTTTGCTTTTGTTATAGGCCGGACAACCCCAAATCTTAACTTCCTTAAGAGATGGGCTCTTCCCATACCATATCACATATGGAATGGTAGGCATCTGATTTGGTTGGAACCCTATTCAATAGGTATGCAACTTCTCAAGTGCATAACCCAAAAAGAAAATAGGCAACTCAGTAGTACTCATCATAGAGCACACCATATCACATAGGGTGCGATTGCTCCGCCCCGATACACCGAGGTGCTGTGGTGTATTCGGAGGAGTAATGCTAAGAGAAAATCTCATTCTCCTTTAGTATTGTCCAGGAATTCCGTGCTCAAGTATTCTCCTCCTTGATCACATCAAAGGACATAATACTTATACCTGATTTTGGTTCTCTACTTCTAACTTATATTCTGTGATTATAGGGTGCGATTGCTCCGCCCCGATACACCGAGGTGCTGTGGTGTATTCGGAGGAGTAATGCTGAGAGAAAATCTCATTCTCCTTTAGTATTGTCCAGGAATTCCGTGCTCAAGTATTCTCCTCCTTGATCACATCAAAGGACATAATACTTATACCTGTTTTTGGTTCTTTACTTCTAACTTATATTCTGTGATTATCTCAAAAATTTCGTACTTGTGTTTCAACAGGAACATATGTCTGAATCTTGAGAGATCATCAGTGAATGTAATGAAGTATAAAGAACCGGTCCTGGCATATGTAGACAGGGGACTTTCATACATCAGCATGTATCAACCCCAAGAGTTCACTAACTCTTTCTCTGTTTCTAATAAACGGAGCTGTGGTCATCTTATCTTTGTGACATGACTGACAAGTTTTACAAGATGTAAATCCAAACTAATTTAAATATGCATCTTTATGTAACTTCAGCTAGTCGAGTCGCATTGATATGACCTAGTCTACAATGCCTCAAGAAAGATTCGTTTATTTCTGAACTCTTCCTCTTGTGTGTATTCTGTACGTTAAGAACTGTGGTTTTATTTAGAACGTCTATTCTTTTAGATAACGTGCCTGAACCGATCAACTCTTGATATAGGAAATGTTCAAAACATTATTTAACAATACAAAATTATATCCTTCTTTACTAATAAAGAGACTGAAATGATGTTGTATATCAGGTTCGGTATCTAATAACATTCGTTCAGAATCAATGTATTCTTGTAATACAGAGTGATAACTGCCAACAGACTTGGCTGCAAAACTTGCATCATTTCCAACTCTTGAAACTTATCACCCGTTCTCTGTTCTCTACCTTTCTGTATCCCATGTAACAGATTACATTTTCGGGATCCTGATCCGGTATCTCATACCCAGGACGTAAAGGATACTGAGAAATAGTTCTCGGTAATGAACACACCCGAAGAAGATGCATCAGCTTGTACTTTCTTCGTTTGGGCAGCACGGGAATTCTGGTAATCCCCTATTTCTTGCTCTGTCTTATAACAATTATGAGTTTGAGCGGGACCAACGTTCCCCAGCTCAGTATAATAAGCGGGTTCGGTCAATACATCCGTATTATTATCTTGATTAAGGCGTGACATGGTCACTACCTGGAGAGGGATAGAAGAAAACACTCAGCGTATGCTCTTGCAAGATTAGATTGGTTATTAATATATCTAATCAGGATGTCTCCCACTGTTTTAGTCAAATCTTCCTTCAAACCCTAAAAGGAAAAACTAGCCGGGATTAATTACACCCTACAAGTTCGCCAATCTTTCAGCTAGGCCAGTGCCGGTACTTGAGAGAGATTCCCCGTGCTTTCGCACGGACCTAATTAAAGTAAATCTCGTTTTCCCAGGGGCGTAACCCCGTTAACACCTTTCTAGACACCTACTTGATCGGCTAATTATAATGTGTAAAACTCTTCCAGGAGTAACTCTTACTCACAACGGGTATCGGGATCCAACTATCTCATAGAAGGTATGCAATCTCATTGCAAATTTCAACACTGAAAATTCCCAATAATATTTTACCCCGACCGATCTATGACCTTGACAAGGTCAACAAACCATAGACCGCAAGTCAAGTTCAACCCGTCATTTCCCGATTGAATTAAACCCACCCACATGACCCTTGACAAGGTTAACAAAGTCACACGACTACCCTAACTCTATCGCATCATATGCTTTTGCAGATAAGCATAAATAGCTACCGCACACTACGCCTTGACAATGTCAACAAACGCAGCACGAATACTATGAAGTACTTATCTGAAATGATGGAGGGCTACGTCAGGATTTTAAGAAAACCCTTTGCGTAATGAACTTGATATCGTTGTAGAATCGAGCGATTTTAAATGGAATGTTTTTGAGGCCTTTTCTAGTTTTGCTAAAGAGGTCACTCCCGGTGAAGGGATCTCGGCTCTTTCCTCATCGAATAAGGTGCAGGATATTTCATAAATATCACTATGTAAAGCAAAAACTATAAAAACAATCAGAAGACAAACCGAGTTTGTAGCATATGCTAGTTTCGCTAAAGAGGTCACACCCGGTGAAGGGATCTCGGCTCTTTCCTTATCGAATGAGGTGCTGGAAATTCTACAAGGAACACCGCTATGCAAAGCAAGAACTAGAGCTACCTATTTTTGAGACAAGTTTCTACAGCATCTTAAGGTTTCTTTTAGTTTCATTAATCCCATTAATGAAGTCCCATTTTATTATGCTTCACAAGCATCACATTTGAAACGAAATCAGCAATATAACATATATCTCATATAAATAATATAAACATTTGTCTCAGGCAGTAATACGATCTCATCACAGAATATTGCAGCAGAAGATAACATATGAAATATTGGATATACTAGGATTTCTGTGTTTTATGCGAGCCTGTATAAAACGCGGATTCCACGGTCGCGATGAATAGCCAATCCCACACCCTTAGACCCATACGAGAGCGGCAAGCAACCATAACAGTTCTAGAGTTAGGAGACCCAGTCTTGACTCCTCGAGATGGTCTCCCACTGGACCCTAGAACCCGGTTACTTGTGCTCCCCAACTTGGGTCTATCCTAATGCGGAAAAGTAAATAATATATAATGGTGACATCATCCTCAACCCGGAAGTGCCCCAATAAAAGAATATTACATACAATGAATGAAAATGAAAAACTCTCAGCTCACATAAAACCCTCGGCTATTCAAAACGCGACGATCCAATATAACATATCACAGTAACACATAACATCAAATGTCATCAACGTAAGTAAATATGCGTATCCCAATTGTCGTTGATGTATAACAACGAAATCGGCGATACACCACATATTACACTTACGGTCGCAGAAAAGAAAGTGTAAATGTAACATTTTCAAAAAGATAAAATATTAATTTTGGGAATTTTTATAATTTAATATTATTTTATTGAATATTTTAATATTTTGGTATTATTAAATGCAAATAAATAGGAAAAAATTTGAGAAAAATTACGGAAAATTCTAAAATAGGGTAAATTAGAGAATTATGACATTTTAAAGTTTTTGTGATTAGTTTGACACTAATTTAGTGCTAATCGCGATTAAAAACCGCTAATCGGATTTTTTGGCTTTTTGCGCAAAAATGTGCACATATCTTTTCCTACACTTGTGTTACATTTTCTACCATGTTACTTTGGGTTTACTATTGGTGTGAGAAGGATTTGGATTAAAGGATAAAGAAAAAGAAAATGAGAAATAGGTATGGTGAGAAGAGAGGGTAGGTGAGGACTTTTGACTTAAACCTTAGCCTTTTCCCTTGGTTTTCCTCTCATTTTCCCCCCTCTTCCTGAGCTGCTGCTGCTGCTCCTGCCATTCATTTTCCCCCCATCATCAAGCCCTCTAATCACCTAAAAAATCACTCCAAAACCCCACCCTCATTTCATTAAAAAGATGCACAAGCTCGAGATCTACGTAATGGACCAGGAAAGCATGGATTTTGGCCACTAGGGACAACTCAAGAATTTTCTTGAGTTGCCAATTGAGGTAATTTCTGGACCATTAGCTTAGTTTTAGCATTTCTTTCATCCCCATGTTGTGATTGAACCGATATTGTGTGATTTGGTGACTTGAGGATAACCAAGTTAGGGATTGAGGGAAATTGGTGTTGTATTTTGAAATTGAGGTTAGTAGAGGTTATACCATCACCCTAGTGTATGAATTGGAACGCAAAACCTGAAGCTTAAACCAGAATACGGATTTTAGAAACCGATATCGGAAAAATTGTGAAATCTGTGTAGTGTTTATGGAATCTGCTATCATACGAGGTATGCTAAAATAAAATTGATTGGACAGTAGTATGTGCAGGCACCCAGGAAGATACCACCAAGACCCTAGCTCCCACTTCTTCTTCCCGGCCGCCAATTTCTCCCAATTGGCCGCAAATTGCGGCATGGGTCCTACCATTTTGTCTCGTTTTTGTGCTGTAGCTCCTACATGTTCATGTTAGGCCCTTGGTATATATAGATTTGTATAAAGTGACCTAGGGTGAAATCTGGGACATATTTCCTAAGTTGCTGTTTTGGATTCGTGTTTCCGTATTCCGTATTTTTGATTCTGCAATTGTGGATTGTGTTTTGCCTCGACTATTTGGCGTTTATACAACGATATAGAGGATTTATTGATGGTTTTGAAGGCGTGCCATAGGTTCTCACCTATAGGCCCCTTATCGTATCGTTTTGGATTTCGTGTGCCGTTTTAGATTTGATTTGGTTTTAATGCGCATATACGACACTTTGATGTGTAGGTACCACATGAAGACTTCGGGATGACAAGAAAACGCGTGGTGGCAGCGAAAGATAAAGACGCAGGTGAGTAGATTATATCTACAGGGGAAGTCGGGTGGATGGCGTATAGCACCCCCGCAGTCCGTAGATAGTATACTATGTAGTTTATTTACGTGATAGTTGTAATGTGTTATGGTTAGTTAGAGATAGAAATAACTAGCGTAGTTCCTAGTTGCGAGCTCTAGGATAGAGGTACACCAGCACACACAACCTTGCATATTCATTATACTTGCACTGTGTTTGATGATATGGGATGACTTGGAGATGAGTCGATGATGTGGGCTTTGTGCCGCGAGATCGGTGATTTGATATGATTCGTATTTGGGATACGACATGTGATTCATGCGGGCTTGGGATGTGTGTTTACCCCCGCATTCATACTTTGTAGATGGTATCAGTTGTACTAGACCTAGATCAGTACCCCAGATTATATGATATGATGATAAGCGATACCCGAAATGTGATGAGATAGTGTGGTATTGACCCGTACCCAGCTATTGGGATGCCGTACGGCGATTTACCGTATGAGCTTTACATTGATGATAGATCCGCACTCATGACTTGAGGATGTCATATGATATACTGTATCGTACGCGATACTATTGAGGCGGAATCACCGACTATTATATCTATATATATCGACTCAGATGTTAGGCGGTTTCCTTACCTGTAGCTCAGCTTGTTAGTTCAGCCGTATAGTTTAGTGTAGTTGTTAGATTAGATTAGACTCCTACCTATTTCAAAACTAGCGGGTCGTGGGTATTTTAAAAGACAGGTCAAGGGATCTACGGATATTTCAAAAGGCGTATCTTTCATAAAAACACCGTAGTCCCTATTTTCAAAACCCCATGATTCGTGTTATTTCAAAAGGCACCATTTGTAGGACTTATATTAGATTAATGCAGATTAGTTTTAGTTACGTCTAGTTTCAGCTCCCACTCATTTTTGTGGTTCGCTTTGCATCGCATTCTTATATTATGTTTCATACTCCGTTATTAATATCATGCTGATAGGACACCAGCACCATTACCGATGATGCGTATGTACCACGTACACTTACTTGCCGGCTCACACACATTTTCATCGGTAATTGCCATGTCACGTACACCTTAGAAAATACTATTGCTTGTCATAACCTATTAGCTAATAGTTTAGACATTGTATTTATTACCTGCTACTTCATGCATACTGTTATTCATTGTTATGCCGCATTCATGGATTCTCATGCATATATTCACTATTTTACGTGTTACTGAGGTTTGGGATTTAGATTTCCGTGAGATTTTCTGGATTTGGAGGAAAACCGCAAAAACACAAATAAACATTTTCTCTCTTTTAAAATAAAAAGTGCGGTTTTCCCATGATGTATGAGTCGTCCACCATGAGTTTGCTGATGGATTTGGAAACCCGATTCGAGGAGACGGATGAACCGTTTCGGGTACATGGTAGACCCGGTGCGGTACCCCGGGGCAAGATGAATGTGGTGATGATGTTGAGCCTGGCAGGGGAGCACTACCTACCGGTGATTTTACCCGACGCGTCGGATATCCGGAGGATACCGTCGTGGTCTTGAGATGGATGGTAGGGGCCGGTCTGGACTGACGGCGCCCTAGATTTTATGGTTGAGACTTGAGATATCGAGATATTGGGATTACGTTTTGTGCCGATGCTAGGCACAGTTTTATGCTGATGTCATTATGATACCTCATTTTAAAAAAAATACAAAGGAAATCTCACTAATTTATGAAAACAGTTTCTTCATGTACATGTATTCTATTTTCATGCATTCATATCTCATTTATATGATATATTGCTACCTGAGGCACTGACACAGGCACATGAGATTACACTCGGGTTAGATATTTACCCTAGCCTTGTTATAGGCTGCCTGTTATATTGAGGTTTTTTTTATATACTGATCGTATTGACCTAGGATTATGTCTTGCTTTCGGTTTCTGCTTGTAGATATTCTCTATTCACGAGTTGGCAACTCACCCCCGTTGTGCCACAGTTCTTGCAGGTTTTGCCGTACAGGTTTCATTGCGGCATTTCTGGCACATTGCTTCCTTGCGGGTGAATTGCATTTGGTAGGTGGTTTCTTTTGCATCAAGAACCACCATTGTACTCATATTATTCATTGTATCTAGAATTTCCATCAACCAAAACTTGTATATTGTTGTAGACTCAGACTTTAGTGATGTTTTATTTGACCTTAGAGTCGTGCTTAGTAGTATTGCGGTTTTCATGCTTACTGTGTTTCTTTTGGATTTGATCCTCGCCTTTCGGCGTTGTATATTATTGTTGCTTGTGTGGTTGTGACCGTCGATTGACGAAGAGCTAGCTCCCGCTTGGGGATGCCTTTTATCATTGTATATATGTTGTGCTTGTTGTACCCCGTTCGGGGCCTGTATTTATAAAAGAAACTCTGCCGAAATTTTTAGAAAAGACTTTACCTTTTAAAAACGCACATTCGGCTTAGTTATTTAAAAACCTTGACTTCAAACATGTTTTCCTTCACTTCTTTAAACCAGTTTTCTTCACTTACTCTTAAAAATGGTTGTAGATTTCTGGGCTTTTGGCTTACTTGGATAAGATGGGGTCCTATAGACTTCATATGGTTCAAGGGCCAGTCACGTGCTCTTTCGGGTCGTGACAAAGTTGGTATCAGAGCGCTAGGTTGACCTTGGTTCGAGTCTAAGTTTGACTATGTGGAGCCTAGGGCGTTTATATATATACAGAACTTAGGCTTGACCTTACAGAACTTAGACTTGGTCGAGGGGGTATTAGACCCGAACTTTCGTCGCGTAGGATGACCCTTGGTTGATGGAATAGGTGACTAAAGTAGAGTGACGCACCGTTGGTATGTTCCGCGGCATACTTACGACACGCCACTCCACTTAAGGAACCTTAGGATGTACATATTTCGAGATCAGTGATTCTCTTCATATCCATGATTATACATCCATTTGAGATCCCCGATTCTATTAGTTTCATGATCATACCTTTATTGATGCTGTTCCTTCTTATGATCATGTATTCCCTTTGGATCTGTTGTTCTCTTCCTTACCATTGATGTGCTCTCTTTGATACTCGATTGAGGTTCCTGTCACCATGTTTGAGCGCAGTTTGGGCTGCTGCTAGGGTTACGGTCAGTGCGAGCTCGTCTGGTACGAGGGCTGACCATTGTGTTTTCTGGTGACATGGGAACGTCTCGAGTTAGTATTGGTGATTGTGACCTCTAGTGGAGGCGAGTGCTTGGTTTTGCACCGGATGATCGGGCCATTGTTAGAGCTGCCAGTTGAGAGAGGACTGTTGATGTACAGCATACCTCAGAGATTATGATGTCGCCTACCGTGCAGACAGATGGACCAGCTGTTGCTGAGATTGACAGGATGTCGCTTCCGAAGCTTACGAGCTGGGATTGCCGGAGCTTTCAGGCAGATATGAGACAGATGATAGCCAGTCTACCCGATTTGAAAGACGAAGGTGATTCGTCCGATTTTTGCGCCGGAGCGGGCCCAGTTGAGTTGAAGATTTCCAGTGTGGAGAGTCTTACTCAGATCTAGAGCAGACCGATTCAGAGATGACCGCCAATGTGTCACCTTTCCTGGAGGATTGAGGCGCTGTTCGGCGTACAGGCGAATGAGCCAGTTGCTGCTGCAAATGACGAGATGTCGCCCAGATGGTTGGAGCTACTGCAGCATGAGCATATACTCAGAGATATGATGGACGGTCGCTAGTCACCTGAGGACTAATGACTAGGACATGTGGTTCGTTCGTTTACAGAGGCGAGGTCATCAGATAGATTGTTTCCAGCTAGAGACGACTTCACACAGGTTCGTTGAGAGTCGATAGAGACGATCGAATGTCAGAAGCCCTTTTTCCAAGTTTAAAGTATACGGAAAGACATCCAGGTGATTCTATGGACCCTCTAGAAGAATGAAACCCTAACTTGACTTAATGACCATGTGAAAGCCTTTGAACCTTAGGGTTTGCGGCAGTTCCTCGGCGCCATTAGTGAGGCTTGGGTTTGCCCTTCTACGGCTGGACCACCGACGCTGTGGCATGTACTCGATACTATTAAACTGTACCCATGATGTTGATCTCTTGGGGGATTATGAGGTTCTGGCGAGTCGATCGAAGGTTTCGACATCATTCGGATATCATGTGATGGGCTGCTTTGCTTGGGAGACTCCAGATACGAGTATAGCCGTTGGAGCATAGTCCATGCAGCCACGATGAGACAAGTCCGAACCAGTCGACATTGAAGCAGAGTGAAGAAAAGAGTTCGCAAGAGATTTCGACGAGATGACGTCCCACTCCGCTGACATCAGAGATATGATACGCACCTAGAGGCGTTGTATATGGATATATCTTCCAGAAAGAAGCGCGATAAGTATGCAGCCGTTCCGGAATAAGAATTTGCTTCAGCGATGGATGATGACTTCCGGGCAATCCGGCAGGAATGAGATTTGAGAGAGAAATCTCGACAGGACCTTTCTGGAAAACGATATGAGAAGACCTAGACCCAGGAGTGGTCATATTGCACACACCCAGCAGGACAGAGTTCGGCATCGTCGACGAGGTAGTTGACCAGGCTCGGATAAGGAACTTACCCAGATACGTTGCGAATTGATCAAGGATGGACGAGTATTGAGTATTCCTCCAACGTTTGAGACGTGTTCCCGAGGACCTGTTCGGCCTGACATCTTCTATAGAATGATGAAGCTATGGAGTACATGATTTCGAGTTCATGCGAGAGACTTCAGATTGACCGTGGCCGAGAACAGTGCAGTGCACAGATAGCATGGCGTGACGTCATAGTGGACGACGATGGAGACAGGTGGAACCAGAGGTTCGGGCGAGACGCTGACGGGCCGTCATTACTTCCCGTCGAGACTAGAGACCTGATATGCTTACAGAGACGTTGGGATGCGACCAATTTCCGAGAAAATTTTGTGCTGGGGACACAGATGTCTATCGAGTGAGAAGAGATTATGCAGGAGAGCCAGCCTCTGTACAGTTCGGCATAGGCAAGATCGGAAGAGACCTTGAGCAGGATTCCTTCCAGGACATTGCTGCAATGATGTTTGCACCCAGGATCAGATGTGTGACGTGCATTCAGAGATCCAGAGGCCGACGCCAGTGATAGGCTGCCTCACGAGTGGTTGTGAGGATTGACCGATAGGTGACCAGAGAAGTGCCAGAACGGAATCGTCCCCGTTAGCACACCTGACAGGGCCGATGAGCCGATCGACTGCGAGATAGGTAATCCGCAGAGAAGATAAGGACCCAGAGTCAGAGGACGCCAGACCGTGAGCAAGTGGCAAGTAGATATCTTGCGCTGCTAGCATTGGATGCACCGACTCCTTCTCGACCTCGAAGGAGGAACTACCGACGACGGTATTTATGATTTGTGATTTTGTGATTTGATTATCACGTATCCGTCGTTTTGGATTTCGGTGTTTTGGGCGTTCTATTTGCATGATTTGGTTTTGATGACTGAGTTTCATGATATTTGTTTCATGCACCCACTGGATATTTATATATTTTGCGCAGAGTTATTACATTTGAGATATAGATTGAGATTTCATGCCTACCGTATGCAGTGATTTGATTTTCACTTCCAGCATAGTTTTCATGCACCTTTAGTGTTTTGATATACGATTTTGGTGCATGCCATATGCACTAAATCGGGATTCTTCGTGCATGACACATGCACCTGATTTTTTCTGTCAGGCACACACGTTGCCTACGACAGATGTTTCGTGCACACCAGTTCCACCCAGATGTTGTTTTGTCCACCTGTTTGACACATATATGGATTTTGATTCCTTGCGCACCAGACGCATAGGATATTCTTATATATGCATTTTGGGGATTGATTTCTAGTAGAGTAGTACATTTTTATGATATTCTCTATGTATTGATGTTTTCGGAGCCCCGACAAATTGGATTATTACTGAAATTGTTTTAGTATTGGGGGTTTAAATTTAAATTCGGGGACCGAATTTCTTTAAGGGGGGTAGATTGTAACATTTTCAAAAAGATAAAATATTAATTTTGGGAATTTTTATAATTTAATATTATTTTATTGAATATTTTAATATTTTGGTATTATTAAATGCAAATAAATAGGAAAAAATTTGAGAAAAATTACGGAAAATTCTAAAATAGGGTAAATTATAGAATTATGACATTTTAAAGCTTTTGTGATTAGTTTGACACAAATTTAGTGCTAATCGCGATTAAAAACCGCTAATCGGATTTTTTGGCTTTTTGTGCAAAAATGTGCACATATCTTTTCCTAACTTGTGTTACATTTTCTACCATGTTACTTTGGGTTTACTATTGGTGTGAGAAGGATTTGGATTAAAGGATAAAGAAAAAGAAAATGAGAAATAGGTATGGTGAGAAGAGAGGGTAGGTGATGACTTTTGACTTAAACCTTAGTCTTTTTCCTTGGTTTTCCTCTCATTTTCCCCCCTCTTCCTGAGCTGCTGCTGCTGCTCCTGCCATTCATTTTCCCCCCATCATCAAGCCCTCTAATCACCTCAAAAATCACTCCAAAACCCCACCCTCATTTCATTAAAAAGATGCACAAGCTCGAGATCTACGTAATGGACCAAGAAAGCATGGATTTTAGCCACTAGGGGCAACTCAAGAATTTTCTTGAGTTGCCAATTGAGGTAATTTCAGGACCATTAGCTTAGTTTTAGCATTTCTTTCATCCCCAAGTTGTGATTGAACCGATATTGTGTGATTTGGTGACTTGAGGATAACCAAGTTAAGGATTGAGGGAAATTGGTGTTGTATTGTGAAATTGAGGTTAGTAGAGGTTATACCATCACCCTAGTGTATGAATTGGAACCCAAAACCTGAAGCTTAAACCAGAATACGGATTTTAGAAACCGATATCGGAAAAATTGTGAAATCTGTGTAGTGTTTATGGAATCTGCTATCATACGAGGTATGCTAAAATAAAATTGATTGGACAGTAGTATGTGCAGGCACCCAGGAAGATACCACCAAGACCCCAGCTCCCACTTCTTCTTCCCGGCCACCAATTTCTCCCAATTGGCCGCAAATTGCGGCCTGGGTCCCACCATTTTGTCTCGTTTTTGTGCTGTAGCTCCTACATGTTCATGTTAGGCCCTTGGTATATATAGATTTGTATAAAGTGACCTAGGGTGAAATCTGGGACATATTTCCTAAGTTGCTGTTTTGGATTCGTGTTTCCGTATTCCGTATTTTTGATTCTGCAATTGTGGATTGTGTTTTGCCTCGACTATTTGGCGTTTATACGACGATATAGAGGATTTATTGATGGTTTTGAAGGCGTGCCATAGGTTCTCACCTATAGGCCCCTTATCGTATCGTTTTGGATTTCGTGTGCCGTTTTAGCTTTGATTTGGTTTTAATGCGCATATACGACACTTTGATGTGTAGGTACCACATGAAGACTTCGGGATGACAAGAAAACGCGTGGTGGCAGCGAAAGATAAAGACGCAGGTGAGTAGATTATATCTACAGGGGGAAGTCGGGTGGATGGCGTATAGCACCCCCGCAGTCCGTAGATAGTATACTATGTAGTTTATTTACGTGATAGTTGTAGTGTGTTATGGTTAGTTAGAGATAGAAATAACTAGCGTAGTTCCTAGTTGCGAGCTCTAGGATAGAGGTACACCAGCACGCACAACCTTGCATATTCATTATACTTGCACTGTGTTTGATGATATGAGATGACTTGGAGATGAGTCGATGATGTGGGCTTTGTGCCGCGAGATCGGTGATTTGATATGATTCGTATTTGGGATACGACATATGATTCATGCGGGCTTGGGATGTGTGTTTACCCCCGCATTCATACTTTGTAGATGGTATCAGTTGTACTAGACCTAGATCAGTACCCCAGATTATATGATATGATGATAAGCGATACCCGAAATGTGATGAGATAGTGTGATATTGACCCGTACCCAGCTATTGGGATGCCGTACGGCGATTTACCGTATGAGCTTTACATTGATGATAGATCCGCATTCATGACTTGAGGATGTCATATGATATACTGTATCGTACGCGATACTATTGAGGCGGAATCACCGACTATTATATCTATATATATCGACTCAGATGTTAGGCGGTTTCCTTACCTGTAGCTCAGCTTGTTAGTTCAGCCGTATAGTTTAGTGTAGTTGTTAGATTAGATTAGACTCCTACCTATTTCAAAACTAGCGGGTCGTGGGTATTTTAAAAGACAGGTCAAGGGATCTACGGATATTTCAAAAGGCGTATCTTTCATAAAAACACCGTAGTCCCTATTTTCAAAACCCCATGATTCGTGTTATTTCAAAAGGCACCATTTGTAGGACTTATATTAGATTAATGCAGATTAGTTTTAGTTACATCTAGTTTCAGCTCCCACTCATTTTTGTGGTTCGCTTTGTATCGCATTCTTATATTATGTTTCATACTCCGTTATTAATATCATGCTGATAGGACACCAGCACCATTACCGATGATGCGTATGTACCACGTACACTTACTTGTCGGCTCACACACATTTTCATCGGTAATTGCCATGTCACGTACACCTTAGAAAATACTATTGCTTGTCATAACCTATTAGCTAATAGTTTAGACATTGTATTTATTACCTGCTACTTCATGCATACTGTTATTCATTGTTATGCTGCATTCATGGATTCTCATGCATATATTCACTATTTTACGTGTTACTGAGGTTTGGGATTTGGATTTCCGTGAGATTTTCTGGATTTGGAGGAAAACCACAAAAACACAAATAAACATTTTCTCTCTTTTAAAATAAAAAGTGCGGTTTTCCCATGATGTATGAGTCGTCCACCATGAGTTTGCTGATGGATTTGGAAACCCGATTCGAGGAGACGGATGAACCGTTTCGGGTACATGGTAGACCCGGTGCGGTACCCCGGGGCAAGATGAATGTGGTGATGACGTTGAGCCTGGCAGGGGAGCACTACCTACCGGTGATTTTACCCGACGCGTCGGATATCCGGAGGATACCGTCGTGGTCTTGAGATGGATGGTAGGGGCCGGTCTGGATTGACGGCGCCCTAGATTTTATGGTTGAGACTTGAGATATCGAGATATTGGGATTACGTTTTGTGCCGATACTAGGCACAGTTTTATGCTGATGTCATTATGATACCTCATTTTAAAAAAAATACAAAGGAAATCTCACTAATTTATGAAAACAGTTTCTTCAAGTACATGTATTCTATTTTCATGCATTCATATCTCATTTATATGATATATTCTACCTGAGGCACTGACACAGGCACATGAGATTACACTCGGGTTAGATATTTACCCTAGCCTTGTTATAGGCTGCCTCTTATATTGAGTTTTTTTTTATATACTGATCGTATTGACCTAGGATTATGTCTTGCTTTCGGTTTCTGCTTGTAGATATTCTCTATTCACGAGTTAGCAACTCACCCCGTTGTGCCACAGTTCTTGCAGATTTTGCCGTACAGGTTTCATTGCGGCATTTCTGGCACATTGCTTCCTTGCGGGTGAATTGCATTTGGTAGGTGGTTTCTTTTGCATCAAGAACCACCATTGTACTCATATTATTCATTGTATCTAGAATTTCCATCAACCAAAACTTGTATATTGTTGCAGACTCAGACTTTAGTGATGTTTTATTTGACCTTAGAGTCGCGCTTAGTAGTATTGCGGTTTTCATGCTTACTGTGTTTCTTTTGGATTTGATGCTCGCCTTTCGGCGTTGTATATTATTGTTGCTTGTGTGGTTGTGACCGTCGATTGACGAAGAGCTAGCTCCCGCTTGGGGATGCCTTTTATCATTGTATATATGTTGTGCTTGTTGTACCCCGTTCGGGGCCTGTATTTATAAAAGAAACTCTGCCGAAATTTTTAGAAAAGACTTTACCTTTTAAAAACGCACATTCGGCTTAGTTATTTAAAAAGCTTGACTTCAAACATGTTTTCCTTCACTTCTTTAAACCAATTTTCTTCACTTACTCTTAAAAATGGTTTTAGATTTCTGAGCTTTTGGCTTACTTGGATCAGATGGGGTCCTATAGACTTCATATGGTTCAAGGGCCAGTCACGTGCTCTTTCGGGTCGTGACAGTAAAACTGCAACAGTTGGAATCCGCAACCTCTTTAGACATCTCACGCCTAACCAAATGAATTCCTTAGAAATCGCATGCCTAATAATTCTAAACCCCGCATTTTAGTCTCAATATCGAAAACTCTTTTCAATATCAAGTCGGGAAATTCAACAAGATTCCCGACATCCAGATCGAATGCTTGTCGGAAACTTATGTAGACAGCCGCACCCCCGACGCCGTCGACGAAGTGCACTAAGGCGGAACACCGCTGCCGCGAGCATGCGAACGGATGCTTTTGGCGACGGGGTTCTCCTACAGTCACTTGGTCGGGGCTATGGGGCGTAACTATCTATTAAGTTGCCCGGTGAGTATCTGTGTACGCTACGTGATTGCGATGGACTTTTGATCACATCAAAATACCGTGGCAACCGATCAAATGAGACTAAAAAATGCTAGATTTATAACATTCAAATTAGTTATCTCATAACAACTTGTGGATTCCAAATATTGTATCACATTACAGATAAATAGACAATGCTAAACTTTCCAATCGAATAAACAAACACCCAAAATTTCCCTTTTTTCTCAACACTTGAACTTAGTTTAAAAGTATCCATCACATGCCACAGTACCAATGATCCAGCCGTAGAAGGGTCAAACCAACGCCTCACATGTGGCAACGCCGTACTGCCCCAAACCCTATGGTTTAGAGGAGGTTCAGACCGTCACATAA
The DNA here is from genome assembly GCA_030015575.1 of Agapanthus africanus. Classification (NCBI taxonomy): domain Eukaryota; kingdom Viridiplantae; phylum Streptophyta; class Magnoliopsida; order Asparagales; family Amaryllidaceae; genus Agapanthus; species Agapanthus africanus. The sequence continues at coordinate 237,167,756 of JASDDO010000004.1, forward strand.
TCAAGTTAAGGTTTGTGTTCTTCCGGAGGGTCCACCGCGTTACTTGCACGACTGTGAATGTTCTTTAACTAAGGAAAAATCCAACACTTGGAAATTTTCCGGCAGGGGAAAAAGAGAGTTATTGATATCCCTTCGAACTTTTTAACACGTTCTAAATTACCCGAAAAAACTAAACGATGTTAAACTTTCCGATCGAATCAACGAATTATAAAGATCTCCAGAAAACTCAACTCTTGAGAAGAATTAAAAATTCCCAAAAGCATGGAAAATTACCCAAGAATAAAGCCCTGAAGTATTAGCCCCTAACTCATTAAGTTGGCCGCGGAACCGCCGCCAAACGCATGGTTTGGCCGCGGTTCCGCGGTCACTTGGTGGAGTTATGGCTTCGTACTTCACAGTAATCCTTAGAATTCCCTGCTTAATTTTTTGAGTATTTTTAATACGGAAAAACCCAACTTTTTAGAAATTTTCTAGAGAGGGGGTCTTAATTGATGTTTCAGGGTTCGATCGGACTTTTAACTTCGTCTACACATCGCCTAATGCTCTAGCTTGGCTCTGATACTACTATAGGGTTAGCTTAGCACCTTGTGAAGGTTTAGGAAAGAATCAATCATGCTCCTTTAAAATTTTTGGGGTGTAAACAAACCCTAACCAAGATCTTAGCTAGAGTATTAAGAATAACATAGCACGTAAACAACTTTACTTCTAATAGTTTGGGATTAAAACCTTTGTAGTCCATTCTTTCGCTTCATAAGCTCCGTGTTAAGGTCCCTTCACCGCGATCATCATGTACCCGGACTCTAGAGAGGATCAATGAAGAGAAAGATGCAAGGTTGCTTCCAATCTTCAACAACTAAGATGATATGCCTTGAAGAAACTCAAACCCATGCTCTTGCTTTACTAATCAAGTATTAGCAAAGCAAACACCCTAACTTAAGTGGCTAGAATAGATAAGGATGATGAAGTAGGAATTTAGCTCTCATTTGTTTTCTTTATCTCACTCATAAACATCACAAAAGAAAAAGCTAGAAAGCTTTTCTCAAGAGCAAGAAGAAGAAGAAAGTCATTTGTGATGAATAATGAAAATCATCCGTATGGTTACAAATCAACCATGGGTTAAGAATGAAGACTTAACCCATGTAGAGAGTTAACTAGAGTAAAAGGTTTGTGTTGGGTTAGAAAATATCTACACAAAAATATCTAAGCTTAAAACAAGAATAAAGCTTCTAGAAACTTCAAGAAAAAGCTAACCCAAATCAAACCCTAACTATGTTTAATCTCCACAAATCATGTTGCATTTGTAATCATAATTTGTTACAATATTATATATCACATATATAACATATTTTGAAACAAAATAAAATAATACAATTAACATATATCACATATATATCAATGTATTATCTAAGTGAGAAAAAGAATCTTTAAGTGAGCTTATATTAGTTAATGTAATATAATATATCAAATATATATAATTATACATTAAATTATCAAATCAACACTTCATCCGATAATCCGGCTATTTCACAAATAACGGACTAATATAATCTGTATCAGTTCATCGAATCAACACTTGATCCGATGACCCGGCTATATCACATATACCCGGCCGATATCACATATCGCGAGAATCTAATACGGTATTGCATACTCGCATTATTCTCGGTCCCGCACATATCACATATGTCCTCCTACTCCGTTTTGCCTGAGCCAGGAAACCTCTTTGTAGGACTCTAAAGAATCGTTAATACGCCGGCAATAGGTGATGATCATATCAAACACCCACAAGCTGCAAGCGGTCAGCTAAGAGTAACAGCCACCCAGGTATTGAGCAATCAGAAGATCAACAAGCAAGCCTGTACATTCTTCTGTGAATCCAACCAGTAACACTCCCGTACAGTCCGGTCTCTTCGTCTGATATGTCGCATATCTCGCCTAGGGGTGGTAAACGTCAGACCCCAGTAGCTTGATAAGTCGTGTAGATATGAGGTCCATAACACTTTGAGAAACTACTGATAACACTTACGAGTAAATCTCAGCAACCCTGGCCAGGGATTTCTAGTTATAGCCAATCGAACACAGCGCAACATCAACTCCCTAGACCGGGAGAGACGAAACCCCTCCTATCGCTCATTGCCTCCATGTGATTCGGGACTGTACCCAAAAGACACCGTTTTGCACGCCCGCTTGGACGTGGTATGATGGAAATCGAAGCATAGTGGGAATCACACAAGACTCTATGACGATCTCAGGTCTACAGACTAACCTGTACCAGTGTCACCATAGAACTGCCATCTGACGTGAGGTATAATACCATCTGGGAGTTCTCGGCGAGTCCGTCCAGTATATCCAGTCTCCACTGAGCACCCGTATACCTTCTCTGATGTCGAACACCAATAGATATGGGATCATCCATCGCCCATCATATTGGTCAAGAAGCGCATACGCTAGTCTACTCTGGAGTATCGATGCCCTGTCTCGGTACTCCCACGACTAGGAACATTTGAAAGATGTACTTGGCGACTACTCTGTCCCCACTAATATGATATGCATCGTAGTCCTGGTAGTCAAGTACTCATCCTAAGGGCTTTATCAACATGTGACATAGAGACAATCAGAGTACATGTTAAAATAAAGAGTAACCAGATAGCATACTATCATGTCGAGCAAGAATGTCCTCCCTATATATGTCCAAGAATCCACTACAATATACTTCTGTATGTACAGTAATGGCCTCTAGGGCATACATATCACTAACAAGGTATGGGCAAGAGAGAGAGAGAGTGAGAGGGGTTCCTTTGACTTAGCCATTCCTTCTCTCCTCATTTTCTTCTTCATCTCTTCTTCTCTCCTTTCTCTCCCATGGTAGCACTCCCTCTCCCTCCACCTCTAAACCCTCAAAACACCATCAAAAACACCCCAAAACATCATCCCCACTTCATTAAAAATGTGCACAAGCCTTCTAGCTACACTTTGGACCAAGAAAGCAAGGATTTTGGACAATTGTGGCAACTCAAGGAAATTCTTGAGTTGCCAAATGAGGTAATTTCTACACCTTTAGATTAGTATTTCAATTCCTTAAGCATCCATACAAGTTTAGAATCGATATTGTGTAGTTTAGCTAACTTTGAAAATTCCACGATAGGGATTATGGTTGAATTGATTCCAAATGTGCAATTGAGGTGTAATTAGGGACTACGACCCATGTACGGATGGTATAGTAGGCTAAACCATAGAGTAAACCCCCAATTCCCAAACTTAGAAACTCCGATATCGTATTTTGATAACTGCTGTGATGAAGTTTTGTGATGTGCTATAACCCGGGTTACCTAAAAAATATTTAGCGAAGACTGAGAGTTTTGCAGGCAACTTAGAACCTATACCAAAAACTGAGACCCCCACTCCAAGTTATGGCCGCAAATTTACTCATTTTGGCCTCAAATTGCGTCCTAGGTAGAGTGGAAATGATCCGTGTTTGGTCCAAGTCTTTATCTACAGTAAACTAGACCCCTCCCATATGCAAAATTGGCAAATTTCACCTGAAACAAAATCTGGGACCATTTCCTTGAGTTGTTGTTTTGAAATGTGAATTTTAAATGACTTTAACTTGTAATATTTCATTTTGTTTCGATCGATTGCTATTTATACGTCGATGTCGAGGGTTATTGGTTCTTCTTGCATATGTAGACCATAGGTTTAAACCTATGTGTGATACGTGCACTGTTTTGCTTTTGTGCGAGATTTCTGTTTACGATGCTATATGTGTATATATGAAGGTACCCTCAAGTGGACTTCGGACGACGAGTAAGAGCAAGGCGATATCGACTTCGGCAAGTAAGGATCAAGGTGAGTAGTTATATATCTACGGGGGAAATCGGGTAGATTGCGTATAGCACCCCCGCAATTTCATCAGAATATGATGTGATGTGATATTGATGTACATTTATACGCTATTGTGAGATATGAACCTTAGCAAATGAAAGGCTTTAGGAGATTATGGATTTAGTGTTAGCGAGAATTGAAGAAAGGACTTTAGTTGATTTCTTAGTCACGAAACCCTAGATTAAAGATTTGCATACACGCACATACGCACACGCAGACATTTACTTATTTGTGCGTATCGAGGATTTCATATATATTCGTATTCATATGCATGGATTACGAGGATATTATATGGTATTTGGAGATGAGTCGATGAGATTAGACATGGTGCCATGAGATCGGTGATGTGATTTGTTCATATTATGAGATACGACATGATATTAGCGGATTGATGGGCGATGTGTATTCACACACACGCATACACATATGTTGATGATATTAGTATTGTACTAGACTTAGATCAGTACCCCCTATTCACGATATGTGATGATAAGGATATCAGATGAGTAATGAGATAAATATGATATTTGACCCGTACCTAGATTTGGGATGCTGTACGATAGATTTATCGTATAAGATATAATTATGATGTTAAATCCGCACTCTTGACTCAAGGATGTCATATATATATACTGTATCGTACGTGTTACTATTGAGGCGATATCACCGACTACTAGATATATATTGCTCGACTCAGACCTTGGTGGATTTCCTTACCCTTTTGACTGGGCTCGGGTCGTACTTGTTTTCAAATGCAGTGAATCATGAGTACATTAAAATACCAAACTGTATGACAAGTATATTGGGTAGGTTTATTCTTCAGTGTTGCTGTTACTATATCACTTTCTGTATATTCATGATGTTTCATCGCATTGCATACTTATACAAATTTTATCTGTAATTATTATGAAACCCTGCTGTCAGGACACCAGCACTATTACCGATGATGCGTATGTTCCACGTACACCTGCTTGCCGGCTCACACACGTCATCATCGGTAATTGCCATGTCACGTACACTATAGAAAATATTATTTCATTGACATAGCTTGCTAGATGATAGTTGCAATATGTTATCATTTTCATATGCTAGTTTAACTATTGCACTTATTGCATGATATCAGAGGCATTCATATATTCATTGGTCATGCAGTATTTTGGGGTTTTATCCCGATATTCACTGTTTACTTACTCTTGATTCTTGGATTTCGGATTTTCATGAGATTTATGGATTTGGGGGAAAACCGTAAGAATATATATATAAACTTCTCTCTCTCTCTCTTTTTAAAATGCAAGTTGCGGTTTTCTCGTGATGTATGAGTCATTCACCATGATGTTTTCTCGGTTCTGAAATAGTTTTCGAGACCCGATTCGAGAAGTCGGATGAACCGTCTGCGGGTACATAGTGGACCCGGTATGGTACCCCGGGACAAGAAGCTCGAGTTGTAGACGATGAGCCCGGCAGGGGCAGACTGCTTACCGGTGATTGTTTGGTACGGCGGATATCCGGAGGATACCGTTCGTGGTCCTGTGATTGATGATATGGGTCGATCCGGACCGATGGAGCCCGAAGTATTGAGATATTGAGATATTGAGATTTGAGACACTGAGATATTGAGATTTGATGATATAGGCCAGTCTGGATAGCCGGAGCCTGAGATATTGAGATATTGAGATTTATGTTTTGTGTCGATACTTGGAACTGATTTCTCTGTTTATTTCATTGATGATACTCGATTTATATACATACAGAAATCTCATTAAATAAAGAAAATAGTTGTCTCATTCATGATGTATTCTCTTTCCATTAGTAATGCATTCATACATCATACATCTAATATGTTGTTATCTGAGGCACGGACACGAGCACGTGGTATTGCACTTATGTGTAGATGGATCATGATATTTATTTAAGGATATTACTTGATATGACCTAGGATAGTGCCATACATGCGATTTCTGCTCTGTGATATTTTCTACTCACGAGTTGGCAACTCACCCCTGTTGTGTCACAGTTCTTGCAGGTTTTGCCGTACAGGTTTCTTGATGGCTTTGCTGGCTCACTGCTTTCATTTCGGGTGATTGCTTTGGTAGGTGGGTTCACTTGCATCGTGACCACCATTGTACATTTATTATTTCAGTTGTATCTAGTAAACTCCATCAACCAGACTTGTATATTTGATAGACATAGAAGACCCGTGTATATTCATTCGACCTTAGAGTCGCGCGCTGTATTATTATGGTTTTCCTCTAGTTATGATAGTTGTATGTATGCCCTAGAGGCCGGTATTGTACAGATAATGTATATTATATTGGATGCTTGGACATATAGAGAGAGGACTTTCTTGCTCGATATGATAGTATGCTATCTGGTTGCTCTTTATCTTAACATGTATACTTGTCTCTTTATACTGTCTTATAGTTACATGTTGGTAAAGCCCTTAGGATGTGTACTTGACTACCTGGACTATGATGCGGATCATACTAGTGGGGACATGGTAGTACATAAGTACATGCTTCAAGGTCCCTAGTCGTGGGTGTATGGAGACGGGACATCGATATACCAGTGTACACTAGCATATACGCTTCTCGACCTATTAGATGGGCGATGGATGATCCCATATCCATTGGTGTTTGACATCAGAGATGGTATACGGGTGCTCAGTGGAGACTGGGTACACTGGACGGACTCGCCGAGAACTCCCAGATGGTATTATACCTCACGTCAGATGGCAGTTCTCTGGTGACACTTATGCAGGTTAGTTTTTAGACCCGAGATCGTCATAGAGTCTTGTGTGATTCCCACTGTGCTTTGATTTCCACCTTACCACATCCATGAGGGCGTGCAAAACGGTGGTTTTTGGCTACAGTCCCGAGTCACATGGAGGCAATGAACGATAGGAGGGGTTTCGTCTCTCCCGGTATTGGGGGTTGATGTTGCGCTGTGCTTGATTGGCCGTAACAGGGAAGTTCCTGGACAGGGCTGATTTAGAGATTTACTGGTAAGTGTTATCAGTAGTTTCTCGACCCGTTATGAGCCTCACATCGGCATGACATATCGGTTATTGGGGTCTGACGTTTACCACCTCTAGACTTGATATGCGACATATCAGATGAGGAGACCAGACTGTACGGGAAGTGTTACTGGCAGGCTTTTACAGGAGTTGGAGCGGGCTTGCTTGCTCATCTTCTGATCGCTCAATACCTGGGCAACCATTACGTCCTACTAGTACCGCTGACGGCTAGTGGGTGCTTGATGTGATCATCACCTACTGCCGGCATATTGACGAGTTTTTAGAGTCCTTCATAGAGGTTTTACTGGCTCAGGCAAAATGAAATAGGAGCGCATATGTGATATGTGCGAGACCGAGAATAATGCGTGTATGTGATACTGTATTCTATTCTCGCGACTTTTTGTATCGGTCGGTTATATATGATATAGCCGGGTTATCGAATCAAGTGTTGGTTCGATAAGTCGATGCAATGGATGTTAGTCGGTTATATGAGATATGACCGGATTATTAAGTCAAGTGTTGATTTAATAATTAAGTGTATAATTGTATATTAGATATACTAGTTTACATTAACTAACACTTGTTCACTTTAGGGTTTTTCTCACATGAGCACAACTTTAATGTATATATGATATATATTAAAAATGTGTTTTAATATTGTATCATGGTTGATGATACACATGACTTGGGTGTATGAGACTTACACCATGCTATAGATTATGTTGGGTTTTTATATTTTTAAGTAATTACAAAATTAGTGGAGGATTAGCACAATGCATGAAGCTTGTGGAAGCTGTTAGTTATATGTATGCCCTAGAGGCCATTACTGTACATTGGATGTATATTGTAGTGGATGCTGGACATATATAGGGAGGACTTTCTTGCTCGACATGATAGTATGCTATCTGGTTACTCTTTACCTTAACGTGTATACTGATTGTCTCTCTGTTACATGTTGGTAAAGCCCTTAGGATGTGTACTTGACTACCTGGACTATGATGCAGATCATACTAGTGGGGACATGGTAGTCCATAAGTACATACTTCAAAGTCCCTAGTCGTGGGTGTATCGAGACGGGGCATCGATATACCAGAGTAGACTAGCGTATATCTTCTCGACCCATACAGATGGGCGATGGATGATCCCATATCCATCGGTGTTTGACATCAGAGATGATATCGGGTGCTCAGTAGAGACTGGGTACACTGGACGGACTCGCCGAGAACTCCCAGATGGTATTATACCTTACGTCAGATGGCAGTTCTCTGGTGACACTGGTACAGAGTAGTCTGTTGACCCGAGATCGTCATAGAGTCTTGTGTGGTTCCCACTGTGCTTTGATTTCCACCTTACCACGTCCAAGAGGGCGTGCAAAACGGTGGTTTTTGGGTACAGTCCCGAATCACATGGAGGCAATGAGTGATAGGTGGGGATTCGTCTCTCCCGGTATAGGGAGTTGATGTTGCGCTGTGTTCGATTGGCTTTAACCGGAAATCCCTGGCCAGGGTTGCTGAGATTTACTGGTAAGTGTTACCAGTAGTTTCTCGAATTGTTATAGACCTCATATCGACACGACTTATCGAGCTATTGGGGTCTGACGTTTACCACCCCTAGGCGAGATATGCGACATATCAGACGACGAGACCGGACTGTACGGTAAGTGTTACTGGTTGGATTCACAGGAGTGTGAGCGGGCTTGCTCGTCGATCTTCTGATCGCTCAATACCCGGGTGGCCGTTACGTTTAGCAGACCGCTTGCGGCTTGTGGGTGTTTGATATGATCATCACCTGCTGCCGGCGTATTGACGAGTCTTTAGAGTCCTACACAGAGGTTTCCTGGCTCAAGTGAAACGAAATAGGAGCGCATATGAGATATGTGCAGGACCGAGAATGATACCAGTATGTGATACTGTATTCGATTCTCGCGATTTGTGACATTGATCGGTTATATGCGATATAGCCGGGTTATCGGATCAAGTGTTGATTCGATAAGTTGTTACTAGTCGGTTATATGCGATATGACCAGATCATTAAATCAAGTGTTGATTTAATGATTTAATGTATAATTATATATTTGATATATTACTTTGCATTAACTAGTATCGGTTCACTTTTAAATGGATTTTCTCACTTGGATTGTGCACATTGTATATGTGATATACTTTTGTACACAAGTTTGTATCATGTTTGATGATACATGCTCACTAGGGTTTGTGTGAAGATTAAACCATGGTTGTATATTGGTTAGGGTTTTCATTTTCTTATTCATTTATTTATTTATTTATTTATTTATTTTGGAAATGAAAAAGGGAAAATGGTGGCTTTCTTTGTTTGTTATTGAAGCTTCATGAAGCTTTGACCAAGTGACCATTTTGTCTTGATGCTTAACCCTAACCCTTCAATCTAACCATGGTTTATTCTCTACACCAAACTATGGTTGGTATATGATAAGTATTCATATTATATTCTTTGTAGAAAATACTTATCATAACATTTTTCATCTTCTTCTTCTTCTTCTTCATGAAGAAACCTTGCTCCATCAATGGCAACTTGAGCAAATGAGTGAGAAATCCAATTCTAAAGTGAACCCACCTTCTATTTCTTCATCCTCTACCTCTTGCCAAGTAGTATAGGGTGTTTTCTTCACAAGTTTCATGACTTGGTGAAGTGGGAGCTTGATCTTGTGATGCCTCGACGTAGATCATCTTCGGCATCGTAGTCGATGACCTAGCCCGCCTATTTCTCCGATGAAGCCGATGCTAGAGCCCGGGATTTGACTTGGACAGCGAGGAGACTTCATTGCGGAGCTATGGAGGTGGAGGACCGGATCTACAAAGGTTGTATTTTCCGTCTACTCGTAGTTAAGTTGTTAACTAGTTTATTGTTTCGCCTAAAATCTAGTTAACGATCTAGTCTAGGGTTTCTTGGCACCGTAAAATTTGAAATTGACATGGTTGATGCCTTGTGAGACCTCATTAGAGTGCCTAGGAACCCTACAGTGGTATCAGAGCCTAGCTAGAGCCTTAGGCGATGCGTAGACGGAATTTCAAATCCGAACAAACCCCGAAACCCTAATCCGACCCGCTCTCTGGACTTTTTTCAAAAACTGGGTTTTTTCCAGATTAAAAATGCTTAAAAAATTCAGCAGGGAATTCTAAGAATTACGGTGCAAAATTTTCCCAGAGATGATTCCAAAGTGCGGCGGAACCGCGGCAGAAGCCTGGCTTCTGCGGCAGTTCCGCGGCTAGATAATGACATCATCATTCCATGTTTGCACAGTAACTCCTATTTTATTATACTGGAATTTCTGGGAATTTTTAATATTTATTCAAGAGTTGAATTTTCTGGGGTTGTTTTGGGGATTCGGTGTTTCGATCGGAGTATCAGATTTTGTCTATGTGGCTTTCCGGATAATTTTTGAATATGTTAAAAAGTTCGACCGGATATAAATACCCAATTTTACCCCTGTCGGGAAATTTCCAAGTTTTGGATTTTTCCGTAGTTTAACGACGTTCTAAGTAGTGCAAGTAACGCGATGGACCCTCTAGAAGACAACAAACCTTAACTCGATTATATGACCGTCTTGAACTGCCCTTTGAACCTTCGGGTTTGGGTCAGTATGGCGTGCCACATGTGAGGCGTTGGCTTGACCCTTCTACGGCTGGACCGTTGGTACTGAGGCACGAACTGAATGTTGTTAGACTTATTTCATGTGTTGAGCTGTTTCGGGAAAACTTGGGTGTTAGAATGTTCAATCGGAAAGTTTAACATTTTCTGTTTATCCGGAATGTGATACAACAATTGGAATTCACAAAAATTATGTGATAACTGAATGAATGTTATAAACGTAGCAGTTTAGTCTCACTTGATCGGTTGCCACGGAATTTTGATGCGATCAAAAGTCCGTCGCAATCACGTAGCGTACGCGGATACTCGCCGGGTAAACTTAATAGACAGCCTCAACCCATAGCCCCGACCAAGTGACTGTAGGAAAACCCCGTCGCCGAAAGCATCCGTTCGGGTGCTCGCGGCAGCGGTGTTCCGCCTTGGTTCACTTCGTCGTCGGTATCGGGGGTGCGGCCGTCTACTGAAGTTTGCGACGAGTATTCGATCAGGATGTTGGGAATCTTGTTGAATTACCCGACTTGATATTGAAAAGTGTTTTCAATAATGAGACTAAAATGCTTGGTTTATAAATGTTAGGCATGCGATGTCTAAAGAATTCATTTGCTTAGGCATGCGATGTCTAAAGAGGTTGCAGATTCCAACTGTTGTAGTGTTACACTTTCTTTTCTGTGACCGTAAGTGTAATATGTGATATCGCCGGTTTCGTTGCTATATGTCAACGACAATTGGGATGCGCATATTTACTTACGTTGATGACATGTGATGTTATGTGTTGCTGGATATTGTTGGAGATAGTGCCCTCAGAGTCAATTATTGGATCACAGGCACGTGATTGCAATGATTGAGGGAGGACCTATCCCGGTAGGACAGTCTTACTCGAGATGATAGTATGCTATCTGGTTTACCTTTATCATCGTGTACTGCTTCAGGTGACCTTACAGGTCGCTATTACACGCTGATAGAGCCCCTAAGATTCTTGCTTGACTGCCAGCAATATGAGGGAGATCATATACGTGAGAGCTGGTGGTCTATAAGCACATCCTTAAAAGGTCCCTAGTCGTGGGAGTTTCGAGACAGGGCATCGATTCTCCAGACTAGACTAGTGTATACAGTCGAGACCCCGACGAGGGGCGGTGGCCGGTCTCACAAGCCACTGGTGTCAGATGGTTCACCTAAGATGTATACAGGTGCTCATTGGGTTATGAGTACTCCGGACAGGACTCGCTGGGAACATGCTAGTTGGTCTTATACTTGACGTCAGATAGCAGTTCCCTGGTGACATGTGTACAGGTTAGTTCATCGACCTGAGATCGTCATTTGTCTCGTGTGAGTTCCCACTGTACTTTGATTACTACCCTACCACGGCTCAAGGGAGTTGTGCAAACAGGTTTTAGTTGGGTACAGTCCCGAGCCACATGGAGGCTGTGAGCGGATCTGCAGGGGTTCGTCTCTCCCGGTATTGGGGGTGAGGTCGCGCTGTGTCTAGGAGAGCCATTACACAAAGCCCTCGGCCGAGGCAGGAGATTTACTGGTAGGTATTCCAGTAGTATCTCAGGGTGTTCTGGGTTTCGCTCCGACACGACTTGTACCGCTTGTGGGAGTCTGACTTTTACCAACCCCCTAGGCTCGCCATGCGATACTCATAGACGAACGGACCGGACTGTACGGATATTGTCACTGACAGGCTCAGTAGGGTGTCAGGATGAGTTCGCTCATCGACGTCCCTTTTGGAATAGCTGGTGGCCTTTCACGTATTGGCTAATACCTCTGACGTGCTAGTGGTTAAATCCACATCCATAGTATTTATGAGTCTTTAGAGTCCACCACACAGACAGTTACTCAAGTTTCGGGCGAAACGCTGTAGAGGCCGTATGGAGATATGGCAGGGTCCGATCAGATACGTGCGGTATTGCACGGATCAGGATCGGACGGTTTGTACTAGAGGCCGTATAGATATATGGCAAGGTTCTATCAGATACGTGTGGTATTGCACGGATCAGGATCGAACGGATATCACTAGCCGGCTTTGGTTTAAGCCGGATCCTAGTTTAGTACAGTGTAGATTTTGTCTCATTGCATTTGTATCCGGTCGGAATACAGATGCGGGTGTGTATGCACAGTATCGGGGTTTTCCTGTAATTTATTACGGGACCAGTTTTCTGGAGTTTCTAGTTTGCATTCCGTTCCGGCCGGTTTTCCTTTGTTCTTTCCCGGCCGGACTTTTCCGATGGAGGGGGTTATTTGCAAGTTTGCAAATAACTTTTTGTGGAGGGGTTTTCTTGCTTTTTGTGAGGCTTCATGATGGTTCATAATCATGAGATTCTTTTTGAATCAAACCTTTGCTTTATTTGTGATTAGAAATGAGATGAAGGTTGATATGACTTTGTTATCATGGCTTTTGATGTGGTCACCTCTTGCCTTTTACTACACTCACCTCCCTTTGTATTATGCTTCATTCCCTCTACCATTTCCACAACGAATGGGCCGGCCACACATTTGGAGGGAGGAGAGAAAATGAGAGGTTCACTTTTGATGAGGAGAAGAATTCATATCTCATTTGCTTGCTTGCATAATTCTCTAACCCTCTCCAAAGTTCAATGATCATTCCTCCATCACCATGGCAACATCACCACCCCAAATGAGACAAGCATTTCTACACTATAACCTACAGCAAATCTTGGACACGTCGGCTAGCCAACTTCGCGCCCGAGTTGCCTCGGTATAGAGGCGGGAGCTCGTAAAAGATGCAGTCGATGTGGTGCCCTTCCAGCAAGGATGCGACGACCGGAGTTTCCGCGGGAGATCGGGACGACGACGAGAAGACCGGAGGACTCGGATCACTCGGTATATCTCTCACCCTTTCTCTTGTATGCTAGGATTAGGTTAATGGTTACGATCCGGGTTTATTGTCCGCGGCAGCGCCAGTTTAAAAGTTAAGAAAAATTTTGATTCCGTATTTTGGCCTCGGATAGACGGCCGGGGAGCTGCCGTGGCGCAACATGGTATCAGAGCCACGCCATTAACCTAGTCTAGCTTTGTCTAATGTGTTTTACATTTCCGATCGAACAAAAATTCCAAAACCGCGTTTTTCTTCACATCAGTTTCTGTCGAAATTTTTTGAAGTCCAAAATTTTTTCAGGTTGTAGAAAAGTGATGTACTGAAAGTCCTAAGAACACTGGAAAAATTTGGTGCCCTGATCCTTCCGTACGACCGCGGAACCGCGGCCATAACCCCTCTTTGGCCGCGGTTCCGCCGCAGGAATGTGGATTCACGTCATCATTTTTTTGTAGTGGGCTTGTGGGCTGAAAATAGGGGTTTTAGTATACTTTGTTTGGGCCCAGAATTTCTGTGAGTGCTACAGTATTGTTTGGGGGCCCACTTGGTAAAATTTGATCGATCGAATATTTTAAACACATTATTTCACAGTATTTACATTATATCTGCGACCATGAATGTCACTTGATCGGTAAATCCTGTCTAACTGCTATAGCCCGGTTAGACGGATTTGCGAACGTGACTTTCACGTTGATGTTCTGTGATTGTGCTGTGTTGTTGCGGATCGGTCGTGGGGATAGCCTGGTTGCAATGGTAGTACAGTTTTGTTGTATTATGTACATTTGATATTGCGGGGCGAGCGTCCGACATGTGGACTGCCGTCACTGCCTGTTTGTATTATTATTTTGGGGCACGACCAGGTTGCGGTCGATGTACCCGTTGTATGTATATTTTACTTTCTATACTAGGTTTACCCCGCGGAGGGGTGCACGGATAGCCGGGTTCTAGAGGGCAACGGGCCCACATCTCATGGCATTGAGACGGAGGGGGCTTCACTCTAGAATTGGCGGGCTATTCGCCGCACTCGTAGGGGGTACAGGTTGGCCCAAGGAGGGGTGCCCAAGTTACCGGATTCCGTGAAGTGCTGGGTGGTCCATTCACGTTGCTGAAGGGGGCTGCCTCGCTTCAGGTTTTGGCGGGTGACTTGCCGCGCCCGTAGGGGTCTAGGATTTTCATTGCACAGGCTATCCATACGACCAGGGGAACGTCGGGTTTCAGCAGCGGCTCTGTGAAACCCGGGGATCCCAGATATCTGTATTGTTCTGTGATGCTGTATATTTCTGTGATGTTGCATTTTATCACGCCTTGAGCGAAATATAATATATTGGTATATATATTAGTAGATGTTGTATATGTTTTACATCCGCGCTAGTCCAGTCCCCGCTCTGTCATTAGTTAGCTAACCTAACGGGTAATGACGGGACCCAGTGGCGAATGCGGATGGCATATACGTACATCAGTATATTTTCGTTCTTTGTGGTGTGATCAATTGATGGGACTGTTAGTGTATATGCCCTAGAGGCCATTACTGTATCATACTAGTATGTATATTACTTAATGGAAGCTTGGGATATTCACCTTGTATATACAATCTTGCTCAAAATAGTAGTATGCTACTTGGTTTATTTCTACTTCAATGTGTACATGTGTTTATCTTTGTATATTGCTTATACACATTAGTGGAGCCCTTAGGATCTTTGCTTGATTACCAGCGATGTGATGGCCGTCACACTAGTGGGGCCGGGTAATCTAGAAGCACATCCTTATGCAGGTCCCTGGTCGCAGGACTATCGAGACAGGGCATCGATACTCCGGAGTAGACCAGCGCATGCGCTTCTCATCCCAGTGTGGGAGACGGTCTGTCCCACAGCCGTCAGTACGTCGTACTTGAGATAGTATGCGGGTGCCCGTTAGGTTACGGGTACACTGGACAGGACTCGTCGGGAACTGACCAGTTGGTATTATACCTATCGTCAGTTATCAGTTCCCAGGTGACATGAGTACAGCTTAGTACGCTGACTTGACACTGTCACTTCGCCTCGGGTGTGTTCCCACTGTACTTTGATCACTACCCTACCACGGCTCAAAGGAGTCGTGCAAACAGGTGGTGGTTGGGTGCAGCCCCGAAGCACTTGGAGGCAGTGACGGTTAGACAGGATTCGTCTCTCCCGGTATTGGGGGTTGACATCGCGCTGTGTCTAGGAGAGCCATTACACGAGTAGTCCCTGGCTAGGGCAAACGAGATATACTGGTAGGTTTCCAGTGTTATCTCTGGGTGTTTTGGGCTTCGCTCCGGCACGACTTGTACCGCTATTAGGGGACTGACGTTTACCGCCCCCTAGGCCCGCCATGCGATGTATCAGACGAACAGACCAGACTGTACGGAGAATGTCACACTCAGGCTCAGTAGGAGTTCAGATGGGTTTCGTCTCGTCGGTCTTCTTGTCGGCATTACCTGGGGACCGTTACGCACAGCTAGTGCCGCTTGCGGTCTGTGGTTAAACCCACTGCCAGCGTAGTGTCGAGTCTTTAGAGTCCCACACAGAAAGCTTTTCGCCTTTAGGCAAAAGAGTAGAGGTCGCATGGTATTGCGACAGGTCGCATGGTTTTGCGACAGGGTTCGGTCACATCCGTGCACTTGTGCACGTACAGTGTCCGGACAGTTTACACTAGCGGGCTTTGGTTTAAGCCAGATCCTAGTGTACCTTATGGGTTTGGATTTATCCAGTTTGCATTCGTGTTCCTCGGAACGCGGATGCGGGTGTGTATGCACAGTTGACAGGGAGGCACAAACAGCGGATTCTCATTAGGGTTGTTGACAGTTGACCGTTGACTTTTTGACTTTTTGCTCAACCCTAATGAGAATATGATATCTGATTAACTATTATATTAATTAAGTATTATGGTGACTTGGTTGTTGACTTTTGTTGACTTTGTTGACTTGTTGACTTTTGTTGACTTGTTGACTTTGTTGACCGGTTGACTAGGCTTGACTAGTTGACCATCATGATAACCATGGCTATCATTTCATACCAAAGACTTTTACTTGCTTGTTCATTTGAGTAAAATGAGTGCATGACATGATAAGGTTATGGTTGCTTCAACCATCACACATAAGACTTTTTTGATATGATGAGTTATCATTGCTTTGGATTATGAGAGGGTGAGAGACAAAAGAGAGCCTCATTCTTTCTTGCTCATTCTCTCTCTTGTTCTTGAGCTCTTCACTTTGCTCTCACTCTCATCCTCTTGCTCCCTCTCTTGACTCTATGGTTCATATCTCTCATGTGTTAAGAATCAAGAACCATAGATAAAATCCCATTCTATTTCTTCTCTACTCATTCTAGTTCACTAGGTTTAGCAAACCAAGTGAACTAGTTTCTTCAAAGAACGAAGAAGGAGCTAAAGGTTGGAGCTTTCAAGTGGATCTATCTTCGGCGTACGGAGACGACGAGAAGAAGCCATCGGACCACCACCGGAGCTTGAAGACGAAGGAGTTCAAGACAAGCTAGGTATAACCATCTTCATCCGAGTAGCTAAATCTCTTTAGCAAGTTTGCTAGTTTAGTTTAGACACGATCCCGACCTTGTTTAGTCCATGTTGCCTCTTGCGATAAAAATTTGTTTTTTATACCGTTTCCGCCTCCCCGTAAGCACCGGGGGTCGCAATATGGACTTACAGTGGTATCAGAGCCTAACTAAACTTAAACTAGCTTGGTAGTGAAGTGTAACGAAGTTCGGAAACGAAAAATCACAAAACCGGAAAAATTACAAAACCTGAGTTTCTGTTGAAATTTTTTTGGCTCAAAATGAAAAACTTTATACTTGTAAAATCGTCTCAGGGTTTTGTGAGTGCACCCATGAAAAACGATCCACTGTTACGCTCAAAGCGCCGCCCTTCCGCGGCACGAGGTAGGCATGTGCCGCGGAACCGCCGCGCTTTGTCGTCTTCTCTGCTTCGTTTTTCGTGCAGTGTGTGTCTGTGTTGGTTTTGGGATTTTTGAAATATATTATATGTGCCCAGATTTTCCAGAAAAGAAATTTACTTTTGGGGTCCTATAATTCCGTATTTTTTCCGAACTTCACTGCACTTTGACTATGATGGTTATATCTGTGATGTTTGCATGTATTGAACGTCGGCTGATCGCTATAAGTCGATTAGTCGGGGTTATACATGATCTGTGTTTGATATTGGAATGTGTATATAAATATGTTGGATTGTCGCGGGTGAATAGCCGGGGTGGATGTGAGATGAGCTTTTGTTTTTCTTTCATTCATTGTAAATGTAAATTGATGTAATAATATTATTTGTATGGCCGCACAACCGGGTCGGGGTTGTAGCCGTCATTGTATAATTTCTTTTTACTGTTTTTGCTCCTAGGATAGACCCATGGAGGGGTGCACAAACTACCGGGTATGCCGAAGTGTCGAGTGGCCTACTTATGGAGATGAGGGAGGTTGCTACGCTTCGGGTACTTGGCGGGTAGTTTGCCGCACCCGTAGGGGTCTTGGGTGGGGTATTGGCTATTCACCGTGACCGTGTAATCTGTTTTTGTTACAGGCTCGTACAAATTACAGATTCCTAGTATATCCAATGTATTTATCTGTGATCTGAAATGTTTATCATTGCAGTATATCTATATATGATATTATTTAGGCGTTGCTTATGTTTTACAGACGCGCTAGCCCAGCCCCCGCTCTGTCGTTAGTTAAGTAACCTAACGGGTAATGACGGGGCCCAGTGGCGAATGCGAATGGCATAAGCGTACGTCATATTTTGGTTGTTTTCTGCAATGGTAGGATTAAATGATGGGACGCATTAAAAGAACTAATGCAAGAATATCACGCATTAAAAGAACTAATGCAAGATAATAAACCAAGCTAAAGTCGTTGGAACACTTTCGAAAAACCACTCGGTTCTTTTCAAAACAAACTTTTAAAATGCGGAGTTTGAGCCACTCCATTTAAAAGCTATCTCGTTCCATCGACTAAATCAAGTTCACTACGTTCACGGTTTCGCCAAAACCATTCGTAGCCCTCCGTCGTTTCATATAAATATTCAACAGTATTCAAGCTGTGTTTGTTGGCCTTAGTCAAGGCACAGTGATTGGTAGCTGGTGGATACTCATATGTTGCATAGATAGATGCGTTGGTTTAGGACAGTCGTATTACTTTGTTGGCCATAGTCAAGGGTATATACGGATGGATTCAAATTAACCTGGACAACGACGGGTAGAACTTGACATGTGACTTATGATTTGTTGGCCCTAGTCAAGGTCATAAGAGCATGGGGGCAAAAATCCACATCGGGAGTTTCAAAAGAACTGAAACTTGCTAGATTTGCATACCATTTGGAGTGTGGTGATTCTGGTAGGATTCCTTCAGTTTCGTCACGCGATGATATTTGGATCCCGATCCTACTGTGAGTATATGCTACTCCTCGGGAAATTTCTCGCTAAACGATCAATGCTATAAACCTAGTAGGTGCCTAGAATGGTGTTAGCGGGGCTACGCCCCCAGGGAAAAGAGGTTCTCTAATTAAGGAACTTCGCGAAAGCGTTGGAAAACCTCCCTCGAAGTACCGACACCAGCCTGGCCGAACGGTTAAGCAAGTATTGTACGGTAGGATTGATCCTGACTAATTCTTCCTTTATGGTTTGAGGAGGAATTCGAGAAACAGTGGGAGCCATCCTGTTTAGACAAATTAAAAACCACTCTAAACTTGCAAGAGCATCATGCTGAGTGTCTTCTTCTATCTCTCTTAATTGCAGCGACCCTGTGACCGCACCTAGGTTACATCTAGATAAAAATATGACTGAACCTGACTGTTATGACTGGCAAAGGTCTGTCCAGATGTCCATTGCCCATGACAAGCTGGGACACCTCTTAACTAATCAAATCCCTGCTGTCTCAGGTCCAGTTTCCCCTGTCACGGATGTTCACATCCGCAAGACATCGGAAAAGGAATGTGCGAAAGCCAAGTGCCTCGTGTTAGCCTTAGTTAATGGTGAAAACCAGAGGCAGCACGAGAAGATAGACTCAGTTTCTATCTTCCTCCATAACAAAGTTTTATATGGAGAGCAATCTCGTATCGCGAGATATGAGACCTCGAACGAATTGCTTCAAGCGAGGTTGGCTGTCGGGTCATCTGTAGGGGGCAACGTCCTTACAGAAACCAGCTATTTTAAGCTCACGGACCTGGAGACCACGTTGGAGAATGGGTCAAGTACTGACCTAATTCTACAGTCCCTGCCCTCCGCTTATACCCTGAAAGAAACCAGGGAAGGAGAAGGAATAGGAAGGGCAAAAGTTTCGGGACTGGATATGATTAAAGAGAGATGTTCCTATTGTAGCGGGAATGAACTATGGCAGAGAGATTGCAGGGTTTGTATAGCCAGTAGCCAGAATTCGAAGCATGTTGTGGCTTCGGCTTCGAGTGTGTTTGTAATTGAAAACTGTTTGTCAGTTAACCGTACTTCCTAGGTATTGGATACCGGATCAGGATCTCATATCTGTAATTCGTTACAGGGTCTGAGAAACCGTAGGGTTATCAGGAAAGGTGATATGACTCTCAGGGTTGCTAACGGAATGAGCATGGATGCTGTATCCGTAGGGGAATATCACCTAGGACTGACAACTGGGCAGATATTGATTCTGCGTGACTGTTTGTATGTACCAGGTGCGACTTGCAATATCATATCTGTATCCTTACTTTCTAAGGAAGGATATGATTTTGCTTTTGTAAGCGATGTAGTAAACATCCACCTAAATCAAGCATTGATTGGGTCAGGTACATTAAATAACGGTATATACGTATTAAATCAAGCTCAGATATTCAGTGTCCAGAACACACTTAAAAGAAAGTCTCCAGAATTAAATCAGGCTTTCTTATGGCATTGTAGACTGGGTCACATCAATGAGACACGGTTGACTAAGTTACATAAAGAAGGATACTTGGATCCGTTCGAGTACCAGTCTTATGCCACTTGTGAATCTTGTCTCATGGGAAAGATGACAAAGACTCCGTTCACTGGACACGGAGTAAGAGCGAGCGAGCTTTTGGGACTTATACACAGTGACGTGTGTGGTCCAATGTCTACACATGCGCGAAGCGGTTATTCATACTTCATTACTTTCACAGATGATTTCTCTAGGTATGGACATGTCTTCTTAATGAAGCACAAATCCGAGGCCTTTGAGAAATTTCGAGAATATAAGAATGAAGTAGAAAAACAAACAGGAAAAAGTATCAAGATCCTAAGATCAGATCGAGGTGGTGAATACTTGAGTGCCGAGTTTCTGGACTACTTAAAAGAGAATGGAATTCTCTCTCAGCGTACTCCTCCATACACACCACAACACAATGGTGTATCGGAAAGAAGGAATCGAACCCTATTAGATATGGTTCGTTCCATGATGAGTAAGGCTGAGTTACCGCGATCTTTCTGGGGTTATGCACTGGAAACAGCTGCACATCTCTTGAACCAAGTTCCTACTAAGACAGTGCCTACCACACCATATCAGATGTGGAGTGGGAAGAAACCCTGTCTTAAATCCTTTAAGACATGGGGATGTCCGGCTTTTGTAAAATAGCAGCATGCGGACAAGCTCGAGGCACGCTCAGTACAGTGCAAGTTTGTGGGATACCCAAAGAACTCCAAAGGGTATCTTTTCTATTACGCAGAGGAGCAAAAAGTCCTTGTTTCTCGTCATGCCCGCTTCTTGGAAACTGAGTTTTTAGAAAGTCAGATAAGTGGGAGCGCAATAGAACTGGAAGAAATTCCAGAACCACAAGCTGTTACTGAAACCTTAGTAGAACCAGAAGGTTCAAGGGAACCGGACATTCCTACGCCGCTCCGCAGGAGTAGTAGGCAGTCTCATCCGCCCGAGAGATACTACGGTTTTCTCATAGACGGGGATAGAGAGGATTGCATCATAGATTATGATGAGCCTACTAGCTTCCAGCAAGCCATTCAGAGCGGTGACTCGGTAAAATGGCTGGATGCAATGCGGACCGAGATGGAGTCCATGTACACCAACAAAGTTTGGACTTTGGACTTTGCTCCAGAAGGGGTAAAACCCGTAGGCTGCAAATGGATCTTCAGAAAGAAGATTGGTGTAGATGGGCAGGTTGAAACCTATAAAGCTAGGCTCGTTGCAAAGGGTTTTCGTCAAAGACCTGGTTTGGACTATGACGAGACCTTTTCTCCGATAGCCATGCTTAAATCCATTCGGATCCTTCTTGCCATTGCTGCCTTCCACGATTATGAAATCTGGCAGATGGAAGTAAAGACGGCTTTCCTAAATGGAAATTTGGAAGAGTGCGTCTATATGGATCAGCCAGAGGGATTCATTCAGAGTGGGAGCAGCGGTAAAGTGTGCAAGTTGCTCAAGTCCATCTATGGACTTAAGCAGGCATCGCGGAGTTGGAACATCTGCTTTGATGATACTGTCAAAGAATTCGACTTTGTCAAAAACCCAGATGAACCATGCATTTACAGTAAGATTGTAGGGAGAAATGTGGTATTCCTCGTCTTGTACGTCGATGACATTCTCCTAATAGGAAATGATATTCCTATGCTACAGTCAGTCAAAGGATTCTTGTCACAGAGGTTCTCCATGAAGGACCTGGGCGATGCCAACTACATTCTGGGGATCCAGATCTATCGTGATAGATCTAAGAGGATGTTGGGACTTTCACAGTCAAGGTACATCGACACCATACTAAAACGATTCAGTATGGAAGATTCCAAGCACGGTAATCTACCGGCTTGTCACGGAATCACCCTCTCCAAAGAGATGTCTCCCAAGACTGATTTGGAAAGGGCTCGCATGTCATCAATACCCTACGCATCTGCGGTAGGCTCTATTATGTATGCGATGTTATGTACCAGACCAGATGTAGCATACGCATTGAGCGTTGTAAGCCGGTATCATTCGGACCCAGGGGAGAAACACTGGATAGCAGTAAAGAACATTCTCAAGTACCTGAGAAGGACTAAGGAGATGTTCTTGGTGTATGGCGGAAAAGACCTCCAGATTGAGGCCTTTGCTGACTCCAGCTTCCAGAGTGACAAGGATGACTCCAAGTCCATGTCGGGTTATGTCTTTACCCTCAATGGAGGGGCGGTTTGTTGGAAGAGTTCCAAGCAGGAAACCGTTGCTGACTCAACCATGGAAGCGGAGTACATAGCTGCTTGCGATGCCGCAAAAGAAGTTGTCTGGATGAAGAAGTTCCTCACGGAACTTCAGGTGGTTCCTACCAGTGTTGATCCAATACCGCTGTATTGTGACAACAATGGCGCTATAGCTTTAGCGAAGGAACCCAGGTCCCATCAGAAGTCCAGGCACATTCTGAGGCGGTTCCACCTGATCAGGGAGATCATTGATCGCCAGGAGATCGAGGTAAAGAGAGTAAAATCAGAAGATAACACTGCAGATCCATTCACCAAGGCCCTGCCCCAGACTCAGTTCGAGCGGCTGATCGAGATGATAGGTCTTCGATACGCCAGTACATGGCCTTAGTGCAAGTGGGAGATTGTTAGTGTATATGCCCTAGAGGCCATTACTGTATCATACTAGTATGTATATTACTTAATGGAAGCTTGGGATATTCACCTTGTATATACAATCTTGCTCAAAATAGTAGTATGCTACTTGGTTTATTTCTACTTCAATGTGTACATGTGTTTATCTTTGTATATTGCTTATACACATTAGTGGAGCCCTTAGGATCTTTGCTTGATTACCAGCGATGTGATGGCCGTCACACTAGTGGGGCTGGGTAATCTAGAAGCACATCCTTATGCAGGTCCCTGGTCGCAGGACTATCGAGACAGGGCATCGATACTCCGGAGTAGACCAGCGCATGCGCTTCTCATCCCAGTGTGGGAGACGGTCTGTCCCACAGCCGTCAGTACGTCGTACTTGAGATAGTATGCGGGTGCCTGTTAGGTTACGGGTACACTGGACAGGACTCGTCGGGAACTGACCAGTTGGTATTATACCTATCGTCAGTTATCAGTTCCCAGGTGACAGGAGTACAGCTTAGTCCGCTGACTTGACACTGTCACTTCGCCTCGGGTGTGTTCCCACTGTACTTTGATCACTACCCTACCACGGCTCAAAGGAGTCGTGCAAACAGGTTTTGGTTGGGTGCAGTCCCGAAGCACTTGGAGGCAGTGACGGTTAGACAGGATTCGTCTCTCCCGGTATTGGGGGTTGACATCGCACTGTGTCTAGGAGAGCCATTACACGAGTAGTCCCTGGCCAGGGCAAACGAGATATACTGGTAGGTTTCCAGTGTTATCTCAGGGTGTTTTGGGCTTCGCTCCGGCACGACTTGTACCGCTATTGGGGGACTGACGTTTACCGCCCCCTAGGCCCGCCATGCGATGTATCAGACGAACAGACCGGACTGTACGGAGAATGTCATACTCAGGCTCAGTAGGAGTTCGGATGGGTTTCGTCTCGTCGGTCTTTTTGTCGGCATTACCTGGGGACCGTTACGCACAGCTAGTGCCGCTTGCGGTCTGTGGTTAAACCCACTGCCAGCGTAGTGTCGAGTCTTTAGAGTCCCATACAGAAAGCTTTTCGCCTTTAGGCAAAAGAGTAGAGGTCGCATGGTATTGCGACAGGTCGCATGGTTTTGCGACAGGGTTCGGTCACATCCGTGCACTTGTGCACGTACAGTGTCCGGACAGTTTACACTAGTGGGCTTTGGTTTAAGCCAGATCCTAGTGTCCCTTATGGGATTGGATTTATCCAGTTTCCATTCGTGTTCCTCGGAACGCGGATGCGGGTGTGTATGCACAGTTGACAGGGAGGCACAGACAGCGGATTCTCATTAGGGTTGTTGACAGTTGACCGTTGACTTTTTGACTTTTTGCTCAACCCTAATGAGAATATGATATGTGATTAACTATTATATTAATTAAGTATTATGGTGACTTGGTTGTTGACTTTTGTTGACTTTGTTGACTTGTTGACTTTTGTTGACTTGTTGACTTTGTTGACCGGTTGACTAGGCTTGACTAGTTGACCATCATGATAACCATGGCTATCATTTCATGTCAAAGACTTTTACTTGCTTGTTCATTTGAGTAAAATGAGTGCATGACATGATAAGGTTATGGTTGCTTCAACCATCACATATAAGACTTTTTTGATATGATGAGTTATCATTGCTTTGGATTATGAGAGGGTGAGAGACAAAAGAGAGCCTCATTCTTTCTTGCTCATTCTCTCTCTTGTTCTTGAGCTCTTCACTTTGCTCTCACTCTCATCCTCTTGCTCCCTCTCTTGACTCTATGGTTCATATCTCTCATGTGTTGAGAATCAAGAACCATAGATAAAATCCCATTCTATTTCTTCTCTACTCATTCTAGTTCACTAGGTTTAGCAAACCAAGTGAACTAGTTTCTTCAAAGAACGAAGAAGGAGCTAAAGGTTGGAGCTTTCAAGTGGATCTATCTTCGGCGTACGGAGACGACGAGAAGGAGCCATCGGACCACCACCGGAGCTTGAAGACGAAGGAGTTCAAGACAAGCTAGGTATAACCATCTTCATCCGAGTAGCTAAATCTCTTTAGCAAGTTTGCTAGTTTAGTTTAGACACGATCCCGACCTTGTTTAGTCCATGTTGCCTCTTGCGATAAAAATTTGTTTTTTATACGGTTTCCGCCTCCCCGTAAGCACCGGGGGTCGCAATATGGACTTACAGGGACTGCGTCGATTCGGATCAATGCAAGTTAAACAAACCTATTCTGATGTTGTTGGAACACTTTTTCAAAAAGCTGTTATTGCAAGGGCATTCTCTTTTGTTTTGCACAGTGGTATTCGGTTATGAATATCCAGCACCTCAGTCGACGAGGCAAGGGCCGAGATCCCTTCACCGGGAGTGACCCCTTGGACAGAAGTTTGCGTCAGGGCAATAACTTCACTATAGCCGATTACTTTTGCTTTGCATCGTGGTATTCTGTTGGAATATCCTGCACCTCATTCTACGGGGAAAGAGCCGAGATCCCTTCTCCGGGAGTGACCTCTTTAGCAAAGGTTTTTCGTAACTATATTTTTATAAAAGGCTATGCAGTTCCTTCAACGATATCAAGTTCATTACGTTAAAGGTTTTTTGCCAAAAACCAGTCGTAGCCCTCCGTCATTTCTTACGGGTATTATTTAGTATTCGTGCTGCGTTTGTTGACTCCGTCAAGGCGTAGTGTACGGTAGCTAAGTGGTGCTTGTTTGTTGCATAAATGGGATTGGTTAGGACAGTCGTGCGGCCTTATTGACTCCATCAAGGGCACGTACGGGTGGGTTTAATGCAATCCAGATAATGACGGGTTGAACTTGACTAGGACTCTTTGATTTGTTGACTCCGCCAAGATCACTTGAGTCCTAGGGGTAAAAATCACATCCGGAGTTTCTAAAGAAACTGAAACTTGTCAGGCATGCACATACCTTCTGGAGTGTGGTGACTTGAGTGGATTCCGTTAAGTTATCATGCGATGATAGTTGGATCCCGATTCCCACTGATGAGTTGGTTTACTCCTCGGGTGATCCCGACTAATTCTTCTTTCAGGTTTGGGGAAGAATTTGAGGTTATAGTGGGAGGTTTCCAGATTAGATAAAGTGATAACTATTCTGATCTAGGTTAGAGTGCATGCTGAGCGTTTCTTTTCTCTCTCTCTTTGGCAGCGACCATTGACCCGACCCTAGACTATGACTCAGTGACCAAGATTAACCGAACCTTCTTACAAGACTGGCTTTTGGATTGTCAGAGTTGCAAACCTCATTGCCACTCCTACTTTTACCTTTTTCTCCAGGACACCCCGTATTACTACGAACGTCCACTTCCATTGGACAAAACCATCGTATGGTTATATACGAACTCGAAGGAATTCGAGGATGGTTTCCGGTTCTGGAGAAAACGAATAGGACTATTCAGTTGTCTTTTCCTTTTTACCTTCTCTCAGGTTGTGAGTACTCCTTGGTTTAGGAGATAGTACACTTATTACGCAAATTGGATAGTCTTCTTCCAAACCTTAGGCTGATGCCGAACGGGTTGGAATGAAGAAAACCAATTAGCATAACGATGGTGTACAGAAGGTATTAAGTTAAGACAAAGAAAGGGATTAGTAAGAGGGCAAAGTAAATTGCGACTGCTATTCACGACCAAACCAAGTACCTCTTCGCCAATCCTAAATCACCTTTGTATTTCTCCAGGACACTCCGTATCACTACGATGATCCACAGTTTATTGGATACTCCATCGTATGGTTATATACGAACTCGGAAGGAACTTGTTCCAGTTCGGGGATGGATTCTGGTTCAGGAGAAATATGAATAAGGTTTTATTCGGTTGTCTTTTATCTTCACCTTCTCTCGCATTGCGAGTGCTCCTAGGATTAGGACAGTACACCCATTATGCTTATTGGATAGTCTTCTTCCAAACCATAGGCTGGTGCCGAACGGTAGGGAAGGAAGAAAACCATTTGGCCTAAAGGGGTGTAAAGAAGGTAATGAATAAAGACATATAAAGGGATTTGGACAGATGGCAAAGAGATATACGGTTACAGTTGTGAATCTGGATAATGGAAGAGGCATTACTAGGAATACCAGGATACCCCATCGAAACATTTCAATGTTTCAGTTTCACTGTGTACTGTTAAAAGAAAACTGATTTCCCAATTAGACACTTGCTCCAGGGTATGTATTTACCATGTATGATTCTCACATCTGTATGGTTTTACAGATGATGGGTGGGAGTAAGTTATTGGGAATTAGGTGATCATCCTCATTATATCGGAATTCGTTGTAATTGGTGATATTTGAGGAGGTCACCTGGGTTGTTTGCCGGACGGCAAATATTTGGTTTTGAATATCCGTTGTTATGCACCAATTTCAAATTTATACATCTGTACGTCTATTTTCATAGAGTGAGATATACCTTTTTGAAATTATGTTTATGACATTTACCTATATCAGTGAATGGTTAGGTAAGGAGCATTGAACAACGGTGTAATTCTTCTTAAACCTAAGTACAGTTTTCAACCTATGACACACAGTGAATGAGTCACTAGACTCAGGGGACTTATACAGAGTATTGTATGTTGTCCAGTGTCCATTAGGACAGTAGGGTTGGTCCTCGTACTATATTCTGTTTACTTTTAACTTCTCTAGTTCTTAGACATGTGTTTCGTAGAAACACAGGGACTGAGTTTTGAGGAGTTATTGGTATAAGAATAGAGTAGAGAACCAGGTATTGAAAGTATCGGGTTTCTTCAAGGTGATCGAAGATGTAGATACTTGTTTATGGTATTCAGTTGATGTAAGTCCACGTTGCGACCCCCGGTTCTTGCGGGGAGGCGGAAACGGTATAAAAATCAAATTTTTAGCGCATGGGGCAACATGGACTAACAAAGTCGGGATCTTGTCTAAACTAAAACTAGCTATCATGCTAAAGAGAGTTAGCTACTCGGAAAAGAAGTTATACCTAACTTGAACTCCTTCTTCTTCAAACTTTTGTAGGGGTTGATGGTGCTTTCCTCGTTGCCTTCTTCCGTCAAAGATGGATCCACCTGAGGGTTCAACCTTCGGGCTCTTTCTCGAACTTTGAGTGAACTAGGATCTTCGGCTTGCTAAACCTCTAACCCTAGAGAGACTAGAGAGTGTCTTTGGGGTGATTTTGTCTCAAGGAGAGGGATTCTCAACACATGAGAAGGATTCTCCTTGAACTAGAGGAGGAAGAAGAAGAAGTGAGGAGAGAGAAGTGTTATGATAGAATGACTTATTCTTTTCATTTTACAACCATATCACAAATGAAAAGAATTATCAATTAACAATAATAATAAAATGAAATAGTTGATGGATGGTTTGGAATGACCATTATCATTACATTCTTTAAATGGTTTTGCAAGAATCAAAAAGCATCTTACTTTTGTAATGATGATGGTCAAACCTTCAACCATGGTCAACAAGTCAACCATGGTCAACAAGTCAACAAAATCCAACCATGACACAATTTCATTTAATTAATATTATTAATTGATATATCATAATTCCATTAGGGTTTGGAAAAAGACGACTGTCAACTGTGCATACGCACCCGTTCCGAAACCCTAATGAAAATCCTCTTCCTCCGCCTCAATCAACTGTGCGTACACACCCGCATTCTTGTTCCGAGGAACATGAATACCAAGAGATAAAATCAACCCCAAAATATATACCAGTATCTGGCTCAAACCAGAGCCTACTAGTAATATCTGTCCGGACTCCAAACGTGCACAAGTACGCGGATGAGAACGAACCCTGTCGCAAAGCCATGCGACCTCTACTCTGTTTTGCCCAGAGGCGAATACCCTCTGTGTGGGACTCTAAAGACTCGACACTACGCTGGCAGTGGGTTTAACCACAGACCGCAAGCGGCACTAGCTGTACGTAACGGTCCCCAGGTAGATGCCGACAAGAAGGCTGACGAGGTGAACCCCATCTGAACTCCTACTGAGTCTGAATGTGACAGTCTCCGTACAGTCCGATCTGTTCGTATGATACACCGCATGTCGGGCCTAGGGGGCGGTAAACGTCAGTCCCCTAATAGCGGTACAAGTCGTGTCGGAGTGAAGCCCAAAACACCCTGAGATAACACTGGAAGCCTACCAGTATATCTCGCTTGCCCTGGCCAGGGACTACTCGTGTAATGGCTCTCCTAGACACAGCGCGATGTCAACCCCCAATACCGGGAGAGACGAATCCTGTCTATCCGTCACTTCCTCCAAGTGCTTCGGGACTGCACCCAACCATTACCTGTTTGCACGACTCCTTTGAGCCGCGGTAGGGTAGTGATCAAAGTGCAGTGGGAACACACTCGAGGCGAAGTGCCAGTGTCAAGTCAGCGGACTAAGCTGTACTCATGTCACCTGGGAATTGATAACTGACGATAGGTATAATACCAACCTGTCAGTTCCCGACGAGTCCTGTCCAGTGTACTCGTAACCCAACGAGCACCCGTATACTATCTCCAGTACGACGTACTGATGGCTGTGGGACGGACCATCTCCCACACTGGGATGAGAAGCGCATACGCCAGTCTACTCCGGAGTATCGATGCCCTGTCTCGATAGTCCTGCGACTAGGGACCTGTTTAAGGATGTGCTTATAGATTACCCAGCCCCCACTAGTGTGACTGCCATCACAACGCTGGTAATCAAGCAAAGATCCTAAGGGCTCCACTAATGCGTATAGGTAATATACTAAAATAAACACATGTACATATTGAAGTAGAAATAAACCAAGTAGCATACTACTATATTGAGCAAGATTGTTTATACAAGGTGAATATCCCAAGCTTCCATTAAGTAATATACAAACAAGTATGATACAGTAATGGCCTTTAGGGCATATACACTAACAATCTCCCACTTGCACTAAGGCCATGTACTGGCGTATCGAAGACCTATCATCTCGATCAGCCGCTCGAACTGAGTCTGGGGCAGGGCCTTGGTGAATGGATCTGCAGTGTTTTCTTCTGAAGCGACCCTCCGAACCTCGATCTCCTTGCGATCCACGATCTCCCTGATCAGGTGATACCGCCTCAAGATGTGTCTGGATCTTTGATGGGACCTGGGTTCCTTCGCTAAAGCTATAGCCCCGTTGTTGTCGCAATACAGAGGTATTGGGTCAACAATGGACGGAACCACCTGAAGTTCTTTCAAGAACTTCCTCATCCAGACAACTTCTTTTGCGGCATCAGATGCAACGATGTATTCCGCTTCCATAGTCGAGTCTGCAACGGTTTCCTATTTGGAACTCTTCCAACACACCGCCCCTCCATTGAGGGTAAAGACAAAACCCGACATGGACTTGGAATCATCCTTGTCACTCTGGAAGCTGGAGTCAGCAAAGGCCTCGATCTGGAGGTCTTTTCCGCCATACACCAAGAACATCTCCTTAGTCCTTCTCAGGTACTTGAGAATGTTCTTTACCGCTATCCAGTGTTTCTCCCCAGGGTTTGACTGATACCGGCTTACCACACTCAGTGCGTAAGCTACATCCGGTCTGGTACAGAACATCGCATACATTATAGAGCCTACCGCAGAAGCGTAGGGTATAATAGACATGCGATCCCTCTCCAAATAAGTCTTGGGGGACATCTCTTTAGAGAGGGTGATCCCGTGACAAGCCGGTAGGTTACCGCGCTTGGAATCTTCCATACTGAATCTTTTCAGTATGGTGTCGATGTACCTGGACTGTGAAAGTCCTAATATCCTCTTGGATCTATCACGATGTATCCGGATCCCCAGGATGTATGAGGCATCACCCAGGTCTTTAATGGATAACCTCTGTGACAAGAACCCCTTGACAGATTGTAGCATAGGAATGTCATTTCCTATTAAGAGAATATCATCCACGTATAAAACGAGGAATACTACAGTTCTCGCTACAAATCTACTATAGATGCATGGTTCATCTGGATTTTTGATAAAGCCAAATTCCTTGACCGTCTCATCAAAACAGATGTTCCAACTCCGCGATGCCTGCTTTAGTCCATAGATGGACTTAAGCAACTTGCACACCTTTCCGATGCTCCCACTCTGAATGAAACCCTCTGGCTGGTCCATATAGACACACTCCTCTAAATTTCCATTTAGAAAAGCGGTTTTTACGTCCATCTGCCAAATCTCATAATCGTGGAAAGCAGCAATGGCAAGAAGGATCCGAATGGATTTCAGCATAGCTACTGGAGAAAAGGTTTCGTCATAGTCCAAACTGGTCTTTGACAGAAACCCTTTGCTACAAGTCTAGCTTTATAGGTCTCAACCTGTCCATCTACACCAATCTTCCTTTTGAAGATCCACTTGCATCCTACGGGTTTTACCCCGTCTGGAGCAATGTCCAACGTCCATACTTTGTTGGTGTACATGGACTCCATTTCGGTCCGCATTGCATCCAGCCATTTTACCGAGTCAACGCTCTGAACGGTCTGCTGGAAGCTAGTAGGCTCATCATAATCTATGATGCAATCCTCTCTATCCCCGTCTATGAGAAAACCGTAGTATCTCTCGGGCGGATGAGACTGCCTACTACTCCTGCAGAGCGGCGTAGGAATGTCCTGTTCTTTTGAACCCTCTGGTTCCACTAAGCTTTCAGTAATAGTCTGTGGTTCTGGAATTTCTTCCAGTTCTACTGCGCTCCCACTAATTTCCTTTTCTAAGAACTGGTGTTCTAGAAAGTGGGCATTACGAGAAACAAGGACTTTTTGTTCCTCTGCGTAGTAGAAAAGATACCCCCTGGTTTTCTTTGGGTATCCCACAAACTTGCACAGTACTGAGCGTGCCTCGAGTTTGTCCGCATGCTGCTTTTTGACAAAAGCCGGACATCCCCAGATCTTCAGATATTGAAGATAGGGTTTCTTCCCACTCCATAACTCATATGGTGTGGTAGGCACAGTCTTAGTGGGAACTCGGTTCAAAAGGTATGCGGCTGATTCTAGCGCATATCCCCAGAATGATCGCGGTAACTCAGCGCTACTCATCATGGACCGTACCATATCCAATAGGGTGCGGTTCCGTCTCTCCGATACACCGTTATGTTGCGGAGTGTATGGAGGAGTAAGCTGAGAGAGAATTCCATTCTCTTTTAAATAGTCCAGGAACTCGGCACTCAAGTATTCACCACCTCGATCCGATCTTAGAATCTTGATACTTTTGCCGGTTTGTTTTTCTACCTCATTCTTATATTCCTGGAATTTTCCAAAGGCTTCGGATTTATGTTTCATTAAGAAGACATGTCCGAACCTTGAAAAATCATCCGTAAAAGTAATGAAGTAAGAAAAACCGCTTCGCGCATGTGTAGACATTGGACCGCACACGTCGCTGTGCATGAGTCCCAAGAGCTCGCTTGCTCTTACTCCGTGTCCAGTGAACGGAGTCTTTGTCATCTTTCCTTTGAGACAGGATTGACAAGTGGCATACGATTGATATTCGAACGGATTCAAATATCCTTCTGTATGTAACTTAGTCAACATTCTCTCATTTATGTGACCCAGTCTACAATGCCATAAGAAAGCCTGATTGATATCTGGAGACTTTCTTTTGTGTGTATTCTGAACATTGAAAATCTGTGGTTGGTTCAATACGTATATACCATTGCTCAGTGTACCTGACCCAATCAGAACTTGATTAAGGTGAATGTTTACAACATTACTTACAAACGCAAATTCATAACCTTCTTTAGAAACCAAAGATACAGAAATGATATTACAAGTTGCGTTGGGTATAAAAAAGCAATTACGCAAAACCAAAATATGCCCATCTGACATTCCCAGGTGATAGTCCCCCACGGCTTTAGCATCCATGCTAGCTCCGTTCGCAACTCTGAGGGCCATGTCACCTGCCTTCAAAACCCTACGGTTTCTCAACGCCTGGAAAGAATTACAGATATGAGATCTTGATCCGGTATCCAATACCTAGGAAGTAGAGTTTATAGAAAGACAGTTTTCAATAACATACACACCTGAAGCTGAAGCCGCAACTTGCTTCAGTTCCTGTGTCCTGGCCTTCCAAGCCCTGCAATCTTTCTTCCAGTGTCCACTCTTATGACAATAGAAGCATTCTTCCTTTCCCACAAGCTTCCCCGGTAACTTTGTTGCCTTTTCCTTTCCCTTCGTACCCACTTTACTAACACCG
Source organism: Agapanthus africanus (assembly GCA_030015575.1). NCBI lineage: Eukaryota > Viridiplantae > Streptophyta > Magnoliopsida > Asparagales > Amaryllidaceae > Agapanthus > Agapanthus africanus. The sequence goes on from JASDDO010000004.1 coordinate 237,200,797, forward strand.
GCCCTTGGTTTGGCGGGGGCTTTCTTCCTCTTTCCCTTGGCTTTCGCCTTGGACCTAGAAGAAGAAGATCCTCCTACAAACAAAGCGGGTGTTTCCCTACCTTTCTGTAGGGTGCCCTCTGCGCTCCTCAGCATGTTGAGGAGTTCTGAAAGTTCAACTTCTTTTTCTTGTAAGTTGAAGTTCAGTATAAACTGGGCGTAAGTGGATGGAAGGGACTGGAGAATTAAATCCGTATAGAGTTCACTTTCCAACGTGGTCCCAAGTTCCGCGAGCTCCTCAATGTAGCCAATCATCTTAAGCACGTGGTCCGCTACCGATGATCCGACGGCCAACTTTGCCGAAAATAACTTCTTCGACACTTCGTATCTTGCGATACGAGACTGCTCTCCATACAGTTCTTTTGTATGAAGAAATATAGATTCCAGGTCCATATTCTCGTGCCTCCTCTGGTGTTCGTTGTCCATAGAGGCAAGCAAGAGGCACTTGGACTTCGCGCAATCAATCTCCCAAGTCTTACGGATTTCCTTATCCGCGACGCTGGAGGTGGGACCTGGGACGGGGGGAGCTTTGGTGGTAAGAAGATACCCCAGCTTTTCGTAAGTGATTGCAATTTTGACATTCCTGAGCCAAATTTTGTAGTTTGGCCCTGTCAGTATGTTTTTATCTAGAAGTAACTTAAGTCCAGTCATGTCGATTGGTCGCTGCAATTAGGAGGGAGAGAAGAAACACTTTAGCACGATGCTCTTGCAAGTTTAGAGTGGTTTTTAGTTTGTCTAAACAGGATGGCTCCCACTGTCTCTCGAATCCCTCCTCAAACCATAAAGGAAGAATTAGTCGGGAACAATCCCACCGCACAATACTTTCTTAACCGTTCAGCCAGGCCAGTGTAGGTACTTCGAGGGAGGTTTTCCAACGCTTTCGCGAAGTTCCATAATTTAAGAACCTCTTTTCCCTGGGGGCGTACCCCCGCTAACACCTTTCTAGGCACCTAATAGGTTTATAGCATTGATCGTTTAGAGAGAAATTTCCCGAGGAGTAGCATATACTCACAGTAGGATCGGGATCCAAATATCATCGCGTGACGAAACTGAAGGAATCCTACCAGAATCACCACACTCCAAATGGTATGCAAATCTAGCAAGTTTCAGTACTTATGAAACTCCAGATGTGGATTTTTGCCCCATGCTCTTATGACCTTGGCGTGAGGTCAAAATGTCATAAGTCACATGTCAAGTTCTTCCCATCATTATCCCGGTTGATTTGAACCCGCCCGTATCTACCCTTGACGTAGGCCAAAATGGCGATACGGTTGTCCCAAAACAACGCATTCTATCTATGCAACAGATAAATATCCGGTAGCTACCAATCACTATGTCTTAGCGTGAGGTCAAAATACATAGCTTGAATACTACCGAATATTTAACTGAAATGTTGGAGGGCTACGAATGGTTTTGGCGAAACCGTGAACGTAGTGAACTTGATATAATCGATGGAACGAGATAGCTTTTAAAAGGAGTGGCTCAAGCTCCGCATTTAAAAGTTAGTTTTGAAAAGAACCGAGTGGTTTTTCGAAAGTGTTCTAACGACTTTAGCTTGGTTTATTATCTTGCATTAGTTCTTTTAATGCGTGATATTCTTGCATTAGTTCTTTTAATGCGTCCCATCATTTAATCCTACCATTGCAGAAAAAAACCAAAATATGACGTACGCTTATGCCATTCGCATTCGCCACGGGGCCCCGTCATCACCCGTTAGGTTACTTAACTAACGACAGAGCGGGGGCTGGGCTAGCGCGGCTGTAAAACATAAGCAGCGCCTAAATAGTTATAAATATACAGCAATGATAGACATTACAGATCACAGATGAATACATTGGATATACTAGGAATCCGCAATCCGTTCGAGCCTGCAACGAAAAAAGGATTACACGGTCGCGGTGAATAGCCAAAACCCCAGCCAAGACCCCTACGGGTGCGGCAAACTACCCGCCAAGTACCCGGTAGTTTGTGCACCCCTCCATGGGTCTATCCTAGGAGCAAAAACAGTAAAAAGAATTATACAATGACGGCTACAACCCCGACCCGGTTGTGCGGCCATACAAATAATAATATTACATCAATTTACATATTTCAAATGAATGAAAGAAAAACAACACTCATCTCACATCCATCCCGGCTATTCACCCGCGACAATCCAATCCATTCATATACACAAACCAACACCAAACACAGATCACAGATATGTATAACCCCGACTAATCGACATATAGCGATTAGCCGACGTTCAATACATGTAAACATCACAGATATAACCATTGTAGTCAAAGTGTAGTGAAGTTCGACAAAAATACGGATTTATAGGCCCCCAAAAACAAATTTCTTTTCTGGAAAATCTGGGCACAAATGACATATCTGAAAAATCCCAAAACCCTACCAGAAGAACACTGCATAAAACCAGATCACGAGAGGGGCCTAAACGGCGGCGGTTCCGCGGCAAATGCATACCTATTGCCGCAGAACCGCGGCGGTTTGAGGGAATCAGGGGATCGTTTTTCGTGGGTGTTCTCACAAAACCCTGAGCCGATTTTAGGAGTAAAACTTTTTCACTTTCGAGCACAAAAAAATTCAACAGAAAGTTAGGGTTTTGTTTCTCCGTTTTTTTGCGATTTTTCCGTTCGAACTTCCATACACTTTACTACAAAGCTAGTTTAAGTTTAGTTAGGCTCTGATACCACTGTAAGTCCACGTTGCGACCCCCGGTTCTTGCGGGGAGGCGGAAACGGTATAAAAATCAAATTTTTAGCGCATGGGGCAACATGGACTAACAAAGTCGGGATCTTTTCTAAACTAAAACTAGCTATCATGCTAAAGGGAGTTAGCTACTCGGAAAAGAAGTTATACCTAACTTGAACTCCTTCTTCTTCAAACTTTTGTAGGGGTTGATGGTGCTTTCCTCGTTGCCTTCTTCCGTCAAAGATGGATCCACCTGAGGGTTCAACCTTCGGGCTCTTTCTCGAACTTTGAGTGAACTAGGATCTTCGGCTTGCTAAACCTCTAACCCTAGAGTGAGTAGAGAGTGTCTTTGGGGTGATTTTGTCTCAAGGAGAGGGATTCTCAACACATGAGAAGGATTCTCCTTGAACTAGAGGAGGAAGAAGAAGAAGTGAGGAGAGAGAAGTGTTATGATAGAATGACTTATTCTTTTCATTTTACAACCATATCACAAATGAAAAGAATTATCAATTAACAATAATAATAAAATGAAATAGTTGATGGATGGTTTGGAATGACCATTATCATTACATTCTTTAAATGGTTTTGCAAGAATCAAAAAGCATCTTTCTTTTGTAATGATGATGGTCAAACCTTCAACCATGGTCAACAAGTCAACCATGGTCAACAAGTCAACAAAATCCAACCATGACACAATTTCATTTAAATAATATTATTAATTGATAAATCATAATTCCATTAGGGTTTGGAAAAAGACGACTGTCAACTGTGCATACGCACCCGTTCCGAAACCCTAATGAAAATCCTCTTCCTCCGCCTCAATCAACTGTGCATACACACCCGCATTCTTGTTCCGAGGAACATGAATACCAAGAGATAAAATCAACCCCAAAATATATACCAGTATCTGGCTCAAACCAGAGCCTACTAGTAATATCTGTCCGGACTCCAAACGTGCACAAGTACGCGGATGAGAACGAACCCTGTCGCAAAGCCATGCGACCTCTATTCTGTTTTGCCCAGAGACGAATACCCTCTGTGTGGGACTCTAAAGACTCGACAATACGCTGGCAGTGGGTTTAACCACAGACCGCAAGCGGCACTAGCTGTGCGTAACGGTCCCCAGGTAGATGCCGACAAGAAGGCTGACGAGGTGAACCCCATCTGAACTCCTACTGAGTCTGAATGTGACAGTCTCCATACAGTCCGGTCTGTTCGTCTGATACATCGCATTTCGGGCCTAGGGGGCGGTAAACGTCAGTCCCCTAATAGCGGTACAAGTCGTGTCGGAGTGAAGCCCAAAACACCCTGAGATAACACTGGAAGCCTACCAGTATATCTCGCTTGCCCTGGCCAGGGACTACTCGTGTATTGGCTCTCCTAGACAAAACGCGATGTTAAACCCCAATATCGGGAGAGACGAATCCTGTCTAACCGTCACTGCCTCCAAGTGCTTCGGGACTGCACCCAACCATTACCTGTTTGCACGACTCCTTTGAGCCGCGGTAGGGTAGTGATCAAAGTGCAGTGGGAACACACTCGAGGCGAAGTGCCAGTGTCAAGTCAGCGGACTAAGCTGTACTCATGTCACCTGGGAACTGATAACTGACGAAAGGTATAATACCAACCTGTCAGTTCCCGACGAGTCCTGTCCATTGTACTCGTAAAACAACGAGCACCCGTATACTATCTCCAGTACGACGTACTGATGGCTGTGGGACGGACCATCTCCCACACTGGGATGAGAAGCGCATACGCCAGTCTACTTCGGAGTATCGATGCCCTGTCTCGATAGTCCTGTGACTAGGGACCTGTATAAGGATGTGCTTATAGATTACCCAGCCCCCACTAGTGTGACTGCGATCACAACGCTGGTAATCAAGCAAAGATCCTAAGGGCTCCACTAATGCGTATAGGTGATATACCAAAATAAACACATGTACACATTGAAGTAGAAACAAACCAAGTAGCATACTACTATATTGAGCAAGATTGTTTATACAAGGTGAATATCCCAAGCTTCCATTAAGTAATATACAAACTAGTATGATACAGTAATGGCCTCTAGGGCATATACACTAACAGTTGATAGTAATGAGAACTTGCTTCTCTTTCAGGTTACTCATAATTGGAAGCATTCCTAAGTTGAGTAACGCTGATCGGCCTCCTTCCATTTAGTTAACATGCACTGGTAACAGCTGCATGATTTGAATCTGGTTCAATTAAATCAGTGCCTCTGTTTCTGTATTGGATATAGAACAGTTCATATCTTGACATTGTTAAGGTACGGGGAGTTGTCCGGCTTATGCTTAAAACCAGACTCCGGATAACTCAAGGCACGTTTCTGTAGTGGCTGTTTGTGGGTTGACCCAGGCTATGACGAGGGTTGACTTTCTACCATCTGGAAGATCAATAGTGATATTGTTCTTGACTCGCCACATTTTTAAAAGAAATGGATTTTTCAGATAACAGTAGTGGGAGTATGGTAGAACTGGATGTGATTCCAGAACCGCAAACGATTACTGAAGATTTTATAAGAACCTAAAGATTCAATCTGATTTGACATTCCATTGGCCACTCCGCAGAAAAAGTGGGTAACCTCAGGCACCCGAGAGGTACTTCAGTATGCTCAAGGACGGTGGCAGGGAGGTTCTTGTTTACCCAGACTTTCCATTGTTGTTGTTCCAGAGTATGAGACCCGGCAGGAGGATGAGTATAGCGTCGTTCTAAACTAGCTTTAGAAGTGTACGTCTATATGACTCTGCCAGAGGGTTGTCGTAGTCAGTGGGAGCAGCGGAAGCATTGATGGACAGGTGGCTTATGTCTATTTATTGACTAAAGCAGATATAGCGGAGATAGATCATCTATTTCTGATACGACAGTCATAGGTTTGACTTCATCAGAATAGGGGATGGATCTGTTAAGAAGGTAGTAGGGTGTGATGTCCTGGTATTTGGATGACATACACAAAGTAGGAAGTGATATTCCTATACTACGATCGGTTATACTTTGGTTGTCACACAGTAGTTTCTCCACACAGGACTTGGATATTATATTATACATTCTGGTTACTGGATCTATGGTTTTAGATCTAGATTTGGGTGGTTTTCCAATCTGGGTATTTTGACAGCATTCTATGAGTATTTAGAATGGACGACTCTTGGCACGGTAGTGTACCTGCAGGTGATGGAGTCACCCTCTCTAAAGGTGTCTTACAGACTAAAGGGGAGAGGGATGTGCATGATTGGCAGATCACTTGCTTAGGCAATTGAGTCAATTATGAGATGTCTAGTACCACACCAGATGTTGTTCTTGCAGTAGATGCAATAAGTTGATATTGATCCAATTCTGGAGAAACAGTCGGAAGCAGTTATAGAACATAAGTTGAATGTTCTAGGGATGTGATAACGACAGCCTCTTTTAGGAGACGGTTATCATTCCAGGCTTCCAAGGTGACATGGATGGCAGAGTGGCTGTCAGAGTTATAGTTTCTCCTTTTGACGAGGGGCAGTATTTTGGACAGGTGGTCCAAGGCAATACTGAGGGAGGCATGGCGCTGGGTACTGATTAATTTCAGTTATCGATACAGTCTAAGAAGTTTGGATTTAGAGTTCATTTATGAGCTAGGTCCCATCAGATATCCAGACATACTCTAAGACAGGTATTGCTCTTTTTGGGAGATGGCTTTCTCTGCGAACTTGAGATATAGAGAGACATAGAAAGAAACATCACAGCGGATCCACTCACTGAGGCTATTCCTCGAACGCAATAGTTTCGCAAACGAGCTTTGTGAGACTGACCAGTAGAGGAGTTGGGTGTTCGGTATCACACGGGCTGTGAGTATGCGACATCGCAATAATTAGCCTTGAGTGCAAGTGGGAGATTGTTGGAGATAGTGCCCTCAGAGTCAATTATTGGATCACAGGCACGTGATTGCAATGATTGAGGGAGGACCTATCCCGGTAGGACAGTCTTTACTCGAGATGATAGTATGCTATCTGGTTTACCTTTATCATCGTGTACTGCTTCAGGTGACCTTACAGGTCGCTATTACACGCTGATAGAGCCCCTAGGATTCTTGTTTGACTGCCAGCAATATGAGGGCGATCATATACGTGAGAGCTGGTGGTCTATAAGCACATCCTTAAAAGGTCCCTAGTCATGGGAGTTTCGAGACAGGACATCGATTCTCCAGAGTAGACTAGTGTATACAGTCGAGACCCCGACGAGGGGCGGTGGCCGGTCTCACAAGCCACTGGTGTCAGATGGTTCACCTAAGATGTATACAGGTGCTCATTGGGTTATGAGTATACCGGACAGGACTCGCTGGGAACATGCTAGTTGGTCTTATACTTGACGTCAGATAGCAGTTCCCTGGTGACATGTGTACAGGTTAGTTCATCGACCTGAGATCGTCATTTGTCTCGTGTGAGTTCCCACTGTACTTTGATTACTACCCTGCCACGGCTCAAAGGAGTCGTGCAAACAGGTTTTAGTTGGGTACAGTCCCGAGCCACATGGAGGCAGTGAGCGGATCTGCAGGGGTTCGTCTCTCCCGGTATTGGGGGTGAGGTCGCGCTGTGTCTAGGAGAGCCATTACACAAAGCCCTCGGCCGAGGCAGGAGATTTACTTGTCACGACCCGAGAATTCGACTCGTGACCGGCACTTAACCACGCAACGTCTACAGGCGTAACGCGGCTAAGTAAGCCGAACCCAGAAATCAAAACCAATAAATATAGAGCGATTTAAAACATTTTGTAAAAACAATCGTACATGTTTGAAAAACTTCCATTTATTTAATAGAAATCCTTTTTAAGTTCAAAAGTTATAAGTTTTATAATTTTGGTAACATTTCCTTTTTAAAACATTTGCCCCGCCAGTCGAATAGAAACAAGGTGTAACAGAAATGACGAGTAAAATGAATGAAGCATCACAATGAGATATACGACGCCGTAGCGAAGAATACACAGTAAAGCAAGGACAATATCATAAAAGATGAGACTGCAAAAGTAAAGTCGGCTCACATGCGGGCTCGACACCAGAATATAAAATCATACATATCGTCCTCACAACTGTCTCTAAGTCAATACAGAAGGTAGATGGAGAGTACTAGATACATCAATATACAACTGAAAGATAACAGATACCGTACAAAACCCACCTATCAGCAAAAGGCTATCTCGCCTCAAAAAGGGTATCTGTGCCAAAAGATGCGGTAACAGCCAGCCGTGACTACTCCCAAGGGCAACCTGCAAATACTGTGGCACAACGGGGGTGAGTTGCCAACTCGTGAATAGAAATAACATATAAAGGTGATCTCAAGCATGCACATATAGCGTGGCTCTACTAATGCCAGCAGATGATATCAATGCATGTCAAATAGAGGATGCAATAGTAATGCAAATACTCTAACAGGTAAATGCTACAGGATGAGATATAGAGTAGTCAATACTGAGTATGGGATAAATAACATCTACATGGACTATGTCAACATGGAAAACCATAATCGGTGCCTCAGGCTGCACTCAAATCCCAAATACACTCAGGCGCCGGCACACCCATCGGCCCTCAAATCCTGTACATCTCTAAGAAATCACGAGTGCCCAACATCGGCACCCAAAATATCATAAAATACTCGTATCCAGCATCGCCACGCAAATCCTCGTATATCGGGCTCCGTCAGTCCGGATCGGCCCAGGGGTCCGTCTGCGGTGTCGGCCCTCGGCCCCGGCAGTACGGGTCGTCCCGCATCCATCACTCGACTCTGGTCAGTATCCTCCAGACAACTGCCAGGTCCAACCAATCACCGGTAGGTACTCGCCCGCCTCCAGGCTCAATCGGCAAATCCCATCGATCATCTCGCCGAGGGGAACCATACCGGGCCCACCACGAACCCGCAAACGGAACATCCACTCCTCGAATCGGGTTTCAAGCACACGTCTCAGCACCGAGAAAACGCATGGTGGACACACCAAAATATCATATCACGAGGTACCGGGTTTTGCAAAATAGTGCTTTTTGTCTTAAATACTTCCACGGTCCTCAAAACAGAAATCACATGAAAATCCAACACCAATAGTAAATCCAAAGCGAGGTACAATGTAAATCAATCCATGGTATGAGCATAAGGGAAAAACCGCTTTTAAAAGTAGTTTCGTTTCCGGTTTTAAAAGATGTCATGCGACTCCCAATATACATGAAAGTCATATCAAATCACATATGAAGCGAACTAGAGCAATATAATCATGGCAGCTCTACAGTGAGTGTGGCATGGCAATTACTAACGGTGTGTGTGTAGCATGCAAATAGTGCCCGTGCAACATAAACCGTTAGTAATAGTGCGGTGTTCTATCAGTTCTAAGCATATATCTATAAACACATAGCAGGGAATGCAATATGCGATGACAGTCTATGGGGTGCATGCAACATATAATAATAAAGTCCTATCAGCCCTGACGCATAACGCCATGCGGGCGATATCCCCGTAGATGTGAAATCTACTCACCGTGTCTCGCGCTAAGTGTATCCAACCACTTGCTTGCCCTTCTTCGCAGCGTCCGTCTCACTGGCCTGCGAACCTAGAATCATATAACACATATCACACATAAGCTCAATATCACAGAAACGCGACATTACGGTCCAACTAGATACCCGTGTCGCAAACCAATCGCGCGTGTGCACGATACGTTAAAACATGTGTGTGCTGAACCACGAACTTACCCCGACGCGCTGTGATGCGTAACACGCACCAGACCACGGAAGCATGCATGCATGTTGCACTAAACACACACCCCAACCTAAAGGAAACAGCTCCCAGATTTTTACCCGGAAGGCAACTCAAGATTTAAGCAAGACCAAACACTTCCAACCACCTAGAGGCACTAAACTGCACAACACCCAACAAAAAATGGGGAGGGGAGGCCGGCGTCGCCGGCCAAACAGTGCCTGTCGCCGGCCCAGCCCCGGTGGAATGGGCTCGAACTCCACTCAATTTCCTGAAAAAGCCTGCCTAGAATTCTGCAGTTGTTTAAAACTCTCTAAAACTCATGCAGTAAAAGCAGATCACTGAATCCTAAAATCGCGCACAAATACGACATTTTGCATCGAGTCGTGAAATTGGTGGTATTTTAGCGTAATAGGGGTTGGACTAGGTTGCTGTGGCCTCAACAACTCACTAATGACCTACTGAAACCAAAACTCACTTCGATTGCACAAGATTCTCATAAATTACCCCATATCACACTAAAACGCACTAAAATCCGATAACCGAAGCAAATCTACACTAACTAAGCTAACTAGGGATCAAGTTAGGAAGTATACCTCATACTTAATCCTAGGGAGTTGCAGGAAGGTGGAGAGGTGAAGGGGAGGGGCTGTGGCTGCTGCTGTGAAGCTTGGTGCTGCTGCTGTTCACTGCCTCTGCCGTTGCTGCTGTTTGTGCTTGCTGCTGCTGCTGTTGGAAGCTTGCTGCTGCTGCTGCTGTTTGTTCTCTGCTGAAGGTAAGTGTGTGTGTTGTGTTAAGTGAGTGTGTGAGAGTGTGAGGGACTTGAGAGAAAAACAAAAAGGAAATGAGAGCAACAACCATCTCTCACTTGTCAACCCTCCTCTCTCTCTCTTCATTAATGGCAAGCATGGCTTGAGCCATGATGCCCTCTCTCTCTCTCACAAGTCAACACTCAAAACTAATTCAAATTAAAGCAACCTTTTTAATTAGCTAACTAATTAAACTCACTTATAACCCAAAAGACTTAATCCTATAATTAACCCACCATGGTTAATAATTATGGTATTTACTTCATTTAAAAACCCTAGTTTACATGCACATGTGTGTGCAAGCCTAGGAAAATTTTGGAAAAATATTTATTAAACTAGGAAAAATATTTAAAACACAATTTGGTAAACTTTTTATTAAAAACCATTATTTAATTATAATTATTCACTAACCTTTATCCTAAGGTGTTACATTACTGGTAGGTATTCCAGTAGTATCTCAGGGTGTTCTGGGTTTCGCTCCGACACGACTTGTACCGCTTGTGGGGGTCTGACTTTTACCAACCCCCTAGGCCCGCCATGCGACACTCATAGACGAACGGACCGGACTGTACGGATATTGTCACTGACAGGCTCAGTAGGGTGCCAGGATGAGTTCGCTCATCGATGTCCCTTTTGGTCAATAGCTGGTGGCCCGTCACGTATTGGCTAATACCTCTGACGTGCTAGTGGTTAAATCCACAGCCATAGTATTGACGAGTCTTCAGAGTCCACCACACAGACAGTTACTCAAGTTTTGGGCGAAACGCTGTAGAGGCCGTATGGAGATATGGCAGGGTCCGATCAGATACGTGCGGTATTGCACGGATCAGGATCGGACGGTTTGTACTAGAGACTGTTAGTAATTTGTATGCCCTAAAGGCCATTATATGGATAGTGGAAACTTGGACATATTATCTATGGAGATAGATGAATTTCTTGCTCAACATGATAGTACGCTATCTGGTTTACTTTATCTGTACATGTAGATTTAATCATTTACACATGTTGATAAAGCCCAAAGGATATTTGCTTGACTACTGTGATTGTGATGCGGATCATACTAGTGGGGCACATGTAGTCTATAAGCATATCCTTGAACTGTTCCTAGTCGAGGGTGTATCGAGATAGGGCATCGATATTCCAGAGTAGACTAGCGTATACTATTCTTGTCCCATTTGATGGGCGATGGATGATCCGATATCCATCTGGTGAGGAGACACCAAAGATTGTATGCGGGTGCTCAGTGGAGACTGGGTACACTGAAGGGACTCACAGAGAACTCCTATGTGGTATTATATCTATCGTCGGATAGCAGTTCTCAGGGAACACTGGTACAGGTTAGTCTGTAGACCCGAGATCGTCATAGAGTCTTGTGTGTCCTCCCACTATACTTTGATCTCCACCCTACCACGGCTCTACTGAGTCGTGCAAACAGGTGGTCTTTGGGTACAGTCCCGAGGTGCATGGAGGCAATGAGCGATAGGAGGGGTTTCGTCTCTCCCGGTATTGGGGGTTGATGTTGTGCTATGCTCGATTGGCTATAACATGAAGTCCCTGGCCAGGGCTGCTGAGATTTACTGATAAGAGTTATCAGTAGTTTCTCGATCTGTTATGAGCCATACACCAGCATGACTTATTGAGTTACTGGGGTCGACGATACCATCCCTAGACTTGATATGCAGCATATCTGACGAAGAGACCGGACTGTACGGTAAGTGTTGCCAGTTGGCTCGACGGGAGTTTTTACAGCTTCGCTGGTTTTCTTCTGATCGTTTCAATACCCGGGTAGCCGTTATGTTTAGCTGACCTCTTGCGGCTTGTAGATGTTTGATATGATCATCATCTACTGCTGGCGTATTGACGAGTCTTAGAGTCCCACAATGAAGTTTCCTGGCTCAGGCAAAAGATGTGGTGTGCATATGAGATGTGCGCGGGACCCGATTAAATACGGTTATATGATAACGTATATTTATCGGGCATTTTCTATTTGTCGGATCGTATGAGATATGACCGGTTTGCTAAATCAAGTGTTGATTTAACAAATTACATTTAGATAAATTCTTTAAGTAAATCCTTTTGTATGCATGCATGTATGCACATGATGATGTGCATGGACACATACATGCATACATAGTATCATGGTTGTTGATACAAGAATGATGGAAATATAAGACTTATATTGAAGCTTTTAATTTGTATTTATCATTTTAAGTTAATGTAAAGAATATCCACACATGCTCCTTTATTCCTTAGTGGGTAAGCTTTACTTAACTTAATGAAAAGAATTTCCACCCATGCTTAATTCTTTAGGAAAAGAATTTCCACTCACAATTATGGTGGTAATGGAATAATGGTGATTATTCCCTTCTTATCACTATAAATAGCTTCATATGTGATATGAAACAAGGTGTGCAAAACTTGTGTACAATTGAGGCAAGGGTGTGAAGAATACAAGTTATCATATGTGATATGATAGAAAGCTCAAGCCACCATTATCTTCTTCTTCCTCTCTAGATTTCTCTCTTGAGTGAAGATTGACAAAAGAAAGGATTTCAATTGAAGAACATAAACCACATCATCATACTACACACATCTAGCCGATCTGTGTAGGGTGTTTACTCTACTTCGTTTGCGAAACAAGTAAGGTAAGGAGCTTTGTGCAAAGGGACTTCGGGTGGATCATCGTGGACAAGGAAGGCTTCTATCGATCCGTTCCAAACTCTCATAGTGCCAAGGAGTCACCGAGGGAGATCTACAAAGGTTGTAATCTTTCCTCTTAGTGATAGTTTTACAATTGCATGTGATGTTTTGTTGTATATATCCCTAAAACTTCTAGTTTCGATTCTTGTCGGGTTAACTTAGCACCTCTAAAATTTTGATTATGGCATATGTGATGCTACCGAACCCTTGACGAGGTGCTAGGCCGGCCCTTCAGTGGTATCAGAGCCAGGCTAGAGCTTTAGGCGATGCGTAGGCGATGTTAAACGTCCGATCGAACCACGAAACACCAATTTGGACCGCTCTCTGGAAATTTTTTGAAAATTGGATATTTCCAAATTAAAAGGTCTTACAAAATTCAGCAGGCATTTTTAAGAATTACCATATAAAATTTTTTGATGATCTCTTCAAAGAGCCGCGGATGGGCGGCCAAAGCATGGCTTTTTCCGCGCATCCGCGGCCGTACAGTGGGGTCACGTGAAATTCTTTTTTGCAGTGCACCTGATTAATTCTTTAGATGCCTCTGAGATATTTAAAACTCACTCAAGTGTTGAGTGTTCTGGAGATATATTGGATTTGGTGATTCGATTGGAAAAGTTTAACTTCGTTCAGATTTTCAGATTTTTAGAACTTGTTAAAATGTTTGAACGAATATCAGAAACACAGTTTTTCCCGTATTGGAAAAATTCCAAGTGTTGAATTTTTCCCTAGTTCGAAATTTTCGAAAAACATGCAAGCGTATTTGTGGACACTCTAGAAGAACATAACCTTAACTCGATTATGTGACCGTCAAAACTATCACTGAACCTTAGGGTTTGTGGTAGTTTAGCGTTGCCACATGTGAGGCGTTGGTTTGGCCCTTCTACGGTTGGTCCATAAGGGGCTATGGCATGTTCTAGAAATTTTTGAACTCGGCTCAAGTGTTGTGCAGTTTGGGAAATCTTGGGTGTTTGTTTATTCGATCGAAAAGTTTAACATTGTCTAATTTTATCTGAAATGTGATACAATATGTGGAATTCATATAGTTAGGCATGAAATACGAAGTATGTGATATTTCGAATTTATGATGTCTAAGGTGATTGCGGATTCCAAATGTTGTAGTTTTTCATTTTATTTTCTGCGACCGTAAGTGTAGTATGTGGTGTATCGCCGTTTTCGTTGCTATACGTCAACGACAATCGGGATACGCATACTTACTTACGTTGATGATATGAGATATTATGTGTTACTGAGATATGATGAGTAGGATTGTCGCGACTGAATAGCCGGGGGTTTTTATGTGAGATGAGAGTTTTATTTTTCATTCATGTATAAATCAATTGTATATTATTTATTTTTCCGCATTAGGATAGACCCAAGGAGGGGAGCACAAGTGATCGGGTTCTAGGGTTCAGTGGGAAGCCATCTCGAGGAGTCGAGACCGGGTCTCCTAAACTCTAGAATTGGCGGGATCACTTGCCGCTCTCGTAGGGGTCTAAGGGTGTGGGATTGGCTATTCATCACGACCGTGGAATCCGTATTTTCTATTGTTGGCTCGATACAAAATACGGACATCTTAGATATCCTTTTATATGCTTCTGCTGTTGATATTCTGTAATGTGATTACTTAGTATCTGAGACGAATGGATTATTATTATATATATGATATATAATAAACGTTGCTTATATTTTACACCCGCGCTAGTCCCGCCCCGCTATGCCGTTAGTTAAGTAACCTAACGGTGCATAACGGGACACTGTGGCGAATGCGGATGGTATAAGTATACGTTCTATTCTGTGATGGCTTAGGAACTTAAATGATGGGATCACATTAATGAGATTAATGTAAAGAAAAGAAACCTAATGATGTTGTAGAATCAGATTTGAAACCAACTCGGCTTTTTATGAAAAATGCAAGTTTCTAGAAGATGCGGAGCTTAAGCCACTCCTTTTCTTAACCGTTTGATTCTACAACGAGATCAAGTTCAAAGCGTTAAAGGTTTTCTTAAAAAACATCTGCAACCCTCCGTCATTTTAGGAAGCAGAGTACTTAGTATGCGTGCTGTGTATGTTGATTATAGTCAAGGCGTAGTGTACGGTAGCTAAGTGATGTCTTCCTACAAAGCATAATGATGCGATTAGTTAGGACATTCATGTGATTATGTTGATCATAGTCAAGGGTCATATGGGTGGGTCTAATTAATCACGAAATGACGGGTAGAATTTGACTAGTACTTATGATATGTTGACCATAGCCAAGGTCATAAGTGACTAGGGGTAAAAACCATATCGAGAATTTCAAGAGTTGAAATTTGCAATGAGATTGCATACCATCTATGTGATAGTTGGATCTCGATCTCACTGTGAGTAAGTGTTACTTCCAGGAAAATTATTCCTGGCTAGTTTTCTTTTCAGGTTTTGAAAGAAAATTTGATTAAAAGCAGTGGGAGACATTGATTAGATAAAATAATAACCAATCTAATTCTTTGAAAGAGAAATTCGCTAAGTGTATCCTTTTCTCTCTCCGAATGGCAGTTACAGATGTCAGGACTTAAGCTTCTACTTGAGAAAAATAAACTTACAGGACCAAATTATAAAGAATGGTTGAGGAACTTGAACATTGCACTTTCATATGATAAGGTATCATATGTCCTCAATACTGAAGCCCCATCCGTCCCAGGACCTGAATCATCTGTCTCGGATAGGGAGATCCGAAAAACTTGGGAGATTGACTGCAACACGGCCAAGTGCCTCGCGCTCGCTTCTATGGACAATGTCCATCAGAAGCAACACGAGAATATGGATGTGCAATCCATCTTTCTTCACACAAAGGAGTTGTATGAAGAGCAATCTCGTACTTTGAGATACGAGGCATCTAGAAAGCTGTTTCAGATGCGAATGGCCGCTGGTGCATCAGTTGGAGACCATGTTTTAAAGATGATTGGTCTTATTGAAGAACTTGAGGGACCGGGATGGACTATGGATAATGAGCAATATACGGATATTGTTCTACAGTCTCTCCCCCCTGCCTTTGCTCCGTTCATAGTAAATTTCAATATGAATGGTTTGGAGAAATCATTGCCTGAACTTCTCAATATGTTGAGAAGTGCAGAGAACACATTGAAAACGGCAAGGACTCCCGCTCTGCTTGCTGGGCCATCTTCCTCTCCATTCCCAAAAGCTAAGGCCAAGGGAAAGAAAAAGAAGAAGTCTATCACACAGAAAGGAGGAGTTAGAAAGGCAAAGGGGAAAGACAAAGCCGGGGCTGTGGGAAGCAGGAAAGGAGAATGTTTCTACTGTAAAAAGTCAGGACATTGGAAACGCAACTGTGCTGAATATCTTGCTGATCTCAAGAAGAAGAAGCATGCTGATGCTTCCACTTCAGGTGTGTTTGTAACTGAAAACTGTTTTTCTTTAAACTCTGCATCCTGGGTATTGGATACTGGTTCTGGTTCTCACATCTGCAATTATATGCAGGGATTGAGAAATAGTAGAGTTTTAAAAATTGGAGATCATACTCTGCGGGTTGGAAATGGTTCCAATATACATGTTGTATCCGTGGGAGAGTATCATCTAGGGTTGCCTTCAGGAAGTATTTTGGTTTTGAACTCGTGTTATTTTGTACCAAGTATGCTGTGTAACATTATATCCGTTTCTTTGTTGGACAATGAAGGATATCATTTTATGTTGCAAAATAATGTTATGAACATTAACCCGAATCAAGAGTTGATTGGGTTTGGTACACTAAATAACAGTATTTACATCCTGAACCAACACACAGTTTTAAATATACAACATACTAGTAAAAGAAAGTTTTCAGATATAAATGAAGCTTTTCTTTGGCATTGTAGACTTGGTCATATTAATGAAACGAGACTAAACAAGCTACATAAAGATGGATATTTAAATCCGTTTGAATATAAATCTTATGCGACTTGCCAGTCTTGTATCAAAGGTAAAATGACCAAAACTCCGTTTAGTGGACACGGAGAGAGAGCTGGTGAACTCTTAAGCCTCATACATAGTGATGTATGCGGACCAATGTCTACACTTGCAAGAGGTGGTTTTTCATACTTCATTACTTTTACTGATGATTTCTCAAGATTCGGACACGTGTTTTTGATAAAGCACAAATCTGAAGCTTTTGAGAAATTCAAGGAGTATAAACTTGAAGTAGAGAAGCAAACAGGCTTGAGCATCAAGAAACTTCGATCGGATCGAGGTGGAGAGTATTTAAGTACAGAGTTTCTAGACTTCTTAAAAGAGAATGGGATTCTCTCTCAGCTCACTCCTCCTTACACACCACAGCATAATGGTGTGTCAGAACGGAGGAATCGTACCCTATTGGATATGGTACGATCCATGATGTGTGATGCTGAGTTGCCGCTTTCCTCTTGGGGACATGCATTGGAGATAGCAATGAATCTATTGAACAGGGTGCCAACCAAGACCGTGTCTACCACTCCATATGAGATGTGGAATGGAAAGAGACCATCTCTTAAAAGGTTTAGGATTTGGGGTTGTCCGGCTTTTGTTAAAAAGCAGAATCCAGACAAACTCGAGACACGATCGGTCATGTGTAAATTTGTGGGGTATCCAAAACATTCGTATGGATATCTATTCTACCACAAAAAGGAACAAAAGGTGTTTGTTGCTCAGCATGCCACATTTTTGGAAAATGAGTTCTTTACGGAAAGTACTAATGGCAATGTGGTAGAACTAGAAGAGGTTCTAGAGACACAAATTACTCAGGAGGAATTGGTTGAAACTGATGTTGCAGTAGAACTTCAAGAACCTCAGCCGCTCAGGAGGTCTAGTAGAACTTCTCGCCCACCAGAGAGATACTATGGGTTTCTCATAGATGGTGATAGAGAAGATTGCATCATGGATGATGATGACCCTACTAGTTTTCAGCAAGCTATCATGAGTGGTGACTCAGTGAAATGGCTGGAAGCAATGAGATCTGAAATGGAGTCAATGTACACCAACAAAGTATGGACTTTGGACGTTGCGCCTCCTGGGATAAAACCCGTTGGGTGCAAATGGATCTTTAAGAGAAAGATTGGTGTAGATGGACAGGTGGAGACCTATAAAGCAAGGCTAGTAGCGAAAGGTTTTCGTCAAAGACCAGGCTTGGACTATGATGAAACTTTCTCTCCGGTAGCAATGCTTAAATCCATTAGGATCCTACTTGCTATTGCTGCTCACTATGATTATGAAATATGGCAGATGGACGTGAAAACAGCATTTCTAAATGGTGATTTAGAAGAATGCGTTTTTATGGATCAGCCAGAGGGCTTCATTGATAGTGGGAGCAGCGGGAAAGCATGTAGATTGCTTAAATCCATTTATGGATTAAAGCAGGCCTCAAGGAGCTGGAACATCTGCTTTGATGATACAATCAAAGAGTTTGATTTTGTCAGAAATGAAGATGAACCATGTATTTATAAGAAGATTGTAGGGAGTACTGTCACATTCCTCGTATTGTACGTTGATGACATTCTCCTGATAGGAAATGATGTTCCTATGCTACAATCGGTCAAACTATTCTTATCACAAAGGTTCTCCATGAAGGACCTGGGTGATGCCTCGCGCATTTTGGGCATTAGGATCTATAGAGATAGATCCAAGAGGTTATTGGGACTGTCCCAATCAAAGTACATAGACACCATTCTAAAGAGGTTTAGTATGGAAGATTCCAAGCGTGGTGCCTTGCCTGCTAGTCATGGAATCACTCTCTCTAAGGACTTCTGTCTGAAGACTGATGAAGAGAGAGCTCGCATGAGCATTATACCCTACGCTTCAGCTGTGGGATCTATAATGTATGCGATGTTGTGTACTCGCCCGGATGTGGCTTATGCACTGGCTGTAGTAAGCAGGTATCAATCCAACCCAGGGGAGAAACATTGGATAGCAGTGAAGAACATTCTTAAGTACTTGCGAAGGACTAAAGAATTGTTCTTGGTGTATGGTAATGGGGATCTCCAGATGGAGGCCTTTACCGATTCAAGCTTCCAAACTGACATGGATGACAGTAAATCAATCTCAGGGTTTGTATTTACCCTAAATGGAGGAGCGGTTAGTTGGAAGAGTTCCAAACAGGACACCATTGCAGACTCCACGATGGAAGCTGAGTATATTGCTGCAAGTGATGCTGCTAAGGAAGCCGTCTGGATGAAGAAGTTCATTGCGGAACTAGGAGTAGTTCCAACCATTGTTGATCCAATACTATTGTATTGTGATAATAATGGAGCTATAGCATTAGCTAAAGAACCAAGGTCCCATCAAAAATCTAGACACATCCTAAGGAGATATCATCTGATCCGGGAGATAGTAGATCGCCAGGAGATCGAGATTCGGAGAGTAGATACAAAGGATAACACAGCGGATCCATTCACCAAGGCACTTCCACAGCCTCAGCATGAGCGACTGTTTGAAATGTTGGGTATGAGATACGCCAATAACTGGCCTTAGTGCAAGTGGGAGATTGTTAGTAATTTGTATGCCCTAAAGGCCATTATATGGATAGTGGAAACTTGGACATATTATCTATGGAGATAGATGAATTTCTTGCTCAACATGATAGTACGCTATCTGGTTTACTTTATCTGTACATGTAGATTTAATCATTTACACATGTTGATAAAGCCCAAAGGATATTTGCTTGACTACTGTGATTGTGATGCGGATCATACTAGTGGGGCACATGTAGTCTATAAGCATATCCTTGAACTGTTCCTAGTCGAGGGTGTATCGAGATAGGGCATCGATATTCCAGAGTAGACTAGCGTATACTATTCTTGTCCCATTTGATGGGCGATGGATGATCCCATATCGATCTGGTGAGGAGACACCAAAGATTGTATGCGGGTGCTCAGTGGAGACTGGGTACACTGAACGGACTCACAGAGAACTCCTATGTGGTATTATATCTATCGTCGGATAGCAGTTCTCAGGGAACACTGGTACAGGTTAGTTTGTAGACCCGAGATCGTCATAGAGTCTTGTGTGTCCTCCCACTATACTTTGATCTCCACCCTACCACGGCTCTACTGAGTCGTGCAAACAGGTGGTCTTTGGGTACAGTCCCGAGGTGCATGGAGGCAATGAGCGATAGGAGGGGTTTCGTCTCTCCCAGTATTGGGGGTTGATGTTGTGCTATGCTCTATTGGCTATAACATGAAGTCCCTGGCCAGGGCTGCTAAGATTTACTGATAAGAGTTATCAGTAGTTTCTCGATCTGTTATAAGCCATACACCAGCATGACTTATTGAGTTACTGGGGTCGACAATACCATCCCTAGACTTGATATGCAGCATATCTGATGAAGAGACCGGACTGTACGGTAAGTGTTGCCAGTTGGCTCGACGGGAGTTTTTACAGCTTCGCTGGTTTTCTTCTGATCGTTTCAATACCCGGGTAGCCGTTATGTTTAGCTGACCTCTTGCGGCTTGTAGATGTTTGATATGATCATCATCTACTGCTGGCGTATTGACGAGTCTTAGAGTCCCACAATGAAGTTTCCTGGCTCAGGCAAAAGATGTGGTGTGCATATGAGATATGTGCGGGACCCGATTAAATACGGTTATATGATAACGTATATTTATCGGGCATTTTCTATTTGTCGGATCGTATGAGATATGACCGGTTTGCTAAATCAAGTGTTGATTTAACAAATTACATTTAGATAAATTCTTTAAGTAAATCCTTTTGTATGCATGCATGTATGCACATGATGATGTGCATGGACACATACATGCATACATAGTATCATGGTTGTTGATACAAGAATGATGGCAATATAAGACTTATATTGAAGCTTTTAATTTGTATTTATCATTTTAAGTTAATGTAAAGAATATCCACACATGCTCCTTTATTCCTTAGTGGGTAAGCTTTACTTAACTTAATGAAAAGAATTTCCACCCATGCTTAATTCTTTAGGAAAAGAATTTCCACTCACAATTATGGTGGTAATGGAATAATGGTGATTATTCCCTTCTTATCACTATAAATAGCTTCATATGTGATATGAAACAAGGTGTGCAAAACTTGTGTACAATTGAGTGCAAGGGTGTGAAGAATACAAGTTATCATATGTGATATGATAGAAAGCTCAAGCCACCATTATCTTCTTCTTCCTCTCTAGATTTCTCTCTTGAGTGAAGATTGACAAAAGAAAGGATTTCAATTGAAGAACATAAACCACATCATCATACTACACACATCTAGCCGATCTGTGTAGGGTGTTTACTCTACTTCGTTTGCGAAACAAGTAAGGTAAGGAGCTTTGGGCAAAGGGACTTCGGGTGGATCATCGTGGACAAGGAAGGCTTCTATCGATCCGTTCCAAACTCTCATAGTGCCAAGGAGTCACCGAGGGAGATCTACAAAGGTTGTAATCTTTCCTCTTAGTGATAGTTTTACAATTGCATGTGATGTTTTGTTGTATATATCCCTAAAACTTCTAGTTTCGATTCTTGTCGGGTTAATTTAGCACCTCTAAAATTTTGATTATGGCATATGTGATGCTACCGAACCCTTGACGAGGTGCTAGGCCGGCCCTTCAGAGACCGTATAGATATATGGCAAGGATCGATCAGATACGTGCGATATTGCACGGATCAGGATCGAACGGATATCACTAGCCGGCTTTGGTTTAAGCCGGATCCTAGTTTAGTACAGTGTAGATTTTGTCTCATTGCATTTGTATCCGGTCGGAATACAGATGCGGGTGTGTATGCACAGTATCGGGGTTTTCCTGTAATTTATTACGGGACCAGTTTTCTGGAGTTGCCAGTTTGCATTCCGTTCCGGCCGGTTTTCTTTTGTTCTTTCCCGGCCGGACTTTTCCGATGGAGGGGGTTATTTGCAAGTTTGCAAATAACTTTTTGTGGAGGGGTTTTCTTGCTTTTTGTGAGGCTTCATGATGGTTCATAATCATGAGATTCTTTTTGAATCAAACCTTTGCTTTATTTGTGATTAGAAATGAGATGAAGGTTGATATGACTTTGTTATCATGGCTTTTGATGTGGTCACCTCTTGCCTTTTACTACACTCACCTCCCTTTGTATTATGCTTCATTCCCTCAACCATTTCCATAAGGAATGGGCCGGCCACACATTTGGAGGGAGGAGAGAAAATGAGAGGTTCACTTTTGATGAGGAGAAGAATTCATATCTCATTTGCTTGCTTGCATAATTCTCTAACCCTCTCCAAAGTTCATTGATCATTCCTCCATCACCATGGCAACTTCACCACCCCAAATGAGACAAGCATTTCTACACTATAACCTACAGCAAATCTTGGACGCGTCGGCTAGCCAACTTCGCGCCCGAGTTGCCTCGGTATAGAGGCGGGAGCCCGTAAAAGATGCAGTCGATGTGGTGCCCTTCCAGCAAGGATGCGACGACCGGTGTTTCCGCGGGAGATCGGGACGACGACGAGAAGACCGGAGGACTCGGATCACTCGGTATATCTCTCACCCTTTCTCTTGTATGCTAGGATTAGGTTAATGGTTACGATCCGGGTTTATTGTCCGCGGTAGCGCCAGTTTAAAAGTTAAGAAAAATTTTGATTCCGCATTTTGGCCTGGGATAGACGGCCGGGGCGCTGCCGTGGCGCAACAGATATGTTATATTGGATCGTCGTGTTTGAATAGCCGGGGGGTTTTTATGTGAGATGAGTGTTTTTTCATTTTCATTCATGTAAAAATTTGTATGTAATATTCTTTTATTGGGGCACTTCCAGGTTGCGGAAGTTGTCACCGTTGATGTATATTATTTACTTTTCCGCACTAGGATAGACCCAAGGAGGAGAGCACAAGTAACCGGGTTCTGGAGTCCCGTGGGAGACCAACTCGAGGAGTCGAGTCCGGGTCTCCAAACTCTAGAATTGGTAGGGTTGCTTGCCGCTCTCGTAGGGGTCTAGGGGTGTGGGTTTGTCTGTTCATCACGACCGTGGAATCCGTGTTTTATACTGGCTCGTATTGAAAACACGGACGTCCTAGTATATCCAATATTTCATATGATTCTTCTGCTGCGTTATCTGTGATGTGATCATTTGATATGTTCTGTGATGGATACTGTATATAGTATATATGATATATTATATAGACGTTACTTATGTTTTACACCCGCGCTAGCCCTGCCCCGCTCTGCCGTTAGTTACCTAACCTAACGGTGCACGAGGGGACAACGAGGCAATGCGGATGGCATAAGTGTACGTCGTATTTATCTGTGATGTTTAGGTAACTTAAATGATGGGACTTCATTAATGAGATTAATGAAATAAAAAGAAACCTAAGATATTGTAGAATCGAATTTCAAAAATAAAACAGGTAGCTACAGTTCTTGCTTTGCACAGCGGTATATATGATATATCCTGCACCTTATTCGATGAGGAAAGGAACGGGATCCCTTCACCGGGAGTGACTCCTTTAGAAATAACTGGCAGATGCTACACACTCGGTTTGTTTTTTGATTGCTTTTAAGTGTTTTTGCTTTGCACAGTGATATATGTGATATATCCCGCACCTCATTCGACAAGGAAAGGACCGACGATCTTTTCACCGGGAGTGACTCCTTTAGCAAAACTAGAAAAGCCTCAAAAACACTCCATTTTTAAAATCATTTGATTCTACAACGATATCAAGTTCATTACGCAATAGGTTTTCAGAAAAACCTGTCGTAGCCCTCCGTCATTTCAGATAAGTCCTATTTAGTATTCGTGCTACGTTTGTAGACCTCCGTCAAGGCGTAGTGTGCGGTAGCTAACTAGTATTTATCTGTTTATGCATATGATGCAGATTGGATTAGGGTAGTCGTACGGCCTTGTTGACCTCCGTCAAGGGTCGTGCGGGTGGGTTTAATTCGATTAAGAAATGACGGGTTGAACTTGACTAGTAGCCTATGGTTTGTTGACCTCCGTCAAGGTCATAGGGTGCTAGGGGCAAAATTATCGGGAATTTCAAGTGTTGAAATTTGCAATGAGATTGCATACCTTCTATGAGATAGTTGGATCTCGATACCCGCTGCGAGTAAGAGTTACTCCTGGGAGAGTTTTATACATTACAATTAGCCGATCAAGTAGGTGTCTAGAAAGGTGTCAACGGGGTTACGCCTCTGGGAAAACGAGGTTTACATTAATTAGGTTCGTGCGAAAGCACGGGGGGACCTCCCTCAAAGTACCGACACTGGCCTGGCTGAAAGATTAGCGAACTTGTAGTGTGTAATTAATTCCGGCTAGTCTTTCCTTTTAGGGTTTGAAGGAAGATTTGATAAAAAGCAGTGGGAGCCATCCTGATTAGATAAAATAATAACCAATCTATTCTTGCAAGAGCGCACGCTGAGTGTTTTCTTCTCTCTCTCTCCAGGTAGCGACCATCTCACGCCTTAATCAAGATAATAATATGGATTATTGAGCGAACCCGTTTGTTATACTGAGCTGGGGAACGTTGGTCCCGCTCCAACTTATAATTGTTATAAGACAGAGCAGGAAATTGGGGAATACCAGATTTCCCGTGCCGCCCAAACGAGGAAAGTGCATATGATGCATCATCTTCGGGTGTGTTCGTTATACAGAACTGTTTCTCAGTATCCTCCGCATCCTTGGTATATGATACCGGATCAGGATCCCAGATATGTAATCTGTTACATAGGGCTACAAAAGGGTAGAAAACTTGAGAACGGGTGATAAGTTTCATGAGGCAGAAAACGGGGCAAGTGTTGCAGCCAAGTCTGTTGGTCACTGTCACCCTGTATTACAATACATTGATTCTGAACAAATGCTATTAGATACCGAACCTGATATACAAAATCATATCAGTCTCTTTATTAGTAAAGAAATGATAAAATTTTGTATTGATAGATAATGTTTTGAACATTTCCTATATCAAAAGTTGATCGGTTCAGGCACGTTATCTAAAAGTATTGATGTTCTAAATCAAACTACAGTTCTTAGTATACAGAACACACACAAGAGGAAGAGTTCAGAAATGAACGGATTCTTCTTGAGGTATTGTAGACTGGGTCATATCAATGCGACCCGACTAGCTAAGTTACATAAAGATGCATATTTAAATCAGTTTGAATTTACATCTTGTGAAACTTGCCATTCATATCACAAAGATAAGATGACCATAGCTCTGTTTATTGGAAACAGAGAAAGAGTTAGTAAACTTTTGGGATGATACATGTTGATGTATGTAGGTCCCCTGTCTACACAAGCCAAGACCGGTTCTTTGTACTTCATTACATTCTCTGATAATCTTTCAAGATTCAGACATATGTTCCTGTTGAGACACAAGTCTGAACCTTTTGAGATATTCACAGAATATAAGTTAGAAGTAGAGAACCAATACGGGTATAAGTATTATGTCCTTTGATGTGATCAAGGAGGAGAATACTTGAGCACGGAAATCCTGGACTATTCTAAAGGAGAATGAGATTCTCTTTCAGCATTACTCCTCTGTATACACCATAGCACGATGGTATATCGGGGCGGAGCAATCACACCCTATATGATAAGGTGTGCTCTATGATGAGTACTACTGAGTTACCTATTTCCTTTTTGGGAGTTATGCACTTGAGAAGCTGCATACCTATTGAATAGGGTTCAAATCAAATCAGTTACCTACAACTTCATATGTGATATGGAAAGGGAAGAGCCCATGTCTTAAGCTAGTTAAGATTTGGGGTTGTCCGGTGATTAGTCGAAAATATTGTATATTTTAGCCGGCAATTTCCTCATCATTTGCATTCATATAGAAGTGTTCGGTATCCGTATTTCACATATTAGCAAATCTATCACAGATTATAAGATTACATGTATTAGACCTTAAAACCGGCATTTCTAGGGAAATTGACTGCATTGCATGGCATCGCAATATTTCTATATGTCGCAACCCGTGTTTCTAAGTCTGTGCAGGAAACTAGAAGCGTGCTCGAATAAACGCTGCTCAAAAGATACGCCAACTCACTAACTTCAGATCTGGCATCATTACAAAGAGGTAATTGCAAATCAACACATCAGAAAACACATCAAATATCAGCACAAGAGAACACAGCAAAGTTGAATCCCTGAAGCCACTACTTGGCCGCGGAACCGCGGCGCAAGCCGGCTTAGGCCGCGGTTCCGCGGCCGTCTTGCCACACCAGCAACTCAATTTTAGTGCAGAATATTTCTTTCAGGGCCCACTGTTCATAAATGTATCTCAGTTTCCAGAAGACTCCAGGGGTTTCTGCCAGATCAGCAAACTAGGGTTTCCAAGCCTAATTAAACCTAGCTTAAACCCTAAGCTAGCTCCTAACAAACTACCTTCTAGAAGACTCAATAAACTTTTGGAGGGAGCTACCATTTCAAACCTAAACCTTGGGTTTGGGAAGTCTATAAATAGAAGCCTAGACCTAGGGTGAAAATCATAATGTGGAGATAGATAGAATCAAACCATTTTGTGATTCATTTTAGTTCATTTTTTTAGCCAATCTCCTTCTTCATCTCCTTCCTCCTCATGTCTAGTGAGAGGGCTTGTGGGAAACCCTAACCCTAATTCCAATTAAAAATCAAGATCCCGAGTACCCATTAAGTAAGAAGCCCTACAACCTTTAGGAGCGGAGCCGATCTTCAACGGAGCAAGCGATCCGAGCCGATCCACGACTCACGAAGCCGAGCGACGCCCGATCAACAATCTAGATTCTTCCTCTTGTAGTTCTTGAAGCGAATGTAATCAAAATTGTTGAGATAAATAAAGGTGATATTCTTTTATCTTGTTTTCTTTAAATTCTTCATCATGATATCTTTACAATTCATAAATATTTTCTGTGTGGTGAAGTGTGAATAAAACTCAGCCCGTCGAAGAGTCGATACGGTCAATAGAATGATGATGTAACATAGCTTTAATTGATTCTTGAGTCCTACGAGTTTTGTAAACCCTAGCAAGTTCAAGAAACGACGACCCATTTTGTTTCGATGCTTTCTTGATTGACATCGTTCGAAATTGGGGAGTTACGATCGTTTCTTGAATTTGGTAGAGGCTAGAAAAGGAATGATATCGACGAAAGAACAAGGGTTATAAGATGAAACCCTAGTTTCACGAGAAAGCCCCAACTCTCGTCGATTATCATCAATCTAGTATCAATCCTTCGAAGGACAAGAACACGAAATCTTTAGATTACATCACGTCTATCGATCCGATCAATTCCTACGAGCCTCTTTTAGATTCTTGACTGTTGATTGGAAATATTATCGAAACCCAATTCTTGATTGTTTATCAGTTTCTTGATTCTTGATTAAACATCGTGACACCTGAATCAATTGATAAATTCTTGAATCATGTTTTCTTTTCTTGTCAATTAACTTTTCAATTCAAACGAAGCAAATATAAAAACGAATCGTGCAATCCCTGTGGACGATCCGCACTCACTTACAAACTACATCCGACACCTTAGTTGATTGCGGTCAAATATTTTTGGTTGTGATTTCTTTACAATTTGCATACTACACAAACCGAGAATTCATTCAATCAAATTGCGCCGTTGCCGGGGATCGCGCGCTAATTCGTTTCATATTATAGTTTGAATTGAAAGAATTATTCCATTGTTATTTTGAGATCAAAATTCGTGCAAACCCTAAACAATTTGTCGTGTTTCATTGCAAGGAGATCTGGAGCTTGCTGGAAATTGATAAAAAATTTTGGAAAATACCAGAGAGCAGAGGGAGTCAACATAAGCTCCCTGAAAATTTTTGGTGCAGTGTTCCTACAATACCACCGCGGAAAAGCGGCATTAAATTGCATACGCGGCGGAACCGCGGCTCCCTTGAGGGATCTCTGCAAACTTTTTGCTTCAGGTAATTTCTTACCTTCTCCTCTCTCCTCTTTTTAGCTCCAATTAACACTTTGCTGCAGGATTCTTTGCAAATAATCGCAGCTCGCAAATTGCAAATTAAATTTGTGCGTGATTTTGTTTCTTGGTTGTTTTGCATTCTAAATACGGATATTAAGGGGCACAGCCAAATCCAAATTAGGTGGGGATTTCATTACCCTTCCTAGGCCCCGAAAACCACCAAACTTGCATCCGCATTGACCCACATTAACTAAAAGAAATCTAGAGATGACTCTAAGGACTGTCGCGCTCAATTAGGACAGAAGAGGGCCCTGGGTAATTCATTGCTTATCCGCGTTTTCTTGTGGTGCCTAAGGCGAGTGTGTCTAAGGCTAGTGGTTTTTAATTAGGCCCACTACTTACGTAGTGGAGTACCTTCCCACTTACCTGGCACTTATCCGGCCACAGGGGAACAAAGAGGCAGTGGAGGATTCTATCCTGCGACTTGTCTTTTGGCAGTTAGGAGCGGTCTAGAGCCGGACCTAGGTGACCACTAGATTCTAGGGTTTGTGTGCTGCATTTGTTGTGTCGCATCATTTTTTCAAAAATCCGTCCCTTTTTCAAAGCAAACACCGCATTCATTTACCCCTAATTATAAGCCAACGCTACCACTTGTACTAACCCTTTTTAGTACAAGATAGGCTGGACACGGGATTCTAGTGCCCGTTTAGTCCGCATACCCTTTATCGACTCCGAAGTCGATATTTCTCCATTTACCTTTTCTTTACCTACTACCACACCCACACTGAAGGATCCACCTCCATCAAACTTCTTTAACCCTAATCTGCCGCCGTCCGTTGGTGCGCAGAATCCACCCCACATTTCTCTCCAGGAGAGGTGCTACCCTATTCGAGGTCCTCTTTCGACCTGCTTATCCACACCACCAGCCAATGGGGATAACTTTGAAATCAAGCCCCAGTATATCAATCTTTTACCCAAATTCCACGGACTCGAGACTGAGGACGCTTACGTTTTCATTACCAAATTTGAAAACGTATGCGCAATGATGGGAATGCCACAACTTTCAGTGGATGCGATGCGTCTACGACTTCTCCCATTTACCTTGTGCGATATAGCCGAGAAGTGGCTATATAACACTACCGCACATTCTATTACGAATTGGGAAGAATTCGTCGCTGCATTCCTTAAGAAATTTTACCCAATACAAAAGACAGCTCGAATCCGTAGCGAATTGAATCAATTTGCCCAGCTCCCTGCTGAACCATTCTCTAAATGCTTTGAACATTTCAAGGATCTATTGGTTCAATGTCCTCATCACGACATCCCGAGATGGGAGCTTTGCCGAATCATATATGAGGGCAGTAACCCTAACACTAAACAGAGCCTTGAAAACATGTGTCAAGGTACTTTTATGACTAAGGATGACGGGGAAGCTTGGCGATATTTAGAAGAGATCGCTGAAAAATCACTACAGTGGGAGAGTGGAACCCAACCATTGAATAGGGGTGGCGTTCACCAAAGAGATGTGTCCATAGGTGTTCGAGCTGAGATGACAACAATGCAAAAGAAGCTCGACGCTATGGAACACAAATTTGCAGCAGCCTCCCTAAACGCAGTGTCACTCCCCAAAACTGTTTGTGGGTGCTGTTATGATCCGTCACATTTAACGGAAGAATTCCATTAAACTCTGCGTTTCAAGGTCACGAGCATTCTAATGCCGCATTTCAAAGACCTCGAAACGATCCATATTCTTCCACGTACAATCAGGGTTGGAGGAATCACCCGAATTTTGCTTGGAACCAAAATCAATCTCAAAACACGGTTCCAAACACGAATAATTTTCAAAGGGCTCTTCCTCCACCACAACAGCAACCCCTTCAACTCACTCAGCACCCCTATCAGTCACAAAATTTCCAAAACCAGGGCAACAATCCTGCACAGTCTAATCCTATGCAGTTGTCCAGTTCTGACGAATTCTCTCAATTCACTCAAACCATGAAATCACTTTTATCAAATTTCATAGAGGTTTCGACAGAGGTTAGATCTTCCGTCAGTGCGATAAAGAAAAACTCAGCGTCCTAAGCTGAGAGTATCAGATCGATGGAAGCTGAAATAGCTCGCCTAAAAGCCGAAATGAGTGCGAGAGAAAAAGCGAAACTTCCCTCTCAACCCCTACAGAATCCTGGGCATTACAATTTAAATGCCATCACAACGTTGAGATCGGGAAGAGTGCTGAATAATAATGTCGGGGAAGATATTGATAATACTGAAAATCATATCAACACCCCGGCTGAGACCTTTCCATACACACACACTTCTCCTTCTGATCCTTCTTCTTCTACCATACCACCTTCTCACGAGCCTATTCTCCAGTTCCCTTTAGGCTCGACACCTTCTCCCAACCCTTATAGTTCTCCACAGACGGTCTCCACACCTCTTTTGGGACCTCGTCTACCCCCTTTTCCTTCTCCTATGATGGACCCTGCGCTTATTGCGAAAGCTCCTTACCCGAACCGGTTAAGGGGTAACAGAACGAGTCCTTATATGGAGAAAATAATAGAAATGTTCAAACAGGTTAACATCAATATCTCTCTCCTAGATGCGATTCAACAAGTCCCCGCTTATGCGAAAATTCTTAAGGACTTGTGCACTAGGAAGAGGAAGACTCAAGTGCCGAAGAAGGTCTTTATGTCTAATAATATCAGCACTGCTTTTATTCCCAGCTACCAAAGAAACGAAAGGACCCAGGATGTCCTACAATATCGATTTCTATTGGGGGTAAAAACATAAATCGTGCTCTTTTAGACCTTGGCGCAAGTGTTAACCTGCTCCCTTATTCTATCTATGAGCAATTAGGGATTGGAGAGCTGAAACCTGCTCACTGCACTCTCCAGATGGCAGACCGATCTATCACCAAACCAAGGGCTGAATTAGAGGATGTGTTGATCAAGGTCGGGGAATTTGTTTTCCCTGTAGACTTCACTGTGCTCGACACACATCCTGTAGCAAACCCCCGGGGCCAAATTCCGGTGATTCTAGGTCGTCCTTTCCTTGCCACTTCCAACGCTGTTATAAACTGTAGAAACGGTTCAATGAACTTATCATTTGGAAATATGACCATTGAACTAAATATCTACAAAGTTGGAAGTCAGCCATCAGAACCCTCTGCTCATATTTTAGATGTGTGCTCTGTCCATGAGATCGCTCCCGATAGTTGTGGAGCTGAGGAACTTTGCTTTACTGATCTCGATGACATTATCACATCTCTGTTTGACTTTGCCCAAGATCTTAGTGAAGACACTTTACCTACACTTGAGTCCTGCACTTCTGACTTTTCTCCACCCGAGTCTTTATCTTTCACAGGCTCTGAGCTTCTTTGTAAATCCAAAAATCACTCAATGATCCCTCCTTCTATCATTTCTCCGCCTGAATTTGATCTAAAAATTTTACCCTCTCATCTGAAATATGCTTATTTAGGTGAGAAGGAGACTTTACCGGTTATAATTTCCGCTTCTCTAGCATTAGAGCAAGAGAATGCACTTTTATCGGTATTGAGATCTAACAAGGAGGCGTTTGGTTGGAGTATGGCGGACATCAAAGGGATTAGTTCCTTGATAGTTGAACATCATATACATGTGATGGATGATGCCAGACCAACTCGAGAACAACAGAGACGGTTGAATCCCGTCATGAAGGAAGCTGTCATGAAAGAGATCGTCAAATGCTTAGATAATGGTATTATATACCCCATCTCCGATAGCCAGTGGGTGAGTCCTATACATATCGTTCCTAAGAAATCCGGCATCACAGTTATCACCAATGAGGAGAATAAGTTGATTCAGACACGCACCCAAACTGGATGGCGTGTATGTATCGATTATAGAAAACTCAACGCTGCCACGAGGAAAGACCATTTTCCTCTACCATTCATTGATCAAATGCTGGAACGCTTAGCAGGACGACAGTACTATTGTTTTAAGGACGGATACTCAGGCTATAATCAGGTCCCCATCGCCAAAAAGGATCAAGATAAAACCACTTTTACTTGTCCTTTTGGTACCTTTGCTTACAGTCGCATGCCCTTCGGGCTATGCAATGCTCCCGCTACCTTTCAGCGGTGTATGATGGGGATATTCTCTGATATGGTAGAGAACTTCCTTGAGATCTTTATAGACGACTTCTCGATTTTTGGAGATTCTTTTTCCGATTGCCTAGTGAATCTAGACGCTGTTCTTACTCGTTGCAAAGAGAAGAACTTGACTTTAAACTGGGAAAAATGCCATTTTATGGTCCAAGAAGGAATTGTTCTTGGACATGTCATTTCACAGAAAGGCATTGAAGTTGACAGAGCTAAAGTAGATGTCATTCAAAACCTCTCTCATCCTAAAAGCGTCAAAGATATTCGCTCTTTCCTTGGCCATGCGGGCTTTTATAGGAGATTCATTAAGGACTTTAGCAAAATTGCTAGACCTTTAACTCTTCTCCTGGACAAGGATACAACATTCCATTTTGACTCGGATTGCGAGACAGCTTTCGACTCACTTAAACACTCACTCACTTCAGCCCCCGTTTTATCATCACCAAACTTGGACTACCCCTTTGAGCTGATGTGCGACGCATCTGATTTTGCAGTAGGTGCAGTCCTAGGACAACACATCGAAAAGATGCCACACGTGATTTACTATGCTAGTAAGACCCTGAATGATGCGCAAATCAATTATACAACCACAGAAAAAGAACTCTTAGCGATTGTATTTGCATTAGAAAAATTCAGGCCTTACTTAATTGGCTCACCTATAGTTATGTATACTGACCATTCCGCTTTAAAACATCTTCTGGCGAAGAAAGATGCAAAAGGTCGACTAATACGTTGGATCCTTCTGTTACAAGAATTCGATCTTGTTATCAAAGATAAGAAAGGATGTGAAAACGTAGTAGCTGACCACCTTTCACGCATCATTTCTTCCCCTGTGACCCTGCCGATCAATGACTCGTTTCCTGACGAGCAACTCTTGAGCGTATCCACTGAACCATGGTTCAGGGATATTGTGAACTATCATGCCACGGGACTGATACCCAGCGATTGGTCTAAACAGGACAAATACCGTTTTCTATCCCAAGTAAAACACTTTTACTGGGACGAGCCCTATTTGTTTAAATATTGTCCTGATCAGATCATTCGCCGGTGCGTCCCAAATGAAGAGTTCAAGAGTGTTCTTTCTTTTTGTCATGATCAGGCCTGTGGGGGTCACTTTGGTCCTAGAAAGACAGCGGAGAAGGTTTTGCAATGTGGGTTTTATTGGCCGACCTTATTCAAGGACGCATTTGAGCATTGCAAAACCTGTACACAATGTCAGTATATGGGTAGAATATCCCAGAGGAATGAAATGCCTCAGCAACCCATTCTGGTTGTTGAAATGTTCGATGTTTGGGGTATAGATTTTATGGGTCCTTTTCCCAACTCCTTTGGGAATCTGTACATACTGCTGGCATTTGATTATGTTTCAAAGTGGGTAGAAGCCATTCCATGTCGCACTAATGACAAGAAAGTTGTCATTAAGTTCTTAAAAGAGAATATCTTCTCGCGATTTGGACACCCACGCGCTATTATTAGCGAGAATGGGACACACTTCTGCAACAGGTCTTTCGAGACTCTGATGCGGAAATACTCAATCAACCACCGACTTTCTACACCCTATCACCCCCAAACAAGCGGGCAAGCTGAAATCTCAAACAGACAAATCAAACTTATCCTGGAGAAAACTGTTGCTAAAAATAGAAAAGACTGGTCGACCAAACTGACGGATGCTCTTTGGGCATTCCGAACTGCATATAAGACCGACCTAGGGATGTCTCCATATAGGATAGTGTTTGGAAAAGCTTGTCATTTACCCGTCGAGATAGAACATAAAGCATTATGGGCTATTAAAGAAATAAATTTTGATTTAAACCTTGCTTGCAACTTTCGGAAGCTGCAACTTAACGAGCTAAGCGAACTCCGCGATGAAGCTTATGATAACGCTGTAATCACAAAGAATAGGACTAAGGTTTTTCACGATAAAAACATTTTAAGGAAAACATTTTCACCTGGTCAACATGTCCTTCTTTATGATTCACGATTACACCTTCACGCGGGTAAGATCCGATCTCGATGGAAGGGACCTTTTGTTGTGCGGTCTGTATACCCGCACGGGGCAGTAGAAGTTGAAAATGTTAAAAACGGCACTGTTTTCAAAGTAAATGGACATAGATTAAAGCCGTATTTTTCCACTAACCCCACGGAGGAGCTCTTGTTTTTACAAGAGCCAGTTTATTTGGATTAAAATTCTTCTGTCTCACCTTCATATCCAGTATATCACTGCATCATCTTTTGAATGAAGGTGAGTGAAAAGATAAGTTTGGGGGAAGTTCTTCACTTATATATTTTGCCCCCACTAATAATTCCTCCCAGATTTACAGGTTTTTGTAGATATAACTGTCGGCAACAGTGAGGACACTGTTGAAAACAAGTTTGGGGGAGGTTTGTGCTTATTTTTGCATCATTTGCATATCATCTGCATAAGCACAAAACATTTCTTTTAAAAATCTATAAAAATTGAAAAATTTTCAAAACCCATAAAAATTTAAAAATTTTCAAATATAAAAATAATTTTAATATTTACACTTTTTTGTATATAAATAAGATAATGAAAGTTTAGATAGTGAAAAATTACATCCATGAGATTAGAAAAATTTAAGAAAACTAAGAAAATTAGAAGTTTTTTTATACGAACTAGTAATAAGTAGTTATGAGCCGTTGTCCTAAGGGTTAGTAAGATGAAAGACGTCACTAATCTGAGGATAAAAATAAGTCTGAAAAATAGTTTCTATTCTGGAAGCCAAACATTTTGAACGTTGATACCCAGCTATTCGCACTTACACACGTCTTAAAGCCTGGGATAGTAGAGGATACCTTGAAATGCTCTTGTCTTAAAGCCAAAAGTATGAAGGAAATAAAAAAAAAATGAAATGAAGAAAATATAAAGTGGTGAGAAAAATGGACACTGGTTTTGTTATCACCAAGGGCAATAAAAATGTATAGCGATGGTGCTTCTTCACCTAGTGCCCTAAGGCCAACTGGTCTGGGAGTCACTGCTATGCCTGAGGTGGTGCAAGAAGAGGAAAATACACCAAGTAAGCAAGCACATGAGTAATCGGTCGGTTAGTACCTCAAGAAGTATTAACGGTCGCATGAAAGTGTGTGAGCAATCTCATCTAAATATTCATTAATTAAAAAGTACCGAGGCTGATGGGCAAGAGTATGATAGCTTGAATTGAATTCTCCGGGTGTAGGGATGTCTTTACACACACGCAGGGTTATTTGATCGATGTTTGGAAGATAGATAGGAATGAAGAATAAGACGAAGTTTCATTGAGGGCGGACGTGATTTCTAACATCTTTTCATGACCATTAAGATAGGGCTCATGACAACCGAAAAGCTAGCTTAGTTGGAAACCCTAATTTTCAAGGCTTTTCTTTTACAATTCTTTTCTTTAAATGTAATATTCATGATCTTTCTTTTATTATTGGATTTTGTGGGTGCAATCCGATGAAAACCCTCAGGAGACAACACTCCTCCTGCTAGGGACACCTAGAGGTTTAAAGGCTTGTTGCACGTGCTCAGTGCAATCGTGTTGCCTACGAAAGTGTGCTAGTTAGTTTTTCTCTTTCTTTATTTTCTCCTTCTCATTTTAATAAAACATTCACTCGAGACGATCGAAATTAAGTTTGGGGTATTTGATTAGTCGAAAACATTGTATATTTTAGCCGGCAATTTCCTCATCATTTGCATTAATATAGAAGTGTTCGGTATCCGTATTTCACATATTAGCAAATCTATCACAGATTATAAGATTACATGTATTAGACCTTAAAACCGACATTTCTAGGGAAATTGACTACATTGCATGGCATCGCAATATTTCTATATGTCGCAACCCGTGTTTCGATGTCTGTGCAGGAAACTAGAAGCGTGCTCGAATAAACGCTGCTCAAAAGATACGCCAACTCACTAACTTCAGATCTGGTATCATTACAAAAGGGTAATTGCAAATCAACACATCAGAAAACACATCAAATATCAGCCCAAGACAACACAGCAAAGTTGAATCCCTGAAGCCACTACTTGGCCGCGGAACCGCGGCGCAAGCCGGCTTAGGCCGCGGTTCCGCGGCCGTCTTGCCACATCAGCAACTCAATTTTAGTGCAGAATATTTCTTTCAGGGCCCACTGTTCATAAATGTATCTCAGTTTCCAGAAGACTCCAGGGGTTTCTGCCAGATCAGCAAACTAGGGTTTCCAAGCCTAATTAAACCTAGCTTAAACCCTAAGCTAGCTCCTAACAAACTACCTTCTAGAAGACTCAACAAACTTTTGGAGGGAGCTACCATTTCAAACCTAAACTTAGGGTTTGGGAAGCCTATAAATAGAAGCCTAGACCTGGGGTGAAAATCATAATGTGGAGATAGATAGAATCAAACCATTTTGTGATTCATTTTAGTTCATTTTTTTTAGCCAATCTCCTTCTTCATCTCCTTCCTCCTCAAGTCTAGTGAGAGGGCTTGTGGGAAACCCTAACCCTAATTCCAATTAAAAATCAAGATCCCGAGTACCCATTAAGTAAGAAGCCCTACAACCTTTAGGAGCGGAGCCGATCTTCAACGGAGCAAGCGATCCGAGCCGATCCACGACTCACGAAGCCGAGCGACGCCTGATCAACAATCTAGATTCTTCCTCTTGTAGTTCTTGAAGTGAATGTAATCAAAATTGTTGAGATAAATAAAGGTGATATTCTTTTATCTTGTTTTCTTTAAATTCTGCATCATGATATCTTTACAATTCATAAATATTTTCTGTGTGGTGATGTGTGAATAAAACTCCGCTCGTCGAGGAGTCGAGACGGTCAATAGAATGATGATGTAACATAGCTTTAATCGATTCTTGAGTCCTACGAGTTTTGTAAACCCTAGCAAGTTCAAGAAACGACGACCCATTTTGTTTCGATGCTTTCTTGATTGACATCGTTCGAAATTGGGGAGTTACGATCGTTTCTTGAATTTGGTAGAGGCTAGAAAAGGAATGATATCGACGAAAGAACAAGGGTTATAAGATGAAACCCTAGTTTCATGAGAAAGCCCCAACTCTCGTCGATTATCATCAATCTAGTATCAATCCTTCGAAGGACAGGAACACGAAATCTTTAGATTACATCACGTCTATCGATCCGATCAATTCCTACGAGCCTCTTTTAGATTCTTGACTGTTGATAGGAAATATTATCGAAACCCAATTCTTGATTGTTTATTAGTTTCTTGATTCTTGATTAAACATCGTGACACCTGAATCAATTGATAAATTCTTGAATCATGTTTTCTTTTCTTGTCAATTAACTTTTCAATTCAAACGAAGAAAATATAAAAACGAATCGTGCAATCCCTGTGGACGATCCGCACTCACTTACAAACTACATCCGACACCGTAGTTGATTGCGGTCAAATATTTTTGGTTGTGATTTCTTTACAATTTGCATACTACACATCCAAGAAAATCGATCAATCATCCGGCTTATGTCTAAAAGCAAAATCCGGACAAGCTCGAGGCAAGGTCTGTTATGTAGAACTGGAAATGTTCCAGCCATACAAACTGCAGCTGATGATTTGATAGAACTAAAGGATTCAGTAGATTCCAACAAACCTCAGCCTTGTTGGAGATAATGCCCTCAGAGTCAATTATTGGATCACAGGTACGTGATTGCAATGATTGATGGAGGACCTATCCCGGTAGGACAGTCTTACTCGAGATGATAGTATGCTATCTGGTTTACCTTTATCATCGTGTACTGTTTTAGGTGACCTGACACGTCGCTATTACACGTTGATAGAGCCCCTAGGATTCTATGCTTGACCACCAGCAGTATGAGGGCGATCATATACGTGGGAGCTGGTAGTCTATAAGCATATCCTTAAATGGTCCCTAGTCGTGTGAGTTTCGAGACAGGGCATCGATACTCCATAGTAGACTAGTATATACAGTCGAGACCCCGATGAGGGGCGGTGGCCGGTCTCACAAGCCACTGGTGTCAGTTGGATCACCTAAGATGTATACAGGTGCTCATTGGGTTATGAGGACACCGGACAGGACTCGCCGGGAACATGCTAGTTGGTCATATACCAGACGTCAGATGGCAGTTCCCTGGTGACATGTGTGCAGGTTAGTTCATCGACCTGGGGATCGTCATTTGTCTTGTGTGAGTTCCTACTGTACTTTGATTACTACCCTACCACGGCTCAAAGGAGTCATGCAAACAGGTTTTAGTTGGGTACAGTCCCGAGCCACATAGAGGCAGTGAGCGTATCTTCAGGGGTTCGTCTCTCCCGGTATTGGGGGTGAGGTCGTGCTGTGTCTAGGAGAGCCATTATACGAAGCCCTCGGCCGAGGCAAGGAGATTTACTGGTAGGTATTCCAGTAGTATCTCAGGGTGTTCTGGGCTACACTCCGACACGACTTGTACCGCTTTTGGGGGTCTGACTTTTACCAACCCCCTAGGCCCGCCATGCGATGCTCATAGACGAACGGACCGGACTGTACGGATATTGTCACTGACAGGCTCAGTAGGGTTGTCAGGCTGAGTTCACTCACAGACATCCCTTTTAGTCAATACCGGGTAGCCCGTTACGTATTGGCTTATACCTCTGACGTGCTAGTGGTTAAATCCACAACCAAGGTGTTGACGAGTCTTTAGAGTCCCCCACATTCAGTTACTCAGCTTTCGAGCGAAAGGTTGTAGAGGCCGTATGGAGATATGGCAAGGTCCGATCAGATACGTGCGGTATTGCACGGATCAGGATTGGACAGTTTGTACTATAGGCCGTATGGTTATATGGCAGGGTTCGATCAGATACGTGCGGTATTGCACGGATCGGGATCGAACAGATATTACTGGCCGGTTTTGGTATAAGCCGGATCCTAGTATAGTACAGTGTAGATTTTGTCTCATTGCATTTGTATTTCGGTCGAAATACAGATGCGGGTGTGTATGCACAGTATCGGGGTTTTCCTGTAATTTATTACGGGACCAGTTTTTCAGGAGTTGCCAGTTTGCTTTCCGTTTCGGCCGATTTCCATTGTTCCGTCCATTGGCCGAAGATTGGTGGAGGAGGGCTTATTTGCATTGTTGCAAATAAGCATTTGTGGAGGGGGTCTTTGCTTATTATTTGTATCATGATGAGCACCATTCCTTGACCTTTTTGGCTTGACTTTTGATGTTTCTTGAGGAGTGTGGGTTAATTATTAGAAAGGGGACATGCTTCTTGGTTTTTGTGTAAACTTTTCAGTTTAATTTGAAGAGGTATGGGCCGGCCACTGTTGGAGTTATATTTGCTTGAGATTCTTTAATTTGTATAGTGGCTGTTGCTTTCTCCTCTTGAATTTCGTGGGCCCCCCTCCCCATGCTTGTGCTGGAGTGTAACATGATGGGGTGAGTGATTAATTAATATGTGTGTGTGCTGTGAAGGAATAAATGCTTTTTCTCTTTGGTATTAATATATACAACCTTCACACATTCACTCCTGGGGGAGAACTTGCTTCATTCATTTTCCAGAGAGCACAAAATGGGGTGCAGGGGCTGAGTTTTCTGGCCGAGCCATTTTGAGAGCATACTCCATGGATTTTTCTCTTGTATCATTCCTCCATCAAAAAAGGCAATTCCTACAACCCCAAATTGAGACTTGTACACTACATTCTACAGCAAATCTTGGGCACGTCAACTAGCCAGCTTCGTGCCCGAGTTGCCTCGGCATTGAGGTGGGAGCCCGTAAAAGACGTAGGCGATGTGGTGCCCTTCCGGCGACGTGGAGGAGACCGGACATTCCGCGGGAGATCGGGACGACGACGAGAAGACCGGAGGACTCGGATCACTCGGTATATCTCTTCCCCATCTTGTTACTTTGCTAGATCTAGTTTAATGGCCCGATCCGGGGTTTAGTGCGCGGTGGTGCCGGTTTGCTAAGTCCGCAAAATTAAAGTTTATCACCGCTTCCGCATTTGGCCGTCGGGTTGACGGCCGGGGCGCCGCCGTGCACTTACAGTGGTATCAGAGCCTCGCCATTAACTTAGTCTAGCTTTGTGTAATGTGTTTGCATTTCCGATCGATCAAAAATTCCCAAAACCCGTATTTTGATCACATCAGTTTTCTGTTGGAATTTTTTAGTCTCGAAAAAATTTTCATGTTGTAAAATATTGATGTACTGGAAAATCTAAGAACTCTGTAAAATTTCGATGAAGTGAATCCACAGTTTGAGCGCGGAACCGCCGCACATACCCCCATTCCGCCGCCCTTCCGCCGCACAATGTGGAGATCACTGCACCAATTTTTTACAGAGGCTTTCTGGGTTTAAAATATGGGTTTTGGAATGTTAAAATTGGGCCCAGGTTTTCTGTTAGTGCTACAGTTTTGATTGGGGGCCCACTTGTTAATTTTTGGTCAATCGGAAAATTTTTAACACATTTTTCACAGTATTTACATTATATCTGCGACCGTGAATGTCACTTGATCGGTAAATCCGGTCTAACTGCTATAGCCCGGTTAGACGGATTTGCGAACGTGACTTTCACGTTGATGTTCTGTTTTTGCTGTGATGTTGCGGATCGGTCGTGGGGGATAGCCTGGATGCAATACTAGTACAGATATGGTTGTATTATGTACATTTGATATTGCGGGGCGAGCGTCCGACATGTGGACTGCCGTCACTGCCAGTTTGTATTATTATTTTGGGGCACGGCCAGGTTGCGGTCGTTGTACCCGGTGTATGTATATTTTACTTTCTGTACTAGGATTACCCCGCGGAGGGGTGCACGGATAGCCGGGTTCTAGAGGGCAACAAGCCCGCATCTCATGGCATTGAGACGGAGGGGGCTTCACTCTAGGATTGACAGGCTATTCGCCGCACTCGTAGGGGGTACAGGTTGACCCAGGAGGGGTGCCCAAGTTGCCGGATTCCGTGAAGTGCTGGGTGGTCCATTCACGGTGCTGAAGGGGGCTGCCTCGCTTCAGGTTTTGGCGGGTAACTTGCCGCGCCCGTAGGGGTCTAGGATTTCATTGCACAGGCTATCCACACGACCAGGGGAACGTCGGGTTTCAGCAGTGGCTCTGTGAAACCCGGGGATCCCAGATATCTGTATTGTTCTGTGATGCTGTATATTTCTGTGATGTTGCATTTCTTTTCACGCCTTGAGCGAAATATAATATATTGGTATATATATTAGTAGATGTTGTATATGTTTTACATCCGCGCTAGTCCAGTCCCCGCTCTGTCGTTAGTTAGCTAACCTAACGGGTAATGACGGGACCCAGTGGCGAATGCGGATGGCATATACGTACATCAGTATATTTTCGTTCTTTTTGGTGTGATCAATTGATGGGACTGCATTGATTCGGATCAATGCAAGTTAAAAACAAACCTAATCTGATGTTGTTGGAACACTTTTCAAACGCTGTTACTGCAAGGACGTTCACTTTTGTTTTGCATCGTGATATTCAGTTGGAATATCCTGCTCCTCAGTCGACGAGGCAAGGGCCGAGATCCCTTCACCGGGAGTGACCCCTTGGACAAAAAGTTTGCGTCAGGGCATTAACTTCACTATAGCCGATTACTTTTGCTTTGCATCGCGGTATTCAGTTGGAATATCCTGCACCTCATTCTACGGGGAAAGAGCCGAGATCCCTTCACCTGGAGTGACCTCTTTAGCGAAGGTTTTCGTCACTATATTTTAAAAAGCTATCCGTTCCTTCGACGATATCAAGTTCTTTACGTTAAAGGTTTTCGCCAGAAACCATTCGTAGCCCTCCGTCGTTTCATATGGGTAGTCAATAGTATTCAAGCTGTATTTGTTGGCCAAAGTCAAGGCACAGTGTTTGGTAGCTGTTGGTTATTCATATGCAGCATAGATAGATGCGTTGGTTTGGGACAGTCGTATAACCTTGTTGGCCAAAGTCAAGGGCTTGTGCGGGTGGATTCGAATCAACCTGGAGAATGACGGGTAGAACTTGACATGTGACTTATGATTTGTTGGCCAAAGTCAAGGTCATAAGAGCATGGGGCAGAAATTACATCGGGAGTTTCAAAAGAACTGAAACCTGCCAGATATGCGCATACCTTCTGGAGTGTGATGCCGTGAGCGGATTCCGTCACGTTATCATGCGATGATAGTTGGGTCCCGATTCCCACTGATGAGTTAGTTTACTCCTCGGGTCACCCCGACTAATTCTTCTTTCAGGTTTGGAGGAGAATTTGACGGTACAGTGGGAGGTTTCCAGATTAGATAAATTGGTAACCATTCTGATCTAGGTTAGAGTGCACGCTGAGCGTTTCTTTTCTCTCTCTCTTTGGCAGCGACCATTGACCCGACCCTAAGACTTTGACTCAGAGACCAAGTTGACCGAACCTTCTTAAACACTGGCTTTTGGATTGTCAGAGTTACAAACCTCATTGCCACTCCTACTTTTACCCTTTTCTCCAGGACACCCCGTATTACTACGAACGTCCACTTCCATTGGACAAAACCATCGTATGGTTAGATACGAACTCGAAAGAATTTATTCGAGGATGGTTTCAGGTTCTGGAGAAAACGGATAGGATTATTCAGTTGTCCTTTCTTTTTACCCTCTCTCAGGTTACGAGTACTCCTTGGTTTAGGGGTAGTACACCTATTACGCAAATTGGATTGTCTTCTTCCAAACCATAGGCAGGTGCCGACCGGTAGGGAATGAAGAAAACCAATTAGCATAACGATGGTGTGCAGAAGGTATTAAGTTAAGACAAAGCAAGGGATTAGTAAGAGGGCAAAGTAAATTGCAACAGATATTCACGACCAAACCAAGTATTCCTTCGCCAATCCTAAAATCACCTTTGCATTTCTCCAGGACACTCCGTATCACTACGAAGATCCACAGTTTATTGGATACTCCATCGTATGGTTATATACGAACTCGAAAGGAACTTGTTCCAGTTCGGGGATGGATTCTGGTCCAGGAGAAATAGGAATAAGATTTATTCAGGTGTCTTTTATCTTCACCTTCTCTCGCATTGCGAGTGTTCCTAGGATTGGGACAGTACACCCATTATGCTTATTGGATAGTCTTCTTCCAAACCATAGGCTGGTGCCGAACGGTAGGGAAGGAAGAAAACCATTTGGCCTAAAGGTGTGTGCAGAAGGTAATGACTAAAGACAAATGAAGGGATTTGGAGAGGTGGCAAAGAATTACACGGTTACAGTTGTGAATCTGGAATATGGAAAAGGCATTACTAGGAATACCAGGATACCCCTACGAAACATTTCAATGTTTCAGTCTCACTGTGTACTGTTAAAGGAAAGCTGATTTCCCGACTAGATACTTACTCCAGGGTATGTATTTACCAGGTATGATTCTCACATCTGTATGGTTTTACAGATGATGAGTGGGAGTTAGTTGTTGGGAATTGGGTGACTATCCTCAT
Source organism: Agapanthus africanus (assembly GCA_030015575.1). Lineage (NCBI taxonomy): Eukaryota > Viridiplantae > Streptophyta > Magnoliopsida > Asparagales > Amaryllidaceae > Agapanthus > Agapanthus africanus. The sequence goes on from JASDDO010000004.1 coordinate 237,244,137, forward strand.
TATATCGGGATTCGTTGCAATCGGTGATATTTGAGGAAATCACCTGGGCTGTTTGCCGGTCGGCAAATATTTGGTTTTGAATATCCGCTGTTATGCACCAATTTCAAATCGATATATCTGTACGTCTATTTTCATAGAGTGAGATATACTTTTTGAAATTATGTCGATGACATTTACCTATACCAGTGGATGGTTAGGTAAGGAGCATTAAACGGCGGTGTAATTCTTCTTAACCATAAGTACAGTTTTCAACCTACGACACACAGTGAATGAGTTATCAAACTCAAGAGACTTATACAGAGTATTGTATGTTGTCCAGGGTCCATCAGGACAGAGGGGTTGGTCCTCGTACTATATTCGGTTTACTTATGACTTCTCTAGTTTTTAGACAGGTGTTTCGTGGAAACACATGGTCCGAATTTTGAAGTTATAGGTATTTGAATAGAGTAGAGAACCAGGTGTAGCAAGTATTAGGATTCTTCAAAGAGATCGAAGATGTAGATACTTGTGTATGGTATTCGGTTGGTAGTAGTGACTAAGAGAACTTGCTTCTCTTTCAGGTTACTCATAATTGGAAGCATTCCTAAGTTGAGTAACGCTGATCGGCCTCCTTCAATTTAGTTGACATGCACTGGAGACAGTTGCATGATTTGGATCTGGTTCAGTTAAATCAGTGCCTCTGGTCCTATATGGGATATAGAACAGTTCGTATCTTGACGTTGTTAAGGTACGGGGAGTTGTCCAGCTTATGATTAAAACCAGACTCTGGATAACTCAAGGCACGTTTCTGTAATGGCTGTTTGTGGGTTGACCCAGGCTATGACGAGGGTTGACTTTCTACCATATGGATGAACAATAGCGATATTGTTCTAAACTCGCCACAGTTTTATTAAAAATGGATTTTTTCAGAAAACAGTAGTGGGAGTATGGTAGAACTGGAAGTGATTCCAGAACCACAAACGATTACTGAAGATTTGATAAGGAACCTAAAGATTCAATCTGGATTGACATACCATTGGCCACTCCACAGATAAGGTGGGTAACTTCAGGCACCCGAGAGGTACTCCGGTAGCCTCAAGGACGGTGACAGGGAAGTTCTTGTTTACCCACAATTACCATTGCTGTTGTTCCAGGTTACGAGACCCGGCAGGAGGATGAGTATAGCATCGTTCTGAACTCGCTTCAGAAGTGTACGTGTATATGACTCTGCCAGAGGGTTGTCGTAGTCAGTGGGAGCAGTGGAAGCATTGGTGGACAAGTAGCTTATGTCTATTTATAGACTAAAGCAGATGTAGCGGAGATAGATCAACTATTTCTGACGTGACAGTCATGGGTTTGACTTCATCAGAATAGGGGATGGATCTGTTGAGAAGGTAGTAGGGTGTGATGTCCTGGTATTTGGATGACATACACAGAATAGGAAAAGAAACTCCTATACTACGATCGGTTATACTTTGGTCGTCAAACAATGGTTTCTCCACAAAGGAAATGGATTTTATATCAGACATACTGGTTACTAGATCTATGGTTTTAGATCTAGATTTGGGTGGTTTCCCAATCTGGGTACTTTGACAGCATTCTAAGAGTATTTAGAATGGACGACTCCTAGCACGGTAGTGAACCTGCAGGTGATGGAGTCACCCTCTCCAGAGGTGTCTTACAGACTAAAGGGGAGAGGGACGTGCATGATTGGCAGATCACTTGCTCAGGCAATTGAGTCAATCATGAGATGTCAAGTACCACACCAGATGTTGTTCTTGCAGTAGATGCAATAAGTTGATAATGATCCAATCCTGGAGAAACAGTCGGAAGCAGTTTTAGAACATAAGTGGATGTTCTAGGGATATGATAACGACAGCCTCATTCGGGAAACAGTTATCATTCCAGGCTTCCAAGGTGACATGGACGACAAGGAGGTTGTCAGAGTTATAGTTTTCCCTCTGACGAGGGGCAGTATTTTGGACAGGTGGTCCAAGGCAATACTGAGGGAGGCATGGTGCAGGATACTGATTAAGTTCAGTTGACGATACAGTCTAAGAAGTTTGGATTTGGAGTTCATTTATGAGCTATGTCCCATCAGACATCCAGACACATTCTAAGACAGGTATTGCTCATTTCGGAAGATGGGTTTCTCCGCGAACTTGAGATATAGAGAGACATAGAAAGAGACATCAAGGCGGATCCACTCACTGAGGCTATTCCTCGAACGCAATAGTTTCGCAAACGAGCTTTGTGTGACTGACTAGTAGAGGAGTTGGGTGTTCGGTATCACACGGGCTGTGAGTATGTGACATCGCAATAATTAGCCTTGAGTGAAAGTGGGAGATTGTTGGAGATAATTCCCTCAGAGTCAATTATTGGATCACAGGTACGTGATTGCAATGATTGATGGAGGACCTATCCCGGTAGGACAGTCTTACTCGAGATGATAGTATGCTATCTGGTTTACCTTTATCATCGTGTACTGTTTTAGGTGACCTGACACGTCGCTATTACACGTTGATAGAGCCCATAGGATTCTATGCTTGACCACCAGCAGTATGAGGGCGATCATATACGTGGGAGCTGGTAGTCTATAAGCATATCCTTAAATGGTCCCTAGTCGTGTGAGTTTCGAGACAGGGCATCGATACTCCATAGTAGACAAGTGTATACAGTCGAGACCCCGACGAGGGGCGGTGGCCGGTCTCACAAGCCACTGGTGTCAGTTGGATCACCTAAGATGTATACAGGTGCTCATTGGGTTATGAGTACACCGGACAGGACTCGCCGGGAACATGCTAGTTGGTCATATACCAGACGTCAGATGGCAGTTCCCTGGTGACATGTGTGCAGGTTAGTTCATCGACGTAGGGATCGTCATTTGTCTTGTGTGAGTTCCCACTGTACTTTGATTACTAACCTACGACGGCTCAATGGATTCGTGCAAACAGGTTTTAGTTGGGTACAGTCCCGAGCCACATGGAGGCAGTGAGCGTATCTTCAGGGGTTCGTCTCTCCCGGTATTGGGGGTGAGGTCGTGCTGTGTCTAGGAGAGCCATTACACGAAGCCCTCGGCCGAGGCAAGGAGATTTACTGGTAGGTATTCCAGTAGTATCTCAGGGTGTTCTGGGCTACACTCCGACACGACTTGTACCGCTTTTGGGGGTCTGACTTTTACCAACCCCCTAGGCCCGCCATGCGATGCTCATAGACGAACGGACCGGACTGTACGGATATTGTCACTGACAGGCTCAGTAGGGTTGTCAGGCTGAGTTCACTCACAGACATCCCTTTTAGTCAATACCTGGTAGCCCGTTACGTATTGGCTTATACCTCTGACGTGCTAGTGGTTAAATCCACAACCAAGGTGTTGACGAGTCTTTAGAGTCCCCCACATTCAGTTACTCAGCTTTCGGGCGAAAGGTTGTAGAGGCCGTATGGAGATATGGCAAGGTCCGATCAGATACGTGCGGTATTGCACGGATCAGGATTGGACAGTTTGTACTATAGGCCGTATGGTTATATGGCAGGGTTCGATCAGATACGTACGGTATTGCACGGATCAGGATCGAACAGATATTACTGGCCGGTTTTGGTATAAGCCGGATCCTAGTATAGTACAGTGTAGATTTTGTCTCATTGCATTTGTATTTCGGTCGAAATACAGATGCGGGTGTGTATGCACAGTATCGGGGTTTTCCTGTAATTTATTACGGGACCAGTTTTTCAGGAGTTTCCAGTTTGCTTTCCGTTTCGGCCGATTTCCATTGTTCCGTTCATTGGCCGAAGATTGGTGGAGGAGGGCTTATTTGCATTGTTGCAAATAAGCATTTGTGGAGGGGGTCTTTGCTTATTATTTGTATCATGATGAGCACCATTCCTTGACCTTTTTGGCTTGACTTTTGAAGTTTCTTGAGGAGTGTGGGTTAATTATTAGAAAGGGGACATGCTTCTTGGTTTTTGTGTAAACTTTTCAGTTTAATTTGAAGAGGTATGGGCCGGCCACTGTTGGAGTTATATTTGCTTGAGATTCTTTAATTTGTATAGTGGCTGTTGCTTTCTCCTCTTGAATTTCGTGGGCCCCCCCTCCCCATGCTTGTGCTGGAGTGTAACATGATGGGGTGAGTGATTAATTAATATGTGTGTGTGCTGTGAAGGAATAAATGCTTTTTCTCTTTGGTATTAATATATACAACCTTCACACATTCACTCCTGGGGGAGAACTTGCTTCATTCATTTTCCAGAGAGCACAAAATGGGGTGCAGGGGCTGAGTTTTCTGGCCGAGCCATTTTGAGAGCATACTCCATGGATTTTTCTCTTGTATCATTCCTCCATCAAAAAAGGCAATTCCTACAACCCCAAATTGAGACTTGTACACTACATTCTACAGCAAATCTTGGGCACGTCGACTAGCCAGCTTCGTGCCCGAGTTGCCTCGGCATTGAGGTGGGAGCCCGTAAAAGACGTAGGCGATGTGGTGCCCTTCCGGCGACGAGGAGGAGACCGGACATTCCGCGGGAGATCGGGACGACGACGAGAAGACCGGAGGACTCGGATCACTCGGTATATCTCTTCCCCATCTTGTTACTTTGCTAGATCTAGTTTAATGGCCCGATCCGGGGTTTAGTGCGCGGTGGTGCCGGTTTGCTAAGTCCGCAAAATTAAAGTTTATCACCGCTTCCGCATTTGGCCGTCGGGTTGACGGCCGGGGCGCCGCCGTGCACTTACAAGCCTATCCGCCGATCTAGTAGGGTTCCTCACCCACCTGAGAGATACTTCGGTTTCTCTATGACAGTGGGAGCGAGGATTGCATCATGAGATGATGACCCAACTAGCTTCGAGCTGGCCATCAGGAGTAAGACTCTGTAAGAATGGCTGGATGCTTAGTGATCTGAGATGGAATCCATGTACACCAACAAAGTATGGACTTTGGGTGCTATATCTGAAGGGTTAAATCCCCATCAGGAGCATGTATATCTTGAGAAGATTACTTGGTGTAGATGGAAAAGTTGAGACTTTCAAAGCTAGACTTGTTAAAGGTTTTTGTCATCGACCAGGCGTGGATAATGATGAAACCTTTTCCAGTACCTATGCTTAAGTCCATCCCGATACTACTTGCCACGGCTACATACCATGACTACGATATCTGGTGGTTGGGTGTCATCACTGCTTTTCTAAATGATGTTTTAGAAGAGTGCGTCTATAAGTACACAGCAGAGGGCCTCGTAGACAGTGGGAGCAGCGGAAACGTGTGCAAGATGCTTTATAGGATAAAGCAGGCATCGCGGAGTTGGAACATCTGTTTTGATGGATTAGTCAAAGAAGTTGACATCATCAAAATCGTAGATGAACCTTGTATAAACAAAAAGGTAGTAGGGAGTATGGTGACGATCCTCGTAGAGTACGTGGATAACATACTCTTGATAGGGAAGGAGTTTCCTATGCTACGCTCGATCAATCTCCGCTTATCATAATGATTCTCCACATAGGATCAAAGTGATACCTACTAAATCCTGGGTTTTGGATCTATGAGATAGATCTAAATGGATATTAGGACACTCACTAGTTGTAGTGAGAAGGTATCAGTTGATCCTGGGGAGAATCACTGGAAGTGTTCCAGAGTGATAAGAACGACTGAATGTCAGTCACAGGCATTGTCTTTACCCTCAGTAAAGGGACGGTATGTTGGAAGGGTTCCAAGCTAAATACCGTGGCATACTAGACGATAAAGGCAGGATACATCGCTACTTAAGATGCTACCAAAGAGGATGTTTGGGTGTATACAGGTTCATGAGATGAACTACGTTCCTACCATAGTGAGACAATGGAGTTGTGGCTTATGCCAAGGAACGCCGGTCCCATCAGTGATCCAGGCATATTCTGAGGCAGTGTCACCTGATCATGGAGATGGTTGATCTCTAAGGGTTCGAGGTTAGGAGAGTAGACTCAGAGGACAACACGGCGGATCCACTCACGAAGGCCTATTCCCAGAGAGAGACTTTTATGGGATGGTTGAGTATGAGATACTACAACTACTGCTATCAGATGGCCCTAGTGCAAGTGGGAGATTGTTAGTTATATGTATGCCCTAGAGGCCATTACTGTACATTGGATGTATATTGTAGTGGATGCTGTACATATATAGGGAGGACTTTCTTGCTCGACATGATAGTATGCTATATGGTTACTCTTTACCTTAACGTGTATACTGATTGTCTCTCTGTTACATGTTGGTAAAGCCCTTAGGATGTGTACTTGACTACCTGGACTATGATGCGGATCATACTAGTGGGGACATGGTAGTCCATAAGTACATCCATCAAAGTCCCTAGTCGTGGGTGTATCGAGACGGGGCATCGATATACCAGAGTAGACTAGCGTATACCTTCTCGACCCATACAGATGGGCGATGGATGATCCCATATCCATCGGTGTTTGACATCAGAGATGATATACGGGTGCTCAGTAGAGACTGGGTACACTGGACGGACTCGCCGAGAACTCCCAGATGGTCTTATACCTTACGTCAGATGGCAGTTCTCTGGTGACACTGGTACAGAGTAGTCTGTTGACCCGAGATCGTCATAGAGTCTTGTGTGGTTCCCACTGTGCTTTGATTTCCACCTTACCACGTCTAAGAGGGCGTGCAAAATGGTGGTTTTTGGGTACAGTCCCGAATCACATTGAGGCAATGAGCGATAGGAGGGGATTCTTCTCTCCCGGTATAGGGAGTTGATGTTGCGCTGTGTTCGATTGGTTATAACCGGAAATCCCTGGCCAGGGTTACTGAGATTTACTGGTAAGTGTTACCAGTAGTTTCTCGAATTGTTATAGACCTCATATCGACACGACTTATCGAGCTATTGGGGTCTGACGTTTACCACCCCTAGGCGAGATATGCAACATATCAGACGACGAGACCGGACTGTACGGTAAGTGTTACTGGTTGGATTCACAGGAGTGTGAGCGGGCTTGCTCGTCGATCTTCTGATCGCTCAATACCCGGGTGGCCGTTACGTTTAGCAGACCGCTTGCGGCTTGTGGGTGTTTGATATGATCATCACCTGCTGCCGGCGTATTGACGAGTCTTTAGAGTCCTACACAGAGGCTTCCTGGCTCAAGCGAAACGAAATAGGAGCGCATATGAGATATGTGCGGGACCGAGAATGATACCAGTAAGTGATACTGTATTCGATTCTCACGATTTGTGACATTGATCGGTTATATGCGATATAGCCGGGTTATCGGATCAAGTGTTGATTCGATAAGTTGTTACTGTTGATACTAGTCGGTTATATGCGATATGACCGGATCATTAAATCAAGTGTTGATTTAATGATTTAATGTATAATTATATATTTGATATATTAATTTGCATTAACTAGTATCGGTTCACTTTTAAATGGATTTTCTCACTTGGATTGTGCACATTGTATATGTGATATACTTTTGTACACAAGTTTGTATCATGTTTGATGATACATGCTCACTAGGGTTTGTGTGAAGATTAAACCATGGTTGTATATTGGTTAGGGTTTTCATTTTCTTATTCATTTATTTATTTATTTTATTTTGGAAATGAAAAAGGGAAAATGGTGGCTTTCTTTGTTTGTTATTGAAGCTTCATGAAGCTTTGACCAAGTGACCATTTTGTCTTGATGCTTAACCCTAACCCTTCAATCTAACCATAGTTTATTCTCTACACCAAACTATGGTTGGTATATGATAAGTATTCATATTATATTCTTTTTAGAAAATACTTATCATAACATTTTTCATCATCTTCTTCTTCTTCATGAAGAAACCTTGCTCCATCAATGGCAACTTGAGCAAATGAGTGAGAAATCCAATTCTAAAGTGAACCCACCTCCTATTTCTTCATCCTCTACCTCTTTCCATGTAGTATAGGGTGTTTTCTTCACAAGTTTCATGACTTGGTGAAGTGGGAGCTTGATCTTGTGATACCTCGACGTAGATCATCTTCGGCATCGTAGTCGATGACTTAGCCCGCCCATTTCTCCGATGAAGCCGACGCTAGAGCCCGGGATTTGACTTGGACAGTGAGGAGACTTCATTGCGGAGCTATGGAGGTGGAGGACCGGATCTTCAAAGGTTGTATTTTCCGTCTACTCGTAGTTAGGTTGTTAACTGGTTTATTGTTTCGCCTAAAATCTAGTTAACGATCTAGTCTAGGGTTTCTCGGCACCGTAAAATTTGAAATTGGCATGGTTGATGCCTTGTGAGACCTCATTAGAGTGCCTAGGAACCCTACAGAAGCTTGTGGATGCATTGACTAATTCCACTAAATTTGTTTTTACTATGTATATTTCTTAACCCAACCATAATCAATTAGCTATGGGTATGGCACTACAAGAGTTAGTATATGATACTTACTCACCAAGATTAGCCTTCTCACTTGATGATTATCCTCATTTCTTTCTTTTCTTCTTCTTCTTCATTGTTAAGAAAGAAAAAGCTTCCTAGGGTTTGATCTAAAGTGAGAAAGCTTGTGAGAAATAAAATTCTAAAGAGAACCCACTTTCTATTTCTCCATCCTCTATTAGACTAGCACTTTAGTTTAGGGTGTTTGCTTCACTAATTCTCAAGTTAGTGAAGTAGAAGCTTGAGTTGGCATCCTCTTGACGTAGATCTTCTTCGGCCTCGAAGACTTCAAGCAAGGACGCGCCCTTCGCCTCGTGATGCCATGCAAGGGTCTGGGAGAACCACGATCGCAGCGAAGGGACTTCAACAAGGAGCAAAAGAAGTGAAGGACCTATTTACAAAGGTTGTATATCGTATTCACTTAGTTGTAAACATAGTTTACTTGCATATGAAACCCTAATTTTCTAGTAACGATCTTGCTTAGGGTATTCGGCACGGCTAAAATTTTAAACGGGCATGTTTGATGCTTCCTTAACCCTTGTTAGAGTGCCTAGTAACCCTACAGTGGTATCAGAGCCTAGCTAGAACATTAGGCGATGTGTTAACGAAGTTAAAACTCCGAACAAACCCGAATACGTCGATTTAACCCCCTCTCTGGACATTTTTTCAAATCTGTGATTTTTCTAAATTAAAAATACCTAAAAAATTCAGCAGGGTTTTCTAACAACTACGGTGAAATTTGAGCGCACCATCCGTACAAACCGCCGCGGAACCGCGGCCGTACCTCCCTTAGGCCGCGGATCCACGGCAGTTATAAAGAATAATGCACTAAAAGTTTCACTGTAATTACTATATCTGTTATTTGTATTTTCTGGGTATTTTAAAATTAAATCAAGTCTTGAGTATTTTGGGGTTTATTTTGTAATCGTCGATTCGATCGGAGAATTTAATTTTGTTATGTTATTCCGGATAATTTAGAAAGTATTAAAATATTCGAACGGATATCATTAACTCAATTTTTCCCGGCATGAAAAACATTCATGTGTTGAATTTTTCTCGGGTTTAAATCTTTCGGAAAAACGTGCAAGTAATGCGATGGACCCTCTAGAAGACAACAAACCTTAACTCGATTATGTGACCGTCTTGAACTGCCTTTTGAACCTTAGGGTTTGGGGCAGTACGGCGTGCCACATGTGAGGCGTTGGCTTGACCCTGAGACCTGTGGGTTATGGGCCAAGCCAACGCCTCACATGTGGCACGCCGTACTGCCCTAAACCCTAAGGTTCAAAAGGCAGTTCAAGACGGTCACATAATCGAGTTAAGGTTTGTTGTCTTCTAGAGGGTCCATCGCATTACTTGCACGTTTTTCCGAAAGATTTAAACCCGAGAAAAATTCAACACTTGAATGTTTTTCGTGCCGGGAAAAATTGAGTTAATGATATCCGTTCGAACATTTTAATACTTTCTAAATTATCCGGAATAACATAAAAAAATTAGTTTTACACTTTTTTTCAGTGACCGTAAGTGTAATATGTGATATCGCCGGTTTCGTTGCTATATGTCAACGACAATTGGGATGCGCATATTTACTTACGTTGATGACATGTGATGTTATGTGTTGCTGGATATGTTATGTTGGATCGTCGCGTTTTGAATAGCCGGGTTTTTTTTTTATGTGAGATGAGAGTTTTTATTTTCATTCATGTAAAATTAAATTTATGTTATATTCTTTTATTGGGGCACTTCCGGGATGAGGTCGATGTCACCATTTGTATATTATTTACTTTTCCACACTAGGAAAGACCCAAGGAGGAGAGCACAAGTAACCGGGTTCTAGAGTCCAGTGGGAGACCAACTCGAGGAGTCGAGTCCGGGTCTCCTAACTCTAGAATTGGTAGGGTTGCTTGCCGCTCTCGTAGGGGTCTAGGGGTGTGTGTTTGGCTATTCATCGCGACCGTAGAATCCATGTATTATAGAGGCTCAAAATAAAATACGGACGTCTTAATATATCCAATGTTTCATATATTTCTTCTGCTGCGATATCTGTGATGTGATCATGTGATGTGCTGTGATAAATACTGTATATAGTATATATGATATATTATATAGGCGTTACTTATGTTTTACATCGGCGCTAGCCCTGCCCCGCTCTGCCGTTAGTTACCTAACCTAACGGTGCACGAGGGGACATCGAGGCGAATGCGGATGGTATAAGTGTACGTCGTATTTATCTGTGATGTTTAGGTAACTTAAATGATGGGACTTCATTAATGTGATTAATGAAAGAAAAGAAATCTAAAAGATGTTGTAGAATCAAATTTTTTAAAAGGTGTAGCTACAGTTTTGCTTTGCATAGCGGTATATATGATATACCTTGCACCTTATTCGATGAGGAAAGAGCCGAGATCCATTCACCGGGAGTGACCTCTTTAGCAAAACTGGCAGATGCTACAACACTCGGTTTGTTTTTGATTGCTTTTGGAGTTTTTCTTTGCATAGTGATATATATGATATATCCCGCACCCTATTCGATGAGGAAAGAGCCGAGATCTGTTCACCGGGAGTGACCTCTTTAGCAAAACTAATGAAAGCCTCAAAATCACTCCATTTCAAAATTTCACATGATTCTACAACGATATCAAGTTCATTACGCAATATGTTTTCAGAAAAACCTGTCGTAGCCCTCCGTCATTTCAGATAACTCCTACTTAGTATTCGTGCTACGTTTGTTGACCTCCGTCAAGGCGTAGTGTGCGGTAGCTAACTAGTATTTATCTGCTTATGCATATGATGCAGATTGGATTAGGATAGTCGTACGACCTTGTTGACCTCCGTCAAGGGTCGTGCGGGTAGGTTTGATTCAATCAAGAAATGACGGGTTGAACTTGACTTGCACCCTGTGGTTTGTTGACCTCCGTCATGGTCATGGGATGCTTGGGGCAAAATATTATCGGGAATTTCAAGTGTTGAGATTTAAAATGAGATTGCATACCTTCTATGAGATAGTTGGATCCCGATACCCACTGCGAGTAATTGTTACACCTGGGAGAGTTTTACACAGGACAATTAGCCGATCAAGTAGGTGTCTAGAAAGGTGTCAACGGGGTTACGCCTCTAGGAAAACGAGGTTTACTTTAATTAGGTCCGTGCGAAAGCACGGGGAACCTCCCTCAAAGTACCGACACTGGCCTGGCTGAAAGATTGGCGAAGTTGTAGGGTGTAATTAATCCCGGCTAGTCTTTCCTTTTAGGGTTTGAAGGAAGATTTGATAAAAACAGTGGGAGCCATCCTGATTAGATAAAATAATAACCAATCTGATCTTGCAAGAGCATACGCTAAAGTGTTTTCTTCTCTCTCTCTCAAGGTAGCGACCATATCATGCCTTAATCAAGATAATAATATGGATGTATTGACTAAACCCGCAAGTTATACTGTGCTGGGGAACGTTGGTTCCGTTCTTTCTTATAAAAGTTATAAAACTAAACAGGATATAGGGAATACCAGGATTCCCATGCCACCCGAATGAAGAAAGTACATGTTGATGCATTTTCTTTGGGTGTGTTCGTTACAGAGAACCGTTTCTCCATTTGCTCTACGTCCTGGGTGTTAGATACCGGGTCAGGATCCCATATATGTAATCAGTTACATGGGCTTAGGAAAGGTAGAGAACTTGGAGAAGGTGATAAAGACATAAGGGTTGAAAATGGTGCAATTGTTGCAGCTAAAACCGTCGGGGAATATCACCTTGTATTGCCAACTGGTAATACATTGATTCTGAACGAATTCTATTACATGCCGAACCTGATATGCAACATTATATCGGTTTCTTTGTTGAGTAAAGAGGGATATGATTTTGTATTACAGGATAATGTTATGAACATTTTCCTAAACAAAAAGTTGGTTGGATCAGGCACGTTGTGCAATGGCATTTATGTTCTAAATCAATCAACAGTTCTGATCATAACAAACACACACAAGAGGAAGAGTTCAGAAATGAACGAATCCTTCTTGTGGCATTGTAGACTGGGTTACATCAATGCGACATGACTAGCTAAGTTGCATAAGGATGGATATTTAAATCCGTTTGAATTTCCATCTTATGACACTTGCCAGTCATGTCTCAAAGGCAAGATGACCAAAACTCCGTTTACGGGACACGGAGAGAGAGTTACCGAACTCTTGGGACTAATACATAGTGATGTATGCGGTCCCATGTCTACAAATGCCGGGGATGGTTCTTCGTACTTCATTACATTCACTGACGACCTCTCTAGATTCGGATATGTGTTCCTGATGAAACACAAATCAGAAGATTTTGAGAAATTTAGAGAATATAAACAAGAAGTCGAGAACCAAACCGGGAAAAGTATTAAAATCCTTCGATCTGATCGAGTAGGGGAATACTTGAGCAATGAATTCCTGGACTTTCTAAAAGAAAATGGGATTCTCTCTCAGCTAACTCCTCCATGTACACCACAGCACAACCGTGTATCGGAACGGAGGAACCGCACCCTATTAGATATGGTGCGCTCTATGATGAGTATAGCTGAGTTACCTATTTCCTTCTGGGGATATGCACTAGAGACAACAGCATACCTACTGAATAGGATTCCTACCAAATCTGTGCCTACCACCCCATATGAGATATGAGAGGGAAAGAGACCATATCTTAATTTTATTAAGATATAGGGTTGCCCGGCCTATGTCAAAAGACAAAAACCGGACAAACTCGAGGCAAGATCCGTTTTGTGTAAGTTTGTTGGATATCCCAAGCATTCGCGAGGGTATATCTTTTACCACAGTGAGGAACTAAGGGTGTTTGTTGCTCAACACGCCACCTTTTTAGAAAAGGAATTTCTTGCAAAAGAGATTAGTGGCTCTGAGGTAGAACTGGAAGAGGTTCCAGCTGTACAAACCTACAAACCACAACAGAAGATTTGGTAGAACCAAAAGATTCGGTAGTTCCCGATTAACCCCAGCCACTCCGTGGATCTAGTAGGGTTCCTCACCCACCCGAGAGATACTACGGTTTTCTCATGGACGGTAGGAGCGAGGATTGCATCATGGTTGATGATGACCCAACTAGCTTCGAGCAGGCCATCACGAGTGGGGACTCAGTGAAATGGCTGGATGCAATGCGGTCCGAGATGGAATCCATGTACACCAACAAAGTGTGGACTTTGGAAGTTGCTCCTGAAGGGGTAAAACCCATTGGGAGCAAGTGGATCTTCAAGAAAAAACTTGGTGTGGATGGGAAAGTGGAGACTTTCAAAGCTAGACTCGTTGCAAAGGGTTTTCGTCAAAGACCAGGTGTGGACAATGACGAAACCTTTTCTCCAGTGGCTATGCTTAAATCCATCCGGATCATGCTTGCCATCGCTGCATATCATGACTACGAAATCTGGCAAATGGATGTTAAGACAGCCTTTCTGAACGGTGATTTAGAAGAGTGCGTGTACATGACTCAGCCAGAGGGATTCGTAGATAGTGGGAGCAGTGGGAAGGTGTGCAAGCTGCTTAAATCCATTTATGGATTAAAGCAAGCATCGCGGAGTTGGAACATCTGCTTTGACGTCGTTATCAAAGAGTTTGATTTCGTCAAAAATGTAGATGAACCTTGTATCTACAAGAAGGTGGTAGAGAGTAAGGTTGTCTTCCTTGTATTGTACGTGGACGACATACTCTTGATAGGAAATGTCATGACCCGAAATACGGAACATGACCAGCACTTAGACTACGAACGTCTCAAGGCGTATGTATGCTAAGTAAGCCGAAACCCAGCAATCCAACCCAAGAGAAGTAGTAGAGAATAGGAGGAACCATATCAAATCAACCTGTATGCAACATAATATACAACGCCTCAAGGCGAGGATCACAACAGAAAAGGAACTCAACCAGCCTGAAACCCAAAGAAATATAACACGCGACTCTAAGGTCGAAAGAATAAACATCACTGGTCTTTATCTCAAATAAGTACAAGTTTTGGTTGATGGAAATTCTAGATACAACTGAAATATAATATACAAGGTATAATGATGGGCAAGATACAATAAACCTACCTACTAGCAAGTCACCCGAAAGGTACAGTGCCCGCAAAGCCGTAATGAAATCCGTACGGCAACACCTGCAAGAAACTGGGGCACAACGGGGGTGAGTTGCCAACTCGTGAGTAGAAAAAGATCTATGAACAGAAGTCGCATGTATGACGCGATCCTAGGTCATACGATCAACATATATAATCCTCAAATATATAACCAGTAATCTCTAACCATGGCTAGTACAAATATCTAACCCAAGTGTAAACCCATGTGTCTGTGCCAGTGCATCAAGTGGTAATATATATCATATGAATGATGTATGAATGCATGAAACAGAATGCATGTACTGAAGAAAACTGCTTTCATAAGTTTGTGAGATATCTGTATTTTAAATGAGGTTTCATGATGAAATCAGCATAAAACAGTGCCTAGCATTGGCACAAAACATAAATCTCAATATCTCGATATCTCTGTATCACAATCTCTGTACCTCAATATCTCAAATCTCAATGTCCCAATCATAATATCCAAGGCGCCGTCAGTCCAGATCGGCCCCTACTATCCATCTCATGACTACGACGGTATCCTCCGGATATCCGACGTGTCGGGTAATATCACCGGTCGGTCGTGCTCTCCTGCCAGGCTCAACGCCATCTCCTGCGATCTTCTTGCCCCGGGGTACCACACCGGGCCCACCATGTACCCGAAACGGTTCCTCCACTCCTCGAATCGGGTCTCGAAATCCATCAGCAAAACTCATGGTGGACGACTCATACATCATGGAAAAACCGCATTTTGATTAAAAAGAGAAAGCAGTTTCTATATATGTTTTTGCGGTTTTCCTCCAAATCCAGAAAATCTCATGAAAACCCGAATCCAAATCATCAATAGCATGTGAAATCATGAATATATGCATGAGAATCCATGAATGCAGCATATAATGAATAACAGTATGCATGAAGTGACAAGTGATAGCTACAATGTCAAGCTAACATATAAAGCAAGCATACTAATGTCATGTCACTACTAGCTAACAAGCTAAATCAAGCAATAATAATTTCTAAGTGTTCGTGACATGGCAATTACCGATGCAGATGTCTGTGAGACATCAATAAGTGTACGTGGTACATACGCATCATCGGTAATGGTGCTGGTGTCCTAGCAACAGATATCAATAATGACATATGAATCATAACAGTAGGCGATGCAGAGCAACAATAATAATATGCGGGAGCTGAGATACTGAACACCATGATCGCTAAACTGCATCTTAGGTCATAAAAGTCACATAGCAACATCACTACATGGCTGAGCTAAAGCTAACAGTAGGTAAGGGAAACCGCCTAACCTCCGAGTCGATACATATAAATATACATATATAGTCGGTGATCCCGCCTCGATCATATCACATTCGATACCATATCTCTATAATTGGTTATTCCCAAGTCAAGTAGGCGGATCAAACATCAAAACTATAGTTCGTACGTGAATCCGTCGTACGGCATCCCCAAATCTAGGTACGGGTCAATATCATATTCGTCATATCATTCATCAAATATTCTCTTTATCAAAAATCACTAATCTGGGTACTGACCTATGTCTAGTACAATGCTAGCATTATCACTATAATGAAAACCTGACTATCGTAGTATAGATCAATATTATCATCATAAATCATCACAAAAAGTATACCTCGCCAAGGCGGCCTATCCCCATATATCCTGTCATATCATATCATGTCATATCCTATCGTGTATCATAATCACATGTTGATCACTTAATATATTTATATCTCCATTCATGTTTATCATCTCCAAAATCCTCTAAATCATCAAACGTATCACAAGTATGAATTTTACCGTATCACTGATATCATAATCTCATATCAACTCTCATCGACTCAATTAAATCCTAAGTATCATCCCCAAATCTGTATGTGAACACATAATTCCAAACCCATATGAACACATCTCGATATAGAATCCCATAACCACATATGAAATAAGAATGCATTCAAGTATGTATATGTGTGTATGTATGTGTAGTGCACCCACTACCCTAAGGTTTCGTAATCTTTCCCAGTCCAGTATACCAATATCCAATTAAACATCAATAATTTCCCGAACAACATATGATATTTATAGGTGTGTATACGCATCCGTATACATCACCTCGGACTGCGGGGGTGCTATACGCCACCCACCCGACTTCTCCCCGTAGATATAAAGCTACTCACCTTGTTATGTGTGCCGGTGCCGATGTCGCCATTTGCATCTCCAACGCTTCGACGCCACATAGGGTACCTACAAGGATATCACACGCTAAAACACATGAAAACCATGTCGGAAACCAAAATGGTGCACGCTACGCCTATAAGTAAAACCTATAGTCTCGCGTGCGAACATAGCCAATATCCGCTGTCGTTGACGTCCAAACGCCACCCGACAGAAACGAATCATTGAATACCAAAATCCATACGAAAACATGTCGTAAATCATACGCCAACTCATGAAAAACAACCCAGATTTTACCCTAACAGGAAACAGTCAAAACTAGACATACAGGGGGTCAAGTTTACATGAAATGGGGCTGTGCACGCAAAACGGGGAGGTTCCACCCTGGTCTGGCTGCAAATTGCGGCCAGGGGGATTAAATCTGCGGCCGGGGTTTGGTGGTTTGGGCTAGGGTTTTGGATGTTGGTTTATGTCTGCCTGCATATCCTACTGCCAAGTCAATTTCATTTTAGGAGGTCCCGGGTTGTAGCAGTTTCCAGAAAGGTCCAAACTCGACAAAATTGTTGAATTACGCCAAGTATAACAAATCTGGTATATGGGTGAAATCTGGGACAATCTTGGGTTAACTGGTCTCACATACCCCTAATAAGGCAACTCTAATGTTCAAAACCACCTCTTGGTCAAGTCTCACTCAAATTTGCCTAAACTAGCACAATGTCACAATTAAAATAGTAACTTTCAGCTATTTAACCAGAACTGAGCAAGAACTGAGTTGGGTCGTGAGATTATACCTCCAGAGTGTCCTAAGGTGTAGGAGAAGGGAAGGATGAAGGAAGGAGGACGGGTGGTTGCTGCTGAAGTGGTGTTGCTGATGCAGCTGTGCTGAAGCTGAAACTGGCTGCTGCTGCTTGCAATCCTTTCTTCCTTTTTGTTGTTGTTTGCAGCAGCTACTGCAGAGCTGGGGTTGTTTTTGGTGATGAGAAGAAGTGTTGTGGTTGTGGTTTGATGGTGGTGTTGTGGGGTGTTGGTTGGAATAAGGTTGTTGCTGCTGTGGCTGATAACAATGTGGCTGAAAATGTGCTGAACTGATGCTGATAACTGGGGCTGATGGGTTGATAAAGGGGGCTGATGTGCTGTTGCAGCAGCAACTGCTATTGTTTTGGAGATACAGCTGCCGCTGTTGGTTAAAGGGAAGTTGTTGTAGCTGATGTGATGAAAATTTGGGCTGAAGTTGTGCTGATGTCTTGGCTGATGTAGCAAGGACTTGGCTGATGTTATTGTTGTGGTGCTGATGTTGAACAATTTGGGGCTGATGTGTTGCTGATGGTGGCTGAACTTTACATCAGCTGCTGTTTTTTTTGTGGCTGAAGGTTTCAGCTATTGGGGCTGAAAAGTGTGGTTTGGGAGTGTGCAGGTCAGCTAGGGGGGGCTGAAAAGCGTTAGGCTGTTGTTGTTATATGAGGGCAGAAATGTGTTAGGGGCTAGTGTAGATCAGCTAGGGGGGATGAATATGCTGAATTGATGCATGTTTTCAGTGAATTTAGGGGCTGATGTTGTGTATCAGCAGCTGATGCGTTGATGGAGGCTGAAGTGAGTGTGTAGGTCAGCTATGGGGTTGAAACATCATGATGGGGGTGTGCAAATCAGCTAGGGGGGCTGAAAAGTGTTAAGGGTAGGCTGATGTTCACATCAGCTGCTGAATTTGTGCTGATGTAGCTGCCGTAGCTGCTGTTCTGGTGGCTGAAAATGCGCTGTTGATGTTGGGTGTGGGACTGATGGTGTTGCAGCTTGTAGCAGCAGCTAGGGTGGCTGATGTGTGGGTGTATATGTCTGATGTAGAGAGGTTGGTATGTGTGTGTTTGAGAGGCAAACCAAAGTTTTGAAATGAGATGCGTTAACTCTCATCATCCCATTCACCATGAACCAAACCAACCCTGATTAACCCACTTAACTTACCCTAAAGGTTTAAACCCACCATGGTTATCTAAACATGGTTCAACCCTAGGCCACCATGAGTCCAAAACATGAACAAGTGTAACAAGTGTAGAAAATGTTATGTGCACATTTTTGCACAAAAGCCAAAAATCCACTTAGCGATTTTTAATCGCGGTTAATACCAAAATAACATATAATCCATCATAAAACTGCAAAATGTCATATTTACACAAAATAGGCTATTTTAGAATTTCCATAATTTTCTCCGGAATTTTCACCCTTTATCGGTATTTAATTATACCGACTATTAAAATATTCATTAAAAATTATTATTAAATTATGAAAATTCCCAAAAATAATATTCTATTTTTTTGAAATGTTAGTCTTCCCCCCTTAAAGAAATTCGGTCCCCGAATTTAAATTTAAACCCCCAAATTCTAAAACATTTCAATAAAATGTCCAAGTCAACGGGGCTCCGAAATCATCAATACATAGAACGCATCGTAGCGCAATACATGCACATGCGTAACGAGCAGATAACTCGAAATCAAAACTCCGTCAAGCCTCCCGCAATCATCGGAGTCAAGGTGAAAACACGAATGCCAAATCCAAAGCAACACCGATATGATAAAAATCGGGATCACACATGTAAATATCTGAAGAGAATGTATGCCAAATTCTTTAAAGTCGATTTGCAATGCTCATGACACTGCACAGTGGCGGATGTCTCTATAAGAAAATAGCCATATACGTATATATCCTTTGTTTAATATGCACGTCCCGCCGTTTTGAAGTTAATTTAGAAGGGTTTTCCTCGTTTTAAACGTTTCGTGTCGTATCAGATACGTATGTAAATAATGAGACTATAGCTCGCCTTTGGAAATCCCTTGAAATCTATCAATGCATGCAAAATATATTCAGGCACTGTCATCTGATCAGTCCTGCTCAGTACGAAAATCAATCGCAATATCATAAAAATGTACTGCTCCATAAGAAATCAATCCCAAAAAGCGCATATGAAAAACCCTGTGCGTCCAGTGCGCACCGAAATCAAATCCATGAATGCGCCAAGCAGGTGCACAAAACGACATCAAGGTGCAACGAATGTGCACACAGCATTAGTCATAGGCAACGTGCGTGCCTGACCGCAAGATCATGTGCATCTGACATGCACGAAAAATCCCGATTTAGTGCATCTGGTGTGCACCAAATCGCATCTCATAACTTGCGCTCAACATGCGCTACAAATCCAAATCCGATGCATCCATCATGCACGAAATCATGAAATCCAAAGTCAAGCGCCGAGCACGCGCAAAATCCAATCAGGTGCATAAAATGCACAAAATAAATATCGAACATCACCCTCGAAATCGAAGTCCAGTGCATCCAAGTGCACAAAGTACATGTCACTGCACTGCAAGCATATATAAACTATACAGAGTGCAGGAACCAAATCGTGTGCGTGCATACGCACAAAATCAACTCGAATGTCTAAACCCCATAAATCACAAACATGTGAAATCAAGGCACGAAAACGATATCAAGTGCAACAACTGTGCAAAAATCATAAATCCTCAATCATCAAAATAACATCATGCGAATAAATCACCCAAAACATCGAATTCAAGTATGGCGGAATAGTCCCGCTCGAGCGCATCCTCCAAGAATCTCGGGCCAACTGTCGCGGTCACTAGTGGGACGTCTCGTTGATGATCATGAACTCTGGCCCGCTGGTGTGCGTAACAATGACCACTCCTGGGTCCAAGTCTTCTCTGTGGATTACCAATCTCTCGATCCATCGGCTCATTGGCTCTGTCAAGTGTGCTAACGGGGAAGATTCCATTCTGGCACTTCTCTGGACATTTCCTGGTCAATTATCGCGACCACTAGTAAAGCAGCATGTCACTGGCGTCGGCCTATGGTTCTCTGAATGCACGTGACACATCTGATCCTGGGTGCAAACATCATAACAGCAGTGTCCTGGAAGGAATCCTGCTCAAGCTCTCTTCCAAGTATCATCCCTGCCAACTGTCCGGAGGTCATCGTCCTTTACCAAATCTGCTTCTTGCTTCGAAACGGCTGCATACTCATCGTGACTCCTTCTGGAAGGTATATCCAGTACAATGCCTCGGCATGCGCATCACATCTCTGATGTAGCGGAGTGGAACGTCATTACATCTAGATCTTGCACGAACCTCTTACTCCACTTTCCTCTAATATTGACTGCTTCGGACTCGTCTCGTCGTGGCTACATGGACTAAGCTCCAACGGCTATCCTCGTGTCTGGAGTCTCCCAAGAAATGCATCTCACCATCTAGTATCCGAATTAAGTCGAGTCATCCGATCGAGTCGTCAAAACCTCATAATCCCCCAAGAGCTCAACATCTTGGGTACAGTATGATAGTATCGAGTATATACCCCAGCATCGGTGGTCCAGCCGTAGAAGGGCAAACCCAAGCCTCACTAATGGCGCCGCAGAACTGCCGCAAACCCTAAGGTTCAAAGGCTTTCATACGGCCATTAAGTCGAGTTAGGGTTTCATTCTTCTAGAGGGACCATAGAATTGCCTGCATGTCTTTCCGAATACTTTAAACTTGGAATAATAGGTTTCTAACATTCGATCGTCTCTGTCGACTCTCAACGTCTCAGCGTGAAGTCGTCTCAGTTGGAATCAATCTATCTGATGACCTCGCGTCGGGGTAGCGAATGATCCACATGTCCTAGTCATTCATCCTTGGTGACTAGCGACCTTCTATTATCTCTTAGCACAACTTGTATTGCAATAGCTCCAACATCTGGGGCGATATCTCGTCATTCGTAGCAAACTGGCTCGCTCGTCTGCACACTGAATCGTGCCTCAATCATCAGGAGTGAGCAATACACCAACGGTCATCAAAATTTGGCTGGCCTCTGTCAGTGGCTCAATCCTCTGGTGCTGATCTGCACGTCCGAGTAATCTCATGCAGCGATCCATCCAACGCTCGTTGCGCGAGAACATAATCAAAAGACACATCTCTGCAATCGTGTGTCGCCAAAATCACGCCCTGGTCAGTCCTCGTTCGTGAAGAGCTCATGATGACCGCAACTCTAGTCGTAGCTCTCTCCCTGCCCGTAATCGTAGCAGCAAAACCAAAACTGGTAACGATGAGGCTAGATCAGGAATGAATATGATACTGAACAAAGAAATGTACATCCTAAGGCTCCTTAAGTGGAGTGGCGTGTCATAAATATGCCGCGGAACATACCAACGGTACGTCACTCTACTTTAGTCACCTATTCCATCAACCAAAGGTCATCCTATACTCCGAAGGTAAAACCTAACGCTTTGATACCAACTTTGTCACGACCCGAAATACGGAACATGACCGGCACTTAGACTACGAACGTCTCAAGGCGTACGTATGCTAAGTAAGCTGAAACCCAGCAATCCAACCCAAGAGAAGTAGTAGAGATTAGGAGGAACCATATCAAATCAACCTGTATGCAACATAATATACAACGCCTCAAGGCGAGGATCACAACAAAAAAGGAACTCAACCAGCCTGAAACCCAAAGAAATATAACACGCGACTCTAAGGTCGAAAGAATAAACATCAATGGTCTTTATCTCAAATAAGTACAAGTTTTGGTTGATGGAAATTCTAGATACCACTGAAATATAATATACAAGGTATAATGATGGGTAAGATACAATAAACCCACCTACTAGCAAGTCACCCGAAAGGTACAGTGCCCGCAAAGCCATAATGAAATCCGGACGGCAACACCTGCAAGAAACCGGGGCACAACGGGGGTGAGTTGCCAACTCGTGAGTAGAAAAAGATCTACGAACAGAAATCGCATGTATGACGCAATCCTAGGTCATACGATCAACATATATAATCCTCAAATATATAACCAGTAATCTCTAACCATGGCTAGTACAAATATCTAACCCAAATGTAAACCCATGTGTCTGTGCCAGTGCATCAAGTGGAAATATATATCATATGAATGATGTATGAATGGATGAAACAGAATGCATGTACTGAAGAAAACTGCTTTCATAACTTTGTAAGATCTCTGTATTTTAAATAAGGTATCATGATGAAATCAGCATAAAACAGTGCCTAGCATCGGCATAAAACATAAATCTCAATATCTCGATATCTCTGTTCACAATCTCTGCACCTCAATATCTCAAATCTCAATGTCGCAATCATAATATCCAGGGCGCCGTCAGTCCAGATCGGCCCCTACTATCCATCTCATGACTACGACGGTATTCTTCGGATATCCGACGTGTCGGGTAATATCACCGGTCGGTCGTGCTCCCCTGCCAGGCTCAACGCCATCTCCTGCGATCTTCTTGCCCCGGGGAACCGCACCGGGCCCACCATGTACCCGAAACGGTTCCTCCACTCCTCGAATCGGGTCTCGAAATCCATCAGCAAAACTCATGGTGGACGACTCATACATCATGGAAAAACCACATTTTGATTAAAAAGAGAAAGCAGTTTATATGTATGTTTTTGCGGTTTTCCTCCAAATCCAGAAAATCTCATGGAAACCCGAATCCAAATCATCAATAGCATGTGAAATCATGAATATATGCATGAGAATCCATGAATGCAGCATATAATGAATAACAGTATGCATGAAGTGACAAGTGATAGCTACAATGTCAAGCTAACATATAAAGCAAGCATACTAATATCATGTCACTACTAGCTAACAAGCTAAATCAAGCTATAATAATTTCTAAGTGTTCGTGACATGGCAATTACCGATGCAGATGTGTGTGCGACAGCAATAAGTGTACGTGGTACATACGCATCATCGGTAATGGTGCTGGTGTCCTAGCAGCAGATATCAATAATGACATATGAATCATAACAGTAGGCGATGCAGAGCAACAATAATAATATGCGGGAGCTGAGATACTGAACACCATGATCGCTAAACTGCATCTAAGGTCATAAAAGTCACATAGCAACACCTCAACAAGGCTGAGCTAAAGCTAACAGTAGGTAAGGGAAACCGCCTAACCTCTGAGTCGATACATATAAATATACATATATAGTCGGTGATCCCGCCTCGATCATATCACATCCGATACCATATCTCTATAATTAGTTATTCCCAAGTCAAGTAAGCGGATCAAACATCAAAAATATAGTTCGTACGTGAATCCGTCGTACGGCATCCTCAAATCTGGGTACGGGTCAATATCACATTCGTCATATCATTCATCAAATATTCTCTTTATCAAAAATCACTAATCTGGGTACTGACCTATGTCTAGTACAATGCTAGCATTATCACTATAATGAAAACCTGACTACTGATCGATAGTCTTAGTATAGATCAATATTATCATCATAAATCATCACAAAAAGTATACCTCGCCAAGGCGGCCTATCCCCATATATCCTGTCATATCATATCATGTCATATCCTATTGTGTATCACAATCACATGTTCATCACTTAATATATTTATATCTCCATTCCTGTTTATCATCCCCAAAATCCTCTAAATCATCAAACGTATCACAAGTATGAATTTTACCGTATCTCTGATATCATAATCTCATATCAACTCTCATCGACTCAATTAAATCCCAAGTATCATCCCCAAATCTGTATGTGAACACATAATCCCAAACCCATATGAACACATCTCGATATAGAATCCCACAACCATATATGAAATAAGAATGCATTCAAGTATGTATATGTGTGTATGTATGTGTAGTGCACCCACTACCCTAAGGTTTTGTAATCTTTCCCAGTCCAGTATACCAATATCCAATTAAACATCATAATTTCCCGAACAACATATAATATTTATAGGTGTGTATACGCATTCGTATACATCACCTCGGACTGCGGGGGTGCTATACGCCATCCTCCCGACTTCTTCCCGTGGATATAAATCTATTCACCTTGTTATGTGTGCCGGTGCCGATGTCTCCATTTCTATCTCCAACGCTTCGACGCCACATGGGGTACCTACAAGGATATCACACGCTAAAACATATGAAAACCATATCGGAAACCAAAATGGTGCACGCTACGCCTATAAGTAAAACCCTATAGTCTCGTATGCGAACACAGCCAATATCCGCTGTCGATGACGTCCAAACGCCACCCGATAGAAACGAATCATCGAATACTAAAACCCATACGAAAACATGTCGTAAATCATACGCCAACTCATGAAAAACAAACCAGATTTTACCCTAACAGGAAACAGTCAAAACTAGACATACAGGGGTCAAGTTTACATGAAATGGGGCTGTGCACGCAAAACAAGGAGGTTCCACCCTGGTCTGGCTGCAAATTGCGGCCAGGGGGATTAAATCTGCGGCCGGGGTTTGGTGGTTTGGGCTAGGGTTTTGGATGTTGGTTTATATCTTCCTGCATATCCTACTGCCAAGTCAATTTCATTTTAGGAGGTCCCGGGATGTAGCAGTTTCCAGAAAGGTCCAAAGTCGACAAAATTGCTAAATTACGCCAAGTATAACAAATCTGGTATATGGGTGAAATCTGGGACAATCTTGGGTTAACTGGTCTCACATACCCCTAATAAGGCAACTCTAACGTTCAAAACCACCTCTTGGTCAAGTCTCACTCAAATTTGCCTAAACTAGCACAATGTCACAATTAAAACAGTAACTTTCAGCTATTTAACCAGAACTGAGCAAGAACTGAGTTGGGTCGTGAGATTATACCTCCAGAGTGTCCTAGGGTGTAGGAGAACGGAAGGATGAAGGAAAGAGGAGGGGTGGCTGCTGCTGAAGTGGTGTTGCTGATGCAGCTGTGCTGAAGCTGAAACTGGCTGCTGCTGCTACTTGCAATCCTTTCTTCCTTTTTGTTGCTGTTTGCAGCAGCTACTGCAGAGCTGGGGTTGTTTTTGGTGATGAGAAGAAGTGTTGTGGTTGTGGTTTGATGGTGGTGTTGTGGGGTGTTGGTTGGAATAAGGTTGTTGCTGCTGTGGCTGATCACAATGTGGCTGAAAATGTGTTGAACTGATGCTGATAACTGGGGCTGATAGGTTGATAAAGGGGGCTGATGTGCTGTTGCAGCAGCAACTGCTATTGTTTTGGAGATACAGCTGCTGCCGTTGGTTAAAGGGAAGTTGTTGTAGCTGATGTGATGAAAATTTCGGCTGAGGTTGTGCTGATGTCTTGGCTGATGTAGCAAGGACTTGGCTGATGTTATTGGTGTGGTGCTGATGTTGAACAATTTGGGGCTGATGTGTTGCTGATGGTGGCTGAACTTTACATCAGCTGCTGTTTTTTTTTGTGGCTGAAGGTTTCAGCTATTGGGGCTGAAAAGTGTGGTTTGGGACTGTGCAGGTCAGCTATGGGGGGGGGCTGAAAAGTGTTAAGCTGTTGTTGTTATATGAGGGCTGAAATGTGTTAGGGGCTGGTGTAGATTAGCTAGGGGGGGCTGAATGTGCTGAATTGATGCATGTTTTCAGTGAATTTAAGGGCTGATGTTGTGTATCAGCAGTTGATGCGTTGATGGAGGCTGAAGTGAGTGTGTAGGTCAGCTATGGGGGCTGAAACATCATGATGGGGGTGTGCAAATCAGCTAGGGGGGCTGAAAAGTGTTAAGGGTAGGCTGATGTTCACATTAGCTGCTGAATTTATGCTGATGTAGCTGCCGTAGCTGCTGTTCTGATGGCTGAAAATGCGCTGTTGATGTTGGGTGTGGGACTGATGGTGTTGTAGCTTGTAGCAGCAGCTAGGGTGGCTGATGTGTGGGTGTATATGTCTGATGTAGAGAGGTTGGTATGTGTGTGTTTGAGAGGCAAACCAAAGTTTTGAAATGAGATGAGTTAACTCTCATCATCCCATTCACCATGAACCAAACCAACCCTGATTAACCCACTTAACTTAGCCTAAAGGTTTAAACCCACCATGGTCATCTAAACATGGTTCAACCCTAGGCCACCATGAGTCCAAAACATGAACAAGTGTAACAAGTGTAGAAAATGTTATGTGCACATTTTTGCACAAAAGCCAAAAATCCACTTAGCGATTTTTAATCTCGGTTAATACCAAAATAACATATAATCCATCATAAAACTGCAAAATGGTATATTTCCACAAAATAGGCTATTTTAGAATTTCCATATTTTTCTCCGGAATTTTCACCATTTATCGGTATTTAATTGTACCGACTATTAAAATATTCATTAAAAATTATTATTAAATTATGAAAATTCCCAAAAATAATATTCTATTTTTTTGAAATGTTACAGGAAATGATATTCCTATGCTGTAATCGGTCAAGCTCTTCTTATCACAAAGATTCTCAATGAAAGATCTTGGTGATGCCTCCTGCATATTTGGAATTATGATCTATAGAGATAGATATAAACGGATATTGGGATTGTCCCAATCCAGGTACATTGACACCATACTAAAGTGGTTTAGTATGGAAGAGTCCAAACGTAGATTTTTACCCATGATCTCAGGGCTCACTCTCTCCAAAGAGATGTCTCCTAAGACTGATTTGGAGAGAGCTCGCATGCAAGGGATACCCTATGCTTCGGCTGTAGGCTCTATCATGTACGCGATGCTATGTACCAGACCCGATGTAGCATACTCACTAAGTGTTTTGAGTAGGTATCAAGCTGATCCTGAAGAGAGTCACTGGACAGCTGTGAAGAGCATTCTCAAATACTTGCGAAGGTGTAACATTTTCAAAAATATAAAATATTAATTTTGGGAATTTTTATTATTTAATATTATTTTATTGATTATTTTAATATTAAATGCAAATAAATAGGAAAAATGTTAGAAAAATTATGAAAAATTATGAAAAATTATGGAAAATTCTAAAATAGGGTAAATTTGTGAATTATGACATTTTTAAGTTTTTGTGATTAGTTTGACACTAATTTAGTGCTAATCGCGATTAAAATCGCTAATCGGGTTTTTTGGCAATTTTGTGCAAAACATGCACATATCATATTTTCTACACTTGTGCATTTTTCTTGCCATGATTTATCATTTGGGTTTACTATTGAGGTGAGAAGGTTTGGTTTAGGGATTAAAAGAAAAGGGAAAAAGAAAAGAAAATGAGAATGAGGGTTGGTGAGAGAGAGGCATGAGGCACCCTTGATCTTTTGACTTAGCCATTCCCTTGTTCTTCTCTCATTCCTTCCTCCTCATCCTTGCGTTGCTGCTGCTGCCCTTCCTCATCATTCTCCCCCTCTTCAAACCCTCTCACTTCATCTCAAAAACTATCTCAAAACCTCACACTCATTTCATTAAAAAGATGCACAAGCTCGAGATCTACGCAATGGACCAAGAAAGCATGGATTTTGGCCACTAGGGGCAACTCAAGAAAATTCTTGAGTTGCTAATGGAGGTAATTACTGAACCCTTAGCTCAATTATAGCCTTTCCTATAACCCCATGTTAAGATTATATCGATATTGTGTGATATTATGGACTTGATGAAAACCTAGTTAGGGTTTGAGGGAAACTTGAGTTGTAATGTGAAATTGAGCTCAGTAGAGGACTTGTAAACACCCTAGTGCATGAATTGGAACCCAAAACCTGAAGTTAGAACCAGAAATACGGATTTTAGAAACCGATATCGGGGAAATTGTGTAATCTGTGCAGGTTAACTTGAATCTGCTATCACCCCGAGGACCCTAAAATAATATTGAGTGGAAATTGAGACGTGCAGGCACCATAGAACCAACACCCCAAACCCTAGCTCCCCACTCCATTTCCCGGCCGCCAAAACCTCCTTTCTGGCCGTAATTTGCGGCCAGACCAGTGAGGAATCGCCTCGTTTTCTGTGCACAGCCCCAGTTCCTCTAGTGTTGGCCCAGGGTACTTCTAGTTTTGACAGATTCTATCTAGGGTGAAATCTGGGACATATATCCTAAGTTGTTATTTTGGATTCGTGTTTCCGTATTCCGTATTTTCATTTCTGAAATGGTGGTTTGTGTTTTGCCACGACTATTTGGCGTTTATACGACGATATAGAGGATTTATATGTGGTTTTGAAGGCGTGCCATAGGTTCTCACCTATAGGCCCCCTTATCGTATCGTTTTGGATTTCATGCGCCGTTTTAGCTTGGATTTGGTTTTAATGCGCATATGCGATATTTGATGTGTAGGTACCCATGAAGACTTCGGGACGACAAGCAATTGCGTGGTGATGTCCGCAAATGATGTTTCAGGTGAGTAGATTATATCTACAGGGGGAAGTCGGGTGGATGGCGTATAGCACCCCCGCAGTCCGTAGTTAGGATATATATATTGTAGATGTGTGATAGTTTAGTGTGTTGTAGCTTTGTGTTAGAAGTATTAAGGGTAGTTAGGGTTAGAAGTGATTAGTGTAGTTCCTAGTTGCGAGCCCTAGGATAGAATTGCACCTACACGCCTACACTTGTATATCTCTTATACCTACCCTTGATGGATGATGTTTGATGACGTTGGTAATAAGTCGATGATGTTGGCTTGATGGCGTGAGATCGGTGATTGGATACGATTCATTGTGGGATATGACTTGTGATCTCTTGCGGGCTTGGGATATGTGTTTACCCCGCATATATACTTCACTGATGGTATCGTTTGGTGCTAGACATAGAGTAGTACCCCAGGCTATGTGATCTGATGATAGTGATACCTGTTATGTGATGAGATAGTGAGATGTTGACCCGTACCCAGCTATTGGGATGCCGTACGATGATTACCGTACGAGCCGATATTGATGATAGATCCGCACTCATAACTCGAGGATATCTTATGATATGACATTGAGGCGAGATCACCGACTATATACCTTTATATATGTATCGACTTAGATTTAGGCGGTTTCCATACCCCTCCAGACTTGCATGATACTTAGATCAGTAGTTGCATAGTAGATGTTAGATTAGACCAGAGTCATACCTATTTCAAAACTAACGAATCGGGAATATTGCAAGATAGGAAAAAGGGGATTCTACGGATATTTTCAAATGTGTATAGTCTATTTTCTAAACACCGTAGCCCTTGTTTTACCAAAGACCCCGATTCGTCTTATTTCAAAAGGCAAGGTTGCATGATATAGCTTTCGAGTTAGATTCTTCACTATTGCGTTGATTATTCGATTGCACCTGTTCATACCATTTGCATGGCATTACTTGTGCTTATTGTTATATTGCCATCATGCTGTTAGGACACCAGCACCATTATCGATGATGCGTATGTTCCACGTACACTGATTGCCGGCTCACACACTTCATCATCGATAATTGCTATGCCACTACACTGTAGTACTGCTGCATTCATGGTATGATTCCCGCTTAGCATATTGTACACATAGACCTGTACACAAATATATACGATTTTGACTTGATATTCATACCTGATACATATGTCACACCTGATCATTATATTATAGCTCATTTATATGTGACATGACTTGATACTCACATTTGATGCTTACATCATACCTGATACATATGTCACACCTGATCATTATATTATAGCTCATTTATATGTGACATGACTTGATACTCACATTTGATGCTTACATCATACCTGATACATATGTCACACCTGATCATTATATTATAGCTCATTTATATGTGACATGACTTGATACTCACATTTGATGCTTACATCATACCTGATACATATATCACACCTGATCATTATATTATAGCTCATTTATATGTGACATGACTTGATACTCACTTTTGATGCTTATGTCACACCTGATCATTATATTGTAGTTCATCTATATGTGACTTGACATGATATTTATGTTTGACGCACATATCATATCAGATTAGTGACTTACATTTTGGTTTGGATTATATGTGATTTCTGGATTTGGGAACCGTGGCTATTTCAAATATGTAATCGTTTAAAAATCCGGTTCCCTTGATATGATATTTCGGTGCGTCCACCATGTGTTTTCTCGGTGCTAGAGTGATATATAAGAACCCGAATCGAGGAGGTGGTTGAGGCCGATTATGGGTACATGGTGGACCCGGTATGGTACCCCGGGGCGAGAACGGTTTCGCTGTGTGATAGACGGTGAGCCCGGCAGAGGGACTACTACCTACCGGTGATTGTATTTGAGCTCGGCGGATATCTGGAGGATTCCGACCGGAGCCCAGAGATGGATATGGGCTGACCCGTACTGCCGGGGCCGAGGGCCGATACCGCAGACGGAGCCCAGAGATGGACATGGGTTGACTCGTACTGCCGGGGCCGAGGGCCGATACCGCAGACGGAGCCCCATATGGATGAGGATTTACGTGTCGATGCTTGGCACGGGTTTCATGATGCTTTACCATGATGTTGTTTATATCCTCATATTGCATACATGATGCTTATTGTCATTGGGTGACGGGTGGACGGGTTCCACGTATATACAGACATGGATCATATACGGACATAGATCATATACAGACATAGATCATATACAGATATGGATCATATACAGACATGGATCGTATAAAGACTGGATTTACACTTATCATACTTCATTTGTATATATAACAGGGTATGAGGGCGCTGTTATATATACCCTTACACCAATATTAGTGGTATGGGACGCTAATATATGTGTATTGATATCATTGATACTGCATCATATTTAATTCTTGCAGACATACCTTATACTGATGACATGTTATTACCTGAGTACTTGGCACCACATACATATTTAGATGTTACCTTGCCACCTTATCACACTCAGATGTACTCTTGTGGATTATATTACTGATTGTTGACTTAGGTTTATGTCTTGCATTTCGGTTTCTGCTTGTAGATGTTTCTATTCACGAGTTGGCAACTCTCCCCCGTTGTGCCACAGTTCTTGCAGGTTTTGCCGTACAGGTTCTATTGCGGCATTTCTGGCACACTACCTTCTTGCGGGTGATTTGCTTTGGTAGGTGGATTCTTTCGTATCAAGAATCACCATTGTATTTATTTATTTCATTGTATCTAGAAATTGTCCATCAACCAAATCTTGTATATTCTTTCAGACTTAGAGACAGTGTTGTATTATTCGACCTAGAGTCGCGCTTAGTAGTATTGTGGTTTTACTGTTGCTTTTGAGCTTTCTTTTGGATTTGATCCTCGCCACTTGGCGTTGTATATTATCATATCTTTGTGTGGTTGTGACCGTCGATTGACGAAGAGCTAGCTCCCGCTTGGGGATGCCTTTATCATTGCCTATTTATATTGTTATCCTTGTTGTACCCCATTCGGGGCCAGTTTTACAAAAGAAACTCTGCCGAAATTTTTAGAAAAGACTTTATTGTTTTCAAAACGTACCTTCGGCTTAGTTATTTAAAAACCTTGATTTCAAACCTGTATTCTTCACTTCTTTAAACCAGTTTTCTTTACTTATTCTGAAAATGGTTTTAGATTTCTGGGCTTTTGGCTTACTTGGATCAGATGGAGTCCTATAGGCTTCATATGGTTCAAGGGCCAGTCACGTGCTCTTTCAGGTCGTGACAAAGTTGGTATCAAAGCGCTAGGTTGACCTTGGTTCGAGTCTAAGTTTGACTATGTGGAGCCTAGGGAGTTATTTATATACGGAACTTAGGCTTGACCTTACGGAACTTAGACTTGGTCGAGGGGGTATTCGACCCGAACTTTCGTCGTACTAGGATGACCCTTGGTTGATGGATTAGGTGACTAAAGTAGAGTGACGTACCGTTGGTATGTTCCGCGGCATACTTACGACACGCCACTCCGCTTAAGGAACCTTAGGATGTGCATGTTTTTCGAGATCAGTGATTCTCTTCATATCCTGGATTATACATCCATTTGAGATTCCCGCTTCTACTAGTTTCATGATCATACCTCCATTGATGCTGTTCCTTCCTATGATCATGTATCCACTTTGGATCTGTTGTTTCCTTTCTTGCCATTGATGTGCTCTCTTTGATACTCGATTAAGATTCCTGTCACCATGTTTGAGCGCAGTTTGGGCTGCTGCTAGGGTTACGGCCGGTGTGAGCTCGTTTGGTACGAGGGCCGACCATTGTGTTTTCTGGTGACATGGGAACGTCTCGAGTTAGTGTTGGTGATTGTGACCTCTAGTGGAGGAGAGTGCTTGGTCTTGCACCGGATGATCGGGCCATTGTTAGAGCTGCCAGTTGAGAGATGACTGTTGATGTACAGCATACCTCAGAGATGTGATGTCGCCTATCGTGCAGACCGATGGACCAGCTGTTGCTGAGATTGACAGGATGTTGCTTTCGGAGCTTACGAGCTGAGATTGCCGGAGCTTTCAGGCAGATATGAGACAGATGATAGCTAGTCTACCCGATTTGAGAGACGAAGGTGATTCGTCCGATTTTGCGCCAGAGCGGGCCCAGTTGAGTTGAAGATTTCCAGTGTGGAGAGTCTTACTCAGATCTAAAGCAGACCGACTCAGAGATGACCGCTTATGTATCGCCTTTCCTGGAGGATTGAGGCGTTGTTCGGCGTACAGGCGTATTAGCCATTTGCTGCTGCAAATGACGAGATATCGCCCAGATGGTTGGAGCTACTGCAGCATGAGCATGTTCTTAGAGAGATGATAGCGAGTCGCTAGTCACCGAGGATGAATGACTAGGACGTGTGGTGAGTTCGCTACCCCGACGCGAGGTCATCAGGCGGATTGATTTCCAGCTAGAGACGACTTCACGCAGGTTCGTGAGAGTCGATAGAGACGATCGAAGGTCAGGGGCCTACTTTCCAAGTTTAAAGTATACGGAAAGACATGCAGGTGATTCTATGGACCCTCTAGAAGAATGAAACCCTAACTCGACTTAATGACCGTGTGACAGCCTTTGAACCTTAGGGTTTACGGCGGTTCCGCGGCGCCATTAGTGAGGCTTGGGTTTGCCCTTCTACGGCTGGACCACCGACGCTGTGGCATGTACTCGATACTATTAAACTGTACCCGAGATGTGAGCTCTTGGGGGATTATGAGGATCTGACGGGTCGATCGGATGGTTCGACATCTTTCGGATATCGTGATGGGACACTGCTTGGGAGACTCCAGATGCGAGCATAGCCGTTGGAGCACAGTACATGAAGCCAGGATGAGACGAGTCCGAATCAGTCGACATTGACGTAGAGCAAAGAAAAGAGTTCGCAAGATATTTCGACGAGATGGCGTCCCACTCCGCTGACATCAGAGATGTGATACGCACCCCGAGGCGTGGTATGTGGATAGATCTTCCAGAAAGAAGCGCGATAAGTATGTAGCCGTTCCGGAATAAGCTTTAGCTTCAGCATTGGATGACGACTTCCGGGCATTTCGGCAGGAATGAGATTTGAGAAAGGGACCTCGACAGGACATTTCTGGAGTACGATACGAGAAGACCTAGACCAGGAGTGGTCGTATTACGCACACCCAGCAGGACAGAGTTCGGCATTATCGACGAGGTAGTTGACCAGGATCGAATAAAGGGACTTACCCAGATGCGTTGCGAATTGATCAAGGGCGGACGAGTGACGAGTATTCCTCCGATGGTTGGGACGTGTTCCCGAGAATCTGTTCGGCCTGACATCTTCTACAAAATGGTGAAGCTACAGAGTACGCGATTTCGAGTCCGTGTGAGAGACTTCAGATTGACCGTGGCCGAGAACAGTGCAGTGCATCGTAGCTTAGCATGACGCCATAGTGGACGACGATAGAGACAGTTGGAACAAGAGGTTCGTGTGAGACACTGATGAGCTGTCATTGCTTCCCGTCGAGACTAGAGACCTGATTTGATTACAGAGACGTTGGGATGTGACCAGTTTCTGAGAAGATATTGTTCTGAGGACACAGGTGTCTTTTGAGCGAGAAGAGGTTGTGCAGGAGGGCCAGCCTCCGTACAGATCGGCATAGGCATGATTGGAAGAGACCTTGAGCAGGATTCCTTCCAGGACATTGCTGCAACGATGTTTGCACCCAGGATCAGATGTGTGACGTGCTTCCAGAGAGCCAGAGGCCGACGCCAGTGATTTGCTGCCTTACGAGTGGTCGTGAGGATTGACCGAGAGGTGACCAGAGGAGTGCCAGAACGGGATCGTCCCCGTTAGCACATCTGACAGGGCCGATGAGCCGATTGACTGCAAGATAAGAAATCCGCAAGGAAGATAAGGACCCAGAGTCAGAGGACGCCAAACCGTGAGCAAGAAGCAAGTAGATATCCTGCGCTGCTAGCAGTGGATTGCACCGACTCCTTCTCGACCTTGAAGGAGGAACTACCGACGACGGTATTTATGATTTGTGATTTTGTGATTCGATTATCACGTATCCGTCATTTTGGATTTCGGTATTTTGGGCGTTCTGTTTGCATGATTTAGTTTTGATGACTGAGTTTCATGATATTGGTTTCATGCACCCACTGGATATTTATATATTTTGCGCTGAGTTATTACATTTGAGATATTGATTGAGATTTCATGCCTATCGTATTCAGTGATTTGATTTGCACTTCCAGCGGGGTTTTCATGCATCTTTAGTGTTTTGATATATGATTTTGGTGCACACCAGATGCACTAAATCGGAATTCTTCGTGCATTTCATATGCACCTGCTTTTTCTGTCAGGCACACACGTTGCCTACGACAGATGTTTCGTGCACACCCGTTGCACTTAGATGTTGTTTTCTATACCTGTTTGACACATATATGGATTTTGATTCCTTGCGCACCAGACGCACAGGATATTCTTATATATGCATTTTGGGGATTGATTCTAGTAGAGTAGTACTTTTTTTTTGATATTCTCTATGTGTTGATGTTTTCGGAACCCCGACAAATGGATTATTACTGAAATTGTTTTAGTAGTGGGGGTTTAAATTTAAATTCGGGGACCGAATTTCTTTAAGAAGGGTAGATTGTAACATTTTCAAAAATATAAAATATTAATTTTGGGAATTTTTATTATTTAATATTATTTTATTGATTATTTTAATATTAAATGCAAATAAATAGGAAAAATGTTAGAAAAATTATGAAAAATTATGGAAAATTCTAAAATAGGGTAAATTAGTGAATTATGACATTTTTAAGTTTTTGTGATTAGTTTGACACTAATTTAGTGCTAATCGCGATTAAAATCGCTAATCGGGTTTTTTGGCAATTTTGTGCAAAACATGCACATATCACATTTTCTACACTTGTGTATTTTTCTTGCCATGATTTATCATTTGGGTTTGCTATTGAGGTGAGAAGGTTTGGTTTAGGGATTAAAAGAAAAGGGAAAAAGAAAAGAAAATGAGAATGAAGGTAGGTGAGAGAGAGGCATGGGGCACCCTTGATCTTTTGACTTAGCCATTCCCTTGTTCTTCTCTCATTCCTTCCTCCTCATCCTTGTGTTGCTGCTGCTGCCCTTCCTCATCATTCTCCCCCTCTTCAAACCCTCTCACTTCATCTCAAAAACTATCTCAAAACCTCACACTCATTTCATTAAAAAGATGCACAAGCTCGAGATCTACGCAATGGACCAAGAAAGCATGGATTTTGGCCACTAGGGGCAACTCAAGAAAATTCTTGAGTTGCTAATGGAGGTAATTACTGAACCCTTAGCTCAATTATAGCCTTTCCTATAACCCCATGTTAAGATTATATCGATATTGTGTGATATTATGGACTTGATGAAAACCTAGTTAGGGTTTGAGGGAAACTTGAGTTGTAATGTGAAATTGAGCTCAGTAGAGGACTTGTAAACACCCTAGTGCATGAATTGGAACCCAAAACCTGAAGTTAGAACCAGAAATACGGATTTTAGAAACCGATATCGGGGAAATTGTGTAATCTGTGCAGGTTAACTTGAATCTGCTATCACCCCGAGGACCCTAAAATAATATTGAGTGGAAATTGAGACGTGCAGGCACCATAGAACCAACACCCCAAACCCTAGCTCCCCACTCCATTTCCCGGCCGCCAAAACCTCCTTTCTGGCCGCAATTTGCGGCCAGACCAGTGAGGAATCGCCTCGTTTTCTGTGCACAGCCCCAGTTCCTCTAGTGTTGGCCCAGGGTACTTCTAGTTTTGACAGATTCTATCTAGGGTGAAATCTGGGACATATATCCTAAGTTGTTATTTTGGATTCGTGTTTCCGTATTCCGTATTTTCATTTCTGAAATGGTGGTTTGTGTTTTGCCTCGACTATTTGGCGTTTATACGACGATATAGAGGATTTATATGTGGTTTTGAAGGCGTGCCATAGGTTCTCACCTATAGGCCCCCTTATCGTATCGTTTTGGATTTCATGCGCCGTTTTAGCTTGGATTTGGTTTTAATGCGCATATGCGATATTTGATGTGTAGGTACCCATGAAGACTTCGGGACGACAAGCAATTGCGTGGTGATGTCCGCAAATGATGTTTCAGGTGAGTAGATTATATCTACAGGGGGAAGTCGGGTGGATGGCGTATAGCACCCCCGCAGTCCGTAGTTAGTATATTTATATTGTAGATGTGTGATAGTTTAGTGTGTTGTAGCTTTGTGTTAGAAGTATTAAGGGTAGTTAGGGTTAGAAGTGATTAGTGTAGATCCAAGTTGCGAGCCCTAGGATAGAATTGCACCTACACGCCTACACTTGTATATCTCTTATACCTACCCTTGATGGATGATGTTTGATGACGTTGGTAATGAGTCGATGATGTGGGCTTGATGGCGTGAGATCGGTGATTGGATACGATTCATTGTGGGATATGACTTGTGATCTCTTGCGGGCTTGGGATATGTGTTTACCCCGCATATATACTTCACTGATGGTATCGTTTGGTTCTAGACATAGAGTAGTACCCCAGGCTATGTGATCTGATGATAGTGATACCTGTTATGTGATGAGATAGTGAGATGTTGACCCGTACCCAGCTATTGGGATGCCGTACGATGATTACCGTACGAGCCGATATTGATGATAGATCCGCACTCATAACTCGAGGATATCTTATGATATGACATTGAGGCGAGATCACCGACTATATACCTTTATATATGTATCGACTCAGATTTAGGCGGTTTCCATACCCCTCCAGACTTGCATGATACTTAGATCAGTAGTTGCATAGTAGATGTTAGATTAGACCAGAGTCATACCTATTTCAAAACTAACGAATCGGGAATATTGCAAGATAGGAAAAAGGGGATTCTACGGATATTTTCAAACGTGTATAGTCTATTTTCTAAACACCGTAGCCCTTGTTTTACCAAAGACCCCGATTCGTCTTATTTCAAAAGGCAAGGTTGCATGATATAGCTTTCGAGTTAGATTCTTCACTATTGCGTTGATTATTCGATTGCACCTGTTCATACCATTTGCATGGCATTACTTGTGCTTATTGTTATATTGCCATCATGCTGTTAGGACACCAGCACCATTATCGATGATGCGTATGTTCCACGTACACTGATTGCCGGCTCACACACTTCATCATCGATAATTGCTATGCCACTACACTGTAGTACTGCTGCATTCATGGTATGATTCCCGCATAGCATATTGTACACATAGACCTGTACACAAATATATACGATTTTGACTTGATATTCATACCTGATACATATGTCACACCTGATCATTATATTATAGCTCATTTATATGTGACATGACTTGATACTCACATTTGATGCTTACATCATACCTGATACATATGTTACACCTGATCATTATATTATAACTCATTTATATGTGACATGACTTGATACTCACATTTGATGCTTACATCATACCTGATACATATGTCACACCTGATCATTATATTATAGCTCATTTATATGTGACATGACTTGATACTCAGATTTGATGCTTACATCATACCTGATACATATGTCACACCTGATCATTATATTATAGCTCATTTATATGTGACATGACTTGATACTCACTTTTGATGCTTATGTCACACCTGATCATTATATTGTAGTTCATCTATATGTGACTTGACATGATATTTATGTTTGACGCACATATCATATCAGATTAGTGACTTACATTTTGGTTTGGATTATATGTGATTTCTGGATTTGGGAACCGTGGCTATTTCAAATATGTAATCGTTTAAAAACCCGGTTCCCTTGATATGATATTTCGGTGCGTCCACCATGTGTTTTCTCGGTGCTAGAGTGATATATAAGAACCCGAATCGAGGAGGCGGTTGAGGCCGATTATGGGTACATGGTGGACCCGGTATGGTACCCCGGGGCGAGAACGGTTTCGCTGTGTGATAGACGGTGAGCCCGGCAGAGGGACTACTACCTACCGGTGATTGTATTTGAGCTCGGCGGATATCTGGAGGATTCCGACCGGAGCCCATAGATGGATATGGGCTGACCCGTACTGCCGGGGCCGAGGGCCGATACCGGAGACGGAGCCCAGAGATGGACATGGGTTGACTCGTACTGCCGGGGCTGAGGGCCGATACCGCAGACGGAGCCCCATATGGATGAGGATTTACGTGTCGATGCTTGGCACGGGTTTCATGATGCTTTACCATGATGTTGTTTATATCCTCATATTGCATACATGATGCTTATTATCATTGGGTGACGGGTGGACGGGTTCCACGTATATACAGACATGGATCATATACGGACATAGATCATATACAGACATAGATCATATACAGATATGGATATATACAGACATGGATCGTATACAGACTGGATTTACACTTATCATACTTCATTTGTATATATAACAGGGTATGAGGGCGCTGTTATATATACCCTTACACCAATATTAGTGGTATGGGACGCTAATATATGTGTATTGATATCATTGATACTGCATCATATTTACTTCTTGCAGACATACCTTATACTGATGACATGTTATTACCTGAGTACTTGGCACCACATACATATTTAGATGTTACCTTTCCACCTTATCACACTCAGATGTACTCTTGTGGATTATATTACTGATTGTTGACTTAGGTTTATGTCTTGCATTTCGGTTTCTGCTTGTAGATGTTTCTATTCACGAGTTGGCAACTCACCCCCGTTGTGCCACAGTTCTTGCAGGTTTTGCCGTACAGGTTCTATTGCGGCATTTCTGGCACACTACCTTCTTGCGGGTGATTTGCTTTGGTAGGTGGATTCTTTCGTATCAAGAATCACCATTGTATTTATTTATTTCATTGTATCTAGAAATTTTCCATCAACCAAATCTTGTATATTCTTTCAGACTTAGAGACAGTGTTGTATTATTCGACCTAGAGTCGCGCTTAGTAGTATTGTGGTTTTACTGTTGCTTTTGAGCTTTCTTTTGGATTTGATCCTCGCCACTTGGCGTTGTATATTATCATATCTTTGTGTGGTTGTGACCGTCGATTGACGAAGAGCTAGCTCCCGCTTGGGGATGCCTTTATCATTGCCTATTTATATTGTTATCCTTGTTGTACCCCATTCGGGGCCAGTTTTACAAAAGAAACTCTGCCGAAATTTTTAGAAAAGACTTTATTGTTTTCAAAACGTACCTTCGGCTTAGTTATTTAAAAACCTTGATTTCAAACCTGTATTCTTCACTTCTTTAAACCAGTTTTCTTTACTTATTCTTAAAATGGTTTTAGATTTCTGGGCTTTTGGCTTACTTGGATCAGATGGAGTCCTATAGGCTTCATATGGTTCAAGGGCCAGTCACGTGCTCTTTCGGGTCGTGACAGAAGGACTAAAGAGATGCTCTTGGTGTATGGTAACGGAGAACTCCAAGTGGAGTCCTTTACCGATTCGAGCTTCCAGAGTGATAAGGATGACTCTAAGTCGCAGTCGGGATTTGTCTTTACCCTTTAAGGAGGGGCGGTTAGATGGAAAAGTTCCAAGCAGGAAACCGTAGCAGACTCGACGATGGAGGCTGAATACATCGCTGCCAACGATGCTGCCAAAGAGGTTGTCTGGATCAAGATGTTCATTACTGAACTTGGAGTGGTTCCATCCATTGAGCATCCAGTACCTTTGTATTGCGATAACAATGGAGTGGTGGCTTTGGCCAAGGAACCAGGTCCCATCAGCAATCCAGGCATATTCTGAGGCGGTATCACCTGATCCGGGAGATAGTTGATCGCCGGGAGATCGAGGTCAGGAGGGTTGACACGAAGAACAACACTGCGGATCCACTTACGAAGGCCATTCCCCAGATGAGAGACTCTTTGGGATGCTTGGTATGCGATACTACAACAGCTGGCCCTAGTGCAAGTGGGAGATTGTTAGTTGTATGTATGCCCTAGAGGCCAGTATTGTACAGATAATGTATATTATATTGGATGCTTGGACATATATAGAGAGGACTTTCTTGCTCGATATGATAGTATGCTATCTGGTTGCTCTTTATCTTAACATGTATACTTGTCTCTTTATACTGTCTTATAGTTACATATTGGTAAAGCCTTTATGATGTGTACTTGACTACCTGGACTATGATGCGGATCATACTAGTGGGGACATGGTAGTCCATAAGTACATCCTTCAAGGTCCCTAGTCGTGGGTGTATCGAGACGGGGCAACGATATACCAGTGTAGACTAGCGTATACGCTTCTCGACCCATGAGATGGGCGATGGATGATCCCTTATCCATTGGTGTTTGACATCAGAGATGGTATACGGGTGCTCAGTGGAGACTGGGTATACTGGACGGACTCGCCGATAACTCCCAGATGGTATTATACCTCACGTCAGATGGCAGTTCTCTGGTGACACTTGTGCATGTTAGTCTGTAGTCCCGAGATCGTCATAGAGTCTTGTGTGATTCCCACTGTGCTTTGATTTCCACCTTACCATGTCCAAGAGGGCGTGCAAAACGGTGGTTTTTGGGTACAGTCCCGAGTCACATGGAGGCAATGAACGATAGGAGGGGTTTCGTCTCTCCCGGTATTGGGGGTTGATGTTGCGCTGTGCTCGATTGGCCGTAACAGGGAATTCCCTGGTCAGGGCTGATTTAGATATTTACTGGTAAGTGTTACCAGTAGTTTCTCAACCCGTTATGAGCCTCACATCGGCACGACTTATCGGTTATTGGGGTCTGACGTTTACCACCCCTAGACTTGATATGCGACATATCAGACGAGGAGACCGGATTGTACGGGAAGTGTTACTGGCAGGCTTTTACAGGAGTTGGAGCGGGCTTGCTTGCTCATCTTCTGATCGCTCAATAACCGAGTAGCCGTTACGTCCAGCTAGTACTGCTGACGGCTTGTGGGTGCTTGATGTGATCATCACCTACTGCCGGCGTATTGACGAGTCTTTAGAGTCCTACATAGAGGTTTTACTGGCTCAGGCAAAACGAAATAGGAGCGCATATGTGATATGTGCGAGACCGAGAATAATGCGTGTATGTGATACCGTATTCTATTCCCGCGACTTTTTGTATCGGTCGGTTATATATGATATACCCGGGTTATCGAATCAAGTGTTGGTTCGATAAGTCGATGCAATGGATGTTAGTCGGTTATATGAGATATGACCGGATTATTAAGTCACGTGTTGATTTAATAATTAAGTGTATAATTGTATATTAGATATACTAGTTTACATTAACTAACACTTGTTCACTTTAGGGTTTTTCTCACATGAGCACAACTTTAATGTATATATGATATAAATTAAAAATGTGTTTTAATATTGTATCATGGTTGATGATACACATGACTTGGGTGTATGAGACTTACACCATGCTATAGATTATGTTGGGTTTTTATATTTTTAAGTAATTACAAAATTAGTGGAGGATTAGCACAATGCATGAAGCTTGTGGAAGCTTGTGTATGCATTGACTAATTCCACTAAATTTGTTTTTACTATGGATATTTCTTAACCCAACCATAATCAATTAGCTGTGGTTATGGCTCTACAAGAGTTAGTATATGATACTCACTCACAATGGTTAGCCTTCTCACTTGTTGATTATCCTCATCTCTTTCTTTTCTTTTTCTTCTTCATTGTTAAGAAAGAAAAAGCTTGCTAGGGTTTGATCTAAAGTTAGAAAGCTTGTGAGAAATAAAATTCTAAAGAGAACCCATTTCCTATTTCTCCATCCTCTACTAGACTAGCACTTTAGTTTAGGGTGTTTGCTCCACTAATTTTCAAGTTAGTGAAGTAGAAGCTTGAGTTGGCATCCTCTCGACGTAGATCTTCTTCGGCCTCGAAGACTTCAAGCAAGGACGCGCCTTTCGCCTCGTGAAGCCATGCAAGGGTCTGGGAGAACCACGATCGCAGCGAAGGGACTTCAACAAGGAGCAAAAGAAGTGAAGGACCGATTTACAAAGGTTGTATATCGTATTCACTTAGTTGTAAACATAGTTTACTTGCATATGAAATCCTAATTTTCTAGTAACGATCTTGCTTAGGGTATTCGGCATGGCTAAAATTTTAAACGGGCATGTTTGATGCTTCCTTAACCCTTGTTAGAGTGCCTAGTAACCCTACAGTTTTCTTGATGATGATGGTTTTCATTCTGTGTTTTGATCCTCGCCCCTCAGCGTTGTATATTATATTGCATTGCGTGGTATTGTCCGCCGGTTGGCGAAGAGCTAGCTCCGGCTTGGGGATGCCTTTATTCATTATATATGCTTTATCAGGTTTGTACCCGTTTGGGGTCAGTATTTACAAAGGAAACTCTGCCGAAATTTTCAGAAAAGACTTGAGATTTTAAAAATGGCATACTTCGGCTTATGTTGTTAAACTACTTACTTTAAATTGGTTTTTCCTTCACTCTACTGCTTTAATTGGTTTTGATTTCTGGGATTTGGCTTACTTAGATTACGTACGCCTCGAGACGTTTCATAATTTAAGTGCCGGTCATGTTCCGTACTTTTCGGGTCTTGACAAAGTTGGTATCAGAGCGTTAGATTTTACCTTTTGAGTGTAGGATGACTCTTGGTTGATGGAGTAAGTGACTTAAGAAGAGTGACGTACCGTGTGTATGTTCCGTGGCATGCATACTATACGATACTCCGCTTAAGAAGCCTTAGGATGTACATTTCCTTGCACAACATTATATTCATTCCTATGATCTATCATCATCGGTACCAGTTATCGTTTTGTTACCACGATTACACAGGCAAAAAGAGCTACGACTAGAGTTGGGTCAGCACGCGCTCGTCACGGACGAGGACTGACCAGGGCATGATTCCAGGGACATACGATTTGCGTAGACACGTCGTTTTATTGTGTTTTCACGCCATGAGCATTTGATGAATCACTTTTACGTGATTTCTCGGACCTGCAGATCGGCACCAGAGGATGGGGCCACTGCTAAAGGTCAGCCAGAATGTGATGACCTTCAATGCACAGATTATTTGATGATTGAGGTACTGTTCAGCGTGCGGACGAATGAGCCAGTTGCTGCTGCTGCGAAGGATGAGATATCACCCCAGATGCTTAGAGATATTGCAGCGCGAGTTGCAATTAGAGATATGATAGAAGTTCACTAGTCACCAAGATGAAAGACTAGGTAATGTGATTCATTGCCTACCCCGATGTGAGGTCATCAGATTGATTGATTACAGCTAGAGATGACTTCATGCAGGTACGATAGGAATCAATAGAGACGATCGAATGTTAGGGACCCATTTTCCAAGTTTAAAGTATTCGGAAAACAATGCAAGTAATTCTACGGACCCTCTAGAAGAATGAAACCCTAACTCGAAATAATGACCATGGGAACGTTTTGAAAATTAGGGTTTATAGCAGTTCCGCGGTGCTATTAGTGAAGCTTGGGTTTGCCCTTCTACGGTTGGTCCATAGGTACTTTGGCATATACCGGATATTATTAAACTGTTCACGAGTGTTGAGCTCTCGAGAAATTATGTGACTTTGATGTATCGAACGAAAAATTCGACGTCATTCG
Organism: Agapanthus africanus; assembly: GCA_030015575.1. NCBI lineage: Eukaryota > Viridiplantae > Streptophyta > Magnoliopsida > Asparagales > Amaryllidaceae > Agapanthus > Agapanthus africanus. The sequence goes on from JASDDO010000004.1 coordinate 237,288,510, forward strand.
GATATCATGTGATGGGATACATTGCTTGGGAGACTCCAGAGATGAGTATAGCCATTGGAGCGCAGTCCATGCAGCCACGAAGAAACAAGTCCGAATCAGTCGACATTAGAGAAAAGAGGAGTAAGGGGTTCGTACGAGATCTTAATGAGATAACGTTCCACTCCACCGACATCAGGGATGAGATATGCATGCAAAGGCATTGTATATGGATATATCTTCCAGAAGGAGTCATGATGAGTATGCAGCCGTTCCGGAAAAAGAAACAGATTTTGTAAAGGATGATAACTTACGGGCAGATCGGCAGAAACGAGATTCGGGAGAGACCCCGACAAGATCTTTCTGGAATACCATACGAGAAGACTTGGACCCAGGAGAGAACATATTGTGCACACCCAGCAGGCCAGAGTTCGGCATTCGTCGACGAGTTAGTTGGCCAGAGATCTTTAGAGGATGTGCCCGAGCGGGACTGTTTTCGTCATCATTTCATATTTGGTCGTTGAGCCGAGGAGCTATATATCTAGCAATTCACAGTGAGAGACAAGAGTCTAAAGACACCAGGCGCCAGACCATGAACAGGAGGCAAGTAGATATCTTGCTCTGCTAGCTTTGGATGCACCGACACCTTCTCGACTGCGAAGGAAGGACCTATCGACGACAGTGTTTACGATCTGGGATTTAGTGATTCGAATATCACGCATCCGTCATTTTTGGATTTCAGTATGTTGGGCGATTTGTTTGCATGATTGAGATTTTTGTACACTACGGTTGCACTTGATTTCGATTTGATGTCATTTGAGAGGTTGATTTTGATTTCAAGCCTATAATATGCATATGATTTGACTTGTACTTTCGGCATAGTTTCATGCACTTTTAGTATTTGATTTGATTTTTTGCACACTGATGCCCATGGTTGTGAGATTATATACCACGGTATACCTGATTTGGATTTGGATTGAAATGTGTCGTATACCGTCGATTTCGATTTCGATATTTGATATTTGTTTTCCTACACTTGATTTGGATTCTTGCGCACACTTGACGCGCCTGATGCGATTTTTGTGCACACCAGATGCACTAAATCGAGATTCTTCGTGCATATCAGATGCACCTGTTTATTGCTGTCAGGCACACCCGTTTCCTTGGACAGGTGTTTCGTGCACAACCGTCGCACTTAGATTTTTGTTTCTGTGCACATGTAGGGCACATTTGTTGATTTCGATTTCCGTGCGCACCATACGCATGCAGAATTCTTATGCACATTTTGGGATTGATTTCTGTTGGAGGAGTATGTTTTATGATATTTACTATTTGATATAGTGATTGAGCAGGACAAGTCAGAGGACATTACCTGAATATATTTTTGCATGCATTGATAGTTATCGAGGGGATTTCCAAAAAGGAGCTATAGTTTCAGTATTTACCTACATGTCCAAGATGACACAAGACATTTAACAAGGAAACCCTTCTAAATTACTTTTAAAAACAGCGGAACATACATATTAAATAAAGGATAAGTCTATATATAGTTATTTTCTTACAATAGACGTCTGCCACTGTGCCACGATATGCGCATCGCACAGCAACATGAAAGGTTTGGCATGCATTTCCTTTAGATGTTTACATGTATAGTTTAGATGTATATCATATTGGTTTTCTTATTGGATTTGACATTTGTGTCTTCACCATGACTCCGATGATTGCGGGATACTTGACGGAGTTTTTATTTGGAGTTATCTGCTCATTGTTCATGCGCATGCATTGCGCTATGATGCGTTTTATGTATTGATGATTTCGAAGCCCCGACGACTTGGACTTTTTACTGAAATGTTTTATTATTTGAGGGGTTTAAATTTAATTTCGGAGACCGAATTTCTTTAAGGGGGAAGATTGTAAAACTTCAGAAAAATAAAATATTATTTTTGTGGATTTTTATAATTAAATAATATTATATTGAATATTTTATTAATGCGGTATAACTAAATACCGATAAAATGGAAAAAAAATTTGGAAAATTATGGAAATTACTGAAATGAGGGTCCTTTATGTGATTTATGCAAATTATAAGTTTTTATTATTAATTATAGACTATTTTAATGCTAATCGCGATTAAATATTGCTAATCGTGCATTAAGCATATTTTGTGCACATGACGTGCACATGTCATTTTTGGCATTTTTACATTATTCCTTGCATGGATTTTCTCTATTTTCAAGCATGATTTGGTTTAATTGAAATGAGAACAAAAGAAAAGAAAAGAAAAGAAATAGAATAAACAATGGGGCATGGAGAGGTATGGGCAAGAGAGAGAGTGAGAGGGATTCCTTTGACTTAGCCATTCCTTCTCGCCTCTTTTTCTTCTTCATCTCTTCTTCTCCCCTTCATCTCCCATGGTAGCACCCCCTCTCCCTCCACCTCTAAACCCTCAAAACACCATCAAAAACACCCCAAAACATCATCCCCACTTCATTAAAAATGTGCACAAGCCTTCTAGGCACACTTTGGACCAAGAAAGCAAGGATTTTGGACACTTGGGACAACTCAAGAAAATTCTTTAGTTGCCAAATGAGGTAATTTCTACACCTTTAGATTAGTATTTCAATTCCTTAAGCATCCATACAAGTTTAGAATCGATATTGTGTAGTTTAGCTAACTTTGAAAATTCCAAGATAGGGATTAGGGTTGAATTGATTCCAAAAGTGCAATTGAGGTTTAATTAGGGACTACGACCCCTGTAGGGATGGTATAGTAGGCTAAACCATAGAGTAAACCCCCAATTCCCAAACTTAGAAACTCCGATATCGTATTTTGATAACTGCTGTGATGAAGTTTTGTGATGTGCTATAACCCGGGTTACCTAAAAAATATTTAGCGAAGACTGAGAGATGTGCATGCAGCCTAGAACCTATACCTAAAATATGAGACCCCCACTCTAAGTTATGGCCGCATATTTAGTCATTTTGGCTTCAAATTGCGGCCTAGGTAGAGTAGAAATGATCCGTGTTTGGTCCAAGGCTTTATCTTCAGTAAACTAGACCCCTCCCATATGCAAAATTGGCAAATTTCACCTGAAACAAAATCTGGGACCATTTCATTGAGTTGCTATTTTGAAATGTGACTTTTAAATGACTTTATCTTGTAATATTTCATTTTGTCTCGATCGATTGGCATTTATACGTCGATGTCGAGGGTTATTGGTTCTTCTTGCATATGTAGACCATAGGTTTAAACCTATGTGTGATACGTGCACTGTTTTGTTTTTGTGTGAGATTTCTGTTTATGATGCTATATGTTTATATATGAAGGTACCCTCAAGTGGACTTCAGACGACGAGTAAGATCAAGGCGATATCGACTTTGGCAAGCAAGGATCAAGGTGAGTAGATATATATCTACGGGGGAAGTCGGGTAGATGGCGTATAGCACCCCCGCAATTTCATCAGAATATGATATGATGTGATATTGATGTACATTTATACGCTATTGTGAGATATGAACCTTAGAAAATGAAAGGCTTTAGGAGATTATGGGTTTAGTGTTAGCGAGAATTGAAGAAAGAACTTTAGTTGATTTCTTAGTCACGAAACCCAAGAGTAAAGATTTGCATACACGCACATACACACAGTCGCATACATTTACTTCTTTGTGCGTATCGAGGATGTCATATATATTCGTATTCATATGCATGGATGATGAGGATATTATATGGTATTTGGAGATGAGTCGATGATATTAGGCATGGTGCCATGAGATCGGTGATGTGATTTGGTTCGTATTATGAGATACGACATGATATTAGCGGATTGATGGGCGATGTGTATTCACACACATGCATACACATATGTTGATGATATTAGTATTGTACTAGACTTAGATCAGTACTCTCCTGTTCACGATATGTGATGATAAGGATATCAGATGAGTAATGAGATAAATATGATATTTGACCCGTACCCAGATTTGGGAAGCCGTACGATAGATTTATCATATGAAATATAATTATGATGTTAGATCCGCACTCTTGACTCAAGGATGTCATATATATATATATATATATATATATATATATATATATATATATATATATATATATATACTGTATCGTACGTGAAACTTTTGAGGCAAGATCACCGACTACAAGATATATATAGATCGACTCAGACCTAGATGGATTTCCTTACCTTTTGACTGGGCTTGAGTCATACTTGTTTTCAAATGCAGTGAATTGTGAGTACTTTAAAATACCAAACTGTATGACTCGTATATTGCGTAGGTTTATTCTTCAATGTTGCTGTTACTATATCACTTTCTGTATATTCATGATGTTTCATCGCATTACATGCTTATACATATGTTATCTGTAATTATTATGAAGCACTGCTGTCAGGACACCAGCACCATTACCGATGATGCGTATGTTCCACGTACACCTGCTTGCCAGCTCACACACATCATCATCGGTAATTGCCATGCCACGTACACTTTAGAAAATATTATTTCATTGACATAGCTTGCTAGCTGATAGTTGCAATATGTTATCATTTTCATATGCTAGTTTAACTATTGCACTCATTGCATGATATCAGAGGCATTCATATATTCATTGGTCATGCAGTATTTTGGGGTTTTATGCCGATATTCACTATTTACTTACTCTTGATTCTTGGATTTCGGATTTTCATGAGATTTCTGGATCTGGGGGAAAACCGTAAGAATATATATAAACTTCTCTCTCTCTCTTTTTAAAATGCAAGTTGCGGTTTTCTCGTGATGCATGAGTCGTCCACCATGATTTTTTCTCGGTTCTGAGATAGTTTTCGAAACCCGATTCGAGGAGTCGGATGAACCGTCTGCGGGTACATGGTGGACCCGGTATGGTACCCCGGGGCAAGAAGCTCGAGTTGTAGACGATGAGCCCGGCGGGGGCAGACTGCCTACCGGTGATTGTTTGGCGCGGCGGATATCCGGAGGATATCGTTCATGGTCGTGTGATTGATGATATGGGCCGATCCGGACCGACGGAGCCCGAAGTATTGAGATATTGAGATTTGGGACACTAAGATATTGAGATTTGATGATACTGGTCAGTCCGGATATCCGGAGCCTGAGATATTGAGATATTGAGATTTATGTTTTGTGTCGACGCTTGGCACTGATTTCTCTGTATACATACAGAAATCTCATTAAATAAAGAAAACAGTTGTCTCATTCCTGATGTATTCTATTTCCATTGGTAATGCATGCATACATCATATATCTGATATGTTGCTATCTGAGGCACGGACACGAGCACGTGGTATTGCAATTATGTGTAGATGGATCAGGATATTTATTTGAGGATATTACTTGATATGACCTAGGATAGCGTCATACATGCGATTTCTGCTCTGTGATATTTTCTACTCACGAGTTGGCAACTCACCCCCGTTGTGCCACAGTTCTTGCAGTTTTTTCCGTACAGGTTTCTTGACGGCTTTGCTGGCTCACTGCTTTCATTTCGGGTGATTGCTTTGGTAGGTGGGTTCACTTGCATCGTGACCACCATTGTACATTTATTATTTCAGTTATATCTAGTAAACTCCTTCAACCAGACTTGTATATTTAATAGACATAGAAGACCTGTTTATATTCTTTCGACCTTAGAGTCGCGCGCTGTATTATTATGGTTTTCCTCTGGTTTTCTTGATAATGATGGTTTTCATTCTGTGTTTTGATCCTCGCCCTTCGGCGTTGTATATTATATTGCATTGCGTGGTTTTGTCCGCCGGTTGGCGAAGAGCTAGCTCCCGCATGGGGATGCCTTTATTCATTATATATTTTTTATCAGGTTTGTACCCATTTGGGGTCAGTATTTACAAAGGAAACTCTGCCGAAATTTTCAGAAAAGACTTGAGATTTTAAAAAAGGCATACTTCGGCTTATGTTGTTAAACTACTTGCTTTAAATTGGTTTTTCCTTCACTCTACTGTTTTAATTGGTTTTTATTTCTGGGTTTTCGCTTACTTAGATTACGTACGCCTCGAGACGTTTCGTAATTTAAGTGCTGGTCATGTTCCGTACTTTTCGGGTCTTGACATCAAGTCCTTAAACGCTGCTGGGACATTGGTGTGTTCGAACGACATCACCAAGAACTCATAATGCCTACAACGCGTGCGAAAAGCAGTCTTCGGAATATCATCCTCTTGAACCCGCAACTAATGGTAGCCTAATCATAAGTCAATCATCGAAAAATGTTCCACACCCTGGAGCTAATCAAATAAATCTTCGGTGCGAGGTAGGGGATATCTATTCCGCATAGTAACCTAATTCAACTGACAAAAATCGAAGCACAAACACAATTGCCGTCTTTCTTCTTGATGAACAGAACATGAGCTTCCCCCAAAGCGACGCACTCGGATGAACAAGCCCTTTATTCAAAAAATCTTGCAACTGATCCTTTAGTTCTTTAAGCTCCGCCAGGTCCATCCGATATGGCAGTATAGAAAAAGGCTCCGTGCCGGAAATCAAGTCAAAGCAGAACTCAATATCGCGCTCTGGCGACAAACCAAGAAACTCGTCAGGAAAACATCTGGAAATTCTCTCATAATCGGGACCTGGTCCAACGGGACCTATGTAGCTCTAACATCACAATCATACGCCAAGAATTTTTGACATCCATTCTCAAAAGCTGACTAGCTCGAAAAGAAGAAATCAAACCGGGAAAGGCGACGCTACGGTCTCCCCGAAAATAAACAAGAACTGGCTTACCCGGAAAATTAAATCTGACTGCCTTCTCACGGCAGTCTACGGATGCATAACACATGGCTAACCAATCCATGTTTAGAAGAACTTCAGGGTCTAACATAACGATAAGAATAAAATTGACAGAAGAATCCCTATCTTCGATACGAACAAAACAAACACGAATGAGAAACACATAGAGCTACAAAAGACTAGCCTCCGGAAGAAATCACAACAAGTGACTAATTTAGCAAGGGCTACTATCGGCTAGACTTCGATACAATTTATGCGGATATCATTTCAACAACACCAGAAAGAAATACGCATCGGAAGAAAACATCAAAAGAATACCTGTCACAACGGCGTCTATCTAACCGCCTTTGAGCTGGCATACCGGTACGAATCCGCTTCGGTCCAGAAACGACTAAGGTCTTAAAAATGCGCTCCTTTAACTGTAAGGTTGCGTTCATAGCAGTGACGTAAGTGCCAAAATGCTGGGCACCAATAGCAAGAAATAACTGCATATCCAATCTCCACACGAAACTCTTTATCCATTTCTCTTCAGTGTCCACCAGGTAAGGAGCATATCGGACCACTAAGTAAACTAAATATCATACTCGGACACCGTCATCCCTGAAGTCTTATGTATAGGCTCGAAATTACGGGCTCGGGCATCTCAAGCGCTCTCCGGAAGGAAACGAGCAAGAAATATATCTATGAACTCATCCCAAGTCATAGGAAGTAGATCTGCAGCTTGACCTCTCTCAATGGACTCGCACTAAGCAAGACCTCTCTAGACGAAAACTCGCAAGCTCAATCCATATCTCGTTAGAACATCTCTGTGAACGACAAATCCTAGCCATCCTATCGGGTATTGTTTACGTATCCTCTGCCACATTTGTGCCGGTAAAAACAAACTGGAGTCCTCACCCTCAAAACCTCCAGTAAAGATACAGAAATAATCTTGGTAACAACAGAAATAGCTGCCTGAGCAGCAGGTACAATCACAGTATCCGCAGTATAAGGGACATCACCGGCTCTCGGATCTCGGCTAGCTTCAACTAACAATCCAACCATCTGTCGCAAGTCCTGAATACTCGACTCCAGCCTAGCCATCCGTCCTGGAGAAGGCGGATCACTCTGTCCCTGAGGGGTTGGCGCAATGCCCCGATTGGTCCTCGTCTCAAACAAGTCTATTCTAATCTCATCCCCGACGGCAGTCCTCTGGCCCTCGTAGTCTCCGGCGGCATAGTGGCTGGAACAAGAAACAGGGTCGATTGGAACATTGCAATCAAATCAAAGGATTTCCGGAATCAAGGAAGGAAATACAAGTAAATATATATCCTAAGGTCACTTAGGCGGAGTACCGTATCGTAAGTATGCCGCGGAACATATACACGCTACGTCACTCTACTTAAGTCACTAACTCCATCTACCAAAGGTCATCCTATACTCAGAAAGGTAAAACCTAACGCTCTGAAACCAACTTTTTCACGACCCGAAGGTACGGAACGTGACTAGCACATAAATTACACAACGTCTAAAGACGAACGCAACCTAAGTAACCCAAAGCCCAGAAAATCTAAACCATTAACAAATAGAGTGAAGGAAAACCGGTTTCAAGCAAGTGTTTTTAACAAAACAAGAACGCATGAAAACAATTTTTAAAACAAAAACAGATTTTCCCGAAAATTTCGGCAGAGTCTTCCTTGTAAATACTGGCCTCAAACGGGTACAAAACAAGAATACATGTATATAATGAAATAAGGCATCTCCAAGCAGAAGCTAGCTCTTCGCCAATAGCGGAATCACAACCACACGCAATATATATCATCACCGTGCAAAATAAGCATATAAAGGTATGAAAAATAGGAACCATCACGTCGACTCAAGTGAGCTCGACACCTGAGAAACAACATATTTACAAATCTCACGTCACACCTCTAGGTCACATATACAATGGTAGAAACGTAGATACGGTAGATGGAGTATACTAGATACAATAATAATACAAGGTGGAAATAAAATATCCTCGCAACCCACCTACGAGTAATGCCTCAAATCCAAGCAAAAGGAACAAAATGAGGAAGTGCGCCCGCCGCTACTGTACTGATGGGTCGGACCTGCAAAATACTGTGGCACAACGGGGGTGAGTTTCCAACTCGTGAGTAGTAAGTAACATCTAATAAGGCTATCATAAGCATGCATGCAATTTCTTCACAGCCTACATATACTAATGTGATGCGATACACTAGTATGTATGCAACATGAATGCATAATCAACACGAGATCTGAATACGTTTAGTACAAGGAAATTTGTATTCTTATCTTAGTAAAATTTCTATAATTTAACTGTAGTATCATCAATGAAATCAACAGAAATCCGTGTGAAGCATCGTCACCTAATATATATCCCAATATCTCAATATCTCGGGCTCCGGTAATCCGGACTGGCCCATATCATCAAATCCCGGGTTCCGGCAATCCAGACTGGCCCATATCTTAAAATCCCATGCTCCGGCAATCCGGACTGGCCCATATCATCAAATCTCAAGACTACGTCTGTATCGTCCGGATATACGCCGCGTCACAAATAACCGGTCGGTAGTGCTCCCCTGCCGGGCTCAACACCATCATCTGCGACCATCTTGCCCCAGGGTACCGCACCGGGTCCACCATGCACCCGCAGACGGTTCCTCCTCCTCCTCCTCGAATCGGGTCTATGATACCGCTTAAGAACTGAGAAATCTCATGGTGGACGAGACATACACCATATCACGAGAAAACCACCACTTGCATTATTAAAATGATAACAGGTTTATAAAATTCTTGAGGTTTTCCCCAAAATCCAGAAATCTCATAATACTGAAATCCTCAAGAAAGTCACCATATGTACACATGTCGGCGATGATGAATGCCTATGGTATCAACAATATGAAATACGATGCGTGACTAGAAAACTATGTACGAACGATGATGCAATGAGGTATATGCATATGACTAGCAATCCTACGTATCCATCCTGATGAATTGAATATACAAATACAGATTTACAAATCATATATGGTGCAATTGTTTTATATTCTGATTTAAACAAGTTATATAGTGTTCGTGGCATAGCAATTGCCAAGGCGTGTGTGTCCACATGAATAGTGCCCGTGCAGCATAAACTAATGGTAATGGTGCAAGTGTCCTATGAGATGATATATATATATATATATATATATATATATATATATATATATATATATATATAAGATGATGCGATGCAACAAGATGAATAACTAGGAACTACGCATATAAATGAAAGTACTAATAGAAATTCTAACTATCGGGCACTTTGCGCCATCCAGACGATTCCCCCGTAGATGTGTACATCTACTCACCGGAACGCCTCAGCTAGTCTAATCCAATCACCGCTTTTCTTTTCCATGCCGCGTCCGATGTCTCCGCAACCGATCCTAGAATCGTACAAATATCAATATAGAAAGCTAAACATTCAATAAAACGCGAAGACAACGATACGAAAGAATTAACACCATAAGTAAGAATACGTGTGCACTTGGTGCATAAGACGCGTATAACATCACTCAAAACCATCCCGATCTGGCTGTTATCCCAGACACACCAGGCCACGACTCGCATCATACGTATCGCGCAAGACACAGCACACCAAATATAGATAATTGATCCCAGATTTTATCTGGAGCAGAAACAAGAAAAACAAGCAAGACCAAACCTCATAAAATACCTACAGAAAACTACTTGCAAAATTTCAATGTCTAATTCCAAAAATGGGCCGGCCACATCGGAAATATTGGGGTTCTCACTGGGTCATGTACGGTGAAACGGGTCTGGATTTCTACATTACACTCCTTACACAAAGTGTAGTCTACTGTATATGTTTGTTTGTTTTAAAAACCACCATAGTAATAGCAGATTCTCCTTGTCTTAAAACTAGATTATAAACCATATTAAAACACTAATTAGTGACATTAAGGTATTTTAGTGTAAACTTGTGAAATGACTTGGATTATTAGACACCGACTACTCTTAATTACCCTATTCAAGCCATAAAAACCCTAACTTGTCTTAATCTCCTATTAAATCTCAAAAATAGTATTAATTACCACTTAAACACTAATTTAATCTCAGTCAACTAAAAGTTTAGCAAATAAGTAATTACGTTTGGTTTTATACCTCAAATTGATCTAAGAATGGTTCAATCTTGTTAATCATGCCTCCTAGAGCTGAAACTTGCCTCAAGAACCAAAACGGTTTTGGTTTGAAGTGTTTTACATGAGATTTTTGTGATGTTTTGAGAGATTTGTGTGAGGTAGAGATTAAACATTTGAGGAAGAAGGAGGAGGAGATAGGTGGCTGCCATGGGGAGAGAGTTCTAGAGTGAAGAGAGAGAGAAGTGAGCCATACCATGCATTTAATGCCCCCCATGCCTCAATTTTCATTTCTTTTTTTTAATAGAGAATTCTAGAACCATGAGAAAAGAAAGAAGACAAGTTACAATTTTAAACAAAACTAAGTTGTCATGGTTACATAAAACTTGTATCAACACATTATTAACCTATGGTGACATTAGGTGTGTGCGTGCGTGCATGTTCTATAAAAATTTTGTTTAGTAAATAATAAATAAGTAATATAGACAATTAAGTGAACAATAATTTAAATGTTAACTAATAAAACACAATTATACACATATTCACATCTTCAATTAGACATATTCATGTTTATGTGGAAAATAATTATTAACTAGGTTTTTACGAAAAACACGTATTTTCACTAATTCACACGAAATTAACCTATACGAATTTTCAAAGCGTTACAGTGGAGTCTGCAAAGGTTTCCTGTTTGGAACTCTTCTAATATACTGCCCCTCCATTGAGGGTAAATACAAACCCTGAGATAGATTTGCTGTATCGGTAAAGGCCTCCATTTGGAGATCCCCAGTACTATACACTATGAACATTTCTTTAGTCCTTCGCAAGTACTTAAGAATGTTCTTCACAGCTGTCCGGTGATTCTCCCCTGGGTTGGATTGATACCTGCTTACTACACCCAGAGCATAAGCTACATCAGGGCGTGTACATAATATCGCATACATTATAGATCCTACAGCAGAAGCGTAGGGTATAATGCTCATGCGAGCTCTCTCTTCATCAGTCTTTGGGCAAAAGTCCTTGGAGAGAGTGACTCCATGACTAGCGGGTAAGGCACCCGGCTTGGAGTCTTCCATACTAAAACTCTTTAGGATGGTGTTAATGTACCTGGTTTGGGACAATCCCAACAACCTTTTATATCTATCCCTATAGATCTTCATGCCCAATATGTACGAGGCATCACCCAGGTCCTTCATGGAGAACCTTTGTGATATGAACAGTTTGACCGATTGTCGCATAGGAACATCATTTCCTATCAAAAGAATGTCATCCACTTACAATACGAGGAATGTGACAGTACTCCCTACAATCATCATATAAATACATGGTTCATTTAGATTTTTGACGAAATCAAACTCTTTGATAACATCATCAAAACAGATGTTCCAAATCCATGATGCCTGCTTACATGCATAAATGGATTTAAGCAACATACATGCTTTCCCACTGCTCCCATTATCAATGAAGCCCTCCGGCTAATCCATATAAACACATTCTTCTGAATCACCATTTAGAAAAGCAGTTTTAACGTCCATCTGCCAGATTTCATAGTCATAGTGAGAAGAAATAGAAAGTAGGATCCGAATGGATTTAAGCATGGCTACAGGAGAAAAAGTTTCGTCATAGTCCAGTCCTGGTCTTTAACGAAATCCTTTCGCCACAAACCTTGCCTTATAGGTCTCCTCCTGCCCTTCTAGAACGATCTTTATCTTAAAGATCCATTTGCACCCTACGGGTTTTACCCCAGAGGGTACAACATCCAAAGTCCATACTTTGTTGGTGTACATAGACTCTATTTCAGATCTCATGGCATCCAGCCAATTCACAGAGTCACCACTCGTGATAGCTTGCTGAAAACTGGTAGGGTCATCATTATCCATAATGCAATCTTCTCCATCACCATCAATGAGAAAACCATAGTATCTCTCCGGTGGGCGAGAAGTCCTACCAGATCTACGGAGTGGCTGAGGTTTATAAGTTTCTGTTGCAACATCAGGTTCAACCAAGTCGTCATTTGTAACTTGTGTCTCTAGAACCTCTTCTAGATCTACCATATTGCCATCAGTATCAGTTGGAAAAATCTCATTTTCTAAAAATATGGCATGTTGAGAAACAAACACCTTTTGTTCCTCCTTTTGGTAGAAAAGATACCAAAACGGATGTTTCGGATATCCCACAAATATACACTTGACCGATCGTGTCTCGAGTTTGTCAAGATTCTTCTTTTGAACAAAAGCCGGACAACCCCGAATCTTAACTCGTTTAAGAGATGGTCTCTTCCCATACCATATCTCATATGGAGTGGTAGACACGGTCTTAGTTGGAACTTTGTTTAACAGAAAAGCTGCAGTCTCCAATGCATGCCCCTAAAAGGAGAGAGGTAACTCAACATCACTCATCATGGATCATACCATATCTAATAGGGTATGATTCTGCCACTCTTACATACCGTTGTGCTGTAGTGTATAAGGGGGAGTGAGCTGAGAGAGAATCCCATTCTCTTTTAGGAAGTTTGAAACCTCTGTACTAAGATACTATTCACCTCGATCTGATCGAAGTATTTTGATGCTCATTCCTGTTTGTTTTTCTACTTCAAGTTTGTACTCCTTGAATTTCATTAAAGATTCAGACTTATGCTTTAATAAAAACACATGACCGAATCTCGAGAAATTATCAGTAAAAGTTATGAAGTAAGAAAAACCGCCTCTCGCATGTGTAGACTGACAAGTCGCATAAGATTTATATTCAAAAGGATTTAAATATCCATTTTTATGAAGCTTGTTTAGTCTTGTTTCATTAATATGACCAAGTCTACAATGCCAAAGAAAAGCTTCATTTATATCTGAAAATTTTCTTTTATTTGTGTGCTATATGTTGAAAACTGTGTGTTGATTTAGGATGTATATCCCGTTATTAAGTGTACAAGAACCAATCAACTCTTGATTTAGTTTAATGTTCATAACATTATGCTGCAATACAAAATGATATCCTTTATTGTCTAACAAAAAAACATATATTATATTACAAAGCATGCTGGGTACAAAATAACATGGGTTCAAAACCAATATACAACCCGACGGCAACCCTAGGTGATACTTTCCCACTAAAACTGCATGTACATTGGAACCATTTCTAACTTGGAGAGTATGATCATCGGTCTTCATAACTCTGCTATTTCTCAAGCCCTGTATAGAATTAGAGATATGAGAACCGAATCGGTATCCAATATCCAGGAAGCAGAGTTGATAGAAAAACAGTTTTCAGTTACGAACACACCTGAAGCAGAAGCATCAGCATGCTTCCTTTTCTTGAGATCAAGGTATTCAATACAGTTCCGCTTCCAGTGCCCCGTCTTCTTGCAGTGAAAACATTCCCCTTTTCCCGACTTCTCAACCTTGGATTTATCTCTCCCTTGTGCCTTCTTGATTCCACCTCTCGGTTTGGTGGATTTCTTTTTATTCCTTCCCTTGGCCTTGGATTTTGGGAAGGAAGAGGAAGATTGCCTAACAATCAGAGAGGGAGACTTCGCTTTAAGCGTGCTCTCTGCACTTCTCAACATATTGAGAAGTTCGGTTAGTGACTTCTCGATGTTATGCATGTTGAAGTTCACTATAAATGGAGCAAAGGCAGAGAGAAGAGATTGTAGAACAATATCAATATACTGCTTATTCTCCATTGTTCATCCGAGGCCCTCAAGCTCTTCAATAAGAGCTATCATCTTCAAAACGTGATCACATAATGGTGTGGCAGGAGACATCCGCATCTGAAACAGTTTTCGAGACGCTTCGTATCGTAGGATACGATATTGCTCCCCATACATATCTTTTGTATGGAGAAAGATAGATTGAACATCCATCAGCTCGTGCCGCTTTTGATGTGTATTGTCCATCGATGCAAGCGCGAGGAATTTGGCAGTAGCAAAGTCAATATCCCACGTTTTGCGGATCTCCCTATCCGCAACAGAAGATTCAGGGCATGGGCTGGGAGGGGCTGAGGCAGTGAGGACATATGATACTTTATCATATGTGAGAGCAATGTTAATGTTCCTCAGCCAATCTTTATAGTTTGGCCCAGTTAGCTTATTTTTCTCTAATAGTAGCTTAAGTCCAGTCATGGTTATCTGCCATTAGGAGAGAGAAAATAATACACTCAGCGAAAGCTCTTGCAAAGATTAGATTGGTTATTATCTTATCTAATCGATGCCTCCCACTGCTTTTATCAAATTTTCCTTCAAACTTTAAAAAGAAAATTAGCCAGGATTAATTACATTCTACAACTTCGCTAACCGTTCAGCCAGGCCAGTGCCAGTAGTTTGAAGGAGGTTCCCCGTGCTTTCTCACGGAATTAATCAAAATAAACCTCATTTTCCCAGAGGCGTAGCCCTATTGACACTTTTCCAGATACCTAATGGGTTAGCTAATTGTAAAGTGCAAAACTCTCCTGGGAGCAGCTTTTGCTCACAGTGGGATTGGGATCCTACTATCACATAGAAGGTATGCAATCTCATTGCAAATTTCAACTCTTGAAACTCCCGATATGGTTTTTACCCTTAGTACTCATGACCTTGGCTACGGTCAACATATCATGTACACTAGTCAACTTCTACCCATCATTTCATGATTAATTAGACCCACCCACATGACCCTTGGCTATGGTCAACATAATCATGTGAATGTCCTAATTAATCGCATCATATGCTGTGTAGGAAGACATCACTTAGCTACCGTACACTACGCCTTGGTTATAGTCAACATACGTAGCACGAATACTAAGTACTCTACTTCCTAAAATAACGGAGGGCTGCGAATGGTTTTTAAGAAAACCTTTAACGCTTTGAACTTGATA
Organism: Agapanthus africanus; assembly: GCA_030015575.1. NCBI lineage: Eukaryota > Viridiplantae > Streptophyta > Magnoliopsida > Asparagales > Amaryllidaceae > Agapanthus > Agapanthus africanus. The sequence goes on from JASDDO010000004.1 coordinate 237,304,246, forward strand.
TCGTTGTAGAATCTAATAGTTTTAAAAGGAGTGGCTTAATCTCCGATTTTTGAAAATTTTCTTTTTCACAAAAAGCTGAGTAGGTTTCAAATCCGATTCTACAATATCTTTTTAGGTTCCTTTTTCATTACATGAATCTTATTAATGTAATCCCATCTTTTAAGTTCTTAAGCCATTACATAAAAGAAAAAAAATAGAATGTATGCTTATGCAGTCAACATTCACCACAATGTCCCGTTATGTACCATTAGGTTACTTAACTAACGGCATAGCAGGGCGGGACTAGCACGGATGCAAAACATAAGCCACATTTATTATATATCATATATATAATACATCATTCGTCTCAGCATATAAAGTGATCACATCACAGAATATTAACAGCAGAAGTACATATATCAAAATATAGGATATTATAGGAGGTCCGTATTTTTTATTTAGCCAACAATAGAAAATACGGATTCCATGGTCACGATGAATAGCCAAGCCCATACCCCTAGACCCCTATGAAAGCGGCTAGTGACCCTACCAATTCTAGAGTTAGGAGACCCGGTCTCGACTCCTCGAGATGACCTCCCATTGGACCTTAGAACCTGGTCACTTATGCTCCCCACCTTGGGTCTATCCTAACGCGGAAAAGTAAATAATATACAACAACGATGACATCATCCTCAACCTGGAAGTGCCCCAATAAAAGTATATTACATACAATTAATTTTACATGAATGAAAAGAAAAACTCTCATCTCACATAAAACCCCCAGCCATTCATTCACGACATCCTGTACATCATATCTCAGCAACACATAATATCACATATCATCAACGTAAGTAAGTATGCGTACCCCAATTATCGTTGATGTATAGCAACGAAACCGGAGATACACCACATACTACATTTACGGTCGCAGAAAAGAAAGTGAAAAACAACAACAATTGGAATCATCACTTCCTTTCGACATCATAAACCCGGATTATCACATATTCTAGATTTCATGCCTAACGATGCAAATCATACATTTGGGTCTCATCTATGAAAACACCTCAAAAGAAGTCGGGTAATTCAATATGATTCCCGATTCCACCCGAGGCCAAAATGTTAGATTTACATGCAACTAATTACTTTTCAGAAAACTAATTAGTTTAGATTTCAATTATTGTATCACATTCATAAATATCTAGACAATGTTAAACATTTCGATCGAATCAACAAACACCCACAAATTACCCCGACAGCTCAACACGTGAGCAAAGCTAAAATACCCAAAACATGCCGCAGTGTCTATGGACCAAACGTAGAATGGTCAACCCTTGCCTCACCAATGGCGCTACGGAATTACGGAAAACCCTAAGGTTTGGCCGTGGTTCCATCGTCATGGAATCGAGTTAGGGTTACGTTCCTCTAGAGGGTCCATAGGGTTACTTGCATGAACTTTCGAATATCTTTAACTTGGAAAATTCCAACACTTGGAAAATTTCTAGCTAGAGCAATGAGGGGGTGATTGATGTTCGCTCGAACTGTTAAACGTCGAAGTTACCAAAAACAATGTCAAAATTATGACTACAAAATACTCCGAATTAGCCCCTAAACAAAATTAACATCACATGAAATTTTAGGCTAAACAAACAATATGTGAAATCCCAAAATCAACAGACCAGAGTACTAGAGGAAAACGATGCAAAATAGAGGCAATGGGGCCGGCCAGGCCAGAAAATATCGTCATGTAACCGGGTCGAAACCGGTGAATGGTCCTCGTTTTCTCCAGTGTTCTCAGTGCATCATATGCATGCTTCTGCAGTTGCTTAAAAAAAATTTCGAGGCCATTTAAAAATCAACAGAGAGCATAATTTAGGGTTTCAGATTAACGTATTTTCGGAGTTGTTTCGGTTTCGTAATATTTATAATATCGCCTAAATTTCTAGCTTGGCTCTGATACCACTGTTGGGATTCCTTAGCACCATGCCTAGGGTTTAGGTTGCATCACACATGCTATAATAAAAATTTAGCGGGTGCAAAACAATACCAACCATGAATCGTAATAGAAAATTAGGGTAACAAAACTTAGTATCACATACTAACAAGTGTCGAACACTAAAAGGTGCTCCTTGACTCCTTGGACCAACTAGGGTTTGAAACGGTTCGTTTGAATCCTTCCAAGTCCACGACGATCCACCACGGAGTTCTTTTGCTCAAGCTCGTAGCTTCACTTGATCATTGAAGAAGTGGAACAAACAACCTACACTAGTGGGATAGACTAATATAGATTAGTGATGTAGGTTTGGATCTCACTTAAAAACCTTTTCTTTTTATGTTCTTCACTCACTTTCAAAAACCTAGAGATCTTGAAGGAGGAAGAAGAAGGAGATTAGCTAAACTTGACTCATGAGTGAATAATGAACATAATCAAGAGAGAGAGAGAGAGTTATCTCATGCCTAACCATGGTTACAAAATATTTAGATATTTTAAGACTTGAGTTTAAGCAAAACCATGAGCTATAAAAACCATGGGCAATGAAACCATGGTTTTGACTTTAGTCAACACAAGAGAAGAGTGTAGATTAGTCAACCATGATTTTATTCCCATTTTGCTTTTCTCAATAATCAAAATATATAAATATGTTACCATGTGAGTCATGCATTGCCATCACCAATGTATCATCAACCATGACACATGCATGCTTGCATGTGTGCATCCATATCAATATATATATATACACTCATGCATGCATCGTAAAGAAATAGGTTTTAATAAATGAACTAATGGACTTCATATTAAATAAACACTTGATTTAATAACCCGGTCATATCATATATGACCCGTCCAATAGTAAACGCCCAATTAAAATACGGTATCAAATAAACGCATTTAATCGAGCTCCCGCGCATATCCCATATGCACCCCATATCTTTTCGCCTGAGCTAGAAAACCCTTTTGTGGGACTCTAAGACTCGTCAATACGCTAGCGGTAAGCTGTAATCGTTTCACATACCCAGAAACCATCAGTGGCACAAGCTGTACGTAACGGCTCCCAGGTATTGAGCGATCAGAAGAAACACAAGCGAACCTGTCAAAACACTCGTCGAGCCAACTGGCAACACTTACCGGACAGTCCGGTCATTTCGTCTGATATGTTGCATATCAAGTCTAAGGATGGTATCGTCGACCCCAATAACTCAATAAGTCATGCCGGTATATGTCTCATAACAGATCGAGAAACTACTGATACCACTTACCATTAAATCTCATCATCCGTGGAAAGGGACTTCCTGTTATAGCCAATCGTGCAAAGAGCTACATCAACCCCCAATACTGGGAGAGACGAAACCCCTCCTATCGCTCATTGCTTCCATGTGCCTTAGGATTGTACCCAAAATCCACCTGTTTGCACGACTCAGTAGAGCCGTAGTAGGATGGATATCAAAGTACAGTGGGAGGACACATAAGACTCTATGACGATCTCGGGTCTATAGACTACCTGTACCAGTGTCACCTGAGAACTGCTATTCGACGATAGATATAATACCACATAAGAGTTCTCGGCGAGTCCGTTCAGTGTACCCAGTCTTACTGAGCACCCATATACAGTCTTTGGTGTCACCACACCAATGGATATAGGATCATCCATCGCCCATCATATGGGTCAAGTAACGTATAAGCTACTCTATTCTGGAATATCGATGCCCCATCTCGATACACCCACGACTGGGAACGTTTCAAGGATATGCTTATAAACTACAGATGTCCCACTAGTATGATCCGCATCATAATTCCAGTAGTCAAGAAAATATCCCAAGGGCTTTATAAACATGTACCAAATGAGTAATATGCATGAACAAGTGAACATGTTAAGATAAAGAACAACAAGATAGCATACTATCATGTCGAGCAAGAATTTCTTCTGAATATATATATATACACATACCGATACATCCACTATCTTATAATGGCCTCTAGGGCATACATATATCCAACAGTGTTCTCACTTAAAAACCTTTCCATTTTTGTTTTCTTTACTCACTTGAAAAAGCTAGAGTGCTTGAATGAGGAAGAAGAAAGAAAATGGCTAAGCTTAACCCTTGTGTTAAGAAAGAGAGAGATGATAATTATCAAGAGAGAAAATTAATTAACCATGTTATAAAGAAGTCCCCTCATCCTTAACCATAGCTACAAAATATCTAGATATTGAGTTAACTAAAACCATGGGCAATAAAACCATGGTTTTGACTTTGGTCAACTAAAGAAGAGTGTAGAAACTAAACCATGATTTTATTTCCATTTGTATTTCCTCAATAATCAAAATGTATAAATATTTCTCCTTGTGAGTCTTGCATTGCCATCACCAATGTATCATCAACCATGACACATGTATGCATGCATGTGTGCATCCATATAAATATATACATACACTCATGCATACATCATAAAGAAATAGGTTTTAATAAACGAGCCAATGGTCTTAATATTAAATCAACACTTGATTTAATAACCCGGTCATATCATATACGACCCGACCAATAGTAAATGCTAGATTAAAATGCGGTATCATATACACGCATTTAATCAAGCTCCCGCACATATCCCCATATGCACCCCCACATCATTTCGCCCGAGCTAGGTAACCCCTTTTTACGACTCTAAGACCCGTCAATACGCCAGCAGTATGCAGTGATCATATCACATACCCACAAAGCGTCAGCGGCACTAGCTGTACGTAATGGCTCCCAGGTCTTGAGCGATCAGAAGAAAAACAAGCGAACATGTCAAAACTCCCGTCGAGCCAACTGGCAACACATACCATACAGTCCGGTCTCTTCATCAGATATGATGCATATCGAGTCTAGGATGGTATCGTCGACCCTAATAACTCAATAATTCATGCCGGTATATGGCCTATAACAGATCGAGAAATTACTGATAACACTTATCAGTAAATCTCATCAGCCCGGGCCAGGGACTTCTTGTTATAGCCAATCGAGCATAGCGCAACATCAACCCCCAATACCGGGAGAGACGAAACCCCTCCTATCGCTCATTGCCTCAATGTGCCTTGGGACTGTACCCAAAATCCACTAGTTTGCACGACTCAGTAGAGCCGTGGTAGGGTGGAGATCAAAGTACAGTGGTAAGACACACAAGACTCTATGAAGATCTCGGGTCTACAGACGAACCTGTACCAGTGTCACATGAGAACTGCTATCCTACGATAGATATAATACCACATAGGAGTTCTCGGCGAGTCCGTTCAGTGTACCCAGTCTCCACTGAGCACCCGTATACAATCTTTGGTGTCAGCACACCAATGGATATGGGATCATCCATCGCCCATCATATGGGTCAAGAAACGTAAACGCTAGTATACTCTGGAATATCGATGTCCCGTCTTGATACACATACGAATAGGAACATTTCAAGGATATGCTTAGAAATTACACATGTCCCACCAGTATGATCTGCATCATAATCCTAGTAGTCAAGCAAATATCCTAAGGGCTTTATCAATATGTACCAAATGAGTAATAGGCATGATCAATTGAACATGTTGTTAGCGGATGTTGCACACTCTCACAACACTTGTGAGGATGCAGAAGCGGTAAACAAAAATTTTCTTGCATGCAACAACCACATAACCCTTGATCTTGTGCTTAAACCTTAACTAGCAAACTTATCTAGAGATCTTATCTACTATGATAGTGTTATACCTTAGAAACCGGTCCTTTGGATCTTTGTTTGGATGTAACTCCTAGGCTCCTTGTGGTTGCAAAGAACTCGATCTTCGGCTACCTCAAGATCCAAGATGATCCACCCGAGAGCTATCGAACAAGCTACAAACTCTTCACAAGAGTTTAACTAAGAGATCAAGTATGCTAGAAGTGATCAATTAGATGATGTAGAGATCAAGTATTGGAATATTATGTCTCTTGACATATGATTCACAACTCATGTGAGTGATTTAGGTCAAGAGGTAGAGGGAGGAGATAATGAGGAGAGAGAAGGTCAATGTGATGAATGAAAAATCAAGCATGGAGAAAAAATGACATGGCTAAAGGAAAATATTTTAAGCATGCATTATTTTTCTCCAAAATAACGCACCATGCTTCAATAGTAACTCTAAATGAATATAAAATGAATTTAGCCATGCCATCACCCAAGCTTAGACTTTCTCCAAATTCCACCTCATTGTTTTTTTCCACAAAATAAAAACCTATTTATGAGGTGTCTCCTTCTAGAATGTATTCTTGTAACAATTACAAGAATATCACTCCACCGTATACCGTATAAGTATACCCGTATCCGAATTTTGAAAAAGATGAATACAAATAATCCAATAATATAATACTGGTATCCGGCTTAAACCAAAGCCAACCAGTATTATCCTTCCGATCATTATTCTTTTAACCATTACACGAACAAGATCGAAATCTTGCCGTAACAACTTACGGCCTCTACATCTTTTTCCTGAACCAAGGAACGCTCTGTGTGGGATTCTAAAGACTCGACAGTATGCTGGCAGTGGGTTTAATCACAAGAACGTCAGCGGCACTAGAGGTGCGTAACGGCTGCTCAGGTACATGACGAAAAGGTGGCCGACGACCGAGAACGAGCCTGTAAGCAACACTTATCGTATAGTCTAGCCTCCTCATCTGATACGTTGCATATGAAGTCTAGGGGTGGTAAATGACAAACTCCAGTAACTTTATATGTCATGCTGATTTACGGCCTATAACGGTTCGAGAGACTACTGATAACTCTTATCAGTAAATCTCGACAACCCTGGTCAGGAATTTGCTGTTATGGCCGATCAAGCATAGCACGACATCAACTCCCTATACCGGGAGAGACGAAACCCATCCTATCGCTCACTGCCTCCATGTGATTCGGGACTGTACCCAAAATCCACCTGTTTGCATGACTCAGTAGAGCCGTGGTAGGGAGGAAATCAAAGCACTGTGGGAATCACACAAGACACTATAACGATCTCGGGTCTACATACTAACCTGTATAAGTGTCACCAGAGAACTGCTCTCTGACAATAGGTATATATACCATCTAGGAGTTCTCGGCGAGTCCTATTCGGTGTACCAATTCTTCAATGTGCACCTGTGTACAATATTTGATGTCAAACACCAATGGTTGTGGGATCAATCATCGCCCCCAGGGTCAAGAAACGTACACACTGGTCTACTCTGATAATATCGATGCCCTGTCTCGATATACCCTCGACTAGGAATTGTTAAAGGATATGCTTATAGACAGCCCAAGCCCCCTAGTATGATCTACATCATAATCCTAGCAGTCAAGCATAATCCTAAAGGCTTCATCAACATGTATATAAAGATATAAAATACAATACATCACACGTTAAGATGAAGATAAACCAGATAACTTACTATCATTTCGAGCAAAGATTTTTTCAGTACATATACATGCCTAGCATCCTATACAATGCAGGCCTATAGGGTATACATATCTAACAATCTCCCACTTGCACTAAGGCCTGTAGTTGGTGCAATAAGTACCCACTGTCTACGCTATAACCAGTTGCCGGCGTACCGCATGCCCAATAGCTCGAACAGTTTCTCAAACTGGACTTGAGGGATGGCCTTGGTGAATGGATCTGCTGTGTTGGCTTTCGTGTCTACTCTCCATACCTCGATGTCCTGGCGATCCAATATCTCCTAAATGAGGTGATACCGCCTCAAGGTATGTCTGTATTTCTGATGGGACCTCGGTTCCTTTGCTAAATCCATGGCTCCATTGTTATCGCAATACAGAGGTATTAGATTAGCAATGGATGGAACAACCTGAAGTTCAGAAATGAACTTCCTCATCCAGACTGCCTCTTTTGCGGCATCAATAGCAGCAATATACTTAGCTTCCATCGTGGAGTCAGCAACGGTATCTCGCTTGGAACTCTTCCAACATACCAACCCTCCATTTACGGTAAATTCAAACCCTGAGATGGACTTACTATCATCATTGTCGCTCTGGAAGCTGGAGTCGGTAAAGCCCACCATTCGGAGATCTCCGTTACCATACACCAAGAATATCTCTTTAGTTCTTCTCAAGTACTTCAAAATGTTCTTCACAGCAGTCCAGTTTTTCTCCTGTGTATTTGATTGATACCTGCTTACTGCACTCAATGCATAAGCTACATCTGGGCGAGTACACAACATCGCATACATTATAGATCCTACCGCCAAAGCGTAGGGTATAATGCTCATGTGAGCCCTCTCCTCATCAGTCTTTGGAGATATCTCTTTAGAGAGGGTGATCCCATGAAAAGCGGGTAAATTACCCCGCTTGGAATCTTCCATACTAAACATCTTTAGTATGGTGTCTTTGTATCTCGATTGGGACAATCCCAATAATTTCTTAGATCTATCTCTATAGGTCTTAATTCCCAGAATGTACGAGGCATCACCCAGGTCTTTCATGGAGAACCTCTGCGATAAGAATAGTTTGACCGATTGTAGCATAAGAACATCAATTTCTATCAAGAGAATGTTGTCCACGTACAATACGAGGAATATAACAGTACCCTCTACAATTCTTTTATAAATACATGCTTCATCTACATTTTTGATAAAACCAAACTCTTTGATTGTATCATCAAAGCAGATGTTCCAACTCCGTGATGTCTGCTTTAATCTATAGATGGATTTAAGCAACCTTGTAACGTTTTGGAAATCGTTATGTGAATTTTGCCGTTTTAGGGTAAAATTGTCGGTATTTTCTATTTTAAGCCGACTGTGATCAAACGACCATATAGACTTGTCAGCACCTAGTATAGCTAAAATAAAGCTAGTGCGCTTTGGGGGTATATGGGACGTTTTGGTTCAATTAGAATTTTTCCCAATTTTAATATTATTTTAATGCGGTATTCATATTTTGGGAAATTTCTATTAAGTGATCATCTCAACAATTAAGTTTGAGTTATTAAACCCTCACATCATATCTAGATATTTGTTTGGTTATTAGGATTAAAATTTAGAGAAAAAGAGAAAGAATTGAGAGAGGTGCATGCATGAGTGTGTGAATGCATTAAGTGAGCATTTATCACAAGAATTTGCTAGAAAACCCTACACAATTCCTCACCTCCTCACTTGGCCGAGCTCTTCCTCGCCCATTCTACCCTTGGTCTTTTCTTTTTCCTTTTGCAACAAATTCGAAGCAAATTAAATCTCCAAAATTCCCAAATAAATCACAAAATGCATCTAGTCTTGAGTTTTTTGCGTATTGATCACTTGGAGCTAGGAAAGCTTGGCTCTTGAAAGCAAGGGTTGATAGGTATAATCTCTACCCTGTTAATTTAGAGTTTTTATGTTGTGTAGCTCATTGGTTATGGCATATAACTCTTTAGATATCAATTTGTGAAATATCGTAATTTTTAGTGTCTTTTTCAACCTCTGAGAACTGCTAGGCCTAGATTTCGTACAGAAAAATTAAAAAAAATTATAGTGATGTACTAGTGACTATGGAACACCATCTGAGACACGAGACCCACCCCACCGGCACGGGCTGACGAACCCTTGGCAAATTCCGGCGACGCCGGCTATTGAGGGAAGTGATGGGGTTTGGTTTTTGTGGGTAGTTGTCTGCTGTTGGTTAGGGGTGTTTAGTGCTGTTTACTTTTTTAGTTATTACTATATGAAAAATCTGGGTTGGTTTTCTTATAATCTAGTGTTTTGTGTCCGCGCGATACGTTATACGACACGGATCGTGCACTTTGTGGGATTTTACTCTTAAGTTGTTTTCGTCGTGTCGCTACGTTCGTTAGCCACAATACGAACACTTGAGAGTATGTTTTGTGTTGTTGCGTCGGTTAAATGTAGTGTGTGTATGATTTGAGTCTATTATTAATATATGCTTGCTTTATGGTTTTATTGTGGTAGGTTCGCAGGCGGGGTCTTCGGACACTGCTACAAGGGGAAAACAAGAGCTTGGCTTCACTTAGCCAGAAGCGTTGGTGAGTAGATTTAACATCTATAGGGGAATCGCCCGCATGGCGTTATGCGTCTGGGCTAGAGTTGTTATGTTTTGTCGCATATTCTATTGCATATATAGAATTGCGCATACACATATACTACTTGGTTAGTGTTGTGCTTGGACTAGTATCCTTAGGACACTGCACTATTATTGACGGCTCATGTTATACGAGCACTGATTGTATGCCACATACACCGTCAATAATTGCCATGTCACGCACAACCCACATATAGAAATGATATTGTTTGGTTAGGGACATTGAGACATTGATGCATATTTTTATTGTGCTTATGACAAATAGCATACCTGTATACTTACATGCTAGTTACCCATATACCTATGGTATTGTACCATTGTGATAGGTATATACACATATGAGACATATCTACCTGTACATCTGGCATACATACATACATACATATACCTGAAGGGTATTATGGATAGGTATAGACACATACCTTGCTACAGCTACTTTGACATCATACATATTTACATATGGACACACATATCTTGCTATACCAACATGGTTACGCATACCTTGTTATAGCTACATGTTCACCTGTCTTTGATGTTGCATCTGATTTCGGGGAAATCAGGAACCGCGTGATATATTTAGTAAATTGTTGCAGTTAAATAGTTGTTTTCCTTTATATGCTCATATTATTGTTTCATGTTGCATATATTACATTCATGGATTTCATATGATGTCTCTTATATTTTTACTCCTGTATATATAACAGTGGAATGTGACGCTGTTATATATGCCTTTACACCAATATTAGTGGAATGGGACGCTAATATATGTGTATTGATTCATGCATTCATACGTATTCACTACTTGATGTTTTCTGGATTTGAGGACCGTAGTTGTTTCATGAAATTATGCATTTTTTGAAAAATCCGGTTCTTCTTTATATGATATTTCCGCAGCCACCATGAGTTTTATCGGTTCTGATTATATACCCGATTCGAGGAGCGGTAGGCACCGTCTGTGGGTAAATAGTGGGGCCTGGAGGTACCCGTGGCAAGAAGATTGATTCTCCATGCCGATTGAGCTTGGCAGGGGAGCCATACACTCCGGTGACATTACCAATGACTCAGTGGTTATCGTAGGAATACCGACGGGAGTCATGTACGTATGGATACGTCGAGAGACGAGGGTCAGAGCTAGGCACTCGGGCTGTTAGATATAGCGTATGATACGTACCTATCAGGGGGCCAGTCGTGGTGACAACACCTGATAGATCAGTATTTTTGTGACGATGCTTGACATTTGTTTCATGATGTTTTGGGTATCGATGTTAGACACTCACCTTATATGAAACTTACTTGATACTGATATTGTACACACATGATATGTGGAATATACAGATATTGTACACACAGGATATGTGGGATATACTGATATTGTACATACATGGTATATGAGATATACTTGATGTTGGACATTCAGGAAATATGATATTTACATGATATGAGAGCCAATTTGGGGGCTGATTTGTGGAAATTGGGAATTTGATTATCTTGTTGGATTTTGGTCCTACCACGAGATTAGGATTTCTGTGGAAATGACATGTTTTTTTCCATACTCCATATTTATTGTTTATACACTGCTTCATATATTATTTGTACCTGATAGAGTACTTTCCTTGACTGTTGCATTTAAATACTATTATATGCATTGTTTCATGTATTATTGTACCTGATAGAGTACCTTACATGATTATTACATACCGATTGTCATATTATTGCTTCATGTATTAGTAGTACCTGCTAACGTACCTTTCATGACTGATGCATTCCATATGACTATTCATTGCTATTTAATGCTTATGTTAGATTCGTGCTGTACGTATATACTCGCGATTACCTTCATATGTTATTTACTATTCACGAGTTGGCAACTCACTCCCGTTGTACCACAGTGTGTGCAGGTGTTCCTCAAGATAGTCAGAGGCAGGGCTATTTTCATCCATCGTATCACCTTTGCTACGGATACCGCTTCGCCTGACAATGTGCAGTTTTGCTTAGGTAGGTTTTGCGGTTATCCGATGTTGCTGTTGTATATTCGTTGTATCATGTACTCTCCATCTACCATTATATTGTATAACTTAGAGACTTGATGTGAGGACGATATTGTATATCATTTTATGACTTGGAGGTTTTTATGCGGTTTTATTTATATTGTCTCTATCTTCGCTACGGCGTCGTATATCTGTTGTGGTGGTTGTTTTCCGCCTTTTGGCGTGGATTTGCTCCCGTTGGGGATGCTTTACTTTATATTTATGTTGTGCCCATTTTGGGGGCTTGTTTTACAAAAGGGGGTGCTGCCTAAATTTTAAGGAATAAAAGTGAGACTTTAAAGAATTTAGGTTGTGATTTCAAAGGTTTTGAAAATACTATTATCACTTTCTTATTACTTTTGATGGTTTAGATTTCTTGGTTTTGGCTTTCTTTTACTGTGTTACGCCTGTAGACGTTGCGTAGTATTAGGGCCTTCACGTGCCAATTTTGGGTCATGACAAAGTTGGTATCAGAGCGCCAGGTTTTACCTTTCGGAGTGTAGGATGACCTTGGTATGATGGAGTAGGTAGCTTAAGTAGAGTAAAGTAGTGTGTGTATGTCTGCAGCATACTCACGATGCGGTACTCCGCCTAAAGTGACCTAAGTACAAATTGCTTGAGATTCCTTCCTTGATGATTCATATCCTTGTGATTCGATTTCCGTGTTCATATCGAATCCTATCTCTATTTATAGCCTTTGCCGCCACCGACTATGGGGACTCAGAGAGGTGCAGTGAGGGCCGAGGTCAGAGTTGACTCGGGTGGGTCATGGATTGACCAGGATGGCACGCTCGTTTCACAGGAACAGACGGATCCTCCTTCGACAGATAGTATTTCAAGGCTTGTGGCAGAGATGCAGGACATGCGCAAGACGATGAGTTCTTTGGTTGAGGACATTCGAGCGCAGCATCGGGAGGTTGTCACCCCTGTTACCCAGTTGTTCCTTGCTATCAGCATGCATCATTCCGTTACATAGCACTAGTGGATGCAGCCCCAGTTAACGAGGCACGTATTCCAGAGACTTTGGGAGTTCCGGAACCGTGGAGGAATCATACCGGTGTACCATCCTAGAGACAGAGGCTTAGTTGTCGAGACAGCTTTCGTGACCGTTGCGAGAGTAGCAGAGGTTTAGGACGAGGTGAGTCATGTTAGTTAGATCAGGCGTTTGTTGTGTTAATTTCTGTCAGCGTTTCTTTGTTGCGCAACACGTATTTCAGTCGTACGCTAATCGGTTAGGAGATTTATCTGTCACTTGATCCTTCTAGAGATGTTGGATTTGAGGTTCTCCTGGGCACGGACTGGTTATCTACGTGCTAGGCGTCTGTGGACTACTGCGAGAGAACAGTAGGTTTGTTTTCCCGGCAAGTCAGTTCTTGTTGTGCAGGGGGGACAGTAGTGCCGCCTCTCACAGCTTGAATTCAGCCATTTCGCTAGTCGGCTTTTGATGAGAGGATGCCATGTATTCTTGGCGTTCATTCAGTATACCGGATCCACAGTAGGTTTATTGGACCGGGTCCCTTCGTGCGAGTGTTTTCCGACGTTGTTCCAGATGAGCCGGCGAAGCTTAGGGAGCTTAAGGATCAGCTGCAGAGTTGTTGGTTGGGAGGATTGTGCGTCAGAGTGTTTCACTTAGGGAGCTCCTATTTCTGCTCGTCAAGAAGAGAGACGGCAGTTTGAGGTTGTGTATTGATTGATCGTCAATTTAGCCGGCTTACGGTGCGGATATGTATCCTTTATCCCGCATTGACGATTTCTTCGATCAGCTCCAGAGTGCGAGACATTTTCTATGTTTGTTCGGGATCAGGTCATCATTGTTGCGGGTTCGGAGTGATGACATTCCGAAGACGGCTTTTGTGCGTGCTACGGGCTTTGTGTGTTTTGGTGGTTTCATTGGACTCACCAATGCCCTAGCAGCATTCGTAGATATGATTAACCAGATTTCTTCATGCCGTTCCTCGACCATTTATTGTTGTGACATTGACGACATTCTTGTCTATTTGATGTGTCGTGAGGGACAGGAGTAACACTTGAGGATTTGGTTTGCAGACATTGGGAGAGCCCCAGCGGTTTGCTAGATTCTCGGAGTGTTCCTTCAGGCTTGATGGTGTTAACTCCTAGGTCTTATAGTTACGGAAGACGGTTTTCCTATGGTTCTGAAGAAGATCGAGGCCATACAGCTTTGGCCAAGACTTGTGTACGGACGGAGGTCCACAGATTTTAGGCTTAGCAGGTTTTTACCGCCGTTTCGTGCAGGATTGTTGTGTATCGCTGCATCGTTGACTGAATTGACCGGGAAGGAGATTCTTTTTCTGTGGAATGAGGCTTGTGTGTGGAGTTTTCAGCAGTTGGGGTTTCGGTTGACAACTGCACCAGTTCTTTATTGTTTTTTTTGTTCGGGCGATTCTGTTTTTTAACTGTGATATTTCACGAGTGGGGCTCGATTGTGTACTGAGGTGACACTATAGAGTTATCGCTTTTGCTTCTCTACAATTGGAGGAAGTACGAGCAGGATATCCCACTCGTGATCTGGAGATGGCCGAGGTGGTCGTGCGTTGAAGATCTAAGGACACTACTTGTGTGGAGAGTCGTGTCAGATTTTCACGGACTACCAGAGCTTAATGTACATCTTCCTGCAGCGGGTTTTGATTGTTGAGACAACGCCGTTGGATGGAACGTCTTGTTAGTTATATGTATGCCCTAGAGGCTATTACTGTACATTGGATGTATATTGTAGTGGATGCTGGGACATATATAGGGAGGACTTTCTTGCTCGACATGATAGTATGCTATCTGGTTACTCTTTACCTTAACGTGTATACTGATTGTCTCTCTATTACATGTTGGTAAAGCCCTTAGGATGTGTACTTGACTACCTGGACTATGATGCGGATCATACTAGTGGGGACATGGTAGTCCATAAGTACATCCTTCAAAGTCCCTAGTCGTGGGTGTATCGAGACGGGGCATCGATGTACCAGAGTAGACTAGCGTGTACCTTCTCGACCCATACAGATGGGCGATGGATGATCCCATATCCATTGGTGTTTGACATCAGAGATGATATACGGGTGCTCAGTAGAGACTGGGTACACTGGACGGACTCGCCGAGAACTCCCAGATGGTATTATACCTCACGTCAGATGGCAGTTCTCTGGTGACACTGGTACAGAGTAGTCTGTTGACCCGAGATCGTCATAGAGTCTTGTGTGGTTCCCACTGTGCTTTGATTTCCATCTTACCACGTCCAAGAGGGCGTGCAAAACGGTGGTTTTTGGGTACAGTCCCGAGTCACATGGAGGCAATGAGCGATAGGAGGGGATTCGTCTCTCCCGGTATAGGGGGTTGATGTTGCGCTGTGTTCGATTGGCTATAACAGGAAATACCTGGCCAGGGTTGCTGAGATTTACTGGTAAGTGTTACCAGTAGTTTCTCGAATTGTTATAGACCTCATATCGACACGACTTATCGAGCTATTGGGGTCTGACGTTTACCACCCCTAGGCGAGATATGCGACATATCAGACGATCAGACCGGACTGTACGGTAGTGTTACTGGTTGGATTCACTGGAGTGTGAGCGGGCTTGCTCGTCGATCTTCTGATCGCTCAATACCCGGGTGGCCGTTACGTTTAGCAGACCGCTTGCGGCTTGTGGGTGTTTGATATGATCATCACCTGCTGCCGGCGTATTGACGAGTCTTTAGAGTCCTACACAGAGGTTTCCTGGCTCAAGAGAGACGAAATAGGAGCGCATATGAGATATGTGCGGGACCGAGAATATTGCGTGTATGTGATACCGTATTTCATTCTCGCGATGAATGTATCGAATGGTTGTATGCGATATAACCTAGTTATCGAATCAAGGATTGATTCGGTAAGCCGATACATAGGATACTAGTCGGTTATATGCGATATGACCGGATCGTTAAATCAAGTGTTGATTTAATGATTTAATGTATAATTATATATTTGATATATTACTTTGCATTAACTAGTATCGGTTCACTTAAGATGGATTTTCTCACTCGGATGTGCGCATTGTATATGCGATATACTTTTGTGCACTTGATTGTATCATAATTGATGATACATGCTTATTTGGTTAAGTGTAAAGAATTAAACCTTGGTTAAGTAAATGGTTTGGGTTTTTATTTATTTATTCATTCATTTATCTATTTATTTTTGGATGAAAAGAATGAGAAAAGAAAACAAATGGTTTCTTTTTTGGAAGCTTCTTCAAGCTTCATGTAACTTTGACCAAAGCAACCATTCTTGTCTTCTTCTCTAACCCTAACCATTCAACCTAACTCAAGTTAATTCTCTACACATTACCATGGTTAAAGTTATGATAAGAATTGATTTTCTTTTCTATTTTGAATATACTTATCATAACATTTATCATCATCTTCTTCTTCTTCTTCAAGAAGAAAGCATACTTCATCAATGGTGATTTGAGCATAAGTGTGAGAAATCCAATTCTAAAGTCTACCCACTTCCTATTTCTTCATCCTCTACCTCTTGCCAAGTAGTAGAGTGTGTTTTCTTCACAAGTTTCTTGACTTGGAGAAGTTGGAGCTTGATCTAGCGATGCCTCGACGTAGATCATCTTCGGCATGGACATCGACGACCTAGCTCGCCTATTCTCCGATGAAGCCGACGCTAGAGCCCGGGAATTCACTAGGACAGCGAGGGGACTTCATTGCGGAGCTATGGAGGTGGAGCACCGGATCTACAAAGGTTGTATTTCCGTTTCTTTTTTGTTAAGTTGTTAACTAGATTTAATTTTCGCCTAGATTTCTAGCCAACGATCCGTAGTCGGGTTTCTCGGCACCTAGATTTTTTGAAATTGGCATGGTTGATGCCTTGTGAGACCTCCTTAGCGTGCCTAGGAACCCTACAGTGGTATTAGAGCCTAGCTAGAGCCTTAGGCGAAGTCCCGACGGAGTTTGAAGTCCGAAGGAACCGAAACCCCATAATTTCCATGCTTTCTGGACTTTTTCTGAAAACGTGGATTTTTCCAGATTAAAAATTACCAAAAAATTCAGCTCGGAATCCTATGAGTTACTGTGAAGCACGTGGCTCTAAATCGACCAACGAGCCGCGGAACCGCGGCCCCACCCAGGGTTTCGCGGCGGTTCCGCGGCCATGTTGGTGATTTATACCACGTGTCTTGCACAGTAATTCTTGTGTCAAAGTGCTGAGTCTTCTGGAAATTTTTATTTTTTATTCAAGAGTTGAATTTTCTGGGGTTGTTTTGGGGATTCGGTTTTTCGATCGGAGTATCAAATTTTGTCTGTGTGGCTTTTCGGATAAATTTTAGAATATGTTAAAAAGTTCGACCGGATATAAATACCCAATTTTTCCCCTGTCGTGAAATTTCCAAGTGTTGGATTTTTCCGTAGTTTAAAGACGTTCTAAGTAGTGCGAGTAACTCGATGGACCCTCTAGAAGACAACAAACCTTAACTCGATTATGTGACCGTCTTGAACTGCCCTTTGAACCTTCGGGTTTGGGGCAGTACGGCGTGCTACATGTGAGGCGTTGGCTTGACCCTTCTACGGCTGGACCGTTGGTACTGAGGCACGAACTGAATGTTTTTAGACTTGTTTTATGTGTTGATCTGTATCGGGAAAACTTGGGTGTTCGATTGTTCTATCGGAAAGTTTGACATTTTCTATTTATCCGGAATGGGATACAATAATTGGAATTCACAAAAGTTATGAGATAACTGAATGAATGTTATAAACGTAGCACTTTAGTCTCACTTGATCGGTTGCCACGGAATTTTGATGTGATCAAAAGTCCGTCGCAATCACGTAGCGTACGCGGATACTCGCCGGATAAACTTAATAGACAGCCTCACCCCATAGCCCCGACCAAGTGACTGTAGGAGAACCCCGTCGCCGAAAGCATCCGTCCGGGTGCTCGCGGTAGCGGTGTTGAGCCTTGGTGCACTTCGTCGACGGTATCGGGGGTGCAGCCGTCTACTGAAGTTTACGACGAGCATTCGATCAGGATGTCGGGAATCTTGTTGAATTGCCCGACTTGATATTGAAAAGTGTTTTCGATAATGAGACTAAAATGCGGGGTTTATAATTGTTAGGCATGCGATGTCTAAGTAATTCATTTGGTCAGGCATGCGATGTCTGAGGAGGTTGCGGATTCCAACTGTTGTAGTTTTACACTTTCTTTTCTGTGACCGTAAGTGTAATATGTGATATCGCCGGTTTCGTTGCTATATGTCAACGACAATTGGGATGGACATATTTACTTACGTTGATGACATGTGATGTTATGTGTTGCTGGATATGATATATTGGATCTTCGTGTTTGAATAGCCGGGGTTTTTATGTCAAATGAGTGTTTTTCATTTTCATTCATGTAAAAACTTGTATGTAATATTCTTTTATTGGGGCGCTTCCAGGTTGCGGAAGTTGTCACCCTTTGTATATTATTTACTTTTCCGCACTAGGATAGACCCAAAGAGGAGGGCACAAGTAACCGGGTTCTGGAGTCCAGTAGGAGACCAACTCGAGGAGTCGAGTCCGGGTCACCTAACTCCAGAATTGGTAGGGTTGCTTGCCGCTCTCGTAGGGGTCTAGGGGTATGGGTTTGGCTATTCATTGCGACCGTGGAATCCGTGTTTTATACTGGCTCGTATTGAAAACACGGACGTCCTAGTATATCCAATATTTCATATGATTCTTCTGCTGCGATATCTGTGATGTGATCATGTGATGTTCTGTGATAGATACAGTATATAGTATATATGATATATTATATAGACGTTACTTATGTTTTACACCCGCGCTAGCCCTGCCCCGCTCTGCCGTTAGTTACCTAACCTAACGGTGCACGAGGGGACATCGAGGCGAATGCGGATGGCATAAGTGTACGTCGTATTTATCTGTGATGTTTAGGTACTTAAATGATGGGACTTCATTAATATGATTAATGAAATAAAAGAAACCTAAGATGTTGTAGAATCGAATTTCAAAATAAAACAGGTAGCTACAGTTCTTGCTTTGCACAGCGGTATATATGATATATCCTGCACCTTATTCGATAAGGAAAGGACCGAGATCCCTTCACCGGGAGTGACTCCTTTAGCAATAACTGGCAAATGCTACACACTCGGTTTGTCTTTTGATAGCTTTTAAGTGTTTTTGCTTTGCACAGTGATATATATGATATATCCCGCACCTCATTCGACAAGGAAAGGACCGACGATC
The DNA here is from genome assembly GCA_030015575.1 of Agapanthus africanus. Lineage (NCBI taxonomy): Eukaryota > Viridiplantae > Streptophyta > Magnoliopsida > Asparagales > Amaryllidaceae > Agapanthus > Agapanthus africanus. The sequence continues at coordinate 237,323,527 of JASDDO010000004.1, forward strand.
CCTTCACCGGGAGTGACTCCTTTAGCAAAACTAGAAAAGCCTCAAGAACACTCCATTTCAAAAATCTTTTGATTCTACAACGATATCAAGTTCATTACGCAATAGGTTTTCTGAAAAACCTGTCGTAGCCCTCCGTCATTTCAGATAAGTACTAGTTAGTATTCGTGCTACGTTTGTTGACTATGTTAAGGCGTAGTGTGCGGTAGCTAATTAGTGCTTATCTGCATAAGCATATGATGTGATTGGATTAGGGTAGTCGTGCGACTTTGTTGACTATGTTAAGGGTCGTGCGGGTGGGTTTAATTCAATCGGGAAATGACGGGTTGAACTTGACTAGCACTTATGATTTGTTGACTATGTTAAGGTCATAAAGCTGCTAGGGGCAAAATATTATCTGGAATTTCAAGTGTTGAAATTTGCAATGAGATTGCATACCTTCTATGAGATAGTTGGATCCCGATACCCGCTGCGAGTAAGAGTTACTCCTGGGAGAGTCTTATACATTACAATTAGCCGATCAAGTAAGTGTCTAGAAAGGTGTCAACGGGGTTATGCCTTTGGGAAAACGAGGTTTACATTAATTAGGTTCGTGCGAAAGCACGGGGGACCTCCATCAAAGTACCGACACTGGCCTGGCTGAAAGATTGGCGAACTTGTAGTGTGTAATTAATCCCGGCTAGTCTTTCCTTTTAGGGTTTGAAGGAAGATTTGATAAAAAGCAGTGGGAGCCATCCTGATTAGATAAAATAATAACCAATCTATTCTTGCAAGAGCGCACGCTGAGTGTTTTCTTCTCTCTCTCTCCTGGTAGCGACCATGTCACGCCTTAATCAAGATAATAATATGGATAATTGACCGAACCCGCTTGTTATACTGAGCTGGGGAACGTTTGTCCCGCTCCAACTTATAATTGTTATAAGACAGAGCAGGAAATTGGGAAATACCAGAATTCCCGTGCCGCCCAAACGAAGAAAGTGCATATGATGCATCATCTTCGGGTGTGTTTATTATACAGAACTGTTTCTCAATGTCCTTTACGTCCTGGGTATATGATACCGGATCAGGATCCCAGATATGTAATCTGTTACATAGGGCTACAAAAGGGTAGAAAAACTGAGAACGGGTGATAAGTTTCATGAGGCAGAAAACGGGACAAGAGTTGCATCCAAGTCTGTTGGTCACTGTCACCCTGTATTACCAATACATTGATTCTGAACGAATGCTATTAGATACCGAACCTGATATACAAAATCATATCAGTCTCTTTATCAGTAAAGAAACGATAAAATTTTGTATTGTTGGATAATGTTTTGAACATTTCCTATATCAAAAGTTGATCGGTTCAGTTACGTTATCTAAAAGCATTGATGTTCTAAATCAAACTACAGTTCTTAGTATATGGAACACACACAAGAGGAAGAGTTCAGAAATGAACGAATTCTTCTTGAGGTATTGTAGACTAGGTCAGATCAATGTTACCCGACTAGCTAGAGTTACATATAGATGCATATTTAAATCAGTTTGAATTTACATCTTGTGAAACTCGCCAGTCATGTCACAAAGATAAGATGACCTTAGCTCTGTTTATTGGAAACAGAGAAAGAGTTAGTAAACTCTTGGGACTGATACATGATGATGTATGTAAGGTCCCCTGTCTACATATATTAAGACCGGTTCTTTGTACTTCATTATATTCTCTGATAATCTCTCGAGATTCAGACATATGTTCTTGTTGAAACACAAGTCTGAACCTTTTGAGATATTCACAGAATAAAAGTTAGAAGTAGAGAACCAAAATACGGGTATAAGTATTATGTCCTATGATGAGATCAAGGAGGAGAATACTTGAGCACGAAATTTCTGGACTATTCTAAAGGAGAATGAGATTCTCTCTCAGCATTACTCCTCCGTATACACCATAGCACGATGGTATATCGGGGCGGAGCAATCACACCCTATATGATAAGGTGTGCTCTATGATGAGTACTACTGAGTTACCTATTTCCTTTTGGGAGTTATGCGCTTGAGAAGCTGCATACCTATTGAATAGGGTTCCAATCAAATCAGTTGTCTACCATTTCATATGTGATATGGAAAGGGAAGAGCCCATGTCTTAAGCTAGTTAAGATTTGGGGTTGTCCGGCCTATGTCTAAAAGCAAAATCCGGACAAGCTCGAGGCAAGGTCTGTTAAGTACAACTGGAAAGGTTCGAGCTATACAAATGACAGCAGATGATTTGGTACAACCAAAGGATTCAGTTGATGCCAACGAACCTTAGCCTCTCCGCCGATCTAGTAGGGTTCCTCACCCACCTGAGAGATACTTCTGTTTCTCTATGACAGTGGGAGCGAGGATTGCATCATGAGATGATGACCCAACTAGTTTCGAGCTGGCCATCAGGAGTGAGACTCTGTAAGAATGGCTGGATGCTTAGTGATCTGAGATGGAATCCTTATACACCAACAAAGTATGGACTTTGGTTGCTATATCTGAAGGGTTAAATCCCCATCAGGAGCAAGTATATCTTGAGAAGATTACTTGGTGTAAATGGAAAAGTTGAGACTTCCAAAGCTAGACTTGTTAAAGGTTTTCGTCATTGACAAGGCGTGGATAATGATGAAACCTTTTTCAAGTAGCTATGCTTAAGTCCATCCAGATCCTACTTGCCACGGCTACATACCATGACTACGATATCTGGTGGTTGGGTGTCATGACAAGCTCTTCTAAAATGATGTTTTGGAAGAGAGCGTCTATGAGTACACAGCCAGAGGGCTTCGTAAACAGTAGGAGCAGCGGAAACGCGTGCAAGATGCTTTATAGGATAAAGCAGGCATCGCGGAGTTAGAACATCTGTTTTGATGAAGTAGTCAAAGAGTTTGACATCATCAAAATGGTAGATGAACCTTGGATAAACAAAAAGGTAGTAGGGAGTATGGTGGTGATCCTCGTATAGTACGTGGATAACATACTCTTGATAAGAAAGGAGTTTCTTATGCTACACTCGATCATTCTCCGTATATCACAAAGATTCTCCGTGTAGGATCAAAATGATACCTACTAAATCCTGGATTTTGGATCTATGAGATAGATCTAATTGGATGTTAGAATACTCACTAGTTGTAGTGAGATCGTATCAATTGATCCTGGGGAGAATCAATGGAAGGGTTCCAGGGTGATAAAGACGACTGAATATCAGTCGCAGGCATTGTCTTTACCCTCAGTAAAGGGACGGTATGTTGGAAGAGTTCCAAGCTAAATACTGTGGCATACTAGACGATAAAGGCACGATACATTGCTACTTAAGATGCTACCAAAGAGGATGTTTGGGTGTATATTGGTTCATGAGATGAACTATGTTCCTACCATTGTGTGACAATGGAGTTGTGGCTTATGCCAGGAACCCCCGTCCCATCAGTGATCCAGACATATTCTAAGGCAGTATCACTTGATCATGGAGATGGTTGATCTCTAAGGGATCGAGGTTAGGAGAGTAGACTCAGAGGACAACACGGCGGATCCACTCACGAAGGCCTATTCCCAGAGAGAGACTTTTATGGGATGGTTGAGTATGAGATACTACAACCACTGCTACAGATGGCCCTAGTGCAAGTGGGAGATTGTTAGTTATATGTATGCCCTAGAGGCCATTACTGTACATTGGATGTATATTGTAGTGGATGCTGGGACATATATAGGGAGGACTTTCTTGCTCGACATGATAGTATGCTATCTGGTTACTCTTTACCTTAACGTGTATACTGATTGTCTCTCTATTACATGTTGGTAAAGCCCTTAGGATGTGTACTTGACTACCTGGACTATGATGCGGATCATACTAGTGGGGACATGGTAGTCCATAAGTACATCCTTCAAAGTCCCTAGTCGTGGGTGTATCGAGATGGGGCATCGATGTACCAGAGTAGACCAGCGTGTAACTTCTCGACCCATACAGATGGGCGATGGATGATCCCATATCCATTGGTGTTTGACATCAGAGATGATATACGGGTGCTCAGTAGAGACTGGGTACACTGGACGGACTCGCCGAGAACTCCCAGATGGTATTATACCTCACGTCAGATGGCAGTTCTTTGGTGACACTGGTACAGAGTAGTCTGTTGACCCGAGATCGTCATAGAGTCTTGTGTGGTTCCCACTGTGCTTTGCTTTCCATCTTACCATGTCCAAGAGGGCGTGCAAAACGGTGGTTTTTGGGTACATTCCCGAGTCACATGGAGGCAATGAGCGATAGGAGGGGATTCGTCTCTCCCGGTATAGGGGGTTGATGTTGCGCTGTTTTCGATTGGCTATAACAAGAAATCCCTGGCCAGGGTTGCTGAGATTTACTGGTAAGTGTTACCAGAAATTTCTCGAATTGTTATAGACCTCATATCGACACGACTTATCGAGCTATTGGGGTCTGACGTTTACCACCCCTAGGCGAGATATGCGACATATCAGACGATCAGACCGGACTGTACGGTAGTGTTACTGGTTGGATTCACTGGAGTGTGAGCGGGCTTGCTCGTCGAACTTATGATCGCTCAATACCCGGGTGGCCGTTACGTTTAGCAGACCGCTTGCGGCTTGTGGGTGTTTGATATGATCATCACCTGCTGCCGGCATATTGACGAGTCTTTAGAGTCCTACACAGAGGTTTCCTGGCTCAAGCGAAACGAAATAGGAGCGCATATGAGATATGTGAGGGACCGAGAATATTGCGTGTATGTGATACCGTATTTCATTCTCGCGATGAATGTATCGAATGGTTGTATGCGATATAACCTAGTTATCGAATCAAGGATTGATTCGGTAAGCCGATACATAGGATACTAGTCGGTTATATGCGATATGGCCGGATCGTTAAATCAAGTGTTGATTTAATGATTTAATGTATAATTATATATTTGATATATTACTTTGCATTAACTAGTATCGGTTCACTTAAGATGGATTTTCTCACTCGGATGTGCGCATTGTATATGCGATATACTTTTGTGCACTTGATTGTATCATAATTGATGATACATGCTTATTTGGTTAAGTGTAAATAATTAAACATTGGTTAAGTAAATGGTTTGGGTTTTTATTTATTTATTCATTCATTTATCTATTTATTTTTGGATGAAAAGAATGAGAAAAGAAAACAAATGGTTTCTTTTTTGGAAGCTTCTTCAAGCTTCATGTAACTTTGACCAAAGCAACCATTCTTGTCTTCTTCTCTAACCCTAACCATTCAACCTAACTCAAGTTAATTCTCTACACATTACCATGGTTAAAGTTATGATAAGAATTGATTTTCTTTTCTATTTTGAATATACTTATCATAACATTTATCATCTTCTTCTTCTTCTTCTTCAAGAAGAAAGCATACTTCATCAATGGTGATTTGAGCATAAGTGTGAGAAATCCAATTCTAAAGTCTACCCACTTCCTATTTCTTCATCCTCTACCTCTTGCCAAGTAGTAGAGTGTGTTTTCTTCACAAGTTTCTTGACTTGGTGAAGTTGGAGCTTGATCTAGCGATGCCTCGACGTAGATCATCTTCGGCATGGACATCGACGACCTAGCTCGCCTATTCTCCGATGAAGCCGACGCTAGAGCCCGGGAATTCACTAGGACAGCGAGGGGACTTCGTTGCGGAGCTATGGAGGTGGAGCACCGGATCTACAAAGGTTGTATTTCTGTTTCCTTTTTGTTAAGTTGTTAACTAGATTTAATTTTCGCCTAGATTTCTAGCCAACGATCCGTAGTCGGGTTTCTCGGCACCTAGATTTTTTGAAATTGGCATGGTTGATGCCTTGTGAGACCTCCTTAGCGTGCCTAGGAACCCTACACGTCAGGAGGATTTTTTTTGTGAGATCCTTTGGTTTCCCATGGCAAGGCGATTGTGGTAACAGATGCTTGAGTCATAGGCCCGGGGTTAGCTTGTTCCAGTGGTGCGCAGTTCAGAGACGGTCTTCTGCAGATTTACAGTTTTGTGTGATCGTGGAGTACAGCTTGGTTCGCCTCTACTGAGGGGACAACTTGCTCATGTCCGTGCCCGACCGCTTTTCCTTAATCATTTTCGTGAGGCACAACCCACCGATGCTCGTTGTCTGTGATACTTGAGCACGTTCGGCGGGGTAAAGATTCGGAATCCTTGATTTGTGACCAGATGTACTACATTTGGGGACACGTTTGTGTGCCTGTTGCTGATAGGTAGAGACGCGAAATCCTAGAACAGGCACATCAGTCAGCTTTCGGTGTTCATTCAAGTTCCACCAGCATTGGACATGACTTATGGGATAGTTACGGGTGGGAAAGGATGTAGAAAGAAGTTTCGGTTTCATTTCTAGGTGTCTGTCTGGTTGTGTGTTTTGGGTTGAGCATCTGAGACCGGCTGGAGAGTTGCAACCTTTAACCGTTCCGCAGTGGGAATGGGAGCAGATCTTTATGAATTTCGTTTTGGTGTCTACCCAGGTTTAGTAAGGGTGTGACTCCATTCGGGTGTTTGTTGTCCGGTTATGCTCAGTTTGCTCAGTGGTCCTTTGTTAAGTTGGTGCGTTTGCACAGAGGTCATTCATGGGTCGTATCCAATGAAGGCACCATGTTTGCTTGCCGTCTGGGGCAGGAGCTTCAGGAAGTCTTGGGTACTGGTTGAACTTTAGCTCCGTCTTGCCATCCGTAGGATGATGGTTTTGTGAGAGCGGGCTATACCGACTCTGGAGGATATGGTTATACATACGTGCTAATTTTTTTTGACAGTTGGGATCGACACTTGCCATTGTTCGGGTTCTTCTTCGATAGCAGTATCAGGAGACACTCCAATTGGCAACCTTTAGGTTTTGTTGTTAGGTCGTGTCGATCTCCAGTCTGTTTTTCTGACTTTGCGTAAATAAGATTTTTGGACTACAGCTAGTCTAGAGACTTCGGAAATGATCCAGTTGGTTCAGGTCAGGATGATGAAAGCCCAGTGCAAACAGAGGTCTTATGCCGAGCATGATGGTCGCAGACTTGGGTTAGCATTGGGAGATCATGTATTCCTACGGATTTTCCGATGAATGACGTGTTGAGTCTTGGGGAGCTTATCCCGGGATTTTAGGTCCTTTTGAGATCCTTTTACCGAGTTAGTTTCGTTGCCCTTAATTTGGCACTTCCGCCCAGATTATTGAGTGTTCACATCGTATTCCTTGTGTCGATACTTTGCAAATACCTTCATGAACTTTCTCACATGATTTAGCATCAGACCATTAGCTTTGACGCGATCTTTTCGTTCACCGACAGCCATGTGTGTTAGTGGCTCGGCAGGTGGAGGAACTTCGGTCAAGGATCTTGCCATCTGTGGAGTGTTTTCTTGGACGTAGCCATATAGTGAGGTGGCCACTTGAGAGGCTGCGAGAAAGATATGAGACTTTGTAATCTTTTCCTTGAAGGTATGCTTAGTGAGAATTTTAAATTCGGGGACGAATTTTTATATGGGGGGGGGGGGAGATTGTAACGTTTTGGAAATCGTTATGTGAATTTTTCCATTTTAGGGTAAAATTGTCGGTATTTTCTGTTTTAGCCCGACTGTGATCAAACGACCATATAGACTTGTCAGCACATAGTTTAGCTAAAATAAAGATAGTGCGCAAGCTTTGGAGGTATATGGGACGTTTTGGTTCAATTAGAATTTTTCCCAATTTTAATATTATTTTAAACATTTTGGAAAATTTCTCTTAAGTGATCGTGTCAACAATTAAGTTTGAGTTATTAAACCCTCACATCATATCTAGATATTTGTTTGGTTATTAGGATTAAAATTTAGAGAAAAAGAGAAAGAATTGAGAGAGGTGCATGTGTGTGTGTGTGTGTGAATGCATTAAGTGAGCATTTATCACAAGAATTCGCTAGAAAACCCTGCACAATTCCTCACCTACTCACTTGGCCGAGCTCTTCCTCCTCCATTCTGCCCTTGGTCTTTTCTTTCTCCTTTTGCAACAAATTCCAAGCAAATTAAATCTCCAAAATTCCCAAATAAATCACAAAATGCATCTAGTCTTGAGTTTTTTGCTTATTGATCACTTGGAGCTAGGAAAGCTTGGCTCTTGGAATTAAGGGTTGATAGGTATAATCTCTACTCTGTTAAATTAGAGTTTATAGGTTGTGTAGATCGTTGGTTGTGGCGTAGAACTCTTTAGATATCGATTTGTGAAATATCGTAATTTTTAGTTTCTTTTTCAACCTTTGAGAACTGCTATGACCTGGATTTCGTACAGAAAAATTAAACAAAATTGTAGTGATGTACTAGTGACCCTGGAGCACCACATGAGACATGAGACCCACCCCACCGTCACGGGCCGACGGACCTAAGGCAAATTCCGGCGACGCCGGCTATTGAGGGAAGTGATGGGGTTTTGTTTTTGTGGGTAGTTGTCTGCTGTTGGTTAGGGGTGTTTGGTACTGTTTACTTTTTTAGTTATTACTGTATGAAAAATCTGGGATCGTTTTCCTATAATCTAGTGTTTTGTGTCCGCGCGATACGTTATACAACACGGATCGTGCACTTTGTGTGATTTTACTCTAAAGTTGTTTTCGTCGTGTCGCTATGTTCGTTAGCCACAATGCGAACACTTGAGAGTATGTTTTGTGTTGTTGCGTCGGTTAAATATAGTGTGTGCATGATTTAAGTCTATTATTAATATATGCTTGCTTTATGGTTTTATTGTGGTAGGTTCGCAGGGAGGACTTCGGACACTGCTACAAGGGGAAAACAAGAGATTGGCTTCACTTAGCAAGAAGCGTTGGTTAGTAGATTTAACATCTATAGGGGAATCGCCCGCATGGCGTTATGCGTCTGGGCTAGAGTTGTTATGTTTTTTCGCATATTCTATTGCATATATAGAATTGCGCATACACATATTACTACTTGGTTAGTGTTGTGCTTCGACTAGTATCCTTAGGACACTACACTATTATTGACGGTTCATGTTGCACGAGCACTGATTGTATGCCACACACACCGTCAATAATTGCCATGTCACGCACAACCCACATATAGAAATAATATTGTTTGGTTAGGGACATTGAGACATTGATTCATATTTTTATTGTGCTTATGACATATAGCATACCTGTATACTTACATGCTAGTTACCTATATACCTATATGGTATTGTACTATTGTGATAGGTATATACACATATGAGACATAGCTACCTGTACATCTGGCATACATACATACATATACCTGGAGGGTATTATGGATAGGTATAGACACATACATTTCTACAGCTACTTTGACATTATACATATTTACATATGGACACACATATCTTGCTATACCGATATGGTTACGCATACCTTGTTATAGCTACATGTTCACCTGTCGTTGATGTTGCATCTGATTTCGGGGAAATCAGGAACCGCATGATATATTTAGTAAATTGTTGCAGTTAAATAGCTGTTTTCCTTTATATGCTCATATTATTATTTCATGTTGCATATATTACATTCATGGATTTCATATGATGTCTCTGATATTTTTACTCCTGTATATATAACAGTGGAATGGGACGCTGTTATATATGCCTTTACACCAATATTAGTGGATTGGGACGCTAATATATGTGTATTTATTCATGCATTTATACGTATTCACTACTTGATGTTTTCTGGATTTGAGGACCGTGGTTGTTTCATGAAATTATGCATTATTTGAAAAACCCGGTTCCTCTCGATATGATATTTCTGCAGCCACCATGAGTTTTATCAGTTCTGATTATATACCCAATTCGAGGAGCGGTAGGCACCGTCTGCGGGTACATGGTGGGGCCCGGAGGTACCCGGGGTAAGAAGATTGATAGACCATGCCGATTGAGTCTGGCAGGGGAGCCATACACTCCGGTGACATTACGAATGACTCGGCAGTTATCGTGGGGATACCGACGGGAGTCATGTATGTATGGATACGTCGAGAGATGAGGGTCAGAGCTAGGCACTCGGGCTGTTCGATATAGCGTATGATACATACCTATCAGGGGGCCAGTCGTGTATAGATCAGTATTTCTGTGTCGATGCTTGATACTTGTTTCATGATATTTTGGGTATCGATGTTAGACACTCACCTTATATGAAACTTACTTGATACTGATATTGTACACACAGGATATGTGGAATATACTGATATTGTACACACATGATATGTGGGATATACTGATATTGTACATACATGATATATGAGATATACTTGATGTTGGACATTCAGGATATATGAGATTTACATGATATGAGAGCCAATTTGGGGGCTGATTTGTGGCAATTGGGAATTTGATTGTCTTGTTGGATTTTGGTCCGACCACGAGGTTAGGATTTCCGTGGAAATGACATGTTTTATTCTATACTCCACATTTATTGTTTATGCACTGCTTCATGTATTATTTGTACATGATAGTGTACTCTCCATGACTGTTACATTTACATACTATTATATGCATTGTTTCATGTATTATTGTACCTGATAGAGTACCTTACATGATTATTACATACCGATTGTCATATTATTGCTTCATCTATTAGTAGTACCTGCTAGCGCACCTTTCATGACTGATGCATTCCATATGACTATTCATTGTTATTTAATGCTTATGTTAGATTTGCACTGTACGTACATACTCGCGATTACCTGCATATGTTATTTACTATTCACGAGTTGGAAACTCACCCCCGTTGTGCCACAGTGTGTGCAGGTGTTCCTCAAGATAGTCAGAGGCAGGGCTATTTTCATCTATCGGATCACCTTTGCTGTGGATACCGCTTCGCCCGACAGTGTGCAGTTTTGCTTAGGTAGGTTTTGCGGTTATCCGATGTTGCTGTTGTATATTCGTTGTATCCTGTACTCTCCATCTACCATTATATTGTATAACTTAGAGACTTGAAGTGAGGACGATATTGAATATAATTTTGTGACTTGGAGGTTTTTATGCATTTTTATTTATATCGTCTCTATATTCGCTACGGCGTCGTATATCTGTTGTGGTGGTTGTTTTCCGCCTTTTGGCATGGATTTGCTCCCGTTGGGGATGCTTTACTTTATATTTATGTTGTACCCATTTTGGGGGCTTGGTTTACAAAAGGGGGTGCTGCCAAAATTTTAAGGAATAAAAGTGAGACTTTAAAGAATTTTGGTTGTGATTTCAATGGTTTTGAAAATACTATTATCACTTTCTTATTACTTTTGATGGTTTAGATTTCTGGGTTTTGGCTTTCTTTTACTGCGTTTTGCCTGTAGACGTTGCATAGTATTAGGCCCATCACGTGCCAATTTCGGGTCGTGACAAACCTTCATGCTTTTCCTCTGCTCCCACTGTCAATGAAGCCTTTTGGTTGATCCATAAATACACATTCTTCTAAATCACCATTTAGAAATGCCGTTTTAACATCCATATGCCAGATCTCATAGTCATAGTGAGCAGCTATAGCAAGCAGGATCCGAATAGATTTGAGCATCACGACTGGTGAAAAGGTTTCATCATAGTCTAAGCCTGGTCTTTGACGAAATCCTTTTGCGACCAGCCTAGCTTTATAGGTCTCCACCTGACCATCCACACCAATCTTTCTCTTAAAGATCCATTTGCACCCTATGGGTTTTACTCCAGAAGGTGCAACCTCCGAAGTCCATACTTTGTTGGTGTGCAGGGATTCTATTTTGGATCTCATGGCTTCCATCCACTTTACTGAGTCACCACTCGTGATAGCTTGCTGAAAAGTAGTAGGGTCATCATCATCCATGATACAATCTTTCTTATCACCATCAATTAGAAAACCGTAGTATCTATCAGGTGGGCGAGAAGTTCTATTAGATCTACGGAGTGGCTGAGGTTCATCAGGTTCTATTGAAACCTCAGGTTCAACCAAATCATCGATAATTGTTTGTGGATCTAGAATTTCTTCCAGTTCTACCGGATTGCCAACAGTATCATTTGTAAAAAAATTCATTTTCTAAAAATGTGGCATACTGAGAAACAAACGCCCTTTGTTCCTCCTAGTGGTAGAAAAGATATCCATACGAGTGTTTTGGATATCCCACAAATTTACACAAAACCGATCGTGTCTCGAGTTTGTCCGGATTCTGCTTTTTCACATAAGCCGAACAACCCCACTGTAAGTCTACGGTAGCGCCCCGGCCGTCTACAGACGCCAAATGCGGAACAAAAACTTTTTAACTGGTGCCATCGTATACTTTAACCCGGATCTGCCATTATTGCTAAACTAACAAACTGTAAAGAGTGTAGAAAGGTTATACCGAACGATCTGAGTCCTTCGTTCTTTAACCATCATCCCATGCTCCGTTGCGGCTGCTCCGATCTCGTCGATCTCCGATCTGCTCGTCAAAGTGGCACCATGTCAACGATTCTTTAAACGGGCTCCCGCCTCTGACTCGAGGCAACTCTGTCGTCAAGTTTGCTAAAAGAGACGACCAAGAATGATGTAGAGAATGAGTAGATTACTTTGTCTCACTTCGTCCAAAGCCGTGGACGATCGGTTAATGAAGTTGCCAATGGAAATGAAATGGAATGAGAAATGAACTATGAAATTTCCATGTATCCAAAACTTTAGTCTTTTCTTTTAACAACCATAATTTTCTCAAGTGAGTGAGTGGAGGAGGAGAGGGGGCCGGCCACTTATATCAAGAGAGGGAAGTGGTGACCTTAAGGAAAAAGATCAAGAGAAAAAATCCTAAGCAAAACAAAACACATTAATGAAATGAATGACTCACTAAACCTAGTCATCCATTCATTAATGCAAACAATGGTTCATGAACCTTGTCACCATCCTTGTCATCTCTTCTAGAAACTTCTAGAAGATTCAACACTCATCTCAAGAAAAGGCAAATCCGTCTTTAACCGAATGTTAAAAGACGGCTGACAGAAAACAGAAAACTGGAAACTGGCAACTTCCAAAATTGATCCCAAAACGAATTTCAGGATAACCCCGTAACTGTATAAATATACCCGCATTTGTATAACGACCGAATACAAATGCAACTGAGACAAAGATATTATATCAACTCAATATAATACTCGGATCCGGCTTAAACCAAAGCCGACCAGTATCATCTGCCCGAAATCTGACACGTGCGTAAACGTACGTGCATTTTCCGAACCCTGCCATAAAACCTACGGCCTCTACAACATTTCGCCGGAACTTGGGAAACTGTCTGTGGGGGACTCTAATGACTCGTCAGTACCCTGGCAGTGGGTTTAACCACAAACCGTCAGCGGCACTAGCTATGCGTAACGACTGCCCATGGACTGACCTTAACGGAGGCTGATGAGCGAACTCATCCAGAAACCCTACTGAGCCAAACAATAACAATGTATATACAGTCCGGTCCGTTCGTCTACGAGTATCGCATATCTGCCTAGGGGGCTAGTAACGTCAGACCCCCAATAGCAGTATAAGTCGTGTCGGAGTGTAGCCCAATAACACCCTGAGATACTACTGGAGTACCTACCAGTAAATCTCCTGCCACGGCCATGGGCTTTGTGTAATGGCTCTCCTAGAACAGCACAATCTCACCCCCAATACCGGGAGAGACGAATCCCCTGCCGGTCCGCTCGCGTGCCTCCATGTGGCTCGGGACTGTACCTAAAAACTACCTGTTTGCACGACTCCTTTGAGCCGTGGTAGGGTAGAAATCAAAGCACAGTGGGAACTCACACGAGAAAAATGACGACATCAGGTCGATGAACTAACCTGTACACATGTCACCAGGGAACTGCTATCTGACGATATGTATAATACCAACTAGCAGATTCCCGGCGAGTCCTGTCCGGTGTACTCATAACCTAATGAGCACCTGTATACATCTTAGGCGATCCAACTGACACCAGTGGCTTGTGAGACCGGCCACCGCCCCTCGTCGGAGTCTCGACTGTACACACTAGTCTACTCCGGAGTATCGATGCCCTGTCTCGAAACTCCCACGACTAGGGACCACAATTAAGGATATGCGTATAAACCACCAAACTCTCACGTATATGATCGCCATCATACTGTTGGTAGTAAAGAAAGATCCTAAGGGCTCTATCAAAGTGTAACATGTAATCAATCACCTGAACATGTACATGACTGATAAAGGCAAACCAGATAGCATACTATTATCTCGAGTAAGACCGTCCTACCGGTATATGTCCTCCGCAATCATTGCAATCACGTATCTGCGATCCAATAATTGACTCTGAGGGCACTATCACCAACAATCTCCCACTTGCACTTAAGGCTAATTATTGCGATGTCGACTACTCATAGCCCGTGTGAAACCGAACATCCAACTCCTCTACTAATCAGTTTTACAAAGCCCGTTTGTAAAACTATTGTGTTCGAGAAATAGCCTCAGCGAGTGGATCCTCCTAGAAGTTTCTTTCTATATCTCTCTAAATCTCAAGTTCGCGGAGAAAGCCATCTCCCGAATTGAGTAATACCTGTCTTAGAATATGTCTGGATATCTGATGGGACCTAGTTCATAAATGAACTCCAAATCCAAACTTCTTAGACTGTATCGACCACTGAACCTAATCAGTATCTGGCACCATGCCACCCACAGTATCCTCTTGGACCACCTGTCCATAATACTGTCCCTCTTCGTCAGAGGGAAAACTATAACTCTGATAATCACTCTGTCAACCATGTCACCTTTGAAGCCTGGAATGATAACCGTCTCCCGAAGGAGGCCGCCGTCATCAAATCTGTAGAACATGCACTTATGTTCTAAAACTTCTTCCTTATGTTTCTCCAGGATTGGATTAATACAAACTTATTGCATATAGTGCAAAAACAACATTTAGTGTGATACTTGACATCTCATGATTGACTCAATTGCCTAAGCAAGTGATCTGCCAATCATGCACATCCCTCTCCCCTTTAGTCTGTAAGACACCTTTAGAGAGGGTGACTCAATCACCTGCAGGTATACCACCATGCTAGGAGTCATCTATTCTAAAAACCGTTAGAATACTGTCAAAGTACCCACATTGGGAAACTGCCCAAATCCAGATCTAAAACAATAGATCTAGAAACCATAATGTCAAATATTATATCCATATCCTGTCTGGAGAAACAACTGTGTGACGACCACAGTACAACCGATCATAGTATAGGAATTTTACTTCCTACTCTGTGTATGTCATCCAAATACCATGACATCACACCCTACTACCTTCTTAACAGATCCATCCCCTATCCTGATTGAAGTCAAACCCATGACTATCACATCAAAATTAGATGATCTATCTCCGCTATAACTGCTCATGTCTATAAATAGACATAAGCTACTTGCCCACTAAACTTCCGCCGCTCCCACTGACTACGACAACCCTCCTACCGGGTCTTATAGCCTGGAACAACAGTAGTGTCAAGTCTGGGTAGATAAAAACCTCCCCGTCACCATCCTTGAGGCTACAGGAGTACCTCTCGGGTGTCTGAGGTTACCCACCATATCTGCGGAGTGGCTATTGGAATGTCAAACCTGATCGAATATATAGGTCCTATTAAATTTTCCGTAATCGTTCGCGGTTCTGGAATCACTTCCAGTTCTACCATACTCCCACTACAGTTTTCTGAAAAAATCCATTTTACTAAAACTGTGGCGAGTCAAGAACAATATCACTATTGATCTTCCAAATGGTAGAAAATCAACCCTCGTCATAGCCAGGGTCAACCCACAAACAACCATTACAGAAATGTGCCCTGAGTTATCCAGAGTCTGGTTTTAAGCATAAGCTGGACAACTCCCCGTACCTTAACATCTTTTAAGGTACGAACTATTCTATATCCAATATAGAAACTTTGGCACTTTATTTAATTGGAACCAGATTCAAATCATGCAGCTGTCTCCAAGGCATATCAACTTAATGGAAATAGGCTAATCAGCATTACACAACTTAGGAATCCATCCAATTATGAGTAACCTGAAAGAGAAACAAGTTTCTCAAACACATTACTATCATCTGAATACCAATCACAAGAATCTACATCTTCGATCTCTTTGAAGAATCCCGATACTTGTGATACCTGGTTCTCTACTTTATTCTTATACCCACAACTTCTCAAAACTTAGACCATGTGTTTCTACGAAACACTTGTCTAAAAACTAGAGAAGTTATAAGTAAACAGAACATAGTACGATGGCCTACCCCTTTGTCCTGAAGGACACTTGGCCAACATACAATACTCTGTATAAGTCCGCTGAGTTAAACAACTCATAACCTGTGCGTCGTAGGTTGAAAACTGTACCCTGGCGATTTCCTCAAATATCACCAATTACAACGAATTCCGATATAATGAGGATAATCACCTAATTCCCAATAACTTACTCCCACTCATCATCTGTAAAACCATACACATATGAGAATGAAACCTGGTAAATACATACCCTTGGAGTAAGTATCTAATCGGGAAAACAGTTTTCCTTTAACAATGCACTGAAACATGAAAAATGTTTCGTAGGGGTATCCTGCTATTCATAGCAATGCCTCTTCCATAATCCAATTCATGACTTCAACCGTATATTTTATTGCCATCCCTCCAAATCCCTTTATTTGCCATTAGTCATTACCTTCTGTACACTATCGTTAGGCTAAATGGTTTTTCTTCCTTCCCTACCGTTCGGCACCAGCCTATGGTTTGGAAGAAGACTATCCAGTAAGCATAATAGGTGTACCCTCCTAAACCAAGGAGTACTCACATCTTGAGAGAAGGTGATGATAAAATACAACTGAATAATACCTTATTCTTTTAAAGGTGAAAATAGGAGTGGCGATGAAGTACGCGGTTTGGTCGTGAATGATAACAGTCGCAATTTACTTTGCCCTCTTTCTAATCCCTTTATTTTGTCTTTAGTTATTTCCCTCTGCACACCCTACTTAGGCTAATTGGTTTTCTTCATTCCCTACCTTTCGGCACCTGCCTATGGTTTGGAATAAGACTATCCAATAAGCGTAATAGGTGTACTCTCCTAAACCAAGGAGCCCTCGCAACCTGAGAGAAGGTGATAATAAAAGATAACTGAATAAACCAATTCTATTTCTCCTGAACCTTGATCCATCCTCGAAGAAGTCCCTTCGAGTTCGTATATAACCATACGATGGATCTATCCAATGGAAGTGGATGTCTGTAATAATACGGGTGTTCTGAGAAATACAAAGGGTAAAAGAAGGAGTGGTAATGACTTATGCAACTCATACAATCCAAAAGCCAGTATTTTAAGAACGTTCGGTCAACTTGGTCATTGAGTCATAGTCTATGGTCGGTCAAAGGTCGGTGCCAAAGAGAGAGAGAAAAGAAACACTCTGCGTGCACTCTAACCTAGATCAGAATGGTTATCAGTTTATCTATTCCGGAAACCTCCCACTGTCCTGTCAAATTCTCCTCCAAACCTGAAAGATGAATCAATCGGGATCACCCGAAGAGTAAACCAACTCATCAGTGGGAATCGGGATCCAACTCTCATCGCATGATAACGTGATGGAATGCATCCACGTTACTCATACTCCAGAAGGTATGCGCATACTTGGCAAGTTTCAGTTTCTTTAGAAACTCCCGATAAGATTTTTGCCCCATGCTCTTATAACCTTGGCTTTGGTCAAAATGTCATAAGTCACATGCCAAGTTCTACCCGTCACTATCTTGTCAATTTGAACCCACCCGCACATGCCCCTGGCTTTAGCCAAATGGCAGAACGACTGTCCCAAACCAACTCATCTATCTATGCAACAAATGAATACCCACCAGCTACCAAACACTATGCCTTAACTTTGGCTAAAATGCATAACTTGAATACTACTAAATACCCAAAAGAAATGACGGAGGGCTACGGCTGGTTTTCGGCGAAAAACCTTTAACGTAGTGAACTTGATATCGCAGAAGGAACCTGATAACTTTTTAAAATATAGTGGCGAAAACCTTTTGCTAAAGAGGTTACTCCCGGTAAAGGGATCTCGGCTCTTTCCTCGTGGAATGAGGTGCAGGATATTCCACTGAATACCACGGTGCAAAGCAACCTGTAATCGACTATAGTGAAGTTATTACCCTGACGCAAACTTCTGCCCAAGGGGTCAGTCCCGGTGAAGGGATATCGACCCTTGCCCCGTCGAATGAGGTGCAGGATATTCCACTGAATACCGCTATGCAAAACAAAAGGAAACGTCTTTGTAATAACACTTTTTAAATTTGTTCCAACAACTGCAAACATGTTTGTTTTACTTTGCATTGATCAGAATCAACGCAGTCCCATCAATAAATCATACCAGAAAAGAACGAAAATAAAATGTACGTATATGCCATCCGCATTCGTCACTGGGTCCCGTCATCACCCGTTAGGTTACTTAACTAACAACAGAGCGGGGACTGGACTAGCGCGGGTGTAAAACATATACAACATCTAATAGTATATAAACCAATATACAATAATCGCTCCAGGCGTGATAATATGAAACATTACAGAAAAGTAATAAGTATCACAGAACAATACAGATAATCTAGGATCCCCGAGTTTCACAGAGCCGCTGCTGAAAATCGACGTTCCCCTGTCGTGTGGATAGCCTGTGCAATGAAACCTAGACCCCTACGGGTGCGGCAAGTTACCCGCCAAAACCTGAAGCGAGGCAGCCCCCTACAGCAAAGTGAATGGACCACCCTGCACTTCACGGAATTCGGTAATCTTGGGCACCCCTCCTTGGGTCAACCTGTACCCCCTACGAGTGTGGCAAATAGTCTGCCAATTCTAGAGTGAGGCCCCTCTGCCTCTCAAAGCCATGAGATGCGGACCCGTTGCCCTCTAGAACCCGGCTATCCATACGCTCCGTCGCGGGGTAAAACTAGTACAGTAATGAAAATTTGTACAGCAGGTACATCGACCGCAACCTGGTCATGCCCCAAAAGAATATTATACAACAGGCAGTGACGGCAGTCCACATGTTGGACGCTCGCCCCGCAATATCAAAAGTACAAATAAACTCAAACTGCACTATCATTGCACACTGCTATCCACCACGACAAATCCGCAACATCACAGCACAACACAGAACATCAACGCGAATGTCACGTTCGCAAACCCGTCTAAAAGAACTATAGCAATCAGACGCGGTTTACCGATCAAATGACATTCCCGGTCGGAGATATAATGTAAGCACTGTAAACTAACATGTTTAAATTTTGATCGACTAAATATCACAAAGTGGGCCCCACGAACAACTGGTGAACAATATCAAAATCTGGGCCCAAAAGATATGTACCAAAAACCCCAATTTCCAGAGAAGAATACACTGTGCAAGTTTGGGGGCATGATCACACAGAATGGCCGCGGATGCGCGGCCAAACCATGGGTTTGGCCGCGATTCCACGACAGTCTTGTCGATTCATGATCCCAAATTTGTACGGTGTTCTTATAAAACCCTGCACAGATTTCTGAGATATGTAGAATAATTTTAGGACATCATTTAAAATCGACAGAAACTGTGAAGCTTGAAAATTGTGTTTTTTAATATCCGGTTCGATCGATATTTTAAACGCGTTAGCACAAGTTAGTATAGCATAATGGTGAGGCTCTGATACCACTGTAAGTCTACGGTAGCGCCCCGGCCGTCTACAGACGCCAAATGCGGAACAAAAACTTTTTAACTGGTGCTATCGTATACTTTAACCTGGATCTGCCATTATTGCTAAACTAACAAACTGTAAAGAGTGTAGAAAGGTTATACTGAACGATCTGAGTCCTTCGTTCTTTAACCATCATCCCACGGTCCGTTGCGTCTGCTCCGATCTCGTCGATCTCCGATCTGCTCGTCAAAGTGGCACCACGTCAACGATTCTTTAAACGGGCTCCCGCCTCTGACTCGAGGCAACTCGGTTGTCAAGTTTGCAAAAAGAGACGACCAAGAATGATGTAGAGAATGAGTAGATTACTTTGTCTCACTTCGTCCAAAGCCGTGGACGATCGGTTAATGAAGTTGCCAATGGAAATGAAATGGAACGAGAAATGAACTATGAAATTTCCATGTATCCAAAACTTTAGGCTTTTCTTTTAACAACCATAATTTTCTCAAGTGACTGAGTAGAGGAGGAGAGGGGGCCGGCCACTTATATCAAGAGAGGGTGAGTGTAGGAGGGAAGTGGTGACCTTAAGGAAAAAGATCAAGAGAAAAAATCCTAAGCAAAACAAAACACATTAATGAAATGAATGACTCACTAAACCTAGTCATCCATTCATTAATGCAAACAAAGGTTCATGAACCTTGTCACCATCCTTGTCATCTCTTCTACAAACTTCTAGAAGATTCAACACTCATCTCAAGAAAAGACAAATCCGTCTTTAACCGAATGTTAAAAGACGGCTGGCAGAAAACAGAAAACTGGACACTGGCAACATCCAAAAGTGATCCCGAAACGAATTTCAGGATAACCCCGTAACTGTATAAATATACCCGCATTTGTATTACGACCGACTACAAATGTTGTTAGTGTATATACCCTAGAGGCCATTACTGTATCATATTAGTTTGTATATTACTTAATGGAAGCTTGGGATATTCACCTTGTATAAACAATCTTGCTCAATATAGTAGTATGCTACTTGGTTTGTTTCTACTTCAATGTGTACTTGTGTTTATTTTAGTATATCACTTATACGCATTAGTGGAGCCCTTAGGATCTTTGCTTGATTACCAGCGTTGTGATGGCAGTCACACTAGTGGGGGCTGGGTAATCTATAAGCACATCCTTATACAGGTCCCTAGTCGCAGGACTATCGAGACAGGGCATCGATACTCCGGAGTAGACTAGCGTATGCGCTTCTCATCCCAGTGTGGGAGATGGTCTGTCCCACAGCCATCAGTACGTCGTACTGGAGATAGTATATAGGTACTCATTGGGTTACGAGTACACTGGACAGGACTCGTCGGGAACTGACAGGTTGGTATTATACCTATCGTCAGTTATCAGTTCCCAGGTGACATGAGTACAGCTTAGTCCGCTGACTTGACACTGTCACTTCGCCTCGAGTGTGTTCCCACTGTACTTTGATTACTACCATACCACGGCTCAAAGGAGTCGTGCAAACGGGTAGTAGTTGGGTAAAGTCCCGAAGCACTTGGAGGCAGTGACGGTTAGACAGGATTCGTCTCTCCCGGTATTGGGGGTTGACATCGCGCTGTGTCTAGGAGAGCCATTACACGAGTAGTCCCTGGCCAGGGCAAGCGAGATATACTGGTAGGCTTCCAGTGTTATCTCAGGGTGTTTTGGGCTTCACTCCGACACGACTTGTACCGCTATTAGGGGACTGACGTTTACCGCCCCCTAGGCCCGCCATGCGATGTATCAGACGAACAGACCGGGCTGTACGGAGATTGTCACATTCAGACTCAGTAGGAGTTCAGATGGGGTTCACCTTGTCAGCCTTCTTGTCGGCATCTACCTGGGGACCGTTACGCACAGCTAGTGCCGCTTGCGGTCTGTGGTTAAACTCACTTCCAGCGTAAGTGTCGAGTCTTTAGAGTCCCACACAGAGGGTATTCGCCTCTGGGCAAAACAGAGTAGAGGTCGCATGGTTTTGGGACAGGGTTCGTTCTCATCCGCGCACTTGTGCACGTTTGGAGTCCGGACGGATATTACTAGTAGGCTCTGGTTTGAGCCAGATACTGATATATGTTTTGGGGTTGCTTTTATCTCTCAGTATTCATGTTTCTCGGAACAAGAATGCAGGTGTGTATGCACAGTTGTTGGAGGAGGAGGAAGAGGACTTTCATTAGGGTTTCGGAACGGGTGCGTATGCACAGTTGACAGTCGTCTTTTTCCAAACCCTAATGGATTTATGTTATATCAATTAATAATATTAATAAAATGAAATTGTGTCATGGTTGGATTTTGTTGACCAGTTGACCATGGTTGACTTGTTGACCATGGTTTAAAGTTTGACCATCATCATTACAAAAGAAAGATGCTCTTTGATTCTAGCAAATTCATTTAATGTTTGAAATGATAATGGTCATTCATAAACCTTCTATCAACTATTTCATTTTCATTATTATTATTATTTTGATAATTCTTTTTGCTTTTGTTATGGTTGCAAAAGAAAAGAGTGCTCATTCTATCATTTGGCTTCTCTCTCCTCACTTCATCTTCTTCTTCCTCTAGTAAAAGGAGAACCCCTCTCATGTGTTGAGAATCCCTCTCCTTGAGATAAAAACACCTCTTAGACACTCTCTACTCACTCTAGGATCAAAGGTTTAGCAAGCCGGAGATTCTAGTTCTCTCAAAGTTCGAGAAAGAGCCCGAAGGTTGAACCCTCAAGTGGATCCATCTTTGACGGAAGAAGGCAACGAGGAAGAACCATCAACCTCTACAAGTTTTCAAGAAGGAGTTCAAGTTAGGTATAACTTTTCATCCGAGTAGCTAACTCTCTTTAGCTTGATTGCTAGTTTAGTTTAGAAAAGATCCCGACTTTGTTAGTCCATGTTGCCCCATGCGCTAAAAATTTGATTTTTATACCGTTTCCGCCTCCCCGTAAGAACCGGGGGTCGCAACGTGGACTTACAGTGGTATCAGAGCCTAACTAAACTTAAACTAGCTTTATAGTAAAGTGTATGGAAGTTCGATCGAGAAAAATCGCAAAACCGGAAAAACCAAAACCCTAGGTTTCTGTTGAAATTTTTTGTGCTCTAAATGTAAAAAGTTTTACTCCTAAAATCGGCTCAGGGTTTTGGGAAAACACCCACGAAATACGATCGCATGATTCCTTCAAACGACCGCGGTTCCGCGGCATTGGGTGGCTTAGGCCGCGGAACCGCTGCCGTTTTGTCTCTTCGTGTGGTCTTGTTTTGTGCAGTGTTCTTCTGGTAAGGTTTTGGGATTTTTAAGATATGTCATTTGTGCCCAGATTTTCCAGAAAAGAAATTTGCTTTTGGGGGCCTATAAATCCGTATTTTTATCTACTTCACTACACTTTGACTATGTTGGTTATATCTGTGATGTTTGTATGTATTGAACGTCGGCTAATCACTATAAGTCGATTAGTCAGGGTTATACATCTCTGTGATCTGTGTTTGATATTGGAATGTGTATATGAATGTGTTGGACTGTCGCGGGTGAATAGCCGGGGTGGATGTGAGATGAGCTTTTGTTTTTCTTTCATTCATTTGTAATATGTAAATTGATGTAATAATTATTATTTGTTTGGCCGCACAACCGGGTCGGGGTTGTAGCCGTCATTGTATAATTCTTTTTACTGTTTTTGCTCCTAGGATAGACCCATGGAGGGGTGCACAAACTGCCGAGTACTTGGTGGGTAGTTTTCCGCACCCGTAGGGGTCTTGGGTGGGGTATTGGCTATTCACCGCGACCGTGTAATCTGCTTTTCGTTGCAGGCTTGAACGGATTGCGGATTCCTAGTATATCCAATGTATTCATCTGTGATCTGTAATGTCTATCATTGCTATATTTATAACTATTTAGGCGTTGCTTATGTTTTACAGCCGCGCTAGCCCAGCCCCCGCTCTGTCGTTAGTTAAGTAACCTAACGGGTGATGACGAGGCCCCGTGGCGAATGCGAATGGCATAAGCGTACGTCATATTTTGGTTGTTTTCTGCAATGGTAGGATTTAAATGATGGGACGCATTAAAAGAACTAATGCAAGAATATCACGCATTAAAAGAACTAATGCAAGATAATAAACCAAGTTAAAGTCGTTGGAACACTTTCGAAAAACCACTCGGTTCTTTTCAAAACTAACTTTTAAATGCGGAGATTGAGCCACTCCTTCTAAAAGATATCTCGTTCCATCGATTATATCAAGTTCACTACGTTCACGGTTTCGCCAAAACCATTCGTAGCCCTCCGTCGTTTCGTATGAATATTCAATAGTATTCAAGCTATGTTTGTTGACCTTCGTCAAGGCATAGAGATTGGTAGCTGTTGGGTGTTCATATGTAGCATAGATATATAGATGCGTTGGTTTGAGACAGTCGTATTACCTTGTTGACCTTCGTCAAGGGTATATACGGGTGGGTTCAAATTAACCTGGAAAATGACGGGCAGAACTTGACATGTGACTTATGATTTGTTGACCTTCGTCAAGGTCATAAGAGCATGGGGCAAAAATCCACATCGGGAGTTTCATAAGTACTGAAACTTGCTAGATTTGCATACCATTTGGAGTGTGGTGATTCTGGTAGGATTCCTTCAGTCTCGTCACGCGATGATATTTGGATCCCGATCCTACTGTGAGTATATGCTACTCCTCGGGAAATTTCTCACTAAACAATCAATGCTATAAACCTAGTAGGTGCCTAGAAAGGTGTTAGCGGGGCTACGCCCCCAGGGAAAAGAGGTTATTTAATTAAGGAACTTCGCGAAAGCGTTGGAAAACCTCCCTCGAAGTACCGACACTGGCCTGGCTGAACGGTTAAGCAAGTATTGTGCGGTGGGATTGATCCCGACTAGTTCTTCCTTTATGGTTTGAGGAGGGATTCGAGAGACAGTGGGAGCCATCCTGTTTAGACAAATCAAAAACCACTCTAAACTTGCAAGAGCATCGTGCTAAAGTGTTTCTTCTCTCTCTCCTAATTGCAGCGACCAATCGACATGACTGGACTTAAGTTACTTCTAGATAAAAACATACTGACAGGGCCAAACTACAAAGATTGGCTCAGGAATGTCAAAATGGCAATCACTTACGACAAGCTGGGGTATCTTCTTACCACCAAAGCTCCCCCCGTCCCAGGTCCCACCTCCAGCGTCGCGGATAAGGAAATCCGTAAGACTTGGGAGATAGATAGCGCGAAGGCCAAATGCCTTGTGCTTGCCTCTATGGACAACGAACATCAGAGGAGGCATGAGAATATGGACCTCGAGTCCATATTTCTCCATACAAAAGAACTGTATGGAGAGCAGTCTCGTATCGCAAGATACGAAGTGTCGAAGATGTTGTTTTCGGCAAGGTTGGCCGTCGGATCATCGGTAGCGGAACAAGTGCTTAAGATGATTGGCTTCATTGAGGAGCTCGCGGACCTTGGGACCACGTTGGAGAATGAACTCTATACTGATTTGATTCTCCAGTCCCTTCCTTCCACTTACGCCCAGTTTATCCTTAACTTCAACATGCAAGGAAGGGAGGTTGAACTCTCCGAACTTCTGAACATGTTGAGGAGTGCTGAGGAAACCCTACAAAAAGGTAGGGAAACATCCACTTTGTTTGTAGGAGGATCTTCTTCTTCTAGGTCCAAGGCGAAAGCCAAGGGAAAGAAGAGAAAAGCCCCCGCCAAACCAAGGGGCGGTGTTAGTAAAGTGGATACGAAGGGAAAGGCAAAGGCAACAAAAATAGCAGGGAAGCTTGTGGATAAAGAAGAATGCTTCTATTGTCATAAGAAAGGACACTGGAAGAATGATTGCAGGGCTTGGAAAGCCAGGACACAGGAATTGAAGCAGGTTGCGGCTTCAGCTTCAGGTGTGTATGTTATTGAAAACTGTCTTTCGATAAACTCTACTTCCTGGGTATTGGATACCGGATCAGGATCTCATATCTGTAATTCTTTGCAGGCGTTGAGAAACCGTAGGGTTTTGAAGGTAGGTGACATGACCCTCAGAGTTGCGAACGGAGCTAGCATGGATGCTAAAGCCGTGGGGAACTATCACCTGGGAATGTCAGATGGGCATGTTTTGGTTTTGCGTAATTGCTTTTTTGTACCCAACGCAACTTGTAATATCATTTCTGTATCTTTGGCTTATAAAGAAGGTTATGAATTTGCGTTTGTAAGTAATGTTGTAAACATTCACCTTAATCAAGTTCAAATTGAGTCAGGTACATTGAGCAATGGTATATACGTGTTAAACCAACCACAGATTTTAAATGTCCAAAATACACACAAAACAAAGTCTCCAGATATCAATCAGGCTTTCTTATGGCATTGTAGACTGGGTCACATCAATGAGACATGGTTGACTAAGTTACATAAAGAAGGATACTTGGATCCGTTCGAGTATCAGTCTTATGCCACTTGTGAATCTTGTCTCATGAGAAAGATGACAAAGACTCCGTTCACTGGACACGGAGAAAGAGCGAGCGAGCTCTTGGGACTCATACACAGTGACGTGTGTGGTCCAATGTCTACACATGCGCGAAGTGGTTATTCATACTTCATTACTTTCACAGACGATTTCTCTAGGTATGGACATGTCTTCTTAATGAAGCACAAATCCGAGGCCTTTGAGAAATTTCGGGATTACAAGAATGAAGTTGAAAAACAAACAGGCAAAAGTATTAAGATTCTAAGATCGGATAGAGGTGGTGAATACTTGAGTGCCGAGTTCCTGGACTATTTAAAAGAGAATGGAATTCTCTCTCAGCGTACTCCTCCATACACTCCGCAACATAACGGTGTATCGGAAAGGAGGAATCGAACCCTATTGGATATGGCTCGTTCCATGATGAGTAAGGCTGAGTTACCGCGATCTTTCAGGGGCTATGCACTAGAAGCAGCTGCATATCTCTTGAATAAGGCTCCCACCAAGACTGTGCCTACCACTCCATACCAGATGTGGAGTGGGAAGAAACCCTGTCTTAAGTACCTTAAGATATGGGGATGTCCAGCTTTTGTAAAAAAGCAGCATGCGGACAAGCTCGAGGCACGTTCAGTACAGTGTAAGTTTGTTGGATACCCAAAGAACTCCAGGGGGTATCTGTTCTATTCCGCTGAGGAACAAAAGGTTTTTGTTTCTCAACATGCCCGCTTCTTGGAAACTGAGTTTTTGGAAACTCAGATAAGTGGGAACGCAATAGAACTGGAAGAAATTCCAGAACCACAAGCTATTACTGAAAGCTTGGAAGAGCCAGTAAGTTCAAAAGAACAGGACATTCCTATGCCGCTCCGCAGGAGTAGTAGGCAGTCTCATCCGCCCGAGAGATACTACGGTTTTCTCATAGACGAGGATAGAGAGGATTGCATCATAGATTATGATGAGCCTACTAGCTTCCAGCAGGCCGTTCAAAGCGTTGACTCGGTAAAATGGCTGGATGCAATGCGGACCGAAATGGAGTCCATGTACACCAACAAAGTATGGACGTTGGACATTGCTCCAGATGGGGTAAAACCCGTAGGATGCAAGTGGATCTTCAAAAGGAAGATTGGTGTAGATGGACAGGTTGAGACCTATAAAGCTAGACTTATAGCAAAAGGTTTCCGTCAAAGACCTGGTTTGGACTATGACGAAACCTTTTCTCCAGTGGCTATGCTGAAATCCATTCGGATCCTTTTTGCCATTGCTGCCTTCCACGATTATGAGATTTGGCAGATGGACGTAAAGACCGCTTTTCTAAATGGAAATTTAGAGGAGTGTGTCTATATGGATCAGCCAGAGGGTTTCATTCAGAGTGGGAGCAGCGGAAAGGTGTGCAAGTTGCTTAAGTCCATCTATAGACTAAAGAAGACATCGCGGAGTTGGAACATCTGTTTTGATGAGACGGTCAAGGAATTTGGCTTTATCAAAAATCCAGATGAACCATGCATCTATAGTAGATTTGTAGCGAGAACTGTAGTATTCCTCGTTTTATACGTGGATGACATTCTCTTAATAGGAAATGACATTCCTATGCTACAATCTGTCAAAGGGTTCTTGTCGCACAGGTTCTCCATGAAAGACCTGGGTGATGCCTCATACATCCTGGGGATCCGGATCCATCGTGATAGATCCAAGAGGATATTAGGACTTTCTCAGTCCATGTACATCGACACCATAGTGAAAAGATTCAGTATGGAAGATTCCAAGCGCGGTAACCTACCGGCTTGTCACGGGATCACCCTCTCTAAAGAGATGTCTCCCAAGACTGATTTGGAGAGGGATCGCATGTCTATTATACCCTACGCTTCTGCGGTAGGCTCTATAATGTATGCGATGTTGTGTACCAGACCGGATGTAGCTTATGCACTGAGTGTGGTAAGCCGGTATCAGTCAAACCCTGGGGTGAAACACTGGATAGCGGTAAAGAACATTCTCAAGTACCTGAGAAGGACTAAGGAGATGTTCTTGGTGTATGGCGGAAAAGACCTCCAGATCGAGGCCTTTGCTGACTCCAGCTTCCAGAGTGACAAGGATGATTCCAAGTCCATGTCGGGTTTTGTCTTTACCCTCAATGGAGGGGCGGTGTGTTGGAAGAACTCCAAACAGGAAACCGTTGCAGACTCGACAATGGAAGCGGAATACATCGCTGCATCTGATGCCGCAAAAGAAGCCGTCTGGATGAGGAAGTTCTTGAAAGAACTTCAGGTGGTTCCGTCCATTGTTGATCCAATACCTCTGTATTGCGACAACAACGGGGCTATAGATTTAGCGAAGGAACCCAGGTCCCATCAGAGATCCAGGCACATCTTGAGGCGGTATCACCTGATCAGGGAGATCGTGGATCGTAAGGAGATCGAGGTTCGGAGGGTTGCTTCAGAAGAAAACACTGCAGATCCATTCACCAAGGCCTTACCCCAGACTCAGTTCGAGCGGCTGATCGAGATGATAGGTCTTCGATAGGCCAGTACATGGCCTTAGTGTAAGTGGGAGATTGTTAGTGTATATGCCCTAGAGGCCATTACTGTATCATACTAGTTTGTATATTACTTAATGTAAGCTTGGGATATTCACCTTTGTCACGACCCGAAGGAGCACGTGACTGGCCCTTGAATCCTATGAAGTCTACAGGACTCCATCTGATCCAAGTAAGCCAAAAGCCCAGAAATCTAAAACCATTTAAGGAGTAAATAAGGAAAAACTAGTTTTAAGAGGTAAAGAAATCATGTTTTGAAAATCATGTTTTGAAATAACTAAGCCGAATATGAATTTTTAAAATGTGTAATTTTTTCCTGAAAATTTCGGCAGAGTTTCCTTTGTAAAAACTGGCCCCGAACGGGGTACAACAAGAATAACATATATGACATGATAAAAGGCATCCCCAAGCGGGAGCTAGCTCTTCGTCAATCGACGGTCACAACCACACAAGCAATAACAATATACAACGCCAAAGGGCGAGGATCAAAACCAAAAGAAACTCAAAAACAGCCAGAAAACCGCAATACTACAAGCGCGACTCTAAGGTCGAAATAATACAACACTGTTTTCTAAGTCTGAAACAATATACAAGTTTTGGTAGATGGAAATTCTAGATACAATAGATAATACATGAACAATGGCGGTTCTGATACAAAAGAACCCACCTACCAAAGCAAGTCACCCATGGAAGCAGTGTGCCAGAAATGCCGCTATGGAATCTGTACGGCAAAAACCTGCAAGAACTGGGGCACAACGGGGGTGAGTTGCCAACTCGTGAATAGAAAATATCTACAAGCAGGAATCGAATGCATGACCCATCCTAGGTCAATACGATCAGATATAAATAAACCTCAATATGAATAAAGCTGAAGCATGCTAAACTGGAAAAATATAATCTCTATACATGAGTGTAGTGCCAAGTGCTCGTACTAGTGCCTCAGGTAATAGCATGTCATGAATATGAGGTATGATCAATGTAATCAGATCTGTACACACGTGGATCCCATCCACTCGTCACCCAATGACAATAACCACCATGCATGTAAATATCATAAATCATGTGCATGGGAAATATGAGGATATAACCAAAAACATGGAACCTGAGTGCCTAGCATCGACACTCGAAAACAACATGAAAACCTGTGCATAGCATCGGCACGTAAATCCTCACATACCGGGCATCCATCAGTCCGGGTCAGCCCACTCTCAATATATCGGGCATCCGTCAGTCCGGGTCAGCCTTCTCTCAATATATCGGGCATCCGTCAGTCCGGGTCAGCCCTCCCTCAGTATATCGGGCATCCGTCAATCCGGGTCAGCCCTCTCTCAATATATCGGGCATCCGTCAGTCCGGGTCAGCCCTCTCTCAGAACCAGAAATATCATAGAAACAAACTATCTCAATGCGCAAATCAGAAAGCAAGATGAATGTGACAATATAAGTGGAATGCAAGTAACAATATATCCTGCAGAATGGAATAATAGTATGCGCATATAACATATGCAAGCAATGCGAATAGCATGAATGTGCGGAATCGAACAATCAACGCAAAAGTAAAGAATCTACACCAATCTGTACATGTCATGCAGGGGTGCCATTTGAAATAAGACGAATCATGGCTTTTGGTAAAACAAGGGCTACGGTGTTTTAAGAAAGATACATCATTTGAAAATATCCGTATGACCCTTCTGCCTATCTTTAAAATATCCCCGATTCGTTAGTTTTGAAATAGGTATGACTCGGTCTAGTCTAACGTCTACTAAGTAATCTAGACAGGAGGGGTATGAAACCACCTAATCTGAGTCAACACATATAGATATGATAGTCGGTGATCTCGCCTCAATAACATATCGTAAGATATCCTCAAGTCATGAGTGCGGATCTATCATCAATATCGGCTCGTACGGTAAATCATCGTACGGCATCCCAATAACTGGGTAGGGGTCAATACCACACTATCTCATCACATATCAGGTATCATTTATCATCAGATCACACAAATCTGGGGTACTACTGTAAGTCTAGTACAAATCGACACCATCTATAAAATATGAATGCGGGTAAAGCACATGTCCAAAGGCTCGCTAAAACTATCATATCGCACCTCAAAAGCAACTATGTCACATCGCCGATCTCACGGCCTCACATTAAATATCATCTCAATCCCGTATATGAACACATAGTCCCATACCCATGTGTAGATATACGCACCATCATATGCACACCATAAATGGAAGCAAGAATGCAAGAATGTGTGTAAGTGTATGTGTAAGTGCAACCACTACTCTAGGGTTCGCACTATACTAACCCAATATATTCTTAATCATCAAAAATACCATTATTACTATCAATGATCCTAAACAACACATAACAAATATACGTGTGTATACGTATTCGTATACATCACTACGGACTGCGGGGGTGCTATACGCCATCCACCCGACTTCGCCCCGTAGATATAAATCTACTCACCTTGCTTCTCATGTATCGGTGTCGATGTCGCCATCTTCATCTTCTTTGCCTCAACCTCTCGTAGGGTACCTACAAGGATATCAAACACGCTAAAGCATATGAAAATCACATCGGAAACTAAAACAGCACACGCTACTCGCATAGGTAGAAACCTATCGTTTCGCATGTCAACACGATCAATATCCACCCATCGTTGACGTCCAAACGCCACCCGACAGGAAATAATCACCAAAAACCAGAATCCATGCAAAAACAAGTCTCAAATCATGCACCAACATAGGAAAAATCATCCCAGATTTCACCCTAGATGGAATCTGTCAAAACTAGATATACCAGGGTCTAAACTATAGGAAATGGGGCCATGCAGAGAAAACGAGGCAATTCCTCTCTGCTCTGGCCGCAAATTGCGGCCAGAATGGGAAAATCGGCGGCCTCGAAAAGGAGTTGGGGGCTAGGGTTTGGGGTGTTGGTTCTATGGTGCCTGAACATCTCACTATCCACTCAGTTTCATTTTTGGGATCTCGGGGTGATAGCAGATTCCACATAACAGTCCCAGATTTCCTGTTTTCCCCGATATCGATTCCGAAATTCCGTATTCTGTTTTCAAGTTCAGGTTTGGTTTTAAATTAACATTACACCAGGGTTTCTAGGGTCTCAACAAGCCTCAATTTCATCTTTAATTTCAGTTCTTCCCTAAACCCTAACTTGAAGTTCTCCAAAGTCCACAAACAACACCATATCGATATGAAACTTGAATTGAAACTTAAGTAAAAGAAATAACACTGAAATTTTGAAGAAATTACCTCATAAGACCCTCATGAATCCTTAACAGCACCAAAACACCATCTTTCTCGGTCCATTGCATAGATCTTGGGCTTGTGGGCATTTTTTGTGAAAGTGGAATGGGGTTTCGGGGTTGGATTCAAGATGTTTTTTTTGGGGATTTATGGGGAGGGAAATGAGAAGAGAAGCAAGAGCAGCAGCAGCAACTCAAGAAAGGGGAGAGAAAATGAGGGTGAAGGAATGATGGGAGCATGGTTTCAAAAGAAAAAAGGTTGACCTATACCTACCCTCTCTCTCTCATCATTACTTACTTTTTCCCTTTTCTTTTCTTTTTTCTTACCCTTCTCACCCCAATAGTGCATCCAAAAGGAAACCATGGCAACAAAAGAAGTGTAACACAAGTGTAACAAATGTCAAAAAATGATATGTGCACATTTTGCACAAAAAAGCTAAAAATCCAATTAGCGATTTTTAATCGCGATTAGCACTAAATTAGCATATAACTAGTCTTAAAAACTTTAAAATGTCATAATTCCATAAAATACCCTATTTTAGAATTTTCTAAAATTTTCCAAAATTTTTCCCCATTTATTTTTATTTAATTACACCCGAATATTAAAATATTTATTAAAATAATATTAAATTATAAAAATTCTGGAAAATAATATTTTATTATTTTGGAAATGTTACAATCTACCCCCCTTAAAGAAATTCGGTCCCCGAATTTAAATTTAAAACCCCAAATACTAAAACATTTCGATACAAATTTCAAGTCGTCGGGGCTCCGAAATCATCGATACATAAAACGTCACAGCGCAATGCATGCGCATGAGTACTGAGCAGATAACTCAAAAACAACGCTCCATCAAGCATCCCGCAATCATCGGAGTCATGGTAAAGACACAAATGTCAAATCCAATACAAAACCGATATGATACGGATCAGAACTACACATGCAGACATCCAATCTATACATGTGAATAGCTGAAGTAAAAGCATGCCAAATCCTTTTAAGTCGCTGTGCGATGTACCTAACACTGCACAGTGGCGGACGTTTTTCATAAGAAAATAACTATATGTGTATATATATCCTTTGTTTAATAAGCACGTCCCGCCGTTTTGAAAACGATCAGAAGGGTTTCCTTGTTTTTAAAACGTCTCGTGTCATATCGGACACGTAGGTATATACTGAGACTATAGCTCGCTTTTCGGAAATCCCTTCGATAACTATCGATGCATGCAAAATATATCCAGGTACTGCCCACTGACTAGTCCTGCTCAGTATGAAAGCAAATATCCAACATCATAAAAATGTACTGCTCCAAAAGGAATAAATACCAACAATGCACATAACACCACCCTGTGCGTCTGGTGCGCACGGAAATCAAAATCCATATATGTGCCATACAGGTGCACAAAACAACATCTAGGTGCAACGGGTGTGCACGAAGCATCTGTCATAGGCAACGTGTGTGCCTGACAGCCAAAAATCCGGTGCATCTGACATGCACGAAGAACCTCGATTTAGTGCATCGGGCGTGCACCAAAATCGTATCTCAAAACATGCGCCCAACGTGCGCGGAAATTCAAATCGGTGCATCCATCGTGCACGAATAAAAATCTAAACTCTGCGCACTCAACATGCACGGAATCACGAAATCCAAAAGCAAACGCCGAACATGCGTAAGTCACATCACAAGCACGGAGTGCAAGAGTCAATCATAAATATCCGGGTAAAAGTCGACGATATAATGCGGCTCAATCAAAATCAAGTGTACCGCAAAGGAAATCCCCAACCGTGTGCATCAGCGTGCACAAATCAAATCAAAACACTAAAGTGCATGAAAACTATGCTGGAAGTGTAAATCAAATCACCGGCATAAGATAGGCACGAAATCACAATCAATACCTCAAGAATAATAATGATGCGCTAGGTATAAATGCCCAATAAGTGCAACCATGGTGCACGAAAACAGAAATCATAGAACTCAGCCAGCAAAACCAATCATGCAAATGGATCGCCAAAACACCGAAATCCAAAGTGACAGATACACGATAATCGAATCACAAAATCACCAATCATAAATACTGTCGTCGGTATATCCTCCCTCGAAGCCGAGAAGGTGCCGGTACATCCAATTCTAGCAGCGCAAGATCCCCACTTTCCTCTTGCTCGCGGCTGGCGTCCTCTGCCTCTGGTTCCTGATCTTTCCTGTAGATTACCAATCTCGCAATCCATCGGCTCACGGCCCGGTCAGGAGTGCTGACAGGAACGATTCCGTTCTGGCACTTCTTTGGTAATCCCTCGGTCAATCCTCACGACTGCTCGTAAAGCAATATGTCACTGGCGTCGGCCTTCGGCTCTCTGAGTGCACATCACACGTCTGATCCGGGGTGCAAACACCATTACAGCGGTGTCCTGGAAGGAATCCTGCTCAAGGTCTCTTCCGATCTTGCCTATGCCGATCTGTATGGAGGCTGGTACTCTAGCATAGTCTTTTCTCGTTCAATGGACATCTGTGTCCTCAGCACAGCATTTCCTCGGGAATTGGTCGCATCCCAACGCCTCTGTAAGAATATCAGGCCTCTGGTCTCGACGGGAAGTAATGACAGCTCATCAGCGTCTTGCACGAACCTCTTGTCCCGCTTGTCTATATCATCGTCCATTTCGACATCGCCTCTCTACCTGTGCACTGCAATGCCCTCGGCTGCGGTCCATCCGAAGTCTCCAACACGGACTCGAAATCACAACTCGGTATCTTCCTGTCTCAGTAGAAGATATCTAGCCGAACACGTCCTCAGCGTGCATGTCACATCTCTGATGTCAGCGTTGTGGAACGTCATCTCGTCGAAATCTCGTGCGAACTCTTTACTCCACCTTTCTCAAATATCGACTGATTCGGACTCAACTCATCGTGGCTACACGAACTGCGCTCCGACGGCTATGCTCACATCTGGAGTCTCCCAAGCAGTGTCCCATCACAATATCCGAAAGATGTCGAACCATCCGATCGACTCGTCAGAACCTCATAATCTCCCAAGAGCTCACATCTCGGGTACAGTTTAATAGTATCGAGTACATGCCACAGCGTCGGTGGTCCAGCCGTAGAAGGGCAAACCCAAGCCTCACTAATGGCGCCGAGGAACTGCCACAAACCCGAAGGTTCAAATGCTTTCACACGGTCATTAAGTCGAGTTAGGGTTTCATTCTTCTAGAGGGTCCATAGAATCACCTGCATGTCTTTCCATATACTTTAAACTTGGAAAATAGGCTCCTGACATTCGATCGTTTCAATCGACTCTCAACGAATCAGCGTGAAGTCGCCTCTAGCTGGAATCAATCAACCTGATGACCTCGCATCGGGGTAAGCGAACGAACCACGAGTCCTAGTCATCCATCCTCGGTGACTACCGACTCACTATCATATCTCAAGAATATGCTCATGCTGCAGTAGCTCCAATCATCTGGGCGATATCTCATCATTCGCAGCAACAACTGGCTCATTCATCCGTACGCTGAACAGCGCCTCAATCATCCTGAATAAGCGATATATCAACAGTCATCACATCCTGGCTGGCCTCTATCAGTGGCTCAATCCTCTGGTGCCGATCATCACACCCGGGAAATCTCACAACAGCGATCTGTCAAACGCTCAAGTGCGGAAACACAAAATACGAAGCCTCAAGCAACCGTATGTCTCGGGAATCACGCCCTGGTCAGCCCTCATCCCCGACGAGCTCATGCTGATACAACTCGAGCCATAGCTCACTCTGCCCGTGCAATCGCGGCAGCAAAACCACAACCAGTGTCGATGAAGATAGATCATAGGAAGGAATATAATACAGTGCAAGGAAATGTACAACCTAAGGTTTCTTAAGCGGAGTGGCGTGTCGTAAGTATGCCGCGGAACTTACCAACGGTACGTCACTCTACTTTAGTCACCTATTCCATCAACCAAGGGTCATCCTACACGACGAAAGTTCGGGTTTAATACCCCCTCGACTAAGTCTAAGTTCCATATATAGACGCCCTAGGCTCCATATAGTCAAACTCAGACTCGAACCAAGGTCAACCTAGCGCTTTGATACCAACTTTGTCACGACCCGAAGGAGCACGTGACTGGCCCTTGAATCCTATGAAGTCTACAGGACTCCATCTGATCCAAGTAAGCCAAAAGCCCAGAAATCTAAAACCATTTAAGGAGTAAATAAGGAAAAACTAGTTTTAAGAGGTAAAGAAATCATGTTTTGAAAATCAAGATTTGAAATAACTAAGCCGAATATGAATTTTTAAAATGTGTAATTTTTTCCTGAAAATTTCGGCAGAGTTTCCTTTGTAAAAACTGGCCTCGAACGGGGTACAACAAGAATAACATATATGACATGATAAAAGGCATCCCCAAGCGGGAGCTAGCTCTTCGTCAATCGACGGTCACAACCACACAAGCAATAACAATATACAACGCCAAAGGGCGAGGATCAAAACCAAAAGAAACTCAAAAACAGCCAGAAAACCGCAATACTACAAGCGTGACTCCAAGGTCGAAATAATACAACACTGTTTTCTAAGTCTGAAACAATATACAAGTTTTGGTTGATGGAAATTCTAGATACAATAGATAATACATGAACAATGGCGGTTCTGATACAAAAGAACCCACCTACCAACGCAAGTCACCCATGGAAGCATTGTGCCAGAAATGCCGCTATGGAATCTGTACGGCAAAAACCTGCAAGAACTGGGGCACAACGGGGGTGAGTTGCCAACTCGTGAATAGAAAATATCTACAAGCAGGAATCGAATGCATGACCCATCCTAGGTCAATACGATCAGATATAAATAAACCTCAATATGAATAAAGCTGAAGCATGCTAAACTGGCAATATAATCTCTATACATGAGTGTAGTGCCAAGTGCTCGTACTAGTGCCTCAGGTAATAGCATGTCATGAATATGAGGTATGATCAATGTAATCAGATCTGTACACACGTGGATCCCGTCCACTTGTCACCCAATGACAATAACCACCATGCATGTAAATATCATAAATCATGTGCATGGGAAATATGAGGATATAACCAAAAGCATGGAACCTGAGTGCCTAGCATCGACACTCGAAAACATCATGAAAACCTGTGCCTAGCATCGGCACGTAAATCCTCACATACCGGGCATCCGTCAGTTCGGGTCAGCCCACTCTCAATATATCGGGCATCCGTCGGTCCGGGTCAGCCCTCTCTCAATATATCGGGCATCCGTCCGTCCGGGTCAGCCCTCCCTCAGTATATCGGGCATCCGTCAGTCCGGGTCAGCCCTCCCTCAGTATATCGGGCATCCGTCAGTCCGGGTCAGCCCTCCCTCAGTATATCGGGCATCCGTCAATCCGGGTCAGCCCTCTCTCAATATATCGGGCATCCGTCAGTCCGGGTCAGCCCTCTCTCAGAACCAGAAATATCATAGAAACAAACTATCTCAATGCGCAAATCAGAAAGCAAGATGAATGTGACAATATAAGTGGAATGCAAGTAACAATATATCCTGCAGCATGGAATAATAGTATGCGCATATAACATATGCAAGCAATGCGAATAGCATGAATGTGCGGAATCGAACAATCAACGCAAAAGTAAAGAATCTACACCAATCTGTACATGTCATGCAGGGGTGCCATTTGAAATAAGACGTATCAGGGCTTTTGGTAAAACAAGGGCTACGGTGTTTTAAGAAAGATACATCATTTGAAAATATCCGTATGACCCTTCTGCCTATCTTTAAAATATCCCCGATTCGTTAGTTTTGAAATAGGTATGACTCGGTCTAGTCTAACGTCTACTAAGTAATCTAGACAGGAGGGGTATGAAACCACCTAATCTGAGTCAACACATATAGATATGATAGTCGGTGATCTCGCCTCAATAACATATCGTAAGATATCCTCAAGTCATGAGTGCGGATCTATCATCAATATCGGCTCGTACGGTAAATCATTGTACGACATCCCAATAACTGGGTAGGGGTCAATACCACACTATCTCATCACATATCAGGTATCATTTATCATCAGATCACACAAATCTGGGGTACTACTGTAAGTCTAGTACAAATCGACACCATCTATAAAATATGAATGCGGGTAAAGCACATATCCAAAGGCTCGCTAAAACTATCATATCGCACCTCAAAAGCAACAACGTCACATCGCCGATCTCACGGCCTCACATCAAATATCATCTCAATCCCGTATATGAACACATAGTCCCATACCCATGTGTAGATATACGCACCATCATATGCACACCATAAATGGAAGCAAGAATGCAAGAATGTGTGTAAGTGTATGTGTAAGTGCAACCACTACTCTAGGGTTCGCACTATACTAACCCAATATATTCTTAAACATCAAAAATACCATTATTACTATCAATGATCCTAAACAACACATAATAAATATACGTGTGTATACGTATTCGTATACATCACTACGGACTGCGGGGGTGTTATACGCCATCCACCCGACTTCTCCCCGTAGATATAAATCTACTCACCTTGCTTCTCATGTATCGGTGCCGATGTCGTCATCTTCATCTTCTTTGCCTCAACCTCTTGTAGGGTACCTATAAGGATATCAAACACGCTAAAGCATATGAAAATCACATCGGAAACTAAAACAGCACACGCTACTCGCATAGGTAGAAACCTATCGTTTCGCATGTCAACACGATCAATATCCACCCGTCGTTGACGTCCAAATGCCACCCGACAGGAAATAATCACCAAAAACCAGAATCCATGCCAAAACAAGTCTCAAATCATGCACCAACATAGGAAAAATCATCCCAGAGTTCACCCTAGATGGAATCTGTCAAAACTAGATATACCCAGGGTCTAAACTATAGGAAATGGGGCCATGCACAGAAAACGAGGCAATTCCTCTCTGCTCTGGCCGCAAATTGCGGCCAGAATGGGAAAATCGGTGGCCTCGCAAAGGAGTTGGGGGCTAGGGTTTGGGGTGTTGGTTCTATGGTGCCTGAACATCTCACTGTCCACTCAGTTTCATTTTTGGGATCTCGGGGTGATAGCAGATTCCACATAACAGTCCCAGATTTCCTGTTTTCCCCGATATCGATTCCGAAATTCCGTATTCTGTTTTCAAGTTCAGGTTTGGTTTTAAATTAACATTACACCAGGGTTTCTATGGTCTCAACAAGCCTCAATTTCATCTTTAATTTCAGTTCTTCCCTAAATCCTAACTTGAAGTTCTCTAAAGTCCACAAACAACACCATATCGATATGAAACTTGAATTGAAACTTAAGTACAAGAAATAACACTCAAATTTTGAAGAAATTACCTCATAAGACCCTCATGAATCCTTAACAGCACCAAAACACCATCTTTCTCGGTCCATTGCATAGATCTTGTGCTTGTGGGCATTTTTTGTGAAAGTGGAATGGGGTTTCGGGGTTGGATTCAAGATGTTTTTTTTGGGGATTTATGGGGAGGGAAATGAGAAGAGAAGCAAGACCAGCAGCAGCAACTCAAGAAAGGGGAGAGAAAATGAGGGTGAAGGAATGATGGGAGCATGGTTTCAAAAGGAAAAAGGTTGACCTATACCTACCCTCTCTCTCTCATCATTACTTACTTTTTCCCTTTTCTTTTCTTTTTTCTTACCCTTCTCACCCCAATAGTGCATCCAAAAGGAAACCATGGCAACAAAAGAAGTGTAACACAAGTGTAACAAATGTCAAAAAATGATATGTGCACATTTTGCACAAAAAAGCTAAAAATCCAATTAGCGATTTTTAATCGCGATTAGCACTAAATTAGCATATAACTAGTCTTAAAAACTTTAAAATGGCATAATTCCATAAAATACCCTATTTTAGAATTTTCTAAAATTTTCCAAAATTTTTCCCCATTTATTTGTATTTAATTACACCCGAATATTAAAATATTCATTAAAATAATACTAAATTATAAAAATTCCCGAAAATAATATTTTATTATTTTGGAAATGTTACAACCTTGTATAAACAATCTTGCTCAATATAGTAGTATGCTACTTGGTTTGTTTCTACTTCAATGTGTACTTGTGTTTATTTTAGTATATCACTTATACGCATTAGTGGAGTCCTTAGGATCTTTGCTTGATTACCAGCGTTGTGATGGCAGTCACACTAGTGGGGGCTGGGTAATCTATAAGCACATCCTTATATAGGTCCCTAGTCGCAGGACTATCGAGACAGGGCATCGATACTCCGGAGTAGACTAGCGTATGCGCTTCTCATCCCAGTGTGGGAGATGGTCTGTCCCACAGCCATCAGTACGTCGTACTGGAGATAGTATACGGGTGCTCGTTGGGTTACGAGTACACTGGACAGGACTCGTCGGGAACTGACAGGTTGGTATTATACCTATCGTCAGTTATCAGTTCCCAGGTGACATGAGTACAGCTTAGTCCGCTGACTTGACACTGTCACTTCGCCTCGAGTGTGTTCCCACTGTACTTTGATTACTACCCTACCACGGCTCAAAGGAGTCGTGCAAACGGGTAGTAGTTGGGTACAGTCCCGAAGCACTTGGAGGCAGTGACGGTTAGACAGGATTCGTCTCTCCCCGTATTGGGGGTTGACATCGCGCTGTGTCTAGGAAAGTCATTACACGAGTAGTCCCTGGCCAGGGCAAGCGAGATATACTGGTAGGCTTCCAGTGTTATCTCAGGGTGTTTTGGTCTTCACTCCGACACGACTTGTACCGCTATTAGGGGACTGACGTTTACCGCCCCCTAGGCCCGCCATGCGATGTATCAGACGAACAGACCGGACTGTACGGAGTTTGTCACATTCAGACTCAGTAGGAGTTCAGATGGGGTTCACCTCGTCAGCTTTCTTGTCGGCATCTACCTGGGGACCGTTACGCACAGCTAGTGCCGCTTGCGGTCTGTGGTTAAACTCACTGCCAGCGTAAGTGTCGAGTCTTTAGAGTCCCACACAGAGGGTATTCGCCTCTGGGCAAAACAGAGTAGAGGTCGCATGGTTTTGCGACAGGGTTCGTTCTCATCCGCGCACATGTGCACGTTTGGAGTCCGGACGGATATTACTAGTAGGCTCTGGTTTGAGCCAGATACTGGTATATGTTTTGGGGTTGCTTTTATCTCTCAGTATTCATGTTCCTCGGAACAAGAATGCAGGTGTGTATGCACAGTTGTTGGAGGAGGAGGAAGAGGACTTTCATTAGGGTTTCGGAACGGGTGCGTATGCACAGTTGACAGTCGTCTTTTTCCAAACCCTAATGGATTTATGTTATATCAATTAATAATATTAATAAAATGAAATTTTGTCATGGTTGGATTTTGTTGACTAGTTGACCATGGTTGACTTGTTGACCATGGTTGAAAGTTTGACCATCATCATTACAAAAGAAAGATGCTCTTTGATTCTAGCAAATTCATTTAATGTTTGAAATGATAATGGTCATTCATAAACCTTCCATCAACTATTTCATTTTCATTATTATTATTATTTTGATAATTCTTTTTGCTTTTGTTATGGTTGCAAAAGAAAAGAGAGCTCATTCTATCATTTGGCTTCTCTCTCCTCACTTCATCTTCTTCTTCCTCTAGCAAAAGGAGAACCCCTCTCATGTGTTGAGAATCCCTCTCCTTGAGATAAAAACACCTCTTAGACACTCTCTACTCACTCTAGGATCAAAGGTTTAACAAGCCGGAGATTCTAGTTCTCTCAAAGTTCGAGAAAGAGCCCGAAGGTTGAACCCTCAGGTGGATCCATCTTTGACGGAAGAAGGCAACGAGGAAGAACCATCAACCTCTACAAGTTTTCAAGAAGAAGGAATTCAAGTTAGGTATAACTTTTCATCCGAGTAGCTAACTCTCTTTAGCTTGCTTGCTAGTTTAGTTTAGAAAAGATCCCGACTTTGTTAGTCCATGTTGCCCCATGCGCTAAAAATTTGATTTTTATACCGTTTCCGCCTCCCCGTAAGAACCGGGGGTCGCAACGTGGACTTACAAATGCAACTGAGACAAAGATATTATATCTACTCAATATAATACTCGGATCCGGCTTCAACCAAAGCCGACCAGTATCATCTGCCCAAAATCTGACACGTGCGTAAACGTACGTGCATTTTCCGAACCATGCCATAAAACCATACGGCCTCTACAACGTTTCGCCCGACCTTGGGAAACTGTCTGTGGGGGACTCTAATGACTCATCAGTACCCTGGCAGTGGGTTTAGCCACAAACCGTCAGCGGCACTAGCTATGCGTAACGGCTGCCATGGACTGACCTTAAGGGAGGCTGATGAGCAAACTCATCCAGAAACCCTACTGAGCCTAACAGTGACAATGTATATACAGTCCGGTCCATTCGTCTATGAGTATCGTATATCTGTCCAGGGGGCTAGTAACGTCAGACCCCTAATAGCAGTATAAGTCGTGTCGGAGTGTAGCCCAATAACACCCAGAGATACTACTGGAGTACCTACCAGTAAATCTCCTGCCACGGCTGTGGGCTTTGTGTAATAGCTCTCCTAGACACAGCAGGATCTCGCCCCCAATACCGGGAGAGACGAATCCCCAGCCGATCCGCTCACGTGCCTCCATATGGCTCGGGACTGTACCCAAAAACTACCTGTTTGCACGACTCCTTTGAGCCGTGGTAGGGTAGAAATCAAAGCACAGTGGGAACTCACACGAGACAAATGACGACCTCAGGTCGATGAACTAACCTGTACACATGTCACCAGGGAACTGTTAGTTATATGTATGCCCTAGAGGCCATTACTGTACATTGGATGTATATTGTAGTGGATGCTGGGTCATATATAGGTAGGACTTTCTTGCTCGACATGATAGTACGCTATCTGGTTGCTCTTTATCTTAACATGTATACTTTCTGTCTCTCTGATTACATGTTGATAAAGCCCTTAGGATGTGTACTCGACTTCCAGGACTATGATGTAGATCATACAAGTGGGGCCTGGGCAGTCCATGAGTACATCCTTCAATGTTCCGAGTCGTGGGAATATCGAGATGGGGCATCGATATTCCAGAGTAGACTAGCGCATATCTTCTCGAACCATGTGATGGGCGATGGATGATCCCATATCCATTGGTGTTTGACATCAGAGATGGTATGCGGGTGCTCAGTGGAGACTGGGTACACTGAACGGACTCGCAGAGAACTCCCAGATGGTATTATACCTCACGTCAGATGGCAGTTCTCTGGTGACACTGGTACAGCTTAGTCTGTTGACCCGAGATCGTCATAGAGTCTTGTGTGTCTCCCACTGTGCTTTGATTTCCACCCTACCATGGATCTACTGAGTCGTGCAAACAGGTGGTTTTTGGGTACAGTCCCGATTCACATGGAGGCAATGAGCGATAGGAGGGGATTCGTCTCTCCCGGTATTGGGGGTTGATGTTGCGCTATGCTCGACTGGCCATAACAGGAAATCCCTGGCCAGGGTTGCAGTGATATACTGGTAAGAGTTATCAGTAGTTTCACGAATGTTATGGACCCTACGTCGGCATGACTTATCAAGCTACTGGGGTCTGACGTTTACCACCCCTAGGCGAGATATGCAACATATCAGACGAATAGACCGGACTGTACGGTAAGTGTTACTGGTTGGATTCACAGGAGTGTGAGCGGGCTTGCTCGTCGATCTTCTGATCGCTCAATACCCGGGTGGCTGTTACGTTTAGCAGACCGCTTGCGGCTTGTGGGTGTTTGATATGATCATCACCTGCTGCCGGCGTATTGACGAGTCTTTAAAGTCCTACATAGAGGTTTCCTGGCTCAAGCGAAACGAAATAGGAGCACATATGAGATATGTGCAGGACTGAGAATAATGCGTGTATGTGATACCGTATTCCATTCTCGCGATGGATGTATCGATTGGTTGTATGCGATATAACTATTAGTTATAAGTATGCCCTAGAGGCCATTACCATACATAAGATGTATATTGTAGTGGATGCTGGGATATATATAGGGAGGACTTTCTCGCTCGACATGATAGTATGCTATCTGGTTACTCTTTACCTTAACGTGTATACTCATTGTCTCTCTGTTACATGTTGGTAAAGCACTTAGGAGATGTACTAGACTACCTGGACTATGATGCGGATCATACTAGTGGGGACATGGTAGTCCATAAGTACATCCTTCAAAGTCCCTAATCATGGGTGTATCGAGACGGGGTATCGATATA
Source organism: Agapanthus africanus (assembly GCA_030015575.1). NCBI lineage: Eukaryota > Viridiplantae > Streptophyta > Magnoliopsida > Asparagales > Amaryllidaceae > Agapanthus > Agapanthus africanus. Next base: position 237,367,561 of record JASDDO010000004.1, read on the forward strand.
CCAGAGTAGACTAGCGTATACCTTCTCGACCCATACAGATGGGCGATGGATGATCCCATATCCATTGGTGTTTGATATCGGAGATGATATACGGGTGCTCAGTGGAGACTGGGTACACTGGACGGACTCGCCGAGAACTCCCAGATGGTATTATACCTTACGTCAGATGGCAGTTCTCTGGTGACAATGGTACAGAGAGTCTGTTGACCCGAGATCGTCATAGAGTCTTGTGTGGTTCCCACTGTGCTTTGATTTCCACCTTACCAAGTCCAAGAGGGCGTGCAAAACGGTGGTTTTTGGGTATAGTCCCGAATCACATGGAGGCAATGAGCGATAGGAGGGGATTCGTCTCTCCCGGTATAGGGAGTTGATGTTGCGCTTTGTTCGATTGGCTATAACCAGAAATCCCTGGCCAGGGTTGTTGAGATTTACTGGTAAGTGTTACCAGTAGTTTCTCGAACTGTTATAGACCTCATATCGACACGACTTATCGAGCTATTGGGGTCTGACGTTTACCACCCCTAGGCGAGATATGCGACATATCAGACGAACAGACCGGACTGTACGGTAAGTGTTACTGGTTGGATTCACAGGAGTGTGAGCGGGCTTGCTCGTCGATATTCTGATCGCTCAATACCCGGGTGGCCGTTATGTTTAGCAGACCGCTTGTGGGTGCTTGATATGATCATCACCTGCTGTCGGCGTATTGACGAGTCTTAAGAGTCCTACACAGAGGTTTCCTGGCTCAAGCGAAACGAAATAGGAGCGCATATGAGATATGTGCCGGACCGAGAATAATGCGTGTATGTGATACCGTATTCCATTCTCGTGATGAATGTATCGATTAGTTGTATGCGATATAACCTAGTTATCGAATCAAGGATTGATTCGATAAGCCGATACATTGGATATTAGTCGGTCATATGCGATATGACCGGATCGTTAAATCAAGTGTTGATTTAATGATTTAATGCATAATTATATATTTGATATATTACTTTGCATTAACTAGTATTGGTTCACTTTAAAAGGATTTTCTTACTTGATGTGCACATTGTATATGTGATATATTTTTTGTGCACTTGATTGTATCATGTTTGATGATACATGAATGCTAGGGTTTGTGTAAAGAATTAAACCTTGGTTAAGTAAATGGTTAGGGTTTTTAATTATTTATTCATTCATTTATCTTTTTAATTTGGATTAAAAAGAAATGGGAAAAGAAAACATAATGGTTGCTTTCTTACATGAAGCTTCTTGAAGCTTCATGCATCTTTGACCAAATCAACCATTCTTGTCTTCTTCTCCTAACCCTAACCATTCCACCTAACCTTAGTTAATTCTCTACATCTAACCATGGTTATAGTTGTGATAAGAATAATCTATATTCTTTTTTCTCAATAATTCTTATCATATTATCTTCTTCTTCTTCTTCTTCAAGAAGAAAAAGCTTGAAAGCTTCAATGGTGATTTGAGAAAAAGAGTGAGAAATCCAATTCTAAAGTGAACCCACTTCCTATTTCTTCATCCTCTACCACTTGCCAAGTAGTATAGGGTGTTTTCTTCACAAGTTTCATGGCTTGGTGAAGTTGGAGCTTGATCTTGTGTTGCCTCGACGTAGATCATCTTCGGCATCAAAGTCGACGACCTAGCCCGTCCATTTCTCCGATGAAGCCGACGCTAGAGCCCGGGATCCGATGATCGCAGCGAGGGTACACCGTCACGGAGCTATGGAGGTGGAGGACCGGATCTACAAAGGTTGTATTTCCGTTCACTTAGCACTAAAGTAGTTTAGTAGCTTGTTGTTTCGCCTAAAATCTAGTTAACGATCCGTATTAGGGTTTCTCGGCACTTGTAAAATTTGAAATTGGCATGGTTGATGCCTTGTGAGACCTCATTAGCGTGCCTAGGAACCCTACAGTGGTATCAGAGCCTAGCTAGAGCCTTAGGCGATGCGTAGACGGAGTTAGAAGTCCGATCGAACCGAAACCCTAATCTCAAAATGCTCTCTGTACTTTTTTTGAAATCTGGTCTTTTTCGAAATTAAAAATATGCAGAAAAATCAGCAGGGAATTTGAAGAATTACTGTGGATCACGTGCTCATGATTCCTCTAAAGTGCGGCGGAACCGCGGCACAAGCTGGCTTGTGCGGCGGTTCAGCGGCCAAGTAGGCACATCGGCTTTTGTCATTTGCATAGTAATTCCTAATGTTTAGTGCTGTATTTTCTGGAATATTTTAATATTTACTCTACAGTTGTGTTTTCTGGGGTTGTTTAGGGAATTCGTAGATTCGATCGGATTGTCTAATCTTGTCTATGTGTTTTCCGGATAATTATTGAATATATTAAAAAGTTCGACCGGATATAAATACCCACTTTTTCCCCTGTCGGGAAATTTTCAATTGTTGGATTTTTCCGTGGTTTAAAGACGTTCTAAGTAGTGCAAGTAACTCGATAGACCCTCTAGAAGACAACAAACCTTAACTCGATTATGTGACCGTCTTGAACTGCCTTTTGAACCTTAGGGTTTGGGGCAGTACGACGTGCCACATGTGAGGCGTTGGCTTGACCCTTCTACGGCTGGACCGTTGGTACTGAGGCATGAAGTGAATGTCTTTGAACCTATTTCATGAGTTGATTTGTTCCGGGAAAACTTGGGTGTTTGCATGTTCGATCGGAAAGTTTAACATTTTCTATTTATCTGGAATGTGATACAATAATTGGAATTCACAAGTAATTATGAGATAACTGAATGAATATTATAAACATAGCTGTTTAGTCTCACTTGATCGGTTGCTACGGAATTTTGATGTGATCAAAAGTCCGTCGCAATCACGTAGCGTACGCGGATACTCGCCGGGTAAACTTAATAGACAGCCTCACTCCATAGCCCCAACCAAGTGACTGTAGGAGAACCCCGTCGCCGAAAGCATCCGTTCGGGTGCTCACGGCAGCGGTGTTCCGCCTTAGTGCACTTCGTCGACGGCATCCGGGGTGCGGCCGCTTACTAAAGTTTGCGACGAGCATTCGATCAGAATGTCGGGAATCCTGTTGAATTCCCCGACTTTATATTGAAAAGTGTTTTCGATTTTGAGACTAAAATGCGGGGTTTATAATTGTTAGGCATGTGATGTCTAAGGAATTCATTTGATTAGGCATGCGATGTCTAAAGAGATTGCGGATTCCAACTATTGTAGTTTTACACTTTCTTTTCTGTGACCGTAAGTGTAATATGTGATATCGCCGGTTTCGTTGCTATATGTCAACGACAATTGGGATGCGCATATTTACTTATGTTGATGATATGTGATGTTATGTGTTGCTGGATATGTTATATTGGATCGTCGTGTTTGAATAGCCGGGGGTTTTTATGTGAGATGAGTGTTTTTCATTTTCATTCATGTAAAAACTTGTATGTAATATTCTTTTATTGGGGCACTTCCAGGTTGCGGAAGATGTCACCTTTTGTATATTATTTACTTTTCCGCACTAGGATAGACCCAAGGAGGGAAGCACAAGTAACCGGGTTCTTGAGTCCAGTGGGAGACCAACTCGAGGAGTCGAGTCCGGGTCTCCTAACTCTAGAATTGGTAGGGTTGCTTTCCGCTCTCGTAGGGGTCTTGGGGTGTGGGTTTGGCTATTCATCGCGACCGTGGATATCTGTGATGTGATCATGTGATATGTTCTGTGATGGATACTATATATAGTATATATGATATATTATATAGACGTTACTTATGTTTTACACCCGTGCTAGCCTTGCCCCGCTCTGCCGTTAGTTACCTAACATAACGGTGCACGAGGGGCCATCGAGGCGAATGCGGATGGCATAACTGTACGTCGTATTTATCTGTGATGTTTAGGTAATTTAAATGATGGGACTTCATTAATGTGATTAATGAAATAAAAGAAACCTAAAGATGTTGTAGAATTGAATTTCAAAATTAAAACAGGTAGCTACAGTTCTTGCTTTGCACAGAGGTATATCTGATATAGCCTGCACCTTATTCAATAAGGAAAGGACCGAGATCCCTTCAACGGGAGTGACTCCTTTAGCAATAACTGGCAGATGCTGTAAGTCCATGCTACCTCTCCCGGTACTTTCGGGCAAGCGGAATTTGATGAAAAAAGATTTTCTTTGAGGTGGTAACATGGACTTAAAGACCCGGATCTTTGTTAAACATCTAACTAACAACCTAACTAGGAGTTGCTAACTACTTGGTTAGGGGGTTTATACCTTTCTTATCTCGAACTCCTTCATCTTCAAGCCTCGATGGTTGTCCGGATCGGCTTCTCCCCGTCGTCTCCTTGCGCCGAAGATAGATCCACTTGAAAGCTTCAACCTTTGGCTCCTTCTTCGAACTTTGAAGAAACTAGTTCACTCGGTTTGCTAAACCTTGTGAACTAGAGTGAGTAGAGAAGAGTTTGTATGGGATTTTATCTATGGTTCTTGGTTCTCAACTCATGAGACAAGTGAACCATAGACTCAAGAGAGGGAGAGTAAGAGGAGGAGATGAGAGCTTAAGAACAAGAGAGAGAATGAGCATGAAAGAATGAGAGAAGACTTTTCTCATTTGGCTCTCATAATCCAAAACAATCATAACACCTCATATCAATCAAGTATTATGTGATGGTTTAAGCAACCATAGCCATATCATTTCATGCACTCATTTTGCACAAAAGAGCAAGCAAGCAAAAGTCTTTGCCATGAAATGATAGCTATAGTTATCATGATGGTCAACTAGTCAAGCCTAGTCAACCGGTCAACAAAGTCAACAAGTCAACAAAAGTCAACAAGTCAACAACGTCAATCCCTCAACAACCATGTCACCATAATACTTAATTAATATAATTGTTAATCATATATCATATTCTCATTAGGGTTGAGCAAAAAGTCAATAGTCAACTGTCAACGGTCAACAACCCTAATGAGAATTCTCTGCCTCTGTCTCTCCGTCAACTGTGCATACACACCCGCATCCGCGTTCCGAGGAAGACGAATACATACTGGATAAATCCAATCCCAAAAGGTACACTAGGATCTGGCTTAAACCAAAGCCCGCTAGTGTGAACTGTCCGGACACTGTACGTGCACAAGTGGACGGATGTGACCGAACCCTGTCGCAAAACCATGCGACCTATCGCAAAACTATGCGACCTCTACTCTTTTGCCTAAAGGCGAACAGCTTTCTGTGTGGGACTCTAAAGACTCGACACTACGCTGGCAATGGGTTTAACCACAGACCGCAAGCGGCACTAGCTGTGCGTAACGGTCCCCAGGTAGATGCCGACAAGAAGACTGACGAGGCGAAACCCATCTGAACTCCTACTTAGCCTGAATGTGACAATCTCCGTACAGTCCGGTCTGTTCGTCTGATACATCGCATGGCGGGCCTAGGGGGCGGTAAACGTCAGTCCCCCAATAGCGGTACAAGTCGTGTCGGAGTGAAGCCCAAAACACCCTGAGATAACACTGGAAGCCTACCAGTATATCTCGTTTGCCCTGGCCAGGGACTACTCGTGTAATGGCTCTCCTAGACACAGCGCGATGTCAACCCCCAATACCGGGAGAGACGAATCCTGTCTAACCGTCACTGCCTCCGAGTGCTTCGGGACTCACCCAACTACTACCTGTTTGCACCACTCCTTTGAGCCGTGGTAGGGTAGTAATCAAAGTGCAGTAGGAACACACTCGAGGCGAAGTGATAGTGTCAAGTCAGCGGACTAAGCTGTACTCATGTCACCTGGGAACTGATAACTGACGATAGGCATAATACCAACTAGTTAGTTCCCGACGAGTCCTATCCAGTGTACCCGTAACCTAACGAGCACCCGCATACTATCTCAAGTACGACGTACTGACGGCTGTGGGACAGACCGTCTCCCACACTGGGATGAGAAGCGCATGCGCTAGTCTACTCCGGAGTATCGATGCCCTGTCTCGATAGTCCTGCGACTAGGGACCTGCATAAGGATGTGCTTATAGATTACCCAGCCCCACTAGTGTGACTGCCATCACATCGCTGGTAATCAAGCAAAGATCCTAAGGGCTCCACTAATGTGTATAGGTGATATACTAAAATAAACACATGTACACATTGAAGTAGAAACAAACCAAGTAGCATGCTACTATTTTGAGCAAGATTGTATATACAAGGTGAATATCCCAAGCTTCCATTAAGTAATATACAAACTAGTATGATACAGTAATGGCCTCTAGGACATATACACTAACAATCTCTTACTTGCACTAAGGCCATGTACTGGCGTATCGAAGACCTATCATCTCGATCAGCTGCTCGAACTGAGTCTGGGGCAGGGCCTTGGTGAATGGATCTGCAGTGTTATCTTCTGAAGCGACTCTCCGAACCTCGATCTCCTGGCGATCTACGATCTCCCTGATCAGGTGATACAGCCTCAAGATGTGTCTGGATCTCTGATGGGACCTAGGTTCCTTCGCTAAAGCTATAGCCCCATTGTTGTCGCAATACAAAGGTATTGGATCAACAATGGACGGAACCACCTGATGTTCTTTCAAGAACTTCCTCATCCAGATAGCTTCTTTTGCGGCATCAGATGCAGCGATGTATTCCGCTTCCATCGTCGAGTCTGCAACGGTTTCCTGTTTGGAACTCTTCCAACACACCGCCCCTCCATTGAGGGTGAAGACAAAACCCTACATGGACTTGGAATCATCCTTGTCACTCTGGAAGCTGGAGTCAGCAAAGGCCTCGATCTGGAGGTCTTTTCCGCCATACACCAAGAACATCTCTTTAGTCCTTCTCAGGTACTTGAGAATGTTCTTTACTGCTATCCAGTGTTTCTCCCCAGGGTTTGACTGATACCGGCTTACCATACCCAGTGCATAAGCTACATCCGGTCTGGTACACAACATCACATACATTATAGAGCCTACCGCAGAAGCGTAGGGTATAATAGACATGCGATCCCTCTCCAAATCAGTCTTGGGAGACATCTCTTTAGAGAGGGTGATCTCGTGACAAGCCGGTAGGTTACCGCGCTTGGAATCTTCCATACTGAATCTCTTCAGTATGGTGTCGATGTACCTGGACTGTGAAAGTCCTAATATCCTCTTGGATCTATCACGATGGATCCGGATCCCCAGGATGTATGAGGCATCACCCAGGTCTTTCATGGAGAACCCGTGTGACAAGAACCCCTTGACAGATTGTAGCATAGGAATGTCATTTCCTATTAAGAGAATATCATCCACGTATAAAACGAGGAATACTACAGTTCTCGCTACAAATCTTTATAGATGCATGGTTCATCTGGATTTTTGATAAAGCCAAATTCCTTGACCGTCTCATCAAAACAGATGTTCCAACTCCACGATGCCTGCTTTAGTCCGTAGATGGACTTAAGCAACTTGCACACCTTTCCGCTGCTCCCATTCTGAATGAAACCCTCTGGTTGGTCCATATAGACACACTTCTCTAAATTTTCATTTAGAAAAGCGGTCCTTACGTCCATCTGCCAGATCTCATAATCATGGAAGGCAGCAATGGCAAGAAGGATCCGAATGGATTTCAACATAGCCACTGGAGAAAAAGTTTCGTCATAGTCCAAACCAGGTCTTTGACGAAAACCCTTTGCAACAAGTCTAGCTTTATAGGTCTCAACCTGTCCATCTACACCAATCTTCCTTTTGAAGAACCACTTGCATCCTACGGGTTTTACCCCATCTGGAGAAATGTCCAACGTCCATACCTTGTTGGTGTACAAGGACTTCATTTCGGTCCGCATTGCATCCAGCCATTTTACCGAGTCAACGCTCTGAACGGCCTGCTGGAAGCTAGTAGGCTCATCATAATCTATGATGCAATCCTCTCTATCCCCGTCTATGAGAAAACCGTAGTATCTCTCGGGCGGATGAGACTGCCTACTACTCCTGCGGAGTGGCATAGGAATGTCATGTTCTTTTGAACCCTCTGGTTCCACTAAGCTTTCAGTAATAGTCTGTGGTTCTGGAATTTCTTCCAGTTCTACTGCGCTCCCACTAATTTCCTTTTCTAAGAACTGGTGTTCTAGAAAGTGGGCATGACGAGAAACAATAACCTTTTGTTCCTCTTCGCAGTAGAAGAAATATCCCTTGGAGTTCTTTGGATATCCCACAAACATGCACTGTACTGAGCGTGCCTCGAGCTTGTCCGCATGCTGCTTTTTGACAAAAGCTGGAATTCCCCATGTCTTAATGTGATTAAGATGGGGTCTCTTCCCACACCACATCTCAAATGGTGTGGTAGGCACAGTCTTAGTGGGAACTCGGTTCAAAAGGTATGCAGCTGATTCTAGCGCATACCCCCAGAATGATCGCGGTAACTCAGCATTACTCATCATGGACCGTACCATATCCAATACGGTTCGGTTCCGTCTCTCCGATACACCGTTATGTTGCGGAGTGTATGGAGGAGTAAGCCGAGAGAGAATTCCGTTCTCTTTTAAATAGTCCAGGAACTCAGCACTTAAGTATTCACCACCTCGATCCGATCTTAGGATCTTGATACTTTTGCCGGTTTGTTTTTCTATTTCATTCTTATATTCCTGGAACTTTCCAAAGGCTTCGGACTTATGTTTCATTAAGAAGACATAACCGTACCTTGAAAAGTCATCCGTAAAAGTAATGAAGTAAGAATAACCGCTTCGCGCATGTGTAGACATTGGACCGCACACGTCACTGTGTACGAGTCCCAAAAGCTCGCTCGCTCTTACTCCGTGTCCAGTAAACGGAGTCTTTGTCATCTTTCCTTTGAGACAGGATTGACAAGTGGCATATGATTGATATTCGAACGGATTCAAATATCCTTCTGTATGTAACTTCGTCAATCTTCTCTCATTGATGTGACCCAGTCTACAATGCCATAAGAAAGTCTGATTTATTTCCGCAGACTTTCTTTTGTGTGTATTCTGGACATTCAAAATCTGTGGTTGGTTTAATACGTATATACCTGTTCCCCTCCGAATGGCGGCCGAGACATGGGCTGTCTTGCCTGAGATTCGGGGCAGATGCTAATTGGTGTTATCCGTCCACCTCTCCGAAGATGCCAATTTGATTTACGGCACCGTGTATCGGAGGATTAGACGGATGCGGCCGATGTAGCAGACTTCGTCAGATTCCCCCTCAGGGTGAGGGGTTTTTGATTGTGGGGACGCTCTTCCCTGCAGGCGCAAGCCCCTGCAGTTAATTATGCTACCGCATCGCGGTAACAACTTTCTCCTTCTCCAGAATTTCACTTCGTGTCGTGTGCGTTTGTTTTGTTTGTGGTTGCCCGTGGATTGTATACGGAGACTGAGTAATACCGTCGCCCGTAGGACGTGGATTAGTCCAAATCCGTGTTTACTTAGATTTGGGTTTGGTGTTTTAGTTTAAGGATGCATTAGTCGCGTTGCGACTAAGATCAACTTAAACGTTTGTTAAGGATACGTTAGTCCTGTTTTAGACTAAGATCAACTTAACGTAGTGATTCATTTGATATATGGTCGTCGGGACTCGTCACCTCTCTGACGTCGTTGAGGGATTACAACGACAGGCGTCAGAGGAGTTCAGAGATTGAAAGGTTTGTTTAGTACCCTATGAAGAGTTTTGAAGCATCACATGACCCAAAGTTTTAATTTTTATGGTGCTAAACGAACATGCAAAGGGATCGATCCTAGAAAATTAGGGTTTCGAAATAAAAAGCGAACTAATCTAGGGTTTCGAGACTACAACCTTTGTAGCTCCCTTTCGCTGGACTCCTTGGTCTCTAGGGTGTTGAACGAAAGTCCTCTTGAAGTCCACTTGTGTCCACGACGATCCACCACGGAGATCTCCGTCCAAGCTCGCAACTTCGTAAAAACGAAGAGAACACTCTAAACAAAACGGCTAAGCTTGTGTAGAATGATGTTGTGGTTAGGTTTCTCACTTCAAAAACCTATCTTTAAGTGGTATTTGCTCACTAGAAAAAACTAGAGAGCAAAAGAGCAAGAGGAAGAAGATGGTGGCAATTTTTAACAAGAGGTAAAAAGATAACCATTAGAAGAAAAAGAAATATATCAATATATATATTATTCCTTCTTGCTATGAACCATGGTTAAAGTGATGGAGACATTATTTAACTTGAGTTTTGAATGATAAAGAGAAGGATAACCTTAGGTTAGTGGTAGTTGAGCATGGTTAGGTCAAAGGAAGAATGTAGAAGCAAGAATGATTATCCTTTCCTTTTCATTTTCATTTTAAATCCAAAATCAAATAATAATCCATTATATAATCAATGTTCGGTATCATATACGCACATTTCAATCGGGTGCATGCGCATATCGCATACACGCACCACAACGTTTCGCCTGGACTGGGTAACTCCTTTGTGGGACTCTAAGACTCGTCAATACGCCGGCAGAGGGTGATGATCATATCAGGTACCCTCAAGCTGCAAGCGGTCAGCTAAACGTAACGGCCACCCGGGTATTGAGCGATCAGAAGACAACAAGCGAACCTGCTACAACTCCCGTCGAGCCAACTGGAAACACTACCGTACAGTCCGGTCTCTTCGTCAGATATGCTGCATATCGAGCCTAGGGATGGTCACGTCGACCCTAATAACTCAATAAGTCGTGCCGGTGATTGGTCTATAATAGATCGAGAAACTACTGATAACACTTATCAGCAATTCTCTGCAGCCCTGGCCAGGGACTTACTGATATAACCAGTCGGGCACAGTACAACATCAACTCCCAATACTGGGAGAGACGAAAACCCTCCTATCGCTCATTGCCTTCGTGTGTCTCGGGACTGTACCCAACAGCCACCTGTTTGCACGACTCAGTAGAGCCGTGGTAGGGTGGTAATCAAAGTACAGTGGGAGAACACACAAGACTCTATGACGATCTGAGGTCTACAGACTAACCTGTACCAGTGTCACCGGAGAACTGCTATCCGACGATAGATATAATTCCATATAGGAGTTCTCGGTGAGTCCATCCAGTGTACCCAATCACCACTGAGCACCCGTATATGATCTTGATGTCAAACATCGATGAATGTGGGAACATTCATCGCCCATCGTATGGGTCTAGTATCATATACGCTAGTCTACTCTGGTATATCAATACCCCGTCTCGATATACCTATGACTAGGGACGTTCCAGGATATGCTTATAGACTACAGATGTTCCACTAGTATTATCTCCATCATAATCAGAGTAGTCAAGCCGATATTCTCAGGGCTTTATCAGCATGTATGAATGAATAAAAGCATGATCAAATCAACATGTCAGATAAAGAAGAACCAGATAGCATACTATCATGTCGAGCAAGAATGCAAACTGAATATATATACATGTATAGATACATCCACTATCACATAATGGCCTCTAGGGCATACATATATCCAACAATCTCCCACTTGCACTAAGGCCAGTTATTGGCGTATCTCATACCCAACATCTCAAAAAGTCGCTCATGCTGTGGCTGAGGGAGGGCCTTGGTGAGTGGATCCACGGCGTTGTTCTTTGTGTCTACTCTCTTAATCTCGATCTCGCGGCGATCTACAATCTCCCGGATCAAATGAAAGCGCCTCAGGATATGTCTGGACCGCTGATGGGATCTGGGCTCCTTGGCTAACGCCATCGCCCTATTATTGTCACAATACAAAGGTATTGGATCAATAATGGTTGGAACTACTCCTAGCTCCGAGACGAACTTCTTCATCCAGACGGCTTCCTTGGCGGCATCATTTGCAGCAATGTACTCAGCTTCCATCGTAGAGTCTGCAACGGTATCTTGTTTGGAACTCTTCCAACTTACCGCCCCTCCATTGAGGGTAAATACAAACCCTGAGATAGATTTGCTGTCATCCTTATCGCTCTGGAAGCTCGAATCGGTAAAGGCCTCCATTTGGAGATCTATATTACCATACACCAAGAACAATTCTTTAGTCCTTCGTAAGTACTTAAGAATGTTCTTCACAGCTGTCCAGTGGTTCTCCCCTGGGTTGGATTGATACCTGCTTACAACACTAAGTGCATAAGCTACATCTGGGCGTGTACATAACATCGCATACATTATAGATCCTACTTCCGAAGCATAAGGTATAATGCTCATGCGAGCTCTCTCTTCATCGGTCTTTAGACAAGAATCCTTGGAGAGAGTGACTCCATGGCAAGCGGGTAAGGCACCCCGCTTGGAGTCTTCCATACTAAACCTCTTTAGGATGGTGTTGATGTACCTGGTTTGGGACAATCCCAATAACTTTTTGGATCTATCCCTATAGATCCTTATGCCCAGGATGTATGTGGCATCACCCAGGTCCTTCATGGAGAACCTTAGTGATAAGAATTATTTGACCGACTGTAGCATAGGAATATCATTTCCTATCAGAAGAATATCATCTACGTACAATACGAGGAATGTGACAGCTCTTCCTACAGCCTTCTTATAAACACAAGGTTCATCTGGATTTTTGATGAAATCAAACTCTTTGATAACATCATCGAAACGGATTTTCCAACTCCGAGATGCCTGCTTTAACCCATATATGGATTTAAGCAATCTACATGCTTTCTCGCTGCTCCCACTGTCAATGAAGCCCTCTGGCTGATCCATATAAACGCATTCTTCTAAATCTCCATTTAGAAATGCTGTTTTAACGTCCATCTGCCAGATTTCATAGTCTTAGTGAGCAGCAATAGCAAGTAGGATCCGAATGGATTTAAGCATGGCTACGGGCGAAAAAGTTTCGTCATAGTCCAAACCTGGTCTTTGACGAAAACCTTTCGCCATAAGTCTTGCCTTATAGGTCTCTACCTGCCCATCCACACCAATCTTTCTTTTAAAGATCCATTTGCACCCTACAGGTTTTACCCCAGGGGGTACAACGTCCAAAGTCCATACTTTGTTGGTGTACATAGACTCCATTTCGGATCTCATGGCATCCAGCCACTTCACAGAGTCACCACTCGTGATAGCTTGCTGAAAACTGGTAGGATCATCATCATCCATGATGCAATCTTCTCCGTTACCATCAATAAGGAAACCGTAGTACCTCTCCGGTGGGCGAGAAGTCCTACCAGATCTATGGAGTGGCCGAGGTTCTTCAGTTTCTGTTGCAACAGCCGGTTCAACCAAATTGTCATTTATAGTTTGTGTCTCCAGAACCTCTTCTAGATCTACTACCTTGCCATCATCTCTATCTGTGAAAAACTCTTTTTCCAAGAATGTGGCATACTGAGAAACAAACACCTTTTGTTCCTCTTTGTGGTAGAACAGATATCCATAAGAATTCTTTGGATATCCCATAAAGTTACACATGACTGACCGTGTCTCGAGTTTGTCCGGATTCTTCTTTTTAACATAGCCCGGGCAACCCCAAATCTTAATTCTTTTAAGAGATGGTCTCTTCCCATTCCATATCTCATATGGCGTGGTAGACACGGCTTTGGTTGGAACCCTGTTTAGCAGAAACGCTGCAGTCTCCAATGCATGTCCCCAGAACGAGACTGGTAACTCAGCGTCACTCATCATGGACCGGACCATATCTAATAGGGTCCTATTCCGTCGTTCTGACACACCGTTGTGCTGTGGTGTGTAAGGAGGAGTGAGCTGAGAGAGAATCCCATTCTCTTTTAGGAAGTTTGCAAATTCTGTACTGAGATACTCTCCACCTCGATCTGATCGAAGCATCTTAATACTCAAGTCGGTTTGTTTTTCTACTTCTTGTTTATATTCAATGAATTTCTCGAAAGCGTCGGACTTGTGCTTTAATAAAAATACATGACCGAATCTTGAGAAATCGTCAGTGAATGTAATGAAGTATGAAAAACCGCCTCTAGCCTGTGTAGACATAGGCCCACATACATCACTATGTATGAGGCCCAGGAGCTGAGTAGCTCTTTCTCCGTGTCCGGTAAACGGAGTTTTGGTCATTTTACCCTTGATACAAGACTGGCAAGTCGCATAAGATTTATATTCAAAAGAATTTAAATATCCATCTTTGTGTAAATTGTTTAGTCTTGTTTCGTTAATATGACCAAGTCTACAGTGCCAAAGAAAAGCTTCATTTAATTCTGAAAATTTTCTTTTATTAGTGTGTTGTATACTGAAAACTGTGTGTTGATTTAGGATATATATTCCGTTATTAAGCGTACCATACCCAACCAACATTTGATTCAGGTGAATGTTCATAACATTGTTCTGCAACACAAAATTATATCCTTCATTGTCCAACAAAGAAACAGATATTATATTACATAGCATACTTGGTACAAAATAACATGGATTCAAAATCAAAATACATCCAGATGGCAACCCCAAGTGATACTCTCCCACTGCAACAGTATGTACATTGGAACCATTTCCAACGCGGAGAGTATGGTCACCTGTCTTCAAAACCTTGCTATTTCTCAGCCCCTGCATAGAATTGCAAATGTGAGAACCTGAACCGATATCCAATACCCAGGAAGCAGAGTTTATAGAAAAACAGTTTTCAGTCACAAACGCACCTGAAGCGGAAGCATCACCATGCTTCTTCTTGAGACTTAAGTACTCCGTGCAATTGCGCTTCCAATGTCCTGTCTAGTTGTCACGACCCAAAATTGGCCCGTGACGGCCCTAATACTGCGCAACGCCTAAAGACGCAACGTAGTAAAAGAAAGCCAAACCCAGAAATCTAAACCATGAAAAATACGGAAAAGATAATATAAGTTTTGAAACATTTGAAATCGCAACCCAAATTCTTTAAAAGTCTTACTTTCTTTCTTTAAAATTTTAGCAACACCCCTTTTTGGAAAGACAAGTCAAGATGAATGCAACACAAAAATAATGACAGTAGAGAAAAAGCTGTATATAAAAGACATCAAATCCACAAGAATACACATAACGTCCTCACCAAGTCTCTATGTCCACAAATACAATAGTAGATGGAGAGTACAAATACAACGAATATACAATATAAAATACAGATAACCATCTGACCCACCTAAGCAAAATGGTACTGTGAGCGGATGCGGTATCTGTAGCAAAAGATGGTAGCTGGATAGCTGAATAGAGGAATAGCCTGCCTCGACTACTCTGGGGAAAAACCTGAAACACCTGTGGCACAACGGGGGTGAGTTGCCAACTCGTGAATAGTATAAAACATATGCAGGTAATCGCAGGAATGCACGTACAGCATGAATCTAAGATATACGATTACAATGATAATATGTCATGCAATGCTGAAATAAGGAGAGTACACTAGCAGGTACAATCAATATGTGAAGCAATAGTATGCAATAACTATGAAATAGAGATATGAGAAAGCAAATATGCAACTATCATAAGGGTACACTACAAGTACTACCAATATAAGAATCTGTGCATAAGGTAGGTAAGGGTGAGGTATAGGGTGGAATATGTCATTTCCCACGGAAACCTGACGTCGTGGCAGGATCACAATCCATCAAGATACTCCAATCCCAAATCCTCAAACCAGCCCCCACATTGGGCACTCACATCATATAAGTCTCACATCTCCTCAATGTACAATATCGAGTAATCTCCTATATCCCGAATGTACAAATCACCAATCACATAGGTATGTCCAATATCCAATCCCCATGAATCACCTATATCCCAAGTCGAATCCCAAGTAAGTTTCTAACATCCTAAAGGTATGTATATATGTACAGAAATAAATATGATGGGGGCAATACACATATATTAGCGTCCCATTCCACTAATATTGGTGTAAGGGTATATATAACAACGGCTAAGTCCCCTGTTATATATACAAAAAGGTGTTGAAGAAATATCATGAAAACCGTGTGCCAAGCATCGACACAGAAATCCTCGTATATCGGGCTCCGTCAGTCCGGATCGGCCCACGGGGTCCGTCTTCGGTATCGGCCCTCGGCCCCGGCAGTACAGATCCTCCCGCATCCATCTCTCGACTCTGGCCAGTAGCTTCCGGACAACTGCCAGGTCCAATCAATCACCGGTAGATACTCGCCCGCCTCCAGGCTCAATCGGCAAACCCATCGATCTTCTTGCCGAGGGGAACCATACCGGGCCCCACCATGTACTCTCATACGGCAATCCACACCTCGTATGGAGTATATAATCAGCACCGATAAAACTCATGGGGGACGCTCAAATATCATATCAAGGAAACCGGGTTGTATCATGTATGCATAATTTCATGAACTCCCGCGGTTCCCAAATCCCGAAAACATCATATAAAATCCAGATAAACAATGCGCAATCCAGGAATAAATGTATGCGATATATCTGAATGTGAGCAGGTAAACACAAGTATATAGCTGAACCAGATGTATGCGAAATCAAGATAAGGTACAGCTAAGTAACATCAGTAAATGTAAATATGCGACAGCAACTGAATATGTGTCTAACATACAGGTGTAGCATAGTATAGGTATCTACCTAAAGGAACTGATGTCGTATACCCCCCTGGGTATAAGAAGAATATGAATAAGATATCCCCCCTGGTATAAGTAAAATATGTAGGAGGTATACCTGTAGCTGTATCGCAAGGTGAAAATATACCTATCACTAAAGGTATGATACACTATAGGTATACTGATAAGCTAGATGTCATGTATGGTAAGCAATAGCAGCTATAAGGGGTAGTGTGTGACATGGCAATTATTGACGGTGTGTGTGTAGCATACAATCCGTGCTCGTGCAACATGAACCGTCAATAATGTGTGCAGTGTCCTATGACTGCTAGTCACAGTATAATTACAACAAGGAAATAATGTAAAGGCGCAATTCTACAATGACGTAGAATGTGCGACAGGTATTTGAATCCTAGCCCAGACGCATAACGCCATGCGGGTGATTCCCCTGTAGATGTTAAATCTACTCACCTACACTCCACGCTAGGTGAATCCTTCCGTCTGCTCCCCCTGTAGCCGTGTCCGTAGTCCCTGCCTGCAAACCTGCAAATAAGATTTGGAAATCACATATAAGCCAAATATTCCGCGAAACGCGATATCGAATCGAAACGAGAAACTCGTGTCGCGAACTAAATGCGTGTGTGCACGATACGCTGAATCATGTGTGTATGCGTCTAAAACCATCGCGACACGCCGTGATACGCTGGATCACAGAACCCACTCACGTATCGCGCGTATCGCGCAAACACCACGAACACAAAAACGACATATAGCCCCAGATTTTCCTACAGGTAGAATATTACAAAACTAGACCTACCAACACACTACACAACACTGCAGACTACCCCAGACAAAACCCCAACACCCAGAACCCTATCCTGGCCGCAAATTGCGGCCAGAATGCAAAAATTGGCGGCCTGAAATGGGGGTGGTGGGTTCGTGTTCAGGTGGTGTGCTCTAGACCTAGGTATCATGCTCTAGTCTTCTCAATTTTACTCTGCAAGGTCCGGGTCTATAGCAGATCACAAAAGTCACAAATATCGCTTTAAAACAACAATTTTGCACAATAAGGAAAACCTATGGTATTTTAGTGTAATCTGGCTATTCCTCAGTTGAAGTGGCCTTGTTAACACTTAAATATGCTAGGTTAGCCCACACAATCATCAATTTCCCAAAATTCCACTTAAACACCACAATCTAGTACTAAACTAGCTAATTTAACACTAATCGAGCTAATTAACACACAAGCTAAGCAAACAACAAATAGGGTTCAGAAGATATACCCTATTGGACCTTAAAGAGCCTAAGAAAGCAGGTGAAGGGGTGTGTGGAGCTACTGCAAGCGCTGGGGCTGCTTGCTGCTGCTTCTGAAGCTTGCTGCTGCTGCTGAAGATGATGATGATGATGATGCTACTGCTGCTACTGATGCTGATGCTGCTGTTGCCTCTCATGCTGCTGCTGCTGCCTCATTTGTTGTTGTTGTTGATGCTGGTGATGATGCTGCTGCTGTCGTTGCTGTTGTTGTGTTGTAGTTGTTGCTGTTGTAGTGTTGTTGTTGTTGTTGTGGCTATTGCTGCTGCTGCTTCTGCTGGGTGTGTGTGTGTGTGAGAGAGTGAGTGAAATGAGAGAAAAGAGAATGAGAAGTGAGAGAACTAAACAAGGCTAACCCCTCCTCTCTTCTCACTCCCTCTCACCTCATTAAATGAGGCATGGGCAAAGCCATGATGCCCATGCTCTCTCTCTCTCTCTCTCTCTCTCTCTCTCTCAAAGTCAAACCAAACAAAATATTTAAAACCTTTTCCAAATCCCTTTTCATTTTAAAACCAACACTACTAATTACAACCATGACACTTAACAATATAAAAACTAGGTTAGGGAGAAATGGTTAGTTAACCACGGTTGCCAATCATGGTTTAACTCCAAAAACAACCCTAGTTATCATGCACAAGTGTGTGTGTGCCTAACAAAATTCTAATAAAATACACATTAAATAAGATAAAATATTTAAAACTTAATTTGGTAAACTTTTTATTAAAAACCACACATTAAAATATAATTAGCTACAAAACACATTCTAAGGTGTTACAATCCCCCCCCCCTTAAAAGAAATTCGTCCCCGAATTTAAAAATATTCCGATACGCATACCTTCAAAGAGAAGATTAAAATCCTCAAATCTCGCTCGCAGCCTCCCAAGTGACTAACTCACCATACGGCTACGTCCAAGGAAACCCTTCACAGATGGCAAGACCCTTGACCGATGTTCCTCCACCTGCCGAGCCATTAACACACATGGCTGCTGGTGAACGAAAGATCGTGTCCAGCTAAATGGCCTGGTGCCAAATCATGTGAGAAAGGTCATGAAGGTAATTGTAAAGTATTATCACGAGGAGTACGGGGTGAAAATCCAATAATCTGGGCGGAAGTGCCAATTTAAAGGCAACGAACTAACTCGCTTATAGGATCTTAAAAGGACCTAAATCCTGGAACAACTTCCCAAGATCCAACACGTCATTCATCGGAAAATCCATAGGAATACATGATCTGCCACTGCGCACTCAAGCCTGCGACCAGCACAGTCGCATAAGACATTTGTTTGCAATGGACAGTTCCCATCCTGACCTAACACAACTGGACTATCTCCGAAGTCTCTAGACATAGCTGGGGTCCAAAGTCCTACTTACGCAGAGTCAGAGAAACAGCAGGCTGGTGGTCGACACGACCTAACCCCTAGCCTAAGGGTGGCCAATTGGAGCGTCTCCTGATAACAGCTATCAAAGGAGAACCCTAACAATGGCGAGTGATGATCCCAAGCTGCTGACGACAAACAACACAAACACACAGCTTTAACAAAACAACAGAGCAAACTGAGTATAACCGGATGACAAGAATCCGAATGGAGTCACACCCTATCCAAACTTGGGTAGAAACCATAACGAAATTCATGGAGATATGCTCCCATCCCTGCTTCGGAATGGTAAAAGGTCGCAATTCTCCAGCCGGCCTCGGATGCTCGACTCAAACACACACAAGACCGACACCTTGAAACGAAACCTGAACATCTCTTTACATCCCTGTCCACTCGTAACTATCTCACAAGTCACGCCAAAACTGGTGGAACTTGAATGTATAAAGAGAGTTGACAGATGTGCATGCTCTAGGATTATACGTCTCTACCCGATGAAACCAGGTACACAAACGCGTCCCAAACTTAGCACATCATTGTCACAAATCAAGGTCTCCGAATCATTACCCAGCCGAATATGCTCAAGTATCTCTGACGTACGAGCTTCGACGGGCAGTGTCTCACGAAAACGATTTAAGGAAAGTGGTCGGGCGCGGACATGAGCAAGCTGTCCCCTCCGTAGAGACGAACTAAGCCATACTCAACGATCACACAGAAACTGTAAATCTACAGAAGACCATCACAACAATCCAAATCTGCTGCAGGAAGATGTACATTAAGCTCTAGTGGTCCGTGGAAAATCTGACACGACTCTCAACCAAGTAGCGTCTCCAAATTTCCAACGCAAAACCACCGCGGCCATCTCCAGATCATGAGTGGAATATCCTCCTCGTACTTCCACCAAATGTAGGGAAAGCAAAAGCGACGACTCTGTAGTGTCACATCAGTACACCTTCGAGCCCACTCAAGAAACATTACAGTTAAACAACAAGGTCACCCGAACCAAAAGCAAGGAAAGACTGATGCAGTTGTTAACTTAATCTTCAACTGCTGAAAACTCCGTACACCTGCCTCAGTCCACAGAAAAGAAACCTCCTTTTGGTCAATTCAGTCGACGGTACAGCACTACTCTAGCAATCCTGCATGAAACGGCGGTAAAAACCTGCTAAGCCCAACCATCTGCGGATCCTCGTCCTGCACACAAGTCTGGGCCTAAGTTGTACGGCCACGATCTCCCTCGGAACCATACGAATCCGTCTCCCGTGACTACAAGACCTAGGAGTCAACACAAACAAGCCTGAAGAAACACTCTGAGAATTTAGCAACTGCTGGTGCTCTCCCAGTATCTGCATAACAAATCCTCAAGTGCCACTACTGTCCCTCAAGACACATTAAGTAGACCAGAGTGTCGTAAATAACACAACAAAAACTGGTCGAGGAACGGCCTGCAGAAATCTGGTTCATCATATCCACGAATGCTGCTAGGCAATAGTGAATCCAACGACTCACAAAAACACACAAAGCCCGTAGCACGCACAAAGCAGTCTTCGGAATGCCGTCACTCCGAATCCGCAATAATGATGACCTGATCCCAAACACACTTAGAAAATGTCTCGCACTCTGGAGCTGATCGAAGAAATCGTCACGGCGAGGTGAAGGATACCTATCCGCACCGTAAGCCGGTTCAATTGACGATCCGTCGATACACAACCCTAAACTGCCGTCTTTCTCCCGACGAACAGAAATAGGAGCTTCCGAAAGCGAAACACTCAAACGCACACAACTCACCAAACCAAAACTCTGCAGCTGATCCTTTAGCCCCCAAGCTTCGCCGGCTCATCCGGAACAACGTCGGAAAAACTCTCGCACTACAGGAACCCGGTCCAAAAATCCCACTGTGGCCCCGGTATCACGAATGAACGCCAAGAATCCACGACATCTCCTCAGTAGCCGACTAGCGAAAAAGGCTGAATTCAAGCTGTGAAAGGCGGCACAACTATCCACTTGCACAACAAGAACTGACTTGCCTGGGAAAGCAAACCCTAACTTGCTTCCACACGGTAGTCTACAGACGCCTAGCACGTAGCTGACCAGTCCGTGCCCAGGAGAACGTCAAATCCAACATCTCTAGAAGGATCAAAACGACGGACGAAATCTCTATCTCCTATCCGGTTGGCACACAACTGAATACGTGTCGCGCAACAAAAGAATCGCTGACAGAAGTTAACACCACTACGACTAATCTACCCAACCACGGTACAAGCGAGAAAAACAAACGAATACATCAAAAGAACATAAAAAACAAGGGTACCTGAAAACTCCACATTGGACGTCTGCGCGTCCCGTTGAGTAGAAGCAAACTCCTGCGTCTGCCCTCTACTCACAGCTGGATGAACTCCTCTGGTAGACTGAGCCCTCTGAGCGAATCTTCCACGTCTACGGCCTCTCTGAAAACGATCATGACGAGGTGCTAAGGAACAATCCCTGACGAAGTGCTGAAGGCTCCCGCATCGAAAATAACCACGCGTTGACTGCTGACCATCCTGGGGCTGAGAGCTGAACGACTGTCCTCGTCGTAAGCCTCTGCTACTCCCGCGACGGCCACGAAATCTGTCTCGACGACCAAACCTCTGTCTCTGGGCTGGTACACTGGTACGAGTCCTCCACTGTCGTGGGATCCTATGAGCCTCTGGAATATGCGCCTCGTCAACTGGAGCTGCAACCACTGGTGCTATGTAGGTGACGGACTGCTGCATACTGATCGTAAGGGACATCTGAGTAACAGGGGTGACAACCTCCTGTCGTAGCTCCTGAACGACGTCAACTAAAGAACTCATCGTCAGGCGGAACTCCTGCATCTCTACTAAAAGTCTATCCATGTTATAGGTCGTAGGCTGATCCGTCTGCACCTGTGCAACTAGAGTGCCATCCTGGTTAGTACTCGTCTCACCCGAGCTAACTCTGACCTCGGCCCTCGCTGCATCGCTCTGAGTCCCCATAGTCATCGGCGGCAAGGCTATAAGTAGATATAAGATGAGATTCGATAAGAATGAGGAAATCGAATCTCAAAGATATGAATCATCAAGGAAGGAATGTCAAGCAAATTGTACTTAGGTCACTTAATGCAAGGTACCGCGCTGTGGGTATGCTGCAGACATACACACACTACGTTACTCTGCTTAAGCTACCTACTCCATCATACTAAGGTCATCCTACACTCCGAAAGGTAAAACCTAACGCTCTGATACCAACTTTGTCACGACCCAAAATTGGCCCGTGACGGCCCTAATACTACGCAACGCCTAAAGACGCAACGTAGTAAAAGAAAGCCAAGCGCAGAAATCTAAACCATGAAAAATACGGAAAAGATAATATAAGTTTTGAAACATTTGAAATCGCAACCCAAATTCTTTAAAAGTCTTACTTTCTTTCTTTAAAATTTTAGCAACACCCCTTTTTGGAAAGACAAGTCAAGATGAATGCAACACAAAAATAATGACAGTAGAGAAAAAGCTGTATATAAAAGACATCAAATCCACAAGAATACACATAACGTCCTCACCAAGTCTCTATGTCCACAAATACAATAGTAGATGGAGAGTACAAATACAACGAATATACAATATAAAGTACAGATAACCATCTGACCCACCTAAGCAAAATGGTACTGTGAGCGGATGCGGTATCTGTAGCAAAAGATGGTAGCTGGATAGCTGAATAGAGGAATAGCCTGCCTCGACTACTCTGGGGAAAAACCTGAAACACCTGTGGCACAACGGGGGTGAGTTGCCAACTCGTGAATAGTATAAAACATATGCAGGTAATCGCAGGAATGCACGTACAGCATGAATCTAAGATATGCGATTACAATGATAATATGTCATGCAATGCTGAAATAAGGAGAGTACACTAGCAGGTACAATCAATATGTGAAGCAATAGTATGCAATAACTATGAAATAGAGATATGAGAAAGCAAATATGCAACTATCATAAGGGTACACTACAAGTACTACCAATATAAGAATCTGTGCATAAGGTAGGTAAGGGTGAGGTATAGGGTGGAATATGTCATTTACCACGGAAACCTGACGTCGTGGCAGGATCACAATCCATCAAGATACTCCAATCCCAAATCCTCAAACCAGCCCCCACATTGGGCACTCACATCATATAAGTCTCACATCTCCTCAATGTACAATATCGAGTAATCTCCTATATCCCGAATGTACAAATCACCAATCACATAGGTATGTCCAATATCCAATCCCCATGAATCACCTATATCCCAAGTCGAATCCCAAGTAAGTTTCTAACATCCTAAAGGTATGTATATATGTACAGAAATAAATATGATGGGGGCAATACACATATATTAGCGTCCCATTCCACTAATATTGGTGTAAGGGTATATATAACAACGGCTAAGTCCGCTGTTATATATACAAAAAGGGGTTGAAGAAATATCATGAAAACCGTGTGCCAAGCATCGACACAGAAATCCTCGTATATCGGGCTCCGTCAGTCCGGATCGGCCCACGGGGTCCGTCTGCGGTATCGGCCCTCGGCCCCAGCAGTACAGATCCTCCCGCATCCATCTCTCGACTCTGGCTAGTAGCCTCCGGACAACTGCCAGGTCCAATCAATCACCGGTAGGTACTCGCCCGCCTCCAGGCTCAATCGGCAAACCCATCGATCTTCTTCCCGAGGGGAACCATACCGGGCCCCACCATGTACTCTCATACGGCAATCCACACCTCGTATGGAGTATATAATCAGCACCGATAAAACTCATGGGGGACGCTCAAATATCATATCAAGGAAACCGGGTTGTATCATGTATGCATAATTTCATGAACTCCCGCGGATCCCAAATCCCGAAAACATCATATAAAATCAAGATAAACAATGCGCAATCCAGGAATAAATGTATGCGATATATCTGAATGTGAGCAGGTAAACACAAGTATATAGCTGAACCAGATGTATGCGAAATCAAGATAAGGTACAGCTAAGTAACATCAGTAAATGTAAATATGCGACAGGTGTAGCATAGTATAGGTATCTACCTAAAGGAACTGATGTCGTATACCCCCCTGGGTATAAGAAGAATATGAATAAGATATCCCCCCTGGTATAAGTAAAATATGTAGGAGGTATACCTGTAGCTGTATCGCAAGGTGAAAATATACCTATCACTAAAGGTATGATACACTATAGGTATACTGATAAGCTAGATGTCATGTATGGTAAGCAATAGCAGCTATAAGGGGTAGTTTGTGAAATGGCAATTATTGACGGTGTGTGTGTAGCATACAATCCGTGCTCGTGCAACATGAACCGTCAATAATGTGTGCAGTGTCCTACGACTGCTAGTCACAGTATAATTACAACAAGGAAATAATGTAAAGGCGCAATTCTACAATGACGTAGAATGTGCGACAGGTATTTGAATCCTAGCCCAGACGCATAACGCCATGCGAGCGATTCCCCTGTAGATGTTAAATCTACTCACCTACACTCCACGCTAGGTGAATCCTACCGTCTGCTCCCCCTGTAGCCGTGTCCGTAGTCCCTGCCTGCAAACCTGCAAATAAGATATGGAAATCACATATAAGCCAAATATTCCGCGAAACGCGATATCGAATCGAAACGAGAAACTCGCGTCGCGAAATAAGCGGGCGTGTGCATGATACGCTGAATCGTGTGTGTACGCGTCTAAAACCATCGCGACACGCCGCGATACGCTGGATCACAGAAACCACTCATGTATCGCGCGTATCGCGCAAACACCACGAACACAAAAACGACATATAGCCCCAGATTTTCCTACAGGTAGAATATTACAAAACTAGACCTACCAACACACTACACAACACTGCAGACTACCCCAGACAAAACCCCAACACCCAGAACCCTATCCTGGCCGCAAATTGCGGCCAGAATGCAAAAATTGGCGGCCTGAAATGGGGGTGGTGGGTTCGTGTTCAGGTGGTGTGCTCTAGACCTAGGTATCATGCTCTAGTCTTCTCAATTTTACTCTGCAAGGTCCGGGTCTATAGCAGATCACAAAAGTCACAAATATCGCTTTAAAACACCAATTATGCACAATAAGGAAAACCTATGGTATTTTAGTGTAATCTGGCTATTCCTCAGTTGAAGTGGCCTTGTTAACACTTAAATATGCTAGGTTAGCCCACACAATCATCAATTTCCCAAAATTCCACTTAAACACCACAATCTAGTACTAAACTAGCTAATTTAACACTAATCGAGCTAATTAACACACAAGCTAAGCAAACAACAAATAGGGTTCAGAAGATATACCCTATTGGACCTTAAAGAGCCCAAGAAAGCAGGTGAAGGGGTGTGTGGAGCTACTGCAAGCGCTGGGGCTGCTTGCTGCTGCTTCTGAAGCTTGCTGCTGCTGCTGAAGATGATGATGATGATGATGCTACTGCTGCTACTGATGCTGATGCTGCTGTTGCCTCTCATGCTGCTGCTGCTGCCTCATTTGTTGTTGTTGTTGATGCTGGTGATGATGCTGCCGCTGTCGTTGCTGTTGTTGTGTTGTAGTTGTTGCTGTTGTAGTGTTGTTGTTGTTGTTGTTGTGGCTATTGCTGCTGTAAGTGCACGGCGGCGCCCCGGCCGTCAATCCGACGCCGGAATGCGGAAGCGGTGAAAAACTTTAATTTTGCGGACATAGCAAACCAGCACCACCGCACACTAAACATCCGGATCGTAACCATTAACAAGTCTAAGCTACTAACAAGATAGGGAAGAGAAGTATACCGACAGATCCGAGTCCTCCGGTCTTCTCGTCGTCGTCCCGATCTCCTGCGGAATGTCCCGTCTCCTCCTCGTCGCCGGAAGTGCACCACATCGCCTACATCGTTTACGGGCTCCCACCTCAATGCCGAGGCAACTCGGGCACGAAGCCGGCTACTCGACGTGCCCAAGACATGCTGTAGAATATCTAGAGAAGAAGTCTCATTTGGGGTTTTTGCAGTTTTGCCATTTTGTGGAGGAAGAAGAACTTGGAGAGAGGTGAAGGGAAAAAACTAACATCCAAAAGAATGAGAGTATCATCTATTTTCTCCACACTCAAAATGAAGCATTTTTTCTCATCTCACCAAAAGTGGCCGGCCCCCCCATAACCATGTGTGATTGGAGAGAGAAAAACCAAGACAAGGGGGTGGTTGGAACAATGATACAAAAAAGGGATCATGAAAGAACATGATAACAAATACCAAAACCACACTCAACACACTAATCATCAACAACCATGATTCTTACAAAGTCAAGCCATCATGAAGTGATCAAGTCAAAAAAAAGGTCAAGGTATGGTGCTCATTATGAAAGCCATCATGATGCAACAAGATGCAAAGAACCCCCCCCCACTAATGCCTATTTGCAACAATGCAAATAAACCCTCCTCCACCAATCTTCGGCCAATGAACGGAACAATGGAAATTGGCCGAAACGGAAAGCAAACTGGCAACTCCAAAAAAACCGGTCCCGTAATAAATTACAAGAAAACCCCGATACTGTGCATACACACCCGCATCTGTATTTCGACCGAAATACAAATGCAATGAGACAAAATCTCCACTGTACTATACTGGAATCCGGCTTATACCAAAACCGGCCAGTAATATCTGTTCGATCCTGATCCGTACAATACCGCACGTATCTGATCGAACCCTGCCATATATCCATACGGCCTATAGTACAAACTGTCCGATCCTGATCCGTGCAATACCGCACGTATCTGATCGGACCTTGCCATATCTCCATACGGCCTCTACAACCTTTCGCCCGAAAGCTGAGTAACTGAATGTGGGGGACTCTAAAGACTCGTCAACACCTTGGTTGTGGATTTAACCACTAGCACGTCAGAGGTATAAGCCAATACGTAACGGGCTACCAGGTATTGACTAAAAGGGACGTCTGTGAGTGAACTCAGCCAGACAACCCTACTGAGCCTGTCAGTGACAATATCCGTACAGTCCGGTCCGTTCGTCTATGAGCATCGCATGGCGGGCCTAGGGGGTTGGTAAAAGTCAGACCCCCAAAAGCGGTACAAGTCGTGTCGGAGTGTAGCCCAGAACACCCTGAGATACTACTGGAATACCTACCAGTAAATCTCCTTGCCTCGGCCGAGGGCTTCGTGTAATGGCTCTCCTAGACACAGCACGACCTCACCCCCAATACCGGGAGAGATGAACCCCTGAAGATACGCTCACTGCCTCCATGTGGCTCGGGACTGTACCCAACTAAAACCTGTTTGCACGACTCCTTTGAGCCGTGGTAGGGTAGTAATCAAAGTATAGTGGGAACTCACACGAGACAAATTACGATCCCCAGGTCGATGAACTAACCTTCACACATGTCACCAGGGAACGGCCATCTGACGTCTGGTATATGACCAACTAGCATGTTTCCGGCGAGTCATGTCCGGTGTACTCATAACCCAATGAGCACCTGTATATATCTTAGGTGATCCAACTGACACCAGTGGCTTGTAAGACCGGCCACCGCCCCTCGTCGGGGTCTCGACTGTATACACTAGTCTACTATGGAGTATCGATGCCCTGTCTCGAAACTCACACGACTAGGGACCATTTCAGGATATGCTTATAGACTCCCAGCTCCCACTTATATGATCGCCCTCATACTGCTGGTGGTCAAGCAAGAATCCTAGGGGCTCTATCAACGTGTAATAGCGACTTGTCAGGTCACCTAAAGCAGTACACGATGATAAAGGTAAACCAGATAGCATACTATCATCTCGAGTAAGACTGTCCTACCGGGATAGGTCCTCCCTCAATCACCGCAATCACGTACATGTGATCCAATAATTGACTCTGAGGGCATTATCTCCAACAATCTCCCACTTGCACTCAAGGCTAATTATTGCGATGTCGCATACTCACAGCCCGTGTGATACCGAACACCCAACTCCTCTACTAGTCAGTCTCACAAAGCTCATTTGTGAAACTATTGCGTTCGAGGAATAGCCTCAGTGAGTGGATCCGCCTTGATGTCTCTTTCTATGTCTCTCTATATCTCAAGTTCGCGGAGAACCCATCTCCCGAAATGAGCAATACCTGTCTTAAAATGTGTCTGGATGTCTGATGGGACATAGCTCATAAATGAACTCCAAATCCAAACTTCTTAGACTGTATCGTCAACTGAACTTAATCAGTATCCTGCGCCATGCCTCCCTCAGTATTGCCTTGGACCACCTGTCCAAAATACTGCCCCTCGTCAGAGGGAAAACTATAACTCTGACAACCTCCTTGTCGTCCATGTCACCTTGGAAGCCTGGAATGATAACTGTCTCCCGAATGAGGCTGTCGTTATCATATCCCTAGAACATTCACTTATGTTCTAAAACTGCTTCCGACTGTTTCTCCAGGATTGGATTAATGTCGACTTATTGCATCTAGTGCAAGAACAATATCTGGTGTGGTACTTGACATCTCATGATTGACTCAATTGCCTGAGCAAGTGATCTGCCAATCATGCACGTCCCTCTCCCCTTTAGTCTGTAAGACACCTTTGGAGAGGGTGACTCCATCACCTGCACGTACACTACCATGCCAGGAGTAGTCCATTGTAAATACTCTTAGAATGCTGTCAAAGTACCCCGATTGGGAAACCACCCAAATCCAGATCTAAAGCCATAGATCTAGTAACCAGTATGTCTGACATAATGTCCAAATCCCATATGGAGAAAACACTGTGTGACGACCAAAGGATAACCGATTGTAGTATAGGAGTTTCTTTTCCTACTTTGTGTATGTCATCCAAATACCAGGATATCATACCCTACTACCTTCTCAACAGATCCATCCCCTATTCTGATGAAGTCAAACCCATGACTGTCATGTCAGAAATAGATGATCTATCTCCGCTACATTTGCTTTAGTCTATAAATAGACATAAGCTACTTGTCCACCAATGCTTCCGTTGCTCCCACTGACTACGACAACCCTCTGGCAGAGTCATATAGACGTACACTTCTAAAACTTGTTTAGAACGACGCTATACTCATCCTCCCACCGGGTCTCGCAGCCTGGAACAGCAGCAATGGTAATTGTGGGTAAACAAGAACTTCCCTGTCACCGTCCTTGAGGCTACCGTAGTACCTCTCGGGTGCCTGAAGTTACCCACCTTATCTGGGGAGTGGCCAATGGAATGTCAATCCAGATTGAATCTTTAGGTTCCTTATCAAATCTTCAGTAATCGTTTGTGGTTCTGGAATCACTTCCAATTCTACCATACTCCCACTACTGTTTTCTGAAAAAATCCATTTTTAATAA
Organism: Agapanthus africanus; assembly: GCA_030015575.1. Lineage (NCBI taxonomy): Eukaryota > Viridiplantae > Streptophyta > Magnoliopsida > Asparagales > Amaryllidaceae > Agapanthus > Agapanthus africanus. The sequence goes on from JASDDO010000004.1 coordinate 237,396,960, forward strand.
AACTGTGGCAAGTCTAGAACAATGTTGCTATTGTTCATCCAGATGGTAGAAAGTCAACCCTCGTCATAGCCTGGGTCAACCCACAAACAGCCATTACAGAAACGTGCCTAGAGTTATCCAGAGTCTGGTTTTAATCATAAGCCGGACAACTCCCCGTACCTTAACACCGTTAAGATATGAACTGTTCTATATCCAATATAGAACCAGAGGCACTGATTTAATTGAACCAGATTCAAATCATGCAGCTGTCTCCAGTGCATGTCAACTAAATGGAAGGAGGCCGATCAGCGTTACTCAACTTAGGAATGCTTCCAATTATGAATAACCTGAAAGAGAAGCAAGTTCTCTTAATCATTACTATCAACTGAATACCATACACAAGTATCTACATCTTCGATTACTCTGAAGAATCCCGATACTTGCTATACCTGGTTCTCTACTCTATTCAAATACCTATAACTCCTCAAAACTTAGACCCTGTGTTTCTACGAAACACATGTCTAAGAACTAGAGAAGTTAAAAGTAAACAGAATATAGTATGAGGACCAACCCCTCTGTCCTAATGGACACTGGACAACATACAATACTCTGTATAAGTCCCTTGAGTCTGATAACTCATTCACTGTGTGTCGTAGGTTGAAAACTGTACCTTTGGTTATGAAGAATTACACCGCTGTTCAATGCTCCTTACCTAACCATCCACTGATATAGGTAAATGTCGTAGACATAATTTCAGAAAGGTATATCTCACTCTATGAAAATAGACGTACAGATATATCAATTTGAAATTGGTGCATAAAAGCGGATATTCAAAACCAAATATTTGCCGACCGGCAAACAGCCCAGGTGATTTCCTCAAATATCACCGATTACAACGAATCCCGATATAATGAGGATGATCACCCAATTCCCAATAACTTACTCCCACTCATCATCTGTAAAACCATACAGATGTGAAAAACAAACCTGGTAAATACATTCCCTGGAGTAAGTGTCTAACTGGGAAATCAGTTTTCCTTTAACAGTACACAGTGAGACTGAAAAACATTGAAATGTTTCGATGGGGTATCCCGGTATTCCTAGTAATGCCTCTTCCAGATTCACGACTGTAACCGTATAGTTCTTTGCTACCTCTCCAAATCCCTTCATATGTCTTTAGTCTTTACCTTCTGCACACCCCTTTAGGCCAAATGGTTTTCTTCCTTCCCTACCATTCGGCACCAGCCTATGGTTTGGAAGAAGACTATCCAATAAGCATAATGGGTGTACTGTCCTAATCCTAGGAACACTCGCAATGCGAGAGAAGGTGAAGATAAAAGACCTCTGAATAAATTTTATTCCTATTTCTCCTGAACCAGGATCCATCCCCGAACTGGAACAAGTCCCTTTCGAGTTCGTATATAACCATACGATGGAGTATCCAATAAACTGTGGATCTTCGTAGTGATACGGAGTGTTCTGGGGAAATACAAAGGTGATTTAGGATTGGCGAAGGAATACTTGGTTTGGTCGTGAATATCTGTTGCAATTTACTTTGCCCTCTTACTAATCCCATGCTTTGTCTTTACTTAAACCTTTTGCACACCATCGTTATGCTAATTGGTTTTCTTCATTCCCTACCGGTCGGCACCAGCCTAAGGTTTGGAAGAAGACAATCCAATTTGCGTAATAGGTGTACTACCCCTAAACCAAGGAGTACTCGTAACCTGAGAGAGGGTAAAAGGAAAAGACAACTGAATAGTCTTATCCGTTTCCTCCAGAACCTGAAACCATCCTCGAATAAATTCTTTCGAGTTCGTATCTAACCATACGATGGTTTTGTCCAATGGAAGTGGACGTTCGTAGTAATACGGGGTGTCCTGGAGAAAAGGGTAAAAGTAGGAGTGGCAATGAGGTCTGCAACTCTGACAATCCAAAAGCCAGTGTTAAGAAGGTTCGGTCTACTTGGTCACTGAGTCATAGTCTTAGGGTCAGGTCAATGGTCGCTGCCAAAGAGAGAGAGAGAAAAGAAACACTCAACGTGCACTCTATCCTAGATCAGAATGGTTACCAATTTATCTAATCTGGAATCCTCCCATTGTACCTCAAATTCTCCTCCAAACCTAAAAGAAGAATTAGTCGGGGTTACCCGAGGAGTAAACTAACTCATCAGTGGGAATCGGGATCCAACTATCATCGCATGATAACGTGACGGAATCCGCTCACGGTATCACACTACAGAAGGTATGCGCATATCTGGCAAGTTTCAGTTCTTTTGAAACTCCCGATGTGATTTCTGCCCCATGCTCTTATGACCTTGACTTTGGCCAACAAATCATAAGTCACATGTCAAGTTCTACCCGTCATTCTCCAGGTTGATTCGAATCCACCCGCACAAGCCCTTGATTTTGGCCAACAAGGCTATACGACTGTCCTAAACCAACGCATCTATCTATGCTGCATATGAATAACCAACAGCTACCAAACACTGTGCCTTGACTTTGGCCAATAAACACAGCTTGAATACTATTGACTACCCATAGGAAACGACGGAGGGCTACGAATGGTTTCTGGCGAAAACCTTTAATGTAAAGAACTTGATATCGTCGAAGGAACGGATAGCTTTTTAAAATATAGTGACGAAAACCTTCGCTAAAGAGGTCATTCCCGGTGAAGGGATCTCGGCTCTTTCCCCGTAGAATGAGGTGCAGGATATTCCAACTGAATACCGCGATGCAAAGCAAAAGTAATCGGCTATAGTGAAGTTAATGCCCCGACGCAAACTTTTGTCCAAGGGGTCACTCCCGGTGAAGGGATCTCGGCCCTTGCCTCGTCGACTGAGGAGCAGGATATTCCAACTGAATATCTCGATGCAAAACAAAAGTGAACGTCCTTGCAATAACAGCTTTTTGAAAAAGTGTTCCAACAACATCAGATTAGGTTTGTTTTTAACTTGCATTGATCCGAATCAACGCAGTCCCATCAATTGATCACACCAAAAAGAACGAAAATATACTGATGTACGTATATGCCATCCGCATTCGCCACTGGGTCCCGTCATTACCCGTTAGGTTAGCTAACTAACGACAGAGCGAGGACTGGACTAGCGCGGATGTAAAACATATACAACATCTACTAATATATATACCAATATATTATATTTCGCTCAGGGCGTGAAAGGAATGCAACATCACAGAGAATGAACAACATCACAGAAACAATACAGATATCTGGGATCCCCGGGTTTCACAGAGCCGCTGAAACCCGACGTTCCCCTGGTCGTGTGGATAGCCTGTGCAATGAAATCCTAGACCCCTACGGGCGCGGCAAGTCACCCGCCAAAACCTGAAGCGAGGCAGCCCCCTTCAGCTCCGTGAATGGACCACCCAGCACTCCACGGAATCCGGCAACTTGGGCACCCCTCCTGGGTCAACCTGTACCCCCTACGAGTGCGGCGAATAGCCCGCCAATCCCAGAGTGAAGCCCCCGCCGTCTCAATGCCATGAGATGCGGACTTGTTGCCCTCTAGAACCCGGCCATCCGTGCACCCCACCGCGGGATAATCCTAGTACAGAAAGTAAAATATACATACACCGGGTACAACGACCGCAACCTGGCCGTGCCCCAAAATAATAATACAAACAGGCAGTGACGGCAGTCCACATGTCGGACGCTCGCCCCGCAATATCAAATGTACATAATACATCCACAACTGTACTAGCATTGCATCCAGGCTATCCCCCACGACCGATCCGCAACATCACAGCATAAACATAGAACATCAACGTGAAAGTCACGTTCGCAAATCCGTCTAACCGGGCTATAGCAGTTAGACCGGATTTACCGATCAAGTGACATTCACGGTCGCAGATATAATGTAAATACTGTGAAATATGTGTTTAAAATTTTCGATCATTCAAATTTTAACAAGTGGGCCCCCAATCAAAACTGTAGCAGATCAAGAAATTCTGGGCCTAATGTTATTATTCCAAAACCCCACTTTACAGCCCAGAAAGCCTCTGTAAAAAATTGGTGCAATGATCTCGGCGGAAGAGCGGCGGGAAGGGGGGTTTCGCGGCGGTTCCGCGCTCCAACTGTGGAGTCACTTCATCGAATTTTTACAGAGCTCTTAGATTTTCCAGTACATCAATATTTTACAACCTGAAAAAATTTTCGACACTAAAAATTTCCAACAGAAAACTGATGCTAACAAAATACGGGTTTTGGAACTTTTTGATCGATCGAAACAGAAAAACACATTACACAAAGCTAGACTAAGTTAATGGCGAGGCTCTGATACCACTGTAAGTGCACGGCGGCGCCCGGGCCGTCAATCCGACGCCGGAATGCGGAAGCGGTGAAAAACTTTAATTTTGCGGACTTAGCAAACCGGCACCACCGCACACTAAACATCCGGATCGTAACCATTAACAAGTCTAAGCTACTAACAAGATAGGGAAGAGAAGTATACCGACAGATCCGAGTCCTCCGGTCTTCTCGTCGTCGTCCCGATCTCCTGCGGAATGTCCCGTCTCCTCCTCGTCGCCGGAAGTGCACCACATCGCCTACATCGTTTACGGGCTCCCACCTCAATGCCGAGGCAACTCGGGCACGAAGCCGGCTACTCGACGTGCCCAAGATATGCTGTAGAATATCTAGAGAAGAAGTCTCATTTAGGGTTTTTGGAGTTTTGCCATTTTGTGGAGGAAGAAGAACTTGGAGAGAGGTGAAGGGAAAAAACTAGCGTCCAAAAGAATGAGAGTATCATCTATTTTCTCCACACTCAAAATGAAGCATTTTTCTCATCTCACCAAAAGTGGCCGGCCCCCCCATAACCATGTGTGATTAGAGAAAGAAAAACCAAGACAAGGGGGTGGTTGGAACAATGATACAAAAAAGGGATCATGAAAGAACATGATAACAAATACCAAAACTACACTCAACACACTAATCATCAACAACCATGATGCTTACAAAGTCAAGCCATCATGAAGTGATCAAGTCAAAAAAAAGGTCAAGGTATGGTGCTCATCATGAAAGCCATCATGATGCAACAAGATGCAAAGAACCCTCCCCCCCCCCCACTAATGCCTATTTGCAACAATGCAAATAAACCCTCCTCCACCAATCTTCGGCCAATGAACGGAACAATGGAAATTGGCCGAAACGGAAAGCAAACTGGCAACTCCAAAAAAACTGGTCCCGTAATAAATTACAGGAAAACCCCGATACTGTGCATACACACCCGCATCTGTATTTCGACCGAAATACAAATGCAATGAGACAAAATCTCCACTGTACTATACTGGAATCCGGCTTATACCAAAACCGGCCAGTAATATCTGTTCGATCCTGATCCGTGCAATACCGCACGTATCTGATCGAACCCTGCCATATATCCATACGACCTATAGTACAAACTGTCCGATCCTGATCCGTGCAATACCGCACGTATCTGATCGGACCTTGCCATATCTCCATACGGCCTCTACAACCTTTCGCCCGAAAGCTGAGTAACTGAATGTGGGGGACTCTAAAGACTCGTCAACACCTAGGTTGTGGATTTAACCACTAGCACTTCAGAGGTATAAGCCAATACGTAACAGGCTACCAGGTATTGACTAAAAGGCACGTCTGTGAGTGAACTCAGCCAGACAACCCTACTGAGCCTGTCAGTGACAATATCCGTACAGTCCGGTCCGTTCGTCTATGAGCATCGCATGGCGGGCCTAGGGGGTTGGTAAAAGTCAGACCCCCAAAAGCGGTACAAGTCGTGTCGGAGTGTAGCCCAGAACACCCTGAGATACTACTGGAATACCTACCAGTAAATCTCCTTGCCTCGGCCGAGGGCTTCGTGTAATGGCTCTCCTAGACACAGCACGACCTCACCCCCAATACCGGGAGAGACGAACCCCTGAAGATACGCTCACTGCCTCCATGTGGCTCGGGACTGTACCCAACTAAAACCTGTTTGCACGACTCCTTTGAGCCGTGGTAGGGTAGTAATCAAAGTACAGTGGGAACTCACATGAGACAAATGACGATCCCCAGGTCGATGAACTAACCTGCACACATGTCACCAGGGAACTGCCATCTGACGTCTGGTATATGACCAACTAGCATGTTCCCGGCGAGTCCTGTCCGGTGTACTCATAACCCAATGAGCACCTGTATACATCTTAGGTGATCCAACTGACACCAGTGGCTTGTGAGACCGGCCACCGCCCCTCGTCGGGGTCTCGACTGTATACACTAGTCTACTATGGAGTATCGATGCCCTGTCTCGAAACTCACACGACTAGGGACCATTTTAGGATATGCTTATAGACTCCCAGCTCCCACTTATATGATCGCCCTCATACTGCTGGTGGTCAAGCAAGAATCCTAGGGCCTCTATCAACGTGTAATAGCGACTTGTAAGGTCACCTAAAGCAGTACACGATGATAAAGGTAAACCAGATAGCATACTATCATCTCGAGTAAGACTGTCCTACCGGGATAGGTCCTCCCTCAATCTCCGCAATCACGTACCTGTGATCCAATAATTGACTCTGAGGGCATTATCTCCAACAGCTGCTGCTGCTTCTGCTGGGTGTGTGTGTGTGTGAGAGAGTGAGTGAAATGAGAGAAAAGAGAATGAGAAGTGAGAGAACTAAACAAGGCTAACCCCTCCTCTCTTCTCACTCCCTCTCACCTCATTAAATGAGGCATGGGCAAAGCCATGATGCCCATGCTCTCTCTCTCTCTCTCTCTCAATGTCAAACCAAACAAAATATTTAAAACCTTTTCCAAATCCCTTTTCATTTTAAAACCAACACTACTAATTACAACCATGACACTTAACAATATAAAAACTAGGTTAGGGAGAAATGGTTAGTTAACCACGGTTGCCAATCATGGTTTAACTCCAAAAACAACCCTAGTTATCATGCACAAGTGTGTGTGTGCCTAACAAAATTCTAATAAAATACACATTAAATAAGATAAAATATTTAAAACTTAATTTGGTAAACTTTTTATTAAAAACCACACATTAAAATATAATTAGCTACAAAACACATTCTAAGGTGTTACACTTGTGGCAATGAAAACACTCGCCTTTCCCCGGGTCTCCAGCTGTGGACTTTCTCTTTCCCTTCACCTTTTTGACTCCGCCCTTAGGATTAGTGGGTTTCCTCTTTTTCTTTCCCTTGGCCTTAGCTTTCGGGCGAGAAGAAGAAGACTGTCCAATAGTCATAACGGGAGTTTTTGCTGACTTCATAGTGCTCTCTGCACTCCTTAACATATTAAGGAGTTCAGGGAGTTCCTTCTCCATGCCATGCATGTTAAAGTTCACTATGAACTGAGCAAAGGTGGAAGGGAGGGACTGCAGAATAATATCTATATATTGTTCATTGTCCATTGTCCATCCGAAGCCCTCAAGCTCTTCTATAAGAGCTATCATCTTCAAAACATGGTCTCCTACTGGTGTGCCAGGGGCCATTCGCATCTGAAACAGTTTCTTTGATACTTCGTATCGTAATACGCGGGATTGCTCCCTATACAACTCCTTTGTATGGAGCAATATTCCGTGAATGTCCATGTCCTCGTGCTGCTTTTGATGTGTGTTGTCCATCGATGCAAGCGCGAGGCATTTTGCCGTGGCACAGTCAGTGTCCCATGTCTTGCGGACTTCAATGTCCGCAACTGAGGATTTTGGACCTGGGACGGGCGGGGCTGAAGCCGTGAGGACATATGATACTTTATCATAAGTCAAGGCGATCTTCAGATTCCTTAGCCAGTCTTTAAAGTTGGTCCCATTCAGTTTGTTTTTATCTAGTAGAAGCTTAAGTCCAGTCATTGGTATCTGCCATTAAGAGTGAGAAAAGAATATACTCAGCGAAAGCTCTTGCACAGATTAGATTGGTTTATTATCTTGTCTAATCGATGTTTCCCACTGCTTTTTATCAAGTTTTCTTTCAAACCTTAAAGAAAAACTAGCCAGGATTAATTACAGTCTACAACTTCGCTAACCGTTCAGCTAGGCCAGTGTCGGTACTTTGAGGGAGGTTCCCCATGCTTTCGCACGGACCTAATTAGAGTAAACCTCGTTTTCCCAGAGGCGGAGCCCCGTTAACACCTTTCTAGACACCTAATGAGTTAGCTAATTGTAAACTGTAAAACTCTCCTAGGAGCAACTATTGCCCACAGTGGGATCGGGATCCAACCATCACATGGAAGGTATGCAATCTCATTGCAAATTTCAACACTTGAAATTCCCGATGTAATTTTTACCCCTAGTACTTATGACCTTAACTATGGTCAACAAATCATAAGTACCAGTCAAGTTTTACCCGTCATTTCTTGATCAATTAGACCCACCCATATGACCCTTAACTATGGTCAACAAAGTCGCATGAATGTCCTAATTAATCTGCATCATATGCAGTGTAGGATGACATCACTTAGCTACCGTACACTACGCCTTAACTAAAGTCAACAAACGTAGCACGAATACTAAGTACTCTACTTCCTAAAATGACGGAGGGTTGCGAATGATTTTTAAGAAAATCTTTAACGCTTTGAACTTGATATCATTGTAGAATCAAACAGTTTTCAAAAGGAGTGGCTTAAGCTCCGCAGTTTTGAAATGTAGCTTTTTCATAAATAGCCGAGTAGTTTATAAATCCGATTCTACAACATCTTTTTAGGTTTATTTTCTTTACATTAATCACATTAATGTAATCCCATCATTTAAGTCCTTAAGCCAATCACAGAAAAAGAAACGAAAATAACACGTACGCTTATGCCATCCGCATTCGCCGCAATGTTCGGTTATGCACCGTTAGGTTACTTAACTAACGGCATACCGAGACGGGACTAGCGCGGGTGTAAAACATAAGCAACGTCTACTATATATCATATATATATAATATGTCATTCGTCTCAGATATCACAGAACATCGGCAGCAGAAACATAGATATAACGTGGGATATCCTAGGACGTCCGTATTTAGTATTTAGCCAGAATAGAAAATACGGATTACACAGTCGCGATGAATAGCCAACCCCACACCCTGGACCCCTACGAGAGCGGCAAGTGACCCTACCAATCCTGGAGTTTAGGAGACCCGGTCTCGACTCCTCGAGATGGCCTCCCACTGAAACACAGAACCCGGTCACCTGTGCTCCCCTCCTTGGGTCCATCCTAATGCGGAAAAGTAAATAATATACAACACTGGTGACACAACCTCAACCTGGAAGTGCCCTAAATAAAAGAATATTACATTACATTTGAATTTACATGAATGAAAATATAAAACTCTCATCTCACAAAACCCCCCCGGCTATTCGATCGCGACAATCCAACACATCATATCTCAGCAACACATAATATCTCATATCATCAACGTAAGTAAGTATGCATACCCTAATTGTCGTTGATGTATAGCAACAAAACCGGCGATATCTAACATACTACACTTACGGTCACAGAAAAGAAAGTGTAAAACTACAATATTTGGAATCCAGATTCTCTTTAGACATCATAAATGCGAAATATCACATATTTCGTATTTCATGCCTAAACTATATGAATTCCACATATTGTATCACATTCCAGACAAACAGACAGTATTAAAGTTTTCGAACGAACGATCAAGCACCCAAGATTCACTAAAGCTCAACACTTGAGCAGGGTTCAAAAATCCGGAGTGTGACACAGTAGTAGCGGTCCAGCCGTAGAAGGGTCAAGCCAACGCCTCACATGTGGCACGCCGTACTGCCCCAAACCCTAGGGTTCAAAGGGCAGTTCGAGACGGTCACATAATCGATTTAAGGTTTGTTGTCTTCTAGAGGGACCACCGCAAAAAGACTTGCACGTATCTCCAAATTATTTAAACCCCATGAATAGTGAGTAAATGATACTCGTTCAAACACTTCAATACTTTCTAATTTACCCGGAAAAGCTACGAAATGAAAATCCCGATCGAATTGACGAGTCCAAAACCATCTCCAGAATTTTTCAAAACCAAATACAGATTAAAAATATCCAAAAATTTATACAAGCAGATTCATGAATTACTGCACAAAAAGTATCCATCAATACATATATACGGCCGCGGAACCGCGGCCTAAGCAAGCTTAGGCCGCGTTTCCGCAGCGAGAATCACTGTTCACTGGAAAATTTTTGTACCGTAATCCTTATTTTTTCCTACCGTATTTTTTACATATTTTTAATTATGAAAAATGTCAAATTTTAGAAAATTTCCAGAGAGCACCCTAAAATACCGTATTTCGGATCGATAGGAGTTTTAACTTCGTAAAAAGGTCGCCTAATATTCTAGGTCGGCTCTGATACCAATGAAAGATTTGTTTAGCACCCTATGAAGAGTTTTGAAGCATCACATGACCCAAAGTTTTAATTTTTATTGTGCTAAACGAACATGCAAAGGGATCGATCCTAGAAAATTAGGGTTTCGAAATAAAAAGCGAACTAATCTAGGGTTTCGAGACTACAACCTTCGTAGCTCCCTTTCGCTGGACTCTTTGGTCTCTAGGGTGTTGAACGAAAGTCCTCTTGAAGTCCCCTTGTGTCCATGACGATCCACCACGGAGATCTCCGTCCAAGCTCGCAACTTCGTATAAACGAAGAGAACACTCTAAACAAAACGGCTAAGCTTGTGTAGAATGATGTTGTGGTTAGGTTTCTCACTTCAAAAACCTATCTTTAAGTGGTATTTGCTCACTAGAAAAAACTAGAGAGCAAAAGAGCAAGAGGAAGAAGATGGTGGCAATTTTTAACAAGAGGTAAAAAGATAACCATTAGAAGAAAAAGAAATATATCAATATATATATTATTCCTTCTTACTATGAACCATGGTTAAAGTGATGGAGACATTATTTAACTTGAGTTTTGAATGATAAAGAGAAGGATAACCTTAGGTTAGTGGTAGTTGAGCATGGTTAGGTCAAAGGAAGAATGTAGAAGCAAGAATGATTATCCTTTCCTTTTCATTTTCTTTTTAAATCCAAAATCAAATAATAATCCATTATATAATCCATGGTGTGAGTCTTATATTGCCACCATTTCCATATGCTAACAACCATGATGGATGGGTGTATGTATGTATGCATATATGCACATCCACATGTGCATGAAACTAGCATGAAAGAAAGAAAGAAAAGCACACATGCATGCACACATCCATCATCCAAGAAAAGGTTTTAAGTGAGAAAACTAATGGTTAAATGATAAATCAACACTTGATTTATCAATCCGGTCATATCTCATATGACCCCACCAAAAGCAGTTCACCCGATCAATGTTCGGTATCATATACGCACATTTCAATCGGGTGCATGCGCATATCGCATACGCGCACCACAACGTTTCTCCTGGACTGGGTAACTCCTTTGTGGGACTCTAAGACTCGTCAATACGCCGGCAGAGGGTAATGATCATATCAAGTATCCTCAAGCCGCAAGCGGTCAGCTAAACGTAACGGCCACCCGGGTATTGAACGATCAGAAGACAACAAGCGAACCTGCTACAACTCCCGTCGAGCCATCCGGCAACACTACCGTACAGTCCGGTCTCTTCGTCAGATATGCTGCATATCGAGCCTAGGGATGGTCACGTCGACCCCAATAACTCAATAAGTCGTGCCGGTGAATGGTCTATAACAGATCGAGAAACTACTGATAACACTTATCAGCAAATCTCAGCAGCCCTGGCCAGGGACTTACTGATATAACCAGTCGGGCACAGTACAACATCAACTCCCAATATCGGGAGAGACGAAACCCCTCCTATCGCTCATTGCCTTCGTGTGTCTCGGGACTGTACCCAACGGCCACCTGCTTGCACGACTCAGTAGAGCCGTAGTAGGGTGGTAATCAAAGTACAGTGGGAGAACACACAAGGCTCTATGACGATCTCAGGTCTACAGACTAACCTGTACCAGTGTCACCGGAGAACTGCTATCCGACGATAGATATAATTCCATATAGGAGTTCTCGGTGAGTCCATCCAGTATACCCAATCACCACTGAGCACCCGTATATGATCTTGATGTCAAACATCGATGAATGTGGGAACATTCATCACCCATCGTATGGGTCTAGTATCATATACGCTAGTCTACTCTGGTATATCAATGCCCCGTCTCGATATACCTACGACTAGGGACGTTCCAGGATATGCTTATAGACTACAGATGTCCCACTAGTATGATCTCCATCATAATCAGAGTAGTCAAGCCGATATCTATCAGCATGTATGAATGAATAAAAGCATGATCAAATCAACATGTCAGATAAAGAAGAACCAGATAGCATACTATCATGTCGAGCAAGAATGCAAACTGAATATATATACATGTATAGATACATCCACTATCACATAATGGCCTCTAGGGCATACATATATCCAACAGAGATGTACCCTTGAACCAAAGTTGATTTGGAGTTTTATCGTTTATTTAAGTATCTAAGGATACGTTAACCGTATTTGGGGCTAAGATCAACTTAGACGGGATCGTTTAGATCCGGCAAAAGAGCATTTGGACCTGATTGTGCCAGTTTAGGGACGTGGTGGTGTATTGCCAGTTTAAGGACGTGGTGGTCTATTATTAGTTTAGGGACGTTTCGGTCCGATGTTAGTTTAAGGACGTCTCGGTCCCATATTAGTTTAAGGACGTTTCGGTCCAATATTAGTTTAAGGACGTTTCGGTCCACGAGTTTAAGGACCCCGCAGTCCATATTCATGTGTGGTTGTTGGGACCCTTCACCTCTCTGACGACGTTGAATGATTACAACGACGTGTGTCAGAGGAGTTCGGAGATGTACCCTCGAACCAGTAGTAAATTGATTTAAGAGAGCAATCTTGCTCAGTCAATTTAATTTGAGGACTTGCGGCCATGATTGGGCTAAGTCCAGTTGAAAAATATTCAACGCCGTTTATTTGTTTTTGGTCTGTTAGACCTGTGTTAGGGCTTGGCCCATTTTTAAATAATGCATTGCATTATTTATTCTTTGTTTGGGCTCTGTTCATGATTGATGCAGAGCATCAACTTAACTAGGCCTCTGCAAGGCATCTACTTTGTTTGGGCTCTGCCCCTTTTAAAATGCATAGCATTTATATTATTTTGTTTGCGCTCTGCCCATTTATAAATGATGCAGAGCATCAATTTAATTAGGCCTGCTTGGTCTTTTGACTTGGGCCTGGCCCTTTGAGAAATGCATTGCATTTATCAGGCAGTTTGCGCCAATTACAGAGCGCAAGCGCTTATGGTTAGGACATGTGTCATGCTCTAGTAAGCGCAAGCGCAGTGTGCTGCGCTAGTGCGCTGTGCTGTTGCGCTGCTGACACGTGGCGCGCTCTGGTGAGCGCAAGTGCAATAGCGCAGTGCGCTGCGCTGTTGCGCTGCTGACACGTGGCGCGCTCTGGTGAGTTGCGCTAATTCCAGAGAGCAAAGCACTATTTCAAGAGCGCGTAGCGCAAGTAGCTGACACGTGGCGCTCTCTTAAGAGCGTAACAGCGCAGTTTGGAAGTGCAGAGCACTAAGAATCTTTTAGATTCAAGGATCAGAAGTGTAAAGCACTATTTAATTTCTTGATCTTCATTTAGATCAAAGAAAAATAAATTTTTCTTTTTTTTTTTTAGAACCAGAGGTTCATAAAAAAGTGCAAAGCACTATTATTACTTATTTATATATATATATATTTTTATTTAAGATTATTGATCTTGTTCTTAGATCAATAATCTGCCTATAAGAGAACTTTCTCTTTTCCCTCAAGGTTTTTACCTTCTGTTGTTCTTGAGGAGTTTTTCCAGAGCTTTCTTCTTTCTCTCTTTTTTTTGGTGGAAGGATCTTGATGCCTTTGAATTGTGGTCTAGGGTCCTTTTTATAGTGCCCATAAATTAGTTAGATTTGTTAAAGAGATCTTTCTCTGAGTGATTTGGGGAATTTTCCCCACCGTTGGATCCTTGATCCAAGGGCTTCTGCTTTGCAGAAGAAAATCTTCTTGTTTTAACAAGAACAGAAAAGATTTCTTAAAATCTTAATTCAGTTTGGCGCAGATGCCACAGCGCGTGATACGTGTCGCGCAGCGCACAGCGCAGCGCAACTGCGCTAGCGCACTAGCGCATCTGCGCTGACACGTGTCGCGCAGCGCACAGCGCAGCGCAACTGCGCGAGCGCATCTGCGCTGACACGCGTCGCGCAGCGCAGTGCATGCGCAACTGAAGCGCAGTGCATGCGCAACTGAAGCGTTGCTTCCTTTAAACAGAGCTTTGCTCTGATTGGGCGCGCCTTCTTGGGCGCTGCGCTAACGTATTAGCGCCTGACACGTGGCGCGTTGCGCCCGAAACTTGAAGCGTTGCTTCAAAATTTGAATTTTGAATTCAAACAGAGCTTTGCTCTGATTGGGCGAAACAGTCCTGTAGAAATCATCGGTAGTAGCCGGCCAATCCTAGAAAGCTGTGGATCTCTATAACCGGTGCTGGTCTCGGCCAATGCTGAACGGCCTCGATCTTCTTCGGGTCCACACATATACCATCTCGCGTAATACGATAACCTATGAAATCTACGATGTGAAGCCAAAACGCGCACTTGGAGAATTTCGCGAACAGCTGTTGCTCCCTCAAAGTCTGCAATGTGATCCGCAGGTGCTGCTCGTGCTCCTCTCGGCTCCGGGAATACACCAAAATGTCAACAATAAATACAATGATGAACATATCAAGATATGGACAGAAAATACGGTTCATCAAGTCCATAAATGCTGCTGGGGCTTTGGTGAGTCCGAACGACATCACCAAAAACTCATAGTGCCCGTAACGCGGGCGAAAAGCCGTCCTCTGAATATTCTTTTGCCGAACCCGCAACTGATGGTAGCCTGATCGCAAGTCAGTCCTCGAAAAGTATCTCGCACCCTGAAGCTGGTCGAACAAGTCATCGATGCATGGCAAGAGATATCTGTTTCATACAGTAACCCTGTTCAGCTGGTGGTAATCAATACACAAGCGCAAACTGTCATCCTTCTTCTTGACAACAGGACTGGAGCACCCCAAGGAGACACACTAGGTCGAATAAGCCCTTTATCCAGCAAATCTTGCAACTGAGCTTTCAACTTTCTATGCTCCGCTGGGGTCATCCGATAAGGCGATATGGAAATAGGCCCCGTGCTGGGAATCAAGTCAATTCAGAAAACAATATCGCGCCCAGGCTCTACCCCAGGAAGCTCGTCAGGGAAAACATCAGGGAACTCACTAACAATCGGAACCTGGTCCAACGGAACCTCTATAGCTCTAGTATCGCAAACATTGGCTAGAAATCCCTGACATCCCTTCCTCAAAATTTGTCCAGCACGAAGAGACGAAATCAAACTGTGAGGGGCGGCACCACGGTCCCCCTACGCAACAAAAGCCGACTCGCCGGGAAAACAAAACATAAATGTCTTCTCGCGGCAGTCCACAGATACGTAGCATGCGGCTAACCAGTCCATGCCCAGGAGAACATCGAAGTCCAACATCTCAAGAAGGATCAATTCGACAGGCAACTCTCTCTCACCAATATGGACAACACACGACCGGAACACGTGTCTAGCAACAAACGACTCGCCCACATGAGTGGTCATAGCAAGTGGCTGATCAAGCAAACCAGACTCTCTACCCAAACTCGGCACGAAGTGTGTGGAAACGTACGAGTGCGTGGATCCCGGATCAAACAACACGTGTGAGTCGACAAAACATACCGAAAGAGTACCTGAGACTACTGCATTGGACACCTGCGCGTCCTGATGCGTCAAAGCGAATACCCGTGCCTGTCCTCTACCTGCGACTGATGGTCCCATACTAGCAACTGGCTGTCCTCTGCCGGCAGCTGGCTGTCCTCTGCTTCAGCCACCTCATCCTTTCTGAGCAAACCCTCCATGACCACGACCTCTCTGTACATGAGTCTGACGCGGAGCAATAGCAGGTACAAGAGGCAACGCCTTCTGGGGTGGAGAAGGTGGAAATGTGACATGTGGTATGGCCGTCTCGCCCTCACGTGGCTCCGGACAATCTCAAACCTGATGATAAGTACTCCGGCACCGGAAACATCTTGACGGTGACTGCCGTCCCTGTGGATAGGTGTTGTATAACCGTCCCCGTCTCAAACCTCCGTCATCATCACGGCCTGGAGGGGGTCTGCCGCGGCGCCTACCCATCTGCCTCTGGGAAGACATGTCACTGTGAACTCTCTTCGGTTCCGAAACTACCGAAGTCTCGACAAGACGCTCTTTGACTAATAGTGCTGCATCTATAGCTACTGCATAGGTCTTGTAATGTCGTGCGCTCATCGCAAGAAACAACGGGGTAAGCAAGCCTCGAACAAACCTCTTGACTCGCATCTCCTCAGTAGCCACTAAATATGGGGCATAAACAGATAGGTTGGTGAACTGCACATCATACTGCGCCACCGTCATATCTGGTGTCTGGCGTAATGACACAAACCTACGCGCTCGAGCATCCCTGACACTCTAGGGAAGGAAACGAGAAAGGAACACCGTCACGAACTCTGTCCAGGTCATAGGAGGAAGACCTGCAGCTCTGCCCTTTTCTACCGACTCGCCCACTTCTGCGCAAGACCTTCCAGGCGAAAGCTCGTGAACTCCACCCATCTCGCATCTGAGCATCTGAGTGAACGACATATCCGGGCCATCCTAACGATAAATGACTGTGGGTCCTCAGCTGCATCGGTTCCTGTGAAGACCTGAGGCTTCAGCCTCATAAATTCAGATAGCGATACTGTAATAACCTCTGTAGCTGCAGGTGCAATTGCCTGAACTATAAGTACCATCGCGGTTCCCGTAACGGATGGAACTATCTCTGGTCGCCGCGCTCGAAGTGCCTCAACTAACGACCCTATCATCTGGCGCATCTCCTGCATACCGGCCCCTAGCATAGCGATCTGGTTTGTCGAAGAAGGAACAGTCTGCTCTGGTACAACGGGTGTACTGCCCGGGTCAGTCCTCATCTCAGACGAGTCAACTCTAATCTCGGCTCTCGCGGCCGCTCTCTGCGCCCTCGTAGTCTTTGACGACATAATGGCTGAAAAGAAAATAAGATTCGATAAGGATATGGAAATCGAATCATATGAATGCATATAATCATTAAGAAATTTCAATCAATAAGTCCTAAGGTCACTTAGGCGGAGTACTGTATCGTGAGTATACCACGGAACATACACACGCTACGCCACTCTGCTTCAGCTACCAACTCCATCTTACCAAGGTCATCCAACACTCCGAAAGGTAAACCTACGTCATGATACCAACTTTGTCACGACCCAAAGTTCGGCCCGTGACTACCACTTAACCATGTAACGTCTACAGGCGCAACGCGATCAAGTAAGCTGAAACCCAGAAATCAAAACCATTAAAATAGTGAGTGAAGAAAAACATTAGTTTAAAACATTTAGAAAACCTTGAGTAAAAATCTTTAAAGTTTAAGTTATTTTCTTAAAAAAATTTGGCATCACCTCCTTTGTAAAACTAGCCCCGAAAACGGGTACAAAACATGATATAAGTAAAATGACTGATAACAAGAATAAAACATCCCCAGACGGGAGCAATCACGCCCAACGGCGGAAACAACCACCACAAGAATAGTATACGACGCCGTCGCGAAGAAATGGACAGAATAAACAAAAAGAACAACATAAAAGATAATACTGCATAAATAAAGTCGGTTCACATAAGCTCGACACCAGAGTACAAAATAATATACAACATCGTCCTCACAACTGGTCTCTAAGTCAATACATGAAATAGTAGATGGAGAGTACTAGATACAATAGATTGTACAAATGGAAAATAAACGGATCCCGCAAACCCAACTATCAACAAAACGGCTCGCACGCCAACTGCAGTGGTATCCGTAGCAAAAAGATACAAAAGATAGCCCTGCCGCAACTACTCTGAGGGTCGATCTGCAAACACTGTGGCACAACGGGGGTGAGTTCCAAACTTGTGAATAGTAATTAACATATAAAGGTAATCGCGAGTATGCACGTATTACGATACTCTAACATGTGCAATTAAATAATATATATATGATGAGCTGGGTATGCAATAATCAAGCATAACAAGTGCAATCTAATAACATCTATATGATGAGTTGGGTACGCGGTAATCATGCAAAGTACTCTATCAGGTACTACGACTACATGACGCAATGCATAAACATGAATGCTGAGCATGGGATAAAAATATCATCTACACGGATCATCAACGTAGAAAACCCTGGTGTCTACTAAAAAAAATCCCAATAACTAAGGCGCCGTCACTCTATCCGGCCCTCAATCCTGTAAATCTCATAGAAGCGGGGTGCCCAACATCGGCACCCAAAAACATCATGAAATACCCGTGTCCAGCATTGACACGCAAATCTTCATATATCGGGCTCCATCAGTCCGGATCGGCCCACGGGCTCCATCTGCGGAATCGGCCCTCGTCCCTGGTAGTACGGGTCGGCCAATATCCATCTCTCGACTCTGGTCGGTATCCTCCGGATATCCGCCAGGTCAAACCAATCACCGGTAGGTAGGAGTCCCTCTGCCAGGCTCATCGTCATCCACACGAAATCTCTCTCGCCCCAGGGTACCATACCGGGTCCACCATGTACCCGCAAACAGATCGTCCTGCTCCTCGAATCGGGTTTCACATGTCACACATCTCAGAACCGAGAAAACACATGGTGGACGCACTGAAATATCATATCAAGAGAAACCGGGTTTTTCAAAACAGTGCATACTTTCTTAAAATAATACCACGGTTCTCAAATCCAGAAATCACACAAATCCAAAACTCACTAACAATTCATGCAATGTGTCGTATGCCGCATAAAATCATACTATGAGTAAAAGGGGAAAACCGCTCTTTTAAAAGAATCCAGTTGAAAACATTTCATGCGGTCCCCAATTTTTCAAATCAAAGCCAGCACCATCTATGTATGTGCAAGAGTATATATGTATGTAGGCATGGATGCACAAAGATATATATATACACGCAAGTATGGATGTACAATATGTATGTGTGCCAATATGGATGTACAAGTGGTATATACGCAAGCATGAGTGTACAGTATGTATGGTTCGTAGCAATCCTATAGTGCAAGTGTCACGGCACTAACGATATGGGTGTAACATACAATTAGTGCTCGTGCTGCTTGAACCATTAGTGACAGTGCGGTATTACATAACTACTATATGTATATGCAACAAAGGACGGGTACGCTACAATAGTACATATGCACGAACAATATATATATTTATACGCGACTGCAATATCCTATCAAGCCTTGACACTTAACGCCATACGGGCGATTTCCCCGTAGATGTTAAATCTACTTATCGTGGTCTCGTACTAAGTGCAGCCGACTACCTGCTTTCCCTTCTTTGCGGCGTCCAAAATACCCGCCTGCAAACCTAGAATTTACACAAATAATACACATAAGCTAAAATCCTGAAAAAATGTGATATCAAAACCAAACGAGAAACTCGCGTCGCATGCTAAACTCGTGTGCATCCGATACGCCAAAACGTGTGTATACGCGTCTGAAACTACCCCGACGCGATGTGATACGCAACAACCACAAAACCCACTCACATAACACACGTGTCGCGCAAGTTTAAAAGTATAGGAAATAAGGTATTTTGTTCTAGATTTTGATACAAGCTGAACTAGAAAATGTTGCATACACCAAAGACCTTCAATAAGCAGAAGACACAAAACCGTCAAACCCCGACACCCTGCTCCAACATCTGGCCACAATTTGCGGCCAGAACCAATTTATTCGCGTCCTAGAAGAAGAATGGGGGTCTCGTGCTTCGTGTGTGTGATCTAGGCCTAGTGAACATGCTCCAGTAAACTAAGTTTTTGCCTTAAGCAACCGGGTTGAAAGCAGATCCCAAAAGAGCACAAATCTTAACTAAAATGCTAATTTAACACTAATTTGATACAAAATGGTATTTTAGTGTAACCTGAAGAAATGACTTGGTTAAAAAAACATTAATAGCACCTAATTAAGTTAATCAAATCCTAAAAACCCTAACTTACCCTAATCTTCACTTAAACCATCTCATTTGCACTAAAACGCACAAAAAACACAATTTTTAGTAAATAAAACCACAAGTTAAGCATTAAAATGATTTAGGTGAGTTTAATACCTCAAATTAGTCTTAGGGGAGTCTAACTTGCTGCACTTGCCTTCAAAGGCAATGATTTGCCATCAAGACCAACAAAGGAGGTATTTTGCAAAGGTTTTATGAAGAAAAGGTGAATTTTTTGTGTAGGGATTGGTGTTTGAATGCAAGGAGAAGAAGAAGAAGAAAATGATGATGAATGGGCTGCTGCTACTGTTGCTTCTCTGCTATTGTTGCAGAAAATGAGAGGGAGAGAGAGCAAAGAGAGAGGGTGTGGTCAAAAGTCAAGCCCATTCTTCACCTAATACCCACAATGCCTCCCATTTCTTTTTTCATTTCATTTTAAATTAAAAGTTTTACTTGATTTGTGAGGATAATTGAATCATGCAGGTGGGAAAAGAAAATGAAAACAAGTTATCACTTAACCTAGCTGATTAGGGTTGTGCATGCTAACTAATTTTTGCTTAGGAAAAATAGTTAAGAAAATTTGCTAATTAAGTGAACACTAAACTAATTTATAATTAATAAAACACTATTATATATATAATTACATACTATCCCAATTAAAAGTAGGTTTATTCCAGTCTAGGTGGAAATAGCTATTAACTATGTTTTGTGAAAACATACATTATCGCTAATTAACGCGAAAATTAACCTAACAAATTTCAAAGAATTACAATTTATCTTGTGGCTGTTATCCTTGTGTGCCGTTATCTTTGTGTCGGCGTAGGATATTTAGCCTTATGTGTTATGTTTGTGAAATTTTAGAATCGCAAGCGGGGACTTCGGACGCTGCGAAGAAAGGAAAGCAGTTGGTCGGATTTTCTTAGCTCGAGATCATCTGTGAGAAGATTTAACATCTATGGGAAAATCGCCCATATGGCGTTAAGCGTCAGGGCTAGATATGATATGATATTAGCCGCATGTTTATATGCACATATAGAGATGGTGCATGAACTTCATTGCATATAGTTACTTGTTGTGCTTGAACCAGTACCCATTATACATTGCACTATTATTGACAGTCCATGTTGCACGAGCACTCATTGTATGCTATACACACACTGTTGGTAATTTCCATGATACGCACAACACATATGCATAGGTGATATTGTATTGATTAGTGACATTGAGGCATTGATTCTCGTGCGATTTGCACATATAAAATATAGCATACATGCATACCTCCATGCTTATACACATACCTTGCTATAGCTGCATGTTTACTTATATGATGGTGCGTTAGATTTGGATAATTGGGAACCGCGCGATATATTTAATGACTTGATGCATTTAAATAGCGGATTTTCCCTTGATATGCTCATATTGTTGTCCTAAGTTGCATACATCATATTATGGATTTACACATTGTGATATGGATTTCATGTTGTTTTACGGGTTTGAGAACCGCGGGGATATTTCAACAAATGTGTATTGTTTTGAAAACCCATTTTCTCTAGATTTGGGGATTGCAAGTGTCAAGGTTGGACATTCATGTTCCGAGGATTGCGAGTGTCAAGGTTGGACTTTCATGTTCCGAAAGATCTATGGATATGGGGATTGTGAGTGTCGAGGTTGGACATTCATGTTCCGAGGATTGCGAGTGTCGATATTGGACACTCAGGTTCCGTGAGATGTACAGATGTGATATGGGGGTTTACGTGTCGATGTTGGACACGAGTATTTCATGATGTTTTCGAGTGCTGATGTTTGGCACTCAGGTTTTCATGAGATTTACAGGATATAAGGGGCCAGTCCTGGTGACGGCGTCTGAGGATTTTAGGATTTGGGGTGTTGTTGATTTACACCGGGTTTTTCCTTGCTGATGATTTGTGCTTGAGGATTATTATTTATCCCATACTCAGGATTTATTTCATATGCATTTGATTCATGTAGATATAGTACCTCGGTGGCGTACCTCGTTCATGATAGTTGCATATTAATATTGCCATACTTATGCTATCAGATTACATATGATTGATTATCGCTGTTAGTACATACTTGCGATTACAGTATGATTTTATTTACTATTCATGAGTTGCTAACTCACCCCCGTTGTGCCGCAGTGTTTTGTAGGTCTGATCCTCAGAGTAGTCGCGGCAGGGCTTCATATTACCTCTACTTTTGCGGATACCGCTACGGTTGGCTGTGAGGCCTTTTGTTATAGGTGGGTTTGCGGTTATCTGATGATGTTCATTATTTATCTTTTTTATCTAGTACTCTCCATCTACCACCTTCATGTATTTGACTTAGTGACGAGTTGTGAAGATCGATAATGTATTATTTTGTGAATTTGGGTGTCGTGCTTTTAGGAGCCGATCTTTGTTATAACTTTTACCTCCTTATGCTGTTTTCATTTATATTTCTTCGCTACGGCATCGTATATATGCTTGTGGTGGTTGTCTCCGTCGTTGGGCGTGATTTACTCCCGTTTGGGATGCTTTATTTATATTCTATGTTGTACCCATTTTCGGGGCTGGTTTTTACAAAAGTGGTGCTGCCGAAATTTTCAAGAAAGTAAAATTTAAGTTTAAAGATTTTTACATGAGATTTCCGAAGGTTTTAACTATGTTTTCTCCACTTATCCATTTTTGGGTGGTTTAGATTTCTAGGTTTCGGCTTACTTAAATTTCGTACGCATGTTGACGTTACGTGGTTTAAGTGCCGGTCACGTGCCTAAATTTGGGTCGTGACAATGATAATTAACGGATGACCTATACAGGTAGAACAATCTTACTCGAGATGATAGTATGCTATCTGGTTTGTCTTCATCATTGATGAAGTCCATAGGATTCTTGCTTGACTACAAGTATTATGATGGAGATCATATATGTGTGAGCTGGGTTGTCCACAAGCACATCATTAAATGTTCCTAGTTGTGGGAGTATCGAGACCGGGCATCAATATTCCGGAGTAGACTAGTGTATATGCTTCTAGGCCCTGACGAGGAGCGATGGCCGGTCTCACAAGCCACTGGTGTTTGTCACCTAGGATAGTATACAGGTGCTCACTAGAGATGAGTACACTAGACAGACTCGCCGAAAACTTCTAGATGGTATTATATCTATCGTCAGATGGAAGTTCTCATGTAGCATGAGTACAGATTATTCCATTGACTTGAGATCGTCATTTGTCCCGTGTGAGTTCCCACTGTACTTTGATTATTACCCTACCACGGCCCAACGGAGTCATGCAAACAGGTTTTAGTTGGGTACAGTCCCGAGCCATATGGAGGCAGTGGTCGATTGTGAGGGATTCGACTTTCTTGGTATTAGGATTCGATGTCGTGCTGTGTTCGGTTGGCTATCACTAGAAATCCATGGCCACGGTGGATGAGATTTACTGATAGTTGATCAGTAGTATCTCTGTTGGTGATGAGCTTGACTCAGACATGACTTATCGGGTTAGTAAGGGTCTAACGTTATCCACCCCTAGACCCGATATGCGATACCCTTTGACGAAGAGACCGGACTGTACGGAGATTGTTATATTCAGGCTTAGTAGGGTAGGCACGTACTTGATTGTCGACCTCCCTGTCGGCAAGTATCTGGGTAGCCGTTACGTACAGCTAGTGTCGCTGACGTGCCTATGGTTAAACCCACTGCCAGCGTATTGTCGAGTTTTTAGAGTCCCACACAGAGGGTTTTCCCGGTTCAGACTATTAATGTAAGAGCTTTACGTTGGTACGTGCAGGGGTCCGATTAAATACGTGTACGGTAAACACGAACTTTAATCTGATGGTTGATAATACTATCCGGCTTAGGATTAAGCTGGATTATTAAATTAGGTTTTGATTCAACAATATATATATATACACACATATTGATATATATATATATATTAGTATTATTGTTCACTATTCATTTTCTTTCTTTGATGATATCCATATTTTTATACGGGTACTTTTATATGTATCGATACATATACCGGGTGAAGTATTCTATATTTATATGGAAATGCTTCTAGAAGGAGGACACCTCATTATTGTTTTTCCATTTTTGGAAAATCAAGTAATGAAGTGGCTTGATGAGGTGACACGGTGCATGTAAAGAGAGATATGGCTTGGGGATATAATGTTGATCGTTTATTGATGTGCATTTATTGAACCATGGTTGATTTTGGTAGACATTCTTTCTACACTTGCATTAGAGGATGATTATTCATTCTAGAGTTGATGCCTCATAGTTGCAAGACACTTAGCAACTTTCCTCATCTCTTCGCCTTCTTCTCCTTCTTGCTCTCTTGAGCATGGATTTTTGAGAGAAAAATTAGTGGAAAATTCCTACATCATCCAAAATCCATCCTTAGCAAGTTTGGATCGTCGGTCGGAGCCTCTTCCAGTTTCCTTCTGGTGGATCTTCGTCGGCGAGGGCGGTCGACCTTCAAGTGCGATCCCGATGGCTACGAGCTTGGAAGGGACTTCCACAATTAGGTGGACACGCGTCGATGGTTGTAATTTCATAACCTTGCATGTTTTAGTTTGATAGCATAGGTTTTTGGATTGAATCCTAGGGTGCGGGTGTTTTGTGCTCGCATAAAGTTTTTGTTTTCGCTTCCGCCTTGGCCGCGGCCTCCGCGGCGCGGGCACCGAACCCCAACATAAATAACTAAGCATACAAGATTTGGGGGCTAGCTACCATTGTAGTGTTTCCACGCAATTGTGGAAGACTCCTACACCACTTCATGGACTCTAGCTCGGATAAGAAGTCATCGGGAACAAGCTTGGTCGCTGGTCTTCCTCGTCGAAGATGATCCACCCGAGGGAGTTCAAATCAATATTTAGGTTCACATCCAAAAACCAAGTGAAGCAACTTACAAACAAAACTTGCTAAGAATGGTTTGTGAAATTGATGTAGTGATGGTAATTTCAAGTTTCTCTCTTTACAATTTTTCCTCTCAAAATAGAAGCTCAAAAGAGAAGAAGAAGAGAAGAAGAAGAAAATGAGTGTACAAATAAATCATTAGACATTCGCTTTTCTTCTCTTGATCTTATCAAGTGTGTAAACTTAAAGTATGAGTCACACCATGACTCATGATATAAGTCATAAGCCTAGACCAATCTCCAAGCTTCCATGTGTATAAGAAAACGATGTGTGTATCAACACACACACACACACACACACACATACACACACCTAAATATGTATCAAATACATATACCCATATTTTTATCAAAATACGAATACATTATACTTATAAAAATATGAATACCTATACTTGTATAAAGATAAAAATACCTGTAATCATATTACAATACAAATACCAGTAATTATACAAATACTCGTATTCGTATAAATACCGTATTCGTGTCAAAATATGAATACCCAAAAAGAGAGATAATGAGAAATATAATACTAGCTCACAATTATCCGGATATCTTTCAAACCTATAAGTATTATCAAAATGCCCGATTAAAATACGTGCACTAAATAGACATGTTTAATCGAATCTGAGTGCGTATCAAAATATGCACGTACTACATCGTTTCTCCTGAACCGGGAAACCCTCTATGTGAGACTCTAAAGACTCGACAATATGTTGGATATGTATGCCCTAGAGGCCATTATTGTATAGTACTAGTTTTTATATTACATTTTGGAAGCTTGGGATATATACATGGATTGACGACAATCTTGCTCGATATTGTAGTATGCTACTTGGTGTGTATCTATCTTAATATGTGTATATATTTCTTCTAACATGTCGCTAATACATATTGATGGAGCCCTTAGGATCTTTGCTTGACTACCGGCGTTGTGATGGCTATCACACTAGTAGGGGCTGGGTAGTCTATAAGCACATCCTTATACAGGTCCCTAGTCGTAGGATTATCGAGACAGGACATTGATACTCTAGAGTAGACTGGTGCATACGCTTCTCATCCCAGCAGGGGAGATGGTCTGTCCTACAGCCATCAGTACGTCGTACTGGAGATAGTATGTAGGTGCTCGTTAGGTTACGAGTACACTGGACAGGACTCGTCGGGAACTGTTAGTTGGTATTATACCTATCGTCAGTTAACAGTTCCCAGGTGACATGAGTACAGCTTAGTCTGTTGACTTGACACTGTCACTTCGCCTCGAGTATGTTCCTACTGTTCTTAGATTACTACCCTACCACGGCTCTATTGAGTCGTGCAAACATGTAGTAGTTGGGTGCAGTCCCGAAGCACTTGGAGGCAGTGACGGTTAGACAGGATTCGTCTCTCCCGGTATTTGGAGTTGATATCGCGCTGTGTATAGGAGAGCCATTATACAAAGTCCCTGGCCAGGGCAAGCGAGATTTACTGGTAGTGCTTCCGGTAGTTTCTCAGGATGTTCTGGGCTACACAACTTTTACCGCTATTAGGGGTCTGACGTTTACCGCCCCCTAAGCCCGACATGCGATACTCTTAGACGAACAGACCAGACGGTACGGAGATTGTCACATTCAGGCTCAGTAGGAGTTCAGATGGGTTCACCTCATCGGTCTTCTTATCGACATCTACCTGGGGACCGTTACGTACAGCTAGTACCGCTTGCGGCCTGTGGTTAAACCCACTGCCAGTGTAGTGTCGAGTCTTTAGAGTCCCACACTGAGAGTTGTTCACCTTTGGGCGAAACGAGTAGAGGTCGTATGGTTTTATGACAGGGTTCATTCACATATGCGTACTTGTGCGTGTTCGGTGTTCGGGCATGTGATACTAGTGGGCTTTGTTTTAAGCAAGATCCTAGTATTTGGTTTCGGGTTGGTTCGGTCTCACTGTATTCGTGTTCCTCGGAACACGGATGCGGGTGTGTATACACAGTTAACAGACGCAGAGGAACTTCATTAGGGTTCTGACCATTGACTTGATTAAAACCATAATGAGATGGAAGAAATTGATTAATGAGTTTTAATTAGAGATAATTGTATCATGGTTAATTGGTTTGACCATTTGACTCAGTTGACCCATGTTGACTTAGATATTTTTGTGAGCATGGTTAGCATTAATTATGACATGATAATGGTCAAATCAACATCAACCATGACAATTTATCCAAGTTAAAATTATCATTATTCTTTTTGTTCATATGAGAGCTATCTCTTCTCATTCTATCAATATACATTCTCTCTTTTGCTAGCTCTCTCCTCTTCCTCTCTAAAAGCTCTCTTGTTTCATGAGTTGAAAATCAAGAGCTTTGTGAGATCTAACCACCAAAAAAACTCTCTACTCACTCTAGGGTTCTTAGTCTAGCAAGCAAAGCACTTTAGTTACTTCATGGTTGAGGTAGGAGCTCAAGGTAGAGGCCTTCGGGTGGATCTTCTTCGATATAAAGAAGCCGGTGAGGAGAAGCCATCTAGATCATTCCAAGGAGCTCACAACAAGGAGAAGAAGAAGTTCAAGTTTAAGGTATAACTTTCTATCATTGTAGATAGAACTCTATTCTTTTGCTAGTTAGGTTTATGGTAATGATCTGGGTTTTAGTGTTATTCTAGCGCAAAGTTTATGCTCGTTGTAAAATTTTTATTTCGCATTTGGCCACGGAAGTTGGCCGGGGCGCTAGTGTAACCCTTCATGGCATCAGTGCCTACCCATAAACCCTACTAGCTAGTTTGCACAAGGTTAAAATCTCGATTGACAAATTTTTCCGAATCACGAATCTATGTTCATGAGCTTGCTGTCGATTTTTGAAGTTGTCCTAAAATTCTGAGTATCTTAGAATTACATGCAGGCGAAACTATAGCTACAGAAAATATTTGGGGGCCTAACTCCAAAAGTCAGCCGCGGAAAGTGAGCAAAACGGCGCATTTTGCGGCGCTCCAGAGCGGTTTTTGGGCTACAGTACCCTAAAATTTTTCTGGGTTCTAGTTCATGAAAATATGATATTTGTGATATATAGTTTTGGCCCAGGTTTATTTGAGTGCTGGATTTGCATTTTGGGCCAATTTGGAAAAGTTTAGCCGATCGAAATTTAAATGTGTATTTTACAGTACATTCACTTTTATCTGCGACCGGGAATGTCACTCGATCGGTAAAACTCGACTGATTGCTTTATGTTCTTTTAGACGGGTTTTGCGAACGTGACATTCGCGTTGATGTTGTGTACTTATTCTATGATCGCGGTTGGATGGTCGTGATGGATAGCAAGTGTTGCAATATTTGTTGTACAGTTTAAATTCATTTGTACATTTGTTATTGCGGGGCGAGCGTCCGATATGTGGACTGCCGTCTTTGCCGGGTTGTATATTATTTTGGGGTATGACCGGGTTGAGGTCGATATAACCGTTTGTACATATTATTTTCTTTTTCTGTACTAGGATTACCCCACGGTGGAGTGCACGAATAGCCGGGTTCTAGAAAGGCAGCAAGCCCGCATCTCATGGCGTTGAGACGGAGGGGATTCTTTCTCATGGTGTTGAGACGGAGTGGGCTTCATTCTGTAGGGTTCCTAGGCACTCTTGTGAGGGTTCATAAGACATCAACCATGCCCGAATAAAATTTTATACATGCCGAACAACCCAAAGCCGGGATCTTTGCTAGATTATTACGGTTTAACATGCAAGTAAACATCTTTACAACTAAAAGTGAGGGATTACAACCTTTGTAGTCCGCTCCTTCGCTTCATAAGCTCCGAGTAGAAGTCCCTTCGCCGCGATCCATGATCTACCGGACTCAAGAGAAGCTCCACAACTCGAACGATCCATGCTTGCTTGTAGTCTTCCTTTTCTTCGATGATCTACCTTGAAGTTTCTATAACTCAAGCTCTCTCTCAAAAGAGGTGAACACCCTAATCTAATTGGCTGGATTAGATGATGATGATGGAATAGGAATATTTCGCTCTTTTTTTTTCAAATTCTCACTTTTATTCACCACAAAATGAAAACCTAGCAAGCTTTCTCAAAGCTCAAGGGAGAAGAAGAAGAAGAATGAATGGATAATTCCTTTTGTGATGAATAATGAATTATTGTAGTGGTTACAAATCTAACCATGAGTTAAGCATGATAGAGTTAACTCATGTAGAGAATTAACTAAGGTTAATGGTTTGGATTGCGTTAAATAATATCTTCACAAAATATCAAGCTTAAGGATAAAGTCAAAGGTTCATGAAGCTTCATGGAAGCTTCATGCAAAAGCTAACCCTAATCCAAACCCTAACCAAGTTTAAACCCTAAACCATTGTTAAATTTGTAACCCTAACATGTTACAATATTATATATCACATATACAATATATTTTGTAACAATAGAAATAATACAATTAACATATATCGCATATATATCAATGTATTGTCCCGTGAGAAAATGAATCAATAAAGCGAGCTAATATTAGTTAACGTAACGCAATATATCACATATATATTTATACATTAAATTATCGAATCAACACTAGATCCGATAACCCAGCTATATTATATATAACCGACTAATATAACATGTACCATTTCATCGAATCAACACTTGATCCGATGACCCGGTTATATCACATATACCCGGCCGATATCTCATATCGCGAGAATAGAATACGGTATCTCATATCGTATTATCCTCGGTCCCGCACATATCACATATGTGCTCCTACTCCGTTTTGCCTATGCCAGGAAATCTCTATGTAGGACTCTAAAGAATTGTCAATATGCCGGCAGTAGGTGGTGATCATATCAAACACCCAAAACTGCAAGGGGTCAGCTAAATGTAACAGCCACCCAGGTATTGAGCGATTAGAAGATCAACAAGGAAGCCTGTACATTCTCCTGTGAATCCAATCAGTAACACTCCCGTACAGTCCGGTCTCTTCGTCTGATATGTTGCAAATCTAGTCTAGGGGTGGTATACGTCAGACCCCGGTAACCGATAATTCGTGTCGATATAAGGCTCATAACGGGTCGAGAAACTACCGATAACTCTTACCAGTAGCACTCCATATCAGCCCTGACCAGGGACGTCCAGTTATAACCAATCGAACACAGCACAACATCAACTCCCTATACCGGGTGAGACGAAACCCCTCCTATCGCTCATTGCCTCCATGTGATTCGGGACTGTACCCAAAAGCCACCGTTTTGCACGCCCTCTTGGACGTGGTAAGGTGGAAATCAAAGCACAATGCGAAGCACACGAGACTCTATGACGATCTCGGGTCTACAGACTAACCTGTACCAGTGTCACTGGAGAACTGCTATCTGACGATAGGTATAATACCATCTAGGAGTTCTCGGCGAGTCCGTTCAGTGTACCCAATCTCCACTGAGCACCCGTACACCATCTTTGATGTCAAACACCAATTGATATGGGATCATCCATCACCCATCATATGGGTCAAGATGCGTAAACGCTAGTCTACTCTGGTGTATCGATGCCCTGTCTCGACACACCCTCGACTAGGAACAGTTATAGGATGTACTCTTTGACTACCCTGGCCCCACTAGTGTGATCTCATCACAGTACCAGTAGTCAAGTACATATCCTAAGGGCTTTATCAACATGTGAGAGCAAGACAATAAACTAATACAAGTCAACATGTTAAGATAAAGTGAAACCAAATAGCATACTATCATGACGAGCAAGAAAGTCCTCTCTATATATATCCAAGCATCCATTATAATATACATCATATGTACAACAATGGCCTCTAGGGCATATATATAACTAACAATCTCCTACTTGCAATAGGGCCAGGTGTTGTAGTATCCAATACCCAACATCCTGAATAATCTCTCAAACTGTATCTGGGGAATGGCCTTCGTGAGTGGATCCACAGTGTTGTCCTTTGTGTTAACTCTCCGGACCTCGATCTCACGGCGATCAACTATCTCCCGGATCAGGTGATACCGCCTCAGAATAAGTCTGGATTTTTGATGGGACCTGAGTTCCTTGGCTAAAGCCACAGCTCCATTGTTATCATAATACAAAGGTATTGGATACTCAATGGAAGGAACCACACCAAGTTCAGTGATGAACTTTTTCATCCAAACAGCCTCTTTGGAAGCATCGTTGGCAGCGATGTATTCAGCCTCCATAGTCAAGTCTGCCACGGTTTCTTGCTTGGAACTTTTCCAACAAACCGCCCCTCCATTTAGGGTAAAGACAAATCCCGATTGCGACTTGGAGTCGTCCTTATCACTTTGGAAGCTTGAATCGGTAAAGGACTCCACCTGGAGTTCTCCGTTACCATACACCAAGAACATCTCCTTAGTTCTTCTCAAGTACTTGAGAATGTTCTTCACAGCTGTCCAGTGATTCTCTCCTAGATCTGGTTGATACCTACTCACTACACTTAGTGAGTATTCCACATCGGGTCCGGTACATAGCATCACGTACATGATAGAGCCTACTGCCGAAGCATAGGGTATCCCTTGGATGCGAGCTCTCTCCAAATCAGTCTTAGGAGACATCTCTTTGGAGAGAGTGAGTCCAGAGATCGTGGGTTGGTTCCCACGCTTGGATTCTTCCATACTAAACCTCTTTAGTATGGTGTCAATGCACCTGGATTGGGACAATCCCAGTATCCTCTTGGATCTATCTCTATAGATCCTTATCCCCAAAATGCAGGAGGCATGACCTAGATCTTTCATTGAGAATCTATGTGATAAGAAGATCTTGACTGAGTGCAGCATAGGAACATCGTTTCCTATCAAGAGTATGTCATCCACGTACAATACAAGGAAGACAACCTTACTCTCTGCAACCTTCTTGTAAATAGAAGGTTCATCTATGTTCTTGATGAAGTCAAAATCTTTGACTACCACATCAAAACAGATGTTCCAACTCCGCAATGCCTGCTTTAACCCGTAGATGGATTTAAGAAGCTTCCACACCTTTCCGTTGCTCCCACTATTTACGAAGCCCCCTGGCTAAGTCATGTACACGCACTCCTCTAAATCACCATTTAGAAAGGATCTTAACATCCATTTGCCAGATTTCATATTCATGGTATGCAGCAATGGCAAGTAAGATCCAGATGGACTTAAGCATAGCCACTGGAGAAAAGGTTTCGTCATAATCCACACCTGGTCGTTGACGAAAACCATTTGCAACAAGTCTAGCTTTGAAAGTCTCCACTTTTCCATCTACACCAAGTTTCTTCTTAAAGATCCACTTGCTCCGAATGGGTTTTACCCCTTCAGGAGCAACTTCCAAAGTCCATACTTTGTTGGTGTACATGGATTCCATCTCAGATCGCATTGCATCCAGCTATTTCATAGAGTCCCCACTCGTGATGGCCTGCTCGAAGCTAGTCGGGTCATCATCTTCCATGATGCAATTCTCGCTTCCACCATCAATGAGAAAACCGTAGTATCTCTCAGGTGGACGAGAAACCCTACTAGATCGGCGGAGTGGCTGGGGTTCGTCGGGTACTACTGAATCCTCTGGCTCTAATAAATCATCAGTTGTAGTTTGTGGTGCTGGAACCTCTTCCAGCTCTATCTCTTCGCCACTAATCTCTTTTACAAGAAATTCCTTTTCTAAAAAGGTGGCATGCTGAGAAACAAACACCTTTTGTTGTTCACCATGGTAAAATAGATATTCATTTGAATGTTTAGGATATCCCACAAACTTACAAA
The DNA here is from genome assembly GCA_030015575.1 of Agapanthus africanus. NCBI lineage: Eukaryota > Viridiplantae > Streptophyta > Magnoliopsida > Asparagales > Amaryllidaceae > Agapanthus > Agapanthus africanus. Next base: position 237,429,631 of record JASDDO010000004.1, read on the forward strand.
GAACCGACCGTGCCTCGAGTTTGTCCGGATTTTGAGTTTTAACATAGGCTGGACCACCCCATATCTTAACTCGTTTAAGACATGGTCTATTCCCACTCCATATCTCATATGGTGTGGTAGGTACAGAATTAGATGGAACTTGATTCAATAGGTATGCGGTGGATTCAATAGGTATGCAGTGGCTTCAAGCACAAAACCCTAGAAGGAAATAGGTAACTCAGCAGTGCTCATCATAGAGCGTACCATATCTAATAGGGTGCGATTCCTCCGCTCCGATACACCGTTGTGCTGTCGTGTATAAGGAGGAGTAAGCTGAGAGAGAATCCCATTCTCTTTTAGATAGTCCAGAAACTCATTGCTCAAGTATTCTCCTCCTCGATCAGATTGAAGGATCTTAATACTTTTGCCCGTTTGGTTCTCTACTTCGTGCTTATATTCTCTTAATTTCTTAAAAGCTTCAGACTTGTGTTTCATCAGGAACACATGTCCGTATCTAGAGAGATCGTCAGTGAATGTAATAAAGTAGGAAGAACCTGTTAGTTCTGTATATGCCCTAGAGGCCATTGTTGTACATATGATGTATATTATAATGGATGCTTGGATATATATAGAGATGACTTTCTTGCTCTTCATGATAGTATGCTATTTGGTTTCACTTTATCTTAACATGTTGACTTGTATTGGCTTACTGTTTTTCTCTCACATGTTGATAAAGCCCTTAGGATCTGTACTCGACTACTGGGACTATGATAAGATCATACTAGTGGGGCCACGGTAGTCGATGAGTACATCCTATAACTGTTCCTAGTCGAGAGTATATCGAGACAGGGCATCGATACACTGTTCCCCTCCGAATGGCGGCCGAGACATGGGCTGTCTAGCCTGAGATTCAGGGCAGATGCTAATAGGTGCTATCCGTCCACCTCTCCGAAGATGCCAATTTGATTTACGGCACCGTGTATCGGAGGCTTAGACGGATGCGGCCGATGTAGCAGACTTCGTCAAATTCCCCCTCAGGGTGAGGGGTTTTTGATTGTGGGGACGCTCTTCCCTGCAGGCGCAAGCCCCTGCAGTTAATTACGCTACCGCATCGCGGTAACAAGTTTCTCCTTCTCCAGAATTTCACTTCGTGTCGTGTGTGTTTGTTTTTTTTGTGGTTGCCCGTAGATTGTATACGGAGACTGAGTAATACCTTCGCCCGTAGGACGTGGATTAGTCCAAATCCGTGTTTACTTAGATTTGGGTTTGGTGTTTTAGTTTAAGGATACATTAGTCGCGTTGCGGCTAAGATCAACTTAAACGTTCGTCAAGGATACATTAATCCTGTTTTGGACTAAGATCGACTTGACGTAGTGATCCATTGAATATATGGCCGTCGGGACTCATTACCTCTCTGACGTCGTTGAGGGATTACAACGACAGGCGTCAGAGGAGTTCAGAGATGTACCCTTGAACCAAAGTTGATTTGGAGTTTTATCGTTTATTTAAATATCTAAGGATACGTTAACCGTATTTGGGGCTAAGATCAACTTAGACGGGACCGTTTAGATCCAGCAAAAGAGCGTTTGGGCCCTATTGTGCCAGTTTAGGGACTTGGTGGTCTATCGCCAGTTTAGGGAGGTGGGGGTCCGATACTAGTTTAGGGACGTTTCGGTCCGATATTAGTTTAGGGACGTTTCGGTCCGATATTAGTTTAAGGACGTTTCGGTCCAATATTAGTTTAAGGTCGTTTCGGTCCACGAGTTTAAGGACCCCGCAGTCCATATTCATGTGTGGTTGTTGGGACCCGTCACCTCTCTGACGACGTTGAATGATTACAACGACGTGTGTCAGAGGAGTTCGGAGATGTACCCTCGAACCAGTATTAAATTGATTTAAGAGAGCAATCTTGCTCAGTCAATTTAATTTGAGGACTTACGGCCATGATTGGGCTAAGTCCAGTTGAAAAATATTCAACGCCTTTTATTTGTTTTTGGTCTGTTAGACCTGTGCTAGGGCTTAGCCCATTTTAAAATAATGCATTGCATTATTTATTCTTTGTTTGGGCTTTGTTCATGATTGATGCAGAGCATCAACTTAACTAGGCCTCTGCAAGGCATCTACTTTGTTTGGGCTCTGCCCCTTTTAAAATGCATAGCATTTAAATTATTTTGTTTGGGCTCTGCCCATTTATAAATGATGCAGAGCATCAATTTAATTTGGCCTACTTGGTCTTTTGACTTGGGCCTGGCCCTTTGAGAAATGCATTGCATTTATCAGGCGGTTTGCGCCAATTACAGAGCGCAAGTGCTTATGGTTAGGACACGTGTCATGCTCTGGTAAGCGCAAGCGCAACAGCGCAGTGCGCTGCGCTAGTGCGCTGTGCTCTTGCGCTGCTGACACGTGGCGCGCTCTGGTGAGCGCAAGTGCCATAGCGCAGTGTGCTGCACAAGTGCGCTGCACTGTTGCACTGCTGACACGTGGCGCGCTCTGGTGAGTTGCGCTAATTTCAGAGAGCAAAGCTCTATTTCAAGAGCGCGTAGCGCAAGTTTGGAAGTGCAGAGCACAGTTTAATTTCTTGATCTTCATTTAGATCAAAGAAAAATAAATTTTTCTCTTTTTGTTTCAAAAACCAGAGGTTCATAAAAAAGTGCAAAGCACTATTATTACTTATTTTTATATATATATATTTTTTATTTAAGATTATTGATCTTATTCTTAGATCAATAATCTGCCCATAAGAGAACTTTCTCTTTTCCCTCAAGGTTTTTACCTTCTGTCGTTCTTGAGGAGTTTTTCCAGAGCTTTCTTCTTTCTCTCTTTTTTTTAGAAGGATCTTGATGCCTTTGAATTGAGGTCTAGGGTCCTTTTTATAGTGCCCATAAATTAGTTAGATTTGTTAAAGAGATCTTTCTCTGAGTGATTTGGGGAATTTTCCCCACCGTTGGATCCTTGATCCAAGGGCTTCTGCTTTGCAGAAGAAAATCTTCTTGTTTTAACAAGAACAGAAAAGATTTCTTAAAATCTTAATTCAGTTTGGCGCAGATGCCCCAGCGCGTGACACGTGTCGTACAGCGCACAGCGCAACTGGGCTAGCGCACTAGCGCATCTGCGCTGACACGTGTCGCGCAGCGCAACTGCGCTAGCGCACTAGCGCATCTGCGCTGACACGTGTCGCGCAGCGCAACTGCGCGAGCGCATCTGCGCTGACACGTGTCGCGCAGCGCTCAGCGCAGCGCAACTGCGCTAGCGCATCTGCGCTGACACGCGTCGCTCAGCGCAGTGCATGCGCAACTGAAGCATTGCTTCCTTTAAACAGAGCTTTGCTCTGATTGGGCGCGCCTTCTTGGGCGCTACGCTGACGTATTAGCGCCTGACACGTGGCGCGTTGCGCCCGAGACTTGAAGCGTTGCTTCAAAATTTGAATTTTGAATTCAAACAGAGCTTTGCTCTGATTGGGCGAAACAAATGCCCCCCCACCGTTGCGCTCACGTGGCGCACACGTGAGTGCAGCGGTGGCAACCCCCTGACCGTTGGATCAAGGGGTGAGCTCAAGAGGCGCAAGCGTCTTATAAATAGGGCCTCTGGCCCTTAGAAAACTCTTCACCATTTTCTAGATTTCAATTTTCAGAGCTCTGCTCTTGCTTCAGAATTTCAGAGCTTTGCTCTTGCTTTCAGAACTCTAGAGCTTTGCTCTCATTTCCCAAAGTTAGAAAACTTTAGGTAATAATTAATTTAAAATTAAGTTAAATTAATTTAAATCAATTTTAACTAACAGAGCTTTGCTCTCATAGATCTTTTGATCTAAAGAAATTCCCTTTGGGGTTTCATCAACAGAGCTTTGCTCTCACGAATCCATAGATCTACAGAGATCTTGTTCATGGGTTCTAACCCATGAACAGAGCTTTGCTCTTGAATCAAATGTAGATCTTTTAGATCTGAAAAAATGAAGAATTTCTTATAAGCTTTCATGGATTTTTCAGGATTCCAGAAATTTTAATTTTAAATTTCTTTCCAAAAACTTTCTTTTTGATGGAATATTATAGAGCTAAGCTCTTTTTTAAGGAATTTTATTCTTTTGAGACCAGAATTTGACAAGTGTCATTCTGTGACAGAGCTTTGCTCTGAAAGATGAGATTTTCTCCTTGTCTCTAGGGATTCTTTATTAATGGGAATGTTTTCCTGGGGAACAACTGACAATCTCATCCAATGATGAGATTGTCCTATTGACTGACGTACTGTCATCCAGATTTTGTGGGTCCCCCTTTGGTCCCTTACTCACTGCACTGCTGTGTGATGGAATTAATTGATTTTAATTTTAATTTAATTAATGCATTTTCTTCTTTAAACGCCAAACGTTGGAATTACAACACTAACGGCTAAATTGTTCTTTTTGCAGCGATTATGTCTCTAGACACTTCATTCCCGTTCGTCCGCTCAGAGGAGGGATTTCCTGAGGCGTCTTTGGACCGTGAGGACCTGGCCATGATTAAGGAATACGACCCGGAGTACAAGAATCTTCACCTTTGGAGGTTGTGGTACAATTAGATCATCATGGGCCGACGGAGCTTCACATGCGCGGTGCCGTCAGAACCCATAACGGCGATTCATTACGCCAGCCCACCCCCGGTGCAGTATGCCGTGGAGATGACGGATTGGACATCGAAGGGTTTTCTTCATCCGGCCATAGATGCCATCCCGGTCCAGCGTCCTATGGTTTTGGATATCCTAGGACGTCGTATCTGTCAGGGCGAGGCGAGACCTTGGGGGCAATCATATAACATTGGTCTGATCCCCCGCCACCCGGTTGGCTATCTACCGTGGGCCCGGTATATCCTGTCGACGAAGAAGTCGCAGTTGATAAGATTAGGATTGTATACCGCAGTCTACGTCTCCCTCTTCCAGTATCCCACGCTTCCCACCTGGTGGTTCAAGGCCTTCCTGGAGCAGTGGAACATTCCTACCCATACTTTCCTTGCCATGGATCGGGAAGTGTCCATCTCTCTGGAAGAGTTTACGGAGGTGTCTGGTCTACCGGCTATGGGGGAACATTATGAAGAGTTGCTCCCGCCGGATGAGTACATCTTTGGTGCCAAGCCGGTGATAAGGGGGCTCACGCCGGAGAACGCTGTTCAACATCAATTTCCAAGTCTGATCAACGTGTTGAACATCTACGAGGCCCTTTTCATTGAGCGTGGGAGCCGTGGAGTTAATTTTGAGGATTTTATTGCTCGGTTCCTTCATCCAAATGTCCTCTCGGCGGAAGCTGCCAAGTTTGCCAACCTTGAGGACCCTTTTGGCTTAGGTTTGGATAACCTGCCAGCGAAACACATATACCAAAAGAACCTTTTTCTTCCTAACTCCCCAACCATGTCTTTTACAGAAGTCGCAGCCCCCGAGATGGATGAGGAGGCCTTCTTTTTAGGATTTCTTGGGCTTTGGCTGAGTTGGTTTGCACTTCCAATGCACTCTCACCGCATGCGGCCCTCTGTTTTTTACCCGGCCCACCGAATGACTATCGGGGTAAAGGTGGTCGTTGGGATCGCCGTCTTGGCGCACTTATATCACGGCCTTAGCCGAGCAGCGGATGCTAATGAGCCTGGGGTGTTGCACGTGGTTTTCCCGATGCACTACTTTATGTCGTGGCTCGAGCTACATACAGCGGGTGTCTTCGGCATGCATAAAATGCCCTCGTTCTACGAAAGAAGCAGTTTTCCTCGCATTCTACAGTTGATCGGCGCATCAATTGTAAATCCATCGCCGCGAGATGCCAGGAGTTTACTCCTTCGCTCCCACACCGTTGGAACCGGTGTGTCTTTCATTGACAAGGTGTTGACTATTGGAAAAACGTCCACCACTGTAGTGCGGCCATTGCAAGACACTTTCAAGGATGGAGCTTCAGTTTTAACGGCCCGGGAGACCCTTCACCTATATTCTATCAGACCGGGCTTTTCGGTGTTTAGGCAGGACGGGGGAGCGATCTTCATAAGATATAACCCGCATCGTTTCGCCCAACAGCTGAGCTATAATCAAGGGGTACCGCTGGAGGCCTTTTTATCGGAACCTGTTGCGACTGAAGAAGGGATGGAGAGAGCGCTGCATCACTTCATGCGTCTAAACACGGGCTCTCACTTCTTTATCAGTGAGCCGGATTGTGCCCCCCGACTTCTTAGGGTATACACCGAATGGTATAGTCATTCGACGGGAGCGGTCATAAAGGAGGAAAGGCGGTTGCTGATCGACCGTAAGGTTGCACCTCCAGGTAGCGATCGCAACGCTCCTCTGGTGCCTAGGACTCCAGTAATCGCTCCTCTAAAAGATGCCGGGGGCAGACCATCACGTGCGCAAAGTCCTCCACGTGGATTGCCGCTCCCTGATATCGCGGATGCACCTCCCGCACCCTGTGCTCCAGTGGAAACAGTGGTTGTACCCTCGTCGGAGTCTGGCGTGGGTGCGGACATCGGGACCCGTCGTCCCAAAGTGGCTGCCAAGCGGAAGTCGATCCCCCGTGAGCCTAGGGTCGGAGGGCAAAAGAAAAAGAAGTCGCTCTTCGCTGCGGATGTCGTATTCGGCCAGGAACCCCATGCTCCTTATGCTGAAGGTCTGCTTGAATATGGGACTAACGCAGGGTTGGTGATGCCGCCGCCGGACGATACAGACTTGGAGGCTGCTCTCAGAGCTTCGGCATGGTTGGCGAAGCGTGACGCGTGGCTGGTTAAGCTTGCGCAATCAGGTAACTACTAGTCGCTTTTTCTTTATTGCAACATATCCTCTTCATTATTTTTGACTAACGCTTTTCTTTCTTTTCTTTCAACAGGCATCACTGATGAAGAAGCCATTGCTGCCTCTCTGAAGACTTTCCAGGAGGAGGAACGTCTCAGAGCATCTATGGGCCTTAGTAAGTTTCGACTCATTAAGTTTTTCATTTTCCTTATGTTATGGTCGATCTAACCTTTCCCTTTTAATCACAGGAACCTCAATGCCGTTCCCTCCAAGTGGCGCAGATGTTTTACCAGCTGCCGATGTTCCTGCTTCTTCTAGGCCACCGCAGGAGGTTCATCTTGAAGAGCCGATGAGAGATGCCTTAAAGGCTCTGGAGGCATCCCTGAATGAGGATGATGATGCCTTGAAGGAGGTGTCACAGAGGTCCCTCATGACCGCTCGGGAGGAGAGAAAGCGGTTGAGGCGTGAGGCGAAGGCGCGCAGGGCTGCCTTGGCTATGGGAGCGGGCCCCAGCACCGCCCCTCGAGCTGATACTCCCTCCGAAGAGGCCCCTATCGCCCTATCCACTACCCGCAGAGAGGTGGCGCGAGCAGTTCGGAGCGCAAACGGTAAATCCGCTTCAGGTAATATTTCTCTCAGAGTTTTTGTTATAAGGGTTTTAATATCATTGGTCCTTATATCTCTTATCTTTGCAGGGCCGAGTCCGATCGAGGGAGAGGCGGAAGCCGTCGATCCTAGGAGAACGGAGGAGGCGATGCCTGCCGAACTCGAGCCGACAGTGGGCAATATCGTTGAGGCCATGGAGCCTGAAGTGGAGGTCAAGGGGCCTACCGCCGAGAAGGTCATTGATGCCGAACTTGAAGCGGTGGCAGATGATATGATCATTATAACTGAGTCCAAGGTGGTGGCGGCTGAGGCGCTCGAGGTCGACGGTCCCCTGGCGACGGTGGACGATACAACCGCAGCTACTGAACCTGAGAGAGTGGTGGGTGAGGTGACCATGATTCCCGAGGATGAGCCAACCGCTCCTTCTTTGGAATCTGGCAACACTCCAATCATAGCCCTTTCCGGCTGTGACCTTCCGCCGTCTCCAGGTTTTGCGAGCACGACAACGGTCCCCATCGAGTCGGGTGACGAGGCCACGGGCGGTGGTATCATGTCGGTAGAGGAGGGAGTTGCCTCCGTTTCAGCCGGGAGCTCCTCAGGTAAACCCCAAGTGATTGCTTTTCTTAACTTTACAATCTTTTCTGACAAGTTCACTTTTTCGTAATGCAGGTGAAGCTAGAGCTGATGCCCCACTGCTTGAAGGAGCGCATTCAACGACTGCCTTGGCGGTGGTCACCTCTCAACCCTCTCTTATTCCTTCGAAGATGTTGGAAGGTATGGGTTTGCAACTTATTAATCCTATCTTTCAGATATATAGTTTATGTACTGAAGTCACACTGTTGTATCTTTCAGGAGTGCTTTTTGATCATCTCTACCAAGTGTTGCTCCCACACTTCTTCTTCCCATCTGAATTCGCCTCTCCCTATGGTGGCGCTGGTGAGTACCGTTCCCGATCAGTAGCTTTGTCTTTTCAGTGGTAGAATTATTTCCAACTCTCTCTTGTTCTGACTGCAGCGCTGCAAATCGAAGGGGGAGCAGAAAGATCGGCTGCGCCACCTGCCCTTCCGACCTTGCCACCTGTCTCCACCGGTATAGTAAACCATCTTATCAATGACATACTTCATGTCTATTGAATCATCATCTAATCGCATTTCTTCTTCTTCCAGCTGTCGTTCCAGTCTCGGTACCTTTCGAGTCTCGCATTACAATACCGGGCGGCCCTTCCCAGTGATGCCCGTCCTCAAAAGGTGCCGCGAATAGTTTGCGCATGTTGAGCGACTACATCGAGGAGCTCGACATCGAGGCTCCTGTATATGCTGAGGATTTCGCCACGACGGTTAACCCGATGTTGGTGATATTTGCTACCTTCCATGACGAGGGTACTGTCGCCTCTTGGGTTAACTATTGTCGGGAGATCGAGGCTCGCCTTCATCAGCTAGAGTCAATGCGCCTGTCCCCCGAGACTTTGGCCTCGAGCACTCAACGGGGAGCATGGCTCGAGCAAAGCGCCTCTCATTTCCGTCATCTGGAACAAGAAGTGGCTTTGAGGCTGAAGGCGTGCCAAGAATCTTCAGGCAACACTACTCGCCTGTGTGCTGAAGTTGAGACGAACGCCGCTGAGGTAAAGGCCGTCTTCGAGGGTCTTCTGGAGCGCATCTCAAATGGGCTGAGACTGAAGAGGGCACTCGATGTTGCCGAGCGTGACATTGTAGGCCGTGAGGCTGCTCACCAGGCCGTCAGGGATCAGCTTGCATCTGTCGCACAGCAACGGGCCCAAGTGGAGGCGGAGTTGGCAGTGGTGGCCAATCAGGAAAAGGCATGGAAGGAAGTGTGCGAGCAATTGCTAGATCTGTGCAAGACGCTTCCTTCTCAGTAATTTTCCTTGTATCGTTGGTACTTGTAACATATATGTATATTTTGTATTCTTTAGTACGATGTATTCTGTACTCAATCGATATTTATGAATAAAAGATGAAAATTTTTGTAATGTCCTGTGCTTTTTCCCCGCCTTTTCTTTCTTTTCAGCGTGATATCTTTGATGAACTTAATTGGCAGATAGCTTAACTTCTCCGAGAGATAGTGATGACTTAGGCCGTAGGTTCAAGTCTACCGCCTAAGTCTTTTCAACTCTATGAGCCGTGAGGGTCCCATAGAGGCTTTTCTCCTTACGGGTCGAGAGGATCCCATAGGTGGATTTTCTCCCTAGGAATCGTGAGGATTCCTAAGTGTGGTTTTCTCTTATAGGTCGTAAGGATCCTATAAGAGAATTTTTCCCTCTTACGAGTCGAGAGGATTCGTAAGCGGTTGTTTCCCTCCTCGTCGAAACTCGACTTTGGAGAGTGCGACCCGTGGATAGTATGCAAGAGACCATTTTGGATTGACTTGCCGGGCCCCATTGTTCAGGAAGCAAGTTTTTTAATCCTTGCTGCCCGAGACTTCATCTTGCAGATTTAGACGCAAATTCGATTTATTATAGAAATCCTTTTTCTGAATGATTTGGGGGAATTTCCCCTCACCGTCGGATCTTTGATCCAAGGGCTTCTGTTTTACAGAAGAAAATCTTTTTTATTTTAAAAAGAGTAGAAACGATTTCTCCAGAACTTTTAATTTTGTTTAGCGCAAATGCTTCAGGGTATGACACGTGTCGCACAACGCACAGTGAAGCGCAACTGTGTTAGCGCCTCTGCGCTGACGCGTGTCGTGTAGCGCACGGCGCAGTGCAGCTGAAGCGTTGCTTCCTTTAATTTTGTTTGAAAAGGAGCTTCGCTCTGATTGGGTGCGCTGCTTTGGGCGTTGCGCTGATGCGTCTGCGTCCGACACGTGGCCCGTTGCGCAGCGCAAACAATCTGAAGCGTTGCTTCATTAAATTAATTTTCAAGACAGAGCTTTTCTCGACTGGGGGAAGACGAAGCGTTTCTTCGTCTCCCGCCTCGGGATTTGAACAGAAGTTTGCTCCGATTAGGGTGAACCGCCGTGACGACTTTTGGAAGTCGAAGAGGCATTTGATGCCTATAAATAGGACCTTTGATCCCCCACAGATACTTATCATCTTTCAGATTTTTATTTTCAAAAACTTCAGAGCTTCGTTCTTGTCTTCAAGAACTCTGGTGCCTTGTTCCCTTCTTTTTTCTTTAAAGTTTTTAGAAAAAAACTTCTTTAGGTAGAATCGATTAACCAGCAGATCTTTCGTCTAGGGGATTTCATCCTTGAACATAGTCTTGCTCTCTAGGAATTTAGTCCTTTATGTATGTTATTGCTTTTCTATTGCTGATCTTCTTGTAATATTTCCTCCAGGTATAATGGCGGCGGTGCATCTATACAGTTTGCACGAGTTCATTACTTACGACGATATCCGTGCTCAGGGTCGTCAACAAAACCAGGAGTTTACGGACGCTGAATGTGCAGAAGTCATGGGTCGTCTGAACGCGAGCGGTGGTTGGCTGTTGCCTCGTCGTTCGGCCCTTTTGAAAGTCGTTTTGGGAGCCATATGGAGAGCACTTTCGGATCTTCATGAGGCCTTACCGCTCAATGCACTGGATGATGCCGAAGACAAGGTGCATTCAGTGTACCTGACAGGGTTGATCTCAAAGAAACGGCGGAACAGCCTCATTGACATCCTACACCAAGTCTTCCAGCAGACGACAATAGTTGCCGCTTATCGATGGCCAGGGGGGCTTGCCGATGATATTGACACAGAGGAGCGCGAAAGACTGCGCATAAGAATAATTAGAAAGGCCAGAAGAACTCTGGATGGCCTTACTTTCGATTTCCTCAACCCGTGCCCCGGGTCCGAGGTTATACCGTTGTAATAATTTGAATAATGTTTCTTATTTATTGTTCTTATGATTGTAAGAAGGAATTTTCTAGCAGTATGAATGGAAACTCTCCCCCCTTTTTATTTCAGCTTGTCTTATTCCTTGTCCTGAGTCTTCTGCCTGTGCATGAATGCGACACGAACGCCCGATCAAATGTAGATCAGATATTCTTTCGGTCATCTTCTTTTTATTGTCAGCAGGCTGTCTTAATAACCATGATTGATGGATATCTAAAACGAGTATTCTGACTTCTTTAAGAAATAGCGATGGCTTAGGCTGCAGGTTCAGGTCTACTGCCTAAGACTTTTCAACTCTATGAGCCGTGAGGGTCCCATAGAGGCTTTTCTCCCTACGGGTCGAGAGGATCCCATAGGTGGATTTTCTCCCTAGGAATCATGAGGATTCCTAAGTGTGGTTTCTCTTATAAGTCGTAAGGATCCTATAAGAGAATTTTTCCCTCTTACGAGTCGAGAGGATTCGTAAGCGGTTGTTTCCCTCCTTGTCGAAATTCGACTTTGGAGAGTGAGACCCGTGGATAGTATGCAAGAGACCATTTTGGATTGACTTGCAGGGCCCCATTGCTCGGGAAGCAAGTTTTTTTTTAATCCTTGCTGCCCGGGACTTTATCTCGCAAGGTGGAATGAACTGGGAATTCTCTCACGGAGACTGTGGTGGCTCTGTGAGTTGACGCGGGTTGGGAGGCTCTCGTCACGGAGTATTTGTATCCGTGAGTCGAGGAGTTTTGCTAGGGATTATTTGTTTCCCAAGCGCCAAGGATTATTTGTTTCCTTGGGGTTTGAAACGAGTCGAGGGTTCCTACGGAGGCACTGGTGGCTCTGCGGGTCGACGCGGATCAGAAGGCTCTCGTCAAGGAGTGTTTGTATCCGTGAGTCGAGGAATTTTGCTAGGGATTATTTGTTTCCCAAGCGCCAAGGATTATTTGTTTCCTTGGGGTTTGAAACGGGTCGAGGATTCCCACGGGGGCACTGGTGGCTCTACGGGTCGACGCGGATCAGAAGGCTCTCGTCAAGGAGTGTTTGTATCCGTGAGTCGAGGAATTTTGCTAGGGATTATTTGTTTCCCAAGTGCCAAGGATTATTTGTTTCCTTGGGTTCTGAAACAAGTCGAGGGTTCCTACGGAGGCACTGGTGGCTCTGCGGGTCGACGCGGATCAGAAGGCTCTCGTCAAGGATTGTTTGTATCCGTGAGTCGAGGAATTTTGCTAGGGATTATTTGTTTCCCAAGCGCCAAGGATTATTTGTTTCCTTGGGGTTTGAAACGAGTCGAGGATTCCTACGGAGGCACTGGTGGCTCTGCAGGTCAACGCGGATCAGATGGCTCTCGTCAAGGAGTGTTTGTATCCGTGAGTCGAGGAATTTTGCTGAAGTCACTGGCTTCTTCGGTTGAAATGAACCGTTGAGGTTTGGGGTTCGTCGCCTGACGGAATCCGCTGGGAAAGCATGGTTCATTCTTTGTTTACGCCCTTGGATTGTATACAGGGATCGATGTGATCTTAACTGTAGGGCCAAAGTTTTATCATTTCTTCTTTTTATTTTATTTTATTTCCGCGATGCTCTATCATTTCTGCTTTTATATCGCGAAGGTCGCGATTGCCCAATCATTTCGGCTATTTTTCGCGGTGCCCAATCATTTCGGCTATTTGTTTTATTTTTACCCGTTTCTTTTTATTACGGGTTGCCCAATCATTTCGGCTATTTTGCATGCATACATTTTACTTGCTGCTTTTTATTGCAAGTTGCCCCATCATTTCGGCTATTTTGCATGCATGTGCGGCCTACTGGCTTTTCGCCGTAAACCTGAAATTAGACACCGATTTCGGCATCAGCACCGCTACAACTGGGATATTGCCAGGAGCGAATCATCATTTGCCTCTGTCGTTGTCGAACAAAGGAGGCTTAGCGACCAGGGTTAGGGTTCCGTCGACTAAGGCTTTTGACTTCATGATCCGTAACGGTCTCACAAAGGTATTTCTCCCTACTAGTCGTGAGGATCTTGTAGGTGTATTTTCTCCTTAGGAATCGTGAGGGTTCCTAAGTGTTTTGTTCCTCTGTAAGTCGTAAGGATCCTACATGAGGGTTTTCTCCTCATAAATCGAGAGGATTTATAAGGGTTGTTTACCATGCGAACGTATTCCCAGTCACGGATGAGACTTGGTTAGGGAAATGCTTATTCGCGCCCGTGGATTGTATACAAGGGTCAGTATTGAACCACTTGTAGGGCAATATTGGAAGTTTGTGGGGGTTTGCTTAAGCACAGGTTTAAGTCTCTGTAACTTAAGACTTTCGAGTCTTATGGGTCGTGAGGGTCCCATAAGAGAGTTCTCCTTATGAGTCGTGAGGATCTCGCAAGTGTATTTTCTCCTTAGGAATCGTGGGGATCCCTAAGTGTGTTGCTCCTTTTTGAGTCATAAGGATCTCACGCAGGTGGTTTCTCCTTACAAGGTCGAGAGGACCCTATAAGTGTTCTTTAACGAGGTTGCGCCCTTTCAGGTTTTCACGAACACTCGCCGGTAGCCCTGCTGTTTTTACTCACGGAGCCCTTTCGGGTTTTCATCCGTGCCCTTTTTGCTTATGGACATACCGTTTTTATTTTATTTTATTTTTTTTTCTTTTTCTCTCCCTTTTTTTTTACGAGGTCGCGCCCTTTCGGGTTTTCACGAACACTCGGCGGTAGCCCTGCTGTTTTTACTCACGGAGCCCTTTCGGGTTTTCATCCGTGCCCTTTTTGCTTATGGACATACCGTTTTTATTTTATTTTATTTTTATATGTTTTTTTTATATTCCGTCAGCCTAAAAGATGTTGCGGTAGTAGTTTAAAGACGTTTCGGTCTGCTATTAGTTTTAGGACATTTCGGTCCGTTGTTGAGAAGGTTGGCTATTTTTATAAAGCTTGAGCTTAGGAAGATAGCGAGCGGACATAGTCGTCGTCATCTATCATTGACCTAGGCTGTGGCTTATTAAGCGTAGTATCTCTTTAGGAAGCGACCGTTTATCGGTCTGAAAGGCCTTTCACCGTGCATGTCCATGAGTAGATAGGCTCCACCTTGGTAGACTTTATCTATGATGTACGGGCCTTCATAGTTTGGCTCAAATTTTTCCCGCTTGCCGCGATTGGGGATCATAGGCCTTTTGACCACTAGCACGAGTTCGCCTTGACGGAATGTCCTCGGTCGGGTCAATCTTTCGTATGAGCGCGTCATCTTTGCTTTATAAGCTTCTAGATTTTGCTGTGCTATGAGCCGGATTTCATCAAGGGCGTCAAGCTCCTCAAGCCGAAGGTGAGCATTTTCTTCGTCTGTCAGCTCGTAGTGGACTGCCACTCGTAGAGAGGGTAATTCTATCTCGAGAGGGAGTACTGCTTCCGTCCCAAATACCAACGCGTATGGAGTTGTGTTTGTGGCCGTCTTAAATGTAGTTCGATACGCCCAAAGAGCCTCTTGCAGTCTTTCGTGCCAATCCTTCTTGTTTCGAGATACCGTTTTCTTCATGATCTTTGTTAAGGTTTTATTGAAGGCCTCAGCTAGACCGTTAGCTCGCGGATTATAAACTGAGGAATATCTCCAGTCTATATTATGCTGTTGCGCAAAGCGACTGATCTTGTGTCTTCTGTAGGGTGGCCCGTTATCGGAGATGATCCGTCGCGGAGTTCCAAACCGATATATGACGTGCATTTTGAAGAAGTGGAGGATATTTTCTGTCTTCACTTCTCTTAACGGTATCGCTTCTGCCCACTTAGAGAAGTAGTCAGTCGTCGCTAGGATGAAACGATGTCCCTTAGACGATGCTGGTTCGATAGGGCCAACTATATCAGTCCCCCACATTTCGAATGGCCAGCTAGCCACTGTTGGGTGTAGCGGATTTGGATGATGATGGATGAAGTCCCCATGAATTTGGCATGAGTGGCATTGCTTCGCATATTCGATGCAGTCCTGAATCATCGTGGGCCAGTAGTAGCCCATCCGTTTTATCTTCAACTTCATCTTAGGGCCTGCTTGATGAGAACCGCAGAGTCCGTCGTGAACTTCCTGGACGACTCTTTTTGCTTCGTCAGGTCCTAAGCATCTCAGCCACAAAGAATCAAATGACCTCTTGTACAGGGTATCGTTGACAAAGGCGAAAGACAGGGCTCGTTTCGCGAGCTGATGTCTTGTGGACGCTTCTTCAGGCATTTGGTGGGTCTTAAAGTAGTCTATGAAGACTTCCCTCCAGTCCTCGGCCTTCTCATGGTCTTTTATTTGTAGGGTCGTCTGCTCAGTCGCTCCCTTTTCTTTATGTAATTCCGGAGGTATTTCTGCCGGGGCGAGCACTTGACGGCTTTGTACCACGATTCTAACGTCATCGAGGTTCTCGTCAGCCAATTCTTTAGCAAGTTTGGCCAGTGCGTCCGCTTTGCTGTTTTCCGCGCGCGGTATGCTTTCCAAAGTATAGGAGGGAATTTGGGTTAGCAGTTGTTGCACCTTTTCACCGTATTTTATCAATTCCGGTTTGCATGTTTGGTAATCGCCGTTCACTTGACTGATGACTAGCTGGGAGTCCCCATATATGAGGAGGCTTTAAATTCCCATGTCAATGGCAATCTCCAGGCCTGCTATCAAAGCTTCATATTCAGCTTCATTATTCGTTCTTGGCTCTGTCAAGGAGAAGGCGAAGCGCATTATTCCTCCTTGTGGGGTCACGAAGATAAGGCCTACTCCCGATTTGATTATTGACGTATTTTGTTTGTGCCTTTTCATGGAAGATGCTCCATCGAAATAAAGCTCCCAACGGGTATCACCACCGTCGATTGCGTCAAACGCATGCTTGTCTGGCAAATCGCAATTCAGGGGAGAATCGGCAGGTATTGGGTGCTCAGCAAGGAAGTCGGCTATGGCCTGACCCTTCACTGCCTTGAGGGGTCGATACGTTATCGAGAACTCCATTAAGAGCAGAGCCCATTTAGCGAGTCGTCCTGTCAATATGGCCTTTGACATTAGATATTTAAGAGGGTCCACCTTTGAAATGAGATGGACTTCATGCGCTAATGCGTAATGTCTAAGCTTCGTTATTGCGAAGATCAACGCCAAGCAGTGTTTTTCAATGGGGGAGTAATTGCTTTCTGCCCCAGCAGAACCCGACTTAAGTAGTAGAGTGCACTTTCTTTCCCTTGGTCATTCTCTTGTGCCCATAATGCGCCTAAAGAACCTTCAAGGGCGGCCGTGTAAAGAATGAGAGGCTTTCCCTTAACTGGAGCAGCCAACACTGGAGGGTTTTGCAGATACTGCTTGATCTCATCCAGTGCGCCTTGGCATTTGTGATCCCAAACGAATGGGGTTCCCTTCTTCATCAGGTGACTGTAAGGACGGCACTTTCCTGAAAGATTAGCGATAAACCACCGAATGTATGCAAGCTTTCCTTGGAGAGATCGCAACTGTTTAAGAGTTCTTGGCGGAGGCATTTCCATGATCGCTTTAATCTTAGACGGATCTATTTCAATACCTCGGTGTCGAACGATGAATCCTAGGAATTTGCCCGAGGAAACCCCGAACGCACAGTTTAGAGGATTCATTTTCAAATTGTATTGCCGAAGGCGTTGAAATACGGTCTTCAAATGCTCGAGATGCTCTTCGTATGACTTGCTTTTAACCACGAGATCGTCGATATAGCATTCGACGATTTCGTGTATAAGGTCGTCGAAGATCCTTGTCATGGCCCTTTAATAAGTAGCACCGGCATTCTTTAAACCGAAGGGCATTACTTTATAACAGAATATACCTAGAGGGGTCCTGAAGGCGGTGTGTTTCTGGTCTTCGGGATGCATCTTTATCTGGTTATACCCCGATGAGCCGTCCATGAAGGAGAAAACCTCATGAGTGGACGTATTGTCTATCATCAGTTCAGTGACTGGCACTGGGAAATCATCCTTCGGGCAAGCTTTATTAAGATCCCGGAAGTCTACGCATATGCGCACTGTCCCATTTTTCTTCATCACTGGGACGATATTGGCGATCCATTCAGGGTACTGAACTTCCTGGATGAAGCCAGAGTCGATTAACTTTTTGACTTCGGTATTTATGCTCATCTCAAGCTCGAGTCGCATTCTTCTCGGCGCCTGTTTGACTGGTTTGACGTTTGGGGATATTGCTAGTCTATGTACAGCGACTTCTGGATCTAGTCCTGGCATCTCGGAATAATTCCATGCGAAGCAATCTTTATGCTGCACAAGGACGTCCTTTAACGCAGCCACCCTTTCTTCAGACAGCAGCTCGCTGACGAATGTCGGTCGCGGGTCATTTACCGTCCCCAACTCGATTTTCTTGAGGTTATCTGCAGTAGTATGTATTCCATCCTCTGGTTCTTTCGGAGCTGGGGGAAATTCTGAGATTACCTCATCATTACTGTTTTCGAGGCACCAAGGGAGTCTGTCCATGTTCTCGGGTTCTTCTTTTAATATTGTGATCATATGACAGGTGCGAATTCTCTTCCAGTCCCAATGTGGAACTGGTTTTTCTTTCGTGGCCTTAGGCTCGTGCTTTTGTGGTGGCGTTACCCTCCAGTTGTCAGACAGAGCGAACTTGCTGAGCTGGTACTGATCTTCGACCCAATTCTTAAAGGTGAAGCAATCTTCAAGAGGATGCCCTATCACTCGGTGATAAGAGCAATAGTTTGGGTCAGAGACTTCACCTGCTTGTTCTGGGTGCTTGGACTCCGGCAATGTAAGCATTTTATGTTTTAGAGCAAGCTCAAGTATCTTTTTCGTCTTGTCTCGAGGAAACGAGTATACTCGACCTATTTTCTTCATGAGTGATT
This sequence comes from Agapanthus africanus, assembly GCA_030015575.1. Lineage (NCBI taxonomy): Eukaryota > Viridiplantae > Streptophyta > Magnoliopsida > Asparagales > Amaryllidaceae > Agapanthus > Agapanthus africanus. The sequence goes on from JASDDO010000004.1 coordinate 237,447,560, forward strand.
GGTCAATAACGCTCGATTCTCGTTTGCGTGGCTTCTTAGCCCTGCTTTGTTGCTGTTGAGCGCCTCTTTGGCCTTTCGACTCGTTTCTGCCTCCGCGTCGAGCCCTTTTTGTATCAGGTTGACATGGGGCAGCATCTTCGTCTTTTACTGCCTGTTGAAGGAGGCGTTGTGTTTTGGCTTTCTGATAGATCGCCATTTCACGATTGTGATCATCTCGGGCTTTTTGACCCGCTTCTCTTATAAGTTTGCCCATCTGGTCTTCAAATGATGGACTGGGCGGTTTTGCATCAGGAACTCTTTCTGTTTCAGAATTAGCGTTTTTCTCTTGAGCATCTGCTTCTTCATCAGAATTGTGCACGACGTAACAGTCGCGGAGCAGCTCTCGTTTTCTGGAGCGAATGTATCCGAGCCCGATCGTCTCCAGCCTCCCATTAGGTAGCTTGTGCTGAGTTCCGGGGACGTTCCAAACCCTGTCATAGAATTTGTCCTTTCTAACGGTTTGTTCGAAAGGTATTCCCTGGCGTTTCAGCAGTCTCCTGAAGCCTTCCGTATAATATCGGGGTAGACGGATGGGCTGAAGTCTGTCCAGCGTTGGATCCGCACCGTGCCAAAGTTCTTTTTCCACCTTGTTTTCTTCGGAACGGTAGAATAGGATTGCCCTATCGCCTTTTCGTCCGGGAGGGATATAAAATGTCCGCAATTCTTCCACACTATCGTTGGCGAGCGCATCTAGTTCTTTATAATGTTCGAGCGGCACCATGGCTATCTGTAGACTTCGCTCTTCATCAGCAGAAGCTCGTATTGAAAGCCGAGCAGGGAATACAGCATGGACTTCGTCCTCTGAATCACTACCAAAGATCAGTGAAGGGGTGGATGGTCCCGGCTCGGTGTATTGGGGCGGACCCGAATAAATTATATCCTCTTCTTCCTCGGTATCACTGCCGAAGACAGGGATGGTTGCGTTAGTTTTGTTCTCCGGCTTGTGACACCTTTCCGTGTCTTCGAAACTCGGCAAGAAGTATTTGGCATCTTCATACTTGCGAACTTCATTCACGAAAAACGGATTCAATTCTCCGGCCACAGTGTACTCGAGGCCATCCCTACAATACTTCATGCACTGATGCTGTGTAGAAGGGATGATATTGTACTCGTATAGCCATGGTCGGCCGAGCAGAGCATTGTAGCACGCCTTGGCGTCTATAACATGGAATTTGATGTCTGTGACGAGCAACCCGAAGCGTAGCGTCAATATCACAGATCCAAGAGTTTTTGATGATTGAGAGTCGAATCCGGAGATGGTGATTTTGTCTCGGGCGAGGTGTTGGACACTCATGCAAATTTCCTTTAACACTCGCACATTGAGCAAATTAACAGACGATCCGTTATCGACCAAGATTTTACCTATCTTTATGTCATGGCAGTATCCTGAGACATAAAGGGGACGATTGTGGTCGCATGTCCCGAGGAGAAGGTCTTCATCGCCAAAAGCAACGTCGGCTGTGTGCACTTCTTCTAATTCGTCCTTCATCTTTTCTTCGGCTAGGAAGGCTTGGAACTGGTCCGGATCTTGTAGCGCCTTAATCAAAGAATCTCTCGCCTCCTTTGATAGTAATAAGGCATCAAGGACGCTGAGTTGAGAGGGTAGTTTCCTCACATGCGCCAGAACGTTGTAATCCACCTTATTTCTCTTCGGCGGGTTTTCGGCGTTTAACTCTTCCGCGACTCGGTCATCCAAGGCGATATCTTCGGAGATTTTCTCTTTCCCATTGTCTTTCTTGTTTAAAGGTCCGAGATTCTTCTTAGGTAGCGTCCGATTCCGCAGCCGGATATTTTCGCAGACCATTGGCTCTTCTTCTTTTCCCGAAGTTGACTCTTTAAAGAGAGGGGCAAGTTCTAGCTCCTCATCAGAGTCGCTCCCAAATGTAGGCACTTGTGACCCACCAGTGTTAACCATGTGACAATTGCCGGCAATTCTTTCAAGCTCTTCGGTCGTATTTCTTTGCTCCCGACGAATTTTACGCTTTTCCCGTTTAAAGCGTTGTCGATTAGCGACGTATCCTTGCCACCATCTATCGAAAGCCTTGTACTCTTGAGTGGGATGCGAGACCTTCTGATGATATAAGCAATAGGAGGGGTGCATTTCTACCATACCTGTAATTTTTCCTTCAGAGGATGGTAGCTTCATGCCCATTGATATGGCCTTAGCAAACCTCTTCTTTATCTTGAATTGGCTTTTGTCGATAGTGGAGGCATTTTGCTCCAGCGGGATCATCTCAGCTCTTTCCTCAAGTCGCTGGCGCTTGGTCCTTTCGAATATAGCCGTCTCGCGTTCTCGATCAGCTTTACTTTTCAATCGAGCTTCACTAAGAAACGCGTCAATCATTTCGATTGATAACTCTGGAACTCTTGGCTCGGTATCTGCCCCCAGCGTTTTAGTGTCGGAAGTCCCTTCATCGTTCGTGATCGAATGGGAGATCATATGACAGCTCGCCACATATTCGTCGGATTCATCCGATGAACTTTCTCTCTCATCTTCTTTTTGGAAGACGTGATCAAGGAAATCTTGGAGAGTAATGGGAGTCCGCGCCTTTTGGTTGTATTCATCCAGCGTGTCGATTTGCTTTTGTAAGTCCGTGCGCTTGTCGCCAGGCTTCACGGGCTTCTTAGATTTCTTCTTCTTCTTTTTCGAAGATTTTGACGGCTGGCTATGAACGCTTGAACTACCACCATCGGTCTTCGGAGTCGGACGTGGCTTCAACATCCCCTCAATAACCTGCGGTTCCAAGGGGTTCTTCCACTTGACCGCTGGACAGGTCTGAAGATCGTTTAGCATCCTCTTTGTCTTGGCTGATAATACAACCTCCCAAGGAGCTTCCTCAATGACGGAGCATGTTGCCCCCGGCGTATTCGTCCACTTAGAGGTGTGGGGCTGCGGGGGATTCACCTTCCATTTGTCAGATAGCGCAAATTTGCCCTGACGGTACTGGTTCTCAAGCCATTTCTTGAAAACGTAGCAATCCTCGATGGGATGGCCTAGCACTCGATGGTAAGGGCAGTAATTGGGCTCGTTGATGTCGTTCGGTTGCAACGGATGTTTTGGATCTGGCAGATTTATGAGTTTGTTGCGCAACGCCAGCTCTAATAGCCTCCTCGTTTTATCGCGGGGGAAGGAGTAAGGACGTTCCATCCTGTCCTTAAGGGGTACGTATAGGCGCGTATTGTTTGGACGAGCAACCGGCTTCGAGTCGCTCGGTTGTTGTTGAGCATTAGTCACAATGATCGCTTTTTCCTTTCCTTTGTCGTTTCGGGAGTCCGGCTTTGGGAGAGGGGGTTTATGGCCCATCTGGTCCATCTGGGCTAGTTTGTCGATCAAAGCCTGGAAGGTAGTCGGCTTGAAGAACATCATGAACTGTGAGATGGTTGCTTGTGGATCAAGGGTTCCAACAAACATTCCCACCGCCGGAGCTTCTTCTATGCGCTGTTCATACTTCGACCATAGATTACGCCACCGTATAGCGTACTGAACCCATGTCTCGCCGGGTTTTACCCTGGCATTAATCAGTGCCGTCATCGGGGTACGCTCACTGGCACTTGCAAAACGTTGGGTAAAGAGCAGCTCCATCTCCGCAAAGGTTTTAATAGAGTCATTGGGGAGCTCAGAATACCATTCGAACGCCGTATCTGATAAGCTTCCAACAAACTGGCGAAGCAACAACTTGTCGTCGCCGCCGGTGTTGCCACAGAGCGCTCTGAACTGGGCAACATGCTGATGAGGATTGCCCGTCCCCTTGTAGACATGGAATTTAGGGATTGTATAGCCTGTCGGGTAATTAATTTGATCATACCAACCCGGATATGGCCGCCCTGTCTTTACGACCTGACCGGCTGCTTCAGTCTCCTGATGCACCCGTATTTGCTGGGCGATGTATTCATCTAAATCAGCTTTTGATATGGTATCCTCTTTAGCTGAGGATAAAGCCGGTGGCGGATTTGATGCCTCTCCCCTATCGTCTTCAAGAATGATCGGGAGATCTCCAGCAGGTGGATCTTGTTGAATCATCATACCCACCATATCCTGGAACAGGAGGGCCATTTTCTTTATATTGGCTGCCTGCTCCGCAGCTTCTTTATCTTTTTTTTCTAATACGCGCCAAAGGAATTCGGCGTCCGTTTCTTGTTCTTGACGCTCTTCTGAAGAGGTTCCAGGGCTTTCGTTTGGCCCTGTAAGTGCAGCCATAGCGCTCATCATCTCCTGGAGCTTCTGTTGCTGCTCCTGAGCCTTGGTCACTGACCGTGTAAGTGGTCTATGACCCGTGGACATACGGCTGTCTCCTTTTCCCGATGTCATGTAAACTGTATGAACTGTTATGCCCCCTGACTTGGGGCGTTTAGTTTCAACATTTTTAACTTTTGTTGCTGACATGGGAGCCTTCTCCGTCCTCCTTCTTTTATGGGCCGTTAGGGTTGGAGGAGCCGTTGAAGTGGGCACCCTAGCAACTGTTGTCCCCTGCTGTTTAATGGGGCGGTCCTTGTCCTTTTCCACTTTCGCCTTTTTCTGGCGACGAAATTGGTCTGGGTCAATCACAGAGTCTTGAACCCTCCGACAAACTTTATAAATCCTTGAAGACAGCCGTTGAGGGGGCTGTTCTTGTAAGTCCATGTTGCGACCCCCGGTGCTTACGGGGAGACGGAAACGGTATAAAAAACAAATTTTTATCGCAAGAGGCAACATGGACTAAACAAGGTCGGGATCGTGTCTAAACTAAACTAGCAAACTTGCTAAAGAGATTTAGCTACTCGGATTAAGATGGTTATACCTAGCTTGTCTTGAACTCCTTCTCTTCAAGCTCCGGTGGTGGTCCGATGGCTCCTTCTCGTCGTCTCCGTACGCCGAAGATAGATCCACTTGAAAGCTCCAACCTTTAGCTCCTTCTTCGTTCTTTGAAGAAAACTAGTTCACTTGGTTTGCTAAACCTAGTGAATTAGAGTGAGTACAGAAGAAATAGAATGGGATTTTAACTATGGTTCTTGATTCTCAACACATGAGAGATATGAACCATAGAGTCAAGAGAGGGAGCAAGAGGATGAGAGTGAGAGCAAAGTGAAGAGCTCAAGAACAAGAGAGAGAATGAGCAAGAAAGAATGAGCAACTCTTTTGTCTCTCACCCTCTCATAATCCAAAGTAATCATAACTCATCATATTAACAAAAGTCTTATGTGATGGTAGAAGCAACCATAACCTTATCATGTCATGCACTCATTTTACTTAAATGAACAAGCAAGTAAAATTCTTTGGCATGAAATGATAGCCATGGTTATCATGATGGTCAACTGGTCAAGCCTAGTCAACCGGTCAACAAAGTCAACAAGTCAACAAGTCAACAAAGTCAACAACCAAGTCACCATAATACTTAATTAATATAATAGTTAATCACATATCAAATTCTCATTAGGGTTGAGCAAAAAGTCAAAAAGTCAACGGTCAACTGTCAACAACCCTAATGAGAATCCGCTGTCTGTGCCTCCCTGTCAACTGTGCATACACACCCGCATCCGCGTTCCGAGGAACACGAATGCAAACTGGATAAATCCAATCCCATAAGGTACACTAGGATCTGGCTTAAACCAAAGCCCGCTAGTGTAAACTGTCCGGACACTGTACGTGCACAAGTGCATGGATGTGACCGAACCCTGTCGCAAAACCATGCGACCTGTCGCAATACCATGCGACCTCTACTCTTTTTCCTAAAGGCGAAAAACTTTCTGTGTGGGACTCTAAAGACTCGACACTACGCTAGCAGTGGGTTTAACCACAGACCGCAAGCGGCACTAGCTGTGCGTAACGGTCCCCAGGTAATGCCGACAAGAAGACCGACGAGGCGAAACCCATCTGAACTCCTACTGAGCCTGAGTGTGACATTCTCCGTACAGTCCGGTCTGTTCGTCTGATACATCGCATGGCGGGCCTAGGGGGCGGTAAACGTCAGTCCCCCAATAGCGGTACAAGTCGTGCCGGAGCGAAGCCCAAAACACCCTGAGATAACACTGGAAACCTACCAGTATATCTCGTTTGCCCTGGCCAGGGACTACTCGTGTAATGGCTCTCCTAGACACAGCGCGATGTCAACCCCCAATACCGGGAGAGACAAATCCTGTCTAACCGTCACTGCCTCCAAGTGCTTCGGGACTGCACCCAACCACCACCTGTTTGCACAACTCCTTTGAGCCGTGGTAGGGTAGTGATCAAAGTACAGTGGGAACACACCCGAGGCGAAGTGACAGTGTCAAGTCAGCGGACTAAGCTGTACTCATGTCACCTGGGAACTGATAACTGACGATAGGTATAATACCAACTGGTCAGTTCCCGACGAGTCCTGTCCAGTGTACCCGTAACCTAACGGGCACCCGCATACTATCTCAAGTACGACGTACTGACGGCTGTGGGACAGACCGTCTCCCACACTGGGATGAGAAGCGCATGCGCTGGTCTACTCCGGAGTATCGATGCCCTGTCTCGATAGTCCTGCGACCAGGGACCTGCATAAGGATGTGCTTCTAGATTACCCAGCCCCACTAGTGTGACGGCCATCACATCGCTGGTAATCAAGCAAAGATCCTAAGGGCTCCACTAATGTGTATAAGCAATATACAAAGATAAACACATGTACACATTGAAGTAGAAATAAACCAAGTAGCATACTACTATTTTGAGCAAGATTGTATATACAAGGTGAATATCCCAAGCTTCCATTAAGTAATATACATACTAGTATGATACAGTAATGGCCTCTAGGGCATATACACTAACAATCTCCCACTTGCACTAAGGCCATGTACTGGCGTATCGAAGACCTATCAACTCGATCAGTCGCTCGAACTGAGTCTGGGGTAGGGCCTTGGTGAATGGATCTGCAGTGTTGTCTTCTGAAGCGACTCTCCGAACCTCGATCTCCTGGCGATCCACGATCTCCCTGATCAGGTGATACCGCCTCAAGATGTGCCTGGATCTCTGATGGGACCTGGGTTCCTTCGCTAAAGCTATAGCCCCGTTGTTGTCGCAATACAGAGGTATTGGATCAACAATTGACGGAACCACCTGAAGTTCTTTCAAAAACTTCCTCATCCAGACAGCTTCTTTTGCGGCATCAGATGCAGCGATGTTTTCCGCTTCCATCGTCGAGTCTGCAACGGTTTCCTGTTTGGAACTCTTCCAACACACCGCCCCTCCATTGAGGGTAAAGACAAAAACCCGACATGGACTTGAATCATCCTTGTCACTCTGGAAGCTGGAGTCAGCAAAGGCCTCGATCTGGAGGTGTTTTTCCGCCATACACCAAGAACATCTCCTTAGTCCTTCTCAGGTACTTGAGAATGTTCTTTACCGCTCTCCAGTGTTTCTCCCCAGGGTTAGACTGATACCGGCTTACCACACTCAGTGCATAAGCTACATCCGGTCTGGTACACAACATCGCATACATTATAGAGCCTACCGCAAGAAGCGTAGGGTATAATTAGACATGAGATCCCTCTCTAAATCAGTCTTGGGAGACATCTCTTTAGAGAGGGTGATCCCGTGACAAGCCGGTAGGTTACCGCGCTGGAATCTTCCATACTGAATCTCTTCAGTATGGTGTCGATGTACCCAGGACTATGAAAGTCCTAATATCCTCTTGGATCTGTCACGGTTGATCCGGATACCCAGAATGTATGAGGCATAACCCAGGTCTTTCATGGAGAACCTGTGTGACAAGAACCCCTTGACAGATTGTAGCATAGGAATGTCATTTCCTATTAAGAGAATGTCATCCACGTATATAAACGAGGAATACTGCAGTTCTCGCTACAAATCTACTATAGATGCATGGTTCATCTGGATTTTTGATAAAGCCGAATTCTTTGACCGTCTCATCAAAGCAGATGTTCCAACTCCGCGATGCCTGCTTTAGTCCATAGATGGACTTAAGCAACTTGCACACCTTTCCGCTGCTCCCACTCTGAATGAAACCCTCTGGCTGGTCCATATAAACACACTCCTCTAAATTTCCATTTAGAAAAGCTGTCTTTACGTCCATTTGCCAAATCTCATAATCGTGGAAGGCAGCAATGGCAAGAAGGATCCGAATGGATTTCAGCATGGCTACTGGAGAAAAGGTTTCGTCATAGTCCAAACCAGGTCTTTGACGAAAACCCTTTGCTACCAGCCTAGCTTTATAGGTCTCAACCTGTCCATCTACACCAATCTTCCTTTTGAAGATCCACTTGCATCCAACGGGTTTTACCCCGTCTGGAGCAATGTCCAACGTCCATACCTTGTTGGTGTACATGGACTCCATTTCGGTCCGCATTGCATCCAGCCATTTCACTGAGTCAACGCTCTGAACGGCCTGCTGGAAGCTAGTAGGCTCATCATAATCTATGATGCAATCCTCTCTATCCCCGTCTATGAGAAAACCGTAGTATCTCTCGGGCGGATGAGACTGCCTACTACTTCTGCGGAGCGGCGTAGGAATGTCCTGTTCTTCCAAACCCTCTGGTTCCACTAAACTTTCAGTAATAGTCCGTGGTTCTGGAATCTCTTCCAGTTCTACTGCGCTCCCATTTATTTCCTTTTCTATGAACTGGTGTTCTAGAAAGTGGGCATGACGAGAAACAAGAACTTTTTGTTCCTCTTCGCAGTAGGAGAAATATCCCTTGGAATTCTTTGGATATCCCACAAACTTGCACAGTACTGAGCGTGCCTCGAGCTTGTCCGCATGCTGCTTTTTGACAAAAGCTGGACTTCCTCATATCTTAATATGATTAAGATAGGGTCTCTTCCCACACCATATCTCAAATGGCGTAGTAGGCACAGTCTTAGTGGGAACTCGGTTCAAAAGGTATGCGGCCGATTCTAGCGCATATCCCCAGAATGATCGCGGCAACTCAGCGTTACTCATCATGGACCGAACCATATCCAATAGGGTTCGATTCCGTCTCTCCGATACACCGTTATGTTGCGGGGTGTATGGAGGAGTAAGCTGAGAGAGAATTCCGTTCTCTTTTAAGTAATTCAGGAATTCGGCACTTAAGTATTCTCCACCTCGATCCGATCTTAGAATCTTAATACTTTTGCCGGTCTGTTTCTCTACTTCATTCTTATACTCCTGGAATTTTCCAAAAGCCTCGGACTTATGTTTCATTAAGAAGACATAGCCGTACCTTGAGAAGTCATCCGTAAAAGTAATGAAGTAAGAATGTCCGCTTCGGGCATGTGTAGACATTGGACCGCACACGTCACTGTGTACGAGTCCCAAGAGCTCGCTCGCTCTTACTCCATGTCCAGTAAACGGAGTCTTTGTCATCTTTCCTTTGAGACAGGATTGACAAGTGGCATACGACTGATATTCGAACGCATTCAAATACCCTTCTGTATGTAACTTCGTCAACCTTCTCTCATTGATGTGACCCAATCTACAATGCCATAAGAAAGTCTGATTTATTTCTGGAGACTTTCTTTTGTGTGTATTCTGGACATTAAAAATCTGTGGTTGGTTTAACACGTATATACCATTACTCAAAGTACCTGACCCAATCAAAACTTGATTAAGGTGAATGTTCACAACATTACTTACAAACGCAAATTCATAACCTTCTTTAGAAACTAAAGATACAGAAATGATATTACAAGTTGCGTTGGGTACAAAAAAGCAATTACGCAAAACCAAAACATGTCCATCTGACATTCCCAGGTGATAGTCCCCCACGGCTTTAGCATCCATGCTAGCTCCGTTCGCAACTCTGAGGGTCATGTCACCTGCCTTCAAAACCCTACGGTTTCTTAACGCCTGCAAAGAATTACAGATATGAGATCCTGATCCGGTATCCAATACCCAGGAAGTAGAGTTTATTGAAAGACAGTTTTCAATAACATACACACCTGAAGCTTAAGCTGCAACCTGCTTCAATTCCTGTGTTCTGGCCTTCCAGGCCCTGCAATCATTCTTCCAGTGTCCTTTCTTATGACAATAGAAGCATTCTTCCTTATCCACAAGCTTCCCCGCTATCTTTGTTGCTTTACCTTTTCGCTTCGTATCCACTTTACTTACACCGCCCCTTGGTTTGGCGGGGGCCTTCTTCTTCTTTCCCTTGGCTTTCGCCTTGGACCTAGAAGAAGATGATCCTCCTACAAACAAAGTGGATGTATCCCTACCTTTCTGTAGGGTACCCTCTGCGCTCCTCAGCATGTTGAGGAGCTCTGAAAGTTCAACCTCTTTTTCTTGTAGGTTGAAGTTCAGTATAAACTGGGCGTAAGTGGAAGGAAGGGACTGGAGAACTATATCCGTATATAGCTCACTCTCCAATGTGATCCCTAGGTCAGCGAGCTCCTCAATATAGCCGATCATCTTTAGCACGTGCTCGGCTACTGATGATCCGACGGCCATTCTTGTCGAGAATAACTTTTTCGACGCTTCGTATCTTGCGATACGTGATTGCTCTCCATACAGTTCTTTTGTATGGAGCAATATGGATTCCATGTCCATATTCTCATGCCTCCTCTGATGTTCGTTGTCCATCGAGGCAAGCAGGAGGCATTTGGCCTTCGCGCTATCAATCTCCCAAGTCTTGCGGATTTCCTTATCCGCGACGCTGGAAGTTGGACCAGGGACAGGGGGAGCTTTGGTGGTAAGAAGATACCCCAGCTTGTCATAAGTGATTGCTATCTTGACATTCCTGAGCCAATCTTCGTAGTTTGTCCCTGTCAGTTTGTTTTTATCTAGGAGTAACTTAAGTCCAGTCATGTTGATTGGTCGCTGCAATTTGGAGAGAAGAGGAAAACACTCAGCATGATGCTCTTGCAAGTTTAGAGTGGTTTTTAGTTTGTCTAAACAGGATGGCTCCCACTGTTTCTCGAATCCCTCCTCAAACCATAAAGGAAGAATTAGTCAGGATCAATCCCACCGTACAATACTTGCTTAACCGTTCGGCCAGGCTGGTGTCGGTACTTCGAGGGAGGTTTTCCAACGCTTTCGCGAAGTTCCTTAATTAGAGAACCTCTTTTCCCTGGGGCGTAGCCCCGCTAACACCTTTCTAGGCACCTACTAGGTTTATAGCATTGATCGTTAAGTGAGAAATTTCCCGAGGAGTAGCATATACTCACAGTAGGATCGGGATCCAAATATCATTGCGTGATGAAACTGAAGGAATCCTACCAGAATCATCACACTCCAAATGGTATGCAAATCTAGCAAGCTTCAGTACTTATGAAACTCCCGATGTGGATTTTTGCCCCATGCTCTTATGACCTTGACTTTGGCCAAAATATCATAAGTCACATGTCAAGTTCTACCCGTCATTATCCAGGTTAATTTGGATCCATCCGTACCTACCATTGACTTTGGCCAAAATGGCAGTACGACTGTCCCAAACCAACGCATCTATCTATGCTACACATGAACACCCAATAGCTACCAATCACTGTGCCTTGACTTTGGCCAACATACACAGCTTGAATACTATTAACTATTCATGCGAAACGACGGAGGGCTACGAATGGTTTTGGCAAAACCGTGAACGTAGTGAACTTGATTTGGTCGATGGAACGAGATAGCTTTTAAAAGGAGTGGCTCAAACTCCGTATTTTAAAAGTTTGTTTTGAAAAGAACCGAGTGGTTTTTCGAAAGTGTTCCAACGACTTTAACTTGGTTTATTATCTTGCATTAGTTCTTTTAATGCGTGATATTCTTGCATTAGTTCTTTTAATGCGTCCCATCATTTAATCCTACCATTGCAGAAAACAACCAAAATATGACGTACGCTTATGCCATTCGCATTCGCCACTGGGCCCCGTCATTACCCGTTAGGTTACTTAACTAACGACAGAGCGGGGGCTGGGCTAGCGCGTCTGTAAAACATAAGCAACGCCTAAATAGAAAGCAATGATAGACATTTCAGATCACAGATAAATACATTGGATATACTAGGAATCTGTAATTTGTACGAGCCTGTAACAAAAACAGATTACACGGTCACGGTGAATAGCCAATACCCCACCCAAGACCCCTACGGGTGCGGCAAACTACCCGCACAGTACCCGAAGCGTAGCAACCTCCCTCATCTCCATGAGTAGGCCACTCGACACTTCGGCATACCCGGTAGTTTGTGCACCCCTCCATGGGTCTATCCTAGGAGCAAAAACAGTAAAAAGAAATTATACAATGACGGCTACAACCCCGACCCGGTTGTGCGGCCATACAAATAATTATTACATCAATTTACAAATTTACATGAAATTGCAAGAAAAGAAAACTCTCGTCTCACAACCCCCGGCTATTCACCCGCGACAATCCAACATATTTATATACACATTCCATCACATTACAGATCATGTATAACCCCGACTAATCGACTTATAGCGATTAGCCGACGTTCAATACATGCAAACATCACAGATATAAGCATCATAGTCAAAGTGCAGTGAAGTTCGGAAAAAATACGGAATTATAGGACCCCAAAAGTAAATTTCTTTTCTGGAAAATCTGGGCACATATAATATATTTCAAAAATCCCAAAACCAACACAGACACACACTGCACAAAAAACGATGCAGAGAAGACGACAAAGCGCGGCGGTTCCGCGGCACATGCCTACCTCGTGCCGCGGAAGGGCGGCGCTTTGAGCGCAACAGTGGATCGTTTTTCATGGGTGCACTCACAAAACCCTGAGACGATTTTACAAGTATAAAGTTTTTCATTTTGAGCCAAAAAAATTTCAACAGAAACTCAGGTTTTGTAATTTTTCCGGTTTTATGATTTTTCGTTTCCGAACTTCGTTACACTTCACTACCAAGGTAGTTTAAGTTTAGTTAGGCTCTGATACCAATGTAAGTCCACGTTGCGACCCCCGGTGCTTACGGGGAGGCGGAAACGGTATAAAAAACAAATTTTTATCGCAAGAGGCAACATGGACTAAACAAGGTCGGGATCGTGTCTAAACTAAACTAGCAAACTTGCTAAAGAGATTTAGCTACTCGGATTAAGATGGTTATACCTAGCTTGTCTTGAACTCCTTCTCTTCAAGCTCCGGTGGTGGTCCGATGGCTCCTTCTCGTCGTCTCTGTACGCCGAAGATAGATCCACTTGAAAGCTCCAACCTTTAGCTCCTTCTTCATTCTTTGAAGAAAACTAGTTCACTTGGTTTGCTAAACCTAGTGAACTAGAGTGAGTAGAGAAGAAATAGAATGGGATTTTAACTATGGTTCTTGATTCTCAACACATGAGAGATATGAACCATAGAGTCAAGAGAGGGAGCAAGAGGATGAGAGTGAGAGCAAAGTGAAGAGCTCAAGAACAAGAGAGAGAATGAGCAAGAAAGAATGAGCAACTCTTTTGTCTCTCACCCTCTCATAATCCAAAGTAATCATAACTCATCATATTAACAAAAGTCTTATGTGATGGTAGAAGCAACCATAACCTTATCATGTCATGCACTCATTTTACTTAAATGAACAAGCAAGTAAAAGTCTTTGGCATGAAATGATAGCCATGGTTATCATGATGATCAACTAGTCAAGCCTAGTCAACCAGTCAACAAAGTCAACAAGTCAACAAAAGTCAACAAGTCAACAAAGTCAACAACCAAGTCACCATAATACTTAATTAATATAATAGTTAATCACATATCAAATTCTCATTAGGGTTGAGCAAAAAGTCAAAAAGTCAACGGTCAACTGTCAACAACCCTAATGAGAATCCGCTGTCTGTGCCTCCCTGTCAACTGTGCATACACACCCGCATCCGCGTTCCGAGGAACACGAATGCAAACTGGATAAATCCAATCCCATAAGGTACACTAGGATCTGGCTTAAACCAAAGCCCGCTAGTGTAAACTGTCCGGACACTGTACGTGCACAAGTGCATGGATGTGACCGAACCCTGTCGCAAAACCATGCGACCTGTCGCAATACCATGCGACCTCTACTCTTTTGCCTAAAGGCGAAAAACTTTCTGTGTGGGACTCTAAAGACTCGACACTACGCTGGCAGTGGGTTTAACCACAGACCGCAAGCGGCACTAGCTGTGCGTAACGGTCCCCAGGTAATGCCGACAAGAAGACCGACGAGGCGAAACCCATCTGAACTCCTACTGAGCCTGAGTGTGACATTCTCCGTACAGTCCGGTCTGTTCGTCTGATACATCGCATGGCGGGCCTAGGGGGCGGTAAACGTCAGTCCCCCAATAGCGGTACAAGTCGTGCCGGAGCGAAGCCCAAAACACCCTGAGATAACACTGGAAACCTACCAGTATATCTCGTTTGCCCTGGCCAGGGACTACTCGTGTAATGGCTCTCCTAGACACAGCGCGATGTCAACCCCCAATACCGGGAGAGACGAATCCTGTCTAACCGTCACTGCCTCCAAGTGCTTCGGGACTGCACCCAACCACCACCTGTTTGCACGACTCCTTTGAGCCGTGGTAGGGTAGTGATCAAAGTACAGTGGGAACACACCCGAGGCGAAGTGACAGTGTCAAGTCAGCGGACTAAGCTGTACTCATGTCACCTGGGAACTGATAACTGACGATAGGTATAATACCAACTGGTCAGTTCCCGACGAGTCCTGTCCAGTGTACCCGTAACCTAACGGGCACCCGCATACTATCTCAAGTACGACGTACTGACGGCTGTGGGACAGACCGTCTCCCACACTGGGATGAGAAGCGCATGCGCTGGTCTACTCCGGAGTATCGATGCCCTGTCTCGATAGTCCTGCGACCAGGGACCTGCATAAGGATGTGCTTCTAGATTACCCAGCCCCACTAGTGTGACGGCCATCACATCGCTGGTAATCAAGCAAAGATCCTAAGGGCTCCACTAATGTGTATAAGCAATATACAAAGATAAACACATGTACACATTGAAGTAGAAATAAACCAAGTAGCATACTACTATTTTGAGCAAGATTGTATATACAAGGTGAATATCCCAAGCTTCCATTAAGTAATATACATACTAGTATGATACAGTATGGCCTCTAGGGCATATACACTAACAGTTCTTGTTTTGTTTCAGGAGCTCTCTCCACAGGCGGAGGAGATCTTTTCAATGTAGCGGTTGGAGAATTCTTACGTACCCTCCTCAGCAGTTCGAAGCTGTTCCCAGTTGGAACAGCAGCGTTGACCTCCGCCATTGGAGCAGGCGGAGTTAGCCATGAGGGGGAGTTGCCCCCTGCCTTCCTCACTCGTTGCCAATGGCGACGTCGAGCACAACGAGCCGCTGGGACTGGCTCGGAGATTGAGATAACTTCCTTTCGCCCCCCGTCTGAATGAGGCGCCGTCGGTGTTAACCTTTTAAAGACTGAGGTCATTCCTTGCGGGGTAACATCCAATCTGTCAAAGACAGATCTTCGAGCAGGGACAGGAGCAGGAATCGTCAGCCTTGAAAAGACTGACTCTTTGACAGGGGAAGCCGCCTTGACGACTTCTGGAGCAGCAGTTATTGTCTTCCTTGGGATAGCCAGTTTAGAATTCTTATCCCGTCTGGCGAAAACCGAAGCTGTTGGTTTGGCAGCAGGCGACCCGTTGACAGGGGTCGTGGTAGCAGTGAGTCGGTCGAAGACCGACTTCTTGTTCATCTCTGGTGCAGGTATCGGCATAGAGAGGCTTGTCGGTGGGATCATGGTCCCGAAGAATAAGCCAGTGGTGGCTTGGGTCACCTGGTCTATTGGCAGAGTGAGGAAGGAAGCCGCTTGGGGCCCATATGCTACACCTCCGGGAGAGGTGGAGCGTCCATTGCAGTGGCACTTCGAGCAGTTGGTGCAGTTTGAGGCCATTGAATCTTGAGTTCTGTGCCAGACAAAAGACCAAATCTTAGTAACTTGAAATCCGAAGGCAACCATTTAACAAACCGCGATTGGTTCGCGAGGATGACACAAGAAGTGTGGAGTGGAAAGAGGAAGAGGTCCCACCGGGCGTGCCAGAATCTGTTCCCCTCCGAATGGCGGCCGAGACATGGGTTGTCTAGCCTGAAATTCGGGGCAGATGCTAATAGGTGCTATCCGTCCACCTCTCCGAAGATGCCAATTTGATTTACGGCACCGTGTATCGGAGGCTTAGACGGATGCGGCCGATGTAGCAGACTTCGTCAGATTCCCCATCAGGGTGAGGGGTTTTTGATTGTGGGGACGCTCTTCCCTGCAGGCGCAAGCCCCTGCAGTTAATTACGCTACCGCATCGCGGTAACAACTTTCTCCTTCTCCAGAATTTCACTTCATGTCGTGTGTGTTTGTTTTGTTTGTGGTTGCCCGTGGATTGTATACGGAGACTAAGTAATACCGTCGCCCGTAGGACGTGGATTAGTCCAAATCCTTGTTTACTTAGATTTGGGTTTGGTGTTTTAGTTTAAGGATACATTAGTCGCGTTGCGGCTAAGATCAACTTAAACGTTCGTCAAGGATACATTAATCCCGTTTTGGACTAAGATCGAATTGACGTAGTGATCCATTTAATATATGGCCGTCGGGACTCATCACCTCTCCGACGTCGTTGAGGGATTACAACGACAGGCGTCAGAGGAGTTCAGAGATGTACCCTTGAAGCAAAGTTGATTTGGAGTTTTATCGTTTATTTAAATATCTAAGGATACGTTAACCGTATTTGGGGCTAAGATCAACTTAGACGGGACCGTTTAGATCCGGCAAAAGAGCGTTTGGGCCCTATTGTGCCAGTTTAGGGACGTGGTGGTCTATCGCCAGTTTAGGGACGTGGGGGTCCGATATTAGTTTAGGGACGTTTCGGTCCGATATTAGTTTAAGGACGTTTCGGTCCGTTAATAGTTTAAGGACGTTTCGGTCCAATATTAGTTTAAGGACGTTTCGGTCCAATATTAGTTTAAGGACGTTTCGGTCCACGAGTTTAAGGACCCCGCAGTCCATATTCGTGTGTGGTTGTTGGGACCCGTCACCTCTCTGATGACGTTGAATGATTACAATGACGTGTGTCAGAGGAGTTCGGAGATGTACCCTCGAACCAGTAGTAAATTGATTTAAGAAAGCAATCTTGCTCAGTCAATTTAATTTGAGGACTTACGGCCATGATTGGGCTAAGTCCAGTTGAAAAATATTCAACGCCTTTTATTTGTTTTTGGTCTGTTAGACCTGTGCTAGGGCTTGGCCCATTTTTAAATAATGCATTGCATTATTTATTCTTTGTTTGGGCTCTGTTCATGATTGATGCAGAGCATCAACTTAACTAGGCCTCTGCAAGGCATCTACTTTGTTTGGGCTCTGCCCCTTCTAAAATGCATAGCATTTATATTATTTTGTTTGGGCTCTGCCCATTTATAAATGATGCAGAGCATCAATTTAATTAGGCCTGCTTGGTCTTTTGACTTGGGCCTGGCCCTTTGAGAAATGCATTGCATTTATCAGGCGGTTTGCGCCAATTACATAGTGCAAGTGCTTATGGTTAGGACACGTGTCATGCTCTGGTAAGCGCAAGCGCAACAGCACAGTGCGCTGCGCTAGTGCGCTGTGCTGTTGCGCTGCTGACACGTGGCGCGCTCTGGTGAGCGCAAGTGCAATAGCGCAGTGTGCTGCACAAGTGCGCTGCACTGTTGCGCTGCTGACACGTGGTGCGCTCTGGTGAGTTGCGCTAATTTCAGAGAGCAAAGCTCTATTTCAAGAGCGCGTAGCGCAAGTTTGGAAGTTCAGAGCACTGTTTAATTTCTTGATCTTCATTTAGATCAAAGAAAAATAAATTTTTCTTTTTTTGGTTTCAAGAACCAGAGGTTCATAAAAAAGTGCAAAGCACTATTATTACTTATTTATATATATATATATATATATATATATATATATATATATATATATTTTATTTAAGATTATTGATCTTGTTCTTAGATCAATAATCTGCCCATAAGAGAACTTTCTCTTTTCCCTCAAGGTTTTTACCTTCTGTCGTTCTTGAAGAGTTTTTCCAGAGCTTTCTTCTTTCTCTCTTTTTTTATAGAAGGATCTTGATGCCTTTGAATTGAGGTCTAGGGTCCTTTTTATAGTGCCCATAAATTAGTTAGATTTGTTAAAGAGATCTTTCTCTGAGTGATTTGGGGAATTTTCCCCACCGTTGGATCCTTGATCCAAGAGCTTCTGCTTTGCAGAAGAAAATCTTCTTGTTTTAACAAGAACAGAAAAGATTTCTTAAAATCTTAATTCAGTTTGGCGCAGATGCCCCAGCGCGTGACACGTGTCGCACAGCGCACAGCGCAGCGCAACTGCGCTAGCGCACTAGCACATCTGCGCTGACACGTGTCGCGCAGCGCACAGCGCAGCGCAACTGCGCGAACGCATCTGCGCTGACACGTGTCGCGCAGCGCTCAGCGCAGCGCAACTGCGCTGACACGTGTCGCGCAGCGCACAACGCAGCACATCTGCGCTAGCGCGCGTCACTCAGCGCAGTCCATGCGCAACTGAAGCGTTGCTTCCTTTAAACAGAGCTTTGCTCTGATTGGGCGCGCCTTCTTGGGCACTGCGCTGACGTATTAGCGCCTGACACGTAGCGCGTTGCGCCCGAGACTTGAAGCGTTGCTTCAAAATTTGAATTTTGAATTCAAACAGGGCTTTGCTCTGATTGGGCGAAACATACACCAGAGTAGACTAGCGTATACGCATCTTGACCCATATGATGGGCGATGGATGATCCCATATCTATCGGTGTTTGACATCAGAGATGGTGTACGGGTGCTCAGTGGAGACTGGGTACACTTGATGGACTCGCCGAGAACTCCCAGATGGTGATATACAACACGTCAGATGGCAGTTCTCCGGTGACACTGGTACAGGGTAGTCTGTAGACCCGAGATCGTCATAGAGTCTTGTGTGATTCCCACTGTGCTTTGATTTCCACCTTACCACGTCCAAGAGGGCGTGCAAAACGGTGGCTTTTGGGTACAGTCCCGAATCACATGGAGGCAATGAGCGATAGGTGGGGATTCGTCTCTCCCGGTATAGGGAGTTGATGTTGTGCTGTGTTCGATTGGCTATAACTGGAAGTCCCTGGCCAGGGCTGATATAGAGATTTACTGGTAAGTGTTACTAGTAGTTTCTCGACCCGTTATGAGCCACACATCGACACGACTTATCGGTTACTGGGGTATGACGTATACCACCCCTAGACTTGATATGCGACATATCAGACGAATAGACCAGACTGTACGGGAGTGTTACTGATTGGATTCACAGGAGAACACACAGGCTAGCTTGTTGATCTTCTGATCGCTCAATACCTGGGTGGCTGTTACGTTTAGCTGACCGCTTGCAGCTTGTGGGTGTTTGATATGATCATCACCGGCTACCGGCGTATTGACGATTCTTTAGAGTCCTACACAGAGGTTTCTTGGCTCAGGCTAAACGGAGTAGAGGCACATATGTGATATATACAGGACCGAGAATAATGCGATATGAGATACCGTATTATATTCTCGCGATATTTAGATATGAACCGGGTCATCGGATCAAGTGTTGATTCGATGAATCGGTACATGATATATTAGTCGGTAATATTCGATATAACCGGATCATCGGATCAAGTGTTGATTCGATGATTTAATGTATAATAATATATATGATATATTATTACATTATCTAATATTGGCTTGCTTTATTATTTCATTTTCTCACTGGATGATACATTGATATATATGCGATATATGTTAATTGTATTATTTTCTTTTGTTGCAAATATATAATATATATGTGATATATATTATTGTGACATGATATGATTTATTGTTAAACATGTTTAAGGATGATTAAATGAGGTTAGGGTTTGATTAGGGTTAGTTGCTTCATGCACCTTCTAGAAGCATTTTCTTTTGTCATGGTTAAGATATTTTTTGATGACACATTGCTAACCAAACCAAACCCTAACTCTAGTTGTTTCTCTACACATTATTAGCCACTCATCCTTGACCATGGTTGATATATCAATCATATAGCTTTGTTTTCTATTCATCACAAAAGGATTATTATGATCATTATCATTTTCCATTATCATCTTCTTCTCTCTTGAAAAAGCTCACTAGAAATTCTTTATGTGATGAATAAATATGAGAAAATGATTTAAAAAGAAAGCATAAATACTACTCTCTCATCCTCATCTCATCTAGCCCATGAGATTAGTGTGTTCATCTCTTTAGAGTGAGAATGCTTGAGTCTTTGCAACTTCGACGTAGATCATCGGAGATTTGGAACACATCAAGCTAGCATGGATCGTTCGAGTCGTGGAGCCTCTCATGAGTCCGGGAGATCGTGGATCGCGGCAAAGGGACTTCTACTCGGAGCTTGTGAAGCGAAGGAGCGGACTACAAAGGTTGTAATCCCTCACACTTAGATAAAAAGTTATCATCTTGGATGTTTAACCCTAATAATCTAGCAAAGATCCCGGCTTTGGGTTGTTCGGCACGTCTAAATTTTTATCCGGGCATGTTTGATGCCTTATGAACCTTCACAAGAGTGCCTAAGAACCCTACAGTGGTATCAGAGCCTTGCTAGAGCATTAGGCGACGTGTTTATGAAGTTAAAACTCCGATCGAACCCGAACCGATGTAAATAGACCCCTCTCTGAAAATTTTTCTAAAACTGGGATTTTTCTGAATTAAAAATACCTGAAAAATACTACAGGAAAATATAAGAATTACGGTGGAAAAATGATGGAATGATCTGTACAAAGCGCCGCGGATCCGCGGCCAAACCAATGATTGGGCCGCGGAACCGCGGCGGTTTGAAGTGATCATGGCCCCATTTCTGCACAGTAATTCATGGTTCTGTGTTATATATTTTATGGGTATTTTTAATATGTTTCAAGTGTTGAATATTCTGGGGTTTGTTTTGTAATAGTAGACTCGATCGGAAATTTTAAATTCGTATTTCTTTCCGGATATTTAGAAACTGTTAAACTAGTTGAACGGATATCATTAACCCACTTTTTCCCGGCACGTAAAACTTTCAAGTGTTGAATTTTTATCGGGTTTAAATCTTTCGGAAAAATTGTACAAGTTAAGCGGTGGACCCTCTAGAAGACAACAAACCTTAACTCGATTATGTGACCGTCTTGAACTGCCTTTTGAACCTTCGGGTTTGGGGCAGTACGGCGTGCCACATGTGAGGCGTTGGCTTGACCCTTCTACGGCTGGATCATTGGTACTTTGACATATTCTGGGATTATTTGAACTCCGCTCAAGAGTTGAGCACTTTGGGAAATCTTGGGTATTTGATTATCTGTTCGGAAAGTTTAATACTGTCTATTTATCTGGAATGTGATACAATATGTGGAATTCATAGAGTTAGGCATGAAATGCGAAGTATGTGATATTTCGGATTTACGATGTCTAAAGTGATTGTGGATTCCAAATATTGTAGTTTTACACTTTCTTTTCTGTGACCGTAAGTGTAATATGTGATATCGCCGGTTTCGTTGATATATGTCAACGACAATTGGGATGCGCATATTTACTTACGTTGATGATATGTGATATTATGTGTTGCTGTGATATGTTATATTGGATCGTCGTGTTCTGAATAGCCGGGGGTTTTATGTGAGATGATGGATTTTATTTTCATTCATGTAAAATTCATTTGTAATGTAATATTCTTTTATTTGGGGCACTTCCAGGTTGAGGTTGATGGCACCAGTGTATATTATTTACTTTTCCGTATTAGGTAGACCCAAGGAGGGGAGCACAAGTAACCGGGTTCTAGGGTCCAGTGGGAGGCCATCTCGAGGAGTCGAGACCAGGTCTTCTAACCTTAGAATTGGCAGTGTTACTTGCCGCTCTCGTAGGGGTCTTAGGATGTGGGTTTGGTTATTCGTCGCGACCGTGGAATCCATGTTTTATACAGGCTCGTATTGAAAACAAGGACATCCTAGTATATATAATATTTCATATATGTTCTTCTGCTGCAATGTTCTGTGATGAGATCATATTACTGCTTGAGACGAATGCTTATACTATATATATATGTTGATATATAAATATTACTGCTTTCGTTTCTTCTGTGATGCTTAGGAAGCATAAACTGATGGGATTTTTATTAATAAGATTAATAAAAAGAAAAGAAACCTAAAGATGTTGTAGAATCAAAACTTTATAAAAAGGGTAGCTACAGTTTTGCTTTGCACAGTGATATATATGATATATCCTACACCTTATTCGATGAGGAAAGAGCCGACGATCCCTTCACCGGGAGTGACCTCTTTAGCAAAACTGGCAGATGCTAAAAAAAACTCGGTTTGTCTTTTGATTGCTTTTAGAGTTTTTCTTTGCACAGCGGTATATATGATATATCCTGCACCTTATTCGATGAGGAAAGGGCCGACGATCCCTTCACCGGGAGTGACCCCTTTAGCGAAACTAAGAAAAGCCTCAAAAACACTCCTTTTCAAAAACTACATGATTCTACGACGATATCAAGTTCATTACGCTCAGGGTTTTCTGAAAAACCTGACGTAGCCCTCCGTTATTTCAGATAAGTCCTATTTAGTATTCGTGCTACGTTTGTTGACCTTCGTCAAGGCGTAGTGTACGGTAGCTGACTAGTTTTTTTATCTGCTTATGCATTTGATGCAGATTGGATTAGGATAGTCGTACGGCCTTGTTGACCTCCGTCAAGGGTCGTGCGGGTGGGTTTAATTCAATCAAGAAATGACGGGTTGAACTTGACTAGTAGCCTATGGTTTGTTGACCTCCGCCAAGGTCATAGGACACTAGGGGCAAAATATTATCGGGAATTTCAAGTGTTGAAATTTGCAATGAGATTGCATACCTTCTATAAGATAGTTGGATCCCGATACCCACTGCGAGTAAGAATTACTACTGGGAGAGTTTTACACAGGACAATTAGCCGATCAAGTAGGTGTCTAGAAAATTGTTAACGGGGTTACGCCTCTGGGAAAATGAGGTTTACTTTAATTAGGTCAGTGCGAAAGCACGGGAAACCTCCCTCAAAGTACCGACATTGATTTGGCTGAAAGATTGACGAAATTGAAGGGTGTAATTAATCCCGGCTAATCTTACCTTTTAGGGTTTGAAGGAAGATTTGATAAAAACAGTGGGAGACATCCTGATTAGATAAGATAATAACCAATCTAATCTTGCAAGAGCATACGCTAAAGTGTTTTCTTCTCTCTCTCTCCAGGTAGCGACCATGTCAGGCCATAATCAAGATAATAATATGGATGTATTGACTGAACCCGATTATTGTACTGAGCAAGGGAACGTTGGACCCGTTCTTTCTTATAAGAGTTATAAGTCAGAGCAGGAAACAGGAGAATATCTGGATTCTAAAGCCGCCCAAAAGAACATACATGTTGATGCATTTTCTTCGGGTGTGTTAGTTATTGAGAACTGTTTCTCAGTTCACCCTACGTCCTGGATATTAGATACCGGATCAGGATCCCATATATGTAAATTGTTACATGGGCTACGTAAAGGTAGAGAACTGGGAAAAGGTGACCATTCCGTTCAAGTAGGGAACGGTGCAAGTATTGTAGCCAAAGCAGTTGGCGAATATCACCTTGTATTGCCGAGTCGTAATACACTGATTCTAAATGAGTGCTA
Organism: Agapanthus africanus; assembly: GCA_030015575.1. Classification (NCBI taxonomy): domain Eukaryota; kingdom Viridiplantae; phylum Streptophyta; class Magnoliopsida; order Asparagales; family Amaryllidaceae; genus Agapanthus; species Agapanthus africanus. The sequence continues at coordinate 237,471,146 of JASDDO010000004.1, forward strand.
TTATATACCGAACATGATGTGCAATATTATATCAGTTTCTTTATTAAATAAGAAGGATATAATTTTGTAGTAAAGAATAATGTTATGAACATATTCCTAGATCAAAAGTTGATTGCATCAGGTTCGTTACATAATGGCATATTCATTCTGAATCAGAATACAGTCCTGAATATACAAAACACATACAAGAGGAAAAGTTCAGATATGAACGAATCCTACTTGTGGCATTGTAGACTTGGTCATATCAATGCGACACGACTGGCTAAGTTACATAAGGATGGTTATTTGAATCCGTTCGAATTATCATCTTATGATATTTGCCATTCATGTCTCAAAGGAAAAATGACCAAAGCTCCGTTTAGTGGACACGGAGAAAGAGTTACTGAACTCTTAGGACTAATACATAGTGATGTGTGTGGTCCCATGTCTACGCATGCCAAGAACGGTTCTTCCTACTTCATTACATTCACTGACGATCTCTCTAGATACGGACATGTGTTTCTGATGAAACACAAGTCTGAAGCTTTTGAGAAATTCAGAGAATATAAGCACGAAGTAGAGAACCAAACGGGCAAAAGTATTAAGATTCTTCGATCTGATCGAGGAGGTGAATACTTAAGCAATGAGTTCCTAGATTATCTAAAAGAGAATAGGATTCTCTCTCAGCTTACTCCTCCTTATACACTACAGCACAACGGTGTATCGGAACGAAGGAATCGCATCCTATTAGATATGGTGCGCTCTATGATGAGTACAGCTGAGTTACCTATTTCCTTCTGGGGGTATGCGCTTGAGACAGCGGCATACATACTGAATAAAGTTCCTACCAAATCTGTGCCTACCACCCCATATGAGATATGGGAAGGGAAGAGACCATATCTTAATTTTGTTAAGATATGGGGTTGCCAGGATTATGTCAAAAGACGAAACCCGGACAAACTCGAGGCAAGATCTGTTTTATGTAAGTTTATTGGATATCCCAAGCATTCGCGAGGGTATATTTTCTACCACAGTGAGGAACAAAGGGTGTTTATTGCTCAACACGCCACCTTTTTAGAAAAGGAATTTCTTGCAAAAGAGATTAGTGGCTCTGAGGAAGAACTGGAAGAAGTTCCAGCAGAACAAACTACAACAGATGATTTAGTGGAACCAGAGGATTCAGTAGTACCCGATGAACCCCAGCTTCTCCGCCGATCTAGTAGGGTTTCTCATCCACCTGAGAGATACTACGGTTTTCTCATTGATGGTGGGAGCGAGGATTGCATCATGGATGATGATGACCCGACTAGTTTCGAGCAGGCCATCACGAGTGGTGACTCTGTGAAATGGATGGATGCAATGCGATCTGAGATGGAATCCATGTACACCAATAAAGTATGGATTTTGGAAAATGCTCCTGAAGGGGTAAAACCCATTGGGAGCAAGTGGATTTTTAAAAGGAAATTTGGTGTAGATGGAAAAATTGAGACTTTCAAAGCTAGACTTGTAGCAAAGGGATTTCGTCAACGACTAGGTGTGGATTATGACGAAACCTTTTCTCCAGTGGCTATGCTTAAGTCCATCCGGATCTTACTTCCCATTGCTGCATACCATGACTACGAAATCTGGCAAATGGATGTTAAGACCGCCTTTCTAAACGGTGATTTAGAAGAGAGCATGTACATGACTCAGCGAGAGGGCCTCATAGATAGTGGGAGCAGCGGAAAGGTGTGCAAGCTGCTTAAATCCATTTATAGGTTAAAGCAAGCATCGCGGAGTTGGAACATCTGTTTTGATGTTGTAGTCAAAGAGTTTGACTTCATCAAAAATATAGATGAACCTTGTATCTATAAGAAGGTAGCAGAGGGTAAGGTAGTCGGATGATATACTCTTGATAGGAAATGATATTCCTATGCTGCAATCAGTCAAGCTCTTCTTATCACAGAGATTCTCAATGAAAGATCTAGGTGATGCCTCCTGCATATTGGGAATCATGATCTATAGAGATAGATCTAAACGGATACTGGGATTGTCCCAATCCCGGTACATTGACACCATACTAAAGAGGTTTAGTATGGAAGAATCCAAGCATGGGAACCAACCCACGATCTTTGGACTCGCTCTCTCCAAATAGATGTCTCCCAAGACTGATTTGGAGAGAGCTCGCAAGCAAGGGATACCCTATGCTTCGGCTGTAGGCTCTATCATGTATGCAATGCTATGTACTAGACCTGATGTAGCATACTCACTAAGTGTAGTGAGTAGGTATCAAGCAAATCCTGGAGAGAGTCACTGGACAGCTGTGAAGAACATTCTCAAGTACTTACGAAGGACTAAGGAGATATTCTTGGTGTATGGTAACGGAGAACTCCAGGTGGAGTCCTTTACCGATTCCAGCTTCCAAAATGATAAGGACGACTCTAAGTCGCATTCGGGTTTTGTCTTTACCCTCAATGGAGGGGCGGTATGTTGGAATTCCAAACAGGATACCGTTGCAGACTCGACGATGGAGGCTGAATACATCGCTGCCAACGATGCTGCCAAGGAGGCTGTCTGGATAAAGAAGTTCATCAGTGAACTTGGTGTGGTTCCATCCATTGAGCATCCAATACCTCTGTATTGCGATAACAATGGAGCTGTGGCTTTGGCCAAGGAACCCAGATCCCATCAGAAGTCCAGACATATTCTGAGGCGGTATCACCTGATCAAGGAGATAGTTGATCGCCGGGAGATCGAGGTCAGGAGAGTAGATACGAAGGATAACACTGCGGATCCATTCACGAAGGCTATTCCCCAGATACAGTTTGAGAGATTATTCGGGATGCTAGGTATGAGATACTACAGCAGCTGGCCTTAGTGCAAGTGGGAGATTGTTAGTTATGTATATGCCCTAGAGGCCATTGTTGTACATATGATGTATATTATAAGGGATGCTTGGATATATATTGAGATGACTTTCTTTCTCGTCATGATAGTATGCTATTTGGTTTCACTTTATCTTAACATGTTGACTTGTATTGGTTTACTGTTTCTCTCTCACATGTTGATAAAGCCCTTAGGATCTATACTCGACTACTGGGACTATGATGAGATCATACTAGTGGGGCCACGGTAGTCGATGAGTACATCTTATAACTGTTCCTAGTCGAGAGTATATCGAGACAGGGCATCGATACACCAGAGTAGACTAGCGTATACGCATCTTGACCCATATGATGGGCGATGGATGATCCCATATCTATCGGTGTTTGACATCAGAGATGGTGTACGGGTGCTCAGTGGAGACTGGGTACACTGGACGGACTCACCGAGAACTCCCAGATGGTGATATACCATACGTCAGATGGCAGTTCTCCGGTGACACTGGTACAGGGTAGTCTGTAGACCCGAGATCGTCATAGAGTCTTGTGTGATTCCCACTGTGCTTTGATTTCTACCTTACCACGTCCAAGAGGGCGTGCAAAACGGTGGCTTTTGGGTACAGTCCCGAATCACATGGAGGCAATGAGCGATAGGAGGGGATTCGTCTCTCCCGGTATAGGGAGTTGATGTTGTGCTGTGTTCGATTGGCTATAACTGGAAGTCCCTGGCCAGGGCTGATATAGAGATTTACTGGTAAGTGTTACTAGTAGTTTCTCGACCCGTTATGAGCCACACATCGACACGACTTATCGGTTACTGGGGTCTGACGTATACCACCCCTAGACTTGATATGCGACATATCAGACGAACAGACCGGACTGTACGGGAGTGTTACTGATTGGATTCACAGGAGAACGCATAGGCTAGCTTGTTGATCTTCTGATCGCTCAATACCTGGGTGGCTGTTACGTTTAGCTGACCGCTTGCATCTTGTGGGTGTTTGATATGATCATCACCTGCTACCGGCGTATTGACGATTCTTTAGAGTCCTACACAGAGGTTTCTTGGCTCAGGCGAAACGGAGTAGAGGCACATATGTGATATGTACAGGACCGAGAATAATGCGATATGAGATACCGTATTATATTCTCGCGATATTTAGATATGAACCGGGTCATCGGATCAAGTGTAGATTCGATGAATCGGTACATGATATATTAGTCGGTAATATTCGATATAACCGGATCATCGGATCAAGTGTTGATTCGATGATTTAATGTATAATAATATATATGATATATTATTACATTATCTATTATTGGCTTGCTTTATTATTTCATTTTCTCACTGGATGATACATTGATATATATGCGATATATGTTAATTGTATTATTTTCTTTTGTTGCAAATATATAATATATATGTGATATATATTATTGTGACATGATATGATTTATTGTTAAACATGTTTAAGGATTATTAAATGAGGTTAGGGTTTGATTAGGGTTAGTTGCTTCATGCACCTTCTAGAAGCATTTTCTTTTGTCATGGTTAAGATATTTTTTGATGACACATTGCTAACCAAACCAAACCCTAACTCTAGTTGTTTCTCTACACATTATTAGCCACTCATCCTTGACCATGGTTGATATATCAATCATATAGCTTTGTTTTCTATTCATCACGAAAGGATTATTATGATCATTATCATTTTCCATTATCATCTTCTTCTCTCTTGAAAAAGCTCAATAGAAATTCTTTATGTGATGAATAAATATGAGAAAATGATTTAAAAAGAAAGCATAAATACTACTCTATCATCCTCATCTCATCTAGCCCATGAGATTAGTGTGTTCATCTCTTTAGAGTGAGAAAGCTTGAGTCTTTGCAACTTCGACGTAGATCTTCGGAGATTTGGAACACTTTAAGCTAGCATGGATCGTTCGAGTCGTGGAGCCTCTCATGAGTCCGGGAGATCGTGGATCGCGACAAAGGGACTTCTACTCAGAGCTTGTGAAGCGAAGAAGCGGACTACAAAGGTTGTAATCCCTCACACTTAGATAAAAAGTTGTCATCTTGCATGTTTAACCCTAATAATCTAGCAAAGATCCCGGCTTTGGGTTGTTCGGCACGTCTAAATTTTTATCCGGGCATGTTTGATGCCTTATGAACCTTCATAAGAGTGCCTAGGAACCCTACAGAACCGTTCCTGGCCTGTGTAGACATGGGACCACATACATCACTATGTATCAGTCCTTAGAGTTCCGTAACTCTTTCTCCGTGTCCAGTAAACGGAGTCTTGGTCATTTTCCCTTTGAGACATGAATGGCAAGTATCATAAGATGATAATTCGAACGAATTCAAATATCCATCCTTATGTTACTTAGCTAGCCGGGTCGCATTGATATGACTAAGTCTACAGTGCCATAAGAAGGATTCGTTCATTTCTGAACTCTTCCTCTTGTGTGTTTTGTACATTAAGGACTGTAGTTTGATTGAGAACGTATATGCCATTAAATAACGAACATGATCCAATCAACTTTTGATTTGGGAATATGTTCATAACTGTAGGGTTGCTATGCACGCGCACAAGGGTCTACGAGGCATCAACCATGCTCGATTAAAAATTTAGCCGTGCCGAACAACCCGAAGCCGGATCTTTAAACTAGGGTTTAGGCGAAAACAAACATGTTAAACATTTTTAACACTAAGTGAGAGGGATTACAACCTTTGTAAATCCGGTCCTTCACTTCAATAGCTCCGTGTGGATGTCCCTTCGCTGCGATCATCGTGTTCCGGACCCTCGAGAGGTTCCACGAAGAGAAAGATGCAGTCTTGCTTTCGATCTTCGATACAAAGATGATCTACCTTAAAGTTTCGTTAACACAAGCTAACACTCATAATATGAAGTGAACACCCTCATCTAAATGGCAAGGATAGATGAGGATGATGAAGTAGGATTTTTGCTCTATTTATTTTCTCATTCTCACTCATATTCATCACTTGGAAAAAAGCTAGTAAGCTTTTTCCATGAAAAGTAGAAGAAAGAAGAAGAAGAATAATGAATTATCATTTGTGATGAATAATAAAAAGTAATCATAATCATTTATGCAAGCATGGTTGTAGTAACCAATGTAGAGAGTTTACTAGGGTTAGGGTTTGGGTTGGGTTAAAAGGTGAGTCACAAAGAAATATCTATCATAATATCTTAGCAAATGACAAAGTAAAACCATCTAGAAACATTTAGAATACATTAACCCAAATCAAACTCTAATCTTGTTTAAACTCCTCTAAACATGTTGCGTTAATAATTATAATATGTTAAAATATTATATATCACATATACAATATTTATTGTAATAAAATAAAATAATACATTTAACATATATCGCATATATATCAATGTATTACCCGAGTGAGTGAAAGAATCTTTTAGTGAGCTAATATTAGTTAATGTAATTTAATATATCATATATATTATTATACATTAAATTATCGAATCAACACTTGATCCGACAATCCGGCTACAGCGCATATAACCATATAATATTTATCCGTACCGAGTCATTGAATCAATACTTGATCCGATGAGCCGGCTGATATCATATATCACGAGAATAGAATGCGGTATCTCATATCGCATTATACTCGGTCCCGCACATATCACATATGTGCCCCTACACCGTTTTTCCTGAGCTAAGAAACCTTTGTGTAGGAATCTAAAGAATCGTCAATACGCCGGCAGTAGGTGATGATCATATCAAACACCCACAAGCTGCAAGCGGTCAGCTAAACGTAACAGCCACCCAGGTATTGAGCGCTCAGAAGATCAACAAGCAAGCCTGCACATTCTCCTGTGAATCCAAACCGTAACACTCCCGTACAGTCCGGTCTCGTCATCTGATATGTTGCATATCTCGCCTAGGGGTGGTAAACGTCAGACCCCAGTAGCTTGATAAGTCGTGTCGATTTGAGGTCTATAACAGTTCGAGAAACTACTGATAACACTTACCAGAAAATCTCAGCAAACCTGGCCAGGGATTTCCGGTTATAGCCAATCGAACACAGCACAACATCAACTCCCTATACCGGGAGAGACGAATCCCCTCCTATCGCTCGTTGCCTCCATGTGATTCGGGACTATACCCAAAAGCCACCTTTTTGCATGCCCTCTTGGACGTGGTATGATGGAAATCAAAGCACGGTGGGAATCATACAAGACTCTATGACGATTTTGGGTCAACAGACTACTCTGTACCAGTGTCACCGGAGAACTGCCATCTGATGTGAGGTATAATACCGTCTGGGAGTTCTCGGCGAGTCCGTCCAGTATACCCAGTCTCCACTGAGCACCCGTACATCATCCTTGATGTCAAACACCGATGGATATGGGATCATCCATTGCCTATCATATGGGTCAAGATGCGTATACGCTAGTCTACTCTGGTGTATCGATGCTCTGTCTCGATACACCCTCGACTAGGAACAGTTATAGGATGTACTCGTCGACTACCGTGGCCCCACTAGTATGATCTCATCATAGTCCCAGTAGTCGAGTACATATCCTAAGGGCTTTATCAACAAGTAACATAGAGACAATCAGAGTACATGTTAAGATAAAGTACAACCAGATAGCGTACTATCATGTCGAGCAAGAAAGTCGTCCCTATATATGTCCAAGCATCCATTACAATATACATCGTATGTACAGTAATGGCCTCTAGGGCATACATATAACTAAAAATCTTCCACTTGCACTAGGGCCATCTGTTGTGGTATCACATACCCAATATTTAGCTGTGGTTGAAGTATCTCATACTCAACCATCCCATAAAAGTCTCTACTAGGAAAAGGCCTTCGTGAGTAGATCCGCGCTGTTGTCCTCTGTGTCTACTCTCCTAACCTCGATCTCTCTGGAGATCAACCATCTCCATGATCAGGTGATACTGCCTAAGAATTATATCTGGATTTCAGATGGGACGGTAGTTCCTTTGCTAAAGCCACAACTCCATTGTCACACAAAGGTAGGAACGAAGTTCATCTCATGAACTTATATATATCCAGACTGCCTCTTAGGTAGCATCCTTGGTAACGATGTATCTTGCTTTTAATCGTCTAGTAAGTCACGGTATCTAGCTTGGAACTCTTCCAATATACCATCCCTCCACTGAGGGTATAGACAAGCCTGCGACTGACATTCAGTCGTCCTTATCACCCTGGAACTTTTCCAGTGATTCTCCCCAGGATCCATTGATACCATCTCACAGCAACTAGTGAGTATCCTAACATCCAATTAGATCTATCTCATAGATCCAGAAACCCAGGATTTAGGAGGTATCACTTTGATCCTATATGGAGAATCCTTGTGATAAGCGGAGATTGACCGAGCGTAGCATAGGAAACTCGTTCCTTATCAAGAGTTTGTTGTCCACGTACTCTACGAGGATCACACCATACTCTCTACTACCTTTTTGTATATACATGGTTCATTTACCATTTTGATGAAGTCAAACTCTTTGACTACCATATACAAACAGATGTTCCAGCTCCGCGATGCCTGCTTTATCACATAAAACATCTTGCACACGTTTCCGCTGCTCCCACTGTCTACGAAGCCCTCTGGCAGTGTACTTATAGATGCTCTCTTCCAAATCATCATTTAGAAAAGCTGCCATGACACCCAACCGCCAGATATCGTAGTCATGGTATGTAGCCGTGGCAAGTAGAATCTAGATGCACTTAAGCATAGCTTTGAAAGTCTCAACTTTTCCATGTACACCAAGTAATCTTCTTAAGATCTACTTGCTCCTGATGGCGATTTAACCCTTCAGATAAAGCAACCAAAGTCCATACTTTGTTGGTGTATAAGGATTCCATCTCAGATCACTAAGCATCTAGCCATTCTTATAGAGTCCCACTCCTGATGGCCAGCTCGAAACTAGTTGTGTCATCATCTCATGATGCAATCCTCGCTCCCACTGTCATAAAGAAAACCGAAGTATCTCTCAGGTGGGTGAGGAACCCTACTAGATCGGCGGAGAGGCTGAGGATAGTTGGAAACTATTGAATCCTTTGGTTTTACCAAATCATCAGCTACGGTTTGTATAGCTGGAACCATTCCAGTTCTACATAATAGACCTTGCCTCGAGCTTGTCCGGATTTTGCTTTTAGACATAGGCCGGACAACCCCAAATCTTAACAAACTTAAGATATAGGCTCTTCCCTTTCCATATCACATATGAAGTGCTAGGCAACCGATTTGATTTGAACCCTATTCAATAGGTATGCAGCTTCTCAAGCGCATAACACCCAAAAGGAAATAGGAAACTCAGTAGTATTTATCATAGAGCACACCATATCACATAGGGTGCTATTGCTCCGCCCCGATACAACGACATGATGTGGTGTATACGGAGGAGTAATACTGAGAGAGAATCTCATTCTCCTTTAGAATAGTCCAGGAATTCCGTGCTCAAGTATTCTCTTCCTTGATCCCATCAAAGGACATAATACTTATACCCGTATTTTGGTTCTCTACTTCTAACTTATATTCTGTGAATATCTCAAAAGGTTCGGACTTGTGTTTCAACAGGAACATATGTCTGAATCTTGAGAGATCATCAGAGAATGTAATGAAGTACAAAGAACCGGTCTTGGCATGTGCAGACAGGGGACCTTCATACATCGGCATGTATCAATCCAAATAACTCTTTCTATGTTTCCAATAAACAGAGCTATGGTCATTTTATCTTTGTGACATGACCGGCAGGTTTCACAAGATGTAAATTCAAACAAATTTAAATATGCATCCAAATGTAACTTAGCTAGTCGGGTCGCATTGATATGACCTAGTTTACAATGCCTCAAGAAGGATTCGTTCATTTCTGAACTCTTCTTCTTGTATGTGTTCTGTATACTAAGAACTATAGTTTGATTTAGATCGTCAATGCTTTTAGATAACGTGCCTGAACCGATCAACTCTTGATATAGGAAATGTTCAAAACATTATCCAACAATACAAAATTATATCCTTTTTTACTAATAAAGAGACTGATATGATGTTGTATATGAGGTTCGGTATCTAATATCATTTGTTCAGAATCAATGTATTCTGGTAATACAGGGTGATAGTGACCAACAGACTTGGCTGCAACACTTGCACCGTTTCTATCTCATGAAACTTATCACCCGTTCTCAGTTCTCTACCTATCTGTAGCCCATGTAACAGATTACATATGCGGGATCCTGATCCGGTATCACATACCCAGGACGTAAAGGATACTGAGAAACAGTTCTCTGTAATGAACACACACGAAGATGATGCATCATCATGCACTTTCTTCGTTTGGGCGGTACGGGAAATCTGGTATTTCCTAATTTCCTGCTTTGTCTTATAACAATTATAGGTTGGAGCGGGACCAACGTTCCCCAGCTCAGTATAACAAGCGGGTTCGGTCAATACATCCGTATTATTATCTTGATTAAGGCGTGATATGGTAGTTACCTAGAGAGAGAGAGAGAGAAGAAAACACTCAGCGTATGCCCTTGCAAGATTAGGTTGGTTATCTAATATATCTAATCAGGATGTCTCCTACCGTTTTAATGAAATCCTCCTTCAAACCCTAAAAGGAAAGACTAGCCGGGATTAATTACACGCTACAAGTTCGCCAATCTTTCAGCCAGGCCAGTGTCGGTACTTTGAGGGAGTTTCCCCGTGCTTTCACACGAACCTAATTAAAGTAAACCTCATTTTCCCAGGGGCGTAACCCCGTTAACACCTTTCTAGACACCTACTTGATCGGCTAATTGTTATGTGTAAAACTCTCCCAGGAGTAACTTTTACTCGCAGCGGGTATCGGGATCCAACTATCTCATAGAAGGTATACAATCTCATTGTAAATTTCAACACTTGAAATTCCCGATAATATTTTGCCCCTAGCATCTTATGACCTTGGCTAAGGTCAACAAATCATAAGTGCTAGCCAAGTTCAACCCGTCATTTCCCGATTGAATTAAACCCTCCCGCACGACCCTTGGCTAATATCAACAAAGTCGCACGACTACCCTAACTCAATCGCATCATATGCTTATACAGATCAGCACTACTGAGCTACCGCACACTATGCCTTGGCTAAGGTCAACAAATGCAGCACGAATACTAAGAAATTATCTGAAATGACGGAGGGCTACGACAGGTTTTTAAGAAAACCTATTTCGTAATGAACTTGATATCGTTGTAGAATCGAGTGATTTTAAATGGAGTGTTTTTTAGGCTTTTCAAGTTTTGCTAAAGGGGTCACTCCCGGTGAAGGGATCGTCGGCCCTTTCCTCATCGAATAAGGTGCAGGGTATATCATATACACCGCTGTGCAAAGCAAGAACTATAGAAGGAATCAAAAGACAAACCAAGTTTGTAGCATCTGCTAGTTTCACTAAAGAGGTCACTCCCGGTGAAGGGATCTCGGCTCTTTCCTTATCGAATAAGGTGCTGGATGTTCTACAAGGAACACCGCTATGCAAAGCAAGAACTAGAGCTACCAGTTTTTAAACAAGTTTCTACAACATCTTTAGGTTTCTTTTATTTCATTAATCTCATTAATGAAGTCCCATTTTATTATGCTTCGCAAGCATCACATTTGAAAACGAAATCTGCAATATAGCATATATCTCATATATATAACATAAACATTTGTCTCAGGTAGTAATATGATCTCATCATAGAACATTGCAGCAGAAGAACTTATATGAAATATTGGATATACTAGGACGTCCGTGTTTTAATACGAGCCTGTATAAAACACGGATTCCACGGTCGCGATGAATAGCCAAACCCACATCCCTAGACCCCTACGAGAGCGGCAAGCAACACAGCCAATTCTAGGGTTAGGAGACCCGGTCTCGACTCCTCGAGATGGTCTCCAACTGGACCTTAGAACCCGGTTACTTGTGCTCCCCGCCTTGGGTCTACCTAATGCGAAAAAGTAAATAATATACAAGGGTGACATCATCCTCAGCCCGGAAGTGCCCCAATAAAAGAATATTACATACAAATGAATTTTACATGAATGAAAAAAGAAAAACTCTCATCTCACATAAAACCCTTGGCTATTTAAACGCGATGATCCAATACAACATATCACAGCAACACATAATATCTCATATTATCAACGTAAGCAAGTATGCGTATCCCGATTGTCGTTGATGTATAGCAACGAAACCGGCGATATACCACATACTACGCTTACGGTCATAGAAAAGTAAGTGTAAAACTACAACAGTTGGAATACGCAACCTTTTTAGACAACGCATGCCTAACCAAATGAATTCCTTAGACCTCGCATGCCTAACAATTATAAACCCGCATTTTAGTCTCATTATCGAAAACACTTTTCAATATCAAGTCGGGCAATTCAACAAGATTCCCGACATCCTGATCGAATGCTCGTCGCAAACTTTAGTAGACGGCCGCACCCCCGGATGCCGTCGACAAAGTGCACTAAGGCGGAACACCGCTGCCGCAAGCACCCGAACGGATGCTTTTGGCGAAGGGGTTCTCCTACAGTCACTTGGTCGGGGCTATGGGGCGTAGCTGTCTATTAAGTTTACCCGACGAGTATCCGCGTACGCTACGTGATTGCGACGGACTTTTGATCACATCAAAATTCCGTGGCAACCGATCATTTAAGAATAAACCGCTAGATTTACAACATTCAAATTAGTTTTCTCATAACTATATGTGGATTCCAAATATTGTATCATATTCCAGATAAATAGACAAAGTTAAACTTTCCGATCAAATAATCAAACACACAAGATTTTCCCAATATATCTCTACACCTGAAATCAGTTTAAAAACATCCATCATATGCCACAGTACCAATGGTCCAGCCGTAGAAGGGTCAAGCCAACGCCTCACATGTGGCCCGCCGTACTGCCCCAAACCCTAAGGTTCAAAAGGCAGTTCAAGACGGTCACATAATCGAGTTAAGGTTTGTTGTCTTCTTGAGGGTCCACCGCGTTACTTGTACGACTAAGAACGTTCTTAAACTCGAAAAAAAAAATCCAACTTTTGAAAAATTTTCCGACAGGGGAAAAAGTGAGTTATTGATATCCGTTAGTACTTTTTAACAGTTTCTAAAATTATCCGGACAAAACTAAACAATGTTAAATTATCTGATCGAATCAACGATTCCCCAATACAACCCTAGAAAACTCAACAATTGAGTGGAATTAAAATATTCCCAGAAAAAAATAACAAGAAAGGACCTAAGAATAATTAAGTGAAATTCCAGGGACTAAGTCCAAATTTTGGCCGCGGAACCACCGCAAAACCCTTTGTTTCGCCACGGTTCCGTAGTTATATTTTTGAGTTAGAGGTCCGTACTTCACAGTAATTCTTAGTTTTTCCTCCATAATTTTCTGAGCATTTTTAATTCAGAAAAAGCCACATTGTTGAAAAATGTACAGAGAAGGGTTCGTGTCGAGGTTTTCGGGTTCGATTGGACTTTAAACATCGTTTAGACATCGCCTAAAGCTCTAGCTTGTCTCTGATACCACTGTAGGGTTGCTATGCACGCGCACAAGGGTCTACGAGTCATCAACCTGTAGGGTTGCTAGGCACGCGCACAATGGTCTACGAGGCATCAACCATGCCCGATTTAAAATTTAGTCGTGCCGAACAACCCGAATACGGAACTTTAAACTAGAGATTAGGCGAAAACAAGCATGCTAACAACTTAACACTAAGTGAGAGGGATTACAACCTTTGTAGATCCGGTCCTTCACTTCATATGCTCCGTGTTGTGGTCCCTTCGCTGCGATCATCGGGTTCCGGACTCTCGAGAAGTTCCACGAAGAGAAAGATGCAACCTTTGCTTCCGATCTTCGATACTAAGATGATCTACCTTGAAGTTTCTTTAACACAAGCTAACACTCATGAAATGATGTGAACACCCTCATCTAAATGGCAAGGGAAGATGAGGATGATGAAGTAGGATTTTTGCTCTCTTTATTTATCTTTTTCTCATATTTATCCATCCCAAAAATCAGAGCAAGAAAGCATTTCAAGCAAAGAAGAAGAAGGAAGAAGATGAACAATATAATTTGTGATGAATAATAAAATGTTATCATAATCATTTATGCAACCATGGTTGTAGTAACCATTGTAGAGAGTTTACTAGGGTTAGGGTTTGGGTTAGGTTAAAGGGTGAGTCACAAAGAAATATCTATCATAATATCTTAACAAAGACAAAGTAAAGCTTCTAGAATCAACTAGAAGGTTTTACCCTAATCCAAACCCTAATCATGTTTAAACTCCTCAAAACATGTTGCATTAATAATTATAATATGTTACAATATGATATATCACATATACAACATTTATTGTAACAAAATAAAATAATACACTTAACATATATCGCATATATATCAATGTATTACCTGAGTGAGAAAAAGAATCTTTTAGTGAGCAAATATTAGTTAATGCAATTTAATATATCATATATATTATTATACATTAAATTATCGAATCAACACTTGATCCGACAATCCGGCTATATCGCATATAACCGACTAATATTTATCCGTACTGATTCATCGAATCAACACTTGATCCGATGACCCGGCTGATATCAAATATCGTGAGAATATAATACGATATCACATATCGCATTATCCTCGGTTCCGCACATATCACATATGTGCTCCTACTCCGTTTTGCCTGAGCCAAGAAACCTCTGTGTAGGACTCTAAAGAATCGTCAATACGCCGGCAGTAGGTGATGATCATATCAAACACCCACAAGCTGCAAGCGGTCAGCTAAACGTAATAGCTACCCAGGTATTGAGCACTCAGAAGATCAACAAGCAAGCCTATACATTCTCCTGTGAATCCAAACAGTAACACTCCCGTACAGTCCGGTCTCGTCGTCTGATATGTCGCATATCTCGCCTAGGGGTGGTAAACGTCAGACCCCAGTAGCTTGATAAGTCGTGTCGATTTGAGGTCAATAACAGTTCGAGAAACTACTGATAACACTTACCAGTAAATCTCAGCAACCCTGGCCAGGGATTTCCGGTTATAGCCAATCGAACACAGCACAACATCAACTCCCTATACCGGGAGAGACGAATCCCCTCCTATCGCTCATTGCCTCCATGTGATTCGGGACTGTACCCAAAAGCCACCTTTTTGCACGCCCTCTTGGACGTGATATGATGGAAATCAAAGCACAGTGGGAATCACACAAGACTCTATGACGATCTCGGGTCAACAGACTACTCTGTACCAGTGTCACCGGAGAACTGCCATCTGACGTATGGTATAATACCATCTGGGTGTTCTCGGCGAGTCCGTCCAGTGTACCCAGTCTCCACTGAGCACCCGTACACCATCTCTGATGTCAAACACCGATGGATATGGGATCATCCATCGCCCATCATATGGGTCAAGATGCGTATACGCTAGTCTACTCTGGTGCATCGATGCCCTGTCTCGATACACCCTCGACTAGGAACAGTTATAGGATGTACTCGTCGACTACCGTGGCCCCACTAGTATGATCTCATCATAGTCCCAGTAGTCGAGTACATATCCTAAGGGCTTTATCAACATGTAATATAGAGACAATTAGAGTACATGTTAAGATAAAGTACAACCAGATAGCATACTATCATGTCGAGCAAGAAAGTCCTCCCTATATATGTCCTAGCATCCACTACAATATACATCGTATGTACAGTAATAGCCTCTAGGGCATACATATAACTAACACAACCATGCCCGATTAAAAATTTAGCCGTTCCGAACAACCCGAAGCCGGATCTTTAAACTAGGGTTTAGGCGAAAACAAACATGTTAAACATTTTTAACACTAAGTGAGAGGGATTACAACCTTTGTAGATCCGGTCCTTCACTTCAATAACTCCGTGTAGATGTCCCTTCGCTGCGATCATCGTGTTCCGGACTCTCGAGAGGTTCCACGAAGAGAAAGATGCAGTCTTGCTTCCGATCTTCGATACAAAGATGATCTACCTTGAAGTTTCGTTAACACAAGCTAACACTCATAATATGAAGTGAACACCCTCATCTAAATGGCAAGGATAGATGAGGATGATGAAGTATGATTTTTGCTCTATTTTATTTTCTCATTCTCACTCATATTCATCACTTGGAAAAAAGCTAATAAGCTTTTTCCATGAAAAGTAGAAGGAAGAAAAAGAAGAAGAATAATGAATTATCATTTGTGATGAATAATAAAAAGTTATCATAATCATTTATGCAACCATGGTTGTAGTAACCAATGTAGAGAGTTTACTAGGGTTAGGGTTTGGGTTGGGTTAAAAGGTGAGTCACAAAGAAATATCTATTATAATATCTTAGCAAATGACAAAGTAAAACCATCTAGAAACATCTAGAATATATTAACCCAAATCAATCCCTAATCTTGTTTAAATTCCTCTAAACATGTTGCATTAATAATTATAACATGTTACAATATTATATATCACATATACACTATTTATTGTAACAAAATAAAACAATTCATTTAACATGTTTCACATATATATCAATGTATTACCCGAGTGAGAAAAAGAATCTTTTAGTGAGCTAATATTAGTTAATGTAATTTAATATATCATATATATTATTATACATTAAATTATCGAATCAACACTTGATCCGACAATACGGCTACATCGCAAATAACCGACTAATATTTATCCGTACCGATTCATCGAATCAACACTTGATCCGATGAGCCGGCTGATATCATATATCGCGAGAATAGAATGCGGTATCTCATATCGCATTATCCTCGGTCCCGCACATATCACATATGTGCCCCTACTCCGTTTTGCCTGAGCCAAGAAACCTCTGTGTAGGACTCTAAAGAATCGTCAATACGCCGGCAGCAGGTGATGATCATATCAAACACCCACAAGCTGCAAGCGGTCAGCTAAACGTAACAGCCACCCAGGTATTGAGCGCTCAGAAGATCAACAAGCAAGCCTGCACATTCTCCTGTGAATCCAAACAATAACACTCCCGTACAGTCCGGTCTCGTCGTCTGATATGTTGCATATCTCGCCTAGGGGTGGTAAACGTCAGACCCCAGTAGCTTGATAAGTCGTGTCGATTTGAGGTCTATAACAGTTCGAGAAACTACTGATAACACTTACCAGTAAATCTCAGCAACCCTGGCCAGGTATTTCCGGTTATAGCCAATCGAACACGGCACAACATCAACTCCCTATACCGGGAGAGACGAATCCCCTCCTATCGCTCATTGCCTCCATGTGATTCGGGACTGTACCCAAAAGCCACCTTTTTGCACGCCCTCTTGGACATGGTATGATGGAAATCAAAGCATAGTGGGAATCATACAAGACTCTATGACGATCTCGGGTCAACAGACTACTCTGTACCATTGTCACCGGAGAACTGCCATCTGACGTGAGGTATAATACCATCTGGGAGTTCTCGGCGAGTCCGTCCAGTGTACCCAGTCTCCACTGAGCACCCGTACACCATCCTTGATGTCAAACACCGATGGATATGGGATCATCCATCGCCCATCATATGGGTCAAGATGCGTATACGCTAGTCTACTCTGGTGTATCGATGCCCTGTCTCGATACACCCTCGACTAGGAACAGTTATAGGATGTACTCGTCGACTACCGTGGCCCCACTAGTATGATCTCATCATAGTCCCAGTAGTCCAGTACATATCCGAATAGCTTTATCAACAACTAACATAGAGACAATCAGAGTACATGTTAAGATAAAGTACAACCAGATAGCGTACTATCATGTCGAGTAAGAAAGTCCTCCCTATATATGTCCAAGCATCCATTACAATATACATCGTATGTACAGTAATGGCCTCTAGGGCATACATATAACTAACAGTAACATCATCATGTACTACAAAATTATATCCTTCTTTGCTCAATAAAGAAACTGATATAAGATTGCATATCAGGGTCGGAATGTAATAGCATTCGTTCAGAACCAATGTATTACCATTTGGTAACACAAGATGATATTCACCAACTGCTTTGGCTGCAACATTTGCACCATTCCCTACTCTTACGGAATGATCACCCTCTCCCTGTTCCCTACCTTTATGTTGCCCATGTAACATATTACATATATGGGATCCTGATTCGGTATCTAATACCCAGGACGTAGAGTGAACTGAGAAACAGTTTTCGATAACTAACACACCTGAAGAAATGCATCAACATACTTATTCTTCGATTGGGTGGCGTGAGAATCAAGATATTCTCCTATTCCCAGGTCAGTCTTATAACACTTATAAGAAAGAACGAGACCAACGTTCCCCTTCTCAGTATAATAAGCAGGTTCAGTCAATACATCCATATTATTATCTTGATTAAGGTCTGACAGGGTCGCTACCTGGAGAGAGAGAGAGAAGAAAATACTTTAGCGTATGCTCTTGCAAGATTAGATTGGTTATTATCTTATCTAATCAGGATGTCTCCCACTGTTTTTATCAAATCTTCCTTCAAACCCTAAAAGGTAAGATTAGCCGGGATTAATTACACTTTACAAGTTCGCCAATCTTTTAGCCAGGCCAGTGTCGGTAATTGAGGGAGGTTCCCCGTGCTTTCGCATAGACCTAATTAAAGTAAACCTTGTTTTCCCAGAGGCATAACCCCGTTAACACCTTTCTAGACACCTACTTGATCGGCTAATTGTCCTGTGTAAAACTCTCTCAGGAGTAACTCATACTCGCAGTGGGTATCGGGATCCAACTATCTCATAGGAGGTATGCAATCTCATTGCAAATTTCAACATTTAAAATTCCCGATAATGCTTTTACCCCTAGTGTGCTCTTACCTTGACATAGGTCAACAAACCATAGTGCACTAGTCAAGTTCAACCCGTCATTTCTTGATTGAATCAAACCCATCCGTACGACCCTTGACAGAGGTCAACAAGGTCGTACGACTACCCTAATCCAATCACATCTCATGCTTTACAGATAATTACTAATCAGCTACCGCACACTACGCCTTGACAGAGGTCAACAAATGCAGCACGAATACTAAATAGTCTTTATCTAAAATGATAGAGGGCTATGCAGGTTTTTCAGAAAACCATGAGCGTAATTAACTTGATATCGTTGTAGAAACAAGTAATTTTGAAAAGGAGTGTTTTTTAGGCTTTTCTAGTTTTGCTAAAGAGGTCACTCCCGGTGAAGGGATCACGGCTCTTTCCCCATCGAATAAGGTGCCGGGTATATCATATATACCGCTGTGCAAAGCAATAACTGTATAAGCTGTCAAAAACTAAACCGTGAGTTTGTAGCATCTTCCAGTTTTCCTAAAGAGGTCACTCCCGGTGAAGGGATCTCGGCTCTTTCCTCATCGAATAAGGTGCAGGGTATATCGCATATACCACGGTGCAAAGCAAAACTGTAGCTACCCTTTTTATAAATTTTTGATTCTACAACTTCTTTTAGGTTTCTTTTTCTTTTTGTTAATCTCATTAATAAATCCCATTAGCTTATGCTTCCTAAGCATCACAGAAGAAACGAAAGCAATAATATTTATATATCAGCATATATATATATATATATATATATATATATAGTATAAGTATTCGTCTCAGGAAGTAATATGATCTCATCATAGAACATTGCAGCAGAAGAACATATATGAAATATTGGATATACTAGGATGTCCGTGTTTTTAATACGAGACTGTATAAAACACGAATTCCACGGTCGCGATGAATAGCCGAACCCATATCCCTAGACCCCTACGAGAGCGGCAAGCAACACTGCCAATTCTAGGGTTAGGAGACCCGGTCTCGACTCCTCGAGATGGCCTCCCACTGGACCCTAGAACCCGGTTACTTGTGCTCCTCTCCTTGGGTCTACCTAATGCGGAAAAGTAAATAATATACAATGGTGACATCAACCTCATCCCGGAAGTGCCCCAATAAAAGAATATTACATACAAATGAATTTTACATGAATGAAAATAAAAACTCTCATCTCACATAAAACCCCCGGCTATTCAGAACACGATAATCCAATATAACATATCACAGCAACACATAATATCTCATATCATCAACATAAGCAAGTATGCGTATCCCGATTGTCGTTGATATATAGCAACGAAGCAGGCGATACCCCACATACTACGCTTACGGCCACAGAAAAGAAAGTGTAAAACTACAAAATTTGGAATCCAAAAACACTTTAGACATCGTAAATCCGAAATATCACATACTTCGCATTTCATGCCTAACTATATGAATTCCACATATTGTATCACATTCCAGATAAATAGACAATATTAAACTTTCCGATCGAATAATCAAATACCCAAGATTTTCTAAATAGCTCAACACTTGAGAGGAGTTCAAATAATCCCATAATATGTCACAGTAGCAATGGTCCAGCCATAGAAGGGTCAAGCCAACGCCTCACATGTGGCACGCCGTACTGCCCCAAACCCTAAGGTTTAGAGGCAGTTCAGACGGTCACATAATCGAGTTAAGGATTATGTTCTTCTAGATGGTCCACCGCATTACTTGCACATTTTTCCGAAAGATTTAAACCCAAGAAAAATTCAACACTTGAAAGTTTTTCGTGCCGAGAAAAAATGAGTTAATGATATCCGTTCGAACATTTTAACAATTTCTAAATATCCGGAAAATAGAACGAAATTAAATTTTCCGATCGAATCAACGAATTCAAAATAATCCCCAGAATACTCAACACTTGAGTCAGATTAAAAATACCCAAAAAGATACACTAACTGATATAGATATTTCTGTGCAAAAACCAAAGTTAAATCCTACTGTACGGCCGTGGATCCGCGGCCCAAGCAAGGTATGGCCGCGGTTCCGCGGCGGTCCGTACGGTTTAGCTTCTCATTTTTCACAGTATTACTTATAATTCCCTGCTGATTTTTTTAGGAATTTTTATTACAGGAAAAACCACAAGTTTAAAATTGTCCAGAGAAGGGTATATTTTGACGTTTCGGGGTTCGATCGGAGTTTTAACTTCGTATACATGTCGCCTAATGCTCTAGTTAGACATTGATACCACTGTAGGGTTTCTAGGCACTCTTGTGAGGGTTCATAAGGCATCAACCATGCCCGAATAAAATTTTAGACGTGCCGAACAACCCAAAGCCGGGATCTTTGCTAGATTATTAGGGTTTAACATGCAAGTAAACATCTTAACAACTAAAAGTGAGGGATTACAATCTTTGTAGTCCGCTCCTTCGCTTCATAAGCTCTGATTAGAAATCCCTTCGCCGCGATCCATGATCTCCCGGACTCAAGAGAGGCTCCACAACTCGAACGATCCATGCTTGCTTGTAGTCTTCCTTTTCTCCGATGATCTACCTTGAAGTTTCTATAACTCAAGCTCTCTCTCTCTCTAAAGTGGTGAACACCCTAATCTAATTGGCTAGATTAGATGAGGATGATGGAGTAGAAATATTGCTCTCTTTTGTTTTCAAATTCTCACTTTTATTCACCACAAAATGAAAACCTAGCAAGCTTTCTCAAAGCTCAAGGGAGATGAAGAAGAATGAATGGATAATTCCATTTGTGATGAATAATGAATTATTGTAGTGGTTACAAATCTAACCATGAGTTAAGCATGATAGAGTTAACTCATGTAGAGAATTAACTAAGGTTAATGGTTTGGATTGGGTTAAATAATATCTTCACAAAATATCAAGCTTAAGGATAAAGTCAAAGCTTCATGAAGCTTCATGGAAGCTTCATGCAAAAGCTAACCCTAATCCAAACCCTAACCAAGTTTAAACCTTAAACCATTGTTAAATTTGTAACCCTAACATGTTACAATAATATATATTGTAAGGTTCCTAGGCACGCTCACAAGGCTCTATGAGGCATCAACCATGCCCGATTAAAATTTTAGCCGTGCCGAACAACCCGAAGCCGGATCTTTAAACTAGGGTTTAGGCGAAAACTAACATGTTAAACACTTTAATACTAAGTGAGAGGGATTACAACCTTTGTAGATCCGGTCCTTCACTTCTTAAGCTCCGTGTAGATGTCCCATTTGCTGCGATCGTGATCTCCGGACTCTAGATAAGCTCCGCATAAAGAACGAACGTGCTTGCTACGATGACTTCGAGGCCGAAGATGATCTACGTCGGGGAGACACTAACTCAAGCTATTCCTTCACTAGGGCATGAATTTTGTGAAGAGAACACACTCAACTACATGGCAAGTGGTAGAGGATGAAGAAGTAGAAAGTGGGCTCACTTTAGATTTGATTTTCTCACACTTTTTCTCATGGCACCATTAGAGCTAGCAAGCTTTTCATGGAGCTTGATGAAGAAGAAGATGAAGTGAATAATTCATCCAAAATGAAAACTTATGCAATGAATTATTGCACCATGGTTGAGTTAAGCCCTCATGCTTAACTCATGTAGAAAATTAACCAAAGTATGAGGTTAAGGGTTCGGTTAACTAATATCCTAAGAAATGACAAAAGAGTTGACTTTGTCAATGTTTATCAAGCTTCATGAAACTTGATAACTTTGACCAAAGTCTCATCTCTTTTATTATTTGTTAGGAAATTAGTAAACCCTAATTTAACCTTGACTTGGTTTAAGTCTCATACACCCAACTTGTATGTATCATCAAGCATTATACAAACATATACACTTGCATATATCACATATAAACAATGTGCACAATCTAGTGAGAAAATAAATCTTAAATGAGCTAATACTAGTTAATGTAATGTAATATATCAAATATATAATTATACATTAAATTATTAAATCAACTCTTGATTTAAAAATCCGGCAATAACCGACTAATATCATGTGTAACAACTTATCGAATCAACACTTGATCCGATAACCCGGCTATATCGCATACAACCGATCAATGTTACAAATCGCGAGAATAGAATATGGTATCTCATATCGTATTACTCTCGGTCCCGCACATATCACATTTGTGCTCCTACTCCGTTTTGCTTGAGCCAGGAAACCCCTGTGTAGGACTCTAAAGACTCGTCAATACGCTGGTAGTAGGTGATGATCATATCAAACACCCACAAGCCGCAAGCGGTCTGCTAAACGTAACGGCCACCCGGGTATTGAGCGATCAGAAGATCAACAAGAAAAACTGCTAGTTCTCCTGCGAATCCAATCAGTAACACTCCCGTACAGTCCGGTCTCGTCGTCTGATATGTCCCATATCTCGCCTAGGGGTGGCAAACGTCAGACCCCAGTAGCATGATAAGTCATGTCGATATGAGGTCTATAACAGTTCGAGAAACTACTGATAACACTTACCAGTAAATCTCAGCAACCCTGGCTAGGGATTTCCGGTTATATCCAATCGAACACAACGCAATATCAATTCCCTATACCGGGAGAGACGAATCCCCTCCGATCGCTCATTGCCTCCATGTGATTCGGGACTGTACCCAAAAGCCACCTTTTTGCATGCCCTCTTGGACGTGGTGTGATGGAAATCAAAGCACAGTGGGAATCACACAAGACTCTATGACGATCTCGGGTCAACAGACTACTCTGTACCAGTGTCACCGGAGAACTGCCATCTGACGTAAGGTATAATACCATCTGGGAGTTCTCGGCGAGTCCGTCCAGTGTACCCAGTCTTCACTGAGCACCCGTACACCATCCTTGATGTCAAACACCGATGGATATGGGATCATCCATCGCCCATCATATGGGTCAAGATGCATATACGCTAGTCTACTCTGGTGCATCGATGCCCGGTCTCGAGACACCCTCGACTAGGAACTGTTTTTGGATGTACTCGTCGACTACTGTGGCCCCACTACTATGATCTCATCATAGTCCCAGTAGTCGAGTACATATCCTAAGAGCTTTATCAACATGTAACATAGAGACAATCAGAGCACATGTTAAGATAAAGTACAACCAGATAGCATACTATCATGTCGAGCAAGAAAGTCCTCCCTATATATGTCCTAGCATCCACTACAATATACATCGTATGTACAGTAATGGCCTCTAGGGCATACATATAACTAACAATCTCCCACTTGCACTAGAGCCATCTGTTGTAGTATCACATACCTAACAATTAGTTGTGGTTGAAGTATCTCATACTCAACCATCCCATAAAAGTCTCTACCGGGAAAAAGGCCTTTGTGAGTGGATCCGCGCTGTTGTCCTCGGTGTCTACTCTCCTAACCTCGATCTCCCTGGAGATCAACCATCTCCATGATCAGGTGATACTGCCTAAGAATTATATCTGGATTTCTGATGGGACGGGGGTTCCTTGGCATAAGCCACAACTCCTTTGCCACACAATGGTAGGAACGAAGTTCATCTTATGAACTTATATATATCCAGACTGCTTCTTTGGTAGCATCCTTGGTAACGAAGTTAGTGTATATGCCCTAGAGGCCATTACTGTATCATACTAGTTTGTATATTACTTAATGGAAGCTTGGGATATTCACCTTGTATAAACAATCTTGCTCAATATAGTAGTATGCTACTTGGTTTGTTTCTACTTCAATGTGTACATGTGTTTATTTTAGTATATCACCTATACGCATTAGTGGAGCCCTTAGGATCTTTGCTTGATTACCAGCGTTGTGATGGCAGTCACACTAGTGGGGGCTGGGTAATCTATAAGCACATCCTTATACAGGTCCCTAGTCGCAGGACTATCGAGACAGGGCATCGATACTCCGGAGTAGACTAGCGTATGCGCTTCTTATCCCAGTGTGGGAGATGGTCTGTCCCACAACCATCAGTACGTCGTACTGGAGATAGTATACGGGTGCTCGTTGGGTTATGAGTACACTGGACAGGACTCGTCGGGAACTGACAGGTTGGTATTATACCTATCGTCAGTTATCAGTTCCCAGGTGACATGAGTACAGCTTAGTCCGCTGACTTGACACTGGCACTTCGCCTCGAGTGTGTTCCCACTGCACTTTGATCACTACCCTACCACGGCTCAAAGGAGTCGTGCAAACAGGTAATGGTTGGGTGCAGTCCCGAAGCACTTGGAGGCAGCGACGGTTAGACAGGATTCGTCTCTCCCGGTATTGGGGGTTGACATCGCGCTGTGTCTAGGAGAGCCATTACACGAGTAGTCCCTGGCCAGGGCAAGCGAGATATACTGGTAGGCTTCCAGTGTTATCTCAGGGTGTTTTGGGCTTCACTCCGACACGACTTGTACCGCTATTAGGGGACTGACGTTTTACCGCCCCCTAGGCCCGACATGCGATGTATTAGACGAACAGACCGGACTGTACGGAGACTGTCATATTCAGACTCAGTAGGAGTTCAGATGGGGTTCACCTCGTCGGTCTTCTTGTCGGCATCTACCTGGGGACCGTTACGCACAGCTAGTGCCGCTTGCGGTCTGTGGTTAAACCCACTGCCAGCGTAGTGTCGAGTCTTTAGAGTCCCACACAGAGGGTATTCGCCTCTGGGCAAAACAGAGTAGAGGTCGCATGGTCTTGCGACAAGGTTCGTTCTCATCCGCGCACTTGTGCACGTTTGGAGTCCGGACAGATATTACTAGTAGGCTCTGGTTTGAGCCAGATACTGGTATATGTTTTGGGGTTGATTTTATCT
Source organism: Agapanthus africanus (assembly GCA_030015575.1). Taxonomy (NCBI): domain Eukaryota; kingdom Viridiplantae; phylum Streptophyta; class Magnoliopsida; order Asparagales; family Amaryllidaceae; genus Agapanthus; species Agapanthus africanus. The sequence goes on from JASDDO010000004.1 coordinate 237,496,617, forward strand.
CTTGGTATTCATGTTCCTCGGAACAAGAATGCGGGTGTGTATGCACAGTTGATTGAGGCGGAGGAACATGATTTTCATTAGGGTTTCGGAACGGGTGCGTATGCACAGTTGACAGTCGTCTTTTTCCAAACCCTAATGGAATTATGATATATCTATTAATAATATTAATCAAATGAAATTGTGTCATGGTTGGATTTTGTTGACTTGTTGACCATGGTTGACTTGTTGACCATGGTTGAAGGTTTGACCATCATCATTACAAAAGAAAGATGCTTTTTGATTCTTGCAAAACCATTTAAAGAATGTAATGATAATGGTCATTCCAAACCATCCATCAACTATTTCATTTTATTATTATCGTTAATTGATAATTCTTTTCATTTGTGATATGGTTGCAAGAAATGAAAAGAATAAGCTCATTCTATCATAACCATTCTCTCTCCTCACTTGTTCTTCTTCCTCCTCTAGTTCAAGGAGAACCCTTCTCATGAGTTGAGAATCCCTCACCTTGAGATAAAAACACCCCAAAGACACTCTCTACTCACTCTAGGATCAAAGGTTTAGCAAGCCGAAGATTCTAGTTCTCTCAAAGTTCGAGAAAGAGCCCGAAGGTTGAACCCTCAGGTGGATCCATCTTTGATGGAAGAAGGCAACGAGGAAAGCACCATCAACCCCTACAAAAGTTTCAAGAAGAAGGAGTTCAAGTTAGGTATAACCTCCTTTCCGAGTAGCTAACTCTCTTTAGCATGTTTGCTAGTTTTAGTTTAGGAAAAGATCCCGACTTTGCTAGTCCATGTTGCCCCATGCGCTAAAAATTTGATTTTTATACCGTTTCCGCCTCCCCGTAAGAACCGGGGGTCGCAACGTGGACTTACATTGGTATCAGAGACTAACTAAACTTAAACTAGCTTTGTAGTAAAGTGTATGGAAGTTCGATCGAGAAAAATCACAAAACCGGAAAAACCAAAACCCTAAGTTTCTGTTGAAATTTTTTGTGCTCTAAATGTAAAAAGTTTTACTCCTAAAATCGGCTCAGGGTTTTGTGAAAACACCCACGAAATACGATCGCATGATTCCTTCAAACGGCCGCGGTTCCGCGGCAATGGGTGGCTTAGGCCGCGGAACCGCCGCCGTTTTGTCTCTTCTTGTGGTCCTGTTTTGTGCAGTGTTCTTCTGGTAGGGTTTTGGGATTTTTAAGATATGATATTTATGCCCAGATTTTCCAGAAAAGAAATTTGTTTTTGGGGGCCTATAAATCCGTATTTTTATCGAACTTCACTGCACTTTGACTACAATGGTTATATCTGTGATGTTTGCATGTATTGAACGTCACCTAATCGCTATATGTCGATTAGTCGGGGTTATACACATCTGTTATCTGTGTTTGTTGATGGTATGTGTATATGAATGGATTGGATTGTCGCGGGTGAATATCCGGGATGGATGTGAGATGAGTGTTGTTTTTCTTTCATTCATTTGTAATATGTAAATTGATGTAATATTATTATTTGTATGGCCGCACAACCGGGTCGGGGTTGTAGCCGCCATTGTATAATTCTTTTTACTGTTTTTGATCCTAGGATAGACCCATGGAGGGGTGCACAAACTACCGGGTACTTGGCGGGTAGTTTGCCGCACCCGTAGGGGTCTTGGGTGGGGTATTGGCTATTCACCGCGACCGTGTAATCCGCTTTTCGTTGCAGGCTCGAACGGATTGCGGATTCCTAGTATATCCAATGTATTCATCTGTGATCTGTAATGTCTATCATTGCTATATTTATAACTATTTAGGCGTTGCTTATGTTTTACAACCGCGCTAGCCCAGCCTCCGCTCTGTCGTTAGTTAAGTAACCTAACGGGTGATGACGGGGCCCCGTGGCGAATGCGAATGGCATAAGCGTACGTCATATTTTGGTTGTTTTCTGCAATGGTAGGATTAAATGATGGGACGCATTAAAAGAACTAATACAAGAATATCACGCATTAAAAGAACTAATGCAAGATAATAAACCAAGTTAAAGTCGTTGGAACACTTTCGAAAAACCACTCGGTTCTTTTCAAAACTAACTTTTAAATGCGAAGCTTGAGCCACTCCTTCTAAAAGCTATCTCGTTCCATCGATTATATCAAGTTCACTACGTTCACGGTTTTACCAAAACCATTCGTAGCCCTCCGTCGTTTCGCATGAATAGGCAATAGTATTCAAGCTATTTATGTTGGCCAAAGTCAAGGCATAGTGATTGGTAGCTATTGGGTGTTCATGTGTAGCATAGATAGATGCGTTGGTTTGGGACAGTCGTACTTCCATTTTGGCCAAAGTCAAGGGTAGGTACGGGTGGATCCAAATTAACCTGGATAGTGACGAGTAGAACTTGACATGTGACTTATGATATTTTGGCCAAAGTCAAGGTCATAAGAGCATGGGGCAAAAATCCACATCGGGAGTTTCATAAGTACTGAAACTTGCTAGATTTGCATACCATTTGGAGTGTGGTGATTCTGGTAGGATTCCTTCAGTTTCGTCACGCGATGATATTTGGATCCCGATCCTACTGTGAGTATATGCTACTCCTCGGGAAATTTCTCACTAAACGATCAATGCTATAAGACTAGTAGGTGCCTAGAAAGGTGTTAGCGGGGCTACGCCCCCAGGGAAAAGAGGTTCTTCAATTAAGGAACTTCGCGAAAGCGTTGGAAAACCTCCCTCGAAGTACCGACACTGGCCTGGCTGAACGGTTAAGCAAGTATTGTGCGGTGGGATTGATCCCGACTAATTCTTCCTTTATGGTTTGAGGAGGGATTCGAGAGACAGTGGGAGCCATCCTGTTTAGACAAATTAAAAACCACTCTAGACTTGCAAGAGTATCGTGCTAAAGTGTTTCTTCTCTCCCTTCTAATTGCAGCGACCAATCGACATGACTGGACTTAAGTTACTTCTAGATAAAAACATACTGACAGGGCCAAACTACAAAGATTGGCTCAGGAATGTCAAAATGGCAATCACTTACGACAAGCTGGGGTATCTTCTTACCACCAAAGCTCCCCCCGTCCCAGGTCCCACCTCCAGCGTCGCGGATAAGGAAATCCGTAAGACTTGGGAGATTGATTGCGCGAAGGCCAGGTGCCTCGTGCTTGCCTCTATGGACAACGAACACCAGAGGAGGCACCAGAATATGGACCTGGAATCCATATTTCTTCATACAAAAGAACTGTATGGAGAGCAGTCTCGTATCGCAAGATACGAAGTGTCGAAGAAGTTATTTTCGGAAAAGTTGGCCGTCGGATCATCGGTAGCGGACCACGTGCTTAAGATGATTGGCTACATTGAGGAGCTCGCGGAACTTGGGACCACGTTGGAAAGTGAACTCTATACGGATTTAATTCTCCAGTCCCTTCCATCCACTTACGCCCAGTTTATACTGAACTTCAACTTACAAGAAAAAGAAGTTGAACTTTAAGAACTCCTCAACATGCTGAGGAGCGCAGAGGGCACCCTACAGAAAGGTAGGGAAACACCCGCTTTGTTTGCAAGAGGATCTTCTTCCTCTAGGTCCAAGGCGAAAGCCAAGGGAAAGAGGAAGAAAGACCCCGCAAAACCAAGGGGCGGTGTTAGTAAAGTGGGTACGAAGGGAAAGGAAAAGGCAACAAAGATAGCGGGGAAGCTTGTGGGAAAGGAAGAATGCTTCTATTGTCATAAGAGTGGACACTGGAAGAAAGATTGCAGGGCTTGGAAGGCCAGGACAAAGGAACTGAAGCAGGTTGCGGCTTCAGCTTCAGGTCTGTATGTTATTGAAAACTGTCTTTCTATAAACTCTACATCCTGGGTATTGGATACCGGATCAGGATCTCATATCTGTAATTCTTTGCAGGCGTTGAGAAACCGTAGGTTTTTTAAGGCAGGTGACATGACCCTCAGAGTTGCGAACGGAGCTAGCATGGATGCTAAAGCCGTGGGGGACTATCACCTGGGAATGACAGATGGGCATGTTTTGGTTTTGCGTAATTGCTTTTTTGTACCCAACGCAACTTGTAATATCATTTCTGTATCTTTGGTTTCTAAAGAAGGTTATGAATTTGCGTTTGTAAGTAATGTTGTAAACATTCACCTTAATCAAGTTCTGATTGGGTCAGGTACATTGAGCAATGGTATATACGTGTTAAACCAACCACAGATTTTCAATGTCCAGAATACACACAAAAGAAAGTCTCCAGAAATCAATCAGACTTTCTTATGGCATTGTAGACTGGGTCACATCAATGAGAGAAGGTTGACTAAGTTACATACATAAGGATATTTGGATCCGTTCGAATATCAATCATATGCCACTTGTCAATCCTGTCTCAAAGGAAAGATGACAAAGACTCCGTTCACTGGACACGGAATAAGAGCGAGCGAGCTCTTGGGGCTCGTACACAGCGACGTGTGCGGTCCAATGTCTACACATGCGCGAAGCGGTTACTCTTACTTCATTACTTTTACGGATGATTTTTCAAGGTACGGTTATGTCTTCTTAATGAAACATAAGTACGAAGCCTTTGAAAAGTTCCAGGAATATAAGAATGAAGTAGAAAAACAGACCGGCAAAAGTATCAAGATTCTAAGATCGGATCGAGGTGGAGAATACTTAAGTGTCGAGTTCCTGAATTATTTAAAAGAGAACGGAATTCTCTCTCAGCTTACTCCTCCATACACTCTGCAACATAACGGTGTATCGGAGAGATGGAACCGAACCCTTTTGGATATGTTACGGTCCATGATGTGTAACGCTGAGTTACCGCGATCATTCTGGGGGTATGCGCTAGAATCAGCTGCGTACCTTTTGAACCGAGTTCCTACTAAGACTGTGCCTACTACACCATATGAGATGTGGAGTGGGAAGAGACCCTATCTTAAGCACATTAAGACATGGGGATGTCCAGCTTTTGTTAAAAAGCAGCATGCGGATAAGCTCGAGGCACGCTCAGTACAGTGCAAGTTCGTGGGATATCCAAAGAACTCCAAGGGATATTTCTTCTACTGCGAAGAGGAACAAAAAGTTCTTGTTTCTCGTCATGCCTACTTCTTGGAAACTGAGTTTTTGGAAACCCGGATAAGTGGGAGCATAGTAGAACTGGAAGAAATTCCAGAACCACGAACCATTACTGAAAGCTTAGCAGAACCAGAGGGTTCAAAAGAACAGGGCATTCCTATGCCACTCCGCAAGAGTAGTAGGCAGTCTTATCCGCCCGAGAGATACTACGGTTTTCTCATAGACGGGGATAGAGAGGATTGCATCATAGATTATGATGAGCCTACTAGCTTCCAGCAGGCCATTCAGAGCATTGACTCGGTAAAATGGCTGGATGCAATGCGGACCGAGATGGAGTCCATGTACACCAACAAAGTATGGACGTTGGACATTGCTCCAGACGGGGTAAAACCCGTAGGATGCAAGTGGATCTTCAAAAGGAAGATTGGTGTAGATGGACAGGTTGAGACCTATAAAGCTAGACTTGTAGCAAAGGGTTTCCGTCAAAGACCTGGTTTGGACTATGACGAAACCTTTTCTCCAGTGGCTATGCTGAAATCCATTCGGATCCTTCTTGCCATTGCTGCCTTCCACGATTATGAGATTTGGCAAATGGACGTAAAAACCGCTTTTCTAAATGGAAATTTAGAGGAGTGTGTCTATATGGACCAGCCAGAGGGTTTCATTCAGAGTGGGAGCAGCGGAAAGGTGTGCAAGTTGCTTAAGTCCATCTATGGACTACAGCAGGCATCGCGGAGTTGGAACATCTGCTTTGATGAGACGGTCAAAGAATTTGGCTTTATCAAAAACCCAGATGAACCATGCATCTATAGTAGATTTGTAGCGAGAACTGTAGTATTCCTCGTTTTATACGTGGATGACATTCTCTTAATAGGAAATGACATTCCTATGCTACAATCTGTCAAGGGGTTCTTGTCACACAGGTTCTCCATGAAAGACCTGGGTGATGCCTCATACATCCTGGGGATCCGGATCCATCGTGATAGATCCAAGAGGATATTAGGACTTTCACAGTCCAGGTACATCGACACCATACTGAAAAGATTCAGTATGGAAGATTCCAAGCGCGGTAACCTACCGGCTTGTCACGAGATCACCCTCTCTAAAGAGATGTCCCCCAAGACTGATTTGGAGAGGGATCGCATGTCTATTATACCCTACACTTCTGCGGTAGGCTCTATAATGTATGCGATGTTGTGTACCAGACCGGACGTAGCTTATGCACTGACTGTGGTAAGCCGGTATCTGTCAAACCCTGGGGAGAAACACTGGATAGCGGTAAAGAACATTCTCAAGTACCTGAGAAGGACTAAGGAGATGTTCTTGGTGTATGGCGGAAAAGACCTGCAGATCGAGGCCTTTGCTGACTCCAGCTTCCAGAGTGACAAGGATGATTCCAAGTCCATGTCGGGTTTTGTCTTTACCCTCAATGGAGGGGCGGTGTGTTGGAAGAGTTCCAAACAGGAAAACGTTGCAGACTCGACTATGGAAGAGGAATACATCGCTGCATCTGATGCCGCAAAAGAAGCTGTCTGGATGAGGAAGTTCTTGAAAGAACTTCAGGTGGTTCCGTCCATTGTTGACCCAATACCTCTGTATTGCGACAACAACGGGGCTATAGCTTTAGCGAAGGAACCTAGGTCCCATCAGAGATCCAGGCACATCTTGAGGCGGTATCACCTGATCAAAGAGATCGTGGATCGCAAGGAGATCGAGGTTCGGAGGGTTGCTTCAGAAGAAAACACTGCAGATCCATTCACCAAGGCCCTGCCCCAGACTCAGTTCGAGCGGTTGATCGAGATGATAGGTCTTCGATACGCCAGTACATGGCCTTAGTGCAAGTGGGAGATTGTTAGTGTATATGCCCTAGAGGCCATTACTGTATCATACTAGTTTGTATATTACTTAATGGAAGGTTGGGATATTCACCTTGTATAAACAATCTTGCTCAATATAGTAGTATGCTACTTGGTTTGTTTCTACTTCAATGTGTACATGTGTTTATTTTAGTATATCACCTATACGCACTAGTGGAGCCCTTAGGATCTTTGCTTGATTACCAGCGTTGTGATGGCAGTCGCACTAGTGGAGCCCTTAGGATCTTTGCTTGATTACAGGTCCCTAGTGGGGGCTGGATAATCTATAAGCACATCATTATACAGGTCCCTAGTCGCAGGACTATCGAAACAGGGCATCGATACTCCGGAGTAGACTAGCGTATGCGCTTCTCATCCCAGTGTGGGAGATGGTCTGTCCCACAGCCATCAGTACGTCGTACTGGAGATAGTATACGGGTGCTCGTTGGGTTACGAGTACACTGGACAGGACTCGTCGGGAACTGACAGGTTGGTATTATACCTATCGTCAGTTATCAGTTCCCAGGTGACATGAGTACAGCTTAGTCCGCTGACTTGACACTGGCACTTCGCCTCGAGTGTGTTCCCACTGCACTTTGATCACTACCCTACCACGGCTCAAAGGAGTCGTGCAAACAGGTAATGGTTGGGTGCAGTCCCGAAGCACTTGGAGGCAGTGACGGTTAGACAGGATTCGTCTCTCCCGGTATTGGGGGTTGACATCGCGCTGTGTCTAGGAGAGCCATTACACGAGTAGTCCCTGGCCAGGGCAAGCGAGATATACTGGTAGGCTTCCAGTGTTATCTCAGGGTGTTTTGGGCTTCACTCCGACACGACTTGTACCGCTATTAGGGGACTGATGTTTTACCGCCCCCTAGGCCCGACATGCGATGTATTAGACGAACAGACCGGACTGTACGGAGACTGTCACATTCAGACTCAGTAGGAGTTCAGATGGGGTTCACCTCGTCAGCCTTCTTGTCGGCATCTACCTGGGGACCATTACGCACAGCTAGTGCCGCTTGCGGTCTGTGGTAAACCCACTGCCAGCATAGTGTCGAGTCTTTAGAGTCCCACACAGAGGGTATTCGCCTCTGGGCAAAACAGAGTAGAGGTCGCATGGTCTTGCGATAGGGTTCGTTCTCATCCGCGCACTTGTGCACGTTTGGAGTCCGGACAGATATTACTAGTAAGCTCTGGTTTGAGCCAGATACTGGTATATGTTTTGGGGTTGATTTTATCTCTTGGTATTCATGTTCCTCGGAACAAGAATGCGGGTGTGTATGCACAGTTGATTGAGGCGGAGGAATAGGATTTTCATTAGGGTTTCGGAACGGGTGCGTATGTACAGTTGACAGTCGTCTTTTTCCAAATCCTAATGGAATTATGATATATCTATTAATAATATTAATCAAATGAAATTGTGTCATGGTTGGATTTTGTTGACTTGTTGACCATGGTTGACTTGTTGACCATGGTTGAAGGTTTGACCATCATCATTACAAAAGAAAGATGCTTTTTGATTCTTGCAAAACCATTTAAAGAATGTAATGATAATGGTCATTCCAAACCATCCATCAACTATTTCATTTTATTATTATTGTTAATTGATAATTCTTTTCATTTGTGATATGGTTGCAAGAAATGAAAAGAATAAGCTCATTCTATCATAACCATTCTCTCTCCTCACTTGTTCTTCTTCCTCCTCTAGTTCAAGGAGAACCCTTCTCATGAGTTGAGAATCCCTCTCCTTGAGATAAAAACACCCCAAAGACACTCTCTACTCACTCTAGGATCAAAGGTTTAGCAAGCCGAAGATTCTAGTTCTCTCAAAGTTCGAGAAAGAGCCCGAAGGTTGAACCCTCAGGTGGATCCATCTTTGACGGAAGAAGGCAACGAGGAAAGCACCATCAACCCCTACAAAAGTTTCAAGAAGAAGGAGTTCAAGTTAGGTATAACCTCCTTTCCGAGTAGCTAACTCTCTTTAGCATGTTTGCTAGTTTTAGTATAGGAAAAGATCCCGACTTTGCTAGTCCATGTTGCCCCATGCGCTAAAAATTTAATTTTTATACCGTTTCCGCCTCCCCGTAAGAACCGGGGGTCGCAACGTGGACTTACAAACGATGTATCTTTCCTTTAATCATCTAGTAAGTCACGGTATATAGCTTGGAACTCTTCCAACATACCGTCCATCCACTGAGGGTAAAGACAATGCCTGCGACTGACATTCAGTCGTCCTTATCACCCTGGAACCTTTCCAGTGATTCTCCCCAGGTTAGATTGATACCATCTTATTACAACTAGTGAGAATCCTAACATCCAATTAGATCTATCTCATAGATCCAGAATCTAGGATTCAGGAGGTATCACTATGATCCTATAAGGAGAATCCTTGTGATAAGCGGAGATTGACCGAGCGCAGCATAGGAAACTCCTTCCCTATCAAGAGTATGTCATCCACGTACTCTACGAGGATCACCACCATACTCCCTACTACCTTTTTGTATATACAAGGTTCATCTACCATTTTGATGAAGTCAAACTCTTTGGCTAACACATCAAAACAGATGTTCCAACTCCGCGATGCTTGTTTTATCACATAAAACATTGTGCACACGTTTCCGCTACTCCCAATATCTACGAAGCCCTCTGGCTGTGTACTTATAGACGCTCTTTCCTAAAACATCATTTAGAAAAGCAGTCATGACACTCAACCGCCAGATATCGTAGTCATGGTATGTAGCCGTGGCAAGTAGGATCTGGATGGACTTAAGCATAGCTTTGAAAGTCTCAACTTTTCCATGTACCCCAAGTAATTTTCTCAAGTTATACTTGCTCCTGATGGGGATTTAACCCTTCAGATAAAGCAACCAAAGTCCATACTTTGTTGGTGTATAAGGATTCCATCTCAGATCGATAAGCATCCAGCCATTCTTAAAGAATCCCACTCCTGATAGCCTGCTCGAAACTAGTTGGGTCATCATCTCATGATGCAATCCTCGCTCCCACTTTCATAGAGAAAACCGAAGTATCTCTCAGGTGGGTGAGGAACCCTACTAGATCAGCGGAGAGGCTGAGCTTCGTTGGAAATTATTGAATCCCTTGGTTCTACCAAATCATCTGCTGTAGTTCGTGTAGCTGGAACTCCTTCCAGTTCTACCTCATGACCAATAATTTCTTCACAACAAATTTCCTTTCACAAAGATGGCATGCTGAGAAACAAAACATCTTTTGTTGCTCGGTTAGGTAGAAGATATTCCCTTGCGAATGCTTGGGATATCCAACAAACTTCCACAGATCTGACTTTGCCTCGAGCTTGTCCGGATTTTGCTTTTTAGACATAGGCTGGACAACCCGAAATCTTAACAAACTTAAGATATGGGCTCTTCCCTTTCCATATCACATATGAAGTGGTAGGCAACTGATTTGATTTGAACCCTATTCAATAGGTATGCAGCTTCTCAAGCGCATAACACCTAAAAGGAAATAGGAAACTCAGTAGTACTCATCATAGAGCACACCATATCATATAGGGTGCTATTGCTCCACCCCGATACACCGACGTGCTGTGGTGTATACGGAGGAGTAATGCTGAGAGAGAATCTCATTCTCCTTTAGAATAGTCCAGGAATTCCGTGCTCAAGTATTCTCCTGCTTGATCTCATCAAACTACATAATACTTATACCCGTATTTTGGTTCTCTACTTCTAACTTACATTCTGTGAATATCTCAAAAAGTTCGGACTTGTGTTTCAACAGGAACATATGTCTGAATCTAGAGAGATCATCAGAGAATGTAATGAAGTACAAAGAACCGGTCTTGGCATGTGCAGACAGGAGACTTTCATATATCAACATGTATCAATCCCAAGAGTTGACTAACTCTTTCTCTGTTTCCAATGAATAGAGCTATAGTCATCTTATCTTTGTGACATGACCAGCAAGTTTCACAAGATGTAAATTTAATCAGATTTAAATATGCATCTAAATGTAGCTTAGCTAGTCGGGTCGCATTGATATGACCTAGTCTACAATGCCTCAAGAAGGATTCGTTCATTTCTGAACTCTTCCTCTCGTGTGTATTCTGTATACTAAGAGCTGTAGTTTGATTTAGAACGTCAATGCTTTTAGATAACGTGCCTGAACCGATCAACTCTTGATATAAGAAATGTTCAAAACATTATCCAACAATACAAAATTATATCCTTCTTTACTAATAAAGAGACTGATATGATGTTGTATATCAGGTTCGGTATCTAATAACATTTGTTCATAATCAATGTATTCTGGTAATACAGGGTGATAGTGACCAACAAACTTGGCTGCAACACTTGCACCGTTTTCTATCTCATGAAACTTATCACCCGTTCTCAGTTCTCTACCTTTCTGTAGCCCATGTAACAGATTACATATGCGGGATCCTAATCCGGTATCTCATACCCAGGACGTAAAGGATAATGAGAAACAGTTCTCGGTTTTGAACACACCCGAAGAAGATGGATCAGCATGCACTTTCTTCGTTTGGGCGGCACGGGAAATCTGGTATTCCCTAATTTCCTGCTCTGTCTTATAACAATTATATGTTGGAGCGGGACCAACGTTCTCCAGCTCAGTATAACAAGCCCGTTCGGTCAATATATCCGTATTATTATCTTGATTAAGGCGTGATATGGTCGCTACCTGGAGAGAGAGAGAGAAGAAAACACTAAGCGTATGCTCTTGCAAGATTAGATTGGTTATCTAATATATCTAATCGGGATGTCTCCCACTGTTTTAGTCAAATCTTCATTCAAACCATAAAAGGAAAGACTAGCCGGGATTAATTACACTCTACAAGTTCGCCAATCTTTCGGCCAGTCCAGTGTCGGTACTTTGAGGGAGGTTCCCCGTGCTTTCGCACGGACCTAATTAAAGTAAACCTCGTTTTCCCAGGGGTGCAACCCCTTTAACACCTTTCTAGATACCTACTTGATCGGCTAATTGTAATGTGTAAAACTCTCTCAGGAGTAACTCTTACTCGGAGCGGGTATCGGGATCCAACTATCTCATAGAAGGTATGAAATCTTATTGCAAATTTCAACACTTGAAATTCCCAATAATATTTTGCCCCAAGCGATCTTTGACCTTGACTGAGTCAACAAACCATAGACCGCAAGTAAAGTTCAACCCGTCATTTCCCGATTGAATTAAACCCACCCGCACGACCCATGACTGAGTCAACAAGGCCGCACGACTACCCTAATCCAATCGCATCATATGCTTTGCAGATAAGCACTAATCAGCTACCGCACACTACGCCTTGACTGAGTCAACAAACGCAGCACGAATACTAAATACTACTTATCTGAAATGGCGGAGGGCTACGACAGGTTTTTAAGAAAACCTTTTGCGCAATGAACTTTATATCGTTGTAGAATTGAGTGATTTTAAATGGAGTGTTTTTGAGTCTTTTCTAGTTTTGCTAAAGGGGTCACTCCCGGTGAAGGGATCGTCGGCCCTTTCATCATCGAATAAGGTGCAGGGTATATCATATATACCACTATGCAAAGCAAGAACTATAGAAGCAATCAAAAGACAAACCGAGTTTGTAGCATCTGCTAGTTTCGCTAAAGAGGTCACTCCCGATGAAGGGATCTCGGCTCTTTCCTTATCGAATAAGGTGCTGGATGTTCTACAAGGAACACCGCTATGCAAAGCAAGAACTAGAGCTACCATTTTTTAAACAAGTTTCTATAACATCTTTAGGTTTCTTTTAGTTTTATTAATCTCATTAATGAAGTCCCATTTTATTATGCTTCACAAGCATTACATTTGAAACGAAATCGGCAATATAACATATATCTCATATATATAATATAAACATTCGTCTCAGGCAGTAATATGATCTCATCACAGAACATTGCAGTAGAAGAACATATATGAAATATTGGATATACTAGGACGTCCGTGTTTTCAATACGAGTCTGTATAAAACACGGATTCCACGGTCGTGATGAATAGCCAAACCCATATCCCTAGACCCCTACGAGAGCGGAAAGCAACACTGCCAATTCTAGGGTTAGGAGACCCGGGCTCGACTCCTCGAGATGGTCTCCCACTGGACACTAGAACCCGATTACTTGTGCTCCCCGCCTTGGGTCTACCTAATGCGGAAAAGTAAATAATATACAATGGTGACATCATCCTCAGCCCGGAAGTGCCCCAATAAAAGAATATTTGATACAAATGAATTTTACATGAATGAAAAAGCAAAGAATTCTCATCTCACATAAAACCCCCGGCTATTCAAAACGCGACGATCCAATATTACATATCACAGCAACACATAATATCTCATATCTTCAACGTAAGCAAGTATGCATATCCCGATTGTCGTTGATGTATAGCAACGAAGCCGGCGATACACCACATACTACGCTTACGGTCACAGAAAAGAAAGTGTAAAACTACAACAGTTAGAATCCGCAACCTTTTTAGATATCGCATGCCTAACCAAATGAATTCCTTAGACATCGCATGCCTAACAGTTATAAACCCCGCATTTTAGTCACATTATCGAAAACTCTTTTCAATATCATGTCGGGCAATTTAATAAGATTCCCGACATCCTGATCGAATGCTCGTCGCAAACTTTAGTAGACGGCCGCACCCCCGGATGCCGTCGACGAAGTGGACTAAGGCGGAACACCGTTGTCGCGAGCACCCGAACGGATGCTTTTGGCGACGGGGTTCTCCTACAGTCACTTGGTCGGGGCTATGGGGCGTGGCTATCTTTTATGTTTACCCGGCGAGTATCCGCGTACGCTACGTGATTGCGACGGACTTTTGATCACATCAAAATTCCATGGCAACCGATCATCGAGACTAAACCGCTAGATTTATAACATTAAAATTAGTTATCTCATAACTACATGTGGATTCCAATTATTGTATCACATTCCAGATAAATAGACAATGTTAAACTTCCCAATCGAATAATCAAACACCCAGGATTTCCCCAATATATCTCAACACTTGAAATCAGTTTAAAAACATCCATCACATGCCACAGTACCAATGGTCCAGCCGTAGAAGGGTCAAGCCAACGCCTCACATGTGGCACGCCGTACTACCACAAACCCTAAGGTTTAGAGGCAGTTCAAGACGGTCATATAATCGAGTTAAGGTTTGTTGTCTTCTAGAGGGTCCACCACATTACTTGCTTGACTTAGAACGTTCTTAAACTCGAGAAAAAGTCCAACTTTTGAAAAAATTTCCGACAGCGGAAAAAGTGAGTTATTGATATCCGTTCGAACTTTTTAACAGTTTCTAAAAATTACCCGGACAAACTAAACAAAGTTAAATTATCCGATCGAATCAACGAGTCCCCAATACAACCCTAGAAAGCTCAACACTTCAGTGGAATTAAAAAAATTCCCAGAAAAAAATGACAAGAAAGGACCTAAGAATAAATATATGAATTTCCAGGGACTAAGTCACAATTTTAGCTGCGGAACCGCCGCCAAACCCTTGGTTTGGCCGCAGTTCCGCGGTCAAATAATTGACTTAGTGAACCGTACTTCAAATTACTTCTTAGTTTTTCCTTCTTATTTTTCTGAGCATTTTTAATTCATAAAAAATCAACTTTTTGAAAATTATTCAGAGAGGGGTAAACATCAGGGTTTCCGGGTTCCATCGGACTTTAAACTTCGCTTAGACTTCGCATAAAGCTCTAGCTTGGCTATGATGCCACTGTAGGGTTGCTAGGCACGCTCACAAGGTTCTACGAGGCATCAACCATGCCCGATTAAAATTTTAGCCGTGCCGAACAACCCGAAGCCGGATCTTTAAACTAGGGTTTAGGCGAAAACTAACATGTTAAACATTTTAACACTATGTGAGAGGGATTACAACCTTTGTAGATCCGGTCCTTCACTTCTTAAGCTCTGTGTAGATGTCCCCTTCGCTGCGATCGTGAACTCCGGACTTTAGATAAGCTATGCAAGAAAAACGAACGTGCTTGCTACGATGACTTCGAGGCCGAAGATGATCTACGTCGTGGAGCCACTAACTCAAGCTATTTCTTCACTAGGTCATGAACTTTATGAAGAGAACACACTCTACTACATGGCAAGTGGTAGAGGATGAAGAAGTAGGAAGTGGGCTCACTTTAGATTTGATTTTCTCACACTTTTTCTCATAGCACCATTAGAGCTAGCAAGCTTTTCATGGAGCTTGATGAAGTGAATAATTCATAAAAATGAAAACTTATGCAATGAATTATTGCACTATGGTTGAGTTAAGCCCTCATGCATAACTCATGTAGAGAATTAACCAAAGTATGAGGATAAGGGTTCGGTTAACTAATATTCTAAGGAATGACAAAAGAGCTGACTTTATCAATGTTTATCAAGCTTCATGAAGCTTGATAATTTTGACCAAAGTCTCATCTCTTTTGTTATTTGTTAAGAAATTAGTAAACCCTAATTTAACCTTGATTTGGTTTAAGTCTCATACACCCAACTTGTATGTATCATCAAGCATGATACAAACATGTACACTTGCATATATCACATATAAACAATGTGCACAATCTAGTGAGAAAATAAATCTTAAATGAGCTAATACTAGTTAATGTAATGTAATATATCAAATATATAATTATATATTAAATTATTAAATCAACTCTTGATTTAAAAATCTGGCAATAACCGACTAATATCATGTGTAACAACTTATCGAATCAACACTTGATCTGATAACACGGCTATATAGCATACAACCGATCAATGTTACAAATCGCGAGAATAGAATACGGTATCTCATATCGTATTAATCTCGGTCCCGCACATATCACATATGTGCTCCTACTCCATTTCGCTTGAGCCAGGAAACCCCTGTGTAGCACTCTAAAGACTCGTCAATACGCCGGTAGTAGGTGATGATCATATCAAACACCTACAAGCCGCAAGCAGTCTGCTAAACGTAACGGCCACCCGGGTATTGAGCGATCAGAAGATCAACAAGCAAGCCCGCTAGTTCTCCTGTGAATCCAATCAGTAACACTCCCGTACAATCCGGTCTCTTCGTCTGATATGTCGCATATCTCGCCTAGGGGTGGTAAACGTCAGACCCCAGTAACTTGATAAGTCGTGTCGATATGAGGTCTATAACAGTTCGAGAAACTACTGATAACACTTACCAGTAAATCTCAGCAACCCTGGCGAGAGATTTCCGGTTATAGCCAATCGAACACAGCGCAACATCAATTCCCTATACCGGGAGAGACGAATCCCCTCCTATCGCTCATTTCCTCCATGTGATTCGGGACTGTACCCAAAAGCCACCTTTTTTCACGCCCTCTTGGACGTGGTATGATGGAAATCAAAGCACAGTGGGAATCACACAAGACTCTATGACGATCTCGGGTCAACAGACTACTCTGTACCAGTGTCACCGGAGAACTGCCATCTGACGTAAGGTATAATACCATCTGGAAGTTCTCGGCGAGTCCGTCCAGTGTACCCAGTCTTCACGAGCACCCGTACACCATCCTTGATGCTAAACACCAATAAATATGGGATCATCCATTGCCCATCATATGGGTCAAGATGCGTATACGCTAGTCTAGTCTGGTGCATCGATGCCCTGTCTCGATACACCCTCGACTAGGAACTATTTTAGGATATACTCATCGACTACTGTGGCCCCACTAGTATGATCTCATCATAGTCCCAGTAGTTGAGTACATATCGTAGGGGCTTTATCAACATGTAACATAAAGACAATCAGAGTACATGTTAAGATAAAGTACAACCAGATAACATACTATCATGTCGAGCAAGAAAGTCCTCCCTACATATGTCCTAGCATCCACTACAATATACATCGTATGTACAGTAATGGCCTCTAGGGCATAGATATAACTAACATATATCACATATATAATATATTTTGTAACAATAGAAAATAATACAATTAACATATATCGCATATATATCAATGTATTATCCCGTGAGAAAATGAATCAATAAAGCGAGCTTATATTAGTTAACGTAACGCAATATATCACATATATATTTGTACATTAAATTATCGAATCAACACTTGATCCGATAACCCAGCTATATGTCACGACCCGAAAGTACGGAACATGACCGGCACTTAGACTACAAACATCCCGAGGCGTACGTACTCTAAGTAAGCCGAACCCAGAAATCTAAACCAAGAAAAATAGTAGAGAGTAGGAAGAACCATATTAAATCAACCTGTATGCAACATAATATACAACGCCTAAAGGCGAGGATCACAACAGAAATGAAACTCAACCAGCAAGAACCCATAGAAATATAACACGCGACTCTAAGGTCGAAAGAATAAACATCACTGGTCTCTATCTCAAATAAGTACATGTTTGGTTGATGGAACTTCTAGATACAACTGAATATAATATATAATGTATAATGATGGGTATGATACAAATAACCCACCTACTAGCAAGTCACCTGAAAGAAGCTGTGCCCGCAAAGCCGTAATGAAACCCGTACGGCAACACCTGCAAGAAACTGGGGCACAACGGGGGTGAGTTGCCAACTCGTGAGTAGAAAAAGATCTACGAACAGAAATCGCATGTATGACGCAATTCTAAGTCATACAATCAAAATATATAATCCTCAAATATATAACCAGCAATCTCTAACCATGTCTAGGGTAAATGTATAACCCAAGTGTAAACCTATGTGCCTGTGTCGGTGCATCAGGTAGCAATATATCATATGAATGATGTATGAATGCATGAAACAGAATGCATGTACTGAAGAAAACTGCTTTCATAACTTTGTGCGATTTCTGTATTTTAAATGAGGTATCATAATGAAATCAGCATAAAGCAGTGCCTAGCATCGGCACAAAACATAAATCTCAATATCTCGATATCTCTGTATCACAATCTCTGTACCTCAATATCTCAAATCTCAATGTCTCAATCATAATATCCAGGGCGCCGTCAGTCCAGATCGACCCCTACTATCCATCTCATGACTACGACGGTATCCTCCGGATATCTGACGTGTCGGGTAATATCACCGGTCGGTCGTGCTCCCCTGCCAGGCTCAACGTCATCTCCTGCGATCTTCTTGCCCCGGGGTACCGCACCGGGCCCACCATGTACCCGAAACGGTTCATCCGCCTCCTCGAATCGGGTCTCGAAATCCATCAGCAAAACTCATGGTGGACGACTCATACATCATGGGAAAACCGTATTTTTTATTAAAAGAGAAAGCAGTTTATATGTATGTTTTTGCGGTTTTCCTCCAAATCCAGAAAATCTCATGGAAACCCAAATCCAAAACATCAATAGCATGTGAAATCATGAATATAGGCATGAGAATCTATGAATGCAGCATATAATGAATAACAGTATGCATGAAGTGACAAGTAATAACTACAATGTCAAGCTGGGATATATGGCAAGTACACTAATATCATGTCACTACTAGCTAACAAGCTAAATCAGGCAATAATGTTCTCTAAGTGTACGTGACATGGCAATTACCGATGAAGATGTGTGTGCGACAGCAAATAAGTGTACGTGGTACATACGCATCATCGGTAATGGTGCTGGTGTCCTAGCAGCAGGATATCAATAATAGAATATGAATCACAACAGTATGCGATTAGAGAAACAATAATAATATGCTGGAGCTGAAATACTGAACACCATGATCACTAAACTGCATCTAATGTCATAAGAGTCATATAGCTACACTACTACAAGGCTGAGCTAAAGCTAACAGCAGGTAAGGGAAAACCGCCTAACCTCTGAGTCGATATATGAATATGTATATATAGTCGGTGATCCGCCTCAATAATATCACATCCGATAACATATCTCTATAATCAGTTATTCTCAAATCAAGAGTGCGGATCAAACGTCAATTTATAGCTCGTACGTAAATCCGTCGTACGGCATCCCCAATTTGGGTACGGGTCAATATCACATTTGTCATATTATTCATCAAGTATTCTCTTTATCAAGATCATCATCTGGGTACTGACCTACGTCTAGTACAATGCCAACATCATCACTAAAATCAAGATCTGACTACTGATTGACAGTCTAGTATAAATCGGTATTTTCATCATATATCATCACAAGAGTATACATTGCCCAAGGCGGCCTATCACAAGTATCCTGTCATTTCATATCCTATCATATCTCATAACATAATCGCATGCCGATCACATAATATATATCACTACTACTATGGCATCATCATTCCCAAAATCTTCTAAGGTATCAAGATGTACCTTAATTATGAATTTTACCATATCACCGACATCGTGATCTCATATCACCATCGACTCACATCAATCCCAAGTATCATCCTCAAATCCGTAATGAATACATATCTATATAGAATCCCAGAACCACATATGAACAAGAATGTATGCAAGTATGTATGTGTGTATATGTATGTGTAGCGCACCCACTACCTAGGGTTTCGTAACCATGCACCAATCCAACACCAATATCCATCTTAAATCATCAATAATAAATCCCAACAACATATCATAAATTGTTGGTGTGTATTGTTGCGCCACGGCAGCGCCACGGCCGTCTATCCGAGGCCAAAATGCGGAATCAAAATTTTTTCTTAACTTTAAACCGGCGCTACCGCGGAGAATAAAAACCCGGATCGTGACCATTAACCTAATGCTAGCAAACAAGAGAAGGGAACAGAGCTATACCAAACGATCCGTGTCCTTCGGTCTTCGTCTCCACTCCGATCTCCTCGCGGAATCTCCGTCCATCACCTCCTCGTCGAAAAGGGCACCACGTAGCCGAATTCTTTTACGGGCTCCCACCTCTGGACCGAGGTAACTCGGCCGCGAAGTTGGCAAGCCGACGCGTCCAAGAAGTGCTGTAGGCTAGTGTAGAATGGTTGTCTCATTTGGGGTAGTGAAGTTTCCATGGAGGATGGGGTAGAGAATCAAAAGGAGCAATGAGAAATGGAGCTTGGGAACTTTGATACAAAAAATGAGTTGAACACTTTTTCTCCACATGAAAAATAAACTCCCCATTCTCTCATTCTCCTCTAGTGGCCGCCCCCCCTTTGGAAATATTGTGGAGAGAAAAACAAGAAGGGAGGTGAGTGTAGTAAAAGTCAAGAGGTGACCACATCAGAAGTGATGATAACAATGTCAAATCTAAATCAAGATCAACTCTAATCACAAAGACATGATGTATAAAGCATCTCACGATGATAGAAGCCACAAATGCAAGAAAACCCTCCACAATAAGTTATTTGCAAACTTGCAAATAACCCCCTCCATCACAAAAGTCCGGCCGTGAAGAAACAAAGGAAAACCGGCCGGAACGGAATGCAAACTGGCAACTCCAGAAAACAGATCCCGTAATAAATTACAAGAAAACCCCACTACTGCATATACATGCCCGCATTTGTATTCCCACTGAACACAAATGCAAAGAGACAAAATCTACACTGTCTAATACTAGGATCCGGCTTAAACCAAAGCCGGCTAGTAAAATCCGTCCGATCACGATCCGTGCAATACCGCACGTATCTGATCGAACCCTGCCATATCTCCATACGGCCTCTACAACATTTCGCCCAAAACTTAAGTAACTGAGTGTGTGGTAGACTCTAAAGACTCGTCAATACTATGGCTGTGGATTTAACCACTAGCACGTCAGAGGTATTAGCCATACGTGACGGGCTACCAGCTATTGACCAAAAGGGACGTCGATGAGCGAACTCATCCTGACACCCTACTGAGCCTGTCAGTGACAATATCCGTACAGTCCGGTCCATTCGTCTATGAGTATCGCATGGCGGGCCTAGGGGGTTGGTAAAAGTCAGACCTCCAAAAGAGGTACAAGTCGTGTCGGAGTGTAGCCCAGAACACCCTGAGATACTACTGGAGTACCTACCAGTAAATCTCCTTCCTCGGCCGAGGGGTTTGTGTAATGGCTCTCCTAGACACAGCACGACCGCACCCCAATACCGGGAGAGACGAACCCCTGCAGATCCGCTCACAGCCTCCATATGGCTCGGGACTGTACCCAACTAAAACCTGTTTGCACGACTCCTTTATGCCGTGGTAGGGTAGTCATCAAAGCACAGTGGGAACTCACACGAGACAAATGACGATCTCAGGTCGATGAACTAACCTGTACATATGTCACCAGGGAACTGCTATCTGACGTCTGGTATAATCCCAACTAGTAGGTTCCCGGCGAGTCCTGTCCGGTGTACTCATAACCCAATGAGCACCTGTATACATCTTAGGTGAACCAACTGACACCAGTGACTTGTGAGACCGGCCACCGCCCCTCGTCGGGGTCTCGACTGTATACACTAGTCTACTATGGAGTATCGATGCCCTGTCTCGAAACTCCCATGACTAGGGACCTTTTAAGGATGTGCTTATAGACCCCAGCTCCCACTTATATGATCGCCATCATACTGCTGGCCGTCAAGCAAGAATCCTAAGGGCTCTGATTAGTCGAAAATATTGGATATTTTAGCCGGCAATTTCCTCATCATTTGCATTCATATAGAAGTGTTCGGCATTCATATTTTACATATTAGCAAAACTGTCGCAAAATATCAGATTGCATGTATTAGACTCTAAAACCGACACTATAAAGGATATTGACCACATTTCATGGAATCGCATCATCCTTACATTTGCGCAACACTTGTTTTGTGATCTGTACAGGAAAATCCAGCAGAAAGGCCAAAATTTACAGGGTACAGCTAAAACGATACGCCAACTCAATGATTTCAGTTCTGGCATCAACCCAAAGGGACAAACAAAAATCGACATATCAAAGAAAGGCCCAAATATCAACCCAAGAGCACACCAGAAAGATGCAAGCTTAAGGAGCCAACATGGCCGCGGAACCGCGGCCGGAGTCTGCTTGCGCCGCGGTTCCGCGGCCGTATTGCCACGTCATCCACAAAACTTCGCATCACAACTCTTACCTGTATGCCTACAACTCAAAAAGACACAACAATTTCCAGAAGACTCCAGAGACTTCTGCCAGATCAGCAAGCTTTGGGATCAACACTAAACTAGCCTATCATTCTAGAAACTTCTTCATAAACCCTAGCTTAAACCCTAAGTTAAGCCTAATAAACTCTTTCTAGAAGTCTTTCAACAAACTTTTGGAGGGAACTCAAAGGCTTAGGGTTTGGGTGATCTATAAATAAGACCCTAGGCTCACTTGTAAATGGGGATTATTCAATATTAGTGAATTAATCCATTAGTTCATTTGAGAGCTATTCTATCTCTTTCTTCATCTTCTTCTTCCACAAGTCTAGTGAGAGGATTTGTGTGAAACCCTAACCCTAAATTCCAATCAAAAACCAAGATCCCGAGTACCCATCAAGCAAGAACCCTTGCAACCTTTTATGAGCCGAAGCGATCTTCAACGGAGCAAGTGGTCAAAACCGATCCGCGACTCAAGGAGCCGAGCGATGCCAATTCAACAATTTAGTTCTTCCTCTTATAGTTCTTGAGCGACTGTAATCAAATTGTTGATATAAATAAAAGGTGATATTCTTTTATCTTGTTTTCTTTAAATTCTCGCATCATGATATCTTTTCAATTCTTGAATACTTTCTGTGTGATGATGTTTGAGTAATACTCCGCTCGTCGAGGAGTCGAGACGATCAATAGAATGATGATGTAATATATCTGAAAACGATTCTTGTTTCCTACGAGTTTTGTAAACCCTAGCAAGTTCAAGAATCGACGACCCAATTCGTTGCGATGCTTTCTTGATTGATATCGCTCGAAATTGGGGAGTTACGATCGTTTCTTGAAATTGCTAGAGGCTAGAATGTGAATGATATCGATGAAAGAACAAGGGTTAAATGATGAAACCCTAGTTTCACGAGAAAGCCCTAACTCTCCTCGATCATCATCAATCTAGTATCAATCCTTCGAAGGACAAGAACACGAAATCTTGAAATTACATCACGTCTATAGATCCGATCGATTCCTACGAGCCTCATTTAGATTCTTGACATTTTGGTTAAAAATATTATCGAAACCCAATTCTTGAATTGTTTATCAGTTTCTTGATTCTTGATTAAACATCGTGACACCTGAATCAATCAATAAATTCTTGAATCATGTTTTCTTTCCTTTTCGATTCAAACAAATTAAACACAGAAATGAATCGCACAATCCCTGTGGACGATCCGCACTTGCTAACAAAATCTACACGACACCGTTATTGATTGCGGTCAAATCTAATTCTTTGGTTGTGATTTCTTTATACAATTTTCTAAATACCGATACAAGATACTGTTATCAATCAAATGAAACCGACATCGGGAAACAATTGATTCGATACTTGCTTTTACATTACATCCAATCGAGAAAATTAAACCAATCAAATGACGTCGTTGCCGGGGATCGCGCGCTAATTCGTTTCATATTATAGTTTGAATTGAAAGAATTATTCCATTGTTATATTTTAGATAAAAATTCGTGCAAACCCTAAACGATTTGTTGTGGTTCATTGTAAGGAAATCTGGAGCTGTTTGGCAATTGAAGAAATTTTTTTGAAAATACCAGAGAACAGAGGGAGTCTACAGAAGCTCCCTGGTGAAATTTGGTGCAGTGTTCCCATTGTCAGACCGCGGAAGCGCGGCATTAGAGGGCATTTGCGGCGGAACCGCGGCCCCTTTGAGGGATCTCTGTGCAATTTTTTCTCTGTAAGTTTCTTACCTTCTCCTCTCTCCTCTTTTTAGCTCCAACTGACAACTTGCTGCAGGATTCTTTGCAAATAATCGCAGCGCCGCAAAAGCAAAATTAAATTTGTGCGTGATTTTGATTTCTTGGTTGTTTGCATTCTAATACGGAAATTAAGGGGCACGGCCAAATCCAAATTAGGTGGGGATTTCATTACCCTTCCTAGGCCCCAAAAGCCACAAAACTTGCATCCGCATAGACCCACATTAACTAAAGGAAATCTAGAGAAGACTCTAAGGACTGTCGTGCTCAATTAGGACAAGAGAAGGCCGTGGGTAATTCATTGCTTATCCGCGTTTTCTTGTGGTGCCTAAGGCGAGTGTGTCTAAGGCTAGTGGTTTATAATTAGGCCCACTACTTACGTAGTGGAGTACCTTCCCACTTACCTGGCACTTATCCGGCCACAGGGGGACAAAGAGGCAGTGGAGGATTCTATCCTGCGACTTGTCTTTTGGCAGTTAGGAGCGGTCTAGAGCCGGACCTAGGTAACCACTAGATTCTAGGGTTTGTGTGCTGCATTTGTTTTGTCGCATCATTTTTTCAAATATCCGTCCCTTTTTCAAAAGCAAACACCGCATTCATTCATTTACCCCTAATTATAAGTCAACGCTGCCACTTGTACTAACCCTTTTTAGTGCAAGATAGGCTGGACACGGGATTCTAGTGCCCATTTAGTCCGCGTACCCTTTATCGACTTCGAAGTCGATATTTCTCCATTTTCCTTTCCTTTACCCACTACCACACCCACACCGATGGATCCGAATCCATCAAACTTCTTTAACCCTAATCTTCCGCCGTCCGTTGGTGCGCAGAATCCACCCCGCATCTCTCTCCAGGAGAGGTGCTACCCTATTCGAGGTCCTCTTTCGACCTGTTTATCCACACCACCAGCCAATGGGGATAACTTTGAGATTAAGCCCCAGTATATCAATCGTTTACCCAAATTCCACGGACTCGAGACTGAGGACGCTTACGTTTTCATTACCAAATTTGAAAACGTATGCGCAATGATGGGTACGTCACAACTTTCAGTGGATGCGATGCGTCTACGACTTCTTTCATTTACATTGTGCGATATAGCCGAGAAGTGGCTATATAACAATACTGCACACTCTATTACGAATTGGGAAGAATTCGTCGCTGCATTCCTTAAGAAATTTTACCCAATCCAAAAGACAGCTCGAATCCGTAGCGAACTGAATCAATTTGCCCAGCTCCCTGCTAAACTATTTTCAAAATGCATTGAACGTTTCAAGGATCTATTGGTTCAATGTCCTCATCACAGCATCCCGAGATGGGAGCTTTGCCGAATCATTTATGAGGGCATTAACCCAAGCACCAAACAGAGCCTTGAAAACATGTGTCAAGGTACCTTTATGACCAAAGATGATGGGGAAGCTTGGAAGTATTTAGAAGAGTTCACTGAAAAATCACTACAGTGGGAGAGTGGAACCCAACCATTGAATAGGGGTGGCGTACACCAAATAGATGTATCCATAGGTGTTCGAGCTGAGATGGCAGCAATGCAAAAGAAGCTCGACGCTATGGAACACAAATTTACAGCAGCCTCCCTAAACCCAGTGTCACTCCCCAAAACTATTTGTGGGTGTTGTTCTGATCCGTCTCATTTAACGGAAGAATGTCCATTAAACTCTGCGTTTCAAGGTCGCGAGCATTCTAATGCCGCATTCCAACGACCTAGAAACGATCCATATTCTTCCACGTACAATCAGGGTTGGAGGAATCACCCGAATTTCGCTTGGAACCAAAACCAATATCAAAACACGGTTCCAAACACGAATAATTTTCAAAGGGCTCTTCCTCCACCACAACAGCAACCCCTTCAACTCACTCAGCACCTCTATCAGTCATAAAATTTCCAAAACCAGGGCAACACTCCTGCACAATCTAATCCTATGCAGTCATGTTCTGACGAGTTCTCTCAATTCACTCAAACCATGAAATCACTTTTATCAAATTTCATAGAGGTTTCGACTGAGGTTAGATCTTCCGTCAGTGAGATAAAGAAAAACTCAGCGTCCCAAGCTGAGAGTATCAGATCGATGGAAGCTGAGATCGCACGCCTAAAAGCCGAAATGAGTGCGAGAGAAAAAGGGAAACTTCCCTCTCAACCCCTACAGAATCCTGGGTATTACAATGTAAATGCCGTCACAACGTTGAGATCGGGAAGAGTGCTGAACAATCATGTCGGGGAAGGTATTGATGATACTGAAAATCATATCAACACCCCGGCTGAGACCTTTCCACACACACACACACTTCTCCTTCTGATCCTTCTTCTTCTACCACACCATCTTCTCGTGAGCCTATTCTTCATTTCCCATTAGGCTCGACACCTTCTCCCAACCCTTATAGTTCTCCACAGACGGTCCCCACACCTCTTTTGGGACCTCGTCTACCCCCTCTTCCTTCTCCTATGATGGACCCTGCGCTGATTGCGAAAGCTCCTTACCCGAACCGGTTAAGGGCTAATAGAAAGAGTCCTCATATGGAGAAAATTATGGAAATATTCAAACAGGTTAACATCAATATCCCTCTCCTAGATGCGATTCAACAAGTCCCCGCTTATGCGAAAATTCTTAAGGACTTGTGCACTAGGAAGAGGAAGACTCAAGTGCCGAAGAAGGTCTTCATGTCTAATAATATTAGCACTGCTTTTATACCCCAGCTTCCAAAGAAACGAAAGGACCCAGGATGTCCTACAATATCGATTTCGATTGGGGGTAAAAACAAAAATCGTGCTCTTTTAGACCTTGGCGCAAGTGTTAACCTGCTCCCTTATTCTGTCTATGAGCAATTAGGGATTGGAGAGCTGAAACCTGCTCACTGCACTCTCCAGATGGCAGACCGATCTATCACCAAACCCAGGGGTGAATTAGAGGATGTACTGATAAAGGTGGGGGAATTTGTTTTCCCTGTAGACTTCATTGTGCTCGACACACATCCTGTAGCAAACCCCTAGGGCCAAATTCCGGTGATTCTGGGTCGTCCTTTCCTTGCCACTTCCAACGCTGTTATAAACTGTAGAAATGGTTCAATGAATTTTTCATTTGGAAAAATGACCATTGAACTAAATATCTACAAAGTTGGAAGTCAGCCATCAGAACCCTCTGCTCATATTTTAGATGTGTGCTCTGTCCATGAGATCGCTCCCGATAGTTGTGGAGCTGAGGAACTTTGCTTTACTGATCTCGATGACATTACCACATCTCTGTTTGATTTCACACATGATCTTAGTGAGGACACTTTCTCTACACTTGAGTCCTGCACTTCTGACTTTTCTCCACCCGAGTCTGTATCTTTCACCGGCTCTGAGCTTCTTTGTAAATCCAAAAATCACTCAATGATCCCTCCTTCTATCATTTCTCCGCCTGAGTTAGATCTCAAAATATTACCTTCTCACCTTAAATATGCATATCTAGGTGAGAATGAGTCTTTACCGGTTATAATATCCGCTTCTCTTGCATCAGAGCAAGAAAATGCACTTTTATCGGTATAGAGATCTAACAAAGAGGCGTTTGGTTGGAGTATGGTGGACATCAAAGGGATTAGTCCCTTGATTGTTGAACATCATATACATGTGATGGATGATGCCAGACCAACCCGAGAACCACAGAGACGGTTGAATCCCGTCATGAAGGAAGCTGTCATGAAAGAGATCGTCAAATGCTTAGATAATGGTATTATATACCCCATCTCCGATAGCCAATGGGTAAGTCCTATACATGTCGTTCCTAAGAAATCCGGCATCACTGTTATAACCAATGAGGCAAATGAGTTGATTCAGACACGCGCCTAAACTGGGTGGCGTGTATGTATTGATTATAGAAAACTCAATGCTGCCACGAGGAAAGACCACTTTCCTCTACCATTCATTGATCAGATGCTGGAACGCTTAGCGGGACGAGAGTATTATTGTTTTATGGACGGATACTCAGGCTATAATCAGGTCCCCATCGCCAAAAAGGATCAAGATTAAACCACTTTTACTTGTCCTTTTGGTACCTTTGCTTACAGTCGCATGCCCTTTGGGTTATGCAATGCTCCCGCTACCTTTCAGCGGTGTATGATGGGGATATTCTCTGATATGGTAGAGAATTTTCTGGAGATCTTAATGGACGATTTCTCGATTTTTGGAGACTCTTTATCTGATTGCCTAGCGAATCTTGACGCTGTTCTTTCTCGTTGTAAAGAGAAGAACTTGATTTTGAACTGGGAAAAATGCCATTTTATGGTCCAAGAAGGAATAGTACTTGGACATGTCATTTCACAGAAAGGCATTGAGGTTGACAGAGCTAAGATAGATGTCATTCAAAACCTACCTCATCCCAAAAGCGTCAAAGATATTCGATCTTTCCTTGGCCATGCGGGCTTTTATAGGAGATTCATTAAGGACTTTTGCAAAATTGCTAGACCTTTAACTTTTCTCCTGGCCATGGATACAACCTTCCATTTTGACTCGGACTGCGAGACAGCTTTTGACTCACTTAAACACTCACTCACTTCAGCCCCCGTTTTATCATCACCAAACTGGGACTACCCCTTTGAGCTGATGTGTGACGCATCCGACTTTGCAGTAGGTGCAGTCTTAGGACAGCACATCGCAAAGATGCCACACGTGATATACTATGCAAGTAAGACCCTGAATGATGCGCAAATCAATTATACAACCACAGAAAAAGAACTTTTAGCGGTTGTATTTGCATTAGAAAAATTCAGGCCTTACTTAATTGGCTCACCTATAGTTGTGTATACTGACCATTCCGCTTTAAAACATCTTCTGGCGAAGAAAGATGCAAAAGGTCGACTAATACGTTGGATCCTTCTATTACAAGAATTCGATCTTATTATCAAAGATAAGAAAGGATGTGAAAACGTAGTAGCTGACCATCTTTCACGCATCATTTCATCCCACCCTGCCGATCAATGATTCATTCCCTGATGAACAACTCTTGAGCATATCCGTTGAACCATGGTTCAGGGATATTGTGAACTATCATGCCACGGGACTGATACCAAGCGATTGGTCAAAACAGGAAAAATACCGTTTTCTATCCCAAGTAAAACACTTTTACTGGGACGAGCCCTATTTGTTTAAATATTGTCCTGATCAGATCATTCGCCGGTGTGTCCCGAATGAAGAGTTCAAGAGTGTTCTTTCATTTTGTCATGATCAGGCCTGTGGGGGTCACTTTGGTCCTAGAAAGACAGCGGAAAAGGTTTTGCAATGTGGATTTTATTGGCCGACCTTATTCAAGGACGCGTTTGACTATTGCAAAACCTGTACACAATGTTAGTACACGGGTAGAATCTCCCAGAGGAATGAAATGCCTCAGCAACCCATCTTGGTTGTTGAAACATTCGATGTTTGGGGCATTGATTTTATGGGACCTTTTCCCAACTCCTTTGGGAATTTGTACATATTGCTGGCGGTTGATTATGTCTCAAAGTGGGTAGAAGCCATTCCATGTCGCACTAATGACAAGAAAGTTGTCATTAAGTTCTTGAAAGAGAATATCTTCTCGCGATTTGGACACCCACGCGCTATCATTAGCGATAATGGGACACATTTCTGCAACAGGTCTTTCGAGACTCTGATGCGAAAATACTCAATCAAGCACAGACTTTCTACACCCTATCATCCCCAAACAAGCGGGCAGGCTGAAATCTCAAACAGACAAATCAAACTTATTCTGGAGAAAACTGTTGCTAAGAATAGAAAAGACTGGTCGACCAAATTGACGGATGCTCTTTGGGCATTCCGAACTACATATAAGACCGACCTAGGAATGTCTCCATATAGGATAGTGTTTGGGAAAGCATGTCATTTACCCGTCGAGATAGAGCATAAAGCATTGTGGGCTATAAAAGAAATAAATTTTGATCTGAACCTTGCTTGCAACTTTCGGAAGCTGCAACTTAATGAGCTAAGCGAACTCCGCGATGAAGCTTATGATGATGATGTTATCACAAAGAATAGGACCAAGGTTTTTCACGATAAAAACATTTTGAGGAAAACATTTTCACCTGGTCAACAAGTCCTTCTTTATGATTCACGATTACACCTTCATGCGGGTAAGCTCCGATCTCGATGGAAGGGACCATTTGTTGTACGGTCTGTATACCCGCACGGGGCAGTAGAAGTAGAAAATGTTAAAAACGGCAACTTTTTCAAAGTAAATGGATATAGACTTAAGCCGTATTTTTCCACTGACCCCGCGGAGGAGCTCTTGTTCTTACAAGAGCCAGTTTATTTGGATTAAATTTCCTCCGTCTCACTTTCGTATGCAGTATATCATTGCATCATCTTTAGAATGAAGGTGAATGAAAAGAACAAGTTTGGGGGAAGTTCTTCACTTATATATTTTGCCCCCACTAATAATTCCTCCCAGGCTTACCGTTTTTGTAGGTATAGCGGTTGACAACAGTGAGGACACTGTTGAAAACAAGTTTGGGGGAGGTTTGTGCCTATTTTTGCATCATTTGCATATCATCTGTATAAGCACAAAACATTTCTTTTAAAAATCCATAAAAATTTAAAAAATTTCAAGTATAAAAATAATTTTAATATTTACACTTTTTTGTATATAAATAAGATAATGAAAGTTTAGATAGTGAAAAATTACATCCATGAGATTAGATAAATTTAAGAAAACTAAGAAAATTAGAAGTTTTCTTATACGAACTAGTAATAAGTAGTTATGAGCCGTTGTCCTAAGCGTTAGTAAGAAGAAGGACGTCACTAATCTGAGGATAAAAATAAGTCTGAAAAATAGTTTCTATTCTAGAAGCCAAACATTTTGAACGTTGCTACCCTGCTATTCGCACTTACACACGTCTTAAAGCCTGGGATAGTAGAGGATACCTTGAAATGCTCTTGTCTTAATGCCGATGTATGAAGGAAATAAAAAGAAAAAAAAATTGAATAAAAAAAATATATAAAGTGGTGAGAAAAATGAACACTGGTTTTGTTATCACCGAGGGCAATAAAAATGTATAGCGAGGGTGCCTCTTCACCTAGTGCCCTAAGACCAACTGGTCTGGGAGTCACTGCTATGCCTGAGGTGGTGCAAGACGAGGAAAATACACCAAGTAAGCAAGCACATGAGTAATCGGTCGGTTAGTACCTCAAGAAGTATTAATGGTCGCATGAAAGTGTGTGAGCAATCTCATCTAAATATTCATTAATTAAAAAGTACTGAGGCCGATGGGCAAGAGTATGATAGCTTGAATTGAATTCTCCGGGTATAGTGATGTCTTTACACACACGCAGGGTTATATGATCGATGTTTGGAAGAAAGATAGGAATGAAAAATAAGATGATGTTTTATTGAGGGAGGACGTGATTTCTAACATCTTTTCATGACCATTAAGATAGGGCTCATGACAACCGAAAAGCTAGCTTAGTTGGAAACCCTAATTTTCAAAGCTTTTCTTCTACAATTCTTTTCTTTAAATGTAATATTCATGATCTTTCTTTTATTATTGGATTTTGTGGGTGCAATCCGCTGAAAACCCTCAGGAGACAACACTCCTCCTACTAGGGACACCTAGAGGTTTAAAGGCTTGTTGCACGTGCTCAGTGCAATCGTGTTGCCTACGAAAGTGTGCTAGTTAGTTTTTCTCTTTCTTTATTTTCTCCTTATCTTTTTAATAAAACAGTTCGCTCGAGACGATCGAAATTAAGTTTGGGGGAATTTGATTAGTCGAAAATATTGGATATTTTAGCCGCCAATTTCCTCATCATTTGCATTCATATAGAAGTGTTCGGCATTCATATTTTACATATTAGCAAAACTGTCGCAAAATATTAGATTGCATGTATTAGACTCTAAAACCGACAATATAAAGGAAATTGACCACATTTCATGGCATCGTATCATCCTTACATTTGCGCAACACTTGTTTTGAGATTTGTACAGGAAAATCCAGCAGAAAGGCCAAAATTTACAGGGTACAGCAAAAACGATACGCCAACTCAATGATTTCAGTTCTGGCATCAACCCAAAGGGACAAACAAAAATCAACATATCAAAGAAAGGCCCAAATATCAACCCAAGAGCACACCAGAAAGATGCAAGCTCAAGGAGCCAACATGGCAGCGGAACCGCGGCCGGAGTCTGCTTGCGCCGCGGTTCCGCGGCCGTATTGCCACGTCATCGACAAAACTTCGCATCACAACTCTTACCTGTATGCCAACAACTCAAAAAGACACAACAATTTCCAGAAGACTCCAGAGACTTCTGCCAGATCAGCAAGCTTTGGGATCAACACTAAACTAGCCTATCATTCTAGAAACTTCTTCCTAAACCCTAGCTTAAACCCTAAGCTAAGCCTAACAAACTCTTTCTAGAAGTCTTTCAACAAACTTTTGGAGGGAACTCAAAGGCTTAGGGTTTGGGTGATCTATAAATAAGACCCTAGGCTCACTTGTAAATAGGGATTATTCAATATTAGTGAATCAATCCATTAGTTCATTTGAGAGCCATTCTATCTCTTTCTTCATCTTCTTCTTCCACAAGTCTAATGAGAGGATTTGTGTGAAACCCTAACCCTAAATTCCAATCAAAAGTCAAGATCTTGAGTACCCATCAAGCAAGAAGCCTTGCAACCTTTTATGAGCCGAGCCGATCTTCAACGGAGCAAGTGGTCAAAACCGATCCGCGACTCAAGGAGCCGAGCGACGCCAATTCAACAATTTAGTTCTTCCTCTTGTAGTTCTTGAGCGACTGTAATCAAATTGTTGATATAAATAAAAGGTGATATTCTTTTATCTAGTTTTCTTTAAATTCTCGCATCATGATATCTTTTCAATTCTTGAATACTTTTCTGTGCGATGATGTTTGAGTAATACTCCGCTCGTCGAGGAGTCGAGACGATCAATAGAATGATGATGTAATATATCTGAAAACGATTCTTGATTCCTACGAGTTTTGTAAACCCTAGCAAGTTCAAGAATCGACGACCCAATTCGTTGCGATGCTTTCTTGATTAATATCGCTCGAAATTGGGGAGTTACGATCATTTCTTGAAATTGCTAGAGGCTAGAATGTGAATGATATCGACGAAAGAACAAGGGTTAAATGATGAAACCCTAGTTTCACGAGAAAGCCCTAACTCTCCTCGATCATCATCAATCTAGTAACAATCCTTCGAAGGACAAGAACACGAAATCTTGAAATTACATCACGTCTATAGATCTGATCGATTCCTACGAGCCTCATTTAGATTCTTGACATTTTGGTTAGAAATATTATCGAAACCCAATACTTGAATTGTTTATCAGTTTCTTGATTCTTGATTAAACATCGTGACACCTGAATCAATCAATAAATTCTTGAATCATGTTTTCTTTCCTTTTCGATTAACTTTTCGATTCAAACAAATTAAACACAGAAATGAATCGCACAATCCTTGTGGACGATCCGCACTTGCTAACAAAATCTACACGACACCGTTATTGATTGCGGTCAAATCTAATTCTTTGGTTGTGATTTCTTTATACATTTTTCTAAATACCGATACAAGATACTGTTATCAATCAAATGAAACCGACATCGGGAAACAATTGATTCGATACTTGCTTTTACATTACATCCAATCGAGAAAATTAAACCAATCAGTCTTTATCAACGTGTAATAGTTACTCGTAAGGTCACCTAAAGCAGTACACGATGATAAAGATAAACCAGATAGCATACTATCATCTTGAGTAAGACTGTCCTACCGGGATAGGTCCTCTCTCAATCATTGCAATCACGTGCCTGTGATCCAATAATTGACTCTGAGGGCACTATCTCCGACAATCTCCGACTTTCACTCAAGGCTAATTATTGTGATGTCGCATACTCACAGCCCGTGTGATACCGAACACCCAACACCTCTACTTGTCAGTCTCACAAAGCTTGTATGCGAAACTATTGCGTTCGAGGAATAGCCTCAGTGAGTGGAACCGCTTTTATGTTTCTTTCTATGTCTCACTATATCTCAAGTTCGCGGAGAAAGCCATCTTCCGAAATGAGCAATACCAGTCTTGGAATGTCTGGATGTCTGATGGGACCTAGTTCATAAATGAACTCCAAATCCAAACTTCTTAGACTGTATCGACAACTGAACTTAATCAGTATCCTGCGCCATCCTTCCCTCAGTATCCTTCTGGACCACCTGCCCCTCGTCTGACGGAAAACTATATCTCTGACAGCCACTCTGTCGTCCAGGTCACCTTAAAAGCGTGGAATGATAACCGTCTCCTAAAGGAGGCTGCCGTTATCAAATCCCTAGAACACGCACTTATGTCCTAAAACTGCTTCCGATTGTTTCTCCAGGATTGGATGAGTATCAACTTATTGCACTTACTGCAAGAATAACATTTGGTGTGGTACTTGACATCTCATGATTGACTCAATTGCCTAAGCAAGTGATCTGCCATTCATGCACATCCCTCTCCCCTTTAGTCTGTAAGACACCTTTTGAGAGGGTGACTCCATCACCTGCAGGTACACCACCATGCCAGGAGTCGTGCATTCTAAATACTCTTAGAATGCTGTCTAAGTATCCTGATTGGGAAACCACCCAAATCTAGATCTATAGATCTAGTAACCAGAATGTCTTGATATTATATCCAAGTCCCATGTGGAGAAACTACTGTGTGACAACCAAAGTATAACCGATCGTAGTATAGGAATATCACTTCCTACTCTGTGTATGTCATCCAAATACCAGGACATCATACCCTACTACCTTCTTAACAGATCCATCCCCTATTCTGATGAAATCAAACCTATGATTGTCACATCAGAAAAGGATGATCTATCTCCGCTATATCAGCTTTAGTCTATCAATAGACATAAGCCACTTGTCCACCATGCTTCTGCTGCTCCCACTGACTACGACAACCCTGTGGCAGAGTCATATAGACGTGCACTTCTAAAGCTAGTTTAGAACGACGCTATACTCATCCTCCTGCCGGGTCTCACAGCCTGGAATAATAGCATTGGCAAGTCTGGGTAAACAAGAACCTCCCTGCCACCGTCCTTGAGCATACCGAAGTACCTCTCGGGTGCCTGAGGTTACCCACTATATCTGCGGAGTGGCCAATGGAATGTCAAACCAGATTGAATCTTTAGGTTCTTATCAAATCTTCAGTAATCATTTGTGGTTCTGGAATCGGTTCCCGTTCTACCATACTCCCACTACTGTTTTCTGAAAAAATCCAATTTTATTAAAACCGTGGCGAGTCAAGAACAATATCACTATTGATCTTCCAGATGGTAGAAAGTCAACCATCGTCATAGCCTGGGTCAACCCACAAACAGCGATTACAGAAACGTGCCTTAAGTTATCCAGAGTCTGGTTTTAAGCATAAGCCGGACAACTCTCCGTACCTTAACAATGTCAAGATATGAACTGTTCTATATCCAATATAGAAACATAGGCACTGATTTAATTAAACCAGATTCAAATCATGCAGCTGTCTCCAGTGCATGTCAACTAAATGGAAGGAGGCCGATCAGCGTTACTCAACCAAGGAGAACTTCCAATTATGAGTAACCTGAAAGAGAAGCAAGTCTTCTTAATCATTACTATCAACAGAATACCATACACAAGTATCTACATCTTCGATCACCTTGAAGAATCCCGATACTTGCAATACCTGGTTCTCTACTTTACTCTTATACCTATAACTTCTCAAAATTCGGACCTTGTGTTTCTACGAAACACCTGTCTAAGAACCAGAGAAGTGATAAGTAAACCGAATATAGTACGAGGACCAACCCCTCTGTCCTAATGGACACTGGACAATATACAACACTCTGTATAAGTCCCCTGAGTCTAATAACTCATTCACTGTGTGTCGTAGGTTGAAAACTGTACCTATGGTTAAGAAGAATTACACCGTTGTTCAATGCTCCTTACCTAACCATCCACTGATATAGGTAAATGTCATAGACAAAATTTCAAAAAGGTATATCTCACTCTATAAAAATAGACGTACAGATATATCAATTTGAAATTGGTGCACAACAACGGATATTCAAAACCAAATATTTGCTGTCTGGCAAACAATCCAGGTGACTTCCTCAAATATCACCAATTACAACGAATCCCGATATAATGAAGATGTTCACCTAATTCCCAATAACTTACTCCCACTCATCATCTGTAAAACCATACAGATGTGAGAATCATACCTGGTAAATACATACCCTGGAGCAAGTGTCTAATCAGGAAATCAGTTTTCTTTTAACAGTACACAGTGAAACTGAAACATTGAAATGTTTCGATTGGGTATTCCGGTATTCCTAGTAATGCCACTTCCATTATCTAGATTCACAACTATAACCGTATAATTCTTTGCCACCTCTCCAAATCCCTTTATATGTCTTTAGTCATTACCTTCTGTACACCCTTTTAAGCCAAATGGTTTTCTTCCTTCCCTACCGTTCGGCACCAGCCTATGGTTTGGAAGAAGACTATCCAATAAGAATAATGGGTGTACTGTCCTAATCCTAGGAGCACTCCCAATGCGAGAGAAGGTGAAGATAAAAGACAACCGAATAAACCTTATTCCTATTTCTCCTGAACCAGAATCCATCCCCGAACTGGAACAAGTTCCTTTCGAGTTCGTATATAACCATATGAAGGAATATCCAATAAACTTGGGATCTTTGTAGTGATACGGAGTGTCCTAGAGAAATACAAAGGTGATTTAGGATTGGCGAAGAAATATTTGGTTTGGTCGTGAATAGTAGTCACAATTTACTTTGCCCTCTTACTAATCCCTTTCTTTGTCTTAACTTAATACCTTCTGTACACCGTTTAGGCTAATTGGTTTTCTTCATTCCCTACCGTTCGGCACCTGCCTATGGTTTGGAAGAAGACTATCCAATTTGCGTAATAGGTGTACTATCTCCTAGACCAAGGAGTACTCGCAACCTAAGAGAAGGTAAAAGGAAAAGACAACTGAATAGTCCTATTCGTTTTCTCCAGAACCGGAAACAATCCTCGAATTCCTTCGAGTTCGTATATAACCATACGATGATTTTGTCCAATGGAAGTGGACGTTCGTAGTAATACGGGGTGTCCTGGAGAAAAGGGTAAAAGTAGGAGTGGCAATGAAGTTTGCAACTCTGACAATCCAAAAGCCAGTCTTGTAAGAAGGTTCGGTTAATCTTGGTCACTGAGTCATAGTCTAGGGTCGGGTCAATAGTCGCTGCCAAAGAGAGAGAGAAAAGAAACACTCAGCGTGCACCCTTGCTTAGATCAGAATGGTTACCACTTTATCTAATCTGGAAACCTCCCATTGTAACGTCAAATTCTTCCCCAAACCTGAAAGAAGAATTAGCCGGGATCACCCGAGGAGTAAACCAACTCATCAGTGGGAATCGGGATCCAACTATCATCGCATGATAACTTGACGAAATCCACTCAAGTCACCACACTCCAGAAGGTATGCGCATGCCTGGAAAGTTTCTGTTTCTTTAGAAACTCCCGATGTAAGTTTTTACCCCTAGGACCCAAGTGACCTTGACGGAGTCAACAAATCAATGGGCCCTAGTCAAGTTCAACCCGTCATTATCTGGATTGCATTAAACCCACCCGTACGTGCCCTTGACGGAGTCAAGAAGGCCGCACGACTGTCCTAACCAATCCCATTTATGCAACAAACAAGCACTACTTAGCTACCGTACACTACACCTTGACAGAGTCAACAAACGCAGCACGAATACTAAATAATACCCGTAGGAAATGACGGAGGGCTACGGCTGGTTTTTGGCGAAAAACCTTTAATGTAATGAACTTGATATCGTTGAAGGAACTGTATAGCCTTTTATAAAAATATAGTGGCGAAAACCTTTGCTAAAGAGGTCACTCCCGGTGAAGGGATCTCGGCTCTTTCCCCGTAGAATGAGGTGCAGGATATTCCAACTGAATACCACGATGCAAAGCAAAAGTAATCGGCTATAGTGAAGTTATTGCCCTGACGCAAACTTTTGTCCAAGGGGTCACTCCCGGTGAAGGGATCTCGGCCCTTGCCTCGTCGACTGAGAAGCAGGATATTCCACTCGAATACCACGATGCAAAACAAAAGAGAACGCCCTTGCAATAACAGCTTTTTGAAAAATGTTCCAACAACATCAGAATAGGTTTGTTTAGCTTGCATAGATCCGAATCAACAGTCCCATCAATTGATCACACCAATAAAGAACGAAAATAATGATGTACGTATATGCCATCCGCATTCGCCACTGGGTCCCGTCATCACCCGTTAGGTTACTTAACTAATGACAGAGCGGGGACTGGACTAACGCGGATGCAAAACATATACAACATCTACTAGTATATATATAATATATAATTTTCGCTCAAGGCGTGATAAAATATGCAGCATCACAGAAATGTAACAAGCATCACAGAACAATATAGATATCTGGGATCCCCGGGTTTCATAGAGCCGCTGCTGAAACCCGACGTTCCCTTGGTCGTGTGGATAGCCTGTGCAATGAAAATCCTAGACCCCTACGGGCGCGGCAAGTCACCCGCCAAAACCTGAAGCGAGGCAGCCCCCTTCAGCAACGTGAATGGACCACCCAGCACTTCACGGAATCCGGTAACTTGGGCACCCCTCCTGGGTCAACCTATACCCCCTACGAGTGCGGCGAATAGCCCGCCAATTCTAGAGTAAAGCCCCCTCCATCTCAACGCCATTAGATGCGGGCTTGTTGCCCTCTAGAACCCGGCTATCCGTGCACCCCTCCGCGGGGTAATCCTAGTACAGAATGTAAAATATATACAACGGGTACATCGACCGCAACCTGGTCGTGCCCCAAAAGAATAATACAAACAGGCAGTGACGGCAGTCCACATGTCGGACGCTCGCCCCGCAATATCAAATGTACATAATACAACAAAACTGTACTAATACTGCAACCAGGCTATCCCCCACGACCGATCCGCAACAACACAGCACAATCACAGAACATCAACGTGAATGTCACGTTCGCAAATCCGTCTAACCGAGCCATAGCAGTTAGACAGGATTTACCGATCAAGTGACATTCAAGGTCGCAGATATAATGTAAATACTGTGAACTAGCATGTTTAAAATAGCCGATCGAACAAATTTTATCAAGTGGGCCCCCAAGCATTACTGTAGCACTTACAGAAAATCTGGGCCCAAAAAGAATGTCCCAAAACCCATATTTTAAAGTCCAAGAGCCTCTGGAAAAATTTGGCGCCACGAAGAGATATTATGGCCGCGGAACCGCGGCCAATGCATGGGTTTGGCCGCGAATCCGCGGTGGAAAAGTGGAATCAGGTCACCAAATTTTTGCAGAATTCTTAGAACACCCTGAACATCATTCTTAAACCACCTGAAAAATTTTTAGAGTCCAAAAAAAATTCGACAGAAACCTGATGCAGAAAAATACGGTTTTTGGGAATTTTGTTCGATCGAGTTCTAAACATACGAGAGCAAGCTAGACTAGGTTAATGGTGTGGCTCTGATACCATGTTGCGCCACAGCAGCGCCCCGGCCGTCTATCCGAGGCCAAAATGCGGAATCAAAATTTTTTCTTAGCTTTAAACCGGCGCTACCGCGGACAATAAAAACCCGGATCGTGACCATTAACCTAATGCTAGCAAACAAGAGAAGGGAAGAGAGCTATACCAAACGATCCGTGTCCTTCGGTCTTCGTCTCCACTCCGATCTCCTCGCGGAATCTCCGTCCGTCACCTCCTCGTCGAAAAGGGCACCACGTAGCCGAATTCTTTTACGGGCTCCCACCTCTGGACCGAGGCAACTCGGACGCGAAGTTGGCTAGCCGACGCGTCCAAGAAGTGCTGTAGGCTAGTGTAGAATGGTTGCCTCATTTGAGGTAGTGAAGTTGCCATGGAGGATGGGGTAGAGAATCAAAAGGAGCTATGATAAATGGAGCTTGGGAACTTTGATACAAAAAATGAGATGAACACTTTTCTCCACATGAAAAATAAACTCCCCATTCTCTCATTCTCCTCTAGTGGCCGCCCCCCCCCCTCTGGAAATATTGTGGAGAGAAAAACAAGAAGGGAGGTGAGTGTAGTAAAAGGCAAGAGGTGACCATATCAAAAGTGATGATAACAATGTCAAATCTAAATCAAGATCAACTCTAATCACAAAGACATGATGTATAAAGCAGCTCATGATGATAGAAGCCACAAATGAAAGAAACCCCTCCACAATAAGTTATTTGCAAACTTGCAAATAACCCCCTCCATCACAAAAGTCCGGTCGTGAAGAAACAAAGGAAAACCGGCCGGAACGGAATGCAAACTGACAACTCCAGAAAACAGATCCCGTAATAAATTACAGGAAAACCCCACTACTGCATATACATGCCCGCATTTGTATTCCCACTGAACACAAATGCAAAGAGACAAAATCTACACTGTCTAATACTAGGATCCGA
Source organism: Agapanthus africanus (assembly GCA_030015575.1). Lineage (NCBI taxonomy): Eukaryota > Viridiplantae > Streptophyta > Magnoliopsida > Asparagales > Amaryllidaceae > Agapanthus > Agapanthus africanus. Next base: position 237,536,742 of record JASDDO010000004.1, read on the forward strand.
CTTAAACCAAAGCCGGCTAGTAAAATCCGTCCGATCACGATCCGTGCAATACCACACGTATCTGATCGAACCCTGCCATATCTCCTTACGGCCTCTACAGCGTTTCACCCGAAACTTGAGTAACTGAGTGTGTGGTGGACTCTAAAGACTCGTCAATACTATGGCTGTGGATTTAACCACTAGCACGTCAGAAGTATTGGCCATACGTGACGGGCTACCAGCTATTGACCAAAAGGGACGTCGATGAGCGAACTCATCCTGACACCCTACTGAGCCAGTCAGTGACAATATCCCTATAGTCCGTTCCGTTCGTCTATGAGTATCGCATGGCGGGCCTAAGGGGTTGGTAAAGGTCAGACCCCCAAAAGCGGTACAAGTCGTGTCGGAGTGTAGCCCAGAACATCCTGAGATACTACTGGTGTACCTACCAGTAAATCTCCTGCCTCGGCGGAGGGCTTTGTGTAATGGCTCTCCTAGACACAGCGTGACCTCACCCCCAATACCGGGAGAGACGAACCCCTGCAGATCCGCTCACTGCCTCCATGTGGCTCTGGACTGTACCCAACTAAAACCTGTTTGCACGACTCCTTTGAGCCATGGTAGGGTAGTAACCAAAGCACAGTGGGAACTCACACGAGACAAATGACGATCTCAGGTCGATGAACTAACCTGTACACATGTCACCAGGGAACTGCTATCTGACGTCTGGTATAATCCCAAATAGCAGGTTCCCGGTGAGTCCTGTCTGGTGTACTCATAACCCAATGAGCACCTGTATACATCTTAGGTGAACCAACTGACACCAGTGGCTTGTGTGACTGGCCACTGCCCCTCGTCGGGGTCTCGACTGTATACACTAGTCTAGTATGGAGTATCGATGCCCTGTCTCGAAACTACCACGACTAGGGACCTTTTAAGGATGTGCTTATAGACCCCAGCTCCCACTTATATGATCGCCATCATACTGCTGGCCGTCAAGCAAGAATCCTAAAGGCTCTATCAATGTGTAATAGCGACTCGTAAGGTCACCTAAAGCAGTACACGATGATAAAGATAAACCAGATAGCATACTATCATCTTGAGTAAGACTGTCCTACCGGGATAGGTCCTCCCTCAATCATTTCAATCACGTGCCTGTGATCCAATAATTGAATCTGAGGGCAGTATCTCCAACATGTATACGCATCCGTATACATCACTACGGACTGCGGGGGTTCTATACGCCATCCACCCGACTTCTCCCCGTAGATATAAATCTACTCACCTAGTTATGTGTGCCGGTGCCGATGTCGCCGTTTGCATCTCCAATGCCTCGACGCCACGTGGGGTACCTACAAGGATATCACACGCTAAAACTCATGAAAACCATGTCGGAAACCAAAACGGTGCACACTACGCCCATAGGTAAAAACCTGTGACCTTGTGTGCAAAAACAGCCAATCACCACTGTCGTTGACGTTCAAACGCCACCCGACAGATACGAATCATCGAATGTCAAAATCCATACGAAAACGAGTCGTAAATCATACGCCAACTCATGAAATTCAACCCAGATTTTACCCTAACAGGAAAAAGTCAAAATTAGACATACCGGGGGTCAATTATACATGAAAGAGGGGCTGTGCAGGCAAAACGAGACAGTTTTACCCTGCTCTGGCAGCAAATTACGGCCTGGGGGATTAAATTTGCGACCGGGACTTTGAGATGGTGTCTAAGGCTTTGGGTAGTGGTTCCAGGGTGCCTGCACAGCTCACTGCCAAGTCAATTTTACTTTAGGAGGTCCCGGGTGAAAGCAGGTCTCAGAAAGGTCACAAAATCGACGAAAACGCTAATTTACACCAAGTCGAACAACTCTGGTAATTAACTAGAGATCTGGGGTTTTCTGGGTTAAACTAGTCTCAAATACACCTAGTAAGGTTATACCAACCATCAAATCCAACACTTGGTCAAGTCTCACTCAATTTCCCTTAAACTAGCACTAATCTTCATTATAACAGTAAACTATCAGCTAATAACCCCAAAACTTGACAAGAAAACAGTTGGGTTGCAAGATTATACCTCAGGGGGTCCTAAAATGAAGGAGAAGAGAGGATGGAGGAAGGAGGAGGGGTGCTGAGGTGCCCTGTAGCATTTCAAGTTGCTGCTCTGGCTGAAAAAGCAAAGCTGTTGCTGCTGTAGATATTTGTTGCTGTCGCATTGGCTGCTGCTGCTGCTTGGAATTGTTTTATGGCATGAAGTTGCAACAGCAGGAGTTTATGGCTATGGTAGGGTATATTGTTGTGTGGGATGGAGTATGAAGGGGTGTGGGGTGGTCTTGAATGGATTAGTTCAGCTGATGAAGAATTGGGGTTGAAGTTGTGTTTGAAGTGTGTTGAGCTGATGTTTTTCCTGGCTGAAACTGATGTTGTGTTGAAGGGCTGCTGCTAATGTATGGTTCCAGCATAAGGATGAGTTGATATGGGGGATAATAGGGTGATAAAGGGGGCTGAAGTGATGAAAAGGGGGGCTGAAGTTAATGTATCAGCTGCTGTTGCAGCAAATGATGATGTTGCGGATGCTGATGTAATAGGCTGCTGTTGCAGCAGTTTGGTGGTTGAAGTTGAAGCATTTGGGGGCTGTTGTAGGGGATGATGTGTTGTGTACAATATGGTGGGGTGAGTAAGATATGTGAGTGAGTGAATGAGTGAGTGAGTGAAAGGGAGAGATGTGAGGCAACAAGTTGAAGTGAATGGTGATTGTGACATTACCTAGGAGCCTCCCTTCTCTCTCTCCAAATAAAATCTCAACCATCATGGCTCTCTCTCTCTCTCTCTCTACCCAAGTCAACATAACCTAATCCAAATGTAAACAAATCCACACCCTTAGGTAACCCCACTCACCTAACCATTAAGGTTAACCACCATGGTCATCTATATGGTCCAACCCTTGGCTACCATGACCCAAAACAAGAAACAAGTGTAACAAGTCTTAGGAAATGTCATGTGCACATTTTGCACAAAAAGCCAAAAATCCACTTAGCGATTTTTAGTCCCGATTAACACCAAAATAACATATAATCCATCATAAAAACTGCAAAATGGCATATGTCCACAAAATAAGCTATTTTAGAATTTCCATAATTTTCTCCGGAATTTTCAGCATTTATCGATATTTAATTATACCGACTACAAAATATTCATTTAAAATTAATATTAAATTATGAAAATTCCCAAAATAATATTTTATTTTTTTGAAATGTTACAGTCTTCCCCCCTTAAAGAAATTCGGTCCCCGAATTTAAATTTAAAACCCCCAAATTCTAAAACATTTCAATAAAATGTCCAAGCCAACGGGGCTCCGAAATCATCAATACGTAAAACGCATTAGATCGCAATAAATGCGCATGCGTAACGAGCAGATAACTCGAAAACAAAACTCCGTCAAGTATCTCGCAATCGTCGGAGTCAAGGTGAAAACACGAATGCCAAATCCAAGGCAAAAACCAATAGGCTAGAAATCGGAACTATGCATAAAAATATATGAAGGAAATGCATGCTAAATTCTTTAAAATCGCTGTACAATGCGCTTAACACTGCACCGTGGCGGACGTCTCTATAAGAAAATAGCCATATATGTATGTATCTTTTGTTTAATATGTACAATCCGCCGTTTTGAAAACAACTTAGAACGGTTTTCCTCGTTTTAACGTTTCGTGTCATATCAGACACGTATGTAAATAATGAGACTATAGCTCGCTTTTGGAAATTCCTTTGAAATTTATTAATGCATGCAAAATATATCCAGGCACTGTCATCTGATCAGTCCTGCTCAGTACGAAAACACATAGCAAATATCATAAAAACGTACTACTCCATAGAAATCAATCCAAAAGTGCATATGAAAACCCTGTGCGTCCGGAGCGCACGAAAATCAAAATCCATACATGTGCCAAGCAGGTGCACAAAAACGACATCAAGGTACAACGGGTGGGCACGCAACATCGGTCATAGGCAACGTGTGTGCCTGACCGCAAAATCAGGTACATCTGACATGCACGAAAAAAATTCCCGATTTAGTGCATCTGGTGTGCACCAAATCACATCTCACAACAGGCGCCCAACATGCGCTAAAAATCCAAATCCGGTGCATCCATCATGCATGAAATCATGAAATCCAATATCAAGCGCCGAACATGAGCAAAATCCAATCAGGTGCATACAATGCACAAAACAAATATCGAGCATCACCCTCGAAATCGAAGTCCAGTGCATCCAAGTGCACAAAATACATGTCACTGCACTGCAAGCATATGTGAACTATACCGAGTGCAAAAACAAATTGTGTGCGTCCATACACACAAAATCAACTCAAATGTCTACAACCCATAAACCACGAACATGTGAAACCAAGGCACGAAAACAATATCAAATGCAACAACGGTGTAACAATCGTAAATCCTCAATCATCAAAATCAAATCATGCGAATAAATCGTCAAAACACCGAAATCAAGTATGGCGGAATATTTCTGCTCAAGCGCATCCTCCATGAATCTCTGGCCAACTGTCGTGCTCACTTATAGCAAGTCTCGTCGACGATCCTGAACTCTGGCCTGCTGGTGTGCATAACATGACCACTCCTGGGTCCAAGTCTTCTTTGTGGATTACCAATCTTACGATCCATCGGCTCATCGGCCCTGTCAGATGTGCTAACGGGGACGATTCCGTTCTGGCACTTCTCTGGTCTTTTCTCGATCAATCAGCACGATCACTCGGAAAGCAGCATGTCACTGGTGTCGGCCTCTGGCTCTCTGAATGCACGTGACACATCTGATCCTGGTGCAAGTATCATTGCAGCAGTGCCCTGGAAGGAATCCTGCTCATGGTCTCTTCCAAGTCTCATCTCTGCCAATTGTCCGGGAGTCATCGTCCTTTACCATATCTACTTCTTGTTCCGAACGGCTGCATACTCATCGCGACTCCTTCTAGAAGGTATATCCAGTTACAATGCCTCGGTATGGGCATCGCATTTCTGATGTCGGCAGAGTGGAACGTCATCTCCTCTAGATCTGGCACGAACCTCTTGCCCCATTTTTCTCTAATGTCGACTGCTTCGGACTCGTCTCGTCGTGGCTGCATGGACTGAGCTCCAACGGCTATCCTCGTATCTGGAGTCTCCTAAGAAATGTATCTCACCATCTAGCATCCGAATTAAGTCGAGCCATCCGATCGATTGGTCAAAACCTCATAGTCCCCCAAGAGCTCAACATCTTGGATACAGTATATTAGTATCGAGTACATACCTCAGCATCGGTGGTCCAGCCGTAGAAGGGCAAACCTAAGCCTCACTAATGGTGCTGAGGAACTGCCGTGAACCCTAAGGTTCAAAGGCTTTCATGCGGTTATTAAGTCGAGTTAGGGTTTCATTCTTCTAGAGAGACCATAGAATTGCATGCATGTCTTTTCCAAATACTTTAAACTTGGAATAATAGGTTTCTGACATTCGATCGTCTCTGCGTGAAGTCGTCTCTAGCTGGAATCAATCTATCTGATGATCTCGCATCGGGGTAGCGAACAATCCACATGTCCTAGTTATTCATCCTCGGTGACTAGTGATCTTCTATAATCTCTTAATACAATCTCGTACTGCAATAGCTCTAACATCCGGGCGATATCCTGTCGTTTGCAGCAAAACTAGCTCGCTCGTCTGCACGTTGAGCCGTGCCTCAATCATCATGAATGAGTAATACATCAATGGTCATCAAAATCTGGCCGACCTCTGTCAGTGGCTCAATCCTCTGGTGCTGATCTGCACGTCCGAGTAATCTCATACAGCGATCCATCTAATGCTTGTGGCATGAAAACATCATAAGAAGACACATCTCCGCAATCGTGTGTCGCCGGAATTATGCTCTGGTCAGTCCTCGTTCGTAACGAGCTCGTGCTGACCGTAATTCTAGCTGTAGCTCTCCCTGCCCGTAATCGTGGCAGCAAAACCATAACTAGTACCGATGAAACTAGATCAGGAAGGAATATGATACTGGACAATGAAATGTACATCCTAAGGCTCCTTAAATGGAGTGGCGTATCGTAAATATGCCGCGGACATAACATGGTACGTCACTCTACTTTAGTTACCTATTCCATCAACCAAGGGTCATCCTATATTCCGAAGGTAAAACCCAACGCTCTGATACCAACTCTGTCACGACCCGAAAGTACGGAACATGACCGGCACTTAGACTACGAACGTCCCGAGGCGTACGTACTCTAAGTAAGCCGAACCCATAAATCTAAACCAAGAAAAATAGTAGAGAGTAAGAAGAACCATATTAAATCAACCTGTATGCAACATAATATACAACGCCTAAAGGCGAGGATCACAACAGAAATGAAACTCAACCAGCAAGAACCCATAGAAATATAACACGCGACTCTAAGGTCGAAAGAATAAACATCACTGGTCTCTATCTCAAATAAGTACATGTTTGGTTGATGGAACTTCTAGATACAACTGAATATAATATACAATGTATAATGATGGGTATGATACAAATAACCCACCTACTAGCAATTCACCTCAAAGAAGCTGTGCCCGCAAAGCCGTAATGAAACCCGTACGGCAACACCTGCAAGAAACTGGGGCACAACGGGGGTGAGTTGCCAACTCGTGAGTAGAAAAAGATCTACGAACAGAAATCGCATGTATGACGCAATCCTAGGTCATACAATCAAAATATATAATCCTCAAATATATAACCAGCAATAACCATGTCTAGGGTAAATGTCTAACCCAAGTGTAAACCCATGTGCCTGTGTCGGTGCATCAGGTAGCAATATATCATATGAATGATGTATGAATGCATGAAACAGAATGCATGTACTGAAGAAAACTGCTTTCATAACTTTGTGAGATTTCTGTATTTTAAATGAGGTATCATAATGAAATCAGCATAAAATAGTGCCTAGCATCGCCACAAAACATAAATCTCAATATCTCGATATCTCTGTATCACAATCTCTGTACCTCAATATCTCAAATCTCAATGTCTCAATCATAATATCCAGGGCGCCGTCAGTCCAGATCGGCCCTTACTATCCATCTCATGACTACGACGGTATCCTCCGGATATCCGACGTGTCGGGTAATATCACCGGTCCGTCGTGCTCCCTTGCCAGGTTCAACGCCATCTCCTGCGATCTTCTTGCCCCGGGGTACCGCACCGGGCCCACCATGTACCCGAAACGGTTCATCCGCCTCCTCGAATCGGGTCTCGAAATCCATCAGCAAAACTCATGGTGGACGACTCATACATCATGGGAAAACCGCATTTTTTTACTAAAAGAGAAAGCAGTTTATATGTATGTTTTTGCGGTTCTCCTCCAAATCCAGAAAATCTCATGGAAACCCGAATCCAAAACATCAATAGCATGTGAAATCATGAATATAGGCATGAGAATCCATGAATGCAGCATATAATGAATAACAGTATGCATGAAGTGACAAGTAATAACTACAATGTCAAGCTGGGATATATGGCAAGTACACTAATATCATGTCACTACTAGCTAACAAGCTAAATCAGGCAATAATGTTCTCTAAGTGTACGTGACATGGCAATTACCGATGAAGATGTGTGTGCGACAGCAAATAAGTGTACGTGGTACATACGCATCATCGGTAATGGTGTTGGTGTCCTAGCAGCAGGATATCAATAATAGAATATGAATCACAACAGTATGCGATTAGAGCAACAATAATAATATGCGGGAGCCGAAATACTGAACACCATGATCACTAAACTGCATCTAATGTCATAAGAGTCATATAGCTACACTACTACAAGGCTGAGCTAAAGCTAACAGCAGGTAAGGGAAAACCGCCTAACCTCTGAGTCGATATATGAATACGTATATATAGTCGGTGATCCGCCTCAAAAATATCACATCCGATAACATATCTCTATAATCAGTTATTCTCAAATCAAGAGTGCGGATCAAACGTCAATTTATAGCTCGTACGTATATCCGTCGTACGGCATCCCCAATCTGGGTACGGGTCAATATCACATTTGTCATATTATTCATCAAGTATTCTCTTTATCAAGATCATCATCTGGGTACTGACCTACGTCTAGTACAATGCCAACATCATCACTAAAATCAAGATCTGACTACTGATTGACAGTCTAGTATAAATCGGTATTTTCATCATATATCATCACAAGAGTATACATCGCCCAAGGCGGCCTATCACAAGTATCCGGTCATACCATATCCTATCATATCTCATAACATAATCGCATGCCGATCACATAATATATGTCACTACTACTATGGCATCATCATTCCCAAAATCCTCTAAGGTATCAAGATGTACCTTAATTATTAATTTTATCATATCACTGACATCGTGATCTCATATCACCATCGACTCACATCAATCCCAAGTATCATCCTCAAATATGTAATGAATACATATCTATATAGAATCCCACAACCACGTATGAACAAGGATGTATGCAAGTATGTATGTATGTATATGTATGTATAGTGCACCCACTACTTAGGGTTTCGTAACCATGCACCAATCCAACACCAATATCCATCTTAAATCATCAATAATAAATCCCAACAACATATCATAAATTGTTGGTGTGTATACGCATCCGTATACATCACCACGGACTGCGGGGGTGCTATACGCCATCCACCCGACTTCTCCCCGTAGATATAAATCTACTCACCTAGTTATGTGTGCCGGTGCCGATGTTTCCGTTTGCATCTCCAACGCCTCTACGCCACGTGGGGTACCTACAAGGATATCACACGCTAAAACTCATGAAAACCATGTCGGAAACCTAAATGGTGCACACTATGCCCATAGGTAAAAACCTGTGACCTTGTGTGCAAAAATAGTCAATCACCACTGTCGTTGACGTTCAAACGCCACCCGACAGATACGAATCATCGAATGTCAAAATCCATACGAAAACAAGTCGTAAATCATACGCCAACTCATGAAATTCAACCCAGATTTTACCCTAACAGGAAACAGTCAAAACTAGACATACTGGGGGTCAATTTTACCTGAAAGAGGGGCTGTGCATGCAAAACGAGGCAGTTTTACCCTGCTCTGGCCGCAAATTGCGGCCAGGGGGATTAAATTTGCGGCCGGGACTTTGAGATGGTGGCTAAGACTTTGGGTAGTGGTTCCAGGATGCCTGCACAGCTCACTGCCAAGTCAATTTTACTCTAGGAGGTCCCGGGTGAAAGCAGGTCTCAGAAAGGTCACCAAATCGACAAAGACGATAATTTACACCAAGTCGAACAACTCTGGTAATTAACTAGAGATCTGGGGTTTTCTGGGTTAAACTAGTCTCAAATACACCTACTAAGGTTATACCAACCATCAAATCCAATACTTGGTCAAGTCTCACTCAATTTCCCTTAAACTAGCACTAATCTTCAATATAACAGTAAACTATCAGCTAATAACCCCAAAACTTGACAAGAAAAGAGTTGGGTTGCAAGATTATACCTCAGGGGGTCCTAGAATGAAGGAGAAGAGAGGATGAAGGAAGGAGGAGGGGTGCTGAGGTGCCCTGTAGCATTTCAAGTTGCTGCTCTGGCTGAAAAAGCAAAGCTGATGCTGCTGTAGCTATTTGTTGTTGTCGCATTGGCTGCTGCTGCTGCTTGGAATTGTTTTATGGCATGAAGTTACAGCAGCAGGAGTTTGTGGCTATGGGAGGGTATATTGTTGTGTGGGGTGGCGTATGAAGGTGTGTGGAGTAGTCTTGAATGGATTAGTTCAGCTGATGCAGAATTGGGGTTGAAGTTGTGTTTGAAGTGTGCTGAGCTGATGTTTTTCCTGGCTGAAACTGATGTTGTGTTGAAGGGCTGCTGCTGATGTATGGTTCCAGCATAAGGATGAGTTGATATGGGGGCTAATGGGGTGATAAAAGGGGCTGAAGTGATGAAAAGGGGTGGCTGAAGTTAATGTATCAGCTGCTGTTGCAGGAAATAATGATGTTGCTGATGCTGATGTAATGGGCTGCTGTTGCAGCAGTTTGGTGGCTGAAGTTGAAGCATTTGGGGGCTGTTGTAGGGGCTGATGTGTTATGTACAATATGGTGGGGTGAGTAAGAGATGTGAGTGAGTGAATGAGTGAGTGGGTGAGAGGGAGAGATGTGAGGCAACAAGTTGACGTGAATGGTGATTGTGAAAATACATATGAGCCTCCCTTCTCTCTCTCCAAATAAAATCTCAACCATCATGGCGCTCTCTCTCTCTCTACCCAAGTCAACATAACCTAATCCAAATGTAAACAAATCCACACCCTTAGGTAACCCCACTCACCTAACCATTAAGGTTAACCACCATGGTCATCTACATGGTCGAACCCTTGGCTACCATGACCCAAAACAAGAAACAAGTGTAACAAGTCTTAGGAAATGTCATGTGCACATTTTGCACAAAAAGCCAAAAATCCACTTAGCGATTTTTAGTCCCGATTAACACCAAAATAACATATAATCCATCATAAAAACTGCAAAATGGCATATGTCCACAAAATAAGCTATTTTAGAATTTCCATAATTTTCTCCGGAATTTTCACCATTTATTGATATTTAATTATACCGACTATAAAATATTCATTTAAAATTAATATTAAATTATGAAAGTTCCCAAAATAATATTCTATTTTTTTGAAATGTTACACTATATTATATATAACCGACTAATATAACATGTACCATTTCATCGAATCAACACTTGATCCAATGACCCGGTTATATCACATATACCCGGCCGACATCTTATATCGCGAGAATATAATACGGTATCTCATATCGTATTATTCTCGGTCCCGCACATATCACATATGTGCTCCTACTCCGTTTTGCCTGAGCCAGAAAACCTCTGTGTAGGACTCTAAAGAATCATCAATACGCCGGCAGTAGGTGATGATCATATCAAACACCACAAGCTGTAAGCGGTCAGCTAAACATAGCAGCCACCTAGGTTTTGAGCGATCAGAAGATCAACAAGCAAGCCTGTACATTCTCCTGAGAATCCAATCAGTAACACTCCCATACAGTCCGGTCTCTTCATCTGATATGTTGCATATCTAGTCTAGGGATGGTATACGTCAGACCCCAGTAACCGATAAGTCGTGTCGATAAAAGGCTCATAACGGGTCGAGAAACTACTGATAACTCTTACCAGTAGCATTCTATATCAGCCCTGGCCATGGACTTCCAGTTATAGCAAACCGAACACAGCACAACATCAACTCCCTATACCGGGAGAGACGAAACTCCTCCTATCGCTCATTGCTTCCATGTGATTCGGGACTGTACCCAAAAGCCACCGTTTTGCACACCCTCTTGGACGCGGTAAGGTGGAAATCAAAGCACAGTGGGAATCACACGAGACTCAATGACGATCTTGTTGGATATATGTATGCCCTAGAGGCCATTATATGATAGTGGATGTATCTATACATGTATATATATATTCAGTGTGCATTCTTGCTCGACATGATAGTATGCTATCTGGTTATTCTTTATCTGACATGTTGATTTGATCATGCTTTTATTCATTCATACATGCTGATAAAGCCCTGAGGATATCGGCTTGACTACTCTGATTATGATGGAGATCATACTAGTGGGACATCTGTAGTCTATAAGCATATCCTGGAACGTCCCTAGTCGTAGGTATATAGAGACGGGGCATTGATATACCAGAGTAGACTAGCGTATATGATACTAGACCCATACGATGGGCGATGAATGTTCCCACATTCATCGATGTTTGACATCAAGATCATATACGGGTGCTCAGTGGTGATTGGGTACACTGGACGGACTCACCGAGAATTCCTATATGGAATTATATCTATCGTCGGATAGCAGTTCTCAGGTGACACTGGTACAGGTTAGTCTGTAGACCCGAGATCGTCATAGAGACTTGTGTGTTCTCCCACTGTACTTTGATTACCACCCTACCACGGCTCTACTGAGTCGTGCAAACAGGTGGCCGTTGGGTACAGTCCCGAGACACACGAAGGCAATGAGCGATAGGAGGGGTTTCGTCTCTCCCGGTATTGGGAGTTGATGCTGTACTGTGCCCGACTGGTTATGTCAGTAAGTCCGTGGCCAGGGCTGCTGAGAATTGCTGATAAGTGTTATCAGTAGTTTCTCGATCTGTTATAGACCATTCACCGGCACGACTTATTGAGTTATTAGGGTCAACGTGACCATCCCTAGGCTCGATATGCAGCATATCTGACGAAGAGACCGGACTGTACGGTAGTGTTGCCAGTTGGCTCGACGGGAGTTGTAGCAGGTTCGCTTGTTGTCTTCTGATCGCTCAATACCCGGGTGGCCGTTACGTTTAGCTGACCGCTTGCGGCTTGAGGGTACCTGATATGATCATCACCCTCTGCCAGCGTATTGACGAGTCTTAGAGTCCCACAAAGGAGTTACCCAGTCCAGGCAAAACATTGTGGTGCGCGTATGCGATATGCGCATGCACCCAATTGAAATGTGCATATATGATATCGAACATTGATCGGGCGGCTTGCTTTTAGTGGGGTCATATGTGATATGACCGGATTGATGAATCAAGTGTTGATTTATCATTTAACCATTAGTTTTCTCACTTAAAACCTTTCTAGTATTTGATGGATGTATGCATGCATGGATTTGTTTCTTTCTTTCATTTTATTTTCATGCACATGTGGATGTGCATACATGCATACATACATACACCAATCCATCATGGTTGTTAGCATATGGAAATGGTGGCAATGTAAGACTCACACCATGGATTAAATAATGGATTATTATTTAATTTTGGTTTTAAAACAAAATGAAAAGAAAAGGATAATCATTCAAGCTTCTACATTCTTCTTCTAACCTAACCAAGCTCAACTACCACTAACATAGGGTTATCCTTCTCTTTATCATTTAAAACCCAAGTTAAATTAACTCTCCATCATTTAATCATGGTTGAATGCAAGAAGGAAATAAATATATATAGTGATATATTTCATTTTCTTTTTGAACTAAGGGTTATTTTTCACCTCTTGTTAAAAATAGCCACCATGTTCATCCTCCTTCATCTTTTTCCTCTCTAGTTTTTTCTAGTGAGTTAAACACAATCAAAGAAAGGTTTTTGAATTGAGATCCTTAGCCACAACATCATTCTACTCAAGTCTAGCCAACTTGATTAGAGTGTTCTCTTTGCTTTTCCAAAGTTGCAAGCTTGGACGGGAATCTTCGGGTGGATCGTCGTGGACGAAAGAGGACAACAAGTGGACCTTCTTCCAACACCCTAGAGATTAAGGAGTCAAGCAAAAGGGGAGCTACAAAGGTTGTAGCCTTCAAACCCTAATCTTTATTAGTTTAATTTTTCGTAACCCTAATTTTCTAGGATCGATTCCTTGGCGTGTTTGTTTAGCACCTTAAAAATACATACTTTGAGACATGTGATGCTTCAAAACTCTTCATAGGGTGCTAGGCAAACCTTTCATTGGTATCAGAGCCGACCTAGAACATTAGGCGAGGCTTTTACGAAATAAAAACCCCGATCGGACAAAAAATACGACTTTTTGGACCCTCTCCGGACAAATTTTAAAATCTGATGTTTTTCAGTATTAAAAATACCTAAAAAATACAGCAGGAAATTCTAAGAATAACAGTGAAATTCGATGACCTGAACAGTGTAAACCGCCGCGGAACCGCCGCATTTCCTGGCTTAGGCCGCGGTTCCGCGGCCGTACGGAGGCATCATTGCATTAATTTTACACTATTATTCTAAGGGTTTCTTGTACAGTGTTCTAGGTATGTTTAATCTGAATATTGTACTGTTTGTTCTGGAGATGATCTTGGACGCGTAGATTTGATTGGTATTTTTATTTCGTAGCTTTTCCGGGTAAATTAGAAAGTATTGAAGTGTTTGAACGAGTATCATTTGCTCACTATTAACGGGGTTTAAATACTTTGGAGATACGTGCAAGTCTTTTTGTGGTGGTCCCTCTAGAAGACAACAAACCTTAACTCGATTATGTGACCGTCTTGAACTGCCCTTTGAACCCTAGGGTTTGGGGCAGTACGGCGTGCCACATGTGAGGCGTTGGCTTGACCCTTCTACGGATGGACCGCTACTACTGTGTCACACTTCGGATTTTTGAACCCTGCTCAAGTGTTAAGCTTTAGTGAATCTTGGGTACTTGATCGTTCGTTCGAAAACTTTAATACTGTCTGTTTATCTGGAATGTGATATAATATGTGGAATTCATATAGTTTAGGCATGAAATACGAAATATATGATATTTCGCATTTATAATGTCTAAAGAGAATCTGGATTCCAAATATTGTAGTTTTACACTTTCTTTTCTGTGACCGTAAGTGTAGTATGTTCAATATCGCCGGTTTCGTTGCTATACGTCAACGACAATTGGGGTATGCATACTTACTTACGTTGATGATATGAGATATTATGTGTTTCTGAGATATGATGTGCAGGATTGTCGCGATTGAATAGCCGGGGTTTTTTTTATGTGAGATGAGAGTTTTATATTTTCATTCATGTAAATTCAAATGTAATGTAATATTCTTTTATTTGGAGCACTTCCGGGTTGAGGTTGTGTTACCAGTGTTGTATATTATTTACTTTTCCGCATTAGGTTGGACCCAAGGAGGGGAGCACAGGTGACCGGGTTCTGGGGTTCAGTGGGAGGCCATCTCGAGGAGTCGAGACCGGGTCTCCTAAACTCCAGAATTGGTAGGGTCACTTGCCGCTCTCGTAGGGGTCTAGGGTGTGGGCTTGGCTATTCATCGCGACTGTGGAATCCGTATTTTCTATTCTGGCTAAATACTAAATACGGACATCCTAGGATATCCCACGTTATATCTATGTTTCTGCTGCCTGTGTTCTGTGATATTTGAGACGAATGACATATTATATATATGATATATAGTAGACGTTGCTTATGTTTTACACCCGTGCTAGTCCCGTCCCGGTATGCCGTTAGTTAAGTAACCTAACGGTGCATAACGGAACATTGCGGCGAATGCGGATGGCATAAGCGTACATGTTATTTTCGTTTCTTTTCTGTGATTGGCTTAAGGACTTAAATGATGGGATTACATTAATGTGATTAATGTAAAGAAAATAAACCTAAAAAGATGTTGTAGAATCGGATTTGAAAACTACTCGGCTATTTATGAAAAAGCTACATTTCAAAACTACGGAGCTTAAGCCACTCCTTTTGAAAACTATTTGATTCTACAACGATATCAAGTTCAAAGCATTAAAGATTTTCTTAAAAATCATTCGCAACCCTCCGTCATTTTAGGAAGTAAAGTACTTAGTATTCGTGCTACGTTTGTTGACTTTAGTTAAGGTGTAGTGTACGGTAGCTAAGTGATGTCTTCCTACACTGCATATGATGCAGATTAATTAGGACATTCATGCGACTTTGTTGACCATAGTTAAGGGTCATATGGGTGGGTCTAATTGATCAAGAAATGACGGGTAGAACTTGACTGGTACTTATGATTTGTTGACCATAGTTAAGGTCATAAGTACTAGGGGTAAAAATTACATCGGGAATTTCAAGTGTTGAAATTTGCAATGAGATTGCATACCTTCCATGTGATGGTTGGATCTCGATCCCACTGTGGGCAATAGTTGCTCCTAGGAGAGTTTAACAGTTTACAATTAGCTAACTCACTAGGTGTCTAGAAAGGTGTTAACGGGGCTCCGCCTCTGGGAAAACGAGGTTTACTCTAATTAGGTCCGTGCGAGAGCACGGGGAACCTCCCTCAAAGTACCGACACTGGCCTGGCTGAACGGTTAGCGAAGTTGTAAACTGTAATTAATCCTGGCTAGTTTTTCTTTTTAAGGTTTGAAAGAAAAAATCGATAAAAGCAGTGGGAAACATCGATTAGACAAGATAATAACCAATCTAATCTATGCAAGAGCTTTCGCTGAGTGTATTCTTTTCTCTCTCTTAATGGCAGATACCCATGACTGGACTCAAGCTTTTATTAGATAAAAACAAACTGAATAGGACCAATTATAAAGACTGGCTGAGGAATCTGAAAATCGCCTTGACTTATGATAAAGTATCATATGTCCTCACGGCTACAGCCCCGCCCGTCCCAGGTCCAAAATCCTCAGTTGCGGACATTGAAGTCCGCAAGACATGGGACGCTGACTGTGCCACGGCAAAATGCCTCGCGCTTGCATCGATGGAAAACACACATCAAAAGCAGCACGAGGACATGGAAATTCACGGTATACTGCTCCATACAAAGGAGTTGTATGGGGAGCAATCCCGCGTATTACGATACGAAGCATCAAAGAAACTGTTTCAGATGTGAATGGCCCCTGGCACACCAGTAGGAGACCATGTTTTGAAGATGATAGCTCTTATAGAAGTGCTTGAGGACCTTGGATGGACAATGGACAATGAACAATATATAGATATTATTCTGCAGTCCCTCCTCTCCACCTTTGCTCAGTTCATAGTGAACTTTAACATGCATGGCATGGAAAAGGAACTCCCTGAACTCCTTAATATGTTAAGGAGTGCAGAGAGCACTATGAAGTCAGCAAAAACTCCCGTTATGACTATTGGACAGTCTTCTTCTTCTCGCCCGAAAGCTAAGGACAAGGGAAAGAAAAAGAAGAAACCCACTAATCCTAAGGGCGGAGTTAAAAAGGTAAAGGGAAAGGGAAAGTCCAAAGCTGGAGACCCGGGGAAAGGAGAATGTTTTCTTTGCCACAAGACAGGACATTGGAAGCGCAATTGCACGGAGTACTTAAGTCTCAAGAAGAAGCATGGTGATGCTTCCGCTTCAGGTGCGTTTGTGACTGAAAACTGTTTTTCTATAAACTCTGCTTCCTGGGTATTGGATACCGGTTCAGGTTCTCTCATTTGCAATTCTATGCAGGGGCTGAGAAATAGCAAGGTTTTGAAGACAGGTGACCATACTCTCCGCGTTGGAAATGGTTCCAATGTACATACAGTCGCAGTGGGAGAGTATCACTTGGGGTTGCCATCTGGATGTATTTTGATTTTGAATCTATGTTATTTTGTACCAAGTATGCTATGTAATATAATATCCGTTTCTTTGTTGGACAATGAAGGATATAATTTTGTGTTGCAGAACAATGTTATGAACATTCACCTAAATCAAATGTTGGTTGGGTATGGTACGCTTAATAACGGAATATATGTCCTAAATCAACACACAGTTTTCAGTATACAACACACTAATAAAAGAAAAATTTCAGAATTAAATGAAGCTTTTCTTTGGCACTGTAGACTTGGTCATATTAACGAAACAAGACTAAATAAGTTACACAAAGATGGATATTTAAATTCTTTTGAATATAAATCTTATGCGACTTGCCAGTCTTGTATCAAGGGTAAAATGACCAAAACTCCGTTTACCGGACACGGAGAAAGAGCTACTCAGCTCCTGGGCCTCATACATAGTGATGTGTGCGGGCCTATGTCTACACAGGCTAGAGGCGGTTTTTCATACTTCATTACATTCAATGACGATTTCTCAAGATTCGGTCATGTATTTTTATTAAAACACAAGTCCGAAGCTTTCGAGAAATTCATTGAATATAAACAAGAAGTAGAAAAACAAACCGGCTTGAGTATCAAGATGCTTCGATCAGATCGAGGTGGTGAGTATCTCAGTACAGAATTTGCAAACTTCTTAAAAGAGAATGGGATTCTCTCTCAGCTCACTCCTCCTTACACACCACAGCACAACGGTGTGTCAGAACGACGGAATAGGACCCTATTAGATATGGTTCGGTCCATGATGAGTGAGGCTGAGTTACCCGTCTCATTTTGGGGGCATGCATTGGAGACTGCAACGTTTCTGCTAAACAGGGTTCCAACCAAAGCCGTGTCTACCATGCCATATGAGATATGGCATGGGAAGAGACCATCTCTTAAAAGAATTAAGATTTGGGGTTGCCCGGCCTATGTTAAAAAGCAGAATCCGGACAAACTCGAGACATGGTCAGTCATATATAACTTTGTAGGATATCCAAAGAATTCTTATGGATATCTATTCTACCACAAAGAGGAACAAAAGGTGTTTGTTTCTCAGTATGCCACATTCTTGGAAAAAGAGTTTTTCACAGATAAAGATGATGGCAAGGTAGTGGATCTAGAAGAGGTTTTGGAGACCCAAACTACAAATGACGATTTGGTTGAACCGGCTGTTGCAACAGAAGCTGAAGAACCTCGGCCACTCCGTAGGTCTGGTAGGACTTCTCGCCCACCGGAGAGGTACTACGGTTTCCTCATTTATGGTGACAGAGAAGACTGTATCATGGATGATGATGATCCTACCAGTTTTCAGCAAGCTATCACGAGTAGAGACTCTGTGAAGTGGCTGGATGCCATGAGATCCGAAATGGAGTCTATGTACACCAACAAAGTATGGACTTTGGACGTTGTACCCCCTGGGGTAAAACCTGTGGGGTGCAAATGGATCTTTAAAAGAAAGATTGGTGTAGATGGGCAGGTGGAGACCTATAAGGCATGACTTGTGGCGAAGGGTTTTCGTCAAAGACCAGGTTTGGACTATGACGAGACTTTTTCTCCCGTAGCCATGCTTAAATCCATTCGGATCCTACTTGCTATTGCTGCTCACTACGACTATGAAATCTGGCAGATGGACGTTAAAACTGCGTTTCTAAATGGAAATTTAGAAGAATGCGTTTATATGGATCAGCCAGAGGGCTTCATTGACAGTGGGAGCAGCGGGAAAGCATGTAAATTGCTTAAATCCATATATGGGTTAAAGCAGGCATCACGGAGTTGGAACATCTGTTTCGATGATGTCATCAAAGAGTTTGATTTCATCAAAAATCCAGATGAACCTTGTGTTTATAAGAAGGCTGTAGGGAGAGCTGTCACATTCCTCGTATTGTACGTGGACGACATTCTTCTGATAGGAAATGATATTCCTATGCTACAGTCGGTCAAATCTTTCTTATCACTGAGGTTCTCCATGAAGGACCTGGGTGATGCCACGTACATTCTGGGCATAAGGATCTATAGGGATAGATCCAAAAGGTTATTGGGATTGTCCCAAACCAGGTACATTGACACCATCCTAAAAAGGTTTAGTATGGAAGACTCCAAGCGGGGTGCCTTGCCCGCTTGCCATGGGGTCACTCTCTCCAAGGATTCTTGTCCAAAGACCGATGAAGAGAGAGCTCGCATGAGTATTATACCCTATGCTTCGGCAGTAGGATCTATAATGTATGCGATGTTATGTACATGCCCAGATGTAGCTTATGCACTTAGTGTAGTAAGCAGGTATCAATCCAACCCAGGGGAGAATCACTGGACAGCTGTGAAGAACATTCTTAAGTACTTGCGAAGGACTAAAGAATTGTTCTTGGTGTATGGTAATGGAGATCTCCAAATGGAGGCCTTTACCGATTCGAGCTTCCAGAGTGATAAGGACGACGGCAAATCTATCTCTGGGTTTGCATTTACCCTCAATGGAGGGGCGGTGAGTTGGAAGAGTTCCAAACAAGATATCGTTGCAGACTCTACGATGGAAGCTGAGTACATTGCAGCAAATGATGCCGCCAAGGAAGCCGTCTGGATGAAGAAGTTCGTCTCGGAGCTAGGAGTAGTTCCAACCATTATTGATCAAATACCTTTGTATTGTGACAATAATGGGGCGATGGCGTTAGCCAAGGAGCCCAGATCCCATCAGCGGTCCAGACATATCCTGAGGCGCTTTCATTTGATCCGGGAGATTGTAGATCGCCGCGAGATCGAGATTAAGAGAGTAGACACAAAGAACAACGCCGCGGATCCACTCACCAAGGCACTCCCTCAGCCACAGCATGTGCGACTTTTTGAAATGTTGGGTATGAGATACGCTAATAACTGGCCTTAGTGCAAATGGGAGATTGTTGGATATATGTATGCCCTAGAGGCCATTATATGATAGTGGATGTATCTATACATGTATATATATATTCAGTGTGCATTCTTGCTCGACATGATAGTATGCTATATGGTTATTCTTTATCTGACATGTTGATTTGATCATGCTTTTATTCATTCATACATGCTGATAAAGCCCTGAGGATATCGGCTTGACTACTCTGATTATGATGGAGATCATACTAGTGGGACATCTGTAGTCTATAAGCATATCCTGGAACGTCCCTAGTCGTAGGTATATCGAGATGGGGCATTGATATACCAGAGTAGACTAGCGTATATGATACTAGACCCATACGATGGGCGATGAATGTTCCCACATTCATCGATGTTTGACATCAAGATCATATACGGGTGCTCAGTGGTGACTGGGTACACTGGACGGACTCACCGAGAACTCCTATATGGAATTATGTCTATCGTTGGATAGCAGTTCTCAGGTGACACTGGTACAGGTTAGTCTGTAGACCTCAGATCGTCATAGAGTCTTGTGTGTTCTCCTACTGTACTTTGATTACCATCCTACCACGGCTCTACTGAGTCGTGCAAACAGGTGGCTGTTGGGTACAGTCCCGAGACACACGAAGGCAATGAGCGATAGGAGGGTTTTCGTCTCTCCCGGTATTGGGTGTTGATGCTGTACTGTGCCCGACTGGTTATATCAGTAAGTCCATGGCCAGGGCTGCTGAGAATTGCTGATAAGTGTTATCAGTAGTTTCTCGATCTATTATAGACCATTCACCGGCACGACTTATTGAGTTATTAGGGTCGACGTGACCATCCCTAGGCTCGATATGCAGCATATCTGACGAAGAGACCGGACTGTACGGTAGTGTTGCTAGTTGGCTCGACGGGAGTTGTAGCAGGTTCGCTTGTTGTCTTCTGATCGCTCAATACCCGGGTGGCCGTTACGTTTAGCTGACCGCTTGCGGCTTGAGGGTACCTGATATGATCATCACCCTCTGCCGGCGTATTGACGAGTCTTAGAGTCCCACAAAGGAGTTACCCAGTCCAGGCGAAACGTTGTGGTGTGTGTATGCGATATGCGCATGCACCCGATTGAAATGTGCGTATATGATACCGAACATTGATCGGGCGGCTTGCTTTTGGTGGGGTCATATGTGATATGGCCGGATTGATGAATCAAGTGTTGATTTATCATTTAACCATTAGTTTTCTCACTTAAAACCTTTCTAGTATTTGATGGATGTATGCATGCATGCATGTGTTTCTTTCTTTCATTCTATTTTCATGCACATGTGGATGTGCATACATGCATACATACATACACCCATCCATCATGGTTGTTAGCATATGGAAATGGTGGCAATGTAAGACTCACACCATGGATTAAATAATGTATTATTATTTAATTTTGGTTTTAAAACAGAATGAAAAGAAAAGGATAATCATTCAAGCTTCTACATTCTTCTTCTAACCTAACCAAGCTCAACTACCACTAACCTAGGGTTATCCTTCTCTTTATCATTTAAAACCCAAGTTAAATTAACTCTCCATCATTTAATCATGGTTCAATGCAAGAAGGAAATAAATATATATAGTGATATATTTCATTTTCTTTTTGAACTAAGGGTTATTTTTCACCTCTTGTTAAAAATAGCCACCATGTTCATCCTCCTTTATCTTTTTCCTCTCTAGATTTTTCTAGTGAGTTAAACACAATCAAAGAAAGGTTTTTGAAGTGAGATCCTTAGCCACAACATCATTCTACTCAAGTCTAGCCAACTTGATTAGAGTGTTCGCTTTGCTTTTCCAAAGTTGCAAGCTTGGACGGGAATCTTCGGGTGGATCGTCGTGGACGAAAGAGGACTACAAGTGGACCTTCTTCCAACACCCTAAAGATTAAGGAGTCAAGCAAAAAGGGAGCTACAAAGGTTGTAGCCTTCAAACCCTAATCTTTATTAGTTTAATTTTTCGTAACCCTAATTTTCTAGGATCGATTCCTTTGCGTGTTTGTTTAGCACTTTAAAAATACATACTTTGAGACATGTGATGCTTCAAAACTCTTCATAGGGTGCTAGGCAAACCTTTCAGATCTCGGGTCTACAGACTAACCTGTACCAGTGTCACCGGAGAACTGCTATCTGACGATAGGTATAATACCATCTAGGAGTTCTCGGCGAGTCCGTTCAGTGTATCTAGTCTCCACTGAGCACCCGTACACCATCTTTGATGTCAAACACCAATGGATATGGGATCATTCATCGCCCATCATATGGATCAAGATGCGTATACGCTAGTCTACTCTGGTGTATCGATGCTCTGTCTCGACACACCCTCAACTAGGAACAGTTATAGGATGTACTCTTTGACTACCCTGGCCCCACTAGTGTGATCTCATCATAGTCCCAGTAGTCGAGTACATATCCTAAGGGTTTTATCAACATGTGAGAGTAAGACAGTAAACTAATACAAGTCAACATGTTAAGACAAAGTGAAACCAAATAGCATACTATCATGACGAACAAGAAAGTCCTCTCTATATATATCCAAGCGTCCATTATAATATACATCATATGTACAACAATGGCCTCTGGGGCATATATATAACTAACACATTCTAGAATTGGCAGGCTATTCGCCGCACTTGTAGGGGGTACAGGTTTTCATTGCACAGGCTATCCACACGACATGGAACATCGGGTTTTATTTGTGGCTCAAATGAAATCGGGGCTCCAAGATTATCCACCATTCTGTATTGTTGGCTGTGTTTCAATGATGTTGTTTACTATCATGCTTGGGACGAAAGTTGTATATACTTATATATATACTAGTAGATGTTGTAAATGTTTTGCACCCGCGCTAGTCCAGCCCCTGCACTATCGTTAGTTAAGTAACCTAACGGGTGATGACGGGGCCCAGTGGCAAATGCGGATGGCATATACGTACATCGTATTTTCGTTCATTTCTGGTGTGGTAGGTTACATTGGTGGGACAGTATTAATTTTGATTAATGCAAGCAAATAAACCTAAAAGATATTGTTGGAACCAAGTTTTAAAAACAGACATTACAGACGTTCTCTTTTGCTTTGCACAGTGGTATTCTGTTTGGAATATCCAGCACCTCATTCGACGAGGCAAGGGCCGAGATCCCTTCATCGAGAGTGACCCCTTGAGTAAAAGTTTTCATCAACGTAATAACTTCACTATAGTCGATTACCTTTTGCTTTGCATCTCGGTATTCAGTTGGAATATCCTGCACCTCATTCTACGATGAAAGAGCCGAGATCCCTTCACAGGGAGTTACCTCTTTAGCAAAAGTTTTTCGCCACTATATATTTGTAAAAACCACTAAGGTTCCTTCAACAATATCAAGTTCATTACGTTAAACGGGTTTTTTGCCAAAAAACCCGGCCGTAGCCCTCCATCATTTCTTACAAGTAACACTTAGTATTCGTGTTGTGTTTGTTGACTCCGTCAAGGCGTAGTGTACGGTAGCTGAGTAGTGCTTGTTTGTAACACTAGATAGGATTGGTCAGGACAGTCGTATAACCTTGTTGACTCCGTCAAGGGTTATACGGGTGGGTTTGATGCAATCCAGATAATGACGGGTTGAACTTGACTAGGACTTTTTGATTTGTTGACTCCGTCAAGGTCACTAAGGTCCTAGGGGCAAAAACCACATCGGGAGTTTCAAACATACAGGAAACTTGCAGATTTAGCATACCTTCTGGAGTGTGGTGACTAGAGTGGATTCCATCTAGGTCATCACACAATGATAGTTGGATCCCGATCCCACTGATGAGTTGGATTACTCTCAGGAGATTATTTCACTTAACAATCAATGCTATAAACCAAGTAGGTGTCTAGAACGGTGTTAGCGGGGCTACGCCTCCTAGGAAAAGAGGTTATGTAATTAAGGAATTTCGCGAAAGCGTTGGAAAACCTCTCTCGAAGTACCAACACTAGCGTGGCTGAAAGGTTAAGCAAGTATTATGACTTGCGATTAATCCTGATAGTTCTTCTTTTAGGGTTTGAAGAAGAATTTGAGCAAACAGTGGGAGCCATCCTGGTTAGATAAAATAATAACCAATCTAATCTTGCAAGAGCGCACGCTGAGTGTTTCTTTTCTCTCTCTCCAGGTAGCAACCATTTTACGCCCTAATCAAGATAATAAAATGTATCGCTTGACCGATCCGAATTCTTATTCGGGGCTGGGGAAAGTTGGTTTGGCTCTAACTTATGATGGAAATCGTAAGTATGAGCAAGGGAAAGAGGATTGTATGGATTCCAAGGAGACCCAGTTGAAGAAGAAGCATAGTATTGCATCTACTTCAGGTGTTCTTATAATTGAGAACTGCTTTTTGGTCACCCCTACCTCCTGGGTACTTGATACCAGATCAGGATCTCATATCTGTAATTTATTGCAGGGACTGAGAAAAAGTTGGAAAGTAGCACCTGGTGATATGTCCCTCAGGGTAGGGAACGGAGCACAAGTTAATACTGCAGCCGTCGATGAATATCACCTAGTGTTGCCAAATGGCAATACTATGATTTTGAACAATTGCTACTATGTACCATCCATGGTTTGCAACATAATATCAGTTTCTTTACTTGATAAAGATGGATATAATTTTGTTCTTCATAGAAATATCATGAACATTTACCTTGATAAGGTACCGGTTGCAGAAGGTGCACTGTGTAATGGTATCTATATTCTAAATCAGAATACAGTTCTCAATATACAAAACACACGCAAGAGGAAGAGTTCTTATACGAACGAATCCTACTTGTGACATTGTAGACTTGGTCATATCGAATAGAAAAGGCTAAGTAAGTTGCATAAAGATGGACTCTTGAATACATTCGAGTTTTCATCTTATGAAACTTGTCAGTCTTGTCTCAAAGGCAAAATGACCAAATCTCCGTTCACCGGACATGGAGAAAGGGCAGCAGAGCTCTTAGGACTCATACACAGTGATGTATGTGGTCCAATGTCAATTGCAAGGGGTGGGTTCTCGTACTTCATCACATTCACTAACAATCTCTCCAGGTTCGGATATGTGTATCTGATGAAACACAAATCTGAAGTTTTTGAGAAATTTAGAGAATTCAGAAACGAAGTGGAGAACCAGATAGGCAAAAGTATCAAGATCCTCCGTTCTGATAGAGGAGAGGAGTACTTAAGCATGGAATTCCTAGATTACTTAAAAGAGAATGGAATTCTCTCTCAGCTTACTCCTCCTTACACACCACAGCACAACGGTGTATCAGAGCGGAGGAATCGCACCCTATTGGATATGGTTCGCTCCATGATGAGTGACACTAAGTTACCTCTTTCATTTTGGGGATATGCGCTTCAAACAACTGCATACTTACTGAATTACGTTCCGTCCAAATCTGTGCCTAAGACTCCATATGAAGTATGGAGTGGACGAAATCCATATCTTAAGCGATTTAAGATATGGGGTTGTCCGGCCTATGTGAAAACAAAGAAACCGGATAAACTAGAGGCACAGTCAGTTCTATGTAAATTTGTTGGATATCCTAAGGATTCACTAGGATATCTGTTCTACCACACTGAGGAACAGAAAGTGTTTGTATCTCGCCATGCTACCTTTTTATAAAGGGAGTTTCTTGCATAAGAAACTAGCGGGAGTACGGTAGAACTGGGAGATATCCATGAACCACAAAATGTAACTGAATATTTAGAGGAACCACTAGATTCAGTAATCCCAGACGAACATCAGCTACTCCGTAGATCTAGTAGGATTTCTCATCCGCCCGAGAGATACTACGGTTTTCTCATAGACGGGAATCGAGAGGATTGCATCTTGGAAGAAGATGATCCTACCAGTTTCAGGCAGGCCATTATCAGTAAGCACTCTGATAAATGGCTGGATGTTATGCGATCCGAAATGGAGTCCATGTACACCAATAAAGTGTGGACCTTAGAGATTGCTCCACCTGGGGTAAAACCCGTTGGATGCAAATGGATCTATAAAAGAAAACTTGGTGTAGATGGGCAGGTGGAAACCTATAAGTCTAGACTCGTTGCAAAATGTTTTCGTCAAAGACCTGGTTTAGACTATGACGAAACTTTTTCTCCAGAGGCTTTGCTCAAATCCATTCGAATCCTGTTTGCTATTGCTGCCTTCCATAACTATGAGATCTGGCAGATGGACGTAAAAACGGATTTTCTAAACGGCAGTTTGGAAGAGTGTGTTTATATGGATTAGCCAGAAGGTTTTGTAGACAGTGGGAGCAGCGGGAAGGTGTGCAAGTTGCTTAAATCCATTTATGGATTAAAGTAGGCATCGCGGAGCTGGAACATCTGTTTTGATGATCAAAGAATTTGATTTCATCAAGAACGAAGATGAGCCTTGTATTTATAAGAAGATTGCAGGACAAACTGTCGTATTCCTAGTCTTGTACGTGGATGACATTCTTTTGATAGGAAATGGCATTCCTATGCTATAATCGGTCAAGCTATTCTTATCACAACGGTTCTCCATGAAGGACCTGGGTGATGCCACATGCATACTGGGGATCAGGATCTACAGAGATAGATCCTAGAGATTACTGGGACTTTCACAGTCCAGGTACATAGAGACGATACTAAAGAGATTTAGTATGGAAGATTCCGAACACGGTAATATACCAGTATTGCACGGAATCACCCTCTCCAAGAAGATGTCTCCCAAGACTGACGAGGAGAGGGTTCGCATGAACATTATACCCTACGCTTCGGCGGTAGGATCTATAATGTATGAGACGCTATGTACAAGGCCAGATGTAGCTTACGCACTAAGCGTGGTGAGCCGGTATCAGTCAGACCCAGGTGAGAACCACTGGACGGAAGTAAAGAACATTCTCAAGTACATGAGAAGGACTAAGGAGATGTTCCTGGTTGACGGTAATGGAGACCTCAGGGTTGAGTCCTATACCATTTCAAGCTTCCAGAGTGACAAAGACGACAGCAAGTCTGTCTCGGGTTTTTTGTTTACCCTCAACGGAGGGGCGGTATGTTGGAGGAGTTCCAAACAGGATACCGTCGCAGACTCGACGATGGAGGCTGAATACATTGATGCAAGCGATGCCGCAAAAGAAGCGGTCTGGATGAAGAAGTTCATTAGCGAACTTCAGGTGGTTCCATCCATTGTTGACCCAATACCTTTGTATTGCGATAATAATGGGCTATAGCTTTAGCGAAGGAACCATGGTCCCATCAGAAATCCAGACACATCTTAAGGCGGTATCACCTGATCAGGGAGATCATTGATCGCCAGGAGATCGAGGTACGAAAAGTGGAAACTAAAGACAACACGGCGTATTCATTCACAAAGGCCCTCCCTCAAACACAGTTCGAGCGACTTTTTGAGCTATTGGCTATGCGGTACGCCAGCAGCTGGCCTTAGTACAGACGTTGGGTATGCGGTACACTAATTACTGGCCTTTAGTGCAAGTGGGTGATTGTTGGATATGTATGCCCTAGAGACCATTATTGTATAGTACTAGTTTATATATTACATTTTGGAAGCTTGCGATATATACATGGATTGACGACAGTCTTGCTCGATATTGTAGTATGCTACTTGGTTTGTATCTATCTTAATATGTGTATATGTTTTTTCTAACATATCGCTAATATATATTGATGGAGCCCTTAGGATCTTTGCTTGACTACCGGCGTTGTGATGGCTATCACACTAGTGAGGGCTGGGTAGTCTATAAGCATATCCTTATACAGGTCCCTAGTCGTAGGATTATCGAGACAGGGCATCGATACTCCAGAGTAGACTGGTGCATATGCTTCTTATCCCAGCAAAGGAGATGGTCTTTCCCACAGCCATCAGTACATCGTAATGGAGATAGTATGCAGGTGCTCGTTAGGTTACGAGTACATTGGAC
The DNA here is from genome assembly GCA_030015575.1 of Agapanthus africanus. Lineage (NCBI taxonomy): Eukaryota > Viridiplantae > Streptophyta > Magnoliopsida > Asparagales > Amaryllidaceae > Agapanthus > Agapanthus africanus. The sequence goes on from JASDDO010000004.1 coordinate 237,564,610, forward strand.
AGGATTCTTCGGGAACTGTTGGTTGGTATTATACCTATCGTCAGTTAACAGTTCCCAGGTGACATGAGTACAGCTTAGTCCGTTGACTTGACAATGTCACTTCTCCTCGAGTGTGTTCCCACTGTTCTTAGATTACTACCCTACCACGGCTCTATTGAGTCGTGCAAACAGGTAGTAGTTGGGTGCAGTCCCGAAGCACTTAGAAGCAGTGATGGTTAGACTGGATTCGTCTCTCCCGGTATTGGGAGTTGATATCGTGCTGCGTCTAGGAGAGCCATTACACAAAGTCCCTGGCCAGGGCAAGCGATATTTACTGGTAGTGTTTCCAGTAGTTTCTCAGGGTGTTCTGGGCTACACTCCGACACGACTTGTACCGCTATTAGGGGTCTGACGTTTACCGCCCCCCAGGCCCGACATGCGATACTCTTAGACGAACAGACCAGACTGTACGGATATTGTCACATTCAGGCTCAGTAGGAGTTCAAATGGGTTCACCTCATCGATCTTCTTATCGGCATCTACCTGGGGACCGTTATGTACAGCTAGTACCGCTTGCGGCCTTTGGTTAAACCCACTTCCAGCGTAGTGTCGAGTTTTTAGAGTCCCACACTGAGGGTTGTTCACCTTTGGGCGAAACGAGTAGAGGTCGTATGATTTTACGACAGGGTTCGTTCACATATGCGTACTTGTGCGTGTTCGGTGTTCGGGCAGTTGATACTAGTGGGCTTTGGTTTAAGCCAGATCCTAGTATTTGATTTCGGGTTGGTTCCGTCTCACTGTATTCGTGTTCCTCGGAACACGGATGCGGGTATGTATACACAGTTGACAGAGGCAGAGGAACCTCATTAGGGTTTTGACCATTGACTTGATTAAAACCATAATGAGATGGAGGAAATTGATTAATGGGTTTTAATTAGAGATAATTGTATCATGGTTAATTGGTTTGACATTTGACTAAGTTGACCCATCTTGACTTAGAAATTTTTGTGAGCATGCTTAGCATTAATTGTAACATGATAATGGTCAAATCAACATCAACAATGACAATTTATCCTAATTAAAATTATCATTATTCTTTTTGTTCATATGAGAGCTATCTTTTCTCATTCTATCAATATACATTCTCTCTCTTGCTAGCCCTCTCCTCTTCCTCTCTCAAAGCTCTCTTGTTTCATGAGTTGAAAATCAAGAGCATTGTGAGATCTAACCACTAAAACAACTCTCTACTCACTCTAGGGTTCTTAGTCTAGCAAGCAAAGCACTCTAGTTACTTCATGGTTGAGGTAGGAGCTCAAGGTAGAGGCCTTCGGGTGGATCTTCTTCGATATAGAGAAGCCGGTGAGGAGGAGCCATCTAGATCATTCCAAGGAGCTCACAACAAGGAGAAGAAGGAGTTCAAGTTTAAGGTATAACTTTCTATCATAGTAGATAGAACTCTATTCTTTTGCTAGTTAGGTTTATGGTAAAGATCCGGGTTTTGGTGTTATTCTAGCGCCAAGTTTATGCTCGTCGTAAAAATTTTGTTCCGCATTTGGCCACGGAAGTTGGTCGGGCCGCTAGTGTAACCCTTCACAATACACTGGCTGTGAGTTTAACTACAAGCACGTTAGCAGCACTAGCTGTACATAACGGCTACCAGGTATTGAACAAAAGGAAGGTCAATGAGAAAACTCATCCGTATCCCTACAGAGCCTATATGTAACAATCACCGTAAAGTCCGATCTCTTCGTCTAAGGGTATCGCATACCGGGTCTAGAGGGTAGATAAAGCCAGACCCTTAATAATGCGATAAGTCGTGTCGGTGTGAAGCTCATCACCTACCAAGAAACTTCTGATTTACAATCAGTAAATCTTATCCACCTTAGCCAGAGATTTATAGTGATAGCCAACCAAATACTACGCGACATTGACTCCCTATACCGGGAAAGACGAATCCCTGGCGATTGCTCACTGCCTCCATGTGGCTCGGGATTATACCCAAGTAAAACCTGTTTGCACGACTCAGTAGAGCCGTGGTAGGATAGTAATCAAAGTACAGTGGAAACTCACATGAGACAAATGATGATCTTAGGTCAACAAATTATCTGTGCTCATGTCACCTGAGAACTGCTATTTAACAATAGGTATAGTACCATCTAGAAGTTCTCGGCGAGTCTGTCCGGCATACTCACCTCTAGTGAGCATCTATATAAAATCTTAGGTGCAACACACTGATAGCTATGAGACCTGCCACCACCCCTCATCAGGTCTAGAAACATATACACTAGTCTACTCTGGAATATCGATGCCAGTCTCGATACTCACATGACTAGGGACATTTAAAGGATGTGCTTATGGACTACCAAGCTCTCACAAGTTTGATGGCTATCATAACATTGGTAGTCTAGCAAAGATCCTACGGGCTTTATCATCATATATTAGTGAAACGTAATAACAAGTGAAACGTGTACACATCAATGATAAAAACTGTTGGAGATAGTGCCCTCAGAGTCAATTATTGGATCACAGGCACGTGATTGCAATGATTGAGGGAGGACCTATCCCGGTAGGACAGTCTTACTCGAGATGATAGTATGCTATCTGGTTTACCTTTATCATCGTGTACTGCTTTAGGTGACCTGACAGGTCGCTATTGCACGTTGATAGAGCCCCTAGGATTCTTGCTTGACTGCCAGCAGTATGAGGGCGATCATATACGTGGGAGCTGGTAGTCTATAAGCACATCCTTAAAAGGTCCCTAGTCGTAGGAGTTTCAAGACAGGGCATCGATTCTCCAGAGTAGACTAGTGTATACAGTCGAGACCCCGACGAGGGGCGGTGGCCGGTCTCACAAGCCACTGGTGTCAGTTGGTTCACCTAAGATGTATACAGGTGCTCATTGGGTCATGAGTACACCGGACAGGACTCGCCGGGAACATGCTAGTTGGTCTTATACCTGATGTTAGATAGCAGTTCCCAGGTGACATGTGTACAGGTTAGTTCATCGACTTGGGGATCGTCATTTGTCTCGTGTGAGTTCCCACTGTGCTTTGATTACTACCCTACCACGCTCAAAGGAGTCGTGCAAACAGGTTTTAGTTGGGTACAGTCCCGAGCCACATGGAGGCAGTGAGCGGATCTTCAGGGGTTCGTCTCTCCCGGTATTGGAGGTGAGGTCGCGCTGTGTCTAGGAGAGCCATTACACGAAGTCCTTGGCCAAGGCAGGAGATTTACTGGTAGGTATTCCAGTAGTATCTCAGGGTGTTCTGGGCTACACTCCGACACGACTTGTACCGCTTTTGGGGGTCTGACTTTTACCAACCCCCTAGGCCCAACATGCGATGCTCATAGACGAACGGACCGGACTGTACGGATATTGTCACTGACAGGCTCAGTAGGGTGTTAGGATGAGTTCGCTAATCGACGGCCCTTTTGGTCAATAGCTGGTGGCCCGTCACGTATTGGCTTATACCTCTGACGTGCTAGTGGTTAAATCCACAACCATAATATTGATGAGTCTTTAGAGTCCACCTCACTTTTAGTTACTCAAGCTTTCGGTCAAAACGCTGTAGAGGCCATATGGAGATTTGGCAGGGTCCGATCAGATACGTGCGGTATTGCACGGATCAGGATCGGACGGTTAGTACTAGAGGCTGTTTGCATATATGGCAGGGTTCGATCAGATACGTGCGGTATTGCACGGATCAGAATCGGACGGATATTACTAGCCGGCTTTGGTTTAAGCTGGATCCTAGTATAGTACAGTGTAGATTTTGTCTCATTGCATTTGTATCCGGACGGAATACAGATGCGGGTGTGTATGCACAGTATGGGGGTTTTACTGTAATTTATTACGGGACCAGTTTTCTGGAGTTGCCAGTTTGCATTCCGTTCCGGCCGGTTTTCCTTTGTTCTTTCCCGACCGGACTTTTCCGATAGAGGGGGTTATTTGCAAGTTTGCAAATAACATTTTGTGGAGGGTTTATTTGTGAGATGAGAGATTCTGAAAGCATCTTTTGATACCATTCTTTTCTATCATCATCACTTGCTTTTTGGTGATTTGAGGTGATTAGAGTTTGATGTGGATTTGTTATGATGATGTTTAGGTTATGGTCACCCTTTCACTTTTACTACCCTCACCTCCCTCTTGCATTATGTATTCTTTTTCCTCCACCATTCTCATATGGTTAAGGCTTCACTTGAGAAAAGAGAAGAAGAGAGTTTCATTCTTGAGAGAGTGGCATTCTTGATCTCATTTTCATGCTAGAAAAATGCAAGCACCATTTTTCTTATCTTGATTCCTCCATCATCTTCAAAGGCAACAAACCCCAAATGAGACATAGCCTCTACACTACACATTCTACAGCAAATCTTGGACGCGTCGGCCAGCCAACTTCGCGCCCGAGTTGCCTCGGTATTGAGGTGGGAGCCCGTAAAAGACGCAGGCAATGTGGTGCCCCTTTCGGCGAGGAAGCTACGATATGGAGACAGGACTTTCCGCGGGAGATCGGGACGATGACGAGAAGACCGGAGAACTCGGATCACTCGGTATATCTCTAACCCATCTTGTAGTTAGCTAGAACTAGTTTAATGGTCCGATCCGGGTGTTTAGTGCGCGGTGGTGCCGGTTTGCTAAGTTCGCAAAATTAAAGTTTATCACCGCTTCCGCATTTGGCCGTCGGATTGACGGCCGGGGCGCCGCCGTGCACTTACATTGGTATCAGAGCCTCGCCATTAACTTAGTCTAGCTTTGTTTGATGTGTTTGCATTTCCGATCGACCAAAATTCCAAAAACCCGCGTTTTTCCTCACATCAGTTTTCTGTTGAAATTTTTTGAAGTCCAAAAATTTTTCAGGTTGTCTCAGAATGATGTGCAGGGAGTTCTAAGAACACTGGAAAAATTCGACAACACGATCCCTCCGTACGACCGCGGAACCACGGCCATAACCCCTCTTTGGCCGCGGTTCCGCCGCAGGAATGAGGGATCATGTCATCGTTTTTTTTGCAGTGGGCTTGTGGGCTGAAAATAGGGGTTTTGGAATATTAAAATTGGGCCCAGAATTTCTGTGAGTGCTACAGTATTGCCTTGGGGCCCACTTGTTAATTTTTGATCGATCGGATATTTTAAACACATTATTTCACAGTATTTACATTATATCTGTGACCGTGAATGTCACTTGATCGGTAAATCCAGTCTAACTGCTATAGCCCAGTTAGACGGATTTGCGAACGTGACTTTCACGTTGATGTTTTGTGATTTTGCTGTGATGTTGCGGATCGGTCGTGGAGGATAGCCTGGATGCAATGCTAGTACAATGTTGTTGTATTATGTACATTTGATATTGCGGGGCGAGCGTCCGACATGTGGACTGCCGCCACTGCCTGTTTGTATTATTCTTTTGGGGCACGACCTGGTTGCGGTCGATGTACCCGTTGTATGTATATTTTACTTTCTGTACTAGGATTACCCCGCGGAGGGGTGCACGGATAGCCGGGTTCTAGAGGGCAACAATCCCGCATCTCATGGCATTGGGACGGAGGGGGCTTCACTCTAGAATTGGCGGGCTATTCGCCGCACTTGTAGGGGGTACAGGTTGACCCAGGAGGGGTGCCCAAGTTACCGGATTCCGTGAAGTGCTGGGTGATCCATTCACGGTGCTGAAGGGGGCTGCCTCACTTCAGGTTTTGGCGGGTAGCTTGCCGCGCCCGTAGGGGTCTAGGATTTCATTGCACAGGCTATCCACACGACCAGGGGAACGTCGGGTTTCAGTAGTGGCTCTGTGAAACCCGGGGATCCCAAATATCTGTATTGTTCTGTGATGCTGTACATTTCTGTGATGTTGCATTTTTATCACGCCTTGAGCGAAATATAATATATTGGTATATATATTAGTAGATGTTGTATATGTTTTACATCCGCGCTAGTCCAGTCCCCGCTCTGTCGTTAGTTAGTTAACCTAACGGGTAATGACGGGACCCAGTGGCGAATGCGGATGGCATATACGTACATCAGTATATTTTCGTTCTTTGTGGTGTGATCAATTGATGGGACTGCGTTGATTCGGATCAATGCAAATTAAACAAACCTAATCTGATGTTGTTGGAACACTTTTCAAAAAGCTGTTATTGCAAGGACGTTCACTTTTGTTTTGCATCGTGGTATTCATTTGGAATATCCAGCTCCTCAGTCGACGAGGCAAGGGCCGAGATCCCTTCACCGGGAGTGACCCCTTGGACAGAAGTTTGCGTCAGGGCATTAACTTCACTATAGCCGATTACTTTTGCTTTGCATCGTGGTATTCATTTGGAATATCCTGCACCCCATTCTACGGGGAAAGAGCCGAGATCCCTTCACCGGGAGTGACCTCTTTAGTAAAGGTTTTTGTCACTATATTTTCTAAAAAGCTATCCGTTCCTTCAACGATATCAATTTCATTACGTTAAAGGTTTTCGCCAGAAACCATTCGTAGCCCTCCGTCGTTTCATATGGGTAGTCAATAGTATTCAAACTGTGTTTGTTGGCCATAGTCAAGGCACAGTGTTTGGTAGCTATTGGGTATTCATATGCTGCATAGATAGATGCGTTGGTTTGGGACAGTCGTATAGCCTTGTTGGCCCTAGTCAAGGGCTTGTACGGGTGGGTTCAAATCAACCTGGACAATGACGGGTAGAACTTGACATGTGACTTATGATTTGTTGGCTTTAGTCAAGGTCATAAGAGCATGGGGTAAAAATCTCATCGGGAGTTTCAAAAGAACTGAAACTTGCCAGATATGCGCATACCTTCTGGAGTGTGATACCGTGAGCGGATTCCGTCACGTTATCATGCGATGATAGTTGGATCCCGATTCCCACTGATGAGTTAGTTTACTCCTCGGGTGACCCCGACTAATTCTTCTTTCAGGTTTGGAGGAGAATTTGAGGTACAGTGGGAGGTTTCCAGATTAGATAAATTGGTAACCATTCTGATCTAGGTTTGAGTGCACGCTGAGTGTTTCTTTTCTCTCTCTATCTGGCAGGGACCATTGACCCGACCCTAGACTTTGACTCAGTGACCAAGTTGACCGAGCCTTCTTAACACTGGCTTTTGGATTGTCAGAGTTGCAGACCTCATTGCCACTCCTACTTTTACCCTTTTCTCCAGGACACCCCGTATTACTGCGAACATCCACTTCCATTGGACAAAACCATCGTATGGTTAGATACGAACTCGAAGGAATTCAAGGATGGTTTCCGGTTCTGGAGAAAACGGATAGGATTATTCAGTTGTCTTTTCCCTTTTACCTTCTCTCAAGTTGTGAGTACTCCTTGGTTTAGGAGATAGTACACCTATTACGCAAATTGGATAGTCTTCTTCCAAACCTTAGGCTGGTGCCGACCGGTAGGGAATGAAGAAAACCAATTAGCCTAAATGGTGTGCAGAAGGTATTAAGATTAAGACAAAGCAAGGGATTAGTAAGAGGGCAAAGTAAATTGCGACTGATATTCACGACCAAACCAAGTATTTCTTCGCCAATCCTAAATCACCTTTGTATTTCTCCAGAACACTACGTATCACTACGAAGATCCACAGTTTACTGGATACTCCATCGTATGGTTATATACGAACTCGAAAGGAACTTGTTCCAGTTCTGGGATGGATTCTGGTTCAGGAGAAATAGGAATAAGGTTTATTCGGTTGTCTTATATCTTCACCTTCCCTCGCATTGCGAGTGCTCCTATAACTAGGACAGTACACCCATCATGCTTATTGGATAGTCTTCCTCCAAACCATAGGCTGGTGCCAAACGGTAGGGAAGGAAGAAAACCAATTGGCCTAAAGGGGTGTGCAGAAGGTAATGACTAAAGACATATAAAGGGATTTGGAGAGGTGGCAAAGAATTATACGGTTATAGTTGTGAATCTGGATAATGGTTGAGGCATTACTAGGTATACCAGGATACCCTATCAAAACATTTCAATGTTTCAGTTCAACTGTGTACTGTTAAAAAAAACTGATTTCCCGATTAGACACTTGCTCCAGGGTATGTATTTACCAGGTTTGATTCTCACATCTGTATGGTTTTACAGATGATGAGTGGGAGTAAGTTATTGGGAATTGGGTGATCATCCTCATTATATCGGGATTCGTTGTAATCGGTGATATTTGAGGAGATCACCTGGGCTGTTTGCCGGTCGGCAAATATTTGGTTTTGAATATCCTCTGTTGTGCACCAATTTCAAATTGATATATCTATACGTCTATTTTCATAGAGTGAGATATACCTTTTGATATTATGTCGATGACATTTACCTATATCAGTGGATGGTTAGGTAAGGAGCATTAAACAGCGGTGTAATTCTTCTTAACCATAAGTACAGTTTTCAACCTACGACACACAGTGAAAGAGTTGTTAGACTCGGCGGACTTATACAGAGTATTGTATGTTGTCCAGTGTCCATTGGGACAGAGGGGTTGGTCCTCATACTATATTCTGTTTACTTTTAACTTCTCTCGTTCTTAGACATGTGTTTCGTAGAAACACAGGGTCTAAGTTTTGAGGAGTTATAGGTATTTGAATAGAGTAGAGAACCAGGAGTAGCAAGTATCAGGATTCTTCAAAGTGATCGAAGATGTAGATACTTGTGTATGGTATTCAGTTGATAGTAATGATAAAGAGAAATTGCTTCTCTTTCGGGTTACTCATAATTGGAAGCATTCCTAAGTTGAGTAACGCTGATCGGCCTCTCTCCATTTAGTTGACATGCACTGGAGATAGCTGCATGATTTGAATCTGGTTCAATTAAATCAGTGCCTCTGGTTCTATATTGGATATAGAACAGTTCATATCTTAACGATGTTAAGGTACGGGGAGTTGTCCGGCTTATGATTAAAACCAGACACTGGACAACTCAAGACACGTTTCTGTAATGGCTGTTTGTGGGTTGACCCAGGCTATGACGAGGGTTGAGTTTCTACCATCTGGGAGATCAATAGTAATATTGTTCTAGACTCGCCACAGTTTTAATAAAAATGGACTTTTTCAAAAACAGTAGTGGGAGTATGGTAGAACTGGAAGTGATTCCAGAACCGCAAACGATTACTGAAGATTTGATAAGGAACCTAAAGATTCAATCTGATTTGACATTCCATTGGCCACTCCGCAGATAAGGTGGGTAACTTCAGGCACCCGAGAGGTTCTCCGGTAGCCTCAAGGACGGTGACAGGGAAGTTCTTGTTTACCCACACTTGCCATTGCTGTTGTTCCAGGCTGCGAGACCCGGCAGGAGGATGAGTATAGCGTCGTTCTAAACTAGCTTTAGAAGTGCACGTCTATATGACTCTGCCAGAGGGTTATCGTAGTCAGTGGGAGCAGCGGAAGCATTGGTGGACATCAGGCTTATGTCTATTTATAGACTAAAGCAGATATAGCAGAGATAGATCATCTATTTCTGATGTGACAGTCATAGGTTTGACGTCATCAGAATAGGGGATGGATCTGTTAAGAAGGTAGTAGGGTGTGATATCCGGGTTTTGGATGACATACACAAAGTAGGAAGTGATATTCCTATACTACGATTGGTTGTACTTTGGTCGTCACACAGTGGTTTCTCCATAAAGGACTTGGACATTATATCAGACATACTGGTTACTAGACCTATGGTTTTTAGATCTAGATTTGGGTGGTTTCCCAATCAGGGTATTTTGACAGCATTCTAAGAGTATTTAGAATGGGCGACTCCTGGCACGGTAGTGTACCTGCAGGTGATGGAGTCACCCTCTCTAAAGGTGTCTTATAGACTAAAGTAGAGAGGGATGTGCATGATTGGCAGATCACTTGCTTAGGAAATTGAGTCAATCATGAGATGTCAAGTACCACACCAGATGTTATTCTTGCACTGGATGCAATAAGTTGACATTGATCCTGTAAGTCTACGCTAGCGCCCCGGCAGTCTACAGACGCCAAATCCGGAACAAAAAACTTTTAACTGGCGCTATCGTATACTTTAACCCGGATCTGCCATTATTGCTAAACTAAGAAAACTGTAAAGAGTGTAGAAAGGTTATACCGAACGATCCGAGTCCTTCGTTCTTTAACCATCATCCCACGCTCCGTTGCGGCTGCTCCGATCTCGTCGATCTCCGATATCCTCGTCGAGGTGGCACCACATCGACGATTCTTTAAACGGGCTCCCGCCTCTGACTTGTGGCAACTCGATCGTCAAGTTTGCTAAAAGAGACGACCAAGAATGATGTAGAGAATGAGTAGATGACTTTGTCTCACTTCGTCCAAGTCCGTGGACGATCGGTTAATGAAGTTGCCGATGGAAATGAGATATGAACTATGAAATTTCCATGCATCCAAAACTTTAGTCTTTTCTTTTTGCAACCATAATTTTCTCAAAGTGAGAGAGCGAGGGAGGAGAGAGAGGGCCGGCCACTAATAAGGAGGGGGGGTGAGTGTAGGAGGAGGGAGGTGACCATAAGACATGAAGCTTCTCACAAAATATCTTAAGCTTAACAAAAACTCTTTAATGAAAACAATGACTCACATAAACACCTCATCAAGCCTTTAATGCATCCAATGAAAACTCAACACCAATTAATCCTAGTCACCTCATCTAGAACCTTCTAGAACACTGACTCACCTCAACTGAAGAAAAGATAAATCCGTCTTTAATCGAATGTTAAAAGACGGCTGATAGAAAACTGGAAACTGGCAACTTCCAAAAGTGATCCTGAAACAACTTTCAGGATAACCCCGAAACTGTATAAATATACCCGCATTTGTATTACGACCGAATACAAATGCAACCGAGACAAAGATATTATATCTACTCAATATAATACTCGGATCCGGCTTAAACCAAAGCCGACCAGTATTATCTGCCCAAAAAATAACACGTGCGTAAACGCACGTGCATTTTCCGAACCCTGCCATAAAACCATACGGCCTCTACAACGTTTCGCCCGAACTTGGGAAACTGTCTGTGGGGGACTCTAATGACTCGTCAGTACCCTGGCAGTGGGTTTAACCACAAACCGTCAGCGGCACTAGCAATGCGTAACGGCTGCCCATGGACTGACCTCAAGGGATGCCGATGAGCGAACTCATCCGGAAAACCCTACTGAGCCTAACAGTGACAATGTATATACAGTCCGGTCCGTTCGTCTATGAGTATCGCATATCTGCCTAGGGGACTAGTAACGTCAGACCCCCAATAGCAGTATAAGTCGTGTCAGAGTGAAGCCCAATAACACCCTGAGATACTACTGGAGTACCTACCAGTAAATCTCCTGCCACGGCCGTGGGCTTTGTGTAATGGCTCTCCTAGACACAGCACGATCTCGCCCCCAATACCGGGAGAGACGAATCCCCTGCCGATCCGCTCACGTGCCTCCATATGGCTCGGGACTGTACCCAAAAGCTACCTGTTTGCACGACTCCTTTGAGCCGTGGTAGGGTAGAAATCAAAGCACAGTAGGAACTCACACGAGACAAATGACGACCTCAGGTCGATGAACTAACCTGTACACATGTCACCAGGGAACTGCTATCTGACGATAGATATAGTACTAACTAGCAGATTCCCGGCGAGTCCTGTCCGGTGTACTCATAACCCAATGAGCACCTGTATACATCTTAGGTGATCCAACTGACACTAGTGGCTTGTGAGACCGGCCACCGCCCCTCGTCGGGGTCTCGACTGTACACACTAGTCTACTCCGGAGTATCGATGCCCTGTCTCGAAACTCCTACGACTAGGGACCACAATTAAGGATATGCGTATAAACCACCCAACTCTCACGTATATGATCGCCATCATACTGTTGGTGGTAAAGCAAGATCCTAAGGGCTCTATCAAAGTGTAACATGTAATCAGTCACCTGAACATGTACACGACTGATAAAGGCAAACCAGATAGCACACTATCATCTCGAGTAAGACTGTCATACCGGTATAGGTCCTCCGCAATCATTGCAATCACGTACCTGCGATCCAATAATTGACTATGAGGGCACTATCTCCAACAGATCCAATCCTGGAGAAACAGTCGGAAGCAGTTTTAGAACATAAGTGGATGTTCTAGGGATATGATAACGACAGCCTCATTTGGGAGACAATTATCATTTCAGGCTTCTAAGGTGACATGGACGACAAGGAGGTTGTCAGAGTTATATTTTTCCTTCTGACGAGGGGCAGTATTCTGGACAGGTGATCCAGGCAGATACTGAGGGAGGCATGGCGCAGGATACTGATTAAGTTCAGTTGACGATACAGTCTAAGAAGTTTGGATTTGGAGTTCATTTGTGAGCTAGGTCCCATCAGACATCCAGACATTCTAAGACAGGTATTGCTCATTTCGGAAGATGGCTTTCTCCACGAACTTGAGATATAGAGAGACATAGAAAGGAACATCAAAGCGGATCCACTCACTGAGGCTATTCCTCGAACGCAATAGTTTCACAAACGGATTTTGTGAGACTGACTAGTAGGGGAGTTGGGTGTTCGGTATCACACGGGCTGTGAGTATGCGACATCGCAATAATTAGCCTTGAGTGCAAGTGGGAGATTGTTGGAGATAGTGCCCTCAGAGTCAATTATTGGATCACAGGCATGTGATTGCAATGATTGAGGGAGGACCTATCCCGGTAGGACAGTCTTACTCGAGATGATAGTATGCTATCTGGTTTACCTTTATCATCGTGTACTGCTTTAGGTGACCTGACAGGTCACTATTGCACGTTGATAGAGCCCCTAGGATTCTTGCTTGACTGCCAGCAGTATGAGGGCGATCATATACGTGGGAGCTGGTAGTCTATAAGCACACCCTTAAAAGGTCCCTAGTCGTAGGAGTTTCGAGACAGGGCATCGATTCTCCAGAGTAGAATAATGTATACAGTCGAGACCCCGACGAGGGGCGGTGGCCGGTCTCACAAGCCACTGGTGTCAGTTGGTTCACATAAGATGTATACAGGTGCTCATTGGGTCAGGAGTACACCGGACAGGACTCACCGGGAACATGCTAGTTGGTCTTATACCTGATGTCAGATAGCAGTTCCCAGGTGACATGTGTACAGGTTAGTTCATCGACCTGGGGATCGTCATTTGTCTCGTGTGAGTTCCCACTGTGCTTTGATTACTACCCTACCACGCTCAAAGGAGTCGTGCAAACAGGTTTTGGTTGGGTACAGTCCCGAGCCACATGGAGGCAGTGAGCGGATCTTCAGGGGTTCGTCTCTCCCGGTATTGGGGGTGAGGTCGCGCTATGTCTAGGAGAGCCATTACACGAAGTCCTTGGCCAAGGCAGGAGATTTACTGGTAGGTATTCCAGTAGTATCTCAGAGTGTTCTTGGCTACACTCCGACACGACTTGTAACGCTTTTGGGGGTCTGACTTTTACCAACCCCCTAGGCCCGACATGCGATGCTCATAGACGAACGGACCGGACTGTACGGATATTGTCACTGACAGGCTCAGTAGGGTGTCAGGATGAGTTCGCTCATCGACGTCCCTTTTCGTCAATAGTTGGTGGCCCGTCACATATTGGCTTATACCTCCGACGTGCTAGTGGTTAAATCCACAACCATAGTATTGACGAGTCTTTAGAGTCCACCACACTTTTAGTTACTCAAGCTTTCGGGCGAAACGCTGTAGAGGCCGTATGGAGATATGGCAGGGTCCGATCAGATACGTGCGGTATTACACGGATCAGGATCGGACGGTTAGTACTAGAGGCCGTATGCATATATGGCAGGGTTCGATCAGATACGTGCGGTATTGCACGGATCAGGATCGGACGGATATTACTAGCCGGCTTTGGTTTAAGCCGGATCCTAGTATAGTACAGTGTAGATTTTGTCTCATTGCATTTGTATCCGGACGGAATACAGATGCGGGTGTGTATGCACAGTATGGGGGTTTTCCTGTAATTTATTACGGGACCAGTTTTCTGGAGTTGCCAGTTTGCATTCCGTTCCGGCCGGTTTTCCATTGTTCTTTCCAGGTCGGACTTTTCCGATAGAGGGGGTTATTTGCAAGTTTGCAAATAACATTTTGTGGAGGGTTTATCTGTGAGATGAGAGATTATGAAAGCATCTTTTGATACCATTCTTTTCTATCATCATCACTTGCTTTTTGGTGATTTGAGGTGATTAGAGTTTGATGTGGATTTGTTATGATGATGTTTAGGTTATGGTCACCCTTTCACTTTTACTACCCTCACCTCCCTCTTGCATTATGTATTCTTTTTCCTCCACCATTCTCATATGGTTAAGGCTTCACTTGAGAAAAGAGAAGAAGAGAGTTTCATTCTTGAGAGTGTGGCATTCTTGATCTCATTTTCATGCTAGAAAAATGCAAGCACCATTTTTCTTATCTTGATTCCTCCATCATCTTCAAAGGCAACAAACCCCAAATGAGACATAGCCTCTACACTACACATTCTACAGCAAATCTTGGACGCGTCGGCCAGCCAACTTCGCGCCCGAGTTGCCTCGGTATTGAGGTGGGAGCCCGTAAAAGACGCAGGCAATGTGGTGCCCCTTTCGGCGAGGAGGCGACGATATGGAGACAGGACTTTCCGCGGGAGATCGGGACGATGACGAGAAGACCGGAGAACTCGGATCACTCGGTATATCTCTAACCCGTCTTGTAGTTAGCTAGAACTAGTTTAATGGTCTGATCCGGGTGTTTAGTGCGTGGTGGTGCCGGTTTGCTATGTTCGCAAAATTAAAGTTTATCACCGCTTCCGCATTTGGCCGTCGGATTGACGGCCGGGGCGCCGCCGTGCACTTACAAAAACAAACCAAATATCATACTATCATATTGAGCAAGATTGTTCTACCTGTATTAGTCCTCCTTTAATTATTTCGATTACAATAATTGCTTTGAGGGCACTATAGCCAATAATCTCCCACAAGCACTTAAGGCCAATTATTGCGGTACCATATATCCACAGCTCGTGTGTTACGGAATACCCAACTTCTCTACTAACATCTCGTGTGTTCGAGAAATAGCCGCAGTGAGTGGATCCTCTAAAATGCTTCTAACTATCTCTTTCAATATCTCAACTTCGCGGAGATTATCTATCTCCCAAACTGAGCGATACCCTGCCTCAGAATTTTTCTGGATACCTGATGGGACCATGTTCATAAATGAACAATTTTATCCAACAAAATTCTCGGGATGTATCCTCTATTGAGTCAGCATCCTGCGCTATGTCTACCTCAATATTTTCTTGGAAACCATTCCAATATACTGCCCCTCAAAAGAGGGTAAACTTATAACTTCGATAGCCATTCTGTCATCCAGGTCACTTTGGAAGCCAAAACTGGTAATTGCCTCCTGAAGGAGGATGCTATTACCATACCCTAAGAACATCCTGATATGTTCTTCACTACTTCTCTTTATTTCTCCAGGATTAATATCTGCTTACTACACCAAGTGCAAAAGCAATTTCTGGTCCGGTACATGAAATTGCATGATTGACCCAATTAGCAAAACAATTGGTATTTCATTCATACTCGTCCCTCTCCAAATCAGTCTAGAAGACATCTCTTTAAATAAGGTGACTCCATTACCTGCAGATACACCACCACGCTAGTAGTCCTCCATTCTAAAATTCTTTAGAATAGTGTCCAAATACCCAAATTAGGATACTTCCCAAATTTAGATCTAATGACATAGATCTAGTCACCAGAATCCCTGATATATAATCCAGATCCTAACTGGAGAAACCTTGATGACAACCACAGTTTAACCGATTATATTATAGGAACATCACTTCCTATTAGGAGTATGTCACCCAAATACTTGGACAGTACTCCCTACATCCTTCTTACCATGTTCATCTGTTATTTGAGAAAGTCAAACACTTTGACTGTCACATCAAAACAGATGATCCACCTCCGCAATGCCCGCTTTAGTCTATAAATAGACATAAGCAGCTTGCACACCTTCCGCTGCTCCCTCTAACTATGACAACCCACTGCCAAAGTCATATACATGTGCAATTCTAAATTCCTATTCAAAAAGGCATTATAGTCATCCTACTGCCAGATCCCCTAGTCATGAATAGCAGAAGTGGCAAGTCATATCCATATGGACTTCATCACAGACATTGAAGAAAAAGTTTCATCACAATCCATAATGGGTATTTGATGAAAACTCTTTACTACAAGTCTCGCCTTATTAGGTTACTACCTTTCCACCTGCACTGATCTTGAAAGATCTACTTTCTCCTAATGGGTTTTACCACTTGAGGAGCACCCAGCAAATTGTATAATTTGCTGAAGTGCGTGGAGTCTAACTTGGATATCTGGCATCTGGCCATCATCTGGAAGTCACCATTTCCTAATGGCCAGCTGATAACTAGTAAGGCCATCATAACCATGATGCAAACCTCCCTGTCACCGTCTACAAGGAAACCAATGTACCTCTCGGGTGGCTGAAGTTACCTACTAAAATCTGCGGAGTGGCTATGGTTTGTCGAATCCAATAGAATTCTTTAGTTATACTAAATTTTCAGTAATTGTTTAAGGTTCTAGAATAACTTCCAGTTCTACCATACTCCAACTTATTTCTTTTGCAATGAAGTCCTTTCTATAAAAAGGTGGCGAATCAAGAACAATGCAACCAGTGATCTTGTAAATGGCAGAAGTTAAATCCGTGCAAAAGCTTTGGATAACCCACAAATTACCATTACTGAAGCATGCCTTGAATTCGTCTGGATTCTGCTTTTAAACAAAAACTGGATAACTCCATATCTTAACATCCATAAGATACACAACCAATTTATATCCATATAGAATCAAAGGCACTAATTTAGATGGAACCAGATTCAAATAAGGTATGCAACTGAGTCCAGTGCATATCCCCAAATGGAAGAAGGCCATACAGCATTACTCATCAAGCAGCGTACCCACAGATGAGTAATCTGAGAGAGAATCAAGTTCTCAATATTATTACGATCGAATACCTAACATAAGTATCTATATCTTCGATTACCTCGAAGAATTATGATACTTCCAACGTATAGTTCTCTAATTTATTCTTATACCATAACTTCTTAAAATTTGGACCTTGTATTTCAACGAAACACGTGTCTAAAACCGGAGAAGTCATAAGTAGACAGAATATAATACGAAACCAACCACTTCTCCTAATGGATACTGGACAACATACATTATAATGTACAAGTACCATGAGTTTTACTATCTCAAAATTTGTCACGACCCGAAATAGCTCGTGACTGGCACTTGAATCATATGAAGTCTATAGGTCCCCATCTAATCCAAGTAAGGCAAAGACCAGAAATCTAAAACCATTTTAAATAATAAATGAAGGAAAAATAGTTTTATGAAGTGAAGAAAACATGTTTTAAAAGCAAGATTTTTAAATAAGTATGCCTAATGTGCATTTTTAAAAGTATAGTCTTTTCTGAAAATTTCGGCAGAGTTCCCTTGTAAATACAGGCCCCGAACGGGGTACAACAAGAATAATATATATATGCAATGATAAAAGGCATCCCCAAGAGGGAGCTAGCTCTTCCTCAATCGACGGTCACAACCACACAAGCAATATAATATACAACGCCGAAGGGCAAGGATCAAAACTCAGAAAGAACTCAAAACAGCATGAAAAGCCGTAATACTACAACGCGCGACTCTAAGGTCGAAATAATACATAACTGATTTCTAAGTCTGAAACAATATACATGTTTTGGTTGATGGAATTTCTATATACAAATGAATAATAAATGTACAATAGTGGTTCTGATGCAAGAGAACCCACCTACCAGAGCAAGTCACCCGTAAGGGAAGCAATGTGCCAGAAAAGCCGCAATGAAACATGTACGGCAATACCAGAAAGAAACTGTGGCACAACGGGGGTGAGTTGCCAACTCGTGAATAGAAAACATCACAGAGCAGAAATCATATGTATGACTCATCCTAGGTCAATACGATCAGATATATATATCCTCAATATGAATAAGTCTGAAGCATGCTAAAGTGGCAATATAACCTCTATACATAAGTGCAGTGCCAAGTGCTCGTGCCAGTGCCTTAGGTAATAACATATCATAAATATGAGGTATGATCGATGTAATCACGTCTGTATGTATGTGGATCCCGTCCACGCGTCACCCAATGACAATAACCATCATACATGTAAATATCATAAGCATATGCATGGAAGTATGAGGATATAAACCATCTGTGTCCCTCGCGACACGTCAAAATCATGGAACCAGAGTGTCCAGCATCGACACACGAAAACATCATGAAAGTTGTGCCCAGTATTGACACGTAAATCATCATATATCGGGCTCCGTCATTCCGGATTAGCCCACGGGCTCCGTCTGCGGAATCGGCCCTCGGGCCCGGCAGTACGGATCATCCCATATCCATCTATCGACTCTGGTCAGTATCCTCCGGATAACCGCCAGGTCCAACCAATCACCGGTAGGTTGTGGTCCCACTGTCAGGCTCACCGTCTAGCTACACAGCAGATCCGTTCTTGCCCCGGGGTACCATACCGGGACCACCATGTACCCGCAATTGGCCTCGTCCGCTCCTCGAATCGGGTTTCACATGTCGCTCTCAGCACCGAGAAAACACATGGTGGACGCACTGAAATATCATATCAAGGGCAACCAGGTTTTTAAAAACAATTACATATTCTCTTTTGAAATACCCACGGTTCCCAAATCCAGAAATACCATGGAAACAACATATCTCAATGCGTATAATCAAAGCATGATGTATGCGACATGTAAAAGAAATTTAAGCATATCAGTATATCATGTGACATAGAATAGTAATATGCACATATTTAGGAAAGAGCGCTTCTTTAAAATGAATCAGCTTTGAAAGGTATCTTGCGGTTCCCAAATCTCTAATCAAGCCAGAATCATCAATGTATGTGCAAATACGTATGCATGCATGTACGGGTGTACAATAGGAATACATAGTATATAGGTATACAAGTATGCCATGCAAGGGTCATCTCCTGAATACAACACTACTACAGTGTAGTGGCATGGCAATTATCGATGATGAAGTGTGTGAGCTGGCAAGCAGTGTACGTGGAACATACGCATCATCGATAATTGGGCTGGTTTCCTAACAGCATAGTGTAGGGTTCCTAGGCACATTAATCAGGTCTCACATCAGATCGAACATGCCCAATTCAAATTTTTTCATGTGCGTACAAACCCTAATACGGATCGTTAACTAGAGGTAAAGCGATGCAAGCAAGTAAACAACTTTATTGCTAAAGGAAAGTGACTACAACCTTTGTAGATCCGGTCCTCCACTTCCTAGGCTCCGTGATGACGTCCCTCCGCTGTACCTATCGGAATCTGGACTCTGGCGAAGGTTTCGTCGGAGAAATGATCGGGCTAGGTCATCGACTTCGATGCCGAAGATGATCTACGTCGAGGCTACTCAAGATCAATCTCCAACTTCACCAAGTCATGAAACTTGTGAAGAAAATACCCTATAGTACTTGGCAAGTGGTAGAGGATGAAGAAATAGGAAGTGGGTTCACTTTAGAATTGGATTTCTCACTCTCTTTCTCATGTTGCCATTAATGGTAGCAAGCTTTCTTCTTGTTGAAGAAGAAGAAGATGAAGAAAAAGAATATGATAAGTATTTTAAAATCAATTGATTAATTATATTAAATCAAGTGATCTTATCATATAACAACCATGATTAAGTGTAGAGAAAAAACTAGGGTTCGGTGAATGGTTAGGTTAAGGAAAAAACAAAATGGTAGATAAAGCAAGAAGCTTCATGAAGTTTCAAGAAAGAAACGAAGCTAGCCACCATTTTATTCTTTCCAAAATAAATGAATAAAAGAATAAATAAATAAGTAAATCAAAACCCTAACCATTAACATAACCATGGTTTAATCATACACACCCAAGTTTGCATGTATCATCAAACATGATTCAAACTAGTGCACAAAACTATATCATATATACAATGTGCACATCAAGTGAGAAAATCCATCTTAAGTGAACAAATACTAGTTAATGTAAAGAAATATATCAAATATATAATTATACATTAAATCATTAAATCAACACTTGATTTAACGATCCGGTCATATCGCATATGACCGGCTAATATCCAATGTATCGACTTATCGAATCAATCTTCGATTCGATAACTAGGTTATATCGCATACAACCATTCAATACATTCATCGCGAGAATAGAATACGGTATCACATACACGCATTATTCTCGATCCCGCACATATCTCATATGCGCTCCTATTTCGTTTCGCTTGAGCCAGGAAACCTCTGTGTAGGACTCTAAAGACTCGTCAATACGCCGGCAGCAGGTGATGATCATATCAAACACCCACAAGCCGCAAGTGGTCTGCTAAACATAACGACCACCCGGGTATTGAGCGATCAGAAGATCGATGAGCAAGCCCGCTCACACTCCTGTGAATCCAACCAGTAACACTTACCGTAGAGTTCGGTCTGTTCGTCTGATATGTCGCATATCTCGCCTAGGGGTGGTAAACGTCAGACCCCAATCGCTTGATAATTCATGCCGACGTAAGGTCCATAACAATCATGAAACTACTGATAACTCTTACCAGTATATCACTGCAACCCTGGCCAGGGATTTCCAGTTATTGCCAGTCGTGCATAGCGCAACATCAACCCCCAATACCGGGAGAGACGAATCCCCTCCTATCGCTCATTGCCTCCATGTGTATCGGGACTCTACCAAAAAACCACCTGTTTGCACGACTCAGTAGAGCCGTGGTAGGGTGGAGATCAAAGCACAGTGGGAGACACACAAGACTCTATGACGATCTCGGGTCAACAGACTAAGCTGTACCAGTGTCACCAGAGAACTGCCATCTGACGTGAGGTATAATACCATCGGGGAGTTCTCGGTGAGTCCGTTCAGTGTACCCAGTCTCCACTGAGCACCCGTATACCATCTCTGATGTCAAACACCAATGGATATGGGATCATCCATCGCCCATCACATGGGTCGAGAAGATATACGCTAGTCTACTCTGGAATATCGATGCCCCGTCTCGATATTCCCACGACTAGGAACATTGAAGGATGTACTCATGGACTACCCAGGCCCCACTAGTATGATCTGCATCATAGTCCTGGAAGTCGAGTACACATCCTAAGGGCTTTATCAACATGTAACAGAGAGACAGAAAGTATACATGTTAAGATAAAGAGCAACCAGATAGCGTACTATCATGTCGAGCAAGAAAGTCCTACCTATATATGTCCCAGCATCCACTACAATATACATCCAATGTACAGTAATGGCCTCTAGGGCATACATATAACTAATAATCTCCCACTTGCACTAGGGCCATCTGTAGTAGTAGTTGTAGTATCTAATACTCAACCATCCCCTAAAAGTCTCTCTTTGGGAAAAGGCCTTTGTGAGTGGATCCGCCGTGTTGTCCTCTGAGTCTACTCTCCCAACCTCGATCCCTGGAGATCAACTATCTCCATGATCAGGTGATGCTGCCTCAGAATATGTCTGGGTCACTGATGGGACCAGGGCTCCTGGGCCAAAGCCCCACTTCCATTGTCACACAATGGTAGGAACCTAGTTCATCTTATGAAGCAATATACAACAAAACTGCCACTTTGGTAGTATCTTTAATTGCGATGTTACCAGCCTTTATCGTCTAGTTTGCCACGGTATCTAGCTTGGAACTCTTCCAACATACCATCCCTTTACTGAGGGTAAAGTCAATGCCTGCGAATGACACTCAGTCGTCCTTATCATCCTGGAACCTTTCCAGTGATTCTCCCCAGGATCAACTGATACTATCTCACTATAGTTAGTGAGAATCCTAACATCCATTTAGATCTATTTCATAGATCCAAAACCCAGGATTTAGGAGGTTTCACATTGATCCTATATGGAGAATCTATGTGATAAGAGGAGATCGACCGATCGTAGCATAGGAAACTCCTATCAAGTGTATGTCATCCACGTACTCTACGAGGATCATTACCATACTCCATACTACCCTTTTGTACATACAAGGTTCATCTACCATTTTGATGAAGTCAAACTCTTTGACTACCACATCAAAACAGATGTTCCAACTCGGCGATGCCTGCTTTATCATGTAAAGCAACTTGCACACGTTTCCGCTGCTCCCACTGTTTACGTGGACCTCTGGCTGTGTACTTATAGACGTTCTATTCTAAATTAGTATTTAGAAAAGTAGTCATGACACCCAACCACCAGATATCGTAGTCATGGTATGTAGCAATGACAATTAGGATCTGGATGGACTTAAGCATAGTCCCTGAAAAAAGTTTCATCATTATCCACGCCTGGTCGATGATGAAAACCTTTAACAAGTCTAGCTTTGAAAGACTCAACTTTTCCATCGACACCAAGTAATCTTCTCAAGATATACTTTCTCCTGATGGGGATTTAACCCTTCAGATATCGCAACCAAAGTCCATACTTTGTTGGTGTATATGGATTCCATCTCAGATCGCTAAGCATCCATCCATTCTTACAGAGTCCCTACTCTCGATGACCTGCTCGAATCTAGTTGGGTCATCATCTCATGATGCAATCCTCGCTCCCACCATCATCGAGAAACCGAGGTATCTCTCAGGCAGGTGAGGAACCCTACCAGATCGGCGGAGAGGCTGAGGTTCGTCGGGAACTTTTGAATCCTTTGGTTCTGTCAAATCATCAGCAGTTTTGTATAGCTGGAACCTTTTCAGTTCTACAGAACTGACCTTGTCTCGATTTTGTCCGGATTTTGCTTTTGAAATAGGCCGGACAATCCCAAATCTTAACTTACTTAAGAGATAGGCTCTTCTCATACCATATCTTATATGGAGTGGTAGGCACTGATTTGATTCGAATCTAATTCAATAAGTATGCATCTTCTCAAGTGCACAACCCCAAAAAGGAAATAGGTAACTCAGTAGTACTAATCATAGAGCACACCATATCTAATACGGTGCGATTGCTCTGCCCGGATACACCGTTGTGCTGTGGTGTATTCAGAGGAGTAATATGGAAAGAGAATCTCATTCTCCTTTAGAATAATCCAGGAATTCTATGCACAAGTATTCTCCTCCCAGATCTTATCATAGGACATAATACTTATACCCGGTTTTTGGTTCTCTATTTCTAACTTATATTCTGTGAATATCTCAAAAGGTTCGGACTTGTGTTTCAACAGGAACATATGACTGAATCTTGAGAGATTATCAGAGAATATAACGAAGTACAAGGAACCGGTCCTGGCATGTGTAGACAGGAGACCTTACATACATCATTATGTATCAGTCCCAAGAGTTCACTAACTCTTTCTCTGTTTCCAATAAACAGAGTGTAACATTTTAAAAATAATTAAATAAATAATTAAATGAATAAAATTGTTTAAGTGAATTTTATGATTTTCGGTAAAGCAAAATGTATTTTTCGTAAAACCAAACCGCGATTGTTTTTCATTATAATTTTAAAAATATCCATTTTAATTATGAAATTACTAGTAAATGGTGTTTATTTAGCCACTTATAAATTTTTAGTTTAATAAAATATTTTTCCTAAATTAATTATTTTAAATATTAATATAAGCTTTATTTTTACACTAAATTATTGTAAATTACAAATTTAAATGGTTTTAATTTGTAAAAATGAACCATGGCATGTTAGAATTTAGTATGTATCATGCAAAAATTATTTGCAAATTTTTCCTATTTTCTAGAGCTTTCTTGAGTTGCTATAGTAAATAAATAAATAAATAATTAAATAAAGCATGAAAAGACTTTATGTGATGTTTCTTTTCTTGAAGCTTCCACACTTTTCTTCACTCTCTTCTTTCTCTCCCTCACCTCTCTAGGGCCGGCCACAACCCCCCATGGCTTCCCCCCCCATTTCCTACACCATTTTTATTCAAAAAGTCATCAAAAACACATCAAAATTCAATTAAAATTCCACAAAATCCTATTTACTTCATACTCTTTATTCCTTGCTCATTTTTATATGAAATTTGGAGATGGAAGGAATGCATTTTGGAGGCTCATTTCTTGTTTAGATTTCATATTTTGGGAGGTACCCCTCACGTGGACTGCGGGCGATGAAGAGGAGGATGGCGACACCGTCGTCGGCAGACATGGACCAGGTGAGTAGATGCATATCTACGGGGGAAAGTCGGGTGGATGGCGTTTAGCACCCCCGCAACGTAGAATAGGAATAGTACTTATTGACATTAGGAAACCCGATGTGACCCTAGATTCTTATTGAGCAGGACCCTAGTAATGACCCTAGGCAGGACTAGACTATTTTAGAAAAACTATACCTGAGGATGAATACTTTGGGAGAGGTTCGTAAGTTTCTGATAGAAACACACACGCACACACTAAAACTGGTCATGGCGTATACGTATATGTGTGTATATATATAAAACTAGGTATAGGTGTATATATATACACAACACGTATATGGGATTCATTGATGTGAAATGATATCTGAGGTATGATGAAACAGTATAACTGGGCTTGATGCCGTGATTCTTGACTATACAGTCGTATTAAAGTGTTAGCGGATCATTAGAGAATGAGATAATGAACATGAATATATAAATTATAAAGAGTGGTGGTGATATTGATGTACATGGGACGCTAGAATAGTACCCGGACTGTAACTTGTTACTGATCACGATATGATATATGTATAACTTGATTACGACATTATATTGGTGTGACCTGATGCCGATATCATATAAGTATGACTTAATCACAATATGATACATATGACATGATATTTCTGAGGATAAACTAATGATGCTTATCATGATGGCAATGATATATGATTGATGTATGCGATCACAGTTTAGCACCTTGATCATGAGATGTGTTGATGATGACATTATACGAATGAGGAGACACCTAGGAGATACTTGACCGTACCCCGATATTAGGATGCCGTACGATGAATTTTACCATACGAGGCTTAGATTTGATGATTGATCCGCACTCTTGACTCGAGGAAGCCGTACTACGTATGTGACGCTATTGAGGTGGGATCGCCGACTATTAGAGATATTGATTCAGACCTTAGGTAGACTCTAGTTTCTTACTGACTAGTCTATTAGGTTTAGTTCCTTAGGATGTTAGATGGACACTGGTTTAGATTCGACTCATATAATGGTAGTTGTACTCGTATATCGCAGAGGAGTGGATAATGCACATATGTCTTGCATTCATACTGTAATCATCTTGGTGCATGTTCTTTTATATGTTGATGTAATCAGTATAAACTTTACCTGTTAGGACACCAGCACTATTACCGATGATGCGCATAGTCCACGCACACTTATTTGCCGGCTCACACACATCATCATCGGTAATTGCTATGTCACGTACACTTTAGATCATATTGTCTTTTATAGATAGAATCAGTTAACAACTAGACCGATATAACATTGTGATTATTCTCTGACATTAGTACAGACATCATATTTATTGCTTAGACATTCATGCATTCATATTTTCATGTTATCCTGCAGTATTATGGGCATATGCTGACACTTATCATATACTTACTCATGATTTTAAAATATGGATTTCTATGAGATTTCTGGATTTTTGGGGAAAACCGCAAGAAATTATAAAACCTTCTCTCTCTCTCTCCTCCTCTCTTTTTAAAATAAAATGCGGTTTTCTCGTGATGCATGTGTCGTCCACCATGAGATTTCATGTTTTCTGTTGGATTTCGAGACCCGATTCGAGGAGTGGATGAACCGTCTTGGGTACATGGTGGGCCCGGTATGGTACCCCGTGGCAAGAAAATCGAGTTGTAGACGATGAGCCTGGCAGGGGAAAACTACCTACCGGTGATGTCTGGCGCGGCGGATATCCGGAGGATACCGACCGTTGTCGTGAGATTTGATAATATGGGCCGATCCGGACTGACGGAGCCCGACATATTGAGACTTGAGATTACATGTGTTGTGTCGATGCTTGACACGGATTTCCATGGATTTCATTGTTGAGATTTCAGATGCTTATACACACTTTACTATGATAACAGCTAAAGAGTTCTTATACATATATATCTGGATTTCAGGATTTGTTACTTTACATTCATGGTGCATGCATTTCATTTCATATGACATAGTATTATATGAGGCACTGACACGAGTACGGAGTATCTGCACTTACACGTAGTTTTACCCTGCTATTACTAGTTGATTGGGATATAATAGTGTATTATTATGACCTAGGATAGCGTCGTGCATTCGATTTCTTTTCGTAGATGTCTTCTACTCACGAGTTGGCAACTCACCCCCGTTGTGCCAAATTTTATTACAGGTTCGATGTACAGGTTTCCCTGGCAGCTTGCTGGCACATCTATTCTTTCAGGGCGATTTGCACGGTAGGTTGGTTCACTTGTATCTAAACCACCATTGTATTTTATTCATTCATTTGTATCCAGTAAGCTCCATCAACCATACTTGTATTACTTGATAAGTTTATTGGACCAGTCTTTTATTTCGACCTTAGAGTCGCGCATGTATTATTCTGATCTGGTGGTTTTGTTTTCTTTTGAGTTTTGAGCCTCGCCTATTGGCGTTGTATATTATTGTGCTTGTTGTGGTTGTTTCCGCCTGTTGGCGTCGAGGCTAGCTCCCGTTTGGGGATGCTTTTTATTGTTTATGTATATTATACTTGTTGTACCCGTTTAGGGGCCAGTTTTTACAGAGGGGACTCTGCCGAAATTTTTGGTAAAATTTGCTGATGTTTTATACTTGTTTTCTTTTACTGCTTCTTCTTCTTTTTCATGGTTTAGATTTCTGGGCTTCGGCTTACTTAGGTTACGTGGCGTCTCTAGACGCTTCGTAATCAAAGTGCCGGTCACGTTCCGTACTTTCAGGTCGTGACAAAGTTGGTACCAGAGCGCTAGGTTTAACCTTGTATAAGTCTAGGTGACCCTTGGTTGATGGAGTAGGCGATTTAGGTAGAGTAACGTACCGTGGGTATGGTCCACGGCATACTTACGATACGCTACTATGCTTAAGGAGCCTTAGGATGTACATTTGTTTGGACCGTATTTCATTCGTTCCTTTGATCTATCTTCGTCGATGTCGGATGGCTGTTTCTATTACCACGGGCAGAGGGAGCTGCGGCTCGAATGCGATAACCATTAAAGTATTGGTTATTTTTGAGGATTGAAGCATTGTTTAGCGTGCGGATGAAGGGTATTCACATGCCGTCCGGATGAAGTTAAAGGGTTCGAACGATTATCAGAAAACTATTTTCGCAAGTTTAAAGTATTCGGAAGAACATGCAGGTAATTCGATGGACCCTCTAGAAGAATGAAACCCTAACTCGACATAATGACCACGAGAACGCCCTTGAACCCTTGGGTTTACGGCAGTTCCGCGATGCCATTAGTGAGGCTTGGGTTTGCGCTTCTACGGCTGGATCATCGATGCTGGGGTTTGTACCGGATATTTTTAAACTGTACTTGAGTGTTGAGCTCTCGGGGAATTATGGGATTTTGATGGATCGATCGAAAAGTTTAATGTAGTTCGGATATCAAGTGATGGGATCGACTATGTGGGAGACTCTAGACATGAGTATTGCCGTTGGTAGCGCAGTCAGCACACCTATGAAAGAACAAGTTCGAAGCAGTCGACATCAGAGGAAAGAGGCGGACATTGACGATCGTGTTTACGATTGTGATTTAGTGATTTGAATTTCATATTTTCTGTTATTGGATTTTGGCATTTTGAGGAGTTCGTTTTACAATTTGTATTTCATGTGTGTACTTTCATTCTATCTGTGTTTCATATATCAGTTGTATTGATGTTGTTTAGTACACACACACTACACTTGATTTGGTTTTATATATATTGAGATTTTTGATTTGATTTCGTGCATAGGAGTTACACATGATTTTTACATATGTTTCGACCTAGTTTTCATGCATTTCCGTACTGTGATTTCGATTTTGATATTCAATGTATGTTTTCGTGCACCATGTGCACCTGATTAGGATTCTTGCGCATACTTGGCACACTTGATGCGATTTTGTGCACACCAGATGCACTAAATCGGGGTTTTGTGCAGATTAGATGCACCTGATATTGAGTCGTGCACGCCCGTTGTACTTGACAGATGTTTTTGGTGCACACCTGTTGCACTTAGTTTTGTTTTGTGTGTATTCGTGGTATCTTTAGTTGGTTTCGATTGCAGTGCGCACCGGACGCACATGATATTTTATTGATGTGATTTGGGATTAATTTCAGTTTGAGCAGTATGTTTCATTATTATTTGATTTAGTAACCAGGAGGGACGTTTATGTTAAATAAAAGATATATATATTGCTATTTTTTTAAATTAAACGTCCGCTACTTATACCGTGACACGTGCATTGCACGGCGATTTTCAAGAGGGGCTTTTGCGTATTTCTTTATCCAGATATTTGGACGGTTTACTATGATGCGCACTATATATATAAGTTGTAGATTGATGTATATTATGATGGTTTTCACATTGGGTTATGATATTTTATTATCTCCATAACTCCGATGATTGCGTCATGCTTGACGGAGTTGATTTTTGTTATGTATTGATGATTTCGGAGCCCCGACAATTTGAGTGTTTTGCTAAATGTTTTAGTATTTGGAAGAGGAGTTTTAATTTAAATTCGGGGACCGAATTTCTTAAAGGGGGGAAGATTGTAACGTTTTAAAAATAATTAAATAAATAATTAAATGAATAAAATTATTTAAGTGAATTTTATGATTTTCGGTAAAGCAAAATGTATTTTTCGTAAAACCAAACCGCGATTGTTTTTCATTATAATTTTAAAAATATCCATTTTAATTATGAAATTACTAGTAAATGGTGTTTATTTAGCCACTTATAAATTTTTAGTTTAATAAAATATTTTTCCTAAATTAATTATTTTAAATATTAACATAAGCTTTATTTTTACACTAAATTAGTGTAAATTACAAATTTAAATGGTTTTAATTTGTAAAAATGAACCATGGCATGTTAGAATTTAGTATGTATCATGCAAAAATTATTTGCAAATTTTTCCTATTTTCTAGAGCTTTCTTGAGTTGCTATAGTAAATAAATAAATAAATAATTAAATAAAGCATGAAAAGACTTTATGTGATGTTTCTTTTCTTGAAGCTTCCACACTTTTCTTCACTCTCTTCTTTCTCTCCCTCACCTCTCTAGGGCCGGCCACAACCCCCCCATGGCTGCCCCCCCATTTCCCACACCATTTTTATTCAAAAAGTCATCAAAAACACATCAAAAATTCAATTAAAATTCCACAAAATCCTATTTACTTCATACTCTTTATTCCTTTCTCATTTTTATACGAAATTTAGAGATGGAAGGCATTCATTTTGGAGGCTCATTTCTTGTTTGGATTTCATAATTTGGGAGGTACCCCTCACGTGGACTGCGGGCGATGAAGAGGAGGATGGCGACACCGTCGTTGGCAGACATGGACCAGGTGAGTAGATGCATATCTGCGGGGGGAAGTTGGATGGATGGCGTTTAGCACCCCCGCAACGTAGAATAGGAATAGTACTTATTGACATCAGGAAACCCGATGTGACCCTAGATTCTTATTGAGCAGGACCCTAATAATGACCCTAGGCGGGACTAGACTGTTTTAGGAAAACTATACCTGAGGATGAATACTTTGGGAGTGGTTCGTAGGTTTCTGATAGAAACACACACGCACACACTAAAACTGGTCATGGCGTATACGTATATGTGTGTATATATATAAAACTAGGTATAGGTGTATATATATACACAACACGTATATGGGATTCATTGATGTGAAATGATATCTGAGGTATGATGAAACAGTATAACTGGGCTTGATGCCGTGATTCTTAACTATACAGTCGTATTAAAGTGTTAGCGGATCATTAGAGAATGAGATAATGAACATGAATATATAAATTATAAAGAGTGGTGGTGATATTGATGTACATGGGACGCTAGAATAGTACCCGGACTGTAACTTGTGACTGATCACGATATGATATATGTATAACTTGATTACGACATTATATTGGTGTGACCTGATGCCGATATCATATAAGTATGACTTAATCACAATATGATACATATGACATGATATTTCTGAGGATAAACTAATGATGCTTATCATGATGGCAATGATATATGATTGATGTATGCGATCACAGTTTAGCACCTTGATCATGAGATGTGTTGATGATGACATTATACGAATGAGGAGACACCTAGGTGATACTTGACCGTACCCCGATATTAGGATGCCGTACGATGGATTTTACCGTACGAGGCTTAGATTTGATGATTGATCCGCACTCTTGACTCGAGGAAGCCGTACTACGTACGTGACGCTATTGAGGTGGGATCGCCGACTATTAGAGATATTGATTCAGACCTTAGGTAGACTCTAGTTTCTTACTGACTAGTCTATTAGGTTTTGTTCCTTAGGATGTTAGATGGACACTGGTTTAGATTCGACTCATATAGTGGTAGTTGTACTCGTATATCGCAGAGGAGTGGATAATGCACATCTGTCTTGCATTCATACTTTAATCATCATGGTGCATGTTCTTTTGTATGTTGATGTAATCAGTATAAACTTTACCTGTTAGGACACCAGCACTATTACCGATGATGCGCATATTCCACGCACACTTATTTGCCGGCTCACACACATCATCATCGGTAATTGCTATGTCACGTACACTTTAGATCATATTGTCTTTTATGGATAAAATCAGTTAACAACTAGACCGATATAATATTGTGATTATTCTCTGACATTAGTACAGACATGATATTTATTGCTTAGACATTCATGCATTCATATTTTCATGTTATCCTGCAGTATTATGGGCATATGCCGACAATTATCAAATACTTACTCATGATTTTAAGATATGGATTTCTATGAGATTTCTGGATTTTTGGGGAAACCGCAAGAAATTATAAAACCTTCTCACTCTCTCTCCTCCTCTCTTTTTAAAATAAGATGCGGTTTTCTCGTGATGTATGTGTCGTCCACCATGAGATTTCATGTTTTCTGTTGGATTTAGAGACCCGATTCGAGGAGCGGATGAACCGTCTCGGGTACATGGTGGGCCCGGTATGGTACCCCGGGGCAAGAAGATCGAGTTGTAGACGATGAGCCTGTCAGGGGAAGACTACCTACCGGTGATGTCTGGCGCGGCGGATATCCGGAGGATACCGACCGTTGTCGTGAGATTTGATAATATGGGCCGATCCGGACTGACGTAGCCCGACATATTGAGACTTGAGATTACATGTGTTGTGTCGATGCTTGACACGGATTTCCATGGATTTCATTGTTGAGATTTCAGATGCTTATACATACTTTACTATGATAACAGCTAAAGAGTTCTTATACATATATATCTGGATTTCAGGATTTGTTACTTTACATTCATGGTGCATGCATTTCATTTCATATGACATAGTATTATATGAGGCACTGACACGAGTACGGAGTATCTGCACTTACACGTAGTTTTACCCTGCTATTACTAGTTGAT
Organism: Agapanthus africanus; assembly: GCA_030015575.1. Lineage (NCBI taxonomy): Eukaryota > Viridiplantae > Streptophyta > Magnoliopsida > Asparagales > Amaryllidaceae > Agapanthus > Agapanthus africanus. Next base: position 237,596,173 of record JASDDO010000004.1, read on the forward strand.
TGGGATATAATAGTGTATTATTATGACCTAGGATAGCGTCGTGCATTCGATTTCTTTTCGTAGATGTCTTCTACTCAAGAGTTGGCAACTCACTCCCGTTGTGCCAAATTTTATTACAGGTTCGATGTACAGGTTTCCCTGGCAGCTTGCTGGCACATCTATTCTTTCAGGGCGATTTGCACGGTAGGTTGGTTCACTTGTATCTGAACCACCATTGTATTTTATTCATTCATTTGTTTCTAGTAAGCTCTATCAACCATACTTGTATTACTTGATAAGTTTATTGGACCAGTCTTTTATTTCGACCTTAGAGTCGCGCATGTATTATTCTGATCTGGTGGTTTTGTTTTCTTTTGAGTTTTGAGCCTCGCCTATTGGCGTTGTATATTATTGTGCTTGTTGTGGTTGTTTCCGCCTGTTGGCGTCGAGGATAGCTCCCGTTTGGGGATGCTTTTTATTGTTTATGTATATTATACTTGTTGTACCCGTTTGGGGGCCAGTTTTTACAGAGGAGACTCTGCCGAAATTTTTGGTAAAATTTGCTGATGTTTTATACTTGTTTTCTTTTACTGCTTCTTTTTCTTTTTCATGGTTTAGATTTCTGGGCTTCGGCTTACTTAGGTTACGTGGCGCCTCTAGACGCTTCGTAATCTAAGTGCCGGTCACGTTCCGTACTTTCGGGTCGTGACACAGAGCTATGGTCATCTTATCTTTGTGACATGACTGGCAAGTTTCACAAGATGTTAATTCAAACTGATTTAAATATGCATCTAAAATGTAACTTAAGCTAGTCGGGTCACATTGATATGACCTAGTCTACAATGCCTCAAGAAGAATTCGTTCATTTCTGAACTCTTCCTCTTGTGTGTGTTCTGTATACGAGGAACTGTAGTTTGATTTAGAACATCAATGCTTTTAGATAACGTGCCTGAACCGATCAACTTTTGATACAGGAAATGTTCAAAACATTATTCAACAATACAAAATTTTATCATTTCTTTAATAATAAATAGATTGATATTATTTTGTATATCAGGTTCGGTATCTAATAGCATTTTTTCAGAGTCAATGTAATGGTAATACAGGGTGACAGTGACCAACAGACTTGGCTGCAACACTTGCCCCGTTTTCTGTCTCATGAAACTTATCACCCATTCTCAGTTCTCTACCTTTTGTAGCCCTATGTAACAGATTACATATCTGTAATTCTGATCCGGTATCAAATACCCAGGATACTGAGAAACAGTTCTTTGTAATGAACACACCCGAAGGAGATGCATCGTATGCACTTTCTTCGTTTGGGCGGCATAGGAATTCTGGTATTCCCCTATTTCCTGCTCTGTCTTATAACAATTATAAGTTGGAGCGGGACCAACGTTCCCCAGCTCAGTATAACAAGCGGGTTCGGTCAATACATCCATATTATTATCTTGATTAAGGCGTGATATGGTCGCTACCTGGAGAGAGAGAAGAAAACACTCTGTGTGCGCTCTTGCAAGATTAGATTGGTTATTTATTTTATCTAATCATGATGGCTCCCACTGTTTTTATCAAATCTTCCTTCAAACCCCAAAAGGAAAGACTAGCCGGGATTAATTACACTCTACAAGTTCGCCAATCTTTCAGCCAGGCCAGTGTCGGTACTTTGAGGGAGGTTCCTCGTGCTTTCGCACGGACCTAATTAATGTAAACCTCATTTTCCCATAAGCGTAACCTCGTTGACACCTTTCTATACACCTACTTGATCGGTTAATTGTAAAATGCAAAACTCTCCCAGGAGTAACAATTACTCGCAGTGGGTATCGGGATCCAACTATCATATAGAAGGTATGCAATCTCATTGCAAGTTTCAACACTTAAAACTCCCGATAATGATTTTTACCCCTGCACCTATGACCTTGGCTAAGGTCAACAAATCATAAGTACTAGTCAAGTTCTACCCGTCATTTCGTGATTAGTTAGACCCACCCACATGACCCTTGGCTAAGTTCAACAAAGCCACATGACTGTCCTAACTAATCGCATCATATGCGGTGTAGGAAGACATCACTTAGCTACCGTACGCTACGCCTCGGCTATGGTCGACAAACGTAGCACGATTACTAAGTACTCTACTTCCTAAAATGACGGAGGGTTGCGAATGGTTTTTTTGAAAACCTTTAACGCTTTGAACTTAATCTCGTTGCGGAATCAAATGGTTTTTAAATGGAATGTTTTTGAGGCTTTTCTAGTTTTGCTAAAGGGGTCACTCCCGGTGAAGGGATCGTCGGCCCTTTCCTCGTCGAATGAGGTGCGGGATATATCCTAGATATCACTGTGCAAAGCAGAAACTATAGAAGCAATCAAAAGACAAACCGAGGTGTGTAGCATCTACCAGTTATTGCTAAAGTAGTCACTCCCGGTGAAGGGATCTCGGTCCTTTCCTCATCGAATAAAGTGCAGGATGTTCTTCAGGGAACACCGCGATGCAAAGCAAGAACTGTAGCTACCTGTTTTATTTTGAAATTCAATTCCACAACATCAATTAGGTTTATTTTCTTTCATTAATCTCATTAATGAATATCCAATCATATAAGTCCACCTAAACATCACAGATAAATATAACGTACGCTTATGCCATCCGCATTCGCCTCGATGTCCCGTCTACCATTAGGTTAGGTAACTAACGCTAGAGCGAGGCAGGGCTAGCGCGGGTGTAAAAATATAAGCAACGTCTGTATAATATATCATATATACTATATAATATATCTATCTGAACAAATCACATGATCACATCATAGATAACGCAACATAAAATATCATATGAAATATTGGATATACTAGGACGTCCGTGTTTTTAATACGAGCCAGTATAAAACACGGATTCCTCGGCCGTGATGAATAGCCAATCCCACACCCCTAGACCCCTACGAGAGCGGCAAGCAACCCTACCAATTCTTGGGTTAGGAGACCCGGACTCGACTCCTCGAGATGGTCTCCCACTGGACCCTAGAACCCGGTTACTTGTGCTCACCTCCTTGGGTCTGTCCTAGTGCAGAAAAGTAAATAATATTCAAAAGGTGACATCTTCCGCAACCTGGAAGTGCCCCAATAAAAGAATATTACATACAAGTTTTTACATGAATGAAAATGAAAAACACTCATCTCACATAAAAAAAACCCCGGCTATTCGAACAAGACGATCCAATATAACATATCCAGCAACACATAACATCACATGTCATCAACGTAAGTAAACATGCGCATCCCAATTGTCGTTGACATATAGCAACGAAACTGGCGATATCATATATTACACTTACGGTCACAGAAAAGAAAGTGTAAAACTACAACAGTTGGAATCCGCAACCTCTTTAGACATCGCATGCCTAACCAAATGAATTCCTTAGACATCACATACCTAACAGTTATAAACCCCGCATTTTAGTCTCATTATCGAAAACTCTTTTCAATATCAAGTCGGGCAATTCAACAAGATTCCCGACATCATGATCGAATGCTCGTCGCAAACTTTAGTAGGCGGCAGCACCCTCGACACCGTCGACGAAGTGCACCAAGGCGGAACACCGCTGCCGCGAGCACCCGAACGGATGCTTTCGGCGACGGGGTTCTCCTACAGTCACATGGTCGGGGCTATGGGGTGAGGTTGTCTATTAAGTTTACCCGGCGAGTATCCGCGTACTCTACGTGATTGCGACGGACTTTTGATTACATCAAAATTCCGTGGCAACCGATCAAGTGAGACTAAACTGCTATATTTATAACATTCATTCAGTTATCTCATAACTACTTGTGAATTTCAAATATTGTATCACATTCCGGGTAAATAGAAAATGTTAAACTTTCCGATCGAACAATCGAACACCCAAGTTTTCCCGAAACAGCTCAACACATGAAATAAGTTTAAAAACATTCACTTCGTGCCTCAGTACCAACGGTCCAGCTATAGAAGGGTCAAGCCAACGCCTCACATGTGGTACGCCGTACTGCCCCAAACCCTAAGGTTCAAAGGGCAGTTCAAGACGGTCACATAATCGAGTTAAGGTTTGTTGTCTTCTAGAGGGACCATCGCGTTACTTGCACTACTTAGAAGGTCATTAAACTAAGGGAAAGTCTAACAATTGGAAATTTCCCGGCAGGGGAAAAAGTGGGTATTTATATCCGGTCGAACTTTGTAACATATTCTAAAATTATCCGGAAAAATACATAGACAAAGTTTGATAATCCGATCGAATTCACGAACTCCCAATACAACCTAGAATACTCAACTTTTGAGTAAGATTTAAAAATTCCCATAAAATACAGCACCAAAATATAAGAATTACTGTGCAAAGATCAATGGAAGAAGCGACCGTACGGCCGCGGAACCGCCGCACTAGCCAGGCTACTGCCGCGGTTCCGCGGCGGTTTAATGGAATCAGGAGCTCGTTTTGCACAGTTTTTCTTAAAATACCCTGCTGAATTTTCTGCAAATTTTTAATTCACAAAAATCCCCGATTTCAAAAAATGTATAGAGAGCGGATTTGGATTAGGGTTTCGGTTCGATCGGACTTCTATCTCCGTCTACTCATCGCCTAAGGCTCTAGCTTGGCTCTGATACCACTGTAGGGTTCCTAGGCACACTAATGAGGTCTCACAACAGATCAAACATGCCCAATTCAAATTTTTTCACGTGCCTACAAACCCTAATACGGATCATTAACTAGAGGTAAGGCGATGCAAGCAAGTAAACAACTTTATTGCTAAAGGAAAGTGACTACAACCTTTGTAGATCCAGTCCTCCACTTCCTAGGCTCCGTGATGATGTCCCTACGCTGTACCTATCGGAATCCGGACTCTGGCGAAGGTTTCATCGGAGAAATGATCGGGTTAGGTCGTCTACTTCGATGCCGAAGATGATATACGTCGAGGCAACTCAAGATCAAGCTCCAACTTCACCAAGTCATGAAACATGTGAAGAAAACACCCTATACTACTTGGCAAGTGGTAGAGGATGAAGAAATAGGATGTGGGTTCACTTTAGATTTGGATTTCTCACTCTTTTTCTCATGTTGCCATTAATGGTAGCAAGCTTTTTTCTTGTTGAAGAAGAAGAAAAAGAATATGATAAGTATTTTAAAATCAATTGATTAATTATACTAAATCAAGTGATCTTATCGTATAACAACCATGGTTAAGTGTGGAGAAAAAACTAGGGTTAGGTGAATGGTTAGGTTAGGCAAAAAACAAAATGGTAGATAAAACAAGAAGCTTCATGAAGTTTCAAGAAAGAAACAAAGCTAGCCACCATTTTATTCTTGCCAAAATAAATGAATAAAAGAATAAATAAATAAGTAAATCAAAACCCTAACCATTAACATAACCATGGTTTAATCATACACACCCAAGTTTGCATGTATCATCAAACATGATACAAACTAGTGCACAAAACTATATCATATATACAATGTGCACATCAAGTGAGAAAATCCATCTTAAGTGAACAAATACTAGTTAATGTAAAGTAATATATCAAATATATAATTATACATTAAATCATTAAATCAACACTTGATTTAACGATCCGGTCATATCGCATATGACCGACTAATTCCAATGTATCGACTTATCGAATCAATCTTCGATTCGATGACTAGGTTATATCGCATAAAACCATTCAATACATTCATCCCGAGAATAGAATATTGTATCACATACACGCATTATTCTCGTTCCCGCACATATCTCATATGCGCTCCTATTTCGTTTAGCTTTAGCCAGGAAACCTCTGTGTAGGACTCTAAAGATCGTCAATACGCCGACAGCAGGTGATGATCATATCAAACACCCACAAACCGCAAGCGGTCTGCTAAACGTAACGGCCACCCGGGTATTGAGCGATCAGAAGATCGACGAGAAATCCCGCTCACACTCCTGTGAATCCAACCAGTAACACTTACTGTAGAGTCCGGTCTGCTCGTCTGATATGTCGCATATCTCGCCTAGGGGTGGTAAACATCAGACCCCAATAGCTTGATAAGTCATGCCGACATGAGGTCCATAACAATCGTGAAACTACTGATAACTCTTACCAGTATATCACTGCAACCCTGGCCAAGGATTTCCAGTTATGGCTAGTCGTGCATAGCGCAACATCAACCCCCAATACCGGGGGAGACGAATCCCCTCCTATCGCTCATTGCCTCCATTTGTATCGGGACTGTACCCAAAAACCACATGTTTGCACGACTCAGTAGAGCCGTGGTAGGGTGGAAATCAAAGTACAGTAGGAGACACACAAGACTCTATGACGATCTCGGGTCAACAGACTAAGCTGTACCAGTGTCACCAGAGAACCGCCATCTGACGTGAGGTATAATACCATCTGGGAGTTCTCGGTGAGTCCGTTCAGTGTACCCAGTCTCCACTGAGCACCTGCATACCATCTCTGATGTCAAACACCAATGGATATGGGATCATCCATCACCCATCACATGGGTCGAGAAGATATACGCTAGTCTACTCTGGAATATTGATGCCTCGTCTCGATATTCCCATGACTAGGAACATTGAAGGATGTACTCATGGACTATCCAGGCCCCACTAGTATGGTCTGCATCATAGTTCTGGAAGTCGAGTACACATCCTAAGGGCTTTATCAACATGTAACAGAGAGACAGAAAGTATACATGTTAAGATAAAGAGCAACCAGATAGCGTACTATCATGTCGAGCAAGAAAGTCCTACCTATATATGTCCCATCATCCACTACAATATACATCCAATGTACAGTAATGGCCTCTAGGGCATACATATAACTAACACATGGTTGTAATATAGCAATAAACACAAGCAATGCAATGCAAATAGCATGGATATGCGGAATCGAATAATCAACGCAATAGTGAAGAATCTACTTCAATAAATATATCATGCAGTTTTGCCATTTGATATAAGACTAATCGGGGGTTTTGGTAAAATAAGGGCTACGGTGTTTTAAGAAAAGATGCGTCGTTTGAAAATATCCGTAGAATCCCTTTTTCCTATCTTTAAAACATCCTCGATTCGTTAGTTTTGAAATAGGTATGACTCAGGTCTGGTCTAATGTTTACTAAGTAATCTATAGACCTAACTAACAAGCTAAGCAGGAGGGTATGGAAACCACCTACATCTGAGTCGATATATATATATATATATATATATATATAAATATAATAGTCGGTGATCCCGCCTCAATAGTATCGCATACGATACAATATACATCATATAATATCCTCGAGTCATGAGTGTGTAGGGTTCCTAGGCACACTAATGGCGTCTCACAAGGCATCAACCATGCCAATTTCTAATTTTACGGTGCCGAGAAACCCTAGACTACGGATCGTTAACTAGATAATGAGGCGATGCAAGCATGTAAACGAATTAAATGCTAAAGGAAAGTGGCTACAACCTTTGTAGATCCGGTCCTCCACCTCCTAGGCTCCGTGATGAAGTCCCCTCGCTGTCCAAATCGTATCTTGGGCTCTAGCATCGGCTTCATCGAAGAAATGGGCGGGCTTGGTCGTCGGTTCGATGCCGAAGATGATCTACGTCGAGGCATCACAAGATCAAGCTCCAACTTCACCAAGCCTTGAAAACTTGTGAAGAAAACACCCTATACTACTTGGCAAGAGGTAGAGGATGAAGAAATAGGAAGTGGGTTCACTTTAGAATTGGATTTCTCACTTGTTTTGGCTAGTTGTCATTGATGGAGGCATGCTACTTCTTGAAGAAGAAGAAGAAGAAGAAGATGAAGATGAATATATGATAGAATAAAAAGGATTATTGCAAAATGGAAAATCCAACTCATTCTTATCATAATCCAACCTTGGTTAGCTGTAGAGAATAGACTATGGTTAGGTTCAATGGTTAGGTTATGAAGAAGAAGACAAAATGGTTACTTTGGTCAAAAAATGCATGAAGCAACAAGAACCTTCTAGTATGAAAGCAACCATTTATCTTTTCTTTTCTTATTTAACCAAAAACAAATAGATAAAGAATTAAAAGAGAAATGAAACCCTAACCATTCACCAATCATGGTTTAAGTCTTTACACAAACCCAAGTTTGCATGTATCATCAAACATGATACAATCATGTGCACAAAAAATATATCACATATACAATGTGCATTTCAAGTGAGTAAATCCATTTAAAGTGAACCTATACTAGTTAATGCAAAGTAATATATCAAATATATAATTATGCATTAAATCATTAGATCAACACTTGATTTAACGATCCGGTCATATCGCATATAACCGACTAGTATACTATGTATCGGCTTATCGAATCAATCCTTGATTCGATAACTAGGTTATATCGCATACAACCATTCGACACATACATCGCGAGAATGAAATACGGTATCACATACACGCATTATTCTCGGTCCCGCACATATCCCATATGTGCTCCTATTTCGTTTCGCTTGAGCCAGGAAACCTCTGTGTAGGACTCTAAAGACTCGTCAATACGCCGGCAGCAGATGATGATCATATCAAACACCCACAAGCCGCAAGCGGTCTGCTAAACGTAACGGCCACCCGGGTATTGAGCGATCAGAAGATCGACGAGCAAGCCTGCTCACACTCCTGTGAATCCAACCAGTAACACTTACCGTACAGTCCGGTCTGTTCGTCTGATATGTCGCATATCTCGCCTAGGGGTGGTAAACGTCAGACCCCAATAGCTTGATAAGTCATGCCGATGTAGGGTCCATAACTTTCGTGAAACTACTGATAACTCTTACCAGTATATCACAGCATCCCTGGCCAGGGATTTCCTGTTATGGCCAGTCGTGCATTGCGCAACATCAACCCCCAATACCGGGAGAGACGAATCCCCTCCTATCGCTCATTGCCTCCATGTGAATCGGGACTGTACCCAAAAACCACCTGTTTGCACGACTCAGTAGAGCCGTGGTAGGGTGGAAATCAAAGCACAGTGGGAGACACACAGGACTCTATGACGATCTCGGGTCAACAGACTAAGTTGTACCAGTGTCACCAGAGAACTGCCATCTGACGTGAGGTATAATACCATCGGGGAGTTCTCGGCGAGTCCGTTCAGTGTACTCAGTCTCCACTGAGCACCCGCATACCATCTCTGATGTCAAACACCAATGGATATGGGATCATCCATCGCCCATCACATGGGTCGAGAAGATATATGCTAGTCTACTCTGGAATATCGATGCCCCGTCTCGATATTCCCACGACTAGGAATATTGAAGGATGTACTCATGGACTACCCAGGCCCCACTAGTATAATCTGCATCATAGTCCTGGAAGTCGAGTACATATCCTAAGGGCTTTATCAACATGTAATCAGAGAGACAGAAAGTATACATATTAAGATAAAGAGCAACCAGATAGCGTACTATCATGTCGAGCAAGAAAGTCCTACCTATATATGTCCCAGCATCCACTACAATATACATCCAATGTACAGTAATGGCCTCTAGGGCATACATATAACTAACAATCTCCCACTTGCACTAGGGCCATCTGTAGTAGTAGTTGTAGTATCTAATACTCAACCATCACCTAAAAGTCTTTCTTTAGGAAAAGGCCTTCGTGAGTGGATCCGCCGTGTTGTCCTCTGAGTCTACTCTCCTAACCTCGATCACCTTGGAGATCAACTATCTCCATGATCAGGTGATGCTGCCTCAGAATATGTCTGGGTCACTGATGGGACCAGGGTTCCAGGGCCAAAGCCACAGTTCCATTGTCACACAATGGTAGGAACCTAGTTCATCCTATGAACCAATATACACCCAAACTGCCTCTTTGGTAGTATCTTTAATAGCGATGTTACCAGCCTTTATCGTCTAGTTTATCACGGTATCTAGCTTGGAACTCTTCCAACATACCGTCCCTTTACTGAGGGTAAAGACAATGCCTATGACTGACATTCAGTCGTCTTTATCATCCTGGAACCTTTCCAGTGATTCTCCCCAGGATAGATTGATACCATCTCACTACATCTAGTGAGTATCCTAGCATCCAATTACATTTATCTCATAGACGAAAACACAGGATTTAGGAGGTATCACTTTGATCCTTTTGCAGAATCCTTATGATGAGCGGAGATTGACCGTGCGTAATATAGGAAATCCCATTCCTATCAATAGTATGTTGTCCACGTACAATACGAGGATGACCACCTTACTCTCTACTACCGTTTTGTATATACACGGTTCATCTACCATTTTGATGATGTCAAACTGTTTGACTAACTCATCAAAACAGATGTTCCAACTCTGCGATGCCTGCTTTATCACATAAAACTTGTTGCACACGTTTCCGCTGCTCCCACTGTTTACGAAGCCCTCTGACTGTGTTCTTATAGACGTTCTCTTCTAAATCATTATTTAGAAAAGTAGTCATGGCACCCAACCACCAGATATCGTAGTTATGGTATGTAGCCGTGGCAAGTAGGATCTGGATGGACTTAAGCATATTCCCTGGAAAAGGTTTCATCATTACCCGTGTCTGGTCGATGACGAAAACATTTAACAAGTCTAGCTTTGAAAGTCTCAACTTTTTCATCTACACCAAGTAATCTTCTCAAGATATACTTGCTCCCGATGGGGATTTAACCCTTCAGATATCGCAACCAAAGTCCATACTTTGTTGGTGTATAAGGATTCCATCTCAGATCACTAAGCATCCAGCCATTCTTACAGAGTTCTACCCCCGATGGCCAGCTCGAAACTAGTTGGGTCATCATCTTATGATGCAATCCTCGCTCCCACTGTCATCGAGAAACCGAAGTATCTTTCAGGTGGGTGAGGAACCCTACTAGATCGGCGGAGAGGCTGAGGTTCGTTGGAATCTACTGAATCCTTTGGTTCTACCAAATTATCTGCTGTAGTTTGTATAGCTGGAACCTTTCCAGTTCTACATTACAGACCTTGCCTCGAGCTTGTCCGGATTTTGCTTTTAGACATAGGCCGGTCAACCCCAAATCTTAACTAGCTTAAGACATGGGCTCTTCCCTTTCCATATCACATATGAAGCGGTAAGCAACTGATTTGATTGGAACCCTATTCAATAGGTTTGCAGCTTCTCAAGCGCATAACTCGCAAAAAGGAAATAGGTAACTCAGTAGTACTCATCATAGAGCACACCTTATCATATAAAGTGTGACTGCTCCGCCCCGATATACCATCGTGCTATGGTTTATACGGAGGAGTAATGCTGAGAGAGAATCTCATTTTCTTTTAGAATAGTCCAGGAATGCCATGCACAAGTATTCTCCTCCCCGATCTCATCATAGGACATAATACTTATACCCATATTTTGGTTCTCTACCTCCAACTTATATTCTGTGAATACCTCAAAAGCTTCGGACTTATGTTTCAACAGGAACATACGACTGAATCTTGAGAGATTATCAGAGAATATAATGAAGTATAAAGAACCAGTCCTGGCATTTGTAGACAGGAGACCTTACATACATCATCATGTATCAGTCCCAAGAGTTCACTAACTCTTTCTCTGTTTCCAATAAACAGAGCTATGGTGATCTTATCTTTGTGACATGACTGGCAAGTTTCATAAGATGTAAATTCAAACTAATTTAAATATGCATCTAAAATGAAACTTCAGCTAGTCGGGTCGCATTGATATGACCTAGTCTACAATACCACAAGAAGAATTTGTTCATTTCTGAACTCTTCCTCTTGTGTGTGTTCAGTATACAAGGAACTGTAGTTTGATTTAGAACGTCAATGCTTTTAGATAACGTGCCTGAACCAATCAACTTTTAATATAGGAAATGTTCAAAACATTATCCAACAATACAAAATTATATCATTTCTTTACTAATAAAGATACTGATATGATTTTGTATATCAGGTTCGGTATCTAATAGTATTTGTTCAGAATCAATGTATTGGTAATACAGGGTGACAGTGACCAACAGACTTGGCTGCAACACTTGCCACGTTTTCTGCCTCATGAAACTTATCACCCGTTCTTAGTTTTTCTACCTTTTTGTAGCCCTATGTAACAGATTACACATCTGGGATCCTGATCCGGTATCATATACCCAGGATGCAGAGGATACTGAGAAACAGTTCTTTGTAATGAACAGACCCGAAGGAGATGCATCATATGCACTTTCTTCGTTTGGGCGGCATAGGAATTCTGGTATTCCCCAATTTCCTGCTCTGTCTTATAACAATTATAAGTTGGAGCGGGACCAACGCTCCCCAGCTCAGTATAACAAGCGGGTTCGGTCAATACATCCATTTTATTATCTTGATTAAGGCGTGATATGGACGCTACCAGGAGAGAGAGAAAAGAAAACACTCTGCGTGCGCTCTTGCAAAATCAGATTGGTTATATATTTTATCTAATCAGGATGGCTCCCACTGTTTATATCAAATCTTTCTTCAAACCTTAAAAGGAAATACTAGCCGGGATTAATTACACTTTACAAGTTCGCCAATCTTTCAGCCAGGCCAATGTCGGTACTTTGAGGGAGGTTCTCCGTGCTTTCGCACGGACCTAATTACAGTAAACCTCGTTTTCCCAGAAGCGTAACCCCGTTGACACCTTTCTAGACACCTACTTGATCGGCTAATTGTAAAGTGCAAAACTCTCCCAGGAGTAACAATTACTCGCAGTGGGTATCGGGATCCAACTATCATATAGAAGGTATGCAATCTCATTGCAAGTTTCAACACTTGAAACTCCCGATAATGGTTTTTACTCCTAGCACTTATGACCTTAACTAAGGTCACCAAATCATAAGTACTAGTCAAGTTCTACCCGTCATTTCGTGATTAATTAGACCCACCCACATGACCCTTAACTAAGGTCAACAAAGTCACGCGACTGTCCTAACTAATCGCATCATATGCGGTGTAGGAAGACATCACTTAGCTACCGTACACTGTGCCTTGACTATGGTCAACAAACACAACACGAATACTAAGTACTCTACTTCCTAAAATGACGGAGGGTTGCGAATGGTTTTTGTGAAAACCTTTAACGCTTTGAGCTTGATCTCGTTGCGGAATAAAATGTTTTTTTTAAATGGAATGTTTTTCGAAGCTTTTCTAGTTTTGCTAAAGGGGTCACTCCCGGTGAAGGGATCGTCGGCCCTTTCCTCGTCGAATGAGGTGCGGGATATATCATATATATCACTGTGCAAAGCAGAAACTATAGAAGCAATCAAAAGACAAACCAAGGGTTGTAGCATCTGCCAGTTATTGCTAAAGGAGTTACTCCCGGTGAAGGGATCTCGGTCCTTTCCTCATCGAATAAGATGCAGGATGTTCTACAATGAACACCGCGATGCAAAGCAAGAACTGTAGCTACCTGTTTCTATTTTGAAATTCGATTCCACAACATCAATTAGGTTTATTTTCTTTCATTAATCTCATTAATGAATATCCCATCATTTAAGTCCACCTAAACATCACAGATAAATATAACGTACGCTTATGCCATCCGCATTCGCCTCGATGTCCCGTCTGCACCGTTAGGTTAGGTAACTAACGGCAGAGCGGGGCAGGGCTAGCACGGGTGTATAACATAAGCAACGCCTATATAATATATCATATATACTATATATAATATCTGTCACAGAACATCACATGATCACATCACAGATAAATCACAGCAGAAGAAACATATGAAATATTGGATATACTAGGACGTCCGTGTTTTCAATACGAGCCAGTAAAAAACACGGATTCCACGGTCGTGATGAATAGCCAATCCCACACCCCTAGACCCCTACGAGAGCGGCAAGCAACCCTACCAATTATAGGGTTAGGATACCCGGACTCGACTCCTCGAGATGGTCTCCCACTGGACCCTAGAACCCGGCTACTTGTGCTCCCCTCCTTGGGTCTATCCTAATGCGGAAAAGTAAATAATATACATCAACGGTGACAACTTCCGCAACCTGGAAGTTCCCTAATAAAAGAATATTACATACAAGTTTTTTACATGAATGAAAATGAAAAACACTCATCTCACATAAAAACCCTCGGCTATTCAAACACGACGATCCAATATAACATATCCAGCAACACATAATATCACATGTCATCAACGTACGTAAATATGCGCATCCCAATAGTCGTTGACATATAGCAACGAAACCGGCGATATCACATATTACACTTACGGTCACAGAAAAAAAAGTGTAAAACTACAACAGTTGGAATCCGCAATCTCTTTAGACATCGCATGCCTAATCAAATGAATTCTTTAGACATCGCATGCCTAACAATTATAAACCCCGCATTTTAGTCTCATTATCGAAAACTCTTTTCAATATCAAGTCGGGCAATTCAACAGGATTCCCGACATTCTGATCGAATGCTCGTCGCAAACTTTAGTAGGCGGCCGCACCCCCGACGCCGTCGACAAAGTGCACCAAGGCGGAACACCGCTGCCGCGAGCACCCGAACGGATGCTTTCGGCGACGGGGTTCTCCTACAGTCACTTGGTCGGGGCTATGGAGTGAGGCTGTCTATTAAGTTTACCCGGCGAGTATCCGCGTACACTAAGTGATTGCGGCGGACTTTTGATCACATCAAAATTCCGTGGCAACCGATCAAGTGAGACTAAACTGCTATATTTATAACATTCATCCAGTCATCTCATAACTATTTGCGAATTCCAAGTATTGTATCACATTCCGAATAAATAGAAAATGTTAAACTTTCCGATCGAACAATTGAACACCCATGTTTTCCCGATACAGTCCAACACATGAAATAAGTCTAAAAACATTCAGTTCGTGCCTCAGTACCAACGGTCCAGCCGTAGAAGGGTCAAGCCAACGCCTCACATGTGGCACGCCGTACTGCCCCAAACCTTAAGGTTCAAAGGGCAGTTCAAGACGGTCACATAATCGAGTTAAGGTTTGTTGTCTTCTAGAGGGTCCATCGCGTTACATGCACTACTTAGAACGTCGTTAAACTACGGAAAAATCCAACGCTTGGAAATTTCCCGACAGGGGAAAAATTGGGTATTTATATCCGGTCGAACTTTTTAACATATTTTAAATTTAACCGGAAAAACACACAGACAAAATTAGACAGTCCGATCGATTCTCCGAATCCCCAATACAACCCTGAAAATTCAACTCTTGAATTCAAATTAAAAATTCCCAGAAAAACAAGCACTAAAAACTAGGAATTCCTGTGAAAAGATAATTGAGTGATTGGACTATTTTGCCGCGGAACCGCCGCAATAGGCATGCTATTGCCGCGGTTCCGCCGCTCTTCTATCGACTCATGGGTCCCGTTTTACACAGTAATTCTTAGAATATCCTACTTAGTTTTCTGCATATTTTTAATTCACAAAAATCCACGAATTTCAAAAATGTCCAGAGAGCATGTTAAAGTCGGGGTTTCGGGTCGATCGGACTTCTAACTCCGTCTACACATCGCCTAAGGCTCTAGCTAGGCTCTGATACCACTGTAGGGTTCCTAGGCACACTAATGGAGTCTCACAAGGCATCAACCATGCCAATTTCTAATTTTACGGTGCCGAGAAACCCTAGACTACGGATCGTTAACTAGATAATGAGGCGATGCAAGCATGTAATCGAATTAAATGCTAAAGGAAAGTGGCTACAACCTTTGTAGATCCGGTCCTCCACCTCCTAGGCTCCGTGATGAAGTCCCCTCGCTGTCCAAATCGTATCTTGGGCTCTAGCATCGGCTTCATCGAAGAAATGGGCGGGCTTAGTCGTCGGTTCGATGCCGAAGATGATCTACGTCGAGGCATCACAAGATCAAGCTCCAACTTCACCAAGCCTTGAAAACTTGTGAAGAAAACACCCTATACTACTTAGCAAGAGGTAGAGGATGAAGAAATAGGAAGTGGGTTCACTTTAGAATTGGATTTCTCACTTGTTTTGGCTAGTTTCCATTGATGGAGGCATGCTTCTTCTTGAAGAAGAAGAAGAAGAAGATGAAGATGAATATATGATAGAATAAAAAGGATTATTGAAAAAAGGAAAATCCAACTCATTCTTATCATAATCCAACCTTGGTTAGGTGTAGAGAATAGACTATGGTTAGGTTCAATGGTTAGGTTATGAATAAGAAGACAAAATGGTTACTTTGGTCAAAAAAGGCATGAAGCAACAAGAACCTTCTAGTATGAAAGCAACCATTTATCTTTTCTTTTCTTATTTAACCAAAAACAAATAGATAAAGAATTAAAAGAGAAATGAAACCCTAACCATTCACCAATCATGGTTTAAGTCTTTACACAAACCCAAGTTTGCATGTATCATCAAACATGATACAATCATGTGCACAAAAAATATATCACATATACAATGCGCATTTCAAGTGAGTAAATCCATTTAAAGTGAACCTATACTAGTTAATGCAAAGTAATATATCAAATATATAATTATGCATTAAATCATTAAATCAACACTTGATTTAACGATCCGGTCATATTGCATATAACCGACTAGTATCCTATTTATCGGCTTATCGAATCAATCCTTGATTCGATAACTAGGTTATATCGCATACAACCATTCGACACATACATCGCGAGAATGAAATACGGTATCACATACGCGCATTATTCTCGGTCCCGCACATATCCCATATGTGCTCCTATTTCGTTTCGCTAGAGCCAGGAAACCTCTGTGTAGGACTCTAAAGACTCGTCAATACGCCGGCAGCAGATGATGATCATATCAAACACCCACAAGCCGCAAGCGGTCTGCTAAACGTAACGTCCACCCGGGTATTGAGCGATCAGAAGATCGATGAGCAAGCCCGCTCACACTCCTGTGAATCCAACCAGTAACACTTACCGTACAGTCCGGTATGTTCGTCTGATATGTCGCATATCTCGCCTAGGGGTGGTAAACGTCAGACCCCAATAGCTTGATAAGTCATGCCGACGTAGGGTCCATAACTTTCGTGAAACTACTGATAACTCTTACCACTATATCACAGCAACCCTGGCCAGGGATTTCCTGTTATGGCCAGTCGTGCATTGCGCAACATCAACCCCCAATATCGGGAGAGACGAATCCCCTCCTATCGCTCATTGCCTCCATGTGAAACGGGACTGTACCCAAAAACCACCTGTTTGCACGACTCAGTAGAGCCGTGGTAGGGTGGAAATCAAAGCACAGTGGGAGACACACAAGACTCTATGACAATATCGGGTCAACAGACTAAGCTGTACCAGTGTCACCAGAGAACTGCCATCTGACGTGAGGTATAATACCATCGGGGAGTTCTCGGCGAGTCCGTTCATTGTACTCAGTCTCCACTGAGCACCCGCATACCATCTCTGATGTCAAACACCAATGGATATGGGATCATCCATCGCCCATCACATGGGTCGAGAAGATATACGCTAGTCTACTCTCGAATATCGATGCCCCGTCTCGATATTCCCACGACTAGAAACATTGAAGGATGTACTCATGGACTACCCAGGCCCCACTAGTATGATCTGCATCATAGTCCTGGAAGTCGAGTACACATCCTAAGGGCTTTATCAACATGTAATCAGAGAGACAGAAAGTATACATGTTAAGATAAAGTGCAACCAGATAGCGTACTATCATGTCGAGCAAGAAAGTCCTACCTATATATGTCCCAGCATCCACTACAATATATATCCAATGTACAGTAATGGCCTCTAGGGCATACATATAACTAACAGAGTGCGGATCTATCATCAATATAAAGCTCGCACTCGTACGACATCCCAATAGCTGGGTACGGGTCCATATCACATTCATCTCATCAATTATCTGGTATCCTTATCATCATATCATATAATCCGGGTACTGATCTAAGTCTCGTACAATCGACACCATCTATATAAATATGAATGCGTGTGTGAAACACACGTCCTAAGGCCCGCTAAAAATCTCATATCGTATCCAAAATACGAATCACCTCATATCGCCGATCTTACGGCACCATGCCCAAATACATCAACTCATTTCCAGTATCATACACTATCCTCGTCATCACGATATAAGTATAGCAATAAGCATGCGTGTGCGTGTGGGTGTAAACCTATGCTAGGGTTCGCAACTAGGAAATACACTAGTTCACTTCTAACCCTAAATATCCATAGTACACCTAACACATCTACGATCTCCATGTCACGCAATAAGCTATCATATATTTAGTATATAGTATACTAGACATCGAACTGCGAGGATGCTATACGACATCCACCCGACTTCCCCCCGTAGATATATCTACTCACCTTGTATCTTGCGTGTCGGTGTCGATATTGCCACCATCATCTTCATCGCCTCGGATCACCGTGGGGTACATACATATCATACATATCGCATCGCATTAAAACCAAATCGGAACTAAAACGACACGCGAAAACCCGCACGATACGCTGAAAGGCCTTTAGGTTAGAACATATGGGTACGCCTTTAAAACCATCGAACAATCCTCGATATCGTAGTATAAACGCCAAGTATTCGAGGTAAAACAGGGATACACAAAACAGAATGCAAAATACACAATACGGAAATACGAATAAAAAACAGCAACTGTAGAAAAGGGTCCCAGATTTCACCCTAGGTCAAATTGGAAAATTTTGCATATGCCAGGGGTCTAGTTTATAGATGTAGGAGCTACAGAACAAACACGAGCCAAATTGGTGGAACCCGGGCCGCAAATTGTGGCCAAAAAGATTAAATTTGCAGCCTGGTTAGGGAGGTAAGGGCTAGGGTTTTGGTGGTAGCTTCCTGGGTGCCTGCACATATCCCTGTCAATCCAAAATAATTTTCAGAGTCTCTGGGTGATAGCAGATTCAATATAACCTTCACAGATTCACAGTTTTTCTGATATCGATTTCTTAATCCTTATTCTGGGTTTCAAGTATCAGGTTTAGGTCTTAATTCAAGCACTAGGGTGTTTGTGCAGCCTCCAATGATCTCAATTTCACATCACAACTCTCAAATTCCCATAATCCTAACTAGGTTTTTCTCAAGTTCACCAAATCACACGATATCGATTCAATCTTAACATGGGCTTAAAAGTGATGCAAAAAATAAGCTAATGGTTCAGTAAATACCTCATTTGGCAACTCAAGAAAATTCTTGAGTTGCCCCAAGTGGCCAAAATCCTTTGCTTTCTTAGTCCAAAATGCTTCTCTTGAGCTTGTGCATCTTTTTAGTAAAATGAAGATAGGGTTTTGGAGTTGTTTTGGATGTGTTTTGAGGAGTTGAAGAGGAGAGGGAGGTGAAGGAAGCAGCAGCAGCAGCAAGTGAAGGAGAAGGAGAGAAATGATTGTTGGAAAATGAAGAGGAATGGCTCACACAAGTCAAAGGTAAACATCCCCGTTTCTCTCGCTCACCATACCTAATATTCTATTCCCTTTGCTTTTCTTTTCTAATTCCCTACTCACATCAATAGTAAACCCAAAAGAACATGGTAGAAATGGACAAGTGTAAAAGAAAATGATATGTGCTTGTTTTGCACAAAAATGCTAAAAAACCGATTAGCGATTTTTAATCGCGATTAGCATTAAATTAGCATATAATTAATCATAAAAACTTAAAATTGGCAAAATTCCATAAAATACCCTATTTAAGAATTTTCAATAATTTTTCCAAAATTTTCCCCATTTATCGATTTTTAATTATACCGAAATATTAAAATATTCATTAAAATAATATTAAAATATAAAAATTCCCAAAAATAATATTTTATTTTCTTGAAATGTTACAATCTTCCCCCCCTCCTTAAATAAATTCGGTCCCAAATTTAAATTTAAACCCCCAAATTCTAAAACAATTTAGTAAAAATCCAAGTCGTTGGGGCTCAGAAATCGTCAATACATAAAACGCATCGTAGCGCAATGCATGCGCATGAGTAATGAGAAGATAATGCAGAATCAAAACTCCGTCAAGCATCCCACAATCATCGGACTAATGGTAAAGACACAAATGTCAAATCTAAATAAAACCAATATACTATAAATCAGAACTATACATGTAAATAGCTGAAGTAAATGCATGCTAAATCTTTTTAAGTTGCTGTGCGATGCGCATAACACTGCACAGTGGCGGACGTCTATCGTAAGAAAATAACCATATATGTATATATCTTTTGTTTAATATGTGCGTTCCGCCGTTTTGAAAACAATTTAAAAGGGTTTCCTTGTTTTAAACGTTTCGTGTCATATCGGACACGTAGGTATGTACTAAGACTATAACTCACTTTTTGGAAATCCCTTCAATAACTATCAATGCATGCAAAATATATCCAGGTACTGTCCTCTGACTAGTCTTTCTCAGTATGAAAACACATAGCAAATATCATAAAAACGTACTGCTCCATAAGAATCAATCCTAAAATGTGCATATGAATACTACGTGAGTCTGGTGCACACGGAAATCAAAATTCCACATATGTGCCATACAGGTGCACAAAAACAACATCTAGGTATAACGGGTGTGCACGAAACATCTGCCATAGGCAACGTGTGTGCCAGGCAGCAAACTCTGGTGCATCTGACAAGCACGAAGAATCCCGATTTAGTGCATTTGGTGTGCACTAAAAATCGTATCTCAAAATATCCGCCCAACATGCGCGAAAATCCAAATCGGTGCATCCATCATGCACGAATAAAATCTAAATCCTGCGCACTCAACATACACGAAATAACGAAATCCAATAGCATGTGTCGAACATGCGCAAGTCCAAATCAAAAGCACGGAGTGCAAGAAATCAACATCAATATCAGAATCCAAAATCGACATATCGGATGACATCAAATCGAATTCAGGTGCAACTGTAGTGCACAAAATATAAATCCGGTGCAACAAAGGCATAAAATATAATTCCGGTGCAATAAACGCAAGAAACAAAAACTGGTGCGTCCCATGCACAAATACCAAGTAATAACTCAAATGCGAAAGCAGCAACACCAAGTGTACCCAGGTGTAAAGATAATCATAAACGTGTGCAATTGCGTGCACAAAACACATATCAATGCACTACAAGCACATATAAGCTATACCGAGTGCAAAAATCAAATCGTGTGCATAGCATATGCACAACATCAAATCAACCGTATGAAATCCATGAAACGCTGTCATCAAGACTAAATCATGCGAATAGATCGCCCAAAATACCGAAATCCAAAGTGACAGATACGTAATAGTCAAATCACAAAATCAAAAATCATAAATACCGTCGTCGGTATATCCTCATTCAAAGTCGAGAAGGGACCGGTACATCTAATGCTAGCAGCGCAAGATATCTACTTGCCTCTTGCTCACGGTCTGGCATCCTCTGTCTCTGGGTTCTTATCTTCTCTGTTGATTACCAATCTCGCAATCCCTCGGCTCATCGGCCCTGTCAGGTGTGCTAACGGAAACGATTCCGTCCTGGCACTTTTCTGGTCATCTCTCGGTCAATCCTCACGACCACTCGTAAAGCAGCACGTCACTAGAGCCGACCTCTAGTCCTCTGAATACACATCACACATCCGATCCTGGGTGCAATTCTTATTGCAGCAGTGTCCTGGAAGGAATCCTGCTTAAGGTCTCTTCCAATCTCTCCTAAGCCAAACTGTACGGAGGCTGGTACTCTTACACAATCTCTTCTCGCTCTCTGGACATCTGTATCCTAAGTACAGCATTTTATCGAAAACTGGTCGCATCCCAACTTCTCTATAGACATATCGCATCTCTGATGTCAGCGGAGTGGAACGTCGAAATCTCGTGCGAACTCTTTACTCCACTTTGTTCCAATGTCGACTGATTCGGACTCGTCTACTCGTGACTGCATGGACTGCGTTCCAACGGCTACACTCATATCCGGAGTCTCCCAAGCAATGTGTCCTATCACATAATATCCGAAAGATGCCGAACCATCCAATCGATTTGTCAAAACCTCAAAATCCCCCAAGAGCTCAACATCTTGGGTACAGTTTAATAATATCGAGTACATACAACAGCATCGGTGGTCCAACCGTAGAAGGGTAAACCCAAGCCTCACTAATGGCGCCGCCGAACTGTCGCAAACCCTAAGGTTCAAAGGCTTTCACACGGTCATTATGTCGAGTTAGGGTTTCATTCTTCTAGAGGGTCCATAGAATCGCTTGCATGTCTTTCCGAATACTTTAAACTTAGAATATGGGTTTCTAACGTTCGATCGTTTCTATCGACTCTCAACGAATCTGCGTGAAGTCGTCTCTAGCGGGAATCAATCTACCTGATGACCTCGCATCGGGGTAAACGAACGAACCACATATCTTATTTATTCATCCTCGGGTGACTAGCGACCTTCCATCATATCACTGAGTATATGCTCAAGCTACAGTAGCTCCAATCATCTTGGTGATATCTCGTCCTTTGCAGCAACAACTGGCTCATTCGTCTGTACGCTGAGCAACGACTCAATCATCACGAATAAGCGATATATCAATGGTCATGACATACTGGCTGGCCTTTATCAGTGGCTCAATCTTCTGGTACCGATCGGCATGTCCCAGAAATCTCGTAAAAGCGATCCGTCAAACGCTCATGGCGAGAAAACACAATAAGACGAAGCCTCTATAAGCAATCGTATGTCTCTAGAATCACGCCCTGGTCAGTCTTCGTCCATGACGAGCTCATGCTGACGCAACTCTACCCGTAGCTCTCTCTGCCCTTGTAATCATGGCAGCAAAATCATAACCAGTATCGATGAGGATTGATCATATGAATGAATATAATAATGTGCAATGAAATGTACATCCTATGGTTTCTTAAGCGGAGCAGCGTATCATAAATATGCCGTGAAACATATGTACGGTACGTCACTCTACTCAAGCTACCTACTCCATCAACCAAGGGTCATCCTACGCGACGAAAGTTCGGGTATAATACCCCCTCGACTAAGTCTAAGTTCCGTAAGGTCAAGCCTAAGTTCCGTATATATAGAAACGCTCTAGGCTCCGCATAGTCAAACTTAGACTCGAACCAAGATTAAGCTAGCGCTCTGATACCAACTTTGTCACGACCCGAAATAGCTAATGACTGGCCCTTGAATCATATGAAGTCTATAGGACCCCATCTAATCAAAGTAAGCCAAAGCCTAGAAATCTAAAACCATTTTAAATAATAAATGAAGGAAAAATAGTTTTAAGAAGTGAAGAAAACATGTTTTAAAAGTAAGGTTTTTAAATAAGTAAGCCGAATGTGCATTTTTAAAACTATAGTCTTTTCTGAAAATTTCGGCAGAGTTCACTTGTAAATACTGGCCCCGAACGGGGTACAACAAGAATAATATATATATGCAATGATAAAAGGCATCCCTAAGCGGGAGCTAGCTCTTCGTCAATCGACGGTCACAACCACGCAAGCAATATAATATACAACGCCGAAGGGCGAGGATCAAAACTCAGAAAGAACTCAAAACAGCATGAAAAACCGTAATACTACAACGCGCGACTCTAAGGTCGAAATAATACATAACTGATTTCTAAGTCTGAAGCAATATACAAGTTTTGGTTGATGGAATTTCTAGATACAAATGAATAATATATGTACAATGGTGGTTTTGATGCAAAAGAACCCACCTACCAGAGCAAGTCACTCGTAAGGGAAACAATGTGCCAGAAAAGCCGCAATGAAACCAGTACGGCAAAACCTGCAAAAAACTGTGGCACAACGGGGGTGAGTTGCCAACTGATGAATAGAAAACATTACAGAACAGAAATCGTATGTATGACTCATCCTAAGTCAATACGATCAGATATATATATTCTCAATATGAATAAGTCTGAAGCATGCTAAAGTGGCAATATAACCTCTATACATAAGTGTAGTGCCAAGTGCTCGTGCCAGTGCCTTAGGTAATAACATATCATAAATATGAGGTATGATCGATGTAATCACGTCTGTATGTATGTGGATCCCGTCCATGCGTCACCCAATGACAATAACCATCATACATGTAAATATCATAAGCATATGCATGGAAGTATGAGGATATAAACCATCTGTGTCCCTCGCGACACGTCAAAATCATGGAACCAGAGTGTCCAGCATCGACACTCGAAAACATCATGAAAGCTGTGCCCAGCATCGGCACGTAAATCCTCATATATCAGGCTCCGTCAGTCCGGATCAGCCCACGGGCTCCGTCTGCGGAATCGGCCCTCGGCCCCGGCAATACGGATCGTCCCATATCCATCTATCGACAGTGGTCAGTATCCTCCGGATAACCGCCAGGTCCAACCAATCACTGGTAGGTAGCGGTCCCACTATCAGGCTCACCGTCTAGCTACACAGTAGATCCGTTCTCGCCCCGGGGTACCACACCGGGCCCACCATGTACCCGCAATTGGCCTCGTCCGCTCCTCGAATCGGGTTTCACATGTCGCTCTCAGCACCGAGAAAACACATGGTGGACGCAATGAAATATCATATCAAGGGTAACCGGGTTTTTAAAAACAATTACATATTCTCTTTTGAAATAGCCACGGTTCCCAAATCCAGAAATATCATGGAAACAACATATCTCAATGCGTATAATCAAAGCATGATGTATGCGACATGAAAAAGAAATGTAAGCATATTAGTATATCATGCAACATGGAATAGTAATATGCACATATTTAGGGAAGACCGCTTCTTTAAAGTGAATCAGCTTTAAAAGGTATCTTGCGGTTCCCAAATCTCTAATCAAGCCAGAATCATCAATGTATGTGCAAATACGTATGCATGCATGTACGGGTGTACATTAGAATACACAGTATATAGCTATACAAGTATGCCATGCAAGGGTCATCTCCTGAATGCAACAGTACTACATTGTAGTGGCATGGCAATTATCGATGATGAAGTGTGTGAGGCGGCAAGCAGTGTACGTGGAACATACGCATCATCGATAATGGTGCTGGTGTCCTAACAGCATGGTTGTAATATAGCAATAAACACAAGCAATGCAATGCAAATAGCATGGATATGCGGAATCGAATAATCAACGCAACTGTGAAGAATCTACATCAATAAATATATCATGCAGCTTTGCCATTTGAAATAAGACGAATCAGGGTTTTTGGTAAACTAAGGGCTACGGTGTTTTAAGAAAAGATGCGTCGTTTGAAAATATCCATAGAATCCCTTTTGCCTATGTTTAAAACATCCCCGATTCGTTCGTTTTGAAATAGGTATGACTCGGGTCTGGTCTAATGTCTATTAAGTAATCTACAGACCTAACTAACAAGCTAAACAGGAGGGTATGGAAACCACCTATATCTGAGTCGATATATATATATATATATATATATATATAAATATAATAGTCGGTGATCCCGCTTCAATAGTATCACATACGATACAATATACATCATATAATATCCTCGAGTCATGAGTGCGGATATATCATCAATATAAAGCTCACATGGTAAATCGTCGTACGACAACCCAATAGCTGGGTATCGGTCAATATCAAATTCATCTCATCAATTATCTGGTATCCATATCATCATATCACATAATCTGGGTACTGATCTAATTGTAGTACAATCGACACCATCTATATAAATATAAATGCGTGTGTGAAACACACATACTAAGGACCGCTAAAAAACTCATATCGTATCCCAAATACGAATCACCTCATATCGCCGATCTCACGGCACCATGCCCAAACACATCAACTCATTTCAAGTATCATACATAATCTTCGTCATCACGATATGAGTATAGCAATAAGCATGTGTGTGCGTGTGGGTGTAAACCTATGCTAGGGTTCGCACCTAGGAAATACACTAGTTCACTTCTAACCCTAAATATCCATAGTACACCTAACACATCTATGATCTCTACGTCATGCAATAAGCTATCATATATATAGTATATAGTATACTAGACATCGAACTGCCGGGGTGCTATACGACATCCACCCGACTTCCTCCCGTAGATATAATCTACTCACCTTGTATCTTGCGTGTCGGTGTCGATATTGCCACCATCATCTTCATCGCCTCGGATCACCATGGGGTACCTACATATCACATGTACCGCATCGCATTAAAACCAAATCAAAACTAAAACGACACGCGAAAACCCGCACGATACGCTAAAAGTCCTATAGGTTAGAACCTATGGGTACGCCTTCAAAACCATCGAACAATCCTCAATATCATCGTATAAACGCCAAGTATTCGAGGTAAAACATGGATACACAATCCAGAATACAAAATACACAATACGAAAATACGAATCCAAAACAACAACTATAGAAAAGGGTCCCAGATTTCACCCTAGGTCAAATTGGACAATTTTGCATATGCCAGGGGTCTAGTTTATAGATGTAGGAGCTACAGAACAAACACGAGCCAAATTGGTGGAACCCAGGCCGCAAATTGCGGCCAAACAGATTAAATCTGTGGCCTGGTTAGGGAGGTAAGGGCTAGGGTTTTGGTGGTAACTTCCTGGGTGCATGCACATATCCCTGTCAATCCAAAATAATTTTCAGAGTCTCGGGGTGATAGCAGATTCAATATAACCTTCACAGATTCACAGTTTTTTCGATATCGATTTCTAAATCCGTATTCCGGGTTTCAAGTATCAGGTTTAGGTCTTAATTCAAGCACTAGGGTGTTTGTGCATCCTCTAATGATCTCAATTTCACATCACAACTCTCAAATTCCCATAACTATAACTAGGTTTTTCTCAAGTTCACCAAATCACACGATATCGATTCAATCTTAACATGGGGTTAAAAGTAATGCAAAAACTAAGCTAATGGTTCAATAAATACCTCATTTGGCAACTCAAGAAAATTCTTGAGTTGCCCCAAGTTGCCAAAATCCTTGCTTTCTTGGTCCAAAATGCTCTCTTGAGCTTGTGCATCTTTTTAGTAAAATGAAGATAGGGTTATGGAGTTGTTTTGAAAAATTGAAGAGGGGGGGAGGTGAAGGAAGAAGCAGCAGCAGCAAGTGAAGGAGTGGGAGAGAAATGAGTGTTGGAAAATGAAGAGGAATGGCTCACACAAGTCAAAGGTAAACACCCCTTTCTCTCTCTAACCATACCTAATATTCTATTCCCTTTTCTTTCTTTTCTAATTCCCTACTCACATCAATAGTAAACCCAAAAGAACATGGTAGAAATACACAAGTGTAAAAAAAAATGATATGTGCATGTTTTGCACAAAAATGCTAAAAAACCGATCAGTGATTTTTAATCAAGATTATCACTAAATTAGCATATAATTAATCATAAAAACTTTAAAATGGCATAATTCCATAAATTACCCTATTTAAGAATTTTCCATAATTTTTCCATAATTTTTCCCATTTATCGGTATTTAATTATACCGAAATATTAAAATATTCATTAAAATAATATTAAATTATAAAATTCCCCAAAAATAATATTTTATTTTTTTGAAATGTTACAAAATTTGTGTGTCGTTAGTTGAAAACTGTATTTTGGTTAAGAACGATAATACCGTTATTCAATGTACCTTACCTTATCCTCAACTGATAGAGGTAAATGTCCAATACATATTTTCAAAATTCATATCTAACTTTATAAAATAATGATACAAATATTTCATTTTAAAAATTGGTATACAACAACAGCCGTCCGAATACCAAATGTTTGCCATTTGGCAAATCTAGGCGATTTTCTCAAATACCACCAATTACATAGAATTCTTATATTGAGGATTTAATCATCCAATTCCCAATAGTCTTCTCATACTTATCTTCTGTAACGTCATACAGATGTGAGAATCTCAACCGGTATCTATATACCCTAGTGTGAGAATGTAATTAGGAAAGCAGTTTTCAATCACTACTGCACAGGAATACTGAAACATAAATGTTTCAAGGGAGTGGCCAGGGATTCCTAGTAATGCCCTTTCTAGTGCTCAAATTTACGACAGTAGTTTCAATTTTCTTTGCTCTCACTTCAATCCATTTATATGTCTAAGTGTCTTACCTTCTGTACACCATACTTAGGCTACCTGGTTTTCTTCCTTTCCTATCTGTCGGCACCTGTCTAAGATTTAGAAGAAGATTATCCAACAAGCATAACTGGTGTACTCTCTTTATACAAGAAGCTCCTAACTTGAGAGAAGGTGATGAAGGGGAGACAACCGAATTATACAATTCAATTTTTCCAGAACACTTGCCCATCCTTGACTAATGAAACTTCTTCGAGTTCTTATGTAACAATACGAGATGGTAGTTCCAAGCAATATTGATATCTGTAGTAATATGGAGTGCTCTAGAGAAAGCAGAGGGAAAAGTAGGAGCGGTGTCACGTCCCGCTTTCTAATAGACAGAAACGGTGACGTGGAAAGCCTGTGACATATTTATTTCGAGAAGGTCATTTCCCGAAATAAATACGCTAAGTGTAAAGTAAGCAATATAAAATGACAAGAAATAAATATGAGATTTAAACTTCAACAACTTTATTTACATTCAACATGAAGCATTTATAATACATGAGTTCAACTGAAAGGAAATACAATACAAGAAGAGAAATGCCTAAATAGGTGTCATACATAAACTGAAAAAGATATCTAGTCTAGTCCTTAGTCATGATCTGGTCATGCTTTTCCTTGGTGGTGTCCACCTCCTCAGTTTCCACAGTATCTGACGAATATTCCAAGAAACAAAGATGGATGGAATGCCCATCAGCGAACTTTCGCTTGGTAAGTCCCCAAGAAATGGGTGTGAAGTATAACAGTATAATGATAAAGAAAATGTATATCATGAAACAATGGACTAGGAGATATGGTGTTGAAGCATGGCAATTCTGTATAACATGCAGTTTTATATATATCATGGCAAAATAACATGAGCATAGTATAGCATGGCCGTGTAGTGTAGGTATAGTGAACATGAAGTGAATATAAGTGTCCTAAAAGGTCTTTACATAGGTCAACTAATGCAACGTATGTTCAAGGGTGAATGCCAACCAATCTCAAGAGTGTTCTCGAACCCAACAGGCTGTAATCCAAGGGTAAGGAACCACGGGCCCGAATCAAGTGTTAGTAACGGAATTTCAATTTAGTGTTGAAGTATTCCAAACTCAATAGGCTGTAATTCGGGAGTAAGGAAACTCGGGCCCTCATGATAGTTTGCTTGTGTTAGTAGACATGGATTCATG
Organism: Agapanthus africanus; assembly: GCA_030015575.1. NCBI lineage: Eukaryota > Viridiplantae > Streptophyta > Magnoliopsida > Asparagales > Amaryllidaceae > Agapanthus > Agapanthus africanus. The sequence continues at coordinate 237,625,310 of JASDDO010000004.1, forward strand.
ATCTAGGGGGACTCATGAAATTTCGTTGGATTCATACATGAACTACCCTAACACCCCGTGTATTCTACGTTTCAGTTAAAATTACCGGTCTTTCTCGAATCCATGAATACATCAAGTGGATAGATTGAGTTCATGTCAATATCAAGTATTCGTGTCAAGTATTCATGTATTCATGTCAAGTTGTATTCATGTTTCGAGTCAAATTAGTTTCCATAGCAACCATTCTATTATGGTATTCGTGTTAAGTTCATGTCAAATTATGACCAGGGTTTGGTCAAGTCTAAACAAGTATACATGTTTGAGTTTGATATTTATTTAGAGTGTTCAAGTTCATGATTAGGTATTCATGTTTTATATTGGATTCAGGTTTGAGTTTGGACTCATACTGAGTCAGATACTTGTAAACAGATTTAGCTCTTGAATTAAGTTCGAGAGTTATCGGTAACTGCTGCACATGGACAGCAGGATTTGTGTCTTTTTTCAAGACAATTACCATTGATAACTCTGTTAGGTTGTCTACCTTAAATAGGCAAGCACTCACTTTCTCCTGCTCCCTGGGGCTCAAGAGAATTGATCCCGCTTAAACCTATATTTAATAAAGTCCTTAAATATTGTTTTATAAATCTCTAGGGGGTTTTATGAATTTTTTAATATAGTTAAAATGTAAACCTCGAGGGCGATTAGTATTATTTAGGATTGTCATGAGCATGGATTTTATGTATTGAGGTATTTAAGGATAAATAATTAGCATTTAAAAGTTCAAGGTATTTTATTGAAAAACTTCTCATTTTCTGTATCTTAATGGTATTTTATTGTCATTTGATAATCTTTCATTTTTAGAAAAATATAAGTTTATTATATTTTGAAAATATGGATTTATAATTTTATATAATTTTAAAAATAATTTTTTATTTAGAAAGTTCGTATTTCTTAAAAACCGTATTTAAATCCTTTCGAGATCGAATGCTCCGTGAGAAGGTCTGCATCTTGCTCTACTATTCCCAGGATGTACGAGAATCCGAACCATCCATTAGCTGGTCCCCTAAAGAGGGTTGTAGATGCATAAGCGCAAATGAAATGAAATGCCGCTTTAAAAGAAATCCGGTTTTAGAATTATATGGTATTTTATTGTAATATTATTCTTCGAAACGAAAAAACATACAATGAGTATCGTGCTATGAAACCAAGTGTGCGTATAGGGTAGGTCATTACCCCGTGAAGAATTTCTAAGGGTATTGTTTTAACATAAAGAAAAGAGTGATATTAAAATTCAAGGTATTTTAGTGAAATAGTTCAATTAGGGATGTTACACATGAGATTCTTGGTTAAAATTGATTCTAAACATTAGTATTTACGGTTACAAATATTGTATAAAAATTAGGTTGAACAAATTATAAAGGAGAAGGAGTTTCTAGGGTTTAGTAAAAGAATATCGGTAATAACTCCACTTACCGATATAAGTTTTAAGGTTGAATTTTAAGGAAAATGAAGAGAGTTTGGGAGGGACTTACCGTTTGAATATGTTGAGAAGAGGTTAAAGAAGAGGAGGGAAGCTTCGTGGTGTCGCGGGAGCTCCGGAAATAGCTTCGATCTTCGCTGGAACAAACTTACTCGCTAACTCCACTTTACTTCACTTGCACCTAGGAACTTTTTAGAGAGTTTTGGCTAGAATTTTTAGAATGGACCTCAGCCAAAGTGTAGGATGGTATTTATAGTGGAGAATTAGGGTTTGGTAATTAAAATTATGTATTAAAAAGTATTAAAATGGTGTTAAATTGTGAAATGAAAGGTCTCTGTTTGATTGCAGGGAAATCAAACAGTGCAGAGGAGTTAATAAGAGTTGAGAGATATGTGTGCAGAGCACGGGGCATTATGGAGCATCCCGACCGTCCCCGCCGGCCCAAATAGGATATCCGCCAGTTGATCTAGGGTTTTTGGTCTCGAGATTCATGCCACGTGGATTATTCATTGTGTACACCATTTTGCACATGTTTGATTTTTCTGAACTTTTCATTTTCCCGGGTATTGTACGTGCAATCTTTTGGGCTTCAAAAAAGTTAAAAAGAAAAATCAGAAAAAAATTTGTGTCTGACGGGAATCGAACACAGGGGCTATGTCACAGCAGCGCAAGGGCTTTACCAGTGAGCTACAACTTGTTTCTTACTTTTATTTAATAAAAGTAACTTACAACTCATACACAGGCTGTAATTTTCTGTACATTAAAACGAAAAATCCTGTACAGAGATTTCAGAGCCGTTACAAGCGACAAGGATATATGTGACTTAGTAATGAATCATGACAAACCAAAGCCAGGTTTGTAATATGGTTCAGTCAACTTGGTTTACGAGTTTTAGTTTAAGCGCAGTCATGGTTGCAGCCAGAGAGAGACAAAAGAAACACTCAGTGTGCACTCTATCAAGATTAGATTGGTTAATCATTTTATCTAATCAGGATGGCTCCTACTGTTTCCTTAAATTCTCCTTCAAACCCTAAAAGGAGACCTAGTTTGGATCATTTACACCTTACAAGTTCGCTAACATTTCAGCTAGGAAGTGTTGGTACTCCGAGAGAGGCTCCCCGTGCTTTCGCATGGACCTAAGTAAATAACCCCGTTTCCATAGAGGCGTAATCTCGTTAACACTTTCTATACACCTAATAGATTAGCTAGTTGTGAAGTGAAAAATCTCTTGAAGAGTAATACCTACTCACAGAGAGAATCGGGACCCAACTATCATCGCGTGATGACTTTGACGGAATCGGCCAAAATCACCACCCTCCAGAAGGTTTGCGCATATTAGGAAAGTTTCCTTTATGTTTGAAACTCCCGATATGGTTTTTGCCCCAAGCGCCTTATGATCTAGACAAAGGACAAAATATTATAAGTCGCAAGTCAAGTTCATCCCGTCATTGTCCTGATTAATCTAGACCTACCCGTACTAACCCATAACGAAGGCCAAAATAGTTGTACGATTGTCCTAGATTAATGCATCTCTATGCGGAAGAAAAGTAACACATAACAACCATACACTATTTCTTGATGAAGGCCAAAACACATAGCATGAATACTGGGCGCTACCCATTTGAAATGACGGAGGGTTATAGTTGGTTTTTGGCGAAAAACATTTAACGTAATGAACTTGATATCGTTGAAGGAACTCGAGTGGCTTTGAAAAGGACTGGTTTAGGTTTTGCTTTTAAAACAAGTGGTTTTGCAGAAATCCGATGGTTTTGAAGAAAACCGAGTAGTTTTTAAAAATTTGTTCCGACAACATCATTTAAGTTTGTTTAATTTGCATTAAACTTATATTGCGATCCCATCAAACTTTGTTTCTAAGCCACATAGAAATAAAGAAAATAGTATGCTTTTATATGCCTTTCGCATTTGCCACGGGGTCCCGGGTCTTCACCGTAACGTTACTTAACTTACGGTAGGACGGGGACAGGGCTAGCGCGGATGCAAAACATATAAAAGCATCTGATTGAGCTGCGTTTTTATATGAGCTACGCTTAGTGTTCTATAAGTCCTACTACCGCAATAAAGACGGTGTCGCTTTGCAGCTAGCCGGTTGAGCACGGGTCGTCCACTGGAAGATGGTTCGTATGTTCCGTTCTTGTTTTAGACGAGTCAATGAAAGTGTATATGTGTATGTTCAAATCTATCCTAAGTGTTCGTATTTTATGTTCAGGTAAATTTGTTAGGTTAAGCTTGGTTAGTTGAGTTACGATTAGTCTTGTGCTTGTCTTTTGCCATTCTTGAAATGATGTCGGGATAATCGGAAGTAGCAGGGATTAGGAGGACATAGGAATGGGATTTGCGAGTTTAATGAAGCTTTCTAATGCTAAATCCATTCCTAGTGCCCTTTGTCCGTCCGTTACATGCGCTTATTTCCAACCCTAGGCCAAACATACGCAACCATGTATCCAATTAAGTCATAACTACATGTCACGTTGTAGTGCGCCCAAAAGACTTCTCGACTTAGGTCGCTGCTATATGTCACTTATAGCGCACCTGAGTGAGGGGGTTGTATTTGTTTTGTCTAGCTTCATTTTAAGATGTTTGGCGAAGAGAAGCACAAAGGAGTTTTCCATCCCTCATGCTAACCTTCCTTAGCCCTAACAAGTGTGGAAATTTATTCACACATTTAAAAGAAAAAAATAAGAATGAAGAAAAGAAAGAATAGAAAAAATACGTTTTACAAATGGTAGCAAGTTAACTACATGGGCCCTCACCTCCGCAAGGGACTCATTAACTATCATGGTTTGAAAAAATACGGATAAGAAGAAAAGAAAAACTCAACATGAAAAGAAATCCAACAAGCACTTTAACAACAACAAATAAAAGTTACACTAAGAATTAAAATTACAATACATGAAATGAAAGATACAAGATAATAAAAGCACTCCCATCTTCATTAATCTTCCACTCAAAAAGCTCTCACTACAATTTTCATGAAGAATAGATTAAGAAGAAACTACAACTAAACTACACTAAATCTTAGTAAAGAAAGGCATTCTTCGTTTGGCTCAAAACTGGAGTATTTATAGGCAGAGAACTGAAACCCTAGGGCCATATTCTGAGCCCTTTTACAATTACCAAACTACCCCTAAAATATGATCTGGCTTAGACTTGACATGGCCGTGGAACCACCGTCCAAAAGCCTTATTGGCCGCGGTTCTGCGGTCGTTTGGAGGGGTTAGTGAGTCTTTTTCCTGGGGCTTTCTTGCGTTTCTTTGTTCTTCTATTCTACATGTTTAAAATTGCAAAATGGTTCTAAAATATGTTCAGATTTTTAACAGTCCAAAATGGCTATACTTTAATCTCTTTGAACTTTATCTCCCTCAAGCTCCGCGCACCTCTTGATCTTTGTGCTTCCCCTCTTGTACTATGTGCTTGACCAAGACACCAATGACCGTTGTTCTTGTCTTTTTTCTAAAACTGGTAAGCGGCACTGGACGGGTGTAGATGACCGGAACCTATATTTTATCTGTTTTTGGCAGATATTCTGGAATTTGGCATAACTGTGGAGATTTGCATGAGCGTTATTTTGGACTAGGAACCTGTAACCTATAATTATGTAGCAAATACGGATCAAAAGCACCTACCTATAAATAAACAAGCATAAGAATGGGCAGTATTAAATGCAATATTCTGGTGTGAACAAATATCCCCAAACTTATCTTTTGCTTGTCCCGAGCAAAATCATTTATTTTCAAAAAGTCCTAAGCTCACTTTCATAGGCATCATGGTTGCACTTAGCATATGCAACTGTAAGTCAATGTCGCACACCCCACGCACTTGTGGGGAGGCGGAATTTATAAAAAAACGATTTTTATACATTGCAACAACGACTTTAACTTCAGGATCTTAACACAAACCTTAACTAGCTATATTACTTAGAGGTTCTAACTACTATGATAGTGTTTATACCTCCTTGTTACTTGTCCTTCGGATCTTCTTCTCCATCCTCTTCTTAAGCTCCTCGAAGATCCGGATCGTACTTGATCGTCGGCCTCCTCGTGTCGAAAATGATCCACCCGAGTCTATACCTCAAGCTCCAACCCCTAAACCGAGGTAAATAAGGTACCTAGTTCGCTAAGCTAGGTAGCTTAGAAGATGTGGAGTGTTTAATGGAGTATTTATTCTCAAAGGACCTAATGATTCACAACTCATGTGAAGGTTTTAGGTCTTGAGGAAGAAGGAGAGAGAAATTGGAGAGAGAAAGCAAAATCAACAAATGAGCTAGGGTAAGGCAAGTGAAGAATGCTCCTACACTATCTCACACCAAGAATGCAATATTTTCTAATTCAAAATATCAACCATGCTTGAATAGTGAGTCCAAACTAATAAAATAAAACAATAAGCCATGCTTCACTCCATGCCTCAAATATCTCCAATTTCCACCTCATTAATATATTTGCAAAAATAGATAAACCAAATAATGTGGTGTCTCCTTCTAGAAGCATCTCTTGTGAAATTACAAGAATTCCCTCACCGTATGTACATACCCATATTCGTATTCTGAAAAATACGAATACAATGAGATAATAATAATCCAATAATATAATACTAGAATTCGGTTTAAACCAAAGCCCACTAGTATGATAACCCTGCCGTAAAACCATATGTGTTGGAGATAGTGCCCTCAAAGTCAATTATTGGATCCCAGGTACATGATTGCAATGATTGAGGCGGGACCTATATCGATATGACAGTCTTGCTCGAGATGATAGTATGCTATCTGGTTTGTCTTTATCATCATATACATGCTTTAGTTCGCTATTGAATGTTGATAGAGCCCATAGGATTCTTACTTGACTACCAGCAGTATGATGGCGATCATATACATGGGAGCTGGGGTCTGTAAGCACATCCTTAATGTGTCCCTAGTCGTGGGAGTTTCGAGACAGGGCATCGATACTCCAGAGTAGACTAGTGTATACAGTCGAGACCCCGACGAGGGGCGGTAGCCGGTCTCACAAGTCATTAGTGTCAGTTGGTTCGCCTAAGATGTATACAAGTTCTCATTGGGTTATGAGTACACCGGACAGGACTCGCCGGGAACCTGCTTGTTGCTATTATACCTAGCGTCACATAGCAGTTCCCTGGTGACATGTGTACAGGTTAGTTCATCAACCTGAGGTCGTAATTTGTCTCGTGTGAGTTCCCACTATGCTTTGATTTCGACCCTACCACGGCTTAAAGGAATCGTGCAAACATGTCTTTTTTGGGTACAGTCCCGAGCCATATGGAGACAAGTGAGCGGATCGGCAGGGGATTCGTCTCTCCTGGTATTGGGGGTGAGATCGCGCTGTGTCTAGGAGAGCCATTACATAAAGCTCTCGGCCGAGGCAGGAGATTTACTAGTTGGTACTCCAGTAGTATCTCAGGGTGTTCTGGGCTACTCTCTGACACGACTTATACCGCTATTGAGGGTCTGACGTTACCAGCCCCGTAGGCCGATTTGCGATACTCATAGACAAACGGACCGGACTGTATATATATTGTCACTGTTAGGCTCAGTAGGGTTTTATGGATGAGTTCGCTCGTCAGCTTCCCTTCCAATCAATACATAGGCAACCGTTACGTACAGTTTGTACCTCTGACGTGGTAGTGGTTATACCAAGTGCCAGTGTGTCTATGAGTCATTAGAGTCCCCCACAGACAGTTTCCAAGTTCGGGCGTAACGTTGTAGAGGCCGTATGGTTTTATGGCAAGGTTCGGATAATGCGCGTGCGTTTACGCACGTGTCATATTTCGGGCAGATAATACTGGTGGGCTTTGGTTTAAGCCGGATCCGAGTATTATACTGTGTAGATATAATATCTTTGTCTCAGTTGCATTTGTATTCGGTCGTAATACAAATGCGGGTATGTTTATACCATTACGGGGTTATCCTGAAATTCGTTTCAGGATCGCTTTTGGAAGTTGCCAGTTTCCAGTTTTTTATCACCCGTATTTAACATTCGGTTAAATGCGGATTTATCTTTTCTTGGGTGAGTCATGGTTCTAGAAGTTTCTAGATGATGACTAGGATGATGAGGTGGCTAGTGACTCATTTGTTGCATTAATTGAATGGTGACTAGGTTAGTGATTCATGTTTGCATTTAATGGTTTCATGATGTGTTAATATGACTCTCTCCTTCATTTATTCTTATGGTCACCATTTATCCTCCTACACTCATCTCCCCCCTCTTTAAAAGTGGTCGGCCCCCTCTTGCAAAGATGATGGTTGCTTGGAAAAAAGATTGATATAGTTTTGGACTCATGGAAATTAGATAGCCTCATTTCTCATTTCATCCGATCCAAAAGGCAACTTCATTAACCGTTCGTCCATGGCTTTGGATGAAGGGAGACAAAGTGTTCTACTCATTCTCTACTTCATCTTGGTCGTCTCTTTTAGCAAACTTGACGACTGAGTTGCCTCGGTTCAGAGGCGGGAGCCCGTTTAAAGATCCGTCGACGTGGTGCCACCTGGACGAGAAGACTGGAGATTCAGGAGATCGGAGCAGCCACAACAAAGCGTGGGATAATGGTTGATGACCGAAGGACTCGGATCGTTCGGTATAACATTTCTACCCACTTTATAGTTTGTTAGTTTAGCTTTAATGGCAGATCCGGGTTATAGTACGCGATAGCGCCAGTTTGTAAATTTTTTTTTTCCGCAATTGGTGTCTGTTAGACGGCCGGGGCGCTACCGTGGACTTACAGTGGTATCAGAGCCTCACCATTAAGCTATACTAACTTGTGCTAACACGTTTAAAATATCGATCGAACGGAATTTCGTAAATCACATTTTTCAGTGCAAAACTTTCTGTCGATTTTAAATCATGTCTAAAAATTATTTTGCATATCAGAGAAAACAAGGCAGGGTTTTTTAAGCAAACTGGGAAAATTTGAGAACGTGATCCCACATGACTGCCGTGGATCCGCGGTCAAACCTAGCATTTGACCACGGAACCGCGGCTAGTATGTGGGAACGGTTCATCAAAATTTTCCAGTAAGCTTTCCAATGGAAATTGTGGTTTCTGGTATAGTTCTTTTGGGCCCAGATTTTGTTACTGTACAGCAGATGTACATGGGTCCCACTTCGGGAAATTTTGTCGATCGAAATTTTAAACTTGTTAGTATACAGTACTTACTTTATATCTCCGACTGTGAATGTCATTCGAGCGGTAAACCGCGTCTAATTGCTATAGTTCTTTTAGACGGGTTTGCGAACGTGACATTCGCGTTGATGTTCTATGTTGTGCTGTGATGTTGCCGATTTGTCGTGGCGGATAGCAGGGTGCAATGATAGTGCTGTTTAGATTTATTTGTATATTTGATATTGCGGGGCGAGCGTCCAACTTGTGGACTGCCGTCACTGCCTGTTTGTATAATATTCTTTTGGGGCATGACCGGGCAGAGGTCGATGTATCCGTTATACATATTTTTATTTCTGTACTAGGTTTACCTCGCGACGGAGTGCACGGATAGCCGGGTTCTGGAGGGCAACGGGTCTGTATCTCATGGCTTTGAGAGGCAGAGGAGCCTCACTCTAGAATTGGCAGACTATTCGCCGCACTCGTAGGGGTACAGGTTGACCCAAGGAGGGGAGCTCAAGTTACCGGATTCCGTGAAGTGCCGGGTGGTCCATTCACTTTGCTGTATGGGGCTGCCTCGCTTCAGGTTTTGGCGGGTAACTTGACGCACCCATAGGGGTCTAGGTTTCATTGCACAGGCTATCCACACGACCAGGGGAACGTCGGGTTTCAGTAGCGGCTCTGTGAAACCCGGGGATCCCAGATTATCTGTATTGTTCTGTGATGCTTATTATTTTTCTGTAATGTTGCAAATTATCACGCCTGAAGCGATTATTGTATATTGGTATATATACTATTAGATGTTGTATGTGTTTTACACCCGTGCTAGTCCAGTCCCCGCTCTGTCGTTAGTTATGTAACCTGACGGGTGATGACGGGACCCAGTGGCGAATGCGAATGGCATATACGTACATTATATTTTAGTTATTTTCTGGTGTGATTAATTGATGGGACTGCATTGATTCTTATCAATGCAAGGATAAAACAAACCGTTATTTGGTGTTTCTGGAACAAATTTGAAAAAATGTTATTACAAAGACATTTCCTTTTGTTCTACATAGTGATATTCAGTTGGAATATCCTGCACCTCATTCGACGAGGTAAGGGCTGATATCCCTTCACCGGGAGAGACCCCTTAGGCAGAAGTTTGCGTCAGGGTAATAACTTCATTATAGTCGATTACAAGTTGCTTTGCATTGCGGTATTCAGTTTGGAATATCCTTCACCTCAGTGACCTCTTTAGTAAAAGGTTTTCGCCACTATATTTTTTATAAAAGCTATCAGGTTCCTTCAACGAGATCAAGTTCATTACGTTAAAGGTTTTTCGCCAAAAACCATTCGTAACCCTCCGTCATTTCTTATGGATTGTCAGTAGTATTCAAGCTATGTTTGTTGGCCCTTAGTCAAGGCATAGTGTTTGGTAGCTGCTGGGTATTCATTTGTTGCATAGATAGATGCGTTGGTTTGGGACAGTCGTATTACTTTGTTGGCCCTTAGTCAAGAGTATGTACGGGTGGGTTCAAATCAACCTGGACAATGACGGGAAGAACTTGACATGTGACTTATGATTTGTTGGCCCTTAGTCAAGGTCATAAGAGCATGAGGTAAAAATTACATCGGGAGTTTCAAACAAACAGCAAACTTGCCAGGCATGCGCATACCTTCTGGAGTGTGATAACTTGAGTGGCTTCCATCAAGTTATCATGCGATGATAGTTGGATCCCGATTCTCACTGATGAGTTGGTTTACTCTTCGGGTGATCCCGACCAATTCTTCTTTCAGGTTTGGAGGAGAATTTGAGATTACAGTAGGAGGTTTCCTGATTAGATAAAGTGATAACCATTCTGATCTAGTTTAGAGTGCACGCTCAGTGTTTCTTTTCTCTCTCTCTTTAGCAGCGACCTTTGACCGACCCTAGACTATGACTCAGTGACCAAGCTGACCGAACCTTCTTAAAATACTGGCTTTTGGATTGTCTAAAGTTGCATAAGTCATTGCCGCTCCTTCTTTTACCCTTTGTATTTCTTAGAACACCCCGTATTACTACGGACATCCACTTCCATTGGATAGATCCATCGTATGGTTATATACGAACTCGAAGGGACTTCTTCGAGGATGGATCCAGGTTCAGGAGAAATAGAATTAGTTTATTCAGTCGTCTTTTATTATCACCTTCTCTCAGGTTGCGAGGGCTCCTTGCTTTAGGAGAGTACACCTATTACGCTTATTGGATAGTCTTCTTCCAAACCATATGCAGGCGCCGAAAGGTAGGGAATGAAGAAAACCAATTAGCCTAAGTAGGGTGTACAGAAGGTAATAACTAAAGACAAAAATAAAGGGATTAAAAAGAGGGAAAAGTTAATTGCGACTGTTATCATTCACGACCAAACCGCGTACTTTATCGCCACTCCTATTTCACCTTTTCTTTTTTCCCAGTTCGGGAGAAATAGAATAAGGTATTATTCAGTTGTCTTTTATCATCACCTTATCTCAAGTTGTGATTACTCCTAGGTTGAGGAGGGTACACCTATTATGCTTACAGGATATTCTTCTTCGAAACCATAGGCTGGTGCCGAACGGTAGGGAAGGAAGAAAACCATTTAGCCTAAAGGGGTGTACAGAAGGAAACGAATAAAGACAAATAAAGGGATTTGGAGAGGTGGCAAAGAAATATACGGTTATAGTCATGAATTGGATTATGGAAGAGGCATTACTAGGAATACCAGGAAATCCCTACGAAACATTTTCATGTTTCAGTGCATTGTTAAAGGAAAACTGTTTTCCCGATTAGATACTTACTCCAGGGTATGTATTTACCAGGTTTCATTCTCATAGCTGTATGGTTTTACAGATGATGAGTGGGAGTAAGTTTTTGGGAATTAGGTGATCATCCTCATTATATCGGAATTCGTTGTAATTTGTGATATTTGAGGATGTCGCCAGAGTTTATGCCATACGGCATGTATTTGGTTTTAATTATCTGTTGTTGTGCACCAATTTCAAAATGATATATATGTACGTTTATTTTTATAAAGTGAGATATAACTTTTTGAAATTATGTATGTGACATTTACCTATATCAGTTGACGATTGGGTAAGGAGCATTGAACAACGGAGTAGTTCTTAACCATAAGTACAGTTTTCAACCTACGATGCATAGGTTATGAGTTATTCAACTCAGCGGACTTATACAGAGTATTGTATCTTGTCCAGTGTCCTTAAGGACAAAGGGGTAGGTCCTCATACTATGTTCTGTTTACTTATGACTTCTCTAGTTTTTAGACAAGTGTTTTGTAGAAATACAATGTCTATGTTTTGAGAAGTTGTGGGTATAAGAATAAAGTAGAGAACCAAGTGTCGCAAGTATCAGGATTCTTCAAAGAAGTCAAAGATGTAGATACTTATGATAGGTATTCAGTTGATAGTAATGGTTTTGAGAAACTTGTTTCTCTTTCAGGTTACTCATAATTGGATATATTCCTAAGTTGAGTAATGCTGATTAGCCTCTCTCCATTAAGTTGATATGCACTGGAGACAGCTGCATGGTTTGAATCTGGTTCCAATTAAATTAGAGTCTCTATTTCTATATTGTATATAGAATGGTTCATATCTTAACGATGTTAAGATACGGGGAGTTGCCCGGCTTATGCTTAAAACTAGACTCTGGATAACTCAAGGCACATTTCTGTAATGGCAGTTTGTGGGTTGACCCGGGCTATGTCGAGGGTTGATTTTCTACCATCTGGAAGATCAATAGTGATATTGTTCTTGACTCACCACAGTTTTAGTAAAATGGATTTTTTCAGAAAACAGTAGTGCGAGTATGGTAGAACTGGAAGAGATTCCAGAACCGCAAACGATTACGGAAAATTTAATAGGACCTATATATTCAATCAGGTTTGACATTCCAATAGCCACTCCGCAGATATGGTGGGTAACCTCAAACACCCGAGAGGTACTCCAGTACCGTCAAGGACGGTGACAGGGAGGTTCTTGTTTACCCAGACTTGACACTACTGTTGTTCCAGGCTATGAAACCCGGCAGGAGGTTAAGTATAGCGTCGTTCTAAACTAGCTTTAGAGAGGGTTGTCGTAGTCAGTGAGAGCAGCGGAAGCATAGCGGAAAAGTAGCTTATGTCTATTTATAGACATGAGTAGATATAGCGGAGATTAGATCATCTAATTTTGATGTGAAAGTCATGGGTTTGACTTCATCAGAATAGGGGATGGATCTGTAAAGAAGGTAGTAGGGTGTAATGTCCTGGTATTTGGATGACATACACAGTGTAGGAAGTAAAAATTCCAATACTACGATCGGTTTTACTTTGGTCGTCACACAGTTGTTTCTTGACAAGGGATATGGATATAATATCTGAAATTCTGGTTAGTTGATCTATAGTTTTAGATCTAGATTTGGGTAGTTTCCCAATGTGGGTACTTTGACAGTATTCTAAAGGTATTTTGAATAGATGACTCCTGGCATGGTGGTGTACCTGCAAGTGATGGAGTCACCCTCTCTAAAGGTGTCATACAGACTAAAGTGGAGAGGGATATGCATGGTTGGCAGATCACTTGCTTAGGCAATTGAGTCAATCATGAAATGTCAAGTACCACACCAGATGTTGTTTTTGCACTTGATGCGATATGTTTATATTAATCCAATCCTGAAGAAACATAAGGAAGCAGTTTTAGAAAATAAGTGCATGTTCTACGGATTTGATGACGGCAGCCTCCTTCGGGAGACGGTTATCATCCCAAGCTTCAAAGGTGACATGAATGACAGAGACATTGTCAGAGTTATAGTTTTCCCTCGGACGAGGGACAATATTATGGACAGGTGGTCCAAGAGGATACTGTGGGAGGCATGGTGCTGGATACTGATTAGGTTCAGTTATCAATAATGTCTAAGAAGTTTGGATTTGGAGTTCATTTATGAACTAGGTCCCATCAGATATTCAGACATATTCTAAGACAGGAATTACTCGATTCGGGAGATGGCTTTCTCCGTGAACTTGAGATTAAGAGAGACATAGAAAGAAACATCAGGGCGGATCCACTAACTGAGGCTATTTCTCGAATATAAGAGTTTTACAAACTAGTTTTGTGAAACTGATTAGTAGAGGAGTTGGATGTTCGGTATCACACGGGCTGTGAGTATGCGACATCGCAATAATTAGCCTTAAGTGCAAGTGGGAGATTGTTGGAGATAGTGCCCTCAAAATCAATTATTGGATTACAGGTACGTGATTGCAATGATTGAGGCAGGACCTATACCGATATGACAGTCTTGCTCAAGATGATAGTATGCTATCTGGTTTGTCTTTATCATCGTATACATGCTTTAGTTCGCTATTGCATGTTGATAGAGCCCATAAGATTCTTGCTTGACTACCAGAAGTATGATGGCGATCATATACGTGGGAGATGGGGTCTGTAAGCACATCCTTAATGTGTCCCTAGTCGTGGGAGTTTCAAGACAGGGCATCGATACTCCAGAGTAGACTAGTGTATACAGTCGAGACCCCGACGAGGGGCGGTTGCCGGTCTCACAATCCATTGGTGTCAGTTGGTTCACCTAAGATGTATACGGGTGCTCATTGGGTTATGAGTACACCGGACAGGACTCGCCGGGAACCTGCTAGTTGGTATTTTACCTAGTGTCATAGCAGTTCCCTGGTGACATATGTACAGGTTACTTCATCGACCTGAGGTCGTCATTTGTCTCGTGTGAGTTCCCACTGTGCTTTGATTTCTACCCTACCACGGCTCAAAGGAGTCGTGCAAACAGGTATTTTTTGGGTACAGTCCCGAGCCACATGGAGGAAAGTGAGCGGATCGACAGGGGATTCGTTTCTCCCGGTATTGGCGGTGAGATCGCGCTGTGTCTAGGAGAGCCATTACACAAAGCCCTCGGCCGAGGCAGGAGATTTACTGGTAGGTACTCCAGTAGTATCTCAGGGTGTTCTGGGCTACTCTCTGACACGACTTATACCGCTATTGGGGGTCTGACGTTACCAGCCCCCTAGGCCGATATGCGATACTCATAGACGAACGGACCGGACTGTATGTATATTGTCACTGTTAGGCTCAGTAGGGTTTTATGGATGAGTTCGCTCGTCAGCTTCCTTTCCAATCAATGTAGGGTTCCTAGGCACACTAATGAGGTCTCACAAGGCATCAACCATGCCAAATTCAAATTTTTCCGGTGCCGAGAAACCCTAACTAGATCGTTAACTAGAGATTAGGTGATAAAAAATACGAGTAAACAACATTACTCTAAAGTGAAAGGGGTTACAACCTTTGTAGATCCGGTCCTCCACCTTCATAGCTCCTTGATGATGTGCCTTCGCTGCGATCATCGGATCCCGGACTCTAGCGTCGGCTTCATCGGAGAAATGGGCGGGCTAGGTTGTCGACTTCGATGCCGAAGATGATCTACGTCGAGGAAACTCAAGATCAAGCTCCAACTTCACCAAGTCATGAAACTTGTGAAGAAAACACCCTACTACTTGGAAAGTGGTAGAGGATGAAGAAATAGGAAGTGGGTTTACTTTAGAATTGGATTTCTCACTCTTTTCTCAAGACACCATTGAAGCTAACAAGCTTCTTTCTTCTTGAAGAAGAAGAAGAAGATAATATGATAAGAATATGAATAATTGGAAATAAATTCATTCTTATCATTTTATTAACCATGGTTAAGTGTAGAGAATAAAGCAAGGTTTGGTGAATGGTTAGGTTTAGCATGAAACAAAACTGGTAGACTTATTCAAAGCTTCATGAAGCTTAAACTACAAAACAAAGCAAGCCACCATTTCTCTTTTTGCCAAAAATGAATTAAGAGAATAAATAAATAAGTAAATCAAAACCCTAACCATTAACATAACCATGGTTTAATCATACACACCCAAGTTTGCATGTATCATCAAACATGATACAAACTAGTGCACAAAACTATATCATATATACAATGTGGACATCAAGTGAGAAAATCCATCTTAAGTGAAAAAATACTAGTTAATGTAAAGTAATATATCAAATATATAATTATACATTAAATCATTAAATCAACACTTGATTTAACGATCCGGTCATATCGCATATAACCGACTAATATCAAGTGTATCAATGTATCGAATCAACACTTGATTCGGTAACCCGGCTATATCACATATAACCGACCAATGATACAATTCGCGAGAATAGAATACAGTATCACATACTGGTATAATTCTCGGTCCCTCACATATCTCATATGCGCTCCTATTTCATTTCTCTTGAGCCAGGAAACCTCTGTTTAGGACTCTAAAGACTCGTCAATACGCCGGCAGCAGGTGATGATCCTATCAAACACCCACAAGCCGCAAGCGGTCTGCTAAACGTAACGGCCACCCGGGTATTGAGCGATCAGAAGATCGACGAGCAAGCCCGCTCACACTCCTGTGAATCCAACCAGTAACACTTACCGTACAGTCCGGTCTGATCGTCTGATATGTCGCATATCTCGCCTATGGGTGGTAAACGTCAGACCCCAGTAGCTCGATAAGTCGTGTCGATATGAGGTCTATAACAGTTCGAGAAACTACTGGCAACACTTACCAGTAAATCTAAGGAACCCTGGCCACGGATTTCCGGTTATAGCCAATCGAACACAGCGCAACATCAACTCCCTATACCGGGAGAGACGAATCCCCTCCTATCGCTCATTGCCTCCATGTGATTCGGGACTGTACCCAAAAGCCACCATTTTGCACGCCCTCTTGGACGTGGTAAGGTGGAAATCAAAGCACAGTGGGAATCACACAAGACTCTATGACGATCTCGGGTCTACAGACTAACCTGTACCAGTGTCACCAGAGAACTGCCATCTGACGTAAGGTATAATACCATCTGGGAGTTCTCGGCGAGTCCATCCAGTGTACCCAGTCTCTACTGAGCACCCGTATATCATCTCTGATGTCAAACACCAATGGATATGGGATCATCCATCGCCCATCTGTATGGGTCGAGAAGGTATACGCTTGTCTACTCTGGTATATCGATGCCCCGTCTTGATACACCCACGATTAGGGACCTTGAAGGATGTACTTTTGGACTACCATGTCCCCACTAGTATGATCCGCATCATAGTCCAGGTAGTCAAGTACACATCCTAATGGCTTTACCAACATGTACCAGAGAGACTATCAGTGTACACGTTAAGGTAAAGAGCAACCAGATAGCATACTATCATGTCGAGCAAGAAAGTCCTCCCTATATATGTCCCAGCATCCACTACAATATACATCCTATGTATACAAATGGCCTCTAGGGCATAGATATAACTAACAATCTCCCACTTGCACTAGGGCCATCTGTAGCAGTGATTGTAGTATCTCATACTCAACCATCCCATAAAAGTCTCTCTCTGGGAAAAGGCCTTTGTGAGTGGATCTGCCGCATTGTCCTCTGAGTCTGCTCTCCTAACCTCGACCTCCTTGGTGATCAACCATCTCCATGATCAGGTGATACTGCCTTAGAATATGTCTGGACCACTGATGGGACGGGCGTTCCTTGGCATAAGCCACAACTCCATTGTCACACAATGGGAGGAACTAAGTTCATCTCATGAACAGATATACATCCAAACTGCCTCCTTGGTAGCATCTTAAGTAGCGATGTATCTTGTCTTTATCGTCTAGTTTGCCACGGTATCTAGCTTAGAACTCTTCCAACATATCGTCCCTCCACTGAGGGTAAAGGCAATGCCTGCGACTGACATTCAGTCATTCTTATCACCCTGGAACCTTTCCAGTGATTCTCCCCAGGATCAATTGATACCATCTCACTACAACAAGTGAGTATCCTAACATCCAATAAGATCTATCTCATAGATCCAAAACCCAGGATTTAGCAGGTATTATTTTGATCCTTCATGGAGAATCCTTATGATAAGCAGAAATTGACCGAGCGTAGCATAGGAAACTCCTTCCCTATCAATAGTATGTCATCCACGTACTCTACGAGGATCACCACCATACTCCCTACTACCTTTTTGTATATACAAGGTTCATCTACCATTTTGATGATGTCAAACTGTTTGACTAACTCATCAAAACAGATGTTCCAACTCCGCGATGCCTGCTTTAATCTGTAAAGCAACTTGCATACGTTTCCGCTGCTTCCACTGTTTACGAAGCCCTCTGGCTGTGTACTTATAGACGTTCTCTTCTAAATCAATATTTAGAAAAGGAGTCATGGCACCCAACCACCAGATATCGTAGTCATGGTATGTAGCCGTGGCAAGTAGGATCTGGATGGACTTAAGCATAGATCCTTAGAAAAGGTTTCAACATAATCCATACCTGGTCAATGATACAAACCTTTAACAAGTCTAGCTTTGAAAGTCTCAACTTTTCCATGTGCACCAAGTAATCTTCTCAAGATATACTTGCTCCTGATGGGGATTTAACCCTTTAGATAAAGCAACCAAAGTCCATACTTTGTTGGTGTACATGGATTCCATTTCAGATCGCTAAGCATCCAGCCATTCTTACAGAGTCCCACTCCTGATGGCCAGCTCGAAACTAGTTGGTTCATCATCTCATGATGCAATCTTCGCTCCCACTGTCATAGAGAAACCGAAGTATCTCTCAGGTGGGTGAGGTACCTTACTAGATCGGCGGAGAGGCTGAGGTTCGTTGGAATCTACTGAATCCTTTGGTTCTATCAAATCATCTGCTGTAGTTTGTATAGCTGGAACATTTCCAGTTCTACAGAACTGACCTTGCCTCGATCTTGTCCGGGTTTTGCTTTTAGACATAGGCCGGACAACCCCAAATCTTAACTAACTTAAGATATGGGCTCTTCCCTTTCCATATCACATATGAAGCGGTAGGCAACTGATTTGAGTGGAACCCTATTCAATAGGTATGCAACTTCTCAAGTGCATAACACCCAATAGGAAAAAGGTAACTCAGTAGTACTCATCATAGAGCACACCATATCAAATAGGGTGTATCTGCTCCGCCCCGATATACCATCGTGCTATGGTGTATACGGAGGAGTAATTCTGAGAGAGAATCTTATTCTCCTTTAGAATAGTCCAGGATTTCCGTGCTCAAGTATTCTCCTCCTCGATCACATCAAAGGATATAATACTTATACCCGTATTTTGGTTCTCTACTTCTAAATCATATTCTGTGAATATCTCAAAAGGTTCGGACTTGTGTTTCAACAGGAACATATGTCTGAATCTTGAGAGATCATCAGAGAATGTAATGAAGTACAAAGAACCGGTCTTGGTATGTCTAGATAGGGGACCTACATACATCAACATGTATCATCCCAAGAGTTCACTAACTCTTTCTCTGTTTCCAGTAAACGGAGCTATGGTCATCTTATCTCTGTGACATGACTGGCAAGTTTCTCAAGATGTAAATTCAAACTAATTTAAATATGCATCTAAATGTAACTTTAGCCAGTCGGGTCACATTGATATGACCTAGTCTACAATGCCTCAAGAAGGATTCGTTCATTTCTGAACTCTTCCTCCTGTGTGTGTTCTATATACTAAGAACCGTAGTTTGATTTAGAACATCAATGCTTTTAGATAACGTGCCAGAACCGATCAACTTTTGATATAGGAAATGTTCAAAACATTATCCATCAATAGAAAATTTTATCATTTCTTTAGTTATAAAGATACTGATATGATTTTGTATATCAGGTTCGGTATCTAATAACATTCGTTCAGAATCAATGTATTTGTAATGCAGGGTGACAGTGACCAACAGACTTGGCTGCAACACTTGCCCCATTTTCTGCCTCATGAAACATATCACCCGTTCTCAGTTCTCTACCTTTCTGTAGCCCTATGTAACAAATTACATATGCGGGATCCTGATCCGGTATCAAATACCCAGGACGTAGAGGATACTGAGTAACAGTTCTTTATAACGAACACACCCGAAGATGATGCATCATATGCACTTTCTTCGTTTGGGCGGCACGGGAAATCTGGTATTCCCCAATTTCTTGCTCTGTCTTATAACAATTATAAGTTGGAGCGGGACCAACGTTCCCCAGCTCAGTATAATAAGCGGGTTCGGTCAATACATCCGTTTTATTATCTTGATTATGGCGTGACATGGTCGGTACCTGGAGAGAGAGAGAAGAAAACACTCAGCGTATGCTCTTGCAAGATCAGATTGGTTATTATTTTATCTAATCAGGATGGCTCCCACTATTTTTATCAAATCTTCCTTCAAACCCTAAAAGGAGAGACTAGCCGGGATTAATTACACGCTACAAGTTCGCCAATCTTTCAGCCAGGCCAGTGTCGGTACTTTGAGGGAAGTTCCCCGTGCTTTCGCACGAACCTAATTAAAGAAAACCTCGTTTTCCCAGAGGCGTAACCCCGTTGACACCTTTCTAGACACCTACTTGATCGGCTAATTGTAATGTGTAAAACCCTCCCAGGAGTAACAATTACTCGCAGCGGGTATCGGGATCCAACTATCTCATAGAAGGTATGCAATCTCATTGCAAATTTCAACACTTGAAATTCCCGATAATTTTGCCCCTAGCGTCCTATGACCTTGACGCAGGCCAACAAACCATAGTGCACTAGTCAAGTTCAACCCATCATTTCCTCATTGAATTAAACCCACCCGCACGACCCTTGACGCAGGCCAACAAAGTCGCACGACTACCCTAATCCAATCTGCATCATATGCATAAGCAGATAAATACTAGTTAGCTACCGCACACTACGCTTTGACGCAGGACAACAAACGTAGCACGAATACTAACTACTACTTATCTGAAATGATGGAGGGCTACGACAGGTTTTTCTGAAAACCTATTGCGTAATGAACTTGATATCGTTGCAGAATCAAATGATTTTAAAATGGAGTGCTTGTGAGGCTTTTCCAGTTTTGCTAAAGGGCTCACTCCCGGTGAAGGGATCGTCGGCCCTTTCCTCGTCGAATGAGGTGCGGGATATATCATATATATCACTGTGCAAAGCAGAAGCTATAGAAGCAATCAAAAGACAAACCGAGTGTGTAGCATCTTCCAGTTATTGCTAAAGGGGTCACTCCCGGTGAAGGGATCTCGGCCCTTTCATCATCGAATAAGGTGCAGGATGTTCTACAAGGAACACCGTGATGCAAAGCAAGAACTGTAGCTACCTGATTTTATTTTAGAAATTCGATTCCACAACATCTTTTAGGTTTCTTTTATTTCATTAATCATATTAATGAAGTCCTATCGTTTAAGTTACCTCAACATCACAGATAAATACGACGTACACTTATGCCATCCGCATTGGCCTCGATGTCCCCTCGTGCACCGTTAGGTTAGGTAACTAACGGCAGAGCGGGGCAGGGCTAGCACGGGTACAAAACATAAGTAACGTCTATATAATATATCATATATACTATATACTGTATCTATCACAGAACATCACATGATCACATCACAGATATCCCAACAGAAGAAACATATGAAACCTTGGATATACTAGGACGTCCGTGTTTTCAATACGAGCCAGTATAAAACACGGAATCCACGGTCGCGATGAATAGCCAAACCCACACCCCTAGACCCCTACGAGAGCGGCAAGCAACCCTACCAATTCTAGAGTTAGGAGACCCGGACTCGACTCCTCAAGTTGGTCTCCCACTGGACTCCAGAACCCGGTTACTTGTGCCCTCCTCTTTGGGTTTATCCTAGTGCGGAAAAGTAAATAATATACAAAGGGTGATATCTTCTGCAACCTGGAAGTGCCCCAATAAAAGAATATTACATACAAGTTTTTACATGAATGAAAATGAAAAACACTCATCTCACATAAAAAAAGCCCGGCTATTCAAACACGACGATCCAATATAACATATGCAGCAACACATATCATCACATGTCATCAACGTAAGTAAACATGCGTATCCCAATTGTCGTTGGCATATAGCAACGAAACTGGCGATATCACATATTACACTTACGGTCACAGAAAAGAAAGTGTAAAACTACAATAGTTGGAATCCGCAACCTACTTAGACATCGCATGCCTAACCATCTGAATTTCTTAGACATCGCATGCCTAACAATTATAAACCCCGCATTTTAGTCTAATTATCGAAAACACTTTTCAATATCAAGTTGGGCAATTCAACAGGATTCCCAACATTCTGATCGAATGCTCGTCGCAAACTTTAGTAGGCGGCCGCACCCCCGATACCGTCGACGAAATGCACTAAGGCGGAACACGCTACCGCGAGCACCCGAACGGATGCTTTCGGTGACGGGGTTCTCCTACATTCACTTTGTCGGGGCTATAGGGTGTAGCTGTCTATTAAGTTTATCCGGCGAGTATCCGCGTACGCTATGTGATTGCGACGGACTTTTGATCACATCAAAATTCTGTGGCAACCGATCAAATGAGACTAAAGTGCAATGTTTATAACATTCATATCAGTTATCTCATAACTACTTATGGATTCTAAATATTGTATCACATTCCGGATAAATAGAAAATGTTATACTTTCCGATCGAACAATCGAACACCCAAGTTTTCCCGAAACAGCTCAACACATGAAATAAGTTAAAAAACATTCACTTCATGCCTCAGTACCAACGGTCCAGCCGTAGAAGGGTCAAGCCAACGCCTCACATGTGGCACGCCGTACCGCCCCAAACCCTAAGGTTCAAAGGGCAGTTCAAGACGTTCACATAATCGAGTTAAGGTTTGTTGTCTTCTAGAGGGACCATCGCGTTACTTGCACTACTTAGAACGTCATTAAACTACGGAAAGATCCAACAATTGGAAATTTCCCGGCAGAGGAAAAAGTGGGTATTCATATCCGGTCGAACTTTTTAACATATTCAAAAGTTATCCGGAAAAATACATAGACGAAGTTAAATAAACCGATCGAATTATCGAATCCCCAAAACAACCCAGAAAATTCAACTGTTGAATAAATATTAAAAATTCCCAGAAAATACAGCACTAAAAGATAGGAATTACTGTGCAATTTCCAAAAGTTGATGTGACTACTAGGCCGCAGAACCGCCGCACGAGCCATGCTAGTGCCGCGGTTCCGCCGCTCTTTAGACGAATCATGATCACGTGCTTCACAGTAATCCCTAAAATACCCTGCTGATTTTTTTGTATATTTTTAATTCGCAAAAATCCCAGTTTTGAAAAAAAATGTACAGAGAAGGGTTTCGGATTAGGGTTTCGGGTTCGATCGGACTTCTAACGTCGTCTACGCATCGCCTAAGGCTCTAGCTAGGCTCTGATACCACTGTAGGGTTCCTAGGCACACTAATGAAGTCTCACAAGCCATCAACCATGCTAAATTCAAATTTTTCCGGTGCCGAGAAACCCTAACTAGATCGTTAACTAGAGATTAGGCGAAAACAAATGCGAGCAAACAACTTTAGTCTAAAGTGAAAGGGGATACAACCTTTGTAGATCCGGTCCTCCACCTCCATAGCTCCGTGATGATGTGCCTTCGTTGCGATCATCGGATCCCGGTCTCTAGCGTCGGCTTCATCGGAGAAATGGGCGGGCTAGGTCGTCGACTTCGATGCCGAAGATGATCTACGTCGAGGCAACTCAAGATCAAGCTCCAACTTCACCAAGTCATGAAACTTGTGAAGAAAACACTCTATACTACTTGGCAAGTCATTGAGGATAAAGAAATAGGAAGTGGGTTCACTTTAGAATTGGATTTCTCACTCTTTTTCTCAAGACACCATTGAAGCTAGCAAGCTTCTTTCTTCTTGAAGAAGAAGAAGAAGATAATATGATAAGAATATGAATAATTGGAAATAAATTCATTCTTATCATTTTATCAACCATGGTTAAGTGTAGAGAATAAACCAAGGTTAGGTGAATGGTTAGGTTTAGCACGAAACAAAAATGGTAGACTTATTCAAAACTTCATGAAGCTTCAACTACAAAACAAAGCAAGCCACCATTTCTCTTTTTGCCAAAAATGAATTAAGAGAATAAATAAATAAGTAAATCAAAACCCTAACCA
The DNA here is from genome assembly GCA_030015575.1 of Agapanthus africanus. Taxonomy (NCBI): domain Eukaryota; kingdom Viridiplantae; phylum Streptophyta; class Magnoliopsida; order Asparagales; family Amaryllidaceae; genus Agapanthus; species Agapanthus africanus. The sequence continues at coordinate 237,648,920 of JASDDO010000004.1, forward strand.
TTAACATAACCATGGTTTAATCATACACCCAAGTTTGCATGTATCATCAAACATGATACAAACTAGTGCACAAAACTATATCATATATACAATGTGCACATCAAGTGAGAAAATCCATCTTAAGTGAAAAAATACTAGTTAATGTAAAGTAATATATCAAATATATAATTATACATTAAATCATTAAATCAAGACATGATTTAACGATCCGGTCATATCTCATATAACCGACTAATATCAAGTGTATCAATGTATCGAATCAACACTTGATTCGGTAATCCGGCTATATCACATATAACCGAATAATGATACAAATTGCAAGAATAGAATACAGTATCACATACTGGTATAATTCTCCATCCCGCACATATCTCATATGCGCTCCTATTTCGTTTCGCTTGAGCCAGGAAACCTCTGTGTAGGACTCTAAAAACTCGTCAATACGCCGGCAGCAGGTGATGATCATACCAAACACCCACAAGCCGCAAGCTGTCTGCTGAACGTAACGGCCACCCGGTAATTAAGCGATCAGAAGATCGTTGAGCAAGCCCTCTCACAATCCTGTGAATCCAACCAGTAACACTTACCGCACAGTCCGGTCTGATCGTCTGATATGTCGCATATCTCGCATAGGGGTGGTAAACGTCAGACCCCAGTATCTCGATAAGTCCTGTCGATATGAGGTCTATAACAGTTCGAAAAACTACTGGTAACACTTACCAGTAAATCTCAGCAACCCTGGCCAGGGATTTCCGGTTATAGCCAATCGAACACAGCGCAACATCAACTCCCTACACCGGGAGAGACGAATCCCCTCCTATGGCTCATTGCCTCTATGTGATTCGGGACTGTACCCAAAAGCCACCGTTTTGCACGCCCTCTTGGACGTGGTAAGGTGGAAGTAAAAGCATAAAGGGAATCACACAAGACTCTATGACGATCTCGGGTCTACAGACTAACCTGTACCAGTGTCACCAGAGAACTGCCATCTGACGTAAGGTATAATACTATCTGGGAGTTCTCGGCGAGTCCGTCCAGTGTACCCAGTCTCCACTGAGCACCCATATATCATCTCTGATGTCAAACACCAATGGATATGGGATCATCCATCGCCCATCTGTATGGGTCGAGAAGGTATACGCTAGTCTACTCTGGTATATCGATGCCCCGTCTCGATACACCCACGACTAGGGACCTTGAAGGATGTACTTATGGACTACCATGTCCCTACTAGTATGATCTGCATCATAGTCGAGGTAGTCAAGTACACATCCTAAGGGCTTACTAACATGTAACAGAGGTTATCAGTGTACACGTTAAGGTAAAGAGCAACCAGATAGCATACTATCATGTCGAGCAAGAAAGTCCTCCCTATATATGTCCCAGCATCCACTACAATATACATCCTATGTACAGTAATGGCCTCTAGGGCATACATATAACTAACAATCAATACATATGCAACCGTTACGTACAGCTTGTACCTCTGACGTGCTAGTAGTTATACCCAGTGCCAGTGTGTTGATGAGTCATTAGAGTCCCCCACAAACAGTTTCCAAGTTCGGGCGAAACGTTGTAGAGGCCATATGGTTTTATTGCAAGGTTTGGAAAATGCACGTGCGTTTACGCACGTGTCATATTTCAGGCAGATAATACTGGTGGGCTTTGGTTTAAGCCGGATCCAAGTATTATACTGTGTAGATATAATATCTTTGTTTCAGTTGCATTTGTATTCGGTCGTAATACAAATGCGGGTATGTTTATACCATTACGGGGTTATCCTGAAATTCATTTCAGGATCGCTTTTGGAAGTTGCCAGTTTCCAGTTTTCTATCACCCGTATTTAACATTCGGTTAAATGTGGATTTATTTTTTCTTGGGTGAGTCATGTTTCTAGAAGTTACTATATGATGACTAGGATGATGAGGTGGCTAATGACTCATTTGTTGCATTAATTGAATGGTGACTAGGTTAATGACTAGGTTAGTGATTCATGTTTGCATTTAAAGGTTTCATGATGTGTTAATATGACTCACTCCTTCATTTATTTTTATGGTCACCATTTATCCTCCTACACTCACCTCACACCTCTTTAGAAGTAGTCGGCCCCCTCTTGCAAAGATGATGGTTGCTAGGAAAAAAGATTGATATAGTTTTGGACTCATGGAAATTAGATATCCTCATTTCTCATTTCACCCGATCCAAAAGGCAACTTCATTAACCGTTCGTCCATGGCTTTGGACGAAGTGAGACAAAGTGTTCTACTCGTTCTCTACTTCATCTTAGTCGTCTCTTTTAGCAAACTTGACGACCGAGTTGTCTCGGTTCAGAGGCGGGAGCCCGTTTAAAGATCCGTTGACATGGTGCCACCTGGACGAGAAGACTGGAGATTCAGGAGATCGGAGCAGCCGCAACAAAGCGTGGGATAATGGTTGAAGACCGAAGGACTCAGATCATTCGAGATAACATTTCTACCCACTTTGTAGTTTGTTAGTTTAGCTTTAATAGCAGATCCGGGTTATAGTACGCGATAGCGCCAGTTTGTAAAAAGTTTTTGTTCCGCATTTGGCGTCTGTTAGACGGCCGGGGCGCTACCGTGGACTTACAATATCGCCTCTACATCGTTTCGTCCGAAGCAGGGAAACCATCTGTGTGGGACTCTAAGGACTCGACCGTACGGTGGCAGTGGGCTAACCACAAGTTCGTCAGCGATACTAGCTGCATGTAATGGCTACCCAGGTATCTATCGATAAGAAGGCTGATGAGAAAACCCATCTAAACTCCTACTGAGCCTATCCGTGACAATCTCCGTACAGTCCGGTCTGTTCGTCTAAGAGTATGGCATATCGGGCCTAGGGGGTGGTAACCGTCAAACCCCTAATAAATAAGTCATGCCAGTGTGGAGCCTAATACACCCTGAGAAACTACTAGTTTACCTACCAGTAAATCTCGCTTGTCCTAGCCGGGGACTTTATGTAATGGCTTTCTGAACACAGCGCGATATCAACCCTAAATACCGGGACAGATGAATCATATCTAGCCGCTACTGCCTCCAAGTGCTTTGGTACTGCACCCAACCACTACATGTTTGCACGACTCATTTGAGCCGTGGTTGGGTAGTGATCTAAGTACAGTAGGAACACACTCGAGACGAATAGTGATGTCAAGTCAGCAGAGTAACCTTTACTCATGCCACCCAGGAACTTCTAACTGACGATAGGTATAAAAACAACCAGCAGTTCCCATCGAGTTCGTCCAGTGTAACTCATAACCCAACGAGCACCTATATACTATCTCCGGTACGGCATACTAATGGCTATGGGACATACCATCTCCCCTGCTGGGATGAGAAAAGTATACACTAGTTTACTCTGGAGTATCGATACCCTTTCTCGATAATCCTACGACTAGGGACCAGTATAAGGATATGCTTATAGACTACCCAGCCCCTACTAGTGTGACTGCCATCACAACGCTGGTAGTCAACCAAAGATCCTAAGGGCTCTATCAATATATATTAGCGATATGCTAAAAGAAACATACACACATATTGAGATAGAATCAAACCAAGTAGCATACTACCATATTGAGCAAGACTGTTATTATATCTGTGTATATCCTAAGCTTCCAAAATATAATCTACAATCCAGTACTATACAATAATGGCCTCTATGACATATATCACTAACAACAACAAGCCTTTAAACCTCTAGGTGTCCCTAGTAGGAGGAATGTTGTCTCTTGAGGGTTTTCAGTGGATACTACCCAGAAAATCCCGTCAAGCCAGTTTCATAAGTTAACCTTGATTCTAATCTTACGATTTAGTATCTAAGTTAGAAACTTTATCATCCTAAGTTAGAAATATCCATACCTTATTTTTCACATCTCCAATTTATTTAACCTAAGATCCTATAAATTTTTGACAGTTTAGAAAGATCTCGGTTTCTCTTTAGTTTTCCTTCTAAAGCATAGTCTACAATACGGAATTTTTATCATCATTCCTCAATACATAAGTCTTATTTTTTATCCCTATCTTTCCTCTAAAGATCGATCGTATACCCCTACGTGTGTGCAAATTTCACCCCTACACTCAAGAATTCAATTCAAGCTATAGTACCCTTGCCCTAATAACTAATACTACTTCTTTTCATTAATGATGGAAGGAATTGCTCACACACCTTTCATGCGACTATTGCTGCTTCCTAAGGCACTAATTAGCCGATTACTGAATGTGTGAGCTTATAAAATCATAAGTAGCAGTTTCCGGGTCTTGTAATTTTATTTTTTTCTCTTTTTTTCCTTTTTCTTTCTTTTCAAGACAGGATATATTTTTCAATGATGCTCTTTTGGTGGTTAGCTTTAAATACAATTTTTTCTTTCGTACTAGACTTTTAGGCAAGAGTGTTTCTAAGTATCCTCTACTATCCCAAGTTTCAAGGTGGGTGTAAGTGCAGTTTGTAGGGTATATACTTTCTGAATTTGGACTCAATAATAGGAACTATTTTTCAGACTTATCCTTCAATAAAGCTTTCAATACTCTCCCTTCATCTCGACTTAACTCAAGAACTGAACTCAAGATTACATACTTCTAAAAAAACTGTAAAGACGTATATTTACCAAGGTTAAACTGAAGAAGGGTTACTTTTAGGGTTTTCAATTCCTAAGCCAAGGATTTAGTGATTTCTAACCTATCAAGCTAAATTTTCGGAATAAAAATATAAGTTACCCTACTAGCTAACTTGACGACAAAGTTTTTATATTTTTGAATTTTTTTTCAATTTTTGTGTGTTTTTAAAATAAGAATGCACATGCAAAATATACACATGAATGCGAAGATAGAAAGCTAACTGAGCATACCCCCAAACTTAAACTTGACAGTGTCCTCACTGTCATGCTACACCAAGAGGGTCAAAATTGTCGAGGGGTCAAAATCTGTCGGTGCTGCCCTGTTTTTTTGTATTTTTATAAAATAAAAAGCAAACCAAAAAATATATATACACAAAAAAGGTCCCTTCAAACTTAAGTGAAACAGTGTTTCCATTGTTTAAGTGGTGAAGTTCAGAGTTTGGGGGGAGAGAGCGTCATCAATCTATATAAGGCCTTACACAGGAAAAAATTTAATACCAACCATTCAAAAATTTTATCGTGATATCGCAATGGTTGGAGAAAGAATGCGTAGAGAAAAGAAAGGAAGAATACACAAGACCGTTTGTGGATGGAAGCGGGATACGGTCTCGGTAGAGGAGATGAATAGAGGAGGGGAAAAAGAAATGGAATACGAACTTGAGGGTGGAAATGTAGTGAATAAATTAGTACAGTTTGTAATAAAAAATGGATTGTACTAATCTATCAATATGTTGAGAAATGGGGTCAAAACACTCAAGATCCGTAAGAAATCATGGGCCGACCGAACTTGGTGAACCAGACGTAGAAAATGAAGGTGATACGGTGGCTTGCGAAGTGGGAACGATGGAAAGGATAGAGGGATGTGATTGAGGAATGGTATCGGTTAAACATTCAAAAGGGTGTGCACAGTCAATGAAAGAGACATGATGAACTGGAAAATCCGACTCATCTAGAAAAACTGGTTCATTCTCAATAATATCCTCAAAATTCAGCTCATCCATGCATTCATCATCGACAATATCCAGACGCATATGGAGTTTGGGAAAAATAGTTAATGGTTCAGGATGATGCCCACACAGAAGTGAAAGGACATGATGAATTGGTGAGAAAACTCATCCAAAACTGTGGGTGCATCATCCAAAATATTCCCAGCGTCAATATTCTCAATAAAGTGAAAGTCAAATTTCTCAGGCACCTCATCAAAAGCATGGATTTCAATCAATTATGGTTCTAGAGTGAAGGTGTGGATTGTTAGTGATATATGCCCTAGAGACCATTATTGCATCATACCGGATTGTATATTACTTAATGGGAGCTTGGGATATACACGGATATAGTAACGGTCTTGCTCGAAATGGCAGTATGCTACCTGGTTTGTTTCCACCTCAATACGTGCATGTGTTTTCTGAGCATATCGCTTATACATATTGGTAGAGCCCTTAGGATCTTTGCTTGATTACCAGCGTTGTGATTCCAGTCACACTAGTGGGGGCTGGGTAGTCTATAAGCACATCCTATACAGGTCTCTAATTGTAATATTATCGAGATGGGGCATCGATACTCCACAATAGACTAGTGTTTACGCTTCTCATCCCAGCAAGGGAGATAGTCTGTCCCACAGCCATTAGTACGTCGTACTAGAGATAGTATGCAGGTGCTCATTAGGTTATGAGTACACTGGATAGGACTCATCGAGAATTGCTGGTGGGTATTATACCTATCGTCAGATAGTAATTATCAGGTGACATGAGTACAGCTTAGTCCGTCGACTTGACACTGCTACTTCGCCTCGAGTGTGTTCCCACTGTACTTTGATTACTACCCTAACATGGCTCAAAGGAGCCATGCAAACAGGTAGTAGTTAGGTGCAGTCCCGAAGCACTTAGAGGCAGTGGCGGTTAGATAGGATTTGTCTCTCCCGGTATTGGGGGTTGATATCGCGCTGTGTTCGGAAGGCCATTATGCAAAGTCCTGGTCCAAGGCAAGCGAGATTTACTGGTAGGTATTCTAGTAGTTTCTCAGGGTGTTATGGGCTATACTCTGATATGACTTATTACGCTATTAGGGGTCTGACGAATATCGCCCCCTAGGCCCGATATTCGATACTCTTAGACGAACAAACCGGACTGTACGGAGATTTTCATCTACAGGCTCAGTACGAGTTCGGATGAGTTAGCTCACAGCCTTCTTATCGATACATACCTGGGTAGCCATTACGTGTAGCTACTACCGCTTGCGGCTTGTGGTTAAACCCACTGCCAGCATAGTGTCGAGTTTTTAGAGTCCTACATAGAGAGTTTCCCTGCACCGGGCAAAAGGTGAAGAAGCCGTATGGTTTTACAGCACAGCTTCAATCACATGCGTTAACTTATGCACGTATGATGCTCGGGCGAATAATACTAGTGGGCTTTGGTTTAAGCCAGATCCTAGTAATATATTGATGGATTGTTTCGTCTCTTTGTATTCGTGTTCTTCGGAATGCGGATGCGGGTATGTATATACGGATGAAGGGCATTCTCGTGATTATTTGGAAAGCTTCTAGAAGAAGGTAACCTAATTAGGGTTTTGATTCTTTAATGGATTAAAATAATTAGGTGGAGGAAATGAGGTGTTTACTTGACAAAAGAATAGCATATGGCTCTTGGTGACTCATGCCATGGCTCACGGTGTGATCATTACACTAGATATTTTAATCAAGCATGCTTGATATTTATATTTGGATGCTTGATATTTTATTAAGTATGGTTATTATTCACAAGTTATGAGCCAAGTCTTTTCTTTAGTTAAGCTGGAACACTCTCTCTTCCTCAAGTGACCTTCTTCTTCCTCTAAACCATAATCCTCTCATGTGTTGAGAATTCTAGGGTTCCAAGAGACAAATCACTCCATCTTCTCACTCTACACTATCTAGGCCTTCTAGATTAGTGAACTAGAAGTCGTAGCTATCTCAGATTCGAGATATGAGTTCGGACTATAGACTCTCGGGTGGATCGTCTTTGGCTCGAGGAGGCCGTCGAGGTAGCCGCGATCCGTTCTGATCCTTGGAGCCGACGACGAGGTGGAGGACAGCGACGAAGACCCGAAGGACTTGGTATCATGAAGAATAACTTCTATCCGAGTAGTTAAACCTCAATGCATGTTAGCCAGTTAAGGTTTAGTATCGATCCTGGAGTTCAAGTCGGTGTTGCGAGCTTTGAAAAATAGTTTTTTGCATATTCCGCCTCCCCGCGAACATGCGGGGTGCGCGACATCGACTTGCAGTGGTATCAGAGCCTACTAAACCTTAGCTAACTATTTAGACAACGTATAAAACTACGAAACCGAAATAACTCCGAAACATCGAAATCTAAATCCAAGTTTCTGTCAAATTTTTCCGAGCCTGTAAAATTTTTTTAAACAATTGCAGAGTGCTCTACTTCTTTTGAGATGAACACACACCAAAAATGAGGCCCTTTCACTTATTTTGGACCGGCCACATTAGCAAAAAAATGGGTTTCACATTTCTTGTTGTGGTGAAATGATTTGAATTTTGGTCTGTGTTCTAATTGCTTGGATCTAAAGTCTCAGGTGTTGTTTGTTTTTGCTAATTTTGGATATACTGTTATCTTTTTACTGTGGCAATACGGAGTGTTTCGAAGTCGTACTTTTAACGTCGTTTAAAGTTTTAAGTTGTGATATATGTGTTTGGAAACGTCGACTAATTGCTATACGTCGATTAGTCGGGGTTGCTCATATCTGTGTTGCTGTTCTTGTTGGTTTATGTATATGAACTTTATTGGATCGTCGTTGATGAATAGATGGGGGATGTGAGATGAGGGTTTTTCATTCAATGTAAATATGTAAAGTGATGTAATATTCTTTTGCGGGGCACATCCGGGTTGAGGTTATAGCCATCGTTGTATTATTTTCTTTTACTGTTTTCTGCTCCAAGGATATACCCAAGGTGGGGTGCACAAAGTACCGGATACTTTGAAGTGCTGAGTGGCCTACTCACTTTGTTGAGGGAGGTTGCTTCGCTTTGGGTATTTGGCGAGTAGTTTACCGCACCAGTAGGGGTCTAGGGTGGGGTTTGGCTATTCATCACGACCGTGGAATCCGTCTTTCGTTACAGGCTCAAATGAAACGCGGAATTCTTAGTATGTCCAATATATTCATCTGTGATCTGGAATGCCTATTATTGCATGAGACGAATGGTTATTATATATATGCTATATAATAGACGTTGTTTATGTTTTACATCCACGCTAGTCCAGCCCCCGCTCTGGCGTTAGTTAAGTAACCTAACGGAGTAAGACGGTGCCCAGTGGCGAATGTGGATGGCATAAGAGTACGCCATATTTTCGTTTCTTTCTGTGATGATAGATGTAAATAATGGGACTGCATTACATTAATGCAAGGAAAAAAAACCAAAGCTGAATCATTGGAACAAATTTTAAAAACCACTCGGTTATTTTAAACAGGAGGCTTTTAAATGCAGAACTTAAACCACTCCTTTTAAAAGCTATCAGGTTCCTTCGATTATATCAAGTTCACTACGTTCAAGGTTTCGCCAAAACCATTCGTAGACCTCCGTCATTTCAGTTGAATATTAAGTAGTATTCAAGCTATGTATTTTAACCTTCGCCAAGGCATAGTGTTTGGTAGCTGCTGGGTATTCATCTGTAGTATAGATAAATGAGTTGGTTTGGGATAGTCATACTACTATTTTGGCCTTCGTCAAGGGTATGTACGGGTGGGTTCAAATTAACCTGGACAATGACGGGTAGAACTTGACATGTGACTTATGATATGTTAGGCTTCGTCAAGGTCATAAGAGCATGTGGCAAAAATCCACATCGGGAGTTTCTAAAGAAACTGAAACTTTCTAGTGTTGCATTCCATTTGGAGTGTGATAATGTTGGTTGGATTCCTTCAGGATTATCAACAATGATATTTGGATCTCGATCCTACTGTGAGTATCCGCTACTGTCACGACCCGAAGGTACGGAACGTGACTGGCACTTAAACTACGAAACGTCTCAAGACGCAACGTAATCTAAGTAAGCCAAATCCCAAAAACTAAACCGTTTAACAATTAGAGTGAAGGAAAACTTGTTTTAAAGCAAGTGGTTTTAATAAAATAAGTGGCATTACACATTTAAAACCAACATCATATTTTCCCGAAAATTTCGGCAGAGTGTCCTTTGTAAATACTGGCCCCCAAACGGGTACAACACACCAAAATACATATAAATAATGAATAAAGGCATCCCCAAGCGGGAGCTAGCTCTTCGCTAATAGCGGAATAACAACAACATGCAATATGTATATCAAAAGTGCGAAATAAGCATCTGAAAGCAAGAAATAAGAAACACCACGCCGGCTCAAGTGTGTTGGGTTAACCTAGCACCTCACGAAGGGTTTGTAAGCATCACATGTACCAAAGATGGAATTTTTAGGGTGCTAAGTTAACAAACATCGGATCGTTCCTAGAAAAATTAGGGTTTCATAAACTACACTTCATCATAAGTATGAAAAGCTAGGGTTTTGAGAGTACAACCTTTGTAGCTCCCTACGCTAGACTCCTCGGCTACTTGGGGTTTGGAAAAAGTCCGCTTCAACTCCTCTAGCTCCACGATGATCCACCCGGAGTCCGCTTTGTCTAAGCTAGCAACTTCGCAAGATCAAGAATGAAAATGGAAGCTAACACTCTAAACAAGTGGGCAAGACTTGTGTAGAATGATGTTGTGGTACTCTTTCTCACTTCAAAATCCTATCTTATTGAGTATTTTGCTCACTTGAAAATTCTAGAGAGAAAGAGCTCAAGGTTGAAGAAGATGATGGCTATTTTAGAAGAAGAGAAGAATAACTCCAATGAGAAAAAGAAAAATATAAGTATATATATTTTTCCTTCTTCATCTCAAACCATGGTTATCTTTTATGGATATTTAATTTTACTTTAGTTAAAACACAAGAGAAAGATTAAACCATGGTCAAAAGGTAGGTGAACATGGTTAGGTCAAAAAAAGAGTGTAGAAACTAATCCATGATTTAATCTTATCTCTTTTCTTTTGTTTTAGCATAAATATAAATAATAATTCATAATATAAACCTTGGTGTGAGTCTTATATTGCCACCATTTTCTATGTATAAACAACCATGCTAGATGATGTATGTATGTATGTATGTATGCACATCCATATGTGCATGAATCTATAAAGAAAGCATACATGCATGCATACATCCATCAAACACAAGAAAGGATTTCTAGTGAGAAACTAATGGTTAAATGATAAATCAATACTTGATTTATCAACCCGGCCATATCACATATGACCTCACCAAAAGCAAGCCGCCCGATCAATATACGGTATCCTATACGCGCATTTTAATCGGGTCCATGCGCATATCGCATACGCGCACCACAACATTTGGCCTGGACTAGGTAACTCCTTTGTGGGACTCTAAGACTCGTCAATACGCCGGCAGTGGGTGATGATCATATCAAGCACCCCCAAGCCGCAAGCGGTCAGCTAAACGTAACGGCCACCCGGGTATTGAGCGATCAGAAGAGAACAAGCGAACCTGCTACAACTCCCGTCGAGCCAACCGGCACTACTACCGTGCAGTCCGGTCTCCTCGTTTGATATGTCGCATATCAAGTCTAGGGGTGGTAAACGTCAGACCCCAATAACCGATAAGTCGTGCCGATGTGAGGCTCATAACGGGTCGAGAAACTACTGGTAACACTGTAAGTCCACGTTGCCCACCCCGGTACTTGCGGGGAGGCGGAAAACGGAATAAAAATCGGATTTTTATGAACTTAGGCAACATGGACTACACTTTGAAGGATCTTTGCTAAACAAAACTTGCTAAAGCTAACTAGAAACTAGCTAAGTGCTAGAAAGGTTATACCTTTGGTCTTTATGTCCTTCTCTCCTTGCTCCTTGGAGTAGTGGAAGGAGGTCACCTTGTCGTCTTCTCCCGTCAAAGAAAGGTCCACCCGAAAGCCTCAACCTTTGGCTTCAACTCCAAGCTAGAAGTAACTAGGGTTCAAGAAGTGCTAGTCCTTCAACCCTAGATGAGAGTAGAGATGATCAAGAGAGGGTATTTCTCAAGCTCAAGTGTTTCTCAACACAAAAGATGGGAGAGCTTGAGGGAGAGGAAGAACAAGAGAGCGAAATAAAATGATAGAATGAGAATAGAATAAACCATTCTCACAAATATATGTGTATTATTTTAATTAGATAATTAGTAAGATAATTGTCATTGTTAATCATGACATCACTATTATCATTTCAATTTGCAAGGATCAAAAAGCATCTTCCAAAAGAAATGATGATGGTCAAAGTGTCAACCTAGGTCAACAAGTCAAGGAGGTCAAATGGTCAACAACCATAACCATGCACAATTATTAAACTAATTATCAATTAACTATAATACACACATAAGCATTAGGGTTAATAAAATGACAATAGTCATTAACCCTAATCAAGGTCCTCTCCCTCTGTCTCAAGCAACTGTGCATACGCATCCGTATTCGTGATCCGAGGAACACGAATACAATGAGAAAAACCAATCCCAAATCATATACTAGGATCCGGCTTAAACCAAATCCCGCTAGTATAAACTGTCCGGACAGCAAACGTGCATAAGTGCGCGGATGCGAACGAACCCTGTTGCAAAAACATGCGACCTCTACTCATTTTTCCTAAAGGCGAATAGCTCTCTGTGTGGGACTCTAAAGACTCGACACTACGCTGGCAGTGGGTTTAACCACAGACCGCAAGCGGCACTAGCTGTACGTAACGGTCCCCAGGTAGATGTCGATAAGAAGACTGACGAGGTGAACCCCATCCGAACTCCTACTGAGCCTGTATGTGACAGTCTCCGTACAGTCCGGTCTGTTCGTCTGATACATCGCAAGGCGGGCCTAGAGGGCGGTGAAACGTCAGTCCCCTAATAACGGTACAAGTCGTGTCGGAGTGTAGCCCAGAACACCCTGAGATAACACTGGAAACCTACCAGTATATCTCGTTTGCCCTCGCTAGGGACTACTCGTGTAATGGCTCTCCTGGACACAACGCGATGTCAACCCCCAATACCGGGAGAGACGAATCCTGTCTAACCGTCACTTCCTCCAAGTGCTTCGGGACTGCACCCAAAAACTACCTATTTGCACGAATCCTTTGAGCCGTGGTAGGGTAGTAATCAAAGTGCAGTGGGAACACACTCAAGGCGAAGTGACATGGTCAAGTCAACGGACTAAGCTGTACTCATGTCACCTGGGAACTGATAATTGACGACCAACAGTTCCCTACGAGTCCTGTCCTGTGTACTCGTAACCTAACGAGCACCCGTATACTATCTCAAGTACGACGTACTGACGGCTGTGGGACAGACCGTCTCCCACACTGGGATGAGAAGCGCATACGCTAGTCTACTCCGGAGTATCGATGCCCTGTCTCGATAGTCCAATGACCAGGGACCTGTATAAGGATGTGGTTATAGATTACCCAGCTCCCACGAGTGCGAGCGCCATCACAACGCTGGTAATCAAGCAAAGATCCTAAGGGCTCTACTAATATGTATATCAGCGATATGCTAAAAGAAACACATGCACATATTGAAGTAGAGACAAACCAAGTAGCATACTACCATTTCGAGCAAGATTGTATATACAACTGTGAATATCCCAAGCTTCCATTAAGTAATCTACAAACTAGTATGATACAGTAATGGCCTCTAGGGCATATATACTAACAATCTCCCACTTGCACTAAGGCCATGTACTGGCGTATCGAAGACCTATCATCTCGATCAGCCGTTCGAACTGAGTCTGGGGCAAGGCCTTGGTGAATGGATCTGCTGTGTTATCTTCTGAAGTAACCCTCCGAACCTCGATCTCCTGGCGATCTACGATCTCCCTGATCAGGTGATACCGCCTTAAGATGTGTCTGGATTTCTGATGGGACCTGGGTTCCTTCGCTAAAGCTATAGCCCCGTTGTTGTCGCAATACAGAGGTATTGGGTCAACAATGGACGGAACCACCTGAAGTTCTCTCAAGAACTTCCTCATCCAGACAGCTTCTTTTGCGGCATCAGATGCAGCGATGTATTCCGCTTCCATAGTCGAGTCAGCAACGGTTTCCTGTTTGGAGCTCTTCCAACACACCGCCACTCCATTGAGGGTAAAGACAAAACCCGACATGGACTTGGAATCATCCTTGTCACTCTGGAAGCTGGAGTCAGCAAAGGCCTCAATCTGCAGGTCTTTTCCGCCATACACCAAGAACATCTCCTTAGTCCTTCTCAGGTACTTGAGAATGTTCTTTACTGCTATCCAATGTTTCTCCCCAGGGTTTGACTGATACCTACTTACCACACTCAGTGCATAAGCCACATCCGGTCTGGTACACAACATCGCATACATTATAGAGCCTACCGCAGAAGTGTAGGGTATAATAAACATGCGATCCCTCTCCAAATCAGTCTTGGGAGACATCTCTTTGGAGAGGGTGATCCCGTGACAAGCCGGTAGATTACCGCGCTTGGAATCTTCCATACTGAATCTCTTCAGCATGGTGTCGATGTACCTGGACTGCGAAAGTCCTAATATCCTCTTGGATCTGTCACGGTAGATCCGGATACCCAGAATGTATGAGGCGTCACCCAGGTCTTTCATGGAGAACCTGTGTGACAAGAACCCCTTGACAGATTGTAGCATAGGAATGTCATTTCCTATTAAGAGAATGTCATCCACGTATAAAACAAGGAATACTACAATTCTCGCTACAAATCTACAATAGATACATGGTTCATCTGGATTTTTGATAAAGCCAAATTCCTTGACCGTCTCATCAAAACAGATGTTCCAACTCCGCGATGCCTGCTTTAGTCCATAAATAGACTTAAGCAACTTGCACACCTTTCCGCTGCTCCCACTCTGAATGAAACCCTCTGGTTGATCCATATAGACACACTCCTCTAAATGTCCATTTAGAAAAGCTGTCTTTACGTTCATCTGCCAAATCTCATAATCGTGGAAGGCAGCAATGGCAAGAAGGATCCGAATGGATTTCAGCATAGCTACTGGAGAAAAGGTTTCGTCATAGTCCAAACCAGGTCGCTGACGAAAACCCTTTGCTACCAGTCTAGCTTTATAGGACTCAACCTGTCCATCTACACCAATCTTCCTTTTGAAGATCCACTTGCATCCTACGGGTTTTACCCCATCTGGAGCAATGTCCAACGTCCATACTTTGTTGGTGTACATGGACTACATCTCGATCCGCATTGCATCCAGCCATTTTACCGAGTCGACGCTCTGAATGGCTTGCTGGAAGCTAGTAGGCTCATCACAGTCTATGATGCAATCCTCTCTATCCCCGTCAATAAGAAAACCGTAGTATCTCTCGGGCGGATGAGACTGCCTACTACTCCTGCGGAGTGGCGTGGGAATGTCCTGATCTTTCGAACCCTCTGGTTCTACTAAGCTTTCAGTAATAGCTCGTGGTTCTGGAATTTCTTCCAGTTCTATTGCGCTCCCACTTAATTCTTTTTCTATGAAGTGGTGTTCTAGAAAGTGGGCATGGCGAGAAACAAGGACTTTTTGTTCCTCTTCGCAATAGAAGTAATATCCCTTGGAGTTCTTTGGATATCCCACAAACTTGCACTGTACTGAGCGTGCCTCGAGCTTGTCCGCATGCTGCTTTTTTACAAAAGCTGGACATCCCCATGTCTTAATGTGATTAAGATAGGGTCTCTTCCCACACCACATCTGATATGGTGTAGTAGGCACAGTCTTAGTTGGAACTCGGTTCAAAAGGTATGCAGCTGTTTCTAGCGCATATCCCCAGAACGATCGCGGCAACTCAGCGTTACTCATCATGGACCGTACCATATCCAATATGGTTCGGTTCCGTCTCTCCAATACACCGTTATGTTGCGGAGTGTATGGAGGAGTAAGCTGAGAGAGAATTCCATTCTCTTTTAAGTAACCCTGGAACTCGGCACTCAAGTATTCACCACCTCGATCATATCTCAGTGCCTTGATACTTTTGCCTGTTTGTTTTTCTACTTCATTCTTATATTCCTGGAATTTTTCAAAAGCCTCGGATTCATGTTTCATTATGAAGACATAACCGTACCTTGAAAAGTCATCCGTAAAAGTAATGAAGTAAGAATAACCGCTTCGTGCATGTGTAGACATTGGACCGCACACGTCGCTGTGTACGAGTCCCAAGAGCTCGCTCGCTCTTACTCCGTGTCCAGTGAATGGAGTCTTTGTCATCTTTACCTTGAGACAGGATTGACAAGTTGCATACGATTGATATTCAAACGAATCCAAATATCCTTCTGCATGTAACTTAGTCAACCTTCTCTCATTGATGTGACCCAGTCTACAATACCATAAGAAAGTTTTATCGATTTCTGGAGACTTTCTTTTGTGTGTATTCTGGACATTGAAAATCTGTGGCTGGTTTAATACGTATATACCGTTGTTCAATCTACCTGACCCAATCAAAACTTGATTAAGGTGAATGTTCATTACATTACTTACAAATGCAAATTCATAACCTTCTTTAGATAATAAATATACAGAAATGATATTACAGGTTGCATTTGGTACATAATAACAACTACGCAAAACCAAAAAATTTCCATCCGACAATCCCAGGTGATAGTCCCCCACGGCCTCAGCATCCATGCTAGCACCGTTTGCAACTCTGAGGGTCATGTCACCTGCCTTCAAAACTCTACGCTTTCTCAACGCCTACAAAGAATTACAGATATGAGATCCTGATCCGGTATCCAATACCCAGGATGTAGAGTTTATTGATAGACAGTTTTCAATAACATAAACACCTGAAGCTGAAGCTGAAGCCGCAACTCGCTTCAAATCCTGTGTTCTGGCCTTCCAAGCCTTGCAATCCTGTTTCCAGTGACCACTTTTGTGACAATAGAAGCATTCTTCCTTCCCCACTAGCTTTCCCGCTATCTTTTTTGCTTTTCCTTTTCCCTTCGTATCCACTTTACTGACACCGCCTCTTGGTTTGGCGGGGGCTTTCTTCTTCTTGCCCTTGGCTTTCGCCCTGGACCTAGAAGAGGAAGATCCTCCTACAAACAAAGTGTATGTCTCCCTACCCTTCTGTAGGGTGCCCTCAGCACTCCTCAACATGTTCAGAAGCTCGGAAAGTTCAACCTCCTTTCCTTGCATGTTGAAGTTAAGAATAAACTGGGCGTAAGTGGAAGGAAGGGGCTGGAGAATCAAATCAGTATAGAGTTCATTCTCCAACGTGGTCCTAAGGTCCGCGAGCTCCTCAATGTAGCCAATCATCTTAAGCACGTGTTCCGCTACCGATGATCCGACTGCCAACCTTGCCGAAAACAACTTCTTCGACACTTCGTATCTTGCGATACGAGACTGCTTTCCATACAGTTCTTTTGTATGAAGAAATATGGACTCTAGGTCCATATTCTCGTGCCTCCTCTGATGTTCGTTGTCCATCGAGGCTAGTACGAGGCATCTGGCCTTCGCGCAATCTATTTCCCAGGTCTTGTAGATTTCCCTATCTACGACACTGGTTTTGGGACCTGGGACAGGGGGAGCTTTGGTGGTAAGGATATACCGCAACTTGTCATAAGTGATTGCCATCTTGATATTCCTGAGCCAATCTTTGTAGTTTGGCCCTGTCAATATGTTTTTATCTAGTAATAACTTAAGTCCGGCCATGTTGAATGGTCGCTGCAATTAGGAGAGAGAAAAGAAACACTTTAGCATGATGCTCTTGCAAGTTTAGAGTGGTTTTTAGTTTGTCTAAACTGGATGGCTCCCACTTTCTCTCGAATCCCTTCTCAAACCGTAAAGAAAGGATTAGTCAGGATCAATCTCACTGTACAATACTTGCTTAACCGTTCAGCCAGGCCAGTGTCGGTACTTCGAGGGAGGTTTTCCAACGCTTTCGCGAAGTTCCTTAATTAAGTAACCTCTTTTCCCTGTCGGCGTAGCCCCGCTAACACCTTTCTAGACACCTACTAAGTTTATAGCAATGATCGTTAAGTGAGAGTTTTCCCGAGGAGTAGCATATACTCACAGTAGGATCGGGATCCAAATATCATCGCGTGATAAAACCGAAGGAATCCTACCAGATTCATCACACTCCAAATGGGATGCAGCGTTAGCAAGTTTCAGTACTTATGAAACTCCCGATGTGGATTTTTGCCCCATGCTCTTATGACCTTGACTTTGGCCAAAATATCATAAGTCACATGTCAAGTTCTACCCGTCATTCTCCTGGTTAATTTGGACCCACCCGTACCTACCCTTGACTTTGGCCAAAAAGGCAGCACGATTGTCCCAAACCAACGCAT
Organism: Agapanthus africanus; assembly: GCA_030015575.1. Taxonomy (NCBI): domain Eukaryota; kingdom Viridiplantae; phylum Streptophyta; class Magnoliopsida; order Asparagales; family Amaryllidaceae; genus Agapanthus; species Agapanthus africanus. Next base: position 237,666,899 of record JASDDO010000004.1, read on the forward strand.
CTATCTATGCTGCACATGAATACCCAATAGATACCAATCACTATGCCTTGACTTTGGCCAAAATACATAGCTTGAATACTTTTTGACCATTCATGTGGAATGACGGAGGGCTACGGATGGTTTTGGCGAAACCGTGAACGTAGTGAACTTGATATAATCGATGGAACGAGATAACTTTTAAAAGGAGTGGTTCAAGCTCCGCGTTTAAAAGTTTAGTTTTGAAAAGAACCGAGTGGTTTTTAAAGTGTTCCAATCGACTTTTACTTGGTTTATTTTCTTGCATTAGTTCTTTTAATGCGTCCCATCATTTAATCCTACCATTGCAGAAAATAACCAAAATATGACGTACGCTTATGCCATTCGCATTCGCCACGGGGCCCCGTCATCACCCGTTAGGTTACTTAACTAACGACAGAGCGGGGGCTAGGCTAGCGCGGCTGTAAAACATAAGCAACGCCTAAATAGTTATCATATATAAATATATAGCAATGATAGACATTACAGATCACAGATGAATACATTGGATATACTAGGAATCCGCAATCCATTCGAGCCTGCAACGAAAAGCGGATTACACGGCCGCGGTGAATAGCCAATACCCCAGCCAAGACCCCTACGGGTGCGGCAAACTACCCGCCAAGTACCCGAAGCGAAGCAACCTCCCTCAACACCGTGAGTAGGCCACTCGGCACTTCGAGATACCCGGTAGTTTGTCCCCCTCCATGGGTCTATCCTAGGAGCAAAAACAGTAAAAAGAATTATACAATGACGGCTACAACCCCGACCCGGTTGTGCGGCCATACAAATAATAATATTACATAAATTTACATATTACAACGAATGAAAGAAAAAGCAACACTCATCTCACATCCACCCCGGCTATTCACCCTCGACAATCCAACCCATTCATATACACATACCAATCATCAATCACAGATCACAGATATGTATAACCCCGACTAATCGACATATAGCGATTAGCCGACGTTCAATACATACAAACATCACAGATATAACCGTCATAGTCAAAGTGTAGTGAAGTTCGGAAAAAATACGGATTTATAGGCCCCCAAAAATAAATTTCTATTCTGGAAAATCTAGGCACATATAACATATCTTAAAAATCCTAAAACCAAGCCAGAGATACACTGCACCAAACTAGACCCAGTGAAGAGCCAACTTGGCCGCGGTTGCTCGGCAATAGCTCTATTGCCGCGGAACCGCGGCTCCTTGGTCGAGTCACTGGACCGGATTTGGTGGTTATCTTTAAAAAACCCTGAGACGATTTTTGGAGTATAACAAATTTTGTTTTGACCAGAAAATTTTTTTAACAGAAACTAGGGTTTTTGAAAACTCGGTTTTTGGATTTTTCGGTTTCGAACTTCATTACACTTCACTACCTAGCTAGTTTATGTTTAGTTAGGCTCTTATACCACTGTAAGTCGACGTTGCCCACCCCGGTACTTGCGGGGAGGCGGAAAACGGAATAAAAATCGGATTTTTATGAACTTAGGCAACATGGACTACACTTTGAAGGATCTTTGCTAAACAAACTTGCTAAAGCTAACTAGAAACTAGCTAAGTGCTAGAAAGGTTATACCTTTAGTCTTTATGTCTTTCTCTCCTTGCTCCTTGGAGTAGTGGAAGCAGGTCACCTTGTCGTCTTCTCCCGTCAAAGAAAGATCGACCCGAAAGCCTCAACCTTTGGCTTCAACTCCAAGCTAGAAGTAACTAGGGTTCAAGAAGTGCTGGTCCTTCAACCCCAGATGAGAGTAGAGATGATCAAGAGAGGGTTTTTCTCAAGCTCAAGTGTTTCTCAACACATGAGAGGGGAGAGCTTGAGGGAGAGGAAGAACAAGAGAGAGAAATGAAATGATAGAATGAGAATAGAATAAACCATTCTCACAAATATATGTGTATTATTTTAATTAGATAATTAGTAAGATAATTGTCATTGTTAATCATGACATGACCATTATCATTTCAATTTGTAAGGATCAAAAAGCATTTTCCAAAAGAAATGATGATGGTCAAAGTGTCAACCTAGGTCAACAAGTCAAGGAGGTCAAATGGTCAACAACCATAACTATGCACAATTATTAAACTAATTATCAATTAACTATAATACACACATAAGCATTAGGGTTAATAAAATGACAATAGCCATTAACCCTAATCAAGGTCCTCTCCCTCTGTCTCAAGCAACTGTGCATACGCATCCGTATTCGTGATCCGAGGAACACGAATACAATGAGAAAAACCAATCCCAAATCATATACTAGGATCCGGCTTAAACCAAATCCCGCTAGTATAAACTGTCCGGACAGCAAACGTGCACAAGCGCGCGGATGCGAACGAACCCTGTCGCAAAACCATGCGACCTCTACTCATTTTGCCTAAAGGCGAATGCTCTTTGTGTGGGACTCTAAAGACTCGACACTACGCTGGCAGTGAGTTTAACCACAGACCACAAGCGGCACTAGCTGTACGTAACGGTCCCCAGGTAGATGTCGATAAGAAGACTGACGAGGTGAACCCCATCTGAACTCCTACTGAGCCTGTATGTGACAGTCTCCGTACAGTCCGGTCTGTTCGTCTGATACATCGCATGGCGGGCCTAGGGGGTGTTGGAGATAGTGCCCTCAGAGTCAATTATTGGATCACAGGCACGTGATTGCAATGATTGAGGGAGGACCTATCCCGGTAGGACAGTCTTACTCAAGATGATAGTATGCTATCTGGTTTACCTTTATCATCGTGTACTGCTTTAGGTGACCTGACAGGTCGCTATTGCACGTTGATAGAGCCCTAGGATTCATGCTTGACTGCCAGCAGTATGAGGGCGATCATATAAGTGAGAGCTGGAGTCTACAAGCACATCCTTAATAGGTCCCTAGTCGTGGGAGTTTCGAGACAGGGCATCGATTTTCCAGAGTAGACTAGTGTATACAGTCGAGACCCCGACGAGGGGCGGTGGCCGGTCTCACAAGCCACTGGTGTCAGTTGGATCACCAAAGATGTATACAGGTGCTCATTGGGTTATGAGTACACCGGACAGGACTCGCCGGGAACATGCTAGTTGGTCTTATACCTGACGTCAGATAGCAGTTCCCTGGTGACATGTATACAGGTTAGTTCATCGACCTGGGGATCGTCATTTGTCTCGTGTGAGTTCCCACTGTACTTTGATTACTACCCTACCACGGCTCAAAGGAGTCGTGCAAACAGGTTTTAGTTGGGTACAGTCCCGAGCCACATGGAGGCAGTGAGCGGATCTTCAGGGGTTCGTCTCTCCCGGTATTGGGGGTGAGGTCGCGCTGTGTCTAGGAGAGCCAGAACATGAAAAGACCTTGGCCAAGGCAGGAGATTTACTGGTAGGTATTCCAGTAGTATCTCAGGGTGTTCTGGGCTACACTCCGACACGACTTGTACCGCTTTTGGGGGTCTGACTTTTACCAACCCCCTAGGCCCGCCATGCGATACTCATAGACGAACGGACCGGACTGTACGGATATTGTCACTGACAGGCTCTGTTGGGTGTCGGGGTGAGCTTCCTCATCGACGTCCCTTTTGGTCAATAGCTGGTGGCCCGTCACGTACTGGCTTATACCTCTGACATGCTAGTGGTTAAATCCACAGCCATAGTATTGACGAGTCTTTAGAGTCCACCACACTTTCAGTTACTCAAGCTTTCGGGCGAAACGCTGTAGAGGCCGTATGGAGATATGGCAGGGTCTGATCAGATACGTGCGGTATTGCACGGATCAGGATCGGACCGTTTGTACTAGTGGCCGTATGGTTATATGGCAGCGCTCGATCAGATACGTACGGTATTGCACGGATCAGGATCGGACGGATCTTACTAGCCGGTTTTGGTTTAAGCTGGTCCTAGTTTAGTACAGTGTAGATTTTGTCTCATTGCATTTGTATCCGGACGGAATACAAATGCGGGTGTGTATGCACAGTGTGGGGTTTTCCTATAATTTATTACGGGACCAGTTTTCTAGAGTTGCCATTTTGCTTTCCGTTCCGGCCGGTTTTCCTTTGTTCTTTCCCGGCCGGACTTTTCCGATGGAGGGACTAATTTGCAATTGTGCAAATTGATATTTGTGGAGGACTTATTTGCATAAGGATTGACATGATAAGCATCTTTGCTTTTCATGATTTGATGAGATTAGAAATGATTTGAGGTTGATGTAAGTTTAGTGATGATTATGTTTGGATGTGGTCACCCTCCTCCTTTTACTACACTCACCTCCCTCTTGCTTCATATTGTTATCCTCCACCATTTCTAAATGAGAGAGATTATTATCATGGTTGTAAAAAGAAAGAGAGAAGAAGAAAAGAGAAGAAGAGAGAGCTTCATCTTTGAGAGAGGTTTTCATTCTTGATCTCATTCCATGCCAAGAAAAATGCAAGCACCATTTTTCTTATCTTTGTTTCCTCCATCCTCTTCAAATGGCAACCAACCCCAAAGTGAGACATACATTCTACATTACACTCCCTACAGCATATCTTGTGCATGTCGAGTAGCCGGCTTCATGCGCGAGTTGCCTCGGTATTGAGGTGGGAGCCCGTAAAAGTACCCGGCTTCGTGGTGCCCTTTCCGACGAGGAGGAGACGGACGGAGATCCCGCGAGGAGATCGGAGTGGAGATGAAGACCGGAGGACTCGGATCGTATGGTATACTTCTCTACCCCCTCTCTAGATAGCTTAGACTAGTTTAATGGCACGATCCGGGGTTTAGTGCGCGGTGGTGCCGGTTTGCTAAGTCCGCAAAATTTAAAGTTTACCACCGTTTCCGCGTTTGGCCGTCGGATTGACGGCCGGGGCGCCGCCGTGCACTTACAGTGGTATCAGAGCCTCGCCATTAACATAGTCTAGCTTGGTGTAATGTGTTTTTCTGTTTCGATCGATCGAATGTTCCAAACTGCATTTTAGTTCGAATCAGTTTCTGTTGAAAATTTTTGGTCTCGAAAAATTTTTCAGGTTGTAAAATATTGATGTACTGGAAAATCTAAGAGTTCTGTAAAAATTTGACGAAGTAACTCCACAGTGGGAGCGCGGAAGTGCCGCGCAAACCCCATTCCCGCGGCCCTTCCGCCGCGCACTATTCACATCACTTCACCAAATTTTTTCAGAGGCCTTCTGGGCTTAAAATATGGGTTTTGGAATATTAAAATTGGGCCCAGGATTTCTGTGAGTGCTACAGTTTTGATTGGGGGCCCACTTGTTAATTTTTGATCGATCGGATATTTTAAACACATTTTTCACAGTATTTACATTATATCTGCGACCGTGAATGTCACTCGATCGGTAAATCCGGTCTAACTGCTATAGCCCGGTTAGACGGATTTGCGAACGTGACTTTCACGTTGATGTTCTGTGTTTATGCTGTGATGTTGCGGATCGGTCGTGGGGATAGCCTGGATGCAATGCTAGTACTGTGCTGCTGTATTATGTACATTTGATATTGCGGGGCGAGCGTCCGACATGTGGACTGCCGTCACTGCCTGATTGTATTATTCTTTTGGGACACGACCTGGTTGCGGTCGATGTACCCGGTGTATGTATATTTTACTTTCTGTACTAGGATTACCCCGCGGTGGGGTGCACGGATGGCCGGGTTCTGGAGGGCAACAAGCCCGCATCTCATGGCATTGAGACGGAGGGGGCTTCACTCTGGGATTGGCGGGCTATTCGCCGCACTCGTAGGGGGTACAGGTTGACCCAGGAGGGGTGCCCAAGTTGCCGGATTCCGTGGAGTGCTGGGTGGTCCATTCACGGCGCTGAAGGGGGCTGCCTCGCTTCAGGTTTTGGCGGGTGACTTGCCGCGCCCGTAGGGGTCTAGGATTTCATTGCACAGGCTATCCACACGACCAGGGGAACGTCGGGTTTCAGTAGTGGCTCTGTGAAACCCGGGGATCCCAGATATCTGTATTGTTCTGTGATGCTGTACATTTCTGTGTTGTTGCATTCTTATTCACGCCTTGAGCGAAATATAATATATTGGTATATATATTAGTAGATGTTGTATATGTTTTTCATCCGCGCTAGTCCAGTCCCCGCTCTGTCGTTAGTAAGCTAACCTAACGAGTGATGACGGGACCCAGTGGCGAATGCGGATGGCATATACGTACGTCAGTATATTTTCGTTCTTTGTGGTGTGATTAATTGATGGGACTGCGTTGATTCGGATCAATGCAAGTTAAACAAACCTATTCTGATGTTGTTGGAACACTTTTCAAAAAGCTGTTATTGCAAGGACGTTCACTTTTGTTTTGCATCGTGGTATTCATTTGGAATATCCTGCTCCTCAGTCGACGAGGCAAGGGCCGAGATCCCTTCACCGGGAGTGACCCCTTGGACAGAAGTTTGCATCAGGGCATTAACTTCATTATAGCCGATTACTTTTGCTTTGCACCGTGGTATTCATTTGGAATATCCTGCACCCCATTCTACGGGGAAAGAGCCGAGATCCCTTCACCGGGAGTGACCTCTTTAGTAAAGGTTTTCGTCACTATATTTTCTAAAAAGCTATCCGTTCCTTCAACGATATCAAGTTCATTACGTTAAAGGTTTTCGCCAGAAACCATTCGTAGCCCTCCGTCGTTTCATATGGATAGTCAATAGTATTCAAGCTGTGTATGTTGGCCAAAGTCAAGGCACAGTGTTTGGTAGCTGTTGGTTATTCATATGCAGCATAGATAGATGCGTTGGTTTGGAACAGTCGTACTGCCATGTTGGCCAAAGTCAAGGGTATGTACGGGTGGATTCAAATTAACCTGGAGAATGACGGGTAGAACTTGACATGTGACTTATGATATGTTGGCCAAAGTCAAGGTCATAAGAGCATGGGGCAGAAATCCACATCGGGAGTTTCAAAAGTACTGAAACTTGCCAGATATGCGCATACCTTCTGGAGTGTGATACCGTGAGCGGATTCCGTCACGTTGTCATGCGATGAGAGTTGGATCCCGATTCCCACTGATGAGTTAGTATACTCCTCGGGTGACCCCGACTAATTCTTCTTTCAGGTTTGGAGGAGAATTTGAGGTACAGTGGGAGGATTGCAGATTAGATAAATTGGTAACCATTCTGATCTAGGTTAGAGTGCACGCTGAGTGTTTCTTTTCTCTCTCTCTTTGGTAGCGACCATTGACCCGACCCTAAGATTTTGACTCAGTGACCAAATTGACCGAACCTTCTTATCACCGGCTTTTGGATTGTCAGAGTTGCAAACCTCATTGCCACTCCTGCTTTTACCCTTTTCTCCAGGACACCCCGTTTTACTACGAACGTCCACTTCCATTGGACAAAACCAGCGTATGGTTAGATACGAACTCGAAGGGATTTATTCGAGGATGGTTTCCGGTTCTGGAGAAAACGGATAGGACTATTCAGTTGTCTTTTCTTTTCACCCTCTCTCAGGTTGCGAGTACTCCTTGGTTTAGGAGTAGTACACCTATTACGCAAATTGGATAGTCTTCTTCCAAACCATAGGCTGGTGCTGACCGGTAGGGAATGAAGAAAACCAGTTAGCCTAAACGGTGTACAGAAGGTATTAAGTTCAGACAAAGCAAGGGATTACTAAGAGGGCAAAGTAAATTGCGACTGATATTCACGACCAAACCAAGTATTTCTTCGCCAATCCTAAATCACCTTTGTATCTCTTCAGGACACTCCGTATTACTACGAAGATCCCATTTTATTGGATAATCCATCGTATGGTTATATACGAACTCGAATGGAACTTGTTCCTGTTCGGGGATGGATCCTGGTTCAGGAGAAATAGGAATAAAGTACATTCAGGTGTCTTTTATCTTCACCTTCTCTCGCGATGCGAGTGCTCCTAGGATTAGGACAGTACACCCTTTATGCTTTTTGGATAGTCTTCTTCCAAACCATAGGCTGGTGCCGAACGGTAGGGAAGGAAGAAAACCATTTGGCCTAAAGGGGTGTACAGAAGGTAAAGACTAAAGACATATGAAGGGATTTGGAGAGGTGACAAAGAACTATACGGTTACAGTCGTGAATCTGGAAGAGGCATTACTAGGAATACCGGGATACCCCATCGAAACATTTCAATGTTTCAGTCTCACTGTGTAATGTTAAAAGAAAACTGATTTCCCGATTAGATACTTACTCCAGGGTATGTATTTACCAGGTTTGATTCTCACATCTGTATGGTTTTACAGATGATGAGTGGGAGTAAGTTATTGGGAATTGGGTGATCATCCTCATTATATCGGGATTCGTTGGAATCAGTGATATTTGAGGATGCCACCTGGGTTGTTTGCCGGTCGGCAAATATTTGGTTTTGAATATCCGCTGTTGTGCACCAATTTCAAATTGATATATCTGTACGTCTATTTTCATAGAGTGAGATATACCTTTTGATATTATGTCGATGACATTTACCTATATCAGTGGATGGTTAGGTGAGGAGCATTGAACAGCGGTGTAATTCTTCTTAACCATAAATACAGTTTTCAACCTACGACACACAGTGAATGAGTCGCTAGACTCAAGGGACTTATACAGAGTATTGTATGTTGTCCAGGGTCCATCAGGACAGAGGGGTTAGTCCTCGTACTGTGTTCTGTTTACTTATGACTTCTCTAGTTCTTAGACAAGTGTTTTCGTAGAAACATAGGGTCGAAGTTTTGAGAAGTTATAGGTATTTGAATAAAGTAGAGAACCAGGTATTGCAAGTATCGGGATTCTTCAAAGTGATCGAAGATGTAGATACTTGTGTATGGTATTCAGATGATAGTAATGATAAAGAGAAATTACTTCTCTTTCGGGTTACTCATAATTGGAAGCATTCCTAAGTTGAGTAACGCTGATCGGCCTCTCTCCATTTAGTTGACATGCACTGGAGACAGCTGCATGATTTGAATCTGGTTAAATTAAATCAGTGCCTCTGGTTCTATATTGGATATAGAACAGTTCATATCTTAACGAAGTTAAGGTACGGGGAGTTGTCCGATTTATGCTTAAAACCAGACTCTGGATAACTCACAGGCACGTTTCTGTAATGGCTGTTTGTGGGTTGACCCAGGCTATGACGAGGGTTGACTTTCTACCATCTGGAAGATCAATAGAAATATTGTTCAAGACTCGCCACAGTTTTATTAAAAATGGATTTTTTCAAAAACAGTAGTGGGAGTATGGTAGAACTGGAAGTGATTCCAGAACCACAAACGATTACTGAAGATTTGATAAGGAACCTAAAGATTCAATCTGATTTGACATTCCATTGGCCACTCCGCAGATAAGGTGGGTAACTTCAGGCACCCGAGAGGTACTTCGGTTGCCTCAAGGACGGTGACAGGGAAGTTCTTGTATACCCACACTTGCCGTTGTTGTTGTTCCAGGCTGCGAGACCTGGCAGGAGGATGAGTATAGCGTCGTTCTAAACTAGCTTTAGAAGTGCACGTCTGTATGACTCTGCCAGAGGGTTGTCGTAGTCAGTGGGAGCAGCGGAAGCATTGGTGGACATCAGGCTTATGTCTATTTACAGACTAAAGCAGATGTAGCGGAGATAGATCATCCATTTCTGATGTGACAGTCATAGGTTTGACGTCATCAGAATAGGGGATGGATCTGTTGAGAAGGTAGTAGGAAGTGATATTCCTTTACTACGATCGGTTATACTTTGGTCGTCACACAGTGGTTTCTCCACAAAGGACTTGGACATTATATCAGACATACTGGTTACTAGATCTATGGTTTTAGATCTAGATTTGGGTGGTTTCCTAATCTGGGTACCTTGACAGCATTCTATGAGTATTTAGAATGGACGACTCCTGGCACGGTAGTACACCTGCAGGTAATGGAGTCACCCTCTCTAAAGGTGTCTTACAGACTAAAGGGGAGAGGGATGTGCATGATTGGCAGATCACTTGCTTAGGCAATTGAGTCAATCATGAAATGTCAAGTACCACACCAGATGTTGTTCTTGCAGTAGATGCAATAAGTTGATATTCATCCAATCCTGGAGAAACAGTCGGAGGCAGTTTTAGAACATAAGTGGCTGTTCTAGGGATATGATAACGAAAGCCCCATTCGGGAAATAGTTATCATTCCAGGCTTCCAAGGTGACATGGCCAACAAGAAGGTTGTCAGAGTTATAGTTTTCCTTCTGACGAGGGGCAGTATTTTGGACAGGTGGTCCAAGGCAATACTGAGGGTGGCATGGCGCAGGATACTGATTAGGTTCAGTTGACGATACAGTCTAAGAAGTTTGGTTTTGGAGTTCATTTATGAGCTTGGTCCCATCAGACATCCAGACATTCTAAGACAGGTATTGCTCATTTCAGGAGATGGCTTTCTCCGCGAACTTGAGATATAGAGAGACATAGAAAGAAACACCACAGGCGGATCCACTCACTGAGGCTATTCCTCGAACGCAATAGTTTCACAAACAAGTTTTGTGAGACTGACAAGTAGAGGAGTTGGATGTTCGGTATCACACGGGCTGTGAGTATGCGACATCGCAATAATTAGCCTTGAGTGCAAGTGGGAGATTGTTGGAGATAGTGCCCTCAGAGTCAATTATTGGATCACAGGCACGTGATTGCAATGATTGAGGGAGGACCTATCCCGGTAGGACAGTCTTACTCAAGATGATAGTATGCTATCTGGTTTACCTTTATCATCGTGTACTGCTTTAGGTGACCTGACAGGTCGCTATTGCACGTTGATAGAGCCCTAGGATTCATGCTTGACTGCCAGCAGTATGAGGGCGATCATATAAGTAAGAGCTGGAGTCTACAAGCACATCCTTAATAGGTCCCTAGTCGTGGGAGTTTCGAGACAGGGCATCGATTCTCCAGAGTAGACTAGTGTATACAGTCGAGACCCCGACGAGGGGCGGTGGCCGGTCTCACAAGCCACTGGTGTCAGTTGGATCACCTAAGATGTATACAGGTGCTCATTGGGTTATGAGTACACCGGACAGGACTCGCCGGGAACATGCTAGTTGGTCTTATACCTGACGTCAGATAGCAGTTCCCTGGTGACATGTGTACAGGTTAGTTCATCGACCTGGGGATCGTCATTTGTCTCGTGTGAGTTCCCACTGTACTTTGATTACTACCCTACCACGGCTCAAAGGAGTCGTGCAAACAGGTTTTAGTTGGGTACAGTCCCGAGCCACATGGAGGCAGTGAGCGGATCTTCAGGGGTTCGTCTCTCCCGGTATTGGGGGTGAGGTCGCGCTGTGTCTAGGAGAGCCAGAACATGAAAAGACCTTGGCCAAGGCAGGAGATTTACTGGTAGGTATTCCAGTAGTATCTCAGGGTGTTCTGGGCTACACTCCGACACGACTTGTACCGCTTTTGGGGGTCTGACTTTTACCAACCCCCTAGGCCCGCCATGCGATGCTCATAGACGAACGGACCGGACTGTACGGATATTGTCACTGACAGGCTCTGTTGGGTGTCGGGGTGAGCTTCCTCATCGACGTCCCTTTTGGTCAATAGCTGGTGGCCCGTCACGTATTGGCTTATACCTCTGACGTGCTAGTGGTTAAATCCACAGCCATAGTATTGACGAGTCTTTAGAGTCCACCACACTTTCAGTTACTCAAGCTTTCGGGCGAAACGCTGTAGAGGCCGTATGGAGATATGGCAGGGTCCGATCAGATACGTGCGGTATTGCACGGATCAGGATCGGACCGTTTGTACTAGTGGCCGTATGGTTATATGGCAGCGTTCGATCAGATACGTACGGTATTGCACGGATCAGGATCGGACGGATCTTACTAGCCGGTTTTGGTTTAAGCTGGTCCTAGTTTAGTACAGTGTAGATTTTGTCTCATTGCATTTGTATCCGGACGGAATACAAATGCGGGTGTGTATGCACAGTGTGGGGTTTTCCTGTAATTTATTACGGGACCAGTTTTCTAGAGTTGCCATTTTGCTTTCCGTTCCGGCCGGTTTTCCTTTGTTCTTTCCCGGCCGGACTTTTCCGATGGAGGGACTAATTTGTAATTGTGCAAATTGGTATTTGTGGAGGACTTATTTGCATAAGGATTGACATGATAAGCATCTTTGCTTTACATGATTTGATGAGATTAGAAATGATTTGAGGTTGATGTAAGTTTAGTGATGATTATGTTTGGATGTGGTCACCCTCCTCCTTTTACTACACTCACCTCCCTCTTGCTTCATATTGTTATCCTCCACCATTTCTAAATGAGAGAGATTATTATCATGGTTGTAAAAAGAAAGAGAGAAGAAGAAAAGAGAAGAAGAGAGAGCTTCATCTTTGAGAGAGGTTTTCATTATTGATCTCATTCCATGCCAAGAAAAATGCAAGCACCATTTTTCTTATCTTTGTTTCCTCCATCCTCTTCAAATGGCAACCAACCCCAAAGTGAGACATACATTCTACATTACACTCCCTACAGCATATCTTGTGCATGTCGAGTAGCCGGCTTCATGCGCGAGTTGCCTCGGTATTGAGGTGGGAGCCCGTAAAAGTACCCGGCTTCGTGGTGCCCTTTCCGACGAGGTGGAGACGGACGGAGATCCCGCGAGGAGATCGGAGTGGAGATGAAGACCGGAGGACTCAGATCGTATGGTATACTTCTCTACCCCCTCTCTAGATAGCTTAGACTAGTTTAATGGCACGATCCGGGGTTTAGTGCGCGGTGGTGCCGGTTTGCTAAGTCCGCAAAATTTAAAGTTTACCACCGTTTCCGCGTTTGGCCGTCGGATTGACGGCCGGGGCGCCGCCGTGCACTTACAGGGGGCGGTGAAACGTCAGTCCCCTAATAGCGGTACAAGTTGTGTCGGAGTGTACCCCAGAACACCCTGAGATAACACTAGAAACCTACCATTATATCTCGCTTGCCCTGGCCAGGGACAACTCGTGTAATGGCTCTCCTGGACACAGCGCGATGTAAACCCCCAATACCGGGAGAGACGGATCCTGTCTAACCGTCACTTCCTCCAAGTGCTTCGGGACTGCACCCAAAAACTACCTATTTGCACGACTCCTTTGAGCCGTGGTAGGGTAGTAATCAAAGTGCAGTGGGAATACACTCGAGGCGAAGTGACAGTGTCAAGTCAACGGACTAAGCTGTACTCATGTCACCTGGGAACTGATAACTGACGATAGGTATAATACCAACCAACAGTTTCCTACGAGTCCTGTCCAGTATACTCGTAACCTAACGAGCACCCGTATACTATCTCAAGTACGACGTACTGACGGCTGTGGGATAGACCGTCTCCCACACTGGGATGAGAAGCGCATACGCTAGTCTACTCCGGAGTATCGATGCCCTGTCTCGATAGTCCAATGACCAGGGACCTGTATAAGGATGTGCTTATAGATTACCCAGCTCCCACGAGTGCGAGCGCCATCACAACGCAGGTAATCAAGCAAAGATCCTAAGGGCTCTACTAATATGTATATCAGCGATATGCTAAAAGAAACACATGCACATATTGAAGTAGAGACAAACCAAGTAGCATACTACCATTTCGAGCAAGATTGTATATACAACTGTGAATATCCCAAGCTTCCATTAAGTAATATACAAACTAGTATGATACAGTAATGGCCTCTAGGGCATATACACTAACAAACACTTACCAGAAAATCTCTAATCAGCCCTGGCCAGGGACTTCCCTGTTACGGCCAATCGAGCATAGTGCAACATCAACCCCCAATACCGGGAGAGACGAAACCCCTCCTATCGCTCATTGCCTCCATGTGACTCGGGACTGTACCCAAAAACCACCGTTTTGCACGCCCTTGTGGACGTGGTAAAGTGGAAATCAAAGCACAGTGGGAATCACACAAGACTCTATGACGATCTCGGGTCTACAGACTAACCTGCACAAGTGTCACCTGAGAACTGCCATCTGACGTGAGGTATAATACCATCTGGGAGTTCTCGGCGAGACCGTCCAGTGTACCCAGTCTCCACTGAGCACCCGTATACCATCTCTGATGTCAAAAACCAATGGATATGGGATCATCCATCGCCCATCTCATGGGTCGAGAAGCATATACGCTAGTCTACACTGGTATATCGATGCCCCGTCTCGATATACCCACGACTAGGGACCTTGAAGGATGTACTTATGGACTACCATGTCCCCACTAGTATGATCCTCATCATAGTCCAGGTTGTCAAGTACACATCCTAAGGGCTTCACCAACATGTAACTATAAGACAGTATAAAGAGACTAGTATACATGTTAAGATAAAGAGCAACCAGATAGCATATTATCATATCAAGCAAGAAAGTCATCTCTATATATGTCCAAGCATCTAATATAATATACATCATCTGTACAATACTGGCCTCTAGGGCATACATACAACTAACAATCTCCCACTTGCACTAGGGCCAGCTGCTGTAGTATCGCATACCGAGCATCCCGAAGAGTCTCTCAAACTGTATCTGGGGAATGGCCTTCGTGAGTGGATCCGCTGTGTTGTTCTTCGTGTCAACCCTCCTGACCTCGATCTCCCGGCGATCAACTATCTCCCGGATCAGGTGATACCGCCTCAGAATATGCCTGGATCGCTGATGGGACCTGGGTTCCTTGGCCAAAGCTACCGCTCCATTGTTATCGCAATACAAAGGTATTGGATGCTCAATGGATGGAACCACTCCAAGTTCAGTAATGAACTTCTTGATCCAGACAGCCTCTTTGGCAGCATCATTGGCAGCGATGTATTCAGCCTCCATCGTCGAGTCTGCCACGGTTTCCTGCTTGGAACTCTTCCAGCTAACCGCCCCTCCGTAAAGGGTAAAGACAAATCCCGACTGCGACTTAGAGTCGTCCTTATCACTCTGGAAGCTTGAATCGGTAAAGGACTCCACTTGGAGTTCTTCGTTACCATATACCAAGAGCATCTCTTTAGTCCTTCGCAAGTACTTGAGAATGCTCTTCACAGCTGTCCAGTGACTCTCTCCAGGATCAGCTTGATACCTGCTCACTACAGTTATTGAGTATGCTACATCGGGTCTGGTACATAGTATCGCGTACATGATAGAGCCTACATCCGAAGCATAGGGTATCCCTTGCATGCGAGCTCTCTCCAAATCAGTCTTGGGAGACATCTCTTTGGAGAGAGTGACTCCAGAGATCGTGGGTAAGTTCCCACGCTTGGATTCTTCCATACTAAACCTCTTTAGTATGGTGTCAATGTACCTGGATTGGGACAATCCCAATATCCGTTTGGATCTATCTCTATAGATCCTAATTCCCAATATGCAGGAGGCATCACCATGATCTTTTATTGAGAATCTTTGTGATAAGAAGAGCTTGACCGATTGCAGCATAGGAATGTTATTTCCTATCATGAGTATGTCATCCACGTACAATACGAGGAAGACAACCTTACTCTCTGCTACATTTTTATAAATACAAGGTTCATCTACGTTTTTGACGAAATCAAACTCTTTGATAACAACGTCAAAGCAGAAGTTCCAACTCCGCGATGCTTGCTTTAATCAATAAATGGATTTAAGCAGCTTGCACACCATCCCGCTGCTCCCACTATCTACGAAGCCCTCTGGCTGAGTCATGTACACGTACTCTTCTAAATCGCCGTTTAGAAAGGCGGTCTTAACATCCATTTACCAGATTTCGTAGTCATGATATGCAGCGATGGCAAGCATGATCCGGATGGATTTAAGCATAGCCACTGGAGAAAAGGTTTCTTCATAGTCCACACCTGGTCTTTGACGAAAACCCTTTTGAACAAGTCTAGCTTTGAAAGTCTCCACTTTCCCATCCACACCAAGTTTTTTCTTGAAGATCCACTTGCTCCCAATGGGTTTTACCCCTTCAGGAGCATCTTCCAAAGTCCGTACTTTGTTCGTGTACATGGATTCCATCTCGGACCGCATAGCATCCAACCATTTCACTGAGTTCCCACTCGTGATGGCCTGCTCGAAGCTAATTGGGTCATCATCCTCCATGATGCAATCCTCGCTCCCACCATCCATGAGAAAACCGTAGTATCTCTCAGGTTGGCGAGGAACCCTACTAGATCGGCGGAGAGGCTGAGGTTCGTTGGGAGCTCCTGAATCTTCTGGTTCCACTAAATCTTCAGTTGCGGTTTGTGTATCTGGAACCTCTTCCAGCTCCACCACTCTGCCACTAATTTCTTTTACAAGAAATTCCTTTTCTAAAAAAGCGGCATGTTGAGCAACAAACACCTTTTGTTCCTCACAGTGGTGGAAAAAATACCCATATGAGTTCTTTGGTTATCCCACAAACTTGCAAAGAACTGACCCTGCCTCGAGTTTGTCTGGATTTTGTCTTTTGATATAGGCCGGACAACCCCATATCTTAACTCGTTTAAGATATGGCCTCTTCCCACTCCATATCTCATATGGTGTGGTAGGTACAGATTTAGATGGAACTTGATTCAATAGGTATGCTGCTGTCTCTAGCGCATATCCCCAGAAGAAAATAGGTAACTCAGCTGTGCTCATCATAGAGCGCACCATATCTAATAGGGTGCGCTTCCTCCGTTCCGATACACCGTTGTGCTGTGGTGTATATGGAGGAGTCAGCTGAGAGAGAATCCCATTCTCTTTTAGGAAGTCCAGGAATTTATTGCTCAAGTATTCACCTCCTCGATCAGATCGAAGGATTTTAATACTTTTTCCGGTTTTGTTCTCGACTTCTTGTTTATATTCTCTAAATTTCTCAAAAGCTTCTGATTTGTGTTTCTTCAGGAACACATACCCGAACCTAGAGAGATCGTTTGTGAATGTAATGAAGTACGCAGAACCATCCCTGGCATGTGTAGACATGGGACCGTATACAACACTTTGTATCAGCCCCAAGAGTTCAGTAACTCTTTCTCCGTGTCCTGTAAACGGAGTTTTGGTCATCATGCCTTTGAGACATGACTGGCAAGTGTCATAAGATGAAAATTCGAACGGTTTCAAATGTCCATCCTTATGCAACTTAGCGAGTCGTGTCGCATTGATGTGACCCAGTCTACAATGCCACAAGAAGGATTCGTTCTGTTCTGAACTCTTCCTCTTGTGTGTGTTTGTTATGCTTAGAACTGTTGATTGATTTAGAACATAAATGCCATTGCACAACGTGCCTGATCCAACCAACTTTTGGTTACGGGAAATGTTCATAACATTATCCTGTAATAAAAAATTATATCCCTCTTTACTCAACAAAGAAACCGATATAATGTTGCATATCAGGTTCGGCATGTAATAGCATTCGTTCAGAACCAATGTATTACCAGTTGGTAATGCATGGTGATATGCCCCGACAGTCTTAGCTGCAACAATTGCACCATTTCCAACTCTTATGTCTTTATCACCTTCTCCAAGTTCTCTACCTTTCCTAAGCCCATGTAACTAATTACATATATGGGATCCTGACCCGGTATCTAATACCAGGACGTAGGGAAAATGGAGAAACAGTTCTCTGTAACGAACACACCCGAAGAAAATGCATCATCATGTACTTTCTTCATTCGGGTGGCATGGGAATCATGGTATTCCCCTATGTCCTGTTCAGTCCTATAACTCTTATAAGAAAGAACGGAACCAACGTTCCCCAGCACAGTATAACTTGCGGGTTCGGTCAATACATCCATATTATTATCATGATTAAGGCATGACATGGTCGCTACCTGGAGAGAGAGAAGAAAACACTTTAGCGTATGCTCTTGCAAGATCAGATTGGTTATTATCTTATCTAATCAGGATGGCTCCCACTGTTTTTATCAAATCTTCCTTCAAACCCTAAAAGGAAAGACTAGCCGGGATTAATTACACCCTGCAACTTCGCCGATCTTTCAGCCAGGCCAGTGTCGGTATTTTGATGGAGGTTTCCCGTGCTTTCGCACGGACCTAATTAAAGTAAACCTCATTTTCCCAGAGGCGTAACCCCGTTGACACCTTTCTAGACACCTACTTGATCGGCTAATTGTCCTGTGTAAAACTCTCCCAGGAGTAACATTTACTCGCAGTGGGTATCGGGATCCAACTATCTCATAGAAGGTATGCAATCTCATTGCAAATTTCAACACTTGAAATTCCCGATAATATTTTGCCCCAAACGATCTATGACCTTGAGAAGGTCAACAAACCATAGACCGTAAGTCAAGTTCAACCCGTCACTTCTTGATTGAATTAAACCCATCCGCACAATCCTTGATAAGGTCAACAAGGCCGTACGACTACCCTAATCCAATCTGCATCATATGCATAAGCAGATAAATACTGGTCAGCTACCGCACACTGCGCCTTGACAAGGTCAACAAACGCAGCACGAATACTAAGCAGGATTTATCTGAAATGACGGAGGGCTACGACAGGTTTTTCTGAAAACCTCTTGCGTAATGAACTTGATATCGTTGTAGAATCAAGTGAAATTTGAAATGGAGTGATTTTGAGGCTTTCATTAGTTTTGCTAAAGAGGTCACTCCCGATGAAGAGATCTCGGCTCTTTCCTCATCGAATATGGTGCAGGATATATCATATATATCACTATGCAAAGCAAAACTCCAAAAGAAATCAAAAGCAAACCGAGTGTTGTAGCATCCTCCAGTTTCGCTAAAGAGGTCACTCCCGGTGAAGGGATCTCGGCTCTTTCCTCATCGAATAAGGTGTGGGATATATCATATATATCGCTATGCAAAGCAAACTTGTAGCTAGCCTTTTTAGAAAAAATTGATTCTGTAGGGTTCCTAGGCACTCTCAAGAGGTCTCACAAGGCATCAACCATGCCAATTTTAGATTTTTAGGGTGCCGAGAAAACCTAATACGGATCGTCGACTAGAATTTTAGGCGAAACATTAAACTAGTTAACAATTTAACTATAGGAGAGAGGCTACAACCTTTGTAGATCCATTTCTCCACTTCCTTAGCTCCACGTAGGCGTCCTCTCGCTGTCCATCTTGAATCCCGAACTCAATCGTCGGCTTCATCGGGGAAATGGGCGGACTAGGTCGTCGGCTTCGTGCCGAAGATGATCTACGTCGAGGCATCACAAGTTCAAGCTCCAACTTCACCAAGTTGTGAAACTTGTGATGAAAACACCCTATACTATTTGGCAAGAGGTAGAGGGTGAAGAAATAGGAGGTGGGTTCACTTTAGAATTGGATTTCTCTCACTTTTGCTCAAGTTGCCATTGATGGACTTAAGCTTTTCTTGAAGAAGAAGATGATGAAGAAGAAGAAAGAATACGATAAGTCTTGTTAAAAGAATAATAAAATGAATACTTATCATCTTCTAACCTTGGTTAAGTGTAGAGAATAGACCATAGTTATTTTGGAATGGTTAGGGTTAAGCATGAAGACAAAATGGTCACATTAGTCAAACCTTCTTGAAGCTTCAACAAGCTTCATGTTAGAATGAAACCATTTTGTTTTCTTTTATTTATTTATCAAGAAAGAATAGATAAATAAATAAGTAAATAAATCAAAACCCTAACTATTATCATAACCATGGTTTAAGTCTTAACACAAAACCAATTTACATGCATCATCAAACATGACACATTGTAGTGCACAAAAGTATATCACATATACAACTTGTGAACTACAAGTAAGAAAATCATTTTAAAGTGAACCTATACTAGCTAATGCAAAGTAATATATCAAATATATAATTATACATTAAATCATTAAATCAACACTTGATTTAACGATCCGGTCATATCGCATATAACCGACTAGTATCCTATGTATCGTCTTATCGAATCAATCCTTGATTCGATATCTAGGTTATATCGTATATAACCAATCAATACATTTATCTCGAGAATTGAATACGGTATCACATACACGCATTATTCTCGGTCCTGCACATATCTCATATGCGCTCCTATTTCGTTTCGCTTGAGCCAGGAAACCTCCGTGTAGGACTCTAAAGACTTGTCAATACGCCGGTAGCAGATGATGATCATATCAAACATCCACAAGCCGCAAGCGGTCTGATAAACGTAACGGCCATCCGGGTATTGAGCGATCAGAAGATCGACGAGCTAACCCGCTCACACTACTGTGAATCCAACCAGTAACACTTACCGTACAGTCCGGTCTGTTCGTCTGATATGTCGCATATCAAGTCTAGGGGTGGTAAACGTCAGACCCCAGTAACCGATAAGTCGTGCCGATGTGAGGCTCATAACGGGTCGAGAAACTACTGGTAACATTTACCAGTAAATCTCTGATCAGCCCTGGTCAGGGACTTCCCTGTTACGGCCAATCGAGCACAGCGCAACATCAACCCCCAATACCGGGAGAGACGAAACCCCTCCTATCGCTCATTGCCTCCATGTGACTCGGGACTGTACCCAAAGACCACCGTTTTGCACGCCCTCATGGACGTGGTAAGGTGGAGATCAAAGCACAGTGGGAATCACACAAGACTCTATGACGATCTCATGTCTACAGACTAACCTGCACAAGTGTCAGCTGAGAACTGACATCTGACGTGAAGTATAATACCATCTGGGAGTTCTCGGCGAGTCCGTCCAGTGTACCCAGTCTTCACTGAGCACCCGTATACCATCTCTGATGTCAAACACCAATGGATATGGGATCATCCATCGCCCATCTCATGGGTCGAGAAGCGTATACGCTAGTCTACACTGGTATATCGATGCCCCGTCTCGATACACCTACGACTAGGGACCTTGAAGGATGTACCTATGGACTAACATGTCCCCACTAGTATGATCTGCATCATAGTCCAGGTTGTCAAGTACACATCCTAAGGGCTTTACCAACATATAACTATAAGACAGTTTAAAAAGACTAGTGTACATGTTAAGATAAAGAGCAACCAGATAGCATACTATCATATCGAGCAAGAAAGTCATCTCTATATATGTCCAAGCATCCAATATAATAGACATCATCTGTACAATACTTGTTAGTTATATGTATGCCCTAGAGGCCATTACTGTACATTGGATGTATATTGTAGTGGATGCTGGGACATATATAGGTAGGACTTTCTTGCTCGACATGATAGTTCGCTATCTGGTTGCACTTTATCTTAACATGTATACTTTCTGTCTCTCTGATTACATGTTGACAAAGCACTTAGGATGTGTACTCGACTTCCAGGACTATGATGAAGATCATACTAGTGGGGCCTGGGTAGTCCCTGAGTACATCCTTGAAATGTTCCTAGTCGAGGGAATATCGAGACGGGGCATCGATATTCCAGAGTAGACTAGCACATATCTTCTCGACCCATGCGATGGGCGATGGATGATCCCATATCCATTGGTGTTTGACATCGAAGATGGTATGCGGGTGCTCAGTGGAGACTGGGTACACTGAACGGACTCGCCGAGAACTCCCAGATGGTATTATACCTCACGTCAGATGGCAGTTCTCTGGTGACACTGGTACAGCTTAGTCTGTTGACCCGAGATCGTCATAGAGTCTTGTGTGTCTCCCACTGTGCTTTGATTTCCACCCTACCACGGCTCTGCTGAGTCGTGCAAACAGGTGGTTTTTGGGTACAGTCCCGATTCACAAGGAGGAAATGAGCGATAGGAGGGGATTCGTCTCTCCCGGTATTGGGGGTTGATGTTGTGCTATGCTCGACTGGCCATAACAGGAAATCCCTGGCCAGGGTTGCAGTGATATACTGGTAAGAGTTATCAGTAGTTTCACGAATGTTATGGTCCTTACGTCGGCATGACTTATTGAGCTATTGGGGTCTGACGTTTACCACCCCTAGGCGAGATATGCGACATATCAGACGAACAGACCGGACTGTACGGTAAGTGTTACTGGTTGGATTCACAGGAGTGTGAGCGGGATTGCTCGTCGATCTTCTGATCGCTCATTACCCGGGTGGCCGTTACGTTTAGCAGACCGCTTGCGGCTTGTGGGTGTTTGATATGATCATCATCCGCTGCCGGCGTATTGACGAGTCTTTAGAGTCCTACACAGAGGTTTCCTGGCTCAAGCGAAACGAAATAGGAGCGCATATGAGATATGTGCGGGACGGAGAATAATTCGTGTATGTGATAGCGTATTCTATTCTCGCGATGAATGTATCGAATGGTTATATGCGATATAACCTAGTTATCGAATCAAGGATTGATTCGATAAGCCGATACATATGATACTAGTCGGTTATATCCAATATGACCGGATCGTTAAATCAAGTGTTGATTTAATGATTTAGTGCATATTTATATATTTGATATATTACTTTGCATTAACTAGTATTGGTTCACTTTAAAAGGATTTTCTCACTTGAATTGTGCAAGTTGTATATGTGATATACTTTTGTGCACAAGATTGTATCATGTTTGATGATACTTGCTCTTTTGGGTTTGTGTAAAAGTTAAACCATGTTTAGTGAATGGTTAGGGTTTCTTTTCTCTTATTTATTTATCCATTTATTATTGATTTGGAAAAGATAAAGAGAAAAAGAAATGGTGGCTTAGTTTGTTTTTTCTTTAAAGCTTCTTGAAGCTTTGAACAAGTCAACCATTCTTGTTTCTTCTTTAACCCTAACCACTCATCTAAACCTTGGTTAAATCTCTACACTAAACCATGGTTGAAGTTATGATAAGTATTCTTTTTATTTTCCTTTTTAAATATAAGACTTATCATATCTTTCTTCTTCTTCTTCAAGAACTAGAAAAAGAAAAGCTTTCTAGTTCAATGGCAACTTGAGAAAACAAGTGAGAAATCCAAAACTAAAGTCTACCCACTTCCTATTTCTTCATCCTCTACCTCTTGCCAAGTAGTATAGGGTGTTTCCTTCACAAGTTTTCATGGCTAGGTGAAGGTGGAGCTTGTTCTTGTGATACCTCGACGTAGATCATCTTCGGCATCGAACCGACGATCAAGCACGCCCATTCTTCGATGATACCGATGCTAGAGTCATGGGTTCATTTTGGACAGCGGAGGGACTTCATCACGGAGCCTAGGAGGTGGTGGACCGGATCTACAAAGGTTGTAGTCACTTTCCCTTAGCATTTAATTCGATTACTTGCTTGCTTCGCCTTGATTTCTAGTTAACGATCCGTTCTAGGTTTTCTCGGCACCATAATTTTTAGAAATTTGCGTGTTTCATCACTTGTGAGACTTCACTAGAGTGCCTAGGAACCCTACAGTGGTATCAGAGCCTAGCTAGAGCCTTAGGCGATGCGTAGACGGAGTTAGAAGTCCGATCGACCCGAAACCCCGACTTGAAAGTGCTCTCTGGACATTTTCTGTTTTTGTGGATTTTTGAGAATTAAAAATATGCAGAAAAATCAGTAGGAAATTCTAAGAATTACGGTGCAAAAAGTAACTAATGATCCCTCAAAAGTGCGGCGGAACCGCGGCATTAGCATGCTAATGCGGCGGTTCCGCCGCCGTTTTGTCTTATTAGGCATTCAATTTTGCACAGTAATTCCTATTTTGCAGTGCTGATTTTCCTGGGAATTTTTTTTATCTGAAATCAAGAGTTGAGTTTTTTAGGTTGTATTAGGAGTTCGTACATTCGATCGGATTGTCTAATTTTGTCTATGTGTTTTTCGAATATTTTAGAATATGTTAAAAATTTCGACCGGACATAAATACCCACTTTTTCCCCTGCCGGAAAATTTCCAATTGTTGGATTTTTCCGTAGTTTAACGACGTTCTAAGTAGTGCAAGTAACGCGATGGACCCTCTAGAAGACAACAAACCTTAACTCGATTATGTGACCGTCTTGAACTGCCCTTTGAACCTTCGGGTTTGGGGCAGTACGGCGTGCCACATGTGAGGCGTTGGCTTGACCCTTCTACGGATGGACCGTTGGTACTGAAGCACGAACTGAATGTTGTTAGACTTATTTCATGTGTTGAGCTGTATCGGAAAACTTGGGTGTTCGATTGTTCGATCGAAAAGTTTAGCATTTTCTATTTATCCGGAATGTGATACAATAATTGGAATTCACAAGTAGTTATGAGATAACTGAATGAATGTTATAAACATAGCAGTTTAGTCTCACTTGATCGGTTGCCACGGAATTTTGATGTGATCAAAAGTCCGTCGCAATCACGTAGCGTACGCGGATACTCGCCGGGTAAACTTAATAGACAGCCTCACTCCATAGCCCCGACCAAGTGACTGTAGGAGAACCCCGTCGCCGAAAGCATCCGTCCGGGTGCTCGCGGCAGCGGTGTTCCGCCTTGGTGCACTTCGTCGACGGTATCAGGGGTGCGGCCGCCTACTAAAGTTTGCGACGAGCATTCGATCAGTTTTTCGGGAATCTTGTTGAATTGCCCGACTTGATATTGAAAAGTGTTTTTGATAATGAGACTAAAATGCGGGGTTTATAATTGTTAGGCATGCGATGTCTAAAGAATTCATTTGGTCAGGCATGCGATGTCTGAGATGGTTGCGGATTCCAACTGTTGTAGTTTTACACTTTCTTTTCTGTGACCGTAAGTGTAATATGTGATATCGCCGGTTTCGTTGCTATATGTCAACGACAATTGGGATGGACATATTTACTTACGTTGATGACATGTGATGTTATGTGTTGCTGGATATGTTATATTGGATCGTCGTGTTTGAATAGCCGGGGGGTTTTTATGTGAGATGAGTGTTTTTTCATTTTCATTCATGTAAAAAACTTGTATGTAATATTCTTTTATTGGGGCACTTCCAGGTTGCGGAAGTTGTCACCGTTGATGTATATTATTTACTTTTCTGCACTAGGATAGACCCAAGGAGGGGAGCACAAGTAACCGGGTTCTGGGGTCCAGTGGGAGACCAACTCGAGGAGCGAGTCCAGGTCTCCTAACCCTAGAATTGGTAGGGTTGCTTGCCGCTCTCGTAGGGGTCTTGGGGTGTGGGATTGGCTATTCATCACGACCGTGGAATCCGTGTTTTATACTGGCTCGTATTGAAAACACGGACGTCCTAGTATATCCAATATTTCATATGTTTCTTCTGCTGTGCTTTATCTGTGATGTGATCATGCGATGTTCTGTGCTCTGTTCAGATAGATGTAGTTTATAGTATATATGATATATTATATAGACGTTACTTATGTTTTACACCCGCGCTAGCCCTGCCCCGCTCTGCCGTTAGTTACCTAACCTAACGGTGCACGAGGGGACATCGAGGCGAATGCGGATGGCATAAGTGTACGTCATATTTATCTGTGATGTTTAGGTAATATAAATGATGGGATATTCATTAATGAGATTAATGAAAGAAAATAAACCTAAATGATGTTGTGGAATCGAATTTCAAAATAATACAGGTAGCTACAGTTCTTGCTTTGCATCGCGGTGTTCATTATAGAACATCCTGCACCTTATTCGATGAGGAAAGGACCGAGATCCCTTCACCGGGAGTGACTCCTTTAGCAATAAATGGCTGATGCTACAACCCTCGGTTTGTCATTTGATCGCTTCTATAGTTTCCGCTTTGCACAGTGATATATATGATATATCCCGCACCTCATTCGACGAGGAAAGGGCCGACGATCCCTTCACCGGGAGTGACCCCTTTAGCAAAACTAGAAAAGCTTCAAAAACATTCCATTTAAAAACCATTTGATTCCGCAACGAGATCAAGTTCAAAGCGTTAAAGGTTTTCACAAAAACCAGCCGCAACCCTCCGTCATTTTAGGAAGTAGAGTACTTAGTATTCGTGCTGTGTTTGTTGACCATAGTCAAGGCACAGTGTACGGTAGCTAAGTGGTGTCTTCCTACACCGCATATGATGCGATTAGTTAGGACAGTCGCGTGACTTTGTTGACCTTAGTTAAGGGTCATGTGGGTGGGTCTAATTAATCACGAAATGACGGGTAGAACTTGACTAGTACTTATGATTTGTTGACCATAGTTAAGGTCATAGGTGCTAGGGGTAAAAACCTTAATCGGGAGTTTCAAGTGTTGAAATTTGCAATGAGATTGCATACCTTCTATATGATAGTTGGATCCCGATACCCACTGCGAGTAATTGTTACTCCTGGGAGAGTTTTGCACTTTGCAATTAGCCGATCAAGTAGGTGTCTAGAAAGGTGTCAACGGGGTTACGCCTCTGGGAAAACGAGGTTTACCGTAATTAGGTCCGTGCGAAAGCACGGGGAACCTCCCTCAAAGTACCGACACTGGCCTGGCTGAAAGATTGGCGAACTTGTAGAGTGTAATTAATCCCGGCTAGTCTTTCCTTTTAAGGTTTGAAAGAAGATTTGATAAAAACGGTGGGAGCCATCCTGATTAGATAAAATATATAACCAATCTGATCTTGCAAGAGCGCACGCAGAGTGTTTTCTTCTCTCTCTCTCCTGGTAGCGACCATATCACGCCTTAATCAAGATAATAAAACGGAATTTTGACCGAACCCGCTTGTTATACTGAGCTGGGGAACGTTGGTTCCACTCCAACTTATAATTGTTATAAGACAGAGCAGGAAATAGGGGAATACCAGAATTCCTATGCCGCCCAAACGAAGAAAGTGCATATGATGCATCTCCTTCGGGTGTGTTCATTATAAAGAACTGTTTCTCAGTATCCTCTGCATCCTGGGTATATGATACCGGATCAGGATCCCAGATATGTAAGCTGTTACATAGGGCTACAAAAAGGTAGAAAAACTGAGAACGGGTGATAAGTTTCATGTGACAGAAACCGGGGCAAGTGTTGCAGCCAAGTCTGTTGGTCACTGTCACCCTGTATTACCAATACATTGATTCTGAATAAATGCTATTAGATACTGAACCTGATATACAAAATCATATCAGTCTCTTTATTAGTAAAGAAGGATATAATTTTGTATTGTTGGATAATGTTTTGAACATTTCCTATATCAAAAGTTGATCGGTTCAGGCACGTTATCTAAAAGCATTGACGTTCTAAATCAAACTGCAGTTCCTAGTATACAGAACACACATAAGAGGAAGAGTTCAGAAATGAACGAATCCTTCTTGAGGCATTGTAGACTAGGTCACATCGATGCGACCCGACTGGCTGAAGTTACATTTTAAATGCATATTTAAATCAGTTTGAATTTACATCTTGTGAAACTTGCCAGTCATGTCACAAAGATTAGATGACCATAGCTCTGTTTATTAGAAACAGAGAAAGAGTTAGTAAACTCTTGGGACTGTTACATGATGATGTATGTAAAGTCTCCTGTCTACATATGCCAGGACTGGTTCTTCATACTTCATTATATTCTCTGATAATATCTCAAGATTCAGTCATATGTTCCTGTTGAAACATAAGTCCGAACCTTTTTGAGATATTCACAGAATATAAGTTAGGAGTAGAGAACCAAAATACGGGTATAAGTATTATGACCTATGATAAGATCAGGGAGGAGAATACTTGTGCATAGAATTCCTGGACTATTCTAAAGGAGAATGAGATTTTCTCTCAGTGTTACTCCTCTGAATACACCACAGCACAACGGTGTATCAGGGCGGAGCAATTGCACAATATTAGATATGGTGTGCTCTATGATGAGTATTACTGAGTTACCTATTTCCTTTTGGGGTTATGCTCTTAAGAAGCTGCATACCTATTGAATATGGTTCCAATCAAATCAGTTGCCTACCATTTCATATGTAATATGGAAAGGGAAGAGCCCATGTCTTAAGCTAGTTAAGATTTGGGGTTGACCGGCCTATGTCTAAAAGCAAAATCCGGACAAGCTCGAGGCAAGGTCTGTAATGTAGAACTGGAAAGGTTCCAGC
This sequence comes from Agapanthus africanus, assembly GCA_030015575.1. NCBI lineage: Eukaryota > Viridiplantae > Streptophyta > Magnoliopsida > Asparagales > Amaryllidaceae > Agapanthus > Agapanthus africanus. Next base: position 237,694,582 of record JASDDO010000004.1, read on the forward strand.
TATACAAACTATAGCAGACAATTTGGTAGAACCAAAGGATTCAGTAGATTCCAACGAACCTCAGCCTCTCCGCCGATCTAGTACGGTTCCTCACCCACCTGAGAGATACTTCGGTTTCTCGATGACAGTGGGAGCGAGGATTGCATCATATGATGATGACCCAACTAGTTTCGAGCAGGCCATCAAGAGTAGGGACTCTGTAAGAATGGCTGGATGCTTAGCGATCTGAGATGGAATCCATGTACAACAGCAAAGTATGGACTTTAGCTGCTGTATCTGAAGGGTTAAATCCCCATCAGGAGCAAGTATATCTTGAGAAGATTACTTGGTGTAGATGGAAAAGTTGAGACTTTCAAAGCTAGACTTGTTAAAGTTTTTCGTCATCGACCAGGCGTGGATGATGATGAAACCTTTTTCCAGTAGCTATGCTTAAGTCTGTCCAGATCCTACTTACCACGGTTACATACCATGACTACGATATCTGGCGGTTGGGTGCCATGACTGCTTTTCTAAATACTGATTTAGAAGAGAACGTCTATAAGAACACAGCCAGAGGACTTCGTAAATAGTGGGAGCAGCGGAAACGTGTGCAAGTTGCTTTACATGATGAAGCAGGCATCGCGGAGTTGGAACGTCTGTTTTGATATGATAGTCAAAGTGTTTGACTTCATCAAAATGGTAGACGAACCTTGTATATACAAAAGGGTAGTAGAGAGTAAGGTGGTCATCTTCGTATTGTACGTAGACAACATACTCTTGATAGGAAAAGAGTTTCCTATACTACGATCGGTCGATCTCCTATTATCACTAGGATTCCCCAAATAAGATCAAAGTGATACCTCCTAAATCCTGAGTTTTCATCTATGAGATAGATGTAATTGGATGCTAGGATTCTCACTAGATGTAGTGAGATGGTATCAATCGATCCAGGGGAGAATCACTGGAAGAGTTCCAAGGTGATAAAGACGACTGAATGTCAGTCACATGCACTGTCTTTACCCTCAGTAAAGGGACGGTATGTTGGAAGAGTTCCAAGCTCGATACCGTGGCAAACTAGACGATAAAGGATGGTAACATCGCTATTAAAGATACTACCAAAGAGGAAGTTTGGGTGTATATTGGTTATTAAGATGAACTAGGTTCCTGCCATTGTATGACAATGGAAGTGTGGCTTCGGCCCTGGAACCATGGTCCCATCAGTGACCCATACATATTCTGAGGAAGCATCACCTGATCATGGAGATGGTTGATCTCCAGGGTGATCGAGGTTAGGAGAGTAGACTCAGAGGACAACACGGCGGATCCACACACGAAGGCCTTTTCCCAAAGAGAGACTTTTTAGCGGATGGTTGAGTATGTGATACTGCAACCACTGCTACAGATGGCCCTAGTGCAAGTGGGAGATTGTTAGTTATATGTATGCCCTAGAGGCCATTACTGTACATTGGATGTATATTGTAGTGGATGCTGGGACATATATAGGTAGGACTTTCTTGCTCGACATGATAGTACGCTATCTGGTTGCATTTTATCTTAACATGTATACTTTCTGTCTCTCTGATTACATGTTGATAAAGCCCTTAGGATGTGTACTCGACTTCCAGGACTATGATGAAGATCATACTAGTGGGGCCTGGGTAGTCCATGAGTACATCCTTGAAATGTTCCTAGTCGAGGGAATATCGAGACGGGGCATCGATATTCCAGAGTAGACTAGCGCATATCTTCTCGACCCATGCGATGGGCGATGGATGATCCCATATCCATTGGTGTTTGACATCGAAGATGGTATGCGGGTGCTCAGTGGAGACTGGGTACACTGAACGGACTCGCCGAGAACTCCCAGATGGTATTATACCTCACGTCAGATGGCAGTTCTCTGGTGACACTGGTACAGCTTAGTCTGTTGACCCGAGATCGTCATAGAGTCTTGTGTGTCTTCCACTGTGCTTTGATTTCCACCCTACCACGGCTCTACTGAGTCATGCAAACAGGTGGTTTTTGGGTACAGTCCCGATTCACATGGAGGCAATGAGCGATAGGAGGGGATTCGTCTCTCCCGGTATTGGGGGTTGATGTTGTGCTATGCTCGACTGGCCATAACAGGAAATCCCTGGACAGGGTTGCAGTGATATACTGGTAAGAGTTATCAGTAGTTTCACGAATGTTATGGTCCTTACGTCGGCATGACTTATCGAGCTATTGGGGTATGACGTTTACCACCCCTAGGCGAGATATGCGACATATCAGACGAACAGACCGGACTGTACGGTAAGTGTTACTGGTTGGATTCACAGGAGTGTGAGCAGGCTTGCTCGTCGATCTTCTGATCGCTCAATATCCGGGTGGCCGTTACGTTTAGCAGACCGCTTGCGGCTTGTGGGTGTTTGATATGATCATCATCCGCTGCCGGCGTATTGACGAGTCTTTAGAGTCCTACACAGAGGTTTCCTGGCTCAAGCGAAACGAAATAGTAGCGCATATGAGATATGTGCGGGACCGAGAATAATTCGTGTATGTGATACCGTATTCTATTCTCGCGATGAATATATCGAACGGTTATATGCGATATAACCTAGTTATCGAATCAAGGATTGATTCGATAAGCCGATACATATGATACTAGTCGGTTATATCCAATATGACCGGATCGTTAAATCAAGTGTTGATTTAATGATTTAGTGCATATTTATATATTTGATATATTACTTTGCATTAAGTAGTATTGGTTCACTTTAAAAGGATTTTCTCTCTTGAATTGTGCAAGTTGTATATGTGATATACTTTTGTGCACAAGATTGTATCATGTTTGATGATACTTGCTCTTTTGGGTTTGTGTAAAGATTAAACCATGTTTAGTGAATGGTTAGGGTTTCTTTTCTCTTATTTATTTATCCATTTATTATTGTTTTGGAAAAGATAAAGAGAAAAAGAAATGGTGGCTTAGTTTGTTTTTTCTTTAAAGCTTCTTGAAGCTTTGAACAAGTCAACCATTCTTGTTTCTTCTTTAACCCTAACCACTCATCTAAACCTTGGTTAAATCTCTACACTAAACCATGGTTGAAGTTATGATAAGTATTCTTTTTATTTTCCTTTTTAAATATAAGACTTATCATATCTTTCTTCTTCTTCTTCAAGAACTAGAAAAAGAAAAGCTTTCTAGTTCAATGGCAACTTGAGAAAACAAGTGAGAAATCCAAAACTAAAGTCTACCCATTTCCTATTTCTTCATCCTCTACCTCTTGCCAAGTAGTATAGGGTGTTTCCTTCACTAGTTTTCATGGCTAGGTGAAGGTGGAGCTTGTTCTTGTGATACCTCGACGTAGATCATCTTCGGCAACGAACCGACGATCATGCACGCCCATTCTTCGATGATACCGATGCTAGAGTCATGGGTTCGTTTTGGACAGCGGAGGGACTTCATCACGGAGCCTAGGAGGTGGTGGACCGGATCTACAAAGCTTGTAGTCACTTTCCCTTAGCATTTAATTCGATTACTTGCTTGCTTCGCCTTGATTTCTAGTTAACGATCCGTTCTAGGTTTTCTCGGCACCATAATTTTTAGAAATTTGCGTGTTTCATCACTTGTGAGACTTCACTAGAGTGCCTAGAAACCCTACAATACTGGCCTCTAGGGCATACATACAACTAACAATCTTCCACTTGCACTAGGGCCAGCTGCTGTAGTACGGCATACCGAGCATCCCGAAGAGTCTCTCAAACTGTATCTGGGGAATAGCCTTCGTGAGTCGATCCGCCGTGTTGTCCTTCGTGTCAACCCTCCTGACCTCGATCTACCGGCGATCAACTATCTCCCGGATCAGGTGATACCGTCTCAGAATATGCCTGTATCGCTGATGGGACCTGGGTTCCTTGGCCAAAGCCACCGCTCCATTGTTATCGCAATACAAAGGTATTGGATGCTCCATGGATGGAACCACTCCAAGTTCAGTAATGAACTTCTTGATCCAGAGAGCCTCTTTGGCAGCATCGTTGGCAGCGATGTATTCAGCCTCCATCGTCGAGTCTGCCACGGTTTCCTACTTGGAACTCTTCCAGCTAACCGCCCCTCCGTAAACGGTAAAGACAAATCCCGACTGCGACTTAGAGTCGTCCTTATCACTCTGGAAGCTCGAATTGGTAAAGGACTCCACTTGGAGTTCTCCGTTACCATACACCAAGAGCATCTCTTTAGTCCTTCACAAGTACTTGAGAATGCTCTTCACAGCTGTCCAGTGACTCTCTCCAGGATCAGCTTGATACCTTCTCACTACACTTAGTGAGTATGCTACATCGGGTCTGGTACATAGCATCGCATACATGATAGAGCCTACAGCCGAAGCATAGGGTATTTCTTGCATGCGAGCTCTCTCCAAATCAGTCTTGGGAGACATCTCTTTGGAGAGGTGACTCCAGAGATCGTGGGCAAGTTCCCACGCTTGGATTCTTCCATACTAAACCTTTTTAGTATGGTGTCAATGTACCTGGATTGGGACAATCCCAATATCCGTTTGGATCTATCTCTATAGATCCTAATTCCCAATATGCAGGAGGCATCACCAAGATCTTTCATTGAGAATCTTTGTGATAAGAAGAGCTTGACCGATTGCAGCATAGGAATATCATTTCCTATCAAGAGTATGTCGTTCACGTACAATACGAGGAAGACAACCTTACTCTCTGCCACCTTCTTGTAGATACAAGGTTCATCTGGGTTTTTGACGAAATCAAACTCTTTGATAACGACGTCAAAGCAGATGTTCCAACTCCGCGATGCTTGCTTTAATCCATAAATGGATTTAAGCAGCTTGCACACCTTCCCGCTGCTCCCACTATCTACGAAGCCCTCTGGCTGAGTCATGTACATGCACTCTTCTAAATCACCGTTTAGAAAGGCGGTCTTAACATCCATTTGCCAGATTACGTAATCATGATATGCAGCGATGGCAAGCATGATCCGGATGGATTTAAGCATAGCCACTGGATAAAAGGTTTCGTCATAGTCCACACCTGGTCTTTGACGAAAACCCTTTGCAACAAGTCTAGCTTTGAAAGTCTCCACTTTCCCATCTACACCAAGTTTCTTCTTGAAGATCCACTTGCTCCCAATGGGTTTTACCCCTTCAGGAGAACGTCCAAAGTCCATACTTTGTTGGTGTACATGGATTCCATCTCGGACCGCATAGCATCTAGCCATTTCATTGAGTCACTACTCGTGATAGCCTGCTCGAAGCTAGTTGGGTCATCATCCTCCATGATGCAATCCTCGCTCCCACCATCCATGAGAAAACCGTAGTATCTCTCAGGTGGGCGAGGAACCCTACTGGATCGGCGGAGAGGCTGAGGTTCGTCGGGAGCTATTGAATGCTCTGGTTCCACTAAATCTTCTGTTGTGTTTTGTTCAGCTGGAACCTCTTCCAGTTCTACCTCAGAGCCACTAATCTCTTTTTCAAGAAATTCCTTTTCTAAAAAGGTGGCATGTTGAGCAACAAATACTCTTTGTTCCTCACTGTGGTAGAAGATATACCCTCGCGAATGTTTGGGATATCCAACAAATTTACACAAAACAGATCTTGCCTCGAGTTTGTCCGGTTTTTGTCTTTTGACATAGGCCGGGCAACCCCATATCTTTATAAAATTAAGATATGGTCTCTTCCCCTCCCATATCTCATATGGTGTGGTAGGCACAGATTTGGTGGGAACCCTATTCAGTAGGTATGCTGCTGTTTCCAGTGCATATCCCCAGAAGGAAACAGGTAACTCAGCTACACTCATCATAGAGCGCACCATATCCAATAGGGTGCGGTTCCTCCGTTCTGATACACCGTTGTGCTGTGGTGTATATGGAGGAGTTAGCTGAGAGAGAATCCCATTCTCTTTTAGGAAGTCCAGGAATTCAATGCTCAAGTATTCACCTCCTCGATCAGATCGAAGGATTTTAATACTTTTTCCGGTTTGGTTCTCGACTTCTTGTTTATATTCTTTAAATTTCTCAAAAGCTTCTGATTTGTGTTTCATCAGGAACACATATCCGAATCTAGAGAGATCGTCAGTGAATGTATTGAAGTACGAAGAACCATCCCTGGCATGTGTAGACATGGGACCGCATACATCACTATGTATCAGTCCTAAGAGTTCGGTAACTCTTTCTCCGTATCCTGTAAACGGAGTTTTGGTCATCTTGCCTTTGAGACATGATTGGCAAGTGTCATAAGATGAAAATTCAAACGGATTTAAATATCCATCCTTATGCAACTTAGCTAATCGTGTCGCATTGATGTGACCCAGTCTACAATGCCACAAGAAGGATTCGTTCAGTTCTGAACTCTTCCTCTTGTGTGTGTTTGTTATGCTCAGAACTGTTGATTGATTTAGAACATAAATGCCATTGCACAACGTGCCTGATCCAACCAACTTTTGGTTATGGAAAATGTTCATAACATTGTCCTGTAATACAAAATTATATCCCTCTTTACTTAATAAAGAAACCGATATAATGTTGCATATCAGGTTCGGCATGTAATAGCATTCGTTCAGAACCAATGTATTACCAGTTGGTAATATAAGGTGATATTCCCCGACAGTCTTAGCTGCAACAATTGCACCATTTCTAACTCTAATGTCTTTATCACCTTCTCCAAGTTCTTTACCTTTCCTTAGCCCATGTAACTGATTACATATATGGGATCCTGATGCGGTATCTAATACCCAGGACGTAGAGCAAATGGAGAAACAGTTCTCTGTAACGAACACACCCGAAGAAAATGCATCAACATGTACTTTCTTCATTCGGGTGGCATGGGAATCCTGGTATTCCCCTATATCCTGTTCATTCCTATAACTCTTATAAGAAAGAATGGAGTCCATGAGTACATCCTTGAAATGTTCCTAGTCGAGGGAATATCGAGACGGGGCATCGATATTCCAGAGTAGACTAGCGCATATCTTCTCGACCCATGCGATGGGCGATGGATGATCCCATATCCATTGGTGTTTGACATCGAAGATGGTATGCGGGTGCTCAGTGGAGACTGGGTACACTGAACGGACTCGCCGAGAACTCCCAGATGGTATTATACCTCACGTCAGATGGCAGTTCTCTGGTGACACTGGTACAGCTTAGTCTGTTGACCCGAGATCGTCATAGAGTCTTGTGTGTCTTCCACTGTGCTTTGATTTCCACCCTACCACGGCTCTACTGAGTCATGCAAACAGGTGGTTTTTGGGTACAGTCCCGATTCACATGGAGGCAATGAGCGATAGGAGGGGATTCGTCTCTCCCGGTATTGGGGGTTGACGTTGTGCTATGCTCGACTGGCCATAACAGGAAATCCCTGGACAGGGTTGCAGTGATATACTGGTAAGAGTTATCAGTAGTTTCACGAATGTTATGGTCCTTACGTCGGCATGACTTATCGAGCTATTGGGGTATGACGTTTACCACCCCTAGGCGAGATATGCGACATATCAGACGAACAGACCGGACTGTACGGTAAGTGTTACTGGTTGGATTCACAGGAGTGTGAGCAGGCTTGCTCGTCGATCTTCTGATCGCTCAATATCCGGGTGGCCGTTACGTTTAGCAGACCGCTTGCGGCTTGTGGGTGTTTGATATGATCATCATCCGCTGCCGGCGTATTGACGAGTCTTTAGAGTCCTACACAGAGGTTTCCTGGCTCAAGCGAAACGAAATAGTAGCGCATATGAGATATGTGCGGGACCGAGAATAATTCGTGTATGTGATACCGTATTCTATTCTCGCGATGAATATATCGAACGGTTATATGCGATATAACCTAGTTATCGAATCAAGGATTGATTCGATAAGCCGATACATATGATACTAGTCGGTTATATCCAATATGACCGGATCGTTAAATCAAGTGTTGATTTAATGATTTAGTGCATATTTATATATTTGATATATTACTTTGCATTAACTAGTATTGGTTCACTTTAAAAGGATTTTCTCTCTTGAATTGTGCAAGTTGTATATGTGATATACTTTTGTGCACAAGATTGTATCATGTTTGATGATACTTGCTCTTTTGGGTTTGTGTAAAGATTAAACCATGTTTAGTGAATGGTTAGGGTTTCTTTTCTCTTATTTATTTATCCATTTATTATTGTTTTGGAAAAGATAAAGAGAAAAAGAAATGGTGGCTTAGTTTGTTTTTTCTTTAAAGCTTCTTGAAGCTTTGAACAAGTCAACCATTCTTGTTTCTTCTTTAACCCTAACCACTCATCTAAACCTTGGTTAAATCTCTACACTAAACCATGGTTGAAGTTATGATAAGTATTCTTTTTATTTTCCTTTTTAAATATAAGACTTATCATATCTTTCTTCTTCTTCTTCAAGAACTAGAAAAAGAAAAGCTTTCTAGTTCAATGGCAACTTGAGAAAACAAGTGAGAAATCCAAAACTAAAGTCTACCCACTTCCTATTTCTTCATCCTCTACCTCTTGCCAAGTAGTATAGGGTGTTTCCTTCACAAGTTTTCATGGCTAGGTGAAGGTGGAGCTTGTTCTTGTGATACCTCGACGTAGATCATCTTCGGCAACGAACCGACGATCATGCACGCCCATTCTTCGATGATACCGATGCTAGAGTCATGGGTTCGTTTTGGACAGCGGAGGGACTTCATCACGGAGCCTAGGAGGTGGTGGACCGGATCTACAAAGGTTGTAGTCACTTTCCCTTAGCATTTAATTCGATTACTTGCTTGCTTCGCCTTGATTTCTAGTTAACGATCCGTTCTAGGTTTTCTCGGCACCATAATTTTTAGAAATTTGCGTGTTTCATCACTTGTGAGACTTCACTAGAGTGCCTAGAAACCCTACAATACTGGCCTCTAGGGCATACATACAACTAACAATCTTCCACTTGCACTAGGGCCAGCTGCTGTAGTATGGCATACCGAGCATCCCGAAGAGTCTCTCAAACTGTATCTGGGGAATGGCCTTCGTGAGTGGATCCGCCGTGTTGTCCTTCGTGTCAACCCTCCTGACCTCGATCTACCGGCGATCAACTATCTCCCGGATCAGGTGATACCGTCTCAGAATATGCCTGTATCGCTGATGGGACCTGGGTTCCTTGGCCAAAGCCACCGCTCCATTGTTATCGCAATACAAAGGTATTGGATGCTCCATGGATGGAACCACTCCAAGTTCAGTAATGAACTTCTTGATCCAGAGAGCCTCTTTGGCAGCATCGTTGGCAGCGATGTATTCAGCCTCCATCGTCGAGTCTGCCACGGTTTCCTACTTGGAACTCTTCCAGCTAACCGCCCCTCCGTAAAGGGTAAAGACAAATCCCGACTGCGACTTAGAGTCGTCCTTATCACTCTGGAAGCTTGAATTGGTAAAGGACTCCACTTGGAGTTCTCCGTTACCATACACCAAGAGCATCTCTTTAGTCCTTCGCAAGTACTTGAGAATGCTCTTCACAGCTGTCCAGTGACTCTCTCCAGGATCAGCTTGATACCTTCTCACTACACTTAGTGAGTATGCTACATCGGGTCTGGTACATAGCATCGCATACATGATAGAGCCTACAGCCGAAGCATAGGGTATTTCTTGCATGCGAGCTCTCTCCAAATCAGTCTTGGGAGACATCTCTTTGGAGAGGTGACTCCAGAGATCGTGGGCAAGTTCCCACGCTTGGATTCTTCCATACTAAACCTTTTTAGTATGGTGTCAATGTACCTGGATTGGGACAATCCCAATATCCGTTTGGATCTATCTCTATAGATCCTAATTCCCAATATGCAGGAGGGATCACCAAGATCTTTCATTGAGAATCTTTGTGATAAGAAGAGCTTGACCGATTGCAGCATAGGAATATCATTTCCTATCAAGAGTATGTCGTTCACGTACAATACGAGGAAGACAACCTTACTCTCTGCCACCTTCTTGTAGATACAAGGTTCATCTGGGTTTTTGACGAAATCAAACTCTTTGATAACGACGTCAAAGCAGATGTTCCAACTCCGCGATGCTTGCTTTAATCCATAAATGGATTTAAGCAGCTTGCACACCTTCCCGCTGCTCCCACTATCTACGAAGCCCTCTGGCTGAGTCATGTACATGCACTCTTCTAAATCACCGTTTAGAAAGGCGGTCTTAACATCCATTTGCCAGATTACGTAATCATGATATGCAGCGATGGCAAGCATGATCCGGATGGATTTAAGCATAGCCACTGGATAAAAGGTTTCGTCATAGTCCACACCTGGTCTTTGACGAAAACCCTTTGCAACAAGTCTAGCTTTGAAAGTCTCCACTTTCCCATCTACACCAAGTTTCTTCTTGAAGATCCACTTGCTCCCAATGGGTTTTACCCCTTCAGGAGAACGTCCAAAGTCCATACTTTGTTGGTGTACATGGATTCCATCTCGGACCGCATAGCATCCAGCCATTTCATTGAGTCACTACTCGTGATAGCCTGCTCGAAGCTAGTTGGGTCATCATCCTCCATGATGCAATCCTCGCTCCCACCATCCATGAGAAAACCGTAGTATCTCTCAGGTGGGCGAGGAACCCTACTGGATCGGCGGAGAGGCTGAGGTTCGTCGGGAGCTATTGAATGCTCTGGTTCCACTAAATCTTCTGTTGTGTTTTGTTCAGCTGGAACCTCTTCCAGTTCTACCTCAGAGCCACTAATCTCTTTTTCAAGAAATTCCTTTTCTAAAAAGGTGGCATGTTGAGCAACAAATACTCTTTGTTCCTCACTGTGGTAGAAGATATACCCTCGCGAATGTTTGGGATATCCAACAAATTTACACAAAACAGATCTTGCCTCGAGTTTGTCCGGTTTTTGTCTTTTGACATAGGCCGGGCAACCCCATATCTTTATAAAATTAAGATATGGTCTCTTCCCCTCCCATATCTCATATGGTGTGGTAGGCACAGATTTGGTGGGAACCCTATTCAGTAGGTATGCTGCTGTTTCCAGTGCATATCCCCAGAAGGAAACAGGTAACTCAGCTACACTCATCATAGAGCGCACCATATCCAATAGGGTGCGGTTCCTCCGTTCTGATACACCGTTGTGCTGTGGTGTATATGGAGGAGTTAGCTGAGAGAGAATCCCATTCTCTTTTAGGAAGTCCAGGAATTCAATGCTCAAGTATTCACCTCCTCGATCAGATCGAAGGATTTTAATACTTTTTCCGGTTTGGTTCTCGACTTCTTGTTTATATTCTTTAAATTTCTCAAAAGCTTCTGATTTGTGTTTCATCAGGAACACATATCCGAATCTAGAGAGATCGTCAGTGAATGTATTGAAGTACGAAGAACCATCCCTGGCATGTGTAGACATGGGACCGCATACATCACTATGTATCAGTCCTAAGAGTTCGGTAACTCTTTCTCCGTATCCTGTAAACGGAGTTTTGGTCATCTTGCCTTTGAGACATGATTGGCAAGTGTCATAAGATGAAAATTCAAACGGATTTAAATATCCATCCTTATGCAACTTAGCTAATCGTGTCGCATTGATGTGACCCAGTCTACAATGCCACAAGAAGGATTCGTTCAGTTCTGAACTCTTCCTCTTGTGTGTGTTTGTTATGCTCAGAACTGTTGATTGATTTAGAACATAAATGCCATTGCACAACGTGCCTGATCCAACCAACTTTTGGTTATGGAAAATGTTCATAACATTGTCCTGTAATACAAAATTATATCCCTCTTTACTTAATAAAGAAACCGATATAATGTTGCATATCAGGTTCGGCATGTAATAGCATTCGTTCAGAACCAATGTATTACCAGTTGGTAATATAAGGTGATATTCCCCGACAGTCTTAGCTGCAACAATTGCACCATTTCTAACTCTAATGTCTTTATCACCTTCTCCAAGTTCTTTACCTTTCCTTAGCCCATGTAACTGATTACATATATGGGATCCTGATGCGGTATCTAATACCCAGGACGTAGAGCAAATGGAGAAACAGTTCTCTGTAACGAACACACCCGAAGAAAATGCATCAACATGTACTTTCTTCATTCGGGTGGCATGGGAATCCTGGTATTCCCCTATATCCTGTTCATTCCTATAACTCTTATAAGAAAGAATGGAACCAACGTTCCCCAGCACAGAATAACATGCGGGTTCGGTCAATACATCCATATTATTATCTTCATTAGGGCATGAAATGGTCGCTACCTGGAGAGAGAGAGAAGAAAACACTTTAGCCTATGCTCGTGCAAGATCAGATTGGTTATTATCTTATCTAATCAGGATGGCTCCCACTGGTTTTTATCAAATCTTCTTTCAAACCCTAAAAGGAAAGACTAGCCGGGATTAATTACATATTACAAGTTCGCCAATCTTTAAGCCAGGCCAGTGTCGGTACATTGAGGGTGGTCCCCCGTGCTTTCGCACGAACCTAATTAATGTAAACCTCGTTTTCCCAGAGGCGTAACCTCGTTGACACCATTCTATACACCTACTTGATCAGCTAATTGCAATGTGTAAAACTCTCCCAGGAGTAACTCTTACTCGAAGTCGGTATCGGGATCCAACTATCTCATAGAAGGTATGCAATCTCATTGCAAATTTCAACACTTGAAATTCCCGATAATATTTTTCCCCAAGCATCCTATGACCTTGACGGAGGTCAACAAACCACAGGGTGCAAGTCAAGTTCAACCCGTCATTTCTTGATTGAATCAAACCCACCCGCACGACCCTTGACGGAGGTCAACAAGGTTGTACGACTACCCAAATCCAATCTGCATCATATGCATAAGCAGGTAAATATTAGTTAGCTACCGCACACTACGTCTTGACGGAGGTCAACAAACGTAGCACGAATACTAACTACTACTCATCTGAAATGACGGAGGGCTACGACAGGTTTTTCTGAAAACCTATTGCGTAATGAACTTGATATCGTTGTAGAATCAAATGAAGTTTTGAAATGGAGTGATTTTGAGGCTTTTCTAGTTTTGGTAAAGGGGTCACTCCCGGTGAAGGGATCGTCGGCCCTTTCCTCGTCGAATGAGGTGCGGGATATATCATATATATCACTGTGCAAAGCAGAAACTATAGAAGCAATCAAAAGTCAAACCGAGTGTGTAGCATTTGCCAGTTATTGCTAAAGGAGTCACTCCCGGTGAAGGGATCTCGATCCTTTCCTCGTCGAATAAGGTGCAGGGTATATCATATATACCGCTATGCAAAGCAAGAACTGTAGCTACCTTTTTTTTATTTAAAATTTGATTCCACAACATCTTAGGTTTCTTTTCTTTCATTAATCACATTAATGAAGTCCCATCATTTAAGTACCTAAACATCACAGATAAATACGACGTACACTTATGCCATCCGCATTCGCCTCGATGTCCCCTCGTGCACCGTTAGGTTAGGTAACTAACGACAGAGCAGGGCAGGGCTAGCGCGGGTGTAAAACATAAGTAACGCCTATATAATATATCATATATACTATATAAAGTATTTATCACAGAACATCACATGATCACATCACAGATATCGCAGCAGAAGAAACATATGAAACATTGGATATACTAGGACGTCCGTGTTTTCAATACGAGCCGGTATAAAACACGGATTCCACGGTCGTGATGAATAGCCAATCCCACACCCCTAGACCCCTACGAGAGCGGCAAGCAACCCTACCAATTCTAAGGTTAGGAGACCCGGACTCGACTCCTCGAGTTGGTCTCCCACTGGACCCTAGAACCCGGTTACTTGTGCTCCCCTCTTTGGGTCTATCCTAATGCGGAAAAGTAAATAATATACAAAAGGTGACAACTTCCGCAACCTGGAAGTGCCCCAAAGAAAAGAATATTATATACAAGTTTTTACATGAATGAAAATGAAAAACACTCATCTCACATAAAAACCCCCGTCTATTCAAACACGACGATCCAATATAACATATCCAGCAACACATAACATCACATGTCATCAACGTAAGTAAATATGTCCATCCCAATTGTCGTTGACATATAGAAACGAAACCGACGATATCACATATTACACTTTCGGTCACAGAAAATAAAGTGTAAAACTACAACAGTTGGAATCCGCAATCTATTTAGACATCGCATGCCTAATCAAATGAAATACTTAGACATCGCATGCCTAGAAATTATAAACCCCGCATTTTAGTCTCATTATCGAAAACTCTTTTCAATATCAAGTCGGGCAATTCAACAGGATTCCTGACATTCTGATCGAATGCTCGTCGCAAACATTAGTAGGCGGCCGCACCCCCGACACCGTCGACGAAGTGCACCAAGGCGGAACACCGCTGCCGCGAGCACCCGAACGGATGCTTTCGGCGACGGGGTTCTCCTACAGTCACTTGGTCGGGGCTATGGGGTGAGGCTGTCTATTAAGTTTACCTGGAGAGTATCCGCGTACGCTACGTGATTGCGACGGACTTTTGATCTCATCAAAATTCCGGGGCAACCGATCATGTGAGACTAAACTGCTATGTTTATAATATTCATTCCGTTATCTCATAACTACTTGTGAATTCCAATTATTGTATCACATTCCGGATAAATAGAAAACGCTAAACTCTTCGATCGAACAATCGAACACCCAAGTTTTCCCGATACAGCTCAACACATGAAATAAGTCTAACAGCATTCAGTTCGTGCCTCAGTACCAACGGTCCAGCCATAGAAGGGTCAAGCCAACGCCTCACATGTGGCACGCCGTACTGTCCCAAACCCGAAGGTTCAAAGGGCAGTTCAAGACGGTCACATAATCGAGTTAAGGTTTGTTGTCTTCTAGAGGGACCATCGCGTTACTTGCACTACTTAGAACGTCGTTAAACTACGGAAAAATCCAACAATTGGAAATTTCCCGGCAGGGGAAAAAAAATGGGTATTCATATTCGGTCGAACTTTTTTAACATATTCTAAAAATACCCGGAAAAACACATAGACAAAGTCTGATAATCCGATTGAATCTCCGAACTCCAAATACACTCCAGAAAATTCAACTCTTGAATAAATTTTAAAAATTTCCAGAAAATCTAACACCTGAAGAATTGAGTTACTATGCAAAAATTATATGATAATTAAATAAATTGGCCGCGGAACCGTCGCAGAAGCAAGGCTTCTGCCGCG
This sequence comes from Agapanthus africanus, assembly GCA_030015575.1. Classification (NCBI taxonomy): domain Eukaryota; kingdom Viridiplantae; phylum Streptophyta; class Magnoliopsida; order Asparagales; family Amaryllidaceae; genus Agapanthus; species Agapanthus africanus. The sequence continues at coordinate 237,709,693 of JASDDO010000004.1, forward strand.
GTTCCGCCGCACTGTAGGCACTTCATTAAGTAATTTTTGCACCGTAATTCATAGATTTCCTTGCTGAATTTTTTAGCAATTTTTAATCTGGAAAAATCCCAGTTTTTAGAAAAAGTCCAGAGAGCATATCGGGAATTAGGGTTTCGGTTCGATCGGGTTTCAAACGTCGTCTAGACTTCGCCTAAGGCTCTAGCTAGGCTCTGATACCACTGTAGGGTTCCTAGGCACTCTCAAGAGGTCTCACAAGGCATCAACCATGCCAATTTAAGATTTTTAGGATGCCGAGAAAACCTAATACGGATCGTCGACTAGAATTTTAGGCGAAACATTAAACTAGTTAACAATTTAACTATAGGAGAGAGGCTACAACCTTTGTAGATCCGTTTCTCCACTTCCTTAGCTCCACGTAGGCGTCCTCTCGCTGTCCATCTTGAATCCCGAACTCAATCGTCGGCTTCATTGGGGAAATGGGCGGACTAGGTCGTCGGCTTCGTGCCGAAGATGATCTACGTCGAGGCATCACAAGTTCAAGCTCCAACTTCACCAAGTTGTGAAACTTGTGAAGAAAACACCCTATACTACTTGGCAAGAGGTAGAGGGTGAAGAAATAGGAGGTGGGTTCACTTTAGAATTGGATTTCTCTCACTTTTGCTCAAGTTGCCATTGATCGACTTAAGATTTCTTGAAGAAGATGATGAAGAAGAAGAAGAAAGAATATGATAGGTCTTGTTAAAAGAATAATAAAATGAATACTTATCATCTTCTAACCTTGGTTAAGTGTAGAGAATAGACCATAGTTATTTTGGAATGGTTAGGGTTAAGCATGAAGACAAAATGGTCACATTAGTCAAACCTTCTTGAAGCTTCAACAAGCTTCATGTTAGAATGAAACCATTTTGTTTTCTTTTATTTATTTATCAAGAAAGAATAGATAAATAAATAAGTAAATAAATTAAAACCCTAACTATTATCATAACCATGGTTTAAGTCTTAACACAAAACCAATTTACATGCATCATCAAACATGACACATTGTAGTGCATAAAAGTATATCACATATACAACTTGTGAACTACAAGTGAGAAAATCCTTTTAAAGTGAACCTATACTAGCTAATGCAAAGTAATATATCAAATATAAAATTATACATTAAATCATTAAATCAACACTTGATTTAACGATCCGGTCATATCGCATATAACCGACTGGTATCCTATGTATCGTCTTATCGAATCAATCCTTGATTCGATATCTAGGTTATATCGTATATAACCAATCGATACATTTATCTCGAGAATTGAATACGGTATCACATACACGCATTATTCTCGGTCCTGCACATATCTCATATGCGCTCCTATTTCGTTTCGCTTGAGCCAGGAAACCTCTGTGTAGGACTCTAAAGACTCGTCAATACGCTGGTAGCAGATGATGATCATATCAAACATCCATAAGCCGCAAGCAGTCTGTTAAATGTAACGGCCATCCGGGTATTGAGCGATCAGAAGATCGACGAGCTAGCCCGCTCACACTCCTGTGAATCCAACCAGTAACACTTACCGTACAGTCCGGTCTGTTCGTCTGATATGTCGCATATCATGTCTAGGGGTGGTAAACGTCAGACCCAGTAACCGATAAGTCGTGCCGATGTGAGGCTCATAACGGGTCGAGAAACTACTGGTAACACTTACCAGTAAATCTCTGATCCGCCCTGGCCAGGGACTTCCCTGTTACGGCCAATCGAGCACAGCGCAACATCAACCCCCAATACCGGGAGAGACGAAACCCCTCCTTTCGCTCATTGCCTCCATGTGACTCGGGACTGTACCCAAAGACCACCGTTTTGCACGCCCTCATGGACGTGGTAAGGTGGAGATCAAAGCACAGTGGGAATCACACAAGACTCTATGACGATCTCGGGTCTACAGACTAACCTGCATAAGTGTCACCTGAGAACTGCCATCTGACGTGAGGTATAATACCATCTGGGAGTTCTCGGCGAGTCCGTCCAGTGTACCCAGTCTCTACTGAGCACCCGTATACCATCTCTGATGTCAAACACCAATGGATATGGTGTCATCCATCGCCCATCTCATGGGTCGAGAAGCGTATACGCTAGTCTACACTGGTATATCGATGCCCCGTCTCGATACACCTACGACTAGGGACCTTGAAGGATGTACCTATGGACTACCATGTCCCCACTAGTATGATCTGCATCATAGTCCAGGTAGTCAAGTACACATCCTAAGGGCTTTACCAACATGTAACTATAAGACAGTTTAAAAAGACTGTACATGTTAAGATAAAGAGCAACCAGATAGCATACTATCATATCGAGCAAGAAAGTCATCTCTATATATGTCCAAGCATCCAATATAATATACATCATCTGTACAATACTGGCCTCTAGGGCATACATACAACTAACAGATTCTACAACATCTTTTAGGTTTCTTTTCTTTCATTAATCCCATTAATGAAGTCCCATCATTTAAGACACTTAAACATCAGAGATAAATACGACGTACACTTATGCCATCCGCATTCGTCTCGATGTCCCCTCATGCACCGTTAGGTTAGGTAACTAACGACAGAGCAGGGCAGGGCTAGTACGGGTGTAAAACATAAGTAACGTCTATATAATATATCATATATACTATATACTGTATCCATCAGAACATATCAAATGATCACATCACAGTTATCGCAGCAGAAACATAGATATAATGTGGGATATACTAGGACATCCATATTTAGTATTTAGCCAACAATAGAAAATACGGATTCCACAGTCGCGATGAATAGCCAAGCCCACACCCTGGACCCCTACGAGAGCGGCAAGCGACCCTACCAATTCTGGAGTTTAGGAGACCCGGTCTCGACTCCTCGAGATGGCCTCCCACTGAACCCCAGAACCCGGTCACCTGTGCTCCCCTCCTTGGGTCCATCCTAATGCGGAAAAGTAAATAATATACAACACCGGTGGCATCAAACTCAACCCGGAAGTGCCACAAATAAAAGAATATTACATTACATTTGAATTTCCATGATTGAAAATATAAAACTCTCATCTCACATAAAAACCCCCCGGCCATTCAATCGCGACAATCCTGCACATCATGTCTCAGCAACACATAATATCTCATATCATCAACGTAAGTAAGTATGCGTACCCCAATTGTCGTTGATGTATAGCAATGAAACCGGCGATATCGACACACTACACTTACGGTCACAGAAAATAAAGTGTAAAACTGCAATATTTGGAATCCACATTCTCTTTAGACATCGTAAATGCGAAATATCACATACTTCGTATTTCATGTCTAGTAATATGAATTCCACACATTGCATCACATTCCAGATAAATAGACAGTATTAAAGTTTTTGAACGGACGATCAAATACCCAAGATTTCCCAAAGCTCAACACTTGAGCGGAGTTTAAAACCCCGGAGTGTGACACAGTAGTAGCGGTCCAGCTGTAGAAGGGTCAAACCAACGCCTCACATGTGGCATGCCGTACTGCCCCAAACCCTAAGGTTCAAAGGGCAGTTCAAGACGGTCACATAATTGAGTTAAGGTTTGTTTTCTTCTAGAGCGTCCACCACAAAACTTGCACGTATCTCCAAAATATTTAAACCCTGTGAAAAGTAAGCAAATGATACCCATTCAAACACTTCAATACTTTCTAATTTATCCGGAAAAGTCACGAAATGAAAATTCCGATCGAATCGACGAGTCCAAAACCATCTCCAGAACATATAGTACTAAATTCATATTAAAAATACCCAAAACCATCTACAAGCATACAAGAAAACATTGTACAAAAAATGAAGCCTTAAAGGCTCTATACGGCCACGGAGCCGTGGCCTAAGCAAATTATGGCCGCGGTTCCGCGGTGGAATTGGTGAATTAGGGTTTCATTTTTCACAGTATTTCTTAGAATTCCCTGCTCTATTTTTTATATATTTTTAATTCTGAAAATAACCAGGTTCAGAAAAATGTCTAAAGAGGGTTCTAAAAAGTCGTATTTCGGTTCGATCGGAGTTTTTACTTCGTAAAAGTGTCTCCTAATGTTCTAGGTCAGCTCTGATACCAATGTTGGGTTAACCTAGCACCTCAGGAAGGGTTTGGAAGCATCACATGTACCAAAGATGGAATTTTTAGGGTGCTAAGTTAACAAACATCGGATCGTTCCTAGAAAAATTAGGGTTTCATAAACTACACTTCATCACAAGTATGAAAAGCCAGGGTTTTGAGAGTACAACCTTTGTAGCTCCCTACGCTAGACTCCTCGGCTACTTGGGGTTTGGAAAAAGTCCGCTTGAACTCCTCTAGGTCCACGATGATCCACCCGGAGTCCGCTTTGTCCAAGCTAGCAACTTCGCAAGATCAAGAATGAAAATGGAAGCTAACACTCTAAACAAGTAGGCAAGACTTGTGTAGAATGATGTTGTTGTTCTCTTTCTCACTTCAAAATCCTATCTTATTGAGTATTTTGCTCACTTGAAAATTCTAGAGAGCAAGAGCTCAAGGTTGAAGAAGATGATGGCTATTTTAGAAGAAGAGAAGAATAACTCCAATGAGAAAAAGAAAAATGTAAGTATATATATTTTTCCTTCTTCATCTCAAACCATGGTTATCTTTTATGGATATTTAATTTTACTTTAGTTAAAACACAAGAGAAAGATTAAACCAGGGTCAAAAGGTAGGTGAACATGGTTAGGTCAAAAGAAAAGTGTAGAAACTAATCCATGATTTAATCTTATCTCTTTTCTTTTGTTTTAGCATAAATATAAATAATAATCCATAATATAAATCATGGTGTGAGTCTTATATTGCCACCATTTTGTATGTATAAACAACCATGATAGATGATGTATGTATGTATGTATGTATGCATGCACATCCATATGTGCATGAATCTATAAAGAAAGCATACATGCATGCATACATCCATCAAACACAAGAAAGGATTTCTAGTGAGAAACTAACGGTTAAATGATAAATCAACACTTGATTTATCAATCCGGCCATATCACATACGACCCCACCAAAAGCAAGCCACCCGATCAATATACGGTATCCTATACGCGCATTTTAATCGGGTCCATGCGCATATCGCATACGTGCACCACAACATTTCGCCTGGACTAGGTAACTCCTTTGTGAGACTCTAAGACTCGTCAATACGCCGGCAGTAGGTGATGATCATATCAAGCACCCCCAAGCCGCAAGCGGTCAGCTAAACGTAACGGCCATCCGGGTATTGAGCGATTAGAAGAGAACAAGCGAACCTGGTACAACTCCCGTCGAGCCAAACGACAACACTACCGTGTAGTCCGGTCTCCTCGTCTGATATGTCGCATATCAAGTCTAGGGGTGGTAAACGTCAGACCCTAAGAACCAATAAGTCGTGCCAATGTGAGGCTCATAACGGGTCGAGAAACTACTGGTAACACTTATCAGTAAATCTCTAATCAGCCCTGGACAGGGACTTCCCTGTTACAGCCAATCGAGCACAGTGCAACATCAACCCCCAATACCGGGAGAGAGGAAACCCCTCCTATCACTCATTGCCTCCATGTGACTCGGGACTGTACCCAAAAACCACCGTTTTACACGCCATTGTGGACGTGGTAAGGTGGAAATCAAAGCACAGTGGGAATCACACAAGACTCTATGACGATCTCGGGTCTACACACTAACCTGCACAAGTGTCACCTGAGAACTGCCATCTGACGTAAGGTATAATACCATCTGGGAGTTCTCGGCGAGTCCGTCCAGTGTATCCAGTCTCCACTGAGCACCCGTATACCATCTCTGATGTCAAACACCAATGGATATGGGATCATCCATCGCCCATCTAATGGGTCGAGAAGCGTATACGCTAGTCTACACTGGTATATCGATGCCCCGTCTCGATACACCCACGACTAGGGACCTTGAAGGATATACTTATGGACTACCATTTCCCAACAAGTATGATCCTCATCATAGTCCAAGAAGTCAAGTACACATCCTAAGGGCTTTACCAATATGTAACTATAAGACAGTATAAAGAGACTAGTATACATGTTAAGATAAAGAGCAACCAGATAGCATACTATCATATCGAGCAAGAAAGTCATCTCTATATATGTCCACGCATCCAATATAATATACTTCATCTGTACAATACTGGCCTCTAGGGCATACATATAACTAACAAAGTGAGCATCGACACCAAACATCACAAGTACAAGTCCCAGAAGTCTCACTGTCTAGTCAAATATACAAGGGTAGATGGAGTATACTAGATAAAAGATAATATACATGATGGAATAAAATATCATCGCAACCTACCTATGAGCAATGCCGCAAGTCCAAACAAAAGGAATGAAATGAAGAAGTGTGCCCGCCGCGACTGTGCTAACGGGTCGGACCTGCAAGATACTGTGGCACAACGGGGTGAATTGCCAACTCATGAGTTGTAAGTAACATCTAATAAGGTTATCGTAAGCATGCACACAAATGCGTCTCAACCTAAGCATATCGATATGATACGATTTACTAACATGAATGCAACATGAATGCATAATCAAAACGAAACCTGAACAAGTTTGGTATGAGAAAATCTTTGTTCTTATCTTAGAAAAATCTCTGTGCAATAAACTGAAGTATCATCAATGAAATCAACAGAAAATCCGTGTCAAGCATCGACACAAAATATGTATCCCAATATCTCAATGTCTCAATATATCAATATCTCAATGCCTCAATATCTCAAAATCTCGGGCACCGTCAGTCCGGATCGACCCATAACATCAAATCTCACGACTACGTCGGTATCCTCTAGATATCCGCCGCGTCAAACATAACCGGTCGGTAGTGCTCCCCTGCCGGGCTCAACGCCATCTGTGCGATCTTCTTGCCCCGAGGTACCGCACCTGGTCCACCATGTCCCGGCAGACGGTGCATCCCCCGTCTCAAATCGGGTATATGATATAGCTCAAGAACCGAGAAAACAAAGAGTGGACGCCACACACATCATATCACGAGAAAACCGCAAATTTCTATTTTTAAAATGATAATAGGTTATTAAAATTCTTGCGGTTTTCCCCAAAATCCAGAAATCTCATCAATACTGAAATCCTCGAGAAGAATCACAATATGTACACATGTTGGTGATGATGAATGTCTATGATACGATACTGTATACCATGCGAAGTACGGCCAGAAGCTATGCATGAATCATGATGCAATGAGGTATGTATATATGACTAACAATCCTACGTATCCATCCTGATGAAATGACTATACAAGTACAAGTCTACATATCATATATGATGCAATGCATATATATCGATTCTAAGCAAGTTCTATAGTGTTCGTGACATAGAAATTACCAAAGGCGTGTGTGTTCGCATGAATAGTGCACGTGCGACATGAACCAATGGTAATAGTGCAAGTTTCCTATGAGATAATATCATAAATATCTATGATGATGCAATGCAATGAGATGAATGACTAGGAGACTACGCATATAAATACAAGCACTACTCGAAATCATGACTATCGGGCGCCTCGCGCCATCCAGACGATTCCCCCGTAGATGTGTACATCTACTCACCGGGACGCCTCGGCTAATCTGATCCGATCTCGGCCTTTCTTTTTCCGCGCCACATCCGACATCCTGCACCCGATCCTAGAAATGCACACTAGTAAATAAGAGTAGATATATAAATATTCGCAGACACAAACGATACAAGTCAATCACACGCACTAACTGGACGTGCACGCACTTGGTGCACAAAACGCGCTCGCGACAACGCCACAAACCATAACTAAGGTCTTTATACGTGGCAACTAACAAGATTAGAACCCAATCGTACCAATCACGCATTCACAACACACTAAATATTATATGAAATAGTTATAGATCATCAAAACCTCAAACTTAATTAAAATCGATTTATTCCAAAAACCTAGTAAGCATCCCTAACCCTTTTAGTGCAAATCTAGATGTTTTAACAAATCTAGTGGCCACAATGTTCACATAATAACTTAATTAAGCCACACAAATCCTAACTAAATTTTAATCTCACCTAATTACACTAATCATAAAAATTAGTTTGTAAGAATATATAATTAGGACAAATTAAATGTAACAATTAGCAAATTAGCAACTAGATTAGGTTTTGCAAGTCTTAACATATTAATCTACACTTAACTAACTTGATTTATTGATAAAAACCCTAACTTTAATTCAAATCCTTCTCTTGAAAACTAAACCTTGAAATTAAAACCATATTTAAAAACCTAATTGAATTAGATTGAAGTAATTTAGCAACAAATTAACCATAGGGTTAGGATTTATACCTCACATTTTTTGTAGATCTAACTTGCAAACTTAGCCTCCAAAATGCTATCTTGCTCCTAGATCCATACTAGATTTGGCCAAGGAATAATGGGTAAAGATCTATCTAAGAATTAGTGAGAATTTTGTGTGGATTTTTTGATGGAAAAATGAAGATTTTGGGATGAAGTGGAGATGAAGAGAATGGGGAAATGCAGTAGTCCTAGGCTCGGCCAGAGCATGAGAGGGAGAGAGGTGAGGTGTTGTGTGTGTGTGTGAAGTCAATAAAAAACCCATACCTCAATTATAAAACACCATACTACTTTGTTTATTATTTTCTTTAAATTTTCTTTCCTATTTAACCTTTTTTCTTTAAATTTACAAGAACCATCTTGACAATTTCTTTTCATTTAAAAAACAACATATTAAATTTTGGTTTAATGTGTCATGGTTCACTAAAGTATAATTAACCCATTCTAATTTGTAATTATCACTAATTAAATGTATATGTGGAAGCTTGAAATAATATTTAAAATAATTAATTAAGAAAAATATTTAAGTAAACTAGAATTTTACAAGTGACCAATTAAATACCAAATACTAGCAATTACATAGCTAGAATAGGTATATTTAAGTCTATGTTGAAAAATAATTATATCTTGGTTTTTACGGAAAACACGTATTATCACAAATTAATACACAATTGACCGAATCGAATTTCAGAACGTTACAATCTTCCCCCCTTAAAGAAATCCGGTCCCCGAATAACTATGCGTACCCTCGAAGAGATGGGAATATTTCTACCGCATCTCGTCCTCGGCTTCCCACGTGACCTTTTTCGCCGTTCGGGCCACGTCAAAAAACTTATACGGACGGTATGACCTCAGATCTTATTTTCTTCACCTGCCGATCTAGAATGACTATCGGCTACTCGGTGAAAGAAAGATTGCGCTCCAGCTAGATCGTCTGATGTTGTATCGCCTGAGAGGGGTCATGATGGTACTTGCGGAGCATTGATACATGAAACAAGGGGTGAATATCTGAAAAATTGGGTGGAAGAGCCATACGATAAGCAACCACGCCGACAGGCTAGAGAATCTCAAAGGGACCTACATACCCGGGACTAAGTTTCCCTTTCATTCCGAATCTCAACACTCCCTTCATTGGAGAAACCTTCAAGAAAACATGATTGCCTACTGTAAACTCAAGTCTGCACCAACATCGGTCTGCATAAGATTTTTTCCTGCTCTGGGCCGCTCTCATTGTCACGACCCGGAAGAGCACGTGACTGGCCCTTGAACCATATGAAGTCTATAGGACTCCATCTGATCCAAGTAAGCCAAAAGCCCAGAAATCTAAAACCATTTTTAAGAATAAGTAAGGAAACTGGTTTTAAAGAAGTGAAGAAAACATGTTTGAAATCAAGGTTTTTAAATAACTAAGCCGAATGTGCATTTTTAAAAAAAATGTAAAGTCTTTTCTAAAAATTTCGGCAGAGTTTCTTTTGTAAAACTGGCCCCGAATGGGGTACAACAAGGATAACAATATATATATGCAATGATAAAGGCATCACCAAGCGGGAGCTAGCTCTTCGTCAATCGACGGTCACAACCACACAAGCAATATAATATACAACGCCAACGGCGAGGATCAAAAACTCAAAAGGGAACTCAAAACAACCAGAAATATAACGAGCGACTCTAAGATCGAAAGAATAAACAACACTGGTCTCTATCTCAATAGATACATGTTTGGTTGATGGAACTTCTAGATAAAACAGAATAATGATATACAAGATATATAATGGGGGTATGATACAAGTAAACCCACCTACTAGCAAATCACCCGAATGAAACTGAGCCCGCAAGCCGTAATGAAACCTGTACGGCAAATCTGCAAGAAACTGGGGCACAACGGGGGTGAGTTGCCAACTCGTGAATAGAAAAACATCTACGCACAGAAATCGCATAAATAACGCAACCTAGGTCAATGATCATAATATATCCTCAAATATAAGTATAACAGGCAGCCTATAACAATGACTAGGGTAATATCTAACCCGAGTATAATTTCATGTGCCCGTGTCAGTGCCTCAGGTAGCAATATATCATATGAATGAGGTATGAATGCATGAAACAGAATACATGTAAATGAAGAAACTGTTTTCATAAATTAGTGAGATTTCCTTCGTATTTTTAAACTGAGGTATCATAATGGAATCGGTATCAACAGTGTCTAGCATCGACACAAAACATAAATCTCACTGTCTCGAAATATCAATGTCTCAAGCTCAATATCTAGGGCGCCGTCAGTCCGGACCGGCCCCTACCATCCATCTCAAGACCACGACGGTATCCTCTGGATATCCGACGCGTCGGGTAATATCACCGGTAGGTAGTGCTCCCCAGCCGACTCAACGTCAACACCACATTCCTCTTGCCCCGGGGTACCATACCGGGCCCACCATGTACCCGTGACGGTTCCTCCACTCCTCGACACGGATCTCCAAAACCACAGCAAACTCATGGTGGACGACACTTTACATCACTAGAAAACCGCAACATTTTATATTTTAAAAGATCATAAGTTGTAAATTTTGCGGCTTTCCCCGAAATCCAGAAATATCATAAATCTCAAGAAATCATCACAGGTGCATATGTCAATGATAATGAACTAGGCATGAACAACTGAATAACAGTATGCATGAAGTGGTAGGTAATAACTACAATGTCTAATATGGCATATAAGGGAAGTACAATAATATCATGTCAAAACTATCAGCTAACAATCTAAGTCAAGCAATTATATTCTCTAAAGTGTACGTGACATGGCAATTACCGATGAAGATGTGTGTGAGCCGGCAAGTAGGTGTACGTGGTACATACGCATCATCGGTAATGGTGCTGGTGTCCTAACAGCATGATATCAATAATGGAATATGCAGCAAAATAAATATGCGAGGCAGAGCGAACAGCAATAATGTGCGGGAGCTGAATACTAGACACAACGATAACTAATCTGCAATAATCTAATATAAGCCCTACGAATGGTGCCTTTTGAAATAACACGAATCATGGGGTTTTGAAAATAGGGGCTACGGTGTTTTTATGAAAAGATACGTCGTTTTTGAAATATCCGTAGATTCCCTTGAGCTGTCTTTAAAAATGCACACGATTCGTTAGTTTTTGAAATAGGTAAGAAGTCTAATCTAATCTAACAACTACACTAAACTATACGGCTGAACTAACAAGCTGAACTACAGGTAAGGAAACCGCCTATCATCTGAGTCGATACATATACATACCTGTATATGTATAGTCGGTGATCCCGCCTCAATAATATCATATCCGATACCATATCTATAATCAGGCATCCCAAGTCAAGAGTGCGGATCAATCATCAATATAGCTCGTACGTAAATCCGTCGTACGGCATCCCAATCTGGGTACAGGTTAATATCACATTCATCATACTATTCACCTGGTATCCCCTTTATCAAATATCATGATCGGGGTACTGATCTACGTCTAGTACCATACTGATACCGCCTACGTATGCATGGATGTGTGTGAAACACTACGTCAAGGACCCGCTACAACATCATGTCGTATCTAAGATACGAACCCTGCTATATCACCGATCTCACGGCCTAAAATCAAATCTCATCGACTCAGCTCAATCCCAAGTATCATCCTCAATCCGTATGTGAACACATAGTCCCATACCCATGTGAACACATAACTATAAAGAAGCCCATGAGCACATATCAATAGGAATGTATGCAAGTATGTATGTGTGTGTAACACTACCCTAGGGTTCGCAACACTAAAGTAATCCAACACACCAATATCCATCCTAAGCATCGTTATTAATCCCAAACAACACATAATAATTGTTGGTGTGTATACGCATCCGTATACACCACTACGGACTGCGGGGGTGCTATACGCCATCCACCCGACTTCTCCCCGTAGATATAAATCTACTCACCTGGTCCTCGCTCGCCGGTGCCGACGTCGCCACGTGCTTGCTTGTCGTCTCGAAGTCCGCATAGGGTACCTACATATCATAATGCACCGTATCGCATTAAAATCCAACTCATGACCAAAACGACGCACGAATCCCACATAGGTCAAAACCTATGGTTGCTTTCACAAATCAACCCAAAAACCCTCGACGTCGGCGTACAAACGCCAAACCATCGAGAAAAACCCAAATACACTCATTTGCACATTCACGAACACTAATTTTGATATAAAATAGGTTAAAATTCACAAAACCCCAATTTCACTTAAAAAGTCATTTTTCCGAAAATCTAACAAGCACAAATCGTCGTTTTTGTACAGAACATGATGTTTAAACAAATCTAGTGGTCATAATACTTATTAAATATCTTAAATAAGTCATAAAAACAATTTCCATAATTTAATCCCAATAAATTTCATTAACCCCAAAATTCTAGTTTACAATATCATCAAATTTTTTAACAATTTATAGCAAAAATGCACAAACGACAATTTAGCTAGGAGTTTCATGATCTAAAGCATTAAACTACCTTTTAGAATGTTAATGAAGTCATGAAAAACCTACTTACATTTTTCTCTTAAACAAATTCATGGTTTACAAAAACCTAGTTAGCAATATAGCTTAATTATCACAATTTCAACCTAACAATTTACAAACTAGCGATTTAGTTAGGTTTTTTTTTCATTTCACAATAAGATGAATTACACTTACAACCATAATTACACAACAAAAACCCTAATTTTAATTCACAACCCCCTCTTGAAAATCCAAAACTTGCAATTAGAACCAAGATTAATTTCCTAATTAAGCTAGATTAAAGCAATAACCAACAATTGAACAAAAGGGTTAGGATTTATACCTCAATTTGTAGATCTAGCTTGACAAATCTTGACTTCCAAAATGCTAACTTGCTCCAAGAATCATGCTAGTATAGGTTGAGGAGAAATGGGTAAGGCTTAGTTAGGAGTTTGGAAGGTTTTAGTTTGGATTTTTGAGTGCATTCTTGTGGATTTTTGATGTGAAGAAGTGAGGATTTTTTTCAAGAGGGGAGGGCTGATCATTTTCGGCCAGAGGAAGATGGGGGGAATGGTGTGGGTGTTGTGCAAATTTGGTCAAGTCAACCCCCCTCAAATCAAGGTACAATGAGCCTCCAAAACAATACATCTTAACCTACACCTATACACTCTATTTCACCCATACAAATGAGATGGAGAAATTTTTGAGGGGGAGAAGTGGGCTGATGAAGGTGGGCTCGGCCATGGAGGGGTGAGGGTGTGTGTGAGTGATTACAAAAAGAATTCCATGAAAAAAGACCCCCCACAACCTCAAAATTGCAAGTTTTAGCTTAAATTAATTATTTTTTTGTTCTCCATAATAAAACCCATTAAAACTTGAAATAAAATACTAAAAATTTATATTACAACTATATTTTAATTAACATGATTTTAAAGATTATAATTAGCCCATTTAAATTTGTATTTATCGCTAATTTAATGTATTTTCTTACCGGCTTAAAATAATATTAAAATAATATTTTTTTCAGAAAATTTGAAATTTCACCAGTGGCTCAATAAACACCAAATACTAGTAATTACATAGCTAGAATATGTATATTTAATTTTATAATAAAGATATTTGCATTTTGACTTTTTTACAGAAAACCCCCTTATTTTTCCGATTTTCCGAAATTTCACCGAAACGATTTTCAAAACGCTACACTCATCCTATCCTAAATCAACTGAATCTTTTCGGCCGTCTCCTGCAGAATTCATGGTCCCAAAACACTGCTCTCACTGAGCTCAGTTCAAAAAACCAGTGATTGACATTTCCTCCCATATAAATCCTCGAAGGGTGCCATCTGAATCTTCTCCTGGAAGCTGGCATTGTAGGAGAACTCTATTACAGGCAAGTGGCGATCCCAACTGCCACCGAAAACTAGAATGCAAGCTCGGAGCATATCCTCAAGAATCTGAATGGTCCGCTCTGACTGACCATCGGTCTACAGGTAGAAAGCTATATTGAAACTCAATCGGTTGTCCAAAGTCTCTTAATGTTTCTACAATAGTCGGCTGGTGAACCGGGTGCCTCTTTGGACACAATACAGGTCGGGACGCCATGCAGTCGCACAATCTCTTCAATGTATATCTGAGCATACTGAACAAGCAGAAAGGGGTCTTTTCTGGCAGAAAGTAAGCTGCTTTTGTCAATCGGTCTACGATCACTCAAATAGAGTCATACTCTCGACTGGTGCTAGGTAGACCCACGATAAAATCCATAGATATTTGCTCCTATTTCCACTCCGGAATGGGCAAAGTTTGTAATTCTCCTGCTGGCCTATGGTGCTCGGCCTTGACTAGCTGACAAGGCAAGCATCCCGAAACAAATTCTGTGACATCTCTCTTCATCCCTTCCTACCAGTAAACATCTCTAAAGTCATGGTACATCATGGTGGAACCCGAATGAACACTATATACTGGCCGATGTGCCTCCTCTAAAATCTCACGTCTCGGTCCCTTGGAATCTGTCATACATAGTCGAGTCCCAAATCGTAGTACTCCCTGAACATTGATCACAAACTCTGAATCTCTGCCCTGTCAAACCTGCTCCATGATCTCTGACAACGAACGTCATCGGACTATGCCTCACAGATATGATCGAATAACTGTGGATGTGCACGGACATGGACAAGTTGTCCTCCGGTCGACGTAAACTCAAACTGTACTCGGCTGTCAAATAGGATCTGCTGATCTGTCGTCGACTGTCTCTGAATTGTGTTCAAACAAGAAAATCTACCTCCGGGCCTTGGACTCAAAGCATCTGCCACAACATTCCCCTTGCTAGGACGATAAAGAATAACCTTAAGTCATGGTATATCTTGTTTCCTTCTAATTCTTTAACCAAATCTATAAGTTTCTAACATGGTTTCCTTAACCATAATCTATATATCGGTTTCCATCAAAACTTCCAGGGGTGTTATACGCCATCCACCCGACTTCCCCCGTAGATATAAATCTACCCACCTAGGGAGCTCCTTGTTCAGCCATAGTCGATGCGCTTCGTCGTCTCGGAATCCACACGAAGGTACCTACAATAAATACACAATCGCAAATGCTATTAAAATCAAGTCCGGAAACCAATACAGCACACGGTGCACTCAAAGGATAGAACCTATAGCCTACGCATGCAAAACAACCAAACAAATCCTTGTTGTTGACGTACAAACGCCCAACAACCAAATACAAATCCAACTACCAAAACCAAGCAATCAAACATCGGGAAAACTTTGCCCAAAACACTCACAACAGCTCCCAGATTTTGGTTCAGGTAAAATCAAGCCAAACTGGCAGTACAGTAGGGTTGTATAGGGGGTAAGTGAGCTATAGAACCAACATGGACACCAGATACCACAACTTGGCCGGCCACACTACCCAGAAAAAGGGCAAGCTCGGCCAGAATAGGAGGGAATGGACTCGTATTTTCAGGGTGGTCTCCTATTGGTCTAACTAGGTTTCTGGAGTTGCTAGTTTTTCTTGAACAGATCTCAGGTCATCCCAGATTCCCTGTAGGCACACAATACATCACAATACCGACACGGAGTGATTTCTAAGTCCGTATTCTCTGTTTTTTAGCAATAAATCCACACTAAGGTCTTGTGAACAGCCACTAGACATCATAAGTCCACACAATCACTCAACCCTTCTCTTGAAATTTCCAAATATCACATACCCTAACCAAATCACGTTCTAAACTAAACTAGGATGCAAGAAACTAAAACTAAGCTAAATGAAAGGAGATATATCTCATTTGGCAACTCAAGAAAAACCCTAACTGTTCAAAGTCTCCAAAATCCAATTTTGATTGGTCCATGGTGTTGAGGGTGGGTGGGGATCATTTTTAAAGAAGAGCGTGTAAGGTTTTGGTGATGAAATGGAGATGATTCTTGGCGGTGAAGGTAGAAAGAGATGAGGAGGAAGATGATGAGAAAAACAAATGGGGGATAAAATGAATGGTAACCCTCTCTCTCTCTCTCTCTCTTATTCTCACCCTCTCTCAACTCATTTCTCTCTCTCTCTCTCCAACAATTCACTCTTGCCTTCACTTTTCTTTTTCTTTTCTTTTTAAAAACAAATCACATAATACCCCAAAAACAACACAAGGAAACAACATGTAACCAAAATGCAACATGACATGGTGCACTAGCCATGGAAAACTGTTGAAACACGGATTTGGCTTAATCGCGATTAGTAGTGCACTAATCGGTTTTAATTTTAAACTTGCATATAATAAATTATAAAAATGCCAAATCCGATAAATATATTTTTAAATGAATAAATCATTTTAATCTCCTATTATTTCACAAATATTGTTATATATTTATACCATTTTACGAAAACCCCAATTTCACATATCGGGTAGTTTTCGCGAAATATATTATTTTAATATTAAATTCCAAAAAAAATATTTTATATTTTCTGAAATGTTACAATCTTCCCCCTTAAATAAATCCGGTCTCCAAATTTAAATTTAAACCCCCGAATACTAAAACATTTCAATAATCAGTTCAAATCAACGGGGCTCCGAAATCATGGAAGTTATAGAAATACTGCAGCGCATCACATGCGCCTGAAAACGAGTATGAAACTCATAATCGAACTCCGTCAAGCGTCACGCAAATTATCGAATTTGCACACATATCATCGGAGTTACAATGGAGATACAGATCTTAAAATCCACTACTGAAATCCAATATGCACGAGTCAAATACTATAATACTTATATAGTATGCATCCTTGAAAAAGCTCTTAAAACTGAATAAAACGTATGCGAAATCTTTTCTGAATCGCCGTGTGATGCGCAATTCATGGCATAAGTGACGGACGCTCATTTGTAAAGTAATAAATATATTTATATATGTTTCTGCTCAAATTATATGTTCCGCCGTTTTGAAATATCACAAAAGGTTTTCCTTTGTAAACGTTCGTGTGGCTCGCGGACACGTAGGAAATAGCGAGACTATAGCATCTTTTTGAAAACTTCTTGTTAAACTTTTAATGCATTCAAAGTACTCAGGTATTGTCTTTAGATCAGTCATGTTCGGCTACTACATAATATAGTGCCTATCATGAAAACAAAGCGCTCAAGCGCGGAATCGGCCTCAAAAAGCGTATCCAATATCACGTACGTCTGGTGCGCACAGAAGTCAGATCCAAATACATGTGCCACAATATGCATGAAAGAAAAACTAAGTGCAACGGATGTGCACGAAATCATCTGTCCAGTGCAACGGGTGTGCATGACAACAACATCTAGTGCATGCATTGTGCAGGAAAATCTCAACCCAGTGCAACTAACCTGCACAATGAAAATCCCAATCGAGTGCACCCGGTGTGCACAAAATCACTTCTCATATCATACGCCCAACATGCATGAAAATCAAAATCAAGTGCATCCATCATGCATGAATAAAATCTGACTCATGTGCATCGGATGCGTGAGAAATCCAATACCAAGCGCCTAATATGTGTAAAATCCAACCCAAGCATGTCAGGACCGTATAAAGCATCTAGTGCGGTAAAGCGTACGAAAACGAACGTCAAGTACAAACGCGCACAAAAACATAAATCTGGTAAAACAAATGCTCAAAGAAAAGGAAAAGAAAAGAAAAGGAAAGGAAAAGAAAAGAAAAGGGAATAAATCTACCAAAACGCGCATTATGCCTGTTTTCTGCAAAACATGCACATGTCTTTTTTTTAGCACTTGTTACATTTTTTCTTTCATGCTTTCTTCTTTGTATCACGCATGGTTAAAATTTAAAGAGAAGAGAAGAAAATGAAAAGAAAAGAAAAGAAAAGGGAATAAAGAATGGAGGGATGGGCATGAGAGAGAGTGAGAGGGTAAGGGGTCAAACCTTGGACCAAGCTCCTATTACTTCATTTCTTCATCATCTTCTCTCCTCTCCCTCACTCTTTCTGCTGCTGTTGCCGTCACTCCCTCCCCCTCTTCATCCTCTCAAATACCATTAAAAACATCTCAAAACCCAATACCCATTTCATTAAAAATGTGCATGAGCTCACTTGCAACACATTGGACCAAGAAAGCTTGCATTTTGGACACTTGGGGCAACTCAAGAAAATTCTTGAGTTGCCAAAAGAGGTATTCTCTTAACCATTAGCCTAATATTTCCATTGCTTTTACATCCATGTTTGTTTAGAGCTGATTTGGTGTCGTTTAGTGAGACTTGGGAAATTCTAGTTAGGGTTTATGGAATTTTTGAGTTGTGATGTGTAATTGAGCTCAGTAGAAGCCACACAAACCTCCAAGTGCTAGAATTCAGACCTAAACCAGAGACTAAAACACAGGAATACGAACTTAGAAAACCCGATATCGGAAAATTGTGAATTCTATGAGTGTATATTGAAATCTGCTAACACCCGGGTGACCAAAAAATTATTTAGCAAACACGGAGAGATGTGCAGGTGATTTAGAACATACCCTAAAGACCCAAGACCCCACTTCTAATTTTTGGCCGAAAAAATATTCTCTCTGGCCGCAAATTTCGGCCAGACCTGGGCCCATGTGGCTTATGTTTGTTCTGTGGTTCCTTCATCAGTAAACTAGACCATTGGCATATGCAAAATTGACCAATTTGACCTACGGTAAAATCTGGGACCATTTTCAAGAGTTGCTGTTTTGATTTGGGGTTTCGTTTTGCGTATTTTGAATTCTAGATTTTTGTGATTTGTGTCGTATTCGATCACTTGACGTTTGTACGTCGAAATCGAGTGTTATTTGGAGGTTTTGAAAGCGTAGTCCATAGGTTCTAACCTATACGCCTTTAGTGTGTCGTTTTGGGTTTCCGATGTGAGTTTAATACGCATTTGCGATGCGTTATGATGTGTAGGTACCCCACGAAGACTTCGAGACGACAAGCAAGAACGTGGCGACGTCGGCTACGGAAAGTGAAGAGCAAAGTGAGTAGATTATATCTACGGGGCAAGTCAGGTGGATGGCGTATTGCACCCCCGCAGTTCGATGTTTAGTATGCTATATATATATATATATATATATATATATATGATAGCTTTATGTGTGACTTGGATATTCATGATATGATTAGTTGTTCAATGGTTAGATTAGGATTTTTAGAAGTGAACTAGTATAGCTTCTTACTTGCGAACCCTAGAATAGGTTTACACCCATACGCACACACATGCTTACTTTATTATACTTGTGCGTATATTGGGATACACATATATATACACACACATAGGTATGGGACGATATTTATATATACACGTATACCTACACTTGGATGATGAGGATAGTGGATGATATTTGGAGAAGAGTCGATGAGTTTGGGCATGGTGCCATGAGATCGGTGATATGTTGTGGTTCGTATTATGAGATACGACATGAGTTATAGCAAGCCTTAAGGCATGTGTTTTCATACACGCACATATATCTATATAGATGGTATCAGGTTGTACTAGACTTAGATCAGTACCCAGTTCATGAGATATGATGATAAGGAAACCAGATAATTGATGAGATAAATGTGAGATTCGACGCGTACCCAGATTTAGGATGCCGTATGAAGGATTTACGTACGAGCTGTATATTGATGATAGATCTGCACTTTTGACTCGAGGATGTCATATTTTATATTGTATCGTATGTGATACTATTGAGGCGGGATCACCGACTATTATATGTGTATATATATCGACTCAGATTTAGGTGGTTTCCTTACCCTTGCGAAGAGCTTGTTAGTTAGATCTGTAGTTTACTTAGTAGATGTTAGACTAGACCCGAGTCATACCTATTTCAAAACTAATGAATCTTTAGTAGTTTAAAAGACAGGCCAAGGGATTCTACGGATATTTTCAAAAGACGCATCTTTTTTTAAAAACACCGTAGCCATTATTTTTCTAAACACCACGATTCATGTTATTTCAAATGGCAAAACTGAATGATATATATATATATATATATATATATATATATATATTGATGTAAATTCTTCACTGTTGTGTTTATTATTCATTTTCCGCATATTCTTGCTATTTGCATCACATTGCATGTTTAAATGTGTTTATTGTTATATTAAACCCATGCTGTCAGGACACCGGTACCATTATGCGTATGTTCCACGTACACCTGCTTGCCGGCTCACACACTTCATCATCGATAATTGCTATATCACTACACAGTAGGATTGTTGCATCAGGATGTGACTACTTGTACATCCATATTGGCGTACAGACCTATTGTACACTCATAGTTGTTTATATACCTACTTGTACATCTATATTGGCGCACAGACATATTGTACACTCATACTTGCGTATATACCTACTTATGCATCCATATTGGTACACAGACATATTGTACACTCATACTAGCGGATATACCTACTTGTCCATCCATATTGGCGCACAGACATATTGTACACTCATACTTGCACATATACCTACTTGTACATCCATACTGGCGCACACACATATTGTACATCCATACTTGCGTACACACATATTGTACACCCATACTTGCGTACATACGTTTTTGCACATACATAGATGATTCTGGCTTTATTTTGGAGATTTGAGAACCGCAAGATATATTTTAAAACTGGATTCATTTAAAAGAGCGGTTTTCCCCTCGATGTGTGCATATTACTATTTTATGTCGCATACATCATGTTTTATGATTTTACACATTGAGATATGTCGTTTTCATGAGATTTTTGGATTTGAGAACCGTGGTCATTTTAAAAGAAAGTATGCATTGTTTAAAAACCCGGTTTCTCTTGATATGATATTTCAGTGCGTCCACCATGCGTTTTCTCGGTTCTGAGATGTGTGACATGTGAAACCCGATTCGAGGAGCTGGATGAGGCCGATTGTGGGTACATGGTGGACCCGGTATGGTACCCCGGGGCATGAAAGCGATGCTGTGTATACAGACGGTGAGCCTGGCAGAGGGACTACTACCTACCGGTGATTGTATTTGAGCTCGGTGGATATCCGAAGAATACCGACCGGAGTTAAGAAATGATACGGGACGATCCGGACTGACGGAGCCCGTGGGCCGATCTGGACTGACAGAGCCCTATATATATGAGGATTTACGTGCCAATGCTGGGCGCAGGTTTCATGATGTTTTCGAGTGTCGATGCTGGACGCTCAGGTTCCATGATTTTGATGTGTCGCGAGAGACACATGTTGATTTATTTCCTCATACTTCCATGCATATGCTTTTTGATATTTAAATGCATGATGTTTTGTGTCATTGGTTGACACATGGACGGGATCCACATGCATGCAGACATTAATTCATAGTTGGATGATATCCACATACTTAGACTTCATGATATAGTTGACACTGATTCATGTGGATTACATTGATCCTACCTTATATTTATGATATGTTACTACCTGAGGCACTGATACGAGCACTTGGTATTACACTTATGTTTAGATGTTTACCCTTGCCACCTTATCATGCTTCAGACTTTATCATATTGAGGATATATATTACTGATCGTATTGACCTAGGATTGAGTCGTACATACAATTTCTGCTCTGTGATGTTTTCTACTCACGAGTTGGTAACTCACCCCCGTTGTGCCACAGTTCTTGCAGGTTTTTGCCGTACAGGTTTCATTGCGGCTTTCTGGCACACTGCTTCCTTTCGGGGTGATTGCTTTCGTAGGTGGGTTCACTCGCATCGTGACCACCCTTGTATTTATTTTAATCGGTTGTATCTAGTAATTCCATCAACCAGACTTGTATATTTATTTCCGACTTAGAAAATGTAAGTCCACGTTGCGACCCCCGGTTCTTACTGGGAGGCGGAAACGGTATAAAAATCAAATTTTTAGCGCATGGGGCAACATGGACTAACAAAGTCGGGATCTTTTCTAAACTAAACTAGCTATCATGCTAAAGAGAGTTAGCTACTCAGATAAAAGGTTATACCTAACTTGAACTCCTTCTTCTTGAAACTTTTGTAGGGGTTGATGGTTTTTTCCTTGTTGCCTTCTTCCGTCAAAGATGGATCCACCTGAGGGTTCAACCTTCGGGCTCTTTCTCGAACTTTAAGAGAACTAGAATTTTCGGCTTGCCAAACCTTTGACCCTAGAGTGAGTAGAGAGTGTCTTTGGGGTGTTTTAATCTCAAGGAGAGGGATTCTCAACTCATGAGAAGGATTCTCCTTGAACTAGAGGAGGAAGAAGAACAAGTGAGGAGAGAGAATGGTTATGATAGAATGAGCTTATTCTTTTCATTTCTTACAACCATATCAAAATGAAAAGAATTATCAATTAACAATAATAATAAAATGAAATAGTTGATGGAAGGTTTGGAATGACCATTATCATTACATTCTTTAAATGGTTTTGCAAGAATCAAAAAGCATCTTTCTTTTGTAATGATGATGGTCAAACCTTCAACCATGGTCAACAAGTCAACCATGGTCAACAAGTCAACAAAATCCAACCATGACACAATTTCATTTGATTAATATTATTAATAGATATATCATAATTCCATTAGGGTTTGGAAAAAGACGACTGTCAACTGTGCATACGCACCCGTTCCGAAACCCTAATGAAAATCCTGTTCCTCCGCCTCAATCAACTGTGCATACACACCCGCATTCTTGTTCCGAGGAACATGAATACCAAGAGATAAAATCAACCCCAAAACGTATACCAGAATCTGGCTCAAACCAGAGCCTACCAGTAATATCCGTCCGGACTCCAAACGTGCACAAGTGCGCGGATGAGAACGAACCCTGTCGCAAAGCCATGCAACCTCTACTCTGTTTTGCCCAGAGGCGAATACCCTCTGTGTGGGACTCTAAAGACTCGACACTACGCTGGCAGTGGGTTTAACCACAGACCGCAAGCGGCACTAGCTGTGCGTAACGGTCCCCAGGTAGATGCCGACAAGAAGGCTGACGAGGTGAACCCCATCTGAACTCCTACTGAGTCTGAATGTGACAGTCTCCGTACAGTCCGGTCTGTTCGTCTAATACATCGCATGTCGGGCCTATGGGGCGGTAAAACGTCAGTCCCCTAATAGCGGTACAAGTCGTGTCGGAGTGAAGCCCAAAACACCCTGAGATAACATTGGAAGCCAACCAGTATATCTCGCTTGCCCTGGCCAGGGACTACTCGTGTAATGGCTCTCCTAGACACAGCGCGATATCAACCCCCAATACCGGGAGAGACGAATCCTGTCTAACCGTCACTGCCTCCAAGTGCTTCGGGACTGCACCCAACCATTTCCTGTTTGCATGAATCCTTTGAGCCGTGGTAGGGTAGTGATCAAAGTGCAGTGGGAACACACTCGAGGCGAAGTGCCAGTGTCAAGTCAGCGGACTAAGCTGTACTCATGTCACCTGGGAACTGATAACTGACGATAGGGATAATACCAACCTGTCAGTTCCCGACGAGTCTTGTCCAGTGTACTCGTAACCCAACGAGCACTCGTATACTATCTCCAGTATGACGTACTGTGGGACAGACCATCTCCCACACTGGGATGAGAAGCGCATACGCTAGTCTACTCCGGAGTATCGATGCCCTGTCTCGATAGTCCTGCGACTAGGGACCTGTATAAGGATGTGCTTATAGATTACCCAGCCCCCACCAGTGTGACTGCCATCACAACGCTGGTAATCAAGCAAAGATCCTAAGGGCTCCACTAATGCGTATAGGTGATATACTAAAATAAACACATGTACACATTGAAGTAGAAACAAACCAAGTAGCAGACTACTATATTGAGCAAGATTGTTTATACAAGGTGAATATCCCAAGCTTCCATTAAGTAATATACAAACTAGTATGATACAGTAATGGCCTCTAGGCCATATACACTAACAATCTCCCACTTGCACTAAGGTCATGTACTGGCGTATCGAAGACCTATCATCTCGATCAGCCGCTCGAACTGAGTCTGGGGCAGGGCCTTGGTGAATGGATCTGCAGTGTTTTCTTCTGAAGCAACCCTCCGAACCTCGATCTCCTTGCGATCCACGATCTCCCAGATCAGGTGATACCGCCTCAAGATGTGCCTGGATCTCTGATGGGACCTGGGTTCCTTCGCTAAAGCTATAGCCCCGTTGTTGTCGCAATACAGAGGTATTGGGTCAACAATGGACGGAACCACCTGAAGTTCTTTTAAGAACTTCCTCATCCAGACAGCTTCTTTTGCGGCATCAGATGCAGCGATGTATTCCGCTTACATCGTCGAGTCTGCAACGGTTTCCTGTTTGGAACTCTTCCAACACACTGCCCCTCCATTGAGGGTAAAGACAAAACCCGACATGGACTTGGAATCATCCTTGTCACTCTGGAAGCTGGAGTCGGCAAAGGCCTCGATCTGGAGGTCTTTTCCGCCATACACCAAGAACATCTCCTTAGTCCTTCTCAGGTACTTGAGAATGTTCTTTACCGCTATCCAGTGTTTCTCCCCAGGGTTTGACTGATACCGGCTTACCACACTCAGTGCATAAGCTACATCCGGTCTGGTACACAACATCGCATACATTATAGAGCTTACCGCAGAAGCGTAGGGTATAATAGACATGCGATCCCTCTCCAAATCAGTCTTGGGGGACATCTCTTTAGAGAGGGTGATTCCGTGACAAGCCGGTAGGTTACCGCGCTTGGAATCTTCCATACTGAATCTTTTCAGTATGGTGTCGATGTACCTGGACTGCGAAAGTCCTAATATCCTCTTGGATCTATCACGATGGATCCGGATCCCCAGGATGTATGAGGCATCACCCAGGTCTTTCATGGAGAACCTTTGTGACAAGAACCCCTTGACAGATTGTAGCATAGGAATGTCATTTCCTATTAAGAGAATGTCATCCACGTATAAAACGAGGAATACTACAGTTCTCACTACAAATCTACTATAGATGCATGGTTCATCTGGATTTTTGATAAAGCCAAATTCCTTGACCGTCTCATCAAAGCAGATGTTCCAACTCCGCGATGCCTGCTTTAGTCCATAGATGGACTTAAGCAACTTGCACACCTTTCCGCTGCTCCCACTCTGAATGAAACCCTCTGGCTGGTCCATATAGACACACTCCTCTAAATTTCCATTTAGAAAAGATGTTTTTACGTCCATCTGCCAAATCTCATAATCGTGGAAGGCAGCAATGGTAAGAAGGATCCGAATGGATTTCAGCATAGCCACTGGAGAAAAGGTCTCGTCATAGTCCAAGCCAGGTCTTTGACGGAAACCCTTTGCTACAAGTCTAGCTTTATAGGTCTCAACCTGTCCATCTACACCAATCTTCCTTTTGAAGATCCACTTGCATCCTACGGGTTTTACCCCGTCTGGAGCAATGTCCAACGTCCATACTTTGTTGGTGTACATGGACTCCATTTCGGTCCGCATAGCATCCAGCCATTTTACCGAGTCAATGCTCTGAACGGCCTGCTGGAAGCTAGTAGGCTCATCATAATCTATGATGCAATCCTCTCTATCCCCGTCTATGAGAAAACCATAGTATCTCTCGGGCGGATGAGACTGCCTACTACTCCTGCGGAGCGGCGTAGGAATGTCTTGTTCTTTCGAATCCTATGGTTCCACTAAGCTTTCAGTAATGGTTCGCGGTTCTGGAATTTCTTCCAGTTCTACTGTGCTCCCACTTATCTGGGTTTCCAAAAACTCAGTTTCCAAGAAGCAGGCATGACGAGAAACAAGGACTTTTTGTTCCTCTTCGCAGTAGAAGAAATATCCCTTGGAGTTCTTTGGATATCCCACGAACTTACACTTTACTGAGCGTGCCTCGAGCTTGTCCGCATGCTGCTTTTTAACAAAAGCTGGACATCCACATGTCTTAATGTGACTGAGATGGGGCCTCTTCCCACACCACATCTCATATGGTGTAGTAGGCACAGTCTTAGTAGGAACTCGGTTCAAAAGGTACGCAGCTGATTCTAGCGCATACCCCCAGAATGATCGCGGTAACTCAGCATTACTCATCATGGACCGTACCATATCCAATAGGGTTCGGTTCCGTCTCTCCGATACACCGTTATGTTGTGGAGTGTATGGAGGAGTAAGCTGAGAGAGAATTCCGTTCTCTTTTAAATAATTCAGGAACTCGGCACTTAAGTATTCTCCACCTCGATCCGATCTTAGAATCTTGATACTTTTGCCGGTTTGGTTTTCTACTTCATTCTTATATTCCTGGAACTTTTCAAAATCTTCGGACTTATGTTTCATTAAGAAGACATAACCGTAACTTGAAAAATCATCCGTAAAAGTAATGAAGTAAGAGTAACCGCTTCGCGCATGTGTAGACATTGGACCGCACACGTCGCTGTGTACGAGTCCCAAGAGCTCGCTCGCTCTTACTCCGTGTCCAGTGAACGGAGTCTTTGTCATCTTTCCTTTGAGACAGGATTGACAAGTGGCATATGATTGATATTCGAACGGATCCAAATATCCTTCTGTATGTAACTTAGTCAACTTTCTCTCATTGATGTGACCCAGTCTACAATGCCATAAGAAAGTCTGATTGATATCTGGAGACTTTCTTTTGTGTGTATTCTGGACATTGAAAATCTGTGGTTGGTTCAACACGTATATACCATTGCTCAGTATACCTGACCCAATCAGAACTTGATTAAGGTGAATGTTTACAACATTACTTACAAACGCAAATCATAACCTTCTTTAGAAACCAAAGATACAGAAATGATATTACAAGTTGCGTTGGGTACAAAAAAGCAATTACGCAAAACCAAAACATGTCCATCTGACATTCCCAGGTGATAGTCCCCCACGGCTTTAGCATCCATGCTAGCTCCGTTCGCAACTCTGAGGGTCATGTCACCTGCCTTCAAAAACCAACGGTTTCTCAACGCCTGCAAAGAATTACAGATATGAGATCCTGATCCGGTATCCAATACCCAGGAAGTAGAGTTTATAGAAAGACAGTTTTCAATAACATACACACCTGAAGCTGAAGCCGCAACCTGCTTCAGTTCCTGTGTCCTGGCTTTCCAAGCCCAGCAATCTTTCTTCCAGTGTCCATTCTTATGACAATAGAAGCACTCTTCCTTTCCCACAAGCTTCCCCGCTATCTTTGTTGCCATTTCTTTTCCCTTCGTACCCACTTTACTAACACCGCCCCTTGGTTTGGCGGGGGCTTTCTTCCTCTTTCCCTTGGCTTTCGCCTTGGACCTAGAAGAAGAAGATCCTCCTACAAACAAAGCGGGTGTTTCCCTACCTTTCTGTAGGGTGCCCTCTGCGCTCCTCAGCATGTTGAGGAGTTTTGAAAGTTCAACTTCCTTTTCTTGTAAGTTGAAGTTCAGTATAAACTGGGCGTAAGTGGATGGAAGGGACTGGAGAATTAAATCCGTATAGAGTTCACTTTCCAACGTGGTCCCAAGTTCCGCGAGCTCCTCAATGTAGCCAATCATCTTAAGCACGTGGTCCGCTACCGATGATTCGACGGCCAACTTTGCCGAAAATAACTTCTTCGACACTTCGTATCTTGCGATACGAGACTGCTCTCCATACAGTTCTTTTGTATGAAGAAATATGGATTCCAAGTCCATATTCTCGTGCCTCCTCTGATGTTCGTTGTCCATAGAGGCAAGCACGAGGCACCTGGCCTTCGCGCAATCAATCTCCCAAGTCTTACGGATTTCCTTATCCGCGATGCTGGAGGTGGGACCTGGGACGGGGGGAGCTTTGGTGGTAAGAAGATACCCCAGCTTGTCGTATGTGATTGCCATTTTGACATTCCTGAGCCAATCTTTGTAGTTTGGCCCTGTCAGTATGTTTTTATCTAGAAGTAACTTAAGTCCAGTCATGTCGATTGGTCGCTGCAAATAGGAGGGAGAGAAGAAACACTTTAGCACGATGCTCTTGCAAGTTTAGAGTGGTTTTTAATTTGTCTAAACAGGATGGCTCCCACTGTCTCTCGAATCCCTCCTCAAACCATAAAGGAAGAATCAGTCGGGATCAATCCCACCGCACAATTCTTGCTTAACCGTTCAGCCAGGCCAGTGTCGGTACATCGAGGGAGGTTTTCCAACGCTTTCGCGAAGTTCCTTAATTAAAGAACTTCTTTTCCCTGGGGGCGAAGCCCCGCTAACACCTTTCTAGGCACCTACTAGGTTTATTACATTGATCGTTTAGCGAGAAATTTCCCGAGGAGTAGCATATACTCACAGTAGGATCGGGATCCAAATATCATCGTATGACGAAACTGAAGGAATCCTACCAGAATCACCACACCCCAAATGGTATACAAATCTAGCAAGTTTCAGTACTTATGAAACTCCCGATGTGGATTTTTGCCCCATGCTCTTATGACCTTGACTTTGGCCAACAAATCATAAGTCACATGTCAATCTCTACCCGTCGTTCTCCAGGTTAATTTGAATCCACCCGTACCTACCCTTGACTTTGGCCAACAAGGCAGTACAACTGTTCCAAACCAACGCATCTTTCTATGCTGTACATGAATACCCAATAGCTACCTATCACTATGCCTTGACTTTGGCCAACAAACACAGCTTGAATACTATTGACTATTCATGTGAAACGACGGAGGGCTACGAATGGTTTTGGCGAAACCGTGAACGTAGAGAACTTGATATAATCGATGGAACGAGATAGCTTTTAGAAGGAGTGGCTCAATCTCCGCATTTAAAAGTTAGTTTTGAAAAGAACCAAGTGGTTTTTCGAAAGTGTTCCAACGACTTTAACTTGGTTTATTATCTTGCATTAGTTCTTTTAATGCGTGATATTCTTGCATTAGTTCTTTTAATACATCCCATCATTTAATCCTACCATTGCAGAAAACAACCAAAATATGACGTACGCTTATGCCATTCGCATTCGCCACGGGGCCCCGTCATCACCCATTAGGTTACTTAACTAACGACAGAGCGGGGGCTGGGCTAGCGCGGCTGTAAAACATAAGCAACGTCTAAATAGTTATAAATATAGCAATGATAGACATTACAGATCACAGATGAATACATTGGATATACTAGGAATCCGCAATCCGTTCGAGCCTGCAACGAAAAGCGGATTACACGGTCGCGGTGAATAGCCAATACCCCACCCAAGACCCCTACGGGTGCGGCAAACTACCCGCCAAGTACCCGGTAGTTTGTGCACCCCTCCATGGGTCTATCCTAGGAGCAAAAACAGTAAAAAGAATTATACAATGACGGTTACAACCCCGGCCCGGTTGTGCGGCCATACAAATAATAATATTACATCAATTTACATATTACAAATAAATGAAAGAAAAACAAAAGCTTATCTCACATCCACCCCGGCTATTCACCCGCGACAGTCCAACACATTCATATACACATTCCAATATCAAACACAGATCACAGAGATGTATAACCCCGACTAATCGACTTATAGCGATTAGCCGACGTTCAATACATACAAACATCACAGATATAACCAACATAGTCAAAGTGTAGTGAAGTTCGGAAAAAATACGGAATTATAGGCCCCCAAAAACAAATTTCTATTATGGAAAATCTGGGCACATATAATATATCTCAAAAATCCTGAAACCAATCCAGAGATACACTGCACCAAAATCGAGGCAGAGAGGAGACAAGACGGCCGTGGATCCGCGGCAATAGCTTGCTATTGCCGCAGAAACGCGGTCGTTTGGTCAGATCTCTGGCTCGTTTTTGGTGGTTATCTTTAAAAAACCCTGAGATGATTTTAGGTGTATGACAAATTTTGTTTTGACCAGAAAAAAATTTAACAGAAACTAGGGTTTTTGAAAAGTTTGGTTTTTGGATTTTTCGGTTCCGAACTTCGTTACACTTCACTACCTAGCTAGTTTATGTTTAGTTAGGCTCTGATACCACTGTAAGTTCACGTTGCGACCCCCGGTTCTTACGGGGAGGCGGAAACGGTATAAAAATCAAATTTTTTGCGCATGGGGCAACATGGACTAACAAAGTCGGGATCTTTTCTAAACTAAACTAGCTATCATGCTAAAGAGAGTTAGCTACTCGGATAAAAGGTCATACCTAACTTGAACTCCTTCTTCTTAAAACTTTTGCAGGGGTTGATGGTTCTTTCCTTGTTGCCTTCTTCCGTCAAAGATGGATCCACCTGAGGGTTCAACCTTCGGGCTCTTTCTCGAACTTTGAGAGAACTAGAATTTTCGGCTTGCCAAACCTTTGACCCTAGAGTGAGTAGAGAGTGTCTTTGGGGTGTTTTAATCTCAAGGAGAGGGATTCTCAACTCATGAGAAGGATTCTCCTTGAACTAGAGGAGGAAGAAGAACAAGTGAGGAGAGAGAATGGTTATGATAGAATGAGCTTATTCTTTTCATTTCTTACAACCATATCAAAATGAAAAGAATTATCAATTAACAATAATAATAAAATGAAATATTTTATGGAAGGTTTGGAATGACCATTATCATTACATTCTTTAAATGGTTTTGCAAGAATCAAAAAGTATCTTTCTTTTGTAATGATGATGGTCAAACCTTCAACCATGGTCAACAATTCAACCATGGTCAACAAGCCAACAAAATCCAACCATGACACAATTTCATTTGATTAATATTATTAATAGATATATCATAATTCCATTAGGGTTTGGAAAAAGACGACTGTCAACTGTGCATACGCACCCGTTACGAAACCCTAATGAAAATCCTGTTCCTCCGCCTCAATCAACTGTGCATACACACCCGCATTCTTGTTCCGAGGAACATGAATACCAAGAGATAAAATCAACCCCAAAACGTATACCAGTATCTGGCTCAAACCAGAGCCTACCAGTAATATCCGTCCGGACTCCAAACGTGCACAAGTGCGCGGATGAGAACGGACCCTGTCGCAAAGCCATGCGACCTCTACTCTGTTTTGCCCAGAGGCGAATACCCTCTGTGTGGGACTCTAAAGACTCGACACTACGCTGGCAGTGGGTTTAACCATAGACCGCAAGCGGCACTAGATGTGCGTAACGGTCCCCAGGTAGATGCCGACAAGAAGGCTGACGAGGTGAACCCCATCTGAACTCCTACTGAGTCTGAATGTGACAGTCTCCGTACAGTCCGGTCTGTTCGTCTAATACATCGCATGTCGGGCCTAGGGGGCGGTAAAACGTCAGTCCCCTAATAGCGGTACAAGTTGTTAGTGTATATGCCCTAGAGGCCATTACTGTATCATACTAGTATGTATATTACTTAATGGAAGCTTGGGATATTCACCTTGTATATACAATCTTGCTCAAAATAGTAGTATGCTACTTGGTTTATTTCTACTTCAATGTGTACATGTGTTTATCTTTGTATATTGCTTATACACATTAGTGGAGCCCTTAGGATCTTTGCTTGATTACCAGCGATGTGATGGCCGTCACACTAGTGGGGCTGGGTAATCTAGAAGCACATCCTTATGCAGGTCCCTGGTCGCAGGACTATCGAGACAGGGCATCGATACTCCGGAGTAGACCAGCGCATGCGCTTCTCATCCCAGTGTGGGAGACGGTCTGTCCCACAGCCGTCAGTACGTCGTACTTGAGATAGTATGCGGGTGCCCGTTAGGTTACGGGTACACTGGACAGGACTCGTCGGGAACTAACCAGTTGGTATTATACTTATCGTCAGTTATCAGTTCCCAGGTGACATGAGTACAGCTTAGTCCGCTGACTTGACACTGTCACTTCGCCTCGGGTGTGTTCCCACTGTACTTTGATCACTACCCTACCACGGCTCAAAGGAGTCGTGCAAACAGGTGGTGGTTGGGTGCAGTCCCGAAGCACTTGGAGGCAGTGACGGTTAGACATGATTCGTCTCTCCCGGTATTGGGGGTTGACATCGCGCTGTGTCTAGGAGAGCCATTACACGAGTAGTCCCTGGCCAGGGCAAACGAGATATACTGGTAGGTTTCCAGTGTTATCTCAGGGTGTTTTGGGCTTCGCTCCGGCACGACTTGTACCGCTATTGGGGGACTGACGTTTACCGCCCCCTAGGCCCGCCATGCGATGTATCAGACGAACAGACCGGACTGTACGGAGAATGTCACACTCAGGCTCAGTAGGAGTTCAGATGGGTTTCGCCTCGTCGGTCTTCTTGTCGGCATTACCTGGGGACCGTTACGCACAGCTAGTGCCGCTTGCGGTCTGTGGTTAAACCCACTGCCAGCGTAGTGTCGAGTCTTTAGAGTCCCACACAGAAAGTTTTTCGCCTTTAGGCAAAAGAGTAGAGGTCGCATGGTATTGCGACAGGTCGCATGGTTTTGCGACAGGGTTCGGTCACATCCGTGCACTTGTGCACGTACAGTGTCCGGACAGTTTACACTAGCGGGCTTTGGTTTAAGCCAGATTCTAGTGTACCTTATGGGATTGGATTTATCCAGTTTGCATTCGTGTTCCTCGGAACGCGGATGCGGATGTGTATGCACAGTTGACAGGGAGGCACAGACAGCGGATTCTCATTAGGGTTGTTGACAGTTGACCGTTGACTTTTTGACTTTTTGCTCAACCCTAATGAGAATTTGATATGTGATTAACTATTATATTAATTAAGTATTATGGTGACTTGGTTGTTGACTTTGTTGACTTGTTGACTTTTGTTGACTTGTTGACTTTGTTGACCGGTTGACTAGGCTTGACTAGTTGACCATCATGATAACCATGGCTATCATTTCATGCCAAAGACTTTTACTTGCTTGTTCATTTAAGTAAAATGAGTGCATGACATGATAAGGTTATGGTTGCTTCTACCATCACATAAGACTTTTGTTAATATGATGAGTTATGATTACTTTGGATTATGAGAGGGTGAGAGACAAAAGAGTTGCTCATTCTTTCTTGCTCATTCTCTCTCTTGTTCTTGAGCTCTTCACTTTGCTCTCACTCTCATCCTCTTGCTCCCTCTCTTGACTCTATGGTTCATATCTCTCATGTGTTGAGAATCAAGAACCATAGTTAAAATCCTATTCTATTTCTTCTCTACTCACACTAGTTCACTAGGTTTAGCAAACCCAGTGAACTAGTTTTCTTCAAAGAACGAAGAAGGAGCTAAAGGTTGGAGCTTTCAAGTGGATCTATCTTCGGCGTACGGAGACGACGAGAAGGAGCCATCGGACCACCACCGGAGCTTGAAGAGAAGGAGTTCAAGACAAGCTAGGTATAACCATCTTAATCCGAGTAGCTAAATCTCTTTAGCAAGTTTGCTAGTTTAGTTTAGACACGATCCCGACCTTGTTTAGTCCATGTTGCCTCTTGCGATAAAAATTTGTTTTTTATACCGTTTCCGCCTCCCCGTAAGCACCGGGGGTCGCAACGTGGACTTACATTGGTATCAGAGCCTAACTGAACTTAAACTAGCTTGGTAGTGAAGTGTAACGAAGTTCGGAAACGAAAAATCACAAAACCGGAAAAATTACAAAACCTGAGTTTCTGTTGAAATTTTTTTTGCTCAAAATGAAAAACTTTATACTTGTAAAATCGTCTCAGGGTTTTGTGAGTGCACCCATGAAAAACGATCCACTGTTGCGCTCAAAGCGCCGCCCTTCCGCGGCACGAGGTAGGCATGTGCCGCGGAACCGCCGCGCTTTGTCGTCTTCTCTGCATCGTTTTTCATGCAGTGTGTGTCTGTGTTGGTTTTGGGATTTTTGAAATATATTATATGTGCCCAGATTTTCCAGAAAAGAAATTTACTTTTGGGGTCCTATAATTCCGTATTTTTTCCGAACTTCACTGCACTTTGACTATGATGGTTATATCTGTGATGTTTGCATGTATTGAACGTCGGCTAATCGCTATAAGTCGATTAGTCGGGGTTATACATGATCTGTAATGTGATGGAATGTGTATATAAATATGTTGGATTGTCGCGGGTGAATAGCCGGGGGTTGTGAGACGAGAGTTTTCTTTTCTTGCAATTTCATGTAAATTTGTAAATTGATGTAATAATTATTTGTATGGCCGCACAACCGGGTCGGGGTTGTAGCCGTCATTGTATAATTTCTTTTTACTGTTTTTGCTCCTAGGATAGACCCATGGAGGGGTGCACAAACTACCGGGTATGCCGAAGTGTCGAGTGGCCTACTCATGGAGATGAGGGAGGTTGCTACGCTTCGGGTACTTGGCGGGTAGTTTGCCGCACCCGTAGGGGTCTTTGGTGGGGTATTGGCTATTCACCGTGACCGTGTAATCTGTTTTTGTTACAGGCTCGTACAAATTACAGATTCCTAGTATATCCAATGTATTTATCTGTGATCTGAAATGTCTATCATTGCTTTCTATTTAGGCGTTGCTTATGTTTTACAGACGCGCTAGCCCAGCCCCCGCTCTGTC
Source organism: Agapanthus africanus (assembly GCA_030015575.1). Taxonomy (NCBI): domain Eukaryota; kingdom Viridiplantae; phylum Streptophyta; class Magnoliopsida; order Asparagales; family Amaryllidaceae; genus Agapanthus; species Agapanthus africanus. The sequence continues at coordinate 237,744,410 of JASDDO010000004.1, forward strand.
GTTAGTTAAGTAACCTAACGGGTAATGACGGGGCCCAGTGGCGAATGCGAATGGCATAAGCGTACGTCATATTTTGGTTGTTTTCTGCAATGGTAGGATTGAATGATGGGACGCATTAAAAGAACTAATGCAAGAATATCACGCATTAAAAGAACTAATGCAAGATAATAAACCAAGTTAAAGTCGTTGGAACACTTTCGAAAAACCACTCGGTTCTTTTCAAAACAAACTTTTAAAATACGGAGTTTGAGCCACTCCTTTTAAAAGCTATCTCGTTCCATCGACCAAATCAAGTTCACTACATTCACGGTTTTGCCAAAACCATTCGTAGCCCTCCGTCGTTTCGCATGAATAGTCAATAGTATTCAAGCTGTGTATGTTGGCCAAAGTCAAGGCACAGTGATTGGTAGCTATTGGGTGTTCATGTGTAGCATAGATAGATGCGTTGGTTTGGGACAGTCGTACTGCCATTTTGGCCAAAGTCAAGGGTAGGTACGGATGGATCCAAATTAACCTGGATAATGACGGGTAGAACTTGACATGTGACTTATGATATTTTGGCCAAAGTCAAGGTCATAAGAGCATGGGGCAAAAATCCACATCGGGAGTTTCATAAGTACTGAAGCTTGCTAGATTTGCATACCATTTGGAGTGTGATGATTCTGGTAGGATTCCTTCAGTTTCGTCACGCAATGATATTTGGATCCCGATCCTACTGTGAGTATATGCTACTCCTCGGGAAATTTCTCACTTAACGATCAATGCTATAAACCTAGTAGGTGCCTAGAAAGGTGTTAGCGGGGCTACGCCCCCAGGGAAAAGAGGTTCTCTAATTAAGGAACTTCGCGAAAGCGTTGGAAAACCTCCCTCGAAGTACCGACACCAGCCTGGCCGAACGGTTAAGCAAGTATTGTACGGTGGGATTGATCCTGACTAATTCTTCCTTTATGGTTTGAGGAGGGATTCGAGAAACAGTGGGAGCCATCCTGTTTAGACAAACTAAAAACCACTCTAAACTTGCAAGAGCATCATGCTGAGTGTTTTCCTCTTCTCTCCAAATTGCAGCGACCAATCAACATGACTGGACTTAAGTTACTCCTGGATAAAAACAAACTGACAGGGCCAAACTACAAAGATTGGCTCAGGAATGTCAAGATAGCAATCACTTATGACAAGCTGGGGTATCTTCTTACCACCAAAGCTCCCCCTGTCCCTGGTCCAACTTCCAGCGTCGCGGATAAGGAAATCCGCAAGACTTGGGAGATTGATAGCGCGAAGGCCAAATGCCTCCTGCTTGCCTCGATGGACAACGAACATCAGAGGAGGCATGAGAATATGGACATGGAATCCATATTGCTCCATACAAAAGAACTGTATGGAGAGCAATCACGTATCGCAAGATACGAAGCGTCGAAAAGGTTATTCTCGATAAGAATGGCCGTCGGATCATCAGTAGCCGAGCACGTGCTAAAGATGATCGGCTACATTGAGGAGCTCGCTGACCTAGGGATCACATTGGAGAGTGAGCTATATACGGATATCGTTCTCCAGTCCCTTCCTTCCACTTACGCCCAGTTTATACTGAACTTCAACCTACAAGAAAAAGAGGTTGAACTTTCAGAGCTCCTCAACATGTTGAGGAGCGCAGAGGGCACCCTACAGAAAGGTAGGGATACATCCACTTTGTTTGTAGGAGAATCATCTTCTTCTAGGTCCAAGGCGAAAGCCAAGGGAAAGAAGAAGAAGGCCCCCGCCAAACCAAGGGGCGGTGTAAGTAAAGTGGATACGAAGGGAAAAGGTAAAGCAACAAAGATAGCAGGGAAGCTTGTGGATAAGGAAGAATGCTTCTATTGTCATAAGAAAGGACACTGGAAGAATGATTGCAGGGCCTGGAAGGCCAGAACAAAGGAATTGAAGCAGGTTGCAGCTTCAGCTTCAGGTGTGTATGTTATTGAAAACTGCCTTTCAATAAACTCTACTTCCTGGGTATTGGATACCGGATCAGGATCTCATATCTGTAATTCTTTGCAGGCGTTGAGAAACCGTAGGGTTTTGAAGGCAGGTGACATGACCCTCAGAGTTGCGAACGGAGCTAGCATGGATGCTAAAGCCGTGGGGGACTATCACCTGGGAATGTCAGATGGACATGTTTTGGTTTTGCGTAATTGCTTTTTTGTACCCAACGCAACTTGTAATATCATTTCTGTATCTTTAGTTTCTAAAGAAGGTTATGAATTTGCGTTTGTAAGTAATGTTGTGAACATTCACCTTAATCAAGTTTTGATTGGGTCAGGTACTTTGAGTAATGGTATATACGTGTTAAACCAACCACAGATTTTTAATGTCCAGAATACACACAAAAGAAAGTCTCCAGAAATAAATCAGACTTTCTTATGGCATTGTAGATTGGGTCATATCAATGAGAGAAGGTTGACGAAGTTACATACAGAAGGGTATTTGAATGCGTTCGAATATCAGTCATATGCCACTTGTCAATCTTGTCTCAAAGAAAAGATGACAAAGACTCCGTTTACTGGACATGGAGTAAGAGCGAGCGAGCTCTTGGGACTCGTACACAGTGACGTGTGCGGTCCAATGTCTACACATGCCCGAAGCGGACATTCTTACTTCATTACTTTTACGGATGACTTCTCAAGGTACGGCTATGTCTTCTTAATGAAACATAAGTCCGAGGCTTTTGGAAAATTCCAGGAGTATAAGAATGAAGTAGAGAAACAGACCGGCAAAAGTATTAAGATTCTAAGATCGGATCGAGGTGGAGAATACTTAAGTGCCGAATTCCTGAATTACTTAAAAGAGAACGGAATTCTCTCTCAGCATACTCCTCCATACACCCCGCAACATAACGGTGTATCGGAGAGACGGAACCGAACCCTATTGGATATGGTTCGGTCCATGATGAGTAACGCTGAGTTGCCGCGATCATTCTGGGGATATGCGCTAGAATCGGCCGCATACCTTTTGAACCGAGTTCCCACTAAGACTGTGCCTACTACGCCATTTGAGATATGGTGTGGGAAGAGACCCTATCTTAATCATATTAAGATATGGGGAAGTCCAGCTTTTGTCAAAGAGCAGCATGCGGACAAGCTCGAGGCACGCTCAGTACTGTGCAAGTTTGTGGGATATCCAAAGAATTCCAAGGGATATTTCTTCTACTGCGAAGAGGAACAAAAAGTTCTTGTTTCTCGTCATGCCCACTTTCTAGAACACCAGTTCATAGAAAAGGAAATAAATGGGAGCGCAGTAGAACTGGAAGAGATTCCAGAACCACGGACTATTACTGAAAGTTTAGTGGAACCAGAGGGTTCGGAAGAACAGGACATTCCTACGCCGCTCCGCAGAAGTAGTAGGCGGTCTCATCCGCCCGAGAGATACTACGGTTTTCTCATAGACGGGGATAGAGAGGATTGCATCATAGATTATGATGAGCCTACTAGCTTCCAGCAGGCCGTTCAGAGCGTTGACTCAGTGAAATGGCTGGATGCAATGCGGACCGAAATGGAGTCCATGTACACCAACAAGGTATGGACGTTGGACATTGCTCCAGACGGGGTAAAACCCGTAGGATGCAAGTGGATCTTCAAAAGGAAGATTGGTGTAGATGGACAGGTTGAGACCTATAAAGCTAGGCTGGTAGCAAAGGGTTTTCGTCAAAGACCTGGTTTGGACTATGACGAAACCTTTTCTCCAGTAGCCATGCTGAAATCCATTCGGATCCTTCTTGCCATTGCTGCCTTCCACGATTATGAGATTTGGCAAATGGACGTAAAGACAGCTTTTCTAAATGGAAATTTAGAGGAGTGTGTCTATATGGACCAGCCAGAGGGTTTCATTCAGAGTGGGAGCAGCGGAAAGGTGTGCAAGTTGCTTAAGTCCATCTATGGACTAAAGCAGGCATCGCGGAGTTGGAACATCTGCTTTGATGAGACGGTCAAAGAATTTGGCTTTATCAAAAATCCAGATGAACCATGCATCTATAGTAGATTTGTAGCGAGAACTGCAGTATTCCTCGTTTTATACGTGGATGACATTCTCTTAATAGGAAATGACATTCCTATGCTACAATCTGTCAAGGGGTTCTTGTCACACAGGTTCTCCATGAAAGACCTGGGTGATGCCTCATACATTCTGGTTATCCGGATCTACCGTGACAGATCCAAGAGGATATTAGGACTTTCACAGTCCGGGTACATCGACACCATACTGAAGAGATTCAGTATGGAAGATTCCAAGCGCGGTAACCTACCGGCTTGTCACGGGATCACCCTCTCTAAAGAGATGTCTCCCAAGACTGATTTAGAGAGGGATCGCATGTCTATTATACCCTACGCTTCTGCGGTAGGCTCTATAATGTATGCGATGTTGTGTACCAGACCGGATGTAGCTTATGCACTGAGTGTGGTAAGCCGGTATCAGACTAACCCTGGGGAGAAACACTGGAGAGCGGTAAAGAACATTCTCAAGTACCTGAGAAGGACTAAGGAGATGTTCTTGGTGTATGGCGGAAAAGACCTCCAGATCGAGGCCTTTGCTGACTCCAGCTTCCAGAGTGACAAGGATGATTCCAAGTCTATGTCGGGTTTTGTCTTTACCCTCAATGGAGGGGCGGTGTATTGGAAGAGTTCCAAACAGGAAACCGTTGCAGACTCGACGATGGAAGCAGAATACATCGCTGCATCTGATGCCGCAAAAGAAGCTGTCTGGATGAGGAAGTTCTTGAAAGAACTTCAGGTGGTTCCGTCCATTGTTGATCCAATACCTCTGTATTGCGACAACAACGGGGCTATAGCTTTAGCGAAGGAACCCAGGTCCCATCAGAGATCCAGGCACATCTTGAGGCGGTATCACCTGATCAGGGAGATCGTGGATCGCCAGGAGATCGAGGTTCGGAGAGTCGCTTCAGAAGACAACACTGCAGATCCATTCACCAAAGCCCTACCCCAGACTCAATTCGAGCGGCTGATCGAGATGATAGGTCTTCGATACGCCAGTACATGGCCTTAGTGCAAGTGGGAGATTGTTAGTGTATATGCCCTAGAGGCCATTACTGTATCATACTAGTATGTATATTACTTAATGGAAGCTTGGGATATTCACCTTGTATATACAATCTTGCTCAAAATAGTAGTATGCTACTTGGTTTATTTCTACTTCAATGTGTACATGTGTTTATCTTTGTATATTGCTTATACACATTAGTGGAGCCCTTAGGATCTTTGCTTGATTACCAGCGATGTGATGGCCGTCACACTAGTGGGGCTGGGTAATCTAGAAGCACATCCTTATGCAGGTCCCTGGTCGCAGGACTATCGAGACAGGGCATCGATACTCCGGAGTAGACCAGCGCATGCGCTTCTCATCCCAGTGTGGGAGACGGTCTGTCCCACAGCCGTCAGTACGTCGTACTTGAGATAGTATGCGGGTGCCCGTTAGGTTATGGGTACACTGGACAGGACTCGTCGGGAACTGACCAGTTGGTATTATACCTATCGTCAGTTATCAGTTCCCAGGTGACATGAGTACAGCTTAGTCCGCTGACTTGACACTGTCACTTCGCCTCGGGTGTGTTCCCACTGTACTTTGATCACTACCCTACCACGGCTCAAAGGAGTCGTGCAAACAGGTGGTGGTTGGGTGCAGTCCCGAAGCACTTGGAGGCAGTGACGGTTAGACATGATTCGTCTCTCCCGGTATTGGGGGTTGACATCGCGCTGTGTCTAGGAGAGCCATTACACGAGTAGTCCCTGGCCAGGGCAAACGAGATATACTGGTAGGTTTCCAGTGTTATCTCAGGGTGTTTTGGGCTTCGCTCCGGCACGACTTGTACCGCTATTGGGGGACTGACGTTTACCGCCCCCTAGGCCCGCCATGCGATGTATCAGACGAACAGACCGGACTGTACGGAGAATGTCACACTCAGGCTCAGTAGGAGTTCAGATGGGTTTCGCCTCGTCGGTCTTCTTGTCGGCATTACCTGGGGACCGTTACGCACAGCTAGTGCCGCTTGCGGTCTGTGGTTAAACCCACTGCCAGCGTAGTGTCGAGTCTTTAGAGTCCCACAAAGAAAGTTTTTCGCCTTTAGGCAAAAGAGTAGAGGTCGCATGGTATTGCGACAGGTCGCATGGTTTTGCGACAGGGTTCGGTCACATCCGTGCACTTGTGCAGTACAGTGTCCGGACAGTTTACACTAGCGGGCTTTGGTTTAAGCCAGATCCTAGTGTACCTTATGGGATTGGATTTATCCAGTTTGCATTCGTGTTCCTCGGAACGCGGATGCGGGTGTGTATGCACAGTTGACAGGGAGGCACAGACAGCGGATTCTCATTAGGGTTGTTGACAGTTGACCGTTGACTTTTTGACTTTTTGCTCAACCCTAATGAGAATTTGATATGTGATTAACTATTATATTAATTAAGTATTATGGTGACTTGGTTGTTGACTTTGTTGACTTGTTGACTTTTGTTGACTTGTTGACTTTGTTGACCGGTTGACTAGGCTTGACTAGTTGACCATTATGATAACCATGGCTACCATTTCATGCCAAAGACTTTTACTTGTTTGTTCATTTAAGTAAAATGAGTGCATGACATGATAAGGTTATGGTTGCTTCTACCATCACATAAGACTTTTGTTAATATGATGAGTTATGATTACTTTGGATTATGAGAGGGTGAGAGACAAAAGAGTTGCTCATTCTTTCTTGCTCATTCTCTCTCTTGTTCTTGAGCTCTTCACTTTGCTCTCACTCTCATCCTCTTGCTCCCTCTCTTGACTCTATGGTTCATATCTCTCATATGTTGAGAATCAAGAACCATAGTTAAAATCCCATTCTATTTCTTCTCTACTCACTCTAGTTCACTAGGTTTAGCAAACCAAGTGAACTAGTTTTCTTCAAAGAACGAAGAAGGAGCTAAAGGTTGGAGCTTTCAAGTGGATCTATCTTCGGCGTTCGGAGACGACGAGAAGGAGCCATCGGAGCACCACCGGAGCTTGAAGAGAAGGAGTTCAAGACAAGCTAGGTATAACCATCTTAATCCGAGTAGCTAAATCTCTTTAGCAAGTTTGCTAGTTTAGTTTAGACACGATCCCGACCTTGTTTAGTCCATGTTGCCTCTTGCGATAAAAATTTGTTTTTTATACCGTTTCCGCCTCCCCGTAAGCACCGGGGGTCGCAACGTGGACTTACACAAGTCGTGTCGGAGTGAATCCCAAAACACCCTAAGATAACACTGGAAGCCAACCAGTATATCTCGCTTGCCCTGGCCAGGGACTACTCGTGTAATGGCTCTCCTAGACACAGCGCGATGTCAACCCCCAATACCGGGAGAGACGAATCCTGTCTAACCGTCACTGCCTCCAAGTGCTTCGGGACTGCACCCAACCATTTCCTGTTTGCACGACTCCTTTGAGCCGTGGTAGGGTAGTGATCAAAGTGCAGTGGGAACACACTCGAGACGAAGTGCCAGTGTCAAGTCAGCAGACTAAGCTGTACTCATGTCACCTGGGAACTGATAACTGACGATAGGTATAATACCAACCTGTCAGTTCCCGACGAGTCCTGTCCAGTGTACTCGTAACCCAACGAGCACCCGTATACTATCTCCAGTACGACGTACTGATGGCTGTGGGACAGACCATCTCCCACACTGGGATGAGAAGCGCATACGCTAGTCTACTCCGGAGTATCGATGCCCTGTCTCGATAGTCCTGCGACTAGGGACCTGTATAAGGATGTGCTTATAGATTACCCAGCCTCCACTAGTGTCACTGCCATCACAACGCTGGTAATCAATCAAAGATCCTAAGGGCTTCACTAATGCGTATAGGTGATATACTAAAATAAACACATGTACACATTGAAGTAGAAACAAACTAAGTAGCAGACTACTATATTGAGCAAGATTGTTTATACAAGGTGAATATCCCAAGCTTCCATTAAGTAATATACAAACTAGTATGATACAGTAATGGCCTCCAGGGCATATACACTAACAGAAAACCAGTTGTGTATTATTTCGACCTTAGAGTCGCGCGTTGTAGTATTTTGGTTTTCTTAATGATCTTGAGTTTCCTTTTGAGTTTTGATCCTCGCCCTTCGGCGTTGTATATTATATTGCTTGCGTGGTTGTGACCATCGATTGACGAAGAGCTAGCTCTCGCTTGGGGATGCCTTTTATCGTTGTGCATATATTATTTATGTTGTACCCCGTTTGGGGCCAGTTTATACAAACGAAACTCTGCCGAAATTTTCAGAAAATACTTGAGGTTTTAAAAATGCATATTCAGCTTACTTATTTAAAAACCTTGTTTTTAAAACATGTTTTCTTCACTTCTTTAAAACTAGTTTTCCTTCATTTATTATTTAAAAATGGTTTTAGATTTCTGGGATTTTGGCTTACTTGAATTAAATGAGGTCCTATAGACTTCATATGATTCAAGGGCCAGTCACGGGCTATTTCGGGTCGTGAAAAAGTTGATATCAGAGCGCTAGGTTAACCTTGGTTCGAGTCTAAGTTTGACTATGCGGATCCTAGAGCATTTGTATGTATTCGGAACCTAGGCTTGACCTTACAGAACTTAGACTTAGTCGAGGGGGTATTAGACCCGAACTTTCGTCGTATAGGTTGACCTTCGTTGATGGAGTAGGTGACTTAAGGAGAGTGACATACCGTGTGTATGTTCCGCGACATACTTACAATACGCCACTGCGCTTAAGGAGCCTTAGTATGTACATTTCCTTGCACAGTATTATATTCATTCATATGATCTATCCTCATCGATATTGGTTATGATTTGCTGCCACGATTACATGGGCAGAGAGAGCTACGGTTAGAGTTGCGGTCAGCACAAGCTCGTCACGGACAAGTACTAACCAATGCGTGATTCCAGAGACATATGATTGCATAGAGAGGCATTGTTTTATTATGTTTTCACTCCATGGGCGTTTGACGGATCGCTTTTACGAGATTTCTTGGACGTGTAGATCAGCACCAGAGGATTGAGCCACTGATAGAGGCTGACCAGAATGTGATGACCATTGATGTATCGCTTATTCATGATTATTGAGGCACTGTTCAGCGTGCAGACGAATGGGCCAGTTGTTGCTGCAAATGACGAGATATAGCCCAAATGTTGGAGCTACTGCAGCATGAGTATATATTTAGAGATATGATGGAAGGTCGCTAGTCACCCGAGGATGAATAACTAGGAAATGTGGTTCATTCGCTTACTCCTATGCGAGGCATCAGATAGATTGATTCCAGCTAGAAATGACTTCACGTTGGTACATTGAGAGTCGATGGGGACGGTCGAATGTCAGAAACCCATTTCCAAGTTTAAAGTATTCAGGGACAAATGCAAGTAATGCTATGGACCCTCTAGAAGAATGAAACCCTAACTCGACGTAATGACCACGGAACGCCTTTGAACCTTAGGGTTTGCGGCAGTTTAGCGGTGCCATTTGTGAGGCTTGGGTTTGCCCTTCTACAGTTGGTCCACAGGTGCTGTGGCATGTACTGGAGTACTATTAAACTGTATCCAAGATATTGAGCTCTTGGGGGATTATGGAACCTTGAAAAATCGATCGAATGGTTCAACGTCATTTGGATATCATGTGATGTGATGTATTGCTTGGGAGACTCTAGATACAAGTATAGCCGTTGGAGCACAGTCCATGCAGCCATGAAGAGACGAGTCCGAAGCAGTCGACAGCAGAGAAAAGTGGAGTAAGAGGTTCATACGAGATCTTATGAGATGACATTCCACTCCGCCGACATCAGAGATGCGATACGCATGCAGAAGCGTTGATTATTGATATATCTTCTAGAAGGAGTCACGATGAGAATGCAACCATTCCGGAACAAGAAACAGATATAGTAAAGGGTGGTAACTTCTGGGAAGTTCGACAGAAACAAGATTTGGGAGAAACCTCGACTGGACCTTTCTGGAATACTATACGAGAAGACTTGGACCCAGGAGCTGTCATATTGCGCACACCCAGCAGGCCAGAGTTTGGCATCATCGATGAGATAATTGGCCAGAGATCTGTAAAGGATGTGCCAGAGAGGGGCTGTTTCCGTCGTCATTCCATATTGGGCCGTGAGCTGAGGAGCTATATATCTAGCAATGCACAGTGAGAGACAAGAGCCTAAAAGCACCAGGCGCCAGACCATGAACAGGAGGCAAGTAGATATCTTGCTCTGCTAGCATTGGTTGCACCGACACCTTCTCGACCTTTGAAGGAGGAAATATCGACGACGGTATTCATGATTTGTGATTTGGTGATTCGATTATCATGTATCCGTCACCTTGGGTTTCGGTATTTTGGGCGATCTATTCACATGATTTATTCTTGATGATTGAGATTCATGATATTTGTTTTCATGCACCATGGTTGCACCTACTGGGTATTTATATTTTGTGCATAGTTATTACACTTGAGATGCGCTTATTACCCCGTTGTGTTGATTTATGATTTGTGCACAATTATTGCACTTGATATCGTTTTGTGCCTTGGTCGCACATGTTTATGACTTCATGGATTTTAAACAGTTGGGTTGATTTTATGCACATGGTATGCACACGATTTGGTTTTTGCACTCGGTATAGCTTATATGTGCTTGCAGTGCATTGACATGTGTTTTGTGCACGCAGTTGCACACGTTTACGATTTTTGCACCTTGGTACACTCGGTGTTGCTATTTACGCATTTGAGTTATTGTTTGGTATTTGTGCACATGATGCAATGTATTGGTATTTTGTGCACTAGATGCACTGGATTGGTATTTTGTGCACAGGACACACTGTATTGGTATTTTATAGACATGATGCACTGTATTGGTATTTTGTGCACAGGATACACTGTATTTGTATTTCTTGCACAGGATGCACCGGATTTGTGTTGCGTGTAGTTGTTGCACTAGATTTTCGATTCGTGCATCTGTCTCACCATATTTATATTTCGTGTGTTTGTTGCACCAGATTTATATTTCGTGCATTTATTGCACCAGATTTATATTTCGTGTGTTTGTTGCACTGGGTTTACATTTTGTGCACCACGGTTGCACCTGACTTCGGTTTGATGTCATTCGATATGTTGATTTTGATTTCATGCCTATATTATGCATTTTATTTGACTTATACCTTCGGCATAGTTTTCAAGCACTTTTAGTGTTTTGATTTGATTTGTGCACGCTGATGCACATGGTTGTGAGAATATATACTGCGGTATACCTGATTTGGATTGAGCTGTAATGTATACCATCGATTTCGATTCTGATATTGATGTTGATTTCGTGCACACTGTTCATTTGATTTGGTTTCTTGGGCATATTTGGCGCGCTTGGATTGGATTTTGCGCATGTCCAACGCTTAATATTCGATTTCGTGATTTCGTGCATGTTGGATGCACATGATTTAGATGCGATTTTGGTGTACACCGGATGCACTAAATTAGTATTCTTCGTGCATATCAGATGCACCTGATTTTGCTGTCAGGCACACACGTTGCCTCTGACAAGTGTTTCGTGCACACCCGTTGCACTTAGATGTTGTTTCTGTGCACATGTAAGGCACATATATGGATTTTGATTTCCGTGCGCACCAGACACACGTAGCATTCTTATGCACATTTTGGGATTGATTTCTTACGGAGCAGTACGTTTTTATAATATTTGCTATTGTTTTCGTACTGAGCAGGACTAGTCAGAGGACAGTACCTGGATATATTTTGCATGCATTGATAGTTATCGAAGGGATTTCCAAAAAGGGAGCTATAGTCTCAGTATTTACCTATGTATCTGATATGACACGAAACGTTTAAAACAAGGAAACCCTTCTAAATTGTTTTCAAAATGGCGGAACATACATATTAAACAAAAGATATATACATATATGGTTATTTTCTTACAATAAACGTCTGTCACTGTACAGTGTTATGCGCATCGCACAACGACTTAAAAAGGTTTGGCATGCATTTTTCTTCAGATATCTACATGTATAAATTTTATGTTTACATGTATAGTTCTGATTTATATCATATTGGTTTTCATATTGGATTTGACATTGTGTCTTCACCATGACTCTGATGATTGCGAGATGCTTGACGAAGTTTTTGTTAGTTATATGTATGCCCTAGAGGCCATTATTGTATATATGATGTATATTGTAGTGGATGCTAGGACATATATAGGGAGGGCTTTCTTGCTAGACATGATAGTATGCTATCTGGTTGTACTTTATCATAACTTGTATTCTGATTGTCTCTATGTTACATGTTGAAAAAGCCCTTAGGATATGTACTCGACTACTGGGACTATGATGAGATCATACTAGTGGGGCCACGGTAGTCGACGAGTACATCCTATAACTGTTCCTAGTCGAGGGTGTATCAAGACAGGGCGTCGATACACCAGAGTAGACTAGCGTATACGCATCTTGACCCATATGATGGGCGATGGATGATCCCATATCCATCGGTGTTTGACATCAAGGATGGTGTACGGGTGCTCAGTGGAGACTGGGTACACTGGACGGACTCGTCGAGAACTCCCAGATGGTCTTATACCTTACGTCAGATGGCAGTTCTCCGGTGACACTGGTACAGAGTAGTCTGTTGACCCAAGATCGTCATAGAGTCTTGTGTGATTCCCACTGTGCTTTGATTTCCATCATACCACGTCCAAATGGGCGTGCAAAAAGGTGGCTTTTGGGTACAGTCCCGAATCACATGGAGGCAATGAGCGATAGGAGGGGATTCGTCTCTCCCAGTATAGGGAGTTGATGTTATGCTGTGTTCGATTGGCTATAACCGGAAATCCCTGGCCAGGGTTGCTGAGATTTACTGATAAGTGTTACCAGTAGTTTCTCGAAGTGTTATAGACCTCATATCAACACGACTTATCAAGCTACTGGGGTCTGACGTTTACCACCCCTATGCGAGATATGCGACATATCAGACGACGAGAACGGACTGTACGGTAGTGTTACTGATTGGATTCATAGGAGAACTAGAGGGCTTACTTGTTGATCTTCTGATCGCTCAATACCCGGGTTGCCGTTACGTTTAGCACACCGCTTGCGGCTTGTGGGTGTTTGATATGATCATCACCTACTGCCGGCGTATTGACGAGTCTTTAGAGTCCTACACAGGGGTTTCCTGGCTCAAGAGAAATGGAGTAGGAGCACATATGTGATATGTGCGGGACCGAGATTAATACGATATGAGATACCGTATTCTATTCTCGCAATTCATGACATTGATAGGTTGTATGCGATATAACCGGGTTATCGGATCAAGTGTTGATTCGATAAGTTGTTACTTATGATATTAGTTGGTTATAGCCGGATTATTAAATCAAAAGTTGATTTAATAATTTAATGCATAATTATATATTTGATATATTACATTGCATTAACTAGTATTAGCTCACTTATGGTTTATTTTCTCACTAGTTTGTGCACATTGTTTATATATGATATATGCAAGTGTACATGTTTGTATCATGCTTGATGATACACACAAGATGGGTGTATGGGACTCATAACAAGATTAGGGTAAAGATTAGGGTTATTGGTTTATCTTAAGATTTAACAAAAGGGTTTAACTTAGTCAAAGTAATCAAGCTTGAAGAAGCTTGGAGAAGTTTTGACAAAGTCCACTCTTTTGTCATTTCTTTTGATATTCTTTAACCTAACATTTAACCTAAAGCCTTGGTTAATTCTCTACATGAGTTAAGCATGACGGCTTAACTCAACCATGGTGCCATTTATTTATTTGATAAGTTTTCATTTGGATGGATAATATTTTCTTATTTTTCATCATCATCAAGCTCCATCCAAAAGCTTACTAGCTCCAATGGTGCCATGAGCAAAAGAGTGAGAAAATCAATTCTAAAGTTAGCCCACTACCTACTTCTTCATCCTCTACCACTTGCCTTGTAGTAGAGTGTGTTCTCTTCATAAAGTTTATGACCTAGTGAAGGAATAGCTTGAGTTTGTGTCTCCCAGACGTAGATCATCTTCGGCCTCGAAGTCAACATAGCAAGCACGTTCGTTCTTCTCGTGGAGCTTCAATAGAGTCCGGAGTTCATGATCGCAGCGATGGGGACGTCTACACGGAGTTAATGAAGTGGAGGACCGGATTTACAAAGGTTGTAATCCCTTTCACTTAGTGTTAAAGTTGTTAACATGCAAGTTTTCGCCTAAACCCTTGTTTAAAGATCCGTATTAGAGTTATTCGGCACGGCTAAAATTTTAATCGGGCATGGTTGATGCCTCGTAGACCCTTGTGCGCGTGCCTAGCAACCCTACAGTGGTATCAGAGCCTAGCTAGAGCTTTAGGCGAAGTGTAAGCAAAATTTAAAGTCCGATCGAAACACGAAACCCTAATCCGAACCCTTCTCTGGACAATTTCTGAAAATGTGATTTTTTCCAAATTAAAAATCCTTAAAAAAATCTGCAGGGAATTCTATGGACACGTGTGAAAAACGACACTCTGAATCGCTCAAAGCGTCGCGGAACCGCAGCCAAACTAGGGTATTAGCGATGGTTCCGCGGCCGTACCTTGGGATTAATTGTTAGTTTTTGCACAGTAATAACCGTTGGTATTTGCTGATTCTTCTGGGAATTTTTATTTTTCACTCAAGTGTTGAGTTTTCGGGGTTGTATTTGGGATTTAATGATTCGATCGGATATTTTAACTTTGTTTTGTTTTTCCGTATAATTTTAGAAAGTGTTAAAAAGTTCGACCGGATATCAATAACTCACTTTTTCCCGACCCGGAAAATTTCCAAGTGTAGGATTTTTCCGTTGTTTAAGAACGTTCTAAGTCGTGCAAGTAACGCGATAAACCCTCTAGAAGACAACAAACCTTAACTCGATTATGTGACCGTCTTCAACTGCCTTTTGAACCTTTGGGTTTGAGGCAGTACGGCATGCCACATGTGAGGCGTTGGCTTGACCCTTCTATGGCTGGACCATTGGTACTGTGACATGTGATGGATTTTTTAAAACTGATTTCAAGTATTGAGATTATTGGGGAAATCTTGGGTGTTTGATTGTTCGATCGGAAAGTTTAACATTGTCTATTTATCTGGATTGTGATACAATATTTGGAATCCTTAAGATGTTATGAGATAACTAATTTCAATATTATAAACATAGCACTTTAGTCTCAATTGATCGGTTGCCACGGGATTTTGATGTGATCAAAAGTCCGTCGCAATCACGTAGCGTACGCGGATACTCGCCGGGTAAACTTAACAGACAGCCACGCCCCATAGCCCCGACCAAGTGACTGTAGGAGAACCCCGTCGCCAAAAGCATCCGTTCGGGTGCTCGCGGCAGCGGTGTTCCGCCTTAGTGCACTTCGTCGACGGCATCCGGGGGTGCGGCCGTCTACTAAAGTTTGCAACGAGCATTCGATCAGGATGTCGGGAATCTTGTTGAATTGCCCGACTTGATATTGAAAAGAGTTTTCGATAATGAGACTAAAATGCGGGGTTTATAATTGTTAGGCATGCGATGTCTAAGGAATTCATTTGGTTAGGCATGCGATGTCTACAGAGGTTGCGGAACTGTTGTAGTTTTACACTTTCTTTTCTGTGACCGTAAGCGTAGTATGTGGTGTATCGCCGGCTTCGTTGCTATACATCAACGATAATCGGGATACGCATACTTGCTTACGTTGATGATATGAGATATTGTGTATTGCTGTAAAATGTTATATTGGATCCTCGTGTTCTGAATAGCCGGAGATTTTATGTGAGATGAGAGTTTTTCTTTTTCATTCATGTAAAATTCATTTGTATGTAATATTCTTTTATTGTGGCACTTCCGGGCTGAGGATGATGTCACCATTGTATATTATTTACTTTTCCGCATTAGGTAGACCCAAGTCGGGGAGCACAAGTAACCGGGTTCTAGGTTCCAGTGGGAGACCATCTCGAGGAGTCGAGACCGGGACTCCTAACCCTAGAATTGGCAGTGTTGCTTGCCGCTCTCGTAGGGGTCTAGGGATGTGGGTTTGGTTATTCATCGCGACCGTGGAATCCATGTTTTATACAGGCTCGTATTAAAACACGGGCGTCCTAGTATATCCAATATTTCATATATGTTCTTATGCTGCAATGTTCTGTGATGAGATCATATTACTGGCTGAGACGAATGTTTATATTATATATATAAGATATATGTTATATTGCATTTTTCGTTTCAAAAGTGATGCTTGTGAAGAATAATAAAATGGGACTTCATTAATGAGATTAATGAAAATAAAAGAAACCTAAAGATGTTGTAGAAACTTATTTAAAAAATGGTAGCTCTAGTTCTTGCTTTGCATAGCGGTGTTCCTTGTAGAACATCCAGCACCTTATTCGATGAGGAAAGAGCCGAGATCCCTTCACCGGGAGTGAACACATTAGCGAAACTAGCTGATGCTACACACTCGGTTTGTCTTTTGATTGCTTCTATAGTTCTTGCTTTGCATAGTGATATTTGTAAAATATCCTGCACTTTATTCGATGAGGAAAGGGCCGACGATCCATTCACCGGGAGTGACCCCTTTAGCAAAACTAGAAAAGCCTAAAAAACACACCATTTAAAAATCACTCGATTCTACAACGATATAAAGTTCATTACGCAAAGGGTTTTCTTAAAAATCTGTCGTAGCCCTCCGTCATTTCAGATAAGTAGTATTTAGTATTTGTTAGTTGTATGTATGCCCTAGAGGCCAGTATTGTACAGATGATGTATATTATATTGGATGCTTGGACATATATAGAGATGACTTTCTTGCTCGATATGATAGTATGCTATCTGGTTGCTCTTTATCTTAACATGTATACTTGTCTCTTTAAACTGTCTTATAGTTACATGTTGGTAAAGCCCTTAGGATGTGTACTTGACTACCTGGACTATGATGCATATCATACTAGTGGGGACCTGGTAGTCCATAAGTACATCCTTCAAGGTCCCTAGTCGTGGGTGTATCGAGACGTGGCATCGATATACCAGTATAGACTAGCGTATACGCTTCTCGACCCATGAGATGGGCGATGGGTGATCCCATATCCATTGGTGTTTGACATCAGAGATGGTATACGGGTGCTCAGTGGTGACTGGGTACACTGGACGGACTGGACGAGAACTCCCAGATGGTATTATACCTCACATCAGATGGCAGTTCTCAGGTGACACTTGTGCAGGTTAGTCTGTAGACCCGAGATCGTCATAGAGTCTTGTGTGATTCCCACTGTGCTTTGATCTCCACCTTACCACGTCCATGAGGGCGTGCAAAATGGTGGTTTTTGGGTATGGTCCCGAGTCACATGGAGGCAATGAGCGATAGGAGGGGTTTCGTCTCTCCCGGTATTGGGGGTTGAAGTTGCGCTGTGCTCGATTGGCCGTAACAGGGAAGTCCCTTGCCAGGGCTGATCAGAGATTTGCTGGTAAGTGTTACCAGTAGTTTCTCGACCCGTTATGAGCCTCACATCGGCACGACTTGTCGATTATTGGGGTCTGACGTTTACCACCCCTAGACTTGATATGCGACATATCAGACGAACAGACCGGACTGTATGGTAAGTGTTACTGGTTGGATTCACAGGAGTGTGAGCGGGCTTGCTCGTCGATCTTCTGATCGCTCAATACCCAGGTGGCCGTTACGTTTAGCAGACCGCTTGCGGCTTGTGGGTGCTTGATATGATCATCATCTGCTGCCGGCGTATTGACGAGTCTTTAGAGTCCTACACAAAGGTTTCCTGGCTCAAGCGAAACGGAATAGGGGAACATATGAGATATGTGCGGGATCGAGAATGATGCATGTATGTGATACCGTATTTCATTCTCGCGATGAATGTATCGACTGGTTATATGCGATATAACCTAGATATCGAATCAAGGATTGATTCGATAAGCCGATACATTGGATACTAGTCGGTTATGTGCGACATGATCGGATCATTGAATAAAGTGTTCATTTAATGATTTAATGTATAATTATATATTTGATATATTACTTTGCATTAACTAGTATTGGTTCACTTTATATGGATTTTCTCACTTGAAAGTGCAAGTTGTATATGTGATATACTTTTATACACTTGATTGTATCATGTTTGATGATACATGCTTCTTTGGTTAAGTGTATAGAATTAAACCATGGTTAAGATGATGATTAGGGTTTTGCTTATTCTTTTATTTATTTATTGATTTATTTGGAAAAGATTTTGATGAGAATGGTGGCTTTCTTTGTTTCTAGTTGAAGCTTCATGAAGCTTTGACTTTGTAACCATTCTTGTCTTCATGCTTAACCCTAACCCTTCCAAGTAACCATGGTCTATTCTCCACACTCTACCATAATTAGTATATGATAAGTATTCATTTTCTTTTCCATTTTTAAAAAAACACTTATCATATTCTATTTTCTTCATCATCTTCTTTTCAAGAAAAAGCTTAAGTCCATCAATGGCAACTTGAGCAAAAGTGTGAGAAATCCAATTCTAAAGTGAACCCACCTCCTATTTCTTCACCCTCTACCTCTTTCCAAGTAGTATAGGGTGTTTTCTTCACAAGTTTCACAACTTGGTGAAGTTGGAGCTTGAACTTGTGATGCCTCGACGTAGATCATCTTCGGCACGAAGCCGACGACCTAGCCCGCCCATTTCTCCGATGAAGCTGACGATTGAGTTCGGGATTCGAGACGGACAGTAAGAGGATGCCTACGTGGAGCTAAGGAAGTGGAGAAACGGATCTACAAAGATTGTAGCCTCTCTCCTTTAGTTAATATGTTAACTAGTTTCGTTTTTCGCCTAAACTTCTAGTCAACGATCCGTATTAGGGTTTCTCGGCACCCGTAAAATTTGAAATTGGCATGGTTGATGCCTTATGAGACTTCATTTGAGTGCCTAGGAACCCTACAGTTGTATCAGAGCCTAGCTAGAGCCTTAGGCGAACTGTAGACGACGTTTGAAATCCGAACGAATCGAAACCCTAATCCCAAACTTGCTCTCTGGACTTTTTCTAAAAACTGGGTTTTTTCCATATTAAAAATGCTTAAAAAATTCAGGAGGAAGTTCTAAGAATTACGGTGCAAAATTGGATAAATGATGCGTCCAACATGCGGCAGAACCGCGGCATAAGCCTAGCTTATGCGGCGGTTCCGCGGCTACATGATGACGTAAGCCCTCCAAATTTGCACAGTAATTCCTATTTTACAGTGCTGAGTTTTATGGGAATTTTTAATATTTATTCAAGAGTTGAATTTTCTGGGGTGTTTTGGGAGTTCGCAGATTCGATCGGATTATCAGACTTTATCTATGTGGTTTCCGGATAATTTTAGAATATGTTAAAAAGTTCGACCGGATGTAAATACCCAATCTTTCCCCTGCTTGAAAATATCCAAGTGTTGGATTTTTCTGTGGTTTAAGGACGTTCTGAGTAGTGCAAGTAACGCGATGGTCCCTCTAGAAGACAACAAACCTTAACTCGATTATGTGACCGTCTTGAACTGCCCTTTGAACCTTCGGGTTTGGGACAGTACGGCGTGCCACATGTGAGGCGTTGGCTTGACCCTTCTATGGCTGGACCGTTGGTACTGAGGCATGAAGTGAATGTCTTTGAACCTATTTCATGTGATGAACGGTTTTGGGAAAACTTGGGTGTTCGAATGTTCGATCGGAAAGTTTAATATTTTCTATTTATCCGGAATGGGATACAATAATTGGAATTCACAAACAGTTATGAGATAACTGAATGAATGTTATAAATCTAGCGGTTTAGTTTCACTTGATATTGAAAAGAGTTTTCGATAATGAGACTAAAATGCGGGGTTTATAACTGTTAGGCATGTGATGTCTAAGTATTTCATTTGATTAGGCATGTGATTTCTAAAAGGGTTGCGGATTCCAACTGTTGTAGTTTTACACTTTCTTTTCTGTGACCATAAGTGTAGTATGTCAATATCGCCGGTTTCGTTGCTATACGTCAACGACAATTGGGGTATGCATACTTTCTTACTTTGATGACATGTGATGTTATATGTTGCTGGATATGTTATATTGGATCGTCGTGTTCGAATAGCCGGGGGTTTTTATGTGAGATGAGTGTTTTTCATTTTCATTCATGTAAAAACTTGTATGTAATATTCTTTTATTTGGGGCACTTCCAGGTAGCGGAAGTTGTCACCTTTTGTATATTATTTACTTTTCCGCATTAGGATAGACCCAAGGAGGGGAGCACAAGTAACCGGGTTCTGGGTTCCAGTGGGAGACCAACTCGAGGAGTCGAGTCCGGGTCTCCTAACCCTAGAATTGGTAGGGTTTCTTTCCGCTCTCGTACGGGTCTAGGGGTGTGGGATTGGCTATTCATCACGACCGTGGAATCCATGTTTTATACTGGCTCGTATTGAAAACACGGACGTCCTAGTATATCCAATAGTTCATATGAAATTTTCTGCTGCGATATCTGTGATGTGATCATGTGATGTTCTGTGATAGATACAGTATATGGTATATATGATATATTATATAGACGTTACTTATGTTTTGCACCCGCACTAGCCCTGCCCTGCTCTGCCGTTAGTTACCTAACCTAACGGTGCACGATGGGACATCGAGGCGAATGCGGATGGCATAAGTGTACGTCGTATTTATCTGTGATGTTTAGGTGACTTAAATGATGGGACTTCATTAATGTGATTAATGAAAGAAAAGAAACCTAAGATGTTGTGGAATCGAATTTTAAACAAAACAGGTAGCTGATTAGTGTCAAAAATATAAGTTTACCACAATCAGAAATGGCGTCGCTTCGCAGCTAGCCGGTGAGTACGGGTCGATCAACAGAGACGGGTAAATTTCTTTTATGTGTTTTAACGAGTTGATTCAAAATGTCGTTTTGGTTGGTTTATAAAAATCTATAAAAACTGGATCTAATTAATCTAATTAAGAGCCTTGCTAGGGTTAGGCTTAGGGGGAAGTTTTGGAGATTAACGTTTTCCTCACCGCTTTCAATGCCTTCGTTTTTTAGATCTATTAGATGTTACGTTAGTTATCAATAAAGTGGATCCAAATCTTTTGGGAAGATGTTCTTCGTCTAGATTCGTATCCTTCCTTTGTTGATAATTACCCTAACCCCCACGGAAAACGCGCGCAACCGGCCCTTTATACTACGGTTCATCGTTACCTCGAGGGGTAGGATGCCGCAGGGAGCGGTTGTGCGCGTATGCATGGAGTTCTAATTCATTAGCTGAAGGTGGCATTGAAAGGGGTGAGAGATATCATCTCTCAACCCTTTCCCTAAGGCTAACCCTAACAAGCGAGGAGATTACTCGCTCATTAGGGGATAAGAAAACATTTTAATTAAAGGAACAGAAATAAAATTACTTACTAATTCGATGGCTCCCTCCAAACAAGAAGAACAGATCTGAATAAACTCCCAGAAAGTCTGAATTTTATTGATTGAAAAGAGGCATAAGGTTTTACAGATTTGAGATTACAATTTATAAGTAAACAGGAGAATTAGGGTTTCAGAGTCTCGCACATGCGCAATTACAGATTTGACCTCTAAAAATCCCAACACCCGAACCGTCGCACCGACACAAGAAGTCGGTGCTGACACGTGCAATAAACGGCCGCGGATCCACGGCAAATGTTGGCTTGGGCCGCGGATCCGCGGCGCTTTGGTGGTCTTGGGCCGCCATCTTTTCTGTGCTACATCTTAGTTGTTAGGGCTTCTTAGTTCTTCATAACTTTTCTCTGTTTGGCTTCTGGGTCTTCTCCAGATCTTCAGTGAAAACTTGTTCGTATCTTTTGACCGTTCACTTTGACATTTTGGACCTTGCACTGTTCTTCGTCTAGGCTTGACTAGGATCCGTCTAATTGTTGGTCAAAAGTCCCTTTTTCTGTTGTTTTGTGTCTTTTTCACTGTATTTACTCCAGAAACCTGTATCATGTAATATGCAACAAACGTGCGTCAAGAGTACCTGTTTATTTATAAAAAGGATAAGAAAAGTGGAATGAAAAATGCAATATTATGGTCTGAACAAATACCCCCAAACTTACCATTTTGCTCGTCCTCGAGCAAACTTATTATTTTCTTCACTAAAATCCTAACCACACTTTCGCAGGGAAACGCGATTGCACCGAGCACGTGCAACAAGCCGTTAAACCTCTAGGTGTCCCTAGTAGGAGGAGTGTTGTCTTCTGAGGGTTTTCAGCGGATTACACCCACAAAATCCTATCAACTCGGCCCATTGATTTTTGTTCTCCAATTTGGTTTTCTAACAAGGAATTCTATTATCTTTTAACTCGCAAATTATCCACCCACATTCTTCACACTTCCTCATTATTTAA
The DNA here is from genome assembly GCA_030015575.1 of Agapanthus africanus. NCBI lineage: Eukaryota > Viridiplantae > Streptophyta > Magnoliopsida > Asparagales > Amaryllidaceae > Agapanthus > Agapanthus africanus. The sequence goes on from JASDDO010000004.1 coordinate 237,766,783, forward strand.
CTTAAGATTATATATGTTATGTAGACCTACTTAGCTTTCGGCATCTCTTAAGTTTTCCTTCTAGGGTTTCCATCTCCACTTAGGAATTTTTATCAACTCTATTAAAGATACAAGTTCTATTCTTCATTCCTTTCTCTCATCTAAACTCCAATCACATATCCCTACGTGTGTGTATGAATCACCCCTACACTTGGAAATTCAAATCAAGCAATCATACCCTTGTCCGTTGTCCAAAGTACTTATTAGTAGGTGAATTTTTAATTGAATTTTTGCTTACACATTCTTCATGCGACCGTTAATACTTCTCGAGGTACCAACAACCGATTACAAGATATGTTTGCACTTTAAAGCGTAATTCCTAGTCTTGCAACACCCAAGGCTTTAGAAGTGACTCCCAAACCAGTTGGTCTAAGGCACTAGGTGATGAAGCACCCTCGCTAAATTTTTTTTTTGCAGCCTTAAGTAATCACAAAAACCAGTGTCCATTTTTTATATTCTTTATTCACTTTTTTTTTTCTTCGTACTAAGGACTTTAGACAAGAGCATTTCAATGTCTCTTCTACTATTCCAAGTTTCAAGGTGTGTGATTGTGCAATTTGTAGGGTATACATTTTCAGAATCTCGACTTAAGCTAGGAACTATTTTTCAAACTTATATTTTAATAAGAACATCAATACTCTTCTCTTGTTTCGACTTAGCCCAAGAAGTGAACCCAAAATTTGCCTATTTCTAAATAAACTACAAAGGCATATACTTTCTACCGTTAAACTTCAAGGAAGGTTATCTTTAGGGTTTTAATTTACTACGTCAAAGATCTAGTTGTTCCTAGCCAGTTAACCTATCTGTCAAACTCTAGTCAATTAGCCAAAATTGAATACATTAATTTTTATAATTTTAAATTTTTTCAAATTTTTATGGGTTTTCAAATAAATATGCAAATGCAAAAATATGTACAAATGAATGCGAAGGAAGAAAACGTACCGAGCACACCCCCAAACTTGAACTTGACCGTGTCCTCACTGTCGTGCTAAACCAAGAGGGTCAAGATACCGGCACTTCCCTGTTTATTTATTTATAATTTTTTATTGTTAAGGAAAACAAATATATATACAAAAAGGCCCTCCCCCAAACTTCATTTAAACTATGTTAGACATTACTGCCAAACTTTGCATCGACCAAAAGTCAACACCAACCAGTTGAAAAATTTATCAGTAAAGAATATTGGTTGGTGGAAGAATAAGTTGTGGTGGTCCGCAAAGAATTGGGGAAGATAGAAGTAGTGGTATGGGAGGTGTGGAGGTAAATATACAGGTGATGGTGATGCATCGAAACGAGAATGTAAATGATCAGCAATCAGTGGAGTGTTGGCATTCTCGTAGCTCATTAAAAGAAATGGGGGTGGTTCAACTTCCAAAGGAGGAGGTTGACTCACCACAATACCCCCAAGATGTTCCTGTGGGTCCTCTAGTGACCTGGCATCATCCATCAATTGTGTATGATATTCAATTATGAGGGAACTTATCTCCTCGATGTCCGCCATAGTCCAACCGAAAACTTGCCGCCTATCTTGTAGGACCGTTAAGAGGGCGTTCTCTTGCTCGAGGGCTAAAGTGGCCGATATGATAATGGGAAGGGTCTCATTCTCACCTATGTAAGCATATCTAAGGTGAGACGGCAAGGGCGTGGGTTCAAGTATCGGAGGCGAAAGAATCATTGTGGAATCTACCTCGAACTCAAAGGACTCCAACACAGGTTCGAAATCACTGCAGACAACCGATTCGGAAGGCTCGACTAACTCATCCAAAAATTCAAAAGCCTCATATTCGGGCTGTGAGTCATCATCATCCGAAAAAGTAAAACATTCATAATCAACATCGGTTGTGTCAACGGTGGTAGGCTCAAGGAGGGACGCACTAGTGGCGTCAAAACTGTTTTCATTAAACAAGAATCTTTCAAGCTCGCAGTCCTCCTGCGTGATTTCGTGAATAGAGCAAACTTCTCGTGTACTCGTTTTAGGCACGGGGGGCAGACTTCCCATCTTATAAATATTGAACTCACTAGACATCTTCCCAAAAGATAGAGTCATGGAGCCATTGCTACAGTTTATTACAGCATTGGAAGTGGCCAAAAATGGTCGACCAAGAATCACCGGAATTTGGTTTCTTGGGTTAGCGATAGGTTGTGTATCCATAACGATAAAATCAACAGGGAATATGAACTCCCCGACTTTGATCAACACATCCTCTAGTTGACCCCTTGGATGGGTGATTGATCGATCAGCCATTTGGAGAGTGCAACGAGTATGTTTCAACTCTCCAACCCCTAATTGTTCGTACACGGAGTAGGGAATCAGGTTAACACTAGACCCAAGATCTAAAAGTGCTCGATTAATTTTCTTATCCCCTATTGTGATTGAAGTCGTAGGACAGCCGGGGTCCTTTCGTTTTTGGGGTAAGGTTTGATGGTGGTTGATAGCATTGCTCACTGCACTAGCCACTAGCACTTTCTTGGGTACTTGAGATGCCTTTCTCTTCGAGGTGCATAAGCCCTTTAAGATTTTCGCGTATGAAGGGACTTGTTGGATAGCATCCAAGAGAGGTATATTTATGCTAACCTGCTTAAATATCTCCACAATCTTCTCCACTTGTGCATTTGGTTTATTAGGACTCAACCTGTTTGGGAATGGAGCATTCTGAAAATTTGTTGAGTCAAAAGTCTGTGGAGTAGGAACGGATCCCAGTGTGTATGTGTTCGTGTTGTGAGAAATGGGTCCATTCGAGTCAGAAGAAGTAGAGCCGTGTGAAGGGTGGAGAATAGGCTCTAAAGAAAAAGGTGAAGAAGGAAGTGAAGAAAATGAAGAAGGGGAAGAAGAACCACCGGCGGGGATGTTATCACTAGTTCCCACATTATTTTGCAACTCTCTTCCGGATCTCAACATGGTCACCGCATTTAAATTGTGATTGTGATATGCGTTTTGTGTGCGACCGGGATTGGGCAATGGTTGAGATGGAAGCTTTCCCTTTTCTCTCTCGCTCAACGCAGCAGTTAATTATGCAATTTGTGCCTCAATAGATTTGATACTTTGATCGTGTGAGGCATTGTTATTCATTAAAGATTGAACATAACTTTCAAATCTTGTTGCGGATTCTGTAGATTGCTTAAGAAATGCATCTAGACTTTTTTCGAGCGAGATAACCTTATCATCATTTGGTTGAACCAAATTGTTTGTTTGATTTGTATAAGGTTGTTGTTGGAAAGGTTGCTGCTTTTGAGTTTGTGAAGGTGCTTTTTGTTGTTGTGGAGGAGGAGATCTTTGAAAATTGTTATTTCCTTGGACTTGTTGATTTTGGTTCCAAGCGAAATTTGGGTGACTCCTCGACCCCTGATTGTATGTCGAAGAGTACGGATCATTTCTTTGTCGTTGCTGAAATGCAGCATTGACTTGATCCTGTCCTTGAATAGGTGCATTATAAGGACACTCTTCGGTTAGATGTGATGGGTTCGAACAACAAGCACAAACAGTTCGTGTGGGTAGAGTAGGGGCAGGAGAAGACGATGAGATTTTTGTCTCAATGGCTTCTAGATTTTTCATAAGTGAGGCCATCTCGGCCTTCATAGCAATCGACATATCTACTTGATGTATGCCTGCCCTAGATTGACCAACTGAAGAAGATGATATGGTCTTGGTACTCTCCCACTGAATTGTTTGCTCACTAAGGTCCTCAAGAAACTGCCATGCTTCGTCGCTAGACTTGGAGAGAAAATGACCTTGACATATTGTTTCTAGTAACTGCTTCGTTGCTGCGTTCAACCCCTCGTATAATGTTTGGCAAAGTTGCCAACTTTCTATCCCATGATGAGGGCATTGAACAAGTAGGTCTTTAAATCTCTCGAAGCACTTCCAGAATGGTTCGGAAGGAAGCTGTGAAAATTGTATAATCACGTTTCGGATTCTAGCAGTTTTGTGATGAGGATAGAACTTTTTCAGAAAAGCTCTCACAAACTCGTCCCAATTTCTAATGGAGTGTGATGCGGTGCTATATAGCCATTTCTCGGCTAGGTCACATAAGGTAAAAGGAATGACCCTTAGCCTTATTGCGTCATCACTTAATTGGGTTGTCTTCATCATGCCGCAAACGTTTTGGAATTTATTAATAAAAATATATGCATCTTCGGATTCCAAACCATGAAACTTAGGCAGCATATTGATGAAATGTGGTTTTATTTCAAAATTATCCCCATTTGCCGGTGGGGGTGAAAGACATGTAGGTAAAGAAGTGTGGACGGGGTAGAAGAGATCCTGGAGCGCAACTCGTGCGGGCGCTACAACAGGCGGAAGATTCGGGTTATTCGCACCTAACGGAGGTGGAATCATTCCCGTCGGTAAGGTATCGTTGGGGTTGTGTCCTGACATACCTTCGAAAGAAGAATTTGAAGGTGGAGGTAAAGAAATGGACGGAATGTCGACGAAAGGCTCGTCGAAGGGTTCGTTGGTCGGTACCAACGAAACTCGGACTAATCGGGCGTTAGTATCCCTAGTCCAAAATGACATACACTAAAAGGGGTAGTGTTGTCAGAAAGAAAAACAGAATGTGGGGGTAAGATAACGTCAATGAAGGAGAAATGATGGAAGTGAGGTGCAAGTTTTCTTAGCGGCAAGTTGCAAGTTTTGAAAAGATTTTTCTTTATTTTTTTTATTGGAGAGTTTTGCAAGAAGGTTTTAGAAAATGGGACTCGTGACACAAATGTATCAACCACACATGCACAATCAGGCCTAGATCTAGGGTTGCCTAGGTCTGCTAGACAGCTCCTAACTAGGGCTAGAAATAGGACCTCAAACCGCCTCTTCACGGACAAATACGGCCAGGTAAGTGGGAAGGAACCACCACTACAGTGGGCCTAATTAATAACCACTAGCCTAGACACCGCAAAGTCGGTTAGGATAAACGGCCGATGCCTATACTAGTCCTTTTCCTATTGAGCTCGATGTCCTTAGGTCTGAGTCTAATCTTTTTTTTATTAATTGTGGTCGATGCAAAATGCTTTAGGTGTTTTCTAGGGTCCTCGGAAGGGTGATGAAATCCCCACCCAATCTGAGTTTGGTCAATTAGCCCCTTAAGTCCAATTAAATTATGCAAAACAAAAATTCACTTGCATTCAATTTTAGCGCGGCGCAAAGAAACCTGCAGCAAATCTGTTATTTAGAAGGGGGTAGAAGATTTTTTTAGCGCAAAGAACCCTGCAGAAATTTTTTACAGTGGATATATTGTAGGTTACAGAGAGGAGAAGGAGGAATCGAACCACGCAATTTTTAGGTGCTGACGTGGCAAGAGGAGCGCGGAACCGCGTTCTGGGACCCCCTATGCGGCGGAAACGCGGCAAGATGAGGAGATCAGGTTCTGAAAAAAATTGTACTGCTTCTCTGTACAAATTCTCCTCTGTTCTTCTGCACCAACCTCTGTTTTGTTCTTCTGTAAATTTCCAGATTTGCAATCCTTCGCTGTTCCTGCAAGATTCAAACAATAAATCCTTCAAACAAATCAAAATTGATAATTTTTGTATTTTTTTATATTTTCAGATTTTTATAATTTTTTTAAAATTTATATCAACCCGAAAATTCACAAAAAGAAAAATTACGCCATCCCCGGCAACGGCGCCATTTGATTAGTGTCAAAAATATAAGTTTACCGCAATCAGAAACGGCGTCGCTTCGCAGCTGGCCGGTGAGTACGGGTCGATCCACAGAGACGAGTAAATTTCTTTTATGTGTTATAACGAGTTAATTCAAAATGTCGTTTTGGTTGGTTTATAAAAATCTATAAAAACTGGATCTAATTAATCGAATTAAGAGTCTTGCCAGGGTTAGGCTTAGGGGGAAGTTTTAGAGATTAACGTTTTCCTCACCGCTTTCAATGCCTTCTTTTTTCAGATCTATTAGATGTTACGGTAGTTATCAATAAAGTGGATCCAAATCTTTTGGGAAAATGTTCTTCCTCTAGATTCGTATCCTTCCTTTGTTGATAATTACCCTAACCCCCACGGAAAACGCGCGCAACCGGCCCTTTATACTACGGTTCATCGTTACCTCGAGGGGTAGGATGCAGCAGGGAGCGGTTGTGCGCGTATGGATGGAGTTCTAATTCATTAGCTGAAGGTGGCATTGAAAGGGGTGAGAGATCTCATCTCTCAACCCTTTCCCTAAGGCTAACCCTAACAAGCGAGGAGATTACTCGCTCATTAGGGGATGAGAAAACATTTTAATTAAAGGAACAGAAATAAAATTACTTACTAATTCGATGGCTCCCTCCAAACAAGAAGAACAGATCAGAATAAACTCCCAGAAAGTCTGAATTTTATTGATTGAAAAGAAGTATAGGGTTTTACAGATTTGAGATTACAATTTATAAGTAAACAGGAGAATTAGGGTTTCAGAGTCTCGCACATGCGCAATTACAGATTTGACCTCTAAAAATCCCAACACCCGAACCGTCGCACCGACACAAGAAGTCGGTGCCGACACGTGAAATAAACGGCCGCGGATCCGCGGTAAATGTTGGCTTGGGCCGCGGATCCGCGACCCTTTGGTGGTCTTGGGCCGCCATCTTTTCTGTGCTGCATCTTGGTTGTTAGGGCTTCTTAGTTCTTCATAACTTTTCTCTGTTTGGCTTCTGGGTCTTCTCCAGATCTTCAGTGAAAACTTGCTCGTATCTTTTGACCGTTCACTTTGACATTTTGGACCTTGCACTGTTGTTCGTCTAGGCTTGACTAGGATCCGTCTAATTGTTGGTCAAAAGTCCCCTTTTCTGTTGTTTTGTGTCTTTTTCACTGTATTTGCTCCAGAAACCTGTATCCTGTTGTAAGTCGATGTAGTACACCCCAGTACTTGTGAGGAGGCGGAATTTTCAAAAACGAACTTGTTTAGTGAACGAACATCGACTAACCGCTTGAATCGAAGCTAAACTATAAATAACCAAACACAAAGTGTTTCTTAACTATTGTGTTTAGGGATTATACCTAATGAAACCAGTCCTTCGTCTTTACGATCTCCTTGTTCTCCTCGACCTTCTCTAGGTAGTAGACGATCCACCCGAGAGAAAAACTCCAAACTAAACCTCTAACTTGAGGTAACTAATCTTCTTGGATTGCTAATCAAAGAAGATAGAATGAAATAGAGTGATGGTTATGGATTGATTAGTCTTTCTAATCCTTTGATCTTAACTCATGAGGTGTAAGGATTAGGGTTTGAAGATGAGAACTTGAGGAGAGAGAATGTGAGAATAATTATGAAATGAGAATAGTAAGTTATCATAATATAAATGAAGCATTCTCTTTTATCAACAAAAGAAAATAAGTGATGAATAAGCATGCTTCACAAATATCTAATGGTGATTCATTAGCATGACTCATTAAGCATTTATCATGCATTAATGATATGCATGAATCACCCTCATGACTCACTAAACTCATTTAATGCAAATGACACATAAACCTCCTTAGTCACCACTTCTAGAAGCTTCTCGCATAATTACGAGAACGCCCCTCCAATCCGCAAAAATACGGAAAAACTTTAGACTGTAAAAATCCAATAACCGGATACCAGTAACTGGCTTAAACCAAAGCCGACTGGTAAAAACTGTCCGAAAGTCGTACGCGCGTAAACGCACGTATGTGTCCGAACCCTTGTCGTAAAACCATACGACCTCTATATCGTTTCGCCTGGAGTAGGAAACTCTCTGTGTGGGACTCTAGAGACTCGACTACTACGCTGGCAGTGGGTTTAACCACAGACCGCAAGCGGCACTAGCTGTACGTAACGGTCCCCAGGTAGTTGTCGATAAGAAGGCCGATGAGGAAACCCATCCGAACTCCTACTGAGTCTGATGTGACAATCTCCATACAGTCCGGTCCGTTCGTCCAAGACTATCGCATATCGGGCCTAGGGGGGCGGCAAGCGTCAGTCCCCTAATAGCGGTATAAGTCGTGTCGGAGGGAAGCCCATTACACCCTGAGAAACTACTGGAACCTACCAGCAAATCTCGCTTGCCCTGGCCAGGGACTTTGCGTAATGGCTCTCTGACACAGCACGATATCTACTCCCAATACCGGGAGGGACGAATCCTGTCTAACCGCCACTGCTTCCAAGTGCTCGGGACTGCACCCAACTGCTACCTGTTTGCACGACTCCTTTGAGCCGTGGTAGGGTAGCAATCTAAGAACAGTGGGACACACTCGAGGCGAAGTAGCAGTGTCAATTCTGCGGACTACGCTGTACTCATGTCACCTGGGAACTGCTTACTGACGACTGGTATCAAACCAACCAACAGTTCCCTGTGAGTCCTGTCCGGTGTACCCGTAACCTAACGAGCACCTGCATACTATCTCCAGTACGACGTACTGACGGCTGTGGGACAGACCATCTCCCCAACTGGGATGAGAAGCGTACACACCAGTCTACTCCGGAGTATCGATACTCTGTCTCGATAATCCAACGACCAGGGACCAGAATAAGGATGTGCTTGTAGACTACCCAGCCCCCACTAGTGTGACTGCCATCACAACGCTGGTAGACAAGCAAAATCCTAAGAGCTCTATCAATACGTACACTCACATATTAAGATAGAAAAACCAAGTAGCATACTACCATGTTTAGCAAGACTGTTATATACATGTGAATATCCCAAGCTTCCATTAAGTAATATACAAACTAGTATGATACAGTAATGGCCTTCTAGGGCATAAACACTAACAATCTCCCACTTGCACTAGGGCCATGTACTGGCATATCGTAGACCAATGATCTCGAGTAGCCTCTCGAACTGAATCTGAGGAAGGGCCTTCGTGAATGGATCAACAATGTTCTCTTCTGAAGAAACTCTCCGAACCTCGATCTCCTGACGATCAATGATCTCCCTGATCAGGTGATACCGCCTCAAGATGTGTCTGGACTTCTGATGGGACCTTGGTTCCTTCGCTAAAGCTATAGCTCCGTTATTGTCGCAATACAGAGGTATTGGATCAACTATGGTAGGAACCACCTGAAGTTCTGTTAGGAACTTCTTCATCCAGACTGCTTCTTTTGCGGCATCGCAAGCAGCTATATACTCCGCTTCCATCGTCGAGTCAGCAACGGTGTCCTGCTTGGAGCTCTTCCAGCACACCGCCCCTCCATTGAGGGTAAAGACATAACCCGACATGGACTTGGAATCGTCCTTATCACTCTGGAAGCCGGAATCAGCAAAGGCCTCCAACCTGAGGTCTTTTCCGCCGTAAACCAAAAACATCTCCTTAGTCCTCCTCAGGTACTTGAGAATGTTCTTTACTGCTATCCAGTGATTCTCCCCTGGGTCTGACTGATACCGGCTTACCACGCTCAGTGCGTAAGCTACATCTGGTCTGGTGCACAACATCGCATACATTATAGAGCCTACCGCAGAAGCGTAGGGTATAATAGACATGCGTTCCCTTTCCAAATCAGTCTTGGGAGACATCTCTTTGGAGAGGGTGATTCCGTGACAAGCCGGTAGATTACCGCGCTTAGAATCTTCCATACTGAATCTTTTCAGTACAGTGTCGATATATCTGGACTGCGAAAGTCCCAACATCCTTTTGGATCTATCACGATAGATCCGGATCCCCAGAATGTAAGAGGCATCACCCAGGTCTTTCATGGAGAACCTGTGTGACAAGAATCCTTTGACAGATTGTAGCATAGGAATGTCATTTCCTATCAATAGAATGTCATCCACGTACAAGACGAGGAATACGACACTTCTGGCTACAACTTTACTATATATGCACGGCTCATCTGGATTTTTGATAAAGTCATATTCTTTGACTGTCTCATCAAAACAGATGTTCCAACTCCGCGATGCCTGCTTTAGTCCATAAATGGACTTAAGCAGCTTGCATACTTTCCCGCTGCTCCCACTCTGATTGAAACCCTCTGGCTGATCCATATAGACGCTCTCTTCTAAATTTCCATTCAGAAAAGCCGTCTTTACGTCCATCTGCCAGATTTCATAATCATGGAAGGCAGCAATAGCAAGAAGGACCCGAATGGATTTGAGCATAGCCACTGGAGAAAAAGTTTCGTCATAGTCCAAACCAGGTCTTTGACGAAAACCCTTTGCAACAAGTCTAGCCTTATAGGTTTCCACCTGTCTATCTACACCAATCTTTTTCTTGAAGATCCATTTGCATCCTATGGGTTTTACCCCATCTGGAGCAAAGTCCAAAGTCCATACTTTGTTGGTGTACATGGACTCCATTTCGGTCCGCATTGCATCTAGCCATCGTACCGAGTCGCCGCTCTGGATGGCCTGCCGGAAGTCAGTAGGTTCATCATCTTCTATGATGCAATCCTCTCTATCCCCGTCTATGAGAAAACCGTAGTATCTCTCAGGCGGATGAGACGGCCTACTACTCCTGCGGAGGGGTGCGGGAATGTTCTGTTCTTCTTGAACCTCTGGTTCTACCAAACTTTCAGTATTAGTTTGTGGTTCTGGAATTTCTTCCAGTTCTATTTCGCTCCCACTTGATTCCTTTTCTAAAAACAGATGTTCTAGAAAATGGGCATTACGAGAAACAAAAACCTTTTGTTCCTCTGCGTAATAGAAATAATATCCCTTGGAGTTCTTTGGATATCCCACAAACAAACATTTTACTGATCGTGCCTCGAGCTTGTCCACATGCTGCTTTTTAACAAAAGCTGGACATCCCCAAATCTTCATATGCTGAAGATGGGGTTTCTTCCCAGTCCACATCTGATATGGAGTGGTAGGCACAGTCTTGGTAGGAGCCCTGTTCAGAAGATATGCCGCTGATTCTAGCGCATAACCCCAGAAAGATCGCGGCAACTCAGCATTACTCATCATGGATCGTACCATATCCAATAGGGTTCGATTCCGTCTCTCCGATACACCGTTATGCTGTGGAGTGTACGGAGGAGTAAGCTGAGAGAGAATTCCTTTCTCTTTTAGGTAACCTAGGAACTCGGCACTCAAGTATTCACCACCTCGATCAGATCTCAGTGTCTTAATACTTTTGCCTGTTTGGTTTTCCACTTCACTCTTGTATTCCAGGAATTTCTCAAAGGCCACTGATTTATGCTTCATTAAGAAAACATATCCATACCTAGAGAAATCATCTGTAAAAGTAATGAAGTAGGAATAACCACCTCTCGCATGTGTAGACATTGGACCACATACATCGCTGTGTATGAGTCCTAAGAGCTCGCTCGCTCTTACTCCTTGTCCAGTGAATGGAGTCTTTGTCATCTTTCCTTTGAGACAAGATTGACAAGTGTCATAAGATTGATATTCGAACGAGTCCAAATATCCTTCTCTATGAAACTTAGTCAACCTTCTCTCATTGATGTGACCCAGTCTACAATGCCATACGAAAGCTTTATTTAAATCTGGAGACTTTCTTTTTAGTGTGTTCTGGACATTGAAAATTTGGAGTTGATTTAAAACATATATGCCGTTATTTAATGTACCGGACCCAATCAAACCATGATTAAGATGGATGTTAACAACATCTCTTACAAACGTGAAATCATAACCTTTATTTGATAACAAAGAAACTGATATGATATTACACGTTAAGCTTGGTACAAAATAACAGTTATGTAAAACCAAAATGTGTCCACTCGTCAATCCTAGGTGATAGTCCCCGACGGACGCATCTCCCACGCTAGCTCCGTTAGCAACCTTTAGGGTCATATCACCTTCCTTCAGCACTCTACGGTTTCTCAGTGCCTGCAATGAATGGCAAATATGAGATCCTGATCCGGTATCCAATACCCAGGAAGTAGAGTTGATCGACAGACAATTCTCAATTACAAACACACCTGAAGTCGAAGCCACAGCTTGCTTCGGTTCCTGGTTCTTGGCGTTCCACGCCTTGCAATCCTTCTTCCAGTGCCCTTTCCTGTGACAATGGAAGCACTCATCCTGGCCAACTATCGGTACTGCAATCTTTTTCTTTCCCTTCCCTCCCACCTTACTAACACCTCCTCTAGGTCTGGGTGCGGCCTTCTTCTTCCTTCCTTTGGCCCTAGCCTTGGACCCGGAAGAAGATGTACCGCCAACAAACATAGCGGGTGTTTCCCTTGCCTTCTGCAAGGTGCCCTCTGCACTCCTTAACATGTTCAGGAGTTCCGCAAGTTCAACTTCTTTTCCTTGAAGATTGAAGTTAAGGATAAACTGGGCGTAGGTGGGAGGAAGGGACTGGAGAATAAGGTATGTATAGAGCTCATTATCCAAAGTCGTCCCAAGGTCTGCGAGCTCTTCAATAAAGCCGATCATCTTTAGGACATGTTCTCCTACCGATGACCCGACAGCCAACCTCGCTCGAAACAAGTTCTTTGAGGTCTCGTATCTTGCTATACGAGATTGCTCTCCATAAAGTTCCTTTGTATGGAGAAATATGCCATCAAGGTCCATATCTTCGTGCCTCCTCTGATGTTCATTGTTCATCGAGGCAAGCACGATGCACTTGGCTCTCGCGCAATCTAAATCCCAGGTTTTGCGGATTTCCTTATCCGCATTACTGGATTTGGGACCAGGGACAGCAGGTGCCGTAGCGGTGAGGACGTACCCCAGTTTGTCATAGGTCAAAGCCATTTTGACATTCCGCAGCCAATCTTTATAGTTTGGCCCTGTCAGTATATTTTTCTCTAAAAGTAACTTAAGTCCAGTCATTTTCAGGGTCGCTGTAATTAGGAGAGAGAGAAGAAAACTCTTTAGCATGATGCTCTTGCAAGTTTAGAGTGGTTTTTAGTTTATCTAAACTGGATGGCTCCCACTGTTTCTCGAATCCTTCCTCAAACCATAAAAGAAGAATTAGCCAGGACTATTCTCACCGTACAATACTTGCTTAACCGTTCAGCCAGGCTGGTGTCGGTACTTCGAGGGAGGTTTTCCAACGCTTTCGCGAAGTTCCTTAATTAAATAACCTCTTTTCTCTGGGGGCGTAACCCCGCTGACACTTTTCTGGACACCTACTAGGTTTATAGCATTGATCGTTAAGTGACGAATATCCTGATAAGTAGCATATACTCACAGTAGGATCGGGATCCAAATATCATCGTATGATAATGTTGAAGGAATGCTACCAACATTCATCAAACTCCAAATGGTATGCATCTCTTTGCAAATTTCAGTTTCTTTAGAAATTCCCGATATAAGTTTTTGCCCCATGCTCTTATGACCTTAGCTTTGGTCAAAGTGTCAGAAGTCACATGTCAAGTTCTACCCGTCATTATCTTGTCAATTTGAACCCATCCGTATATACCCCTGACTTTGGTCAAATGGTAATACGACTGTCCCAAACCAACTCATCTATCTTATGCAACAAATGAAAACCCAGCAGCTACCAAACACTATGCCTTGACTTTGGCCAAAATGCATAGCTTGAATACTACTGAATACCCAAATGAAATGACGGAGGGCTACGAATGGTTTTGGCGAAACCGTGAACGTAGTGAACTTGATATAACCGAAGGAACCTGATAGCTTTTAAAAGGAGTGGTTAAGGCTCCGCATTTAAAAATATCTGTTTTTAAAATCAACCGAGTGGTTTCTTTTAAATTGTTCCAACGATTAAAACTTTGGTTTATTTTCTTTACATTATAGATAATGCGTCCCATCATTAACCTATCATTGCAGAAAACAACGAAAATACAACGTCCTCTTATGCCATCCGCATTCGCCACGGGGTCCCGTCATCACCCGTTAGGTTACTTAACTAACGACAGAGCGGGGGCTGGGCTAGCGCGGGTGTAAAACATAAGTGACGTCTAAATAGCTATCATAAATATAGATATTTTACATTCGTCTGACGCAATGATATTCATTCCAGAACACAGATAAACAATATTGGATTTGCAAGCAATCTGTATTTCTTTTGAGCCTGCAAGAAAAGACAGATTACACAGTTGTGATGAATAGCCGTTACCCCACCCTCGACCCCTACGGGTACGGCAAACTACCCGTCCGGCAGTCTGTGTACCCCACCTTGGGTCAGTCCTAGGAGCAAAAACAGTAAAATGAAATAATACATCGGTGGCTACAACCGCAACCTGGATGTGCCCCGAAAAATAATATTACAACAAATTACATTTACAACAAATGAATTAAATAATAACCCATTTCAAAACCCCGGCTATACACCACAACAGTCCAATACAGTTTATATGCACAAACAGATATAACCATTTCAGAAATGTGCAACCCCCTGCCAACTGACATACTAGCAGTTAGGGGAGGTTTACGAACAAATTAAACAATCACAGATATAATCCAATATGCAAATACTGTACAATTTCGATCGATTAAACATCTTTAATATTGCTCCAAAATCTGCTCTGTACACTGGAAACCTGAGCAAAATTAAAATATTCCAGAAAACCCCAAACACCAGAGAGGACCCACACATGAAAGATGAGTCCATGACTCGGCAACTCGGCCGCGGAACCGCGGCGGATCGGTGGGATCCGCCGCGCATCCGCGGCGCTTTAGCCGATTCATGGGCTCAAATTTCATGGGTGTTCTTCTGGACCCTTTTCAAGCTCTCTGAACTCACCTGAAAAATTTTTAGACTTCATTTTAAGTTCGACAGAAACTGATATATTTTAGGGTTTTCCGGCTTCGTTTTTCCGTTCGAAATTCGTACAAATTTCCAATCAAGTTATTTATTGTTTAGCGAGGCTCTGATACCACTGTAAGTCGATGTAGTACACCCCAGTACTTGTGGGGAGGCGGAATTTTCAAAAACGAACTTGTTTAGTGAACGAACATCGACTAACCGCTTGAATCGAAGCTAAACTATAAATAACCAAACACAAAGTGTTTCTTAACTATTGTGTTTAGGGATTATACCTAATGAAACCAGTCCTTCGTCTTTACGATCTCCTTGTTCTCCTCGACCTTCTCTAGGTAGTAGACGATCCACCCGAGAGCAAAACTCCAAACTAAACCTCTAACATGAGGTAACTAATCTTCTTGGATTGCTAATCAAAGAAGATAGAATGAAATAGAGTGATGGTTATGGATTGATTAGTCTTTCTAATCCTTTGATCTCAACTCATGAGGTGTAAGGATTAGGGTTTGAAGATGAGAGCTTGAGGAGAGAGAATGTGAGAATAATTATGAAATGAGAATAGTAAGTTATCATAATATAAATGAAGCATTCTCTTTTATCAACAAAAGAAAATAAGTGATGAATAAGCATGCTTCACAAATATCTAATGGTGATTCATTAGCATGACTCATTAAGCATTTATCATGCATTAATGATATGCATGAATCACCCTCATGACCCACTAAACTCATTTAATGCAAATGACACATAAACCTCCTTAGTCACCACTTCTAGAAGCTTCTCGCATAATTACGAGAACGCCCCTCCAATCCGCAAAAATACGGAAAAACTTTAGACTGTAAAAATCCAATAACCGGATACCAGTAACTGGCTTAAACCAAAGCCGACTGGTAAAAACTGTCCGAAAGTCGTACGTGCGTAAACGCACGTATGTGTCCGAACCCTTGTCGTAAAACCATACGACCTCTATATCGTTTCGCCTGGAGTAGGAAACCCTCTGTGTGGGACTCTAGAGACTCGACTACTACGCTGGCAGTGGGTTTAACCACAGACCGCAAGCGGCACTAGCTGTACGTAACGGTCCCCAGGTAGTTGTCGATAAGAAGGCCGATGAGGAAACCCATCCGAACTCCTACTGAGTCTGATATGACAATCTCCACACAGTCCGGTCCGTTCGTCCAAAACTATCGCATATCGGGCCTAGGGGGGCGGCAAGCGTCAGTCCCCTAATAGCGGTATAAGTCGTGTCGGAGGGAAGCCCATTACACCCTGAGAAACAACTGGAACCTACCAGCAAATCTCGCTTGCCCTGGCCAGGGACTTTGCGTAATGGCTCTCTGACACAGCACGATATCTACTCCCAATACCGGGAGGGACGAAACCTGTCTAACCGCCACTGCTTCCAAGTGCTCGGGACTGCACCCAACTGCTACCTGTTTGCACGACTCCTTTGAGCCGTGGTAGGGTAGCAATCTAAGAACAGTGGGACACACTCGAGGCAAAGTAGCAGTGTCAAGTCTACGGACTACGCTGTACTCATGTCACCTGGGAATTGCTCACTGACGACTGGTATCAAACCAACCAACAATTCCCTGTGAGTCCTGTCCGGTGTACTCGTAACCTAACGAGCACCTGTATACTATCTCCAGTACGACGTACTGACGGCTGTGGGACAGACCATCTCCCTAACTGGGATGAGAAGCGTACACACCAGTCTACTCCGGAGTATCGATGCTCTGTCTCGATAATCCAACGACCAGGGACCAGAATAAGGATGTGCTTGTAGACTACCCAGCCCCCACTAGTGTGACTGCCATCACAACGCTGGTAGACAAGCAAGATCCTAAGAGCTCTATCAATACGTACACTCACATATTAAGATAGAAAAACCAAGTAGCATACTACCATGTTTAGCAAGACTGTTATATACATGTGAATATCCCAAGCTTCCATTAAGTAATATACAAACTAGTATGATACAGTAATGGCCTTCTAGGGCATAAACACTAACACCTGTAATATGCAACAAACGTGCATCAAGAGTACCTGTTTATTTATAAAAAGGATAAGAAAAGGCGAATGAAAAATGCAATATTATGGTCTGAAACGGCGTCGCTTTGATTAGTGTCAAAAATATAAGTTTACCGCAATCAGAAACGGCGTCGCTTCGTAGCTAGCCGGTGAGTACGGGTCGATCCACAGAGATTGGTAAATTTCTTTTATGTGTTTTAACGAGTTGATTCAAAATGTCGTTTTGGTTGGTTTATTAAAATCTATAAAAACTGGATCTAATTAATCTAATTAAGAGTCTTGCTAGGGTTAGGCTTAGGGGGAAGTTTTGGAGATTAACGTTTTCCTCACCGCTTTCAATGCCTTCTTTTTTTAGATCTATTAGATGTTACGGTAGTTATCAATAAAGTGGATCCAAATCTTTTGGGAAGATGTTCTTCCTCTAGATTCGTATCCTTCCTTTGTTGATAATTACCCTAACCCCCACGGAAAACGCGCGCAACCGGCCCTTTATACTACGGTTCATCGTTACCTCGAGGGGTAGGATGCCGCAGGGAGCGGTTGTGCGCGTATGCATGGAGTTCTAATTCATTAGCTGAAGGTGGCATTGAAAGGGGTGAGAGATCTCATCTCTCAACCCTTTCCCTAAAGCTAACCCTAACAAGCGAGGAGATTACTCGCTCATTAGGGGATGAGAAAACATTTTAATTAAAGGAACAGAAATAAAATTACTTACTAATTCGATGGCTCCCTCCAAACAAGAAGAACAGATCTGAATAAACTCCCAGAAAGTCTGAATTTTATTGATTGAAAAGAGGCATAGGGTTTTACAGATTTGAGATTACAATTTATAAGTAAACAGGAGAATTAGGGTTTCAGAGTCTCGCACATGCGCAATTACAGATTTGACCTCTAAAAATCCCAACACCCGAACCGTCGCACCGACACAAGAAGTCGGTGCCGACACGTGCAATAAACGGCCGCGGATCCGCGGCAAATGTTGGCTTGGGCCGCGGATCCGCGGCCCTTTGGTGGTCTTGGGCCGCCATCTTTTCTGTGTTGCATCTTGGTTGTTAGGGCTTCTTAGTTCTTCATAACTTTTCTCTGTTTGGCTTCTGGGTCTTCTCCAGATCTTCAGTGAAAACTTGTTCGTATCTTTTGACCGTTCACTTTGACATTTTGGACCTTGCACTGTTCTTCGTCTAGGCTTGACTAGGATCCGTCTAATTGTTGGTCAAAAGTCCCTTTTTCTGTTGTTTTGTGTCTTTTTCACTGTATTTGCTCCAGAAACCTGTATCCTGTAATATGCAACAAACGTGCGTCAAGAGTACCTGTTTATTTATAAAAAGGATAAGAAAAGGGGAATGAAAAATGCAATATTATGGTCTGAACAGTAGCTACAGTTCTTCCTTTGCATAGCGGTATATGTGATATACCCTGCACCTTATTCGATGAGGAAAGGACCGAGATCCCTTCACCGGGAGTGACTCCTTTAGCAATAACTGGCAGATGCTACACACACGGTTTGACTTTTGATTGCTTCTATAGTTTCTGCTTTGCACAGTGATATATATGATATATCCCGCACCTCATTCGACGAGGAAAGGGCCGACGATCCCTTCACCGGGAGTGATCCCTTTAGCAAAACTAGAAAAGCCTCAAAATCACTCCATTTCAAAATTTATTCGATCCTACAACGATATCAAGTTCATTTCGCAATAGGTTTTCAGAAAAACCTGTCATAGCCCTCCGTCATTTTAGATAAGTTGAATATAGTATTCGTGCTACATTTGTTGGCTTTCGTCAAAGTGTAGTGTGCGGTAGCTATGTGCTGCTTATCTGCTGCATATGATGCGACTGGATTAGGGTAGTCATACGGCTTTGTTGGCTTTCGTCAAGGGTCGTGCGGGTGGGTTTAATTCAGTCAAGAAATGTACGGGTTGAACTTGACTAGCGGGCTGTGGTTTGTTGGCTTTCGTCAAGGTCATAGCACGCTAGGGGCAAAAGCATTATCGGGAATTTCAAGTGTTGAAATTTGCAATGAGATTGCATACCTTCTATGAGATAGTTGGATCCCGATACCCACTGCGAGTAAGAGTTACTCCTGGGAGAGTTTTGCACATTGCAATTAGCCGATCAAGTAGGTGTCTAGAAAGGTGTCAACGAGGTTACGCCTCTGGGAAAATGAGGTTTACATTAATTAGGTTCGTGCGAAAGCACGGGGAACCTCCCTCAAAGTACCGACACTGGCCTGGCTGAAAGATTGGCGAACTTGTAGTGTGTAATTAATCCCGGCTAGTCTTTCCTTTTAGGGTTTGAAGGAAGATTTGATAAAAACCAGTGGGAGCCATCCTGATTAGATAAGATAATAACCAATCTGATCTTGCACGAGCATACGCTAAAGTGTTTTCTTCTCTCTCTCTCCAGGTAGCGACCATGTCATGCCCTAATAAAGATAATAATATGGATGTATTGACCGAACCCGCATGTTATACTGTATTGGGGAACGTTGGTTCCGTTCTTTCTTATAAGAGTTGTAGGAATGAACAGGACATAGGGGAATACCAGGATTCCCATGCCACCTGATTAAAGAAAGTACATGTTGATGCATTTTCTTCGGGTGTGTTCGTTACTGAGAACTATTTCTCCATTTGCCCTACGTCCTGGGTATTAGATACCGGGTCAGGATCCCATATATGTAATCAGTTACATGGGCTTAGGAAAGGTAGAGAACTTGGAGAAGGTGATAAAGACATTAGAGTTGGAAATGGTGCAATTGTTGCAGCTAAGACAGTCGAGGAATATCACCTTGTATTACCGAATGGTAATACATTGGTTCTGAACGAATGCTATTACATGCCGAACCTGATATGCAACATTATATCGTTTTCTTTGATGAGTAAAGAGGGATATAATTTTGTATTACATGACAATGTTATGAACATTTTCCGTAACCAAAAGTTGGTTAGATCAGGCACGTTGTGCAATGGCATTTATGTTCTAAATCAATCAACAGTTCTGAGCATAACAAATACACACAAGAGGAAGAGTTCAGAACTGAACGAATCCTACTTGTGGCATTGTAGACTGGGTCACATCAATGTGACACGACTGGCTAAGTTGCAAAAGGATGGATATTTGAAACCATTCAAATTTTCATCGTATGACACTTGCCAGTCATGTCTCAAAGGCAAGATGACCAAAACTCCGTTTACGGGACACGGAGAAAGAGTTACTGAACTCTTGGGACTAATACATAGTGATGTATGCGGTCCTATGTCTATATATGCCAGGGATGGTTCTTCGTACTTCATTACATTCACTGACGATCTCTCAAGATACGGACATGTGTACTTAATAAGACACAAGTCTGAAGCTTTTGAAAAATTTAGAGAATATAAACAAGAAGTCGAAAACCAAACCGGAAAAAGTATTAAAATCCTTCGATATGATCGAGGAGGTGAATACTTGAGCAATGAATTCCCGGAATTCCTAAAAGAGAATGGGATTCTCTCTCAGCTGACTCCTCCATATACACCACAGCACAACGGTGTATCAGAACGGAGGAACCGCACCCTATTAGATATGGTGCGCTCTATGATGAGCATAGCTGAGTTACCTATTTCCTTCTGGGGGTATGCGGTTGAGACAGCCATACATCTATTGAATATGGTCCCCACCAAATCTGTGCCTACCACTCCATATGAGATATGGAAAGGGAAGAGACCATGTCTTAACTATGTTAAGATATGGAGTTGTCCAGCCTATGTCAAACAACAAAATCTGGACAAACTCGAGGCACGATCTGTTCTATGCAAATTTATAGGATATCCCAAGAATTCATAAGGGTATATCTTCTACCACCCTGAGGAACAAAGAGTGTTTGTTTCTCGGCATGCCACCTTTTTAGAAAAGGAATTTCTTGAAAAAGAGATTTGTGGTCATGAGGTAGAACTGGAAGAAGTTCCAGCTACAGAAGCTACAACAGAAGATATAGTGGAACCAGAGAATTCAATAGTTCCCAATAAACCCCAGCCACTCCGCCGATCTAGTAGGGTTCCTCGCCAACCTGAGAGATACTACTGTTTTCTCATGGATGGTGGGAGAGAGGATTGCATCATGGATGATGATGACCCAACTAGCTTCGAGCAGGCCATCACGAGTGGGGACTCAGTGAAATGGCTGGATGCTATGCGGTCCGAGATGGAATCCATGTACACCAACAAAGTATGGACTTTGAAAGTTGCTCCTGAAGGGGTAAAACCCATTGGGAGCAAGTGGATCTTCAAGAAAAAACTTGGTGTAGATGGGAAAGTGGAGACTTTCAAAGCTAGACTAGTAGCAAAGGGTTTTCGTCAAAGACCAGGTGAGGACTATGACGAGACCTTTTCTCCAGTAGCTATGCTTAAGTCCATCCGGATCATGCTTGCCATCGCTGCATATCATGATTACGAAATCTGGCAAATGGATGTTAAGACCGACTTTCTAAATGGTGATTTAGAAGAGTGCGTGTACATGACTCAGCCAGAGGGCTTCATAGACAGTGGGAGCAGCGGGAAGGTGTGCAAGCTGCTTAAATCCATTTATGGATTAAAGCAAGTATCGCGGAGTTGGAACATCTGCTTTGACGTCGTTATCAAAGAGTTTGATTTCATCAAAAACCCAGATGAACCTTGTATCTACAAGAAGGTGGCAGAGAGTAAGGTTGTCTTCCTCGTATTATACGTGGACGACATACTCTTGATAGGAAATGATATTCCTATTCTGTAATCGGTCAAGCTCTTCTTATCAAAAAGATTCTCAATAAAAGATCTTGGTGATGCCTCCTGCATATTGGGAATTAGGATCTATAGAGATAGATCCAAACGGATTTTGGGATTGTCCCAATCCAGGTATATTGACACTATACAAAGAGGTTTAGTATGGAAGAATCCAAGCGTGGGAACTTGCCCACGATCTCTGGAGTCACACTCTCCAAAGAGATGTCTCCCAAGACTGATTTAGAGAGAGCTCGCATGCAAGGGATACCCTATGCTTCGGCTGTAGGCTTTATCATGTACGCGATGCTATGTACCAGACCCGATGTAGCATACTTACTAAGTGTAGTGAGCAGGTATCAAGCTGATCCTGGAGAGAGTCACTGGACAGCTGTGAAGTGAAAGGTTCCTAGGCACCCTATAGAGGTCTCACAAGGCATCGAACATGCCAATTTAAAATTTTATGGGTACCGAGAAACCCTAATACGGATCTTAGACTAGAATTCTAGGCGAAATATAAATCTAGTTAACAACTTAACTAAAGTTAAGATGCTACAACCTTTGTAGATCCGGATATCCACTTCCTTAGCTCCACGTAGTCGTCCTCTCGCTGTCCTTCTCGAATCCTAGACTCATTCGTCGGCTTCATCGGGAAAACGAGCGGGCAAAGTCGTCGGCTTCGTGCCGAAGATGATCTACGTCGAGGTTGCACAAGTTCAAGCTCCAACTTCACCAAGTTGTGAAACTTGTGAAGAAAACGCCCAAAACAAGTTGGAAAAAGGTAGAGGGTGAAGAAATAGGAGGTGGGTTCACTTTAGAATTGGTTTTTTCACTTTAGAAATCAAGTTGCCATTGATGGCATCAAGGTTTCTCTTTGAAGAAGAAGAAAGATGAAGATAGAATATGATAAGTCTTACCATTTTAAAATGAGAATAATATCATTACTTATCATATACTAACCATGGTGAAGTGTAGAGAGCAAACTAGGGTTAAGTGGATGGTTGGGTTAAGAGAAGAAAACAAAAATGGTCAATTATTCAACTCTTCATGAAGCTTCATGAAAGAAACAAATAATGCCACCATTTTTCTTTTCTTTTACAAATATGAATAATCAATATAAATAAAAGAATAAGTATATAAAACCCTAACCACTCATATAACCATGGTTTAATCTTTACACAAGCACAAGTCAACATGTATCATCAAACATGATACTATTATGTGCACAAAAGTATATCACATATACAACTTGCACATCTAGTGAGAAAATCAATTAAAAATGAACCAATACTAGTTAATGCAAAGTAATATATCAAATATATAATTATACATTAAATCATTAAATCAACACTAGATTTAACGATCCGGTCATATCGCATATAACCGACTAGTATCCAATGTATCGGCTTATCGAATCAATGATTCGATAACTAGGTCATATCGAATATAACCAATCGAAACATTTATCGCGAGAATGAAATGCGGTATCACATACACGCATTATTCTCGGTCCCGCACATATCTCATATGCGCTCCTATTTCGTTTCGCTTGAGCCAGGAAACCACTGTGTAGGACTCTAAAGACTCGTCAATACGCCGGTAGCAGATGATGATCATATCAAGCACCCACAAGCCACAAGCGGTCTGCTAAACGTAACGGCCATCCGGGTATTGAGCGATCAGAAGATCGACGAGCTAGCCCGCTCACACTCCTGTGAATCCAACCAGTAACACTTACCGTACAGTCCGGTCTGTTCGTCTGATACGTCGCATATCAAGTCTAAGGGTGGTAAACGTCAGACCCCAATAACCGATAAGTCGTGCCGATGTGAGGCTCATAACGGGTCGAGAAACTACTGGTAACACTTACCAGCAAATCTCTGATCAGCCCTGGCCAGGGACTTCCCTGTTACGGCCAATCGAGCACAGCGCAACATCAACCCCCAATACCGGGAGAGACGAAACCCCTCCTATCGCTCATTACCTCCATGTGACTCAGGACTGTACCCAAAGTCCACCGTTTTGCACGCCCTCATGGACGTGGTAAGGTGGAGATCAAAGCACAGTGGGAATCACACAAGACTCTATGACGATCTCGGGTCAAACTAACCTGCACAAGTGTCACCTAAGAACTGCCCTCTGACGTGAGGTATAATACCATCTGGGAGTTCTCAGCGAGTCCGTCCAGTGTACCCAGTCTCCACTGAGCACCCGTACACCATCTCTGATGTCAAACACCAATGGATATGGGATCATCCATCGCCCATCTCATGGGTCGAGAAGCGTATACGCTAGTCTACTCTGGTATATTGATGCCCCGTCTCGATATACCCATGACTAGGGACCTTGAAGGATGTACTTGTGGACTACCATGTCCCCACTAGTATGATCTGCATCATAGTCCAGGTAGTCAAGTACACATCCTAAGGGATTTACCAACATGTAACCATAAGACAGTTTAAAGAGACTAGTGTACATGTTAAGATAAGGAGTAACCAGATAGCATACTATCATATCGAGCAAGAAAGTCATCTCTATATATGTCCAAGCATCCAATATAATATACATCATCTGTACAATACTGGCCTCTAGGGCATACATACAACTAACAATCTCCCACTTGCACTTGGGCCAGCTGCTGTAGTATCGCATACCGAGCATCCTGAAGAGTCTCTCAAACTGTATCTGGGGAATGGCCTTCGTGAGTGGATCCGCCGTGTTGTTCTTCGTGTCAACCCTCCTGACCTCGATCTCTCGGCGATCAACTATCTCCCGGATCAGGTGATACCGCCTCAGAATATGCCTGGATCGCTGATGGGACCTGGGTTCCTTGGCCAAAGCCACCGCTCCATTGTTATCGCAATACAAAGGTATTGAATGCTCAATGGATGGAACCACTCCAAGTTCAGTAATGAACTTCTTGATCCAGACAGCCTCTTTGGCAGCATCGTTGGCAGCGATGTATTCAGCCTCCATCGTCGAGTCTGCCATGGTTTCCTGCTTGGAACTCTTCCAGCTAACCGCCCCTCCGTAAAGGGTAAAGACAAAGCCCGACTGCGACTTAGAGTCGTCCTGATCACTCTGGAAGCTCGAATCGGTAAAGGACTCCATTTGGAGCTCCCCGTTACCATACACCAAGAACATATCTCTAGTCCTTCGTAAGTACTTGAGAATGCTCTTCACAGCTGTCCAGTGACTCTCTCCAGGATCAGCTTGATACCTGCTGTCTATACTTAGTGAGTATGCTACATCGGGTCTGGTACATAGCATCGCATACATGATAGAGCCAACTGCCGAAGCATAGGGTATCCCTTGCATGCGAGCTCTCTCCAAATCAGTCTCGGGAGACATCTCTTTGGAGAGAGTGACTCCAGAGATCGTGGGTAAGTTCCCACGCTTGGACTCTTCCATACAAAACCTCTTTAGTATGGTGTCAATGTACCTGGATTGGGACAATCCCAAAATCCGTTTGGATCTATCTCTATAGATCCTAATTCCCAATATGCAGGAGGCATCACCAAGATCTTTCATTGAGAATCTTTGTGATAAGAAGAGCTTGACCGATTGCAGCATAAGAATATCATTTCCTATCAAGAGTATGTCGTCCACGTACAATACGAGGAAGACAACCTTACTCTCTGCCACCTTCTTGTAGATACAAGGTTCATCTGGATTTTTGACGAAATCAAACTCTTTGATAACGACGTCAAAGCAGATGTTCCAACTCCGCGATGCTTGCTTTAATCCATAAATGGATTTAAGCAGCTTGCACACCTTTCCGCTGCTCCCACTGTCTACGAAGCCCTCTGACTGAGTCATGTACACGCACTCTTCTAAATCACCGTTTAGAAAGGCGGTCTTAACATCCATTTGCCAGATTTCGTAATCATGATATGCAGCGATGGCAAGCATGATCCGGATGGATTTAAGCATAGCCACTGGAGAAAAGGTTTCGTCATAGTCCACACCTGGTCTTTGACGAAAACCCTTTGCTACAAGTCTAGCTTTGAAAGTCTCCACTTTCCCATCTACACCAAGTTTCTTCTTGAAGATCCACTTGCTCCCAATGGGTTTTACCCCTTCAGGAGCAACGTCCAAAGTCCATACTTTGTTGGTGTACATGGATTCCATCTCGGACCGCATAGCATCCAGCCATTTCACTGAGTCCCCACTCGTGATGGCCTGCTCGAAGCTAGTTAGGTCATCATCCTCCATGATGCAATCCTCGCTCCCACCATCCATGAGAAAACCGTAGTATCTCTCAGGTTGGTGAGGAACCCTACTAGATCGGCGGAGAGGCTGAGGTTCGTCGGGAGCTACTAAATCCTCTGGTTCCACTAAATCTTCAGTTTGAGTTTGTGTAGCCGGAATTTCTTCCAGTTCTACCTTATCGCCACTAATTTCCTTTGCAAGAAATTCCTTTTCCAAAAAGGTGGCATGTCGAGAAACAATCACTTTTTGTTCCTCTGTATGGTAGAAAAGATATCCATGTGAATGTTTGGGATATCCCACAAACTTGCATAGAACTGACCGTGCCTCGAGTTTATCCGGATTTTGCCTTTTGACATAGGCCGGGCAACCCCATATCTTAACTCGTTTAAGACATGGTCTCTTCCCACTCCATATCTCATATGGTGTGGTAGGTACAGATTTAGATGGAACATGATTCAATAGGTATGCTGCTGTCTCCAGCGCATAACTCCAGAAGGAAATAGGTAACTCAGCTGTGCTCATCATAGAGCGCACCATATCTAATAGGGTGCGGTTCCTCCGTTCTGATACACCGTTGTGCTGTGGTGTATATGGAGGAGTCAGCTGAGAGAGAATCCCATTCTCTTTTAGGAAGTCCAGGAATTCATTGCTTAAGTATTCTCCTCCTCTATCAGATCGTAGGATTTTAATACTTTTTCTGGTTTGGTTCTCAACTTCTTGTTTATATTCCCTAAATTTCTCAAAAGCTTCTGATTTGTGTTTCATTAGGAACACATACCCGAACCTGGAGAGATCGTCAGTGAATGTAATGAAGTATGAAGAACCATCCCTGGCATGTGCAGACTTGGGACCGCATACATCACTATGAATAAGTCCCAAGAGTTCGGTAACTCTTTCTCCGTGTCCCGTAAACGGAGTTTTGGTCATCTTTCCTTTGAGACATGACTGGAAAGTTTCATAAGATGAAAATTCAAACGGATTTAAATATCCATCTTTATGCAACTTAGCCAGTCGTGTCGCATTGATGTGACCCAGTCTACAATGCCACAAGAAGGATTCGTTGAGTTCAGAACTCTTCCTCTTGTGTGTGTTTGTTATGCTCAGAAC
The DNA here is from genome assembly GCA_030015575.1 of Agapanthus africanus. Lineage (NCBI taxonomy): Eukaryota > Viridiplantae > Streptophyta > Magnoliopsida > Asparagales > Amaryllidaceae > Agapanthus > Agapanthus africanus. The sequence goes on from JASDDO010000004.1 coordinate 237,793,473, forward strand.
TGTTGATTGATTTAGAACATAAATGCCATTGCACAACGTGCCTGATCCAACCAACGTTTGGTTACGGAAAATGTTCATAACATTGTCCTGTAATACAAAATTATATCCCTCTTTACTCAATAAAGAAACTGATATAATGTTTCATATCAGGTTCGGCATGTAATAGCATTCGTTCAGAACCAATGTATTACCAGTTGGTAATACAAGGTGATATTCCCAGACAGTCTTAGCTGCAACAATTGCACCATTTCCAACTCTTATGTCTTTATCACCTTCTCCAAGTTCTCTACCTTTCCTAAGCCCATGTAACTGATTACATATATGGGATCCTGACCCGGTATCCAATACCCAGGACGTAGAGCAAATGGAGAAGCAGTTCTCAGTAACGAACACACCCGAAGAAAATGCATCATCATGTACTTTCTTCATACGGGTGGCATGCGAATCCTGGTATTTCCCTATATCCTGTTCATTCCTATAACTCATATAAGAAAGAACGGAACCAACGTTCCCCAGCACAGTATAACATGCGGGTTCGGTCAATACATCCATATTATTATCTTCATTAGGGCATGAAATGGTCGCTACCTGGAGAGAGAGAGAAGAAAACACTTTAGCGTATGCTCGTGGAAGATCAGATTGGTTATTATCTTATCTAATCAGGATGGCTCCCACTGGTTTTTATCAAATCTTCCTTCAAACCCTAAAAGGAAAGACTAGCCGGGATTAATTACACACTACAAGTTCGCCAATCTTTCAGCCAGGCCAGTGTCGGTACTTTGAGGGAGGTCCCCCGTGCTTTCGCACGAACCTAATTAATGTAAACCTCGTTTTCCCAGAGGCGTAACCTCGTTAACACCTTTCTAGACACCTACTTGATCAGCTAATTGCAATGTGTAAAACTCTCCCAGGAGTAACTCTTACTCGCAGTGGGTATCGGGATCCAACTATCTCATAGAAGGTATGCAATCTCATTGCAAATTTCAACACTTGAAATTCCCGATAATATTTTGCCCCTAGTGTCCTATGACCTTGACAAAGGCCAACAAATCACAGGATGCTAGTCAAGTTCAACCCGTCATTTCTTGATTGAATCAAACCCACCCGCACGACCCTTGACAAAGGCAAACAAGGTCGTACGACTACCCTGAAACAATCTGCATCACATGCATAAGCAGATAAGCAATATTCAGCTACCGCACACTACGCCTTGACAAAGGCCAACAAACGCAGCACGAATACTAAACAGTTCTAATCTGAAATGACGGAGGGCTACGGCAGGTTTTTCGGAAAACCTATTGCGTAATGAACTTGATATCGTTGTAGAATCAAATGAAGTTTTGAAATGGATTGATTTTGAGGCTTTTCTAGTTTTGCTAAAGGGGTCACTCCCGGTGAAGGGATCGTCGGCCCTTTCCTCGTCGAATGAGGTGCGGGATATATCATATATATCACTGTGCAAAGAAAAAACCTCTTAAAAGCATTCAAAAACCAAACCGAGTGTGTAGCATCTGCCAGTTATTGCTAAAGGAGTCACTCCCGGTGAAGGGATCTCGGTCCTTTCCTCATCGAATAAGGTGCGGGATATATCATATATATCGCTGTGCAAAGCAAGAACTGTAGCTACCCTTTTTATTTAAAATTTTGATTCCACAACATCTTAGGTTTCTCTTCTTTCATTAATCACATTAATGAAGTCCCATCATTTAAGTACCTAAACATCACAGATAGATATGACGTACACTTATGCCATCCGCATTCGCCTCGATGTCCCCTCGTGCACCGTTAGGTTAGGAAACTAACGACAGAGCAGGGCAGGGCTAGCGCGGCTGTAAAACATAAGTAACGTCTATATAATATATCATATATACTATATACTATATCCATCACAGAATCACATCACAGATATCGCAGCAGAAAAAACATATGAAATATTGGATATACTAGGACGTCCGTGTTTTCAATACGAGCCAGTATAAAACAAGGATTCCACGGTCGTGATGAATAGCCAATCCCACACCCCTAGACCCCTACGAGAGCGGCAAGCAACCCTGCCAATTCTAGGGTTAGGAGACCCGGACTCGACTCCTCGAGTTGGTCTCCCACTGGACCCCAGAACCCGGTTACTTGTGCTCCCCTCCTTGGGTCTATCCTAATGCCGAAAAGGAAATAATATACAACGGGTGACAACTTCCGCTACCTGGAAGTGCCCCATATAAAAGAATATTACATACAAGTTTTTACATGAATGATAATGAAAAACACTCATCTCACATAAAAAACCCCGGCTATTCAAACACGACGATCCAATATAACATATCCAGCAACACATAACATCACATGTCATCAACGTAAGTAAATATGTCCATCACAATTGTCGTTGACATATAGCAACGAAACCGGCGATATCACATATTACACTTACGGTCATAGAAAAGAAAGTGTAAAACTACAACAGTTGGAATCCGCAACTTCTTTAGACATCGCATGCCTAATCAAATGAAATACTTAGACATCACATGCCTAACAGTTATAAACCCCGCATTTTAGACTCATTATCGAAAACTCTTTTCAATATCAAGTGAAACTAAACTGCTAGATTTATAACATTCATTCAGTTATCACATAACTGTTTGTGAATTCCAATTATTGTATCACATTCCAGATAAACAGAAAATGTTAAACTTTCCGAACGAACAATCGAATACCCAAGTTTTCCCGATACGGCTCAACACATGAAATAAGTCTAACAACATTCAGTTCGTGCCTCAGTACCAACGGTCCAGCCGTAGAAGGGTCAAGCCAACGCCTCACATGTGGCACGCCGTACTGCCCCAAACCCGAAGGTTCAAAGGGCAGTTCAAGACGGTCACATAATCGAGTTAAGGTTTGTTGTCTTCTAGAGGGTCCATCGTGTTACTTGCACTACTTAGAACGTCGTTAAACTACGGAAAAATCCAACACTTGGAAATTTTCCGACAGGGGAAAAGTTGGGTATTTATATCCGGTCGAACTTTTTAACATATTCTATAAATTATCCGGAAATACACAAAGACGAAATTTGATAATCCGGTCGAAACACCGAAGCTCTAAAACACCCCAGAAAATTCAACTCTTGAAAAAATATTAAAAACACCCAGAGAACTCAGCACTGTTAAATAAGAATTACTGTGCAAAAAGATAGGGATGACGTCATCAAGCCGCCGCGGAACCGCCGCCTAAGCTGGCTTAGGCCGCGGTTCCGCCGCGCCGTTCACTGTTCATTGAATAAAAATTGCACCGTAATTCTTAGAATTCCCTGCTGAATTTTTTAAGCATTTTTAATATTGAAAAATCCCAGATTTTAGAAAAAGTACAGAGAGCATGTTTGGTTTAGGTTTCGGGTTCGTTCGGGCTTCAAATTGCGTCTAGACTTCGCCTAAGGCTCTAGCTAGGCTCTGATACCAGTGAAAGGTTCCTAGGCACCCTATAGAGGTCTCACAAGGCATCGAACATGCCAATTTAAAATTTTATGGGTACCGAGAAACCCTAATACGGATCTTAGACTAGAATTCTAGGCGAAATATAAATCTAGTTAACAACTTAACTAAAGTTAAGATGCTACAACCTTTGTAGATCCGGATATCCACTTCCTTAGCTCCACGTAGTCGTCCTCTCGCTGTCCTTCTCGAATCCTAGACTCATTCGTCGGCTTCATTGGGAAAACGAGCGGGCAAAGTCGTCGGCTTCGTGCCGAAGATGATCTACGTCGAGGTTGCACAAGTTCAAGCTCCAACTTCACCAAGTTGTGAAACTTATGAAGAAAACACCCAAAACAAGTTGGCAAAAGGTAGAGGGTGAAGAAATAGGAGGTGGGTTCACTTTAGAATTGGTTTTCTCACATTAGAAATCAAGTTGCCATTGATGGCATCAAGGTTTCTCTTTGAAGAAGAAGAAAGATGAAGATAGAATATGATAAGTCTTACCATTTTAAAATGAGAATAATATCATTACTTATCATATACTAACCATGGTGAAGTGTAGAGAACAAACTAGGGTTAAGTGGATGGTTAGGTTAAGAGAAGAAAACAAAAATGGTCAATTATTCAACTCTTCATGAAGCTTCATGAAAGAAACAAATAATGCCACCATTTTTCTTTTCTTTTCCAAATATGAATAATCAATATAAATAAATGAATAAGTATATAAAACCCTAACCACTCATATAACCATGGTTTAATCTTTACACAAGCACAAGTCAACATGTATCATCAAACATGATACTATTATGTGCACAAAAGTATATCACATATACAACTTGCACATCAAGTGAGAAAATCCATTAAAAATGAACCAATACTAGTTAATGCAAAGTAATATATCAAATATATAATTATACATTAAATCATTAAATCAACACTTGATTTAACGATCCGGTCATATCGCATATAACCGACTAGTATTCAATGTATCGGCTTATCGAATCAATGATTCGATAACTAGGTCATATCGAATATAACCAATCGAAACATTTATCTCGAGAATGAAATGCGGTATCACATACACGCATTATTCTCGGTCCCGCACATATCTCATATGCGCTCCTATTTCGTTTCGCTTGAGCCAGGAAACCTCTGTGTAGGACTCTAAAGACTCGTCAATACGCCGGTAGCAGATGATGATCATATCAAGCACCAACAAGCCGCAAGCGGTCTGCTAAACGTAACGGCCATCCGGGTATTGAGCGATCAGAAGATCGACGAGCTAGCCCGCTCACACTCCTATGAATCCAACCAGTAACACTTACCGTACAGTCCGGTCTGTTCGTCTGATACGTCGCATATCAAGTCTAAGGGTGGTAAACGTCAGACCCCAATAACCGATAAGTCGTGCCGATGTGAGGCTCATAACGGGTCGAGAAACTACTGGTAACACTTACCAGCAAATCACTGATCAGCCCTGGCCAGGGACTTCCCTGTTACGGCCAATCGAGCACAGCGCAACATCAACCCCCAATACCGGGAGAGAAGAAACCCCTCCTATCGCTCATTGCCTCCATGTGACTCAGGATTGTACCCAAAGACCACCGTTTTGCACGCCCTCATGGACCATAATGTGAGTGCCGTGACTACGCTGAGATCGGGAAGGATGCTGCAAAACAACATTGGCAAGCGAATCATCGATGACACCCCGGCCGCTACTTCTTCTTCTTCTTCTTCTTCTTCGTCTTCCGAGCCTATTCTCCGTTCTTCAACAGGCTCTCCTTCCTCTTCTTCTGCTCTGAACGGACCCACTCCTCACTCCATGAAAACACCTATTCTGGGATCCGTTCCAACTCCAAAATCTCCTCCTCCAGCATTAGACTCAACCAATTTTCAAAATGTTCCATTTCCAAACCGGTTGAGGTCTAACAAACAAAATCCACAAATGGAGAAGATTTTGGAGTTATTCAAGCAAGTTAACATTAACATTCCTCTTTTAGATGTTGTCCAACAAGTCCCGTCCTACGCGAAAATCTTAAAGGACTTGTGCACGAAAAAGAGGAAGTCTCAGGTACCCAAGAAAGTTTTCTTGGCTAGTGCTGTGAGTGATGCCCTTACCCAATCTTTACCACAAAAACGTAAGGACCCTGGCTGTCCTACGATTTCAATTACCATTGGGGATAAGAACATCAACCGCGCACTATTAGATCTTGGTGCCAGTGTTAACTTGCTTCCGTATTCAGTATACGAGCAATTAGGCGTCGGAGAGTTGAAACCCACACACTGCACTCTCCAAATGGCCGACCGATCGATCACCCATCCTAGGGGTGAGCTAGAGGATGTGTTAATCAGTGTCGGGGACTTCATATTCCCCGTTGACTTCATTGTATTAGATATACAGCCTGTAGCTAACCCCCGGAATCAAATTCCGGTGATACTCGGTCGCCCATTTCTCGCAACCTCAAATGCTGTGATCAATTGTCGCAACGGTTCGATGAACCTCTCTTTTGGAAACATGACAATTGAACTCAACATTTTTAGGTTGGGGAATCAGCCCGCCGAACCTAATGCTCATATACTGGATGTCTGCTCGATCCAGGATATCACACCAGAAGAGTGTGAATTCGAGGAGTTTCTGTTTGATCACGATAATCTTGACGCCACTAGTGCGTTTCTCTTCGAACCTGCTGCTGTTTCTGCGCCCGATAACGAATACGAGTGTTTCACATTCTCGAACGATCTTAGCCGCGCACAACCCGAGTTTGAATCTTTCGACTTTCCGGATGAGTTACCTGAACCATCCGACTCGGTTGCCTACACTCGTTTTGAACCTTTGCTGGAGTCCTTTGAGTTCGAGACCCTTGCACCAGTCTTGCCTTCCATCATTTCACCTCCAACGCTCGAACTCAAGCCGTTGCCGTCTCACCTTAAGTATGCTTACTTAGGTGAGAACGAGACCCTCCCTGTCATCATTTCGGCTTCTCTAGCTCCCGAGCAAGAGAAAGCCCTTCTCGCGGTCTTGCACAGCAACAGGCAAGCTTTTGGCTGGTCCATGGCGGACATCAAGGGGATTAGTCCCATAATCGTTGAGCATCACATTCATCTGATGGATGATGCCAAACCAGCCCGGGATCCACAAAGACGTCTTAATCCAGTCATGAAGGAGGCTGTGAAGAAGGAGATCGTCAAATGTCTAGATAGTGGTATCATTTACCCTATCTCTGATAGCCAGTGGGTTAGCCCCATTCATGTTGTCCCTAAGAAGTCGGGCATCACGGTCATAACCAACGAGGCGAATGAGTTAATCCCTACTCGCACCCAAACTGGGTGGCGAGTTTGCATTGATTACCGAAAACTCAACGCCGCAACGCGGAAAGACCACTTTCCGCTACCTTTCATTGACCAGATGCTGGAACGATTGGCCGGACATGAGTACTATTGCTTTCTAGATGGCTACTCTGGCTACAATCAAATTCCCATCGCCGAAAAAGACCAGGACAAGACCACTTTCACTTGTCCTTTCGGCACGTTTGCATATCGACGCATGCCCTTTGGGTTATGCAATGCGCCCGCTACCTTCCAGCGGTGTATGATGGGAATTTTCTCTGACATGGTGGAGTAATTTCTGGAGATTTTCATGGATGACTTCTCCATTTTCGGCGACTCCTTTGACGAGTGTTTGCTGCATCTTGACGCTGTCCTTACCCGATGTAAGGACAAGAATCTCACTTTGAACTGGGAGAAATGCCACTTCATGGTGCGCGAAGGTATTGTCTTAGGACATATCATCTCGCAAAATGGCATAGAGGTTGACAAAGCAAAGATTGAGGTCATTTCCAATCTGCCTCCTCCCCGATGCGTCAGAGATATCCGAGCCTTCCTTGGCCATGCCGGTTTTTATAGACGGTTTATCAAGGACTTTAGCAAGATTGCTAGGCCCTTGACTCTTTTGCTGGCCAAGGATACACCTTTCGACTTCAACTCGAGCTGTGTGACTGCATTCGAGTCACTGAAACGCTCACTCACTTCTTCTCCTGTTCTTTCTTCTCCTGACTGGACGCACCCATTCGAGATCATGTGCGATGCATCCGACTTTGCCATCGGTGCTGTCCTTGGACAGCACATCAACAAGATGCCGCACGTGATCTACTACGCTAGCCGAACCCTGAACGACGCCCAACTTAACTATACAACAACTGAGAAGGAATTCTTAGCTGTTGTATTTGCTTTAGAAAAGTTCAGGCCCTACCTCATCGGCTCTCCAGTCATCGTCTACACGGACCATTCAGCTCTGCGCCATCTTTTTGCGAAGAAAGATGCCAAGTCTCGGTTAATCCGTTGGATCCTCTTGCTTCAAGAGTTTGACCTTGTCATTAAGGACAAACGAGGATGTGAAAACGTGGTTGCCGACCATCTCTCGCGACTTCCTTCTTCGCCTTCGCTTCCAATTCCGATAAACGACGTTTTTCCGGACGAACAACTCTTGACAGTATCGTGCGAACCCTGGTTCGCAGATATTGTGAACTATTTGGCCACGGGATTGCTACCGACCGAATGGTCGAGTCAGGACAGACTTCGCTTCTTATCCCAAGTAAAACACTTTTACTTGGACGAACCCTACTTGTTCAAGTACTGTCCCGACCAGATCATTCGTCGGTGTGTCCCTAATGAGGAATTCAAGAGTGTGCTGTCATTTTGCCACGATCAAGCGTGTGGCGGGCACTTTGGGCCCAGAAAGACAGCTGAGAAGATCTTGCAATGTGGTTTCTACTGGCCACAACTTTTCAAAGACGCTCACGAATATTGCAAGACTTGCTCCCGGTGCCAACACATGGGCCGGATATCCCGGAGAAATGAGATGCCGCTCCAACCAATCTTGGTTGTTGAGATTTTCGATGTTTGGGGGATAGACTTCATGGGGCCGTTCCCCAACTCTTTTGGGAACTTGTACATTCTTCTAGCTGTCGATTACGTCTCTAAATGGGTCGAGGCTGTGCCCAGCCGGACTAACGACAACAAGGTTGTCGTTAAGTTCCTTAAAGAAAACATTTTCTCCCGGTTTGGGCACCCCCGAGCGATCATTAGCGACAATGGAAGTCATTTCTGCAATAGGACTTTCGAGGCCTTGATGCGGAAATACTCCATTAATCATAAGCTCTCTACGCCCTACCACCCCCAAACCTGCGGGCAGGCTGAAGTTTCAAATCGGCAAATCAAGCAGATATTGGAGAAGACGGTTTCCAAGAACCGTAAGGATTGGTCTTTGAAACTCACTGATGCCCTTTGGGCATTTAGAACTGCTTATAAGACCGACCTTGGCATGTCTCCCTATCGGCTTGTGTACGGAAAGGCCTGCCACCTTCCTGTCGAAATCGAGCATCGCGCGTTTTGGGCGATAAAGGAGCTAAATCTTTCTCTGGAGGACGCGGGCAGCCATCGGAAGCTGCAGCTGAACGAACTGAGCGAGCTTAGGGATGAGGCTTACGACAACGCGGTTGTCGTTAAGAATCGAACGAAGGTGTTTCACGATAAACACCTTTTGCGCAAAACCTTCGTACCTGGTCAACAGGTACTTCTTTACGACACCCGACTTCATTTCCATCCTGGAAAGCTCCGATCTCGCTGGAAAGGGCCATATTTTGTGCGGAATGTGTATCCGCAGGGCGCTGTGGATTTGGAAAATCCAAAGGAAGGTTCACTCTTCAAGGTAAATGGACACCGATGCAAACCTTACCTTAGCGCCGAACCAACAGAGGAGCTCTTGTTCCTACAGGAGCCGGTTTAACTTGAATGATCTTCCTCTGCCTACCTCCAAACTTCGGTTATCCAGCCAAGAACAGAGGACACTGTTCCAAATAAGTTTGGGGGTATGTACAAACCATTTTGTTTATATTCTTTTTCTTTTCTTTAAAAAAAAAAAATAAATAATAAAAAAAATAAAAAAACAAACAAATAAAAATTGTGTATCACTAACCGACAATTTTGAACCTTCCAACTGCTCTCTTCATGCCACGACAGTGAGGACACTGTCCAGTTTAAGTTTGGGGGTACGCTCGGTACGCATTTCTTACCTTCGCATTCATATGTATATTTTGCATCTGCATAAAAATCCATAAAATCCATAAAAATTTGAAAATTTTCTAAAAAAATATAAAAACTTTTTGTCAAGTTAGCTTGTGGAAGAACTTTGATTCAACATTTCGACGGTTTTTGTTTGAAAAAAATAGGAATAAATAGATCTTATGTTTGGATTTTGAAAACCTGAAAGATAACTCTCCTTTGAAGTTAACTATAGTTGATATACGTCTTTACATCACACTACACGTGTCGTAAGATTTTGGGAATTAGATGACAAGTCTTTCATGTTTAAACTTTTAAACAGATAAATAATTTTCTGAGGATCAAATAGGTTTGTTCTGAAATAAGTAATGTCAAGAATAGTTTATGAAGTAAAGCAAATATAAAGGAATGTTATTGATGCCGTAATTGGAGCTAAGTCTGAAAAATAACCCATCTAAAACTTGATTGGAATGATTACACACCAAACCCACTAGACAAGTCTTTTATCCAAAAAAATAAATAAATATTTGAACTGCCGGTTATATCTCCGTTCGTATTAAATCATCTGATTTTCACGCCAATCTGTCTTTTGTTTTTGGACCTAGGTAACTTGAGTAATTAAGTCCGCTGGGGTGTTTTTACACCTAATGCCCTAAAACCGACTGGTTTGGGTGCATTGGCCCAAAGCTCGCTTAGAAGCCTAGAAAGTCCAGTTTAAAACAAAGTCAAGCAAGTGTTCTCTCCGAGTTAAAATTCCTAACGGTTCTTTGTGTGAGAATAATCTTGATAAAAGACAGGCTTTTAAAAAAAAATTTTTAACGGAGATATGAAGGTTTTACTCTTTGATAAAGACTATTGCACGTTCACAGAGGTGTGTATGAAATGAAAACAAGAAAAGGGTGGAGTGAAAAATACGACTTAGTTTCCTGTTAAGGAAGATAGAAATTCTGACGTTGAAACCTTACTGGAAAACGAAACTTGAAAAATGCTTAACTCTTTATAAAACTTATGTGATCCTTTTAAAATTGTTATCTGGGCTTTATTGTGCGACATGATGACTTTATTCGACCTTTCGGGAACTTAACGACACTATTTGCACTGCACGTAAAGACATATAAAATCTGTAGTTAAATAAGAAGCGAGGTGTGAAAAATAAAGGTTCGATGGTCTAGACTTAGGATTATAGAATTGTTATTTTCTAAAACAAAACTTTAGGGTTTGAAGCTTAGTTATTTTACAAAACCAGCTTGACCGGATTTTGTGGGTAGTATCCGCTGAAAACCCTCAGGAGACAACACTCCTCCTACTAGGGACACCTAGAGGTTTAACGGCTTGTTGCACATGCTCAGTGCAATCGCGTTCCCTGCGAAAGTGAGGTTAGGAAATTTTTTGTGAATAAATGGACTTTGCTCGGGACGAGCAAATGATAAGTTTGGGGGTATTTGTTCATATCAGATTTTTGCATTTTCATACCGCCCAATTTTTATCACATTGCATATCGGTAGATACTCTTGAGCCGTGTTTGCTAGTCAATTGCAGGATACAGGTTCTCGGTTCAAAAACGGTGAAATTCATGGAAAACACGACAAGATCCGAGTTCCTGCTAACCACAGATAAAACACAGTCTCCGCTCTTCATCCGTATGCTGCCAGATACCAGTTTAGGGAGACAAAATGTCAAATCAATGTCGTTTTCAGGCACAAAGCTCAATGGTAGCACAAAATCCAAGAGATCTACGCGGAGCTCGAGGCAATCATCACAAAATCTTGACAAAAAGTCCACCTTTTTGATCAGCAGAATTCTGGAAAATTCGTGAAGCAATTATGTGAAAATACATATTCCAGAATGCAGTACACACCATAACAGGCCACCACAAAAAAACACTGGACCCAATTCCCCTAAACGGCCGCGCAACCGCGGCCAAAGGGGGGTCCAGGCCGCGGTTGCGCGGCCGTTATGGCGCCAAACCAGGAGAATTTGCAGGGGTAGTTTGGTCTTTGTATTTGGTGTCTGGTGGTTGCCCTAGGGTTTCATTCTCTGGCCTATAAATAGCCCAGAACTTTGTGAAGGAAAGGGTCCATAATCTTGTATTTTCATTTTGCTTAGGTTTAGTGTTTCTTCTTCCTCTTCTCACCTCTTCTCCATTAAACTTGTAAGTGAGCTTTTGAGTGAAGAGTGATGAATAAAGAAGAACAATTTATTATCATGCTTGTCTCTTTATTTTTATGCTTGTTGTAATTTTACTTGTTGCAATTTTACTTGTTGTAATTCGTTAAGTAGTTGTTGTTATTTTTGTTGTTCCTTTCTTCTCTCTTTTCCTTTATCCTTCATATGACAATGATACTTACGCTTGATCCTCGCCAAGGTGAGGTCGCAAATAGTTAGTCGTATTCTTCTAATCTCCCTCTTTCTATCTTCCTCCTTTGTTTTGTTTTATTTTTCCGTATTATGATGTGTGAGTAGTTCATTCTTGTTAGGGGTAGGAAAAGGGAAGTTTGAGAGAAGGAAATCTCTCTCACTCTTTCCTTGCCCAACAACTTAAATCAACTCCCGTTAATTGAACCATAATCCACTCCTTACGGCACCCTATCCTACATGATAGCGGTGATTCCGTAGTGAGACCGGTTGTGGTTGAATTAACCGGAGGTTATGGATAAGAGCCAAGAACGGACGGACAAGCACCAAAAGGAAGGACTATGCGTTGGAAAGTCTAGCTTATACTCGCAAGTACCTTCCTAGTCGTGCTAATCCCCGTTGTTGCCGATTACCGTAACACCGATATTAAGTGGGACAACGAAAGATGTGGAGGCTCCTAACTCAAACTAACATAATCCTAACCCTAACAAGCTCTCTTTAAATATCAACTTACACTTAGATAACCACAACAAAATCTGAAAACAGGACTTAACTCGTTAAAACACTTTGAAAAAGACAACCATCTCCCTGCGGACGACCCGTACTCAACCGTCTAGCTACAAGCGAAACCGTCTTGATTGCGGTATTTTAAACTGAACTTGAACACGCACGTATCCTAACAATCAACGTGGTAAGGTGGAGATCAAAGCACAGTGGGAATCACACAAGACTCTATGACGATCTCGGGTCTACAGACTAACCTGCACAAGTGTCACCTGAGAACTGCCATCTGACGTGAGGTATAATACCATCTGGGAGTTCTCGGCGAGTCCGTCCAGTGTACCCAGTCTCCACTGAGCACCCGTACACCATCTCTGATGTCAAACACCAATGGATATGGGATCATCCATCGCCCATCTCATGGGTCGAGAAGTGTATACGCTAGTCTACTCTGGTATATCGATGCCCCGTCTCGATATACCCACGACTAGGGACCTTGAAGGATGTACTTGTGGACTACCATGTCCCCACTAGTATGATCTGCATCATAGTCCAGGTAGTCAAGTACACATCCTAAGGGCTTTACCAACATGTAACCATAAGACAGTTTAAAGAGACTAGTGTACATGTTAAGATAAAGAGTAACCATATAGCATACTATCATATCGAGCAATAAAGTCATCTCTATATATGTCCAAGCATCCAATATAATATACATCATCTGTACAATACTGGCCTCTAGGGCATACATACAACTAACATGAAGAGCATTCTCAAGTACTTACGAAGGACTAAAGAGATGCTCTTGGTGTATGGTAACGGAGAACTCCAAGTGGAGTCCTTTACCGATTCGAGCTTCCAAAGTGATAAGGACGACTCTAAGTCGCAATCGGGATTTGTCTTTACCCTTTACGGACGGGCGGTTAGCTGGAAGAGTTCCAAGAAGGAAACCGTGGCAGACTCGACGATGGAGGCTGAATACATCGCTGCCAACGATGCTGCTAAAGAGGCTGTCTGGATCAAGAAGTTCATTACTGAACTTGGAATGGTTCCATCCATTGAGCATCCAATACCTTTGTATTGCGATAACAATGGAGCGGTGGCTTTGGCCAAGGAACCCAGGTCCCATCAGCGATCCAGGCATATTCTGAGGCGGTATCACCTGATCCGGGAGATAGTTGATCGTCGGGAGATCGAGGTAAGGAGGGTTGACACGAAGAACAACACGGCAGATCCACTCACGAAGGCCATTCCCCAGATACAGTTTGAGAGACTCTTCGGGATGCTCGGTATGCGATACTACAGCAGCTGGCCCTAGTGCAAGTGGGAGATTGTTAGTTGTATGTATGCCCTAGAGGCCAGTATTGTACAGATGATGTATATTATATTGGATGCTTGGACATATATAGAGATGACTTTATTGCTCGATATGATAGTATGCTATCTGGTTACTCATTATCTTAACATGTACACTAGTCTCTTTAAACTGTCTTATGGTTACATGTTGGTAAAGCCCTTAGGATGTGTACTTGACTACCTGGACTATGATGCAGATCATACTAGTGGGGACCTGGTAGTCCATAAGTACATCCTTCAAGGTCCCTAGTCGTGGGTGTATCGAGACGGGGCATCGATATACCAATGTAGACTAGCGTATACGCTTCTCGACCCATGAGATAGGCGATAGATGATCCCTTATCCATTGGTGTTTGACATTAGAGATGGTATACGGGTGCTCAGTTGAGACTGGGTACACTGGACGGACTCGCCGAGAACTCCCAGATGGTATTATACCTCACGTCAGATTGCAGTTCTCAGGTGACACTTATGCAGGTTAGTCTATAGACCCGAGATCGTCATAGAGTCTTGTGTGTTTCGTACTGTGCTTTGATCTCCACCTTACCACGTCCATGAGGGCGTGCAAAACGGTGGTTTTTGGGTACAGTCCCGAGTCACATGGAGGCAATGAGCGATATGAGGGGTTTCGTCTCTCCCGGTATTGGGGGTTGATGTTGCGCTGTGCTCGATTGGCCGTAACAGGGAAGTCCCTGGCCAGGGCTGATCAGAGATTTGCTGGTAAGTGTTACCAGTAGTTTCTCGACCTGTTATGAGCCTCACATCGGCACGACTTGTCGGTTATTGGGGTCTGACGTTTACCACCCCTAGACTTGATATGCGACATATCAGACGAACAGACCGGACTGTACGGTAAGTGTTACTGGTTGGATTCACAGGAGTGTGAGCGGGCTTGCTCGTCGATCTTCTGATCGCTCAATACGCGGGTGGCCGTTACGTTTAGCAGACCGCTTGCGGCTTGTGGGTGCTTGATATGATCATCATCTGCTGCCGGCGTATTGACGAGTCTTTAGTGTCCTACACAGAGGTTTCCTGGCTCAAGCGAAACGAAATAGGGGCACACATGAGATATGTGCGGGACCGAGAATGATGCGTGTATGTGATACCGTATTTGATTCTCGCGATGAATGTATCGACTGGTTATATGCGATATAACCTAGATATCGAATCAAGGATTGATTCGATAAGCCAATACATTGGATACTAGTCGGTTATGTGCGACAAGACTGGATCATTGAATCAAGTGTTGATTTAATGATTTAATGTATAATTATATATTTGATATATTACTTTGCATTAACTAGTATTGGTTCACTTTATATGGATTTTCTCACTTGAATGTGCAAGTTGTATATGTGATATACTTTTATACACTTGATTGTATCATGTTTGATGATACATGCTTCTTTGGTTAAGTGTATAGAATTAAACCATTGTTAAGATGATGATTAGGGTTTTGCTTATTCTTTTATTTATTGATTGATTTATTTAGAAAAGATTTTGATGAGAATGGTGGCTTTCTTTGTTTCTAGTTGAAGCTTCATGAAGCTTTGACTTTGTAACCATTCTTGTCTTCATACTTAACCCTAACCCTTCCAAGTAACCATGGTCTATTCTCTACACTCTACCATAGTTAGTATATGATAAGTATTCATTTTCTTTTCCATTTTTAAAAAACACTTATCATATTCTATTTTCTTCATCATCTTCTTCTTCAAGAAAAAGCTTAAGTCCATCAATGGCAACTTGATCAAAAGTGTGAGAAATCCAATTCTAAAGTGAACCCACCTCCTATTTCTTCACCCTCTACCTCTTGCCAAGTAGTATAGGGTGTTTTCTTCATAAGTTTCACAACTTGGTGAAGTTGGAGCTTGAACTTGTGATGCCTCGACGTAGATCATCTTCGGCACGAAGCCGACGACCTAACCCGCCCATTTCTCCGATGAAGCCGACGATTGAGTTTGGGATTCGAGACGGACAGCGAGAGGATGCCTACGTGGAGCTAAGGAAGTGGAGAAACGGATCTACAAAGGTTGTAGCCTCTCTCCTTTAGTTAAGATGTTAACTAGTTTCGTTTTTCGCCTAAACTTCTAGTCAACGATCCGTATTAGGGTTTCTCGGCACCCGTGAAATTTGAAATTGGCATGGTTGATGCCTTGTGAGACTTCATTTGAGTGCCTAGGAATCCTACAGTATTCGTGCTGCGTTTGTTGACTCAGTCAAGGCGTAGTGTGCGGTAGCTGATTAATGCTTATCTGCAAAGCATATGATGCGATTGGATTAGGGTAGTCGTGCAGCCTTGTTGACTCAGTCAAGGGTCGTGCGGGTTGGTTTAATTCAATCGGGAAATGACGGGTTGAACTTTACTTGCGGTCTATGGTTTGTTGACTCAGTCAAGGTCATAGATCGCTTGGGGAAAAATATTATTGGGAATTTCAAGTGTTGAAATTTGCAATGAGATTGCATACCTTCTATGAGATAGTTGGATCCTGATACCCGCTGTGAGTAAGAGTTACTCCTGGGAGAGTTTTACACATTACAATTAGCCGATCAAGTAGTTGTCTAGAAAGGTGTTAACGGGGTTACGCCCCTGGGAAAATGAGGTTTACTTTAATTAGGTCCGTGCGTAAGCACGGGGAACCTCCCTCAAAGTACCGACACTGGCCTGGCTGAAAGATTGGCGAACTTGTAGCGTGTAATTAATCCCGGCTAGTCTTTCCTTTTAGGGTTTGAAAGAAGATTTGATTAAAACAGTGGGAGACATCCTGATTAGGTATATTAGATAACCAATCTAATCTTGCAAGAGCATACGCTGAGTGTTTTCTTCTCTCTCTCTCCAGGTAGCGACCATATCACGCTTTAATAAAGATAATAATACGGATATATTGACCGAACCCGCTTGGTATACTGAGCTGGGAATGTTGGTCCCGCTCCAACTTATAATTGTTATAAGACAGAGCATGAAATTGGGGAATACCAGATTTCCCGTGCCGCCCAAACGAAGAAAGTGCATGCTGATGCATCATCTTCGGGTGTGCTCATTACATAAGAACTGTTTCTCAGTATCCTTTACGTCCTGGGTATGAGATACCGGATCAGGATCCCACATATGTAATCTGTTACATGGGCTACAGATAGGTAGAGAACTGAGAACGGGTGATAAGTTTCATGAGATAGAAATGGTGCAAGTGTTGCAGCCAAGTCTGTTGGTCATTGTCATCCTGTATTACCAGAATACATTGATTCTGAACAAATGTTATTAGATACCGAACCTGATATACAACATCATATCAGTCTCTTTATTAATAAAGAAAGGATATAATTTTGTATTGATGTTTTGAACATTTCCTATATCAAGAGTTGATCGGTTCAGGTACGTTATCTAAAAGCATAGACGTTCTAAATCAAACTACAGTTCTTAGTATACAGAACACACACAAGAGGAAGAGTTCAAAAATGAACGGATCCTTCTTAAGGCATTGTAGACTAGGTCATATCAATGTGACTCGACTAGCTAAGTTATATTTAGATGTATATTTAAATTTTTTTGAATTTACATCTTGTGAAACTTGTCGGTCATGTCACAAAGATAAGATGACCACAGCTCTGTTTATTGGAAAAAGAGAAAGACTTAGTGAACTTTTGGGATTGATACATACTGATGTATGAAGGTCCCTTGTCTACATATGCCAAGACCGGTTCTTTTTACTTCATTACATTCTCTGATAATCTCTCAAGATTCAGACATATGTTCCTGTTGAAACACAAGTCCGAACCTTTTGAGATATTCACAGAATATAAGTTAGAAGTAGAGAACCAAAATACGGGTATAAGTATTATGTCCTTTGATGAGATCAAGGAGGAGAATACTTGAGCAAGGAATTCCTAGACTATTCTAAAGGAGAATGAGATTCTCTTTCAGCATTACTCCTCCGTATACACCACAACATGTCGGTATATCGGGGCGGAGCAATAGCACCCTATGTGATATGGTGTGTTCTATGATAAGCACTACTGAGTTTCCTTTTTCCTTTTGGGTGTTATGCGCTTGAGAAGCTGCATACCTATTGAATAGGGTTCAAATCAAATCAGTTGCCTACCACTTCATATGTGATATGGAAAGGGAAGAGCCCATATCTTAAGTTTGTTAAGATTTGGGGTTGTCCGTCCAATGTCTAAAAGCAAAATCCGGACAAGCTCGAGGCAAGGTCTGTTATGTAGAACTGGAAAGGTTCCAGCTATACAAACTGCAGCAGATGATTTGGTAGAACCGAAGGATTCAATAATAACCAACGAACCTCAGCCTCTCCGCCGATCTAGTAGGGTTACTCACCCACCTGAGAGATACTTCGGTTTCTCTATGACAGTGGGAGTGAGGATTGCATCATGAGATGATGACCTAACTAGTTTCGAGCTGGCCATCAGGAGTGGGACTCTGTAAGAATGGCTGGATGCTTATCGATCTGAGATGGAATCCTTATACACCAACAAAGTATGGACTTTGGTTGCTTTATCTTAAGGGTTAAATCCCCATCAGGAGCAAGTATATCTTGAGAAGATTACTTGGTGTACATGGAAAAGTTGAGACTTTCAAAGCCAGACTTGTTAAAGGTTTGCATCATTGATCAGTATGTAATATGATGAAACCTTTTCTAAGGAGCTATGCTTAAGTCCATCCAGATCCTACTTGCCACGGCTACATATCATGACTACGATATCCGGTGGTTGGGTGTCATGACTGCATTTCTAAATGATGTTTTAGAAGAGAGCGTCTATAAGTACACAACCAGAGGGCTTCATAGACAGTGGGAGCAGCGGAAACGTGAGCAAGATGTTTTATGTGATAAAGCAGGCATCGCGGAGTTAGAACATCTGTTTTGATGTGGAAGTCAAAGAGTTTGACTTCATCAAAATGGTAGATGAACCTTGTATATACAAAAAGGTAGTAGGGAGTATGATGATGATCCCGTAGATGACATACTCTTGATAGGGAAGGTGTTTCCTATGCTACGTTCGGTCGATCTCCGCTTATCATAAGGATTCTCCATACAGGATCAAAGTGATACCTCATAAATCCTAAGTTATGGATCTATAAGATAGATCTAATTGGATGTTAGGATACTCACTAGTTGTAGTGAGATGGTATCAATCGATCGTAGGGAGAATCACTGGAAAGGTTCCTGGGTGGTAAGGACGACTGAAAGTCAGTCGTAGGCATTGTCTTTACCCTCAGTAGAGGAATGGTATGTTGGAAGAGTTCCAAGCTAGATACCGTGACGTACTAGACGATTAAAGGCAAGATACATCGTTACCAAGGGTGCTACCAAAGAGGCATTCAGGATATATAAAAGTTCATGAGATGAACTTCGTTCCTACCATTGTGTGACAATAGAGTTATGGCTTTTGCCAAGGAACCCCCCCGTCCCAACAGAAATCCAGATATAATTCTTAGGCAGTATCACCTGATCATGGAGATGGTTGATCTCCAGGGAGATCGAGGTTTGGAGAATAGACAAAGAGGACAACAGCGCGGATCCACTCACAAATGCCTTTTCCCAAGTAGAGACTTTTATGGGATGGTTGATTATGAGATACTTCAACCACAGCTAATTGTTGTGTATGTGATACCACAACAGATGGCCCTAGTGCAAGTGGGAGATTGTTAGTTATATGTATGCCCTAGAGGCCATTACTGTACATATGATGTATATTGTAGTGGATGCTAGGACATATATAGGGAGGAATTTCTTGCTCGACATGATAGTATGCTATCTGGTTGTACTTTATCTTAATATGTACTCTGATTGTCTCTATGTTATATGTTGATAAAGCCCTTAGGATATGTACTCGACTACTGGGACTATGATGAGATCATACTAGTGGGGCCACGGTAGTCGACGAGTACATCCTATAACTGTTCCTAGTCGGGGGTGTATCGAGACAGGGCATCGATACACCAGAGTAGACTAGCGTATACGCATCTTGACCCATATGATGGGCGATGGATGATCCCATATCCATCGGTGTTTGACATCAAGGATGGTGTACGGGTGCTCAGTGGAGATTGGGTACACTGGACGGACTCGCCGAGAACTCCCAGATGGTATTATACCTTACGTCAGATGGCAATTCTCCGGTGAAACTGGTACAGAGTAGTCTGTTGACCCGAGATCGTCATAGAGTCTTGTGTGATTCCCACTGTGCTTTGATTTCCATCATACCATGTCCAAGTGGGCATGCAAAAAGGTGTCTTTTGGGTACAGTCCCGAATCACATGGAGGCAATGAGCGATAGGAGGGGATTTGTCTCTCCCGGTATAAGGAGTTGAAGTTGTGCTGTGTTCGATTGGCTATAACCGGAAATCCCTGTCCAGGGTTGCTAAGATTTACTGGTAAGTGTTACCAGTAGTTTCTCGAACTGTTATGGACCTCATATCGACATGACTTATCGAGCTACTGGGGTCTGACGTTTACTACCCCTAGGCTAGATATGCGACATATCAGACGAAGAGACCGAACTGTACGGTAGTGTTACCGATTAGATTCACAGGAGAACTAGCGGGCTTGCTTGTTGATCTTCTGATTGCTCAATATCCGGGTGGCCGTTACGTTTAGCACACGGCTTGCGGCTTGTGGGTGTTTGATATGATCATCACCTACTGCCGGCGTATTGACGAGTCTTTAGAGTCCTACACAAGGTTTCCTGGCTCAAGCGAAACGGAGTAGGAGCACATATGTGATATGTGCGGGACCGAGATTAATACGATATGATATACCGTATTATATTCTCGCAATTCATGACATTGATCGGTTGTATGCGATATATCCGGGTTATCAGATCAAGTGTTGATTCGATAAGTTGTTACTTTTGATATTAGTCGGTTATAGCCGGATTATTAAATCAAGAGTTGATTTAATAATTTAATGCATAATTATATATTTGATATATTACATTGCATTAACTAGTATTAGCTCACTTATGATTTATTTTCTCACTAGTTCGTGCACATTGTTTATATATGATGTATGCAAGTGTACATGTTTGTATCATACTTGATGATACACACAAGATGGGTGTATGAGACTCATACCAAGATTAGGGTAAAGATTAGGGTTATTGGTTTATCTTAAGATTTAACAAAAGGGTTTAACTTAGTCAAAGTAATCAAGCTTGAAGAAGCTTGGAGAAGATTTGACAAAGTCCACTCTTTTGTCATTTCTTTTGATATTCTTTAACCTAACCTTTAACCTGAAGCCTTGGTTAATTATCTACATGAGTTAAGAATGAAGGCTTAACTCAACCATGGTGCCATTTATTTATTTGATAAGTTTTCATTTGGATGGATAATTTTTTCTTCTTCTTCTTCATCATCAAGCTCCATCCAAAAGCTTACTAGCTCCAATGGTGCCATGAGCAAAAGAGTGAGAAAATCAATTCTAAAGTGAGCCCACTTCCTACTTATTCATCCTCTACCACTTGCCATGTAGTAGAGTGTGTTCTCTTCACAAAGTTTATGACCTAGTGAAGGAATAGCTTGAGTTTCTGTCTCCCCGACGTAGATCATCTTCGGCCTAGAAGTCAACGTAGCAAGCACGTTCATTCTTCTCGTGGAGCTTCAATAGAGTCCGGAGTTCATGATCGCAGCGATGAGGACGTCTACACGGAGATAATGAAGTGGAGGACCGGATCTACAAAGGTTGTAATCCCTTTCACTTAGTGTTAAAGTTGTTAACATGCAAGTTTTCGCCTAAACCCTAGTTTAAAGATCCGTATTAGAGTTGTTCGGCATGGCTAAAATTTTAATCGGGCATGGTTGATGCCTCGTAGACCCTTGTGCCCGTGCCTAGCAACCCTAAAGTTTTGATTTTGAGTTATCTTCTCATTGTTCATGCGCAAGCAATATGCTTTGATGCTTTTTACTGAAATGTTTTAGGATTGAGGGGTTTAAATTTAAATTCGGAGACCGAATTTCTTTACGGAGGGAAGATTGTAACATTTCAAAAAAAACAAAATATTATTTTGTGATTTTTCATAATTAAATAATAAAATATTTAATATTTTAATAAGGCGGTATAATTAAATACCCATAAATCGGAAAAAATATGGAAAATTATAGAAATTAATAAAAGAGGGTGTTTTATGTGAATTATGTAAATTTTAAGTTTTTATGATTAATTATACACTAATTTAGTACTGATTGCGATTAAATATCGCTAATCGCGCATTAAGCCTGTTTTGTGCAAAACATGCACATGTCTTTTTTTAAGCACTTGTTGCATTTTTTCTTTCATGCTTTCTTTTTTTTAACATGCATGGTTAAAATTTAAAGAGAAGAGAAGAAAAGGAAAAGAAAAGGGAATAAAGAATGGAGGGATGGGCATGGGAGAGAGTGAGAGGGTAAGGGGTCAAACCTTGGACCAAGCTCCCATTACTTCATTTCTTCATCATCTTCTCTCCTCTCCCTCACTCTTGCTGCTGCTGCTGCTGCCCTCACTCCCTCCCCCTCTTCATCCTCTCAAACACCATTAAAAACTTCTCAAAACCCATTACCCACTTCATTAAAAATGTGCATGAGCTCACCAGCAACACATTGGACCAAGAAAGCTTGCATTTTGGACACTTGGGGCAACTCAAGAAAATTCTTGAGTTGCCAAATGAGGTATTCTCTTAACCATTAGCCTAGTATTGCCATTGCTTTTACATCCATGTTTGTTTAGAACCGATTTGGTGTCATTTAGTGAGACTTAAGAAATTCTAGTTAGGGTTTATGGAATTTTTGAGTTGTGATGTGTAATTGAGCTCAGTAGAGGCCACACAAACCCCCTAGTGCTAGAATGCAGACCTAAACCAGAGACTAGAACCCCGGAATACGAACTTAGAAAACCAGATATCGGAAAATTGTGGATTCTGTGACTGTATATTGAATTCTGCTAACACCCGGGTGACCTGAAAATTATTTAGCAAATATAGAGAGATTTGCAGGTGATTTAGAACATACCCTAAATACCCGAGACCCCACTTCCACTTTTTGGCCGCAAAAATATTCTCTCTGGCCGCAAATTACGGCTAGACCTGGGCCCATGTGGCTCGTGTTTGTTCCGTGGTTCCTTTATCAATAAACTAGACCCTTGGCATATGCAAAATTGACCAATTTGACCTAGGATAAAATCTGGGACCATTTTCAAGAGTTGTTGTTTTGATTCGGGGTTTCGTTTTGTGTATTTTGAATTCTAGATTTTTGTGATTTGTGTCGTATTCGATCACTTGACGTTTTTACATCGAAATCGAGTGTTATTTGGACGTTTTGAAAGCGTAGTCCATAGGTTCTAACCTATAGGACTTTAGCGTGTCATTTTTGTTTTTCGATGTGAGTTTAATATGCATTTGCGATATGTTATAATGTTTAGGTACCCCAAGAAGACTTCGAGACGACAAGCAAGGACGTGGCGACATCGGCAACAGAAAGCGAAGAGCAAAGTGAGTAGATTATATCTACGGGGGAAGTCGGGTGGTTGGCGTATTGCACCCCCGCAGTTCGATATTTAGTATGCTATATATTTCTATATATATATATATATATATATATATATATATATATATATGATAGCTTTATGTGTGACTTGGATATTCAAGATATGATTAGGTGTTCAATAGTTAGATTAGGGTTTTAGAAGTGAACTAGTATAGCTTCTTAGTTGTGAACCCCAGAATAGGTTTACACCCACACGCGCACACATGCTTACTTTATTATACTTGTGCGTATATAAGGATACGTATAGATATACACACACATAGGTATGGGACGATGTTTATATATACATGTATACCTACACTTGGATGATGAGGATAGTGGATGGTATTTGGAGATGGGTCGATGAGTTTGGGCATGGTGCCATGAGATCGGTGATATGATGTGGTTCGTATTATGAGATACGACATGAGTTATGGTGGGCCTTTAGGCGTGTGTTTTCATACACGCATATATATCAATATAGATGGTATCAGGTTGTACTAGACTTAGATCATTACCCCAGTTCATGAGATATGATGATAAGGATACCAGATAATTGATGAGATAAATGTGAGATTCGACCCATACCCAGATTTGGGATGCCGTACGGATTTATATACGAGCTATATTATTCCAGAAAGGTACTGTCGAGGTCTCTCCCAAATCTTGTCTCTGCCGAACTGTCCGGAAGTCATCGTCCTTTACTATATCTGTTTTTTTGTTTCTGAACGGCTGCATACTCATCGCGACTCCTGCTGGAAGATATATCCATAAATAACGCCTCTGTACGCGTGTCACATCTCTGATGTCAGCGGAGTGAAGCAGCATCTCATCAAGATCTCGTACGAACCTCTTACTCCACTTTTCTCAAATGTAGACTGCTTCGGACTCATCTCTTCGTGGCTGCATGGACTGTGCTCCCAAGGCTATACTCGTATCTGGAGTCTCCCAAGTAATGCATCCCATCACATGATATCCGAAAGATGTCGAACCCTCCGATTGACTCGTCAAAACCTCATAATCCCCCAAGAGATAAACATCTTGGGTACAGTTTAATAATATCGACTACATGCCACATCACCTATGGACCAACCGTTGAAGGGAAAACCCAAGCCTCACAAATGACACCACTAAACTGCCGCAAACCCTAAGGTTCAAAGGCGTTCCATGGTCATTACGTCGAGTTAGGGTTTCATTCTTCTAGAGGGTCCATAGAGTTACTTGCATGTTTTCTTCAAACACTTTAAACTTGGAAAATGGGTTACTGACATTCGATCGTCTCTATCGGCTCCCAACGTATCCGTGTGATGTCTCCTCAAGCTGGAATCAATCGACCTGATGACCTCACATCGGGGTAAGTGAACGAACCACATGTCCTAGTCATTCATCCTTGGATGACTAGCGACCGTCTATCTGTAGAGTTCCTAGGCACACTAATGAGGTCTCATAATAGATCAAACATGCCCAATTCAAAAATTTTCATGTGCCTACAAACCCTAATACAGATCGTTAACTAGATGATAAGGCGATGCAAGCAAGTAAACGACTTTATTGCTAAAGGAAAGTGACTATAACCTTTGTAGATCCGGTCCTCCACTTCCTTGGCTCCGTGATGACGTCCCTCCGCTGTACCAATCGGAATCCTAGACTCTCGCGGTGGTTTCATCAGAGAAAAGATCGGGCTAGGTCGTCGACTTCGATGCCGAAGATGATCTACGTCGAGGCAACTCAAGATCAAGCTCCAGCTTCACCAAGTCATAAAACTTGTGAAGAAAACACCCTATACTACTTGGCAAGTGGTAGAGGATGAAGAAATAGGAAGTGGGTTCACTTTAGAATTGGATTTCTCACTCTTTTTCTCATGTTGCCATTAATGGTAGCAAGCTTTCTTCATGTTGAAGAAGAAGAAGAAGAAGAATATGATAAGTATTCTTGAAAATAGAAAATAAGTTGATACTTATCATATTTTCAACCATGGTTTAGTGTAGAGAATTAACTAGGGTTTAGTTGAATGGTTAGGGTTAGGAGATGAAGACAAAAATGGTCACTTAGTCAAAGATGCATGAAGCATCAAGAAGCTTCTTGTATGAAAGCAACCATTTTGTTTTTCTTTTTCTTTTAACAAAAATAAATAGATAAATAAATAAGTGAAATGAAACCCTAACCATTCACTAAACATGGTTTAAGTCTTACACAAACCCAAGTTTGCATGTATCATCAAACATGATACAAACAAGTGCACAAAAATATATCACATATACAACTTGTGCATTTCAAGTGAGAAAGTCAATCTTGAGTGAACCAATACTAGTTAATGTAAAGTAATATATCAAATATATAATTATACATTAAATCATTAAATCAACACTTGATTCAATGATCCGGTCATGTCGCATATAACCGACTAGTATCCAATGTATCGACTTATCGAATTAATCTTCGATTCGATAACTAGGTTATATCGCATACAACCAATCGATACATTCATCGCGAGAATAGAATATGGTATCACAAACACGCATTATTCTCGGTCCCGCACATATCTCATATGCGCTCCTATTTCGTTTCGCTTGAGCCAGGAAACCTCTGTGTAGGACTCTAAAGACTCGTCAATACGCTGGCAGCAGGTGATGATCATATCAAACACCCACAAGCCGCAAGCGTTCTGCTAAACGTAACGGCCACCCGGGTATTGAGCGATCAGAAGATCGACGAGCAAGCCCGCTCATACTCCTGTGAATCCAACCAGTAACACCTACCGTACAGTCCGGTCAGTTCGTCTGATATGTCGCATGTCTCGCGTAGGGGTGGTAAACGTCAGACCCCAATAGCTCGATAAGTCATGCCGACGTGAGGTCCATAACATTCGTGAAACTACTGATAACTCTTACCAGTATATCACTGCAACCCTGGCCAGGGATTTCCTGTTATGGCCAGTTGTGCATAGCGCAACATCAACCCCCAATACCGGGAGAGACGAATCCCCTCCTATCGCTTATTGCCTCCATGTGAATCGGGACTGTATCCAAAAACCACCTGTTTGCACGACTCAGTAGAGCCGTGGTAGGGTGGAAATCAAAGCACAGTGGGAGACACACAAGACTCTATGACGATCTCGGGTCAACAAACTAAGCCGTACCAGTGTCATCAGAGAACTGCCATCTGACGTGAGGTATAATACCATCTAGGAGTTCTCGGCGAGTTCGTTCAGTGTACCCAGTCTCCACTGAGCACCCGCATACCATCTCTGATGTCAAACACCAATGGATATGGGATCATCCATCGCCCATCACATGGGTCGAGAAGATATACGCTAGTCTACTCTGGAATATCGATGCCCCATCTCGATATTCCCATGACTAGGAACATTGAAGGATGTACTCATGGACTATCCAGACCCCACTAGTATGATCTGCATCATAGTCCTGGAAGTCGAGTACCCATCTTAAGGGCTTTATCAACATGTAACAGAGAGACAGAAAGTATACATGTTAAGATAAAGAGCAACCAGATAGCGTACTATCATGTCAAGCAAGAAAGTCCTACCTATATATGTCCCAGCATCCACTACAATATACATCCAATGTACAGTAATGTCCTCTAGGGCATACATATAACTAACACTATCATATCTCTGAGTATAAATCGTACTGCAATAGCTCCAGCATCTGGGGCGATATCTCGTCATTAGCAGTGACAACTGGCTCATTCGTCTGCACGCTAAACAGTGCCTCGATCATCATGAATACGCGATACATCAATGGTCATCACACTCTGGCTGGCCTCTATCAGTGGCTCAATCCTCTGGTGCTGATCCGCATGTCCCAGAAATCTCATAACAGCGATCCATCAAACGCTCATGGCGTGAAAACACAATAAAATGATGCCTTTCTATGCAATCGTATCCCAGGAATCACACCCTGGTCAGTCCTCGTCCATGACGAGCTCATGCTGACTGCAACTCTAGCCGTAGCTCTCTCTGCCCGTGTAATCGTGGCAGCACAACCATAACCAAAATCGATGAGGTTAGATCATGAATTAATACAATGTCGTGCAAAGAAATGTACATCCTAAGGCTTCTTAAGTGGAGTATCGTATTGTAAATATGTCGCGGAATATACGTACGGTACGTCACTCTACTCAAGCTACCTACTCCATCAACCAAGGTCAACCTATACGACGAAAGTTCGGGTATACTACCCCTCGACTGAGTCTAAGTTTCGTAAGGTCAAGCCTAGATTCCGTATATATACAACCGCCCTAAGCTCCGCATAGTCAAACCTAGACTCGAACCAAGGTTAACCTAGCGCTTTGATACCAACTTTGTCACGACCCGAATTAGCCCATGACTGGCACTTGAATCATATGAAGTCTACTGGACCACATCTAATTCAAGTAAGCCAAAAGCCCAGAAATCTAAAACCATTTTAGGTAAGAAGAAACTTATTTTAAAATGAGTAGTTTAATAGCATAAGCTGAATTATGCGCTTTTAAAACATCAAGTCTTTTCTGAAAATTTCGGCAGAATTTCCTTTGTAAATACTGGCCCCCGAACGAGGTACAACAAGATAAATATATACATGAATGAAAAATGCATCCCCAAGCGGAAGCTAGCTATTCGTCAATCGACGCCCACAACCACGCAAGTATATAATATACAACTATAGGGTTCCTAGGCCACTTGTGAAGGTTCATAAAGCATCAAACATGCCCGAATAAAATTTTACATGTGCCGAACAACCCAAAGACGGGATCTTTGCTAGATTATTAGGGTTAAGCATGCAAGATGATAATTTTAAAGCTAAGTATGAGGGATTACAACCTTTGTAGTCCGCTCCTGCACTTCACAAGCTCCGAGTAGAAGTCCCTTCGCCGCGATCCACGATCTCCCGGACTCAAGAGAGGCTCCACGACTCGAACGATCCATGCTAGCTTGAAGTGTTCCGATTCTCCGATGATCTACGTCGAAGTTGTTATAACCCAAGCTTTCTCACTCTAATGAGATGAACACCCTAATCTAATGGGCTAGATTAGATGAGGATGATGGAGTAGTATTTATGCTTTCTTTTTATTCACTTTCTCACAAGAAATCATCACAAAAAAATTAACAAGTAAGCTTTTTCTCAAAAACTAAAGAGAGAAGAAGATGAAGAATGAAAATGATAATCCTTTTGTGATGAATAGTATTCAAGAATATATGATTGATTATCAAACCATGGTCAAGGATGATAAGATAAAACTTATAGAGAATAAACTAGAGTTAGGGTTTAGTTAGGTTAAGGATAAGTATCAACCATAATATCTTAACCAAGACAAAATAGAATTCTTCTAGAATGAACAAGAAGAAGCTAACCCTAATCAAACCCTAATCCCTTTTTATCATCCTTAAACATGTTTTATAATAAATCATATCATGTCACAATAATATATATCACATATATATTATATATTTGCAACAAAAGAAAATAATACATTTAACAAACATATATCGCATATATATCAATGTATTAATCCGGTGAGAAAATGAAATAATAAAGCGATCCTATATTAGATAATGTAATACAATATATCATATATATCATTATACATGAAATCATCGAATCAACACTTGATCCAACAATCCGGCTATATCGAATATAACCGACTAATATGTCATGTACCGATTCATCGAATCAACACTTGATCCGATGTCCGGATTCAAATCTAAATATCTCGAAAATATAATACGGTATCTTATATCGCACTATCCTCGGTCCTGCACATATCACATATGTTCCTCTACTCCGTTTTGCCTGAGCCAAGAAACCTCTGTGTAGGACTCTAAAGAATCGTCAATACGCCGGTAGCAGGTGATGATCATATCAAACACCCACAAGCTGCAAGCGGTCAGCTAAATGTAACAGCCACCCAGGTATTGAGCGATCAGAAGATCAACAAGCTAGCCTGTCCATTCTCCTGTGAATCCAATCAGTAACACTCCCGTACAGTCCGATCTGTTCGTCTGATATGTCGCATATCAAATCTAGGGGTGGTATACGTCAAACCCCAGTAACCGATAAGTCGTGTCGATGTGAGGCTCATAACAGGACGAGAAACTACTAGTAACACTTACCAGTATATCTCTATATCAGCCCTGGCCAGGGACTTCCAGTTATAGCCAATCGAACACAGTACGACATCAACTCCCTATACCGGGAGAGACGAATCCCCTCCTATCGCTCATTGCCGCCATGTGATTCGGGACTGTACCCAAAAGCCACCGTTTTACACGCCCTCTTGGACGTGGTAAGGTGGAAATCAAAACACAGTGGGAATCACACAAGACTCTATGACGATCTCGGGTCAGCAGACTACCCTGTACCAGTGTCACCGGAGAACTGCCATCTGACGTGTGGTATATCACCATCTGGGAGTTCTCGGCGTGTCGTCCATTGTACCCAGTCTCCACTGAGCACCCGTACACCATCCTTGATGTCAAACATCGATGAATATGGGATCATCCATCACCGATCATATGGGTCAAGATGCGTATACGCTAGTCTACTCTGGTGTATCGATGCCCTGTCTCGATATACCCTCGACTAGGAACATTTATAGGATGTACTCATCGACTACCGTGGCCCCACTAGTATGATCTCATCATAATCCCAGTAGTCGAGTACAGATCCTAAGGGCTTTATGAACATGTGAGAGAAAGATAGTAAACCAATACAAGTCAACATGTTAAGATAAAGTGAAACCAAATAGCATACTATCATGACGAGCAAGAAAGTCCGCTCTGTATATATCCAAGCATCCATCATAATATACATCATATGTACAACAATTGCTTCTAGGTCATATACATAACTAACAATCTCCCACTTGCACTAAGGCCAGCTGCTGTAGTATCTCATACCTAGCATCCCGAATAATCTCTCGAACTGTATCTGGGGAATGGCCTTCGTGAGTGGATCCGCAGTGTTGTCATTCGTATCTACTCTCCTGACCTCGATCTCCCGGCGATCAACTATCTCCCTGATCAGGTGATACCGCCTCACAATATGTTTGGATTTCTGATAGGATCTGGGTTCCTTGGACAAAGCCATAGCTCCATTGTTATCGCAATACAGAGGTATTGGATGTTCAATGGATGAAACCACACCAAGTTTAGTGATGAACTTTTTCATCAAGACAGCCTCTTTGGCAGCATCGTTGGCAGCGATGTTGTAACATTTCCAAAATAATAAAATATTAATTTTAGGAATTTTTATAATTTAATATTATTTTATTGATTATTTTAATATTAAATTAATAATTAAATGCAAATAAATGGAGAAAAATTATGGAAAATTCTAAAATGGGTTATTTATTGGAATTATGCCATTTTTAAGTGTTTGTGATCATTTATATGCTAATTTAGCGCTAATCGCGATTAAAAATCGCTAATCGGATTTTTTTGGCTTTTTGTGCAAAATTGTGCACATATCATCTTTGAACTTGTATTACATTTTATTTCCATGGTTTTATTTTGGGATCACTATTGATGTGAGAAGGTTTGGATTTAAGAAAGGAAAAGGAAAAGAAAAGAAAAAGAAAAAGAAAAAGAGAAAAGAATGAGGGTAGGTGAGAGAGAGGGGTATGGGACCATTGACCAAACCCTTAGCCATTGTTTCTCCTCCTCATTTCTCTCCCTCTCCCTTGGCTCCTGCTGCTGCTGCTCCTTTCCCCTCTTCATCCACCTTCAATCCCTCAAGTCACCTCTAAAACAACCCCAAAACCTCACACTCCTTTCATTAAAATTGTGCACAAGCCCAAGATCTATGTAATGGACCAAGAAAGATGGCGTTTTGGTGCTGTTGAGGATTCAAGAGGGTCTTGTGAGATAATTTCTTCACAATTAGAGTGTTAATTCTTGTGCTTATGCTTTAGTTCAAGTTTCATATCGATATCGTGTGATTTGGTGCACTTTGGACAAAACTAGAGAGGATTAGGGTAATTTTGAGTTATGACTTTGCAATTGGACTCTAAAGGTGACCTTAGACCCTATATTGACTAGAAACCCAGGCCAACCCCACTGGAAACCCAAAAATACGGAATTACGGGACTTTCATGTCGGTTTGTGAGTGTTTAGAGTGTGCAGGGAAATCTGGAATGTACTGGGACTTTTTCAGAAAAATTAAGTGACACCAGGGACCCAATTGAGACCATAGGAAGCCACCCTGACCATACGGACCCCATTGGAGATAGGGGGCCGGCCAGGCCGGTATTGGGAAGGTTTTTGCCGGCCAAGTAGTGATGGAATGCATCGGGGTTGGTCCAGTAGCTCAAATACATCATATACAGCACCCTGGACTTGTTTAATTGGCTAAATTTGACCCGAGATGAAATCTGGGATCGTTTTCTTGGGTTGCTGCCTTACTTTCAGTATTTGGTGTTACGTATTTTGATTTCCACATTTTGGTGTTTGTACGTTATCTCGATCGTGTGACGTTTGTACGACTGCATCGAGTGATTTCGGGTTGTTTTGCGAAGGCTAACCGTAGGTTCTAACCTATAGGCCTTGTAGCGTATCGTATTGGTTTTAGCGTGTCGTTTTGACTTTGATTTGGTTTTGATGCGATGCGATACGTGTGATATGTGTAGGTACCCCGCGACGATCCGAGGCGATGCAGAAGATGACGGTGACATCGACACCGACACGCAGGATACAGGTGAGTAGATTTATATCTACGGGGAGAAGTCGGGTGGATGGCGTATAGCACCCCCGCAGTCCGTAGTGTTGTATACGAATACGTATACACACGTATATTTACTATGTGTGGTTTAGATTAGTGATGGAAATAATGGTATTTTGATGATAAGAATGTATTGGTTTAGTATAGTGCGAACCCTAGAGTAGTGGTTGCACCCACACATACATTTACACACATTCTTGCATTCATTCTTTCATTTGATGGTGCGTATATCTACACATGGGTATGGGACTATGTGTTCATATACGGGTTGATGATGATACGTGGGTTTGAGATGATACTTGATGTGAGGCCGTGAGATCGGCGATGTGACATAGTTGCCTTTTAGGTGCGATATGATAGTTTTAGCGGGCCTTTGGACATGTGCTTTAACCGCATTCATACTTTGATAGATGGTTTTGATTTGTACTAGACTTAGAGTAGTACCCCAGATTGTGCGATCTGATGATAGTGATACCTGATATGTGATGAGATTGGGGGATATTGACCTCTACCCAGCTATTGGGATGCCGTACGACGATCTACCGTACGAGCCGATATTGATGATAGATCCGCACTCATAACTCGAGGATATCTTACGATATGTTATTGAGGCGAGATCACCGACTATCATATCTATATATATATATATATATACCGACTCAGATTTAGGTGGTTTCATACCCCTCCTGTCTAGATTACTTGGTAGATATTAGACTAGACCGAGTCATACCTATTTCAAAACTAACGAATCGGGGATATTTTAAAGATAAGCAGAAGGGTTATACGGATATTTTCAAAAGACGTATCTTTTCATAAAAACACCGTAGCCCCTATTTTCAAAACCCTATGATTCGTGTTATTTCAAAAGGCACCATTTGTAGGACTTATAATAGATTAATGCAGATTAGTTATAGTTGCGTCTAGTATTCAGCTTCCGCTCATTATTGTGGTTCGCTTCGCATCGCATGCTTATATTATGTTTCGTACTACATTATTGATATCATGCTGTTAGGACACCAGCACCATTACCGATGATGCGTATGTACCACGTACACTTACTTGCCGGCTCACACACATCTTCATCGGTAATTGCCATGCCACGTACACTTTAGAAATACTATTGCATTGATATAGGTTGTTAGCTAATAATTTAGACAGGGTGTTAGTGTACTCGCCTTATATGCTAGATTAGACATCGTAGTTATTACCTGCTACTTCATGCATACTGTTATTCATTGTTATGCCGCATTCATGGATTCTCATGCATATATTCACTATTTTACGTGTTATTGAGGTTTTGGATTTGGATTTCCGTGAGATTTTCTGGATTTGGAGGAAAACCGCAAAGACACAAATAAACATTTTCTCTCTTTTAAAATAAAAGTGCGGTTTTCCCATGATGTATGAGTCGTCCACCATGAGTTTGGTGATGGATTTGGAAACCCGATTCGAGGAGGCGGATGAACCGTTTCGGGTACATGGTGGACCCGGTGCGGTACCCCGGGGCAAGAGGAATGTGGTGATGACGTTGAGCCTGGCAGGGGAGTACTACCTACCGGTGATTTTACCCGACGCGTCGGATATCCGGAGGATACCGTCGTGGTCTTGAGATTTATGGTAGGGGCCGGTCTGGACTGACGGCGCCCTAGATATTGTGGTTGACATTGAGATTTCGAGATACAGAGGTATCGAGATACTGAGACTTATGTTTTGTGCCGATGCTGGGCACAGTTTTCACGATGTTTTCGAGTGCCGATGCTGGGCACTCCGGTTCCATGATATTGATGTGTCGTGAGGGACACGGGTGGATTATATCCTCATATTTCCATGCACAGCTTTTATGATATATACTTGCATAATGGTTATTGTCAGTGGGTGACGAGTGGACGGGATCCACGTGTGTGCAGATTTGATGACATTGTTTATACCTCATATTCATGACATATTATTACCTGAGGCACTAGCACGGGCACTTGGCACTACACTCATGTATAGAGGTTATATTGCCAGTTTAGCATGCTTCAGCTTTTTTCATATTGAGGTTTATTTATATCTGATCGTATTGACCTAGGATGGGTCATGCATTCGATTCCTGCTTGTAGATATCTTTCTATTCACGAGTTGGCAACTCACCCCCGTTGTGCCCCAGTTCTTGTAGGTTTGCCGTACAGATTCCATAGCGGCATTTCTGGCACACTGCTTCCTATGGGTGACTTGCTTGGTTAGGTGGGTTCTTGTATCAGAACCGCCATTGTTCATGTATTATTTTTTTTGTATCTAGAATTGTCCATCAACCAAAACTTGTATATTCTTTCAGACTTAGACTTCAGTGTTGTATTATTTCGACCTTAGAGTCGCGCTAGTAGTATTGCGGTTTTCTGGCTGTTTTTCAGTTTCATTTCAGTTTAGATCCTCGCCCTTTGGCGTTGTATATTGTTGTTGCTTATGTGGTTGTGACCGTCGTTTGATGAAGAGCTAGCTCCCGCTTGGGGATGCCTTTTATCATGTTATATATATTGTTCTTGTTGTACCCCGTTTGGGGCCAGTTTTAACAAAAGAAACTCTGCCGAAATTTTCAGGAAAAATTGCACATTTTAAAAATTCATATTCGGCTTAGTTATTTAAAACTTGATTTTCAAACATGTTTTCCTTACCTCTTAAAACCAGTTTCTTTACTTATTCTTAAAAGTGGTTTTAGATTTCTGGGCTTTTGGCTTACTTGGATCAGATGGAGTCCTATAGACTTCATATGGTTCAAGGGCCAGTCACGTGCTCTTTCGGGTCGTGACAAAGTTGGTATCAAAGCGCTAGGTTGACCTTGATTCGATTCTATGTTTGACTATGTGGAGCCTAGGGCGTTATCTATATACGGAACTTAGGCTTGACCTTACGGAACTTAGACTTGGTCGAGGGGGTGTTAAACCCGAACTTTCGTCGTATTAGGATGACCCTTGGTTGATGGAATAGGTGACTAAAGTAGAGTGACGTACCGTTGGTATGTTCCGCGGCATACTTACGACACGCCACTCAGCTTAAGAAACCTTAGGCTGTACATTTCCTTGCATTGTGTCATATTCCTTCCTATGATCTATCTTCATCGATACTGGTTATGGTTTTGCTGCCGCGATTGCACGGGTAGAGTGAGCTACGGCTCGAGTTGTCAGCATGAGCTCGTCGTGGACGAGGATTGACCAGGGCGTGATTCCCGAGGCATACGATTGCATTTTGAGGCGTCGTCTTTTTGTGTTTCCGCACTATGAGCGTTTGACAGATCGCTGTTACGAGATTCCCGGGCGTGCTGATTGGCACCAGAGGATTGAGCCACTGATAGAGGCCAGCTAGGTTGTGATGACCGTTGATATTATCGCTTATTCAGGATGATTGAGACGCTGTTCAGCGTACGGACGAATGAGCCAGTTGTTGCTGCGAATGATGAGATATCGCCCAGATGATTGGAGCTACTGCAGCATAGGCATGTTCTTGGAGACATGATAGTGAGTCGCTAGTCACCGAGGATGAATGACTAGGACGTGTGGTTCGTTCGCTTACCCCGATGCGAGGTCATCAGGTAGATTGATTCCAGCTAGAGGCGACTTCACGCAGATTCCTTGAGAGTCGATAGAGACGATCGAATGTCAGGAGCCCATTTTCCAAGTTTAAAGTATACGGAAAGACATGCAGGTGATTCTATGGACCCTCTAGAAGAATGAAACCCTAACTCGACTTAATGACCGTGTGAAAGCCTTTGAACCTTCGGGTTTGCGGCAGTTCCTCGGCGCCATTAGTGAGGCTTGGGTTTGCCCTTCTACGGCTGGACCACCGACGCTGTGGCATGTACTCGATACTATTAAACTGTACCCGAGGTGTGAGCTCTTGGGGGATTATGAGGTTCTGACGAGTCGATCGGATGGTTCGACATCTTTCGGACATTGTGATGGGACACTGCTTGGGAGACTCCAGATGCGAGCATAGCCGTCGGAGCGCAGTTCGTGTAGCCACGATGAGTCGAGTCCGAATCAGTCGATATTTGAGCAAGGTGGAGTAAAGAGCTCGCATGAGACTTCGACGAGATGATGTCCCACTCCGCTGACATTAGAGATGTGATATGCACGCTGAGGACGTGTTCGGCTAGATATCTTCTACTGAGTGAGGAAGATACCGAGTTGTAATTTCGAGTCCGTGTTGGAGACTTCGGATGGACCGTGGACGAAGGCATTGCAGTGCGCAGATAGAGACGCGATGTTGAAATGGACGATGATACAGACAAGCGGAACCAGAGGTTCGTGCGAGACACTGATGAGCTGTCATTATTTTCCATCGAGACCAGAGGTCAGATATGCTTACAGAGGCGCTGGGATGCAACCAATCCCCGAGGAAATGCTGTGCTGAGGACACAGATGTCCATTGGACGAGAAGAGACTATGCAAGAGTACCAGCCTCCGTACGGATCGGCATAGGCAAGATCGGCAGAAACCTTAAGTGGGATTCCTTCCAGTACACTGCTGCTATAAGATTTGCACCAGGAGTAGATGCGTGATGTGCATTCAGAGGACCCGAGGTCGGCGCCAGAGATGTGCTGTTTTACGAGCGGTCATGAGGATTGACCGAGAGATGACCAGGAAAGTGCCAGAACGGAATCGTCCTTGTCAGCACTCCTGACCGGGCCGATGAGCCGATGGTTTGCGAGATTGGTAATCTACAGGAAGATCAGGAATCAGAGGCAGAGGACGCCAGCCGCGAACAAGAGGCAAGTGGAGATCTTGCGCCGCTAGAATTGGATATACCGACGACAGTATTTATGATTTGTGATTTTGTGATTGACTATCACGTATCTGTCAGTTGGGATTTCGGTATTTTGGCGATCCATTTGCATGATTGGTTTTGATGACTGAGTTCTATGATTTCTGTTTTCGTGCACCATGGTTGTACTCACTGGGTATTTATACCTTGCACATAGTTATTACTCCTGAGGTGTTGATTGCGATTTCATTCTTAGTTTATGCCAGTGATTTGATTTATGCTTCCAGCATAGTTTTCATGCATTCTAGTGTTTTGATTTGATTTGTGCACGCTGATGCACACGGTTGTGAGATTTTCCTTTGCGGTACACTTGATTTTTGGTTTGAGCCGTATCATATCGTTGATTTTGACCCTGACATTTATGATTGATTCTTGCACTCCGTGCCTTTGGTTGGATTTGCGTATGTTCGACGTTGCTATGGGATTTTGTGATTTCGTGCATGTTGAGTGCGCAGGGTTTGGATTTTCATTCTTGCACGATGGATGCACCGATTTGGATTTTCGCGCATGTGGGGCGCATGTTTTTAGATACTACTTTAGTGCATACCAGATGCACTAAATCGAGATTTCTTCGTGCATGTCAGATGCAGCGGATTTTGGCTGTCAGGCACATACGTTGCCTATGACAGATGCTTCGTGCACACCCGTTGCACTTAGATGTTGTTTTGTGCACCTGTTTAGCACATATATGGATTTTTGATTTCCGTGCGCACCAGACGCACAGGATTGTGTTATGTGCATTGTTGGGATTTATTCCTTTTGGAGCAGTACATTTTTATGATATTGGACATTGTTTTCATACTGAGCAGGACTAGTCGGAGGACAGTACCTGGATATATTTTTGCATGCATTGATAGTTTGAAGGGATTTCCAAGGAGCGAGCTATAGTCTCGATATATATATACTTACGTGTCCGATATGACACGAAATGTTTTAAAACAAAGAAACCCTTCTAAATTGCTTTTAAACTGCGGAACGTGCTTAGTAAACAAAAGATATATATACATATATAGTTTTTCTTATGAGAAACGTCCGCCACAGTGCAGTGTTATGCGCATCGCGCAGTGATTTTAAAAAAATTTTTGGCATGCTTTTACATCAGCTATTCACATGTATAGATTGGATGTCTACATGTGTAGTTCTGATCCATATCATATCGGTTTTGTATTGGATTTGACATTGTGTTTTTACCTTGACTCCGATGATTGCGGGATGCTTGATGGAGCGTTGTTTTTGAGTTATCTGCTCACTACCCATGCGCATGCATTGCGCTGTGACGTTCTATGTGTTGATGATTTCGGAGCCCCGACGACTTGGGATTTGTATCGAAATGTTTTAGTACTTAGGGGTTTTAAATTTAAATTCGGGGACCTAATTTCTTTAAGGGGGGTAGATTGTAACATTTCCAAAATAATAAAATATTAATTTTAGGAATTTTTATAATTTAATATTATTTTATTGATTATTTTAATATTAAATTAATAATTAAATGCAAATAAATGGAGAAAAATTATGGAAAATTCTAAAATGGGTTATTTATTAGAATTATGCCATTTTTAAGTGTTTGTGATCATTTATATGCTAATTTAGCGCTAATCGCGATTAAAAATCGCTAATCGGATTTTTTTGGCTTTTTGTGCAAAATTGTGCACATATCATCTTTGAACTTGTGTTACATTTTCTTTCCATGGTTTTATTTTGGGATCACTATTGATGTGAGAAGGTTTGGATTTAAGAAAGGAAAAGGAAAAGAAAAGAAAAAGAAAAAGAAAAAGAGAAAAGAATGAGGGTAGGTGAGAGAGAGGGGTATGGGACCATTGACCAAACCCTTAGCCATTGTTTCTCTTCCTCATTTCTCTCCCTCTCCCATGGCTCCTGCTGCTGCTGCTCCTTTCCCCTCTTCCTCCACCTTCAATCCCTCAAGTCACCTCTAAAACAACCCCAAAACCTCACACTCCTTTCATTAAAATTGTGCACAAGCCCAAGATCTATGTAATGGACCAAGAAAGATGGCGTTTTGGTGCTGTTGAGGATTCAAGAGGGTCTTGTGAGGTAATTTCTTCACAATTAGAGTGTTAATTCTTGTGCTTATGCTTTAGTTCAAGTTTCATATCGATATCGTGTGATTTGGTGCACTTTGGACAAAACTAGAGAGGATTAGGGTAATTTTGAGTTATGACTTTGCAATTGGACTCTAAAGGTGACCTTAGACCCTATATTGACTAGAAACCCAGGCCAACCCCACTGGAAACCCAAAAATACGGAATTACGGGACTTTCATGTCGGTTTGTGAGTGTTTAGAGTGTGCAGGGAAATCTGGAATGTACTGGGACTTTTTCAGAAAAATTAAGTGACACCAGGGACCCAATTGAGACCATAGGAAGCCACCCTGACCATACGGACCCCATTGGAGATAGGGGGGCCGGCCAGGCCGGTTTTGGGAAGGTTTTGGCCGGCCAAGTAGTGATGGAATGCATCGGGGTTGGTCCAGTAGCTCAAATACATCATATACAGCACCCTGGACTTGTTTAATTGGCTAAATTTGACCCGAGATAAAATCTGGGATCGTTTTCTTGGGTTGCTGCCTTACTTTCAGTATTTGGTGTTACGTATTTTGATTTCCACATTTTGGTGTTTGTACGTTATCTCGATCGTGTGACGTTTGTACGACTGCATCGAGTGATTTCGGGTTGTTTTGCGAAGGCTAACCGTAGGTTTTAACCTATAGGCCTTTTAGCGTATCGTATTGGTTTTAGCGTGTCGTTTTGAGCTTTGATTTGGTTTTGATGCGATGCGATACGTGTGATATGTGTAGGTACCCCGCGACGATCCGAGGCGATGCAGAAGATGACGGTGACATCGACACCGACACGCAGGATACAGGTGAGTAGATTTATATCTACGGGGAGAAGTCGGGTGGATGGCGTATAGCACCCCCGTAGTCCGTAGTGTTGTATACGAATACGTATACACACGTATATTTATTATGTGTGGTTTAGATTAGTGATGGAAATAATGGTATTTTGATGATAGGAATGTATTGGTTTAGTATAGTGCGAACCCTAGAGTAGTGGTTGCACCCACACATACATTTACACACATTCTTGCATTCATTCTTTCATTTGATGGTGCGTATATCTACACATGGGTATGGGACTATGTGTTCATATACGGGTTGATGATGATACGTGGGTTTGAGATGATACTTGATGTGAGGCCGTGAGATCGGCGATGTGACATAGTTGCCTTTTAGGTGCGATATGATAGTTTTAGCGGGCCTTTGGACATGTGCTTTAACCGCATTCATACTTTGATAGATGGTTTCGATTTGTACTAGACTTAGAGTAGTACCCCAGATTGTGCGATCTGATGATAGTGATACCTGATATGTGATGAGATTGGGGGATATTGACCCCTACCCAGCTATTGGGATGCCGTACGACGATCTACCGTACGAGCCGATATTGATGATAGATCCGCACTCATAACTCGAGGATATCTTACGATTTGTTATTGAGGCGAGATCACCGACTATCATATCTATATATATATATATACCGACTCAGATTTAGGTGGTTTCATACCCCTCCTGTCTAGATTACTTGGTAGACATTAGACTAGACCGAGTCATACCTATTTCAAAACTAACGAATCGGGGATATTTTAAAGATAAGCAGAAGGGTTATATGGATATTTTCAAAAGACGTATCTTTTCATAAAAACACCGTAGCCCCTATTTTCAAAACCCTATGATTCGTGTTATTTCAAAAGGCACCATTTGTAGGACTTATAATAGATTAATGCAGATTAGTTATAGTTGCGTCTAGTATTCAGCTTCCGCTCATTATTGTGGTTCGCTTCGCATCGCATGCTTATATTATGTTTTGTACTACATTATTGATATCATGCTGTTAGGACACCAGCACCATTACCGATGATGCGTATGTACCACGTACACTTACTTGCCGGCTCACACACATCTTCATCGGTAATTGCCATGCCACGTACACTTTAGAAATACTATTGCATTGATATAGGTTGTTAGCTAATAATTTAGACAGGATGTTAGTGTACTCGCCTTATATGCTAGATTAGACATCGTAGTTATTACCTGCTACTTCATGCATACTGTTATTCATTGTTATGCCGCATTCATGGATTCTCATGCATATATTCACTATTTTACGTGTTATTGAGGTTTTGGATTTGGATTTCCGTGAGATTTTCTGGATTTGGAGGAAAACCGCAAAAACACAAATAAACATTTTCTCTCTTTTAAAATAAAAGTGCGGTTTTCCCATGATGTATGAGTCGTCCACCATGAGTTTGGTGATGGATTTGGAAACCCGATTCGAGGAGACGGATGAACCGTTTCGGGTACATGGTGGACCCGGTGCGGTATCCCGGGGCAAGAGGAATGTGGTGATGACGTTGAGCCTGGCAGGGGAGTACTACCTACCGGTGATTTTACCCGACGCGTCGGATATCCGGAGGATACCGTCGTGGTCTTGAGATTTATGGTAGGGGTCGGTCTGGACTGACGGCGCCCTAGATATTGTGGTTGACATTGAGATTTCGAGATACAGAGGTATCGAGATACTGAGACTTATGTTTTTTGCCGATGCTGGGCACAGTTTTCACGATGTTTTCGAGTGCCGATGCTGGGCACTCCGGTTCCATGATATTGATGTGTCGTGAGGGACACGGGTGGATTATATCCTCATATTTCCATGCACAGCTTTTATGATATATACTTGCATGATGGTTATTGTCAGTGGGTGACGAGTGGACGGGATCCACGTGTGTGCAGATTTGATGACATTGTTTATACCTCATATTCATGACATACTATTACCTGAGGCACTAGCACGAGCACTTGGCACTACACTCATGTATAGAGGTTATATTGCCAGTTTAGCATGCTTCAGCTTTATTCATATTGAGGTTTATTTATATCTGATCGTATTGACCTAGGATGGGTCATGCATTCGATTCCTGCTTGTAGATATCTTTCTATTCACGAGTTGGCAACTCACCCCCGTTGTGCCCCAGTTCTTGCATGTTTGCCGTACAGATTCCATAGCGGCATTTCTGGCACACTGCTTCCTATGGGTGACTTGCTTGGTTAGGTGGGTTCTTGTATCAGAACCGCCATTGTTCATGTATTATTTTTTTTGTATCTAGAATTGTCCATCAACCAAAACTTGTATATTCTTTCAGACTTAGACTTCAGTGTTGTATTATTTCGACCTTAGAGTCGCGCTAGTAATATTGCGGTTTTCTGGCTGTTTTTCAGTTTCATTTCAGTTTAGATCCTCGCCCTTTGGCGTTGTATATTGTTGTTGCTTATGTGGTTGTGACCGTCGTTAGACGAAGAGCTAGCTCCCGCTTGGGGATGCCTTTTATCATGTTATATATATTGTTCTTGTTGTACCCCGTTCGGGGCCAGTTTTTACAAAAGAAACTCTGCCGAAATTTTCAGGAAAAATTGCACATTTTAAAAATTCATATTCGGCTTAGTTATTTAAAACTTGATTTTCAAACATGTTTTCCTTACCTCTTAAAACCAGTTTCTTTACTTATTCTTAAAAGTGGTTTTAGATTTCTGGGCTTTTGGCTTACTTGGATCAGATGGAGTCCTATAGACTTCATATGGTTCAAGGGCCAGTCACGTGCTCTTTCGGGTCGTGACAAAGTTGGTATCAAAGCGCTAGGTTGACCTTGGTTCGAGTCTAAGTGTTAGTGTATATGCCCTAGAGGCCATTACTGTATCATACTAGTATGTATATTACTTAATGGAAGCTTGGGATATTCACCTTGTATATACAATCTTGCTCAAAATAGTAGTATGCTACTTGGTTTATTTCTACTTCAATGTGTACACGTGTTTACTTTTGTATATCGCCTATACACATTAGTGGAGCCCTTAGGATCTTTGCTTGATTACCAGCGATGTGATGGCCGTCACACTAGTGGGGCTGGGTAATCTATAAGCACATCCTTATGCAGGTCCCTGGTCGCAGGACTATCGAGACAGGGCATCGATACTCCGGAGTAGACCAGCGCATGCGCTTCTCATCCCAGTGTGGGAGACGGTCTGTCCCACAGCCGTCAGTACGTCGTACTTGAGATAGTATGCGGATGCTCGTTAGGTTACGGGTACACTGGACAGGACTCGTCGGGAACTGACTAGTTGGTATTATACCTATCGTCAGTTATCAGTTCCCAGGTGACATGAGTACAGCTTAGTCCGCTGACTTGACACTGTCACTTCACCTCGGGTGTGTTCCCATTGTACTTTGATCACTACCCTACCACGGCTCAAAGGAGTCGTGCAAACAGGTGGTGGTTGGGTGCAGTCCCGAAGCACTTGGAGGCAGTGACGGTTAGACAGGATTCGTCTCTCCCGGTATTGGGGGTTGACATCGCGCTGTGTCTAGGAGAGCCATTACACGAGTAGTCCCTGGCCAGGGCAAACGAGATATACTGGTAGGTTTCCAGTGTTATCTCAGGGTGTTTTGGGCTTGTACCGCTATTGGGGGACTGACGTTTACCGCCCCCTAGGCCCGCCATGCGATGTATCAGACGAACAGACCGGACTGTACGGAGAATGTCACACTCAGGCTCAGTAGGAGTTCAGATGGATTTCGCCTCGTCGGTGTTCTTGTCGGCATTACCTGGGGACCGTTACGCACAGCTAGTGCCGCTTGCGGTCTGTGGTTAAACCCACTGCCAGCGTAGTGTCGAGTCTTTAGAGTCCCACACAGAAATCTTTTCGCCTTTAGGCAAAAGAGTAGAGGTCGCATGGTATTGCGACAGGTCGCATGGTTTTGCGACAGGGTTCGGTCACATCCGTGCACTTGTGCACGTACAGTGTCCGGACAGTTTACACTAGCGGGCTTTGGTTTAAGCCAGATCCTAGTGTACCTTATAGGATTGGATTTATCCAGTTTGCATTCGTGTTCCTCGGAACGCGGATGCGGGTGTGTATGCACAGTTGACAGGGAGGCACAGACAGCGGATTCTCATTAGGGTTGTTGACAGTTGACCGTTGACTTTTTGACTTTTTGCTCAACCCTAATGAGAATATGATATGTGATTAACTATTATATTAATTATGTATTATGGTGACTTGGTTGTTGACTTGTTGACTTTTGTTGACTTGTTGACTTTGTTGACCGGTTGACTAGGCTTGACTAGTTGACCATCATGATAACCATGGCTATCATTTCATGCCAAAGACTTTTACTTGCTTGCTCATTTGAGTAAAATGAGTGCATGACATGATAAGGTTATGGTTGCTTCAACCATCACATAAGACTTTTGTTGATAT
Source organism: Agapanthus africanus (assembly GCA_030015575.1). Classification (NCBI taxonomy): domain Eukaryota; kingdom Viridiplantae; phylum Streptophyta; class Magnoliopsida; order Asparagales; family Amaryllidaceae; genus Agapanthus; species Agapanthus africanus. The sequence goes on from JASDDO010000004.1 coordinate 237,837,567, forward strand.
GATGAGTTATGATTACTTTGGATTATGAGAGGGTGAGAGACAAAAGGGAGCCTCATTCTTTCTTGCTCATTCTCTCTCTTGTTCTTGAGCTCTCCACTTTGCTCTCACTCTCATCCTCATGCTCCCTCTCTTGACTCTATGGTTCATATCTCTCATGTGTTGAGAATCAAGAACCATAGATAAAATCCCATTCTAAATCTTCTCTACTCATTCTAGTTCACTAGGTTTAGCAAACCAAGTGAACTAGTTTCTTCAGAGAACGAAGAAGGAGCTAAAGGTTGGAGCTTTCAAGTGGATCTATCTTCGGCGTACGGAGACGACGAGAAGGATCCATCGGACCACCACCGGAGCTTGAAGACGAAGGAGTTCAAGACAAGCTAGGTATAACCCCCTAACCGAGTAGCTAGAAACTCTTAGTTAGGATGTTAGATAGAAGTTTAACCAAGATCCGGGTTATAGGTCCATGTTACCACCTCCGTAAAAAATTGTTATTTACCAAATTCCGCATTCCCGAAAGTACCGGGAGAGGTAGCATGGACTTACAGTGGTATCAGAGCCAGGTTAAACTCTATCTAGCATGTTAGCAAGTAACTAGAAGATCGATCAACGAAAGAGTCCCGAAACGAACCCCAAGAATTTCAAGTTTCTGTCGAATTTTTTACTGTTCAAAAGTTGATTATTTTAACACCTAAAATCGGCTCAGGCTTTTCTGTGAATAACCACCAAAGATGGACCCACGACCAAGTCAAAGCGCCGCGGAAGCGCGGCAGGAGCACGCTCCCGCCGCGGATCCGCGGCCGAGTTGACTCGGCCGTGGTCAATCTTTGGTGCAGTGTTATTCTGGGGGTATTTGGGGATTTTTGGAACATATATTTTCTGCCCAGATTTTCCAGAACGAAAATTTCCTCTTTGGGGTCCCGAAAATCCGTATTTTTGATCGAACTTCTAAAAGACTTAAGCTAACGGGTTTTTTCTGTAATGTGCTGGAATGTGTATATAAATATGTTGGATTGTCGCGGGTGAATAGCCGGGGGTTGTGAGACGAGAGTTTTCTTTTCTTGCAATTCATGTAAATTTGTAAATTGATGTAATAATTATTTGTATGGCCGCACAACCGGGTCGGGGTTGTAGCCGTCATTGTATAATTTCTTTTTACTGTTTTTGCTCCTAGGATAGACCCATGGAGTGGTGCACAAACTACCGGGTATGCCGAAGTGTCGAGTGGCCTACTCATTAAGATGAGGGAGGTTGCTACGCTTCGGGTACTTGGCGGGTAGTTTGCCGCACCCGTAGGGGTCTTGGGTGAGGTATTGGCTATTCACCGCGACCGTGTAATCTGTTTTTGTTACAGGCTCGTACAAATTACAGATTCCTAGTATATCCAATGTATTTATCTGTGATCTGAAATGTTTATCATTGCAGTATATCTATATATGATATTATTTAGGCGTTGCTTAAGTTTTACAGACGCGCTAGCCCAGCCCCCGCTCTGTCGTTAGTTAAGTAACCTAACGGGTAATGACGGGGCCCAGTGGCGAATGCGAATGGCATAAGCGTACGTCATATTTTGGTTGTTTTCTGCAATGGTAGGATTAAATGATGGGACGCATTAAAAGAACTAATGCAAGAATATCACGCATTAAAAGAACTAATGCAAGATAATAAACCAAGTTAAAGTCGTTGGAACACTTTCGAAAAACCACTCGGTTCTTTTCAAAACAAACTTTTAAAATACGGAGTTTGAGCCACTCCTTTTAAAAGCTATCTCGTTCCATCGACCAAATCAAGTTCACTACGTTCACGGTTTTGCCAAAACCATTCGTAGCCCTCCATCGTTTCACATGAATAGTCAATAGTATTCAAGCTGTGTATGTTGGCCAAAGTCAAGGCACAGTGATTGGTAGCTATTGGGTGTTCATGTGTAGCATAGATAGATGCGTTGGTTTGGGACAGTCGTACTGCCATTTTGGCCAAAGTCAAGGGTAGGTACGGATGGATCCAAATTAACCTGGATAATGACGGGTAGAACTTGACATGTGACTTATGATATTTTGGCCAAAGTCAAGGTCATAAGAGCATGGGGCAAAAATCCACATCGGGAGTTTCATAAGTACTGAAACTTGCTAGATTTGCATACCATTTGGAGTGTGATGATTCTGGTAGGATTCCTTCAGTTTCGTCACGCAATGATATTTGGATCCCGATCCTACTGTGAGTATATGCTACTCCTCGGGAAATTTCTCGCTAAACGATCAATGCTATAAACCTAGTAGGTGCCTAGAAAGGTGTTAGCGGGGCTATGCCCCCAGGGAAAAGAGGTTCTCTAATTAAGGAACTTCGCGAAAGCGTTGGAAAACCTCCCTCGAAGTACCGACACCAGCCTGGCCGAACGGCTAAGCAAGTATTGTACGGTGAGATTGATCCTGACTAATTCTTCCTTTATGGTTTAAGGAGGGATTCGAGAAACAGTGGGAGCCATCCTGTTTAGACAAACTAAAAACCACTCTAAACTTGCAAAAGCATCATGCTGAGTGTTTTCCTCTTCTCTCCAAATTGCAGCGACCAATCAACATGACTGGACTTAAGTTACTCCTAGATAAAAACAAACTGACAGGGCCAAACTACAAAGATTGGCTCAGGAATGTCAAGATAGCAATCACTTATGATAAGCTGGGGTATCTTCTTACCACCAAAGCTCCCCTTGTCCCTGGTCCAACTTCCAGTGTCGCGGATAAGGAAATCCGCAAGACTTGGGAGATTGATAGAGCGAAGGCCAAGTGCCTCCTGCTTGCCTCGATGGACAACGAACATCAGAGGAGGCATGAGAATATGGATATGGAATCCATATTGCTCCATACAAAAGAACTGTATGGAGAGCAATCTCGTATCGCAAGATACGAAGCGTCGAAAAAGTTATTTTCGACAAGAATGGCCGTCGGATCATCAGTAGCCGAGCACGTGCTAAAGATGATCGGCTACATTGAGGAGCTCGCTGGCCTAGGGATCACATTGGAGAGTGAGCTATATACGGATATAGTTCTCCAGTCCCTTCCTTCCACTTACGCCCAGTTTATACTGAACTTTAACCTACAAGAAAAAGAGGTTGAACTTTCAGAGCTCCTCAACATGCTGAGGAGCGCAGAGGGCACCCTACAGAAAGGTAGGGATACATCCACTTTGTTTGTAGGAGGATCATCTTCTTCTAGGTCCAAGGCAAAAGCCAAGGGAAAGAAGAAGAAGGCCCCCGCCAAACCAAGGGGCGGTGTTAGTAAAGTGGATACGAAGGGAAAAGGTAAAGCAACAAAGATAGCGGGGAAGCTTGTGGATAAGGAAGAATGCTTCTATTGTCATAAGAAAGGACACTGGAAGAATGATTGCAGGGCCTGGAAGGCCAGAACACAGGAATTGAAGCAGGTTGCAGCTTCAGCTTCAGGTGTGTATGTTATTGAAAACTGTCTTTCAATAAACTCTACTTCCTGGATATTGGATACCGGATCAGGATCTCATATCTGTAATTCTTTGCAGGCGTTGAGAAACCGTAGTGTTTTGAAAGCAGGTGACATGACCCTCAGAGTTGCGAACGGAGCTAGCATGGATGCTAAAGCCGTGGGGGACTATCACCTGGGAATGTCAGATGGACATGTTTTGGTTTTGCGTAATTGCTTTTCTGTACCCAACGCAACTTGTAATATCATTTCTGTATCTTTAGTTTCTAAAGAAGGTTATGAATTTGCGTTTGTAAGTAATGTTGTAAACATTCACCTTAATCAAGTTTTGATTGGGTCAGGTACTTTGAGTAATGGTATATACGTGTTAAACCAACCACAGATTTTTAATGTCCAGAATACACACAAAAGAAAGTCTCCAGAAATAAATCAGACTTTCTTATGGCATTGTAGATTGGGTCACATCAATGAGAGAAGGTTGACGAAGTTACATACAGAAGGGTATTTGAATGCGTTCGAATATCAGTCGTATGCCACTTGTCAATCCTGTCTCAAAGGAAAGATGACAAAGACTCCGTTTACTGGACATGGAGTAAGAGCGAGCGAGCTCTTGGGACTCGTACACAGTGACGTGTGCGGTCCAATGTCTACACATGCCCGAAGCGGACATTCTTACTTCATTACTTTTACGGATGACTTCTCAAGGTACGGTTATGTCTTCTTAATGAAACATAAGTCCGAGGCCTTTGGAAAATTCTAGGAGTATAAGAATGAAGTAGAGAAACAGACCGGCAAAAGTATTAAGATTCTAAGATCGGATCGAGGTGGAGAATACTTAAGTGCCGAATTCCTGAATTACTTAAAAGAGAATGGTATTCTCTCTCAGATTACTCCTCCATACACTCCGCAACATAACGGTGTATCGGAGAGACGGAACCGAACCCTATTGGATATGGTTTGGTCCATGATGAGTAACGCTGAGTTGCCGCGATCATTCTGGGGATATGCGCTAGAATCAGCCGCATACCTTTTGAACCGAGTTCCCACTAAGACTGTGCCTACTACGCCATTTGAGATGTGGTGTGGGAAGAGACCCCATCTTAATCACATTAAGATATGGGGAAGTCCAGCTTTTGTCAAAAAGCAGCATGCGGACAAGCTCGAGGCACGCTCAGTACTGTGCAAGTTTGTGGGATATCCAAAGAATTCCAAGGGATATTTCTTCTACTGCGAAGAGGAACAAAAAGTTCTTGTTTCTCGTCATGCCCACTTTCTAGAACACCAGTTCATAGAAAAGGAAATAAGTGGGAGCGCAGTAGAACTGGAAGAGATTCCAGAGCCACGAACTATTACTGAAAGTTTAGTGGAACCAGAGGGTTCGGAAGAACAGGACATTCCTACGCCGCTCCGCAGAAATAGTAGGCAGTCTCATCCGCCCGAGAGATACTACGGTTTTCTCATAGACGGGGATAGAGAGGATTGCATCATAGATTATGATGAGCCTACTAGCTTCCAGCAGGCCGTTCAGAGCGTTGACTCAGTGAAATGGCTGGATGCAATGCGGACCGAAATGGAGTCCATGTACACCAACAAGGTTTGGACGTTGGACATTGCTCCAGACAGGGTAAAACCCATAGGATGCAAGTGGATCTTCAAAAGGAAGATTGGTGTAGATGGACAGGTTGAGACCTATAAAGCTAGGCTGGTAGCAAAGGGTTTTCGTCAAAGACCTGGCTTGGACTATGACGAAACCTTTTCTCCAGTAGCCATGCTGAAATCCATTCGGATCCTTCTTGCCATTGCTGCCTTCCACGATTATGAGATTTGGCAAATGGACGTAAAGACAGCTTTTCTAAATGGAAATTTAGAGGAGTGTGTCTATATGGACCAGCCAGAGGGTTTCATTCAGAGTGGGAGCAGCGGAAAGGTGTGCAAGTTGCTTAAGTCCATCTATGGACTAAAGCAGGCATCGCGGAGTTGGAACATCTTCTTTGATGAGACGGTCAAAGAATTTGGCTTTATCAAAAATCCAGATGAACCATGCATCTATAGTAGATTTGTAGCAAGAACTGTAGTATTCCTCGTTTTATACGTGGATGACATTCTCTTAATAGGAAATGACATTCCTATGCTACAATCTGTCAAGGGGTTCTTGTCACACAGGTTCTCCATGAAAGACCTGGCTGATGCCTCATACATTCTGGGTATCCGGATCTACCGTGACAGATCCAAGAGGATATTAGGACTTTCACAGTCCAGGTACATCGACACCATACTGAAGAGATTCAGTATGGAAGATTCCAAGCGCGGTAACCTACCGGCTTGTCACGGGATCACCCTCTCTAAAGAGATGTCTCCCAAGACTGATTTGGAGAGGGATCGCATGTCTATTATACCCTACGCTTCTGCGGTAGGCTCTATAATGTATGCGATGTTGTGTACCAGACCGGATGTAGCTTATGCACTGAGTGTGGTAAGCCGGTATCAGTCAAACCCTGGGGAGAAACATTGGATAGCAGTAAAGAACATTCTCAAGTACCTGAGAAGGACTAAGGAGATGTTCTTGGTGTATGGCGGAAAGGACCTCCAGATCGAGGCCTTTGCTGACTCCAGCTTCCAGAGTGACAAGGATGATTCCAAGTCCATGTCGGGTTTTGTCTTCACCCTCAATGGAGGGGCGGTGTGTTGGAAGAGTTCCAAACAAGAAACCGTTGCAGACTCGACGATGGAAGCGGAATACATCGCTGCATCTGATGCCGCAAAAGAAGCTGTCTGGATGAGGAAGTTCTTGAAAGAACTTCAGGTCGTTCCGTCCATTGTTGATCCAATACCTCTGTATTGCGACAACAACGGGGCTATAGCTTTAGCGAAGGAACCCAGGTCCCATCAGAGATCCAGGCACATCTTGAGGCGGTATCACCTGATCAGGGAGATCGTGGATCGCCAGGAGATCGAGGTTCGGAGAGTCACTTCAGAAGACAACATTGCAGATCCATTCACCAAGGCCCTACCCCAGACTCAGTTCGAGCGGCTGATCGAGATGATAGGTCTTCGATACGCCAGTACATGGCCTTAGTGCAAGTGGGAGATTGTTAGTGTATATGCCCTAGAGGCCATTACTGTATCATACTAGTATGTATATTACTTAATGGAAGCTTGGGATATTCACCTTGTATATACAATCTTGCTCAAAATAGTAGTATGCTACTTGGTTTATTTCTACTTCAATGTGTACATGTGTTTACTTTTGTATATCGCCTATACACATTAGTGGAGCCCTTAGGATCTTTGCTTGATTACCAGCGATGTGATGGCCATCACACTAGTGGGGCTGGGTAATCTATAAGCACATCCTTATGCAGGTCCCTGGTCGCAGGACTATCGAGACAGGGCATCGATACTCCGGAGTAGACCAGCACATGCGCTTCTCATCCCAGTGTGGGAGACGGTCTGTCCCACAGCCGTCAATACGTCGTACTTGAGATAGTATGTGGGTGCTCGTTAGGTTACGGGTACACTGGACAGGACTCGTCGGGAACTGACTAGTTGGTATTATACCTATCGTCAGTTATCAGTTCCCAGGTGACATAAGTACAGCTTAGTCCGCTGACTTGACACTGTCACTTCACCTCGGGTGTGTTCCCACTGTACTTTGATCACTACCCTACCACGGCTCAAAGGAGTCGTGCAAACAGGTGGTGGTTGGGTGCAGTCCCGAAGCACTTGGAGGCAGTGACGGTTAGACAGGATTCGTCTCTCCCGGTATTGGGGGTTGACATCGCGCTGTGTCTAGGAGAGCCATTACACGAGTAGTCCCTGGCAAGGGCAAACGAGATATACTGGTAGGTTTCCAGTGTTATCTCAGGGTGTTTTGGGCTTCGCTCCGGCACGACTTGTACCGATATTGGGGGACTGACGTTTACGGCCCCCTAGGCCCGCCATGCGATGTATCAGACGAACAGACCGGACTGTACGGAGAATGTCACACTCAGGCTCAGTAGGAGTTCAGATGGGTTTCGCCTCGTCGGTCTTCTTGTCGGCATTACCTGGGGACCGTTACGCACAGCTAGTGCCGCTTGCGGTCTGTGGTTAAACCCACTGCCAGCGTAGTGTCGAGTCTTTAGAGTCCCACACAGAAAGCTTTTCGCCTTTAGGCAAAAGAGTAGAGGTCGCATGGTATTGCGACAGGTCGCATAGTTTTGCGACAGGTCGCATGGTTTTGCGACAGGGTTCGGTCACATCCGTGCACTTGTGCACGTACAGTGTCCGGACAGTTTACACTAGCGGGCTTTGGTTTAAGCCAGATCCTAGTGTACCTTATGGGATTGGATTTATCCAGTTTGCATTCGTGTTCCTCGGAACGCGGATGCGGGTGTGTATGCACAGTTGACAGGGAGACACAGACAGCGGATTCTCATTAGGGTTGTTGACAGTTGACCGTTGACTTTTTGACTTTTTGCTCAACCCTAATGAGAATATGATATGTGATTAACTATTATATTAATTAAGTATTATGGTGACTTGGTTGTTGACTTTTGTTGACTTTGTTGACTTGTTGACTTTTGTTGACTTGTTGACTTTGTTGACCGGTTGACTAGGCTTGACTAGTAGACCATCATGATAACCATGGCTATCATTTCATGCCAAAGAGTTTTACTTGCTTGCTCATTTGAGTAAAATGAGTGCATGACATGATAAGGTTATGGTTGCTTCAACCATCACATAAGACTTTTGTTGATATGATGAGTTATGATTACTTTGGATTATGAGAGGGTGAGAGACAAAAGGGAGCCCCATTCTTTCTTGCTCATTCTCTCTCTTGTTCTTGAGCTCTCCACTTTGCTCTTGCTCCCTCTCTTGACTCTATGGTTCATATCTCTCATGTGTTGAGAATCAAGAACCATAGATAAAATCCCATTCTAAATCTTCTCTACTCATTCTAGTTCACTAGGTTTAGCAAACCAAGTGAACTAGTTTCTTCAAAGAACGAAGAAGGAGCTAAAGGTTGGAGCTTTCAAGTGGATCTATCTTCGGCGTACGGAGACGACGAGAAGGAGCCATCGGACCACCACCGGAGCTTGAAGACGAAGGAGTTCAAGACAAGCTAGGTATAACCCCCCAACCGAGTAGCTAGAAACTCTTAGTTAGGATGTTAGATAGAAGTTTAACCAAGATCCGGGTTATAGGTCCATGTTACCACCTCCGTAAAAAATTGTTATTTACCAAATTCCGCATTCCCGAAAGTACCGGGAGAGGTAGCATGGACTTACACTAAGTTTGACTATGTGGAGCCTAGGGCGTTATCTATATACGGAACTTAGGCTTGACCTTACGGAACTTAGACTTGGTCGAGGGGGTGTTAAACCCGAACTTTCGTCGTATTAGGATGACCCTTGGTTGATGGAATAGGTGACTAAAGTAGAGTGACGTACCGTTGGTATGTTCCGCGGCATACTTACGACACGCCACTCCGCTTAAGAAACCTTAGGTTGTACATTTCCTTGCATTGTGTCATATTCCTTCCTATGATCTATCTTCATCGATACTGGTTATGGTTTTGCCTATAACCATCTCATGACTCCGGCTGGTATCCTCCGGATAGCCGACGAGTCCAAATAATATCACCGTTAGGTAGTGCTCCCCTGCCAGGATAATCGAATACAGCTCAAAGTTCTTGCCCCGGGGTACCTTACCGGGCCCACCTTGTACCCGATACGGTTCATCCAACTCCTCGAATCAGGTCTCGAAATCCAATAGCAATCATGAAAACTCATGGTGGACGACTCATACATCATGGGAAAACCACAACTTGCGTTTTTAAAAGGATAATCAGTTTATAAATTCTGGCGCTTTTCCCCCATATCCAGAAATCCTAAGAAGGATCCGAAATCATCACTATCGTGATATCAGTAAACAATGAAAACCGACATAAATCTCCATAATACTGCATAACAATAAATATATGAATGCATCTGATATCATGCAATAAATTAACTATCATATGAAAGCTAAAACATGTAGCAACTATCAGTTAGCAAGCTATGTCAATGAAATAGTGTTTACTAAAGTGTACGTGACAAGGAAATTACTGATGATGATGTTTGTGAGCTGGCAAATAAGTGTATTTGGGACATACGCAGCATCGGTAATGGTGATGGTGTCCTGACAGCATAATCTCGATAACGGCATATGAAAACACAATATAAGAAGGCGATGCAATGCGAACAGTAATAATATGCGGGAACTGAATGATAAACACAATGGTAACTAATCTACATTTATATAAATATGAGTCATACGGAAGTGCCATTTAAAACAACACGAATCGTGGTGTTTTGAAAATAAGGGCTACGGTGTTTTTAAGAAAAGATACATCCTTTGAAATATCCGTAAAATCCCTTGTCCCGTCTTTTAAAATAACCATGATTCGTTGGTTTTTAAAATAGGTATGAGTCGAATCTAATCTATCATAAACAAGTACACTAGAGGGCCAAACTATACAGACTGATCAAAAGGTAAGGAAACCGCCTAACATCTGAGTCGATACATATATATATATATATATTTATATATATATATATATATATATATATATATATATATATAACAGGCGGTGATCCCGCCTCAAAAGTATCCCATACGATACAATATCTATAATATTATATCCTCAAGTCAAGAGTGCAGATCTATCATCAATATAGCTCGTACGGTAAATCCTTCGTACGGCATCCCAAATCTGGGTACGGGTCAATGTCACATCAATCAAATTATTCATCTGGTATCCTCTTTATCAAACATCAAGATCCGAGGTACTGACCTACGTATAGTACAAGACTGATACCATTTATGTATGCATGCGTGTGTATGAAAACACCACGCCAAAAGGACCAGCTAAACATCATGTCGTATCTCAAATACAATCCATGTCACATCACCGATCTCACGGCCTCAAGTCCAATCTCATCGACTCATCACAATCCAAAATACTATCCTCTGAATCCATGTATATGTATACGTATATATATACATAGTCCCATACCCATGTGTATATACATATATATACATATCCCCATATACGCACAGGTAAAAGAATGAATGTATGCAAGTATGTGTGTGTGTGTGTGGGTGCAACAACTACTCTAGGGTTTCGTAACTAACACTAAACCAATCCCAGAACACCTAGAATCTATCTTTATCATCAATAAACTCAAATCAACATATAATGTATATATGTGTGTATACGTATTCATATACATCATTACGAACTGCGGGGGTACTATACGCCATCCACCCGACTTCCCCCGTAGATATAATCTACTCACCTTTCTTCTTGTGTGCCGATGCAGATGTCGCCATCTTCATTTTCAACGTCTCGACATCACGTGGGGTACCTACACATATAACATATCGTATCGCGTTAAAATCAAATTCGAAGACGAAACGATACACGAAAACCAAAACGATACGCTTAAAAGCCAATAGGTTAGAACCTATGGACTACTCTTTCAAAACCACCAAATAACACTTGATATAGACATACAAACGTCAAGCGATCAAATAAAATACCAAATATCAAAACTTGAATTCATAAACAACACTAAATGCAAGGCAGAAACCAAGAAAACATGCACCAGATTTTAGTTCAGGTCCAAACTAGGTGCACAAACAATACTGGGATGAAGTATAGGGTGTATATGAGCTATGGAAACAACCTGGACACCCTCACCCACCAAGGGGCCGGCCACATACCTATTAAAACCGGCCTCCTCGGTTTTGGTGATGAATTGGGGCCTCGAACTTGCAGGGGGGTCTCCTATGGCCTAAAATTGGTCCCTGGAGTTATTTGTTTATCTCGTATTGGTCCCGGTTCCCTCCAGATTTCCCTGCACCCTCAAAGTCATCACAAACCAACATGAAAACTTCCGTAATTCTGTATTTTGGGTTTCAGTTGGGTTGGTCTGGGTTTCTATCAATTGGGAGGGGTTTAAGGTCATCTCTAAAGCCTAATTACACAATCTCTACTCAATCAAACCCTAACCCTCTCTAGTAATCTCCAAAGTTCACCAAATCTCACGAAATCACAACTAAACACATAAATGGTTTAAAGTGAATAAACAACTACACTAAGTGTGAAGGGATTACGTCATTAGACACTCATGAATCCTCAACAGCGCCAAAATGAAAACTTTCTTGGTCCAAAGGGTTGCTTGTGAGCTTGTGCACAAAATTTATGAAGTGGGAATGTGGTTTTGGTTTTGTTTTGGAGATGAAGTGAGTGGTTTTTGTGGAGGGGGAGATGAGGGCAGCGGCACAAGAGAGAAATGGGGGAGAAAATGATGAAGGAAGAAGAGGGAAGAAAGTGGGCATGGCTCTCCCTTGACCCCTCACTTTCTCTCACTTGCCCATACCTCATTATAATATCATTCCTTTTCTTTTTCTTTTGTTTTCTTCTCTCCTCAATAGTAAACCCAAAACAATAAATGAATAATGAAAAGAAAACCATGTAGGAAATGTCACACAAGTGTAAAAAATGATATGGTGCACGATTTGCACAAAACCCGCTTAAACCCCGATTAGCGATTTTAATCGTGATTAGCACCAAAATAGTATAAAATAACACATAAATTCTCATAATTTTTCTTAAATCAAATAAAGTACCCTCTTTTTAGTAATTTCCATAATTTTCCAAATTTTTCCCCATTTATCGGTATTTAATAATACCGCCCTATTAAAATATTCAATATTTTATTATTAAATTATAAAAATTCCCAAAAATAATATTTTATTTTTCTGAAATGTTACAATCTTCCCCTCTTAATGAAATTCGGTCCTCGAATTTAAATTTAAACCCCTCAAATACTAAAACATTTTAGTAAAAGTCCAAGTCGTCGGGGCTCCGAAATCATCAATACGTAAAACGCTTCATAGTGCAATGCATGCGCATGAAGAATGAGCAGAAAACTTGAAATCAAAACTCCCTCAAGCATCCCGCAATCATAGGAGTCATGGCGAAGACATCAACGTCAAATCCAAAACGAAATCAATATGATATGCATCAAACTCTGCATATAAATATCATCAAAACACCTGAAGAAAAAGTAAGCCAAAACCTTTTTAAAGTGTTGTGCCATGCGCGTGTCGTGGCACAGTGGCGGACGTCTATTATAAGAAAATAACTATATGTATCTATATATCATTTGTTTAATATGTACGTTCCGCCGTTTTGAAAACAATTTAGATGGGTTTCCTTGTTTTAAACGTTTCGTGTCATATCTGACACGTAGGTAAATGCTGAGACTATAGCTCTTCTTTGGAAATCCCTTCGATATCTATCAATGCATGCAAAATGTATCCAGGTTCTGTCCTCTGACCAGTCCTGCTCAGCTACCATATCAAATAGGAAATATCATAAAACGTACTACTCCACGAGAATAAATCCTAAAATGTGCATAAGAATGTCGCGTGCGTCTTGTGCGCACGGAAATCAAATCCATGAATGTTCCATACATATGCACAGAAACAACATCTAAGGGCAACGGGTATGCACAAAACACCTGTCAGAGGCAACGGTGTGCCTGACAGCCATTTCCGGTGCATCTGATATGCACGAAGAATCCCGATCTGGTGTATCTGGTGTGCACCAAAATCGTATCTCATAACATGCGCCCAACACGCGTGAAAATCCAAATCAAGTGCATCCATCATGCACGAAATCATGAAATCCAATATCAAGCGCCGAATCATGCGCAAAAATCCAATCAGGTGCACAAGGTGCACAAAAAAAATATCGAGTATCACTATCGAAATTGACGGTATACAACACATCTCAAATCCGAATCAGGTATACCGTGGTATCAAATCTCACAACCATGTGCATCAGTATGCACAAAATCTAATCAAAACACTAAAAGTGCATGAAAACTACGCCGTAAGCATAAGTCAAATCATATGCATGCGCTAGGCATGAAGTCAAAATCAATACCTCAAATATCATCAAATCGAAGTCCTGTGCAACTGTAGTGCACAAATACGTATCACTGCACTGCAAGCATATGTAGACTATACCGAGTGGAGAAACCAAATCGTGTGCGTAAACACAAAACCAACCAATCCGTATGAAATCCATGAAGTCATAAACATGTGCAGCCAAGGCACAAAACGATATTTAGTGCAATAACTGTGCACAAATCCTAAATACCCAGTAGGTGCAACCATGGTGCACGTAAACAATATCATAAAACTTCGTCATCAAAACTAAATCATGTGAATAGATCGCCCAAACTGCCGAAATCAAGATGATGGATACATGATAATCGAATCACCAAATCACAAATCATAAGTACCGTCGTCGATATTTCCTCCTTCAAGGTCGAGAAGGTGTCGGTGCATCCAATGCTAGCAGAGCAAGATATCTACTTTGCTCTGTAGGGTTCCTAGGCACACTATAGAGGTCTCACAAGGCATCAACCATGCCAATTTAAAATTTTATGGGTGCCGAGAAACCCTAATACGAATCGTCGGCTAGAATTCTAGGCGAAACATTAAACTAGTTAACGACTTAACTAAAGGAGAGAGGCTACAACCTTTGTAGATCCGTTTCTCCACTTCCTTAGCTCCACGTAGGCGTCCTCTCGTTGTCCATCTTGAATCCCGAACTCAATCGTCGGCTTCATCGGAGAAATGGGCGAGCTAGGTCGTCGGCTTCGTGCCGAAGACGATCTACGTCGAGGCATCACAAGTTCAAGCTCCAACTTCACCAAGTTGTGAAACTTGTGAAGAAAACACCCAAAACCACTTGGCAATAGGTAGAGGATGAAGAAATAGGAGGTGGGTTCACTTTAGAATTGGATTTCTCACTCTTTGGCTCAAGGTGCCATTAATGGTGTCAAGCTTTTTCTTTGAAGAAGAAGAAGAAGATGAAGATAGAATATGATAAGTCTTAGATTAAAAATGAGAATAATATCATTACTTATCATATACTAACCATGGTGAAGTGTAGAGAGCTAACTAGGGTAAGGTGCATGGTTAGGTTAAGAGAAGAAAACAAAAATGGTCAATTATTCAACTCTTCATGAAGCTTCATGAAAGAAACAAATAAAGCCACCATTTTTATTTTCTTTTCCAAAATGAATAATCAATATAAATAAATGAATAAGTAAATAAAACCCTAACCATTCATATTGTTAGTTGTATGTTTGCCCTAGAGGCCAGTATTGTACAGATGATGTATATTATATTGGATGCTTGGACATATATAGAGATGACTTTCTTGCTCGATATGATAGTATGCTATCTGGTTACTCTTTATCTTAACATGTATACTAGTCTCTTTAAATTGTCTTATGATTACATGTTGGTAAAGCCCTTAGGATGTGTACTTGACTACCTGGACTATGATGCAGATCATACTAGTGGGGACATGGTAGTCCATAAGTACATCCTTCAAGGTCCCTAGTCGTGGGTGTATCGAGACGAGGCATCAATATACCAGAGTAGACTAGCGTATACGCTTCTCGACCCATGAGATGGGCGATGGATGATCCCATATCCATTGGTGTTTGACATCAGAGATGGTATACGGGTGCTCAGTGGAGACTGGGTACACTGGACGGACTCGCCGAGAACTCCCAGATGGTATTATACCTCACGTCAGATGGCAGTTTTCTAGTGACACTTGTACAGGTTAGTCTGTAGACCCGAGATCGTCATAGAGTCTTGTGTGATTCCCACTGTGCTTTGATCTCCACCTTACCACGTCCATGATGGCGTGCAAAACGGTGGTCTTTGGGTACAGTCCCGAGTCACATGGAGGCAATGAGCGATAGGAGGGGTTTCGTCTCTTCCGGTATTGGGGGTTGATGTTGCGCTGTGCTCGATTGGCCGTAACAGGGAAGTCCCTGGCCAGGGCTGATCAGAGATTTGCTGGTAAGTGTTACCAGTAGTTTCTCGACCCGTTATGAGCCTCACATCGGCACGACTTATCGGTTATTGGGGTCTGACGTTTACCACCCCTAGACTTGATATGCGACGTATCAGACGAACAGACCGGACTGTACGGTAACTGTTACTGGTTGGATTCACAGGAGTATGAGCGGGCTAGCTCGTCGATCTTCTGATCGCTTAATACCCGGGTGGCCGTTACGTTTGGCAGACCGCTTGCGGCTTGTGGGTGCTTGATATGATCATCATCTGCTACCGGCGTATTGACGAGTCTTTAGAGTCCTACACAGAGGTTTCCTGGCTCAAGCGAAACGAAATAGGAGCGCATATGAGATATGTGCAGGACCGAGAATGATACGTGTATGTGATACCGTATTCAATTCTCGCGATGAATGTATCGATTGGTTATATACGATATAACCTAGATATCGAATCAAGGATTGATTCGATAAGCCGATACATAGGATACTAGTCGGTTATATGAGATATGACCGGATCGTTAAATCAAGTGTTGATTTAATGATTTAATGTATAATTATATATTTGATATATTGCTTTGCATTAACTAGTATTGGTTCACTTTAAATGGATTTTCTCACTTGATGTGCAAGTTGTATATGTGATATACTTTTGTGCACATGTTTGTATCATGTTTGATGATACTTGCTCATTTGATAAAGAATAAAGAATTAAACCATGGTTAAGAGATGATTAGGGTTTTGCTTTTTCATTTATTTATTTGTTTATTTATTTTGAAAAGATTATGATAAGAATGGTGTCTTTCTTTGTCTCTAGTTGAAGCTTCATGAAGCTTTGACTTCTTAACCATTCTTGTCTTCATGCTTAACCCTAACTCATCCAAGTAACCATGGTCTATTCTCTACACTCTACCCTAGTTAGTATATGATAAGTATTCATTTACTTTTCTATTTTAAAAAGAGACTTATCATAATTCTAGCTTCATCTTCTTCTTCATCTTCAAAAGAAAAAGCTTGATGCCATTAATGGCAACTTGAGCCATAGTGTGAGAAATCCAATTCCAAAGTGAACCCACCTCCTATTTATTCACCCTCTACCTCTTGCCAAGTTGTTTTGGGTGTTTTCTTCACAAGTTTCACAACTTGGTGAAGTTGGAGCTTGAACTTTTGATGCCTCGACGTAGATCATCTTCGGCACGAAGCCGACGACCTAGTCCGCCCATTTCTCCGATGAAGCCGACGATTGAGTTCGGGATTCGAGATGGACAGCGAAAGGACACCTACGTGGAGCTAAGGAAGTGGAGAACCGGATCTACAAAGGTTGTAGCCTCTCTCCTTTAGTTAAGATGTTAACTAGTTTAATGTTTCGCCTAGAATTCTAGCCGACGATCCGTATTAGGGTTTCTCGTCACTCATAAATTTTTAAATTGGCATGATCAATGCCTTCTGAGACCTCTATAGTGTACCTAGGAACCTTTCACTGGTATCAGAGCTACTAGGCATTGGATGTCGACCTATGGGGGGTTCTCACTGTGTGACAGTGTAGCGAAGCATAGGCTCTTACCCCCAGGGTGTCTCGAGACTGGAAGGTGTTCCAGCGGGTTGTAGTCCTCGCGAGGGGGCATGCGTAAAAAGTTGCGGCTGAGGGACCCGTTGGTGCCACGGCGACCCCATTGGATGGGGTGGCTGCCTGACTTTCACTGGTATCAGAGCCTAGCTAGAGCCTTAGGCGAAGTCTAGACGGAGTTTGAAGTCCGATCGAACCCGAAACCCCATTTTTCCACGCTCTCTAGACTTTTTCTGAAAACGTGGATTTTTCTAGATTAAAAATTCTAAAAAAATTCAGCAGAGAATTCTACGAATTACGGTGCAAAAATTACCCAAAGATGCCTCTAAAGTGCGGCGGAACCGCGGCATAAGCAGGCTTATGCGGCGGTTCCGCAGCCGTATTGTCAGATTGCTACATAATATTTGCACAGTAATTCCTCATTTCTGGTGTTAAATTTTCTGGGATTTTTTAATATTTATTCAAGAGTTGAATTTTCTAGGGTTGTTTTGGGGATTCGGTGTTTCGATCGGAGTATCAGATTTTGTCTATGTGGCTTTCCGTATAATTTTTAGAATATGTTAAATAGTTCGACCGGATATAAATACCCAATTTTTCCCCTGTCGGGAAATTTCCAAGTGTTGGATTTTTCCGTAGTTTAACGGCGTTCTAAGTAGTGCAAGTAACGCGATGGACCCTCTAGAAGACAACAAACCTTAACTCGATTATGTGACCGTCTTGAACTGCCCTTTGAACCTTCGGGTTTGGGGCAGTACGGCGTGCCACATGTCAGGCGTTGGCTTGACCCTTCTACGGCTGGACCGTTGGTACTGAGGCACGAACTGAATGTTGTTAGACTTATTTCATGTGTTGAGCTGTATCGGGAAAACATGGGTGTTCGACTGTTCGATCGGAAAGTTTAACATTTTCTAATTATCTGAAATGTGATACAATAATTGGAATCCACAAGTAGTTATGAGATAACTGAATGAATGTTATAAATCTAGCCGTTTAGTCTCACTTGATGTTGAAAAGAGGTTTCGATAATGAGACTAAAATGCGGGGTTTATAATTGTTAGGCATGTGATGTCTAAGTAATTCATTTGATTAGGCATGTGATGTCTATGCAGGTTGCGGATTCCAACTGTTGTAGTTTTACACTTTCTTTTCTGTGACCGTAAGTGTAATATGTGATATCGCCGGTTTCGTTGGTATATGTCAACGACAATTGGGATGCGCATATTTACTTACGTTGATGACTTGTGATGTTATGTGTTGCTGGATATGTTATATTGGATCGTCGTGTTCGAATAGCCGGGGGTTTTTATGTGAGATGAGTGTTTTTCATTTTCATTCATGTAAAAACTTGTATGTAATATTCTTTTATTTGGGGCACTTCCAGGTAGCGGAAGTTGTCACCTTTTGTATATTATTTACTTTTCCGCATTAGGATAGACCCAAGGAGGGGAGCACAAGTAACCGGGTTCTGGGGTCCAGTGGGAGACCAACTCGAGGAGTCGAGTCCGGGTCTCCTAACCCTAGAATTGGTAGGGTTGCTTGCCGCTCTCGTAGGGGTCTAGGGTGTGGGATTGGCTATTCATCACAACCGTGGAATCCGTGTTTTATACTGGCTCGTATTGAAAACACGGACCTCCTAGTATATCCAATGTTTCATATGTTTCTTCTGCTGCGATATCTGTGATGTGATCATGTGATGTTCTGTGATAGATACAGTGTATATAGTATATATGATATATTATATAGACGTTACTTATGTTTTACACCCGTACTAGCCCTGCCCCGCTCTGCCGTTAGTTACCTAACCTAACGGTGCACGAGGGGACATCGAGGCGAATGCGGATGGCATAAGTGTACGTCGTATATATCTGTGATGTTTAGGTACTTAAATGATGGCACTTCATTAATGTGATTAATGAAAGAAAAGAAACCTAAGATGTTGTGGAATCAAATTTTAAATAAAAAAGGTAGCTACAGTTCTTGCTTTGCACAACGATATATATGATATATCCCGCACCTTATTCGATGAGGAAAGGACCGAGATCCCTTCACCGGGAGTGACTCCTCTAGCAATAACTGGCAGATGCTACATACTCGGTTTTCTTTTGATTGTCTTTTACTTTTGCTTTGCACAATGATATATATGATATATCCCGCACCTCATTCGACGAGGAAAGGGCCGACGATCCCTTCACCGGGAGTGACCCCTTTAGCAAAACTAGAAAAGCCTCAAAATCACTCCATTTCAAAACTTCATTTGATTCTACAACGATATCAAGTTCATTACGCAATAGGTTTTCAGAAAAACTTGTCGTAGCCCTCCATCATTTCAGATAAGTACTAGTTAGTATTCGTGCTACGTTTGTTGACTATGTTAAGGCGTAGTGTGCGGTAGCTGACCAGTATTTATCTGCTTATGCATATGATGCAGATTGGATTAGGGTAGTCGTGCGACTTTGTTGACTATGTTAAGGGTCGTGCGGGTGGGTTTAATTCAATCAGGAAATGACGGGTTGAACTTGACTAGCACTTGTGATTTGTTGATTATGTTAAGGTCATATAGCTGCTAGGGGCAAAATATTATCGGGAATTTCAAGTGTTGAAATTTGCAATGAGATTGCATACCTTCTATGAGATAGTTGGATCCCGATACCCACTGCGAGTAAGAGTTACTCCTGGGAGAGTTTTGCACATTGCAATTAGCCGATCAAGTAGGTGTCTAGAAAGGTGTCAACGAGGTTACGCCTCTGGGAAAACGAGGTTTACATTAATTAGGTTCGTGCGAAAGCACGGGTGACTTCCCTCAAAGTACCGACACTGGCCTGGCTGAAAGATTGGCGAACTTGTAGTGTGTAATTAATCCCGGCTAGTCTTTCCTTTTTAGGGTTTGAAGGAAGATTTGATAAAAACCAGTAGGAGCCATCCTGATTAGATAAGATAATAACCAATCTGATCTTGCACGAGCATACGCTAAAGTGTTTTCTTCTCTCTCTCTCCAGGGAGCGACCATTTCATGCCCTAATGAAGATAATAATATGGATGTATTGACCGAACCCGCATGTTTTACTGTGCTGGGGAACGTTGGTTCCGTTCTTTCTTATAAGAGTTATAGGAATGAACAGGATATAGGGGAATACCAGGATTCCCATGCCACCCGAATGAAGAAAGTACATGTTGATGCATTTTCTTCGGGTGTGTTCGTTACAGAGAACTGTTTCTCCATTTGCTCCACGTCCTGGGTATTAGATACCGGGTCAGGATCCCATATATGTAATCAGTTATATGGGCTCAGGAAAGGTAGAGAACTTGGAGAAGGCGATAAAGACATTAGAGTTGGAAATGGTGCAATTGTTGCAGCTAAGACTGTCGGGGAATATCACCTTGTATTACCAACTGGTAATACATTGGTTCTGAACGAATGCTATTACATGCCGAACCTGATATGCAACATTATATCGGTTTCTTTATTAAGTAAAGAGGGATATAATTTTGTATTACAGGATAATGTTATGAACATTTTCCGTAACCAAAAGTTGGTTGGATCAGGCACGTTGTGCAATGGCATTTATGTTCTAAATCAATCAATAGTTCTGAGCATAACTAACACACACAAGAGGAAGAGTTCAGAACTGAACGAATCCTTCTTGTGGCATTGTATACTGGGTCACATCAATGCGACACGACTGGCTATGTTGCATAAGGATGGATATTTGAAACCGTTCGAATTGTCATCTTATGACACTTTCCAGTCATGTCTCAAAGGCAAGATGACCAAAACTCCGTTTACGGGACACGGAGAAAGAGTTACCGAACTCTTGGGACTGATACATAGTGATGTATGCAGTCCTATGTCTACACATGCCAGGGATGGTTCTTCATACTTCATTACATTCACTGACGATCTCTCTAGGTTCGAGTATGCGTTCCTGATGAAACACAAATCAGAAGCTTTTGAGAAATTTAGGGAATATAAACAAGAAGTTGAGAACCAAACCGGAAAAAGTATTAAAATCCTACGATCTGATCGAGGAGGTGAATACTTGAGCAATGAATTCCTGGACTTCCTAAAAGAGAATGGGATTCTCTCTCAGCTGACTCCTCCATATACACCACAGCACAACGGTGTATCAGAACGGAGGAACTGCACCCTATTAGATATGGTGCGCTCTATGATGAGCACAGCTGAGTTACCTATTTCCTTCTGGGGATATGCGCTGGAAACAGCTACATACCTATTGAATCAAGTTCCATCTAAATCTGTACCTACCACACCATATGAGATATGGAGTGGGAAGAGACCATATTTTAAACGAGTTAAGATATGGGGTTGTCCGGCCTATGTCAAAAGGCAAAATCCAGACAAACTCGAGGCACGGTCAGTTCTTTGCATGTTTGTGGGATATCCTAAGAATTACCAAGGATATTTTTTCTACCATGCTGAAGAATAAAAAGTGTTTGTTTCTCAATATGCCACCTTTTTAGAAAAGGAATTCCTTGAAACAGAAATTAGTGGCAAAGTGGTAGAGCAGGAAGAAGTTCCAGATACACAAACCGTAACTGAAGATTTAGTGGAACCAGAAGATTCAGTAGCTCCCAATGAACCTCAGCCTCTCCGCCGATCTAGTAGGGTTCCTCGCCAACCTGAGAGATACTATGGTTTTCTCATGGATGGTGGGAGCGAGGATTGCATCATGGAAGATGATGACCCAGCTAGCTTCGAGCAGGCCATCACAAGTAAGGACTCAGTGAAATGGCTGGATGCTATGCGGTCCGAGATGGAATCCATGTACACCAACAAAGTATGGACTTTGGACGTTGCTCCTGAAGGGGTAAACCCCATTGGGAGCAAGTTGATCTTCAAGAAGAAACTTGGTGTAGATGGGAAAGTGGAGACTTTCAAAGCTAGACTTGTTGCAAAAGGTTTTCGTCAAAGACCAGGTGTGGACTATGACGAAACCTTTTCTCCAGTGGCTATGCTTAAATCCATCCGGATCATGCTTGCCATCGCTGCATATCATGATTACGAAATCTGGCAAATGAATGTTAAGACCGCCTTTCTAAATGGTGATTTAGAAGAGTGCGTGTACATGACTCAGCCAGAGGGCTTCGTAGACAGTGGGAGCAGCGGAAAGGTGTGCAAGTTGCTTAAATCCATTTAAGGATTAAAGCAAGCATCGCGGAGTTGGAACATCTGCTTTGACGTCGTTATCAAAGAGTTTGATTTCGTCTAAAACCCAGATGAACCTTGTATTTACAAGAAGGTTGCAGAGAGTAAGGTTGTCTTCCTCGTATTGTACGTGGACGACATACTCTTGATAGGAAATGATATTCCTATGCTGCAATCGGTCAAGCTCTTCTTATCACAAAGATTCTCGATGAAATATCTTGGTGATGCCTCCTGCATATTGGGAATTAGGATCTATAGGGATAGATCCAAAAGGATTTTGGGATTGTCCCAATCCAGGTACATTGACACCATACTAAAGAAGTTTAGTATGGAAGAATCCAAGCGTGGGAACTTGCCCACGATCTCTGGAGTCACTCTCTCCAAAGAGATGTCTCCCAAGACTGATTTGGAGAGAGCTCGTATGCAAGGGATACCCTATGCTTCGGCTGTAGGCTCTATCATGTATGCGATGCTATGTACCAGACCTGATGTAGCATACAAACTAAGTGTAGTGAGCAGGTATCAAGCTGATCCTGGAGAGAGTCACTGGACAGCTGTGAAGAGCATTCTCAAGTACTTACGAAGGACTAAAGAGATGCTCTTGGTGTATGGTAACGGAGAACTCCAATTGGAGTCCTTTACCGATTCGAGCTTCCAGAGTGATAAGGACGACTCTAAGTCGCAGTCGGGATTTGTCTTTACCCTTTATGGAGGGGCGGTTAGCTGGAAGAGTTCCAAGCAGGAAACCGTGGCAGACTCGACGATGGAGGCTGAATACATCGCTGCCAACGATGCTGCCAAAGAGGCTGTCTGGATCAAGAAGTTCATTACTGAACTTGGAGTGGTTCCATCCATTGAGCATCCAATACCTTTGTATTGCGATAACAATGGAGCGGTGGCTTTGGCCAAGGAACCCAGGTCCCATCAGCGATCCAAGCATATTCTAAGGCGGTATCACCTGATCCGGGAGATAGTAGATCGCCGGGAGATCGAGGTCAGGAGGGTTGACACGAAGAACAACACGGCGGATCCACTCACGAAGGCCATTCCCCAGATACAGTTTGAGAGACTCTTCGGGATGCTCGGTATGCGATACTACAGCAGCTGGCCCTAGTACAAGTGGGAGATTGTTAGTTGTATGTATGCCCTAGAGGCCAGTATTGTACAGATGATGTATATTATATTGGATGCTTGGACATATATAGAGATGACTTTCTTGCTCGATATGATAGTATGCTATCTGGTTACTCTTTATCTTAACATGTATACTAGTCCCTTTAAACTGTCTTATGATTACATGTTGGTAAAGCCCTTAGGATGTGTACTTGACTACCTGGACTATGATGCAGATCATACTAGTGGGGACATGGTAGTCCATAAGTACATCCTTCAAGGTCCCTAGTCGTGGGTGTATCGAGATGGGGCATCGATATACCAGAGTAGACTAGCGTATACGCTTCTCGACCCATGAGATGGGCGATGGATGATCCCATATCCATTGGTGTTTGACATCAGAGATGGTATACGGGTGCTCAGTGGAGACTGGGTACACTAGACGGACTCGCCGAGAACTCCCAGATGGTATTATACCTCACGTCAGATGGCAGTTCTCTGGTGACACTTGTACAGGTTAGTCTGTAGACCCGAGATCATCATAGAGTCTTGTGTGATTCCCACTGTGCTTTGATCTCCACCTTACCACGTCCATGAGGGCATGCAAAACGGTGGTCTTTTGGTACAGTCCCGAGTCACATGGAGCCAATGAGCGATAGGAGGGGTTTCGTCTCTCCCGGTATTGGGGGTTGATGTTGCGCTGTGCTCGATTGGCCGTAACAGGGAAGTCCCTGGCCAGGGCTGATCAGAGATTTGCTGGTAAGTGTTACCAGTAGTTTCTTGACCCGTTATGAGCCTCACATCGGCACGACTTATCGGTTATTGGGGTCTGACGTTTACCACCCCTAGACTTGATATGCGACGTATCAGACGAACAGACCGGACTGTACGGTAAGTGTTACTGGTTGGATTCACAGGAGTGTGAGCGGGCTAGCTCGTCGATCTTCTGATCGCTTAATACCCGGGTGGCCGTTACGTTTGGCAGACCGCTTGCGGCTTGTGGGTGCTTGATATGATCATTATCTGTTACCGGCGTATTGACGAGTCTTTAGAGTCCTACACAGAGGTTTCCTGGCTCAAGCGAAACGAAATAGGAGCGCATATGAGATATGTGCAGGACCGAAAATGATACGTGTATGTGATACCGTATTCAATTCTCGCGATGAATGTATCGATTGGTTATATACGATATAACCTAGATATCGAATCAAGGATTGATTCGATAAGCCGATACATAGGATACTAGTCGGTTATATGCGATATGACCGAATCGTTAAATCAAGTGTTGATTTAATGATTTAATGTATAATTATATATTTGATATATTGCTTTGCATTAACTAGTATTGGTTCACTTTAAATGGATTTTCTCACTTGATGTGCAAGTTGTATATGTGATATACTTTTGTGCACATGTTTGTATCATGTTTGATGATACTTGCTCATTTGGTAAAGTATAAAGAACTAAACCATGGTTAAGAGATGATTACGGTTTTGCTTTTTCATTTATTTATTTGTTTATTTATTTTGAAAAGATTATGATAAGAATGGTGGCTTTCTTTGTCTCTAGTTGAAGCTTCATGAAGCTTTGACTTCTTAACCATTCTTGTCTTCATGCCTAACCCTAACTCATCCAAGTAACCATGGTCTATTCTCTACACTCTACCCTAGTTAGTATATGATAAGTATTCATTTACTTTTCTATTTTAAAAAGAGACTTATCATAATTCTAGCTTCATCTTCTTCTTCATCTTCAAAAGAAAAAGCTTGATGCCATTAATGGCAACTTGAGCTATAGTGTGAGAAATCCAATTCCAAAGTGAACCCACCTCCTATTTCTGCACCCTCTACCTCTTGCCAAGTTGTTTTGGGTGTTTCCTTCACAAGTTTCACAACTTGGTGAAATCGGAGCTTGAACTTGTGATGCCTCGACGTAGATCATCTTCGGCACGAAGCCGACGGCCTAGTCCGCCCATTTCTCCGATGAAGCCGACGATTGAGTTTGGGATTCGAGATAGACAGCGAGAGGACACCTACGTGGGGCTAAGGAAGTGGAGAACCGGATCTACAAAGGTTGTAGCCTCTCTCCTTTAGTTAAGATGTTAACTTGTTTAATGTTTCGCCTAGAATTCTAGCCGACGATCCGTATTAGGGTTTCTCGGCACTCATAAATTTTTAAATTGGCATGATCGATGCCTTGTGAGACCTCTATAGTGTGCCTAGGAACCTTTCACATATAACCATGGTTTAATCTTTACACAAGCACAAGTTAACATGTATCATCAAACATGATACAAACATGTGTACAAAAGTATATCACATATACAACTTGCACATCAAATGAGAAAATCCATTTAAAGTGAACCAATACTAGTTAATGCAAAGTAATATATCAAATATATAATTATACATTAAATCATTAAATCAACATTTGATTCAATGATCCGGTCATGTCGCACATAACCGACTAGTATCTAATGTATCGATTTATCGAATCTATGATTCGATAACTAGGTCATATCAGCATACAACCAATCGAAACATTCATCGCGAGAATGAAATGCGATATCACATACACGCATTATTCTCGGTCCTGCACATATCTCATATGCGCTCCTATTTCGTTTCGCTTGAGCCAGGAAACCTCTGTGTAGGACTCTAAAGACTCGTCAATACGCCGGTAGCAGATGATGATCATATCAAGCGCCCAAAGCCGCAAGCGGTCTGCTAAACGTAACGGACATCCGGGTATTGAGCGATCAGAAGATCGACGAGCAAGCCCGCTCACACTCCTGTGAATCCAACCAGTAACACTTACCGTACAGTCCGGTCTGTTCGTCTGATATGTCCCATATCAAGTCTAGGTGTGGTAAACGTCAGCCCCAATAACCGATAAGTCGTGCCGATGTGAGGCTCATAACGGGTCGAGAAACTACTGGTAACACTTACCAGCAAATCTCTGATCAGCCCTGGCTAGGGACTTCCCTATTACGGCCAATCGAGCACTGTGCAACATCAACCCCCAATACCGAGAGAGACGAAACCCCTCCTATCGCTCATTGTCTCCATGTGACTCGGGACTGTACCCAAAGACCACCGTTTTGCACGCCCTCATGGACGTGGTAAGGTGGAGATCAAAGCACAGTGGGAATCACACAAGACTCTATGACGATCTCGGGTCTACAGACTAACCTGTACAAGTGTCATCTGAGAACTGCCATCTGACGTGAGGTATAATACCATCTGGGAGTTCTCGGCGAGTCCGTCCAGTGTACCCAGTCTCCACTGAGCACCCGTATACCATCTCTGATGTCAAACACCAATGGATATGGGACCATCCATCGCCCATCTCATGGGTCGAGAAGCGTATACGCTAGTCTACTCTGGTATATCGATGCCCCGTCTCGATACACCCACGACTAGGGACCTTGAAGGATGTACTTATGGACTACCATGTCCCCACTAGTATGATCTGCAACATAGTCCAGGTAGTAAAGTACACATCCTAAGGGCTTTACCAATATGTAACCATAAGACAGTTTAAAGAGACTAGTATACATGTTAAGATAAAGAGTAACCTGATAGCATACTATCATATCGAGCAAGAAAGTCATCTCTATATATATCCAAGCATCCAATATAATATACACCATCTGTACAATACTGGCCTCTAGGGCATACATACAACTAACAATCTCCCACTTGCACTTGGGCCAGCTGCTGTAGTATCGCATACCGAGCATCCTGAAGAGTCTCTCAAACTGTATCTGGGGAATGGCCTTCGTGAGTGGATCCGCCGTGTTGTTCTTCGTGTCAACCCTCCTGACCTCGATCTCTCGGCGATCAACTATCTCCCGGATCAGGTGATACCGCCTCAGAATATGCCTGGATCGCTGATGGGACCTGGGTTCCTTGGCCAAAGCCACCGCTCCATTGTTATCGCAATACAAAGGTATTGGATGCTCAATAGATGGAACCACTCCATGTTCAGTAATGAACTTCTTGATCCAGACAGCCTCTTTGGCAGCATCGTTGGCAGCGATGTATTCAGCCTCCATCGTTGAGTCTGCCACGGTTTCCTGCTTGGAACTCTTCCAGCTAACCGCCCCTCCGTAAAGGGTAAAGACAAAGCCCGACTGCGACTTAGAGTCGTCCTTATCACTCTGGAAGCTCGAATCGGTAAAGGACTCCACTTGGAGCTCCCCGTTACCATACACCAAGAACATATCTCTAGTCCTTCGTAAGTACTTGAGAATGCTCTTCACAGCTGTCCAGTGACTCTCTCCAGGATCAGCTTGATACCTGCTCACTATACTTAGTGAGTATGCTACATCGGGTCTGGTACATAGCATCGCATACATGATAGAGCCAACTGCCGAAGCATAGGGTATCCCTTGCATGCGAGCTCTCTCCAAATCAGTCTTGGGAGACATCTCTTTGGAGAGAGTGACTCCAGAGATCGTGGGTAAGTTCCCACGCTTGGACTCTTCCATACAAAACCTCTTTAGTATGGTGTCAATGTACCTGGATTGGGACAATCCCAAAATCCGTTTGGATCTATCTCTATAGATCCTGATTCCCAACATGCAGGAGGCATCACCAAGATCTTTCATTGAGAATCTGTGTGATAAGAAGAGCTTGACCGATTGCATCATAAGAATATCATTTCCTATCAAGAGTATGTCGTCCACGTACAATACGAGGAAGACAACCTTACTCTCTGCCACCTTCTTGTAGATACAAGGTTCATCTGGGTTTTTGACGAAATCAAACTCTTTGATAACGACGTCAAAGTAGATGTTCCAACTCCGCGATGCTTGCTTTAATCCATAAATGGATTTAAGCAGCTTGCACACCTTCCCGCTGCTCCCACTATCTACGAAGCCCTCTGGCTGAGTCATGTACACGCACTCTTCTAAATCACCATTTAGAAAGGCGGTCTTAACATCCATTTGCCAGATTTCGTAATCATGATATGCAGCGATGGCAAGCATGATCCGGATGGATTTAAGCATAGCCACTGGAGAAAAGGTTTCGTCATAGTCCACACCTGGTCTTTGACGAAAACCCTTTGCAACAAGTCTAGCTTTGAAAGTCTCCACTTTCCCATCTACACCAAGTTTCTTCTTGAGGATCCACTTGCTCCCAATGGGTTTTACCCCTTCAGGAGCAACGTCCAAAGTCCATACTTTGTTGGTGTACATGGATTCCATCTCGGACCGCATTGCATCCAGCCATTTAACAGAGTCACCACTCGTGATGGCCTGCTCGAAACTAGTCGGGTCATCATCTTCCATGATGCAATCCTCGCTTCCACCATCAATGAGAAAACCGTAGTATCTCTCAGGTGGGCGAGGTACCCTACCAGATCGGCGGAGAGGCTGAGGTTCGTCGGGAGCTACTGAATCCTCTGGTTCTACCAAGTCTTCTGTTATAGTTTGTGTCGCTGGAACCTCTTCCAGTTCTACCTCAATGCCACTTGTCTGTTTCATAAGAAAACCTTTTTCTAAGAAAGTGGCATGTCGAGAAACAAACACCTTTTGTTCCTCGGGGTGGTAGAAGATATACCCTTGTGAATTTTTGGGATATCCTATAAACTTACATAAGACTGATCTTACCTCGAGTTTGTCCAGATTTTGTCTTTTGACATAGGCTGGACAACCCCATATCTTAATGTAATTAAGATGTGGTCTCTTCCCTTTCCATATCTCATATGGAGTGGTAGGCACTGATTTGGTAGGAACTCTATTCAATAGGTCCATGGCTGTCTCAAGCGCATATCCCCAGAAGGAAATAGGTAACTCAGCTGTGCTCATCATAGAGCGCACCATATCTAATAGGGTGTGGTTTCTCCGTTCTGATACACCGTTGTGCTGTGGTGTATATGGAGGAGTCAGCTGAGAGAGAATCCCATTCTCTTTTAGGAAGTCCAGGAATTCATTGCTCAAGTATTCACCTCCTCGATCAGATCGAAGGATTTTAATACTTTTTCCGGTTTGGTTTTCGACTTCTTGTTTATATTCTCTAAATTTCTCAAAAGCTTCAGACTTGTGTCTTATCAAGTACACATGTCCGTATCTTGAGAGATCGTCAGTGAATGTAATGAAGTACGAAGAACCATCCCTGGCATGTGTAGACATGGGACCAAATACATCACTATGTATTAGTCCCAAGAGTTCGGTAACTCTTTCTCCGTGTCCCGTAAAAGGAGTTTTGGTAATCTTGCCTTTGAGACATGACTGGCAAGTGTCATAAGATGAAAATTCGAACGGATTCAAATATCCATCCCTATGCAACTTAGCCAGTCGTGTCGCATTGATGTGACCCAGTCTATAATGCCACAAGAAGGATTCGTTCATTTCTGAACTCTTCCTCTTGTGTGTGTTAGTTATGCTCAGAACTGTTGATTGATTTAAAACATAAATGCCATTGCACAACGTGCCTGATCCAACCAACTTTTGGTTACGGAAAATGTTCATAACATTATCCTGTAATACAAAATTATATCCCTCTTTACTCAATAAAGAAACCGATATAATATTGCATATCAGGTTCGGCATGTAATAGCATTCGTTCAGAACCAATGTATTACCAGTTGTTAATACAAGGTGATATTCCCCGACAGTCTTAGCTGCAACAATTGCACCATTTCGAACTCTTATGTCTTTATCACCTTCTCCAAGTTCTCTACCT
The DNA here is from genome assembly GCA_030015575.1 of Agapanthus africanus. NCBI lineage: Eukaryota > Viridiplantae > Streptophyta > Magnoliopsida > Asparagales > Amaryllidaceae > Agapanthus > Agapanthus africanus. Next base: position 237,867,467 of record JASDDO010000004.1, read on the forward strand.
TTCCTAAGCCCATGTAACTGATTACATATATGGGATCCTGACCCGGTATCTAATACCCAGGACGTAGAGTAAATGGAGAAACAGTTCTCTGTAACGAACACACCCGAAGAAAATGCATCATCATGTACTTTCTTCATTCGGGTGGCATGGGAATCCTGGTATTCCCCTATATCCTGTTCATTCCTATAACTCTTATAAGAAAGAACGGAACCAACGTTCCCCAGCACAGTATAACATGCGGGTTCGGTCAATACATCCATATTATTATCTTTATTAGGGCATGAAATGGTCGCTACCTGGAGAGAGAGAGAAGAAAGCACTTTAGCGTATGCTCGTGCAAGATCAGATTGGTTATTATCTTATCTAATCAGGATGGCTCCCACTGGTTTTTATCAAATCTTTCTTCAAACCCTAAAAGGAAAGAGTAGCCGGGATTAATTACACACTACAAGTTCGCCAATCTTTCAGCCAGGCCAGTGTCTGTACTTTGAGGGAGGTCCCCCGTGCTTTCGCACGAACCTAATTAATGTAAACCTCATTTTCCCAGAGGCGTAACCCCGTTGACACCTTTCTAGACACCTACTTGATCGGCTAATTGCAATGTGTAAAACTCTCCCAGGAGTAACTCTTACTCGCAGTGGGTATCGGGATCCAACTATCTCATAGAAGTTATGCAATCTCATTGCAAATTTCAACTCTTGAAACTCCCGATAATGTTTTTGCCCCTAGCGTGCTATGACCTTGACGCATGCCAAACAACCCATAGTCCACTAGTCAAGTTCAACCCGTACAATTCGTGATTGAATTAAACCCACCCGTACGACCCTTGACGCATGCCAAACAACGCCGTACGAATACCTTAATCCAATCGCATCTCATGCTACAGACAAGTAATAATCAGCTACCGTACACTACGCCTTGACGCATGCCAAACAACCGCAGCACGAATACTGAATATTATATATCTAAATTGACGGAGGGCTATGCAGGTTTTTCTGAAAACCATGAGCGTAATGAACTTGATATCGTTGTAGAATCAAATGAAGTTTTGAAATGGAGTGATTTTGAGGCTTTTCTAGTTTTGTTAAAGGGGTCACTCCCGGTGAAGGGATCGTCGGCCCTTTCCTCGTCGAATGAGGTGCGGGATATATCATATATATCACTATGCAAAGCAGAAACTATAGAAGCAACCAAAAGCTGACCGAGTATGTAGCATCTGCCAGTTATTGCTAAAGGAGTCACTCCCGGTGAAGGGATCTCGGTCCTTTCCTCATCGAATAAGGTGCAGGGTATATCAAATATACCGCTATGCAAAGCAAGAACTGTAGCTACCTTTTTTATTTTTGAAATTCGATTCTACAACATCTTAGCTTTCTTTTCTTTCATTAATCACATTAATGAAGTCCCATCATTTAAGTACCTAAACATCACAGATAAATACGACGTAACTTATGCCATCCGCATTCGCCCTGATGTCCCCTCGTGCACTGTTAGGTTAGCTAACTAACGGCAGAGCGGGGCAGGGCTAGCGCGGGTGTAAAACATAAGTAACGTCTATATAATATATCATATATACTATATACACAGTATCTATCACAGAACATCACATGATCACATCACAGATATCGCAGCAGAAGAAACATATGAAACATTGGATATACTAGGACATCCGTGTTTTCAATACGAGCCGGTATAAAACACGGATTCCACGGTCGTGATGAATAGCCAATCCCACACCCCTAGACCCCTACGAGAGCGGCAAGAAACCCTACAAATTCTAAGGTTAGGAGACCCGGACTCGACTCCTCGAGTTGGTCTCCCACTGGACCCCAGAACCCGGTTACTTGTGCTCCCCTCCTTGGGTCTATCCTAATGCGGAAAAGTAAATAATATACAAAAGGTGACAACTTCCGCTACCTGGAAGTGTCCCGATAAAAGAATATTACATACAAGTTTTTACATGAATAAAAATGAAAAACACTCATCTCACATAAAAAACCCCCGGCTATTCAAACACGACGATCCAATATAATATATCCAGCAACACATAACATCACATGTCATCAACGTAAGTAAATATGCGCATCCCAATTGTCGTTGACATATAGCAACGAAACCGGCGATATCACATATTACACTTACGGTCACAGAAAAGAAAGTGTAAAACTACAACAGTTGGAATCCGCAACCACCTCAGACATCGCATGCCTGACCAAATGAATTACTTAGACATCGCATGCCTAACAATTATAAACCCCGCATTTTAGTCCCATTATCGAAAACACTTTTCAATATCAAGTCGGGCAATTCAACAAGATTCCCGACATCCTGATCGAATGCTCGTAGCAAACTTTAGTAGGTGGCTGCACCCCCGATACCGTCGACGAAGTGCACAAAGGCGGAACACCGCTACCGCGAGCACCCAGACGGATGCTTTCGGCGACGGGGTTCTCCTACAGTCACTTGGTCGGGGCTATGGGGTGAGGCTGTCTATTAAGTTTATCCGGCGAGTATCAGCGTACGCTACGTGATTGCGACGAACTTTTGATCACATCAAAATTCCGTGGCAACCGATCAAGTGAGACTAAACCGCTAGATTTATAACATTCATTCAGTTATCTCATAACTACTTGTGAATTCCAATTATTGTATCATATTTCGGATAAATAGAAAATGTTAAACTTTTCGATCAAACAGTCGAACACCCAAGTTTTCCCGATATAGATCAACACATGAAACATAAGTCTAACAACATTCAGTTCGTGCCTCAGTACCAACGGTCCAGCCGTAGAAGGGTCAAGCCAACGCCTCACATGTGGCACGCCGTACTGCCCCAGACCCGAAGGTTCAAAGGGCAGTTCAAGACGGTCACATAATCGAGTTAAGGTTTGTTGTCTTCTAGAGGGTCCATCGCGTTACTTGCACTACTTAGAACGTCGTTAAACTACGGAAAAATCCAACACTTGGAAATTTCCCGACAGGGGAAAAAGTGGGTATTCATATCCGGTTGAACTTTTTAACAAATTCTAAAATTTAACGGAAAGCCAAATAGACAAAGTTAAATAATCCGATCGATTCATCGAGTCCCCAATACAACCCCAGAACACTCAACTCTAGAATCAAATTAAAAATTCCCAGAAAATACAGCATTAAAATGTAAGAGTTACTGTGCAAAAAGTACTGGGAGAAGGGACAAAAGTGCCGCGGAAGCGCTGCATTAGACAACTAATGCCGCGGTTCCGCCGCACTGTAGTGGAATCATGATCTCGTTTTTCACAGTTTTTCTAAGAAAACCCTGCTGAATTTTCTGCATATTTTTAATATTGAAAAATCCACATTTTCAAAAATTGGACAGAGAGTGGTCTCGGATTAGGGTTTCGGGTTCGTTCGGGTTTCAAACTTCGTCTACGCATCGCCTAAGGCTCTAGCTAGGCTCTGATACCACTGTATGGTTCCTAGACACACTATAGAGGTCTCACAAGGCATCAACCATGCCAATTTAAAATTTTATGGGTGCCGAGAAACCCTAATACGGATCGTCGGCTAGAATTCTAGGCGAAACATTAAACTAGTTAACGACTTAACTAAAGGAGAGAGGCTACAACCTTTGTAGATCCGTTTCCCCACTTCCTTAGCTCCAAGTCGGCGTCCTCTCGCTGTCCATCTCGAATCCCGAACTCAATCGTCGGCTTCATCGGAGAAATGGGCGAGCTAGGTCGTCGGCTTCGTGCCGAAGACGATCTACGTCGAGGCATCACAAGTTCAAGCTCCAACTTCACCAAGTTGTGAAAGTTGTGAAGAAAACACCCAAAACCACTTGGCAATAGGTAGAGGATGAAGAAATAGGAGGTGGGTTCACTTTAGAATTGGATTTCTCACTCTTTGGCTCAAGGTGCCATTAATGGTGTCAAGCTTTTTCTTTGAAGAAGAAGAAGAAGATGAAGATAGAATAAGATAAGTCTTAGATTAAAAATGAGAATAATATCATTACTTATCATATACTAACCATGGTGAAGTGTAGAGAGCAAACTAGGGTTAGGTGCATGGTTAGGTTAAGAGAAGAAAACAAAAATGGTCAATTATTCAACTCTTCATGAAGCTTCATTAAAGAAACAAATAAAGCCACCATTTTTCTTTTCTTTTCCAAAATGAATAATCAATATAAATAAATGAATAAGTAAATAAAACCCTAACCATTCATATAACCATGGTTTAATCTTTACACAAGCACAATTTAACATGTATCATCAAACATGATACAAACATGTGCACAAAAGTATATCACATATACAACTTGCACATCAAGTGAGAAAATCCATTTAAAGTGAACCAATACTAGTTAATGCAAAGTAATATATCAAATATATAATTATACATTAAATCATTAAATCAACATTTGATTCAATGATCCGGTCATGTCGCACATAACCGACTAGTATCTAATGTATCGATTTATCGAATCAATGATTCGATAACTAGGTCATATCAGCATACAACCAATCGAAACATTCATCGCGAGAATGAAATGCGATATCACATACACGCATTATTCTCGGTCCCGCACATATCTCATATGCGCTCCAATTTCGTTTCGCTTGAGCCAGGAAACCTCTGTGTAGGACTCTAAAGACTCGTCAATACGCCGGTAGCAGATGATGATCATATCAAGCACCCACAAGCCGCAAGCGGTCTGCTAAACGTAACGGCCATCCGGGTATTGAGCGATCAGAAGATCGACGAGCAAGCCCGCTCACACTCCTGTGAATCCAACCAGTAACACTTACCGTACAGTCCGGTCTGTTCGTCTGATATGTCGCATATCAAGTCTAGGTGTGGTAAACGTCAGACCCCAATAACCGATAAGTCGTGCCGATGTGAGGCTCATAACGGGTCGAGAAACTACTGGTAACACTTACCAGCAAATCTCTGATCAGCCCTGGCCAGGGACTTCCCTGTTACGGCCAATCGAGCACTGTGCAACATCAACCCCCAATACCGGGAGAGACGAAACCCCTCCTATCGCTTATTGTCTCCATGTGACTCGGGACTGTACCCAAAGACCACCGTTTTGCACGCCCTCATGGACGTGGTAAGGTGGAGATCAAATCACAGTGGGAATCACACAAGACTCTATGACGATCTCGGGTCTACAGACTAACCTGTACAAGTGTCACCTGAGAACTGCCATCTGACGTGAGGTATAATACCATCTCGGAGTTCTCGGTGAGTCTTTCCAGTGTACCCAGTCTCCACTGAGCACCCGTATACCATCTCTGATGTCAAACACCAATGGATATGGGACCATCCATCGCCCATCTCATGGGTCGAGAAGCGTATACGCTAGTCTACTCTGGTATATCGATGCCCCGTCTCGATACACCCACGACTAGGGACCTTGAAGGATGTACTTATGGACTACCATGTCCCCACTAGTATGATCTTCATCATAGTCCAGGTAGTCAAGTACACATCCTAAGGGCTTTACCAACATGTAACCATAAGACAGTTTAAAGAGACTAGTATACATGTTAAGATAAAGAGTAACCAGATAGCATGCTATCATATCGAGCAAGAAAGTCATCTCTATATATGTCCAAGCATCCAATATAATATACATCATCTGTACAATACTGGCCTCTACGGCATACATACAACTAACAGCCTCCTGTTCATGGTCTGGCGCCTGATGCTTTTAGGCACTTGTCTCTCACTGCGAATTGCTAGATATATAGCTCCTCGGCTCAACGGCCCAATATAGAATGACGACGGAAATAGTCCCGCTCTGGTACGTCCTCTAAAGATCTCTGGCCAACTGTCGCGGTCACTCATGACATGTCTCGCCGACGGTGCCGAACTCTGGCCTGTTGAGTGTGCGTACAATGACCACTCCTGGGTCCAAGTCTTCTCGTAAATTATTCCAGAAAGGTACTGTCGAGGTCTCTCCCAAATCTCGTCTCTGCCGAACTATCCGGAAGTCATCGTCCTTTACTATATCTTTTTCTTGTTCCGGAACGGTTGCATACTCATCGCGACTCCTGCTGGAAGATATATCCATAAATAACGCCTCTGTACGCGTGTCACATCTCTGATGTCAGCGGAGTGGAACGTCATCTCAACAAGATCTCGTACGAACCTCTTACTCCACTTTTCTAAAATGTCGACTGCTTCGGACTCATCTCTTCGTGGCTGCATGGACTGTGCTCCAACGGCTATACTCGTATCTGGAGTCTCCCAAGCAATGCATCCCATCACATGATATCCGAAAGATGTCGAACCCTCCAATCGACTCCTCAAAACCTCATAATCCCCCAAGAGATCAACATCTTGGGTACAATTTATTAATATCGACTACATGCCACAACACCTATGGACTAACCGTAGAAGGGCAAACCCAAGCCTTACAAATGGCACCGCTAAACTGCCGCAAACCCTAATGTTCAAAGGCGTTCCATGGTCATTACGTCGAGTTAGGGTTTCATTCTTCTAGAGGGTCTGTAAAGTTACTTGCATGTTTTCTTCAAACACTTTAAACTTGGAAAATGGGTTACTGACATTCGATCGTCTCTATCGACTCCCAACGTATCCGTGTGAAGTCTCCTTAAGCTGGAATCAATTGACCTGATGACCTCGCATCGGGGTAAGCGAAAGAACCACATGTCCTAGTCATTCATCCTCGGGTGACTAGCGACCATCTATCATATCTCTAAGTATAACTCGTACTGCAATAGCTCCAGCATCTGGGGCGATATCTCATCAATAGAAGTAACAACTGGCTCATTCGTCTGCACGCTAAACAGTGCCTCGATCATCATGAATACGCGATACATCAATGGTCATCACACTCTGGCTGGCCTCTATCAGCAGCTCAATCCTCTGGTGCTGATCCACACGTCCGAGAAATCTCATAACAGCGATCCATCAAACGCTCATGGTGCAAAAACACAATAAAACGACGCGTCTCTATGCAATCGTATCCCTGGAATCATGCCCTGGTCAGTCCTCGTCCATGACGAGCTCATGCTGACCGGAACTCTAGCCATAGCTCTCTCTTCCCGTGTAATCGTGGCAGCAAAACCATAACCAAAATCGATGAGGATAGATCATGAATGAATATAATGCTGTGCAAAGAAATGTACATCCTAAGGCTTCTTAAGTGGAGTATCGTATCGTAAATATGCTGTGAAACATACGTACGGTACATCACTCTACTCAAGCTACCCACTCCATCAACCATGGTCAACCTATACGACGAAAGTTCGGGTATACTACCCCTTCGACTGAGTCTAAGTTCCGTAAGGTCAAGCCTAGATTTCGTATATATACAACCGCCCTAAGAACCACATAGTCAAACCTAGACTCGAACCAAGGTTAACCTAGCGCTTTGATACCAACTTTCTCACGACCCGAATTAGCCCGTGACTGGTACTTGAATCATATGAAGTCTACTGGACCACATCTAATTCAAGTAAGCCAAAAGCCCAGAAATCTAAAACCATTTTAGGTAAGAAGAAACTTATTTTAAAACGTGTAGTTTAATAGCATAAGCCGAATATGTGCTTTTAAAACATCAAGTCTTTTCTGAAAATTTCGGCAGAATTTCCTTTGTAAATACTGACCCCCGAACGGGGTACAACAAGATAAATATATACATGAATGAAAAAGGCATCCCCAAGCGGGAGCTAGCTCTTCGTCAATCGACGGCCACAACCACGCAAGCATATAATATACAACACCCAAGGGTGAGGAAAAACAGAAAAGGAAACTCAAAACAGCCAGAAATCCAATATACTCTAGAGTGCGACTCTATGGTCGAAAGAATATACATCACAGGTCTCTAAGTCTGAATAAATATACATGTCTGGTTGATGGAGTTTCTAGATACAACATAATATAATATATACAAGGTATAAGGGTGGTCACGATGCAAGTGAACCCACCTACCAAAGCAAATCACCCGAAATGGAAGTAGTGCCAGCAAAGCCGTAACGAAACCTGTACGGCAAAACCTGAAAGAACTGTGGAACAACGGGGGTGAGTTGCCAACTTATGAGTAGAAAACATCACAGAGCAGAAATCGCATGTATGACACAATCCTAGGTCATACGATCAGTAATATCCTCAAAATGTTAAGTCTGAAGCATGAAAAGGTGGCAAGGGTAAACATCTATACATAAGTGTAATCCCATGTGCTCGTGTCAGTGCCTCAGATAGCAATGTATCATATGTATGAGATATGAATGTAATGAAATGAAATAAGTGAGACAACTGTTTTCTTTATTTTTAATGGGATTTCAGTATGTATATAAAACGAGTATCCTCGATGAAATCAACAGAGAGATCCGTGTCCAGGATCGACACAAAACATAAATCCCAAAATCTCAATATCTCAGGTTCCGGCTACCCGGACTAACCTGTATCATCAATCCCAATGCCTTAGTGTCTCAAATCTCAAATATCAATATCTCAGGCTCCGCAAAATGGATCAGCCTATAACCATCTCATGACTCTGGCCGGTATCCTTCGGATAGCCGACGAGTCCAAATAATATCACCGTTAGGTAGTGCTCCCCTGCCAGGTTCATCGAATACAACTCAAACTTCTTGCCCCGGGGTACCATACCGGGCCCACCATGTACCCGAGATGGTTCATCCAACTCCTTAAATCGGGCCTCGAAATCCAACAGCAATCAAGAGAACTCATTGTGGACGACTCATACATCATGGGAAAACCACAACTTGCATTTTTAAAAGGATGATCAGTTTATAAATTCTTGCGGTTTTCCCCCAAATCCAGAAATCTCAAGAAGGATCCGAAATCATCACTATCGTGATATCATTAAACATTGAAAACCGGCATAAATCTCCATAATACTGCATAACAATGAATATATGAATGCATCTGATATCCTGCAATAAATTAACTAGCATATGAAAGCTAAAACATGTAGCAACTATCAGTTAGCAAGCTATGTCAATGAAATAGTGTTTTCTAAAGTGTACGAGACATGACAATTACCGATGATGATGTGTGTGAGCCGGCAAATAAGTGTTTGTGGGACATTCGCATCATCGGTAATGGAGCTGGTGTCCTGACAGCATAATCTCGATAACGACATATGAAAACACAATATAAGAAAGCGATGCAATGCGAAAAGTAATAATATGCGGGAACTGAATGATAAACACAATGGTAACTAATCTACATTTATCGAAATATGAGTCATATGGTGGTGCCATTTGAAATAACATAAATCGTGGTGTTTTGAAAATAAAGGCTACGGTGTTTTTAAGAAAAGATACATCCTTTGAAATATCCATAAAATCCCTTGTCCCGTCTTTTAAAATGCCCACGATTCGTTGGTTTTTGAAATAGGTATGGGTCGAATCTAATCTATCATAAACAAGTACACTACAGGGCCAAACTATACAGACTGATCAAAAGGTAAGGAAACCGCATAACATCTGAGTTGATACATATATATATATAACAGTCGGTGATCCTGCCTCAAAAGTATCCCATACGATACAATATCAATAATATTATATCCTCAAGTCAAGAGTGCGGATCTATCATCAATATAGCTCGTACGGTAAATCCGTCGTACGGCATCACAAATCTGGGTGCGGGTCAATGTCACATCAATCACATTATTCATCTGGTATCCTCTTTATCAAACATCAAGATCCGGGGTACTGACCTACGTCTAGTACATGACTGATACCATCTATGTATGCATGCGTGTGTATGAAAACACCATGCTAAAAGGACCCGCTAAACATCATGTCGTATCTCAAATACAATCCATGTCACATCACCGATCTCACAGTCTCAAGTCCAATCTCATCGACTCATCACAATCCAAAATACTATCCTCCGAATCCGTGTATATGTATACGTATATATATATATATATATACACATAGCCCCATACCCATGTGTATATAAATATATATATACATATTCCCATATACGCACAGGTAAAAGAATGAATGTATGCAAGTATGTGTGTGTGGGTGGGTGCAACAACTACGCTAGGGTTTCACAACTAACACTAAACTATTCCAAGAACACCTAGAATCTATCTTTATCATCAATAAACTTATATCAACAAATAATGTATATATGTGGGTATACATATTCGTATACATCACTACGAACTGCAGGGGTGCTATACGCCATACACCCGACTTCCCCCGTAGATATAATCTACTCACCTTGCTTCTTGTGTGCCGATGCCGATGTCGCCATCTTCATCTACAACGTCTTGACATCACGTGGGGTACCTACACATATAACGTATCGTATCGCGTTAAAATCAAATTCGAAGACGAAACGACACACGAAAACCAAAACGATACGCTTAAAAGCCTATAGGTTAGAACCTATGGACAACTCTTTCAAAACCACCAAATAACACTTGATATAGACGTACAAACGTCAAGCGATCAAATAAAATACCAAATATAAAAACATGAATTCATAAACAACACTAAATACAAGGCAGAAACCAAGAAAACATGCCCCAGATTTTAGTTCAGTTCCAAACTAGGTGCACAAACAATACTGGTATGAAGTAGAGGGTGTATATGAGCTATGGAAACAACCTGGACACCCTCACCCACCAATGGGCCGGTCACATACCTATAAAAACCGGCCTCCTCGGTTTTGGGGATGAATTGTGGCCTCAAACTTGCAGGGGGGTCTCCTATGGCCTCAAATTGGTCCATGGAGTTGTTTGTTTATCTCGTTTTGGTCCCGGTTCACTCCAGATTTCCCTGCACCCTCAAAGTCATCACAAACTGACATGAAAAGTTTCATAATTCCGTATTTTGGGTTTCAGTTGGGTTGGTCTGGGTTTCTATCAATTGGGAGGGGTTTAAGGTCATCTCTAAAGCCTAATTACACAATCTCTACTCAATCAAACCCTAACCCTCTCTAGTAATCTCCAAAGTTCACCAAATCTCACGAAATCACAACTAAACACATAAATGGTTTAAAGTGAATCAAAAACTAAACATAGTGTGAAGGGATTACCTCATTAGACACTCATGAATCCTCAACAGCGCCAAAATGAAAACTTTTTTGGTCCAAAGGGTTGCTTGTGAGCTTGTGCACAAAATTTATGAAGTGGGAATGGGGTTTTGGTTTTGTTTTGGAGATGAAGTGAGTGGTTTTTGTGGAGGGGGAGATGAGGGCAGCAGCACAAGAGAGAAATGGGGGAGAAAATGATGAAGGAAGAAGAGGGAAACAAGTGGGCATTGCTCTCCCTTGACCCCTCACTTTCTCTCACTTGCCCATACCTCATTATAATATCATTCCTTTTCTTTTTCTTTTATTTTCTTCTCTCCTCAATAGCAAACCCAAAACAATAAATGAATAATGAAAAGAAAACCATGTAGGAAATGTCACACAAGTGAAAAAAAATGATATGGTGCACGATTTGCACAAAACCCGCTTAAACCCCGATTAGCAATTTTAATCGCGATTAGCACCAAAATAGTGTCAAATAACACATAAATTCTCATAATTTGCTTAAATCATATAAATTACTCTCTTTTTAGTAATTTCCAAAATTTTCCAAATTTTCCCCATTTATCGGTATTTAATAATACCGCCCTATTAAAAAATTCAATATTTTATTATTAAATTATAAAAATTCCCAAAAATAATATTTTATTTTCTGAAATGTTATAATATATGCCGTTTTCATGAGATTTCAGGATTTGAGAACCGTGGTCATTTTAAAGAAAGTATGCATTTTAAAAAAACCCGGTTTCTCTTGATATGATATTTCAGTGCGTCCATCATGCGTTTTCTCGGTTCTGAAACGTGTGACATGTGAAACCCGATTCGAGGAGCTGGATGAGGCCGATTGCGGGTACATGGTGGACCCGGTATGGTACCCCGGGGCAAGAAAGGGATGCTGTGTATACAGACGTTGAGCCTGGTAGAGGGACTACTACCTACCGATGATTGTATTTGAGCTCGGCGGATATCCGGAAGATACCAACCGGAGTTGAGAGTTGATACGGGCCGATCCGGACTGACGGAGCCCGTGGGCCGATCCGAACTGACGGAGCCCTATATATATGAGGATTTACGTACCGATTGTTAGTTGTATGTATGCCCTAGAGGCCATTACTATACATGAGATGTATATTGTAGTGGATGTTGGGACATATATAGGGAGCACTTTCTTGCTCGACATGATAGTACGCTATCTGGTTGCTCTTTATCTTAACATGTATACTTACTGTCTCTCAGTTACATGTTGATAAAGCCCTTAGGATGTGTACTCGACTTCCAGAACTATGATGCAGATCATACTAGTGGGGCCTGGGTAGTCCATGAGTACATCCTTCAATGAGTCATGGGAATATCGAGACGGGGCATCGATATTCCAGAGTAGAATAGCGTATATCTTCTCGACCCATGAGACGGGCGATGGATGATCCCATATCCATTGTTGTTTGACATCAGAGATGGTATGCAGGTGCTCAGTGGAGACTGGGTACACTGAACGGACTCGCAGAGAACTCCCAGATGGTATTATACCTCTCATCAGATGGCGGTTCTCTGGTGACACTGGTACAGCTTAGTCTGTTGACCCGAGATCGTCATAGAGTCTTGTGTGTCTCCCACTGTGCTTTGATTTCCACCCTACCACGGCTCTATTGAGGCGTGCAAACAGGTGATTTTTAGGTACACTCCCGATTCACATGGAGGCAATGAGCGATAGGAGGGGATTCATCTCTCCCGGTATTGGGGGTTGATGTTGCGCTATGCTCGTCTGGCCATATATGGAAATCCCTGGCCATGGTTGCTGTGATTTACTGGTAAGTGCTATCAGTAGTTTCACGCTTGTTATGGACCTTACATCGGCATGACTTATCAAGCTACTGGGGTCTGACGTTTACCACCCCTAAGCGAGATATGCGATATATCAGATGAACAGGCCGGACTGTGCGGTAAGTGTTACTGATTGGATTCGTAGGAGTGTGGGCAGGCTTGCTCGTTGATTTTCTGATCGCTCAATACCCGGGTGGCCGTTACCTTTAGCAGACCGCTTGCGGCTTATGGGTGACTGCTATGATCACCACCTACTGCCGGCGTTGACAAGTCTTTAGAGTCCTACATAGAGGTTTCCTAGCTCAAGCGAAACGAAATAGGAGCGCATATGAGATATGTACGGGACCGAGAATAATACCAGTATGTGATATTGTATTCTATTCTTGCGATTTGTATCATCGGTCGGTTATATGTGATATAGCCGGGTTTCCAAATCAAGTGTTGATTCGATATATTGATACACTAGATATTAGTCGGTTATATGCGATATGACCGGATCATTAAATCAAGTGTTGATTTAATGATTTAATGTATAATTATATATTTGATATATTACTTTACATTAACTAGTATTTGTTCACTTAAGATTGATTTTCTCACTTGATATGTGCATAAGGTATATATATGATATATATTTGTGTACATGATTGTATCATTTTTGATAATACATGAAATCTTGGGTGTGTGTATGACTTACACTATATTTAAGATAATGGTTTGGGTTTCTAATTATTTTTGTAATTCAAAATGGTGGTTTTCTTTGTCTTTGCTTCAAGCTTCATGAAACTTTAAGCATATTTAACAAAGTCCACTCACTTTGTTTTGCATAAGATATTTATTAACCAAACCACTAACTTAAACTATGGTTTAGTCTCTACAAAGGTTAACTCACCCATTCTTGCATAATGATAGACTTCACTTGATTATTCTTTTGATATTTATTCATTCTTATTATTCTTTTTCTTCTTCTTCTTCTTCTTGAAGAAGAAAACCTTGCTTGAATTTTTCAAGTGAAGAAACAAAGTGAGAAATCAAAATCCAAAGTGAACCCACTTCCTATTTCATCATCCTCTACTACTTGCTATTTAGTTTAGGGTGTTCTCTTCACAAAGTTCTTGACCTAGTGAAGATGGAGCTTGAGTTTGAGTCTCCTCGACGTAGATCATCTTCGGCCTCGAAGTTAACGAGCTAGCTTGATTATTTCTCTGAGAAAATCCCTTCTAGAGTTCGGGATCTTGATGATCGCAGCGAAGGGACGTCAACACGGAGCTTTAGAAGTGAAGGACCGGATCTACAAAGGTTGTATTTGAAGGGCCGGCCTAGCACCTCGTCAAGGGTTCGGTGGCATCACACATGCCATAATCAAAATTTTGGAGGTGCTAAGCTAGCCCGGCAATGATCGAAACTAGAAGTTTTAGGGATTCATATAACTAAACATCACATGCAATTGTAAAACTATCACTAAGAGGAAAGATTACAACCTTTGTAGATCTTCCTCGGTGACTCCTTGGCACTATGAGAGTTTGTAACGGATCGATGGAAGGCTTCCTTGTCCACGATGATCCACCCGAAGTCCCTTTGCCCAAAGCTCCTTACCTTACTTGTTTCGCAAACGAAGTAGAGTAAACACCCTACACAAGTCGGCTAGATGTGTGTAGTATGATAATTTGGTTTATGTTCTTCCATTGAAATCCTTTCTTTTATCAACTTTCACTCAAGTAAGAAATCAAGAGAGGGAGAAGAAGATAATGGTGGCTTGAGCTTTCTATCATATCACATATGATAACTTGTTTTCACACCCTTGTTCACAATTTTTTCTTTGTTGTTTCTCATTGTATGTTTCATATCACATATGAAGCTATTTATAGTGATAAGAAAGGAATAATCACCATTATTCCATTACCACCATAATTGTGAGTGGAAATTCTTTTCCTAAAGAATTAAGCATGGGTGGAAATTCTTTTCATTAAGTTAAGTAAAGCTTACCCACTAAGGAATAAAGGAGCATGTGTGGATATTCTTTACATTAACTTAAAATGATAAATACAAATTAAAAGCTTCAATATAAGTCTTATATTGCCATCATTCTTGTATCAACAACCATGATACTATGTATGCATGTATGTGTCCATGCACATCATCATGTGCATGCATGCATGCATACAAAAGGATTTACTTAAAGAATTTATCTAAATGTAATTAGTTAAATCAACACTTGATTTAGCAAACCGGTCATATCTCATACGATCGGACAAATAGAAAATGCCCGATTGATATACGTTATCACATAACCGTATTTAATCGGGTCCCGCGCATATCTCATATGCACACCACATCTTTTTGCCTGAGCCAGGAAACATCATTGTGTGACTCTAAGACTCGTCAATACGCCAGCAGTAGATGATGATCATATCAAACATCTACAAGCCGCAAGAGGTCAGCTAAACATAACGGCCACCCGGGTATTGAAGCGATCAGAAGAAAACCAGCGAAGCTGTAAAAACTCCCGTCGAGCCAACTGGCAACACTTACCGTACAGTCCGGTCTCTTCGTCAGATATGCTGCATATCAAGTCTAGGGATGGTATCGTCGACCCCAGTAACTCAATAAGTCATGCTGGTCTATGGCTCATAACAGATTGAGAAACTACTGATAACTCTTATCAGTAAATCTCAGCAGCCCTGGCCAGGGACTTCATGTTATAGCCAATCGAGCATAGCACAACATCAACCCCCAATACCGGGAGAGACGAAACCCCTCCGATCGCTCATTGCCTCCATGCGCCTCGGGACTGTACCCAAAGACCACCTGTTTGCACGACTCAGTTGAGCCGTGGTAGGGTGGAGATCAAAGTATAGTGGGAGGATACACAAGACTCTATGACGATCTCGAGTCTACAGACTAACCTGTACCAGTGTTCCTGAGAACTGCTATCCGACGATAGATATAATACCACATAGGAGTTCTCTGTGAGTCCGTTCAGTGTACCCAGTCTCCACTGAGCACCCGCATACAATCTTTGGTGTCTCCTCACCAGATGGATATGGGATCATCCATCGCCCATCATATGGGATAAGAATGGCATACGCTAGTCTACTCTGGAATATCGATGCCCTGTCTCGATACACCCTCGACTAGGAACAGTTCAAGGATATGCTTATAGACTACATGTGCCCCACTAGTATGATCCGCATCATAATCACAGTAGTCAAGCAAATATCCTTTGGGCTTTATCAACATGTGTAAATTATTAAATCTACATGTACAGATAAAGTAAACCAGATAGCGTACTATCATTTTGAGCAAGAAAGTTATCTATCTCTATAGATTATATGTCCAAGTTTTCACTATCCATATAATGGCCTTTAGGGCATACATATTACTAACAGTATTTTCATTCACTTCTATTTGTAATGGTTTATTACTATTTTGTTACCCTAGTTTTCTAGTGTGATCTTGAGGTTGATTGCATAGCACACCCTAAATTTTTTGTTGTGACATGTGAGATGCTTGAAAACCCTAGGCTAGGTGCTGAGGAATCCCAACATGGTTTCCAAGCCTAACTAGAAACTTAGACGATGCTAAGACAATGCGAAAACGAAAACCCCCGCAAAATACGATTTTGGAAAACCCATGGATTTGCTCTCTGGAAATTTTTTAAAAAGTGGCCTGAAAATTATTTAAATAATTGCAGAGTGGCATTTAGGGTATTATAAGAACACAGGTAGAATACGGGGTGGGGGGTGGTTTTGGTTCCTTGCCGGCGACAGTTCATGAATTTCCGGCGTCGCCGACCCCTAGGCTCCACTTCCCCTCGTATTGCACCAGTGATCTTTTACTCCAATTTTGGGTTTTCTGGTATTGTTTATTTAGTCCAAAATTGCATGTGATGTTAGTTTGGTTATGGACTCTTTGCGGAGTATTTCGTATTCATATTTTTAGCATTGTATTGGTAACCTAGACCGTGTTTAACATTTCGAACGAAATTCGAACAGCGCCCCATGACCCCCTCTTTGAAATTTCCATGTGTTGGAACTTTTCTAAGTTAATTATATTCGATGTTCATGCAAGTAACTCTATGGACCCTCTAGATGAACATATAAACCTTAACTCGATTCTGTGCCCTCGGAACCGCGGTTAAAACCTTAGGGTTTTCCGTGGTTCCGCGGTGTCATAGGTGAGACGTTGGTTTATCCTTCTACAGCTGGATTATAGGTACTGTGGCACGTTTTGGATACTTTAACTTCGCTCAAGTGTTAAGATTATTGGGAGTTCTGGGGATTTGTTGATTCGCTCGAAACGTTTAACATTGTCTAGTATATATTGTGATACAATACTTGGAATCAACAACATTTGAATTTTATAAGTCTAGCAATTTAGTCTCATTTGATCGGTTGCCACGGAATTTTGATATGATCAAAAGTCCATCGCAATCACTTTGTATATTCGGATACTTGCAGGGTAACATTACTAGATAGCCATGCCTCATATCCCCGACCAAGTGACTGTAGGAGAACTCCGTTGCCAAAAAGCATCCGTTCGGGTGCTCGCGGCCGTGGTATTCTGCCTAAGTGCGCTTTGTCGTCGGTATCAGAGGGTGCGGCCGTCTACTAATGTTTCCGACGAGCATTCGATCGGAAAGTCGGGAATCTTGTTGAATTTCCCGACTGATTATTGGAAAGTGTTTTCAATATCGAGACAAAAAAGTAGGGTTTATAATTGTTAGGCATATGATGTCTAAGGAATTCATATGTTAGGCATGAAATCTGCAATATGAGATATTACGGGTTTATGATGTCTAAGGCGGTTGCGGATTTCAATTGTTGTAGTTTTCATTTTATTTTCTGCGACCGTAAGTGTAATATGTGGGTTATCCCCGGTTTCGTTGCTATATGTCAACGACAATTGGGATACGCATATTTACTTACGTTGATGACATGTGATGTTATGTGTTGCTGGATATGTTATATTGGATCGCCGTTTTTGAATAACCGGGGTTTTTTATGTGAGGTGAGTGTTTTTCATTTTCATTCATGTAAAAACATGTATGTAATATTCTTTTATTTGGGGCACTTCCGGGATGAGGAAGATGTCACCGTTGATGTATATTATTTACTTTTCCGCATTATGATAGACCCAAGGAGGGGAGCACAATGTTAGTGTATATGCCCTAGAGGTCATTACTGTATCATACTAGCTTGTATATTACTTAATGGAAGCTTGGGATATTCACAGTTGTATAGATAATCTTGCTCAAAATGGTAGTATGCTACTTGATTTGTTTCTACTTCAATATGTGCATGTGTTTCTTTTAGCATATCGCTTATACATATTAGTAGAGCCCTTAGGATCTTTGCTTGATTACCAGCGTTGTGATGGCAGTCACACTCATGGGGGCTGGGTAATCTATAAGCACATCCTTATACTGGTCCCTGGTCGTAGGACTATCGAGACAGGGCATCGATACTCCGGAGTAGACTAGCGTATGCGCTTCTCATCCCGGCAGGGGAGATGGTCTGTCCCACAGCCATCAGTACGTCGTACTGGAGATAGTATGCGGGTGCTCATTGGGTTACGAGTACACTGGACAGGACTCATCGGGAACTGTTGGTTGGTACTATACCTATCGTCAGTTATCAATTCCCAGGTGACATGAGTACAGCTTAGTCCGCTGACTTGACACTGTCACTTCGACTCGAGTGTGTTCCCAGTGTACTTTGATTACTACCCTACCACGGCTCAAAGGAGTCGTGCAAACAGGTATTAGTTGGGTGCAGTCCCGAAGCACTTGGAGGCAGTGACGGTTAGACAGGATTCGTCTCTCCCGATATTGGGGGTTGACATCGCGCTGTGTCTGGGAGAGCCATTACACGAGTAGTCCCTGGCCAGAGCAAGCGAGATATACTGGTAGGTTTCCAGTGCTATCTCAGGGTGTTCTGGGCTACACTCCGACACGAGTTGTACCGCTATTAGGGGACTGACGTTTACCGCCCCCTAGGCCCGCCATGCGATGTATCAGACGAACAGACCGGACTGTACAGAGATTGTCACATTCAAACTCCGTAGGAGTTCAGATGGGTTTCACCTCGTCAGTCTTCTTGTCGGCATCTACCTGGGGACCGTTACGTACAGCTAGTGCCGCTTACGGTCTGTGGTTAAATCCACTGCTAATGTAGTGTCGAGTCTTTAGAGTCCCACACAGAAAGCTATTCGCCTTTAGGCAAAAGAGTAGAGGTCGCATGGTTTTGCGATAGGTCGCATGGTTTTGCGATAGGGTTCGGTCACATCCGTGCACTTGTGCACGTTTGGTGTCCGGACAGTTAACACTAGCGGGCTTTGGTTTAAGCCAGATCCTAGTCTACGTTTTGGGATTGGTTTTATCTCGTTTGTATTCGTGTTTCTCGGAACGCGGATGCGGGTGTGTATGCACAGTTGACAGAGAGACAGAGGCAGAGGATTCTCATTGGGGATATTGACTGTTGATTGTTCACTGTTGACCATTGACTTTTGCTAAACCCTAATGAGAATAAGAAATATTATTAATGATAATATTAATTAAGTATTATTGTGTCATGGTTGAGATGAGGGGTTGACTTTGTTGACTTGTTCACTTTGTTGACCGGTTGACTAGGTTGGACTAGTGGACCATCATCATTACAATGGCTATCATTTCATGGTAAAGACTTTTGCTTGCTTGTTATGCTTTGCAATATGAGTGCATGAATTGATAATGCCACTTGATATGATATGAACAATCACATAATACTCTATTATTATTATTATTATTATTATTATTATTATTATTATTATTATTATTATTATTATTATTTTGTTATGGGAGCATGGGAGGAAAAGGGGTGGGCTCATTCTATCATTCTTCTTCTCTCTCATGCTCAAGCTCTCCCTCTTGCTCTTCCTCTTGCTCTCTCTCTAGTTTAAGGCAACTCCATATCATGAGTTGAGAAACAATTCCTTAGAGATAAAATAAAACCCAAATCACTTCTCTACTCATCCTAGTTCACAAGGTTTAGCAAACCAAGTGTTCTAGTTTCTTCAAGTTCGAAGAAGAAGCCAAAGGTAGAAGCTTTGAGGTGGATCCATCTTCGGCGCAAGGAGACGACGAGGTGAGGCCGATCCGTACACCGGAAAGAGTTGAAGACGAAGGAGTTCAAGAAAGGTATAGCCCCCTAACCGAGTAGGTAAAACTCAAGTTAGGTTATTAGGTAGTTTTTTAACAAAGATCCGTATTTTGAGTCCATGTTACCACCTCTTGAAAAATCGTTTTTCATCATTTCCGCAAGCCTGTAAGTACCGGGAGAGGTAACGTGGACTTACAGTGGTATCAGAGCCAGGTTAAACACTATCTAACATGTTAGTAAAGTAACTAGAAATTCGATCGGAGAAAAAGTCACGAAACACGCCCGAAAAGTATACTTTCAGCCGAATTTTTTTCTGTCCAAAAAATGATAAATCTTACCTTAAAATTCGGCTCAGGGTTTTTAAAACTCACTGTAGAAAAATTGTCCAGAGAGTCGATCAACAAGCCGCGGAACCGCGGCCGGAGCTTGCTCCCGCCGAGGATCCGCGGCCGAGTTGACTCCGACGTTGGCGATTTTTCTCAGTTTGTTTATTTGGGTGTTTTGGGATTTTTGGAATATGATTTTTCTGCCCAGATTTTCTAGAAAGAAAAATTAGTTTTTGGGGCTTGAAAATCCGTATTTTGATGGAACTTCTAAAGACTAAAGTTGACGGGTATATATCTGTGATGTGATATATGTATTGAACGTCCGCTAATCGCTATACGTCGATCAGTAGGGGTTATACATATCTGTGATCTGTAATGTTGATGGTATGTGTATATGAATTCATTGGATTGTCGCGGATGAATAGCCGAGGGGGGGTTATGATATGAGAGTTTTCTTTTATCTTTCAATTCATGTAATATGTAAATTGATGTAATGTTATTTTTGGCCGCACAACCGGGTCGGGGTTGTAGCCGTCATTGTATAATTTCTTTTTACTTTTTTTGCTCCTAGGATAGACCCAAGGCGGGGTGCACAAACTACCGGGTATCTCAAAGTGCCGAGTGGCCTACTCACATCGTTGAGGGAGGTTGCTCCGCTTCGGATATTTGGCGGGTAGTTTGCCGCACCCGTAGGGGTCTAGGGTGGGGTATTGGCTATTCATCGCGACCGTGTAATCCGCCTTTCGTTACAGACTCGTACGAATTGCGGATTACAAGTATATCCAATGTGTTCATCTGTGATCTGGAATGGCTATCATTGCATGTGACGAATGAGTATATCTATATATGATATCTATTTAGGCGTTGCTTATGTTTTGCATCCGCGCTAGTCCAGCCCCCGCTCAGTCGTTAGATAAGTAACCTAACGGGTAATGACGGGGCCCCTTTTGCGAATGCGGATGGCATATGCGTACGTCATATTTTCGTTGTTTTCTGCAGTGGTAAGATTAATTGATGGGACGCATTAAAATTAATGCAAGAAAAATAAACCAAGTAAAAGTCGTTGGAACAATTTCAAAAACCATTCGGTTTCTTTTCAAAAAATATCTTTTAAAACGCGGAGCTTAAGCCACTCCTTTTCAAAGCTATCAAGGTTCTTTCGATTATATCAAGTTCACTACGTTCAAGGTTTCGCCAAAACCATTCGTAGCCCTCCGTCGTTTCGTATGAATATTCAATAGTATTCAAGCTATGTTTGTTGACCTTGGTCAAGGCATAGTGATTGGTAGCTGTTGGGTGTTCATATGTAGCATAGATAGATACGTTGGTTTGGGACGGTCATATTACCTTGTTGGCCTTCGTCAAGAGTATATACGGGTGGGTTCAAATTAACCTGGACAATGACGGGTAGAACGTGACATGTGACTTATGATTTGTTGACCTTCGTCAAGGTCATAAGAGCATGGGGCAAAAATCCACATCGGGAGTTTCAAAAGAACTGAAACTTGCTAGCGTGGCATACCATTTAGAGTGTGATGATTCTGGTAGGATTCCTTCAGTTTATCACACGATGATATTTGGATCCCGATCATACTGTGAGTATATGCTACTCCGCCGGAACTTTCTCACTTAACGATCAATGCTATAAACCAAGTAGGTGCCTAGAAAGGTGTTAGCGGGGCTACGCCCACAGGGAAAAGAGGTTATTTAATTACGGAACTTCACGAAAGCGTTGGAAAAGCTCCCTCAAAGTACCGACACCAGCCTGGTCGAACGGTTAAGCAAGTATTGTACGGTGAGATTGATCCTGACTAATTCTTCCTTTATGGTTTGAGGAGGGATTCGAGAGACAGTAGGAGCCATCCTGTTTAGATAAATTAAAAACCAATCTAAACATGCAAGTGCATCATGCTGAGTGTTTTCTTCTCTCTCTCTCTTAATTGCAGCGACCCAGTGACCAGACATAGGTTACATCTAGATAATAAAATGACTGAATCTGACTGTTTTGACTGGCAAAGGTCTGTCCAGATGTCCATTGCCCATGACAAGCTGGGACACCTCTTGACTGATCCAACCCCTGCCGTCTCAAGTCCAGTTTCCCCTGTTACAGATATTTATATCCCCAGGACATCGGAAAAAGACTATGCGAAAGCCAAGTGCCTCGTGTTAGCCTCAGTTGATGGTGCAAACCAGAGGCAGCACGAGAAGATAGACTCAGTTTCTATCTTGCTCCATAACAAAGATTTATATGGAGAGCAATCTCGTATCGCAAGATATGAGACCTCGAACGAATTTCTTCAAGCGAGGTTCGCTGTCGGGTCATCTGTAAGGGGCAACGTCCTTATAGAGACCAGCTATTTTGAGCTCACGGACCTGGAGACCACGTTGGAGAATGGGTCAAGTACTGACTTAATTCTACAGTCCCTGCCCTCTGCTTATACCCTGAAGGAAACCAGGGAAGAAGAAGGAAAGGGAAGGGCAAAAGTTTCGGAACTGGATGTAGTAAAAGAAGGAGGTTCCTATTGTTACGGGAATGAACATTGGCAGAAGGATTGCAGGGCTAGCAAAGCCAGTAGCCCGAATTCGAAGCATGTTGTGGCTTCGGCTTCGGGTGTGTTTGTGATAGAGAACTGTATGTCAGTTAACCCTACTTCCTGGGTATTGGATACCGGATCAGGATCTCACATCTGTAATTCATTACAGGCTCTGAGAAACCGTAGGGTTATCAGGAAAGGTGATATGACTCTCAGGGTTGCTAACGGAATGAGCATGGATGCTGAATCCATTGGGGAATATCATCTTGGACTGACAACTGGGCAGATATTGATCTTGCGTAACTGTTTGTATGTACCAGGTGCGACTTGTAATATCATATCTGTATCCTTACTTTCTAAGAAAGGATATGAATTTACTTTTGTAAGCGATGTAGTACACATCCACCTAAATCAAGTTCTGATTGGGTCAGGTACATTAAATAACGGGGTATACGTATTGAACCAAGCTCAGATTTTCAGTGTCCAGAACACACTTAAAAGAATGTCTCCGGAAACAAATCAGGCTTTCTTATGGCATTGTAGACTGGGTCACATTAATGAGACACGATTAACTAAGTTACATAAAGAGGGATACTTGAATCCGTTCGAGTATCAGTCTTATGCCACTTGTGAATCTTGTCTCATAGGAAAGATGACAAAGGCTCCGTTCACTAGACACGGAGTAAGAGCGAGCGAGCTCTTGGGACTCATAAAAAGTGATGTGTGTGGTCCAATGTCTACACATGCGCGAAGTGGTTATTCATACTTCATTACTTTCAGAGATGATTTCTCTAGGTATAGACATGTCTTCTTAATGAAGAACAAATCCGAGGCCTTTGGGAAATTTCGGGAATACAAGAATGAAGTTGAAAAACAAACATGCAAAAGTATAAAGACACTGAGATCTGATCGAGGTGGTGAATACTTGAGTGCCGAGTTTCTGGACTACTTAAAAGAGAATGGAATTCTCTCTCAGCGTACTCCTCCATACACACCACAACACAACGGTGTATCTGAAAGGCGGAATCGAACCCTATTGGATATGGTTCATTCCATGATGAGTAAGGCTGAGTTACCGCAATCTTTCTGGGGTTATGCACTAGAAACTGCTGCATTTCTCTTGAACATGGCTCCAACCAAGACTGTACCTACCACCCCATATCAGATGTGGACTGGGAAGAAACCATGTCTTAAGTATCTTAAGACATGGGGATGTCCATCTTTTGTAAAAAAGCAGCATGCGGACAAGCTCGAGGCACGCTCAGTACTGTGTAAGTTTGTGGGATACCCAAAGAACTCCAGGTGGTATCTTTTCTATTCCGCAGAAGAACAAAAAGTTTTTGTTTCTCCGCATGCCCACTTCTTCGAAACTGAATTTTTGGAAAATCAGATAAGTGGGAGCGCAATAGAACTGGAAGAAATTCCAGAACCACAAGCTGTTACTGAAAGCTTGGATGAACCAGAAGTTTCAGGAGAACCGGACATTCCTGCGCCCCTCCGCAGGAGTAGTAGGCAGTCTCATCCGCCCGAGAGATACTATGGTTTTCTCATAGATGGGGATAGAGAGGATTGCACTATTGATTATGATGAGCCTACTAGCTTCCAGCAAGCCATTCAGAGCGGTGACTCGGTAAAATGGCTGGATGCAATGCGGACCGAAATGGAGTCCATGTACACCAACAAAGTATGGACGTTGGACGTTGCTCCAGATGGGGTAAAACCCGTAGGATGCAAGTGGATCTTCAAAAGGAAGATTGGTGTAGATGGACAAGTTGAGACCTATAAGGCTAGACTTGATGCAAAGGGTTTTCGTTAAAGACCTGGTTTGGACTATGACGAAACCTTTTCTCCAGTGGCTATGCTGAAATCCATTCGGGTCCTTCTTGCCATTGCTGCCTTCCACGATTATGAAATATGGCAGATGGACGTAAAGACGGCTTTCCAAAATTGATATTTGGAAGAGTGCGTCTATATGGATCAGCCAGAGGGATTCATTCAGAGTGGGAGCAGCGTTAAAGTGTGCAAGTTGCTCAAGTCCATCTATGGACTGAAGCAGGCATCGCGGAGTTGGAACTGTAAGTCCACGTTGCGACCCCCGGTTCTTACGGGGAGGCGGAAACGGTATAAAAATCAAATTTTTAGTGCATGGGGCAACATGGACTAACAAAGTCGGGATCTTTTCTAAACTAAACTAGCAAACAAGCTAAAGAGAGTTAGCTACTGGGATGAAAGGTTATACCTAACTTGAACTCCTTCTTCTTGAAAACTTGTAGAGGTTGATGGTTCTTCCTCGTTGCCTTCTTCCGTTAAAGATGGATCCACCTGAGGGTTCAACCTTCGGGCTCTTTCTCGAACTTTGAGAGAACTAGAATCTTCGGCTTGCCAAACCTTTGATCCTAGAGTGAGTAGAGAGTGTCTAAGGGGTGTTTTTATCTCAAGGAGAGGGATTCTCAACTCATGAGAAGGGTTCTCCTTGAACTAGAGGAGGAAGAAGAACAAGTGAGGAAAGAGAAAGGTTATGATAGAATGAGCTCTCTTTTTCTTTTCTTACAACCATATCACAAAAGAAAAAGAATTATCAAATTAATAATAATAATGAAAATGAAATAGTTGATGGAAGGTTTAGGAATAACCATTATCATTTCAAACATTAAATGAATTTTGCTAGAATCAAAAAGCATCTTTCTTTTGTAATGATGATGGTCAAACCTTCAACCATGGTCAACAAGTCAACCATGGTCAACTAGTCAACAAAATCCAACCATGACACAATTTCATTTTATTAATATTATTAATTGATATAACATAAATCCATTAGGGTTTGGAAAAAGACGACTGTCAACTGTGCATACGCACCCGTTCCGAAACCCTAATGAAAGTCCTCTTCCTCCTCCTCAAACAACTGTGCATACACACCTGCATTCTTGTTCCGAGGAACATGAATACTGAGAGATAAAAGCAACCCCAAAACATATACCAGTATCTGACTCAAACCAGAGCCAGCCAGTAATATCCGTCCGGACTCCAAACGTGCACAAGTGCGCGGATGAGAACGAACCCTGTCGCAAAACCATGCGACCTCTACTCTGTTTTGCCCAGAGGCGAATACCCTCTGTGTGGGACTCTAAAGACTCGACACTACGCTGGCAGTGGGTTTAACCACAGACCGCAAGCGGCACTAGCTGTGCGTAACGGTCCCCAGGTAGATGCCGACAAGAAGGCTGACGAGGTGAACCCCATCTGAACTCCTACTGAGTCTGAATGTGACAGTCTCCGTACAGTCCAGTCTGTTCGTCTAATACATCGCATGTCGGGCCTATGGGGCGGTAAAACGTCAGTCCCCTAATAGCGGTACAAGTCGTGTCGGTGTGAAGCCCAAAACACCCTGAGATAACACTGGAAGCCTACCAGTATATCTCGCTTGCCCTGGCCAGGGACTACTCGTGTAATGGCTCTCCTAGACACAGCGCGATGTCAACCCCCAATACCGGGAGAGACGAATCCTATCTAACCGTCACTGCCTCCAAGTGCTTCGGGACTGTACCCAACTACTACCCGTTTGCACGACTCCTTTGAGCCGTGGTAGGGTAGTAATCAAAGCACAGTGGGAACACACTCGAGGCGAAGTGCCAGTGTCAAGTCAGTGGACTATGCTGTACTCATGTCACCTGGGAACTGATAACTGACGATAGGTATAATACCAACCTGTCAGTTCCCGACGAGTCCTGTCCAGTGTACTCGTAACCCAACGAGCACCCGTATACTATCTCCAGTACGACGTACTGATGGCTGTAGGACAGACCATCTCCCACACTGGGATGAGAAGCGCATACGCTAGTCTACTCCGGAGTATCGGTGCCCTGTCTCGATAGTCCTACGACTAGGGACCTGTATAAGGATGTGCTTATAGATTACCCAGCCCCCACTAGTGTGACTGCCATCACAACGCTGGTAATCAAGCAAAGATCCTAAGGGCTCCACTAATGCGTATAAGTGATATACTAAAATAAACACAAGTACACATTGAAGTAGAAACAAACCAAGTAGCATACTACTATATTGAGCAAGATTGTTTATACAAGGTGAATATTCCAAGCTTCCATTAAGTAATATACAAACTAGTAAGATACAGTAATGGCCTCTAGGGCATATACACTAACAATCTCCCACTTGCACTAAGGCCATGTACTGGCGTATCGAAGACCTATCATCTCGATCAGCCGCTCGAACTGAGTCTGGGGTAAGGCCTTGGTGAATGGATCTGCAGTGTTTTCTTCTGAAGCAACCCTCCGAACCTCGATCTCCTTGCGATCCACGATCTCCCTGATCAGGTGATACCGCCTCAAGTTGTGTCTGGATCTCTGATGGGACCTGGGTTCCTTCGCTAAAGCTATAGCCCCGTTGTTATCGTAATACAGAGGTATTGGGTCAACAATGGACGGAACCACGTGAAGTTCTTTCAAGAACTTCCTCATCCAGACAGCTTCTTTTGCGGCATCAGATGCAGCGATGTATTCCGCTTCCATAGTCGAGTCTGCAACGGTTTCCTGTTTGGAACTCTTCCAACACACCGCCCCTCCATTGAGGGTAAAGACAAAACCCGACATGGACTTGGAATCATCCTTGTCACTATGGAAGCTGGAGTCAGCAAAGGCCTCGATCTGGAGGTCTTTTCCGCCATACACCAAGAACATCTCCTTAGTCCGTCTCAGGTACTTGAGAATGTTCTTTACCGCTATCCAGTGTTTCTCCCCAGGGTTTGACTGATACCGGCTTACCACACTCAGTGCATAAGCTACATCCGGTCTGGTACACAACATCGCATACATTATAGAGCCTACTACAGAACCGTAGGGTATAATAGACTTGCGATCCCTCTCCAAATTAGTCTTGGGAGACATCTCTTTAGAGAGGGTTATCCCGTGACAAGCCGGTAGGTTACCGCGCTTGGAATCTTCCATACTGAATCTTTTCACTATGGTGTCGATGTACCTGGACTTATAGAGTCCTAATATCCTCTTGGATCTATCACGATGGATCCGGATCCCCAGGATGTATGAGGCATCACACAGGTCTTTCATGGAGAACCTGTGCGACAAGAACCCTTTGACAGATTGTAGCATAGGAATGTCATTTCCTATTAAGAGAATGTCATCCACGTATAAAACGAGGAATACTACAGTTCTCGCTACAAATCTACTATAGATGCATGGTTCATCTGGATTTTTGATAAAGCCAAATTCCTTGACCGTCTCATCAAAACAGATGTTCCAACTCCGCGATGCCTGCTTTAGTCCATAGATGGACTTAAGCAACTTGCACACCTTTCCACTGCTCCCACTCTGAATGAAACCCTCTGGCTGATCCATATAGACACACTCCTCTAAATTTCCATTTAGAAAAGCGGTTTTTACGTCCATCTGCCAAATCTCATAATCGTGGAAGGCAGCAATGGCAAGAAGGATTCGAATGGATTTCAGCATAGCCACTGGAGAAAAGGTTTCGTCATAGTCCAAGCCAGGTCTTTGACGGAAACCCTTTGCTACAAGTCTAGCTTTATAGGTCTCAACCTGTCCATCTACACCAATCTTCCTTTTGAAGATCCACTTGCATCCTACGGGTTTTACCCCGTCTGGAGCAATGTCCAACGTCCATACTTTGTTGGTGTACATGGACTCCATTTCGGTCTGCATTGCATCCAGCCATTTTACCGAGTCAACGCTCTGAACGGCCTGCTGGAATCTAGTAGGCTCATCATAATCTATGATGCAATCCTCTCTATCCCCGTCTATGAGAAAACCGTAGTATCTCTCGGGCGGATGAGACTGCCTACTACTCCTGCGGAGCGGCATAGGAATGTCCTGTTCTTTTGAACTTACTGGCTCTTCCAAGCTTTCAGTAATAGCTTGTGGTTCTGGAATTTCTTCCAGTTCTATTGCGTTCCCACTTATCTGGGTTTCCGAAAACTCAGTTTCCAAGAAGCGGGCATGTTGAGAAACAAAAACCTTTTGTTCCTCAGCGGAATAGAACAGATACCCCCTGGAGTTCTTTGGGTATCCCACAAACTTACACTGTACTGAGCGTGCCTCGAGCTTGTCCGCATGCTGCTTTTTTACAAAAGCTGGACATCCCCATATCTTAAGGTACTTAAGACAGGGTTTCTTCCCACTCCACATCTGATATGGAGTGGTAGGCACAGTCTTGGTGGGAGCCTTGTTCAAGAGATATGCAGCTGCTTCTAGTGCATAGCCCCAGAAAGATCGCGGTAACTCAGCCTTACTCATCATGGAACGAACCATATCCAATAGGGTTCGATTCCTCCTTTCCGATACACCGTTATGTTGCGGAGTGTATGGAGGAGTACGCTGAGAGATAATTCCATTCTCTTTTAAATAGTCCAGGAACTCGGCACTCAAGTATTCACCACCTCGATCCGATCTTAGAATCTTAATACTTTTGCCTGTTTGTTTTTGAACTTCATTCTTGTAATCCCGAAATTTCTCAAAGGCCTCGGATTTGTGCTTCATTAAGAAGACATGTCCATACCTAGAGAAATCGTCTGTGAAAGTAATGAAGTATGAATAACCGCTTCGCACATGTGTAGACATTGGACCACACACGTCACTGTGTATGAGTCCCAAGAGCTCGCTCGCTCTTTCTCCGTGTCCAGTGAACGGAGTCTTTGTCATCTTTCCCATGAGACAAGATTCACAAGTGGCATAAGACTGATACTCGAACGGATCCAAGTATCCTTCTTTATGTAACTTAGTCAACCGTGTCTCATTGATGTGACCCAGTCTACAATGCCATAAGAAAGCCTGATTGATATCTGGAGACTTTCTTTTGTGTGTATTCTGGACATTGAAAATCTGTGGTTGGTTTAACACGTATATACCATTGCTCAGTGTACCTGACCCAATCAGAACTTGATTAAGGTGAATGTTTACAACATTACTTACAAACGCAAATTCATAACCTAAATTTAGAAACCAAAGATACAGAAATGATATTACAAGTTGCGTTGGGTACAAAAAAGCAATTACGCAAAACCAAAACATGCCCATCTGACATTCCCAGGTGATAGTCCCCCACGGCTTTAGCATCCATGCTAGCTCCGTTCGCAACTCTGAGGGTCATGTCACCTGCTTTCAAAAACCTACGGTTTCTCAACGCCTGCAAAGAATTACAGATATGAGATCCTGATCCGGTATCCAATACCCAGGAAGTAGAGTTTATCGATAGACAGTTTTCAATAACATACACACCTGAAGCTGAAGCCGCAACCTGCTTCAGTTCCTGTGTCCTGGCTTTCCAAGCCCTGCAATCTTTCTTCCAGTGTCCAATTTTATGACAATAGAAGCATTCTTCTTTACCCACAAGCTTCCCCGCTATCATTGTTGCCTTTTCCTTTCCCTTCGTACCCACTTTACTAACACCGCCCCTTGGTTTGGCGGGGGCTTTCTTCCTCTTTCCCTTGGCTTTCGCCTTGGACCTAGAGGAAGAAGATCCTCCTACAAACAAAGCGGGTGTTTCCCTACCTTTCTGTAGGGTGCCCTCTGCGCTCCTCAGCATGTTGAGGAGTTCTGAAAGTTCAACTTCCTTTTCTTGTAAGTTGAAGTTCAGTATAAACTAGGCGTAAGTGGATGGAAGGGACTGGAGAATTAAATCCGTATAGAGTTCACTTTCCAACGTTGTCCCAAGTTCCGCGAGCTCCTCAATGTAGCCAATCATCTTAAGCATGTGGTCCGCTACCGATGATCCGACGGCCAACTTTGCCGAAAATAACTTCTTCGACACTTCGTATCTTGCGATACGAGACTGCTCTCCATACAGTTCTTTTGTATGAAGAAATATGGATTCCAAATCCATATTCTCGTGCCTCCTCTGATGTTCGTTGTCCATAGAGGCAAGCACGAGGCACCTGGCCTTCGCGCAATCAATCTCCCAAGTCTTACGGATTTCCTTATCCGTGACGCTGGAGGTGGGACCTGGGATGGGGGGAGCTTTGGTGGTAAGAAGATACCCCAGCTTGTCGTAAGTGATTGCCATTTTGACATTCCTGAGCCAATCTTTGTAGTTTGGCCCTGTCAGTATGTTTTTATCTAGAAGTAACTTAAGTCCAGTCATGTCGATTGGTCGCTGCAATTAGGAGAGAGAGAAGAAACACTTTAGCACGATGCTCTTGCAAGTTTAGAGTGGTTTTTAATTTGTCTAAACAGGATGGCTCCCACTGTCTCTCGAATCCCTCCTCAAACCATAAAGGAAGAACTAGTCGGGATCAATCCCACCGCACAATACTTGCTTAACCGTTCAGCCAGGCCAGTGTCGGTACTTCGAGGGAGGTTTTCCAACGCTTTCGCGAAGTTCCTTAATTAAATAACCTCTTTTCACTGGGGGCGTAGCCCCGCTAACACCTTTCTAGGCACCTACTAGGTTTATAGCATTGATCGTTTAGTGAGAAATTTCCCGAGGAGTAGCATATACTCACAGTAGGATCGGGATCCAAATATCATCGCGTGACGAAACTGAAGGAATCCTACCAGAATCACCACACTCCAAATGGTATGCAAATCTAGCAAGTTTCAGTACTTATGAAACTCCCGATGTGGATTTTTGCCCCATGCTCTTATGACCTTAACGAAGGTCAACAAATCATAAGTCACATGTCAAGTTCTGCCCGTCATTTTCCAGGTTAATTTGAACCCACCCGTATATACCCTTGACGAAGGTCAACAAGGCAATACGACTGTCCCAAACCAACGCATCTATCTATGCTACATATGAACACCCAACAGCTACCAATCTCTATGCCTTGACGAAGGTCAACAAACATAGCTTGAATACTATTGAATATTCATACGAAACGACGGAGGGCTACGAATGGTTTTGGCGAAACCGTGAACGTAGTGAACTTGATATAATCGATGGAACGAGATAGCTTTTAGAAGGAGTGGCTCAATCTCCGCATTTAAAAGTTAGTTTTGAAAAGAACCGAGTGGTTTTTCGAAAGTGTTCCAACGACTTTAACTTGGTTTATTATCTTGCATTAGTTCTTTTAATGCGTGATATTCTTGCATTAGTTCTTTTAATGCGTCCCATCATTTAAATCCTACCATTGCAGAAAACAATCAAAATATGACGTACGCTTATGCCATTCGCATTCGCCATGGGGCCCCGTCATCACCCGTTAGGTTACTTAACTAACGACAGAGCGGGGGCTGGGCTAGCGCGGCTGTAAAACATAAGCAACGCCTAAATAGTTATAAATATAGCAATGATAGACATTACAGATCACAGATGAATACATTGGAAATACTAGGAATCCGCAATCCGTTCGAGCCTGCAACGAAAAGCGGATTACACGGTCGCGGTGAATAGCCAATACCCCACCCAAGACCCCTACGGGTGCGGCAAACTACCCGCCAAGTACTCGGCAGTTTGTGCACCCCTCCACGGGTCTATCCTAGGAGCAAAAACAGTAAAAAGAATTATACAATGACGGCTACAACCCCGACCCGGTTGTGCGGCCAAACAAATAATAATATTACATCAATTTACATATTACAAAT
This sequence comes from Agapanthus africanus, assembly GCA_030015575.1. Classification (NCBI taxonomy): domain Eukaryota; kingdom Viridiplantae; phylum Streptophyta; class Magnoliopsida; order Asparagales; family Amaryllidaceae; genus Agapanthus; species Agapanthus africanus. Next base: position 237,899,884 of record JASDDO010000004.1, read on the forward strand.
GAATGAAAGAAAAACAAAAGCTCATCTCACATCCACCCCGGCTATTCACCTGCGACAGTCCAACACATTCATATACACATTTCAATATCAAACACAGATCACAGAGATGTATAACCCCGACTAATCGACTTATAGCGATTAGCCGACGTTCAATACATACAAACATCATAGATATAACCAACATAGTCAAAGTGTAGTGAAGTTCGATAAAAATACGGATTTATAGGCCCCCAAAAGCAAATTTTTTTTCTGGAAAATCTGGGCACAAATGACATATCTTAAAAATCCCAAAACCCTACCAGAAGAACACTGCACGAAACAGGACCTCAAGAAGAGACAGAACGGCGGCGGTTCCGCGGCCTAAGCCACCCATTGCCGCGGAACCGTGGTCGTTTGAAGGAATCATGCGATCGTATTTCGTGGGTGTTTTCACAAAACCCTGAGCCGATTTTAGGAGTAAAACTTTTTACATTTAGAGCACAAAAAATTTCAACAGAAACTTAGGGTTTTGGTTTTTCCGGTTTTGCGATTTTTCTCGATCGAACTTCCATACACTTTACTATAAAGCTAGTTTAAGTTTAGTTAGGCTCTGATACCACTGTAAGTCCACGTTGCGACCCCCGGTTCTTACGGGGAGGCGGAAACGGTATAAAAATCAAATTTTTAGCGCATGGTAAACATGGACTAACAAAGTCGGGATCTTTTCTAAACTAAACTTGCAAACAAGCTAAAGAGAGTTAGCTACTCGGATGAAAGGTTATACCTAACTTGAACTCCTTCTTCTTGAAAACTTGTAGAGGTTGATGGTTCTTCTTCGTTGCCTTCTTCCGTCAAAGATGGATCCACCTGAGGGTTCAACCTTCGGGCTCTTTCTCGAACTTTGAGAGAACTAGAATTTTCGGCTTGCCAAACCATTGATCCTAGAGTGAGTAGAGAGTGTCTAAGCGGTGTTTTTATCTCAAGGAGAGGGATTCTCAACTCATGAGAAGGGTTCTCCTTGAACTAGAGGAGGAAGAAGAACAAGTGAGGAAAGAGAAAGGTTATGATAGAATGATCTCTCTTTTTCTTTTCTTGCAACCATATCACAAAAGAAAAAGAATTATCAAATTAATAATAATAATGAAAATGAAATAGTTGATGGAAGGTTTAGGAATGACCATTATCATTTCAAACATTAAATGAATTTTGCTAGAATCAAAAAGCATCTTTCTTTTGTAATGATGATGGTCAAACCTTCAACCATGGTCAACAAGTCAACCATGGTCAACTAGTCAACAAAATACAACCATGACACAATTTCATTTTATTAATATTATTAATTGATATAACATAAATCCATTAGGGTTTGGAAAAAGACGACTGTCAACTGTGCATACGCACCCGCTCCGAAACCCTAATGAAAGTCCTCTTCCTCCTCCTCAAACAACTGTGCATACACACCTGCATTCTTGTTCCGAGGAACATGAATACCGAGAGATAAAAGCAACCACAAAACATATACCAGTATCTGACTCAAACCAGAGCCAGCCAGTAATATCCGTCCGGACTCCAAACGTGCACAAGTGCGCGGATGAGAACGAACCCTGTCGCAAAACCATGCGACCTCTACTCTGTTTTGCCCAGAGGCGAATACCCTCTGTGTGGGACTCTAAAGACTCGACACTACGCTGGCAGTGGGTTTAACCACAGACCGCAAGCGGCACTAGCTGTGCGTAACGGTCCCCAGGTAGATGCCGACAAGAAGGCTGACGAGGTGAACCCCATCTGAACTCCTACTGAGTCTGAATGTGACAGTCTCCGTACAGTCCGGTCTGTTCGTCTAATACATCGCATGTCGGGCCTAGGGGGCGGTAAAACGTCAGTCCCCTAATAGCGGTACAAGTCGTGTCGGAGTGAAGCCCAAAACACCCTGAGATAACACTGGAAGCCTACCAGTATATCTCGCTTACCCTGGCCAGGGACTACTCGTGTAATGGCTCTCCTAGACACAGCGCGATGTCAACCACCAATACCGGGAGAGACGAATCCTGTCTAACCGCCACTGCCTCCAAGTGCTTCGGGACTGTACCCAACTACTACCCGTTTGCACGACTCCTTTGAGCCGTGGTAGGGTAGTAATCAAAGCACAGTGGGAACACACTCGAGGCGAAGTGCCAGTGTCAAGTCAGCGGACTAAGCTGTACTCATGTCACCTGGGAACTGATAACTGACGATAGGTATAATACCAACCTGTCAGTTCCCGACGAGTCCTGTCCAGTGTACTCGTAACCCAACGAGCACCCGTATACTATCTCCAGTACGACGTACTGATGGCTGTGGGACAGACCATCTCCCACACTGGGATGAGAAGCGCATACGCTAGTCTACTCCGGAGTATCGATGCCCTGTCTCGATAGTCCTGCGACTAAGGACCTGTATAAGGATGTGCTTATAGATTACCCAGCCCGCACTAGTGTGACTGCTATCACAACGCTGGTAATCAAGCAAAGATCCTAAGGGCTCCACTAATGCATATAAGTGATATACTAAAATAAACACAAGTACACATTGAAGTAGAAACAAACCAAGTAGCATACTACTATATTGAGCAAGATTGTTTATACAAGCTGAATATCCCAAGCTTCCATTAAGTAATATACAAACTAGTATGATACAGTAATGGCCTCTAGGGCATATACACTAACAGGAACATCTGCTTTGATGATACTGTCAAAGAATTCGACTTTATCAAAAACCCAGATGAACCATGCATTTACAGTAAGATTGTAGGGAGAAATGTGGTATTCCTCGTCTTGTACGTCGATGACATTCTCCTAATAGGAAATGATATTCCTATGTTACAATCAGTCAAAGGATTCTTGTTACAGAGGTTCTCCATGAAGGACCTGGGCGATGCCAACTACATTCTGGGGATCCAGATCTATCGTGATAAATCTAAAAGGATGTTGGGACTTTCACAGTCAAGGTACATCGATACCATACTGAAACAATTCAGTATGGAAGATTCCAAGCGCGGTAATCTACCGGCTTGTCACGGAATCACCCTCTCCAAAGAGATGTCTCCCAAGACTGATTTGGAAAGGGCTCGCATGTCATCAATACCCTACGCATCTGCGGTAGGATCTATTATGTATGCGATGTTGTGTTCCAGACCAGATGTAGCATACGCATTGAGCGTTGCAAGCCGGTATCAGTCGAACCCAGGGAAGAAACACTGGATGGAAGTAAAGAACATTCTCAAGTACCTGAGAAGGACTAAGAAGATGTTTTTGGTGTATGGCGGAAAAGACCTCCAGATCGAGGCCTTTGATGACTCCAGCTTCCAGAGTGACATGGATGACTCCAAGTCCATGTCGGGTTATGTCTTTACCCTCAGTGGAGGGGCGGTTTGCTGGAAGAGCTCCAAGCAGGAAACCGTTGCTGACTCAACTATGGAAGCGGAATACATAGTTGCTTGCGATACCGCAAAGGAAGCTGTCTGGATGAAGAAGCTCCTCACGGAGCTTAAGGTGGTTCCTACCAGTGTTGATCCAATACAGCTGTATTGTGACAACAAAGGCGCTATAGCTTTAGCGAAGGAACCCAGGTCCCATCAGGAGTCCAGGCACAATTTGAGGCGGTACCACCTGATCCGGCAGATCGTAGAGAGTAAATACAGAAGATAACAGTGCTGATCCACTCACGAAGGCCTTACCCCAGACTCAGTTCGAGCGACTGATCGAGATGATAGGTCTTCGATATGCCAGTTCATGGCCTTAACGCAAGTGGCAGATGGTTAGTGTATATTCTCTAGAGGACATTACTGTATCATACTAGCTTATATATTACTTAATGGAAGCGTGGGATATTCACAGTTGTATAGACAATCTTGCTCAAAATAGTAGTATGCTACTTGGTTTGTTTCTACTTCAATATGTGCATGTGTTTCTTTTAGCATATCGCTTATACATATTAGTAGAGCCCTTAGGATCTTTGCTTGATTACCAGCGTTGTGATGGCAGTCACACTCATGGGGGCTGGGTAATCTATAAGTACATCCTTATACAGGTCCCTAGTCGTAGGATTATCGAGACCGAGCATCGATACTACGGAGTTGACTAGCGTATGCGCTTTTCATCCCAGCTGGGGAAATGGTCTGTCCCACAGCCATCAGTACGTCGTACTGGAGATAGTATGCGAGTGCTCGTTGGGTTACGAGTAAACTGGACAGGACTCGTCGGGAACTGTTGGTTGGTACTATACCTATCGTCAGTTATCAGTTCCCAGGTGACATGAGTACAGCTTAGTCCGCTGACTTGACACTGTCACTTCGCCTCGAGTGTGTTCCCACTGTACTTTGATTACTACCGTACCACGGCTCAAAGGAGTCATGCAAACAGGTAGTAGTTGGGTGCAGTCGCGAAGCACTTGGAGGCAGTGACGGTTAGACAGGATTCGTCTCTCCCGGTATTGGGGGTTGACATCGCGCTGTGTCTGGGAGAGCCATTACACGAGTAGTCCCTGGCCAGGGCAAGGGAGATATACTGATAGGTTTCCAGTGCTATCTCAGGGTGTTCTGCGCTATACTCCGACACGACTTGTACCGCTATTAGGGGACTGACGTTTACCGCCGCCTAGGCCCGCCATGCGATGTATCAGACGAACAGACCGGACTGTAAAGAGATTGTCACATTCAGGCTCAGTAGGAGTTTAGATGGGTTTCACTTCGGCAGTCTTCTTGTCGGCATGTACCTGGGGACCGTTATGCACAGCTAGTGCCGCTTGCGGTCTGTGGTTAAACCCACTGCCAGCGTAGTGTCGAGTCTTTAGAGTCCCACACAGAAAGTTATTCGCCTTTAGGCAAAAGAGTAGAGATCGCATGGTTTTGCGACAGGGTTCGGTCACATCCGTGCACTTGTGCACGTTTGGTGTCCGGACAGTTAACACTAGCGGGCTTTGGTTTAAGCCAGATCCTAGTGTAAGTTTTGGGATTGGTTTTATCTCGTTTGTATTCGTGTTCCTCGGAACGCGGATGCGGGTGTGTATGCACAGTTGACAGAGAGACAGAGGCAGATGATTCTCATTGGGGTTATTGACTGTTGACTGTTCACTGTTGACCATTGACTTTTGCTAAACCTTAATGAGAATAAGAAATATGATTAATGATAATATTAATTAAGTATTATTGTGTCATGGTTGAGATGAGGGGTTGACTTTGTTGACCGGTTGACTAGGTTGGACTAGTTGACCATCATCATTGCAATGGCTATCATTTCATGGCAAAGACTTTTGCTTGCTTGTTATGCTTTGCAATATGAGTGCATGAAATGATAATGCCACTTGATATGATATGAACCATCACATAACACTCAATTATTATTATTATTATTATTATTATTATTATTATTATTATTTTGTTATGGGAGCATGGGAGGAAAAGGGGTGGGCTCATTCTATCATTCTTCTTCTCTCTCATGCTCAAGCTCTCCCTCTTGCTCTTCCTCTTGCTCTCTCTCTAGTTCAAGGAAACTCCATTTCATGAGTTGAGAACTATGGCCTTAGAGATAAAAGAAAACCCAAATCACTTCTCTACTCATCCTAGTTCACAAGGTTTAGCAAACCATGTGTTCTAGTTTCTTCAAATTCGAAGAAGAAGCCAAAGGTAGAAGCTTTCAGGTGGATCCATCTTCGGCGCAAGGAGATGACGAGGTGAGGCCGATCCGTACACCGGAAAGAGTTGAAGACGAAAGAGTTCAAGAAAGGTATAGCCCCCTAACCGAGTAGGTAAAACTCAAGTTAGGTTGTTAGGTAGTTGTTTAACAAAGATCCGTATTTTGAGTCCATGTTACCACCTCTTGAAAAATCGTTTTTCATCATTTCCGCAAGCCCGTAAGTACCGGGAGAGGTAACGTGGACTTACACCTAAGTAACCGGGTCCTAGAGTCCAGTGGGAGACCATCTCGAGGCGTCGAGACAGGGTCTCCTAACTCTAGAATTGGTAGGGTTGCTTGCCGCTCTCGTAGGGGTCTAGTGGTATGGGATTGACTATTCATCACGACCGTGGAATTCGTGTTTTATATAAGCTCAAAATAAAACACCGACGTCCTAGTATATCCAATATTTCATATGTTGTTTTCTGCTGCGTTATCTGTGATGTGATCATGTGATATGTTCAGATATCAACTGTATATAGTATATATGATATATTATATTGACGTTGCTTATGTTTTATACCCGGGCTAGCCCTTCCCCGCTCTGCCGTTAGTTACCTAACCTAACGGTGCAGACTGGACATCGAGGAAAATGCGGATGGCATAAGCGTACGTTGTATTTATCTGTGATGTTTAGGTGACTTAAATGATGGGACATTCATTAATCAGATTAATGAAAGAAAATAAACCTAAAAGATGTTGTGGAATCGAATTTCAAAATTCAGGTAGCTCTAGTTGTTGCTTTGCATAGCGGTATTCCTTGTAGAATATCCAGCACCTCATTCGATGAGGAAAGAACCGAGATCTCTTCACTGGGAGTGACCACTTTAGCAATAATTAGCAGATGCTACAACCTTCGGTTTGTCTTTTGACAGCTGTTCTAGTTCTTGCTTTGCATGGTGGTATTGTGAATATCCTGCACCTCATTCGACGAGGAAAGAGCCGAGATCCCTTTACCGGGAGTGACCTATTTAGCAAAACTAGCAAAAGCCTCAAAAGCACTCCATTTTAAACCATTTGATTATGCAATGAGATCAAGTTCAAAGCGTTAAAGGTTTTCTTAAAAACCATCAGCAACCCTCCGTCATTTTAGAAAGTAGAGTACTTAGTATTCGTGCTGTGTTTGTTGACCTTAGTTAAGGCACAGTGTACGGTAGCTAAGTGATGTCTTCCTACACCGCATATGATGCGATTAGTTAGGACAGTCATGTGACTTTGTTAACCTTAGTTAAGGGTCATGTGGGCGGGTCTAATTAATCACGAAATGAAGGGTAGAACTTGACTATTACTTATGATTTGTTGACCATAGTTAAGCTTATAAGTGCTAAGGGTAAAAACCATTATCGGAAGTTTCAAGTATTGAAACTTGTAATGAGATTGCATACCTTCTATATGATAGTTGGATCCTGATACCCACTGCGAGTAATTGTTACTCCAGCGAGTGTTTTGCACTTTACAATTAGTCGATCAAGTAGGTGTCTAGAATGGTGTCAACGGGGTTACGCCCCTGGGAAAACGAGGTTTATTTTAATTAGGTCCGTGCGAAAGCACTGGGAACCTCCTTCAAAGTACCGGCACTGGCCTGGATGAAAGATTGGCGAACTTGTAGGGTGTAATTAATCCCGATTAGATTTTCCTTTTAAGATTTGAAGGAAGATTTGATAAAAACAGTGGGAGCCATCCTGATTAGATAAAATATATAACCAATCTAATCTTGCAAGAGCGCACACAGAGTGTTTTCTTCTCTCTCTCTCTCCAGGTAGCGACCATGTCACGCCTTAATCAAGATAATAATTTAGATGTATTGACCGAACCCGCTTGTTATACTGAGCCGGGGAACGATGGTCCCGCCCCAACTTATAATTGTTATAAGACCGAGCAGGAAATAGAGGAATACCAGGATTCCCATTCCGCCCAAACGAAGAAAATGCATGATGATGCATCTTCTTCGGGTGTGTTCATTACATAGAACTGTTTCTCAGTATCCTCTGCGTCCTGGTTATTTGATACCGGATCAGGATCCCGCATATGTAATCTGTTATATAGGCTACAAATTGGTAGAGAACTAAGAACGGGTGATAAATTTCAAGAGTTGAAAATTGTGCAATTGTTGCAGCCAAGATGTTGGTAGTTATCACCCTGTATTACCAAATACATTGATTCTGAACGAATGTTGTTGGATACCGAACCTGATATAAAACATCATATCAGTCTCTTTATTTATTAAAGAAAGGATATAATTTTGTATTGTTGGATAATGTTTTGAACATTTCCTATATCAAGAGTTGATCGGTTCAGGCACGTTATCTAAAAGAATATACATTATAAATCAAACCACAGTTCTTAACGTACAGAACACACACAAGATGAAGAGTTCAGAAATGAACGAATTCTTCCTGAGTCATTGCAGACTAGGTCATATCAAAGCGACCCGACTAGCTATGTTACATTTAGATGCATATTTAAATCAGCTTGAATTTACATCTTGTGAAACTTGCCAGTCATGTCACAAAGATAAGATGACCATAGCTCCGTTTACTTGAAACAGAGAAAGAGTTAGTGAATCTTGGGACTGATACATAGTGATGTATGAAGGTCCCTAGTCTTCAAATGCCAGGACTGATTCTTTGTACTACCTTACATTCACTGATGATCTCTCAAGATTCGGACACATGTTCCTGTTGAAACACATGTCTGATGCTTTTGAGAAATTCAAAGAATATAAGTCAGAAGTAGAGAACCAAAACTGAATTAGTATTATGTCCTTTGATGTGATCAGGGAAGAGGATACTTAGGCATGAAGATCCTGGACTATTCTAAAGGAGAATGTGATTCTCTCTCAGCATTACTCCTCCATATATACTACATCACGACGGTATATCAGGTGCGCTCTATGATGAGTACTACTGAGTTACATGTTTCCTTTTTGGGGATATGCACTTGAGAAGCTACATACCTATTGAATTAGGTTCCAATCAAATCAGTGCCACCACTCCATATGAGATATGGTATGGGAAGAGCCCATCTCTTAAGTGAGTTAAGATTTGGGGTTGTCCGGCCTATGTCTAAAAGCAAAATCCTGACAAGATCGAGGAAAGGTCAGTTCTGTAGAACTGGAAGGAGTTCCAGCTATACAAAAAATAGCTGATGATTTGGTAGAACCAAAGGATTCAATAGTTCCCAACGAACCTCAGCCTCTCCGCTGATCTAGTAGTGTTCCTCATCCACTGGAGACATACTTCGTTTTCTCGATGACAGTGGGAGCGAGGATTGCATCATGAGATGATGACCTAACTTGTTTGGAGCAGGCCATCAAGAGTGGGGACTCTGTAAGAATGGCTGGATGCTAAGCGATCTGAGATGGAATCCATGTACACCAACAAAGTATGGAATTTGGTTGTTATATCTGAAGGGTTAAATTCCCATTAGGAGCAAGTATATCTTGAGAAGATTACTTGGTGTAGATAGAAAAGTTGAGACTTTCAAACCTAGACTTGTTAAAGGTTCTCGTCATCGACCAGGCGTGGATAATGATAAAACCTTTTCCAGTGGCTGAGCTTAAGTCCATCCGGATCCTACTTGCCATTGCTACGTACCATGACTACGATATCTGGTGGTTGGATGTCATGACTGCTTTTATAAATATTGATTTAGAAGAGAGCGTCTATAAGTACACAGCCAGAGGGCTTTGTAGACAGTAGGAGCAGCGGAAACATGTGCAAGTTGCTTTAAAAGTTAAAGCAGGCATCGCGGAGTTGGAACATCTGTTTTGATGTAGTAGTCAAAGAGTTTGACTTCATCAAAATGGTAGATGAACCTTGTATATACAAAAAGGTAGTAGGGAGTATGGATGTGATCCTCACATTGTACATGGATGACATATTCTTGATAGGAAAGGAGTTTCCTATGCTACGCTCGGTCAATCTCCTCTTATCACATTGATTCTCCATATAGGAATAAGGTGATACCTCCTAAATCCTGGGTTTAGGATCTATGACATAGATCTAAGTGGATGTTAGGATTCTCACTAGGTGTAGTGAGATGGTATCAATCGATCCTGGGGAGAATCACTGAATAGCTTCAGGGTGGTAAGGACGACTGAATGTCAGTCACGGGCATTGTCTTTACCCTTAGTGGAGGGGCGGTATATTGGAAGAGTTCCAAGCTAAATACCGTGGCAGACTAGACGATAAAGGCTGGTGACATTGCTATCAAAGATGCTACCAAAGAGGAAGTCTGGGTGTATATTAGTTCATTAGATGAACTAGGTTGCTACCATTGTGTGACAATGGAAGTGTGGCTTTGGCCTAGGAACACCGGTCCCATCAATGACCCAGAATTATTCTAAGGCAGTATCACCGGATCAAGGATATAGTTGATCTCCAGGGAGATTGGGGTTCGGAGAGTAAACTCAGAGGACAACATGGCGGATCCACACACAAAGGCCTTTTCCCAAAGAGAGACTTTTATGGGATGGTTGAGTATAAGATACAACAACCAATGCTACAGATGGCCCCAGTGCTAGTGGGAGATTGTTAGTTGTATGTATGCCCTAGAGGCCATTACTGTACATGAGATGTATATTGTAGTGGATGTTGGGACATATATAGGAATGAATTTCTTGCTCGACATGATAGTACGCTATCTGGTTACTTTTTATCTTAATATGTATACTTACTGTCTCTCTGTTACATGTTTATAAAGCCCTTAGGATGTGTACTCGACTTCCAGGACTATGATGCAGATCATACTAGTGGGGCCTGGGTAGTCCATGAGTACATCCTTCAATGTTCTTAGTCGTGGGAATATCGAGACGGGGCATCGATATTCCAGAGTAGACTAGCGTATATCTTCTCGACCCATGAGATGGGCAATGGATGATCCCATATCCATTGGTGTTTGACATCAGAGATGGTATGCGGGTGCTCAGTGGAGACGGGGTACACTGAACGGACCCGCCGAGAACTCCCAGATGGTATTATACCTCACGTCTGATGGCAGTTCTCTGGTGACACTGGTACAGCTTAGTCTGTTGACCCGAGATCGTCATAGAGTCTTGTGTGTCTCCCACTGTGCTTTGATTTCTACCCTACCACGGCTCTATTGAGTCGTGCAAACAGGTGGTTTTTGGGTACAGTCCCGATTCACATGGAGGCAATCAACGATAGGAGGGGATTCGTCTCTCCCGGTATTGGAGGTTGATGTTGCGCTATGCTCGAGTGGCCATAACTGGAAATTCCTGGACAAGGTTGCTGTGATTTACTGGTAAGTGTTATCAGTAGTTTCACGCTTGTTATGGACCTTACATCGGCATGACTTATCAAGCTACTAGGGTCTGACGTTTACCACCCCTAAGCGAGATATGCGACATATCAGACGAACAGACCGGACTGTGCGGTAAGTGTTACTGATTGGATTCACAAGAGTGTGGGCAGGCTTTCTTGTTGATCTTCTGATCGCTCAATACCTGGGTGGCCGTTACATTTAGCAGACCGCTTGCGGCTTGCGGGTGACTGATATGATCACCACCTACTGCCGGCGTATTGACGAGTCTTTAGAGTCCTACATAGAGGTTTCCGGGCTCAAACGAAATGAAATAGGAGCGCATATGAGATATGTACGGAACCGAGAATAATACCAGTATGTGATACTGTATTCTATTCTCGCGATTTGTATCATCGGTCGGTTATCTGTGAAATAGCCGGGTTACCGAATCAAGTGTTGATTCGATATATTGATACACTAGATATTAGTCGGTTATATGCGATATGACCGGATCATTAAATCAAGTGTTGATTTAATGATTTAATGTATAATTATATATTTGATATATTACTTTACATTAACTAGTATTTGTTCACTTAAGATTGATTTTCTCACTTCATATGTGCATAATGTATATATATGATATATATTTGTGTACATGATTGTATCATGTTTGATGATACATGCAAGCTTGGGTGTGTGTATGACTTACACCATATTTAAGATAATGGTTTGGGTTTTTATTTATTTTTGTAATTCAAAATGGTGGTTTTCTTTGTCTTTGCTTGAAACTTCAAGAAGCTTTAAGCATATTTGATAAAGTCCACACACTTTGTTTTGCATAAGATATTTATTAACCAAACCACTAACTTAAACTATGGTTTAGTCTCTACAAAGGTTAACTCACCCATGGTTGCATTATGATAGACTTCACTTGATTATTCTTTTGATATTTATTCATTCTTATTATTCTTTTTCTTCTTCTTCTTCTTCATGAAGAAAAAAACCTTGCTAGAATTTTTCAAGTGAAGAAACAAAGTGAGAAATCAAAATCCAAATTGACCCCACTTCCTATTTCATCATCCTCTACTACTTGCCATTTAGTTTAGGGTGTTCTCTTCACAAAATTCTTGACCTAGTGAAGATGGAGCTTGAGTTTGAGTCTCTTCGACGTAGATCATCTTCAGCCTCGATGCCAACGAGCTAGCTTGATCATTTCTCCGAGGAAATCCTTACTAGAGTTAGAATCTCGATGATCGCAGCGAAGGGACGTCAACACGGAGATTTAGAAGTGAAGGACCGGATCTACAAAGGTTGTATTTTCATTCACTTCTATTTGTAATGGTTGATTACTATTTTGTTACCCTAGTTTTCTAATGTTATCTTGAGGTTTATTGCTTAGCACACCCTAAATTTTTTTTGTAGCATGTGAGATGCTTGCAAACCCTAGGCTAGGTGCTGAGGAATCCCAATACCAATGCTGGGCATAGGTTTCATGATGTTTTCGAGTTTCGATGCTGGACACTCAAGTTCCATGATTTTGATGTGTCGCGAGGGACACACGTTGATTTATATTCTCATACTTCCATGCATATGCTTTTTGATATTTAAATGCATGATATTTTGTGTCATTGGTTGACACGTGGACGGGATCCACATGCATGCAGACATTGATTCATAGTTGGATGATATCCACATACTTAGACTTCATGATATAGTTTACACCGATTCATGTGGATTACATTGATCATACCTCATATTTATGATATGTTGCTACCTGAGGCATTGACACGAGCATTTGGTATTACACTTATGTTTAGATGTTTACCCTTGCCATCTTATCATGCTTCAGACTTTATCATATTGAGGATATATATTACTGATCGTATTGACCTAGGATTGAGTCACACATATGATTTCTGCTCTGTAATGTTTTCTACTCACGAGTTGGCAACTCATCCCCGTTGCCACAGTTCTTGCAGGTTTTTGCCGTACAGGTTTCATTGTGGCTTTCTGGCACACTGCTTCCTTTCGTGGTGATTGCTTTGGTAGGTCGGTTCACTCGCATCGTGACCACCCTTGTATTTATTTTAATCGGTTGTATTTAGTAATTCCATCAACCAGACTTGTGTATTTATTTCAGACTTAGAAAACCAGTTGTGCATTATTTCGACCTTAGAGTCGCGCATTGTAGTATTATGGTTTTCTTGATGATCTTGAGTTTCCTTTTGAGTTTTGATTCTTGCCCTTCGGCGTTGTATATTATATTGCTTGCGTGGTTGTGACCATCGATTGACGAAGAGCTAGCTCCCGCTTGGGGATGCCTTTTATCATTGTGCATATATTATTCATATTGTACCCCGTTTGGGGCCCGTTTTTACAAAGGAAACTCTGCCGAAATTTTCAGAAAAGACTTGAGGTTTTAAAAATGCATATTCAGCTTACTTAATTAAAAACCTTGTTTTTAAAACACGTTTTCTTCACTTCTTTAAAACTAGTTTTCCTTCATTTATTATTTAAAAAGGGTTTTAGATTTCTGGGCTTTTGGCTTACTTGAATTAGATGAGGTCCTATAGACTTCATATGATTCAAGGGCCAATCACGGGCTATTTCGGGTCGTGACACCTTTGAATACACGTGACACAACTGATCCTCGGTGCAACTTATCACAGCAGTGTCCTAGAAGGAACCTACTCAGGTCTCTTCCGATCTCGTCTATGCCGAACTATACGGAGGCTGGTACTCTTGCATAATTTTTTCTTATTTTCGGGACATCTACGTTCTCAAAACAGCATTTCCTCGGGAACTGGACGTATCCCAATGCCTTTGTACACATATCAGATCTCTAACCTCAACGGGGAGTAACAACATCTCGTTAACATCTCTCACGAACCTCTTGTTCCACTCGTCTTTATTATCGTCCACTTCGACGTCATGTCGTGGTATCTGCGTACTGCAATTGTTCTCGAATACATTCAATCTGGAATCTCTCACACGGACTCGAAATTACAAACTCGGTATCTTCATCACTCTGTAGAAGATATCTAGCTGAACACGTCCTCAGGAACTCATCCCAACCATCGAAGGAATACTCTATACCCGTCCTTTCTCGATCAACTCACAACACATTTAGGTTAGGTCCTCTATCCGAAGCTGGTCAACTTACTGATCTCCTATCGGATCATCCAACGAACAAAATCATCTCTAGATCGATCTACTCTAGATCTGAATACGATTCTCCACACTAGAAATCTTAACTCAACTGGACCTGCGTCGGCGCATCAAATCAGACAGATCACCTTCGTCTCTCAACTCAAGATAGTCTAGATATCTCCTGTCGCATCTCTACCTGAAAGCTCCAGCGATCTCAGCTCGTAAGCTCTTGAAGCGACATCACATCAATCTCAACAACAGCTGGGTCATCTGTCTGTAAGATAGATGACGTCACAATCTCTGAGGTAGGCTGTATATCAACATTCCTCTCACAACAGGCAGCCTCTATCAGTGGCCCGATCATCCGGTGCAAAGCCGAACACTCGCCTCAAACGAAAGGTCACAACACAACACTAAATCGAGACGTCCCCATGTCACCAGAAACACGATGGTCAGTCCTCATCCGTGACGAGCTCGCCCTGACCGCATCACTAGCAGCAGCTCAATCTGCGCTCAAACCATGGTGACAGGAACATCAAGCATGTATCAATGAAGGTAGATCAAAGGAATGAAAGAAATCAACATATCCAGAATGGATACATGGTCATATGGAGGAACATAATAAATGAGAGTACGATCATGGAAATGAATAAAATCAAGGATCTCAAATGGATGTATAATCATGGTGACGAAGAGAATCATAGATCTCAAAATATGTACATCCTAAGGTTTCTTAAGTGAAGTATCGTATCGTAAATATACCGCGGAACATACGTACGGTACGTCACTCTACTCAAGCTACCTACTCCATCAATCAGGGTCAGCCTATGTAATGAAAGTTCGGGTCTAATACCCCCCTGTTCAAGTTTAAGTTCCGTAAGGTCAAGCTTAGGATCCGAAATTGGCCCCAGACTGCACATAGTCAAACCTAGACTCGAACTAAGGTTAAACCTAACGCTCTAATACCAACTTTGTCACGACCCGAAATAGATGTTCGTGACCGGCAATTAAACCACGCAACGTCTAAAGGCGTAGCGTAATTCAAGTAAGCCGAAGCCCAGAAATCTAAACCTTTTTAAGAAAATAAAATAGGTGAAGTTTTGAAATAAAGGTATTATGAAATCAAATGTTTTCATAAATGCATAGAAAAAGGAGAATGAAAAATGCAAGTGAATTTTACTAGTTGTAAAACATGTTTCGTCTTTTAAAAATTTGGGCAGCACCTCCTTTGTATATTTTGATCCAAAACCACATATACTTAACAACAATAAAGGCATCCCCAAGCGGGAGCTAGCTCTTCGCCAATCGGCGGAATCACAACCATACAAGACAATATATATGTATACGACGCCCAACGGAGAAGATCATCACAAAGAATAACGAATAAAGCATGACATCAACCCACCAAGCGAACATATAACCCATCGCTATAAGTCTCGCAACTACAAGCCTTGCTAAGTCTTACTACATATACAAATACTAGTTTCTGATTGATGGAGTTAACTAGATACAACAGGAATAATAAATACAACAGTGGTACGATCCAACATGTACCATTTAATAAAGCAAAACACCCGAATGCAGCTGTGTGCCAGCAATGCCGCTACTGATCTATGAGATCAACCTGCAAGAACTATGGCACAACGGGGGTGAGTTGCCAACTCGTGAGTAGAAAAAATCAACAAGTAGAAATCGAATAAAACAACGATTTCTTAGTTCAACTATATCATAAAGGTAAAACTATGGTATCTAGGGTGACCGTATCTGCATATGTGTCAACAATATAATCAATGCATATTCGCATGTGGCTAACATCTACGTGTCTATAAATAACACAACAACATCATGCATGTAAATATCATGAAAGAATATGCATGTAAATATGAGGATATAAATCAACGTGTGTCCATCAACGACACATCTAAATCATGGAACCTGAGTATCCAACATCGACACTCGAAACATCATAAAACCCATGTCAAGCATCGATACGTAAATCCTCATATCTTTGGTGCCGCATCCTCAGATCGGCCCTCATATCTATCACGTCTCAGGCGCCGCATGTTGCGATTCTTTAGCACCTAGCCTAGGGTTTGCACGCATCACACATGCCACAATAAAAATTAAAAGGGGTGCTAAGCAATCGACCACAAGATCATACTAGAAAACTAGGGTAACATAAACTTTTAATCTAACATTACAAAGAGAAGTGAATGAAAATACAACCTTTGTAGATCCGGTCCTTTACTTCTAAAGCTCCGTGTTGACATCCCTTCGCTGCGATAATCGTAGTCCTGAACTCTAGAAAGGATTTCCCTGGAGAAATGAACAAGCTAGCTCGTTGACTTCGAGGCCGAAGATGATCTACGTCGAGGTGACTCAAACTCAAGCTCTCTCTTCACTTGGTCAAGAACTTTATGAAGAGAACACTTTAAACTAAATGGCAAGTAGTAGAGGATGATGAAATAAGAAATGGGTTTACTTTAGATTTTGATTTCTCACTTTATTTCATCACTTAAAAATTCTAGCAAGCTTTTCTTCTTTTGGATGAAGAAGAAGAAGAAGAAGAAGAAGAAGAAAGAATGAATAATGAGAAAAAAATAATCAAGTGAAGATAATTATCATGCAACCATGGGTGAGTTAGTTTTTATCCACTAACCTTTGTAGAGACTAAACCATGGTTCAAGTTAATGGTTTAGTTAATAAATATCTTAAGTAAAACAAAGTAAGTGGACTTTGTCAAAGATGCTTTAAGCTTCATGAAGCTTTAAGCCAAGACAAAGAAAGCCACCATTTGAATTACAAAATAAATAAAAACCTTTACCATTAACTTAAAGATGGTGTAAGTCACCCATACACCCAAGTTTGCATGTATCATCTAGCATGATACAATCATGTGCACTATTATATATCATATATACATTATACACATCAAGTGAGAAAAAGTTATCTTAAGTGAACCAATAGTAGTTAATGTAAAGTAATATATCAAATATATAATTATACATCAAATCATTAAATCAACACTTGATTTAATGATCCGGTCATAACGCATATAACCGACTAATATCTAGTGTATCAAAATATCGAATCAACACTTGATTCGGTTACCCGACTATATCGTATACAACCGATCGATGATAAAAATCACGAAAATAAAATATAGCATCACATACTGGTATTATTCTCAGTCCTGCACATATCTCATATGCGCTCCTATTTCATTTCGCTTGAGCTAGAAAACTTCTATGTAGGACTCTAAAGGCTCGTCAATACGCCGGCAGTAGGTGGTCATATCAGCCACCCACAAGCCGCAAGCGGAACGCTAAACATAATGGTCACCCGGGTGTTGAGCGATCAGAAGATCAACGAGCAAGCCTGCTCACACTCCTGTTAATCCAATCAATAACACTTACCGCACAGTCCGGTCTGTTCGTTTGATATGTCGCATATCTCGCCTAGGGGTGGTAAAAGTCAGACCCCGGTAGCTTGATAAGTCATGCCGATGTAAGGTCCATAAAGGTCGTGAAACTACTGATAACACTTACCAGTAAATCAAATCAACCCTGGCCAGGGATTTCCAGTTATAGCCAATCGAACATAGCGCAATATCAACCCCCAATACCGGGAGAGAGGAATTTCCTCCTATCGCTCATTGCCTCCATGTGGCTCGGGAATGTACCCAAAAACCACCTGTTTGCACGACTCAGTTGAGCCGTGGTAGGGTGGAAATCAAAGCACAGTAGGAGACACACAAGACACTATGACGATCTCGGGTCAAGATACTAAGCTGTACCAGTGTCATCAGAGAACTGCCGTCTGACGTGAGGTATAATACCATCTGGGAGTTCTCGGTGAGTCCGTTTATTGTACCCAGTCTCCACTGAGCACCCGCATACCATCTCTGATGTCAAACATCAATGGATATAGGATCATCCATCGCCCATCACATAGGTCAAGAAGATATACGCTAGTCTACTCTGGAATATCGATGCCCTGTCTCGATATTTCCACGATTAGGAACATTGAAAGATGTACTCATGGACTTCCCAGGCCCCACTAGTATGATCTGCATCAAAATCCTGTAAGTAGAGTACAAATCTTAAGGGCTTTATCAACATGTAATAGAGAGACAAAAAGTATACATGTTAAGATAAAGAGCAACCAGATAGCGTACTATCATGTCGAGCAAGAAAGTCCTCCCTATATATATTCCAGCATCCACTATAATATACATATCTTGTACAAAAATGGCCTTTAGGGCATACATACAACTAATAATCTCCCAGTTGCACTAAGGCCATCATATAGCAGTAGTTGTAGTATCTCATACTCAACCATCCCATAAAAGTCTCTCTTTGGGAAAAGGCCTTTGTCAGTGGATCCGCCGTGTTGTCCTCTGAGTCTGCTCTTCTAACCTCGATCTCCCTGGAGATCAACTATCTCAATGATCAGGTGATACTGTCTTGGAATATGTCTGGGTCTATGATGGGACCGGGGTTCCAGGGCCAAAACCATATAAGTCCACGTTGCACACCCCGGTTCTTAAGGGGAGGCGGAAACGGTAAAAAACGATTTTTTGCGCAAACGCAACATGGACTAAAAGAAGGATCTTTTCTAAACTATAAACTAGCAAACTACTTGAGGTGCTATCTACTATGCCACAGAGATTATACCTCACGATACCAGTCCTCCGGGTCTTCATTTCGCTGTCCTGCTCGTCCATCCACGCTCCGAGGGTCGATCTGGATCTTGATCACCTTCGCGGCCTTCTTGAGTCGAAGACGATCCACCCGAGAGTTGTACTCCGAGCTCCACCTCGAGCCGAGGCAACTAGGGCAACAAGAACGCTAAGCTTGATGTCCTAGGTTGTGTAGAAGTAGTAGATGGATGTGTTTTTCTATTTGGACCCTTTTTCTCTCAACACATGAGATCAAAGGAAGAATCAAGAGGAGGAAGAAGAAGGAACAACCATGGAGCTTTTTCTTTTCTTCTCACAAGAGAGAGAATGAGAAATAAATTATTAGCTAGAGAAAGTGAACCATGGTTGCAATAATATACAAACATCATCATTACTAATCCTTTCATGATAAAGTTGATGGCAACAATTGACTTGACCATTTTCATATCCAAAAATAAAAAGAAAACCAAAGAAAACTCTAGACCTCTCATGAAGGTCCAAGTCAACTTTGGTCAAATGGTCAACAAAGTCAAGTAAGGTCAAATGGTCAAAGCAATTAGCCATCACTTAATTATCACTAAAAAGGATTAGTAAATAATGTCCCCGGCTCATAATGGTTTTGACCGAACGAACTGCCAAAACTCTAATGAGTCCGCCTCATTATGGTTTCGACTGAATCAGCTGTCAAAACCCTAATGAGGCACCTCCTTCCTCTTCGCTCCTCACAACTGTGCATACACACCTGCATCCGCATTCCGTAGAATGCGAATGCACAGAATACAAAAAAATCCATCCGTGCAATTCTAGGATCCGGCTTAAACCAAAGCCCACAAGTATTGCCTGCCCAAACAGCATACACACACAAGTGTACGTAAGTGATCGTAGCCCTGCCGTAAAACCATACGGCCTCTACACCTTTCGCTCAGTGCAGGGAAACTCTCTGTGTGGGACTCGAAAGACTCGACACTACGCTGGCAGTGGGTTTAACTACAGACCGCAAGCGGCACTAGCTGTACGTAACGGTCCCCAGGTAGATGTCGATAAGAAGGCCGATGAGGTAAACCCATCTGAACTCCTATTGAGCCTGAATGTGACAATCTCCGTACAGTCCGGTCTGTTCGTCTAAGAAAATCGCATGGCGGGCCTAGGGGGTGGCGAACGTCAGTCCCCTAATAGCGGTACAAGTCGTGTCGGAGTGTAGCCCAGAACACCCTGAGACAACACTGGAAACCTACCAGTATATCTCGCTTGCCCTGGTCAGGGACGACTATGTGTAATGGCTTTCCTAGACACAGTGCGATATCAACCCCCAATACCAGGAGAGACGAATCCTGTCTAACCGTCATTGCCTCCAAGTGCTTCGGGACTGCACCCAACTACTACCTGTTTGAACGACTCTTTTGAGCCATGGTAGGGTAGTAATCAAATAACAGTAGGACCACACTCGATGCGAAGTGACAGTGTCAAGTCAACGGACTAAGCTGTACTCATGTCACCTGGGAACTGATAACTGACGATCGGTACAATACCAACCAACAGTTCCTGACGAGTCCTGTCCAGTGTACTCGTAACCTAACGAGCACTCGCTTACTATCTCCAGTACGACGTACTGGGGCTGTGGGACAGACCATCTCCCCTGCTGGGATAAGAAGCGCATACTCTAGTCTACTCCGGAGTATCGATGCCCTGTCTCGATAATCCTACGACTAGGGACCTGTATAAGGATGTGCTTATAGATTACCCAGCCCCTACGAGTGCGACTGCCATCACAACGCTGGTAATCAAGCAAAGATCCTAAGGGCTCCACTAATATGTATAAGCAATATGCTAAAAGAAACACATGCACATATTAAAGTAGAAACAAACCAAGTAGCATACTACCATTTTGAGCAAGATTGTCTATACAACTGTGAATATCCCAAGCTTCCATTAAGTAATATACAAACTAGTATGATACAGTAATGGCCTCTAGGGCATATACACTAACAATCACCCACTTGCACTAGGGCCATGTACTGGCGTATCGAAGACCTATCATCTCGATCAGCCGCTCGAACTGAGTCTGGGGTATGGCCTTCATGAATGGATCTGCAGTGTTATTCTCCAAATTTACTCTCTTCACCTCGATCTCCCGGCGATCTACGATCTCCCTGATCGGGTGGTACCGCCTCAAAATGTGCCTGGACTTCTGATGGGACCTAGGTTCCTTCGCTAAAGCTATAGCTCCGTTGTTGTCACAATACAGCGGTATTGGATCAACAATGGTAGGAACCACCTGAAGCTCCACGAGGAACTTCTTCGTCCAGAAAGTTTCTTTTGCGGCATCGCAAGCAGATATGTACTCTTCTTCCATAGTTGAGTCAGCAACGGTTTCCTGCTTGGAACTATTCCAGCAAACCGCCCCTCCATTGAGGGTAAAGACATAACCCGACATAGACTTGGAGTCATCCTTGTCACTCTGGAAGCTGAAGTCAGCAAAGGCCTCGATCTGGATGTCTTTTCTGCCATACACCAAGAACATCTCTTTAGTCCTTCTCAGGTACTTGAGAATGTTCTTTAATGGTATTCATTGTTTCTCCCCTGGGTCCGACTGATACCGGCTTACAACGCTCAATGCGTATGCTATATCTGGTCTGGTACATAACATTGCATACATTATAGAGCCTACCGCAGATGCGTAGGGTATAGATGACATGCGTGCCCTTTCCAAATCAAACTTGGGAGATATCTCTTTGGAGAGGGTGATTCCGTGACAAGCCGGTAGATTACCGCACTTGGAATCTTCCATACTGAATCGTTTCAGTATGGTGTCGATGTACCTGGACTGTGAAAGTCCCAACATCGTCTTAGATCTATCACGATAGATCTGGATCCCCAGAATGTAGTTGGCATCGCCCAGGTCCTTCATGGAGAACCTCTGTGACAAGAATCCTTTGACCGACTGTAGCATAGGAATATCATTTCCTATTAGGAGAATGTCATCCACGAACAAGACGCGGAATACCACAGTTCTCCCTACAATCTTACTGTAAATTCATGGTTCATCTGGGTTTTTGATAAAGTCAAATTTTTTGACAGTATCATCGAAGCAGATGTTCCAACTCCGCTATGCCTGCTTCAGTCCATAGATGGACTTGAGCAACTTGCACACTTTACCGCTGCTCCCACTCTGAATTAATCCCTCCGGCTGGTCCATATAGACGCACTCTTCTAAATATCCATTTAGGAAAGCCGTCATTACGTCCATCTGCCAGATCTCATAATCGTGGAAGGCAGCAATGGCAAGAAGGATCCGAATGGATTTGAGCATAGCCACTGGAGAAAAGGTCTCGTCATAGTCCAAACCAGGTCTTTTACGAAAACCCTTCGCAACAAGTCTAGCTTTATAGGTTTCAACCTGCCCATCTACACCAATCTTGTTTCTGAAGATCCATTTGCAGCCTACGGGTTTTACCCCTTCTGGAGCAAAGTCCAAAGACCAAACTTTGTTGGTGTACATGGACTCCATCTCGGTCCGCATTGCATCCAGCCATTTTACCGAGTCACCGCTCTGAATGGCTTGCTGCAAGCTATTAGGCTCATCATAATCAGTAGTGCAATCCTCTCTATCCCCGTTTATGAGAAAACCGTAATATCTCTCGGGCGGATGAGACTGCCTACTACTCCTGTGGAGTGGCGCTGGGATATCCGGTTCTCCTAAACCTTCTGGTTCTACCAAGGTTTCAGTAATAGCTTGTGGTTCTGGAATTTCTTCCAGTTCTATTGCACTCCCACTTATCTGATTTTCTAAAAATTCAGTTTCCAAGAAGTGGGAATGCTGAGAAACAAAAACCTTTTGTTCCTTTGCTGAATAGAAAAGATACCCCCTGGATTTCTTTGGGTATCCCATAAACTTACACAGTACCGAGCGTGCCTCGAGCTTGTCCGCATGCCGCTTCTTTACAAAAGCTGGACATCCCCATGTCTTAAGATACTTAAGACAAGGTTTCTTCCCACTCCACATCTGATATGGGGTGGTAGGCACAGTCTTGGTTGGAGCCTTGTTCAAGAGATATGCAGCTGTTTCTAGTGCATAACCCCAGAAAGATCGCGGTAACTCAGCCTTAATCATCATGGAACGAACCATATCCAATAGGGTTCGATTCCGCCTTTCCGATACACCGTTGTGCTGTGGTGTGTATGGAGGAGTAAGCAGAGAGAGAATTCCATTCTCTTTTAAGTAGTCCAGAAACTCCGCACTCAAGTATTCACCACCTCGATCAGATCTCAGTGTCTTGATACTTTTGCCTGTTTGTTGTTCAGCTTCATTCTTGTATTCCAGAAATTTCTCAAAGGCCTCGGATTTATGCTTCCTTAGGAGGACATGTCTATACCTAGAGAAATCATCTGTGAAAGTAATGAAGCATGAATAACCACTTCGCGCATGTGTAGACATTGGACCACACACGTCACTGTGTATGAGTCCTAAGAGCTCGCTCGCTCTTACTCCGTGTCCAGTGAACGGAGTCTTTGCCATCTTTCCCATAAAACAAGATTCATAAGTGGCATAAGACTGGTAATCGAACGGGTTCAAGTATCCCTCTTTATGTATCATTGTCAACCGTGTCTCATTAATGTGACCCAGTCTACAATGCAATAAGAAAGCCTGATTTAATTCTGGAGACTTTCTTTTAAGTGTGTTCTGGACACTGAAAATCTGAGCTTGATTCAATACGTATATCCCGTTTTCTAATGTACCTGACCCAATCAGAACTTGATTTAGGTGGATGTGGACCACATCGCTTACAAAAGTAAAATCATATCCTTCCTTAGAAAGTAAGGATACAGATATGATATTACAAGTCGCACCTGGTACATAAAAACAGTCACGCAGAATCAATATCTGCCCAGTTGTCAGTCCAAGATGATATTCCCTTACGGATTCAGCGTACATGTTCATTCCGTTAGCAACCGTGAGAGTCATATCACCTATCTTGATAACCCTACAGTTTCTCAGAGCCTGTAACGAATTACAGATGTGAGATCCTGATCCGGTATCTAATACCCAGGAAGTAGGGTTAACTGACATACAGTTCTCTATTACAAACACACCCGAAGACGAAACCACAACATGCTTCGAATTCTGTCTACTAGCTTTGCTAGCCCTGCAATCCTTCTGCCAATGTTCATTCCTGTAACAATGGGAACATCCCTCTTTTACTTCATCCAGTCCCCAAACTTTCACCTTTCTCTTTCCTTCTACTTCCCTGGTTTCCTTCAGGGTAGAAGGTAGAGAATGTAGAATCAAGTCAGTATCTGACCTGTTCTTCAACGTGGTCTTCAGGTCTGTGAGCTCAAAATAGCTGGTCTCAGTAAGGACGTTGCCCCCTACAGATGACCCGATAGCCAACCTCGCTGGAATCAATTCATTCGAGGTCTCATATCTTGCGATACAAGATTGCTCTCCATATAAATCTTTGTTATGGAGGAAGATAGAAACTAAGTCCATCTTCTCGTGCTGCCTCTGGTGTGCACCATGAACTGAGGCTAACACGAGGCACTTGGCTTTCGCATAGTCTTTTTCCGATGTCTTGCGGATATGAATATCCATGACAGGGGAAACTGGACATGAGACGGCAGGGGTTGGATCAGTCAAGAGGTGTCCCAGATTTTCATGGGCAATGGACATCTGGACAGACCTTTGCCAGTCATAACAGTCAGATTCAGTCATTTTATTATATAGATGTAACCTATGTCTGGTCACTGGGTCGCTACAATTTAGAGAGAGAGAAGAAAACACTTAGCATGATGCTCTTGCATGTTTAGATTGGTTTTTAATTTATCTAAACAGGATGGCTCCCACTGTCTCTCGAATCCCTCCTCAAACCATAAAAGAAGAATTAGTCGGGATCAATCTCACCGTACAATACTTGCTTAACCGTTCAGCCAGGCTGGTGTCGGTACTTCGAGGGAGGTTTTCCAACGCTTTCGCAAAGTTCCTTAATTAAGTAACCTCTTTTCCCTGTGGGCGTAGCCCTGCTAACACCTTTCTAGACACCTACTTGGTTTATAGCATTGATCGTTAAGTGAGAAAGTTCCCGAGGAGTAGCATATACTCACAGTAGGATCGGGATCCAAATATCATCGTGTGATAAAACTGAAGGAATCCTACCAGAATCATCACACTTCAAATGGTATGCAGCGCTAGCAAGTTTCAGTTTCTTTAGAAACTCCCGATGTGGATTTTTGCCCCATGCTCTTGTGACCTTGACGAAGGTCAACAAGTCATAAGTCACATGTCAAGTTCTACCCGTCATTGTCCAGGTTAATTTGAACTCACCCGTATATACCCTTGACGAAGGTCAACAAGGTAATACGACTATCCCAAACCAAAGCATCTATCTATGCTACATATGAACACCCAACAGCTACTAATCACTATGCCTTGACGAAGGTCAACAAACATAGCTTGAATACTATTGAATATTCATACGCAATGACGGAGGGATACAAATGGTTTTGGCGAAATCATGAACATAGTGAACTTGATATAATTAAAGGACCTTGATAGCTTTTAAAAGGAGTGGTTTAAGCTCCGCGTTTAAAAATTGTTTGTTTTGAAAAGAAACCGAGTGGTTTTGAAATTGTTCCAACGACTTTAACTTTGATTTATTTTCTTGCATTAATTTTAATGCATCCCATCATTTAATCGTACCATTGTAGCAAACAACGAAAATATGACGTAATCTTAAGCCTTCCGCATTCGCCACGGGGTCCCATCATCACCCGTTAGGTTACTTAACTAACGACAGAGCGGGGGCTGTACTAGCGCGGATGCAAAACATAAGCAACGCCAAAATAGATATCATATATATAGATATATACATTCATCATATGCTATGATAATCATTCCAGATCACAGATGAACACTTTGGATATACTAGGAATCCGCATTTCGTTCGAGCCTGCAACGAAAGACGGATTGCACGGTCGCGATGAATAGCCAAACCCCACCCTAGACCCCTACGGGTGCGGCAAACTACCCGCCAAGTACCCGAAGTGAAGCAACCTCCCTCAACAACGTGATTAGGCCACTCGGCACTTCGAGATACCCGGAAGTTTGTGCATCCCACCTTGGGTCTATCCTAGGAGCAAAAACAGTAAAAAGAAATAATATACAATGGCGGCTACAACCTCATCCCGGATGTGCGGCCATAAAATAATATTACGTCAATTACAAAATTTTACATTGAATGAAAGAAAAAGAAACTCTCATCTCACATCCCCCGGCTATTCATCCGCGACAATCCACCGAGTTCATATACACAAACCATCAACATTACAGATCACAGATATGTATAACCCCCACTAATCGTCGTATAGCGATTAGCAGACGTTCAATACATATATCACATCACAAATAAGATCCATTAGCCAAAGTCTACGGAATTTCGATCAAAATACGGATTTGTAACCTCCCCAAAAACAAATTTGTTCTCTGGAAATACTGGGCAGAAATAAAATATACAAAAAATCCCAAAACATCCAAACAAGAACACTGCACAAAACCCGGTCCACGTCCGAGTCAACTCGGCCGCGGATCCGCGGCAGGAAGCATGTTCGTGCCGCGGATCCGCGGCGCTTCGACCGAGCCACTGGATCGTTTTTGTTCTGTGTTTTTACAAAACCCTGAGCCGATTTTTCATGTATGTTAAATCATTTTTAGAGCAGTATAAAAAATCGGCAGAAACATGGTTTTTCCGGATGTGTTTTGCGAATTTTTTCCGATCGAAATTCTAAATACTTTGCTAACATACTAGTTTATGTTTAGTTATGCTCTGATACCACTATAAGTCCACGTTGCTCACCTAGGTCATTAAGGGGAGGCGGAAACGGTAAAAAACGATTTTTGGCGCAAAGGCAACATGGACTAAAAGAAGGATCTTTGCTAAACTACAAACTAGCAAACTACTTGAGGTGCTATCTACTATGTTATAGTGATTATACCTCACGATATCGGTCCTCCGGGTCTTCATTCCGCTATCCTACTCGTCCATCCACGCTCCGAGGGTCGATCCGGATCTTGATCACCTCTGCGGTCTTCTTAAGTCGAAGACGATCCACCCGAGAGTTGTACTCCGAGCTCCACCTCGAGCCGAGGAAACTAGGGCAACAAGATCGCTAGGCTTGATGTCCTAGGTTGTGTAAAAGTAGTAGATGGATGTGTTTTTCTATTTGGATTCTTTTTCTCTCAACACATGAGATCTAAGGAAGAATCAAGTGGAGGAAGAAGAAAGAACAAACATGGAGCTTTTTCTTTTCTTCTCACAAGAAAGAGAATGAGAAATGAATTATTAGCTAGAGAAAATGAACCATGGTTGCAATAATATAGAAATAACATCATTACTAATCCTTTCATGATAAAGTTGATGGCAACAATTGACTTGACCATTTTCATATCCAAAAATAAAAAGAAAACCAAAGAAAACTCTAGACCTCTCATGAAGGTCCAAGTTAACTTTGGTCAAATGGTCAACAAAGTCATGTATGGTCAAATGGTCAAAGCAATTAGCTATCACATAATTATCACTAAAAAGGATTAGTAAATAATGTCCCCGGCTCATAATGGTTTTGACCGAACGAAAGGCCAAAACCCAAATGAGTCCGCCCCATTATGGTTTCGACCGAATCAGCTGTCAAAACCCTAATGAGGCACCTCCTTCCTCTTCGCTCCTCACAACTGTGCATACACACCCGCATCCGCATTCCGTAGAATGCGATTGCATAGAAGACAAAACAAATTCATCCGTGCAATACAAGGATCCAGCTTAAACCAAAGCCCACTAGTATTGCCTGCCCGAACAGCATACGCACACAAGTGTACGTAAGTGATCGTAGCCCTGCCGTAAAACCATACGGCCTCTACACCTTTCGCTCAGTGCAGGGAAACTCTCTGTGTGGGACTCTAAAGACTCGACATTATGCTGACAGTGGGTTTAACCACAGACCGTAAGCGGCACTAGCTGTACGTAACGGTCCCCAGATAGATGTCGATAAGAAGGCCGATGAGGTAAACCCATCCGAACTCCTACTGAGCCTGAATGTAACAATCTCCGTACAGTCCGGTCAGTTCGTCTAAGAATATCGCATGGCGGGCCTAGGGGGTGGCAAACGTCAGTCCCCTAATAGCGGTACAAGTGGTGTCGGAGTATAGCCCAGAACACCCTGAGATAACACTTGAAACCTACCAGTATATCTCGCTTTCCCTGGCCAGGGACGACTATGTGTAATGGCTCTCCTAGACACAACGCGATATCAACCCCCAATACCGGGAGAGACGAGTCCTGTCTAACCGTCACTGCCTCCAAGTGCTTCGGGACTGCACCTAACTACTACCTGTTTGCACGACTCCTTTAAGCCGTGGTAGGGTAGTAATCAAAGAATAGTTGGAACACACTCGAGGCGAAGTGACAGTGTCATGTCAACGGACTAAGCT
The DNA here is from genome assembly GCA_030015575.1 of Agapanthus africanus. NCBI lineage: Eukaryota > Viridiplantae > Streptophyta > Magnoliopsida > Asparagales > Amaryllidaceae > Agapanthus > Agapanthus africanus. The sequence goes on from JASDDO010000004.1 coordinate 237,928,148, forward strand.
GTACTCATGTCACCTGGGAACTGATAACCGACGATAGGTATAATACAAACCAACAGTTCCCGACGAGTCCAGTCCAGTGTACTCGTAACCTAATGAGCACCCGCATACTATCTCCAGTACGACGTACTGATGGCTGGGGACAGACCATCTCCCCTGCTGGGATGAGAAGTGCATACGCTAGTCTACTCCGGAGTATCGATGCCCTGTCTCGATAATCCTACGACTAGGGACCTGTATAAGGATGTGCTTATAGATTACCCAGCCCCCACAAGTGTAACTGCCATCACAACGCTGGTAATCAAGCAAAGATCCTAAGTGCTCCACTAATATGTATAAGCAATATGCTAAAAGAAACACATGCACATATTAAAGTAGAAACTAACCAAGTAGCATACTACCATTTTGAGCAAGATTGTCTATACAACTGTGAATATCCCAAGCTTCCATTAAGAAATATACAAACTAGTATGATACAGTAATGGCCTCTAGGGCTTATACACTAACAAACCACACATCCATTGTCTCACAATGGTAGGAACATAGTTCATCTCATGAACAAATATATACCGAGACTACCTCTTTGGCAGCATCTTTGATAGCGATGTCATCAACCTTTATCGTCTAGTTTGCCACGGCATCTATCTTGGAACTCTTCCAATATACCGTCCCTCCACTGAGGGTAAAGACAAAGCCTGTGACTGAAATTCAGTCGTCCTTACCACCCTGGAAACTATCCAGTGATTCTCCCCAAGATCAATTGATACCATCTCACTACACCTAGTAAGAATCCTAACATCTATTTAGATCTATCTCATAGATCCAAAACCGAGGATTTAGGAGATATCACCTAGATCCTACATAGAGAATCAATGTGATAAGAGGATATTGACCGAGTGTAGCATAGGAAACTACTTTCCTATCAAGAGTATATCATCTACGTACAGTACAGAGAAGACCACCTTACTCTCTACTACCCTTTTGTATATACAAGGTTCATATACCATTTTGATGAAGTCAAACACTTTGACTACCATATAAAAAACAGACGTTCCATCTCCGCGATGCCTGCTTTAACTTTTAAAGCAACTTGCACACGTTTCCGCTGGTCCCACTGTCTATGAAGCCCTCTGGCTGTGTACTTAAAGACGTTCTCTCTTAAATCAGTATTCAGGAAAGCAGTCATGACACCCAACTATCAGATATCGTAGTCATGGTATGTAACAATGGCAAGTAGGATCCGGATGGACTTAAGCACAGCCACTGGAAAAGGTTTCATTATTATCCACACCTGGTCGATGACGAGAACCTTTAACAAGTCTAGCTTTGAAAGTCTCAACTTTTCTTTCGACACCAAGTAATCTTCTCAAGATATACTTGCTCCTGATAGGAATTTAACCCTTCAGATATAGCAATCAAAGTCCATACTTTGTGGGTATATATAGATTCCATCTCAGATCGCTAAGCATCCAGCCAATCTTATAGAGTCCCCACTCTCGATGGCCTGCTCGAAACTAGTTGGGTCATCATCTCATGATGCAATCCTCACTCCCACTGTCACCGAGAAACCGAAGTATCACTAATGACGATGAGGAACCCTACTAGATCGGCGGAGAGGCTGAGGTTCGTCAGGAACTATAGAATCCTCCGGTTCTTCCAAATCACACATTATGCATGTTTTGTGCAAAACATGCACATGTTTTTTTTAGCACTTGTTACATTTTTTCTTTCATGCTTTCTTCTTTTTATCATGCATGGTTAAAATTCAGAGAGAAGAGAAGAAAAGGAAAAGAAAAGAAAAGGGAATAAAGAATGGAGGGATGGGCATGAGAGAGAGAGAGGGTAAAAGGTCAAACCTTGGACCAAGCTCCCATTACTTCATTTCTTCAACATCTTCTCTCCTCTCCCTCACTCTTGCTGCTGCTGCTGCCGCCCTCACTCACTCCCCCTCTTCATCCTCTCAAACACCATTAAAAACATCTCAAAACCCAATACCCACTTTATTAAAAATGTGCATGAGCTCACTAGCAACACATTGGACCAAGAAAGCTTTTATTTTAGACACTTGGGGCAACTCAAGAAAATTCTTGAGTTGCCAAATGAGGTATTCTCTTAACCATTAGCCTAGTATTTCCATTGCTTTTACATCCATGTTTGTTTAGAACTGATTTGGTGTCGTTTAGTGAGACTTAGTAAATTCTAGTTAGGGTTTATGGAATTTTTGAGTTGTGATGTATAATTGAGCTCAGTAGAGGCCACCCAAACCCCCTAGTGCTAGAATTCAGACCTAAACCAGAGACTAGAACCCCGGAATACAAACTTAGAAAACTCGATATCGGAAAATTGTGGATTCTGTGAGTGTATATTGAATTCTGCTAACACCCGGGTGACCTGAAAATTATTTAGCAAACATAGAGAGATGTGGAGGTGATTTAGAATATACCCTAAAGACCCGAGACCCCACTTCCACTTTTTGGCCGCAAAAATATTCTCTCTGGCCGCAAATTGCGGCCAGACCAGGGCCCATGTGGCTCGTGTTTGTTCTGTGGTTCCTTCATCAGTAAACTTGACCCTTGGCATATGCAAAATTGACCAATTTGACCTAGGTTAAAATCTTGGACCATTTTCAAGAGTTACTGTTTTGATTCGGAGATTCGTTTTGCGTATTTTGAATTCTAGATTTTTTTGATTTGTGTCGTATTCGATCACTTGACGTTTGTACGTCGAAATCGAGTGTTATTTGGAGGTTTTGAAAGCGTAGTCCATAGGTTCTAACCTATAGGACTTTAGCGTGTCGTTTTGGTTTTCCGATATGAGTTTAATACACATTTGCAATATGTTATGATGTTTAGGTACCCTACAAAGCCTTCGAGACGACAAGCAAGCATGTAGCGACGTCGGTAACAGAAAGCGAAGAGCAAAGTGAGTAGATTATATCTACGGGGGAAGTCGGGTGGACGGCATATTGCACCCCCGCAGTTCGATGTTTAGTATGCTTTATATACCATATATATATGATAGCTTTATGTGTGACTTAGATATTCAAGATATGATTAGGTGTTCAATGGTTAGATTAGGGTTTTAGAAGTGAACTAGTATAGCTTCTTAGTTGCGAACCCTAGAATAGGTTTACACCCACACGCACACACATGCTTAGTTTATTATACTTGTGCGTATAAGGGGATACGTATAGATACACACACACATAGGTATGGGACGATGTTTATATATACACGTATATCTACACGTGGATGATGAGGATAGTGGATGATATTTGGAGATGAGTCGATGAGTTTGGGCATGGTGCCATGAGATCGGTGATATGATGTGGTTCGTATTATGAGATACGACATGAGTTATGGTGGGCCTTTAGGCGTGTGTTTTCATACACGCACATATATCAATATAGATGGTATCAGGTTATACTAGACTTAGATCATTACCCTTGTTCATGAGATATGATGATAATTATAGCAGAAAATTGATGAGATAAATATGAGATTTGACCCGTACCCAGATTTGGCATGCCCTACGACGGATTTATATACCTTCTATATATTGATGATAGATCCACACTTTTGACTCGAGGATGTCATATTGTATATTGTATCGTATGTGATACTATTGAGGCGGGATCACCAACTATTATATTTATATATATATATATATATCGACTCAGATTTAGGTGGTTTCCCTACCCTTTCGATTAGCTTATTAGTTAGATCTGTAGTTTACTTAGTAGATGTTAAACTAGACCCGAGTCATACCTATTTCAAAACTAACGAATCTTTAGTATTTTAAAAGACAGGCCTAGGGATTCTATGGATATTTTCAAAAGACGCATCTTTTATTAAAAACACCGTAGCCCTTATTTTTCTAAGCACCACGATTCGTGTTATTTCAAATGGAAAAACTGTATGATATATATATATATATATATATATATATATATATATATATTGATGTAGATTCTTCACTGTTGTGTTTATTATTCATTTTCTGCATATTCTTCCTATTCGCATAGCATTGCATGTTTAAATGTGTTTATTGTTATATTAAACCCATGCTGTCAGGACACCAACACCATTATCGATGATGCGTATGTTCCACATACACCTGCATGTCGGCTCACACACATCATCATCGATAATTGCCATGCCACTATCCATTAGGATTGTTGCATCAGGATATGACTACTTGTACATCCATATTAACGCACAGACATATGTACACTCATACTTGCGTATATACCTACTTGTACATCTATATTGGCGCACAGACATATTGTACACTCATACTTGTTAGTGTATATGCCCTAAGGGCCATTATTGTATCATACTTGTATGTATATTACTTAATGGAAGCATGGGATATTCACAGTTGTATATACAGTCTTGCTAAAAATGGTAGTATGCTACTTGGTTTGGGTTTACTTTAATATATGCATATATTTCTTATAACGTATCACTTATACATATTAGTAGAGCCCATAAGATCTTTGCTTGATTACCAGCGTTGTGATGGCAGTCACACTAGTAGGGGCTGGGTAGTCTATAAGAAATATTCTATACTTGTCCCTAGTCGTAGGATTATCGAGACAGGGCATCGATATTCCGGAGTAGACTAAGTGTGTATGCTTCTCATCCCAGTTGGGGAGATGGTCTATCCCACAGCCATCAGTACGTTATACTGGAGATAGTATACAGGTGCTCGTTAGGTTACGGGTATACCAGACAGGACTCGCAGGGGAACTGATTGGTTGGTATTATACCAATCGTCAGTTGACAGTTCCCAGGTGACATGAGTACAACATAGTCCGCAGACTTGACACTGCTACTTCTCCTCGAGTGTGTCCCACTGTTCTTAGATTACTTCCCTACCACGGCTCAAAGGAGTCGTGCAAACAGGTAGCAGTTGGGTGCAGTCCCGAGCACTTGGAGGCAGTGGCGGTTAGACAGGATTCGTCTCTCCCGGTATTGGGAGTTGATGTCACACTGTGTCAGAGAGCCATTACGCAAAGTCCCTGGCCAGGGCAAGCGAGATTTACTGGTAGGTTCCAGTAGTTTCTCAGGGTGTAAAGGGCTTCGCTCCGACACGACTTATACTGCTATTCGAGGACTGACGCTTGTCGCCCCCTAGGCTTGCTATGTGATAGTCTTAGAAGATCGGACCGAACTGTACGAAGATTGTCACATCAGGCTCAGTAGGAGTTCGGATGGTTTTCCTCATCGGCATTCTTATCGACATCTACTTGGGGACCGTTACGTACAGCTACTGCCGCTTGCGGTCTGTGGTTAAACCCACTGCCAGCGTAGTGTCGAGTCTTTAGAGTCCCACACAGAGAGTTTCCCAGCTCCAGGCGAAACGATATAGAGGTCGTATGGTTTTACGACAAGGGTTCGGACGCATACGTGTGTTTACGCACGTACGACGTTCGGACAGTTTTTACTAGTCGGCTTTGGTTTAAACCAGTTTCTAGTATCAGGTTATTGGATTTATACAGTCTAAAATTTTTCATTATTTTCACGGATTGGAGGGGCGTTCTCATAATTTTCCGGGAAGCTTCTAGAAGCATGGTGACTTGGGGGTTAGGTAGCATAATCATTTATTGCTTAATGACTCATTTGTATGATTCATCCATGGAGTTAATGCTTCATTTATGAAGCTAATGACTCATGAGATGAATCACACAAGGTAAATACATCAACCATGATGATTAATCATATATATTATTTATTTGATAAATTCTTATGGTTGATATATATTCTAATGAGTTCATTTTTCAATTCATTCTTATGATCACCTACTCTCTCCTCAAGCTCTCTCATTCTTGAAACCCTAACCCTAACCTATCATGTGTTGAGATCAAGGGTTAGCTAGACTAATACATCCATAATCTCACTCTATATCCCCTAGGTAGCTTAGATTAACACTTTGAGCAACCTAGTTATCTCAAGTTAGAGATAAAGCTTAGCGTAGGAGCTCTCGGGTGGATTGTCTTTGACTCGAGGAGGCCGTTGAGGTGCCGATGTTCTAAGGAGCTTACGAGAAGTGGAGGACCACGATGAAGACCTGAAGGACAAGTAACGTGAGGTATAACTTCGAATCCGAGTAGTTAAACCTTTAGTAGTTTGCTAGTAACGGTTTAGATACGATTCTTGTGCTCAAGTCCGTGCTACGAAGCTTTGATAATCGTTTTTCCTATATTCCACCTCCCCGCTGTAAGTCTATGTCACGCACCCCACTAACTTGCGGGGAGGCGGAATATATGAAAAAATGATTATCAAAGCTTCGTAACACGGACTTGAGCGCATGAATCGTAATCTAAACCATTGCTAACGTTATACTAGATGTTTAACTACTCGGTACCGGAGTTATACCTCACGTTACATGTCCTTCGGGTCTTCATCGCTGTCCTCCACTCCTCGTATGCTCCTTGGAACATCGGCACCTCAACAACTCCTCGAATCAAAGACGATCCACTCGAAAGTTCCTACTCCAAGCTTAATCTCAAACTTGAGATAAGTAGGTTGCTTAAAGTGCTAATCTAAGCTACCTAGGGGATATAGAGTGAGGTTATGGATGTTTTAGTCTAGCTAACCCTTGATCTCAACACATGAGAGGTTAGGGTTAGGGTTTCAAGAGAGAGTGAGCTTGAGGAGAGAGAAGGAGAAGATGAGAAAGAAAAGAATAATGAACTCATTTTGAATATAACAACCATAACAATTTAATCAAATAAATAAATAAATGATTTAATCATTATGGTTGATGCATTCACCTTGTGTGATTCATCAAATGACTCATTATCTCATTAATGAGTCATTAAGTGCAAAGGATGAATCATACAAATGAGTCATTAATCATGTAATGCTCATGCCACATTAACCCTTTAGTCACCACTCTTCTAGAAGGTTCCCGACAAATTACGAGAACGCCCCTATTATCCGTGAAAACACGGAAAAACTTTAGACTGTATAAATCCAATAACCCGATACTAGAAACTGGCTTAAACCAAAGCCGGCTAGTATAAACTGTCCGAAAAGTCGTACGTGCGTAAACACACGTACGCATCCGAACCCTTGTCATAAAACCATACGACCTCTATATCATTTCGCCTGGAGCAGGGAAACTCTCTGTGTGGGACTCTAAAGACTCGACACTACGCTGGCAGTGGGTTTGACCACAGACCGCAAGCGGCACTAGCTGTACGTAACGGTCCCCTGGTAGATGTCGATAAGAAGGCCGATGAGGAAAATCCTCCGAACTCCCACTGAGCCTGATGTAACAATCTTCATACAGTCCGGTCTGTTCATCTAAGACTATCGCATATCAAGCCTAGGGGGCGGCAAGCGTCAGTCCCCTAATAGCTGTATAAGTCGTGTTGGAGCGAAGCCCATTACACCTTGAGAAGCTACTGGAACCTACCAGTATATCTTGCTTGCCCTGGCCAGGTACTTTGCGTAATGGCTCTCTGACACAGTGCGATATCAACTCCCAATACCGGGAGAGACGAATCCTATCTAACGCCACAGCCTCCAAGTTCTCGGGACTGCACCCAACTGCTACCTGTTTGCATGACTCCTTTGAGCCGTGGTAGGGTAGCAATCTAAGAACAGTGGGACACACTCGAGGCGAAGCAGCAGTGTCAAGTCTGCGGACTATGCTGTACTCATGTCACCTGGGAACTGTTAACTGACGATGGGTATAATACCAACCAATCAGTTCCCCGGCGAGTCCTGTCCGGTGTACCCGTAACCTAACGAGCACATGTATACTATCTCTAGTATGATGTACTGATGGCTGTGGGATAGACCATCCCCCAACTGGGATGAGAAGCCTATACACTTAGTCTATTCCGGAATATCGATGCCCTATCTCGATAATCCAACGACCAGGGACCTATATAGGGTGTTGCTTACAGACTACCCAGCCCCCACTAGTGTGACTGCCATCACGACGCTGGTAATCAAGCAAAGATCCGATGGGCTCTATTAATATGCACATATTAAAGTAGACTTAAACCAAGTAGCATACTACTATGTTTAGCAAGACTGTTATTTACAACTGAGAATATCCCAAGCTTCCATTAAGTAATATACATGCTAGTATGATACAATAATGGCCCCTAGGGCATATACACTAACATTCTCCCACTTGCACTAGGGCCATGAGCTGGCATATCGTAGACCTATCATCTCGAATAGCCTCTCGAACTGCGTCTGTGGAATGGCCTTTGTGAATGGATCAGGAATGTTATCCTCCGTCTTTACTCTTTTCACCTCGATCTCTCGGCGATCTATAATCTCCCTGATCAGGTGATACCGCCTTAAGATGTGTCTGGACTTCTGATGGGACCTGGGTTCCTTCGCTAAAGCTATAGCGCCATTGTTGTCACAATACAGAGGTATTGGACCAACACTGGAAGGAACCACCTGAAGTTATGTGAGGAACTTCTTCATCCAGACAGCTTCTTTTGCGGCATCGCAAGCAGCTATGTACTCCGCTTCCATCGTTGAGTCTGCAACGGTCTCCTGCTTGGAACTTTTCCAACAGACCGCCCCTCCATTGAGGGTGAAGACATAACCCGACATGGATTTGGAGTCATCTTTATCACTCCGGAAGCCGGAGTCGGCAAAGGCCTCCATCTGGTGGTCTTTTCCGCCATACACCAAGAACATCTCCTTAGTCCTCCTCAGGTACTTGAGAATGTTCTTTACTGCTATCCAGTGATTCTTCCCTGGGTTTGCTTGATACCGGCTTACTACGCTCAATGCGTATGCTACATCTGGTCTGGTACATAACATCGCATACATTATAGAGCCTACCGCAGAAGCGTAGGGTATAATTGACATACGATCCCTTTCCAAATCAGTCTTGGGAGACATATATTTGGAGAGGGTGATTCCGTGACAAGCCGGTAGGTTACCGCGCTTAGAATCTTCCATACTGAATCTCTTCACTATGGTGTCTATGTACCTGGACTGTGAAAGTCCCAATATCCTCTTTGATCTATCACGATAGATCCGGATCCCCAGAATGTAGGTGGTATCACCCAAGTCTTTCATGGAGAATTTATGTGACAAGATTCTTTTGACTGACTGTAACATAGGAATATCATTTCCTATTAGGAGAATGCCATCCATGTACAAGACGAGGAAGACTACAGCTCTCCCTACAATCTTACTGTATATACAAGGTTCATCTGGATTTTTGATGAAGTCAAATTCTTTGACAGCATCATCAAAACAGATTTTCCAACTCCGCGATGCCTGCTTTAGACCATAAATGGACTTAAGCAGCTTGCATACTTTACCGCTGCTCCCACTCTGAATGAATCCCTCTGGTTGATCCATATAGACGCTTTCTTCTAAATTTCCGTTTAGAAAAGCCGTCTTTACGTCCATCTGCCAGATCTCATAATCATGGAAGGCAGCAATAGCAAGAAGGACCCTAATGGATTTTAGCATAGCTACTGGAGAAAAGGTCTCGTCATAGTCCAAACCAGGTCTTTGACGGAAACCCTTTGCAACAAGTCTAGCTTTATAGGTTTCAACCTGTCCATCTACACCAATCTTCTTTCTGAAGATCCATTTGCATCCTACGGGTTTTACCCCATCTGGAGCAAAGTCCAAAGTCCATACTTTGTTAATGTACATGGACTCCATTTCGGTCCGCATTTCTTCCAGCCATTTTACCGAGTCACCACTCTGAATGGCTTGCTGGAAGATAATAGGCTCATCATAGTCAATAGTGCAATCCTCTTTATCCCCGTCTATGAGAAAACCGTAGTATCTCTCGGGCGGATGAGACTGCCTATTACTCCTGCGGAGTGGCGTCGGGATGTCTGGTTCTTCTGAAACCTCTGGTTCTACCAAGCTTTCAGTAATGGCTTGTGGTTCTGGAATTTCTTCCACTTCTATTGCGTTCCCACTTATCTGATTTTCTAAAAACTCAGTTTCCAAGAAGTGGGCATTATGAGAAACAAAAATCTTTTGTTCCTCTGCATAATAGAAATAATATCCTTTGGAGTTCTTTGGATATCACACAAACTTACATTGTACTGATCGTGCCTCTAGCTTGTCCGCATACTGCTTCTTTACAAAAGCTGGACATCCCTATATCTTAATATGTTTAAGATAGGGTTTCTTTCCACACCACATCTGATATGGTGAAGTAGGCACAGTCTTAGTTGGAACTCGGTTTAAAAGGTATGCAGCTGATTCTAGTGCATATCCCCAGAATGATCGTGGTAACTCAGCTTTACTTATCATGGAACGAACCATATCCAATAGGGTTCGATTCCTCCTTTCCGATACACCATTGTGTTGTGGTGTGTATGGAGGAGTAAGCTGAGAGAGAATTCCATTCTCTTTTAAGTAACCCAGGAACTCGGCACTTAATTATTCACCACCTCGATCAGATCTCAGTGTCTTGATACTTTTGCCGGTTTGGTTTTCTACTTCATTTTTGTATTCTTGGAATTTCTCAAAGGCTTCGGATTTATACTTCATCAAGAAGATATATCCATACCTAGAGAAATCATCCGTAAAAGTAATGAAGTAGGAATAACCACCTCGCGCATGTGTAGATATTGGACCGCACACGTCACTGTGTACGAGTCCCAAGAGCTCGCTTGCTCTTACTCCGTGTCCAGTAAACGGAGTCTTTGTCATCTTTCTCATGAGACAAGATTCACAAGTAGCATAAGATTGATATTCGAACGAATTCAAATATCCTTCTCTATGTAACTTAGTTAATCGTGTTTCATTGATGTGACCTAGTCTACAATGCCATAAAAAAGCCTGATTCATGTCTGGAGACTTTCTTTTTAAGTGCATTCTGGACTTTGAAAACCTGAGCTTGATTTAATACGTATATACCATTATTTAATGTACCTGACCCAATCAGAACATGATTTAGGTGGATGTGGACCACATCGCTTATAAAAGTAAAATCATATCCTTCTTTAGAAAGTAAGGATACAGATATGATATTACAAGTTGTACGTGGTACATAAAAACAGTTACGCAGAATCAATATCTCCGTAGTTGTCAGTCCAAGATGATATTCCCCAACGGATTCAGCGTTCATGCTCATTCCGTTAGCAACTGTGAGGGTCATATCACCTATCCCGATAACCCTACGATTTCTCAGAGCCTGTAATGAATTACAGATGTGAGTTCCTGATCCGGTATCCAATACCCAGGAAGTAGGGTTAACTGACATACAGTTCTCTATAACAAATACACTTGAGGCTGAAGCCACAACATGCTTCATATCCACGCTAATATAAAATAGCTTAAAATTCACAAAAACCCCAATTTCACTTAAAAAGCCATTTTTCCGAAAATCTAGCAAGCTAATATTACCCGTTTTAGTACAAAACTCGACGTTTAAACAAATCTAATGGCCATAATACTTATTAAACATCTTAAATAAGTCATAAAAATAATTTCCATAATTTAATCTCATTAAATTACATAAACTCCAAAATTCTAGTTTACAAAATACCTAAATTTTAACAATTTTATAGCAAAATTGCACAAACTACAATCTAGCTTGGATTTTCATGAAATAAATTATTAAACTACACTTTAAAATATTAATAATGCCATGAATACCCTAATTAGATTTTTATCTCCATTATTTAACCAAATTCCAAAAACCTAGTTTTCTTAAAAACTTGATTTGGACAAATTAAATGCAACAATTTACATAATAGCAACTAGATTAGGTTTTTCCATGCCCTCACATGCCAAAATACACTTTGTAAACTTAAACAAGTGACAATGACCATATTTGAATTCAAACCCTAACTCATAAATTTTAAATCATGCACATAAAACCAATTGAAAACCTAATTAAACATCTAATTAAGCTAACATGAAACAATTACAACACATTAAGCAAAAGGTTAGAATTTATACCCAAATAATTTGAAGCTCCCACAAGCACACGTAGCCTCCCAAATTGAAATCTAAATCCCTAGATCCATGCTACAGTAGCCAAGGAAAAATGGGTAGGAGGTGGATTTTGATTTTGTGGGATTTTTGTGTTGGTTTTTGGGCATTTTGTTGAATTTTTTTGATGCAAAATGAGAGAGGAAGAAAGAGGGGCTGTTGTGGTGCAGGAAAAACAAGTGGGGCTCAGCCAAATGGGGAGGAGAAGAGAGTGTGAGGTGATTGGAGAGAGAATGTGGTCAAAAAGTCCACCTTTAATTCTATCATTCTCTTTTCTTTTCTTTTCTTTTCTTTCTTTTCTTTTCTTTGAAATTCATGTCGGGAAAATGGGTGGGGGCTGCTGAATTCAGCCAAGGAAAGAAATAAATGGGGGTGTGTGAGTGTGGATATGGGTGTGGGGTGATGGAAAATGATAAATACAATACTCCAAACATCCATTTACACTAAAAAAAATCCTTTTTTCTTCAATAATTTCTAAATCGTTTTGGCAAACGATTTCGTTTCAAAAACCACATGATAAAATTTTGTTTAATGTGTTATGATGCACAAAATTTGTTTCAACTATACCCAATTTGTAATTTTCCCTAATTAAATATATTAGTGACGGCTTAAAATACTATTAAAATAATTAATTTCGGAAAATTTTTCAGAAAATTTGAAATTTCATCAGTGGCTCAATAAACACCAAATACTAGCAATTACATAGCTAGAATATGTATATTTAATTTTATAATAAAGATATTTGTATTTTGACTTTTTACAGAAAACCCCCTTATTTTACCGTTTTTTTTTGAAATTTCACCGAAACGATTTTCAAAACGTTACAATTCCACTAATATTGGTGTAATGGCATATATAACAGCGTTCCATTCTACTTTTATATACAAAGGAGTAAAAAAGAAATATCTTGAAACCAATTTGTCAAGCATCGACACAGAAATGCAGGTTTATCAGGTGTTGTCACCAAGACTGGTACCCTGATAGGTACGTATCATACGCTATCCCGAAAGCTCGAGTGCCTAGCTCTGACCCTCGCCTCTCGACGTATCTATACATACATGACTCCCGTCGGTATCCCCATGATAACCGCTGAGTCATTGGTAATGTCACCGGATGGTATGGTTCCCCTGCAACTCATCGTCTAGCTCCAGGACCTCATTCTTGCCTCGGGGTACCTCCAGGCCCTACCATGTACCCGCACACGGACTCCTCGTTTCCTCGTGTGGGGCATATATATATCCGAACCGATAAATCTCATGGTGACTGCAGAAATATCATATCAAGGGAAACCGGGTTTTTCAAATAATGCATAATTTCATGAACTCCCACGGTCCCCAAATCTAGCAAATATCATGAAAAATCCATATTACAATGCAAAAATCCATGAATATAAGATATGCAACATAAAACTGTAATGAAAGCATATAAAGGAAATGCCACTAATTAACTGCAACAAGTTAATATAAATATCATGTGGTTCCTAATTTTCTCCAATTCTAAATAACATCAAGTAAGGTAAACATGTAGCTATAACAAGATATATGTGCAAACAATGAGGTATAGCAAGATATATGTATCTACCTATAAGTAATGATGTAGTATACCCCTTGGGTATAAGTGAAATATGTGTGCAAGGTATACCTGTAGCTATGGCATAAGATATGTATGTACCTATCACCAATGGTACAATACCCTATAGGTATACATGTATCTAGCATGTAAGTATGTGAAGGCATATGTGTAAGCATGTTGATATACATGTATGCTAAATGTCATATGCGATAAGAAATATGAATCAATGTCTCAATGTCCCTAACCAAGCAATATCATATCTATAAGTGGGTTGTGCGTGACATGGCAATTATTGACGGTGTGTGCGGCATACAATCCGTGCTCGTGCAACATAAGTCATCAATAATATGTGCAGTGTCCTATGAATACTAGTTCAAGCACAACAATAACTAAGCAGTAGGGTAAATGCGCAAATTCTAAATATGACATAGAATATGCGAAAGAAATAACATCCCTAGCCCAGACGCATTGTTAGTGTATATGCCCTAGAGGCCATTACTGTATCATACTAGTATGTATATTACTTGATGGAAGCTTGGGATATTCACAGTTGTACAGACAATCTTGCTCGATATAGTAGTATGCTACTTGGTTTGTCTCTGCTTTAATGTGTACATGTGTGTTTCTTTATTATATCACATATACACATTAGTAGAGCCCTTAGGATCTTTGCTTGATTACCGGCGTTGTGATGGCGATCACACTCGTGGGGGCTGGGTAATCCACAAGCACATCCTTATACACGTCCCTAGTCGTGGGATTATCGAGATAGGGCATCGATACTCCGGAGTAGACTAGCGTATGCGATTCTCATCCCAGCACGGGAGACAGTCAGTCCCACAGCCGTCAGTACGTCGTACTTGAGATAGTATGCGGGTGCTCGTTAGGTTACGAGTACACTGGACAGGACTCGTCGGGAACTGATGGTTGGTATTATACCTATCGTCAGTTATCAGTTCCCAGGTGACATGAGTACAGCTTAGTCCGCTGAGTTGACTCTGTCACTTTGCCTCGAGTGTGTCCCCACTGTTCTTTGATTACTACCCTACCACGGCTCTACTGAGTCGTGCAAACAGGTAGTAGTTGGGTGCAGTCCCGAAGCACTTGGAGGCAGTGACGGTTAGACAGGATTCGTCTCTCCCGGTATTGGGGGTTGACATCGCGCTGTGTCTAGGAGAGCCATTACACGAGTAGTCCCTGGCCAGGGCAAGCGAGATATACTGGTAGGTTTCCAGTGTTATCTCAGGGTGTTCTGGGCTTCAGTCCGACACGGCTTGTACCGCTATTAGGGGACTGACGTTTACCGCCCCCTAGGCCCGCCATGCGATGTATCAGACGAACAGACCGGACTGTACGGAGATTGTCACATACAGGCTCAGTAGGAGTTCGAATGGGTTTACCTCATCGGCCTTCTTATCGACATCTACCTGGGGACCGTTACGTACAGCTAGTGCCGCTTGTGGTCTGTGGTTAAACCCACTGCCAGCGTAGTATCGAGTCTTTAGAGTCCCACACAGAGAGTTTCCCTCCACTGAGCGAAACGTGTAGAGGCCGTATGGTTTTACGGCAGGGCTGCGATCACTTACGTACACTTGTGTGCGTGTGGTGTTCGGGCAGGCAATACTAGTGGGCTTTGGTTTAAGCCGGATCCTAGTATTGAACGGATGGATTTGTTTTGTCTTCTGCGCATCCGCATTCTACGGAATGCGGATGCAGGTGTGTATGCACAGTTTTCCGGAGCGATGAAGGAGGAGGTGCCTCATCAGGGTTTTGGCAGATGGTTCGGCCAAAACCATTATGTGGCAGGTTCATTAGGGTTTTGACAGTTGATTCGGTCAAAACCATTTTGAGGCAGACTCATTAGGGTTTTGACAGTGTTAGTGTATATGCCCTAGAGGCCATTACTGTATCATACTAGTTTGTATATTACTTGATGGAAGCTTGGGATATTCACAGTTGTATATACAATCTTGCTCGAAATGGTAGTATGCTACTTTGTTTGTCTCTGCTTTAAAATGTGCATGTGTTTCTTTTAGCATATCGCTGATATACATATTAGTAGAGCCCTTAGGATCTTTGCTTGATTACCAGTGTTGTGATGGCGCTCACACTCATGGGAGCTAGGTAATCCATAAGAACATCCTTATACAGGTCCCTAGTCGTTGGACTATCGAGACAGGGCATCGATACTCCGGAGTAGACTAGCGTATGCGCTTCTCATCCCAATGTGGGAGACGGTCTGTCCCACAGCCGTCAGTACGTCGTGCTTGAAATAGTATGCGGGTGCTCGTTAGGTTACGAGTACACTGGACAGGACTCGTTGGGAACTGTTGGTTGGTATTATACCTATCGTCAATTATCAGTTCCCAGGTGACATGAATACAGCTTAGTCCGCTGACTTGACACTGTCACTTCGCCTCGAGTGTGTTTCCACTGCACTTTGATTACTACCCTACCACGGCTCAAAGGAGTCGTGCAAACAGGTAGTTTTTGGGTGCAGTCCCGAAGCACTTGGAGGCAGTGACGGTTAGACAGGATTCGTCTCTCCCGGTATTGGGGGTTGACATCGCGCTGTGTCCAGGAGAGCCATTACACAAGTAGTCCCTAGCTAGGGCAAGCGAGGTATACTGGTAGGTTTCCAGTGTTATCTCAGGGTGTTCTGGGATACACTCCGACAAGACTTGTACCGCTATTAGGGGACTGACGTTCACCGCCCCCTAGGCCCGCCATGCGATGTATCAGACGAACAAACTGGACTGTACGGAGACTGTCACATACAGGCTTAGTAGGAGTTCAGATGGGGTTCACCTCGTCAGTCTTCTTATCGGCATCTACCTGGGGACCGTTACGTACAGCTAGTGCCGCTTGCGGTCTGTGGTTAAACCCACTGCCAGCGTAGTGTCGAGTCTTTAGAGTCCCACACAGAGAGCTATTCGCCTTTAGGAAAAATGAGTAGAGGTCACATGGTTTTGCGACAGGGTTCGTTCACATCCGCGCACTTGTGCACGTTTGTTGTCCGGACAGCTTATACTAGCGGGCTTTGGTTTGAGCCGGATCCTAGTATATGATTTGGGATTGGTTTTATCTCTTTGTATTCGTGTTCCTCGGATCACGAATACGGGTGTGTATGCACAGTTGCTTGAGACAGAGGGAGAGGACTTTGATTAGTGTTAATGACTATTGTCATTTTATTAACCCTAATGCTTATGTGTGTATTATGGTTAATTGATATTAGTTTAATATAATTGTGCATGGTTTTGGTTGTTGACCATTTGACTATCTTGACTTGTTGACCTTAGTTGACATGTTGACCATCATCATTCCATATAAAAGATGCTCTTTGATCCTTGCAATTAGCATTAAATATGAAATGATAATGGTCATGTCTTGATTAACCATGACAATTATCTAGCTAATTATCAATTTATTATAATTCACACATATATGTGAGAATGGTTTATTTTTCTCTCATTCTATCATTTGCTTTCTCTCTCTTATTCTTCCTCTCCCTCAAGCTCTCCCCTCTCATGTGTTGAGAAATACTTGAGCTTGAGAAAAACCTCTTCTTGATAATCTCTACTCTCATCTAGGGTTCTAGGATTAGCACTTCTAGCACTCTAGTTACTTCTAGCTTGGAGTTGAAACCAAAGGTTGAGGCTTTCGGGTGGATCCTTCTTCGACGTGAGAAGACGACAAAGGTGATCCCTTTCTACTACTCCAAGGAGCAAGGAGAGAAGGACATAAAGCCCTAGGTATAACTGTTCTAACCCTTAGCTAGTTTCTAGTTAGCTTTAGCTTGTTTTTGTTTAGCAAAGATCCTTCTTTTTCTAGTCCATGTTGCCTAAAGTTGATAAAAATTTGATTTTTATTCCGTTTTCCGCCTCCCCGCAAGCACCGGGATGGGAAACGTGGACTTACAGTGGTATCAGAGCCTAACTAAACATAAACTAGCTAGGTAGTAAAGTGTATGGAAGTTCAATCGGAAAAAAATCGAGAAACCGAGTTTTCAAAATCCTAACTTTCTGTTAAAATTTTTTCTGTTCAAAACAAAATAAATCATACTCCAAAAATCATCTCAGGGTTTTGTGAAGAAAGCCACCAAAAACGATCCAGAGATTCGCTCAAAGAGCTGCGGTTCCGCGGCAATAGCAAGCTATTGCCGCGCAACCGCGGCCGTTTTGTCTCGGGTCTGGGTCGAGTTTGGTGCAGTGTTTTTCTGGCTTGGTTTAGGGATTTTTAAGATGGTTTATATGTGCCCACGTTTTCCAGGAAAGAAATTTGTTTTTGGGGGCCTATAAATCCGTATTTTTTTATCGAACTTCACCACACTTTGACTAAAGGGTTATATCTGTGATGTTTATATGTATTGAACGTCGGCTAATCGCTATATGTCGGTTAGTCGGGGTTATACATATCTGTGATTTGTGTTTGATGATGGTATGTGTATATGAATGCGTTGGATTGTCGCGGGTGAATAGCCGGGGTGGATGTGAGATGAGTGTTTCTTTTTCTTTCATTCATTGTAACATGTAAATTGATGTATTATTATTTGTATGGCCGCACAACCGGGTCGGGGTTGTAGCCGTCATTGTATAATTCTTTTTACTGTTTTTGCTCCTAGGATAGACCCATGGAGGGGGTGCACAAACTACCGGGTATCTCAAAGTGCCGAGTGGCCTACTCACGGTGTTGAGGGAGGTTGCTTCGCTTCGAGTACTTGGCGGGTAGTTTGCCGCACCCGTAGGGGTCTTGGGTGGGGTATTGGCTATTCACCGCGACCGTGTAATCCGCTTTTCGTTGCAGGCTCGAATGGATTGCGGATTCCTAGTATATCCAATGTATTCATCTGTGATCTGTAATGTCTATCATTGCTATATACTTATATATGATAACTATTTAGGCGTTGCTTATGTTTTACAGCCGCGCTAGCCCAGCCCCCGCTCTGTCGTTAGTTAAGTAACCTAACGGGTGATGACGGGGCCCCGTGGCAAATGCGAATGGCATAAGCGTACGTCATATTTTGGTTGTTTTCTGCAATGGTAGGATTAAATGATGGGACGCATTAAAAGAACTAATGAAAGAAAATAAACCAAGTAAAAGTCGATTGGAACACTTTGAAAACCACTCGGTTCTTTTCAAAACTAAACTTTTAAACGCGGAGCTTGAACCACTCCTTTTAAAAGCTATCTCGTTCCATCGATTATATCAAGTTCACTACATTCACGGTTTCACCAAAACCATTCGTAGCCCTCCGTCATTCCACATGAATGGTCAAAAGGTATTCAAGCTATGTATTTTGGCCAAAGTCAAGGCATAGTGATTGGTAGCTATTGGGTATTCATGTGCAGCATAGATAGATGCGTTGGTTTGGGACAGTCGTGCTGCCATTTTGGCCAAAGTCAAGGGTAGGTACGGATGGGCCCAAATTAACCAGGAGAATGACGGGTAGAACTTGACATGTGACTTACGATATTTTGGCCAAAGTCAAGGTCATAAGAGCATGGGGAAAAAATCCACATCGGGAGTTTCATAAGTACTGAAACTTGCTAGCGTTGCATACCATTTGGAGTGTGATAATTCTGGTAGGATTCCTTCGGTTTTATCACGCGATGATATTTGGATCCTGATCCTACTGTGAGTATATGCTACTCCTCGGGAAAACTCTCACTTAACGATCAATGCTATAAACCTAGTAGGTGTCTAGAAAGGTGTTAGCGGGGCTACGCCCACAGGGAAAAGAGGTTACTTAATTAAGGAACTTCGCGAAAGCATTGGAAAACCTCCCTCGAAGTACCGACACTGGCCTGGCTGAACGGTTAAGCAAGTATTGTACGGTGAGATTGATCCCGACTAATCCTTTCTTTACGGTTTGAGAAGGGATTCGAGAGACAGTGGGAGCCATCCAGTTTAGACAAACTAAAATCCACTCTAAACTTGCAAGAGCATCATGCTAAAGAGTTTCTTTTCTCTCTCCTAATTGCAACGACCATTCAACATGACCGGACTTATGTTATTACTAGATAAAAACATATTGACAGGGCCAAACTACAAAGATTGGCTCAGGAATGTCAAGATGGCTATCACTTACGACAAGTTGGGGTATGTCCTTACCACCAAAGCTCCCCTTGTCCCAGGTCCCAAAACCAGTGTCGTAGATAGGGAAATCTACAAGATCTGGGAAATAGATTGCGCGAAGGCCAAATGCCTCGTACTAGCCTCGATGGACAACGAACATCAGAGGAGGCACGAGAATATAGACCTAGAGTCCATATTTCTTCATACAAAAGAACTGTATGGAGAGAAGTCTCGTATCGCAAGATACGAAGTGTCGAAGAAGTTGTTTTCGGCAAGGTTGGCCGTCGGATCATCGGTAGCGGAACACGTGCTTAAGATGATTGGCTACATAGAGGAGCTCGCGGACCTTGGGACCACGTTGGATAATGAACTCTATACTGATTTGATTCTCCAGTCCCTTCCTTCCACTTACGCCCAGTTTATCCTTAACCTCAACATGCAAGGAAAGGAGGTTGAACTTTCCGAACTTCTGAACATGTTGAGGAGTGCTGAGGGCACCCTGTAGAAAAGTAGGGAGATATCCACTTTGTTTAAAGGAGGATCTTCCTCTTCTAGATCCAGGGCGAAAGCCAAGGGTAAGAAGAAGAAAGCCCCCACCAAACCAAGAGGCGGTGTCAGTAAAGTGGATACGAAGGGAAAAGGAAAAGCAACAAAGGTAGCGGGCAAGCTGGTGGGGAAGGAAGAATGCTTCTACTGTCACGAAAGTGGTCACTGGAAACAGGATTGCAAGGCTTGGAATGCCAGAACCCAGGATTTGAAGCGAGTTGCAGTTTCAGCTTCAGGTGTGTATGTTATTGAAAACTGTCTATCAATAAACTCTACTTCCTGGGTATTGGATACCGGATCAGGATCTCATATCTGTAATCTTTGCAGGCGTTGAGAAAGCGTAGAGTTTTGAAGGCAGGTGACATGACCCTCAGAGTTGCAAACGGTGCTAGCATGGATGCTGAGGCCGTGGGGGACTATCACCTGGGATTGTCGGATGGACACTTTTTGGTTTTGCATAGTTGTTATTATGTACCAAATGCAACCTGTAGTATCATTTCTATATCTTTATTATCTAAAGAAGGTTATGAATTTGCATTGGTAAGTAATGTAGTGAACATTCACCTTAATCAAGTTTTGATTGGGTCAGGTACATCGAACAACGGTACATACGTGTTAAACCAACCACAGATTTTCAATGTCCAGAATACACACAAAAGAAAGTCTCCAGAAATCAATAAAACTTTCTTATGGCATTGTAGACTGGGTCACATCAATAAGAGAAGGTTGACTAAGTTACATGCAGAAGGATAATTGGATCCGTTCGAATATCAATCGTATGCAACTTGTCAATCCTGTCTCAAAGGAAAGATGACAAAGACTCCGTTCACTGGACACGGAGTAAGAGTGAGCGAGCTCTTGGGACTCGTACACAGCGATGTGTGCGGTCCAATGTCTACACAAGCGCGAAGCAGTTATTCTTACTTTATTACTTTTACGGATGACTTTTCAAGGTACGGTTATGTCTTCTTAATGAAACATAAATCCGAGGCTTTTGAAAAATTCCAGGAATATAAGAATGAAGTAGAAAAACAAACAGGCAAAAGTATCAAGGCACTAAGATCTGATCGAGGTGGTGAATACTTGAGTGCCGAGTTCCTGGGTTACTTAAAAGAGAATGGAATTCTCTCTCAGCTTACTCCTCCATACACTCCGCAGCATAACGGTGTATCGGAGAGACGGAACCGAACCCTATTGGATATGGTACGGTCCATGATGAGTAACGCTGAGTTGCCGCGATCGTTCTGGGGATATGTGCTAGAATCAACTGCATACCTTTTGAATCGAGTTCCAACTAAGACTGTGCCTACTACACCATATCAGATATGGTGTGGGAAGAGACCCTATCTTAATCACATTAAGACATGGGGATGTCCAGCTTTTGTAAAAAAGCAGCATGCGGACAAGCTCGAGGCACGTTCAGTACAGTGCAAGTTTGTGGGATATCCAAAGAACTCCAAGGGATATTTCTTCTATTGCGAAGAGGAACAAAAGGTTTTTGTTTCTCACCATGCCCACTTTCTAGAACACCGGTTCATAGAAAAAGAAATAAGTGGGAGCGCAATAGAACTGGAAGAAATTCCAGAACCACGAGCTATTACTGAAAGCTTAGTATAACCAGAGGGTTCGAAAGATCAGGACATTCCCACGCCACTCCGCAGGATTAGTAGGCAGTCTCATCCGCCCGAGTGATACTACGGTTTTCTCATTGACGGGGATAGAGAGGATTGCATCATAGATTGTGATGAGCCTACTAGGTTCCAGCAAGCCATTCAGAGCGTCGACTCGGTAAAATGGCTGGATGCAATGAGGTCTGAAATGTAGTCCATGTACACCAACAAAGTATGGACGTTGGACATTGCTCCAGATGGGGTAAAACCCATAGGATGCAAGTGGATCTTCAAAAGGAAGATTGGTGTAGATGGACAGGTTGAGACCTATAAAGCTAGACTGGTAGCAAAGGGTTTTCGTCAGCGACCTGGTTTGGACTATGACGAAACCTTTTCTCCAATAGCTATGCTGAAATCCATTCGGATCCTTCTTGCCATTGCTGCCTTCCACGATTAGGAGATTTGGCAGATGGACGTAAAGACAGCTTTTCTAAATGGACATTTAGAGGTGTGTGTCTATATGGACCAGCCAGAGGGTTTCATTAAGAGTGGGAGCAGTGGAAAGAAGTGCAAGTTGCTTAAGTCCATTTATGGACTAAAGCAGGCATCGCGGAGTTGGAACATCAGTTTTGATGAGACGGTCAAGGAATTTGGCTTTATCAAAAATCCAGATGAACCAAGCATCTATTGTAGATTTGTAGCGAGAACTGTAGTATTCCTCGTTTTATACGTGGATGACATTCTCTTAATAGGAAATGACATCCCTATGCTACAATCTGTCAATGGGTTCTTGTCACACAGGTTCTCTATAAAAGACCTGGGTGATGCCTCATACATTCTGGGTATCCGGATCTACCGTGACAGATCCAAGAGGATATTAGGACTTTCATAGTCCAGGTACATCGACACCATACTGAAGAGATTCAGTATGGAAGATTCCAAGCGCGGTAATCTACCGGCTAGTCACGGGATCACCCTCTCCAAAGAGATGTCTCCCAAGACTGATTTGGAGAGGGATCGCATGTCTATTATACCCTACGCTTCTGCGGTAGGATCTATAATGTATGCGATGTTGTGTACCAGACCGGATGTGGCTTATGCACTGAGTGTGGTAAGCAGGTATCAGTCAAACCCTGGGGAGAAACATTGGATAGCAGTAAAGAACATTCTCAAGTACCTGAGAAGGACTAAGGAGATGTTCTTGGTGTATGGCGGAAAAGACCTGCAGATTGAGGCCTTTGCTGACTCCAGCTTCCAGAGTGACAAGGATGATTCCAAGTCCATGTCGGGTTTTGTCTTCACCCTCAATGGAGAGGCGGTGTGTTGGAAGAGCTCCAAACAGGAAACCGTTGCTGACTCGACTATGGAAGTGGAATACATCACTGCATCTGATGCCGCAAAAGAAGCTGTCTGGATGAGGAAGTTCTTGAAAGAACTTCAGGTGGTTCCGTCCATTGTTGACCCAATACCTCTGTATTGCGACAACAACGGGGCCATAGCTTTAGCGAAGGAACCCAGGTCCCATCAGAAATCCAGACACATCTTGAGGCGGTATCACCTGACAAGGGATATCGTGGATCGCCAGGAGATCGAGGATCGGAGGGTTGCTTCAGAAGATAACATAGAAGATCCATTCACCAAGGCCTTGCCCCATACTCAGTTCGAGCGGCTGATCGAGATGATATGTCTTCGATACGCCAGTACATGGCCTTAGTGCAAGTGGGAGATTGTTAGTGTATATGCCCTAGAGGCCATTACTGTATCATACTAGTTTGTATATTACTTGATGGAAGCTTGGGATATTCACAGTTGTATATACAATCTTGCTCGAAATGGTAGTATGCTACTTGGTTTGTCTCTGCTTTAATGTGTACATGTGTGTTTCTTTATTATATCACATATACACATTAGTAGAGCCCTTAGGATCTTTGCTTGATTACCGGCATTGTGATGGCGCTCACACTCGTGGGAGCTGGGTAATCCATAGGCACATCCTTATGCAGGTCCCTGGTCGTTGGACTATCGAGACAGGGCATCGATACTCCGAAGTTGACTAGCGTATGCGCTTCTCATCTCAGTGTAGGAGACGGTCTGTCCCATAGCCGTCAGTACGTCGTGCTTGAGATAGTATGCGGGTGCTCGTTAGGTTACGAGTACACTGGACAGGACTCGTCGGGAACTGTTGGTTAGTATTATACCTATCGTCAATTATCAGTTCCCAGGTGACATGAGTACAGCTTAGTCCGCTGACTTGACACTGTCACTTCGCCTCGAGTGTGTTCCCACTGCACTTTGATTACTACCTTACCACGGCTCAAAGGAGTCATGCAAACAGGTAGTTTTTGGGTGCAGTCTCGAAGCACTTGGAGGAAGTGACGGTTAGACAGGATTCGTCTCTCCCAGTATTGGGGGTTGACATCGCGCTGTGTCCAGGAGAGCCATTACACAAGTAGTCCCTAGCCCGGGCAAGCGATATATACTGGTAGGTTTCCAGTGTTATCTCAGGGTGTTCTGAGCTACACTCCGACACGACTTATACCACTATTAGGGGACTGACGTTCACCACCCCCCTAGGCCCGCCATGCGATGTATCAGACGAACAGACCGGACTGTACGGAGACTGTCACATACAGGCTCAGTAGGAGTTCAGATGGGGTTCACCTCGTCAGTCTTCTTATCGGCATCTACCTGGGGACCGTTACGTACAGCTAGTGCCGCTTGCGGTCTGTGGTTAAACCCACTGCCAGCGTAGTGTCGAGTCTTTAGAGTCCCACACAGAGAGCTATTCTCCTTTAGGCAAAATGAGTAGAGGTCGCATGGTTTTGCGACAGGGTTCGTTCACATCCGCGCACTTGTGCACATTTGTTATCCGGACAGCTTATACTAGCGGGCTTTAGTTTAAGCCGGATCCTAGTATATGATTTGGGATTGGTTTTATCTCTTTGTATTCGTGTTCCTCGGATCACGAATACGGGTGCGTATGCACAGTTGCTTGAGACCGAGGGAGAGGACTTTGATTAGGGTTAATGACTATTGTCATTTTATTAACCCTAATGCTTATGTGTGTATTATGGTTAATTGATATTAGTTTATCATAATTGTTCATGGTTATGGTTGTTTACCATTTGACTATCTTAACTTGTTGACCTTAGTTGACATGTTGACCATCATCATTCCATATAAAAGATGCTCTTTGACCCTTGCAATTAGCATTAAATATGAAATGATAATGGTCATGTCTTGATTAACCATGACAATTATCTAGCTAATTATCAATTTATAATAATTCACACATATATGTGAGAATGGTTTATTTTTCTCTCATTCTATCATTTGCTTTCTCTCTCTTGTTCTTCCTCTCCCTCAAGCTCTCCCATCTCATGTGTTGAGAAACACTTGAGCTTCAGAAAAATCTCTTCTTGATAATCTCTACTCTCATCTAGGGTTCTAGGATTAGCACTTCTAGCACTCTAGTTACTTCTAGCTTGGAGTTGAAGCCAAAGGTTGAGGCTTTCGGGTGGATCCTTCTTCGACGTGAGAAGACGACAAATGTGATCCCTTTCCACTACTCCAAGGAGCAAGGAGAGAAGGACATAAAGTCCTAGGTATAACCGTTCTAACCCTTAGCTAGTTTCTAGTTAGCTTTAGCTTGTTTTTGTTTAGCAAAGATCCTTCTTTGTCTAGTCCATGTTGCCTAAAGTTGATAAAAATTTGATTTTTATTCCGTTTTCCGCCTCCCCGCAAGCAACGGGGTGGGCAACGTGGACTTACAGACAGTTCGTTTGGTCAAAACCATTATGAGCCGCGGACATCATTTACTAATCCTTTTAGTGATAATTTTATGATGGCTAATTGCATTGACCATTTGACCACATTGACCTCTCTTGACTTTGTTGACCGGTTGACCGTGTTGACCATTGACCTTCAAGAGAGGTCTACACTCTTCTTTTTATTTTCTTTTTATTTTTTGATTATGATAATGATCATTTCAATGTAGCCATCAAACTTTATCTTGATAGGATTGGTAATGATGGTTTAGTGCATTATTGAACCATGGTTCATTTTCTTTAGCTCATAATTCTTTTCTCATTCTCTCTCTTGCTCTTTCTCATGAGAAGAAAAGAAATGTTCCATGGTTGCTAGCTCCTTCATCTTCCTCCTCTTGACAAATTCTTTTGATCTCATGTGTTGAGAGAAAAAGAATCCACATAGACAAACATCACCATCTTTCTTTTCTACACAACTTAGGTTACCAAGACTAGCAATCTTGTTGCCCTAGTTACCTCGGCTCGAGGTGGAGCTCGGTGTACATCTCTCGGGTGGATCGTCTTCGACTTAAGGAGGCCGCGGAGGTGACCAAAGTCCGGATCAACCCTCGGAGCAAGCAAAGAGAAGAACAACAAGAAGAGAAGGAGTTCAAGTTGAGGTATAACCCCTAACCGAGTAGATAAATCTCTATTTAGGATGCTAGTGTGTAGTTTAGCAAAGATCCGGCTTTAACGATCCATGTTACCAAGTTTAGAAAATTTTTTGTTTTACCGTTTCCGCAACCCCGAAAGTACCGGGGGAGGTAACGTGGACCTAACAGTGGTATCAGAGCCTAACTAAATACATCCTAGCATGTTAGCAAAGTATTTAGAATATCGACCGAACGAAAAAACCGCAAAACACCCCGGAAACCCTATGTTTCTGCCGATTTTTTTCTGCTAAAAAAATAATAAATCACGTCTTAAAAATCGGCTCAGGCTTTTTATAGAACACTGGAGAAAAACGATCCCCTAACTCGGTTAAAGCGCCGTGGAACCGCGGCATAAGCTTGCTTATGCTGCGGAACCGCGGCCGAGTTAACTCGGTTGGGGTTCTGGTTTCCTGCAGTGTTCTTATTTGGGTATTTTGGATTTTTTAGAATATGATTTTTCTGCCAGATTTTCCAGAAAGCAAAATTTGTTTTTGGGGCTTAAAAATCCGTATTTTTGGTCGATTTTCTGTAGACTTTGACTAATGGTTATATCTGTAATGTTATATGTGTATTGAACGTCTACTAATCGCTATACGTCGATTAGTGGGGGTTATACATATCTGTGATCTGTGTTGTTGATGGTATGTGTATATAAACTCGTTGGATTGTCGCGGATGAATAGCCGGGGTGGATGTGAGATGAGAGTTTCTTTTTCTTTCATTCATGTAATAAATTTTTAAATTGATGTAATATTATTTGTATGGCTGCACAACCGGGTCGGGGTTGTAGCCGTCATTGTATAATTCTTTTTACTGTATTTGCTCTTAGGATAGACCCATGGAGGGGGTGCACAAACTACCGGGTATCTCGAAGTGCCGAGTGGCCTACTCACGGTGATGAGGGAGGTTGCTTCTCTTCGGGTACTTGGCCGGTAGTTTGCCGCACCCGTAGGGGTCTTGGGTGGGGTATTGGCTATTTGATCGATCGAAAATAATGTATTTTTAACACGGCAATTTCCCTATCTTTTGCACTCATCTAGAAGTGTTTGGCATTCATATTTCACATATTAGCAAATCAATCGTTAAATATCAGATTTCATGTATTAGACTTTTAAATCGGCACTTTAAGGGAAATTGGCCGCATTTCATGGCATCGCATCATTTCTGTATTTGCGCAACACTTGTGTCGAGATTTGTGCAGGAAATTGCAGGAGCAAAGTCAAAAGAAGCTGATCAAAAACACACCAACTCCATGTTTTCAGATCTGGTAGCAATTCAGAAGGAAATATACAAATAATCATATCAAAGAAAGGCCCACAACTCGGCCCAAATCAGCACCAAAAGTCCTAAGCCCCAATGCCTCAAAAGCGCCGCGGAACCGCGGCGGGAGCCGGCTTGAGCCGCGGTTCCGCGGCGGTTTGGTCAGATCAAGCTTCCATTTTCAGTGCACTATTCTGATCTCAAGGCCTACATTCATTTCTGATATGTCAAATTCCAGAATTCTCGCGAAGGTACTGCCAGATCAGCAAAGATCATTAAGCAAGGCTAATCTTAATTAAGCTCCTAACAAACTATTTCTAGAAGCTCCCTCCTAACTAATCACATCTAGAAGCTTCTCCTCTAACTAACTTTTGGAGGGAAATTCAAATTTCCTCAACAAACTTTTGGAGGGAAACTTAAAATTCAAATCCTAGATCTAGGGTTTTGATGGCTATAAATAGGAACCTATATCTAAGGGTCGGGGGGTTCATCATTAGTTGTTAATCTTTTAGTTAGCTAATTCTTTCCCTCTTACATCATCTTCTTCCACAAGTCTAGTAACAAGGCTTGTGCGAAACCCTAACCCTAATTCCACTCCAAATTCAAGATCTTGAGTACCAATCAAGCAAGAAGCCCTTCAACCTTTTAGGAGCCGAGCCGATCTCCAACCGAGCAAGTGATCCAAGCCGATCCGCGACTCGCGGGGACGAGCGAAGCCAAATCGACGATCGAGTTCTTCCTCTTGTAGTTCTTGAGCGAATGTAATGAAATTGTCGATATAAATAAAAGGTGAAATTCTTGAATCTTGCTTTCTTTAAATTCTTGCATCATGATTCGATCTCAATTTATGATTGTGGTTCTTGTGATGATGTTTGAGTAAAACTCCGCTCGTTAAGGAGTCGAGACGATCAATAGAAAGATGATGTAACAAATCTCAAAACGATTTTTAAGTCCTACGAGTTTTGTAAACCCTAGCAAGTTCAAGAATCGATGACCTAGTTTCGTTGCGATGCTTTCTTGATTGTTATCGCTCGAAATTAGGGATCTACGATCGTTTCTTGAAATTACTAGAGGCTAGAATATGAATGATATCGATGAAAGAACAAGGGATAAGATGAAACCCTAGTTTCACAAGAAATCCCTAATTCTTGTCGATCATCATCGATCTAGTATCAATTCATCGAAGGATAAGAATACGTAATTGTAAGATTACATCACATCTATAGATCCGATCGATTCCTACGAGCCTCATTTCGATTCTTGATATTTGGTTGGAAAAATCATCAAACTATCAATTCTTGATTCTATCTTTTTCTTGTTATTAGATCTATATTTTCTAATTCTTGAACTTCAAATATAAATCATGAATTGTTTTGATTTCTTTTCTTTAAAGTTTCGACTCATCTAATTCAAAAGACGAACGATTACACTTTCCCTGTGGACGATCCGCACTCACTAACATTCTACAACCGACACCGTAGTTGATTGCGGTTAAAATAATTTTTGGTTGTGATTTCTTTACTATTTTCAAACATACACATCCTAAAAATCTTTACAATCAAATGCCGCCGTTGCCGGGGATTATTTGATAAACACAACAAAAATCATCAATCACTATTCATCGCGACCGTGTAATCCGCTTTTCGTTGCAGGCTCGAACGAATCGCGGGTTCCTAGTATATCCAAAGTGTTCATCTGTGATCTGGATTGGCTATCATTGCTATATATCTATATATAATAACTATTTAGACGTTGCTTATGTTTTTCAGCCGCGTTAGCCCAGCCCCCGCTCTGTCGTTAGTTAAGTAACCTAACGGATGATGACGGGGCCCCGTGGCGAATGCGAATGGCATAAGCGTACGTCATATTTTGGTTGTTTTCTGCAATGGTAGGATTTAAATGATGGGACACATTAAAAGAACTAATGCAAGAAAAGAAACCTAAAATACGTTGCTGGAACAATTTTTTCAAAAAGCTGTTATTGCAAGGACGTTCATTTTTGTTTTGCATCGATGTATTCGGTTATGAATGCCGAGCACCTCATTCGACGAGGCAAGGGTCGAGATCCCCTCATCGGGTGTGACCCCTTAGACAAAAGTTTGTGTCAGGGTAATAACTTCACTATAGTCGATTATTCTTGCTTTGCATCGAGGTATTCATCTTATGAATGCCCAGCACCTCACTCGACGAGGAAAGAGCCGAGATCCCATCACAGGGAGTGACCTCTTTAGCAAAAAGTTTTCGCCACTATATTTTCAAAAAGATTACCAGGTTCCTTCAACGATATCAAGTTCATTACGTTAACGGGTTTTTCGCCAAAAACACAGCCGTAGCCCTCCGTCATTTCTTACAAGTAACACTTAGTATTCGTGCTGCGTTTGTTGACTCCGTCAAGGCGTAGTGTACGGTAGCTAAGTGCTGCTTGTTTGTATCGGTATATGGGATTGATTAGGACAGTCGTATAACCTTGTTGACTCCGTCAAGGGTTATGCGGGTGGGTTTAATGCAATCCAGATAATGACGGGTTGAACTTGACTAGGATTCTTTGATTTGTTGACTCCGTCAAGATCACTTGGGTCCTAGGGGAAAAAACCATATCGGGAGTTTTTAAAGAAACTGAAACTTGCAGATTTAGCATACCTTCTGGAGTGTGGTGACTAGAGTGGATTCCATCTAGGTTATCACATAATGACGTTGGATCCCGATCCCACTGATGAGTTGGATTACTCTTGGGAGATTATTTCACTTAACGATCAATGCTATAAACCTAGTAGGTGTCTAGAAAGGTGTTAGCGGGGCTACGCCCCCAGGAAAAAGAGGTTCTTAAATTAAGGAACTTCGCGAAAGCGTTGGAAAACCTCTCTCGAAGTACCGACACTAGCCTGGCTGAAAGGTTAAGCAAGTATTGTGACGTGAATTAAATCCCGACTAGTTCTTCTTTTAAAAGGTTTTAAGAAAGAATTTGAGGAAACAGTGGTAGACATCCTGGTTAGATAAACTAATAAACCAATCTAATCTTGCAAGAGCGCACGCTGAGTGTTTCTTTTCTCTCTCTCCAGGTAGCAACCATTTCACGCCCTAATAAAGATAATAAAATGTATCGCTTGACCGATCCGAATTCTTATTCGGGGCTGGGGAACGTTGGTTCAGCTCTAACTTGTGACAACAGTCATAAGTATGAGCAAGGGAAAGGGGATTGTATGGATTCCCAGGATACCCAGTTGAAGAAGAAGCATGGTTTTGCATCTACTTCAGGTGTTCTTGTAATTGAGAACTGTTTTACAGTCAGCCCTACCTCCTGGATACTAGATACCGGATCAGGATCTCATATCTGTAATTTATTGCAGGGACTGAGAAAAAGTAGGAAAGTTGCACCGGGTGATATATCGCTAAGAGTAGCGAACGAAGCACAAGTTAATACGGCAGCCGTCGGTGAATATCACCTAGTATTGCCAAATGGCAAGACTATGATTTTGAACGATTGCTACTATGTACCCTCCATGGTTTGCAACATCATATCAGTTTCTTTACTCGATAAAGATGGATATAACTTTGTTATTGATAGAAATATCATGAACATTTACCTTCATAAGGTACTGGTTGCAGAGGGTACACTGTGTAATGGTATCTACGTTCTAAATCAGAATACAGTTCTCAATATACAAAACACACGCAAAAGGAAGAATTCAAATACGAATGAATCCTACTTGTGGCATTGTAGACTTGGTCATATCGGAGAGAAAAGACTGAGTAAGTTGCATAAAGATGGACTCTTGAATGCGTTCGAGTTTTTTATCTTATGAAACTTGTCAGTCTTGTCTCAAAGGGAAGATGACCAAATCTCCGTTCACCGGACATGGAGAACGAGCAACAGAGCTCTTGGGACTCATACACAGTGATGTATGTGGTCCAATGTCTATACATGCAAGGGGTTGGTTCTCCTACTTCATCACATTCACTGACGATCTCTCTAGATTCGGATATGTGTATCTTATGAAACACAAATCTGAAGCTTTTGAGAAATTCAAGGAATTCAGAAAGGAAGTAGAGAACCAAACTGGCAAAAGTATCAAGATCCTCCGGTCTGATAGAGGAGGGGAGTACTTAAGCACGGAATTCCTAGATTACTTAAAAGAGAATGGTATTCTCTCTCAGCTTACTCCTCCTTATACACCACAGCACAACGGTGTTTCGGAGCGGAGGAATCGTACCCTATTGGATATGGTTCGCTCCTTGATGAGTAGTGCCGAGTTGCCTCTTTCATTTTGGGGACATGCGCTTTAGATAGCAGCATACCTACTGAATTATGTTCCTTCCAAATCTGTGCCTAAGACTCCATATGAAATATGGAGTGGGAGAAATCCGTATCTTAAGCGATTTAAGATATGGGGTTGTCCGGCCTATGTGAAAACACAGAAACCGGACAAACTAGAGGCAGGGTCAGTTCTGTGTAAATTTGTGGGATATCCTAAAGACTCACTAGGATATCTGTTCTACCACACTGAGGAATAGAATGTGGTTTTATCTCGCCACGCTACCTTCTTAGAAAGGGAGTTTCTTGCAAAAGAAACTAGTGGGAGTTCGGTAAAACTGGAAGAAATTCAGCGACCATAAAATATAACTGAAAATTTGGAGGAACCACTAGATTCAATAACCCCAGACGAACCTCAGCAACTCCGAAGATCTGGTAGGATTTCTCATCAACCCGAGAGATACTATGGTTTTCTCATAGACGGGGATCGAGAGGATTGCATCTTGGAAGAAGATGACCCTACCAGTTTCAGGCAGGCCATTATTGTAAGTCCATGTTGCCCACCCCGGTACTTGCGGGGAGGCGGAAGACGGAATAAAAATTGGATTTTTATGAGCTTAGGCAACATGGACTAGACTATGAAGGATCTTTGCTAAACAAAAACAAGCTAAAGCTAACTAAAAACTAGCTAAGTGCTAGAAAGGTTATACCTTGGGCTTTATGTCCTTCTCTCCTTTCTCCTTGGAGTAGTGGAAGGAGGTCACCTTTGTCGTCTTCCCCGTCAAAGAAAGATCCACCCGAAAGCCTTAACCTTTGGCTTCAACTCCAAGCTAGAAGTAACTAGGGTGCAAGAAGTGCTAGTCCTTGAACCCTAGATGAGAGTAGAGATTATCAAGAGAGGGTTTTTCTCAAGCTCAAGTGTTTCTCAACACATGAGAGGGGAGAGCTTGAGGGAGAGGAAGAACAAGAGAGAGAAAGGAAATGATAGAATGAGAATAATATGAACCATTCTCACTAATATGTGTATATTATTTTAATTAAATAATTAGCTAGATAATTGTCATGGTTAATCATGACATGACCATTATCATTTCAATTTGCAAGGATCAAAAAGCATCTTCCAAAAGAAATGATGATGGTCAAAGTGTCAACCTAGGTCAACAAGTCAAGGAGGTCAAATGGTCAACAACCATAACCATGCACAATTATTAAACTAATTATCAATTAACTATAATACACACATAAGCATTAGGGTTAATAAAATGATAATAGCCATTAACCCTAATCAAGGTCCTCTCCCTCTGTCTCAAGCAACTGTGCATACGCACCCGTATTCGTGATCCGAAGAACACGAATACAATGAGATAAAACTAATCCCAAATCATATACTAGGATCCGGCTTAAACCAAAGCCCGCTAGTATAAGCTGTCCGGACAGCAAACGTGCACAAGTGCGCGGATGTGAACGAACCCTGTCGCAAAACCATGCGACCTCTACTCATTTTGCCTAAAGGTGAATAGCTCTCTGTGTGGGACTCTAAAGACTCGACACTACGCTGGTAGTGGGTTTAACCACAGACCCCAAGCGGCACTAGTTGTACGTAACAGTCCCCAGGTAGATGTCGATAAGAAGACTGACGAGGTGAACCCCATCTGAACTCCTACTGAGCCTGTAGGTGACAGTCTCCGTACAGTTCGGTCTGTTCGTCTGATACATCGCATGGCGGGCCTAGGGGGCGGTGAAACGTCAGTCCCCTAATAGCGGTACAAGTCGTGTCGGAGTGTAGCCCAGAACACCCTGAGATAACACTGGAAACCTACCAGTATATCTCGCTTGCCCTGGCCAGGGACTACTCGTGTAATGGCTCTCCTGGACACAGCACGATGTCAACCCCAATACCGGGAGAGACGAATCCTATCTAACCGTCACTGCCTCCAAGTGCTTCGGGACTGGACCCAAAAACTACCTGTTTGCACGACTCCTTTGAGCCGTGGTAGGGTAGTAATCAAAGTGCAATGGGAACACACTCGAGGCGAAGTGACAGTGTCAAGTCAACGGACTAAGCTGTACTCATGTCACCTGGGAACTGATAACTGACGATAGGTATAATACCAACCAACAGTTCCCGACGAGTCCTGTCCAGTGTACTCGTAACCTAACGAGCACCCGTATACTATCTCAAGTACGACGTACTGACGGCTGTGGGACAGACCGTCTCCCACACTGGGATGAGAAGCGCATACGCTAGTCTACTCCGGAGTATCGATGCCCTGTCTCGATAGTCCAACGACCAGGGACCTGTATAAGGATGTGCTTATAGATTACCCAGCTCCCACGAGTGCGAGCGCCATCACAACGCTGGTAATCAAGCAAAGATCCTAAGGGCTCTACTAATATATATCAGCGATATACTAAAAGAAACACATGCACATATTGAAGTACAGAAAAACCAAGTTGCATACTACCATTTCGAGCAAGATTGTATATACAACTGTGAATATCCCAAGCTTCCATCAAGTAATATACAAACTAGTATGATACAGTAATGGCCTCTAGAGCATATACACTAACAATCTCCCACTTGCACTAAGGCCATGTACTGGCGTATCGAAGACCTATCATCTCGATCAGTCGCTCGAACTGAGTCTGGGGCAAGGCCTTGGTGAATGGATCTGCTGTGTTATCTTCTGAAGCAACCCTCCGGACCTCGATCTCCTGGCGATCCACGATCTCCCTGATCAGGTGATACCGCTTTAAGATGTGTCTGGATTTCTGATGGGATCTGGGTTCCTTCGCTAAAGCTATAGCCCCGTTGTTGTCGCAATACAGAGGTATTGGGTCAACAATGGACGGAACCACCTGAAGTTCTCTCAAGAACTTCCTCATCCAGACAGTTTCTTTTGCGGCATCAGATGCAGCGATATATTCCGCATTCATAGTCGAGTCAGCAACGGTTTCCTGTTTGGAGCTCTTCCAACACACCGCCCCTCCATTGAGGGTAAAGACAAAACCCGACATGGACATGGAATCATCCTCGTCACTCTGGTAGCTGGAGTCAGCAAAGGCCTCAATCTGCAGGTCTTTTCCGCCATACACCAAGAACATCTCCTTAGTCCTTCTCAGGTACTTGAGAATGTTATTTACTGCTATCCAATGTTTCTCCCCAGGGTTTGACTGATACCTGCTTACCACACTCAGTGCATAAGCCACATCCGGTCTGGTACACAACATCGCATACATTATAGATTCTACCGCAGAAGCGTAGGGTATAATAGACATGCGATCCCTCTCCAAATCTGTCTTGGGAGACATCTCTTTGGAGAGGGTGATCCCGTGACAAGCCGGTAGATTACCGTGCTTGGAATCCTCCATACTGAATCTCTTCAGTATGGTATCGATGTACCTGGACTGCGATAGTCCTAATATCCTCTTGGATCTGTCACGGTAGATCCGGATACCCAGAATGTATGAGGCATCACCCAGGTCTTTCATGGAGAACCTGTGTGACAAGAACCCCTTGACAGATTGTAGCATAGGAATGTCATTTCCTATTAAGAGAATGTCATCCACGTATAAAATGAGGAATACTACAGTTCTCGCTACAAATCTATAATAGATGCATGGTTCATCTGGATTTTTGATAAAGCCAAATTCCTTGACCGTCTTATTAAAACAGATGTTCCAACTCCGCGATGCCTGCTTTAGTCCATAAATAGACTTAAGCAACTTGCACACCTTTCCGCAGCTCCCACTCTGAATGAAACCCTCTGGCTGATCTATATAGACACACTCCTCTAAATGTCCATTTAGAAAAGCTGTTTTTACGTCCATCTGCCAAATCTCATAATCGTGGAAGGCAGCAATGGCAAGAAGGATCCGAATGGATTTCAACATAGCTACTGGAGAAAAGGTTTCGTCATAGTCCAAACCAGGTCGCTGACGAAAACCCTTTGCTACCAGTCTAGCTTTATAGGTCTCAACCTGTCCATCTACACCAATCTTCCTTTTGAAGATCCACTTGCAACCTACGGGTTTTACCCCATCTGGAGCAATGTCCAACATCCATACTTTGTTGGTGTACATGGACTCCATTTCGGTCCGCATTGCATCCAGCCATTTTACCGAGTCGACGCTCTGAATGGCTTGCTGGAAGCTAATAGGCTCATCAAAGTCTATGATGCAATCCTCTCTATCCCCGTCAATGAGAAAACCGTAGTATCTCTCGGGCGGATGAGACTGCCTACTACTCCTGCGGAGTGGCGTGGGAATGTCCTGATCTTTCGAACCCTCTGGTTCAACCAAGGTTTCAGTAATAGCTCGTGGTTCTGGAATTTCTTCCAGTTCTATTGCGCTCCCACTTAATTCTTTTTCTATGAACTGGTGTTCTAGAAAGTGGGCATGGCGAGAAACAAGGACTTTTTGTTCCTCTTCGCAATAGAAGTAATATCCCTTGGAGCTCTTTGGATATCCCACAAACTTGCATTGTACTGAGCGTGCCTCGAGCTTCTCCGCATGCTGCTTTTTTACAAAATCTGGACATCCCCATGTCTTAATGTGATTAAGATAGGGTCTCTTCCCATACTACATCTGATATGGCGTAGTAGGCACAGTCTTAGTTGGAACTCGGTTCAAAAGGTATGCAGCTGATTATAGCGCATATCCCCAGAACGATCGCGGCAACTCAGCGTTACTCATCATGGACCGTACCATATCCAATAGGGTTCGGTTCCGTCTCTCCGATACACCATTATGTTGCGGAGTGTATGGAGGAGTAAGCTGAGAAAGAATTCCATTCTCTTTTAAGTAACCCAGGAACTCGGCACTCAAGTATTCACCACCTCGATCAGATCTCAGTGCCTTGATACTTTTGCCTGTTTGTTTTTCTACTTCATTCTTATATTCCTGGAATTTTTCAAAAGCCTCGGATTTATGTTTCATTAAGAAGACATAACCGTACCTTGAAAAGTCATCCGTAAAAGTAATGAAGTAAGAATAACCGCTTCGTGCATGTGTATACATTGGATCGCACACGTCGCTGTGTACGAGTCCCAAGAGCTCGCTCGCTCTTACTCCGTGTCCAGTGAACGGAGTCTTTGTCATCTTTCCTTTGAGACGGGATTGAAAAGTTGCATACGATTGATATTCGAACGAATCCAAATATCCTTCTGCATGTAACTTAGCCAACCTTCTCTCATTGATGTGACCCAGTCTATAATGCCATAAGAAAGTTTTATCGATTTCGGGAGACTTTCTTTTATGGGTATTCTGGACATTGAAAATCTGTGGTTGGTTTAACACGTATATACCGTTGTTCAATGTACCTGACCCAATCAAAACTTGATTAAGGAGAATGTTCACTACATTACTTACCAATGCAAATTCATAACCTTCTTTAGATAATAAAGATACAGAAATGATATTACAGGTTGCATTTGGTACATAATAACAACTACGCAAAACCAAAAAGTGTCCATCTGACAATCCCAGGTGATAGTCCCCCACGGCCTCAGTATCCATGCTAGCACCGTTTGCAACTCTGAGGGTCATGTCACCTGCCTTCAAAACTCTACACTTTCTCAACGCCTGCAAAGAATTACAGATATGAGATCCTGATCCGGTATCCAATGCCCAGGATGTAGAGTTTATTGATAGAATGTTTTCAATAACATACACACCTGAAGCTGAAGCCGCAACTCGCTTCAAATCCTGTGTTCTGGCCTTCCAAGCCTTGGAATCCTGTTTCCAGTGACCACTTTTGTGACAATAGAAGCATTCTTCCTTCCCCACCAGCTTTCCCGCTATCTTTGTTGCTTTTCCTTTACCCTTCGTATCCACTTTACCTACACCGCCTCTTGGTTTGGCGGGGGCTTTCTTCTTCTTGCCCTTGGCTTTCGCCCTGGACCTAGAAGAGGAAGATCCTCCTACAAACAAAGTGGATGTCTCC
The DNA here is from genome assembly GCA_030015575.1 of Agapanthus africanus. Classification (NCBI taxonomy): domain Eukaryota; kingdom Viridiplantae; phylum Streptophyta; class Magnoliopsida; order Asparagales; family Amaryllidaceae; genus Agapanthus; species Agapanthus africanus. Next base: position 237,965,822 of record JASDDO010000004.1, read on the forward strand.
CTACCCTTCTATAGGGTGCCCTCAGCACTCCTCAACATGTTCAGAAGCTCGGAAAGTTCAACCTCATTTCCTTGCATGTTGAAGTTAAGAATAAACTGGGCCTAAGTGGAAGGAAGGGACTGGAGAATCAAATCAGCATAGAGTTCATTCTCCAACGTGGTCCCAAGGTCCGCGAGCTCCTCAATGTAGCCAATCATCTTAAGCACGTGTTCCGCTACCGATGATCCGACGTCCAACCTTATCGAAAATAGCTTCTTCGACACTTCGTATCTTGCGATACGAGACTGCTCTCCATACAGTTCTTTTGTATGAAGAAATATGGACTCTAGGTCCATATTCTCGTGCCTCCTCTGATGTTCGTTGTCCATCGAGGCTAGTACGAGGCATCTGGCCTTCGCGCAATCTATTTCCCAGGTCTTGTAGATTTCCCTATCTACGACGCTGGTTTTGGGACCTGGGACAGGGGGAGCTTTGGTGGTAAGGACATACCCCAACTTGTCATAAGTGATTGCCATCTTGACATTCCTGAGCCAATTTTTGTAGTTTGGCCCTGTCAATATGTTTTTATCTAGTAATAACTTAAGTCCGGTCATGTTGAATGGTCGCAGCAATTAGGAGAGAGAAAAGAAACACTTTAGCAAGATGCTCTTGCAAGTTTAGAGTGGTTTTTAATTTGTCTAAACTGGATGGCTCCCACTGTCTCTCGAATCCCTTCTCAAACCGTAAAGAAAGGATTAGTCAGGATCAATCTCACCGTACAATACTTGCTTAACCATTCAGCCAGGCCAGTGTCGGTACTTCGAGGGAGGTTTTCCAACGCTTTCGCGAAGTTCCTTAATTAAGTAACCTCTTTTCCCTGTGGGCGTAGCCCCGCTAACACCTTTCTAGACACCTACTAAGTAATTATCATTGATCGTTAAGTGAGAGTTTTCCCGAGGAGTAGCATATACTCACAGTAGGATCGGGATCCAAATATCATTGCGTGATAAAACCGAAGGAATCCTACCAGAATTATCACACTCCAAATGGTATGCAGCGCTAGCAAGTTTCAGTACTTATGAAACTCCCGATGTGGATTTTTGCCCCATTCTCTTATGACCTTGACTTTGGCCAAAATATCATAAGTCACATGTCAAGTTCTACCCGTCATTCTCCAGGTTAATTTGGACCCACCCGTACCTACCCTTGACTTTGGCCAAAATGGCAGCACGACTGTCCCAAACCAACGCATCTATCTATGCTGCACATGAATACCCAATAGCTACCAATCACTATGCCTTGACTTTGGCCAAAATACATAGCTTGAATACTTTTTGACCATTCATGTGGAATGACGGAGGGCTACGAATGGTTTTGGCGAAACCGTGAACGTAGTGAACATGATATAATCAATGGAACGAGATAGCTTTTAGAAAGAGTGGTTCAAGCTCCGCGTTTAAAAGTTTAGTTTTGAAAAGAACCGAGTGGTTTTCAAAGTGTTCCAATCGACTTTTACTTGGTTTATTTTCTTGCATTAGTTCTTTTAATGCGTCCCATCAATTAATCCTACCATTGCAGAAAACAACCAAAATATGACGTACGCTTATGCCATTCGCATTCGCCACGGGGCCCCGTCATCACCCGTTAGGTTACTTAACTAACGACAGAGCGGGGGCTGGGCTAGCGCGGCTGTAAAATATAAGCAACGCCTAAATAGTTATCATATATAAATATATAGCAATGATAGACATTACAGATCACAGATGAATACATTGGATATACTAGGAATCCGCAATCCGTTCGAGCCTGCAACGAAAAGCGGATTACACGGTCGCGGTGAATAGCCAAAACCCCACCCAAGACCCCTACGGGTGCGGCAAACTACCCGCCAAGTACCCGAAGCGAGGAAACCTCCCTCACCACCGTGAGTAGGCCACTCGGCACTTCGAGATACCCGATAGTTTGTGCACCCCCTCTATGGGTCTATCCTAGGAGCAAAAACAGTAAAAAGAATTATACAATGACGGCTACAACCCTGACCCGGTTGTGCGGCCATACAAATAATAATATTATATCAATTTACATATTACAATGAATGAAAGAAAAAGCAACACACATCTCACATCCACCCCGGCTATTCACCCGCGACAATCCAACCCATTCATATACACAAACCATCATCAATCATAGATCACAGATATGTATAACCCCGACTAATCGACATATAGCGATTAGTCGACGTTCAATACATACAAACATCACAGATATAACCTTATAGTCAAAATGTATTGAAGTTCGAAAAAAATACAGAATTATAGGCCCCCAAAAATAAATTTCTATTCTGGAAAACCTGGGAACATATAAACCATCTTAAAAATCCTAAAACCAAGCCAGAAATACACTGCACCAAACACGACCCAGTGAAGAGCCAAGACGGACGTGGTTGCGCGGCAATAGCTTGCTATTGTCGCGGAACCGCGGCTCTTTGGTCGAATCACTGGATCGTGTTTGGTGATTTTCTTGACAAAACCCTGAGATGATTTTAGGAGTATGACAAATTTTATTTTGAACAGAAAAAATTTTAACAGAAACTTAGGTTTTCGAAAACTTGGTTTTTTTGATTTTTACGTTTCGAACTTCGATACACTTCACTACCTAGCTAGTTTATGTTTAGTTAGGCTCTGATACCACTGTAAGTCCACGTTGCCCACACCGGTACTTGCGGGGAGGCGGAAGACGGAATTAAAATCGGATTTTTATGAGCTTAGGCAACATGGACTAGACTATGAAGGATATTTGCTAAACAAAAACAAGCTAAAGCTAACTAAAAACTAGCTAAGTGCTAGAAAAGTTATACCTTGGGCTTTATGTCCTTCTCTCCTTTCTCCTTGGAGTAGTGGAAGGAGGTCACCTTTGTCATCTTCCCCGTCAAAGAAAGATCCATCCGAAAGCCTCAACCTTTGGCTTCAACTCCAAGCTAGAAGTAACTAGGGTGCAAGAAGTGCTAGTCTTTGAACCCTAGATGAGAGTAGAGATTATCAAGAGAGGGTTTTTCTCAAGCTCAAGTGTTTCTCAACACATGAGAGGGGAGAGCTTGAGGGAGAGGAAGAACAAGAGAGAGAAAGGAAATGATAGAATGAGAATAATATGAACCATTCTCACTAATATGTGTATATTATTTTAATTAAATAATTAGCTAGATAATTGTCATGGTTAATCATGACATGACCATTATCATTTCAATTTGCAAGGATCAAAAAGCATCTTCCAAAAGAAATGATGATGGTCAAAGTGTCAACCTAGGTCAACAAGTCAAGGAGGTCAAATGGTCAACAACCATAACCATGCACAATTATTAAACTAATTATCAATTAACTATAATACACACATAAGCATTAGGGTTAATAAAATGATAATAGCCATTAACCCTAATCAAGGTCCTCTCCCTCTGTCTCAAACAACTGTGCATACGCACCCGTATTCGTGATCCGAGGAACACGAATACAATGAGATAAAACCAATCCCAAATCATATACTAGGATCCGGCTTAAACCAAAGCCCGCTAGTATAAGCTGTCCGGACAGCAAACGTGCACAAGTGCGCGAATGTTAACGAACCCTGTCGCAAAACCATGCGACCTCTACTCATTTTGCCAAAAGGCGAATAGCTCTCTGTGTAGGACTCTAAAGACTCGACACTACGCTGGCAGTGGGTTTAACCACAGACCGCAAGCAGCACTAGCTGTACGTAACGGTCCGCAGGTAGATGTCGATAAGAAGACTGACGAGGTGAACCCCATCTGAACTCCTACTAAGCCTGTATATGGCAGTCTCCGTACAGTCCGGTCTGTTCGTCTGATACATCGCATGGCGGGCCTATGGGGGCGGTGAAACGTCAGTCCCCTAATAGCGGTACAAGTCGTGTCGGAGTGTAGCCCAGAACACCCTGAGATAACACTGGAAACCTACCAATATATCTCGCTTGCCCTCGCCAGGGACTACTCGTGTAATGGCTCTCCTGGACACAGCACGATGTCAACCCCCAATACCGGGAGAGACGAATCCTGTCTAACCGTCACTGCCTCCAAGTGCTTCGGGACTGCACCCAAAAACTACCTGTTTGCATGACTCCTTTGAGCCGTGGTAGGGTAGTAATCAAAGTGCAGTGGGAACACACTCGAGGCGAAGTGACAGTGTCAAGTCAACGGACTAAGCTGTACACATGTCACCTGGGAACTGATAACTAACGATAGGTATAATACCAACCAACAGTTCCCGACGAGTCCTGTCCAGTGTATTCGTAACCTAACGAGCACCCGTATACTATCTCAAGTACGATGTACTGACGGCTGTGGGATAGACCGTCTCCCACACTGGGATGAGAAGCGCATATGCTAGTCTACTCCGGAGTATCGATGCCCTGTCTCGATAGTCCAACGACCAGGGACCTGTATAAGGATGTGCTTATAGATTACCCAGCTCCCACGAGTGCGAGCGCCATCACAACGCTGGTAATCAAGCAAAGATCCTAAAGGCTCTACTAATATATATATCAGCGATATGCTAAAAGAAACACATGCACATATTGAAGTAGAGACAAACCAAGTAGCATACTACCATTTCGAGCAAGATTGTATATACAACTGTGAATAACCCAAGCTTCCATCAAGTAATATACAAATTAGTATGATACAGTAATGGCCTCTAGGGCATATACACTAACAATTATCAGTAGAGACTCTGATAAGTAGTAGGAAGCAATGCAATCCGAAATGGAATCCATGTACACCAATAAAGTGTGGACCTTGGATATTGCTCCACCTAGGGTAAAACCCGTTGGATGCAAATGGATCTACAAAAGGAAACTTGGTGTAGATGGCTAGGTGGAAACCTATAAGGCTAGACTCATTGCAAAAGGTTTTCGTTAAAGACCTGGTTTGGACTATGACGAAACTTTTTCTCCGGTGGCTATGCTCAAATCCATTCGGATCCTACTTGCAATTGCTGCCTTCCATGACTATGAAATCTGGCAGATGTATGTTAAAACGGCTTTCTTAAACGGTTGTTTGGAAGAGTGCGTTTACATGGATCGGCCAGAAGGTTTCGTAGACAATGGGAGCAGTGGGAAGGTGTGTAAGTTGCTTAAATCCATTTATGGATTAAAGCAGGCATCGCGGAGCTGGAACATCTGTTTTGATGAGGCAATCAAAGAATTTGATTTCATCAAGAACGAAGATGAACCTTGTGTCTATAAGAAGATTGTAGGACGAACCGTCGTATTCCTAGTATTGTACGTAGACGACATTCTTTTGATAGGAAATGGCATTCCTATGCTACAATCGGTCAAGCTATTTTTGTCACAAAGGTTCACCATGAAGGACCTGGGTGATGCCTCGTACATTCTGGGGATCAAGATCTATAGAGATAGATCCAAGAGACTACTGGGACTTTCGCAGTCCAGGTACATAAAGACCGTACTAAAGAGATTTAGTATGGAGGATTCCAAGCGCAGTAACATACCCGCATTGCACGGAATTACCCTCTCCAAGAAGATGTCTCCTAAGACTGATGAGGAGAGGGTTCGCATGAGCACTATACCCTACGCTTCGGCCGTAGGATCTATAATGTATGCGATGCTATGTACAAGACCAGATGTGGCTTACGTGCTGAGCGCGGTAAGCCGGTATCAGTCAGACCCAGGTGAGGACCACTGGACAGCAGTGAAGAACATTCTCAAGTACCTGAGAAGGACTAAGGAGATGTTCCTGGTTTACGGTAATGGAGACCTCAGGGTCGAGTCCTTTACCGATTCAAGCTTCCAGAGTGACAAAGATGACCGTAAGTCTGTCTCGGGCTTTGTGTTTACCTTCAACGGAGGGGCGGTATGTTAGAGGAGTTCCAAACAGGATTGTCACGACCCGAAAGTATGGAACATGACCGGCACTTAAACTACGAACGTCTCGAGGCGTAAGTAATCTATGTAAACCGAAAACCCAGAAATCCAAACCAAGAAAAGTAGTAGAGTGCAGGAAAACCAATTTAAAACAAGTAGTTTTAATAGCATAAGCCGAATTATGCGGTTTTTAAGAACATCAAAATTTACTAAAAATTTCGGCAGAGTCTCCTTTGTAAAAACAGGCTCCTAAACGGGATACAACATGAATAGTATACGAAATCAATAAAAAGGCATCCCCAAGCGGGAGCTAGCTCTTCGTCAATCGACGGTCACAACCACACAAGCAATATAATATACAACGCCAACGGCGAGGATCAAAACTCAAAAGGAACTCAAAACCACCAGAAATATAACGAGCGACTCTAAGGTCGAAAGAATAAACAGCACTGGTCTCTATCTCAAAATAAATACATGTTTGGTTGATGAAACTTCTAGATACAACAGAATAATGATATACAAGAAATATAATGGGGGTATGATACAAGTAAACCCACCTACTAGCAAATCACCCGAATGAAACTGAGCCCGCAAGCCGTAATGAAACCTGTACGGCAAATCTGCAAGGAACTGGGGCACAACGGGGGTGAGTTGCCAACTCGTGAATAGAAAAACATCTACGCACAGAAATCGCATAAATAACGCAACCTAGGTCAATGATCATAATATATCCTCAAATATAAGTATAACAGGCAGCCTATAACAATGACTAGGGTAATATCTAACCCGAGTATAATTTCATGCGCCCGTGTCAGTGCCTCAGGTAGCAATATATCATATGAATGAGGTATGAATGCATGAAACAGAATACATGTAAATGAAGAAACTATTTTCATAAATTAGTGAGATTTCCTTCGTAACTTTTAAACTGAGGTATCATAATGAAATCAGTATCAACAGTGTCTAGCATCGACACAAAACATAAATCTCACTGTCTCGAAATATCAATGTCTCAAGCTCAATATCTAGGACGCCGTCAGTCCGGACCGGCCCCTACCATCCATCTCAAGACCACGACGGTATCCTCCGGATATCCGACGCGTCGGGTAATATCACCGGTAGGTAGTGCTCCCCAGCCAGGCTCAACGTCAACACCACATTCCTCTTGCCCCGGGGTACCATACCGGGCCCACCATGTACCCGTGACGGTTTCTCCACTCCTCGACACGGATCTCCAAAACCACAGCAAACTCATGGTGGACGACACTTTACATCACTAGAAAACCGCAACATTTTATATTTTAAAAGATCATAAGTTGTAAATTTTGCGGCTTTCCCCGAAATCCAGAAATATCATAAATCTCAAGAAATCATCACAAGTGCATATGTCAATGATAATGAACTAGGCATGAACAACTGAATAACAGTATGCATGAAGTGGTAGGTAATAACTACAATGTCTAATATGGCATATAAGGGAAGTACACTAATATCATGTCAAAACTACCAGCTAACAATCTAAGACAAGCAATTATATTCTCTAAAGTGTACGTGACATGGCAATTACCGATGAAGATGTGTGTGAGCCGGCAAGTAGGTGTACGTGGTACATACGCATCATCGGTAATGGTGCTGGTGTCCTAACAGCATGATATCAATAATGGAATATGCAGCAAAATAAATATGCGAGGCAGAGCGAACAGCAATAATGTGCGGGAGCTGAATACTAGACACAACGATAATTAATCTGCAATAATCTAATATAAGTCCTACGAATGGTGCCTTTTGAAATAACACGAATCATGGGGTTTTGAAAATAGGGGCTACGGTGTTTTTATGAAAAGATACGTCGTTTTTGAAATATCCGTAGATTCCCTTGAGCTGTCTTTAAAAATGCCCACGATTCGTTAGTTTTTGAGATAGGTAAGAAGTCTAATCTAATCTAACAACTACACTAAACTATACGGCTGAACTAACAAGCTGAACTACAGGAAAGGAAACCGCCTATCATCTGAGTCGATACATATACATACATGTATATGTATAGTCGGTGATCCCGCCTCAATAATATCATATCCGATACCATATCTATAATCAGGCATCCCAAGTCAAGAGTGCGGATCAATCATCAATATAGCTCGTACGTAAATCCGTCGTACGACATCCCAATCTGGGTACGGGTCAATATCACATTCATCATACTATTCACCTGGTATCCTCTTTATCAAATATCATGATCGGGGTACTGATCTACGTCTAGTACCATACTGATACCGCCTACGTATGCATGGACGTGTGTGAAGCACTACGTCAAGGACCCGCTACAACGTCATGTCGTATCTAAAATACGAACCCTGCTATATCACCGATCTCACGGCCTCAAATCAAATCTCATCGACTCAGCTCAATCCCAAGTATCATCCTCAGTCCGTATGTGAACACATAGTCACATACCCATGTGAACACATAACTATAAAGAATCCCATGAGCACATATCAATAGGAATGTATGCAAGTATGTATGTGTGTATGTGTGTGTAACACTACCCTAGGGTTCGCAACACTAAAGTAATCCAACACGCCAATATCCATCCTAAGTATCGTTATTAATCCCAAATAACATATAATAATTGTTGGTGTGTATACGCATCCGTATACACCACCACGGACTGCGGGGGTGCTATACGCCATCCACCCGACTTCTCCCCATAGATATAAATCTACTCACTTGGTCCTCGCTAGCCGGTGCCGACGTCGCCACGCGCTTGCTTGTCGTCTCGAAGTCCACATGGGGGTACCTACATATCATAACGTACCATATCGCATTAAAACTAAATTCGAAATCGAAACGGCATTCGAAAATCAAATCGGCACGCGTATCACGCATAGGTCCAAACCTATAGCCCACGCATGCAGGAATAGTCAAACCAACCCTCGATGTCGATGTACGAACGTCAAACCATCGAGAAAATCCAATTACACTCATTTGCACATTCACGAATACTAATTTTAATATAAACTAGGTTAAAACTCACAAAAACGCCAATTTCACTTAAAAAGTCATTTTTCCGAAAATCTAGCAGGCACAATTCGCCGTTTTTGTACAAAACACGATGTTTAAATGAATGTAGCGGCCAATATATTTATTAAATATCTTAAATAAGTGGTATAAACAATTTCCGGAATTTAATCTCATTAAATTTCAAAAATCCTAATATTCTAGTTTACCAAAAATACCCTTTTTAACAATTTCAAAGCAAAATACACAAACTACAATCTAGCTTAGAATTGCATGATCCAAAGCATTAAACCACACTTAATAAAGTTAATGAAGCCAGGAAAAACCTAATCACATTTTTAATCCCAAGAATTTAGCAAATTTCAAAAACCTAGTAAGCAAATTAGCAAAATAACAAAAAGTTTTAGAATTATACCCAAAAATATATGAAGGTCCACAAGACTCCATGGCCTCCCAAAATGCTCTCTTTTCACAAGGATCCATGCTAAACGGGCTAAGCTAAAATGGGTAGGACTTTGATTTTGATTTTGTGGGATTTTTGGTGGATTTTTTATGCAATTTTTCATGAAGTTTTGAAGGGAAAAGAGAGGGGAAAATGGAGGGGGGGCTGCTGTGGGGAGAAGGAATTTTCGGCCAGAAAAGTGGGTGGGGAAGAGAGAGGGAGGTGAGGAAAAGGGGGGGGGGGGGACAAGGTCAAGGTCAAACAAAGTCAAAAGTCTAACTACTTCACTCATTTTCTTTTCTTTTCTTTCATTTCTTTTTCCTTGAAAATCAAGTGGGGAAAAATATGGTGGGTGCTGAATTCAGCCATGGGGAGGAGTAAGTGGGGGTGTGTGGGTGTGGGCACGGGTGTGGGGTGATGAAAAATGATAAATACAATACCCCAAACATCCATTTACGCTAAAAAAAAGCCTTTTTTCTTCAATAATTTCTAAACCATTTTGGCAAATGATTTCGTTCCAAAAACCACATGATAAACTTTTATTTAATGTTTTATGATGCACAAAATTTGTTTCAACTCATTCCAATTTGTAATTTTTCCTAATTAAATGTATTAGTGACGGCTTAAAATAATAATAAAATAATATTTTTTTCAGAAAATTTGAAATTTCACCAGCGGATCAATAAACACCAAATAATAGCAATTACATAGCTAGAATAAGTATATTTAATTTTTATAATAAGATATTTGTATTTTGACTTTTTACAGAAAACCCCCTCATTTTACCGATTTTCCGAAATTTCACCGAAACGATTTTCAAAACGCTACAATCTTCCCCCCTTAAAGAAATTCGGTCCCCGAATTTAAATTGAAACTCCCCCAATTACTAAAACATCTATGAAAAACCATCAAGTCGTCGGGGCTCCGAAATTGTAAATACTTAAAACAAATCGTAGCGCAGCGAATGCGCTTGAAAAATGAGTATATAACTCAAATCAAAACTCCGTCAAGCATCCCGCGATCATCGGAGTCGTGGAGAAGACATCAATGCCAAATCCAAATCAAAACCAATATGATATAACTCAAAACTATAAATGTAAATATCGAATCTATATCTGTAAGTATCTGAAGGAAATGCATGCCAAATCTCTTTAAGTCGCTGTGCAACGCGTATAACACTGCACAGTGGCGGACGTCTACCATAAGAAAATAACTATATACATATATACCTTTGTTTGAAATGTACGTTCCGCCGTTTTGGAAACAATTTAGAAGGGTCTCCTTGTTTTAAACATTTCATGTCATATCAGACACGTAGGTAAATACTGAGGCTATAGCTCGCTTTTTGGAAATCCCTTCAATAACTATCAATGCATGCAAAATATATTCAGGTACTGTCCTCTGACTAGTCCTGCTCAGTACGAAAACACATAGCAATATCATAAAAACGTACTACTCTATAAGAAATCAATCCCAAAATATGCACATGAATACTACGTGCGTCTGATGCGCACGGAAATCAAAATCCATGAATGTGCCATACATGCGCACAGAAACAACATCTAAGTGCATCGGGTGTGCACGAAACATCTGTCGTAGGCAACAGGTGTGGCTGGCAGCAAAATCAGGTGCATCTAACATGCACTAAAAAAAAATCTCGATTTAGTGCATCTGGTGTGCACCAAATCGCATCTCGTAACAGGCGCCCAACAGGCGCTAAAAATCCAATCCGGTGCATAAAATGCACAAAACAAATGCCGAGCATCACCCTCGAAATCGAAATCCAGTGTATCCAAGTGCACAAAATATATGTCACTGCACTGCCAGCATATATAAACTATACAGAGTGTAGGAACCAAATCGCGTGCGTGCATACGCACAAAATCAACTCAACTGTTTAAAACCGTAAAATCACAAACATGTGAAACTAAAGCACGAAAACGATATCAAGTGCAACACTGTGCAAAGATCGTAAATCCTCAATCATCAAAATCAAATCATACGAATAAATCACCCAAAACATCGAAATCAATAATGGCGGAATAGTATCGCTCAAGTGCATCCTCTAAGAATCTCGGGCCAACTGTCGCGGTCACTAATGGGACGTCTCGTCGATGATCATGAACTCTGGCCTGCTGGTGTGCGTAACCATGACCACTCCTGGGTCAAGGTCTTCACTGTGAATTACCAATCTTTCGGTCCATCGGCTCATCGGCCCTGTCAGGTGTGCTAACGGGGACGATTCCGTTCTGGCACTTCTCTGGTCATCTCTTGGTCAATCATCGCGACCACTCGTAAGACAGCATATCACCGGTGTAGGCCTCTGGCTCTCTGAATGTACGTGACACATCTGACCCTGGGTGCAAGTATCATTGCAGCAGTGTCCTGGAAGAAATCTTGCTCACGGTCTCTTCCATGTCTCGTCTCTGCCAACTGTCCGGAAGTCATCATCCTTTCCTATATATGCATCTTGCTCCGGAATGACTGCATACCCATCGCGACCTTTTCTGGAAGGTATATCCAGTACTCTGCCTCGGCATGCGTATCGCATCTCTGATGTCGGCGGAGTGGAACGTCATCTCATCTAGATCTGGTGCGAACCTCTTACTCCACTTTTCTCTAATGTCGTCTGCTTTGGACTCGTCTCCTCGCGGCTGCATGGACTGAGCTCCAACGACTATCCTCGTATCTGGAGTCTCCCAAGAATGCGTCTCACCACCTAGCATCCGATTGAAGTCGAACCATTCGATCGATTCGTCAAAACCTCATAATCCCCCAAGAGCTCAACCTCTTGGGCACAGTTTAATAGTATCGAATACATACCACAGCATCGGTGGTCCAGCCGTAGAAGGGCAAACCCAAGTCTCACTAATGGCGCCGTAGAACTGCCACAAACCCGAAGGTTCAAAGGCTTTCACACGGTCATTAAGTCGAGTTAGGGTTTCATTCTTCTAGAGGGACCATAGAATTGCCTGCATGTCTTTCCGACTACTTTAAACTTGGATAAATAGGTTTCTGACATTCGATCGTCTCTGTCGACCCCCAACGCCTCCGCGTGAAGTCGTCCCTAGCTGGAATCAATCTATCTGATGACCTCGCATCGGGGTAAGCGAACGAACCACCTGTCCTAGTCATTCATCATCGGGTGACTAGCGACCTTCTATCATCTATTCGTACAACTCGCCCCGCCATAGTTCCAACATATGGGGCGATATCTCGTCGCTCGCAGCAACAACTGGCTCGCTCGTCTGCACGCTGAACAGTGCCTCAATCATCAGGAGTAAGCAACACACCAACGGTCATCAAAATCTGGCTGGCCTCTGTCAGTGGCTCAATCCTCTAGTGTCGATCAGCACATCCGAGTAACCTCATAAAGGCGATCCGCCAAACGCTCGCGGCGAGGAAACACAGTAAAAAGACACATCTCTGCAATCGTGTGTCGCCGGAATTTCGCCCTGGTCAGTCCTCGTTCGTGACGAGCTTGTGCTGGCCGCGACTCTAGCCGTAGCTCTCCCTGCCGGTAACCGTAGCAGCAAAACCAAACTGGTACCGATGAGGCTAGATCAGGAAGGAATATAATACTGAACAAGGAAATGTACATCCTAAGGCTTCATAAGTAGAGTGGCGTGTCGTAAATATGCCGCGGAACATACCAACGGTACGTCACTCTACTTTAGTCACCTATTCCATCAACCATGGGTCATCCTACGCTTCGAAGGTTAAAACCTAACGCTCTGATACCAACTTTGTCACGACCCGAAAGTACGGAACATGACCGGCACTTAAACTACGAACGTCTCGAGGCGTAAGTAATCTAAGTAAACCGAAAACCCAGAAATCCAATCCAAGAAAAGTAGTAGAGTGCAGGAAAACCAATTTAATACAAATAGTTTTAATAGCATAAGCCAAATTATGCGGTTTTTAAGAACATCAAAATTTACTGAAAATTTCGGCAGAGTCTTTTTTGTAAAAACTGGCTCCCAAACGGGATACAAAATGAATAGTATACGAAATCAATAAAAAGCCATCCCCAAGCGGGAGCTAGCTCTTCGTCAATCGACGGTCACAACCATACAAGCAATATAATATACAACGCCAACGGCGAGGATCAAAACTCAAAAGGAACTCAAAACCACCAGAAATATAACGAGCGACTCTAAGGTCGAAAGAATAAACAGCACTGGTCTCTATCTCAAAATAAATACATGTTTGGTTGATGGAACTTCTAGATACAACAGAATAATGATATACAAGATATATAATGGGGGTATGATACAAGTAAACCCACCTACTAGCAAATCACCCGAATGAAACTGAGCCCGCAAGCCGTAATGAAACCTGTACGGCAAATCTGCAAGAAACTGGGGCACAACGGGGGTGAGTTGCCAACTCGTGAATAGAAAAACATCTACGCACAGAAATCGCATAAATAACGCAAGCTAGGTCAATGATCATAATATATCCTCAAATATAAATATAACAGGCAGCCTATAACAATGACTAGGGTAATATCTAACCCGAGTATAATTTCATGTGCCCGTGTCAGTGCCTCAGGTAGCAATATATCATATGAATGAGGTATGAATGCATGAAACAGAATACATGTAAATGAAGAAACTATTTTCATAAATTAGTGAGATTTCCTTCGTAACTTTTAAACTGAGGTATCATAATGAAATCAGTATCAACAGTGTCTAGCATCGACACAAAACATAAATCTCACTGTCTCGAAATATCAATGTCTCAAGCTCAATATCTAGGGCGCCGTCAGTCCGGACCGGCCCCTACCATCCATCTCAAGACCACGACGGTATCCTCCGGATATCCGACGCGTCGGGTAATATCACCGGTAGGTAGTGCTCCCCAGCCAGGCTCAACGTCAACACCACATTCCTCTTGCCCCGGGGTACCATACCGGGCCCACCATATATCCGTGACGGTTCCTCCACTCCTCGACACGGATCTCCAAAACCACAGCAAACTCATGGTGGACGACACTTTACATCACTAGAAAACCGCAACATTTTATATTTTAAAAGATCATAAGTTGTAAATTTTGCGGCTTTCCCCGAAATCAAGAAATATCATAAATCTCAAGAAGTCATCACAAGTGCATATGTCAATGATAATGAACTAGGCATGAACAACTGAATAACAGTATGCATGAAGTGGTAGGTAATAACTACAATGTCTAATATGGCATATAAGGGAAGTACACTAATATCACATCAAAACTACCAGCTAACAATCTAAGTCAAGCAATTATATTCTCTAAAGTGTACGTGACATGGCAATTACCGATGAAGATGTGTGTGAGCCGGCAAGTAGGTGTACGTGGTACATACACATCATCGGTAATGGTGCTGGTGTCCTAACAGCATGATATCAATAATAGAATATGCAGCAAAATAAATATGCGAGGCAGAGCGAACAGCAATAATGTGCGGGAGCTGAATACTAGACACAACGATAACTAATCTGCAATAATCTAATATAAGTCCTACGAATGGTGCCTTTTGAAATAACACGAATCATGGGGTTTTGAAAATAGGGGCTACGGTGTTTTTATGAAAAGATACGCCGTTTTTGAAATATCCATAGATTCCCTTGAGCTGTCTTTAAAAATGCCCACGATTCGTTAGTTTTTGAGATAGGTAAGAAGTCTAATCTAATCTAACAACTACACTAAACTATACGGCTGAACTAACAAGCTGAACTACAGGTAAGGAAACCGCCTATCATCTGAGTCGATACATATACATACCTGTATATGTATAGTCGGTGATCCCGCCTCAATAATATCATATCCGATACCATATCTATAATCAGGCATCCCAAGTCAAGAGTGCGGATCAATCATCAATATAGCTCGTACGTAAATCCGTCGTACGGCATCCCAATCTGGGTACGGGTCAATATCACATTCATCATACTATTCACCTGGTATCCTCTTTATCAAATATCATGATCGGGGTACTGATCTACGTGTAGTACCATACTGATACCGCCTACGTATGCATGGACGTGTGTTAAGCACTACGTCAAGGACCCGCTACAACGTCATGTCGTATCTAAGATACGAACCCTGCTATATCACCGATCTCACGGCCTCAAATCAAATCTCATCGACTCAGCTCAATCCCAAGTATCATCCTCAGTCCGTATGTGAACACATAGTCCCATACCCATGTGAACACATAACTATAAAGAATCCCATGAGCACATATCAATAGGAATGTATGCAAGTATGTATGTGTGTATGTGTGTGTAACACTACCCTAGGGTTCGCAACACTAAAGTAATCCAACACACCAATATCCATCCTAAGCATCGTTATTAATCCTAAATAACATATAATAATTGTTGGTGTGTATACGCATCCGTATACACCACCACGGACTGCGGGGGTGCTATACGCCATCCACCCGACTTCTCCCCGTAGAAATAAATCTACTCACCTGGTCCTCACTAGCCGGTGCCGACGTCGCCACGCGCTTGCTTGTCGTCTCGAAGTCCACATGGGGGTACCTACATATCATAACGTACCATATCGCATTAAAACTAAATTCGAAATCGAAACGGCATACGAAAATCAAATCGGCACGCGTATCACGCAAAGGTCCAAACCTATCGCCCACGCATGCAGGAATAGTCAAACCAACCCTCGATGTCGATGTACGAACGTCAAACCATCAAGAAAATCCAATCACACTCATTTGCACATTCACGAATACTAATTTTAATATAAACTAGGTTAAAACTCACAAAAACGCCAATTTCACTTAAAAAGTCATTTTTCCGAAAATCTAGCAAGCACAATTCGCCGTTTTTGTACAAAACACGATGTTTAAATGAATGTAGCGGCCAATATATTTATTAAATATCTTAAATAAGTCGTATAAACAATTTCCGGAATTTAATCTCATTAAATTCCAAAAATCCTAATATTCTAGTTTACCAAAAATACCCTTTTTAACAATTTCAAAGCAAAATACACAAACTACAATCTAGCTTAGAATTGCATGATCCAAAGCATTAAACCACACTTAATAAAGTTAATGAAGCCAAGAAAAACCTAATCACATTTTTAATCCCAAGAATTTAGCAAATTTCAAAAACCTAGTAACCAAATTAGCAAAATAACAAAATTTTTAAGCTAGCCATTAGCACTAGCTACTAAACTTGTATTAACATGACAACAAAGCCTAATTATAACACACAAACATACACCAATTTTATAAACCCTAACTTGCATTCAATTTCACAACTTGAATATCAAAACTTGCAATTAAACTCAAATATCCAAATAACACTTAATTAAATTAGCTTAAGAAATTAGTAACAATTTAAGCAACAAAAAGTTTTAGAATTATACCCAAAAATATATGAAGGTCCACAAGACTCCATGGCCTCCCAAAATGCTCTCTTTTCACAAGGATCCATGCTAAATGGGCTAAGCTAAAATGGGTAGGACTTTGATTTTGATTTTGTGGGATTTTTGGTGGATTTTTGATGCAATTTTTCATGAAGTTTTGAAGGGAAAAGAGAGGGGAAAATGGAGGGGGGGGCTGCTGTGGGGAGAAGAAATTTTCGGCCAGAAAAGTGGGTGGGGGAGAGAGAGGGAGGTGAGGAAAATGGGGGGGGACAAGGTCAAGGTCAATCAAAGTCAAAAGTCTAACTACTTCACTCATTTTCTTTTCTTTTCTTTTCTTTCATTTCTTTTTCCTTGAAAATCAAGTGGGGAAAAATATGGTGGGTGCTAAATTCAGCCATGGGGAGGAGTAAGTGGGGGTGTGTGGGTGTGGGCACGGGTGTGGGGTGATGAAAAATGATAAATACAATACCCCAAACATCCATTTACGCTAAAAAAAAGCCTTTTTTCTTCAATAATTTCTAAACCATTTTGGCAAATGATTTCGTTCCAAAAACCACATGATAAATTTTTATTTAATGTTTTATGATGCACAAAATTTGTTTCAACTCATTCCAATTTTTAATTTTCCCTAATTAAATGTATTAGTGACGGCTTAAAATAATAATAAAATAATATTTTTTTCAGAAAATTTGAAATTTCACCAGCGGCTCAATAAACACCAAATAATAGCAATTACATAGCTAGAATATGTATATTTAATTTTTATAATAAGATATTTGTATTTTGACTTTTTACAGAAAACCCCCTCATTTTACCGATTTTCCGAAATTTCACCGAAACGATTTTCAAAACGCTACAAGGATACCGTCGCAGACTCAACGATGGAGGCTGAATACATTGCTGCAAGCGATGCCGCAAAAGAGGCGGTCTGGATGAAGAAGTTCATTAGTGAACTTCAGGTGGTTCCGTCCATTGTTGACCCAATACCTTTGTATTGCGATAACTATGGAGCTATAGCTTTAGCGAAGGAACCAAGGTCCTATCAGAAATCCAGGCACATCCTAAGGCGGTATCACCTGATCAGGGAGATCATTGATCGCCAGGAGATCGAGGTGCGGAGAGTGGACACAAAGGACAACACAGCGGACCCATTCATGAAGGCCTTGCCTCAGACTCAGTTCGAGCGGCTGATCGAGATGATAGGTCTTCGATACGCCAGTACATGGCCTTAGTGCAAGTGGGAGATTGTTAGTGTATATGCCCTAGAGTTCATTACTGTATCATACTAGTATGTATATTACTTGATGGAAGCTTGGGATATTCACAGTTGTACAGACAATCTTGCTCGATATAGTAGTATGCTACTTGGTTTGTCTCTGCTTTAATGTGTACATGTGTGTTTCTTTATCATATCACCTATACGCATTAGTAGAGCCCTTAGGATCTTTTCTTGATTACCGGCGTTGTGATGGCGATCACACTCGTGGGGGCTGGGTAATCCGCAAGCACATCCTTATACACGTCCCTAGTCATGGGATTATCGAGATAGGGCATCGATACTCCGGAGTAGACTAGCGTATGCGCTTCTCATCCCAGCACGGGAGACGGTCTGTCCCACAGCCGTCAGTACATCGTACTTGAGATAGTATGCGGGTGCTCGTTAGGTTATCAGTACACTGGACAGGACTCGTCGGGAACTGATGGTTGGTATTATACCTATCGTCAGTTATCAGTTCCCAGGTGACATGAGTACAGCTTAGTTCCCTGACTTGACACTGTCACTTTGCCTCGAGTGTGTTCCCACTGTTCTTTGATTACTACCCTACCACGGCTCTACTGAGTCATGCAAACAGGTAGTAGTTGGGTGCAGTCTCGAAGCACTTGGAGGAAGTGACGGTTAGACAGGATTCGTCTCTCCCGGTATTGGGGGTTGATATCGCGCTGTGTCTAGGAGAGCCATTACACGAGTAGTCCCTGGCCAGGGCAAGCGAGATATACTGGTAGGTTTCCAGTGTTATCTCAGGGTGTTCTGGGCTTCACTCCGACACGACTTGTACCGCTATTAGGGGATTGACGTTTACCGCCCCCTAGGCCCGCCATGCGAGGTATCAGACGAACAGACCGGACTGTACGGAGATTATCACATACAGGCTCAGTAGGAGTTCGGATGGGTTTACCTCATCGGCCTTCTTATCGATATCTACCTGGGGACCGTTACGTACAGCTAGTGCCGCTTGCGGTCTGTGGTTAAACCCACTGCCAGCGTAGTGTCGAGTCATTAGAGTCCCACACAGAGAGTTTCCCTGCACTGAGCGAAACGTGTAGAGGCCGTATGGTTTTATGGCAGGGCTGCGATCACTTACGTACACTTGTGTGCGTGTGGTGTTCGGGCAGGCAATACTAGTGGGCTTTGGTTTAAGCCGGATCCTAGTATTGCACGGATGGATTTGTTTTGTCTTCTGCGCATCCGCATTCTACGGCATGCGGATGCAGGTTTGTATGCACAGTTTTCCGGAGCGATGAAGGAGGAGGTGCCTCATCAGGGTTTTGGCAGATGTTCAGCCAAAACCATTATGTGGCAGGCTCATTAGGGTTTTGACAGTTGATTCGGTCAAAACTATTTTGAGGCGGACTCATTAGGGTTTTGACAGTTCGTTTGGTCAAAACCATTATGAGCCGCAGACATCATTTACTAATCCTTTTAGTGATAATTTTATGATGGCTAATTGCATTGACCATTTGACCACATTGACCTCTCTTGACTTTGTTGACCGGTTGACCGTGTTGACCATTGACCTTCAAGAGAGGTCTACACTCTTCTTTTCATTTTCTTTTTCTTTTTTGATTATGATAATGGTCATTTCAATGTAGCCATCAAAGTTTATCTTGATAGGATTGGTAATGACGGTTTAGTGCATTATTGAACCATGTTTCATTTTCTTTAGCTCATAATTCTTTTCTCATTCTCTCTCTTGCTCTTTCTCATGAGAAGAAAAGAAATTTTCCATGGTTGCTAGCTCCTTCATCTTCCTCCTCTTGACAAATTCTTTTGATCTCATGTGTTGAGAGAAAAAGAATCCACATAGACAAACATCACCATCTTTATCTTCTATACAACCTAGGGTACCAAGACTAGCAATCTTGTTGCCCTAGTTACCTCGGCTAGAGGTGGAGCTCGGTGTACATCTCTTGGGTGGATCGTTTTCGACTCAAGGAGGCCGCGGAGGTGACCAAAGTCCGGATCAACCCTCGGGGCAAGCAAGGAGAAGAACAACAAGAATAGAAGGAGTTCAAGTTGATGTAAGTCCACGTTGCCCACCCCGGTACTTGCGGGGAGGCGGAAAACGGAATAAAAATCGAATTTTTAAGAACTTAGGCAACATGGACTAGACTATGAATGATCTTTGCTAAACAAAAACAAGCTAAAGCTAACTAGAAACTAGCTAAGTTCTAGAAAGGTTATACATTGGGCTTTATGTCCTTCTCTCCTTGCTCCTTGGAGTGGTGGAAGGAGGTCACCTTATTCGTCTTCTCACGTCGAAGAAAGATCCACCCGAAAGCCTCGACCTTTGGCTTCAACTCCAAGCTAGAAGTAACTAGGGTGCAAGAAGTGCTAATCCTTGAACCCGAGATGAGAGTAGAGATTATCAAGAAAGGGTTTTTCTCAAGCTCAAGTGTTTCTCAACACATGAGAGGGGAGAGCTTGAGGGAGAGGAAGAACAAGAGAGAGAATGTGAATGATAGAATGAGAGAATAATATGAAGTATTCTCTCATATATGTGAATTATTGTAATTAGAAAATTAGTGATATAATTGTCATGGCTTAATCAAGACATGACCATTATCATTTCATTTTTAATGCAAATTGCAAGGATCAAAGAGCACCTTCCAACTGAAATGATGATGGTCAAAGTGTCAACAAGGTCAACAAGCCAAGATAGGTCAAATGGTCAACAACCATAACCATGCACAATTATTAAACTAATATCAATTAACCATAATACACAAATAATCATTAGGGTTAATAAAAATGACAATAGTCATTAACCCTAATCAAAGTCCTCTCCCTCTGTCTCAAGCAACTGTGCATATGCACCCATATTTGTTATCCGAGGAACACGAATACAATGAGAAAAAACAATCCAAAATCATATACTAGGATCCAGCTTAAACCAAAGCCCGCTAGTATAAGCTGTCCGGACAGCAAACGTGCACAAGTGCGCGGATGTGAACGAACCCTGTCGCAAAACCATGCGACCTCTACTCATTTTGCCTAAAGGCGAATAGCTCTCTGTGTGGGACTCTAAAGACTCGATACTACGCTGGCAGTGGGTTTAACCACAGACCGCATGCGGCACTAGTTGTACGTAACGATCCCCAGGTAGATGTCGATAAGAAGAATGACGAGGCACTAGTTGTACGTAACTCCTACTGAGCCTGTATGTGACAGTCTCCGTACAGTCCGGTCTGTTCGTCTGATACATCGCATGGCGGGCCTAGGGGGCGGTGAAACGTCAGTCCCCTAATAGCGGTACAAGTCGTGTCGGAGTGTAGCCCAGAACACTCTGAGATAACACTGGAAACCTACCAGTATATCTCGCTTGCCCTGGCCAGGGACTACTCGTGTAATGGCTCTCCTGGACACAGCGCGATGTCAACCCCCAATACCGGGAGAGACGAATCCTGTCTAACCGTCACTGCCTCCAAGTGCTTGGGACTGCACCCAAAAACTACCTGTTTGCACGACTCCTTTGAGCCGTGGTAGGGTAGTAATCAAAGAGCAGTGGGAACACACTCGAGGCGAAGTGACAGTGTCAAGTCAGCGGACTAAGTTGTACTCATGTCACCTAGGAACTGATAACTGACGATAGGTATAATACCAATCAACAGTTCCCGACGAGTCCTGTCCAGTGTACTCGTAACCTAACGAGCACCCGCATACTATCTCAAGTACGACGTACTGACGGCTGTGGGACAGACCGTCTCCCACGCTGGGATGAGAAGCGCATACGCTAGTCTACTCCGTAGTATCGATGCCCTGTCTCGATAGTCCAACGACTAGGGACCTGTATAAGGATGTGCTTATAGATCACCCAGCTCCCACGAGTGTGAGCGCCATCACAACGCTGGTAATCAAGCAAAGATCCTAAGGGCTCTACTAATATGTATATCAGCGATATACTAAAAGAAACACATGCACATATTAAAGCAGAGACAAACCAAGTAGTATACTACCATTTCGAGCAAGATTGTATATACAACTGTGAATATCCCAAGCTCCCATCAAGTAATATACAAACTAGTATGATACAGTAATGGCCTCTAGGGCATATACACTAACAATCTCCCACTTGCACTAAGGCTATGTACTGGCGTATCGAAGACCTATCATCTCGATCAGCCGCTCGAACTGAGTCTGGGGCAAGGCTTTGGTGAATGGATCTGCTGTGTTATCTTCTGAAGCAACCCTCCGAACCTCGATCACCTGGCGATCCACGATCTCCCTGATCAGGTGATACCGCCTTAAGATGTGTCTGGATTTCTGATGGGACCTGGGTTCCTTCGCTAAAACTATAGCCCCGTTGTTGTCGCAATACAGAGGTATTGGGTCAACAATGGACGGAACCACCTGAAGTTCTCTCAAGAACTTCCTCATCCAGACAGCTTCTTTTGCGGCATCAGATGCAGCGATGTATTCCGCTTCCATAGTCGAGTCAGCAACGGTTTCCTGTTTGGAGCTCTTCCAACACACCGCCCCTCCATTGAGGGTAAAGACAAAACCCGACATGGACTTGGAATCATCCTTGTCACTCTGGAAGCTGGAGTCAGCAAAGGCCTCAATCTGCAGGTCTTTTCCGCCATACACCAAGAACATCTCCTTAGTCCTTCTCAGGTACTTGAGAATGTTCTTTACTGCTATCCAATGTTTCTCCCCAGGGTTTGACTGATACCAGCTTACCACATTCAGTGCATAAGCCACATCCGATCTGGTACACAACATCGCATACATTATAGAGCCTTCCGCAGAAGCATAGGGCATAATAGACATGCGATACCTCTCCAAATCAGTCTTGGGAGACATCTCTTTGGAGAGGGTGATCCCGTGACAAGCCGGTAGATTACCGCTCTTGAAATCTTCCATACTGAATCTCTTCAGTATGGTGTCGATGTACCTGAACTGCGAAAGTCCTAATATCCTCTTGGATCTGTCACGGTAGATCCGGATACCCAGAATGTATGAGGCATCACCCAGGTCTTTCATGGAGAACCTGTGTGACAAGAACCCCATGACAGATTGTAGCATAGGAATTTCATTTCCTATTAAGAGAATGTCATCCACGTATAAAACGAGGAATACTACAGTTCTCGCTACAAATCTACAATAGATGTATGGTTCATCTGGATTTTTGATAAAGCCAAATTCCTTGACCGTCTCATCAAAACAGATGTTCCAACTCCGCGATGCCAGCTTTAGTCCATAAATGGACTTAAGCAACTTGCACACCTTTCCGCTCCTCCCACTCTGAATGAAACCCTCTGGCTGATCCATATAGACACACTCCTCTAAATGTCCATTTAGAAAAGCTGTCTTTACGTCCATCTGCCAAATCTCATAATCGTGGAAGGCAGCAATGGCAAGAAGGATCCGAATGGATTTCAGCATAGCTACTGGAGAAAAGGTTTCGTCATAGTCCAAACCAGGTCTTTGACGAAAACCCTTTGCAACCAGTCTAGCTTTATAGGTCTCAACCTGTCCATCTACACCAATCTTCCTTTTGAAGATCCACATGCATCCTACGGGTTTTACCCCATCTGGAGCAATGTCCAACGTCCATACTTTGTTGGTGTACATGGACTCCATTTCGGTCCGCATTGCATCCATCCATTTTACCGAATCGACGCTCTGAATGGCTTGCTGGAAGCTAGTAGGCTCATCAAAGTCTATGATGCAATCCTCTCTATCCCCGTCAATGAGAAAACCGTAGTATCTCTCGGGCGGATGAGACTGCCTACTACTCCTGCGGAGTGGTGTGGGAATGTCCTGATCTTTCGAACACTCTGGTTCTGAAAGGTTCATAGGCACACAATAGAGGCCTCGCAAGGCATCAATCATGCCAATTTAAAAAATTATGAGTGACGCGAAACCCTAATACGGATCGTTAACTAGATGTTTAGGCGAAATACGAATCTAGTTAACAACTTAACTAAAGATAAGAAGCTACAACCTTTGTAGATCCGGTTATCCACTTCCTTAGCTCCACGTAGACTTCCTCTCGCTGTCCTAGTCGGATCTCGGACTCTCGCGTCGGCTTCATCGAAGAAATGAGCGGAATAGTTCGTCGGCTTCGTGCCGAAGATGATCTACGTCGAGGCATCACAAGTTCAAGCTCCAACTTCACCAAGTTGTGAAACTTGTGAAGAAAACACCCAAAAAAACTTGTCAAGAGGTAGAGGATGAAGAAATAGGAGGTGGGTTCACTTTAGAATTGGATTTCTCACTTTAGAACTCAAGTTGCCATTGATGGCATCAAGCTTTCTTTCTTGAAGAAGAAGATCAAGAAGAAGGAAATATTATGATAAGTTAATCAAAAATGAAAAAGAAATGAATACTTATCATAATAGGAACCATGGTTAGGTGTAGAGAATTGACCAAGGTTAGAAGAGTGGTTAGGGTTAAGCATGAAGACAAATTGGTCACTTTGGTCAAAGCTTCATGAAGCTTCACAAAGTTCAAGAATGAAAGCAACCATTTTGTATTCTTATCCCATTCTTTTTCCAAAATCAATAAATAAAATAATGGATAATTAAAACCCTAATCACTTTCTTAACCTAGGTTTAATTCTTTACACTTAACCAAATGAGCAAGCATCATCAAACATGATACAAAGATGTGCACAAAAGTATATCACATATACAACTTGCACATCAAGTGAGAAAATCCATTTAAAGTGAACCAATACTAGTTAATGCAAAGCAATATATCAAATATATAATTATACATTAAATCATTAAATCAACACTTGATTTAACGATCCGGTCATATCGCATATAACCGACTAGTATCCTATGTATCGGCTTATCGAATCAATCCTTGATTCGATATCTAGGTTATATCGCATATAACCAATCGATACATTCATCGCGAGAATGAAATACGGTATCACATACACGCATTATTCTCGGTCCTGCACATATCTCATATGCGCTCCTATTTCTTTTCGCTTGAGCCAGGAAACCTCTGTGTAGGACTCTAAAGACTCGTCAATACGCCGGTAGCAGATGATGATCATATCAAGCACCCACAAGCCGCAAGCGGTCTGCTAAACGTAACGGGCATCCGGGTATTGAGCGATCAGAAGATCGACGAGCTAGCCCGCTCACACTCCTGTGAATCCAACCAGTAACACTTACCGTACAGTCCGGTCTGTTCGTCTGATATGTCGCATATCAAGTCTAGGGGTGGTAAACGTCAGACCCCAATAACCGATAAGTCATGCCGATGTGAGGCTCATAACGGGTCGAGAAACTACTGGTAACACTTACCAGCAAATCTCTGATCAGCCCTGGCCAGGGACTTCCCTGTTACGGCCAATCGAGCACAGCGCAATATCAATCCCCAATACCGGGAGAGACGAAACCTCTCCTATCGCTCATTGCCTCCATGTGACTCGGGACTGTACCCAAAGACCACCGTTTTGCACGCCCTCATAGACGTGGTAAGGTGGGTATCAAAGCACAGTAGGAATCACACAAGACTCTATGACGATCTCGGGTCTACAGACTAACCTGCACAAGTGTCACCTGAGAACTGCCATCTGACGTGAGGTATAATACCATCTGGGAGTTCTCGGCGAGTCCGTCCAGTGTACCCAGTCTCCACTGAGCACCCGTATACCATCTCTGATTTCAAACACCAATAGATATGGGATCATCCATCTCCTTTCTCATGGGTCGAGAAGGCGTATACGCTAGTCTACACTGGTATATCGATGCCCCATCTCGATACACCCACGACTAGAGACCTTGAAGGATGTACTTATGGACTACCATGTCCCTACTAGTATGATCTGCATCATAGTCCAGGTAGTCAAGTACACATCCTAAGGGCTTTACCAACATGTAACTGTAAGACAGTTTAAAGAGACAAGTGTACATGTTAAGATAAAGAGCAACGAGATAGCCTACTATCATATCGAGCAAGAAAGTCATCTCTATATATGTCCAAGCATCCAATATAATATACATCATCTGTACAATACTGGCCTCTAGGGCATACATACAACTAACAATCTCCCACTTGCACTAGGGCCAGCTGCTGTAGTATCGCATACCGAGCATCCCGAAGAGTCTCTAAAACTGTATCTGGGGAATGGCCTTCGTGAGTGGATCCGCCGTGTTGTTCTTCGTGTCAACCCTCCTGACCTCGATCTCCCGGCGATCAACTATCTCCCGGATCAGGTGATACCGCCTCAGAATATGCCTGGATCGCTGATGGGACCTGGGTTCCTTGGCCAAAGCCACCGCTCTATTGTTATCGCAATACAAAGGTATTGGATGCTCAATGGATGGAACCACTCCAAGTTCAGTAATGAACTTCTTGATCCAGACAGCCTCTTTGGCAGCATTGTTGGCAGCGATGTATTCAGCCTCCATCGTCGAGTCTGCCACGGTTTCCTGCTTGGAACTCTTCCAGCTAACAGCCCCTCCGTAAAGGGTAAAGACAAATCCCGACTGCGACTTAGAGTCGTCCTTATCACTCTGGAAGCTCGAATCGGTAAAGGACTCCACTTGGAGTTCTCCGTTACCATACACCAAGAGCATCTCTTAAGTCCTTCGTAAGTACTTGAGAATGCTCTTCACAGCTGTCCAGTGACTCTCTCCAGGATCAGCTTGATACCTGCTCACTACACTTAGTGAGTATGCTACATCGGGTTTGGTACATAGCATCGCATACATGATAGAGCCTACAGCCGAAGCATAGGGTATCCCTTGCATGCGAGCTCTTTCCAAATTAGTCTTGGGAGACATCTCTTTGGAGAGAGTGACTCCAGAGATCGTGGGCAAGTTCCCACGCTTGGATTCTTCCATACTAAACCTCTTTAGTACGGTGTCAATGTACCTGGTTTGGGACAATCCTAATATCCTTTTGGATCTATCCCTATAGATCCTTATTCCCAATATGCAGGAGGCATCACCAAGATCTTTCATTGAGAATCTTTGTGATAAGAAGAGCTTGACCGATTGCAGCATAGGAATATCATTTCCTATCAAGAGTATGTCGTCCACGTACAATA
Source organism: Agapanthus africanus (assembly GCA_030015575.1). NCBI lineage: Eukaryota > Viridiplantae > Streptophyta > Magnoliopsida > Asparagales > Amaryllidaceae > Agapanthus > Agapanthus africanus. The sequence goes on from JASDDO010000004.1 coordinate 237,992,823, forward strand.
CGAGGAAGACAACCTTACTCTCTGCCACCTTCTTGTAAATACAAGGTTCATCTGGGTTTTTGACGAAATCAAACTCTTTGATAACGACGTCAAAGCAGATGTTCCAACTCCGCGATGCTTGCTTTAATCCATAAATGGATTTAAGCAGCTTGCACACCTTCCCGCTGCTCCCACTGTCTACGAAGCCCTCTGGCTGAGTTATGTACACGCACTCTTCTAAATCACCATTTAGAAAGGCGGTCTTAACATCCATTTGCCAGATTTCGTAGTCATGATATGCAGCGATGGCAAGCATGATTTGGATGGATTTAAGCATAGCCACTGGAGAAAAGGTTTCGTCATAGTCCACACCTGGTCTTTGAAGAAAACCCTTTGCTACAAGTCTAGCTTTGAAAGTCTCTTCTTTCCCATCTACACCATGTTTTTTCTTGAAGATCCACTTGCTCACAATGGGTTTTACCCCTTCAGGAGCAACTTCCAAAGTCCATACTTTGTTGGTGTACATGGATTCCATCTCGGACCGCATAGCATCCAGCCATTTCACTGAGTCCCTACTCATGATGGCCTACTCGAAGCTAGTTGGGTTATCATCCTCCATGATGCAATCCTCACTCCCACCATCCATGAGAAAACCGTAGTATCTCTCAGGCTGGCGAGGAACCCTACTAGATCGGCGGAGAGGCTGAGGTTCATTGGGAGCTACTGAATCTTCTGGTTCCACTAAATCTTCAGTTACGGTTTGTGTATCTGGAACTTCTTCCAGCTCTACCACTTTGCCACTAATTTCTTTTTCAAGGAATTCCTTTTCTAAAAAGGTGGCATATTGAGAAACAAACACCATTTGTTCTTCAGCATGGTAGAAAAAATATCCTTGGGAATTCTTAGGATATCCCACAAACTTGCAAAGAACTGACCGTGCCTCGAGTTTGTCTGGATTTTGCCTTTTGACATAGGCCGGACAACCCCATATCTTAACTCGTTTAAAATATGGTCTCTTCCCACTCCATATCTCATATGGTGTGGTAGGTACAGATTTAGATGGAACTTGATTCAATAGGTATGTTGCTGTTTCCAGCGCATATCCCCAGAAGGAAATAGGTAACTCAGCTGTGCTCATCATAGAGCACACCATATCTAATAGGGTGCGGTTCCTCCGTTCTGATACACCATTGTGCTGTGGTGTATATGGAGGAGTCAGCTGAGAGAGAAACCCATTCTCTTTTAGGAAGTCCAGGAATTATTTGCTCAAGTATTCACCTCCTCGATCAGATCGTAGGATTTTAATACTTTTTCCGGTTTGGTTCTCAACTTCTTGTTTATATTCCCTAAATTTCTCAAAAGCTTCTGATTTATGTTTCATCAGGAACACATACCCGAACCTAGAGAGATCGTCAGTGAATGTAATGAAGTATGAAGAACCATCCCTGGCATGTGTAGACATAGGACCGCATACATCACTATGTATCAGTCCCAAGAGTTCGGTAACTCTTTCTCCGTGTCCCGTAAACGTTGTTTTGGTCATCTTGCCTTTGAGACATGACTGGCAAGTGTCATAAGATGAAAATTCGAAAGGTTTCAAATATCCATCCTTATGCAACTTAGCCAGTCGTGTCGCATTGATGTGACCCGGTCTACAATGCCACAAGAAGGATTCGTTCATTTCTGAACACTTCCTCTTGTGTGTGTTAGTTATGCTCAGATCTGTTGATTGATTTAGAACATAAATGCCATTGCATAACGTGCCTGATCCAACCAACTTTTGGTTACGGAAAATGTTCATAACATTGTCCTGTAATACAAAATTATATCCCTCTTTACTCAATAAAGAAACCGATATAATGTTGCATATCAGGTTCGGCATGTAATAGCATTCGTTCAGAACCAATGTATTACCAGTTGGTAATGTAAGGTGATATTCCCCGACAGTCTTAGCTGCAACAATTGCACCATTTCCAACTCTAATGTCTTTATCACCTTCTCCAAGTTCTCTACCTTTCCTGAGCCCATGTAACTGATTACATATATGGGATCCTGACCCGGTATCTAATACCCAGGACGTAGAGCAAATGGAGAAACAGTTCTCTGTAACGAACACACCCGAAGAAAATGCATCATCATGTACTTTCTTCATACGGGTGGCATGGGAATCCTGGTATTCCCCTATATCCTGTTCAGTCCTATAACTCTTATAGGAAAGAACGGAACCAACGTTCCCCAGCACAGTATAACATGCGGGTTCGGTCAATACATCCATATTATTATCTTTATTAGGGCATGACATGGTCGCTACCTGGAGAGAGAGAGAAGAAAACACTTTAGCGTATGCTCGTGCAAGATCAGATTGGTTATTATCTTATCTAATCAGGATGGCTCCCACTGTTTTTTATCAAATCTTCCTTCAAACCCTAAAAGGAAAGTGTCACGACCCGAAAGAGCACGTGACTGGCCCTCGAACCATATGAAGTCTATAGGACTCCATCTGATCCAAGTAAGCCAAAAGCCCAGAAATCTAAAACCATTTTAAGAATAAGTAAAGAAACTGGTTTAAAGAAGTGAAGAAATACAGGTTTGAAATCAAGGTTTTTAAATAACTAAGCCGAAGGTACGTTTTGAAAACAATAAAGTCTTTTCTAAAAATTTCGGCAGAGTTTCTTTTGTAAAACTGGCCCCGAATGGGGTACAACAAGGATAACAATATAAGCAATGATAAAGGCATCCCCAAGCGGGAGCTAGCTCTTCGTCAATCGACGGTCACAACCACACATGCAACAATAATATACAACGCCAAGTGGCGAGGATCAAATCCAAAAGAAAGCTCAAAAGCAACAAGAAAACCACAATACAACTAAGCGCGACTCTAAGGTCGAATAATACATCACTAGTCTAGGTCTGAAACAATATACAAGTTTTGGTTGATGGAAATTCTAGATACAATGAAATAAATAAATACAATGGTGGTTCTTGATGCGAAAGAATCGACCTACCAAAAGCAAATCACCCGCAAGAGAGAAGTGTGCCAGAAATGCCGCAATGAAACCTGTACGGCAGAACCTGCAAGAACTGTGGCACAACGGGGGTGAGTTGCCAACTCGTGAATAGAAACATCTACAAGCAGAAACCGAATGCAAGACATAAACCTAAGTCAACGATCAGTAATATAATCCACAAGAGTACATCTGAGTGTGATAAGGTGGCAAGGTAACATCTAATCATGTATGTAGTGCCAGGTACTCAGGTAATCACATGTCATCAGTATAAGGTATGTCTGCATGAAGTAACTATGATGAAATATCAATGATATCAATACACATATATTAGCGTCCCATACCACTAATATTGGTGTAAGGGTATATATAACAGCGCCCACATACCCTGTTATATATACAAATGAAGTATGATAAGTGTAAATCCAGTCTCTATATGAACCATGTCTGTATATATGTGGAACCCGTCCACCCGTCACCCACTGATGATAAGCATCATGTATGCAATATGAGGATATAAACAAAAGCATGGAAAAACATCATGAAACCCGTGCCTAGCATCGACACGTAAATCCTCATCCATCGGGCTCCGTCAGTCCGGATCGGCCCGCGGGCTATGTCTGCGGAATCGGCCCTCGGCCCCAGCAGTGCGCCCATCTCTCGGCTCCGGTCGGTATCCTCCAGATATCCGCCGAGCTCAAATACAATCACCGGTAGGTACTCGCCCGCCTCCAGGCTCAATCGGCAAACCCATCGATCATCTTGCCGGGGGGAACCATACCGGGCCCACCACGAACCCGCAAACGGATCATCCACTCCTCGAATCGGGTTTCAAGCACACGTCTCAGCACCGAGAAAACGCGTGGTGGACGCACCAAAATATCATATCACGAGGAACCGGGTTTTTCATAATAGAACATCTTTTCTTAAATAATCCCACGGTCCTCAAAATCAGAAATCACATGAAAATCCACATCAAGAATTAAATCCAATGCGATGTGCTATACAATCAATCCATGATGTATGCGACATGTAAAGAAAGGTAATCATATCGAAAATCATGCAACATGGAATAGTAATGCGCATATGTCGAGAGAAACCGCTCTTTTAGAATGAATCATCTATGTTTGTGTACAGGTATAAGTGTACAATATGCCAAGCAAGAATCATATCATGAATGCAACAATACTACAGTGTAGTGGCATGGCAATTATCGATGATGAAGTGTGTGAGCCGGCAAATAGTGTACGTGGAACATACGCATCATCGATAATGGTGCTGGTGTCCTAACAGCATGATAATAATATAGCAATGAACATATGCCAGCAATGCGAATAGCATGAAAATGCAGAAATCTAGTAGTCAACAAAAAAGTGAAGTATCTACTATGCAAACTACATCTAAGTAGCAGGTCGATCAGGAGGGGTAGGTGTGGAAACCACCTAAATCTGAGTCGGTGTATATATATATATATAGATATAGTCGGTGATCTCGCATCAATGTCATATCGTAAGATATCCTCGAGTTATGAGTGCGGATCTATCATCAATATCGGCTCGTACGGTAAATCATTGTACGGCATCCCCAAAAGCTGGGTAGGGGTCAACATCTCACTATCTCGTCACATAACAGGTATCACTATCATCAGATCATATAATCTGGGGGTACTACTCTATGTCTAGTACAAATCGATACCATCTATGAAGTATGCATGCGGGGGTAAACACATATCCCAAGCCCGCAAGAATCACAAGTCATATCCCACATATGAATCGTATCAAATCACCGATCTCGCGGCACCAAGCCCACATCATCGACTCACCTCCAAAGTCATCCCGTATCATCAAACACCGTGCAAGTACATGTAATATGCAAGGGTGTGCGTGTAGGTGAAATTCTATCCTAGGGTTCGCGACTATGAACTACACTAGTCACTTCTAACCCTACACTATCCATAATACACCTATTATCACAATAAACTACATAGTAATCTATCACAATTAAACTACATAGTAATCTATCTACGGACTGTGGGGGTGCTATACGCCATCCACCCGACTTCCCCCTGTAGATATAATCTACTCACCTGTATCCTGCGTGTCGGTGTCGATGTCACCGTCATCTTCCGCATCGCCTCGGATCGTCGCGGTGTACCTACACATTTCACCACAGAGGGGCCGGCCACATACCCTCAAAAACCGGCCTGGCCGGCCCAGGTAGGGAGTTGGGTTCTCGTCTTCCTAGGGTGGTCTCCTGGGTCTCTAACTAGGCTCCTGATATCACTTAATTTATCTGAAAAGGTCCCAGTATGTTCCAGATTTTCCTGCACACAGTAACACTCACAAACCGACATGAAAGTCCCGAAATTCCGTATTTTTAGTTTTCCAGTGGGATTGGTCTGGTTTTCTAGCACTAGGGTGTTCTTATGGTCTCCACTAAACTCAATTTCCCCATCACAACTCACAATTCCCTCAAATCCTTACTAGTTTTTCACCAAGTCCACAATTCACCCGATATCGATTAAATCTAAACATGGGGTTATAAGAAAAGCTAGAATTAAGCTAATGGTTCAGAATTTACCTCACTTGGCAACTCAAGAATTTTCTTGAGTTGCCCCTAGTGGTCAAAATCCACGCTTTCTTGATCCATCTTGAAGGTCTCGGGCTCGTGCACATTTTTAATGAAACGGACATTGGATTTTGGTGTAGTTTTAGAGGTGTTTTTGGGCTTTGAAGAGGGGAGGGAATGAGGTGCAGGTGCAGCAGCAGGAGGAGGAAGAAGAGGAAAGAAAATGATGGGAGAAATGGCTAAGGGTTGTAGTCAAAGATGCCCCATACCTCTCTTCTCACCAACCCTCCATTTTCTTTTCTTTTTCTTTTCTTTTCCTTTTCTTTTCCTTTTCTTTTCTTTTCCTTTTCTTTTCCTTTTCTTTTAATCCCTAATCCAAACCTTCTCACATCAATAGTAACCCCAAAAGAAAACCATGGCTAGAAAAATGCACAAGTCCAAAATGATATGTGCACAATTTTGCACAAAATTGCCAAAAAACCCGATTAGCGATTTTAATCGCGATTAGCACTAAATTAGTGTCAAACTAATCACAAAAACTTAAAAATATCATAATTCACTAATTTACCCTATTTTAGAATTTTCCATAATTTTTCTCAAATTTTTCCTATTTATTTGCATTTAATTATAGATTTAATATTAAAATAATCAATAAAATAATATTAAATTATAAAAATTCCAAAAATTAATATTTCATATTTTTGAAAATGTTACAAAAAGACTAGCCGGGATTAATTACACACTACAAGTTCGCCAATCTTTCAGCCAGGCCAGTGTCGGTATTTTGAGGGAGGTCCCCCGTGCTTTCGCACGAACCTAATTAATGTAAACCTCGTTTTCCCAGAGGCGTAACCCCGTTGACACCTTTCTAGACACCTACTTGATCAGCTAATTGCAATGTGTAAAACTCTCCCAAGAGTTGTTAGTGTATATGCCCTAGAGGCCATTACTGTATCATACTAGTATGTATATTACTTAATGGAAGCTTGGGATATTCACCTTGTATATACAATATTGCTCAAAATAGTAGTATGCTACTTGGTTTATTTCTACTTCAATGTGTACATGTGTTTATCTTTGTATATTGCTTATACACATTAGTGGAGCCCTTAGGATCTTTGCTTGATTACCAGCGATGTGATGGCCGTCACACTAGTGGGGCTGGGTAATCTATAAGCACATCCTTATGCAGGTCCCTGGTCGCAGGACTATCGAGACAGGGCATCGATACTCCGGAGTAGACCAGCGCATGCGCTTCTCATCCCAGTGTGGGAGACGGTCTGTCCCACAGCCGTCAGTACGTCGTACTTGAGATAGTATGCGGGTGCCCGTTAGGTTACGGGTACACTGGACAGGACTCGTCGGGAACTGACCAGTTGGTATTATACCTATCGTCAGTTATCAGTTCCCAGGTGACATGAGTACAGCTTAGTCCGCTGACTTGACACTGTCACTTCGCCTCGGGTGTGTTCCCACTGTTCTTTGATCACTACCCTACCACGGCTCAAAGGAGTCGTGCAAACAGGTGGTGGTTGGGTGCAGTCCCGAAGCACTTGGAGGCAGTGACGGTTAGACAGGATTCGTCTCTCCCGGTATTGGGGGTTGACATCGCGCTGTGTCTAGGAGAGCCATTACACGAGTAGTCCCTGGCCAGGGCAAACGAGATATACTGGTAGGTTTACAGTGTTATCTCAGGGTGTTTTGGGCTTCGCTCCGGCACGACTTGTACCGCTATTGGGGGACTGACGTTTACCGCCCCCTAGGCCCGCCATTCGATGTATCAGACGAACAGACCGGACTGTACGGTGAATGTCACACTCAGGCTCAGTAGGAGTTCAGATGGGTTTCGCCTCGTCGGTCTTCTTGTCGGCATTACCTGGGGACCGTTACGCACAGCTAGTGCCGCTTGCGGTCTGTGGTTAAACCCACTGCCAGCGTAGTGTCGAGTCTTTAGAGTCCCATACAGAATGCTTTTCGCCTTTAGGCAAAAGAGTAGAGGTCGCATGGTATTGCGACAGGTCGCATGGTTTTGCGACAGGGTTCGGTCACATCCGTGCACTTGTGCGCGTACAGTGTCCGGACAGTTTACACTAGCGGGCTTTGGTTTAAGCCAGATCCTAGTGTACCTTATGGGATTGGATTTATCCAGTTTGCATTCGTGTTCCTCGGAACGCGGATGCGGGTGTGTATGCACAGTTGACAGGGAGGCATAGACAGCGGATTCTCATTAGGGTTGTTGACAGTTGACCGTTGACTTTTTGACTTTTTGCTCAACCCTAATGAGAATATGATATGTGATTAACTATTATATTAATTAAGTATTATGGTGACTTGGTTGTTGACTTTGTTGACTTGTTGACTTTTGTTGACTTGTTGACTTTGTTGACCGGTTGACTAGGCTTGACTAGTTGACCATCATGATAACCATGGCTATCATTTCATGCCAAAGACTTTTACTTGCTTGTTCTTTTGAGTAAAATGAGTGCATGACATGATAAGGTTATGGTTGCTTCAACCATCACACATAAGACTTTTTTGATATGATGAGTTATCATTGCTTTGGATTATGAGAGGGTGAGAGACAAAAGAGAGCCTCATTCTTTCTTGCTCATTCTCTCTCTTGTTCTTGAGCTCTTCACTTTGCTCTCACTCTCATCCTCTTGCTCCCTCTCTTGAATCTATGGTTCATATCTCTCATGTGTTGAGAATCAAGAACCATAGATAAAATCCCATTCTATTTCTTCTCTACTCATTCTAGTTCACTAGGTTTGGCAAACCAAGTGAACTAGTTTCTTCAAAGAACGAAGAAGGAGCTAAAGGTTGGAGCTTTCAAGTGGATCTATCTTCGGCGTACGGAGACGACGAGAAGGAGCCATCGGACCACCACCGGAGCTTGAAGAGAAGGAGTTCAAGACAAGCTAGGTATAACCATCTTCATCCGAGTAGCTAAATCTCTTTAGCAAGTTTGCTAGTTTAGTTTAGACACGATCCCGACCTTGTTTAGTCCATGTTGCCTCTTGCGATAAAAATTTGTTTTTTATACCGTTTCCGCCTCCCCGTAAGCACCGGGGGTCGCAACGTGGACTTACAGTGGTATCAGAGCCTAACTAAACTTAAACTAGCTTGGTAGTGAAGTGTAACGAAGTTCGGAACCGAAAAAAATCACAAAACCGGAAAAACAAAACCCTAAGTTTCTGTTGAAATTTTTTCTGCTCTAAATGAAAAACTTTATACTTGTAAATTCGGCTCAGGGTTTTGTGTGAACACCCAATAAAAACGATGCCATAATTCATTCAAACCGCCGCCCTTCCGCCGCACGAGGTAGGCATGTGCCGCGGAAGCGCCGCGGTTTGTCGTCTTCTGTGCATCGTTTTTCGTGCAGTGTATGTCTGTGTTGGTTTTGGGATTTTTGAAATATATTATATGTGCCCAGATTTTCCAGAAAAGAAATTTACTTTTGGGGTCCTATAATTCCGTATTTTTTCCGAACTTCACTGCACTTTGACTATGATGGTTATATCTGTTATGTTTGCATGTGTTGAACGTCGGCTAATCGCTATAAGACGATTAGTCGGGGTTATACATGATCTGTGTTTGATATTGGAATGTGTATATAAATATGTTGGATTGTCGCGGGTGAATAGCCGGGGTGGATGTGAGATGAGCTTTTGTTTTTCTTTCATTCATTGCAAATGTAAATTGATGTAATATTATTATTAGTTTGGCCGCACAACCGGGTCGGGGTTGTAGCCGTCATTGTATAATTTCTTTTTACTGTTTTTGCTCCTAGGATAGACCCATGGAGGGGTGCACAAACTACCGGGTATGCCGAAGTGTCGAGTGGCCTACTCATGGAGATGAGGGAGGTTGCTACGCTTCGGGTACTTGGCGGGTAGTTTGCCGCACCCGTAGGGGTCTTGGGTAGGGTATTGGCTATTCACCGTGACCGTGTAATCTGTTTTTGTTACAGGCTCGTACAAATTACAGATTCCTAGTATATCCAATGTATTTATCTGTGATCTGAAATGTTTATCATTGCAGTATATCTATATATGATATTATTTAGGCGTTGCTTATGTTTTACAGACGCGCTAGCCCAGCCCCCGCTCTGTCGTTAGTTAAGTAACCTAACGGGTAATGACGGGGCCCAGTGGCGAATGCGAATGGCATAAGCGTACGTCATATTTTGGTTGTTTTCTGCAATGGTAGGATTAAATGATGGGACGCATTAAAAGAACTAATGCAAGAATATCACGCATTAAAAGAACTAATGCAAGATAATAAACCAAGTTAAAGTCGTTGGAATACTTTCGAAAAACCACTCGGTTCTTTTCAAAACAAACTTTTAAAATACGGAGTTTGAGCCACTCCATTTAAAAGCTATCTCGTTCCATCGACTAAATCAAGTTCACTACGTTCACGGTTTTGCCAAAACCATTCGTAGCCCTCCGTCGTTTCGTATGAATATTCAATAGTATTCAAGCTGTGTTTGTTGACCTTCGTCAAGGCATAGTGATTGGTAGCTGTTGGGTATTCATATGTAGCATAGATAGATGCGTTGGTTTGGGACATTCGCATTACCTTGTTGACCTTCGTCAAGGGTATATACGGGTGGATTCAAATTGACCTGGATAATGACGGGCAGAACTTGACATGTGACTTATGATTTGTTGACCTTCGTCAAGGTCATAAGAGCATGGGGCAAAAATCCACATCGGGAGTTTCATAAGTACTGAAACTTGCTAGATTTGCATACCATTTAGAGTGTGATGATTCTGGTAGGATTCCTTCAGTTTCGTCACGCAATGATATTTGGATCCCGATCCTACTGTGAGTATATGCTACTCCTCGGGAAATTTCTCGCTTAACGATCAATGCTATAAACCTAGTAGGTGCCTAGAAAGGTGTTAGCGGGGCTACGCCCCCAGGGAAAAGAGGTTCTCTAATTAAGGAACTTCGCGAAAGCGTTGGAAAACCTCCCTCGAAGTACCGACACCAGCCTGGCCGAACGGTTAAGCAAGTATTGTACGGTGAGATTGATCCTGACTAATTCTTCCTTTATGGTTTGAGGAGGGATTCGAGAAACAGTGGGAGCCATCCTGTTTAGACAAACTAAAAACCACTCTAAACTTGCAAGAGCATCATGCTGAGTGTTTTCCTCTTCTCTCCAAATTGCAGCGACCAATCAACATGACTGGACTTAAGTTACTCCTAGATAAAAACAAACTGACAGGGCCAAACTACAAAGATTGGCTCAGGAATGTCAAGATAGCAATCACTTATGACAAGCTGGGGTATCTCCTTACCACCAAAGCTCCCCCTGTCCCTGGTCCAACTTCCAGCGTCGCGGATAAGGAAATCCGCAAGACTTGGGAGATTGATAGCGCGAAGGCCAAGTGCCTCCTGCTTGCCTCGATGGACAACGAACATCAGAGGAGGCATGAGAATATGTACATGGAATCCATATTGCTCCATACAAAAGAACTGTATGGAGAGCAATCTCGTATCGCAAGATACGAAGCGTCGAAAAAGTTATTCTCGACAAGAATGGCCGTCGGATCATCAGTAGCCGAGCACGTGCTAAAGATGATCGGCTACATTGAGGAGCTCGCTGACCTAGGGATCACATTGGAGAGTGAGCTATATACGGATATAGTTCTCCAGTCCCTTCCTTCCACTTACGCCCAGTTTATACTGAACTTCAACCTACAAGAAAAAGAGGTTGAACTTTCAGAGCTCCTCAACATGCTGAGGAGCGCAGAGGGCACCCTACAGAAAGGTAGGGATACATCCACTTTGTTTGTAAGAGGATCATCTTCTTCTAGGTCCAAGGCGAAAGCCAAGGGAAAGAAGAAGAAGGCCCCCGCCAAACCAAGGGGCGGTGTAAGTAAAGTGGATACGAAGGGAAAAGGTAAAGCAACAAAGATAGCGGGGAAGCTTGTGGATAAGGAAGAATGCTTCTATTGTCATAAGAAAGGACACTGGAAGAATGATTGCAGGGCCTGGAAGGCCAGAACACAGGAATTGAAGCAGGTTGCAGCTTCAGCTTCAGGTGTGTATGTTATTGAAAACTGTCTTTCAATAAACTCTACTTCCTGGGTATTGGATACCGGATCAGGATCTCATATCTGTAATTCTTTGCAGGCATTGAGAAACCGTAGGGTTTTGAAGGAAGGTGACATGACCCTCAGAGTTGCGAACGGAGCTAGCATGGATGCTAAAGCCGTGGGGGACTATCACCTAGGAATGTCAGATGGACATCTTTTGGTTTTGCGTAATTGCTTTTTTGTACCCAACGCAACTTGTAATATCATTTCTGTATCTTTAGTTTCTAAAGAAGGTTATGAATTTGCGTTTGTAAGTAATGTTGTAAACATTCACCTTAATCAAGTTCTGATTGGGTCAGGTACATTGAGTAATGGTATATACGTATTGAACCAACCACAGATTTTTAATGTCCAGAATACACACAAAAGAAAGTCTCCAGAAATAAATCAGACTTTCTTATGGCATTGTAGATTGGGTCACATCAATGAGAGAAGGTTGACGAAGTTACATACAGAAGGGTATTTGAATGCGTTCGAATATCAGTCGTATGCCACTTGTCAATCCTGTCTCAAAGGAAAGATGACAAAGACTCCGTTTACTGGACATGGAGTAAGAGCAAGCGAGCTCTTGGGACTCGTACACAGTGACGTATGCGGTCCAATGTCTACACATGCCCGAAGCGGACATTCTTACTTCATTACTTTTACGGATGACTTCTCAAGGTACGGTTATGTCTTCTTAATGAAACATAAGTCCGAGGCCTTTGGAAAATTCCAGGAGTATAAGAATGAAGTAGAGAAACAGACCGGCAAAAGTATTAAGATTCTAAGATCGGATCGAGGTGGAGAATACTTAAGTGCCGAATTCCTGAATTACTTAAAAGAGAATGGTATTCTCTCTCAGCTTACTCCTCCATACACTCCGCAACATAACGGTGTATCGGAGAGACGGAACCGAACCCTATTGGATATGGTTCGGTCCATGATGAGTAACGCTGAGTTACCGCGATCATTCTGGGGATATGCAATAGAAGCAGCTGCGTATCTCTTGAACAAGGCTCCCACCAAGACTGTGCCTACCACCCCATATGAGATGTGGACTGGGAAGAAACCCTGTCTTAAGTATCTTAAGGTATGGGGATGTCCAGCTTTTGTAAAAAAGCAGCATGCGGACAAGCTTGAGGCACGTTCAGTACAGTGTAAGTTTGTGGGATACCCAAGGAACTCCAGGGGGTATCTTTTCTATTCCGCTGAGGAACAAAAGGTTTTTGTTTCTCAGCATGCCCGCTTCTTGGAAACTGAGTTTTTGGAAACCCAGATAAGTGGGAGCACAATAGAACTGGAAGAAGTTCCAGAACCACAGACTGTTACTGAAAGTTTAGTGGAACCAGAGGGTTCAACAGAACAGGACATTCCTACGCCGCTCCGCAGAAGTAGTAGGCAGTCTCATCCGCCCAAGAGATACTACGGTTTTCTCATAGACGGGGATAGAGAGGATTGCATCATAGATTATGATGAGCCTACTAGCTTCCAGCAGGCCGTTCAGAGCGTTGACTCAGTGAAATGGCTGGATGCAATGAGGACCGAAATGGAGTCCATGTACACCAACAAGGTATGGACGTTGGACATTGCTCCAGACGGGGTAAAACCCGTAGGATGCAAGTGGATCTTCAAAAGGAAGATTGGTGTAGATGGACAGGTTGAGACCTATAAAGCTAGGCTGGTAGCAAAGGGTTTTCGTCAAAGACCTGGCTTGGACTATGACGAAACCTTTTCTCCAGTAGCCATGCTGAAATCCATTCGGATCCTTCTTGCCATTGCTGCCTTCCACGATTATGAGATTTGGCAAATGGACGTAAAGACAGCTTTTCTAAATAGAAATTTAGAGGAGTGTGTCTATATGGACCAGCCAGAGGGTTTCATTCAGAGTGGGAGCAACGGAAAGGTGTGCAAGTTGCTTAAGTCCATCTATGGACTAAAGCAGGCATCACGGAGTTGGAACATCTGCTTTGATGAGACAGTCAAAGAATTTGGCTTTATCAAAAATCCAGATGAACCATGCATCTATAGTAGATTTGTAGCGAGAACTGCAGTATTCCTCGTTTTATACGTGGATGACATTCTCTTAATAGGAAATGACATTCCTATGCTACAATCTGTCAAGGGGTTCTTGTCACACAGGTTCTCCATGAAAGACCTGGGTGATGCCTCATACATTCTGGGTATCCGGATCTACCGTGACAGATCCAAGAGGATATTAGGACTGTCACAGTCCAGGTACATCGACACCATACTGAAGAAATTCAGTATGGAAGATTCCAAGCGCGGTAACCTACCGGCTTGTCACGGGATCACCCTCTCTAAAGAGATGTCTCCCAAGACTGATTTGGAGAGGGATCGCATGTCTATTATACCCTACGCTTCTGCGGTAGGCTCTATAATGTATGCGATGTTATGTACCAGATCGGATGTAGCTTATGCACTAGGTGTGGTAAGCCGGTATCAGTCAAACCCTGGGGAGAAACATTGGATAGAGGTAAAGAACATTCTCAAGTACCTGAGAAGGACTAAGGAGATGTTCTTGGTGTATGGCGGAAAGGACCTCCAGATCGAGGCCTTTGCTGACTCCAACTTCCAGAGTGACAAGGATGATTCCAAGTCCATGTCGGGTTTTGTCTTCACCCTCAATGGAGGGGCGGTGTGTTGGAAGAGTTCCAAACAAGAAAACGTTGCAGACTCGACGATGGAAGCGGAATACATCGCTGCATCAGATGCCGCAAAAGAAGCTGTCTGGATGAGGAAGTTCTTGAAAGAACTTCAGGTGGTTCCGTCCATTGTTGATCCAATACCTCTGTATTGCGACAACAACGGGGCTATAGCTTTAGCGAAGGAACCCAGGTCCCATCAGAGATCCAGGCACATCTTGAGGCGGTATCACCTGATCAGGGAGATCGTGGATCGCCAGGAGATCGAGGTTCGGAGAGTCGCTTCAGAAGACAACACTGCAGATCCATTCACCAAGGCCCTACCCCAGACTCAGTTCGAGCGGCTGATCGAGATGATAGGTCTTCGATACGCCAGTACATGGCCTTAGTGCAAGTGGGAGATTGTTAGTGTATATGCCCTAGAGGCCATTACTGTATCATACTAGTATGTATATTACTTAATGGAAGCTTGGGATATTCACCTTGTATATACAATCTTGCTCAAAATAGTAGTATGCTACTTGGTTTATTTCTACTTCAATGTGTACATGTGTTTATCTTTGTATATTGCTTATACACATTAGTGGAGCCCTTAGGATCTTTGCTTGATTACCAGCGATGTGATGGCCGTCACACTAATGGGGCTGGGTAATCTATAAGCACATCCTTATGCAGGTCCCTGGTCGCAGGACTATCGAGACAGGGCATCGATACTCCGGAGTAGACCAGCGCATGCGCTTCTCATCCCAGTGTGGGAGACGGTCTGTCCCACAGCCGTCAGTACGTCGTACTTGAGATAGTATGCGGGTGCCCGTTAGGTTACGGGTACACTGGACAGGACTCGTCGGGAACTGACCAGTTGGTATTATACCTATCGTCAGTTATCAGTTCCTAGGTGACATGAGTACAGCTTAGTCCGCTGACTTGACACTGTCACTTCGCCTCGGGTGTGTTCCCACTGTACTTTGATCACTACCCTACCACGGCTCAAAGGAGTCGTGCAAACAGGTGGTGGTTGGGTGCAGTCCCGAAGCACTTGGAGGCAGTGACGGTTAGACAGGATTCGTCTCTCCCGGTATTGGGGGTTGACATCGCGCTGTGTCTAGGAGAGCCATTACACGAGTAGTCCCTGGCCAGGGCAAACGAGATATACTGGTAGGTTTCCTGTGTTATCTCAGGGTGTTTTGGGCTTCGCTCCGGCACGACTTGTACCGCTATTGGGGGACTGACGTTTACTGCCCCCTAGGCCCGCCATGCGATGTATCAGACGAACAGACCGGACTGTACGGAGAATGTCACACTCAGGCTCAGTAGGAGTTCAGATGGGTTTCGCCTCGTCGGTCTTCTTGTCGGCATTACCTGGGGACCGTTACGCACAGCTAGTGCCGCTTGCGGTCTGTGGTTAAACCCACTGCCAGCGTAGTGTCGAGTCTTTAGAGTCCCACACAGAAAGCTTTTCGCCTTTAGGCAAAAGAGTAGAGGTCGCATGGTATTGCGACAGGTCGCATGGTTTTGCGACAGGGTTCGGTCACATCCGTGCACTTGTGCGCGTACAGTGTCCGGACAGTTTACACTAGCGGGCTTTGGTTTAAGCCAGATCCTAGTGTACCTTATGGGATTGGATTTATCCAGTTTGCATTCGTGTTCCTCGGAACACGGATGCGGGTGTGTATGCATAGTTGACAGGGAGGCATAGACAGCGGATTCTCATTAGGGTTGTTGACAGTTGACCGTTGACTTTTTGACTTTTTGCTCAACCCTAATGAGAATATGATATGTGATTAACTATTATATTAATTAAGTATTATGGTGACTTGGTTGTTGACTTTTGTTGACTTTGTTGACTTGTTGACTTTTGTTGACTTGTTGACTTTGTTGACCGGTTGACTAGGCTTGACTAGTTGACCATCATGATAACCATGGCTATCATTTCATGCCAAAGACTTTTACTTGCTTGTTCTTTTGAGTAAAATGAGTGCATGACATGATAAGGTTATGGTTGCTTCAACCATCACACATAAGACTTTTTTGATATGATGAGTTATCATTGCTTTGGATTATGAGAGGGTGAGAGACAAAAGAGAGCCTCATTCTTTCTTGCTCATTCTCTCTCTTATTCTTGAGCTCTTCACTTTGCTCTCACTCTCATCCTCTTTCTCCCTCTCTTGACTCTATGGTTCATATCTCTCATGTGTTGAGAATCAAGAACCATAGATAAAATCCCATTCTATTTCTTCTCTACTCATTCTAGTTCACTAGGTTTGGCAAACCAAGTGAACTAGTTTCTTCAAAGAACGAAGAAGGAGCTAAAGGTTGGAGCTTTCAAGTGGATCTATCTTCGGCGTACGGAGACGACGAGAAGGAGCCATCGGACCACCACCGGAGCTTGAAGAGAAGGAGTTCAAGACAAGCTAGGTATAACCATCTTCATCCGAGTAGCTAAATCTCTTTAGCAAGTTTGCTAGTTTAGTTTAGACACGATCCCGACCTTGTTTAGTCCATGTTGCCTCTTGCGATAAAAATTTGTTTTTTATACCGTTTCCGCCTCCCCGTAAGCACCGGGGGTCGCAACGTGGACTTACAGGAGTAACTCTTACTCGCAGTGGGTATCGGGATCCAACTATCTCATAGAAGGTATGCAATCTCATTGCAAATTTCAACACTTAAAATTCCCGATAATATTTTGCCCCTAGCAGCTATATGACCTTAACATAGTCAACAAATCACAAGTGCTAGTCATGTTCAAACCGTCATTTCCTGATTGAATTAAACCCACCCGCACAACCCTTAACATAGTCAACAAAGTCGCACGACTACCCTAATCCAATCTGCATCATATGCATAAGCAGATAAATACTGGTCAGCTACCGCACACTACGCCTTAACATAGTCAACAAACGTAGCACGAATACTAACTAGTACTTATCTGAAATGAAAGAGGGCTACGACAGGTTTTTCTGAAAACCTATTGCGTAATGAACTTGATATCGTTGTAGAATCAAATGAAGTTTTGAAATGGAGTGATTTTGAGGCTTTTCTAGTTTTGCTAAAGGGGTCACTCCCGGTGAAGGGATCGTCGGTCCTTTCCTCGTCGAATGAGGTGCAGGATATATCATATATATCACTGTGCAAAGAAAAAACACTTAAAAGCAATCAAAAGAAAAACCGAGTGTGTAGCATCTGCCAGTTATTGCTAAAGGAGTCACTCCCGGTGAAGGGATCTCGGTCCTTTCCTCATCGAATAAGGTGCAGGATATATCATATATACCTCTGTGCAAAGCAAGAACTGTAGCTACCTGTTTTATTTAAAATTTGATTCTACAACATCTTAGGTTTCTTTTCTTTCATTAATCACATTAATGAAGTCCCATCATTTAAATACCTAAACATCATAGATAAATACGACGTACACTTATGCCATCCGCATTCGCCTCGATGTCCCCTCGTGCACCGTTAGGTTAGGTAACTAACGGCAGAGCGGGGCAGGGCTAGTACGGGTGTAAAACATAAGTAACGTCTATATAATATATCATATATACTATATAAAGTATCTATCACATCACATGATCACATCACAGATATCGCAGTAGAAGAAACATTTGAAACATTGGATATACTAGGACGTCCGTGTTTTCAATACGAGCCAGTATAAAACACGGATTCCACGGTCGTGATCAATAGCCAATCCCACACCCCTAGACCCCTACGAGAGCGGCAAGCAACCCTACCAATTCTAGGGTTAGGAGACCCGGACTAGACTCCTCGAGATAGTCTCCCACTGGACCCTAGAACCCGGTTACTTGTGCTCCCCTCCTTGGGTCTATCCTAATGCGGAAAAGTAAATAATATACAAGAGGTGACAGCTTCCGCAACCTGGAAGTGCCCCAAATAATAAGAATATTACATACAAGTTTTTACATGAATGAAAATGAAAAAGACTCATCTCACATAAAAAACCCCGGCTAATCAAACACGACGATCCAATATAACATATCCAGTAACACATAACATCACATGTCATCAACGTAAGTAAATATATCCATCCCAATTGTCGTTGACATATAGCAACGAAACCGGCGATATCACATATTACACTTACGGTCACAGAAAAGAAAGTGTAAAATTACAACAGTTGGAATCCGCAACCTGCATAGACATCGCATGCCTAATCAAATGAATTACTTAGACATCACATGCCTAACAATTATAAACCCCGCATTTTAGTCTCATTATCGAAAACTCTTTTCAACATCAAGTCGGGCAATTCAACAAGATTCCCGACATCCTGATCGAATGCTCGTCGCAAACTTCAATAGGCGGCCGCACCCCCGATGCCGTCGACAAAGTGCACCAAGGCAGAACACCGCTGCTGCAAGCACCCGAACGTATGCTTTCGGCGACGGGGTTCTCCTACAGTCACTTGGTCGGGGCTATGGAGTGAGGCTGTCTATTAAGTTTACCCGGCGAGTATCCGCGTACGCTACGTGATTGCGACGGACTTTTGATCACATCAAAATTCCGTGGCAACCGATCAAGTGAGACTAAACTGCTATGTTTATAACATTCATTCAGTTATCTCATAACTGCTTGTGAATTCCAATTGTTGTATCATATTCCAGATAAACAGAAAATGTTAAACTTTCCGATCGAATAGTTGAACACCCAAGTTTTCCCGATACAGCTCAACACATGAAATATGTCTAAAAACATTCAGTTCATGCCTCAGTACCAACGGTCCAGCCGTAGAAGGGTCAAGCCAACGCCTCACATGTGGCACGCCGTACTGCCCCAAACCCGAAGGTTCAAAGGGCAGTTCAAGACGGTCACATAATCGAGTTAAGGTTTGCTGTCTTCTAGAGGGTCCATCGCGTTACTTGCACTACTTAGAACGTCTTTAAACCACGGAAAAATCCAACACTTGGAAATTTCCCGGCAGGGGAAAATTTGGGTATTTATATCCGGTCGAACTTTTTAACATATTCAAAAATTATCCGGAAAACCACATAGAAAAAATCTGATACTCCGATCGAAACATCGAATCCCCAAAACAACCCCAGAAAATTCAACTCTTGAATAAATATTAAAAATTCCCATAAAACTCAGCACTGATAAATAGGAATTACTGTGCAAATCTTACCGTGAGAGTCGACCGTACGGCCGCGGAACCGCCGCATGAGCCAGCTCATGCCGCGGAACCACGGCGGTTTAGTTGAATTAGGATCTCGTTTTGCACCATAACTCTTAGATCTTCCTGCTGAATTTTTTAAGAATTTTTAATCTGGAAAAAACCCTGTTTTTGTAAAAAGTCCAGAGAACATATTGTGTTAGGGTTTCGATGTGTATTCGGGTTTCAAACGTCGTCTAGACTTCGCCTAAGGCTCTAGCTAGGCTCTGATACCAGTGAAAGGTTCCTAGGCACACAATAGAGGTCTCACAAGGCATCAATCATGCCAATTTAAAAAATTATGAGTGCCGCGAAACCCTAATACGGATTGTTGACTAGATGTTTAGGCGAAATACGAATCTAGTTAACAACTTAACTAAAGATAAGAAGCTACAACCTTTGTAGATCCGGTTATCCACTTCCTTAGCTCCACGTAGACTTCCTCTCGCTGTCTTAGTCGGATCTCGGACTCTCGTGTCGGCTTCATCGAAGAAATGAGCGGAATAGTTCGTCGGCTTCGTGCCGAAGATGATCTACGTCGAGGCATCAAAAGTTCAAGCTCCAACTTCACCAAGTTGTGAAACTTGTGAAGAAAACACCCAAAACAACTTGGCAAGAGGTAGAGAATGAAGAAATAGGAGGTGGGTTCACTTTAGAATTGGATTTCTCACTTTAGAACTCAAGTTGCCATTGATGGCATCAAGCTTTCTTTCTTGAAAAAGAAGATCAAGAAGAAGGAAATATTATGATAAGTTAATCAAAAATGAAAAAGAAATGAATACTTATCATAATAGGAACCATGGTTAGGTGTAGAGAATTGACCAAGGTTAGAAGAGTGGTTAGGGTTAAGCATGAAGACAAATTGGTCACTTTGGTCAAAGCTTCATGAAGCTTCACAAAGGTTCAAGAATGAAAGCAACCATTTTGTATTCTTATCCCATTCTTTTTCCAAAATCAATAAATAAAAGAATGGATAATTAAAACCCTAATCACTTTCTTAACCTAGGTTTAATTCTTTACACTTAACCAAATGAGCAAGCATCATCAAACATGATCAAAGATGTGCACAAAAGTATATCACATATACAACTTGCACATCAATTGAGAAAATCCATTTAAAGTGAACCAAAACTAGTTAATGCAAAGCAATATATCAAATATATAATTATACATTAAATCATTAAATCAACACGTGATTTAACGATCCGGTCATATCGCATATAACCGACTAGTATCCTATGTATCGGCTTATCGAATCAATCCTTGATTCGATATCTAGGTTATATCGCATATAACCAATCGATACATTCATCGCGAGAATGAAATACGGTATCACATACACGCATTATTCTCGGTCCTGCACATATCTCATATGCGCTCCTATTTCTTTTCGCTTGAGCTAGGAAACCTCTGTGTAGGACTCTAAAGACTCGTCAATACGCCGGTAGCAGATGATGATCATATCAAGCACCCACAAGCCGCAAGCGGTCTGCTAAACGTAACGGCCATCCGGGTATTGTGCGATCAGAAGATCGACGAGCTAGCCCGCTCACACTCTTGTGAATCCAACCAGTAACACTTACCGTACAGTCCGGTCTGTTCGTCTGATATGTCGCATATCAAGTCTAGGGGTGGTAAACGTCAGACCCCAATTACCGGTAAGTCATGCCGATGTGAGGCTCATAACGGGTCAAGAAACTACTGGTAACACTTACCAGCAAATCTCTGATCAGCCCTGGCCAGGGACTTCCCTGTTACGGCCAATCGAGCACAGCGCAACATCAACCCCCAATACCGGGAGAGACGAAACCCCTCCTATCGCTCATTGCCTCCATGTGACTCGGGACTGTACCCAAAGACCACCGTTTTGCACGCCCTCATGGACGTGGTAAGGTGGAGATCAAAGCACAGTGGGAATCACATATGACTCTATGACGATCTCGGGTCTACAGACTAACCTGCACAAGTGTCACCTGAGAACTGCCATCTGACGTGAGGTATAATACCATCTGGGAGTTCTCGGCGAGTCCGTCCAGTGTACCCAGTCTCCACTGAGCACCCGTATACCATCTCTGATGTCAAACACCAATGGATATGGGATCATCCATCGCCCATCTCATGGGTCGAGAAGGCATATACGCTAGTCTACACTGGTATATCGATGCCCCGTCTCGATACACCCACGACTAGGGACATTGAAGGATGTACTTCTGGACTACCATGTCCCCACTAGTATGATCTGCATCATAGTCCAGGTAGTCAAGTACACATCCTAAGGGCTTTACCAACATGTAACTGTAAGACAGTTTAAAGAGACAAGTGTACATGTTAAGATAAAGAGCAACGAGATAGCCTACTATCATATCGAGCAAGAAAGTCATCTCTATATATGTCCAAGCATCCAATATAATATACATCATCTGTACAATACTGGCCTCTAGGGCATACATACAACTAACAGGTTCTACTAAGCTTTCAGTAATAGCTCGTGGTTCTGGAATTTCTTCCAGTTCTATTGCGCTCCCACTTAATTCTTTTTCTATGAACTGGTGTTCTAGAAAGTGGGCATGGCGAGAAACAAACACCTTTTGTTCCTCTTCGCAATAGAAGAAATATCCCTTGGAGTTCTTTGGATATCCGAAAAACTTGCACTGTACTGAGCGTGCCTCGAGCTTGTCCGCATGCTGCTTTTTTACAAAAGCTGGACATCCACATGTCTTAATGTGATTAAGATAGGGTCTCTTCCCACACCACATCTGATATAGCGTAGTAGGCAAAGTCTTAGTGGGAACTCGGTTCAAAAGGTATGCAGCTGATTCTAGCGCATATCCCCAGAACGATCGCGGCAACTCAGCGTTACTCATCATGGACCGTACCATATCCAACAGGGTTCGGTTCCGTTTCTCCGATACACCGTTATGTTGTGGAGTGTATGGAGGCGTAAGCTGAGAGAGAATTCTATTCTCTTTTAAGTGACCCAGGAACTCGGCACTCAAGTATTCACCACCTCGATCAGATCTCAGTGCCTTGATACTTTTGCCTGTTTGTTTTTCTACTTCATTCTTATATTCCTGGAATTTTTCAAAAGCCTCGGATTTATGTTTCATTAAGAAGACATAACCGTACCTTGAAAAGTCATCCGTAAAAGTAATGAAGTAAGAATATCCGCTTCGCGCATGTGTAGACATTGGACCGCACACGTCGCTGTGTACGAGTCCCAAGAGCTCGCTCGCTCTTACTCCGTGTCCAGTGAACGGAGTCTTTGTCATCTTTCCTTTGAGACAGGATTGACAAGTTGCATACGATTGATATTCGAACGAATCCAAATATCCTTCTGCATGTAACTTAGTCAACCTTCTCTCATTGATGTGACCCAGTCTACAATGCCATAAGAAAGTTTTATCGATTTCTGGAGACTTTCTTTTGTGTGTATTCTGGACATTGAAAATCTGTGGTTGGTTTAATACGTATATACCGTTGTTCAATGTACCTGACCCAATCAAAACTTGATTAAGGTGAATGTTCACTACATTACTTACAAATGAAAATTCATAACCTTCTTTAGATAATAAAGATACAGAAATGATATTACAGGTTGCATTTGGTACATAATAACAACTACGTAAAACCAAAAAGTGTCCATCCGACAATCCCAGGTGATAGTCCCCCACGGCCTCAGTATCCATGCTAGCACCGTTTGCAACTCTGAGGGTCATGTCACCTGGCTTCAAAACTCTACGCTTTCTCAACGCCTACAAAGAATTACAGATATGAGATCCTGATCCGGTATCCAATACCCAGGATGTAGAGATTATTGATAGACAGTTTTCAATAACATACACACCTGAAGCTAAAGCTGCAACTCGCTTCAAATCCTGTGTTCTGGCCTTCCAAGCCTTGCAATCCTGTTTCCAGTGACCACTTTTATGACAATAGAAGCATTTTTCCTTCCCCACCAGCTTTCCCGCTATCTTTGTTACTTTTCCTTTTCCCTTCGTATCCACTTTACCGATACCTCCTCTTGGTTTGGCGGGGGCTTTCTTCTTCTTGCCCTTGGCTTTCGCCCTGGACCTAGAAGAGGAAGATCCTCCTACAAACAAAGTGGATGTCTCCCTACCCTTCTATAGGGTGCCCTCAGCACTCCTCAACATGTTCAGAAGCTCGGAAAGTTCAACCTCCTTTCCTTGCATGTTGAAGTTAAGAATAAACTGGGCGTAAGTGGAAGGAAGGGACTGGAGAATCAAATCAGTATAGAGTTCATTCTCCAACGTGGTCCCAAGGTCCGCGAGCTCCTCAATGTAGCCAATCATCTTAAGCACGTGTTCCGCTACTGATGATCCGACGGCCAACCTTGCCGAAAACAACTTCTTCGACACTTCGTATCTTGTGATACGAGACTGCTCTCCATACAGTTCTTTTGTATGAAGAAATATGGACTCTAGGTCCATATTCTCGTGCCTCCTCTGATGTTTGTTGTCCATCGAGGCTAGTACGAGGCATCTGGCCTTCGCGCAATCTATTTCCCAGGTCTTGTAGATTTCCCTATCTACGACACTGGTTTTGGGACCTGGGACATGGGGAGCTTTGGTGGTAAGGACATACCCCAACTTGTCATAAGTGATTGCCATCTTGACATTCCTGAGCCAATCTTTGTAGTTTGGCCCTGTCAATATGTTTTTATCTAGTAATAACTTAAGTCCGGTCATGTTGAATGGTCGCTGCAATTAGGAGAGAGAAAAGAAACACTTTAGCATGATGCTCTTGCAAGTTTAGAGTGGTTTTTAGTTTGTCTAAACTGGATGGCTCCCACTTTCTCTCGAATCCCTTCTCAAACCGTAAAGAAAAGATTAGTCAGGATCAATCTCACCGTACAATACTTGCTTAACCGTTCTGCCAGGCCAGTGTCGGTACTTCGAGGGAGGTTTTCCAACGCTTTCGCGAAGTTCCTTAATTAAGTAACCTCTTTTCCCTGTGGGCGTAGCCCCACTAACACCTTTCTAGACACCTACTAAGTTTATAGCATTGATCGTTAAGTGAGAGTTTTCCTGAGGAGTAGCATATACTCACAGTAGGATCGGGATCCAAATATCATCGTGTGATAAAACCGAAGGAATCCTACCAGAATTATCACACTCCAAATGGTATGCAGCGCTAGCAAGTTTCAGTACTTATTGTAGGGTTCCAAGGCATACTAGTGAAGTCTCACAAGTGATCAAACATGCTCAATTCAAAAATTTCCTTGTGCCTACAAACCCTTATACGGATCGTTAACTAGAAAACAAGGCGATGCAAGCAAGTAAACGAATTTATAGCTAAAGGGAAGGGGATACAACCTTTGTCGATCCGGTCCTCCACCTTCTAGGCTCCATAATGAAGTCCCCTCGCTGTCCATATCGGATCCCGGACTTTAGAATCGGCTTCATCGGAGAAATAGGCGGGCTAGGTCGTCGACTTCGATGCCGACGATGATCTACGTCGAGGCATCACAAGATCAAGCTCCCACTTCACCAAGTCTTGAAACTTATGAAGAAAACACCTTATGCTACTTGGCAAGAGGTAGAGGATGATGAAATAGGAAGTGGGTTCACTTTGGATTTGGATTTCTCACTTGGAATCAACACTTGATAAATTTCAAGAAAGCTTTTCTTTCTTCATCAAGAAAAAGAAGAAGAAGAAAATGGAAAAATGAATTAATCTTAATTGAATAATCAAGTGATGGTTATCATAATGTAACCATGGTAAAGTGTAGAAAATAAACTAGGGTTAGGTGAATGGTTAGGTTTAGTGGTAAAAACAAAATGGAAGACTTTTCAAAGATGCTTTGAAGCTTCAAGAAGCTTTTAGCAAAGAACAAATAAATCCACCATTTTATTTTTCCAAAAATGATTAAATAAATAAACAAATAAATAAAATCAAAACCCTAACCATTACACAACCATGGTTTAATCATACACTTAACTAAGATAGCATGTATCATCAAACATGATACAATCATGTGCACAAAAGTATATCACATATACAACTTGTGTATTTCAAGTGAGAAAATCCATTTAAATGAACCAATACTAGTTAATGAAAAGTAATATATCAAATATATAATTATACATTAAATCATTAAATCAACACTTGATTTAACGATCTGGTCATATCGCATATGACCGACTAATATTCAATGTATCGGCTTATCGAATCATTCCTTGATTCGATAACTAGGTTATATCGCATACAACCAATCGATACATTCTTCGCGAGAACGGAATACGGTATCACATACACGCATTATTCTCGGTCCCGCACATATCTCATATGCGCTCCTATTTCGTTTCGCTTGAGCCAGGAAACCTCTGTGTAGGACTCTAAAGACTCGTCAATACGCTGGCAGCAGATGATGATCATATCAAACATCCACAAGCCGCAAGCGGTCTGCTAAACGTAACGGCCACCCGGGTATTGAGCGATCAGAAGATCGACGAGCAAGCCCGCTCACACTCCTGTGAATCCAACCAGTAACACTTACCGTACGGTCCGGTCTGTTCGTCTGATATGCCGCATATCTCGCCTAGGGGTGGTAAACGTCAGACCCCAGTAGCTTGATAAGTCACGCCTACGTAAGGTCCATAACATTCATGAAACTACTGATAACTCTTACCAGTATATCACTGCAACCCTGGCCAGGGATTTCCTGTTATGGCCAGTCGTGCATAGCGCAACATCAACCCCCAATACCGGGAGAGACGAATCCCCTCCTATCGCTCATTGCCTCCATGTGAATCGGAACTGTACCCAAAAACCACCTGCTTGCACGAATCGGTAGAGCCGTGGTAGGGTGGAAATCAAAGCACAGTGGGAGACACACAAGACTCTATGACGATCTCGGGTCAACAGACTAAGCTGTACCAGTGTCACCAGAGAACTGCCATTTGACGTAAGGTATAATACCATCTGGGAGTTCTCGGTGAGTCCGTTCAGTGTACCCAGTCTCCACTGAGCACCCGCATACCATCTCTGATGTCAAACACCAATGGATATGGGATCATCCATCGCCCATCACATGGGTCGAGAAGATATACGCTAGTCTACTCTGGAATATCGATGCCCCGTCTCGATATTCCCACGACTAGGAACATTGAAGGATGTACTCATGGACTACCCAGGCCCCACTAGTATGATCTGCATCATAGTCCTGGAAGTCGAGTACACATCCTAAGGGCTTTATCAACATGTAACAGAGAGACAGAGAGTATACATGTTAAGATAAAGAGCAACCGGATAGCGTACTATCATGTTGAGCAAGAAAGTCCTACTTATATATGTCCCAGCATCCACTACAATATACATCCAATATACAGTAATGGCCTCTAGGGCATACATATAACTAACAATCTCCCACTTGCACTAGGGCCATCTGTAGCAGTAGTTGTAGTATCTAATACTCAACCATCCCCAAAAAGTCTCTCTTTGGGAAAAGGCCTTAATGAGTGGATCCGCCGTGTTGTCCTCTAAGTCTACTCTCCTAACCTCGATCACCCTGGAGATCATCTATCTCCATGATCAGGTGATACTGCCTCAGAATATGTCTGGATCACTGATGGGATCAGGGTTCCTTGGCCAAAGCCACACTTCCATTGTCATACAATGGTAGGAACCTAGTTCATCTTATGAACCAATATACACCCAAACTGCCTCTTTGGTAGCATCTTTAATAGCGATGTTACCAGCCTTTATCGTCTAGTTTGCCACGGTATCTAGCTTGGAACTCTTCCAACATACCGTCCCTTTACTGAGGGTAAAGAAAATGCCTGAGACTGACACTCAGTCGTCCTTATCACGCTGGAACCTTTCCAATGATTTTCCCTAGAATCAACTGATACTATCTCACTATAGCTAGTGAGAATCCTAACATCCATTTAGATCTATCTCATAGATCCAAAATCCAGGATTTAGGAGGTTTCAGTTTGATCCTATTGGAGAATCCTTGTGATAAGAGGAGATTGACCGATCGTAGTATAGGAAACTCTTTTCCTATCAAGAGTATGTTGTCTACGTACAATACGAAGATGACCACCTTACTCTCTACTACCTTTTTGTATATACAAGTTTCGTCTACCATTTTGATGAAGTCAAACACTTTGACTATCACATCAAAACAGACGTTCCAACTCCGCGATGCCTGCTTCATTATGTAAAGCAACTTGCACACGTTTCCGCTGCTCCCACTGTTTACGAAGCTCTCTGGCTGTGTTCTTATAGACGTTCTCTTCTAAATCATTATTTAGAAAAGTAGTCATGGCACCCAACCACCAGATATCGTAGTCATGGTATGCAGCAATGGTAAGTAGGATCTGGATGGACTTAAGCATAGTCCCTGGAAAAAGATTTCATCACTATCCATGCTTGGATGATGACGAAAACCTTTAATAAGTCTAGCTTTGAAAGTCTCAACTTTTCCATCTACACCAAGTAATCTTCTCAAGATATACTTGCTCCTGATGGGGATTTAACCCTTCAGATATAGCAACCAAAGTCCATACTTTGTTGGTGTACATGGATTCCATCTCAGATCGCTAAGCATCCAGCCATTCTTACAGAGTCCCTACCCTTGATGGCCTGCTCGAAACTAGTTGGGTCATCATCTCATGATGCAATCCTCGCTTCCACTGTCATCGAGAAACCGAAGTATCTCTCAAGCAGGTGAGGAACCCTGCTAGATCGGAGGAGAGGCTGAGGTTCGTCGGGAACTATTGAATCCTTTGGTTCTGTCAAATCATCAGCTGCAGTCTTGTATAGCTGGAACCTTTCCAGTTATACAGAACTGACCTTGCCTCGATCTTGTCCGGATTTTGCTTTAGACATAGGCCGGACAATCCTAAATCTTAACTTACTTAGGAGATAGGCTCTTCCCATACTATATCTTATATGGAGTGGTAGGCACTGATTTGATTCGAACCTAATTCAATAGGTATGCAGCTTCTCAAGTGCACAACCCCAAAAGGAAATGGGTAACTCAGTAATACTCATCATAGAGCACACCATATCTAATATTGTGCGATTGCTCCGCCCCGATACACCGTTGTGATGTGGTGTATTCAGAGGAGTAATACTGAGAGAGAATCTCATTCTCCTTTAGAATAGTCCAGAAATTCCATGCACAAGTATTCTCCTCCCTGATCTCATCATAGGATATAATACTTTTACTCGTATTTTGGTTCTCTACTTCCAACTTATATTCTGTGAATACCTCAAAAGGTTCGGACTCATGTTTCAACAGGAACATATGACTGAATCTTGAGAGATCATCAGAGAACGTAATGAAGTATAAAGAACCGGTCCTGGCATGTGTAGACAGGAGACCTTACATACATCATCATGTATCAGTCCCAAGAGTTTACTAACTCTTTCTCTGTTTCCAATAAACAGAGCTATGGTCATCTAATCTTTGTGACTTGACTGGCAAGTTTCACAAGATGTAAATTCAAACTGATTTAAATATACATCTAAAATGTAACTTCAGCCAGTCGGGTCGCATTGATATGACCTAGTCTACAATGCCTCAAGAATGATTCGTTCATTTCTGAACTCTTCCTCTTGTGTGTGTTCTGTATACTAGGAACTGTAGTTTGATTTAGAACGTTAATGCTTTTAGATAACGTGCTGGAATTGATCAACCTTTGAAATAGGAAATGTTCAAAACATTATCCATCAATACAAAATTTTATCATTTCTTTACTTATAAAGAGACTGATATTATTTTGTATATCAGGTTCGGTATCTAATAGCATTTGTTCAGAATCAATGTATTGGTAATACAGGGTGACAGTGACCAACAGACTTGGCTGCAACACTTGCCCCGTTTTCTGTCTCATGAAACTTATCACCCGTTCTCAGTTCTCTGCCTTTCTGTTGCCCTATGTAACAAATTACATATCTGGGATCCTGATCTGGTATCATATACCCAGGATGCAGAGGAAACTGAGAAACAGTTCTTTGTAATGAACACACCCGAAAGAGATGCATCATATGCACTTTCTTCGTTTGGGCGGTATAGGAATTCTGGTATTCCCCTATCTCCTGCTCTGTCTTATAACAATTATAAGTTGGAGTGGGACCAACGTTCCCCAGCTCAGTATAACAAGCGGGTTCGGTCAATAATCCGTATTATTATCTTGATTAAGGCGTGATGTGGTCGCTATCTAGAGAGAGAGAGAAGAAAACACTCAGCGTGCGCTCTTGCAAGAATAGATTGGTTATTATTTTATCTAATCAGGATGGCTCCCACTGTTTTTATAAAATCTTCCTTCAAACCTTAAAAGGAAAGACTAGCTGGAATTAATCACACTCTACAAGTTCGCCAATCTTTCAGCCAGGCCAGTGTCGGTACTTTAAGGGAGGTTCCCCGTGCTTTCGCATGGACCTAATTACAGTAAACCTCGTTTTCCCAGAGGCGTAACCCCGTTGACACCTTTCTAGACACCTACTTGATCGGCTAATTGTAAAGTGCAAAACTCTCCCAGGAGTAACAATCACTCGCAGTGGGTATCGGGATCCAACTATCATATAGAAGGTATGCAATCTCATTGCAAATTTCAACACTTGAAACTCCCGATAAAGGTTTTACCCCTAGCACCTATGACCTTAACTATGGTCAACAAATCATAAGTACTAGTCAAGTTCTACCCGTCATTTCGTGATTAATTAGACCCACCCACATGACCCTTAACTAAGGTCAACAAAGTCACGCGACTGTCCTAACTAATCACATCATATGCGGTGTAGGAAGACATCACTTAGCTACCATACGCTGTGCCTTGACTATGGTCAACAAACACAGCACGAATACTAAGTACTCTACTTCCTAAAATGACGGAGGGTTGCGAATGGTTTTTATGAAAACCTTTAACTCTTTGAACTTGATCTCGTTGCGGAATCAAATGGTTTTTAAATGGAATGTTTTTGAAGCTTTTCTAGTTTTGCTAAAGGGGTCACTCCCGGTGAAGGGATCGTCGGCCCTTTCCTCGTCGAATGAGGTGCGGGATATATCATATATATCACTGTGCAAAGCAAAAAACTATAGAAGCAATCAAAAGACAAACCGAGGGTTGTAGAATCTGCCAGTTATTGCTAAAGGAGTCACTCCCGGTGAAGGGATCTCGGTCCTTTCCTCATCGAATAAGGTGCAGGATGTTCTATAATGAACACCGCGATGCAAAGCAAGAACTGTAGCTACCTGTTTTTATTTTGAAATTCGATTCCACAACATCTTTTAGGTTTATTTTCTTTCATTAATCTCATTAATGAATATCCCATCATTTAAGTCCACCTAAATATTACAGATAAATATAACGTACGCTTATGCCATCCGCATTCGCCTCGATGTCCCGTCTGCACCGTTAGGTTAGGTAACTAACGCCAGAGCAAGGCAGGGCTAGCGTAGGTGTAAAACATAAGCAACGTCTATATAATATATCATATATACTATATACTATATCTATCTGAACAAATCACATGATCACATCACAGATAACGCAGCAGAAAATATCATATGAAATATTGGATATACTACGACGTCCGTGTTTTTAATACGAGCCAGTATAAAACACGGATTCCATGGTCGTGATGAATAGCCAATCCCACACCCCTAGACCCCTACGAGAGCAGCAAGCAACCCTACCAATTCTAGGGTTAGGAGACCCGGACTCGACTCCTCGAGATGGTCTCCCACTGGACCCTAGAACCCGGTTACTTATGCTCCCCTCCTTGGGTCTATCCTAATGCGGAAAAGTAAATAATATACAAATGGTGACAACATCCGCAACCTGGAAGTGCCTCAATAAAAGAATATTACATAAAAGTTTTTACATGAATGAAAATGAAAAAACACTCATCTCACATAAAAAAACCCCGGCTATTCAAACACGACGATCCAATATAACATATCAAGCAACACATAACATCGCATGTCATCAACGTAAGTAAATATGCGCATCCCAATTGTCGTTGACATATAGCAACGAAACCGGCGATATCATATATTACACTTACGGTCACAGAAAAGAAAGTGTAAAACTACAACAGTTGGAATCCGCAACCTGCATAGACATCGCATGCCTAATCAAATGAATTCCTTAGACATTACATGCCTAACAATTATAAACCCTGCATTTTAGTCTCATTATCGAAAACTCTTTTCAATATCAAGTCGGGCAATTCAACAGGATTCCCGACATCCTGATCGAATGCTCGTAGCAAACTTTAGTAGGCGGCCGCACCCCCGACGTCGTCGACAAAGTGCACCAAGGCGGAACACCGCTGCCGCGAGCACCCAAAAGATGCTTTCGGCGACGGGGTTCTCCTACAGTCACTTGGTCGGGGCTATGGAGTGAGGCTGTCTATTAAGTTTACCCGGCGAGTATCAGCGTACGCTACGTGATTGCGACAGACTTTTGATCACATCAAAATTCCGTGGCAACCGATCAAGTGAAATTAAACTTCTATGTCTGTAACATTCATTCAGTTATCTCATAACTACTTGTGAATTCCAAATGTTGTATCACATTCCGGATAAATAGAAAATGTTAAACTTTCCGATCAAACATTCGAACACCCAAGTTTTCCCGATACGGCTCAACACATGAAATAAGTTTAAAAACATTCACTTCGTGCCTCAGTACCAACGGTCCAGCCGTAGAAGGGTCAAGCCAACGCCTCACATGTGGCACGCCGTACTGCCCCAAACCCTAGGGTTCAAAGGGCAGTTCAAGACGGTCACATAATCGAGTTAAGGTAGGGTTCAAAGGGCAGTTAAAGACGGTCACATAATCGAGTTAAGGTTTGTGGTCTTCTAGAGGGACCATCGTGTTACTTGCACTACTTGGAACGTCATTAAACTACGGAAAAGTCCAACAATTGGAAATTTCCCGGCAGGGGAAAAAGTGGGTATTTATGTCCGGTCGAACCTTTTTAACATATTCTAAAATTACCCGGAAAAACACACTGACAAAATTAGACAGTCCGATCGAATCTCCGAATCCCCAATACAACCCAGAAATTTCAACTCTTGAATAAATATTAGAAATTCCCAGGAAAACAAGCACTAAAAACTAGGAATTACTGTGAAAAAATGATTGATTGAATGGACTATATTGCCGCGGAACCGCCGCAATAGGCATGCTATTGCCGCGGTTCCGCCGCGCTTGTATCGACTTAGGTGCTCGAACTTCACAGTAATTCTTAGAAATACCTGCTGATTTTTCTGCATATTTTTAATTCTAAAAAATCCCCATTTTCAAAAAATGTACAGAGAGCAACTTTGAATTAGGGTTTCGGTTCGATCGGACTTCTAACTCCGTCTACGCATCGCCTAAGGCTCTAGCTAGTCTCTGATACCACTGTTGGGTTCCTAGGCACACTAATGAAGTCTCACAAGTGATCAAACATGCTCAATTCAAAAATTCCCTTGTGCTTACAAACCCTAATACGGATCGTTAACTAGAAAACAAGGCGATGCAAGCAAGTAAATGAATTTATAGCTAAAGGGAAGGGGGTACAACCTTTGTAGATCCGGTCCTCCACCTTCTAGGCTCCGTGACGAAGTCCCATCGCTGTCCATATCGGATCCCGGACTCTAGCATCGGCTTCATCGGAGAAATAGGCGGGCTAGGTCGTCGACTTCGATGCCGAAGATGATCTACGTCGAGGCATCACAAGATCAAGCTCCCACTTCACCAAGTCTTGAAACTTGTGAAGAAAACACCCTATGCTACTTGGCAAGAGGTAGAGGATGAAGAAATAGGAAGTGGGTTCACTTTGGATTTGGATTTCTCACTTGGAATCAACACTTGATAAATTTCAAGAAAGCGTTTCTTTCTTCATCAAGAAGAAGAAGAAGAAGAAAAAAATGGAAAAATGAATTAATCATAATTGAATAATCAAGTTTTGGTTATCATAATGTAACCATGGTAAAGTGTAGAGAATAAACTAGGGTTAGGTGAATGGTTAGGTTTAGTGGTAAAAACAAAATGGAAGACTTTCCAAAGATGCTTTGAAGCTTCAAGAAGCTTTTAGAAAAGAACAAATAAATCCACCATTTTATTTTGCCAAAAATGATTAAATAAATAAACAAATAAATAAAATCAAAACCCTAACAATTACACAACCATGGTTTAATCATACACTTAACTAAGATAGCATGTATCATCAAACATGATACAATCATGTGCACAAAAGTATATCACATATACAACTTGTGTATTTCAAGTGAGAAAATCCATTTAAATGAACCAATACTAGTTAAGGCAAAGTAATATATCAAATATATAATTATACATTAAATCATTAAATCAACACTTGATTTAACGATCTGGTCATATCGCATATGACCGACTAATATTCAATGTATCGGCTTATCGAATCATTCCTTGATTCGATAACTAGGTTATATCGCATACAACCAATCGATACATTCTTCACGAGAATGGAATACGGTATCACATACACGCATTATTCTCGGTCTCTCACATATCTCATATGCGCTCCTATTTCATTTCGCTTGAGCCAGGAAACCTCTGTGTAGGACTCTAAAGACTCTTCAATACGCCGGCAGCAGATGATGATCATATCAAACACCCACAAGCCGCAAGCGGTCTGCTAAACGTAACGTCCACCAGAGTATTGAGCGATCAGAAGATCGACGAGCAAGCCCGCTCACACTCCTGTGAATCCAACCAGTAACACTTACCGTACGGTCCGGTCTGTTCGTCTGATAGGCCGCATATCTCGCCTAGGGGTGGTAAACGTCAGACCCCAGTAGCTTGATATGTCATGCCGACGTAAGGTCCATAACATTCGTGAAGCTACTGATAACTCTTACCAGTATATCACTGCAACCTTGGCCAGGGATTTCCTGTTATGGCCAGTCGTGCATAGCGCAACATCAACCCCCAATACCGGGAGAGACGAATCCCCTCCTATCGCTCATTGCCTCAATGTGAATCGGGACTGTACCCAAAAACCACCTGTTTGCATGACTCAGTAGAGCTGTGGTAGGGTGGAAATCAAAGCACAGTGGGAGACACACAAGACTCTATGACGATCTCGGGTCAACAGACTAAGCTGTACCAGTGTCACCAGAGAACTGCCATCGGACGTAAAGTATAATACCATCTGGGAGTTCTCGGCGAGTCCGTTCAGTATACCCAGTCTCCACTGAGCACCCGCATACCATCTCTGATGTCAAACACCAATGGATATGGGATCATCCATCGCCCATCACATGGGTCGAGAAGATATACGCTAGTCTACTCTGGAATATCGATGCCCCGTCTCGATATTCCCACGACTAGGAACATTGAAGGATGTACTCATGGACTACCCAGGCCCCACTAGTATGATCTGCATCATAGTCCTGGAAGTCCAGTACACATCCTAAGGGCTTTATCAACATGTAACAGAGAGACAGAGAGTATACATGTTAAGATAAAGAGCAACCAGATAGCGTACTATCATGTTGAGCAAGAAAGTACTACCTATATATGTCCCAGCATCCACTACAATATACATCCAATGTACAGTAATGGCCTCTAGGGCATACATATAACTAACACTTATGAAACTCCCGATGTGGATTTCTGCCCCATGCCCTTATGACCTTGACTTTGGCCAAAATATCATAAGTCACATGTCAAGTTCTACTCGTCATTCTCCTGGTTAATTTGGACCCACCCGTACCTACCCTTGACTTTGGCCAAAATGGCAGCACGACTGTCCCAAACCAACGCATCTATCTATGCTGCACATGAATACCCAATAGCTACCAATCACTATGCCTTGACTATGGCCAAAATACATAGCTTGAATACTTTTGACCATTCATGTGGAATGACGGAGGGCTACGAATGGTTTTGGCAAAACCGTGAACGTAGTGAACTTGATATAATCGATGGAACGAGATAGCTTTTAAAAGGAGTGGTTCAAGCTCCGCGTTTAAAAGTTTAGTTTTGAAAAGAACCGAGTGGTTTTCAAAGTGTTCCAATCGACTTTTACTTGGTTTATTTTCTTGCATTAGTTCTTTTAATGCGTCCTATCATTTAATCCTACCATTGCAGAAAACAACCAAAATATGACGTACGCTTATGCCATTCGCATTCGCCACAGGGCCCCGTCATCACCCGTTAGTTTACTTAACTAACGACAGAGCGGGGGTCGGGCTAGCGCGGCTGTAAAACATAAGCAACGCCTAAATAGTTATCATATATAAATATATAGCAATGATAGACATTACAGATCACAGATGAATACATTGGATATACTAGGAATCCGCAATCCGTTCGAGCCTGCAACAAAAAGCGGATTACACGGTCGCGGTGAATAGCCAATACCCTATCCAAGACCCCTACGGGTGCGGCGAACTACCCGCCAAGTACCCGAAGCGAAGCAACCTCCCTCACCACCTTGAGTAGGCTGCTCGGCACTTCGAGATACCCGGTAGTTTGTGCACCCCCTCCATGGGTCTATCCTAGGAGCAAAAACAGTAAAAAGAATTATACAATGACGGCTACAATCCCGACCCGGTTGTGCGGCCAAACAAATAATAATATTACATCAATTTACATATTATAATGAATGAAAGAAAAAGCAACACTCATCTCACATCCACCCAGGCTATTCATCCGCGACAATCCAACCCATTCATATACACATACCATCATCAATCACAGATCACAGATATGTATAACCCCGACCAATCGACATATAGCGATTAGCCGACGTTCAATACATGTAAACATCACAGATATAACCCTTATAGTCAAAGTGTAGTGAAGTTCGATAAAAATACGGATTTATAGGCCCCCAAAAACAAATTTCTATTCTAGAAAATCTGGGCACATAAAAACCATCTTAAAAATCCTAAAACCAAGCCAGAAATACACTGCACCAAACTCGTCACAGTGAAGAGCCAAGACGGCCGCGGTTGCGCGGCACGAGCTTGCTATTGCCGCGAAACCGCGGCTCTGTGGTCGAATCACTGGATCGTTTTTGGTGGCTTTCTTCACAAAACCCTGAGATGATTTTTGGAGTATAACAAATTTTATTTTGAACAGAAAAAATTTTAACAGAAACTTAGGGTTTTGAAAACTCGGTTTTTCGATTTTTTTTCGGTCGAACTTCCATACACTTTACTATCTAGCTAGTTTATGTTTAGTTAGGCTCTGATACCACTGTAAGTCCACGTTGCCCACTCCGGTACTTGCGGGGAGGCGGAAAACGGAATAAAAATCGAATTTTTATGAACTTAAGCAACATGGACTAGACTATGAAGGATCTTTGCTAAACAAAAACAAGCTAAAGCTAACTAGAAACTAGATAAGTGCTAGAAAAGTTATACCTTGGGCTTTATGTCCTTCTCTCCTTGCTCCTTGGAGTGGTGGAAGGAGGTCACCTTAGTCGTCTTCTCACGTCGAAGAAAGATCCACCCGAAAGCCTCGACCTTTGGCTTCAACTCCAAGGTAAAAGTAACAAGGGTGCAAGAAGTGCTAATCCTTGAACCCTAGATGAGAGTAGAGATTATCAAGAAAGGGTTTTTCTCAAGCTCAAGTGTTTCTCAACACATGAGAGGGGAAAGCTTGAGGGAGAGGAAGAACAAGAGAGAGAATGTGAATGATAGAATGTGAATGATAGAAGTGCCGAGAAACCCTAATACGGATCGTTAACTAGATTTTAGGGGAAACAACAACTAGTAAAATTTGAAATTGGCATGGTTGATGCCTTGTGAGACCTCTAGTGTGTGCCTAGGAGCCCTACAGGAGGTAGAGGATGAAGAAAAAGAGTGAGAAATCCAATTCTAAAGTGAACCCACTTCCTAATTCTTCATCCTCTACCTCCTGTAGGGCTCCTAGGCACACACTAGAGGTCTCACAAGGCATCAACCATGTCAATTTCAAATTTTACAAGTGCCGAGAAACCCTAATACGGATCGTTAACTAGATTTTAGACGAAACAACAACTAGTAAACAACTTTACTAATAAGTGAACGGAAATACAACCTTTGTAGATCCGGTCCTCCACCTCCATAGCTCCGTGATTAAGTCCCCTCGCTGCGATCATCGGATCCCGGGCTCTAGCGTCGGCTTCATCGGAGAAATGGGCGGGCTAGGTCGTCGACTTCGATGCCGAAGATGATCTACGTCGAGGCAACACTAGATCAAGCTCCCACTTCACCAAGTCATGAAAGTTGTGAAGAAAACACCCTATACTACTTGGAAAGAGGTAGAGGATGAAGAAATAGAAAGTGGGTTCACTTTAGAATTGGATTTCTCACTCTTTTTCTCAAGTTGCTATTGATGGAGGTAAGCTTTCTTCATCTTTGAATATGAAGAAGACGAAGAAAAGGATTATGATAAGAATAATAAGAAAATAGAAAATAGATCATTCTTATCATAATATCAACCATGGTAAGATGTAGAGAATAAACTAAGGTTAGTGGGAATGGTTAGGGTTAAGCATGAAGACAAAATGGTCACTTAGTCAAAGCTTCATGAAGCTTCAACAACAAACAAAATAAGCCACCATTTTGTTTTCTTTTGCTAAAAAGAAATAAATAAATAAATGAATGAATAAATAAAAGGAAAACCCTAACCATTACACAACCATGGTTTAATCTGTACACATACTCAAGTTAGCATGTATCATCAAACATGATACAAACCAGTGTACAAAGGTATATCACATATACAATGTGCACATCAAGTGAGAAAATCCATTTAAAGTGAACCAATACTAGTTATTGCAAAGTAATATATCAAATATATAATTATGCATTAAATCATTAAATCAATACTTGATTTAACGATCCGGTCATATCGCATATAACCGACTAATATTCAATGTATCGGCTTATCGAATCAATCCTTGATTCGATAACTAGGTTATATCGCATACAACCAGTCAATACATTCATCGCGAGAATATAATACGGTATCACATACACGCATTATTCTCGGTCCCGCACATATCTCATATGCGCTCCTATTTCGTTTCGCTTGAGCCAGGAAACCTCTGTGTAGGACTCTAAAGACTCGTCAATACGCCGGCAGCAGATGATGATCATATCAAACACCCACAAGCCGCAAGCGGTCTGCTAAACGTAACGGACACCCAGGTATTGAGCGATCAGAAGATCGACGAGCAAGCCCGCTCATACTCCTGTGAATCCAACCAGTAACACTTACCGTACAGTCCGGTCTCGTCGTCTGATATGTCGCATATCTCGCCTAGGGGTGGTAAACGTCAGACCCCAATAGCTCGATAAGTCGTGTGGATATGAGGTCTATAACGGTTCGAGAAACTACTAGTAACACTTCCCAGTAAATCTCAGCAACCCTGGCCAGGGATTTCCGGTTATAGCCAATGGAACACAGCGCAACATCAACTCCTTATACCGGGAGAGGCGAATCCCCTCCGATCGCTCATTGCCTCCATGTGATTCGGGACTGTACCCAAAAGCCACCGTTTTGCACGCCCTCTTGGACATGGTAAGGTGGAAATCAAAGCACAGTGGGAATCACACAAGACTCTATGACGATCTCGGGTTAACAGGCTACTCTGTACCAGTGTCACCAGAGAACTGCCATCTGACGTAAGGTATAGTACCATCTGGGAGTTCTCGGCGAGTCCGTCCAGTGTACCCAGTCTCCACTGAGCACCCGTATATCATCTCTGATGTCAAACACCAATGGATATGGGATCATCCATCGCCCATCTGTATGGGTCGAGAAGGTATACGCTAGTCTACTCTGGTATATCGATGCCCTGTCTCGATACACCCACGACTAGGGACTTTGAAGGATGTACTCATGGACTACCATGTCCCTACTAGTATGATCCGCATCATAGTCCAGGTAGTCAAGTACACATCGTAAGGGCTTTACTAACATGTAACAGAGAGATATTCAGTATACACGTTAAGGTAAAGATCAACCAGATAGCATACTATCATGTTGAGCAAGAAAGTCCTCCCTATATATGTCCAAGCGTCCACTACAATATACATCCTATGTATAGTAATAGCCTCTAGGGCATACATATAACTAACTGTTAGTGTATATGCCCTAAAGGCCATTACTGTATCATACTAGTTTGTAAATTACTTAATGGAAGCTTGGGATATTCACCTTGTATATACAATCTTGCTCAAAATAGTAGTATGCTACTTGGTTTGTTTCTACTTCAATGTGTACATGTGTTTATTTTAGTATATCGCCTATACACATTAGTGGAGCCCTTAGGATCTTTGCTTGATTACCAGCGTTGTGATGGCAGTCACACTAGTGGGGCTGGGTAATCTATAAGCACATCCTTATGCAGGTCCCTGGTCGCAGGACTATCGAGACAGGGCATCGATACTCCGGAGTAGACTAGCGCATGCGCTTCTCATCCCAGTGTGGGAGACGGTCTGTCCCACAGCCGTCGGTACGTCGTACTTGAGATAGTATGTGGGTGGTCGTTGGGTTACGAGTACACTGGAGAGGACTCGTCGGGAACTGACTAGTTGGTATTATGCCTATCGTCAGTTATCAGTTCCCAGGTGACATAAGTACAGCTTAGTCCGCTGACTTGACACTGTCACTTCGCCTCGAGTGTGTTCCCACTGTACTTTGATTACTACCTTACCACGGCTCAAAGGAGTCGTGCAAACAGGTGGTAGTTGGGTGCAGTCCCGAAGCACTTGGAGGCAGTGACGGTTAGACAGGATTCGTCTCTCCCGGTATTGGAGGTTGACATCGCGATGTGTCTAAGAGAGCCATTACATGAGTAGTCCCTGGCCAGGGCAAACAAGATATACTGGTAGGCTTCCAGTGTTATCTCAGGGTGTTTTGGGCTTCACTCCGACACGACTTGTACCGCTATTGGGGTCTGACGTTTACCGCCCCCTAGGCCCGCCATGCGATGTATCAGACGAACAGACCGGACTGTACGGAGAATGTCACATTCAGGCTCAGTAGGAGTTCAGATGGGTTTCGCCTCGTCAGTCTTCTTGTCGGCATCTACCTGGGGACCGTTACGTACAGCTAGTGCCGCTTGCGGTCTGTGGTTAAACCCACTGCCAGCGTAATGTCGAGTCTTTAGAGTCCCACACAGAAAGCTATTCGCCTCTAGGCAAAAGAGTAGAGGTCGCATGGTTTTGCGACAGGTCGCATGGTTTTGCGACAGGGTTCGGTCACATCCGTGCACTTGTGCACGTACAGTGTCCGGATAGTTTACACTAGCGGGCTTTGGTTTAAGCCAGATCCTAGTGTACCTTTTGGGATTGGATTTATCCAGTATGTATTCATGTTCCTCAGAACGCGGATGCGGGTGTGTATACACAGTTGACGGAGAGACAGAGGCAGAGGATTCTCATTAGGGTTGTTGACCGTTGACTGTTGACTATTGACTTTTTGGTCAACCCTAATGAGAATATGATATATGATTAACAATTATATTAATTAAGTATTATGGTGACATGGTTGTTGAGGGATTGACTTTGTTGACTTGTTGACTTTTGTTGACTTGTTGACTTTGTTGACCGGTTGACTAGGCTTGACTAGTTGACCATCATGATAACTATAGCTATCATTTCATGGCAAAGACTTTTGCTTGCTTGCTCTTTTGTGCAAAATGAGTGCATGAAATGATATTGCTATGGTTGCTTAAACCATCACATAATACTTGATTGATATGATGTGTTATGATGGTTATGGATTATGAGAGCCAAATGAGAAAAGTCCTCTCTCATTCTATCATTCTCATTCTCTCTCTTGTTCTTGGGCTCTCATCCTCCTCCTCTTGCTCTCCCTCTCTTGACTCTATGGTTCACTTGTCTCATGAGTTGAGAACCAAGAACCATAGATAAAATCCCATACAAACTCTTCTCTACTCACTCTAGTTCACAAGGTTTAGCAAACCGAGTGAACTAGTTTCTTCAAAGATCGAAGAAGAAGCCAAAGGTTGAATCTTTCAGGTGGATCTATCTTCGGCGTAAGGAGACGACGGGAAGAAGCCGATCCGGACCACCATCGAGGTTTGAAGACGAAGGAGTTCAAGACAAGAAAGGTATAAACCCCCTAACCGAGTAGTTAACGACTCCTAGTTAGGTTGTTAGTTAGATGTTTAACAAAGATCCGGGTTTTAAGTCCATGTTACTACCTCTAAGAAAATCGTTTTTCATCAAATTCCGCATGCCCGAAAGTACCGGGAGAGGTAGCATGGACTTACAGTGGTATCAGAGCCTAGTTAAACTCTATCTAACATGTTAGCAAAGTAGCTAGAAGATCGATCAAAGAAAGAGTCGCAAAACGAACCTCGGTTTTTAAACTTTCTGTTGATTTTAAAAGTGTCGGAAAATTTTTTTGAGATACACCAAAAATCGACTCAGGGTTTTCTGAAGAAACTGCAAAAATTTGACCCCCTAACTCGATCAAAGCGCCGCGGAACCGCGGCCGAGTTGACTCGGTCATGGGGTTTCTTCTTTGCAGTTTGTTCATAGGGGTATTTTGGGATTTTTGGAATATGTCTTTTTAGCCCAGATTTTCCAAAACGAAAATTTTGTATTTGGGGCCTAAAAATCCGTATTTTTGATCGAACTTCTAAAAGACTTTAGCTGACGGGTTTTTCTGTAATGTGATATTTGCATTGAACGTCTGCTAATCACTATATGTCGATTAGTGGGGTTATACAAATCTGTGATCTGTAATGTTATTGGAATGTATATATGAATTCATTGGATTGTCGCGGGTGAATAGCCGGGGGTTGTGAGACGAGAGTTTTCTTTTCTTTCAATTCATGTAAATTTGTAAATTGATGTAATAATTATTTGTATGGCCGCACAACCGGGTCGGGGTTGTAGCCGTCATTGTATAATTTCTTTTTACTATTTTTGCTCCTAGGATAGACCCATGGAGGGGGTGCACAAACTACCGGGTATGCCGAAGTGCCGAGTGGCCTACTCACGGGGATGAGGGAGGTTGCTTCGCTTCGGGTACTTGGCGGGTAGTTTGCCGCACCCGTAGGGGTCTTGGGTGAGGTTTTGGCTATTCACCGCGACCGTGTAATCTGCTTTTCGTTACAGGCTCGTACGAATTGCGGATTCCTAGTA
This sequence comes from Agapanthus africanus, assembly GCA_030015575.1. Classification (NCBI taxonomy): domain Eukaryota; kingdom Viridiplantae; phylum Streptophyta; class Magnoliopsida; order Asparagales; family Amaryllidaceae; genus Agapanthus; species Agapanthus africanus. Next base: position 238,035,419 of record JASDDO010000004.1, read on the forward strand.
TATCCAATGTGTTCATCAGTGATCTGAAATGTCTATCATTGCAATATATCTATATATGATATTATTTAGGTGTTGCTTATGTTTTACAGCCGCGCTAGCCCAGCCCCCGCTCTGTCGTTAGTTAAGTAACCTAACGGGTAATGACGGGGCCCCGTGGCGAATGCGAATGGCATAAGCGTACGTCATATTTTGGTTGTTTTCTGCAATGGTAGGATTAAATGATGGGACGCATTAAAAGAACTAATGCAAGAATATCACGCATTAAAAGAACTAATGCAAGATAATAAACCAAGCTAAAGTCGTTGGAACACTTTCGAAAAACCACTAGGTTCTTTTCAAAACCAACTTTTAAATGCGGAGCTTGAGCCACTCCTTTTAAAAGCTATCTCGTTCCATCGACTATATCAAGTTCACTACGTTCACGGTTTCGCCAAAACCATTCGTAGCCCTCCGTCGTTTCACATGAATAGTCAATAGTATTCAAGCTGTGTTTGTTGGCCAAAGTCAAGGTATAGTGATTGGTAGCTATTGGGTATTCATGTGCAGCATAGATAGATGCGTTGGTTTGGAACAGTCGCACTGCCTTGTTGGCCAAAGTCAAGAGTAGGTACGGGTGGATTCAAATTAACCTGGAGAACGACGGGTAGAACTTGACATGTGACTTATGATTTGTTGGCCAAAGTCAAGGTCATAAGAGCATGGGGAAAAAATCCACATCGGGAGTTTCAAAAGAACTGAAACTTGCTAGTGTTGCATACCATTTGGAGTGTGATGATTCTGGTAGGATTCCTTCAGTTTCGTCACGCAATGATATTTGGATCCCGATCCTACTGTGAGTATATGGTACTCCTCGGGAAATTTCTCACTTAACGATCAATGCTATAAACTAAGTAGGTGTCTAGAAAGGTGTTAGCGGGGCTACGCCCCTAGGGAAAAGAGGTTATTTAATTAAGGAACTTCGCGAAAGCGTAGGAAAACCTCTCTCGAAGTACCGACACTGGCCTGGCTGAACGGTTAAGCAAGTATTGTACGGTGAGATTGATCCTGACTAATTCTTCCTTTTTGGTTTGAGGAGGGATTCGAGAAACAGTGGGAGCCATCCTGTTTAGACAAACTAAAAACCACTCTAAACTTGCAAGAGCATCATGCTGAGTGTTTCTTCTTCTCTCTCCTAATTGCAGCGACCAATCGACATGACTGGACTTAAGTTACTTCTAGATAAAAACATACTGACAGGGCCAAACTACAAAGATTGGCTCAGGAATGTCAAAATGGCAATCACTTACGACAAGCTGGGGTATCTTCTTACCACCAAAGCTCCCCCTGTCCCTGGTCCCACTTCCAGCGTCGCGGATAAGGAAATCCGTAAGACTTAGGAGATTGATAGCGCGAAGGCCAAGTGCCTCGTGCTTGCCTCTATGGACAATGAACATCAGAGGAAGCACGAGAATATGGACCTGGAATCCATATTTCTTTATACAAAAGAACTGTATGGAGAGCAGTCTCGTATCGCAAGATACGAAGCGTCGAAAAAGTTATTTTCGGCAAGGATGGCCGTCGGATCATCAGTAGCAGAGCACGTGCTTAAGATGATCGGCTACATTGAGGAGCTCGCGGACCTAGGAACCACATTGGAGAGTGAGCTCTATACGGACTTAGTTCTCCAGTCCTTTCCTTCCACTTACGCCCAGTTTATACTGAACTTCAACTTACAAGAAAAAGAAGTTGAACTTTCAGTGCTCCTCAACATGCTGAGGAGCGCAGAGGGCACCCTACAGAAAGGTAGGGAAACATCCACTTTGTTTGTAGGAGGATCATCTTCTTCTAAGTCCAAGGCGAAAGCCAAGGGAAAGAAGAAGAAAGCCCCCGCCAAACCAAGGGGCGGTGTTAGTAAAGTGGATACGAAGGGAAAGGCAAAAGCAACAAAGAAAGCGGGGAAGCTTGTGGATAAGGAAGAATGCTTCTATTGTCATAAGAAAGGACACTAGAAGAATGATTGCAGGGCTTGGAAGGCCAAAACACAGGAATTGAAGCAGGTTGCAGCTTCAGCTTCAGGTGTGTATGTTATTGAAAACTGTCTTTCAATAAACTCTACTTCCTGGGTATTGGATACCGGATCAGGATCTCATATCTGTAATTCTTTGCAGGCATTGAGAAACCGTAGGGTTTTGAAGGCAGGTGACATGACCCTCAGAGTTGCGAACGGAGCTAGCATGGATGCTAAAGCCGTGGGGGACTATCACCTGGGAATGTCAAATGGACATGTTTTGGTTTTGCGTAATTGCTTTTTTGTACCCAACGCAACTTGTAATATCATTTCTGAATCTTTGGTTTCTAAAGAAGGTTATGAATTTGCGTTTATAAGCAATGTTGTAAACATTCACCTTAATCAAGTTTTGATTGGGTCAGGTACATTGAGCAATGGTATATAAGTATTAAACCAACCACAGATTTTCAATGTCCAGAATACACACAAAAGAAAGTCTCCGGAAATAAATCAGACTTTCTTATGGCATTGTAGACTGGGTTACATCAATGAGAGAATGTTGACTAAGTTACATACAGAAGGATATTTGAATCCGTTCGAATATCAATCATATGCCACTTGTCAATCCTATCTCAAAGGAAAGATGACGAAGACTCCGTTTACTGGACACGGAGTAAGAGCGAGCGAGCTCTTGGGACTCGTACACAGTGACGTGTGCTGTCCAATGTCTACACATGCGCGAAGCGGTTATTCTTACTTCATTACTTTTACGGATGACTTTTCAAGGTACGGTTATGTCTTCTTAATGAAACACAAGTCCGAAGCCTTTGGAAAATTCCAGGAATATAAGAATGAAGTAGAAAAACAAACCGGCAAAAGTATCAAGATTCTAAGATCGGATCGAGGTGGAGAATACTTAAGTGCCGAGTTCCTGGATTATTTAAAAGAGAACGGAATTCTCTCTCAGCTTACTCCTCCATACACTCCGCAACATAACGGTGTATCGGAGAGACGGAACCGAACCCTATTGGTTATGGTACAGTCCATGATGAGTAACACTGAGTTACCGCAATCATTCTTGGGGTATGCGCCAGAATCAGCTGCATACTTTTTGAACCGAGTTCCGACTAAGACTGTGCCTACTACACCATATGAGATGTGGTGTGGGAAAAGACCCTATCTTAAGCACATTAAGACATGGGGATGTCCAGCTTTTGTTAAAAAGCAGCATGCGGACAAGCTCGAGGCACGTTCAGTACAGTGTAAGTTCGTGGGATATCCAAAGAACTCTAAGGGATATTTCTTCTACTGCGAAGAGGAGAAAAAAGTTCTTGTTTCTCGTCATGCCTACTTCTTGGAAACTGAGTTTTTGGAAACCCAGATAAGTGGGAGCACAGTAGAACTGGAAGAAATTCCAGAACCACGAGCTATTTCTGAAAGCTTAGTGGAACCAGAGGGTTCAAAAGAATATGACATTCCTACGCCGCTCCGCAGGAGTAGTAGGCAGTCTCATCCGCCTGAGAGATACTACGGTTTTCTCATAGGCGGGGATAGAGAGGATTGCATCATAGATTATGATGAGCCTACAAGCTTCCAGCAAGCCGTTCAGAGCGTCGACTCGGTAAAATGGCTGGATGCAATGCGGACCGAAATGGAGTCCATGTACACCAACAAGGTATGACGTTGGACATTGCTCCGGACGGGGTAAAACCCGTAGGTTGCAAGTGGATCTTCAAAAGGAAGATTGGTGTAGATGGACAGGTTGAGACCTATAAAGCTAGACTTGTAACAAAGGGTTTTCGTCAAAGACCTGGTTTGGACTATGACGAAACCTTTTCTCCAGTGGCTATGCTGAAATCCATTCGGACCCTTCTTGCCATTGCTGCCTTCCACGATTATGAGATTTGGCAGATGGACGTAAAGACAGCTTTTCTAAATGGAAATTTAGAGGAGTGTGTCTATATGGACCAGCCAGAGGGTTTCATTCAGAGTGGGAGCAGCGAAAAGGTGTGCAAGTTGCTTAAGTCCATCTACGGACTAAAGCAGGCATCGCGGAGTTGGAACATCTGTTTTGATGAGACGGTCAAGGAATTTGGCTTTATCAAAAATCCAGATGAACCATGCATCTATAGTAGATTTGTAGCGAGAACTGTAGTATTCCTCGTTTTATACGTGGATGACATTCTCTTAATAGGAAATGGCATTCCTATGCTACAATCTGTCAATGGGTTCTTGTCACACAGGTTCTCCATGAAATACCTGGGTGATGCCTCATACATCCTGGGGATCCGGATCCATCGTGATAGATCCAAGAGGATATTAGGACTTTCACAGTCCAGGTACATCGACACCATACTGAAAAGATTCAGTATGGAAGATTCCAAGCGCGGTAACCTACCGGCTTGTCACGGGATCACCCTCTCTAAAGAGATGTCTCCCAAGACTGATTTGGAGAGGGATCGCATGTCTATTATACCCTACGCTTCTGCGGTAGGCTCTATAATGTATGTGATGTTGTGTACCAGACCGGATGTAGCTTATGCACTGAGTGTGGTAAGCCGGTATCAGTCAAACCCTGGGGAGAAACACTGGATAGCGGTAAAGAACATTCTCAAGTACCCGAGAAGAACTAAGGAGATGTTCTTGGTGTATGGCGGAAAAGACCTCCAGATCGAGGCCTTTGCTGACTCCAGCTTCCAGAGTGACAAGGATGATTCCAAGTCCATGTCGGGTTTTGTCTTTACCCTCAATGGATGGGCGGTGTGTTGGAAGAGTTCCAAACAGGAAACCGTTGCAGACTCGACGATGGAAGCGGAATACATCGCTGCATCTGATGCCGCAAAAGAAGCTGTCTGGATGAGGAAGTTCTTGAAAGAACTTCAGGTGGTTCCGTCCATTGTTGATCCAATACCTTTGTATTGCGACAACAATGGGGCTATAGCTTTAGCGAAGGAACCCAGGTCCCATCAGAGATCCAGACACATCTTGAGGCGGTATCACCTGATCAGGGAGATCGTAGATCGCCAGGAGATCGAGGTTCGGAGAGTCGCTTCAGAAGATAACACTGCAGATCAATTCACCAAGGCCCTGCCCCAGACTCAGTTCGAGCGGCTGATCGAGATGATAGGTCTTCGATACGCCAGTACATGGCCTTAGTGCAAGTGGGAGATTGTTAGTGTATATGCCCTAGAGGCCATTACTGTATCATACTAGTTTGTATATTACTTAATGGAAGCTTGGGATATTCACCTTGTATATACAATCTTGCTCAAAATAGTAGTATGCTACTTGGTTTGTTTCTACTTCAATGTGTACATGTGCTTATTTTAGTATATCGCCTATACACATTAGTGGAGCCCTTAGGATCTTTGCTTGATTACCAGCGTTGTGATGGCAGTCACACTAGTGGGGCTGGGTAATCTATAAGCACATCCTTGTGCAGGTCCCTGGTCACAGGACTATCGAGACAGGGCATCGATACTCCGGAGTAGACTAGCGCATGCGCTTCTCATCCCAGTGTGGGAGACGGTCTATCCCACAGCCGTCGGTACGTCGTACTTGAGATAGTATGTGGGTGCTCGTTGGGTTACGAGTACACTGGACAGGACTCGTCGGGAACTGACTAGTTGGTATTATGCCTATCGTCAGTTATCAGTTCCCAGGTTACATGAGTACAGCTTAGTCCGCTGACTTGACACTGTCACTTCGCCTCGAGTGTGTTCCCACTGTACTTTGATTACTACCCTACCACGGCTCAAAGGAGTCGTGCAAACATGTGGTAGTTGGGTGCAGTCCCGAAGCACTTGGAGGCAGTGACGGTTAGACAGGATACGTCTCTCCCGGTATTGGGGGTTGACATCGCGCTGTGTCTAGGAGAGCCATTACACGAGTAGTCCCTGGCCAGGGCAAACGAGATATACCGGTAGGCTTCCAGTGTTATCTCAGGGTGTTTTGGGCTTCACTCCGACACGACTTGTACCGCTATTGGGGGACTGACGTTTACCGCCCCCTAGGCCCGCCATGCGATGTATCAGACGAACAGACCGGACTGTACGGAGAATGTCACATTCAGGCTCAGTAGGAGTTTAGATGGGTTTCGCCTCGTCAGTCTTCTTGTCGGCATCTTCCAGGGGACCGTTACGCACAGCTAGTGCCGCTTGCGGTCTGTGGTTAAACCCACTGCCAGCGTAGTGTCGAGTCTTTAGAGTCCCACACAGAAACCTATTCGCCTCTAGGCAAAAGAGTAGAGGTCGCATGGTTTTGCAACAGGTCGCATGGTTTTGCGACAGGGTTCGGTCACATCCGTGCACTTGTGCACGTACAGTGTCCGGACAGTTTATATTAGCGGGCTTTGGTTTAAGCCAGATCCTAGTGTACCTTTTAGGATTGGATTTATCCAGTATGTATTCATGTTCCTCGGAACACGGATGCGGGTGTGTATACACAGTTGACGGAGAGACAGAGGCAGAGGATTCTCATTAGGGTTGTTGACCGTTGACTGTTGACTATCGACTTTTTGGTCAACCCTAATGAGAATATGATATATGATTAACAATTATATTAATTAAGTATTATGGTGACATGGTTGTTGAGGGATTGACTTTGTTGACTTGTTGACTTTTGTTGACTTGTTGACTTTGTTGACCGGTTGACTAGGCTTGACTAGTTGACCATCATGATAACTATAGCTATCATTTCATGGCAAAGACTTTTGCTTGCTTGCTCTTTTGTGCAAAATGAGTGAATGAAATGATATGGCTATGGTTGCTTAAACCATCACATAATACTTGATTGATATGATGTGTTATGATGGTTATGGATTATGAGAGCCAAATGAGAAAACTCCTCTCTCATTCTATCATTCTCATTCTCTCTCTTGTTCTTGGGCTCTCATCTTCCTCCTCTTTCTCTCCCTCTCTTGACTCTATGGTTCACTTGTCTCATGAGTTGAGAACCAAGAACCATAAATAAAATCATATACAAACTCTTCTCTACTCACTCTAGTTTACAAGGTTTAGCAAACCGAGTGAACTAGTTTCTTCAAAGATCGAAGAAGGAGCCAAAGTTTGAAGCTTTCAGGTGGATCTATCTTCGGCGTAAGGAGACGACGGGAAGAAGCCGATCCGGACCACCATCGAGGTTTGAAGACGAAGGAGTTCAAGACAAGAAAGGTATAAACCCCCTAACCGAGTAGTTAACGACTCCCAGTTAGGTTATTAGTTAGATGTTTAACAAAGATCCGGGTTTTAAGTCCATGTTACCACCTCTAAGAAAATCGTTTTTCATCAAATTCTGCATGCCCGAAAGTACCGGGAGAGGTAGCATGGACTTACACTAACAATCTCCCACTTGCACTAGGGCCATCTGTAGCAGTGGTTGTAGTATCTCATACTCAACCATCCCATAAAAGTCTCTCTCTGGGAATAGGCCTTCGCAAGTGGATCCGCCGTGTTGTCCTCTGAGTCTACTCTTCTAACCTCGATCCCTTAGAGATCAACCATCTGCATGATCAGGTGATACTGCCTTAGAATATGTCTGGATCACTGATGGGACCTGCGTTCCTTGGCATAAGCCACAACTCCATTGTCTCACAATGGTAGGAACGTAGTTCATCTCATGAACCAATATACACCCAAACAGCCTCTTTGGTAGCATCTTAAGTAGCGATGTATCTTGCCTTTATCGTCTAGTATGCCACGGTATTTAGCTTGGAACTCTTCCAACATACCGTCCCTTTACTGAGGGTAAAGACAATGCCTGTGACTGACATTCAGTCGTTCTCATCACTCTGGAACACTTCCAGTGATTCTCCCCAGGATCATTTGATACCATCTCACTTCAACTAGTGAGAATCCTAACATCCATTTAGATCTATCTCATAGATCCAAAACCCAGGATTTAGTACGTATCACATTGATCCTATGTGGAGAATCATTGTGATAAGCGGAGATTGATCGAGCGTAGCATAGGAAACTCTTTCCCTATCAAGAGTATGTCATCCACGTACTCTACGAGAGTCGCCACCATACTCCCTACTACCTTTTTGTTTATACAAGGTTCATCTACCATTTTGATGATGTCAAACTCTTTGATTAATCCAACAAAACAGATGTTCCAACTCCGCGATGCCTACTTTATCCTATAAAGCATCTTGCACACGTTTCCGCTGCTCCCACTGTCTACGAGGCCCTCTGGCTGTGTACTTATAGACGCTCTCTTCTAAAACATTATTTAGGAAAGCAGTCATGACACCCAACCACCAGATATCGTAGTCATGGTATGTAGCCGTGACAAGTAGGATCTGGATGGACTTAAGCATAGCCACTGGAAAAGGTTTCATCATTATCCACGCCTGATCGATGACGAAAACCTTTAACAAGTCTAGCTTTGAATGTCTCAACTTTTCCATCTACACCAAGTAATCTTCTCAAGATATACTTGCTCCTGATGGGGATTTAACCCTTCAGATATAGCAACCAAAGTCCTTACTTTGTTGGTGTACATGTATTCCATCTCAGATCACTAAGCATCCAGCCATTCTTACAGAGTCTTACTCCTGATGGCCAGCTCGAAGCTAGTTGGGTCATCATCTCATGATGCAATCCTCGCTCCCACTGTCATAGAGAAACAGAATTATCTCTCAGGTGGGTGAGGAACCCTACTAGATCGGCGGAGAGGCTGAGCTTCGTTGGTATCTACTGAATCCTTTGTTTGTACCAAATCATCTGCTGTAGTTTGCATAGCTTGAACATTTCCAGTTCTACATAACAGATCTTGCCTCGAGCTTGTCCGGATTTTGCTTCTAGACATAGGCCGGACAACCCCAAATCTTAACTAACTGAAGACATGGGCTCTTCCCATACCATATCTCATATGGAGTGGTAGGTAGTGATCTGATTCGAATCTAATTCAATAGGTATGCAGCTTCTCAAGTGCATAACTCCCAAAAGGAAATAGGTAACTCAGTAGTACTCATCATAAAGCACAACTTATCATATAGGGTGTGATTGGTCTGCCCCGATATACCATCGTGCTATGGTGTATACGGAGGAGTAATGCTGAGAGAGAATCTCATTCTCCTTTAGAAAAGTCTAAGAATTCCGTGCTCAAGTATTCTCCTCCTCGATCTCATCAAAGGACATAATACTTATACCCGTATTTTTGGTTCTCTACTTCTAACTTATATTCTATGAATATCTCAAAAGCTTCGGACTTGTGTTTCAACAGGAACATATGTCTGAATCTTGAGAGATCATCATAGAACGTAATGAAGTATAAAGAACCGGTCTTGGCATGTTTAGACAGGGGATCTACATACATCAACATGTATTAATCCCAAAAGTTCACTAACTCTTTCCCTGTTTCCAATAAACGGAGCTATGGTCATCTTATCTTTATGACATGAATGGCAAGTTTCACAAGATGTAAATTCAAACTGATTTAAATATGCATCTTAATGTAACTTCATCCAGTCGGGTCGCATTGATATGACCTAGTCTACAATGCCTTAAGAAGGATTCGTTCATTTCTGAACTCTTCCTCTTGTGTGTGTTCTGTATACTAAGAACTGTAGTTTGATTTAGAACATCAATGCTTTTAGATAACGTGCCTGAACCGATCAACTTTTGATATAGGAAATGTTCAAAACATTATCCATCAATACAAAATTATATCCTTTCTTTACTAATGAAGAGACTGATATGATTTTGTATATCAGGTTCGGTATCTAATAGCATTTGTTCAGAATCAATGTATTGTAATACAGGGTGACAGTGACCAACAGACTTGGCTGCAACACTTGCCCCGTTTTCTGCCTTATGAAACTTATCACCCGTTCTTAGTTTTCTACCTTTCTGTAGCCCATGTAACGGATTACATTTGCGGGATCCTGATCCGGTATCTAATACCCAGGACGTAGAGGATACAGAGAAACAGTTCTGTATAATGAACACACCCGAAGATGATGCATCATATGCACTTTCTTTGTTTGGGTGGTACGGGAATTCTGGTAATCCCCAATTTCCTGCTCTGTCTTATAACAATTATAAGTTGGAGCGGGACCAGCGTCCCCAGCTCAGTATAACAAGCGGGTTCGGTCAATAATCCGTATTATTATCTTGATTAAGGCGTGATTTGGTCGCTACCTGGAGAGAGAGAGAAGAAAACACTCAGCGTACGCTCTTGTAAGAATAGATTGGTTATTATTTAATCTAATCAGGATGGCTCCCACTGTTTTTATCAAATCTTCCTTCAAACCTTAAAAGGAAAGACGTGCCGGGATTAATTACATGCTACAAGTTCGCCAATCTTTCAGCCAGGCCAGTGTCGGTACTTTGAGGGAGGTCCCCCGTGCTTTCGCACGAACCTAATTACTGTAAACCTCGTTTTTCCAGAGGCGTAACCTCGTTAACACCTTTCTAGACACCAACTTGATCGGCTAATTGTAATGTGTAAAACTCTCCCAGGAGTAACTCTTACTCGCAGCGGGTATCGGGATCCAACTATCTCATAGAAGGTATGCAATCTCATTGCAAATTTCAACACTTGAAATTCCCGATAATTTTGCCCCTAGCACCCTATGACCTTGACGGAGGTCAACAAACCATAGGCTACTAGTCAAGTTCAACCCGTCATTTCTTGATCGAATTAAACCCACCCGCACGACCCTTGACGGAGGTCAACAAGGCCGCACGACTACCCTAATCCAATCTGCATCATTTTCATAAACAGATAAATACTAGTTAGCTACCACACACTACGCCTTGACGGTGGTCAACAAACGTAGCACGAATACTAAATAGGACTTATCTGAAATGACGGAGGGCTACAACAAGTTTTTCTGAAAACCTATTGCGTAATGAACTTGATATCGTTGTAGAATCAAATGATTTTAAAATGGAGTGCTTTTTAGGCTTTTCTAGTTTTGCTAAAGGTGTCACTCCCGGTGAAGGGATCGTCGATCCTTTCCTCGTCGAATGAGGTGCGGGATATATCATATATCACTGTGCAAAGCAGAAACTATAGAAGCAATCAAAATACAAACCGAGGGGTGTAACATCTGCCAGTTATTGCTAAAGGAGTCACTCCCGGTGAATGGATCTCGGTCCTTTCCTTATCGAATAAGGTGCAGGATATATCACATATACCTCTGTGCAAAGCAAGAACTGTTGCTACCTGTTTTAATTTGAAATTCAATTCTACAACATATTTAGGTTTCTTTTATTTCATTAATCTCATTAATGAAGTCCCATCATTTAAGTCACCTAAACATCACGGATAAATACGACGTACACTTATGCCATCCGCATTCGCCTCGATGTCCCCTCGTGCACCGTTAGGTTAGGTAACTAACGGCAGAGCGGGGCAGGGCTAGCGCGGGTGTAAAACATAAGTAACGTCTATATAATATATCATATATATACTATATACAGTATCCATCACAGAACATCACATGATCACATCACAGATATCGCAGCAGAAGAATCATATGAAATTTTGGATATACTAGGACGTCCGTGTTTTCAATACGAGCCAGTATAAAACACGGATTCCACGGTCATGATGAATAGCCAAACCCACACCCCTAGACCCCTACGAGAGCGGCAAGCAACCCTACCAATTCTAGGGTTAGGAGACCCGGACTCGACTCCTCGAGTTGGTCTCCCACTGGACTCCAGAACCCGGTTACTTGTGCTCCCCTCCTTAGGTCTATCCTAGTGCGGAAAAGAAAATAATATACAAAAAGTGACATCTTCCGCAACCTGGAAGTGCCCCAATAAAAGAATATTACATACAAGTATTTACATGAATGAAAATGAAGAACACTCATCTCACATAAAACCCCCGGCTATTCAAACACGACGATCCAATGTAACATTTCTAGCAACACATAACATCACATGTCATCAACGTAAGTAAATATGCGCATCCCAATTGTCGTTGACATATAGCAACGAAACCGGCGATATCATATATTACACTTACGGTCACAGAAAAGAAAGTGTAAAACTACAACAGTTAGAATCCGCAACCTGCATAGACATCACATGCCTAATCAAATGAATTCCTTAGACATCGCATGCCTAACAATTATAAACCCCGCATTTCATTCTCATTATCGAAAACACTCTTCAATATCAAGTTGGGTAATTCAACAAGATTCCCGACATCCTGATCGAATGCTCGTCGCAAACTTTAGTAGGTGGCCGCACCCCCGATACCGTCGACGAAGTGCACCAAGGCGGAACACCGCTGCCGCGAGCACCCAAACGGATGCTCTCGGCAACGGGGTTCTCTTACAGTCTCTTGGTCGGGGCTGTCTATTATGTTTACCCGGCGAGTATCCGCATACAGTACGTGATTGCGACAGACTTTTGATCGCATCAAAATTCTGTGGCAACCGATCAAATGAGTCTAAACCGCTATGTTTATAACATTCATTCAGTTATCTCATAACTGCTTGTGAATTCCAAGTATTGTATCACATTCCGGATAAATAGAAAATGTTAAACTTTTCGATCGAACAGTCAAACACCCAAGTTTTCCCGAAACTTCTCAACACATGATATAAGTTTAAAAACATTTAGTTCATGCCTCAGTACCAACGGTCCAGCCGTAGAAGGGTCAAGCTAACGCCTCACATGTGGCACGCCGTACTACCCCAAACCCTAAGGTTCAAAGGGCAGTTCAAGACGGTCACATAATCGAGTTAAGGTTTGTTGTCTTCTAGAGGGACCATCGCGTTACTTGCACTACTTAGAACGTCCTTAAACCACGGAAAAATCCAACACTTGGAAATTTCCCGATAGGGGAAAAAGTGGGTATTTATATCCGGTCGAACTTTTTAACATAATCTAAAACTATCCGGAAAAGCACACAGACAAAATTAGACAATCCGATCGAAATACCGAGTCCCTAATACAACCCAGAAAACACAACTCTTTACTAAATATTAAAAATTCCCATAAAACTTAGCATTTAAATAAAGAAGTTACTGTGCAAAAATGGTTGACTGAAGAGACTAAATGGGCGCGGAACCGCCGCAATAGGCGGCAGATGCCGCGGTTCCGCCGCGCTTTAGAAACATCATTAGGTAATTTTTGCACCGAAATTCTTAGAATTTCCTGCTGAATTTTTTAATCATTTTTAATTTACAAAATTCCACGAATTACAAAAATGTACAGAGAGCATTTTGGAGTTAGGGTTTCGGTTCGATCGGACTTCTAACTCCGTCTACGCATCGCCTAAGGCTCTAGCTAGGCTCTGATACCACTGTAGGGCTCCTAGTCACACACTAGAGGTCTCACAAGGCATCAACCATGCCAATTTCAAATTTTACAAGTGCCGAGAAACCCTAATACGGATCGTTAACTAGATTTTAGGCGAAACAACAACTGGTAAACAACTTTACTAATAAGTGAACGGAAATACAACCTTTGTAGATCCGGTCCTCCACCTCCATAGCTCCGTGATGAAGTCCCCTCGCTGCGATCATCGGATCCCGGGCTCTAGCGTCGGCTTCATCGGAGAAATAGACGGGCTAGGTCGTCGACTTCGATGCCGAAGATGATCTACGTCGAGGCAACACTAAATCAAGCTCCCACTTCACCAAGTCATGAGACTTATGAAGAAAACACCCTATACTACTTGGTAAGGATAGAGGATGAAGAAATAGGAAGTGGGTTGACTTTAGAATTGGATTTCTCACTCTTTTTCTCAAGTTGCCATTGATGGAGGTAAGCTTTCTTCATCTTTGAATATGAAGAAGAAGAAGAAGAAAAGGATTATGATAAGAATAATAAGAAAATAGAAAATAGATCATTCTTATAATAATATCAACCATGGTTAGATGTAGAGAATAAACTAAGGTTAGTGGGAATGGTTAGGGTTAAGCATGAAGACAAAATGGTCACGTAGTCAAAGCTTCATGAAGCTTCAACAACAAACAAAATAAGCCACCATTTTCTTTTCTTTTGCCAAAAATAAATAAATAAATAAATAAATGAATAAATAAATAAAAGGAAAACCCTAACCATTACACAACCATGGTTTAATCTTTACACATACTCAAGTTATCATGTATCATCAAACATGATACAAACTAGTGTACAAAGGTATATCACATATACAATGTGCACATCAAGTGAGAAAATCCATTTAAAGTGAACCAATACTAGTTAATGCAAAGTAATATATCAAATATATAATTATGCATTAAATCATTAAATCAATACTTGATTTAACGATCCGGTCATATCGCATATAACCGACTAATATTCAATGTATCGGCTTATCGAATCAATCCTTGATTCGATAACTAGGTTATATCGCATACAACCAGTCGATACATTCATCGCGAGAATATAATACGGTATCACATACACGCATTATTCTCGGTCCCGCGCATATCTCATATGCGCTCCTATTTCGTTTCGCTTGAGCCAGGAAACCTCTGTGTGGGACTCTAAAGACTCGTCAATACGCCGGCAGCAGATGATGATCATATCAAACACCCACAAGCCATAAGCGGTCTGCTAAACGTAACGGCCACCCGGGTATTGAGCGATCAGAAGATCGACGAGCAAGCCCGCTCATACTCCTGTGAATCCAACCAGTAACACTTACCGTACAGTCCGGTCTCGTCGTCTGATATGTCGCATATCTCGCCTAGGGGTGGTAAACGTCAGACCCCAATAGCTCGATAAGTCATGTCGATATGAGGTTTATAACAGTTCGAGAAACTACTGAAAACATTTACCAGTAAATCTCAACAACCCTGGCCAGGGATTTCCGGTTATAGCCAATCGAACACAGCGCAACATCAACTCCCTATACCGAGAGAGACGAATCCCCTCCTATCGCTCATTGCCGCCATGTGATTCGGGACTGTACCCAAAAGCCACCGTTTTGCACTCCCTCTTGGACGTGGTAAGGTGGAAATCAAAGCACAGTGGGAATCACACAAGACTCTATGACGATCTCGGGTCAACAGACTACTCTGTACCAGTGTCACCAGAGAACTGCCATCTGACGTAAGGTATAGTACCATCTGGGTGTTCTCGGCGAGTCCGTCCAGTGTACCCAGTCTCCACTGAGCACCCGTATATCATCTCTGATGTCAAACACCAATGGATATGGGATCATCCATCTCCCATCTGTATGGGTCGAGAAGGTATACGCTAGTCTACTCTGGTATATCGATGCCCCGTCTCGATACACCTACGACTAGGGACTTTGAAGGATGTACTTATGGACTACCATGTCCCCACTAGTATGATCCGCATCATAGTCCAGGTAGTCAAGTAAACATCCTAAGGGCTTTACCAACATGTAACAGAGAGACATTCAGTATACACGTTAAGGTAAAGATAAACCAGATAGCATACTATCATGTTGAGCAAGAAAGTCCTCCCTATATATGTCCAAGCAGCCACTACAATATACATCCTATGTATAGTAATGGCCTCTAGGGCATACATATAACTAACAGCATTCTTTCATATATGTGAATTATTATAATTAGAAAATTAGTGAGATAATTGTCATAGCTTAATCAAGACATGACCATTATCATTTCATTTTTAATGCAAATTGCAAGGATCAAAGAGTATCTTCCAAATGAAATGATGATGGTCAAAGTGTCAACAAGGTCAACAAGTCAAGATAGGTCAAATGGTCAACAACCATAACCATGCACAATTATTAAACTAATATCAATTAACCATAATACACACATAATCATTAGGGTTAATAAAAATTACAATAGTCATTAACCCTATTCAAAGTCCTCTCCCTCTGTCTCAAGCAACTGTGCATACGCACCCGTATTCGTGATCCGAGGAACACGAATACAATGAGAAAAACCAATCCCAAATCATATACTAGGATCCGGCTTAAACCAAAGCCCGCTAGTATAAGCTGTCCGGACAGCAAACGTGCACAAGTGCGCGGATGTGAACGAACCCTGTCGCAAAACCATGCGACCTCTACTCATTTTTCCTAAAGGCGAATAGCTCTCTGTGTGGGACTCTAAAGACTCGACACTACGCTGGCAGTGGGTTTAACTACAGACCGCAAGCGGCACTAGCTGTACGTAACGGTCCCCAGGTAGATGTCGATAAGAAGACTGACGAGGTGAACCCCATCTGAACTCCTACTGAGCCTGTATGTGACAATCTCCGTACAGTCCGGTCTGTTCGTCTGATACATCGCATGGCGGGCCTAGGGGGGCGGTGAACGTCAGTCCCCTAATAGCGGTACAAGTCGTGTCGGAGTGTAGCCCAGAACACCCTGAGATAACACTGGAAACCTACCAGTATATCTCGCTTGCCCTGGCCAGGGACTACTCGCGTAATGGCTCTCCTAGACACAGCGCGATGTCAACCCCCAATACCGGGAGAGACGAATCCTGTCTAACCGTCACTGCCTCCAAGTGCTTCGGGACTGCACCCAAAAACTTCCTGTTTGCACGACTCCTTTGAACCGTGGTAGGGTAGTAATCAAAGTGCAGTGGGAACACGCTCGAGGCGAAGTGACAGTGTCAAGTCAGCGGACTAAGCTGTACTCATGTCACCTGGGAACTGATAACTGACGATAGGTATAATACCAACCAATAGTTCCCGACGAGTCCGGTCCAGTGTACTCGTAACCTAACGAGCACCCGCATACTATCCCAAGTACGACGTACTGACGGCTGTGGGACAGACCGTCTCCCACGCTGGGATGAGAAGCGCATACGCTAGTCTACTCCGGAGTATCGATGCCCGGTCTCGATAGTCCAACGACTAGGGACCTGTATAAGGATGTGCTTATAGATCACCCAGCTCCCACGAGTGTGAGCGCCATCACAACGCTGGTAATCAAGCAAAGATCCTAAGGGCTCTACTAATATGTATATCAGCGATATGCTAAAAGAAACACATGCACATATTAAAGCAGAGACAAACCAAGTAGCATACTACCATTTCGAGCAAGATTGTATATACAACTGTGAATATCCCAAGCTCCCATCAAGTAATATACAAACTAGTATGATACAGTAATGGCCTCTAGGGCATATACACTAACAGTTGAGGTATAACCCCTAACCGAGTAGATAAATCTCTAGTTAGGATGCTAGTGTGTAGTTTAGCAAAGATCTGGCTTTTACGGTCCATGTTACCAACTCTAGAAAATTTTTTGTTTTACCGTTTCTGCAACCCCGAAAGTACCGGGGGAGGTAACGTGGACCTAACACGCATAACGCCATGCGGGTGTAACACCTTAGAATGTGTTTTGTAGCTAATTATATTTTAATATTTAGTTTTTAATAAAAAGTTTACCAAATTGGTTTTTAAATATTTTATCTTATTTAATGTGTATTTTATTGGAATTTTGTTAGGCACACACACACTTGTGCATGTAAACTAAGATGTAAATTGTGGTTTAACCATTGCTTAATCTAGTGGTAAGTTTGGTTTAGGTGTTTTGGGTTGTTTAAGTGCATGGTTGTTTTAATGAAAATGAATTTAAATGGAATTTTAGTATGGTTGATTGGTTGACCTTGAGAGAGAGAGAGAGAGAGAGAGAGAGAGAGAGAGCATGGGCATTATGGCTTTGCCCATGCCTCATTTAATGAGAAAGAGAAAGAGAAGGGGGGGTCTTGGTTGCTCACTCTCATTCTCCTCTCATTTTCCCTCTCTCATTCTGTAACGTCTTCAAAATAATAAAATATGATTTTTGGGAAATTTTATAATTTAATATTATTTTAATGAATATTTTAATATTCTGGTATAATTAAATACAGATAAATGGGGAAAAATTATGGAAAATTCTAAAATAAGTTATTTTAAGGAATTGCTTCGTTTTCTGTGCATGCCCCCATTTCCTCTAGTTTTGACCCTGAGTATGTCTAGTTTTGACTGATTCCATCTAGGGTGAAATCTGGGTTGATTTTCCTATGTTGGTGTATAATTTGGGACTTGTTTTAGCATGGATTTTGGTATTTGGTGATTCATTCCTGTCGGGTGGCATTTGGACGTCAACGACAAGTGGATTTTGATTGTGTTTACATGCGAGTCGATAGGTTTTTACCTATGCGGGTAGCGTGTGCTATTTTGGTTTCCGATGTGATTTTCATGTGCTTTAGCATTGTGATATACTTGTAGGTACCCCGCGTGATGTTGAGGCAAAGGAGGTGAAGATAGCGACATCGGCTTTGGCACACGAGAAGCAATGTGAGTAGATTTATATCTGTGGGGAGAAGTCGGGTGGATGGCGTATAGCACCCCCGCAGTCCGTGGTGATGTATACGAATACGTATACACACGAATATTTATTATGTGTTGTTTAGGGTTATTGATGGTAATAATGATATTTTGATGATAAGAATATATTGGTTTGGTTTAGTGCGAACCCTAGAGTAGTGGTTGCACTCACACATACATTTACACACATACTTGCATTCATTCTTTCATTTATTAGAGTGCATATGATGGTGCGTATATCTACACATGGGTATGGGACTATGTGTTTATATACTGGATTTGAGGATAGTATTTGGGATTTGAGATGAGTCGATGAGATTGGGCTTGAGGCCAGGAGATCGGTGATGTGATTTGGTTCGTATCGAGATACGACACGATGTTTTAACGGGTCTTTTGACGTAGTGATTCTTACACCTGCATGCATACATTGAGGGTATCAATATTGTACTAGACGTAGATCAGTACCCCGATCATGACATTTGATAAAGAGGATACCAGATAAATAGTATGATGAATGTGATATTGACCCGTACCCAGATTTGGGATGCCGTACGACGGATTTACGTACAAGCTATATTTTGATGATTGATCCGCACTCTTGACTTGGGATGTCTGATTATAGATAGGGTATCGGATATGATATTATTGAGGCGGGATCACCGACTAATATATATACATGTATGTATATGTATCGACTCAGATGTTAGGCGGTTTCCTCACCCGTAGCTCTACTTGTTAGTTCAGCCGTATAGTTTAAGATGGTTGTTAGATTAGATTAGACTCCTACCTATTTCAAAAACTAACGAATCGTGGGTATTTTAAAAGACAGCCCAAGGGATCCTACGGATATTTCAAAAGACGTATCTTTTCATAAAAACACCGTAGCCCCTATTTTCAAAACCCCATGATTCGTGTTATTTCAAAAGGCACCAATTGTAGAGGTTATTTTAGATTAATGCAGATTAGTTATAGTTGCGTCTAGTATTCAGCTTCCGCTCATTATTGTGGTTCGCATCGCATCGCATGCTTATATTATGTTTCATACTCCATTATTGATGTTATGCTGTTAGGACACCAGCACCATTACCGATGATGCGTATGTACCACGTACACTTACTTGCCGGCTCACACACATCTCCATCGGTAATTGCCATGTCACGTACACCTTAGAAAATATTATTGCATCGACATAGGTTGTTAGCTAATAATTTAGACATGATATTAGTGTACTTGCCTTATATGCTAGATTAGACATTGTAATTATTAGTTGTTACATCATGCATGTTATTATTCATGGATTTTTATGCCTGTATGCACTGTTTACATGCTATTGAGGATTGGATTCGGATTTCCATGAGATTTTCTGGATTTGGGGGAAAACCGCAAAACTTATATAAACTTCTTTTCTCTCTTTAAAATAAAAAGTGCGGTTTTCCCATGATGTATGAGTCGTCCACCATGAGTTTGCTGATGGATTTGGAAACCCGATTCGAGGAGACGGATGAACCGTTTCGGGTACATGGTGGACCCGGTAAGGTACCCCGGGGCAAGAAGCGCGTGGTGATGACGATGTGAGCCTGGCAGGGGAGCACTACCTACCGGTGATTTTACCCGACGCGTCGGATATCCGGAGGATACCGTCGTGGTCTTGAGATGGATGGTAGGGGCCGGTCTGGACTGACGGCGCCCTAGATATTATGATTGAGACATTGGGATTTCGAGATTTCGAGGTACAGAGACTGTGATACAGAGATATCGAGATATTGGGATTACGTTTTGTGCCGATGCTAGGCACTGTTTTATGCTGATTTCATTATGATACCTCAACTAAAAATACAAGGGAAATCTCACTAAATTATGAAAACAGTTTCTTCATTTACATGTATTCTGCTTTCATGCATTCATACCTCATATTCATGATATACTATTACCTGAGGCACTAGCACGAGCACTTGGCACTACATTCACGTATAGAGATTACATTGCCAGTTTAGCATGCTTCAGCTTTATTCATATTGAGGTTTCTTTATATCTGATCGTATTGACCTAGGTTGGGTCATGCATTCGATCTCTGCTTGTAGATATCTTTCTATTCACGAGATGGCAACTCACCCCCGTTGTGCCCCAGTTCTTGCAGGTTTGCCGTACAGTTCTATAGCGGCATTTTTGGCACACTGCTTCCTTTTGGGTGATTTGCTTGGATAGGTGGGTTCTTTTGTATCAGAACCGCCGTTGTATTTATATTATTCATTGTATCTAGAATATCCATCAACCAAAACTCGTATATTGTTTCAGACCTAGACTAGTGATGTATTATTCGACCATAGAGTCGCGCTTAGTAGTGTTGCGGTTTTCTTGTTGCTTTTGAGCTTTCTTTTGGATTTGATCCTCGCCACTTGGCGTTGTATATTATTGTTGCATGTGTGGTGGTGACCGTCGATTGACGAAGAGCTAGCTCCCGCTTGGGGATGCCTTTATCATTGCATATATTGTTATCCTTGTTATACCCCATTCGGGGCCAGTTTTACAAAAGAAACTCTGCCGAAATTTTTAGAAAAGACTGTACTGTTTTTAAAAATGCATATTCGGCTTAGTTATTTAAAAACCTTGATTTCAAACATGTTTTTCTTCACTTCTTTAAACCAGTTTCTTTACTTATTCTTAAAAATGGTTTTAGATTTCTGGGCTTTTGGCTTACTAGGATCAGATGGAGTCCTATAGACTTCATATGGTTCAAGGGCCAGTCACGTGCTCTTTCGGATCGTAACACATTCCCTCACTCTCTCACAACACACACACTCACTCACTCTCATTCTCACACACACACACAAGCAAGCAGCAGCAGAGGCAGCAGAAGCAGCAACAGGGGCAGCAAGAGCAGCAACAACAACATCAACAACAACATCATCCTCATCATCATCATCATCATCTTCAGTAGTGGCAGCAGCATCCTCACCATCATCAGCTTCACCATCATCATCATTAACAACAACAACAGACAACAACAACAACAGCAGCAATAACAACAACAAGCAAGGCAACAGCAGCAGCAGCAACCCCAGCACCTGCACACACTTCTTCTCTTTCTCTCTAGGGTCCATTTGGGTATATTTCTGAACCGCAAATTCCTAACTTGCTTGTTGTGTAGCTTGTGTATGGTTTTGTGTCGATTAGTGCTAAATTAGCTAATTTGTGCTAAATTATGGTGTTTAAGTGGATTATTGGTAAAGTGTTGATTGTGTTAGCTACTTTAGCTTAATTAAGTGCTAATAGGGTCACTTCAACTGAGAAATCCCCTGATTACACTAAAATACCATAGGTTTTCCTTTTTGTGCAAAATTGGTGTTTTAAAGCGATGTTTGTGATATCTGGAACCTGCTGTGATCCGAGATGTGTACTAGTAAATTAAACAGTGTAGTATTGTTGTACTAGAGACCCTGGAGCACCACCTAGGAGACGGACCCCAGGCCACCGGCCAGGGCCGGCGACGTCAAGAGGAGGGGCCGGCGACGCCGGGCTTTCTGGAGAGTTAGGGTTTGGGTTTTCCTGTATAGGTGTCTGCTATAGTTTGGGTTCCTCTGGTCTTGTTTATTTGATTAGTTTTCATAGTAGGCAAAATCTGGGATCATATATCGCTTTTGTGTTTCGTTGTGTTTGCGCGATACGCGCGATACGTGAGTGGGTTCTGTGATCCAGCGTATCGCGGCGTGTCGCGATGGTTTTTAGACGCGTACACTCACGATTCAGCGTATCGTGCACACGCGCGCTTAGTTCACGACGCGAGTTTCTCGTTTCGATTCGATATCGCGTTTCGCGAGATATTTGACTTATATGTGATTTCCTTATCTTATTTGCAGGTTTGCAGGCAGGGGCTACGGACACGGCTACAGGGGAAGCAGGTGATAGGATTCACCCAGTGTGGAGTGTAGGTGAGTAGATATAACATCTACAGGGAAATCGCCCGCATGGCGTTATGCGTCTGGGCTAGGATTCAATTACCTGTCGCACATTTTACGTCATTGTAGAATTGCGCCTTACAGCATTTCCTTGATATAGTTATATACTTTGACTAGCAGCCGTAGGACACTGCACACATTATTGACGGTTCATGTTGCACGAGCACGGATTGCATGCTACACACACACCGTCAATAATTGCCATGTCACACACTACCCCTTATAGCTACCATTGCTTGCCACACTTGACATCTAGCTTATCGGTATACCTATAGTGTATCATACCTTTAGTGATATGTATATTTTCACTTTGCGATACAGCTACAGGTATACCTCCTACATATTTTACCTATACCGGGAGGGATTTCCTACATATGTTACTTATACCCAGGGGGGTATACGACATCAGTTCCTATAGGTAGATACCTATACTTTGCTACACCTGTATGTTAGATACATATTCAGTTGCTGTCGCATATTTACATTTACTGATGTTACTTAGCTGTACCTTATCTTGATTTCGCATACATCTGGTTCAGCTATATACTTGTGTTTACCTGCTCGCATTCAGATATATCGCATACATTTATTCCTGGATTGCGCATTGTTTATCTGGATTTTACATGATGTTTTCGGGATTTGGGAACCGCGGGAGTTCATGAAATTATGCATACATGTAACAACCCGGTTTCCTTGATATGATATTTGAGCGTCCCCCATGAGTTTTATCGGTGCTGATTTTATGCTCCATACGATGTGTGGTTGCCGTATGAGAGTACATGGTGGGGCCCGGTATGGTTCCCCTCGGCAAGAAGATCGATGGGTTTGCCGATTGAGCCTGGAGGCGGGCGAGTACCTACCGGTGATTGATTTGACCTGGCAGTTGTCCGGAGGCTACTGGCCAGAGTAATGAGATGGATGCGGGATGACCTGTACTGTCGGGGCCGAGGGCCGACACTGCAGACGGACCCCGTGGGCTGATCCGGACTGACGGAGCCCCATATACGAGGATTTCTGTGTCGATGCTTGGCACACGGTTTCATGATATTTCTTTAACCCCCTTTTTGTATATATAACAGGGGATTTAGCCGTTGTTATATATACCCTTACACCAATATTAGTGGTATGGGACGCTAATATATGTGTATTGCCCCCATCATATTTATTTCTGTACATATCTTTACCTTTAGGATGCTAGAAACTTACTTGAGATTGGACTTGGGATACTAGGTGATTCATTGGGATTGGACATTGGATATACCTATGTGATTGGTGATTTGTACATTCGAGATATAGGAGATTACTCGATATTGTACATTGAGGAGATGTGAGACTTATATGATGTGAGTGCCCAATGTGGGGGCTGGTTTGAGGATTTGGGATTGGAGTATCTTGATGGATTGTGATCCTGCCACGACGTCAGGTTTCCGTGGGAAATGACATATTCCACCCTATACCTCACCCTTACCTACCATATGCACTGATTCATATATTGGTAGTACTAGTAGTGTACCCTTATGATAGTTGCATATTTGCTTTCTCATATCTCTATTGCATAGTTATTGCATACTATTGTCATGTTACTATTGCTTCATATATTGATTGTACCTGCTAGTGTACTCTCCTTATTTCAGCATTGCATGACATATTATTATTGTAATCGCATATCTTAGATTCATGCTGTACGTGCATTCCTGCGATTACCTGTATATGTTTTATACTATTCACGAGTTGGCAACTCACCCCCGTTGTGCCACAGGTGTTTCAGGTTTTTCCCATGAGTAGTCGAGGCAGGCTATTCCTCTATTCAGCTATCCAGCTACCACCTTTTGCTACAGATATCGTATCAGCTCACAGTACCATTTTGCTTAGGTGGGTTAGATGGTTATCTGTATTTCACTTTGTATATTCGTTGTATATTGTACTCTCTCTCCATCTACTATTGTATTATTGACATAGAGACTGGGTGAGGACGTTAGTGTGTATTATTGTGGATTTGATGTCTTTTATATATACAGCTTTCTCTCTACTGTCTTTATTTCTTCGCAACGGCGTCGTATACTTGTATTGTATTCTTCTTGGCTAGTTTTTACAAATCCTCACATTTACGTGCACACGTGCGTGCTTGCTTATAACAAATAATAATAAATTATTAATTAAATGTTATAAAATGTGAGGAACCTGAATTGGTAAACTTTTTACAGTAAACCCGCATTAACTTCTAAACGAATATTAACCGAAATCTAAGGCGTTACAAGGACTCGACCACCCTGAGGTCTCCATTACCGTAAATCAGGAACACCTCCTTAGTCCTTCTCAGGTACTTGAGAATGTTCTTTACTGTTGTCCAGTGGTTCTTGTAGGGTTCCTAGGCACACTAAGGAGTTCACACAAGGCATCAACCATGCCAATTTCAAATTTTACGGGTGCCGAGAAACCCTAATACGGATCGTTAACTAGAAATTTAGGCGAACACATGCAACTAGTTAACAATATAACTAAAAGAACTGAAATACAACCTTTGTAGATCCGGTCCTCCACCTCCATAGCTCCGCAATGAAGTCTCCTCGCTGTCCAAATGAAATCCCGGGCTCAAGCGTCGGCTTCATCGGAGAAATGGGCGGGCAAGGTCGTCGGCTTCGTGCCGAAGATGATCTACGTCGAGGCATCACAAGATCAAGCTCCCACTTCACCAAGTCATGACACTTGTGAAGAAAACACCCTATACTACTTGGCAAGTGGTAGAGGATGAAGAAATAGGAAGTGGGTTCACTTTAGAATTGGATTTCTCACTCATTTGCTCAAGTTGCCATTGATGGAGCAAGGTTTCTTCTTGAAGAAGAAGAAGAAGATGAAAAATGTTATGATAAGTTATTTCAAAAGGAAATTAAAATGAATACTTATCATAATCAAACCATGGTCAAGTGTAGAGAATAAACTAGGGTTAGGTCAATGGTTAGGGTTAAGCATGAAGACAAAAATGGTGACTTAGTCAAAGCTTCATGAAGCTTCAATATGCATCCAAATAAAGCCACCATTTTTCTTTTCTTTTGCCAAAAAGAAATTAATAAATAAATGAATAAATAGATATGAAAAACAAAACCCTAACCACTTAAATAACCATGGTTTAATCTTTACACAAACTCAAGTAAGCATGTATCATCAAAACATGATACAATCAAGTGCACAAAAGTATATCACATATACAACTTGTGAACTTCAAGTGAGAAAATCCATTTAAAGTGAACCAATACTAGTTAATGAAAAGTAATATATCAAATATATAATTATGCATTAAATCATTAAATCAACACTTGATTCAATGATCCGGTCATGTCGCACACAACCGACTAGTATACAATGTATCGATTTATCGAATCAATCCTCGATTCGATAACTAGGTTATATCGCATACAACCATTCGACACATTCATCGCGAGAATAGAATACGGTATTATCCTCGGTCCCGCACATATCTCATATGCGCTCCTATTTCATTTTGGTTGAGCGAGGAAACCTCTGTGTAGGACTCTAAAGGCTCGTCAATACGCCGGCAGCAGATGATGATCATATCAAACACCCACAAGCCGCAAGCGGTCTGCTAAACGTAACGGCCACCTGGGTATTGAGCGATCAGAAGATCGACGAGCAAGCCCGCTCACACTCCTGTGAATCCAACCAGTAACACTTACCGTACAGTCCGGTCTGTTCGTCTGATATGTCGCATATCTCGCCTAGGGGTGGTAAACGTCAGACCCTGATAGCTCGATAAGTCGTGTCGATGTGAGGTCTATAACAATTTGAGAAACTACTGGTAACACTTACCAGTAAATCTCAGCAACCCTGGCCAGGGATTTCCGGTCATAGCCAATCGAACACAGCGCAACATCAACCCCTTATACCGGGAGAGACGAATCCCCTCCTATCGCTCATTGCCTACATGTGATTCGGGACTGTACCCAAAAACCACCGTTTTGCACGCCCTCTTGGATGTGGTAAGGTAGAAATCAAAGCACAGTGGGAACCACACAAGACTCTATGACGATCTTGGGTCAACAGACTACTCTGTACCAGTGTCACCAGAGAACTGCCATCTGACGTAAGGTATAATATCATCTGGGAGTTCTCGGCGAGTCCGTCCAGTGTACCCAGTCTCTACTGAGCACCCGTATATCATCTCTGATGTCAAACACCGATGGATATGGGATCATCCATCGCCCATCTGTATGGGTCGAGAAGGTATACGCTAGTCTACTCTGGTATATCGATGCCCCGTCTCGATACACCCACGACTAGGGACTTTGAAGGATGTACTTATAGACTACCATGTCCCCACTAGTATGATCCACATCATAGTCCAGGTAGTCAAGTACACATCCTAAGGGCTTTACCAACATGTAACAGAGAGACAATCAGTATACACGTTAAGGTAAAGAGTAACCAGATAGCATACTATCATGTCGAGCAAGAAAGTCCTCCCTATATATGTCCCAGCATCCACTACAATATACATCCAATGTACAGTAATGGCCTCTAGGGCATACATATAACTAACAATCTCCCACTTGCACTAGGGCCATCTGATAGCAGTGGTTGTAGTATCTCATACTCAACCATCCCATAAAAGTCTCTCGCTGGGAATAGGCCTTCGTGAGTGGATCCGCCGTGTTGTCCTCTGAGTATGCTCTCCTGACCTCGATAACCCTGGAGATCAACCATCTCCATGATCAGGTGATACTGCCTTAGAATATGTCTGGGTCACTGATGGGACCGGGGTTCCCGGGCCAAAGCCACACTTCCATTGTCACACAATGGTAGGAACCTAGTTCATCTCATGAACCAATATACACCCAAACAGCCTCTTTGGTAGCATGTTAAGTAGCGATGTATCCTGCCTTTATCGTCTAGTATGTCACGGTATCTAGCTTGGAACTCTTCCAACATACCGTCCCTCGATAGAGGGTAAAGACAATGCCTGTGACTGACATTCAGTCGTCTTTATCACCCTGGAACCCTTCCAGTGATTCTCCCCAGGATCAACTGATACCATCTCACTACAACTAGTGAGTAGCCTAACATCCATTTAGATCTATCTCATAGATCCAAAATCCAGGATTTAGTTGGTATCACTTTGATCCTATGTGGAGAGTCATTGTGATAAGCAGAGATTGATCGAGCGTAGCATAGGAAACTTTTTCCCTATCAAGAGTATGTCATCCACGTACTCTACGAGGATCACCACCATACTCCCTACTACCTTTTTGTATATACAAGGTTCATCTGCCATTTTGATGATGTCAAACTCTTTGACTACTTCATCAAAACAGATGTTCCACCTTCGCGATGCCTGCTTTATCCTATAAAGCATCTTGCACACGTTTCCGCTGCTCCCACTATCTACGAGGCCCTCTGGCTGTGTACTTATAGACGCTCTCTTCTAAAACATCATTTAGAAAAGCTGTCATGACACCCAACCGCCAGATATCATAGTCATGGTATGTAGCCGTGGCAAGTAGGATCTGGATGGACTTAAGTATAGCCACTGGAAAAAGGTTTCATCATTATCCACGCCTGGTCAATGACGAAAACCTTTAACTAGTCTAGCTTTGAAAGTCTCAACTTTTCCATCTACACCAAGTAATCTTCTCAAGATATACTTGCTCCTGATAGGGATTTAACCCTTCAGATATTGCAACCAAAGTCCATACTTTGTTGGTGTATAAGGATTCCATCTCAGATCGAAAAACATCCAGCCATTCTTACAGAGTCTCACTCTTGATGGCCAGCTCGAAACTAGTTAGGTCATCATCTCATGATGCATTCCTCGCTCCCACTGTCATAGAGAAACCAAAGTATCTCTCAGGTGGGTGAGGAACCCTACTAGATCGGCGGAGAGGCTGAGGTTCGTAGGTTACTATTGAATCCTTTTGTTCTTTCAAATCATCAGCTGCAGTTTGTATAGCTGGAACACTTCCAGTTCTACATAACTGACATTGCCTCGAGCTTGACCAGATTTTGCTTTTAGACATAGGCCGGACAACCCCAAATCTTAACTAGCTTAAGACATGGGCTCTTCCCTTTCCATATCTCATATGGAGTGGTAGGAAACTGATTTGATTCGAACCCTATTCAATAGGTATGCAACTTCATAAGTGCATAACTCCCCAAAAGGAAAAAGGTAACTCAGTAGTACTCATCATAGAGCACACCATATCAAATAGGGTGTATCTGCTTCGCCCCGATATACCATCGTGCTTTGGTGTATACGGAGGAGTAATACTGAGAGAGAATCTCATTCTCCTTTAGAATAGTCCAGGAATTCCATGCACAAGTATTCTCCTCCCTGATCTCATCATAGGACATAATACTTATACCCGTATTGGTTCTCTACTTCTAACTTATATTCTGTGAATATCTCAAAAGGTTCGGACTTGTGTTTCAACAAGAACATAGGTCTGAATCTCAAAAGATCATCAGAGAATGTAATGAAGTATAAAGAACCAGTCCTGGCATGTGTAGACAGGGGACCTTACATACATCATCATGTATCATCCCAAGAGTTTACTAACTCTTTCTCTGTTTCCAATAAACAGGGCTATGGTCATCTTATCTCTGTGACATGACTGGGAAGTTTCATAAGATGTAAATTCAAACTGATTTAAATATGCATCTATATGTAACTTCAGCTAGTCGGGTCGCATTAATATGACCTAGTCTACAATACCTTAAGAAGGATTTGTTCAGTTGTGAACTCTTCCTCTTATGTGTGTTCCATATACTAAGAACTGCAGTTTGATTTAGAACATCAATGCTTTTAGATAACGTGCCTGAACCGATCAACTTTTGATATAGGAAATGTTCAAAACATTATCCAACAATACAAAATTTTATCATTTCTTTACTAATAAAGAGACTGATATGATTTTGTATATCAGGTTCGGTATCTAATAACATTCGTTCAGAATCAATGTATTGATAATACAGGGTGACAGTGACCAACAGACTTTGCTGCAACACTTGCCCCGTTTTCTGCCTCATGAAACTTATCACCCGTTCTCAGTTCTCTACCTTTCTGTAGCCCTATGTAACAGATTACATATCTGGGAACCTGATCTGGTATCACATACCCAGGACGTAGAGGATACAGAGAAACAGTTCTTTGTAATGAACACACCCGAAGATGATGCATCAGCATGCACTCTCTTCGTTTGGGCGGCACGGGAAATCTGGTATTCCCCAATTTCCAGCTCTGCCTTATAACATTTATAAGTTGGAGCGGGACCAACGTTCCACAGCTCAGTATAACAAGCGGGTTCGGTCAATATTCTGTATTATTATCTTGATTAAGGCGTGACATGGTCGCTACCAGGAGAGAGAGAGAAGAAAACACTCAGCGTGCGCTCTTGCAAGAATGGATTGGTTATTATTTTATCTAATCAGGATGGCTCCCACTGTTTTTATCAAATCTTCCTTCAAACCCTAAAAGGAAAGACTAGCCGGGATTAATTACACACTACAAGTTCGCCAATCTTTCAGCCAGGCCAGTGTCGGTACTTTGAAGGTGGTCCCCCGTGCTTTCGCACGAACCTTATTAATGTAAACCTCGTTTTCCCAGAGGCGTAACCTTGTTAACACCTTTCTAGACACCTACTTGATCGGCTAATTGTAATGTATAAAACTCTCCCAGGAGTAACTCTTACTCGCAGTGGGTATCGGGATCCAACTATCTCATAGAAGGTATGCAATCTCATTGCAAATTTCAACACTTGAAATTTCCGATAATTTTGCCCCTAGCACCCTATGACCTTGACGGAGGTCAACAAACCATAGGCTACTAGTCAAGTTCAACCCGTCATTTCTTGATCGAATTAAACCCACCCGCACGACCCTTGACGGAGGTCAACAAGGCCGCACGACTACCCTAATCCAATCTGCATCATATGCATAAGCAGATAAATACTAGTTAGCTACCGCACACTACGCCTTGACGGAGGTCAACAAACGTAGCACGGATACTAAATAAGACTTATATGAAATGACGGAGGGCTACGACAGGTTTTTCTGAAAACCTATTGCGTAATGAACTTGATATCGTTGTAGGATCGAATGAATTTTGAAATGGAGTGTTTTTTAGGCTTTTCTAGTTTTGCTAAAGGAGCCACTCCCGGTGAAGGGATCGTCGGTCCTTTCCTCGTCGAATGAGGTGCGGGATATATCATATATATCACTGTGCAAAGCAAAAACACTTAAAAGCAATCAAAAGACAAACCGAGTGTGTAGCATCTGCCAGTTATTGCTAAAGGAGTCACTCCCGGTGAAGGGATCTCGGTCCTTTCCTTATCGAATAAGGAGCAGGATATATCATATATACCGCTGTGCAAAGCAAGAACTGTAGCTACCTGTTTTATTTTGAAATTCGATTCTACAACATATTTAGTTTTCTTTTTATTTCATTAATCTCATTAATGAAGTCCCATCATTTAAGTTACCTAAACATCACAGATAAATACGACGTACACTTATGCCATCCGTATTCGCCTCGATGTCCCCTCGTGCACCGTTAGGTTAGGTAACTAACGGCAGAGCGGGGCAGGGCTAGCACGGGTGTAAAACATAAGTAACACCTATATAATAAATCATATATACTATATACAGTATCCATCACAGAACATCACATGATCACATCACAGATATCGCAGCAGAAAATATCATATGAAATATTGGATATACTAGGACGTCCGTATTTTCAATACAAGCCAGTATAAAACACGGATTCCACGGTCACGATGAATAGACAAACCCACACCCCAGACCCCTACGATAGCGGCAAGAAACCCTAACAATTCTGGAGTTAGGAGACCCGGACTCGACTCCTCGAGTTGGTCTCCCACTGGACTCCAGAACCCGGTTACTTGTGCCCTCCTCCTTGGGTCTATCCTATTGCGGAAAAGTAAATAATATACATCAACGGTGACTACTTCCGCAACCTGGAAGTGCCCCAATAAAAGAATATTACATACAAGTTTTTACATGAATGAAAATGAAAAACACTCATCTCACATAAAAACCCCCGGCTATTCAAACACGACGATCCAATATAACATATCCAGCAACACATAACATCACATGTCATCAACGTAAGTAAATATGTGCATCCCAATTGTCGTTGACATATAGCAACGAAACCGGCGATATCACATATTACACTTACGGTCACAGAAAAGAAAGTGTAAAACTACAACAGTTGGAATCCGCAACCTCCTTAGACATCACATGCCTAATCAAATGAATTACTTAGACATCGCATGCCTAACAATTATAAACCCCGCATTTTAGTCTCATTTATCGAAAACTCTTTTCAATATCAAGTCGGGAAATTCAACAAGATTTCCGACATCCTGATCGAATGCTCGTCGCAAACTTCAGTAGACGGCTGCACCCCCGATGCCGCCGACGAAGTGTACTAAGGCGGAACACCGCTGCCGCGAGCACCCGAACGGATGCTTTCGGCGACGGGGTTCTCCTACAGTCACTTGGTCGGGGCTAAGGGGTGTAGCTGTCTATTAAGTTTATCCGGCGAGTATCCGCGTACGCTACGTGATTGCGACGAATTTTTGATCACATCAAAATTCCGTGGCAACCGATCAAGTGAGACTAAAGTGCTATGTTTATAACATTCATTCAGTTATCTCATAACAATTTGTGAATTCCAAGTATTGTATCACATTCCAGATAATTAGAAAATGTTAAACTTTCCGATCGAACATTCAAACACCCAAGTTTTCCCGATACAGATCAAAACATGAAACAAATCTAAAAAAATTCAGTTCGTGCCTCAGTACCAACGGTCCAGCCGTAGAAGGGTCAAGCCAACGCCTCACATGTGGCACGCCGTACTGCCCCAAACCCGAAGGTTCAAAGGGTAGTTCAAGACGGTCACATAATCAAGTTAAGGTTTGTTTTCTTCTAGAGGGACCATCGCCTTACTTGCACTACTTAGAACGTCTTAAACCTCAGAAAAATCCAACACTTGGAAATTTTCCGGCAGGGGAAAAGTTGGGTATTTATATCCGGTCGAACTTTTTAACATATTCAAAAATTATCCGGAAGCCACATAGACAAAATCAGATAATCCGATCGAATCATCGAATCGCCAAAACAACCCCAGAAAATTCAACTCTTGAATAAACATTAAAAATTCCCAGGAAAACCAGCACTGCAAACTAGGAATTACTGTGTAAAATTGATTGCAAGAAGAGACAAAAGGGCCGCGGAACCGCTGCATTAGCATGCTAATGCCGCGGTTCCGCCGCGCTTTTGTGGATTCAGGAGCCCCGTTTTATACAGTAATTCTTAGAATCTTCTACTGAGTTTCTGCATATTTTTAGTTCTCAAAAATCCACGATTTTCAAAAAATGTACAGAGAGCAATATTAGGGTTACGGTTTCGGTTCGATCGAATTTCAAACTTCGTCTACGCATCGCCTAAGGTTCTAGCTAGGCTCTGATACCACAGTAGGGTTCCTAGGCACACTAAGGAGGTCTCACAAGGCATCAAATATGCCAATTTCAAATTTTACGGGTGCCGAGAAACCCTAATACGGATCGTTAACTAGAAATTTAGGTGAACACATGCAACTAGTTAACAATATAACTAAAAGAATGGAAATACAACCTTTGTAGATTCGGTCCTCCACCTCCATAGCTCCGCAATGAAATCTCCTCGCTGTCCAAATGAAATCCCGGGCTCAAGCGTCGACTTCATCGGAGAAATGGGCGGGCAAGGTCGTCGGCTTCGTGCCGAAGATGATCTACGTCGAGGCATCACAAGATCAAGCTCCCACTTCACCAAGTCATGACACTTGTGAAGAAAACACACTATACTACTTGGCAAGTGGTAGAGGATGAAGAAATAGGAAGTAGGTTCACTTTAGAATTGGATTTCTCACTCATTTGCTCAAGTTGCCATTGATGGAGCAAGGTTTCTTCTTGAAGAAGAAGAAGAAGATGAAAAATGTTATGATAAGTTATTTCAAAAAGAAATTAAAATGAATACTTATCATAATCAAACCATGGTCAAGTGTAGAGAATAAACTAGGGTTAGGTCAATGGTTAGGGTTAAGCATGAAGACAAAAATGGTGACTTAGTCAAAGCTTCATGAAGCTTCAATATGCATCCAAATAAAGCCACCATTTTTCTTTTCTTTTGCCAAAATGAAATTAATAAATAAATGAATAAATAGATATGAAAAACAAAACCCTAACCACTTAAATAACCCTGGTTTAATCTTTACACAAACTCAAGTAAGCATGTATCATCAAACATGATACAATCAAGTGCACAAAAGTATATCACATATACAACTTGTGAACTTCAAGTGAGAAAATCCATTTAAAGTGAACCAATACTAGTTAATGCAAAGTAATATATCAAATATAAAATTATGCATTAAATCATTAAATCAACACTTGATTCAATGATCCGGTCATGTCGCACACAACCGACTAGTATACAATGTATCGATTTATCGAATCAATCCTCGATTCGATAACTAGGTTATATCGCATACAACCATTCGACACATTCATCGCGAGAATAGAATACGGTATTATTCTCGGTCCCGCACATATCTCATATGCGCTCCTATTTCGTTTTGCTTGAGCCAGGAAACCTCTGTGTAGGACTCTAATGACTCGTCAATACGCCGGCAGCAGATGATGATCATATCAAACACCCACAAGCCGCAAGCGGTTTGCTAAACGTAACGGCCACCCGGGTATTGAGCGATCAGAAGATCGACGAGCAAGCCCGCTCACACTCCTGTGAATCCAACCAGTAACACTTACCGTACAATCCGGTCTGTTCGTCTGATATGTCGCATATCTCGCCTAGGGGTGGTAAACGTCAGACCCCAATAGCTCGATAAGTCGTGTCGATATGAGGTCTATAACAATTCGAGAAACTACTGGTAACACTTACCAGTAAATCTCAGCAACCCTGGCCAGGGATTTCCGGTCATAGCCAATCGAACACAGCGCAACATCAACCCCTTATACCGGGAGAGACGAATCCCCTCCTATCGCTCATTGCCTCCATGTGATTCGGGACTGTACCCAAAACCCACCGTTTTGTACGCCCTCTTGGACGTGGTAAGGTGGAAATCAAAGCACAGTGGGAACCACACAAGACTCTATGACGATCTCGGGTCAACAGACTACTCTGTACCAGTGTCACCAGAGAACTGCTATATGACGTAAGGTATAGTACCATCTGGGAGTTCTCGGCGAGTCCGTCCAGTGTACCCAGTCTCTACTGAGCACCCGTATATCATCTCTGATGTCAAACACCGATGGATATGGGATCATCCATCGCCCATCTGTATGGGTCGAGAAGGTATACGCTTGTCTACTCTGGTATATCGATGCCCCGTCTCGATACACCCACGACTAGGGACTTTGAAGGATGTACTTATAGACTACCATGTCCCCACTAGTATGATCCGCATCATAGTCCAGGTAGTCAAGTACACATCCTAAGGGCTTTACCAACATGTAACAGAGAGACAATCAGTATACACGTTAAGGTAAAGAGTAACCAGATAGCATACTATCATGTCGAGCAAGAAAGTCCTCCATATATATGTCCCAGCATCCACTACAATATACATCCAATGTACAGTAATGTCCTCTAGGGCATACATATAACTAACAGTTCTCACCTGGGTCTGACTGATACCGGCTTACCACGCTTAGTGCGTAAGCTACATCTGGTCTTGTACATAGCATCGCATACAATATAGATCCTACCGCCGAAGAGTAGGGTATAGTGCTCATGCGAACCCTCTCCTCGTCAGTCTTAGGAGACATCTCCTTGGAGAGGGTGATTCCATGCATTGCAGGTATGTTACCGCGCTTGGAATCTTCCATACTAAATCTCTTTAGTACGGTCTCTATGTACCTGGACAGCAAAAGTCCCGGTAATTTCTTGGATCTCTCTATGTAGATCTTGATCCCCAGAATGTACGAGGCATCACCTAGGTCTTTCATGGAGAACCTTTGTGATAAGAATAGCTTGACCGATTTTAGCATAGGAATGTCATTTCCTATTAAAAGAATGCCGTCCACATACAAGACTAGGAACACGACAGTTCGTCCTACAATCATCTTATAAATACAAAGCTCATCTTCGTTCTTGATGAGGTCAAAGTCCTTGACTGTTTCATCAAAACAGATGTTCTAGCTCCGCGATGCTTGCTTCAATCCATAAATGGATTTGAGCAGCTTACACACATTCCCGCTGCTCCCACTATCTATAAAACCTTCTGGCTGATCCATATAAACACACTCTTCTAAACTTCCATTTAGAAAAGCCGTTTTTACGTCCATCTGCCAGATCTCATAGTCATGGAAGGCAGCAATGGCAAGCAGGATCCTTATGGATTTGAGCATAGCCACTGGAGAAAATGTTTCATCATAGTCCACTCCTGGTCTTTAACGAAAACCTTTTGCAACGAGTTTAGCCTTATAGGTTTCCACCTTCCCATTTACACCAAGTTTTTTTCTTGTAAATCCATTTGCATCCAATGGATTTTACCCCAGGTGGAGCAATTTCTAGGGTCCACACTTTATTTGTGTACATGGACTCCATTTCAGATTGCATAGCATCCAGCCACTTATCAGAGTCCCTACTGATAATGGCATGTCTAAAACTAGTAGGATCATCTTCTTCCAAGATGCAATCCTCTCGATTCCCATCTATGAGAAAACGATAGTATATCTCGGGCGGATGAGAAATCCTACTAGATCTGCGAAGCGGCTGAGGTTCGTCGGATATAACTGAGTCAGCAGTTCCACCAAATCTTCAGTTATAGTTTGTGTTTCTGGAACTTCATCCAGTTCTACTACGCTCCTACTGGTTTCTTTTGCAAGAAACTGCCATTCTAAAAATTTGGCATTCTGAGAAACAATAATCCTTTGTTCCTCTGCATGGTAGAATAGATATCCATTAGAATCCTTTGGGTATCCCACGAACTTACACAAAACTGATCGTGCCTCAAGTTTGTCTGGGATCTTCTTTTTGACATAAGCAGGGCAACCCCAAATCTTAACACGTTTAAGATACAAACTCTTACCACTCCATATTTCGTACGGACTTTTAGGCACAGATTTGGATGTAACTTGATTCAAAAGATGTGCTGCTGTTTGAAGTGCATATCCCAAGAATGAAAGAGGCAACTCAGCATTACTCATCATGGAGCGAACTATATCCAATAGGATACGATTTCTCCGCTCCGATACACCGTTGTGCTGTGGTGTGTAAGGAGGAAGTAAGTTGAGAGAGAATTCCATTCTCTTTTATGTAATCTAGGAATTCCGTGCTCAAGTACTCCCCTCCCCTGTTAGACCGGAGGTTCTTGATACTTTTTCCAGTCTGGTTCTCTACTTCGTTTCAGAATTCCTTAAAAGTTTCAGATTTGTGTTTCATAAGAAACACATATCCGAATCTAGAGAGATCGTCAGTGAATGTGATGAAATACGAGAACCCCCCTTACATGTATAGACATCGGACCACACACATCACTGTGTATGAGTCCCAAGAGCTCTGTTGCTCTTTCCCCGTGTCCGGTGAATGGAGATTTAGTCAACTTTCCTTTAAGACAAGATTGACAAATTTCATAAGATGAAAATTCAAACGTATCTAAAAGTCCATCTTTATGCAACTTACTCAGCCTTTTCTCTCCGATATGACCAAGTCTACAATGCCACAAGTAGGATTCGTTCGTATCTGAACTCTTCCTCTTGCGTGTGTTTTGTACTTTGAGCACTGTATTCTGATTTAGAACATAGATACCATTACATAGTGTACCTTCTGCAACCAGTACCTTATCAAGGTAAATGTTCATGATATTTCTATCAAGAACAAAATTATATCCATCTTTATCAAGTAAAGAAACTGATATGATGTTGCAAAGCATGGAAGGTACATAGTAGCAATTGTTCAAAATCATAGCATTGCCATTTAGCTACACTTGGTGATATTCACCGACGGCTGCAGCATTAACTTATGCTCCGTTCCCTACTCTGAGGGAAATATCACCAGGTCCAACTATACTACTTTTTCTCAGTCCTTGCAATAAATTATAGATATGAGATACTAATTCAGTATCTAGTACCCAGGAGGTAGGACTGACCGAAAAACAGTTCTCAATAACAAGAACACCTGAAGAAGACGTAACAGTATGTTTCTTCTTCGATGAGTTTATCAAGGAATTCAAACTTTCCTCTTTCCCATGCCCATACTTATGACTGTTGTCGTAAGTTAGAGCCGAACCGACGTCCCCCAGCCCCGAATAAGAATTCGGATCGGTCAAGCGATACATTTTATTATCTTGATTATGGCGTGAGATGGTTGCTACCTGGAGAGAGAGAGAGAAAACACTCAGTGTGCGCTCTTGCAAGATTAGATTGGTTTATTAATTTATCTAATCAGGATGGCTCACACCGTTTCCTCAAATTCTTCTTCAAACCTTAAAAGAAGAATTAGTCAGGATTAATCACACGTCACAATACTAGCTTAACCTTTCAGCCGGGCTGGTGTTGGTACTTCGAGGGAGATTTTCTAACGCTTTCGCGAAGTTCCTTAATTACATAACCTCTTTTCCTTGGAGGCGTAGCCTCGCTAACACCGTTCTTGACACCTACTTGGTTTATAGTATTGATTGTTAAGTGAAAAAATCTCCCAAGAGTAATCCTACTCATCAGGGGGATCAGGATCCAACTATCATTGTGTGATGTACTAGATGGAATCCACTTTAGTCATCACACTCCAGAAGGTATGCTAAATCTACATGTTTCCTGTATGTTTGAAACTCCCGATGTGGTTTTTTCCCCTAACGACTTTTGACCTTGACACAGTCAACATATCAAAAGTAGCTAGCCAAGTTCAACCCGTCATTGCCCAAGATTGCATTAGACCTACCCGCATGACCCTTGATACTGTCAAAATGGTCATACGACTGTCCTAACCAATCGCATCATGTGCCACAAACAAGTATTTCTCATCTACCATACATTATGCCTTGACACAGTCAACATACGCAACATGAATACCAAGTAACACTTATAAGAAATGACGGAGGGCTATGACAGGGTTTTTGGCGAAAAACCCGTTAACGTAATGAACTTGATATCGTTGAACGAACCTGAGTAGTTTTATAAATATACAGTGGTGAAAAGCTTTGCTAAAGAGGTCACTCCCTGTGAAGGGATCTCGGCACTTTCCTCATTGAATGAGGTGCAGGATATTCCAAAATGAATACCACGATGCAAAGAAAAAAATAATCGACTATAGTGAAGTTATTACCCTGACGCAAACTTTTACTCAAGGGGTCACTCCCGGTGAAGGGATCTCGGCCCTTGCCTTGTCGAATGAGGTGCTTGATATTCCAAACTGAATACCACTGTGCAGAGCAAAAGAGAACATCTGTAATGTCAGTTTTTAAAGCTTGGTTCCAACAACATCTTTTAGGTTTATTATCTTGCATTAATCAAAATTAATGCGGTCCCATCAATATGTAACCTATCACACCAGAAAAGAACGAAAATAAAATGTACGTATATCATAGGTTTCCTACAGTACCACTAAAAGGGTTTGGAGGCAACACACATGCCATATTTAAATTTTATATGGTGCTAAAGAAACTATCTTAAGGATTATGCTAGAAAATATAGGGTAACATAACTTTAACATAAACACAAGTAGTAAAATCTAGGGTTTTGAGAGTACAACCTTTGTAGCTCCCTACGCTAGACTCCTTGGCTACTTGAGGGTTGGAAAAAGGTTCGCTTGAGATCCTCTAGGTCCACGACGATCCACCCGGAGTTCTCTTTGTCTAAGCTTGAAGCTCCACTAGATCAAGAGAAGAAATGGAAGCTAACACTCTACACTAATGGGCAAGACTAGAGTAGAATGGTGATGTGGTTTGTTTTCTCACTTCAAAATCCTAACTTGGTGACTCTTTTTCTCACAAGAGAAAACTAGAAAGCAAGATAGAAAATGAGGAAGAAGATGATGGCTTGTGAAGAGCTCAAGATAATGATAAGCTTATGGAAAAAATGAGAAATGAAAATATATATATTTTCTCTTTCTCATTCTTAACCATAGTTATAAAATATCTAGATATTTGTTTTGGATCAAAAATGGCTATGGAAAATTAATCATGGTTAAACCAAAGGGTTAGTGCAAGAATAAAATATTAAACCATGATAACAATTTCCATTTCCAATTTTCTTTTCTAAAAAATAATATCTATATATTTATATATGGTGTGAGTCTTATATTGCAACCATCCATATATCAACAACCATGATAGAATTATGTATGCATGCACATCCTATGTACATGAATGAGAATAAATGCATACATGCATGCATACAACAAAAAGACAAGAAAGGGTTAAAAGTGAGAAACTAATGGTTAATGATAAATCAACACTTGATTTAGCAAACCGGTCATATCACATACGACCCGACCAAAAGCAAACCGCCCGATTAATATACGGTATCTCATACGCATATTTTAACCGAGTCCACACGCATATCTCATATGCGCACCACATCGTTTCTCCTGGACTAGGCAACTC
Organism: Agapanthus africanus; assembly: GCA_030015575.1. NCBI lineage: Eukaryota > Viridiplantae > Streptophyta > Magnoliopsida > Asparagales > Amaryllidaceae > Agapanthus > Agapanthus africanus. Next base: position 238,075,247 of record JASDDO010000004.1, read on the forward strand.
CATTGCGGGACTCTAAGAATCGTCAATACGCCGGCAGTGGGTGATGATCAAATCAAGCACCCCCAAGCCGCAAGCGGTCAGCTAAACATAACGGCCACCCGGGTATTGAGCGATCAGAAGAAAACAAGCGAACCTGTCATAACTCCCGTCGAGCCAACCGGCAACACTACCGTACAGTCCGGTCTCTTCGTCAGATATGCTGCATATCGAGTATAGGGATGGTAACGTCGACCCCAATAACTCAATAAGTCGTGTTGATGAATGAACTATAACAAATCGAGAAACTACTGATAACACTTATCAGTAAATCTCAATAGCCCTGGCCAGGGACTTACTGATATAGCCAATTCCCAATACCGGGAGAGATGAAACCCCTCCTATCGCTCATTGCCTTCGTGTATCTCGGGACTGTACCCAACAGCCACCTGTTTGCACAACTCAGTAGAGCCGTGGTATGGTGGTAATCAAAGTAAAGTGGGAGAACACACAAGACTCTATGACGATCTCGGGTCTACAGACTAACCTGTACCAGTGTCACCTGAGAACTTCTATCCGACCATAGATATAATTCCATATAGGAGTTCTCGGTGAGTCCGTCCAGTGTACTCAGTCACCACTGAGCACCCGTATACGATCTCGATGTCAAACATCAATGAATGTGGGAACATCCATCGCCCATCATATGGGTCTAGTATCATATACGCTAGTCTACTCTGGTATATCGATGCTCCGTCTCGATACACCTACGACTAGGGACTTTTCAGGATATGCTTATAAACTACAGATGTCCCACTAGTATGATCTCCATCATAATCATAGTAGTCAAGCCTATATCCTCAGGGCTTTATCAACATGTGTAAATGAATAAAAGCATGATCAAATCAACATGTCAGATAAAAAAGAACCAGATAGCATACTATCATGTCGAGTAAGAATGTACACTGAATATATATATATTTATATGTATACATGTATAAATACATCAACTATCATATAATGGCCTCTAGGGCATACATATATCCAACAATCTCCCACTTGCACTAAGGCCAGTTATTGGCGTATCTCATACCCAACATCTCAAAAAGTCGCTCATGTTGCGGCTGAGGGAGGGCCTTGGTGAGTGGATCCGCGGTGTTATTCTTAATGTCTAATATCCTAATCTCGATCTCGTGGTGATCTACAATCTCCCGGATCAAATGAAAGTGCCTCAGGATATGTTTGGACCGCTGATGGGATCTGGGCTCCTTGGCTAACGCCATAGCCCCATTATTTTCACAATACAATGGTATTGGATCAATAATGGTTAGAACTACTCCTAGCTCCGAGATGAACTTCTTCATCCAGACGGCTTCCTTGGCGGCATCATTCGCAGCAATGTACTCAGCCTCCATCGTAGAGTCTGCAACGGTATCCTGTTTGGAACTCTTCCAACTTACCGCCCCTCCATTGAGGGTAAATACAAACCCGGAGATAGATTTGTTGTCTTCCTTATCGCTCTGGAAGCTCGAATCGGTAAAGGCCTCTATTTGGAGATCTCCATTACCATACACCAAGAACAATTCTTTAGTCCTTCGCAAGTACTTAAGAATGTTCTTCACAGCTATCCAGTGATTCTCCCCTGGGTTGGATTGATACCTGCTTACAACACTAAGTGCATAAGCTACATCTGGGCGTGTACATAACATCGCATACATTATACATCCTACTGCCGAAGCATAGGGTATAATGCTCATGCGAGCTCTCTCTTCATCGGTCTTTGGGCAAGAGTCCTTAGAGAGGTGACCCCATAGCAAGTGGGTAAGGCACCCCGCTTGGAGTCTTCCATACCAAACCTTTTTAGGATGGTGTTGATGTACCTGGTTTAGGACAATCCCAATAACCTTTTGGATCTATCCCTATAGATCCTAATGCCCAGAATGTATGTGGCACCACCCCGGTCCTTCGAGGAGAACCTTAGTGATAAGAAAGATTTGACCGACTGTAGCATAGGAATATCATTTCCTATCAGAAGAATGTCATCCATGTACAATACGACGAATGTGACAGCTCTCCCTACAGCCTTCTTATAAACACAAGGTTCATCTGGATTTTTGATGAAATCAAACTCTTTGATAACATCATCGAAACAGATGTTCCAACTCCGTGATGCCTGCTTTAACCCATAAATGGATTTAAGCAATCTACATGCTTTCCCACTGCTCCCACTGAAAATGAAGCCCTCTGGCTGATCCATATAAATGCATTCTTCTAAATCTCCATTTAGAAATGCCGTTTTAACGTCCATCTGCCATATTTCATAGTCGTAGTGAGCAGCAATAGCAAGTAGGATCCGGATGGATTTAAGCATGGCTACGGGAGAAAAAGTCTCGTCATAGTCCAAACATGGTCTTTGACGAAAACCCTTCGCCACAAGTCTTGCCTTATAGGTCTCTACCTACCCATCTACACAAATCTTTCTTTTAAAGATCCATTTGCACCCCACAGGTTTTACCCCAGGGGGTACAACGTCCAAAGTCCATACTTTGTTGGTGTACATAGACTCCATTTCGGATCTCATGGCATCCAACCACTTCACAGAGTCTCCACTCGTAATAGATTGCTGAAAGCTGGTAGGATCATCATCCTCCATGATGTAATCTTCTCTGTCACCATCAATGAGGAAACCGTAGTACCTCTCCGGTGGGCGAGAAGTCCTACCAGACCTACGGAGTGGTCGAGGTTCATCAGTTTCTATTGCAACAGCCGGTTCAACCAAGTCGTCATTTGTAGTTTGTGTCTTTATAACCTCTTCTAGATCCATCACACTGCCATCAGCTTTATCTGTGAAAAACTCTTTTTCCAAGAATGTGGCATACTGAGAAACAAACACCTTTTGTTCCTCCTTGTAGTAGAATAGATATCCATAAGAATTCTTTGGATACCCCACAAAATTACACATGACCGACCGTGTCTCGAGTTTGTCCGGATTCTGCTTTTCAACATAGGTCGGGCAACCCCAAATCTTAATTCTCTTAAGAGATGGTCTCTTCCCATGCCATATCTCATATGGCATGGTAGACACGGTTTTGGTTGGGACCATGTTCAGTAGAAACACTGCAGTCTCCAATGCATGCCCACAAAATGAGACGGGTAACTCAGCATCACTCATCATGGAACAGACCATATCTAATAGGGTCCGAATCCTTCGTTCTGACACACCGTTGTGTTGTGGTGTGTAAGGAGAAGTGAGTTGAGAGAGAATCCCATTATCTTTTAGGAAGTTTGCAAATTCTGTACGGAGATACTCTCCACCTTGATCTAATCGAAGCATTTTGATACTCAAGCCGGTTTGTTTTTCTACTTCTTGTTTATATTCAGTGAATTTCTCGAAAGCTTCGGATTTGTGCTTTTATAAAAATACATGACCGATCTTGAGAAATCGTCAGTGAAAGTAATGAAGTATGAAAAACCGCCTCTAGCCTATGTAGACATTGGCCCACATACATCACTATGTATGAGGCCTAGGAGCTCAGTAGCTCTTTCTCCCTGTCCTGTAAATGGAGTTTTGGTCATTTTACCCTTGATACAAGACTGGAAAGTCGCATAAGATTTATATTCAAAAGGGTTTAAATATCCATCTTTGTGTAACTTGTTTAGTCTTGTTTCGTTAATATGACCAAGTCTACAGTGCCAAAGAAAAGCTTCATTTATTTCTGAAAGTTTTCTTTTATTAGTGTGTTGTATGCTGAAAACTGTGTGTTGATTTAGGACGTATATCCCGTTATTAAGCGTACCATACCCAACCAACATTTGATTCAGGTGAATGTTCATAACATTGTTCAGCAATGCAAAATTATATCCTTCATTGTCTAACAAGGAAACGGATATTATATTACAAAGCATACAAGGTACATAATAACATGGGTTCAAAACCAATATACACCCAGATGGCAACCTCAAGTGATACTCTCCCACTGCAACTGTATATGTACATTGGAACCATTTCCAACGCGGAGAGTATGGTCACCTGTCTTCAAAACCTTGTTATTTCTCAGCCCCTGCATAGAATTGTAAATGTGAGAACCTGAACTGGTATCTAATACCCAGGAAGAAAAGTTTATTGAAAAACAGTTTTCTGTCACAAACACACCTGAAGCGGAAGCATCCCCATGCTTCTTCTTGAGATTTAAGTACTCCGTGCAGTTGCGCTTCCAATGTCCTGTTTTGTGGCAGTGATAACATTCCCCTTTCCCCGATTCTCCAGCTTTGGACTTGTCCTTCCCCTTAACCTTTTTAACTCCACCCCTAGGATTGGTGGGCTTCTTCTTCATCTTTCCTTTGGCCTTAGCCTTTGGGTGAGAAGAAGAAGATTGCCCAACACTCAAAACGGGAGTTTTCACTGATTTCAGTGTACTCTCTGCACTCCTTAACATATTAAGGAGTTCAGGTAGTTCCTTCTCCATGTTGTGCATGTTGAAGTTAACTATAAATTGAGCAAAGGTGGAGGGGAGGGACTGCAGAATAATATCCGTATATTGTTCATTGTCCATCGTCCATCCAAGGTCCTCAAGCTCTTCTATGAGAGCTATCATCTTTAGAACATGGTCTCCTACTGGTGTGCCAGGGGCCATTTGCATCTGAAACAGTTTTGTTGATGCTTCGTATCGTAATACGCGGGATAGCTCTCCATACAACTCCATTATATGGAGGAATATGGCGTGAATGTCCATATTCTCATGCTGCTTTTGATGTGTGTTATCCATCAATGCAAGCGCGAGGCATTTGGCCGTGGCACAGTCAGCGGCCCATGTCTTGCGGACTTCAATATCCGCAACTAAGGATTTTGGACCTGGGACGGGCGAGGCTGGAGCCGTGAGGACATATGATACCTTATCATAAGTCAAGGCTATGTTAAGATTCCTCAGCCGGTCTTTATAATTGGTCCCATTCAGTTTATTTTTATCTAGTAGAAGCTTGAGTCCTGTCATTGGTATGTGCCATTAAGAGAGAGAAAAGAATACACTCAACGAAAACTCTTGCAAAGATCAGATTGGTTATTATCTTATCTAATCGATGTCTCCCACTGCTTTAATCAAGTTTTTCTTTCAAACCTTAAAAAGAAAACTAGCCAGGATAAATTACAGTCTACAACTTCGCCAACTGTTCAGCCAGGCCAGTGTCGGTACTTGAAGGAGGTTCCCCGTGGTTTCGCACGAACCTAATTAAAGTAAACCTTGTCTTCCCAGAGGCGTAGCCCCGTTAACACCTTTCTAGACACCTAATAAGTTAGCTAATTGTAAACTGTAAAACTCTCCTGGGAGAAACGATTGCCCACAGTAGGATCAGGATCCAACCATCCTATGGGAAGTATGCAATCTCATTGCAAATTTCAACTATTGAAATTCCCGATGTGGTTTTTACCCCTAGTACCCATGACCTTAACTATGGTCAACAAATCATAAGTACCAATCAAGTTCTACCCGTCATTTCTTGATTAATTAGACCCACTCACATGACCCTTAACTATGGTCAACAAAGTCGCATGAATGTCCTAATTAAACTGCATCATATACAGTGTAGGAAGACATCACTTAGCTACCGTACACCACGCCTTAACTATAGTCAACAAACGTAGCACGAATACTAAGTACTCTACTTCCTAAAATGACGGAGGGTTGCGGATGATTTTTAAGAAAATCTTTAACGCTTTGAACTTGATATCGTCGTAGAATCAAATGGTTTTCAAAAGGAGTGGCTTGCGCTCTGCAGTTTTGAAATGTAGCTTTTTCATAAAGAGCCGAGTGGTTTTCTAATCCGATTCTACAACATCTTTTTAAGTTTATTTTCTTTACATTAATCATATTAATGTAGCCCCATCATTTAAGTCCTTAAGCCAATCACAGAAAAGAAACGAAAATACAACGTACGCTTATGCCATCCGCATTCGCCGCAATGTTCCGCTATGCACCGTTAGGTTACTTAACTAACGACATACCGGGACGGGACTAGCACGGGTGTAAAACATAAGCAACGTCTACTATATATCTCGTATATAATATATCATTCGTCTCAGATATCACATCACAGAATACAGGCAGCAGAAACACAGATATGATAATATAGGATATACTAGGACGTCTGTATTTAGTATTCAGCCAACAATAGAAAATACGGATTCCACAGTCGCGATGAATAGCCAAGCCTACACCCCTAGACCCCTACGAGAGCGGCAAGCGACCCTACCAATTCTGGAGTTTAGGAGACCCGGTTTCGACTCCTCGAGATGGCCTCCCTCTGAACCCCAGAACCCGGTCACTTGTGCTCCCCTTCTTGGGTCTATCCTAATGCGGAAAAGTAAATAATATAAAACACTGGTGACATCAACCTCAACCCGGAAGTGCCCCAAATAAAAGAATATTACATTACATTTGAATTTTACATGAATGAAAAGAAAACTCTCATCTCACATCAAACCCCCCGGCTATTCAATCACGACAATCCTACATTTCAAATCTCAGCAACATATAATATCACATATCATCAACGTAAGTAAGTATGCGTACCCCGATTGTCGTTGATGTATAGAAACGAAACCGGTGATATGCCACATACTACACTTACGGTCACAGAGAAATAAAATGAAAAACTACAACAATTGGAATCTTAACCGCCTTTAGACAACACAAACTCGGAATATCACATATACAAGATTTGATGCCTAACAATGCAAAGCTCGCATTTCGGTCTCATCCATGAAAACACCTTTTCAAAACAAGCCGGATAATTCAATAAGATTTCCGATTGTTGCCGAGACCGAACAGCTAGATTTACACGCAACAAATAAATTTGTAGATTCCAATTATTGTATCAGATATTAATAAACTAGGCGACGTTAAAACATTCGATCGAACAATTGAACACCCACAGACTTCTCAGAAAGCTCAACACCTGAGCAGTTTTAAAAAAATCACCAGTAACTGCAGGAAATACATACGGGCCTGCACAAGAAATTACGGCCCATAACTCTCCTACGGGGCCGCGGAACCGCCGTAGAAAGGCCACTATGGCCGCGGTTCAGCGGTCGTACGGATGAGTCAGGGATTCGTATTTCTGGTGGGCCCATAAAAAACCCTGCTGAATTTTTTAAGCATTTTTAATTTGAAAAAACCAGGTTTTAGAAAAATTTCCAGAGAGCATCCCCCGGGCGTCGTGTTTCGTTCGTTCGAGGTTTTTAACGTCGTTTAGGTTACCCTAAGGCTCTAGCTTGGCTCTGATACCATGATGGGTTTCCTACAGCACCACTACAAGGGTTTTGAGGCAACACACATGCCATATTTAAATTTTATATGGTGCTAAAGAAACTATCTTAAGGATCATGCTAGAAAATATAGGGTAACATAACTTTAACATAAACAAAAGTAGTAAAAGCTAGGGTTTTGAGAGTACAACCTTTGTAGCTCCCTACGCTAGACTTCTTGGCTACTTGAGGGTTGGAAAAATGTTCGCTTGAGATCCTCTAGGTCCAGGACAATCCACCCGGAGTCCTCTTTGTCTAAGCTGGAAGCTCCACTAGATCAAGAGAAGAAATGGAAGCTAACACTCTATACTAATGGGCAAGACTAGTGTAGAATGGTGATGTGGTTTATTTTCTCATATCAAAATCCTAACTTGGTGACTCATTTGCTCACAAGAGAAAACTAGAGAGCAAGAGAGAAAAGGAGGAAGAAGATGATGGCTTGTGAAGAGCTCAATATAATGATAAGCTTATGGAAAAAAAATGAGAAATGAAAATATATATATTTTTTCTTTCTCATTCTTAACCATAGTTATAGAATATCTAGATATTTGTTTTGGATCAAAAATGGCCATGGAAAATGAATCATGGTTAAACCAAAGGGTTAGTGCAAGAAAAAAATATTAAACCATGATAACAATTTCCATTTCCATTTTTCTTTACAAAAAATAATATCTATATATTTATATTTGGTGTGAGTCTTATATTGCCACCATCCACTATATCAACAACCATGATAGAATTATGTATGCATGTATGTGTGCATGCACATCCTATGTGCATGAATGAGAATAAATGCATACATGCATGCATACAACAAAAAGACAAGAAAGGGTTTAAAGTGAGAAACTAATGGTTAATAATAAATCAACACTTGATTTAGCAAATCGGTCATATCACATACGACCACCAAAAGCAAACCGCCCGATTAATATACGGTATCTCATATGCGTATTTTAACCGGGTCCACGCGCATATCTCATATGCGCACCACATCGTTTCGTCTGGACTAGGCAACTCCATTGTGGGACTCTAAAAATCGTTAATATACCGACAGTGGGTGATGATCATATCAAGCACCCCCAAGCCGCAAGCGGTCAGCTAAACGTAACGGCCACCCGGGTATTGAGCGATCAGAAGAAAACAAGCGAACTTGTCACAACTCCCGTCGAGCCAACCGGCAACACTACTGTACAGTCCGGTCTCTTCGTCAGATATGCTGCATATCGAGTCTAGGGATGGTAACGTCGACCCCAATAACTCAATAAGTCGTGTCGATGAATGGACTATAACAGATTGAGAAACTACTGATAACACTTATCAGTAAATCTCAACAGCCCTGGCCAGGGACTTACCGATATAGCCAATCGAGCACAGCACAGCATCAACTCCCAATACCGGGAGAGACGAAACCCCTCCTATCGCTCATTGCCTTCTTGTGTCTCGGGACTGTACCCAACGGCCACCTATTTGCACGACTCAGTAGAGCCGTGGTAGGGTGGTAATCAAAGTACAGTGGGAGAACACACAAGACTCTATGACGATCTCGGGTCTACAGACTAACCTGTACTAGTGTCACCTGAGAACTGCTATCCGACGATATATATAATTCCATATAGGAGTTCTCGGTGAGTCCGTCTAGTGTACCCAGTCACCACTGAGCACCCGTATACGATCTCGATGTCAAACATCAATGAATGCGGGAACATCCATCGCCCATCATTTGGGTCTAGTATCATATATGCTAGTCTACTCTGGTATATCGATGCCCCGTCTCGATACACCTTCGACTAGGGACTTTTCAGGATATGCTTATAAACTACAGATATCCCACCAGTATGATCTCCATCATAATCATAGTAGTCAAGCCTATATCCTCAGGGCTTTATCAACATGTGTAAATGAATAAAAGCATGATCAAATCAACATGTCAAATAAAGAAGAACCATATAGCATACTATCATGTCGAGCAAGAATGTACACTGAACACACACACACACACACACACACACACACATGTATAAATGCATCCACTATCATATAATGGGCTCTAGGGCATACATATATCCAACAGTATATGCCATCCGCATTCGCCACGGGGCCCCGTCATCACCCGTTAGGTTACTTAACTAACGACAGAGTAGGGGATGGACTAGCGCGGGTGCAAAACATATACATCTACTAGTATATATATAAGTATATATAACATTCGTCCCAGGCATGATAATAAACAACATCACAGATAACAATACAGAATGGTGGATAATCTTGGAGCCCCGGGTTTCATTTGAGTCGCAAATAAAACCTGACATTCTCGGTCGTGTGGATAGCCTGTGCAATGAAAACCTGTACCCACTACGAGTGCGGCGAATAGCCCGCCAGTTCTAGAATGAAGCCCCCTCCGTCTCATCGCCATGAGATAGGGCTTGTTGCCTTCTAGAATCCGGCTATTCGTGCACCCCACCGCGGGGTAATCCTAATACAGAAAATGAAAATAATATATACAAGCGGTGACATCAACCTCAACCCGGTCGTGCCCCAAAATAATATACAACCTGGGAAAAACGGCAGTCCATATGTCGGACGCTCGCCCCGAAATAACAAATGTACAAGTGAAATATAAACTGTATTCTAACATTGCACCATACGATATCCACCACGACAATCCAACCACAATCACAGAACAAGCACACAACATCAACGCGAATGTCACGTTCACAAAACCCGTCTAAAGGAACATATAGCAATTAGACGAGTTTTACCGATCGAGTGACATTCCCGGTCGCAGATAAAAGTGAATGAACTGTAAACTGTTAAAAACTGTCAAATATAACGAATTCGAAACACCAGTTGTTGCCTCAAACTCAAATCTACAGAGAATCAAATTTGGGCAAAAATTAAATAACACCAGGAAACCAAATACCTAGAGATAAGCACCCAGACCCAAAAAAATAGCATTCTGCCCCACAAAACCGAGGAGGCCGGTTTTATTATGTATGTGGCTGGCCAAAACAACTCCAAACTGTCTCATTTTAGTTCTGGGTACATCTCATAGGGTAAGGACCACTCTGCACTTGTTTAAAAAAATTTCAGAGACTTTTTCAAAATCAACAGAAACTGCAGATCACGGTTTTGATTTTCTGGAATCGTTTCGATTTCGTTGTTTTAACATTGTTTAAACTTCTAACTTAGGGTTTATGGGCTAGCTCTGATACCATGAAGGGTTACCCTAGTGCTTCGACCAACTTTCATAGCCAAATGCGGAACAAAATTTTTAAGACGATCAAAACTTTGGCACTAGAATAAAACTTAACCCGGATCTTTAACCATAAACCTAGTTTGCTATACTAGAGTTCTATCTACTTAGAAATAAGTTATACCAAGAGGCTCAAGTCCTTCGGTCTTCTCTCCTCGTCATGTGCTCCAAGTGGTCTCTTTGAACTTGCTTGATCTCCAACTCCGGCTCCATCGGTCCTCCGGAATCGAGCTTGTTCTCCGGCATTCCTTTGTCGTAGATGATCCACCCGGGGAGTATGATCCATGGCTCTAGCTCTTTGCTATATGTCAAGAGAGAAACTAGAGAACTTGGGATGCTGGTCCAAGTAATCTAGGATGTAGTGGAGGGTGTCTAAGTGTTTGCTATCTCTTTTCTAACCTCTTCAATTATTTCTCAACACATGAGAATGTTAGTGAAGAGGAAGAAGATGAAAATGGAAGAAAGCAAGAGGAGGGAGGAACTCAAGAGAAAATGAGAGCTAAAAAAAAATGAAGCATGAAGTGAGATAAAATCACACACCTTGGTTTTGTGTATGAATTCTTTCAATAAACAATTAACAACCATGCTTCAATAGTAACTCCATATGAATTATAAATTCATTTGTGAATTATTAATGCATGGTCATCACCATTTCTCCCATACCTTTTACTTTACACCTCATTTCCAATTATCAAAAAAAAGGAAAATACATAATGAGGTGTCCACCTTCTAGAAAGAAAACTGTAATAAATACGGATTTCCGTCTACTGTACATATATACCGGCAATTAGATAAAAATCCGAACGCCCAAAGAGATAGAATAACACGAAGAACGTAATATTAGAATATATATACCGAGATACATATATGTAAATTATTAAATCAATACCTGATTTAATAATCCGGCTCAAAACCCGAGCCGGCTAGTATTACCAACTGTCCGATCGAAAATCCGAGTACAAAGTACAATCAATCAAACCCTGCACGTATCCAATACGGCTACTACATCATTTCACCTGAATCAGGGAAACCCTCTGTATGGGACTCTAAAGACTCGACAGTACTCTGATAGTGGGTTTAACTACAAGCACGTCAACGGCACTAGCTGTACGTAACAGCTACCGAGGTACCTGTCGAAAAGAAGGTCGATGAGAAAACTCACCCGGATCTCCTACTGAGCATATCCGTGATAATATCCGTACAGTCCGGTCTCTTCATCAAAGAGTATCGTATACCGGGTCTAGGGGATGGTGAACGTCAGACACTAATAACCTGATAAGTCGTGCCGATGTGGCTCAGGACCAATCCGGGAAACTACTGATCAACCTACAAGTAAATCCCAAGTGCCTTGGCCAAGGTCTTATGGTCCTGACCAATCGAATCACAGTGCGATATCGACTCCCTATACCAGGAGAAACGAATCCCCGACAATCGCTCACCGCCTCTATGTGGCTCGGGACTGAACCCAACCAAAACCTGTTTGCACGACTCAGTAGAGCCGTGGTAGGGTAGTGATCAATGTTCAGTGGGAACTCACACTAGACAAATGCCGATCTTGGGTCCAAAGACTAACCTGTACACATGTCACCTGAGAACTTCCATTTGACGATAGGTATAGTACCACATGGAAGTTCTCGACGAGTCCGTTCAGTGTACTCACATCCAGTGAGCACCTGTATACGATCTTAGGTGCATCAGACCAATGGCTGCAGGACCAACCATCCCCTAACGGGGCTAGAAACGTACACACCAGTCTACTCTGGAGTATCAGTGCCCAGTCTCGATACTCACGCGACTAGGGACCATTTAAGGATGTGCTTATGGACTACCCTGCTCCCACAAGTATGATCGCCATCACAACGCAGGTAGTTAAGAAAAATCCTAGAGGCTTTATCAACATGTAACCGCAATATATAATAACGAGTATGACATATGCCATGTTAAGATAAAGACAATCCACAATAGTATACTACCATATCGAGTCTTTATCAATATGTGCAAACCAGATATAACAACAATATAAATAAATACACATATCCCGATAAAGACAAGTCAAATAATATGCTATAAAACTGAGCAAGATTGTTCTGTACATATATATCCCTAGTATCCATATGTATACATATATACAATACTGGCCTCTAGGGCATATACATCCAACAGATTGGCCATAACAGGGAAGTCCCTGGCCAGGGCATTGTTGGATATAGTGCCCTCAAAGTCAATTATTGGATCGCAAGCACGTGATTGCAGTGATAGAGGGAGGACCTATACCGGTAGGACAGTCTTACTCGAGATGATAGTATGCTATCTGGTTTATCTTTATCATCGTGTACTGCTTTAGGTGACATGATATATCACTATTGCATGTCGATAGAGCCAATAGGATTCTTGCTTGACTACCAGCAGTATGATGGAGATCATATACGTGAGAGTTGGGTAGTCTATAAGCACATCCTTAAAAGTGGTCCCTAGTCGCGGGAGTTTCGAGATAGGGCATCGATACTCCGGAGTAGACTAGTGTATACAGTCGAGACCCCGACGAGGGGCGGTGGCCAGTCTCACAAGCCATTGGTGTCAGTTGGTTCACCTAAGATGTATACAGGTGCTCATTAGGTTATGAGTACACCGGACAGGACTCGCCGGGAACATGCTAGCTAGTTATTAAAACATGTCGTCAAATAGCAATTACCAGGAGACATGTGCTCAGGTTAGTCTATCGAACTGAGATCGTCATTTCTCTCGTGTGAGTTCCTACTATGCTTTGATTATTACCCTACCACGGCTCAAAGGAGTCGTGCAAACAGGTTTTAGTTGGGTTCAGTCCCGAGCCATATGGAGGCAGTGAGCTGATCGGCAGGGGATTCGTCTCTCCCAACATTGGGGGTGAGATCGTGCTGTTTTTGGAGAGCCATTACACAAAGTCCATGGCCATGGAAAGCGAGATTTACTGGTAGGTATTCCAGTAGTATCTCAGGGTGTTTTGGGCTACACTCCGACACGACTTATGCCGCTTTTGGGGGTTTTACGTTTACCAGCTCCCTAGGCCCGATATGCGATACTCATAGACGAACGGACCGGACTGTACGGATATTGTCACACACAGGCTCAGTAGGATTCCAGTATGAGTTCGCTCATCGGTTTCCCTTTTCGCTCAGTACATGGGCAGCCGTTACGTACAGCTAGTACCACCGACGTGCTTGTAGTTAAACCCATTGCCAGAGTATTGACGAGTCTTTAGAGTCCCCCACAGAAAGTTTCCTAGTTCGGGCGAAACATTGTAGAGGCCGTATGGTATTATGGCAGGGTTCGAACATACGCTTGCACTTGTACACGAGTCATGGTTCGGACGGATAATACTAGCGGGTTTTGGATTAAGCCGGATCCTAGTATTATACTGTGTAGATTTTGTCTCATTGCATTTGTATTCGGTCGGAATACAAATGCGGGTATGTATATACAGTTGCGGAGTAATCCCGTTATTTGCTACGGGATCGCTTTTTGAAGTTGCCAGTTTGCATTCCATTTTGGTCATTTTTCTTTCTTCCCTTCTTGGCTGAAATTCTTGCTTGTGAGGGGCTTATTTGCAAATGTGGCTTTTTATAAATAGGGGGTTTTGTTTTGTGCAGGGGTTTTGTGTGGTGCAGGGGCTCCAGCAGTTTCATGAGAGTTCTAGATGAGCTTGGTTCAATGTTTCCATTTATTGTTTTTTGGAGAGATTAGGATATTTGGTGTAGATATTTGCTTAAGGTTACTATTCTTTTTTTTTCCTTGCACTTACCTCCTCTCCATGCCTTGGCCGAGCATATTCTGCCCCCCATTTTTGCAGAGCCTCATTTTTGAGAATGTGTGAGATTGATTCATTTTGGTTGCAAAAGAAAGAGATTCATTCTTGCAAAAATCTTTAGCTCATTTCCTCAAGCTCATTTCCCCTCACTCCATTTGGCAACTTCAATTAACCCTCATCCAATTGCTTGGGTGACTCGAGACAAAGTATTCTACACTATATCTACTTCAACCATGGACATGTCGGCTAGCAAATTTCGTATCCGAGTTGCCTCAGTTCAGAGGCGGGAGCCCGTATAAGGATTCGTTGACGTGGTGCCACCTTCGGTGAGGAGGAGACCGTAGATCGAGCGAGAACGGAGAGGGAGCTTCGTCAGTGCATCCGCAACAAGCTAGGGGCAGAGCATAAAGACCGACGGACACGGATCAATCGGTATAATCTCAAAACCCCCTTTTACAGTATACTAGTTTACGGTTAATAGAACGATCCGAGTTTTAAGTTTGCGTTAGCACCAGTTCTGTAAAATGTTTTTGTTCCGCATTTGGCCTCTGAAAGACGGTCGGGGCGCTACCGTAGACTTACATTGGTATCAGAGCCAAACTATTAACCATCTACTAGTTGGTTTAGACAATGTTAAAGTATCGAAACCAGAACAAACCCAAACGATGCCATGGAATATGTATTCTCTGTTGTTTTTAAAAAGTTCCAGAAAAATTATTTAAATATATGCATAAGAGTACTGGAGAGACCACTAGAACACACCCCAAACCCGGACCCTTGATCTCAGAATTTGGCCGATCCCTTGCATAGGGATTCCTGCGTCGCCGGCCCTGTATTGGCCTTCTGTGTTTGTGTTTTGGGTGTTGTTTTGGTCTCTGGGGATTTGATTCAGTGGTGTTGTTTATTTAACCCAGTTTGGATATGGTTTTTATCAAGTTGTTTGGGCTATCGGGGCTTATTTCGGAGTCGATATTTTTAACATTGTTTAATGTTTTGCAGCACATTACATTGCTATCTGTGACCATGAATGTCATTCGAGCGGTAAATCTTGTCTAATTGCTATAGCTCTTTTAGACGGGTTTACGAACGTGACATTCACGTTGATGTTCTGTGTTGTGCTGTGATGTTGTGGATTTGTCGTGGTGGATAGCTTGTGTGCAATGGTAGTGCAGTTTGGATATGTTAGTACATTTGATATTGCGGGGCGAGCGTCCGACATGTGGACTACCGTCATTTCCTGTTTGTATATTATTATTTTGGGGCACGACCGGGTTGAGGTCGATGTACCCGCAGTACATATTTTGTTTTTTGTACTAGGATTACCCCGCGGTGGAGTGCACGGATAGCCGGGTTCTGGAGGGCAACGGGTCTACATCTCATGGCTTTGAGAGGGAGGCGACCTCACTTTAGAATTGGCGGGCTATTCGTCGCACTCGTAGGGGGTATAGGTTAACCCAAGAAGGGGTGCCCAAGTTACTGGATTCCGTGAAGTGCTGGGTGGTCCATTCACGATGATGAAGGAGGCTGCCTCGCTTCTGGTTTTGACGGGTAACTTGCCACACTCGTAGGGGTCTAGGTTTTCATTGCACAGGCTATCCACACGACCAGAGGAACGTCGGGTTTCATTTGTGGCACTATGAAACCCGAGGCTCCCAGATTATCTGTATTGTTCTGTGATGCTTATTACTTTTCTGTGATGTTTCATTTATCATGCCTGGAGCGATTATTGTATATTTATATATATACTAGTAGATGTTGTATATGTTTTACACCAACGCTAGTCCTGTCCCCGCTCTGTCAATAGTTAAGTAACCTAACGGGTGATGACGGGACCCGGTGATGATTGCGGATGGCATATACGTACATTTTATTTTCGTTCATTATTTGTGTGATTAATTCATGGGACTGCATTGATTCAGATCAATGCAAAGAAAACAGACCTATACAGATGTTGTTGGAACAATTTTTCAAAAAGTTGTTATTGCAAGAACGTTCTCTTTTGTTTTGCACAGCGGTATTCGGTTATGAATATCCGGCACCTCATTTGACGAGGCAAGGGCCGAGATCCCTTCATCGGGAGTGACCCTATGGACAGAGGTTTGCGTCAGGGGTAATAACTTCACTATAGTCGATTACTTTTTGCTTTGCATCGTGGTTTTCAGTTTGGAATTGTAAGTCCATGCTACCTCTCCCGGTACTTACGGGCTTGCGGAATTGGTGTAAAACGATTTTTCTAGAGGTGGTAACATGGACTACAAATACGGATCTTTGTTAAACAATCTACCTAACAACCTAACTAGGAGTTGTTTACCTACTCGGTTAGGAGGTTATACCTTTCTTGAACTCCTTCGTCTTCAACTCTTGTGGTGTACGGACCGGCCTCCCCTCGTCGTCTTCTCACGCCGAAGATGGATCCACCCGAAAGTTTCTACCTTTGGCTTCTTCTTCGAACTTTGAAGAAACTAGAACACTTGGCTTCCTAGGCCTTGTGAACTAGAATGAGTAGAGTATTGTTTTGGTGTCTTTTTATCTCTAAGGCAATAAGTCTCAACACATGAGAATGGTTTGCCTTGAGCTAGAGAGAGCAAGAGGAAGAAGGAGAGAGCTTGAGAATGAGAGAGCTCAAGAGAGAGAAAGCAAATGAAAGAATGAGCCACTCTTTTCTCATCCAACCTCTCATAATCCAAAAGCATCATGAGCCATAATGATAATCAAGTATTATGTGATGGTTATCATATCACAAAAGGCAATATCATTTCATGCATTAAATGCAATGTGTGAACAAATAAGCAAGCCAAAAGTTTTTCCATGAAATGATAGCCATAGTAATGATGGTGGTCAACAAGTCCAACCTAGTCAACCGGTCAACAAAGTCAACAAGGTCAACCTTTCAACGCAACCATGGCATAATAATACTTAATTATCGTTAACCATATTTCTAATTCTCATTAGGGTTAAGCAAAGGTCAACAGTCAATAACCCTAATGAGAATCTTCTGCCTCTGTCTCGGTCAACTGTGCATACATACCCGCATCCGCGTTCCGAGGAACACGAATGCAAACGAGATAAAATCAATCCCAAAACGCATACTAGGATCTGGCTTAAACCAAAGCCCACTAGTAATAACTGTCCGGTCACTAAACGTGCACAAGTGCGCGGATGTGACGGAACCCTGTCGCAAAACCATGCGACCTGTCGCAGAACCATGCGACCTCTACTCTTTTGCCTAAAGGCGAATAGCTCTCTGTGTGGGACTCTAAAAACACGACACTACGCTGGCAGTGGGTTTAACCAGAGACCGCAAGCGGCACTAGCTGTGCGTAACGGCCCCCAGGTAGATGCCGATAAGAAGACGGACGAGGTGAAACCCATCTGAACTCCTACTGAGCCTGAATGTGACAGTCTCCGTACAGTCCGGTCTGTTCATCTGATACATCGCATGGCGGGCCTAGGGGCGGTAAACGTCAGTCCCCTAATAGCGGTGCAAGTCGTATCGGAGTGTAGCCCAGAACACCCTGAGATAACACTGGAAACCTAACAGTATATCTCGCTTGCCCTGGCCAGGGACTACTTGTGTAATTGCTCTCCTAGACAGAGCGCGATGTCAACCCCCTATTCCGGGAGAGACGAATCCTGTCTAACCATCACTGCCTCCAAGTGCTTCGGGACTGCACCCAACTACTACCTGTTTGCACGACTCCTTTGAGCCGTGGTAGAGTAGTAATCAAAGTGCAGTGGGAACACACTCGAGGCGAAGTGATAGTGTCAAGTCAACGGACTAAGATGTACTCATGTCACCTGGGAACTGATAACTGACGATAGGTATAGTACCAACCAATCATTTACTGACGAGTCCTGTCCAGTGTACTCGTAACCTAACGAGAACCCGCATACTATCTCAAGTACGACGTACTGACGGCTGTGGGACAGACCGTCTCCCCTGCTGGGATGAGAAGCGCATACGCTAGTCTACTCCAGAGTATCGATGCCCTGTCTTAATAGTCCACGACTAGGGACCTGTATAAGGATGTGCTTGTGGATTACCCAGCCCCCACGAGTGTGACTGCCATCACAACGCTGGTAATCAAGCAATGATCCTAAGGGCTCTACTAATATGTATAAGCAATATGCTAAAAGAAACACATGCACATATTAAAGTAGAAACAAACCAAGTAGCATACTACCATTTTGAGCAAGATTGTCAATACAAGGTGAATATCCCAAGCTTCCATTAAGTAATATACAAACTAGTATGATACAGTAATGGCCTCTAGGGCATATACACTAACAATATCCCACTTGCACTAAAGCCATGTACTGGCGTATCGAAGACCTATCATCTCGATCAGCCGCTCGAACTGAGTCTGGGGCAAGGCCTTGGTGAATGGATCTGCAGTGTTATCTTCTGAAGCAACCCTCCGAACCTTGATCTCCTGGCGATCCACGATCTCCCTGATCAGGTGATACCGCTTCAAGATGTGTCTGGATTTCTGATGGGACCTGGGTTCCTTCGCTAAAGCTATAGCCCCGTTGTTGTCGCAATACAGAGGTATTGGATCAACAATGGACGGAACCACCTGAAGTTCTTTCATGAACTTCCGCATCCAGACGGCTTCTTTTGCGGCATCAGCAGCAGCGATGTATTCCGCTTCCATCGTCGAGTCAGCAACGGTTTCCTGTTTGGAACTCTTCCAACACACCGCCCCTCCATTGAGGGTAAAGACAAAACCCGACATGGACTTGGAATCATCCTTGTCACTCTAGAAGCTGGAGTCAGCAAAGGCCTCGATCTGGAGGTCCTTTCCGCCATACACCAAGAACATCTCCTTAGTCCTTCTCAGGTACTTGAGAATGTTCTTTACCGCTATCCAGTGCTTCTCCCCTGGGTCCGACTGATACCGGCTTACAACGCTTAATGCATATGCTACATCTGGTCTGGTACACAACATCGCATACATAATAGAGCCTACCGCAGATGCGTAGGGTATTGATGACATGCGAGCCCTTTCCAAATCAGTCTTGGGAGACATCTCTTTGGAGAGGGTGATCCCGTGACAAGCCGGTAAATTACCGCGCTTGGAATCTTCCATACTGAATCGTTTCAGTATGGTGTCGATGTACCTAGACTGCGAAAGTCCCAACATCCTCTTGGATCTATCACGATGGATTCGGATCCCCAGAATGTAATTGGCATCACCCAGGTCTTTCATGGAGAACCTGTGTGATAAGAACCCCTTGACAGATTGTAGCATAGGAATGTCGTTTCCTATCATAAGAATGTCATCCACGTATAAAACAAGGAATACGACAGTTCTTGCTACAAATCTACTATAGATGCATGGTTCATCTGGATTTTTGATAAAGCCAAATTCTTTGACTGTCTCATCAAAGCAGATGTTCCAACTCCGCGATGCCTGCTTTAGTCCATAGATGGACTTAAACAACTTGCACACCTTTCCGCTGCTCCCACTCTGAATGAAACCCTCTAGCTGGTCCATATAGACACACTCCTCTAAATTTCCATTTAGAAAAGCGGTCTTTACGTCCATCTGCCAAATCTCATAATCGTGGAAGGCAGCAATGGCAAGAAGGATCCGAATGGATTTTAGCATAGCCACTGGAGAAAAGATCTCGTCATAGTCCAAACCAGGTCTTTGACGAAAACCCTTTGCAACCAGTCTAGCTTTATAGGTCTCAACTTGTCCATCTACACCAATCTTCCTTTTGAAGATCCACTTGCATCCTACGGGTTTTACCCCATCTGGAGCAACGTCCAACGTCCATACTTTGTTAATGTACATGGACTCCATTTCGGTCCGCATTGCATCCAGCCATTTTACCGAGTCAACGCTCTGAACGGCCTGCTGGAAGCTGGTAGGCTCATCATAATCAATAATGCAGTCCTCTCTATCCCTGTCTATGAGAAACCCGTAGTATCTCTCGGGCGGATGAGACTGCCTACTACTCCTGCGGAGCGGCGTAGGAATGTCATGTTCTTTCGAACCCTCTGGTTCTACTAAGCTTTCAGTAATAGTCTGAGGTTCTGGAATTTCTTCCAATTCTATTGCGCTCCCACTTATTTCTTTTTCTAAGAACTGGTGTTCCAGAAAGTGGGCATTACGAGAAACAAAGACCTTTTGTTCATCTGCGTAATAGAAAAGATACCCTCTGGAGTTCTTTGGGTATCCCACAAACTTGCACAGTACTGAGCGTGCCTCGAGTTTGTCCGCATGCTGCTTTTTGACAAAAGCCGGACATCCCCAGATTTTCAGATATTGAAAATAGGGTTTCTTCCCACTCCACATTTCATATGGTGTGGTAGGCACAGTCTTAGTTGGAATTCGGTTCAAAAGGTATGCAGCTGATTCTAGCACATATCCCCAGAATGATCGCGGTAACTCATTGTTACTCATCATGGAACGTACCATATCCAATAGGGTCATGTTCCGTCTCTCCGATACACCGTTATGTTGCGGAGTGTATGGAGGAGTAAGCTGAGAGAGAATACCATTCTCTTTTAAGTAATCCAGGAACCTTGCACTCAAGTATTCACAACCTCGATCAGATCTCAGTGTCTTGATACTTTTGCCGGTTTGTTTTTCTACTTCATTCTTATATTCCTGGAATTTTCCAAAGTCTTCGGATTTATGTTTCATTAAGAAGACATGTCCGAACCTTGAAAAACCATCCGTAAAAGTAATGAAGTAAGAAAAACCGCTTCGCGCATGTGTAGACATTGGACCGCACACGTCGCTGTGTACGAGTCCCAAGAGCTCGCTCGCTCTTACCCCGTGTCCAGTGAACGGAGTCTTTGTCATCTTTCCTTTGAGACAGGATTGACAAGTTGCATATGATTGATATTGGAATGGATCCAAATATCCTTCCGTATGTAACTTAGTCAATCTTCTCTCATTGATGTGACCCAGTCTACAATGCCATAAGAAAGCCTGATTTATTTCCGGAGACTTTCTTTTGTGTGTATTCTGGACATTGAAAATCTGTGGTTGGTTTAATACGTATATACCATTGCTTAATGTACCTGACCCTATCAAAACTTGATTAAGGTGAATGTTCACAACATTACTTACAAATGCAAATTCATAACCTTCTTTAGATAAAAAAAATACAGAAATGATATTACAAGTTACATTGGGTACAAAATAGCAATTACGCAAAACCAAAATGTGTCCATCTGACAAGCCCAGGTGATAGTCCCCTACGGACTCAGCATCCATGCCAGCTCCGTTTGCAACTCTGAGGGTCATATCACCTGCCTTCAAAACCCTACGCTTTCTCAGTGCCTGCAAAGAATTACAGATATGAGATCCTGATCCGGTATCCAATACCCAGGAAGTAGAGTTTATTGAAAGACAGTTTTCAATAACATACACACCTAAAGCTGAAGCCGCAACTTGCTTCAGATCCTGTGTTCTGGCCTTCCAAGCCCTGCAATCTTTCTTCCAGTGTCCCTTCTTATGACAATAGAAGTATTCTTCCTTTCCCACAAGCTGCCCCGCTATCTTTGTTGCCTTTGCTTTTCCCTTTGTATCCACTTTACTAACACCGCCCCTTGGTTTGGCGGGGGCTTTCTTCTTCTTTCCCTTGGCTTTCGCCTTGGACTTAGAAGAGGAAGATCCTCCTACAAACAAAGTGGATGTATCCCTACTTTTCTGTAGGGTGCCCTCTGCACTCCTCAGCATGTTGAGGAGCTCCGGAAGTTCAACTTCTTTTCTTTGCAAGTTGAAGTTCAGGATAAACTGGGCGTAAGTGGAAGGAAGGGACTGGAAAATCAAGTCCGTATAGAGCACGTTCTCTAACGTGGTCCTAAGGTTCGCGAGCTCCTCAATGAAGCCAATCATCTTAAGCACGTGTTCCGCTACTGATAATCCGATGGCCAATCTTGCCGAAAATAGCTTCTTCGACACTTCGTATCTTGCGATACGAGATTGCTCTCCATACAGTTCTTTTGTATGGAGAAATATGGATTCGAGGTCCATATTCTCGTGCCTCCTCTGATGTTCGTTGTCCATAGAGGCAAGCACGAGGCACTTGTCTTTCGCGCAATCGATCTCCCAAGTCTTACGGATTTCCCTGTCTACGACGCTGGAGGTGGGACCTGGGACAGGGGAGCTTTGGTGGTAAGAAGATACCCCAGCTTGTCGTAAGTGATTGCCATTTTGACATTCCTGAGCCAATCTTTGTAGTTTGGCCCTGTCAGTATGTTTTTATCTAGAAGTAACTTAAGTCCAGTCATGTCGATTGGTCGCTGCAATTAGGAGAGAGAGAAGAAACACTCAGCATGATGCTTTTGCAAGTTTAGAGTGGTTTTTAGTTTGTCTAAACAGGATGGCTCCCACTGTTTCTCAAATTCCTCCTCAAACCAAAAAGGGAGAATTAGTCGGAATCAATCTCACCGTACAATACTTGCTTAACCGCTCAGTCAGGATAGTGTCGGTACTTCGAGGGAGGTTTTCCAACGCTTTCACGAAGTTCCTTAATTAAATAACCTCTTTTTCCTAGGGGCGTAGCCCCGCTAACACCTTTCTAGACACCTACTTGGTTTATAGCATTGATCGTTAAGTAAGAAATTTTCCGAGGAGTAGCATATACTCACAGTAGGATCGGGATCCAAATATCATCGCGTGACAAAACTGAAGGAATCCTACCAGA
Source organism: Agapanthus africanus (assembly GCA_030015575.1). Classification (NCBI taxonomy): domain Eukaryota; kingdom Viridiplantae; phylum Streptophyta; class Magnoliopsida; order Asparagales; family Amaryllidaceae; genus Agapanthus; species Agapanthus africanus. The sequence goes on from JASDDO010000004.1 coordinate 238,098,233, forward strand.
ATCATCACTCTCCAAATGGTATGCAACACTAGCAAGTTTCAGTTCTTTTGAAACTCCCGATGTGGATTTTTTCCCCATGCTCTTATGACCTTGGCGTGAGGTCAAAATGTCATAAGTCACATGTCAAGTTCTACCCATCATTATCCAGGTTGATTTGAACCCACCTGTACCTACCCTTGACGTAGGCCAAAATGGCAGTACGACTATCTCAAACCAACGCATTCTACCTATGCAACAAATAAACAACCGGCAGCTACCAATCACTATGCCTTGGCGTGAGGTCAAAATACATAGCTTGAATACTACTGAATGTTTAACTGAAATGATGGAGGGCTACAAATGGTTTTGGCGAAATCGTGAACGTAGTGAACTTGATATAATCGATGGAACGAGATAGCTTTTAAACGGAGTGGCTCAAGCTCCGCCTTTAAAAGTTGGTTTTTGAAAAGAACCGAGTGGTTTTGAAAGTGTTCCAACGACTTTTACTTGGTTTATTTTCTTTCATTAGTTGTTTTAATGTGTCCCATCATTTAATCCTACCATTGCAGAAAACAACCAAAATATGACGTACGCTTATGCCATTCGCATTCGCCACGGGGCCCCGTCATTACTCGTTAGGTTACTTAACTAACAACAGAGCGGGGGCTGGGCTAGCGCGGCTGAAAAACATAAGCAACGCCTAAATAATATCATATATAGATATATTGCAATGATAGCCATTTCAGATCATAGATGAACACATTAGATATACTAGGAATCCGCAATTCGTACGAGCCTGTAACAAAAACGGATTACACGGTCGCGGTGAATAGCCAATACCCCACCCAAGACCCCTACGGGTGCGGCAAACTACCCGCCAAATATCCGAAGCGGAGCAACCTCCCTCAACGACGTGAGTAGGCCACTCGGCACTTCGAGATACCCGGTAGTTTGTGCACCCCACCATGGGTCTATCCTAGGAGCAAAAACAGTAAAAAGAAATTATACAATGACGGCTACAACCCTGACCCGGTTGTGCGGCCATACAAATAATATTACATCAATTTACATATTTTACATGAATTGAAAGAAAAGAAAACTCTCATCTCACAACCCCCGGCTATTCACCCGCGACAATCCAACGAATTCATATACACATACCATCAACATTACAGATCACAGATATGTATAACCCCCACTAATCGACGTATAGCGATTAGCGGACGTTCAATACATATATCACATCACAGATATAAACCCGTTAGCCTTAGTCTTTAGAAGTTCGATAAAAATACGGATTTTCAAGCCCAAAAACAAATTTTGCTTTCTGGAAAATCTGGGCTGAAAAGACATGCTCCAAAAATCCCAAAATACCCCACAGAGTATACTGCAATGAAACCGATCCACGGCCGAGTCAACTCGGCCGCGGATCCGCGGCAAGAAGCTGTTCTTGCCGCGGAACCGCGGTGAGTTGGACGGCTCTGTGGATCGTTTTTCTCCAGTATACTATAAAAACCTTGAGTCGATTTTTGGTATATGTCAAATAATTTTTACAGCACTTTGAAAATCGACAGAAAGTTTGAGTTCCAGGTGTATTTCACGACTTTTTCTCCGATCGAACTTCTACTTACATTGCTAACATGTTAGATAGTGTTTAATTAGGCTCTGATACCACTGTAAGTCCATGCTACCTCTCCCGGTACTTACGGGCTTGCGGAATTGGTGTAAAACGATTTTTCTAGAGGCGGTAACATGGACTACAAATACAGATCTTTGTTAAACAATCTACCTAACAACCTAACTAGGAGTTGTTTACCTACTCGGTTAGGGGGTTATACCTTTCTTGAACTCCTTCGTCTTCAACTCTTGTGGTGTACGGACCGGCCTCCCCTCGTCGTCTTCTCACGATGAAGATGGATCCACCCGAAAGTTTCTACCTTTGGCTTCTTCTTCGAACTTTGAAGAAACTAGAACACTTGGCTTCCTAGGCCTTGTAAACTAGAATGAGTAGAGGATTGTTTTGGTTTCCTTTTATCTCTAAGGCAATGAGTCTCAACACATGAGAATGGTTTGCCTTGAGCTAAAGAGAGCAAGAGGAAGAAGGAGAGAGCTTGAGAATGAGAGAGCTCAAGAGAGAGAAAGCAAATGAAAGAATGAGCCACTCTTTTCTCATCCAACCTCTCATAATCCAAAAGCATCATGAGCCATAATGATAATCAAGTATTATGTGATGGTTATTATATCACAAAAGGCAATATCATTTCATGCATTAAATGCAATGTGTGAACAAATAAGCAAGCCAAAAGTCTTTGCATGAAATGATAGCCATAGTAATGATGGTGGTCAACAAGTCCAACCTAGTCAACCGGTCAACAAAGTCAACAAGTCAACAAGGTCAACCTTTCAACCAAACCATGGCACAATAATACTTAATTATCATTAACCATATTTCTAATTCTCATTAGGGTTAAGCAAAGGTCAATAGTCAATAACCCTAATAAGAATCTTCTGCCTCTGTCTCTGTCAACTGTGCATACACACCCGCATCCGCGTTCCGAGGAACACGAATGCAAACGAGATAAAATCAATCCCAAAACGTATTCTAGGATCTGGCTTAAACCAAAGCCCACTAGTAATAACTGTCCGGTCACTAAATGTGCACAAGTGCGCGGATGTGACGGAACCCTGTCGCAAAACCATGCGACCTGTCGCAGAACCATGCGACCTCTACTCTTTTGCCTAAAGGCGAATAGCTCTCTGTGTGGGACTCTAAAGATTCGACACTACGCTGGCAGTGGGTTTAACCACAGACCGCAGGTGGCACTAGCTGTGTGTAACGGCCCCGAGGTAGATGCCGATAAGAAGACGGACGAGGTGAAACCCATCTGAACTCCTACTGAGCCTGAATATGACAGTCTCCGTACAGTCCGTTCTGTTCGTCTGATACATCGCATGGCGGGCCTAGGGGGCGGTAAACGTCAGTCCCCTAATAGCGGTACAAGTCGTTTCGGAGTGTAGCCCAGAACACCCTGAGATAACACTGGAAACTTACCAGTATATCTCTCTTGCCCTGGCCAGGGAGTACTTGTGTAATGGCTCTCCTAGACACAGCGCGATGTCAACCCCCAATACCGGGAGAGACGAATCTTATCTAACCGTCACTGCCTCCAAGTGCTTCGGGACTGCACCCAACTACTATCTGTTTGCACGACTCCTTTGAGCCGTGGTAGGGTAGTAATCAAAGTGCAGTAGGAACACACTCGAAGCAATGTGACAGTGTCAAGTCAACGGACTAAGATGTACTCATGTCACCTAGGAACTGATAACTGACGATAGGTATAGTACCAACCAATCAGTTCTCGACGAGTCCTTTCCAGTGTACTCGTAACCTAACGAGCACCCACATACTATCTCAAGTACGACGTACTGACGGCTGTGGGACAGACCGTCTCCCCTGTTGGGATGAGAAGCGCATACGCTAGTATACTCCGGAGTATCGATGCCCTGTCTCGATAGTCCTACGACCAGGGACCTGTATAAGGATGTGCTTGTGGATTACCCAGCCCCCATGAGTGTGACTGCCATCACAACGCTGGTAATCAAGCAAAGATCCTAAGGGCTCTACTAATATGTATAAGCAATATGCTAAAAGAAGCACAAGCACATATTAAAGTAGAAACAAACCAAGTAGCATACTACCATTTTGAGCAAGATTGTCAATACAAGGTGAATATCCCAAGCTTCCATTAAGTAATATACAAACTAGTATGATACAGTAATGGCCTCTAGGGCATATACACTAACAGGAATATCCTGCACCTCATTCTACGAGGAAAGAGCCGAGATCCCTTCACCGGGAGTGACCTCTTTAGCAAAGGTTTTCACCACTATATTTTTGTAAAAGCTATCCAGTTCCTTCAATGATATCAAGTTCATTACGTTAAAGGTTTTTCGCCAAAATCCATTCATAACCCTCCGTCATTTCAGACGGATAGCACTTAGTATTCATGCTATGTTTGTTGGCCTTAGTCAAGGCATAATTTATGGTAGCTATTTGTTACTTTTCTGTTGCATAGATAGATGCGTTGGTTTGGGACAGTCATACTACTTTGTTTTCCTTAGTCAAGGGTATGTACGGATGGGTTCAGATTAACCTGGACAATGACGGGTAGAACTTGACATGTGACTTAAGATTTATTAGCCATAGTCAAGGTCATAAGAGCTTGGGTAAAAATCACATCGGGAGTTTCTAAAGAAACTGAAACTTGCCAGGCATGCGCATATCATCTGGAGTGTGATAACGTGAGTGGATTCCGTCACGTTATCATGCGATGATAGTTGGATCCCGATTCCCACTGATGAGTTGGTTTACTCCTCGGGTGATCCCGAATAAATCTTATTTCAGGTTTGGCGGAGAATTTGAGAATACAGTGGGAGGTTTCCTGATTAGATAAAGTGATAACCATTCTGATCTAGGTTAGAGTGCACGTAGAGTGTTTCTTTTCTCTCTCTCTTTGGCAGCGACCATGACCCGACCCTAGACTATGACTCAGTAACCAAGTTAACTGAACTTTCTTAAAACATTGGCATTTGGATTGTCCGAGTTGCATACATCATTGCCACTTTTTCTTATACCCTTTGCATTTCTCCAGAACACCCCGTATCACTACGGATATCCACTTCCATTGGATAAATCCATCGTATGGTTATATACGAACTCGGAGGAACTTGTTCCAGATTCGAGGATGGATTCTGGTTCTTGAGAGATAGAATGGGACTATTCAGTTGTTTTTTCCTTTTACCTTCTCTCAGGATATGAGGGCTCCTAGGATTAGGGGAAAGTACACCTATTACGCTTATTGGAAAGTCATCTTCCAAACCATAGGAAGGTGCCGAAAGGTCGGGAATGAAGAAAACCAATTAGCCTAAATATGGTGTACAGAAGGTAATAAGTGAAGACAAATAAAAAGATTAGAAAGAGGGCAAAGTAAATTGCGACTGCTATTCACGATGTTGGGGTAAAAATTTACACCCCGGTTGACCAAGTCAAAATCAATGTCAACCCCAAGCCAAGTGGGCCCAAGCCCATATCCAGTAGGCCCATGCCCGGGTCGAGCCCGAACATGAAGCGGCCGGTCTCACCCCATGCCAAGATAAAAATTTTGTAATAAATAATTTCGTTGTATTTTTTTCTTTTTATTTAGTTTATTTTATGAATAAATGTAAGAAAAATAGGCATAAAGCCAAATTTTTGTAAAGCCCATGGCTTATGTGCAAAAAAAATGGCACATGAGCCATGGGATAGGCAGAATGCCATTTTGTGAAGCCTAAGGGGCTATGTGTAAAGTGTATAGCCTATAAAGGCAAGGATAATGAAAATATCCCAACAATTTTTTCTCTCTCCAAAAAAGTTTTAGATCTGAGATCCTTTCTCCTTCTTCAAGGTTCCAAAACCTTCTTCTTTCTTTTGAATTAAATCAAGAGTTTTACTCTTCATTCTATAAAACTAAATAGTTTTTCACCACAAAACCCACAAAGGGAACTTGGATCTGTCTTTAGATCTCAAAAAGGAGAGATTTTTAAAAATCTCATATCTCTTGATCTTCAAGATCCAGTCAACAGAGGAGGAAGAAGAAGAACCCCTTTCGTCAACCAAAACATCTTAGGAGTTTAACTCCACTCTAAATCCTCTTTTGGGATCTTAAACCCTATTTCTGGGACTAAAAGCCCTTTTTTCCGAGCGCAAAGCGCCCACGTACCGACACGTGGCGCGCTAGCGCTCAAGCGCCCAGCACCTAAGCGCACAGCGCTCAAGGCGCTGACCCCACGCGTCCTTTGGGCGCTTTTTACCCTTTTTATATATGTATACATATATATATGTACAGATACACACATACTCCACGACACTGTCCCTGTTAGAAAAAAAATTCTAACGGGGTGCTGCCCCGCGCCCCGCACCCCGCATGGGGGCTGCTATCCCCCTTGACCCCCAGCCCGCTATCCGGGTAGCGGGACCCCCGTAAAAACTCTGCGTGGCTTCCGATATATCCAAACCCCCCTCCAAAACAACACACACGTACATTGCACATTGAGTTCGCATGACTAGTTTAACCCGTCAATCGGAGGTTCCCTCGCTCCAAAGGCGAGGGATAATTAACGGCAGCTTAGTCCGCGGCTGCCGGAGATTCAGATCCCCACAATCATTAAACCCCGGCCTACCCTAGGCTAGGGGAATCTGTAGTACGCCTGACAAGCGCGCGCGTATTCCCATCTCAATGGGGTGACGAAAAACACCCTACAGATTCTGGCATGCCCGGTGGGACGTTTCTCTCCTCCCATATTTCGGGTTAAACGTTCATGCGAACTCAATCAATATACATATCGATTGTCTATACTGATATGATTTTTTTTCTCTGTGCAACAATCAACTTTCGACGACAATGTCTCCCAAGACGTATTCAGCTTCCAACCTGACCCCGATCCCGTACGTGGTCAAGATCAACGCTCGTATGGTTCTCCCCGCAATCCTCAGTCGACAGTGGGAGGAACTGCCCCGCCAGTTTGGCTCCGTCATTATCTACCCTGCCGGAAGCGCTCATCTGGCGGAAATCCCGGTGAAACAGGTGGCAAAGCCGGTCTCAAGGGGCAACAGGCCGAATGTTGTAATCGCCAAGGCACCACAACCGAAACTTAAGACGGTGTCTGAACGATTCTCTGGTGCTCCAGCGGGGGGCAAGAACTCCGGTACAAAAGGCAACATCAAATGTTGCGGACAAGCTCAGGTGATGACTCCAACAAATGCACAATCGAGCGTATCTCCAAAATCCTCCATCGCTCGGTTTACGGCGTCTTCCCAAAGAGCCGAAGTCTGCCAGGTGCTTAGAACTGAAAAGTTAAGGCAGAAGCGGCTCAGGTATCGAACCAACAAGAGGGCCAGGGCTTCGTCCAAATGGAATCTTGTGAAGTTCCAAGTGCAGGGTCGCCCCGTGACGACGGCCGAGTCGGCCGTAAAGATCAACAATTCATTCGAACCTCTGAAATGGGTTCAGAAAAATGCCATGACCGCCCGAATCAAGAAGACAGCGGTCCGAACGTCGCTACAAAGAGACGTGTCCCGGCCCCAACAGAAAAAGTATGGCACTGTCCCTTCAAGGGTCTATCAGGTGCTCTGTGTCGCACGAAAGCAGCGGGACAAATCCAGAAAAGAAGCGCCAGCACCATTCAAGAATCCGGCCAGGCCATCGGCCTTCAATCGACTGCCCGCTACTGAAACAGGGGAGTCAAGACAGCGATCTGTGAAATCAACTGCCGATAATAAAAAGACGGCTGGATATATTATCCATACGGTCTATATTGCGAGCGGGCGCCCCAGCGACAACCTTCGCAGCAAAAGCAAGGATGGGGCTACCACATCCCAAGCCCAATCTGGCTTGAATGTGGTCGTCGCTGCCCAAGAACAGCCGCCTCCGCTGGATGAAGAAAACCCTCTCGATGAGGATGATAGGCAGAAAGACCCCTCGGTCCATGCAGAGTCAAGCTCGGACAACGAGGAAGAGCCGACTTTCCGCCTCAGGACCGCGGAGCTAGAGCTGCTCCAAGAGCTTCGAAAACAGCTCAGGAGCAAAGATAAAGAGATGGCCAAGCTCTATTCGAAAATTGATGATCTAACAAACGTTGTGATGCAGCTTACGGCTCAAATTGCTCGAGCGCCTCCCAATCAAGCACAAGTCGCTACTAATGAGCCGGGTGATGACAATCCGATGTAGCCAATGCCTGTTCCTTTGGGTCCAAGTCTGGTCGAGCCGCACGAAAGCCGGCCACATTCCGCTTCTGGGGATGCCTTGGCCCTAGATAGCACTATCCCGCTAACACAAGATCGGATAATGGATTTGGTCACCAGCAAAGTTAAAACATTGGTGGCCGAAGCTAAAGCTCAAAAAGAAATTGGCAGTAGTGGGCGACCATATCCTGCACAGTACGATCTGATCGAGTTCCCGAGCGGCTACGTCATTCCAAAGTTCGGAAGATTTGACGGGACGGGATATACAAATCAGCACGTCTCCCACTTCAAAGCCTCCTGCGGAAATACAGGGGGCAATGATGCGCTCCTTCTTCGTCAGTTTGTCAACAGTCTGTCCGGTGTCGCCTTCGACTGGTACGCGAGTATACCAGACGCGTCCGTCATTACCTTTGCCCAAATGGAGTCTCTGTTTCGGCAAAGGTTCATGAGTGTCAGTGATAAAATCTCCATTGCTGACCTTGTGAGGACCAAGCCGGGGAAGAATGAAAGCAACACCGACTTTATCGCTCGATGGCGTAACCTCACAGTCAAGTGCGAACCGCCGCTGGAGCAGGACCAGTCCGTCGGCCTTCTTATTGGGAACCTCAACAATTGGATGGTCCCATTCTTGTGTACAGCGGGCCTCAAGACATTTCAGGAGCTAACCAAGAAAGTACAAATGCTGAAACGCTTGAAGCAAGAGTCCCCGCTGGACTCTCAGAGAGACAAAACTTGGAAAAGCAAGCGGGACGGCAACCGTAGAAGCGAGAGTTCCAGCAGTACCAATGTCTTCAATGCATCCGACAATGAAGAAAAGCGAAGGGCGGGAGAATCTATATCCAACTGGTCTCGAAAGAAATTGTTGGGAAGAGATGGGCATTCCCTAGAGGAGAAAAAGAACAAGGTTTACTCTTTCAGAAGGGACAAGGTCCGCAAGATATTTAAAGATGCCTTGAACAACGGCCTACAATTGCCAGAGTCAAAAAGACCCCAAGAAGAAAAAATGACCGACAATCCTCTGTATTGCCCGTACCACCGAGTAGTGAGCCATGCGATCGAGGATTGCTATATCTTCAAAGATTGGGTCGAGAAGCAGTACAAGGCTGGAGAGATCGAGCTGTCCAAAAATGTGTTGGTGAACAACCAAGTTGCAACCACAAACTTTATACAGACAGAAGCTGAAGCCTTCTGGGAGCAAATAGCCGAATCCACTGCCCTGAGAAATGAGACCGACTCGCCGCAGCCTCCTTGGAGTAAGCACATATCTAATAAGACGAAGAAGATGCTAAAGCTACTTCAGAAAGAGCCCAGGACGGAATGGGAAAGACAGAAGAAGCCTACCAGCCCAGCTGCCAATGCGGCTTCATCAGGCTCAAAATCCAAGAAGCTCAAGAAGAAGAAAAGTGCAGCTCGGCGCGAAAAGGAGTCTGCAGGGAGATCGACCATTCAAAAATATATCGATTCCCTCGAAGAATATGAACAGAAAGAAAGAACTCTGATTCAATTGAAGGAGTTCTTCCCTGTACAAGCGGCTGAAATTCCGGAGGAGTTAGAAGAAAACCCCAATGAAGAGATCCTCGTAGTGACCTGCTACGCCATCCATCGAGGCAGCGACTCTGAGGAGGAGCTCTGTTTTCCCGAAGAGGACGAGGAGCTCGTCATAAAGGCCAATCAAATCCAGCTCGGAAGCGGCAGGGCTCTACCACCAAATCAGGGCAACGCCCTGAAAGGGAAGGAAAAAAAGGTGGCTAATGAGGAAGATGGCAGAGAGCCGGCTGATGAAAACTCAAGTCCTTCCTCGGTGGACTATAATGTCTTGGCACAACTCCAGAAGCTTCTGTCTCTCCTGAGCATCTACGATGCCTTGGTCCTATCTAAGGAGCTTAGAGATGTCCTCATTCACGCTCTACAAAACCCTGAGTGGTATCAGGCTCGTTTTGCGGAAATTAATATGAAAGAAGCTCAGTACACTTTGCAAGCCGCCGCGGTCACATTTAAGGATGAAGACTTGCTACTGAGAACGACTGAGCATAATCGGCCGCTTTACGTGATCGGGTACAGCGACGGAGATCGAATTAATCCCATATTGATTGATCCGGGGTCCTCAGTGAACATCATGAACTTGTGAACTTTGAAGAGTTTGTCAATGGACATCCGGCACTTCTCAAGGGAAAGGATTGTCATCCAGGGCTTCAATTAAAACTGCCAGCAAGTTCTGGGGTCTATATCTTTGCCAATCAAATTCGGGGATCTGCAAACTGAAGCTAAGATATACGTGATCGACGCCGACACGTCTTATAAGATTCTCTTGGGGCGGCCGTGGCTCCACGATTACGGCATCATTCCGTCAACTCTCCATCAATGCATGAAGTATACTAAAAATGGCGAAGAAAGATGCATTGACGGAAACATCCAGCCGTTCGGTGTGCATGAAGTCCAATATAAAGATTCTCGGTACTTTATGAACCACCAAAATGCTAAGGCACAACTGACTGAGGATAAACCGGCCCCAGGAATCAAAAGCAAATCTGCGCCGGCTGTCACTTTCAAAAGCAAAAATGCCCAAGTGCCCCCGCATTTCGGTAGCGACACTGATGAGTCCGACGCTGGAAGTCCGTCCTTCCGTAAAACTCACCCTCGTTTCGGTAGCGATACGGACGAATCCGATACTGAAGGCATATCCAGCAGCAAAGTCCGCCCTCATCTTGGCAGCGATACTGAAGAGTTAGAGGAAGAGGACCTGCCGTGCAACAGCGGTGCAGATTGGACCCCCATACAACAAGCGAAACTAAGAGAGACCTTCGAAATTGAGGAAGGGTCCCTAGCCGTCACAAGGGTACCGGAGCAAATATGCAAAGAGCTCGATGCATTGTCAGTCTCCACCGTGGACCAGCTGAAAATTTTCTACGTCCCCAGAAGGAAAAGTAGGCAGAAAGGCATCCTGTTTTATGGATCAAATCCTGTTGTGCACCCGGACGATTTGTTTGTCGCATGCCTTCCCTATGAGAGAGGCGTAAGAGCCGTCCTCAACCCCAGATACTATGCACCCAAGATGCGGGAATATTTCAAAAAGTGTGGATGCCGGTTATATCAAACGAAGTCGGAAGCAAAGTTTTATGAAGGGCTATGGCATCCACCCCAGGTCCGAGCACTCATCGATGGACGAATTTCAGACAGACGGGGAATAGGTTACATTCAACCTGATTCCAGAGCGTGCTACATGATCCATGTTGGTGAAGCTGGCGAAAGATCAGATGATGATGATGAGATAGCCGAGCCAGAAGAAGCTCCTCAAGAGATTGAAGATGGCAGACAAGCAACCTTTGAAGAGATAACCGAGATTGACATAGGAACGCCCGATAATCCAAGGCCGACCTACATCAGCTCGCTCTTGTCAGAGGAAATGAAAGCGAAGATAATCGCCCTGCTGTACGAATTCGTCGACTGCTTCACATGGACATATAAAGAAATGCATGGCCTTTCCCCTGAAGTGGCCGTGCATAAGCTGGCTATATCTCCTGATGCTAAGCCAGTCAAACAAGCTCCTCGAAGAATGAGAAGGGAACTAGAAGAAAAGGTCATCGAGGAAACCAAGAAGCTCATCGATGCCGACTTCATCAGGGAAGAGAAATATGCGGAATGGATCGCAAGCATCATCCCAGTGAAGAAGAAAAATGGGCATATCCAAGTTTGTGTCGATTTCAGGGACCTCAACAAGGCATGCCCTAAAGACGACTTCCCGCTACCGGTCATGGAAATGATGGTCGATGACACCTCAAATTACGAACTGTTCACCTTTATGGATGGCTTGTCCGGATACAATCAAATCATGATGTCTCCTGAGGATGAGAAACACACATCATTTCGAACCCCGATCGGAATATATTGCTACAAGGTGATGCCATTCGGACTGAAGAACGCAGGTGCTACATATCAAAGGGCAATGACTAATATCTTTGATGACCTAATCCATAAAGTCGTCGAATGCTATGTTGATGATCTGGTCGTCAAAACTAAAGCCAAGGCCGACCACATCCAAGATCTTAGGATTGTTCTCACCAGACTGAGGGAATACGATCTGAAGATGAATCCTCTGAAGTGCGCTTTTGGCGTGTCATCGGGAAAATTCCTGGGCTTCATAGTCCGACATCGAGGGATCGAAGTTGACCCATCAAAGATAAAGGCCATCATGGAGACGCCCCCTCCGAAGAGTCTGACGCAGCTAAGAACTTTTCAAGGCAAGCTTGCTTATATACGGAGGTTTATCTCAAATTTATCGGGAAGGTGTAGGCCCTTCTCAAAGCTCATGAAGAAAGGAGCTCCTTTTATCTGGGATGCCGAATGTCAAGCAGTGTTCGAAAGCATCAAACAATACTTGTCGCACCTTCCAGTGCTAGTCGCTCCCATTCCAAATAAACTGCTGATTCTCTACACTGCCGCGGTGGATAAGTCACTCGGTGCGCACCTTGCCCAGAATAACGAAGAGGGAAAAGAAAGTGCCCTCTACTACCTCAGTCGAACTCTTGTCGGGGCGGAACTCAACTATTCCCCGATCGAAAACCATTGCTTGGCTCTGATATTTGTTGTGAAGAAGCTGAGGCACTATCTGCTCGCTTATCGGGTTATGCTGATCTCCAAGGTCGACCCGCTCAAACACTTGATGACCAAAGCAAGCCTAGCTAGCAGAATGGCAAGATGGGCCGCCATGCTACTTGAGTTTGACATAGTTTATACACTTCAGAAAGCAGTAAAAGGGCAAGCTCTTGCAGACTTTCCCGCGGCACATCCCATACCAGAAGGGTCACCACTCAATTGCGAGTTACCCGACGAACAAGTGCTACACCTCGAGAATGGCGATCTATGTTGGGAGCTCTACTTCTGTCACGTCCCAAAAGTATGAAATATGACCGGCACTTAGACTACGAACGTCTCAAGACGTACGTACTCTAAGTAAGCCGAACCCAAAAATCCAAACCAAGAAAAGAAGTAGAGAGGAGGAAGAACCATATCAAAACAACCAGCTAGCAACATAATATACAACGCCTAAAGGCGAGGATCACAACAGAAAGAAAAACTCCAACCACAAGAAATCCACATAAATATAACGTGCAACTCTAAGGTCGAATTATAAACATCACTGGTCTCTATCTCAAATAAGTACATGTTTGGTTGATGAACTTCTAGATACAACTGAATATAATATACAATGTATAATGATGGGTATGATACAAATAACCCACCTACTAGCAAGTCACTTGAAAGAAGTTGTGCCTGCAAAGCCGTAACAAAACCCGTACGGCAATACCTGCAAGAAACTGGGGCACAACGGGGGTGAATTGCCAACTCGTGAGTAGAAAAAGATCTACGAATAAAAAATCGCATATATGACGCAATCATAGGTCATACGATCAATATATATAATCCTCAAATATATATATATATATATAACCAGCAATCTATAACAAGACTAGGGTAAATATCTAACCTAAGTGTAAACCCATGTGTCCATGTCAGTGCAACAGGTAACAGTGTATCATATGAATGATGTATAAATGCATGAAACAGAATGCAATGAAAACTTCTTTCATAAACTTGTGAGATTGTCGTATTTTAAAATGAGGTATCATAATGAAATCAGCATAAAACAGTGCCTAGCATCAGCATAAAACCTGAATCTCAATATCTCGACATCTCTGTATCACAATCTCTGTACCTCAATATCTCAAATCTCAATGTCTCAATCATAAAATCCAGGACGCCGTCAGTCCAGATCGGCCCCTACCATCCATCTCATGACTACGACGGTATCCTCCGGATATCCGACGTGTCGGGTAATATCACCGGTCGGTCGTGCTCCCCTGCCAAGCTCAACGCCATCTCTTGCGATCTTCTTGCCCCGGGGTACCGCACTGGGCCCACCATGTACCCGAAACGGTTCATCCGCCTCCTCGAATCGGGTCTCGAAAACCATCAGCAAAACTCATGGTGGACGACGCATACATCATGGGAAAACCGCATTTTTATAAAAAAAGAGAAAGCAGTTTATATGTATGTTTTTGCGGTTTTCCCCCAAATCCAGAAAATCTCATGGAAACCTGAATCCAAAACATCAATAGCATGTGAAATCATGAATATAAACATGAGAATCCATGAATGCAGCATATAATGAATAACAGTATGCATGAAGTGACAAGTAATAACTACAATGTCAAGCTGGTATATATGGCCAGTACACTAATATCATGTCACTGCTAGCTATCATGCTAAATCAAGCAATAATATTCTCTAAGTGTGCGTGACATAGCAATTACCGATGAAGATGTGTGTGCGCCGTCAAATAAGTGTACGTGGTACATACGCATCATCGGTAATGGTGCTGGTGTCCTAACAGCATGATATCAATGGAATATAAATCACAACAGTATGCAAAGCAGAGCAACAATAATAATATGCGAGAGCTGAAATACTGAACATAACGATAGCTAAACTGCATCTAATATCATAAGAGTCATAGCAACACCACTACAAGGCTGAGCTAAAGCTAACAGTAGGTAAGGGAAACCGCCTAACCTCTGAGTCGATACATATATATATACACATATATAGTCGGTGATCCCGCCTCGATCATATCACATCCGATAACATATCTCTGTAATCAGTTATTCCCAAATCAAGAGTGCGGATCAAACATCAATTTATAGCTCGTACGTAAATCCGTCGTACGGTATCCCCAAACCTGGGTACGGGTCAATATCATTTTCGTCATATCATTCATCTGGAATTCACTTTATCAAATATCATTATCTGGGTACTGACCTATGTCTAGTACAATACTAATATCATTACTATGATCAAAATCTGACCACTGATCGACAGTTTAGTATAAATCGATATTATCCTCATAAATCATCACCAGAGTATACATCGCCCAAGGCGGCCTATCACAAGTATCCTGTCATATCATATCATATCATATCATATCGTGTATCATAATCACATGTCGATCATTATATATTTATATCACCATTCATATGGCATCATCATCCCAAAATCCTCTAAATCATCAAGACGTATCTCAATTATGAGTTTTATCATATCACCCACATCATAATCTCAAATCAAACCCATCGACTCAAATCAATCCTAAGTATCATCCTCAAATCCGTATGTGAACATATAGTCTCATACCCATGTGACCACATATCTATATAGGATCCCATAACCATATATGAAACAAGGATGTATATGTGCATATGTATGTGTAGTGCACCCACTACCCTAAGGTTTCGTAACCTTTCACCAATCCAATATACCAATATCCATGTAAACATCAATAATTAATCCCAACAACAAATAATAAATTGTTGGTGTGTATACGCATCCGTATACATCACCACGGACTGCGGGGGTGCTATACGCCATCCACCCGACTTCTCCCCGTAGATATAAATCTACTCACCTTGTGTTATGTGTGCTGGTGCCGATGTCGCCATTGCATCTCCAACGCCTCGATGCCACGTGGGGTGCCTACAAGGATATCACACGCCAAAACACACGAAAACCATGTCGAAAACCAAAATAGTGCACGCCACGCCCATAGGTAAAAACCTGTAGCCGTGCACGCAAACACAGCCAATACTCACTGGTCATTGGCGTTCAAACGCCACCCGACGGAAACGAATCATCGAATACTAAAAACCATACGAAAAAAAGTCGTATATCATACGCCAACTCATGAAAATGAACCCAGATTCTATCCTAACTGGAATCTCTCAAAACTAGACATACAGGGGGTCAAGTTTACATGAAATAGAGCTGTGCACGCAAAACGAGGCGGTTTCACCCTGGTCTGGCCGCAAATTGCGGCCAGAGGGAATAAAATGGCGGCCCAAAAATGGTAGCTGGGGCTAGGGTTTTGGGTGATGGTTCCAGGGTGCCTGCACTGCCTACTGCCAAGTCAATTTTACTCTAGGAGGTCCCGGGTGAAAGCAGGTCTCAGAAAGTTCACAAAATCGACAAAACGCTAATTTACACCAAGTCGAACAACTCTGGTAACCAACTAGAAATCTGGGGTTTCTTGATCACAATGGTCTCAAATTCACCTAATAAGGTCACTCTAGCAATCAAAACCATCACTCAGCCACATCTCACTCAAAATCACTAAACTAGCACTAAATCTCAAATATAACAGTAACTTTCAGCTAGACACTATAACTTGCAAGATAGGAATTTGGTTGTGAGATTATACTTTAAGGGAGTCCTGGAATGAAGGAGAAGGGAAGATGAAGGAAGGAGGAAGGGTTGTTGTTGCTGAAGTGCTGCTGCTCTTGCTGCTGATGCTGATGCTGTTTTGGTTGCTGTTGCCTTGGCTGCTGCTGCTTGGAATTGTTTGTGGCTGGAAGTTGCAGCAGCAGGAGTTTTGTGGCTAAGGGAGGGTATGGTGTTGTGTGGGGTGGAGTATGAAGGGGTGTGGTGTGGTCTTGAATGGATTTGTTGCTGCTGTGGCTGTTGGTAGCAGCAGAGGTGAAGAAATTGAGCTGAAGCCGTTTTTTAACAGCAGTTTGTTGCTGTAGCTGGGGATATTGGTGTTGTTTGAATGGAGCTACTGCTGTTGCTGCAAATGCTGATGCAAAGGGGGCTGAAATGTTGATAGGGGTGCATAGCTATGGGGCTATGGTGCTAGGATGGTGGCTGCAGCTGATGGATTGGGGGGGCTGATGTGGTGTTTGGGTGGCTGATGTGAGTGTATCAATTGATGTGAGGGTGTAGATATTGGGCTAAGGTGTTAGGAGGGGTTTAGGCTGCTGAAGGTACCTGATGTAGCAGCTGATGTAGGGGGCTGAAGCAGTGTTTCAGCAGCTGCTGCTGCTGGTTATGATGTTGGGGTGTTGATGTTCAGGATGGGGTTGGCTGCTGATGTAGTTTGGCTGAAATATGCTGATTGTGGCTGATGTGTTGGTGTGGGTGTTTGAGTGAGAGGGAGAGATGTATTAGGTATGTAAAAGTTGTGAAGAGAAATGGAGTGTGACACTTCCTAGCCACCACTCTCCCTCTCTCATGAATGTTGCATGACAACCATCCAATCCCCTCTCTCCTACCAAATGTCAACCTACCCTAATCACCCTTAATCACCACCAAAACCCTAATTAACCCACTTAATCTAACCAATTGGTTCAAGCCACTATGGTCCTCTAAACATGGTCCAACCCTAAGCTATCATGACCAAAACAAGAAACAAGTATAGAAATGTTATGTGCACATCTTTGCACAAAAGCCAAGTATCCAATTAGCGATTTTTTTTAATCGCGAATAACACCGAAATAACATATAATCCATCATAAAAACTGTAAAATGGAATATTTCCACAAAATAACCTATTTTAGAATTTCCATAATTTTCTCCAGAATTTTCACCATTTATCGGTATTTAATTATACCGACTATTAAAATATTCATTAAAACTTAATATGAAATTCTGAAAATTCCCAAAAATAATATTCTATTTTTTTGAAATGTTACAGTCTTCCCCCCTTAAAGAAATTCGGTCCCCGAATTTAAATTTAAACCTCCAAATTCCAAAACATTTCAATAAAATGTCCAAATCAACGGGGCTCCGAAATCATCAATCCACAGAACGCATCATAGCGCAAGACATGCGCGTGCGTAATGAGAAGATAACTCGAAAACAAAACTCCGTCAAGCACCTCGCAATCATCGGAGTCAAGGTGAAAACACGAATGCCAAATCCAAGGCAAAACCGATATGCTATAAATCGGAACTATGCATATACATACCAAATCCGTACATGTAAATATCTGAAGGGAATGCATGCCAAATTCCTTTAAAGTCGATGTGCAATGCGCATAGCACTGCATAGTGGCGGACATCTTTATAAGAGAATAGCCATATACTTATATATCTTTTGTTTAGTATGCACGATCCGCCGGTTTGAAAACAATTTGGAAGGGTTCCCTGTTTTAAACATTTTCGTGTCATATCGGACACGTATGTAAATAATGAGACTATAGCTCGCCTTTGGAAATCCCTTTGAAAACTGTCAATGCATGCAAAATATACCCAGGCATTGTCCTCTAACTAGTCCTGCTCAGTACGAAAAAAAATCGCAATGTCATAAAAATGTACTGCTACATAAGAAATAAATCCCCAGGTGCATATGAAAACCATGTGCGTCCTGTGCACACGGAAATCAAAATACATACCTGTGCCAAGCAGGTGCACAAAAACAACATCAGGGTGCAACGGTTGTGTACACAACATCGGTCATAGGCAACGTGTGTGCCTGACAGCAAAGCAGGTGCATCTAACATGCACGAAAAATCTCGATTTAGTGCATCTGGTGTGCACCAAATCGCATCTCATAACCTGCGCCCAACATGCGCTAAAAATCCAAATCCGGTGCATCCATCATGCATGAAATCATGAAATCCAATATCAAGTGTCGAACACGCGCAAAATCCAATCAGATGCATAAGTGCATAAAACAAATATCGAGCATCACCCTCGAAATCGAAATCTAGTGCATCCAAGTGCACAAAATGCAAAACACTGCACTGCAAGCATATGTGAACTATACCGAGTGCAAAAACTAAATCGTGTGCGCACATACGCACGAAATCAACTCCACCGTCTAAAACCCATAAAATCACCAACATGTGAAACCTAAGCACGAAAATGATATCAAGTGCAACAATAGTGTAAAAATCGTAAATACTCAATCATCAGAACCAAATCATGCGAATAAATCACCCAAAACATCGAAATCAAGTATGGCGGAATAGTACCGCTCAAGCGCATCCTCCAAGAATCTCGGGCCAACTGTCGCATTCACTCGTAGGACGTCTCGTCGACGATTCTGAACTCTGGCCTGCTGGGGTGCGTATCATGACCACTCCTGGGTCCAAGTCTTCTCGTAATTCATTCCATAAAAGGTCCTCATCTTCCCTGTAGGTTATCAATCTCACGATCCATCGGCTCATCGGCCCTGTCAGGTGTGCTAACGGGGTCGATTACGTTCTGGCACTTCTCTGGTCATCTCTTGGTCAATCATCGCGACAATTCGTAAAGTAGCATGTCACTGGCATCGGCCTCCGGCTCTCTGAATGTACGTGACGTATCTGCTCCTGGGTGCAAACATCATTGCAGAAGTGTTCTGGGAGGAATCCTACTCAAGGTCTCTTCTGATTTCGCCTATGCCGAACTGTACAGAGGCTGGTACTCTTGCATAATCTCTTCTCGCTCATGGACATCTGCGTCCTGCAACGTTCTTGGCTACGATCAATCCGAAATCTTTCTCAAATCTCTTTTCTGCCGAATTGCCCGGAAGCCATCATCCTTTACTGGAGCTAATTCTTGTTCCGGAATGGCTGCATACTCACCGCGACTCCTTCTGGAAGGTATATCCAGCACTATGCCTCGGCATGCGCATCGAAGGCATATCCAGTACTATGCCTCGGCATGCGCATCGCATCTCTGATGTCGGCGGAGTGGAACGTCGTCTTATCCAGATCTTGTACGAACCTCTTACTCCACTTTTTCTCTAATGTCGACTGGTTCGGACTCGTCTCGTCGTGGCTGCATGGACTGAGCTCCAACGACAATCCTCGTATTTGGGGTCTCCCAAGAAATGTATCTCACCACCAAGCATCCGAATTAAGTCGAGCCATCCGATCGAGTCGTCAAAACCTCATAATCCCCCAAGAGCTCAACATCTTGGGTACAGTATAAGAGTATCGAGTACCTACCAAAGCATCGGTGGTCCAGCCGTAGAAGTGCAAACCCAAGCCTCACTAATGGCACCGTAGAACTACCGCAAACCTTAAGGTTCAAAGGCTTTCACACGGTCATTAAGTCAAGTTAGGGTTTCATTCTTCTAGAGGGACCATAGAATTGCATGCATGTATTTCCGAATACTTTAAACTTGGAATAATAGGTTACAGACATTCGATCGTCTCTGTCGACTCTCAACGTCTCCGTGTGAAGTCGTCTCTAGCTGGAATCAATCTATCTGATGACCTCGCATCGGGGTAGCGAACAACCACATGTCTTAGTCATTCATCCTTGGTGACTAGCGACCTTTTATAATCTCTTAGTACCGCCTGTACTACCATAGCTCCAATTATCTGGGGTGATATCTCGTCGTTCGCAGCAAAACTGGCTCGCTCGCCTATACGCTGAACAGTGCCTCAATCATCATGAATGATCAATACATCGACGATCATCAAAATCTGGCTGGCATCCTTCAGTGGCTCAATCCTCTGGTGCTAATCCGCATGTCCGAGTAATCTCTTACAGCGATCCATCCAACGCTCGTGGCGCAAACACAATCAAGACACATCTTTGCAATCGTGTGTCGCCGGAATCATGCCCTGGTCAGTTCTCGTTCGTAACGAGCTCGTGCTGACCGCAACTCTAGCCGTAGCTCTCCCTGCCTGTAATCGTGGCAGCAAAACCATAACTGGTACCGATGAAGCTAGATCAGGAATGAATATGATACTGAACAAGGAAATGTACATCCTAAGGCTCCTTAAGTGGAGTGGCGTGTCGTAAATATGCCGCGGAACATACCAACGGTACGTCACTCTACTTTAGTCACCTATTCCATCAACCAAGGGTCATCCTACGCTCTGAAGGTAAAACCTAACGCTCTGATACCAACTTTATCACGTCCCGAAAGTACGGAATATGACCGGCACTTAGACTACGAACGTCTCAAGGCGTACGTACTCTAAGTAAGCCGAACCCAGAATTCCAAACCAAGAAAAGAAGTAGAGAGTAGGAAGAACCATATCAAAACAACCAGCTAGCAACATAATATACAACGCCTAAAGGCAAGGATCAGAACAGAAAGAAGAACTCCAACCACAAGAAATCCACATAAATATATCGTGCAACTCTAAGGTCAAAGAATAAACATCACTGGTCTCTATCTCAAATAAGTACATATTTGGTTGATGGAACTTCTAGATACAACTGAATATAATATACAATGTATAATGAGGGGTATGATACAAATAACCCACCTACTAGCAAGTCACCTGAAAGAAGCTGTGCCTGCAAAGCCGTAACAAAACCCGTACGGCAACACCTGCAAGAAACTGGGGCACAACGGGGGTGAGTTGCCAACTCGTGAGTAGAAAAAGATCTACGAACAGAAAATCGCATGTATGACGCAATCCTACGTCATACGATCAATATATATAATCCTCAAATATATATATAACCAGTAATCTATAACAAGACTAGGGTAAATATCTAACCCAAGTGTAAACCCATGTGTCCATGTCAGTGCAACAGGTAACAGTGTATCATATGAATGATGTATAAATGCATGAAACAGAATGCATATACAGAAGAAAACTGCTTTAATAAACTTGTGAGATTTCCGTATTTTAAAATGAGGTATCAGAATGAAATCAGCATAAAACAGTGCCTAGCATCGGCACAAAACCTGAATCTCAATATCTCGACATCTCTGTATCACAATCTCTGTACCTCAATATCTCAAATCTCAATGTCTCAATCATAAAATCCAGGGCGCCGTCAGTCCAGATCGGCCCCTACCATCCATCTCATGACTACGACGGTATCCTCTGGATATCCGACGTGTCGGGTAATATCACCGGTCGGTCGTGCTTCCCTGCCAGGCTCAAAGCCATCTCCTGCGATCTTCTTGCCCCGGGGTACCGCACCGGGCCCACCATATACCTGAAATGGTTCATCCGCCTCCTCGAATCGGGTCTCGAAAACCATCAGCAAAACTCATGGTGGACAACGCATACATCATGGGAAAACCGCATTTTTATAAAAAAAGAGAAAGCGGTTTATGTGTATGTTTTTGCGGTTTTCCCCCAAATCCAGAAAATCTCATGGAAACCCGAATCCAAAACATCAATAGCATGTGAAATCATGAATATAAGCATGAGAATCCATGAATGCAGCATATAATGAATAACAGTATGCATGAAGTGACAAGTAATAACTACAATGTCAAGCTGGTATATATGGCAAGTACACTAATATCATATCACTGCTAGCTATCAAGCTAAATCAAGCAATAATATTCTCTAACTGTGCGTGAGATGGCAATTACCAATGAAAATGTGTGTGCGCCGGCAAATAAGTGTACGTGGTACATACGCATCATCGGTAATGGTGCTGGTGTCCTAACAGCATGATATCAATGGAATATAAATCACAACAGTATGCGAAACAAAGCAACAATAATAATATGCGGGAGCTGAAATACTGAACATAAAGATAGCTAAACTGCATCTAATGTCATAATAGTCACATAGCTACACCACTACAAGGCTGAGCTAAAGCTAACAGTAGGTAAGGGAAACCGCCTAACCTCCGAGTCGATACATATATATATACACATATATATTCGGTGATCCCGCCTCGATCATATCACATCCGATAACATATCTCTGTAATCAGTTATTCCCAAATCAAGAGTGCGGATCAAACATCAATTTATAGCTCGTACGTAAATCCGTCGTACGGCATCCCCAAATCTGGGTATGGGTCAATATCATTTTCGTCATATCATTCATCTGGTATTCTCTTTATCAAATATCATTATCTGGGTACTGACCTATGTCTAGTACAATGCTAATATCATTACTATGATCAAGATCTGACCATTGATCGACAGTTTAGTATAAATCGATATTATCCTCATAAATCATCACCAGAGTATACATCGCCCAAGGCGGCCTATCACAAGTATCATGTCATATCATATCATATCATATCATATCGTGTATCATAATCACATGTCGATCATTATATATTTATATCACCATTCCTATGGCATCATCATCCCAAAATCCTCTAAATCATCAAGACGTATCTCAATTATGAGTTTTATCATATCACCCACATCATAATCTCAGATCAAACCCATCGACTCATATCAATCCCAAGTTGTAAGTGCACGGTGGCGCCCCGGCCGTCAATCCGACGTCGGAATGCGGAAGCGGTGATTTACTTTAACTTTTCAAACCGGCACCACCGCGCACTATAAACCCGAATCGGGCCATTAAACTAGTCCTAGCTAACTACAAGATGGGGAAGAGAGAGATACCGAGCGATCCATGTTCTTCGGTCTTCTCGTCGTCGTCCCGATCTCCCCGCGGAATCTCCGGTCTCTACCTCATCGCCTGAAGGGCACCACATCGCCGGCTTCTTTTACGGGCTCCCACCTCTATACCGAGGCAACTCGGGCACGAAGTTGGCGAGTCGACGTGCCTAAGATTTGTTGTAGAATGTGTAGTGCACTATGTCTCATTTGGGGTATTGGAAGTTGCCATATGGTGGAGGTATGAGATATGAACTTTTGGAGGAGGAGCTAAAAATATTTTGCCAAGCCAAATGAGTGTAATTCCCTCATCCAAAAATTGGGACAGCCCCCATGAGCTTGGCCGGCCATGGCTTGGTGGGAGAGGAGAGAATGAATGGAGAGAGTGTATGAATGAAAAATGAAAGGAGCCCCAATCATGCAAGAGAGAGAGAGAAGGTTATCATCAAGAATCATCATCACTAACAAAACCAACACACCAAACCCACCATCATGTCCCTCCATCATCACTCACAAAAGTCAAGTCATCATGGAGTCAAAACAAGTCAATGGATGGTGCACCATCATGAAAACCATCATGATGCAACTATATGCAAAGAGAACCCTCCACAAATGCTTATTTGCACAAATGCAAATAAGCCCTCCACCACCAATCTTCGGCCAATGAAAGATACAAAGAAATATGGCCGAAACGGAAAGCAAACTGGCAACTCCAGAAAAATGGTCCCGTAATAAATTATAGGAAAACCCCGATACTGTGTATACACACCCGAATCTTTATTCCGACCGAATACAAATGCAATGAGACAAAATCTACACAGTACTATACTAAGATCCAGCTTAAACCAAAGCCCGCTAGTATAAACCATCCGATCCTGATCCGTGCAATACCGCACGTATCTGATCGAACCCTGCCATATCTCCATATGGCCTCTACAGCGTTTCGCCCAAAAACTTGAGCAACTGAATGTGGGGCCTCTAAAGACTCGTCAATACAATGGCTGTGGATTTAACCACCAGCACGTCAGAGGTATTAGCCATACGTGACGGGCTACCAGCTATTGAACAAAAGGGACGTCGATGAGCGAACTCATCCTGACACCCTACTGAGCCTGTCAGTGACAATATCCGTACATTCCGGTCCGTTCGTCTATGAGCATCGCATGGCGGGCCTAGGGGGTTGGTAAAAGTCAGACCCACAAAAGCGGTATAAGTCGTGTCAGAGATCAGCCTAGAACACCCTGAGATACTACTAGAATACGTACAAGTAAATCTCCTGCCTTTGCCAAGGACTTTACATGTTCTGGCTCTCCTAGAAACAGCGCGACCTCACCCCCAATACCGGGAGAGACGAACCCCCGAAGATCCGCTCACTGCCTCCATGTGGCTCGGGACTGTACCCAACTAAAACCTGTTTGCACGTCTCCTTTGAGCGTGGTAGGGTAGTAATCAAAGTACAGTGGGAACTCACACGAGACAAATGCCGATTCCCAGATCGATGAACTAACCTGTACACATGTCACCAGGGAACTGCTATCTGACGTCAGGTATAAGACCAACTAGCATGTTCCCGGCGAGTCCTGTCCGGTGTACTCATAACCCAATGAGCACCTGTATACATCTTAGGTGATCCAACTGACACCAGTGGCTTGTGAAACCGGCCACCGCCCCTCGTCGGGGTCTCGAATGTATACACTAGTCTACTCTGGAGTATCGATGCCCTGTCTCGAAACTCCCACGACTAGGGACCTTTTAAGGATGTGCTTATAGACCACCAGCTCTAACGTATATGATCGCCCTCATACTGCTGGCAGTCAAGCAAGAATCCTAGGGGCTCTATCAGCGTGTAATAGCGACCTGTCAGGTCACCTAAAGAAGTACACGATGATAAAGATAAACCAGATAGCATACTATCATCTTGAGTAAGACTGTCCTACCGGGATAGGTCCTCCCTCAATCATTGCAATCACGTGCCTGTGATCCAATAATTGACTCTGAGGGCACTATCTCCAACAATCTCCCACTTGCACTCAAGGCCAATTATTGCGATGTCGCATACTCACAGCCCGTATGATACCGAACACCCAACTCCTCTACTAGTCAGTCTCACAAAACCTTTTTGCGAAACTATTGCGTTCGAGGAATAGCCTCAGTGAGTGGATCCGCATTGATGTTTCTTTCTATGTCTCTTTATATCTCAAGTTCGCGGAGAAACCCATCTCCCGAAATGAGCAATACCTGTCTTAGAATGTGTCTGGATGTCTGATGGGACCCAGCTTATAAATGAACTCCAAATCCAAACTTCTTAGACTATATCGTCAACTGACCTTAATCAGTATCCTGCGCCATGCCTCCCTCAGTATTGCCTTGGATCACCTATCAAAAATACTGCCCCTCGTCAGAAAGAAAACTATAACTCTGATAACCTCCTTGTCGTCCAGGTCACCTTGGAAGCCTGGAATGATAACTGTCTCCCGAGTGAGGCTGTCGTTATCATATCCCTAGAACATCCACTTATGTTCTAAAACTGCTTCCGACTGTTTCTCCAGGATTGGATCAATATCAACTTATTGCATCTAGTGCAAGAACAACATCTGGTGTGGTACTTGACATCTCATGATTGACTCAATTGCCTGAGCAAGTGATCTGCCAATCATGCACATCCCTCACCCCTTTAGTCTATAAGACACCTTTAGAGAGGGTGACTCCATTACCTGCAGGTACACTACCGTGCCTGGAGTCGTCCATTCTAAATACTCTTAGAATGCTGTATAAGTACCCTTAATTAGGAAACGACCCAAATCTAGATCTAAAACCATAGATCTAGTAACCAGTATGTCTGATATAATGTCCATGTCCCATGTGGAGAAACCACTGTGTGACGACCAAAGTGTAACCGATCGTAGTATAGGAATATCACTTCCTACTCTGTGTATGCCATCCAAATACCATGACATCACACCCTACTACCTTCTCAACTGATCCATCCCCTATTCTGATGAAGTCAAACCTATGACTGTCACATCAGAAATTGATGATCTATCTCCGCTATATCTGCTTTAGTCTATAAATAGACATAAGCTACCTGTCCACCAATGCTTCCGCTGCTCCCACTGACTACGACAACCCTCTGGAGGAGTCATATACATGTACACTTCTGAAGCCAGTTCAGAACGACGCTATACTCATCCTCCTGCCAGATCTCGCAGCCTGGAACAACATCAATGGCAAGTGTGGGTAAACAAGAACTTCCCTGTCACCGTCCTTGAGTCTACCGGAGTACCTTTCGGGTGCCTGAAGTTACCCACCTTATCTGCGGAGTGGCCAATGGAATGTCAAACAAGATTGAATCTTTAGGTTCTTATCAAATTTTCATTAATCGTTTGCGGTTCTGGAATTACTTCGAGTTCTACCATACTCCCACTACTGTTTTCTGAAAAAATCAATTTGTATTAAAACTGTGGCGAGTCTAGAACAATATCACTATTGATCTGCTAGATGGTAGAAAGTCAACCCTCGTCATAGCCTGGGTCAACCCACAAACAGCCATTACAGAAAATGTGCCTTGAGTTATCTAGAGTCTGGTTTCAAGCATAAGCCAGACAACTACCCGTACCTTAACATCGTTAAGATATGAACTGTTCTATATCCAATATAGAACCAGAGGCACTTATTTAATTGAACCAGATTCAAATCATGCAGCTATCTCCAGTGCATGTCAACTAAATGGAGAGAGGCCGATCGGCGTTACTCAACTTAGGAATACTTCCAATCATGAATAACCTGAAAGAGAAGCAAGATCTCTTAATCATTACTATCAACTGAATACCATACACAAGTATCTACATCTTCGATCATCCTGAAGAATCCCGATACTTGCAACACTTGGTTCTCTACTTTATTCAAATACCTATAACTTCTCAAAATTCGGACCCTGTGTTTCCGAGAAACGCCTGTCTAAAAACTAGAGAAGTCATAAGTAAACCGAATATAGTACGAGGACCAACCCCTCTGTCCTGATGGAACCTGGACAATATACAATACTCTGTAT
This sequence comes from Agapanthus africanus, assembly GCA_030015575.1. Classification (NCBI taxonomy): domain Eukaryota; kingdom Viridiplantae; phylum Streptophyta; class Magnoliopsida; order Asparagales; family Amaryllidaceae; genus Agapanthus; species Agapanthus africanus. The sequence continues at coordinate 238,125,145 of JASDDO010000004.1, forward strand.
AAGTCCCTTGAGTCTGATAACTCATTCCCTATGTGTCGTAGGTTGAAAACTGTACTTATGGTTAAGAAGAATTACACCGCTGTTTAATGCTCCTTACCTAACCATCCACTGATATAGGTAAATGTCATCGACATAATTTCAAAAAGGTATATCTCACTCTATGAAAATATACGTACAGATATATCAATTTGAAATTGGTGCATAACAACGGATATTCAAAACCAAATATTTGCCGTCCGGCAAACAACCCAGGTGGCCTCCTCAAATATCACCGATTACAACGAATCCCGATATAATGAGGATGATCACCCAATTCCCAATAACTTACTCCCACTCATCATCTGTAAAACCATACAGATGTGAGAATCATACCTCGTAGATACATACCCTGGAGCAAGTGTCTAACTGGGAAATCAGTTTTCCTTTAACAGTACATAGTGAAACTGAAACATTGAAATGTTTCGATGGGGTATCCCGGTATTCCTAGTAATGCCTCTTCCAGATTCACGACTGTAACCGTATAATTCTTTGCCACCTTTCCAAATCCCTTTCTATGTCTTTAGTCATTACCTTCTGTATACCCCTTTAGGCCAAATGGTTTTCTTTCTTCCCTACCGTTCGGCACCAGCCTATGGTTTGGAAGAAGACTATCCAATAAGCATAATGGGTGTACTGTCCTAATCCTAGGAACACTCGCAATGCGAGAGAAGGTGAAGATAAAAGACAATCGAATAAACCTTATTCCTATTTCTCCAGAACCAGAATCCATCCCCGAACTGGAACAAGTTCCTTTCGAGTTCGTATATAACCATACGATGGAGTATCCAATAAACCGTGGATCTTCGTAGTGATACGGAGTGTTATGGAGAAATACAAAGGTGATTTAGGATTGGCGAAGAAATACTTGGTTTGGTCGTGAATATCAGTCGCAATTTACTTTGCCCTCTTACTAATCCCTTGTTATATCTTTACTTAATACCTTCTGTACACCATCGTTAGGCTAATTGGTTTTCTTCATTCCCTACCGGTCGGCACCTGCCTATGGTTTGGAAGAAGACTATCCAATTTGCGTAATAGGTGTACTATCTCCTAAACCAAGGAGTACTCGCAACCTGAGAGAAGGTATAAGGAAAAGACAACTGAATAGACCTATTCGTTTTCTCCAAAACCGGAAACCATCCTCGAATAAATTCCTTCGAGTTCGTATCTAACCATATGATGGTTTTGTCCAATGGAAGTGGACGTTCGTAGTAATACGGGGTGTCCTGGAGAAAAGGGTAAAAGTAGGAGTGGCAATGAGGTTTGCAACTCTGACAATCCAAAAGCCAGTGTTTAAGAAGGTTCGGTCAATTTTGGTCTCTGAGTCATAGTCTAGGGTCGGGTCAAAGGTCGCTGCCAAAGAGAGAGAGAAAAGAAATACTCAGCGTGCACTCTAACCTAGATCAGAATGGTTACCAATTTATCTAATCTGGAAACCTCCCACTGTACCGTCAAATTCTCCTCAAAACCTGAAAGAAGAATTAGTCGGGGTCACCCGAGGAGTAAACTAACTCATCAGTGGGAATCGGGATCCAACTATCATCGCATGATAACGTGACGGAATCCGCTCACGTCATCGCACTCCAGAAGGTATGCACATATCTGTCAAGTTTCAGTTTCTTTAGAAACTCCCGATGTGATTTTTGCCCCATGCTCTTATGACCTTGACGAAGGTCAACAAATCATAAGTCACATGTCAAGTTCTACCCATCATTGTCCAGGTTAATTTTAACCCACCCGTACAAGCCCTTGACGAAGGTCAACAAGGCTATATGACTGTCCCAAACCAACGCATCTATCTATGCAGCAGAAAGGTAACAAGCAGCTACCATACACTATGCCTTGACGAAGGTCAACAAACATAGCATGAATACTACGTGCTACCCGTCTGAAACGACAGAGGGCTACGAATTGTTTCTGGCGAAAACCTTTAACGTAATGAACTTGATATCGTTGAAGGAACCGGATAGCTTTTAAAAATATAGTGTCGAAAACCTTCGCTAAAGAGGTCACTCCCGGTGAAGGGATCTCGGCTCTTTCCCTGTAGAATGAGGTGCAGGATATTCCAACTGAATACCACGATGCAAAGAAAAAGTGATCGGCTATAGTGAAGTTAATGCCCTGACGCAAACTTTTTGTCCAAGGGGTCACTCCCGGTGAAGGGATCTCGGCCCTTGCCTCGTCGACTGAGGAGCGGGATATTCCAACTGAATACCACGATGCAAAACAAAATAGAACGTCCTTGCAATAACAGCTTTTTGAAAAGTGTTCCAACAACATCAGATTTGGTTCGTTTTTAACTTGCATTGATCCGAATCAACGCAGTCCTATCAATTGATCACACCATAAAGAACGAAAATATACTGATGTACGTATATGCCATCCGCATTCGCCACTGGGTCCCGTCATTACCCGTTAGGTTAGCTAACTAACGACAGAGCGGGGATTGGACTAGCGCGGATGCAAAACATATACAACATCTACTAATATATATATCAATATATAATATTCGCTCAAGGTATGATAAAATGCTACATCATAGAAATGTACAGCATCACAGAACAATACAGATATCTGGGATCCCCGGGTTTCACAGAGCCACTACTGAAACCCGATGTTCCCCTGGTCGTGTGGATAGCTTGTGTAATGAAATCCTAGACCCCTACGGCCGCGGCAAGTTCCCCGCCAAAACCTGAAGCGAGGCAGCCCACTTCAGCAACGTGAATGGACCACCCAGCACTTCACGGAATCCGGTAACTTGGGCACCCCTCCTGGGTCAACCTGTACCCCCTACGAGTGCGGCGAATAGCCTGCCAATTCTAGAGTGAAGCCCCCTCCGTCTCAATGCCATGAGATGCGTGCCCGTTGCCCTCTAGAACCTGGCTATCCGTGCACCCCTCCGCGGGGTAATCCTGGTACAGAAAGTAAAATATACATACAACGGGTACATCGACCGCAACCTGGTCGTGCCCCAAAAGAATAATATAAAATCAGGCAGAGACGGCAGTCCACATGTCGGATGCTCGCCCCGTAATATCAAATGTACATAATACAACAAAACTGTACTACCACTGCAACCAGGCTATCCCCCACGACCAATCCGCAACATCACAGCAATACACAGAACATCAACGTGAAGGTCACGTTCGCAAATCCGTCTAACCGGCTATAGCAGTTAGACAGGATTTACCGATCAAGTGACATTCACGGTCGCAGATATAATGTAAAAACTGTGAACTAACATGTTTACAATATCCGATCGATCAAATTTTACCAAGTGGGCCCCAAGCATTACTGTAGCAGTTAAAGAAATTCTGGGCCCAAAAATAATATTCCAAAACCCCTATTTTCAACCCAAAAGTCCACTGGAAAAAATTGGCACAATGACAACACAAAACCGCCGCGGAACCGCGGCCATAAGGGGGTTTTGGCCTGTCAATGACAATATCCGTACAGTCCGGTCCGTTCGTTTATGAGCATCGCATGGCGGGCCTAAGGGGTTGGTAAAAGTCAGACCCCCAAAAACGGTACAAGTCGTGTCAGAGATTAGCCCAGAACACCCTGAGATACTACTGGAATACCTACCAGTAAATCTCCTGCCTTGGCCAAGGACTTTTCATGTTCTTGCTCTCCTATACACAGCGCGATCTGACCCCCAATACCGGGAGAGACGAACCCCCGAAGATCCGCTCACTGCCTCCATGTGGCTCGAGACTGTACCCAACTAAAACCTGTTTGCACGTCTCCTTTGAGCGTGGTAGGGTAGTAATAAATGTACAGTAGGAACTCACACGAGACAAATGATGATCCCCAGGTCGATGAACTAACCTGTACACATGTCACCAGGGAACTGCTATCTGACGTCAGGTATAAGACCAACTAGCATGTTCCCGGCGAGTCCTGTCCGGTGTACTCATAACCCAATGAGCACCTGTATACATCTTAGGTGATCCAACTGACACCAGTGGCTTGTGAGACCGGCCACTGCCCCTCATCGGGGTCTCGAATGTATACACTAGTCAACTCTGGAGTATCGATGCCCTGTCTCGAAACTCCCACGACTAGGGACCTTTTAAGGATGTGCTTATAGACCACCAGCTCTCACGTATATGATCGCCCTCATACTGCTGGCAGTCAAGCAAGAATCCTAGGGGCTCTATCAGCGTGTAATAGCGACCTGTCAGGTCACCTAAAGCAGTACACGATGATAAAGATAAACCAGATAGCATACTATCATCTTGAGTAAGACTGTCCTACCGGGATAGGTCCTCCCTCAATCATTGCAATCACGTGCCTGTGATCAAATAATTGACTCTGAGGGCACTATCTCCAACACAAGTATCATCCGCAAATCCGTATGTGAACATATAGTCCCATACCCATGTGACCACATATCTATATAGGATCCCATAACCATATATGAAACAAGGATGTATGCAAGTATGTATATGTGCATATGTATGTGTAGTGCACCCACTACCCTAAGGTTTCGTAACCTTTCACCTATCCAATATACCAATATCCATGAAAACATCAATAATTAATCCCAACAACAAATAATAAATTGTTGGTGTGTATACGCATCCGTATACATCACCACGGACAGCGGGGGTGCTATACGCCATCCACCCGACTTCTCCCCGTAGATATAAATCTACTCACCTTGTGTTATGTGTGCCGGTGCCGATGTCGCCATTGCATCTCCAACGCCTCAACGCCACGTGGGGTACCTACAAGGATATCACATGACAAAACACATGAAAACCATGTCGAAAACCAAAATAGTGCACACCACGCCCATAGGTAAAAACCTGTAGCCGTGCACGCAAACACAGCCACTACTCACTCGTCGTTGGCGTTCAAACGCCACCCGACAGAAACGAATCATCGAATTCCAAAAACCATAAGAAAACAAGTCGTAAATCATACGCCAACTCATGAAAATGAACCCAGACTCTATCCTGACTGGAATCTATCAAAACTAGACATACAGGGGGTCAAGTTTACATGAAATAGAGCTGTGCACGCAAAACAAGGCGGTTTCACCCTGGTCTGGACGCAAATTGCGGCCAGAGGGAATAAAATGGCGGCACAAAAATGTAGGCTGGGGCTAGGGTTTTGGGTGATGGTTCCAGGGTGCCTGCACAGCCTACTGCCAAGTCAATTTTACTCTAGGAGGTCCCGGGTGAAAGCAGGTCTCAGAAAGGTCACAAAATCGACAAAACGCTAATTTACACCAAGTCGAACAACTCTGGTAACTAACTAGAAATCTGGGGTTTCTTGATCACAATGGTCTCAAATTCACCTAATAAGGTCACTCTAGCAATCAAAACCATCACTTGGCCACATCTCACTCAAAATCACTAAACTAGCACTAAATGTCAAATATAACAGTAACTTTCAGCTAGACACTATAACTTGCAAGATAGGAATTTGGTTATGAGATTATACCTCAAGGGAGTCCTGGAATGAAGGAGAAGGGAAGATGAAGGAAGGAGGAAGGGCTGTTGTTGCTGAAGTGCTGCTGCTCTTGCTGCTGATGCTGATGCTGTTTTGGTTGCTGTTGCCTTGGCTGCTGCTACTGCTTGGAATTGTTTGTGGCTGGAAGTTGCAGCAGCAGGAGTTTTGTGGCTAAGGGAGGGTATGGTGTTGTGTGGGGTGGAGTATGAAGGGGTGTGTTGTGGTCTTGAATGGATTTGTTGCTGCTGTGGCTGTTGGTAGCAGCAGAGGTGAAGAAATTGAGCTGAAGCCGTTTTTTAACAGCAGTTTGTTGCTGTAGCTGGGGATATTGGTGTTGTTTGAATGGAGCTACTGTTGTTGCTGCAGATGCTGATGCAAAGGGGGCTAAAATGTTGATAGGGGTGCATAGGTATGGGGCTATGGTGCTAGGGTGGTGGCTGCAGCTAATAGATTGGGGGGCTGATGTGGTGTTTGGGTGGCTGATGTGAGTGTATCAGTTGATGTGAGGGTGTAGATATTGGGCTAAGGTGTTAGGAGGGGTTTAGGCTGCTGAAGGTACCTGATGTAGCAGCTGATGTAGGGGGTTGAAGCAGTGTTTCAGCAGCTGCTGCTGCTGGTTATGATGTTGGGGTGTTGATGTTCAGGATGGGGTTGGCTGCTGATGTAGTTTGGCTGAAATATGCTGATTGTGGCTGATGTGTTGGTGTGGGTGTTTGAGTGAGAGGGAGAGATGTAATAGGTATGTAAAAGTTGTGAAGAGAAATGGAGTGTGACACTTCCTAGCCACCACTCTCCCTCTCTCATGAATGTTGCATGACAACCATCCAATCCCCTCTCTCTCTCCTACCAAATGTCAACCTACCCTAATCACCCTTAATCAACACCAAAACCCTAATTAACCCACTTAATCTAACCAATTGGTTCAACCCACCATGGTCCTCTAAACATGGTCCAACCCTAGGCTATCATGACCAAAACAAGAAACAAGTGTAACAGGTGTAGAAATGTTATGTGCACATCTTTGCACAAAAGCCAAAAATCCAATTAGCGATTTTTTAATCGCGATTAACACCGAAATAACATATAATCCATCATAAAAACTGTAAAATGGAATATTTCCACAAAATAACCTATTTTAGAATTTCCATAATTTTCTCCAGAATTTTCACCATTTATCGGTATTTAATTATACCAACTATTGAAATATTCATTAAAACTTAATATTAAATTCTGAAAATTCCCAAAAATAATATTCTATTTTTTTTAAAATGTTACAACTTCGATGGAGCCTCATCAATGAGGACCTCCAGCAAATCAACCGTCCCGGAGATAAAAGCAGGGATAGGATTGGTGTTCATCACGCCATCGATGGTAACCCTACGGCGTTCTTTTGCTCTCACCGAGCCTCGAACAAACAATGAAGCTGAGTTTGAAGCTCTGATAGCTGGTCTGGAGCTCACCATAGAAATGGATGTCCTACGGCTACGGGTTTACGGTGACTCCCAGCTTGTCGTCAACCAAGTAAGCGGCGACTATAAGATATACAAACCCGAGTTAACTCGGTACAGAGGCCGAGTGGTGGAACTCATAAAACGGTTCACTCACATTGAACTAATGAGAGTCCCTAGAGCGTTGAATGGAAAGGCTGACGTACTCGCTCACTTAGCCAAGGAGCTGGCTGATCCTGACATGGACGAAATTCTGATCACAGTCAGGAGCCGATAAATTCTACACCCAATCTCTCTACGAGAAGAGGAAATCGCGGAACAGAAAAGCAGCCCTGCCGGAGAAGCTTCGATCATCCAAGACGAGCCCGGTTGGAGAGAACCCTTCATAGAGTACCTCCGATTCGACAAGCTGCTCGAAGAAAAATCTGCGAGGATTCAGCTGAAGAAAAGAGCTCTCCGATACGTGTTTGTAAATGACACGTTATACCGCAGGTCATATGACCAACTCTGGCTCAGGTGTCTGTCATTGGCCGAAGCCCAAAAGGTCATGAAAGATGTTCACTCGGGCGTTTGCGGTGCTTACCAATCTGGCCCCAAGATGCGACTTCAAATCAAATGGCTTGGGTATTACTGGCCCACCATGATACGGGATTGCAGAGAGCATGCAAAGAAATGTCAGATCTACCAAATCCATGGTGATTTCATTCACAAGCATCCCAATCCGCTGCATCATATGGTGGCGTCGTGGCCCTTCGAAGTCTGGGGCACCGACATTGTTGGCCCAATTGATCCTCCATCATCCAAAGGCCATCGGTTCATACTGGCCGCGACAGACTACTTCTCCAGATGGGCTGAAGCTGTCCCGCTAAAAGAAGTCAAGACAAAAGATATTCTGACATTTTTCCAGCATAATATTCTATACCGCTTCGTTACACCAAGAAGAATCATTTCTGACAACGGGCCTTCTTTCAAGAGCTTCAATATCTCAAGGTTCGCTACTCAGCACAAGATAGACTGGAGATATTCCTCCATCTATAATTCAAGAGCCAATGGGCTAGCCGAAGCCTTCAATAAGACTCTATGCAAGCTCCTGAGGAAAAATGCTTCTGCCAACAAGAGAGACTGGAATTTCAAACTTCACGAGGAGTTGTGGGCATATCATACCACACACCGTACTCTAACTCAGTCCACTCCATACTCATTGCTCTTCGGAGTGGAGGCGGTCCTCCCCCTCGAAGTCGAAGATCCAAGCTTAAGAATGGCCGTTCAGCACGAGTTAATGGAGGAGGCAAACGTGCTCCTTCGACATGAAGAGCTCGATGCCCTCGAAGAAAAGAGGCTCGCGGTGCAGCAAAATCTGGAGCTATACCGAGCCCAAATGTCACGGGCCTATGACAAGATAACCCGTCTCCGCGCTTTCAAGAAAGGTGAATTGGTGTTGGTCCTCAAAAGACCGATCATCCCCAATCGACATGCCAAGGGAAAATTCGAGCCAAACTGGGAAGGACCATACGTCATCGAGAAAGTGTTCGACGGAGGATCCTACCAACTAATAAGTGCCGAGGGAGAAAGGCCCATGCCACCCATCAATGGTCAATATCTCAGGAAATACTACGCGTGAATGCTCCAAGTCGCAGGCGAATTGAGCACATCAGCCCTACGGTCTGGATCACACATCCTGCAAAACCGTATACAATCCACGGGCGTAAACGACCCCATATCTCCCTAATCCTGCCGGTGATACTACTTTTAAAGTCCCACCGGCGGCAAAAAAAAGGGAAGAAAAATGGTATGTCCACAAGCAAAACGGGCACGGATGAAAACCCGAAAGGGCTCCGTGAGTAAAAACGGCAGGACTACCGGCGAGTTTGTGAAAACCCGAAAGGGCGCAAACTCATGAAAAGAGATGAATACACTCGCAAAGTCCTCTCGACCTTGGGAGGAGAAAACCCCTGCGTGAGATTCTTACGACTCACAAAGGAGAAACACACTTAGGTATCCTCACGATTCCTAAGGAGAACATACACCTGCGAGATCCTCTCGACTCGTAGGGAGAAAATGCTTTTATGAGACCTTCACGGCTCATAAAATTGAAAAGCCTTAGGTGATAGGGACCCAAACCTGTCTCCTAAGCCATCGTTCCCCAACGGGCAACGGAAAATGATGAGTCGCTCCTGGCATTTCGCTTCAGTGTTAGCGGTGCTGATGCCGACCAAAAACCCAAATCCCAAGTTCTCCCAAGGCAAATGATGAGTTGCTCCTGGCATTATTCCAGTGCAGCAATGTTGATGCCAAACAAGATCCAAATTCCAAGTCCCCAAACTGTGAATGATGAGTCGCTCCTTGTACCATATTCCAGTGTAGCGATGCAGACGCCAACCAAAATCCAATTTCTCAAAATTCTCCGGCCCTACGGTGGGTCCCCAAGTTGACCATCGTATACAATCCATGGGCTTAAATAATTCTCATCATACCCATACCCCACTGTAATCACCAGTTATGCGGCTGGTCTCCGCTTTGGGAATGATGCTCCATTGATAAGACCCACCCATGTGTCCTCACGATATATGAGGAGAACAAACCTTTGTGGGATCCTTACGACTCATAAAGGAAAAAGACACTTAGGAGTCCTCACGACTCCTAAGTAGAAAATACACCTGCGGGATCCTTACGACTCGTAGGGAGAAAATGCTTTTATGGGACCCTCAAGGCCCATAAAATTGAAAAGCCTTAGGCGATAGGGATCTAAATCTGTCTCCTAAGCCATCGCTCTCCAATCCCCAAATGGCGAATGATGAGTCGCTCCTAGTACCATATTCCAGTGCAGCGATGCAGACGCCAACCAAATTCCAAATCCCATACCCCAACGGCGAATGATGAGTCGCTCCTGGTACCATATTCCAGTGCAGCGATGCAGACGCCGACAAAGTCCCGAAATTTTTTCGACCCTACGGTCTGGATCATTCATCCTGCAAAACCGTATACAATCCACAGGCGTAAAACAATCCCAATCTCTCCCAAGTCCTACCAGTGAGACCACATTCAAAGTCACACCAAAAAAAATAATAAAATAAAAATACAAATAAAAAGGTATGTCCACAAGAAAAATGGGCACGGATGAAAACCCGAAAGGGATCCGTGAGTAAAAACAGCAGGACTACCGACGAGTTTATGAAAACCCGAAAGGGCGCAAACTCATAAAAACGAGATGAAATGAACTCACAAAGTCCTCTCGTGAGATCCTTACGACTCACAAAGGAGAAAATTCCCGCGTGAGATCCTTACGACTCACAAAGGAGCAACACACTTAGGAATCCCCACGACTCCTAAGGAGAAAATACACCTACAGGATCCTTACGACCCGTAGGGAGAAAATGCTTTGTGAGACCCTTACGGTTCACAAAATTGAAAAGTCTTAGGTGATAGGGACCTAAAACCTGTCTTCTAAGCCATCGCTTCCTGATAAGCAAGCACAAATGATGATTCGCTCCTGGTACCATATTCCAGTGTAGCGATATTGATGCCAAGCAAAAACCAATTCCCAAATCCTAAAAGGGCAAATGATGAGTTGCTCCTGGCATTATTCCAGTGCAGCGATGCAGATGCCAGACATAAACGAAATCCTCAAATCCTCTCATGGAAAATGATGATTCGCTCCTGGTACTATATTGCAGTGTAGCGGTGCTAATGTCAATCCAAATCATATCAAATCAGCAAAACAACCAATGACCTCCCTTGCAGAATCAAATTCCACCTCGGAAACAAATCAACTTCATCCCTGACGCCGCAAGAAGTGGAGCAAGTCAAATCCGTCACCGACCGTCCATGTCGCTAAAAGGGCAGCACCGACCGTCCAAGTCGCAAAAAGGGCAGAACCGACCGTCGAAGTCGCTAAAAGGGAAGCACCGACCGTCCAAGTCGCAAAAAGGGCAGAACCGACCGTCCACGTCGCTAAAAGGGCAGAACCGACCGTGCACGTCGCTAAAAAGGCAGCACCGACCGTCCAAGTCGCAAAAAGAGCAGAACTGACCGTCCACGTCGCTAAAATAGCACCATCGACCGTCCACGTCGCTAAAAGGGCAGCAACGACCATCTTGTAAAAATCCGATTTTTCATAACGTTTCCGCCGCGTTTGGTGCAGTGTACTTAGTTGGAGGTTTTGGGATTTTTAATATAGTTTGTTTCTACCCAGATTTTCCAGAGAACAAGTTAGTTTTTAGGGTGGTCACAAATCCGTATTTTTGATCGAATTTCTTTACACTTTGGCTAATGGGTTATATCTGTGATATGATATATGTATTGAACGTCTGCTAATCGCTATATGTCGATTAGTGAGGGTTATACATATCTGTGATCTGTTATGTTGATAGTTTGTGTATATGAATTCGTTGGATTGTCGCGGATGAATAGCCGGGGGGTTGTGAGATGAGAGTTTTCTTATTCTTTCAATTCTTATAATATGTAAATTTGATGTAATATTATTTGTATGGCCGCACAAACGGGTCGGGGTTGTAGCCGTCATTGTATAATTTCTTTTTACTGTTTTTGCTCCTAGGATAGACCCAAGGTGGGGTACACAAACTACCGGGTATCTCGAAGTGCCGAGTGGCCTACTCACGGGGTTGAGGGAGGTTGCTTCGCTTAGGGTACTTGGCGGGTAGTTTTCCGCACCCGTAGGGGTCTAGGGTGGGGTTTGGCTCTTCATCCCGACCGTGTAATCCGTTCTTCGTTACAGGCTCGTACGAATTGCGGATTCCTAGAATATCCAATGTATTCATCTGTGATCTGGAATGGCTATTATTGCATGTGACGAATGTTTATATATATCTATATGATATCTATTTAGGCGTTGCTTATGTTTTGCATCCGCGCTAGTCCAACCCCCGCTCTGTCGTTAGTTAAGTAACCTAACGGGTGATGACGGGCCCCCGTGGCGAATGCGGATGGCATAAGCGTACGTCATATTTTCGTTGTTTTCTGCAATAGTAGGATTAAATGATGGGTGTAAGTCCACGTTACCTCTCCCGGTACTTACGGGCTTGCGGAAATGATGAAAAAACGATTTTTCAAGAGGTGGTAACATGGACTCAAAATACGGATCTTTGTTAAACAACTAACTAACAACATAACTAGAGTTTTACCTACTCGGTTAGGGGGCTATACCTTTCTTGAACTCCTTCGTCTTCAACTCTTTCCGGTGTACGGATCAGCCTCACCTCGTCGTCTCCTTGCTCCGAAGATGGATCCACCTGAAAGCTTCTACCTTTGGCTTCTTCTTCGAACTTGAAGAAACTAGAACACTTGGTTTGCTAAACCTTGTGAACTAGGATGAGTAGAGAAGTGATTTGGGTTTTCTTTTATCTCTAAGGCAATATTTCTCAACTCATGAGAGGGTGTTGCCTTGAACTAGAGAGAGAGCAAGAGGGAGAGCTCAAGCAAGAGAGAGAAATGAAATGAGAGAATGAGTAACTCTTTTGCCATCCAAGCTCCCATAATCCAAAACCATCATAACAAAATAGTAATCAAGTATTATGTGATGGTTCAAGTCAATGGCTATATCATTTCATGCACTCATTTTACAAAAATAAAAAAGCAAGCAAAAGCCTTTGCTATGAAATGATAGCTATTGTCATGATGATGGTCAACTAGTCCAACCTAGTCAACCGGTCAAAAAAGTCAACAAGTAAACAAAGTCAACCCCTCAACAACCATGTCACTATAACACTTAATTAATATTATTGTTAATCATATTTCTTATTCTCATTAGGGTTTAGCCAAAAGTCAATATTCAACAGTCAACAGTCAACAACCCCAATGAGAATCCTCTGCCCCTGTCTCTCTGTCAACTGTGTATACACACCCGCATCCGCGTTCCAAGGAACACGAATACAAACGAGATAAAACCAATCCCAAAATGTACACTAGGATCTGGCTTAAACCAAAGCCCGCTAGTGTTAACAGTCCGGACACCAAACGTGCATAAGTGCACGGATGTGACCGAACCCTGTCGCAAAACCATGCGACCTGTCGCAAAACCATACGACCTCTACTCTTTGGCGAATAGCTTTCTGTGTGGGACTCTAAAGACTCGACACTACGCTGGCAGTGGGTTTAACCACAGACCGCAAGTGGCACTAGGTGTGCGTAACGGTCCCCAGGTAGATGGCAACAAGTAGACTGACGAGGTGAAACCCATCTGAACTCCTACTGAGTCTGAATATGACAATCTCTGTACAGTCCGGTCTGTTCGTCTGATACATCGCATGGAGGGCCTAGGGGCGGTAAACGTCAGTCCCCTAATAGCGGTACAAGTCGTGTCGGAGTGTAGCCCAGAACACCCTGAGATAGCACTGGAAACCTACCAGTATATCTCGCTTGCCCTGGCCAGGGACTACTCGTGTAATGGCTCTCCTAGACACAGCACAATGTCAACCCCAAATACCGGGAGAGACGAATCCTGCCTAACTGTCACTACCTCCAAGTGCTTCGGGACTGCACCCAACTACTACCTGTTTGCACGACTCCTTTGAGCCGTGGTAGGGTAGTAATCTAAGTACAGTGGGAACACACTCGAGGCGAAGTGACAGTGTCAAGTCAGCGGACTAAGCTGTACTCATGTAACCTGGAATTGATAACTGACGATAGGTATAGTACCAACCAACAGTCCCCGACGAGTCCTATCCAGTGTACTCGTAACCCAACGAGCACCCGCATACTATCTCAAGTACGACGTACTGACGGCTGTGGGACAGACCGTCTCCCACACTGGGATGAGAAGCGTATACGCTAGTCTACTCTGGAGTATCGATGACCTGTCTCGATAGTCCTGCGACTAGGGACCTGCATAACGATGTGCTTATAGATTACCCAGCCCCTACTAGTGTGACTGCCATCACAACGCTGGTAATCAAGCAAAGATCCTAAGGGCTCCACTAATGTGTATAGGTGATATACTAAAATAAATACATGTACACATTAAAGTAGAAACAAACCAAGTAGCATACTACTATATTGAGCAAGATTGTCTATACAAGGTGAATATCCCAAGCTTCCATTAAGTAATATACAAACTAGTATGATACAGTAATGGTTTCTAGGGCATATACACTAACAATTTCCCACTTGCACTAAGGCCATGTACTGGCGTATCGAAGACCTATCATCTCGATCAGCCGCTCGAACTGAGTCTGGGGTAAGGCCTTTGTGAGTGGATCAGCAGTGTTATCTTCCGTAGAAACTCTCCGAACCTTGATCTCCTGGCGACCCACGATCTCCCTGATCAGGTGATACCGCCTCAAGATGTGTCTGGACTTTTGATGGGACCCGGGTTCCTTCGCTAAAGATATAGCCCCGTTGTTGTCACAATACAGAGGTATTGGATCAACAATGGACGGAACCACCTGAAGTTCAGTTAAGAACTTCCTTATCCAGACGGCTTCTTTTGCGGCATCTGAAGCAGCGATATATTCCGCTTTCATCGTCGAGTCAGCAACGGTTTCCTGTTTGGAACTCTTCCAACACACCGCCCCTCCATTGAGGGTAAAGACATAACCTGACATGGACTTGGAATCATCCTTGTCACTTTGGAAGCTGGAGTCAGCAAAGGCCTCGATCTGGAGGTCTTTTCCGCCATATACAAAGAACATCTCCTTAGTCCTTCTCAGGTACTTGAGATTGTTCTTTACTGCTATCCAGTGTTTCTCCCCAGGGTTTGACTGATACCAGCTTACCACACTCAGTGCATAAGCTACATCTGGTCTGGTACATAACATCGCATACATTATAGAGCCTACCGCAGAAGCGTAGGGTATAATAGACATGCGATCCCATTCCAAATCAGTCTTGGGAGACATCTCTTTGGAGAGGGTGATCCCATGACAAGCCGGTAGATTACCGTGCTTGGAATCTTCCATACTGAATCTTTTCAGTATGGTGTCGATGTACCTGGACTGTGAAAGTCCTAATATCCTCTTGGATCTGTCAAGATAGATCCGGATCCCCAGAATGTACGAGGCATCACCCAGGTCTTTCATGGAGAACCTGTGTGACAAGAACCCTTTGACAGATTGTAGCATAGGAATGTCATTTCCTATTAAGAGAATGTCATCCATGTATAAAATGAGGAATAGTACAGTTCTCGCTACAAATCTACTATAGATGTATGGTTCATCTGGATTTTTGATAAAGCCAAATTCTTTGACCGTCTCATCAAAATAGATGTTCCAACTCCGTGATGCCTGCTTTAGTCCGTAGATGGACTTAAGCAACTTGCACTCCTTTCCGCTTCTCCCACTCTGAATGAAACCCTCTGGCTGGTCCATATAAACACACTCCTCTAAATTTCCATTTAGAAAAGCGATCTTTGCGTCCATCTGCCAAATCTCATAATCGTGGAAGGCAGCAATGGCAAGAAGGATCCGAATGGATTTCAGCATAGCTACTGGAGAAAAGGTCTCTTCATAGTCCAAACCAGGTCTTTGACGAAAACCCTTTGCGACCAGTCTAGCTTTATAGGTCTCAACCTGTCCATCTACACCAATCTTCCTTTTGAAGATCCACTTGCATCCTACGGGTTTTACCCCATCTGGAGCAACGTTCAACGTCCATACTTTGTTGGTGTACATAGACTCCATTTCTATCCGCATTGCATCTAGCCGTTTTACCGAGTCAACGCTCTGAATGGCCTGCTGGAAGCTAGTCGGCTCATCATAATCAATGATGCAATCCTCTCTATCCCCGTCTATGAGAAAACCGTAGTATCTCTTGGGCGGATGAGACTGCCTACTACTCCTGCGGAGCGGTGTAGGAATGTCCTGTTCTTTTGAACCCTCTGGTTCTACTAAGCTTTCAGTAATAGTCTGTGGTTCTGGAATTTCTTCCAGTTCTATTTCGCTCCCACTTGTTTCCTTTTCTAAGAACCGGTGTTCCAGAAAATGGGCATTAATGAGAAACAATGATCTTTTGTTCCTCTGCGTAATAGAAGAGATACCCCCTGGAGTTCTTTGGGTATCCCACAAACATACACAGTACGGAGCGTGCCTCGAGTTTGTCCGCATGCTGCTTTTTGACAAAAGCCGGACATCCCCAGATCTTCAGATATTGAAGATAGGGTTTCTTCCCACTCCATATCTCATATGGTGTGGTAGGCACAGTCTTAGTTGGAACTCGGTTCAAAAGGTATGCAGCTGATTCTAGTGCATATCCCCAGAATGATCGTGGCAACTCAGCGTTACTCATCATGGACCGTACCATATCCAATAGGGTTCGGTTCCGTCTCTCCTGTTGGAGATAGTGCCCTCAGAGTCAATTATTGGATCACAGGCACGTGATTGCAATGATTGAGGGAGGACCTATCCCAGGAGGACAGTCTTACTCGAGATGATAGTATGCTATCTGGTTTATCTTTATCATCGTGTACTGCTTTAGGTGACCTGACATGTCGCTATTACACGTTGATAGAGCCCCTGGGATTCTTGCTTGACTACCAGCAGTATGATGGCGATCATATACGTGAGAGCTGGTGGTCTATAAGCACATCCTTAAAAGGTCCCTAGTCGTGGGAGTTTCGAGACAGGGCATCGATTCTCCAGAGTAGACTAGTGTATACAGTCGAGACCCCGACGAGGGGCGGTGGCCGGTCTCATAAGCCACTGGTGTCAGTTGGTTCACCTAAGATGTATACAGGTGCTCATTGGGTTATGAGTACACCGGACAGGACTCGCCGGGAACATGCTAGTTGGTCTTATACCTGACGTCAGATAGCAGTTCCCTGGTGACATGTGTACAGGTTAGTTCATCGACCTGAGATCGTCATTTGTCTCGTGTGAGTTCCCACTCTGCTTTGATTACTACCCTACCACGGCTCAAAGGAGTCGTGCAAATAGGTTTTAGTTGGGTACAGTCCCGAGCCACATGGTGGCAGTGAGCGGATCTGCAGGGGTTCGTCTCTCCCGGTATTGGGGGTGAGGTCGCGCTGTGTCTAGGAGAGCCATTACACAAAGCCCTCGGCCGAGGCAGGAGATTTACTGGTAGGTATTCCAGTAGTATCTCAGGGTGTTCTGGGCTATGCTCCGACACGACTTGTAACGCTTTTGGGGGTCTGACTTTTACCAACCCCCTAGGCCCGCCATGCGATACTCATAGACGAACGGACCGGACTGTACGGATATTGTCACTGACAGGCTCAGTAGGGTGTCAGGATGAGTTCGCTCATCGACGTCCCTTTTGGTCAATAGCTGGTGGCCCGTCATGTATTGGCTAATACCTCTGACGTGCTAGTGGTTAAATCCACAACCATAGTATTGACGAGTCTTTAGAGTCCACCACGCTTTTCAGTTACTCAAGCTTTCGGGCGAAACGCTGTAGAGGCCGTATGGAGATATGGCAGGGTCCGATCAGATACGTACGGTATTGCACGGATCAGGATCGGACAGTTTTATACTAGTGGCCGTATAGTTATATGGCAGGGTTCGATCTGATACGTGCGGTATTGCACGGATCAGGATCGAACGGATATTACTAGCCGGCTTTGGCTTAAGCCGGTCCTAGTTTAGTACAGTGTAGATTTTGTCTCATTGCATTTGTATCCGGACGGAATACAGATGCGGGTGTGTATGCACAGTATCGGGGTTTTCCTGTAATTTATTATGGGACCAGTTTTCTGGAGTTGCCAGTTTGCATTCCGTTCCGGCCGGTTTTCCTTTGTTCTTTCCCGGCCGGACTTTTCTGATGGAGGGGGTAATTTGCAGTTTTGCAAATTACATTTGAGGAGGGGGTTTCTTGCATATGTTTTAATTATGATAGCATCTTTTTTATTCCTTTCTTTTCTATCATCATTTCTTCTAAAAGGTGATTAGGCTTGATTTGGTTTTGATGTGAGATTGTGATGATAATGTTTGGCTATGGTCACCACTTGCTTTTACTACCATTACCTTCCTTCTATGGTTGGGTTTTTGGATTCCCTCCTCCACCATTCTCATTAGGACATGAGAGAACTCACTTGAGGGAAAAGAGAAGGAGAGGTTTTCATTCTTGAGAGTTTCATTCTTGATCTCACTTTCATGCTAGAAAAATGCAAGCACCATTTTTCTAATCTTGATTCCTCCATCATCTTCAAAGGCAACAAACCCCAAAGAGACAAGCATCATCTACACTACATTCTACAGCACACCTTGGGCATGTCGACTTGCCGGCTTCATGCTCGAGTTGCCTCGGTATTGAGGCGGGAGCCCGTAAAAGACGCAGGCGATGTGGTGCCCTTCCGGCGAGGAGGCGATGACATGGAGACTAGACTTTCCGCGGGAGATCGGGACGATGACGAGAAGACCGGAGGACTCGGATCACTTGGTATACTTCTCTTCCCATCTCTTGTTTGCTAGCATTAGGTTAATGGTTAACGATCCGGGTTTTATTGTCCGCGGTAGCGCCAGTTTCCGAGTAAGGAAAATTTTTGATTCCGCATTTTGGCCTCGGTAAGACGGCCGGGGCGCTGCCGTGGCGCAACATGGTATCAGAGACACGCCATTAACCTTGTCTAGTTTTGTCTAATGTGTTTTACATTACCGATCGACCAAAATTCCAAAAATACGCGTTTTCCTTCACATCAGTTTTCTGTTGATTTTTTTCTTACTCAAAAAATTTTTCAGGTTGTAAAAAACTGATGTACAAGAATATATAAGACTTCTGTAAAAATTCGACACAGTCAGTCGATTAGTCAAGCACGGAACCGCGGCCAAACCCCCCCTTGGGCCGCGGTTCCGCCGCACTTCAGTGTCCTCACTGTGTCCAATTTTTCCAGTGGGCTTGTGGGCTTATTTTGGGGGTTTTGGAATATTAAATTTGGGCCCAGAATTTCTGTGAGTGCTACAGTATTGCTTGGGGGGCCACTTGTTAATTATTTGATCGATCGGATATTTTAAACACATTATTTCACAGTATTTACATTATATCTGCGACCGTGAATATCACTTGATCGGTAAATCCTGTCTAACTGCTATAGCCCGGTTAGATGGATTTGCGAACGTGATTTTCACGTTGATGTTCTATGTTTATGCTGTGATGTTGCGGATCGGTCGTGGGGGATAGCCTGGATGCAATGTTAGTACAGTTTTGTTTTATATGTACATTTGATATTGCGGGGCGAGCGTCCGACATGTGGACTGCCGTCACTACCTGATTGTATTATTCTTTTGGGCACGACCTGGTTGCGGTCGATGTACCCGGTGTATGTATATTTTACTTTCTGTACTAGGATTACGCCGTGGAGGGGTGCACGGATAGCCGGGTTCTAGAGGGCAACGGGCCCGCATCTCATGGCATTGAGACGGAGGGGGCTTCACTCTAGGATTGGCGGGCTATTCGTCGCACTCGTAGGGGGTACAGTTTGACCCAGGAGGGGTGCCCAAGTTACCGGATTCCCTGAAGTGCTGGGTGGTCCATTCACGGAGCTGAAGGGGGCTGCCTCGCTTCAGGTTTTGGCGGGTGACTTGCCGCGCCCGTAGGGGTCTAGGATTTCATTGCACAGGCTATCCACACGACCAGGGGAACGTCGGGTTTCAGCAGCGGCTCTGTGAAACCCGGGGCTTCCAGATATCTGTATTGTTCTGTGATGTTGTATATTTCTGTGATGTTGCATTCTTTTCACGCCTTGAGCGAAAATATATATTGGTATATATATTAGTAGATGTTGTATATGTTTTGCATCCGCGCTAGTCAAGTCCCCGCTCTGTCGTTAGTTAAGTAACCTAACGGGTGATGACGGGACCCAGTGGCGAATGCGGATGGCATATACGTACATCAGTATATTTTCGTTCTTTGTGGCATGATCAATTGATGGGATTGCGTTGATTCGGATCAATGCAAGATAAACAAACCTATTCTGATGTTGTTGGAACATTTTTCAAAAAGCTGTTATTGCAAGGACGTTCACTTTTGTTTTGCATCGTGGTATTCATTTGGAATATCCTGCTCCTCATTTGACGAGGCAAGGGCCGAGATCCCTTCACCGGGAGTGACCCCTTGGACAAAAGTTTGCGTCAGGGCATTAACTTCACTATAGCCGATTACTTTTGCTTTGCATCGTGGTATTCAGTTGGAATATCCTGCACCTCATTCTACGGGGAAAGAGCCGAGATCCCTTCATCGGGAGTGACCTCTTTAGTAAAGGTTTTCGTCACTATATTTTTATAAAAGGCTATGCAGTTCCTTCAACGATATCAAGTTCATTACGTTAAAGGTTTTTCGCCAAAAACCAGCCGTAGCCCTCCGTCATTTCCTACAGGTATTAATTAGTATTCGTGCTGCGTTTGTTGACCTAGTCAAGACGTAGTGTTCGGTAGCTAAGTGGTACTTGTTTGTTGCATAAGTGGGATTGGTTAAGACAGTCGTGCGGCCTTGTTGACCTAGTCAAGGGCACGTACGGGTGGGTTTAATGCAATCCAGAATAATGACGGGTTGAACTTGACTGGCGGTTTATGGTTTGTTGACCTAGTCAAGGTCATAAACCGCTTGGGGTAAAAATCACATCGGGAGTTTCAAAAGAACTGAAACTTGCCAGGCATGCGCATACCTTCTGGAGTGTGGTGACTTGAGTGGATTCCGTCAAGTTATCATGCGATGATAGTTGGATCCCGATTCCCACTGATGAGTTAGTTTACTCCTCGGGTGACCCCGACTAATTCTTCTTTCAGGTTTGGAGGAGAATTTGAGGTACAGTGGGAGGTTTCCAGATTAGACAAAGTGATAACCATTCTGATCTAGGTTAGAGTGCACGCTGAGTGTTTCTTTTCTCTCTCTCTTTGGCAGCGACCATTGACCCGACCCTGGACTATGACTCAGTGACCAAGTTGACCGAACCTTCTTAACACAGGCTTTTGGATTGTCGGAGTTGCAGACCTCATTGCCACTCCTACTTTTACCCTTTTCTCCAGGACACCCCGTATTGCTACGAACGTCCACTTCCATTGGACAAAACCATCGTATGGTTATATACGAACTCGAAGGACTTCGAGGATGGTTTCTGGTTCTGGAGAAAAACGAATAGGATTATTCAGTTGTCTTTTCTTTTCACCTTCTCTCATTGCGAGTACTCCTTGGTTTAGGAGATAGCACACCTATTACGCAAATTGGATAGTCTTCTTCCAAACCTTAGGCTGGTGCCGACCGGTAAGGAATGAAGAAAACCAATTAGCATAACGATGGTGTGCAGAAGGTATTAAGTTAAGACAAAGCAAGGGATTAGTAAGAGGGCAAAGTAAATTGCGACTGCTATTCACGACCGAACCAAGTATTTCTTCGCCAATCCTAAATCACCTTTGTATTTCTCCAGGACACTCCGTATCACTACGAAGATCCACAGTTTATTTGGATACTCCATCGTATGGTTATATACGAACTCGAAAGGAACTTGTTCCAGTTCGGGGATGGATTCTGGTTCAGGAGAAATAGCAATGAGGTTTATTCGGTTGTCTTTTATCTTCACCTTCTCTCGCATTGCGAGTGCTCCTAGGATTAGGACAGTACACCCATTATGCTTATTGGATAGTCTTCTTCCAAACCATAGGCTAGTGCCGAACGGTAGGGAAGGAAGAAAACCATTTGGCCTAAGGGGTGTGCAGAAGGTAATGACTAAAGACATATAAAGGGATTTGGAGAGGTGGCAAAGAATTATACGGTTACAGTTGTGAATCTGGATAATGGAAGAGGCATTACTAGGAATACCAAGATACCCCAACGAGACATTTCGATGTTTCAGTTTCACTGTGTACTGTTAAAAGAAAACTGATTTCCCGATTAGATACTTACTCCAGGGTATGTATTTACCAGGTATGATTCTCATATCTGTATGGTTTTACAGATAATGAGTGGGAGTAAGTTATTGGGAATAGGGTGATCATCCTCATTATGTCGGGATTCGTTGTAATCGGTGATATTTGAGGAGATCATCTGGGCTGTTTGCCGGTCGGCAAATATTTGGTTTTGAATATCCGCTGTTGTGCACCAATTTCAAATTGATATATCAGTACGTCTATTTTCATAGAGTGAGATATACCTTTTGATATTATGTCGATGACATTTACCTATATCAGTGGATGATTAGGTAAGGAGCATCAAACAGCGGTGTAATTCTTCTTAGCCATAAGTACAGTTTTCAACCTACGACGCACAGTGAAAGAGTTGTTAGACTCAGCGGACTTATACAGAGTATTGTATGTTGTCCAGTGTCCATTAGGACAGAGTGGTTGGTCCTCATACTATATTTTGTTTACTTTTAACTTCTCTAGTTCTTAGACATGTGTTTCGTAGAAACACAGGGTCTAAGTTTTGAGGAGTTATAGGTATTTGAATAGAGTAGAGAACCAGGTGTAGCAAGTATCGGGATTCTTCAAAGTGATCGAAGATGTAGATACTTGTTTATGGTATTCAGTTGATAGTAATGATAAAGAGAACTTGCTTCTCTTTCAGGTTACTCATAATTGGAAGCATTCCTAAGTTGAGTGACGTTGATCGGCCCTTTTCCATTTTAGTAGACATGCACTGGAGACAGCTGCATGATTTGAATCTGGTTCCAATTAAATCAGTGCCTCTGTTTCTATATTGGATATAGAACAGTTCATATCTTGACATTGTTAAGGTACGGGGAGTTGTCCGGCTTATGCTTAAAACCAGACTCTGGATAACTCAAGGCACGTTTCTGTAATGGCTGTTTGTGGGTTGACCCAGGCTATGACGAGGGTTGATTTTCTACCATCTGGAAGATCAATAGTGATATTGTTCTTAACTCGCCACATTTTTTAAAAAAGAAATGGATTTTTCAGAAAACAGTAGTGGGAGTATGGTAGAACTGGAAGCGATTCCAGAACCGCAAACGATTACTGAAGATTTCATAAGAACCTAAAGATTCAATCTGATTTGACATTCCATTGGCCACTCCGCAGATATGATGGGTAACCTCAGGCACTCGAGACGTACTTCGGTATGCTCAAGGACGGTGGCAGGGAGGTTCTTGTTTACCCAGACTTACCATTGCTGTTGTTCCAGACTGTGAGACCCGGCAGGAGGATGAGTATAGCGTCGTTCTAAACTAGCTTTAGAAGTGCACGTCTATATGACTCTGGCAGAGGGTTTTCGTAGTCAGTGGGAGCAGCGGAAGCATTGGTGGACATCAGGCTTATGTCTATTTATAGACTAAAGCAGATATAGCGAAGATAGATCATCTATTACTGACCTGACAGTAATAGGTTTGACTTCATCAGAATAGGGGATGGATCTGTTGAGAAGGTAGTAGGGTGTAATGTCCTGGTATTTGGATGACATACACAGAGTAGGAAGTGATATTCCTATACTACGATCGGTTATTCTTTGGTTGTCACACAGTGGTTTCTCCACATAGGACTTGGATATTATATCAGACATTCTGGTCACTAGATCTATGGTTTTAGATCTAGATTTGGGTGGTTTCCTAATCTGGGTACCTTGACAGCATTCTATGAGTATTTAGAATGGACGACTCCTGGCACGGTAGTACACCTGCAGGTAATGGAATCACCCTCTCTAAAGGTGTCTTACAGACTAAAGGGGAGAGGGATACGCATGATTGACAGATCACTTGCTTAGGCAATTGAGTCAATCATGAGATGTCAAGTACCACACCAGATGTTGTTCTTGCAGTAGATGCAATAAGTTGATATTAATCCAATCCTGGAGAAACAATCGGAAGCAGTTTTAGGACATAAGTGCGTGTTCTAGGGATGTGATAACGACAGCCTCTTTTAGGAGACGGTTATCATTCCAGGCTTCCAAGGTGACATGGACGACAAGGAGGTTGTCAGTGTTATAGTTTTTCCTTCTGACGAGGGGCAGTATTTTGGACAGATAGTCCAAGGCATTACTGAGGGAGGCATGGCGCAGGATACTGATTAAGTTCAGTTGTTGATACAGTCTAAGAAGTTTGGATTTGGAGTTCATTTATGAGCTAGGTCCCATCAGATATCCAGACATACTTTAAGACAGGGATTGCTCATTTCGGGAGATGGCTTTCTCTGCGAACTTGAGACATAGAGAGACATAGAAAGAAACATCACAGCGGATCCACTCACTGAGGCTATTCCTCGAACGCAATAGTTTCGCAAACGGGTTTTGTGAGACTGACTAGTAGAGGAGTTGGGTGTTCGGTATCACACGGGCTGTGAGTATGCGACATCGCAATAATTAGCCTTGAGTGCAAGGGGGAGATTGTTGGAGATGGTGCCCTCAGAGTCAATTATTGGATCACAGGCACGTGATTACAATGATTGAGGGAGGACCTATCCCAGGAGGACAGTCTTACTCGAGATGATAGTATGCTATCTGGTTTATCTTTATCATCGTGTACTGCTTTAGGTGACCTGACATGTCGCTATTACACGTTGATAGAGCCCCTGGGATTATTGCTTGACTACCAGCAGTATGATGGCGATCATATACGTGAGAGCTGGTGGTCTATAAGCACATCCTTAAAAGGTCCCTAGTCGTGGGAGTTTCGAGACAGGGCATCGATTCTCCAGAGTAGACTAGTATATACAGTCGAGACCCCGACGAAGGGCGGTGGCCGGTCTCATAAGCCACTGGTGTCAGTTGGTTCACCTAAGATGTATACAGGTGCTCATTGGGTTATGAGTACACCGGACAGGACTCGCCGGGAACATGCTAGTTGGTCTTATACCTGACGTCAGATAGCAGTTCCCTGGTGACATGTGTACAGGTTAGTTCATCGACCTGAGATCGTCATTTGTCTCGTGTGAGTTCCCACAGTGCTTTGATTACTACCCTACCACGGCTCAAAGGAGTCGTGCAAACAGGTTTTAGTTGGGTACAGTCCCGAGCCACATGGTGGCAGTGAGCGGATCTGCAGGGGTT
This sequence comes from Agapanthus africanus, assembly GCA_030015575.1. Taxonomy (NCBI): domain Eukaryota; kingdom Viridiplantae; phylum Streptophyta; class Magnoliopsida; order Asparagales; family Amaryllidaceae; genus Agapanthus; species Agapanthus africanus. The sequence continues at coordinate 238,149,987 of JASDDO010000004.1, forward strand.
CGTCTCTCCCGGTATTGGGGGTGAGGTCGCGCTGTGTCTAGGAGAGCCATTACACAAAGCCCTCAGCCGAGGCAGGAGATTTACTGGTAGGTATTCCAGTAGTATCTCAGGGTGTTCTGGGCTACGCTCCGACACGACTTGTACCGCTTTTGGGGGTCTGACTTTTACCAACCCCCTAGGCCCGCCATGCGATACTCATAGACGAACGGACCGGGCTGTACGGATATTTTCACTGACAGGCTCAGTAGGGTGTCAGGATGAGTTCGCTCATCGACGTCCCTTTTGGTCAATAGCTGGTGGCCCGTCATGTATTGGCTAATACCTCTGACGTGCTAGTGGTTAAATCCACAGCCATAGTATTGACGAGTCTTTAGAGTCCACCACACTTTTCAGTTACTCAAGCTTTCGGGCGAAACGCTGTAGAGGCCGTATGGAGATATGGCAGGGTCCGATCAGATACGTGCGGTATTTCACGGATCAGGATCGGACAGTTTTGTACTAGTGGCCGTATAGTTATATGGCAGGATTCGATCTGATACGTGCGGTATTGCACGGATCAGGATCGAACGGATATTACTAGCCGGCTTTGGTTTAAGCCGGTCCTAGTTTAGTACAGTGTAGATTTTGTCTCATTGCATTTGTATCCGGACGGAATACAGATGCGGGTGTGTATGCACAGTATCGGGGTTTTCCTGTAATTTATTATGGGACCAGTTTTCTGGAGTTGCCAGTTTGCATTCCGTTCCGGCCGGTTTTCCTTTGTTCTTTCCCTGCCGGACTTTTCTGATGGAGGGGGTAATTTGCAGTTTTGCAAATTACATTTGAGGAGGGGGTTTCTTGCATATGTTTTAATTATGATAGCATCTTTTTTATTCCTTTCTTTTCTATCATCATTTCTTGTAAAAGGTGATTAGGATTGATTTGGTTTTGATGTGAGATTGTGATGATAATGTTTGGCTATGGTCACCACTTGCTTTTACTACCATTACCTTCCTTCTATGGTTGGGTTTTTGGATTCCCTCCTCCACCATTCTCATTAGGACATGAGAGAACTCACTTGAGGGAAAAGAGAAGGAGAGGTTTTCATTCTTGAGAGTTTCATTCTTGATCTCACTTTCATGCTAGAAAAATGCAAGCACCATTTTTCTAATCTTGATTCCTCCATCATCTTCAAAGGCAACAAACCCCAAAGAGACAAGCATCATCTACACTACATTCTACAGCACACCTTGGGCATGTCGACTTGCCGGCTTCATGCTCGAGTTGCCTCGGTATTGAGGCGAGAGCCCGTAAAAGACGCAGGCGATGTGGTGCCCTTCCGGCGAGGAGGCGATGACATGGAGACTAGACTTTCCGCGGGAGATCGGGACGATGACGAGAAGACCGGAGGACTCGGATCACTTGGTATACTTCTCTTCCCATCTCTTGTTTGCTAGCATTAGGTTAATGGTTAACGATCCGGGTTTTATTGTCCGCGGTAGCGCCAGTTTCCGAGTAAGGAAAATTTTTGATTCCGCATTTTGGCCTCGGTAAGACGGCCGGGGCGCTGCCGTGGCGCAACATCTCCGATACACCGTTATGTTGCGGAGTGTATGGAGGAGTAAGCTGAGAGAGAATTCCATTCTCTTTTAAGTAATCCAGGAACTCGGCACTCAAGTATTCACCACCTCGATCCGATCTCAGTGTCTTGATACTTTTGCCGATTTGTTTTTCTACTTCATTCTTATATTCTTGGAATTTTCCAAAGGCTTCGGATTTATGTTTCATTAATAAGACATAACCGTACCTTGAAAAGTCATCCGTAAAAGTAATGAAGTAAGAATAACCGCTTCACGCATGTGTAGACATTGGACCGCACACGTCGCTTTGTACGAGTCCCAAGAGCTCGCTCACTCTTACTCCGTGTCCAGTGAACGGAGTCTTTTTCATCTTTCCTTTGAGACAGGATTGACAATTGGCATACGATTGATATTCGAACGGATCCAAATATCCTTCTGTATGTAACTTCGTCAACCTTCTCTCATTGATGTGACCCAGTCTACAATGCCATAAGAAAGTATGATTTATTTCCGGAGACTTTCTTTTGTGTGTATTCTGGACATTGAAAATCTGTGGTTGGTTTAATACATATATACCATTGCTTAATGTACCTGACCCAATCAGAACTTGATTAAGGTGAATGTTTACAACATTACTTACAAACGCAAATTCATAACCTTCTTTAGAAATCAAAGATACAGAAATGATATTACAAGTTGCGTTGGGTACAAAAAAGCAATTACGTAAAACCAAAACATGTCCATCTGACATTCCCAGGTGATAGTCCCCCACGGCCTTAGCATCCATGCTAGCTCCGTTTCCAACTTTGAGGGTCATGTCACATGCCTTCAAAACCCTACGGTTTCTCAACGCCTGTAAAGAATTACAGATATGAGATCCTGATCCGGTATCCAATACCCAGGAAGTAGAGTTTATTGATAGACAGTTTTCAATAACATACACACCTGAAGCTGAAGCCGCAACTTGCTTCAGATTCTGTGTTCTGGCTTTCCAAGCCCTGCAATCTTTCTTCCAGTCCCCACTCTAATGACAGTAAAAGCATTCTTCCTTCCCCACAAGTTTCCCTGCTATCTTTGTTGCTTTTGTTTTTCCCTTCGTATCCACTTTACTAACACCGCCCCTTGGTTTGGATGGGGCTTTCTTCTTCTTTCCCTTGGCTTTCACCTTGGACCTAGAAGAGGAAGATCCTCCTACAAACAAAGTAGATATTTCCCTACCTTTCTGTAGGGTGCCCTCTGCACTCCTCAGCATGTTGAGGAGTTCTGAAAGTTCAACTTCTTTTTCTTGCAAGTTGAAGTTCAGGATAAACTGGGCATAAGTGGAAGGAAGGGACTGAAGAATCAAGTCCGTATAGAGCTCATTCTCTAACGTGGTCCCAAGGTCCGCGAGCTCCTCAATGAAGCCAATCATCTTAAGCACGTGTTCCGCTACCGATGATCCGATGGCCAACCTTACCGAAAATAGTTTCTTCGACACTTCGTATCTTGCGATACGAGATTGCTCTCCATACAGTTCTTTTGTATGGAGAAATATGGATTCGAGGTCCATATTCTCGTGCCTCCTCTGATGTTCATTGTCCATAGAGGCAAGCACGAGGCACTTGGCCTTCGCGCAATCGATTTCCCAGGTCTTATGGATTTCCCTATCCGCGACGCTGGTTTTGGGACCTGGGACAGGGGGAGCTTTGGTGGTAAGGAGATACCCCAACTTGTCATAAGTGATTGCCATTTTGACATTCCTGAGCCAATCTTTGTAGTTCAGCCCTGTCAGTATGTTTTTATCTAGTAGTAACTTAAGTCCGGTCATGATGTTTGGTCGCTGCAATTAGGAGAGAGAGAAGAAACACTTTAGCATGATGCTCATGCAAGTTTAGAGTGGTTTTTAAATTTTCTAAACAGGATGGCTCCCACTGTCTCTCGAATCCCTCCTCAAACCAAAAAGGAAGAATTAGTCAGGATCAATCTCACCGTACAATACTTGCTTAACCGTTCGGCCAGGCTGGTGTCGGTACTTCGAGGGAGGTTTTCCAACGCTTTCGCGAAGTTCCTTAATCAAATAACCTCTTTTCCCTGGGAGCGTAGCCCCGCTAACACCTTTCTAGACACCTACTTGGTTTATAGCATTGATCGTTAAGTGAGAAATTTCCCGAGGAGTAGCATATACTCACAGTAGGATCGGGATCCAAATATCATTATGTGACAAAACTGAAGGAATCCTACCAGAATCAACACACTCCAAATGGTATGCAGCGCTAGCAAGTTTCAGTTCTTTTGAAACTCCCGATGTGGATTTTTGCCCCATGCTCTTATGAAATTGGCTTAAGGTCAAAATGTCATAAGTCACATGTCAAGTTCTTCCCATCATTATCCAGGTTAATTTGAACCCACCCGTACCTACCCTTGACGTAGGCCAAAATGGCAGTACGACTGTCTCAAACCAACGCATTCTATCTATGCAACAGATAAATATCCGGCAGCTACCAATCACTATGTCTTGGCGTGAGGTCAAAATACATAGCTTGAATACTACCGAATATTTAACTGAAATGATGGAGGGCTACGGATGGTTTTGGAAAAACCTTGAATGTAGTAAACTTGATATGATCGATGGAATGAGATAGCTTTTAAAAGGAGTGGCTTAAACTCCGCGTTTAAAAGTTCTTTTTGAAAAGAAACCGAGTGGTTTTTGAAAGTGTTCCAACGACTTTTACTTGGTTTATTTTTCTTACATTAATTCCAATGTGTCCCATCATTTAATCCTACCATTGTAGAAAACAACCAAAATATGACGTACGCTTATGCCATCCGCATTCACCACGGGGCCCCGTCATTACCCGTTAGGTTACTTAACTAACGACAGAGCGGGGGCTGGACTAGCGCGGATGCAAAACATAAGCAACGCATAAATAATATGATACATAGATATATTGCAATGATAGCCATTTCAGATCACATATGAACACATTGGATATACTAGGAATCAGCAATTCGTACGAGCCTGTAACGAAAAGCGGATTACACGATCGCGATGAATAGCCAATACCCCAACCTAGACCCCTACGGGTGCGGCAAACCACCCGCCAAATATCCGAAGCGGAGCAACCTCCCTCAACGACGTGAGTAGGCCACTCGGCACTTCAAGATACCCGGTAGTTTGTGCATCCCACCTTGGGTCTATCCTAGGAGCAAAAACAGTAAAAAGAAATTATACAATGACGGCTACAACCCCGATCCGGTTGTGCGGCCAAAAATAATATTGCATCAATTTACATATTACATGAATTGAAAGATAAAAGGAAAAACTCTCATCTCATAACCCCCGGCTATTCATCCGCGACAATCCAATGAATTCATATACACATACCATCAACATTACAGATCACAGATATGTATAACTCCCACTAATCGACCTATAGCGATTAGCGGGCGTTCAATACATATAACACATCACAGATATATACCCGTCAGCTTAAGTCTATAGAAGTTCGATCAAAATACGGATTTTCAAGCCCCAAAAACTAATTTTTCTTTCTAGAAAATCTGGGCAGAAAAAACATATTGTAAAAATCATAAAACAACCCCAGAAACACACTGCAGCAAAATTGTGCCACGGCCGATTCAACTCGGCCGCGGAACCGCGGCGGGAGCATGCTCCCACCGCGTTTCCGCGGCGACTTGACCGGTTCGTTGGACCAATTTTCTGGGGTGCTTTAACAAAAGCCTGAGCCGAATTTTAGTGTAAGATTTATCATTTTTTGGAACAGAAAAAAATTCGGCAGAAAGTTGATTTTACGGGTTAGTTTCGTGATATTTTCTCCGATCGAACTTTTAGTTACTTTGCTAACATGTTAGATAGTGTTTAACCAGGCTCTGATACCACTGTAAGTCCACGTTACCTCTCCCGGTACTTACGGGCTTGCGGAAATGATGAAAAAACGATTTTTCAAGAGGTGGTAATATGGACTCAAAATACGGATCTTTGTTAAACAACTAACTAACAACCTAACTAGAGTTTTACCTACTCGGTTAGGGGGCTATACCTTTCTTGAACTCCTTCGTCTTCAACTCTTTCCGGTGTACGGATCAGCCTCACCTCGTCGTCTCCTTGCGCCGAAGATGGATCCACCTGAAAGCTTCTACCTTTGGCTTCTTCTTCGAACTTGAAGAAACTAGAACACTTGGTTTGCTAAACCTTGTGAACTAGGATGAGTAGAGAAGTGATTTGGGTTTTCTTTTATCTCTAAGGCAATGTTTCTCAACTCATGAGAGGGTGTTGCCTTAAACTAGAGAGAGAGAGCAAGAGGGAGAGCTCAAGCAAGAGAGAGAAATGAAATGAGAGAATGAGTAACTCTTTTTCCATCCAAGCTCTCATAATCCAAAACCATCATAACAAAATAGTAATCAAGTATTATGTGATGGTTCAAGTCAATGGCTATATCATTTCATGCACTCATTTTGCAAAAATAAACAAGCAAGCAAAAGTCTTTGCCATGAAATGATAGCCATTGTCATGATGATGGTCAACTAGTCCAACCTAGTCAACCGGTCAACATAGTCAACAAAGTCAACCCCTCAACAACCATGTCACTATAACACTTAATTAATATTATTTTTAATCATATTTCTTATTCTCATTAGGTTTTAGCCAAAAGTCAATAGTCAACAGTAAACAGTCAACAGTCAACAATCAACAACCCCAATGAGAATCATCTGCCTCTGTCTCTCTGTCTACTGTGCATACACACCCGCATCCGCGTTCCAAGGAACACGAATACAAACGAGATAAAACCAATCCCAAAATGTATACTAGGATCTAGCTTAAACCAAAGCCCGCTAGTGTTAACTGTCCGGACACCAAACGTGCACAAGTGCACGGATGTGACCGAACCCTATCCCAAAACCATGCGACCTGTCGCAAAACCATGGGACCTCTACTCTTTTACCTAAAGGCGAATAGCTTTCTGTGTGGGACTCTAAAGACTCGACACTACGCTGGCAGTGGGTTTAACCACAGACCGCAAGCGGCACTAGCTGTGCGTAACAGTCCCCAGGTAGATGCCGACAAGAAGACCGACGAGGTGAAACCCATCTGAACTCCTACTGAGTCTGAATGTGACAATCTCTGTACAGTCCGGTCTGTTCGTCTGATACATCGCATGGAGGGCCTAGGGGGCGGTAAACGTCATTCCCTTAATAGCGGTACAAGTTGTGTTGGAGTGTAGCCCAGAATACCCTGAGATAGCACTGGAAACCTACCAGTATATCTCGCTTGCCCTGGCCAGGGACTACTCGTGTAATGGCTCTCCTAGACAAAGCGCGATGTCAACCCCCAATACCAGGAGAAACAAATCCTGTCTAACCGTTACTGCTTCCAAGTGCTTCGGGACTGCACCCAACTACTACCTGTTTGCACGACTCCTTTGAGCCGTGGTAGGGTAGTAATCTAAGTACAGTGGGAACACACTCGAAGAGAAGTGGCAGTGTCAAGTCAGCGGACTAAGCTGTACCCATGTCACCTGGGAACTGATAACTGACGATAGGTATAGCACCAACCAACAATCCCCGACGAGTCCTGTCCAGTGTACTCGTAACCCAACGAGCACCTGCATACTATCTGAAGTATGACGTACTGACGGCTGTGGGACAAACCGTCTCCGACACTAGGATGAGAAGCGCATACGCTAGTCTACTCTGGAGTATCGATGCCCTGTCTCGATAGTCCTGCGACTAGGGACCTGCATAAGGATGTGCTTATAGATTTCCCAGCCCCTACTAGTGTGACTGCCATCACAACGCTGGTAATCAAGCAAAGATCCTAAGGGCTCCACTAATGTGTATAGGTGATATACTAAAATAAACACATGTACACATTAAAGTAGAAACAAACCAAGTAGCATACTACTATATTGAGCAAGATTGTCTATACAAGGTGAATATCCCAAGCTTCCATTAAGTAATATACAAACAAGTATGATACAGTAATGGCCTCTAGGGCATATAAACTAACAATGGGACGCATTGGAATTAATGCAAGAAAAAATAAACCAAGTAAAAGTCGTTGGAACACTTTCAAAACCACTCGGTTCTTTTCAAAACCAAATTTTTATATGCGGAGCTTGAACCACTCCTTTGAAAGCTATCTCGTTCCTTCGATTATATCAAGTTCACTACGTTCACGGGTTTGCCAAAACCATTCGTAGCCCTCCGTCGTTTCAAATGAATGGTCAATAAGTATTCAAGCTATGTTTGTTGGCCAAAGTCAAGGCATAGTGATTGGTAGCTATTGGGTATTCATGTGCAGCATAAATAGATGTGTTGGTTTGGGGCAGTCGTTCTACCTTGTTGGCCAAAGTTAAGGGTATGTGTGGGTGGGCTCAAATTAACCTGGAGAATGACGGGTAGAACTTGACATGTGACTTATGATTTGTTGGCCAAAGTCAAGGTCATAAGAGCATGGGGAAAAAATCCACATCGGGAGTTTCAAAAGAACTGAAACTTGCTAGCGCTGCATACCATTTGGAGTGTGATGATTCCGGTAGGATTCCTTCAGTTTTGTCACGCGATGATATTTGGATCCCGATCCTACTGTGAGTATATGCTACTCCTCTGGAACTTTCTCACTTAACGATCAATGCTATAAACCAAGTAGGTGTCTAGAAAGGTGTTTGCAGGGCTACGCCCACAGGGAAAAGGGGTTATTTAATTAAGGAACTTCGCGAAAGCGTTGGAAAACCTCCCTCGAAGTACCGACACTGGCCTGGCTGAACGGTTAAGCAAGTATTGTACGGTGAGATTGATCCCGACTAATTCTTCCTTTATGGTTTGAGGAGGGATTCGAGAGACAATGGGAGCCATCCTGTTTAGACAAATTAAAAACCATTCTAAACTTGAAAGAGCATCATGCTAAAGTGTTTCTTCTCTCTCTCCTAATTGCAGCGACCAATTATCATGACTGGACTTAAGTTACTTCTAGATAAAAACATACTGACAATGCCAAACTACAAAGATTGGCTCAGAAATGTCAAAATGGCAATCACTTATGACAAGTTGGGGTATCTTCTTACCACCAAAGCTCCCCCTGTCCCAGGTCATAAAACCAGCGTCGCGGATAGAGAAATCCGTAAGACCTGGGAAATCGACTGCGCGAAGGCCAAGTGCCTCGTGCTTGCCTCTATGGACAACGAACATCAGAGGAGGCACGAGAATATGGACCTCGAATCCATATTTCTCCATACAAAATAACTGTATGGAGAGCAATCTCGTATCGCTAGATACGAAGTGTCGAAGAAGTTGTTTTCGGCAAGATTGGCCGTCGGATCATCGGTAGTGGAACACGTGCTTTAGATGATTGGCTACATAGAGGAGCTCACGGATCTTGGGACCACGTTGGAGAATGAGCTCTATACGGACTTGATTCTCCAGTCCCTTCCTTCCACTTACGCCCAGTTCATCCTGAATTTCAACTTGCAGGAAAAAGAAGTTGAACTTTCAGAGCTCCTCAACATGCTGAGGAGTGCAGAGGGCACCCTTCAGAAAGGTAGGGAAACATCCACTTTGTTTGTAGGAGGATCTTCCTCTTCTAGGTCCAGGGAGAAAGCCAAGGGAAAGAAGAAGAAAACCCCCGCCAGACCAAGGGGCGGTGTCAGTAAGGTGGATACGAAGGGAAAGGCAAAAGCAAAAAAGGTAGCGGGGAAGCTCGTGGATAAAGAAGAGTGCTTTTACTGTCACAAGAGTGGACACTGCAAGAAAGATTGCAGGGCTTGGAAAGCCAGAACACAGGATCTGAAGTAGGTTGCGGCTTCAACTTCAGGTTTGTATGTTATTGAAAACTATCTATCAATAAACTCTACATCCTGGGTATTGGATACCGGATCAGGATCTCAAATCTGTAATTCTTTGCAGGCGTTGAGAAAGCGTAGGTTTTTGAAAGCAGGTGACATGACCCTCAAAGTTGCAAATGGAGCTAGCATGGATGCTGAGGCCGTGGGGGACTATCACCTGGGAATCTCATATGGACATGTTTTGGTTTTACATAATTGCTTTTTTGTACCCAATGAAACTTGTAATATCATTTCTGTATCTTTAATTTCTAAAGAAGGTTATGAATTTGCGTTTGTAAGTAATGTTGTAAACATTCACATTAATCAAGTTCTGATTGGGTCAGGTACATTGAGCAATGGTATATACATATTAAACCAACCACAGATTTTCAATGTCCAGAATACACACAAAAGAAAGTCTCCAGAGACAAATCAGACTTTCTTATGGTATTATAGACTGGGTCACATCAATGAGAGAAGGTTGACGAAGTTACATACAGAAGGATATTTGGATCCGTTCGAATATCAATCATATGCAACTTGTCAATCCTGTCTCAAAGGAAAGATGACAAAGACTCCGTTCACTGGACACGGAGTGAGGGCGAGCGAGCTCTTGGGACTCGTACACAGCGACGTGTGCGGTCCAATGTCTACGCATGTGCGAAGCGGTTATTCTTACTTCATTACTTTTACGGATGACTTTTCAAGGTACGGATATGTCTTCTTAATGAAACATAAATCCGAAGCCTTTGGAAAATTCCAGGAATACAAGAATGAAGTAGAAAAACAAACAGGCAAAAGTATCAAGACACTGAGATCTAATCGAGGTGGTGAATACTTGAGTGCCGAGTTCCTGGACTACTTAAAAGAGAATGGAATTCTCTCTCAGCTTACTCCTCCATACACTCCGCAACATAACGGTGTATCGGAGAGACGGAACTGAACCCTATTGGATATGGTACGGTCCATGATGAGTAACGCTGAGTTACCGCGATCATTCTGGGGATATGCACTAGAATCAGCTGCATACCTTTTGAACCGAGTTCCAACTAAGACTGTGCCTACTACACCATATCAGATGTGGTGTGGGAAGAGACCCTATCTTAATCACATTAAGACATGGGGATGTCCAGCTTTTGTCAAAAAGCAGCATGCGGACAAGATCGAGGCACGCTCAGTACAGTGCAAGTTTGTGGGATATCCAAAGAACTCCAAGCGATATTTCTTCTATTGCGAAGAGGAGCAAAAGGTTTTTGTTTCTCGTCATGCCCACTTCTTGGAAATTGAGTTTTTGGAAAATCAGATAAGTGGGAGCGCAGTAGAACTGGAAGGAATTCCAGAACCACGAGCTATTGCTGAAAGCTTAGTAGAACCAGAGGGTTCGAAAGATCAGGACATTCCTACGCCGCTCCGTAGAAGTAGTAGGCAGTCTCATCCGCCCGAGAGATACTAAGGTTTTCTCATAGATGGAGATAGAGAGGATTGCATCATTGATAGTGATGAGCCGACTAGCATCCAGCAGGCCATTCAGAGCGTTGACTCGGTAAAATGGCTGGATGCAATGCGGACCGAAATGGATTCCATGTACACCAACAAAGTATGGACGTTGGACATTGCTCCAGATGGGGTAAAACCCGTAGGATGCAAGTGGATCTTCAAAAGGAAGATTGGTGTAGATGGACAGGTTGAGACCTATAAAGCTAGACTTGTTGCAAAGGGTTTCCGACAAAGACCTGGCTTGGACTATGAAGAAACCTTTTCTCCAGTGGCTATGCTCAAATCCATTAGGATCCTTCTTGCCATTGCTGCCTTCCACGATTATGAGATTTGGCAAATGGACGTAAAGACCGCTTTTCTAAATGGAAATTTAGAGGAGTGTGTCTATATGGACTAGCCAGAGGGTTTCATTCAGAGTGGGAGCAATGGAAAGGTGTGCAAGTTGCTTAAGTCCATCTATGGACTAAAGAAGGCATCGCGGAGTTGGAACATCTGTTTTGATGAGACGGTCAAAGAATTTGGCTTTATCAACAATCCAGATGAACCATGCATCTATAGTAGATTTGTAGCGAGAACTGTAGTATTCCTCGTTTTATACGTGGATGACATTCTCTTAATAGGAAATGACATTCCTATACTACAATCTGTCAAAGGGTTCTTGTCACAAAGGTTCTCCATGAAAGACCTGGGTGACGCCTCATACATTCTGTGGATCCGTATCTATCGTGACAGATACAAAAGGATATTAGGACTTTCACAGTCCAGGTACATCAACACCATACTGAAAACATTCAGTATGGAAGATTCCAAGCGCGGTAATCTACCGGCTTGTCACGGGATCACCCTCTCCAAAGAGATGTCTCCCAAGACTGATTTGGAAAGGGATCACATGTCTATTATACCCTACGCTTCTGCGTTAGGCTCTATAATGTATGCGATGTTGTGCACCAGACCAGATGTAGCTTATGCACTGAGTGTGGTAAGCCGGTATCAGTCAAACCCTGGGGAGAAACACTGGATAGCGGTAAAGAACATTCTCAAGTACCTAAGAAGGACTAAGGAGATGTTCTTGGTGTATGGCGGAAAAGACCTCCAGATCGAGGCCTTTGCTGACTCCAGCTTCCAGAGTGACAAGGATGATTCCAAGTCCATGTCGGGTTATGTCTTTACCCTCTATGGAGGGGCGGTGTGTTGGAAGAGTTCCAAATAGGAAACCGTTGTTGACTCGACGATGGAAGCGGAATACATCGCTGCTGCAGATGCCGCAAAAGAAGCCGTCTGGGTAAGGAAGTTCCTAACAGAACTTCAGGTGGTTCCGTCCATTGTTATCCAGTACCTCTGTATTGTGACAACAATGGGGTTATAGCTTTAGCGAAGGAACCCAGGTCCCATCAGAAGTCCAGGCACATCTTGAGGCGGTATCACCTGATCAGGGAGATCGTGGGTCGCCAGGAGATCGAGGTTCGGAAAGTTGATACGGAAGATAACACTGCTGATCCATTCACGAAGGCCTTACCCCAGACTCAGTTCAAGCGGCTGATCGAGATGATAGGTCTTCGATACGCCAGTACATGGCCTTAGTGCAAGTGGGAGATTGTTAGTGTATATGCCCTAGAGGCCATTACTGTATCATACTAGTATGTATATTACTTGATGGAAGCTTGGGATATTCACCTTGTAATGATAATCTTGCTCAAAACGGTAGTATGCTACTTGGTTTGTTTCTGCTTTAATGTGTGCATGTGTTTCTTTTAGCATATCGCCTTTACACATTAGTGAGCCCTTAGGATCATTGCTTGATTACCAGCGTTGTGATGGCATTCACACTTGTGGGGGCTGGGTAATCCATAAGCATATCCTTATGCAGGTCCCTAGTCGTAGGACTATCGAGACAGGGCATCGATACTTTGGAGTAGACTAGCGTAGGTGCTTATCATCCCAGCTTGGGAGACGGCCTGTCCCACAGCCGTCAGTGCGTCGTACTTGGGATAGTATGCGGGTGCTCGTTAGGTTACGAGTACACTAGACAGGACACGTCGGGAACTGTTGGTTGGTATTATACCTATAGTCAGTTATCAGTTCCCAGGTGACATGAGTACAGCTTAGTCCGTTGACTTGACACTGTCACTTCTCCTCGAGTGTGTTCCCACTGTACTTTGATTACTACCCTACCACGGCTCAAAGGAGTCGTGCAAACAGGTAGTTTTTGGGTGCAGTCCCGAAGCACTTGGAGGCAGTTACGGTTAGACAGGATTTGTCTCTCCCGGTATTGGGGGTTGATATCGCGCTGTGTCTAAGAGAGCCATTACACAAAGTCGCTGGCCAGGGCAAGCGAGATAAACTGGTAGGTTTCCAGTATTATCTCAGGTGTTCTGGGCTACACTCCGACACGACTTGTACCGCTAGTAGGGGACTGACATTTACAGCCCCCTAGGCCCGCCATGCGATGTTCTTAGACGAACAGACCGGACTGTACGGAGACTGTCACATTCAGGCTCAGTAGGAGTTCAGATGGGTTTACCTCGTCAGTCTTCTTATCGGCATCTACCTGGACGTATAGCTAGTGCCGCTTGCGATCTGTGGTTAAACCCACTGCCAGCGTAGTGTCGAGTCTTTAGAGTCCCACACAGAGGGTTTTTCGCCTTTAAGCAAAATGAGTAGAGGTCGCATGGTTTTGCGACAGGGTTCGTTCACATCCGTGCACTTGTGCACGTTTAGTTTCCGGACAGCTTATACTAGGGGGCTTTGGTTTAAGCCGGATCCAAGTATATGATTTAGGTTTGGTTTTATCTCATTGTATCCGTGTTCCTCGGAACACGGATACGGGTGTGTATGCATAATTGACTGAGACAGAGGCAGAGGACTTTCATTAGGGTTGATGACCATTGTCATTTTATTAACCCTAATGTTTATGTGTGAATTATGATTTATTAATATTAGTTAATTATAATTGTGCATGGTTAGGGTTGTTGACCATTTGACTATACTTGACTTGTTGACCTAGGTTGACAAGTTGACCATCATCATTCCATATGAAAGATGCTCTTTGATCCTTGCAAAAGCATTTAATGTGAAATGATAATGGTCATTTCTTGATTAACCATCACAATTATCTTTAGCTAATTATCTATTTTTCATAATTCACATATATGTGAGAAGGTTGCATTATTCTTCTCACTTGATCATTCTCATTCTCTCTCCTCCTCTTCCTCTCTCTCTAGCTCTCCCCTCTCATGAGTTAAGAACCCTTTGAGCTTGAGATAAAACCCTCAAAAATACTCTCTACTCTTTCTAAGGTCCTAGGTTTAGCACACCAAGCATGTCACGACCCGAAAGTACGGAACGTGACCGGCATTTAGATTACGAAGTGTCTAGAGGCGCAACGCAACCTAAGTAAGCCGAAGCCCAGAAATCTAAACCATAAAAGAAGAAGAAGAAGTAAAAGAAACATGAAGGAAAAAAGTTTAAAATCATCAGCAAATTTTCTCAAAAATTTCGGCAGAGTCTCCTCTATAAAAACTGGCCCCCAAACGGGTACAACAAGTATAATAATATACAACGCCAAAGGGCGAGGCTCAAAACTCAAAGAAAACAAAACCACCAAATCAGAATAATACATGCGCGACTCTAAGGTCAAAATAAAAGACTGGTCCAAAAAAACTTATCAAGTAATACAAGTATGGTTGATGGAGCTTACTAGATACAAATGAAAGAATAAAAGTACAATGGTGGTTCGGATACAAGTGAACCAACCTACCGTGCAAATCACCCTGAAAGAATAGATGTGACAGCAAGCTGCCAGGGGAAACCTGTACACCGAACCTGTAATAAAATTTGGCACAACGGGGGTGAGTTGCCAACTCGTGAGTAGAAGACATCTACGAAAAGAAATCGAATGCACGACGCTATCCTAGGTCATAATAATACACTACTATATCCCAATCATCTAGTAATAGCAGGGTAATACTACGTGTAAGTCCAGATACTCCGTGCTCGTGTCAGTGCCTCATATAGTACTATGTCATATGAATGGATATGCATGCACGATGAATGTAAAATAACCAATCCTGAAATCCAAGTGTATCTGTATAAGAAATCTTTAGCTGTTATCATAGTAAAACGAGTATAGAAACCGGAAATATCAACAATGAAATCCATGGAAATCCGTGTCTAGCATCGACACAAACATGTAAATCTCAAGTCTCATAGTCTTAATATCTCGGGCTCCGTCAGTCCGGATCGGCCCATGTCATCAAATCTCACGACAACGGTCGGTATCCTCCGGATATCCGCCGCGCCAGACATCACCGATAGGTAGCCTTCCCCTGCCAGGCTCATCGTCTACAACTCGATCTTCTTGCCCCGGGGTACCATACCGGACCCACCATGTACCCGAGACGGTTCATCCACTCCTCGAATTGGGTCTCGAAATCCAACAGAAAACATGAAATCTCATGGTGGACGACACATACATCACTAGAAAACCGCATCTTATTTTAAAAAGAGAGGAGGAGAGAGAGAGAGAGAAGTTTTTTATATATTCTTGCAGTTTTCCCCAAAAATCCAGAAATCTCATAGAAACCCAAATCTCAAAATCATGAGTAAGTATATGATAAGTGTTAGTGTATATGCCCTAGATGCCATTACTGTATCATACTAGTTTGTATATTACTTGATGGAAGCTTGGGATATTCACCTTGTATAAACAATCTTGCTCAATATAGTAGTATGCTACTTGGTTTGTTTCTACTTCAATATGTACTTGTGTTTATTTCAGTATATCACTTATACGCATTAGTGGAGCCCTTAGGATCTTTGCTTGATTACCAGCGTTGTGATGGCAGTCACACTAGTGGGGGCTGGGTAATCTATAAGCACATCCTTATACAGGTCCCTGGTCGCAGGACTATCGAGACAGGGCATCGATACTCCGGAGTAGACTAGCGTATGCGCTTTTCATCCCAGTGTGGGAGATGGTCTGTCCCACAGCCATCAGTATGTCGTACTGGAGATAGTATACGGGTGCCCGTTGGGTTACGAGTACACTGGACAGGACTCGTCGGGAACTGACAGGTTGGTATTATACCTATCGTCAATTATCAGTTCCCAGGTGACATGAGTACAGCTTAGTCCGCTGACTTGACACTGGCACTTCGCCTCGAGTGTGTTCCTACTGCACTTTGATCACTACCCTACCACGGCTCAAAGGAGTCGTGCAAATAGGTGGTGGTTGGGTGCAGTCCCGAAGCACTTGGAGGCAGTGACGGTTAGACAGGATTCGTCTCTCCCGGTATTGGGGGTTGACATCGCGCTGTGTCTAGGAGAGCCATTACACGAGTAGTCCCTGGCTAGGGCAAGCGAGATATACTGGTAGGCTTCCAATGTTATCTCAGGGTGTTTTGGGCTTCACTCCGACACGACTTGTACCGCTATTAGGGGACTGACGTTTTACCGCCCCCTAGGCCCGACATGCGATGTATTAGACGAACAGACCGGACTGTACGGAGACTGTCACATTCAGACTCAGTAGGAGTACAGATGGGGTTTCACCTTGTCAGCCTTCTTGTCGGCATCTACCTGGGGACCGTTACGCACAGCTAGTGCCGCTTGCGGTCTGTGGTTAAACCCACTGCCAGCGTAGTGTCGAGTCTTTAGAGTCCCACAAAGTGGGTATTTGCCTCTGGGCAAAACAGAGTAGAGGTCGCATGGTTTTGCGACAGGGTTCGTTCTCATCCGCGCACTTGTGCACGTTTGGAGTCCGGACGGATATTACTGGCTGGATCTGGTTTGAGTCAGATACTGGTATATGTTTTGGGGTTGCTTTTATCTCTCAGTATTCATGTTCCTCGGAACAAGGATGCAGGTGTGTATGCACAGTTATTTGAGGAAGAGGAAGAGGACTTTCATTAGGGTTTCGGAACGGGTGCGTATGCACAGTTGACAGTCGTCTTTTTCCAAACCCTAATGGATTTATGTTATATCAATTAATAATATTAATAAAATGAAATTGTGTCATGGTTGGTTTTTATGTTGACTTGTTGACCATGGTTGACTTGTTGACCATGGTTGAAGTTTTGACCATCATCATTACAAAAGCAAGATGCTTTTTGATTCTTGCAAAACCATTTAATGTTTGAAATGATAATGGTCATTCCTAAACCTTCCATCAACTATTTCATTTTCATTATTATTATTAATTAGATAATTCTTTTTCTTTTGGCATTATGGTTTCAAGAAAGAAAAAGATAGCTCATTCTATCATTTAGCTTCTCTCTCCTCATTTCATCTTCTTCTTCCTCAAGCTCAAGGTGATTCCTTCTCATGTGTTGAGAAACCCTCACCTTGAAAAAGAAAGCACCCCATAGATACTCTCTACTCTCTCTAGGGTTCAAGATTTAGCAAGCCGGAGATCCTAGTTCACTCAAAGTTCGAGGAAGAGCCCAAAGGTTGAACCCTCAGGTGGATCCATCTTCGACGGAAGAAGGCTACGAGGCAAGAACCATCAACCTCTACAAGTTTTCAAGAAGAAGGAGTTCAAGTTAGGTATAACTCTTCATCCGAGTAGCTAACGCTCCTTTGTATGCTTGCTAGTTTAGTTTAGACACGATCCCGACCTTGTTTAGTCCATGTTGCCCCTTGCGATAAAAATTTGTTTTTTATACCGTTTCCGCCTCCCCGTAAGCACCGGGGGTCGCAACGTGGACTTATAGTGGTATCAGAGCCTAACTAAACTTAAACTAGCTTGGTAGTGAAGTGTAACGAAGTTCGGAACCGAAAAATCCAAAAACCAAACTTTTACAAAACCCTAGTTTCTGTTAAAAAATTTTCTGGTCAAAACGAGATTTGTTATACACCTAAATTCGGCTCAGGGTTTTGTGTGAACACCCAAGAAAAACGATCCCCTGATTCATTCAAACCGCCGCGGTTCCGCGGCATGAGGTAGGCATGTGCCGCGGAACCGCCGCCGTTTGTTGTCCTCTCGTGATCGATTTTGCTGCAGTGTTTCTCTGTGTTGGTTTTAGGATTTTTAAGATATATTATATGTGCCCAGATTTTCCGGAACAGAAATTTACTTTTGGGGTCCTATAATTCCGTATTTTTTCCGAACTTCACTGCACTTTGGCTATGTTGGTTATATCTGTGATGTTTGCATGTATTGAACGTCGGCTAATCGCTATAAGTCGATTGGTCGGGGTTATACATCATCTGTGATCTGTGTTTGATATTGGAATGTGTATATGAATGTGTTGGACTGTCGCGGGTGAATAGCCGGGGTGGATGTGAGATGAGCTTTTGTTTTTCTTTCATTCATTGTAAATGTAAATTGATGTAATAATTATTATTTGTTAGGCCGCACAACCGGGTCGGGGTTGTAGCCGTCATTGTATAATTCTTTTTACTGTTTTTGCTCCTAGGATAGACCCATGGAGGGGGTGCACAAACTGCCGAGTACTTGGCGGGTAGTTTGCCGCACCCGTAGGGGTCTTGGGTGGGGTATTTGGCTATTCACCGCGACCGTGTAATCCGCTTTTCGTTGCAGGCTCGAAAGGATTGCGGATTGCTAGTATATCCAATGTATTCATCTGTGATCTGTAATGTCTATCATTACTTTCTATTTAGGCGTTGCTTATGTTTTACAGCCGCGCTAGCCCAGCCCCCGCTCTGTCGTTAGTTAAGTAACCTAACGGGTGATGACGGGGCCCCGTGGCGAATGCATATGGCAAAAGCGTACGTCATATTTTGGTTGTTTTCTGCAATGGTAGGATTAAACGATGGGACGCATTAAAAGAACTAATGCAAGAATATCACGCATTAAAAGAACTAATGCAAGATAATAAACCAAGTTTAAATCGTTGGAACACTTTCGAAAAACCACTCGGTTCTTTTCAAAACTAACTTTTAAACGCGGAGCTTGAGCCACTCCTTTTTAAAAGCTATCTCGTTCCATCGATTATATCAAGTTCACTACGTTCACGGTTTCACCAAAACCATTCGTAGCCCTCCATCATTTCAGTTAAATATACGGTAGTATTCAAGCTATGTATTTTGACCTCACGCCAAGGCATAGTGATTGGTAGCTACCGAATATTTATCTGTTGCATAGATAGAATGCGTTGGTTTGAGACAGTCGTACTGCCATTTTGGCCTACGTCAAGGGTAGGTACGGGTGGGTTCAAATTAACCAGGATAATGATGGGAAGAACTTGACATGTGACTTATGACATTTTGACCTCACGCCAAGGTCATAAGAGCATGGGGAAAAAATCCACATCGGGAGTTTCATAAGTACTGAAACTTGCTAGATTTGCATACCATTTGGAGTGTGGTGATTCTGGTAGGATTCCTTCAGTTTCGTCACGCGATGATATTTGGATCCCGATCCTACTGTGAGTATATGCTACTCCTCGGGAAATTTCTCACAAAACGATCAATGCTATAAACCTAGTAGGTGCCGAGAAAGGTGTTAGCGGGGCTACGCCCCCAGGGAAAAGAGGTTATTTAATTAAGGAACTTCGCGAAAGCGTTGGAAAACCTCCCTCGAAGTACCGACACTGGCCTGGCTGAACGGTTAAGCAAGTATTGTACGGTGGGATTGATCCCGACTAATTCTTCCTTTATGGTTTGAGGAGGGATTCAAGAGACAGTGGGAGCCATCCTGTTTAGAAAAACTAAAAACCATTCTGTCACGCCCCGCTTCCCAGAGTACGCAAGATTGAGCACGTGACATAGCCAACCATGCTACCTGTGGGTAGGAAGTATCCATCCACAGTCACATTACGGCTGTAGAGATATCAAGAACAAGATAAATAAACTATCTAACACATGTCCAAATCCATAATAACCAGAGTCAATGATAAATAAGTGCGGAAGCAAATGATCCAATGCAATAATAGAAAGGTACGTCCCGTAATGCGGGATCACACCTGGAAATAAAATGCAATAAATGAACTAACCACTACAGAACTCACAAATCAGCCTGTTGGCTGAAGTACTCCTGCTCAGTCGTCGACAGTGGTAAAGAATCTGGGCCATGCAAAACCCAGACGTCAGCGCGTCATGTCAACCAACAATATAATATGAACATGGTAATAAGTAATGCAGGTATGAACATGAATAAAGCAGTACTAAGAAATAACAGTGCAGGGTAATGTGCAGTGGTAACTAAACTGTCCTATCAGGTTTCTACTCTATAGTCTTTGAAACCAATTGATGAATCGTCGATGTAACCCAATAGTATCCCGTACATACCCGGGACCACGGCCACAATATTCTCGGCTGCAGCCGAGACATGCCGTTAGGCACAGAATAGGAAAGTGTACACTCGGTATTACCCCGTACATACCCGGGATCACGGCCACAATATTCTCGGCCGAAACCGAGACATGCCGCTGGGCACAGAATAGGAATGTGTACACTCGAACGGTAGTGAACTGTCGAGTTACAAGTCAGGTTCATCTTTGATTTCCCCATACCCCCAAGTTATGTATGTCAGGTCAGGTATTCAGTAGTCAAGGATCAATGCCAACATATGATCAAGTAAAAGTAGGTCTGTCTGGATAGACAGCAGGAATGGTCAGGTTTGTTGGCATTAGGCATGAGATCAGGTAACAGGTAAAGCCATGGTACATCAGGTCAAGCCAGGTAATGTATAAAGGTGTCATGTCATGTCAAGAGTGTACGGTACCATGTCATGTCAAGTAGGAAGTGTAACAGGTCATGTCAGGAAGCACAAGATGTCATGTGGGTGCTCATAATCAAACTAACATAAACATGTGTATAAATAAACAAGCATGAGTACTATCAGAACAATAACTGGAACATGAAATATGATATGCCAATAGATATAATTTCAAGGATATGGATGCACAGTTATCGATTAGGGTTACATTTATAGTTCCAATATTAATTAGGATACAATTTATTAAACATGGAGTGTTAATATCACATTATTATGTAGTGATGTGATCTATGGATGCAATTATATGTATCTTAAATGCGATGGATGCAAACGGGTATCCGAAAAGTTATAAAACTATAAAATGGTAATGTGGGATGTACAACTAAACAATATGTGATATAAATATTGATATAATAATATTAATATGGATAGCATATTCAAAGCGATTAGTAACTATAAAAGATGTATTGATTAACCATGCACAAGAAGGTTCCGTTCAGAAATTTAGCGTCACCCTAATTTGTAAAATAGCTTAAAAATAACAAATGTTCTCCAAAAGAGACGTATCTTATACCAAAACAAAGATAATTCAATAAGGTTTTCAGTTTTATAAGTATAAGCATCTCAGGTTATCCCTACAAAAAGTTATGAATATTCAAAGTTGAAAGTTTGCTGCTGGAATTTCCCTGGACAGCAGTTTAGAGACGTGTTCATTTGCATTTTACGTTAATTAAACAATTTATTTTGCAAGTAAATATTTCATAGAGTTATAGTATTCTGAATTAGCTTCGTAACGAACTAAAGAACGTATACTAATGATTTTTCTATGATTTATAATGAATTTTATAAGATAAGGTGTACAGTAAATTTCAGATTTGTCATATCCGATTTTTCAACGACATTTCATATGTAAACTATAAGATTTTCAAATGTATAATATTATAAAATGAAGATTATAAAAGTATATAGCATTTAGCAAGATTAACTTGCCTCGATGGGTCGCGAATCGGGAAAACGGAACGTTAACCGTCGGCGGGAAAAACTCGCGACGGCGCACGGTTCACGGAATGAACCCAAACGACGAACAAAGGAACCACACGGGTCGGGGTATCTCGCTGGAACGTCGAGAAACGTCACCGGCACGACGGAATTCCGGTAACAAAAGAAAAGTTAAAAGAAATGAGAAACGAGACATGAAGCAAGAAGAGAAAAATGATAAAGAGAAGTACGAGAGAATATATAAGGGGTAGAGAGAGAGAGAGAAAGTGGAGAGAGAGAGAAGAAGGAGAGAGAGAAAGTGGGGCCCACGGGGTTAAAGGGGAGGTTGCGATTGGCTGAGAGAATAAATTGAGAAGGATATAAAAGATTGTAAAAATATTATATGGTTAACTTAAAAATTTAAAAGATAGGTAATGAACAGTAAGATATCAGATTAGTTAGAAAAATATATGCGAAGGTTTTAATAATATTAAAAATTTAGTATTTTGGCGCCAAATGAAACATTTCCAAATTGCGCCCGGGTTGGGTCCAAAAATTCGAAATTCAAATAATAGGATTTTAAGCGGGTTCCAAATTTTAAAATGAAATGTTTTATGATTAAAAAGCATACTCTCAAAACGGACACACGTGCGTGCACGTAGCCATCCAAACTTGCCCGTTTTACTGAACGGGACGAGAACACAATGCACGGACGGTACCACGAGGCTAGGGGTGTCAAGTAGGCCAAGATGAATATTTTCAATTTTATTTTAGATGCTAAAATTTGTTATATGTAGAAATGACTTTACCGGGTAAATTTTACAGTAAGCAACAAACAAGCAAATTAAATGAAATGAGTACCACATTATGCTCAAACAGTAACTGAAAATAGTAGCATTGGGCTCGGGTGTTACACATTCTAAACTTGCAAGAGCATCGTGCTAAAGTGTTTCTTCTCTCTCTCTTAATTGCAGCGACCAATCGACATGACTGGACTTAAGTTACTTCTAGATAAAAATATATTGACAGGGCCAAACTACAAAGATTGGCTCAGGAATGTCAAGATGGCAATCACTTACAACAAGCTGCGGTATCTTCTTACCACCAAAGCTCCCCCCGTCCCAGGTCCCACCTCCAGCGTCGCGGATAAGGAAATCCGTAAGACTTGGGAGATTGATTGCGCGAAGGCCAGGTGCCTCGTGCTTGCCTCGATGGACAATGAACATCAGAGGAGGCACGAGAATATGGATTTGGAATCCATATTTCTTCATACAAAAGAACTGTATGGAGAGCAGTCTCGTATCGCAAGATACGAAGTGTCGAAGAAGTTGTTTTCGGCAAAGTTGGCCGTCGGATCATCGGTAGCGGACCACGTGCTTAAGATGATTGGCTACATTGAGGAGCTCGCGGAACTTGGGACCACGTTGGAAAGTGAACTCTATACGGATTTAATTCTCCAGTCCCTTCCATCCACTTACGCCCAGTTTATACTGAACTTCAACTTACAAGAAAAGGAAGTTGAACTTTCAGAACTCCTCAACATGCTGAGGAGCGCAGAGGGCACCCTACAGAAAGGTAGGGAAACACCCGCTTTGTTTGTAGGAGGATCTTCTTCCTCTAGGTCCAAGGCGAAAGCCAAGGGAAAGAGGAAGAAAGCCCCCGCCAAACCAAGAGGCGGTGTTAGTAAAGTGGGTACGAAGGGAAAAGAAATGGCAACAAAGCTTGTGGGGAAGCTTGTGGGAAAGGAGGAATGCTTCTATTGTCATTAGAGTGGACACTGGAAGAAAGAT
The DNA here is from genome assembly GCA_030015575.1 of Agapanthus africanus. Lineage (NCBI taxonomy): Eukaryota > Viridiplantae > Streptophyta > Magnoliopsida > Asparagales > Amaryllidaceae > Agapanthus > Agapanthus africanus. The sequence continues at coordinate 238,173,310 of JASDDO010000004.1, forward strand.
TGCAGGGCTTGGAAAGCCAGGACACAGGAATTGAAGCAGGTTGCGGCTTCAGCTTCAGGTGTGTATGTTATTGAAAACTGTCTTTCAATAAACTCTACTTCCTGGGTATTGGATACCGGATCAGGATCTCATATCTGTAATTCTTTGCAGGCGTTGAGAAACCGTAGGGTTTTGAAGGCAGGTGACATGACCCTCAGAGTTGCGAACGGAGCTAGCATGGATGCTAAAGCCGTGGGGGAATATCACCTAGGAATGTCAGATGGGCATGTTTTGGTTTTGCGTAATTGCTTTTTTGTACCCAACGCAACTTGTAATATCATTTCTGTATCTTTAGTTTCTAAAGAAGGTTATGAATTTGCGTTTGTAAGTAATGTTGTAAACATTCACCTTAATCAAGTTCTGATTGGGTCAGGTACACTGAGCAATGGTATATACGTGTTAAACCAACCACAGATTTTTAATGTCCAGAATACACACAAAAGAAAGTCTCCAGATATCAATCAAGCTTTCTTGTGGCATTGTAGACTGGGTCACATCAATGAGAGAAGGTTGACTAAGTTACATATAGAGGGGTATTTGAATCCGTTCGAATATCAATCATATGCCACTTGTCAATCCTGTCTCATGGGAAAGATGACAAAGACTCCATTCACTGGACACGGAGTAAGAGCGAGCGAGCTCTTGGGACTTATACACAGTGACGTGTGTGGTCCAATGTCTACACTTGCACGAAGCGGTTTTTCTTACTTCATTACTTTTACGGATGATTTTTCAAGGTTCGGACATGTCTTCTTGAGGAAACATAAATCCGAAGCCTTTGGAAAATTCCAGGAATATAAGAATGAGGTAGAAAAACAAACCGGCAAAAGTATCAAGATTCTAAGATCGGAATGAGGTGGAGAATACTTGAGTGCCGAGTTCCTGAACTACTTAAAAGAGAATGGAATTCTCTCTTAGCTTACTCCTCCATACACTCCGCAACATAACGGTGTATCGGAGAGACGGAACCGCACCCTATTAGATATGGTACGGTCCATGATGAGTAACGCTGAGTTACCGCGATCATTCTGGGGGTATGCGCTAGAATCAGCTGCGTACCTTTTGAACCGAGTTCCCACTAAGACTGTGCCTACCACACCATATGAGTTATGGAGTGGGAAGAAACCCTATCTTCAATATCTGAAGATCTGGGGATGTCCGGCTTTTGTCAAAAAGCAGCATGCGGACAAACTCGAGGCACGCTCAGTACTGTGTAAGTTTGTGGGATACCCAAAGAACACCAGGGGGTATCTTTTCTACTACGCAGAGGAACAAAAAGTCCTTGTTTCTCGTAATGCCCACTTTCTAGAACACCAGTTCTTAGAAAAAGAAATAAGTGGGAGCGCAGTAGAACTGGAAGAAATTCCAGAACCACAAACTATTACTGAAAGCTTAGTGGAACCAGAGGGTTCAAATGAACAGGACATTCCTATGCCGCTCCGCAGGAGTAGTAGGCAGTCTCATCCGCCCGAGAGATACTACGGTTTTCTTATAGACGAGGATCGAGAGGATTGCATCATAGATTATGATGAGCCTACTAGCTTCCAGCAGGCCGTTCAGAGCGTTGACTCGGTAAAATGGCTGGATGCAATGCGGACCGAAATGGAGTCCATGTACACCAACAAAGTATGGACGTTGGACATTGCTCCAGACGGGGTAAAATCCGTAGGATGCAAGTGGATCTTCAAAAGGAAGATTGGTGTAGATGGACAGGTTGAGACCTATAAAGCTAGACTTGTAGCAAAGGGTTTCCGTCAAAGACCTGGCTTGGACTATGACGAAACCTTTTCTCCAGTGGCTATGCAGAAATCCATTCGGATCCTTCTTGCCATTGCTGCCTTCCACGATTATGAGATTTGGCAGATGGACGTAAAGACCGCTTTTCTGAATGGAAATTTAGAGGAGTGTGTCTATATGGATCAGCCATAGGGTTTCATTCAGAGTGGGAGCAGCGGAAAGGTGTGCAAGTTGCTTAAGTCCATCTATGGACTAAAGCAGGTATCGTGGAGTTGGAACATCTGTTTTGATGAGACGGTCAAGGAATTTGGCTTTATCAAAAATCCAGATGAACCATGCATCTATAGTAGATTTGTAGCGAGAACTGTAGTATTCCTCGTTTTATACGTGGATGACATTCTCTTAATAGGAAATGACATTCCTATGCTACAATCTGTCAAGGGGTTCTTGTCGCACAGGTTCTCCATGAAAGACCTGGGTGATGCCTCCTACATCCTGGGGATCCGGATCCATCGTGATAGATCCAAGAGGATATTAGGACTTTCTCAGTCCAGGTACATCGACACCATAGTGAAGAGATTCAGTATGGAAGATTCCAAGCACGGTAACCTACCGGCTTGTCACGGGATCACCCTCTCTAAAGAGATGTCTCCCAAGACTGATTTGGAGAGGGATCGCATGTCTATTATACCCTACGCTTCTGCGGTAGGCTCTATAATGTATGCGATGTTGTGTACCAGACCGGATGTAGCTTATGCACTGAGTGTGGTAAGCCGGTATCAGTCAAACCCTGGGGAGAAACACTGGATAGCGGTAAAGAACATTCTCAAGTACCTGAGAAGGACTAAGGAGATGTTCTTGGTGTATGGCGGAAAAGACCTCCAGATCGAGGCCTTTGCTGACTCCAGCTTCCAGAGTGACAAGGATGATTCCAAGTCCATGTCGGGTTTCGTCTTTACCCTCAATGGAGGGGCGGTGTGTTGGAAGAGCTCCAAACCGGAAACCGTTGCAGACTCGACTATGGAAGCGGAATATATCGCAGCATCTGATGCCGCAAAAGAAGCTGTCTGGATGAGGAAGTTCTTAAAGGAACTTCAGGTGGTTCCGTCCATTGTTGACCCAATACCTCTGTATTGCGACAACAACGGGGCTATAGCTTTAGCGAAGGAACCCAGGTCCCATCAGAGATCCTGGCACATCTTGAGGCGGTATCACCTGATCAGGGAGATCGTGGATCGCAAGGAGATCGAGGTTCGGAGGGTTGCTTCAGAAGAGAACACTGCAGATCCATTCACCAAGGCCTTACCCCAGACTCAGTTCGAGCGGCTGATCGAGATGATAGGTCTTCGATACGCCAGTTCATGGCCTTAGTGCAAGTGGGAGATTGTTAGTGTATATGCCCTAGAGGCCATTACTGTATCATACTAGTTTGTATATTACTTGATGGAAGCTTGGGATATTCACCTTGTATAAACAATCTTGCTCAATATAGTAGTATGCTACTTGGTTTGTTTCTACTTCAATGTGTACTTGTGTTTATTTCAGTATATCACTTATACGCATTAGTGGAGCCCTTAGGATCTTTGCTTGATTACCAGCGTTGTGATGGCAGTCACACTAGTGGGGGCTGGGTAATCTATAAGCACATCCTTATACAGGTCCCTAGTCGCAGGACTATCGAGACAGGGCATCGATACTCCAGAGTAGACTAGCGTATGCGCTTCTCATCCCAGTGTGGGAGATGGTCTGTCCCACAGCCATCAGTACGTCGTACTGGAGATAGTATACGGGTGCTCGTTGGGTTACGAGTACACTGGACAGGACTCGTCGGGAACTGACAGGTTGGTATTATACCTATCGTCAGTTATCAGTTCCCAGGTGACATGAGTACAGCTTAGTCCGCTGACTTGACACTGGCACTTCGCCTCGAGTGTGTTCCCACTGCACTTTGATCACTACCCTACCACGGCTCAAAGGAGTCGTGCAAACAGGTGGTGGTTGGGTGCAGTCCCGAAGCACTTGGAGGCAGTGACGGTTAGATAGGATTCGTCTCTCCCGGTATTGGGGGTTGACATCGCGCTGTTTCTAGGAGAGCCATTACACGAGTAGTCCCTGGCCAGGGCAAGCGAGATATACTGGTAGGTTTCCAGTGTTATCTCAGGGTGTTTTGGGCTTCACTCCGACACGACTTGTACCGCTATTAGGGGACTGACGTTTTACCGCCCCCCAGGCCCGACATGCGATGTATTAGACGAACAGACCGGACTGTACGGAGACTGTCACATTCAGACTCAGTAGGAGTACAGATGGGGTTTCACCTTGTCAGCCTTCTTGTCGGCATCTACCTGGGGACCGTTACGCACAGCTAGTGCCGCTTGCGGTCTGTGGTTAAACCCACTGCCAGCGTAGTGTCGAGTCTTTAGAGTCCCACACAAAGGGTATTCGCCTCTGGGCAAAACAGAGTAGAGGTCGCATGGTTTTGCGACAGGGTTCGTTCTCATCCACGCACTTGTGCACGTTTGGAGTCCGGACGGATATTACTGGCTGGCTCTGGTTTGAGTCAGATACTGGTATATGTTTTGGGGTTGCTTTTATCTCTCAGTATTCATGTTCCTCGGAACAAGGATGCAGGTGTGTATGCACAGTTATTTGAGGAAGAGGAAGAGGACTTTCATTAGGGTTTCGGAACGGGTGCGTATGCACAGTTGACAGTCGTCTTTTTCCAAATCCTAATGGATTTATGTTATATCAATTAATAATATTAATAAAATGAAATTGTGTCATGGTTGGTTTTTATGTTGACTTGTTGACCATGGTTGACTTGTTGACCATGGTTGAAGTTTTGACCATCATCATTACTAAAGCAAGATGCTTTTTGATTCTTGCAAAACCATTTAATGTTTGAAATGATAATGGTCATTCCTAAACCTTCCATCAACTATTTCATTTTCATTATTATTATTAATTAGATAATTCTTTTTCTTTTGGCATCATGGTTGCAAGAAAGAAAAAGATAGCTCATTCTATCATTTAGCTTCTCTCTCCTCATTTCATCTTCTTCTTCCTCAAGCTCAAGGTGATTCCTTCTCATGTGTTGAGAAACCCTCACCTTGAAAAAGAAAGCACCCCATAGATACTCTCTACTCTCTCTAGGGTTCAAGGTTTAGCAAGCCGGAGATCCTAGTTCACTCAAAGTTCGAGAAAGAGCCCAAAGGTTGAACCCTCAGGTGGATCCATCTTCGACGGAAGAAGGCTACGAGGCAAGAACCATCAACCTCTACAAGTTTTCAAGAAGAAGGAGTTCAAGTTAGGTATAACTCTTCATCCGAGTAGCTAACGCTCCTTTGTATGCTTGCTAGTTTAGTTTAGACACGATCCCGACCTTGTTTAGTCCATGTTGCCCCTTGCGATAAAAATTTGTTTTTTATACCGTTTCCGCCTCCCCGTAAGCACCGGGGGTCGCAACGTGGACTTACAATAAGTGTCGGCATATGCCCATAATACTGCATGATAACATGAAAACATGAATGCATGAATGTCTAAGTAATAATTATCATGTCTATACTAACATCAGAGAGTAATCACAATGTTATATCGGTCTAGTTGTTAACTGATTCATCCATAAAAGATAATATGATCTAAAGTATACGTGACATAGCAATTACCGATGATGATGTGTGTGAGCCGGCAAATAAGTGTGCGTGGAATATGTGCATCATCGGTAATGGTGCTGGTGTCCTAACAGGTAAGGTTTATACTGATTATAGCAACATATGTAAGAACATGCGACATTATGATTACAATGTGAAAGTGAAGACGGATGTGTGTTATCCACTCATTTGATATACAATTATCACTACCACTATATGGCTCAAACTTAACCTAGTGTTCATCTAACCCTCCTAAGGAAAACTAAACCTAAGAACTGGTCAATAGAAGTACACCTAACGCCTGAGTCCATATCTCTAATGGTCGGCGATCCTATCTCAATAGCGTCACGTACGTAGTACGGCTTCCTCGAATCAAGAGTGCGGATCAATCATCATATTATGCCTCGTACGGTAAAATCCATCGTACGGCATCCCAATATCAGGGTACGGGTCAAGTATCTCCTAGGAGTCTCATCATTCGTATAATGTCATCATCAACACATCTCATGATCAAGGTGCTAAACTGTAACCGCCTACATCAATTATATATCATTGCCATCATAATATGCATCAATAGTTTATCCTCAGAAATATCATGTCATATGTATCATATTGTGATTAAGTCATACTGATATCATATCGTCCTCAAGTCACACCCCTATGACATTGACATCAGGTCACACCTATATGATGTCGTAATCAAGTCATACATATCCCATATCGTGATCAATCACAAGTTACAGTCCGGGTACTATTTTAGAGTCCCATGTACCTCAATATCATCACCGCCCATTATAATTTAAGTATACATGTTCATTATCTCATTCTGTAATGATCCGCTAACACTTAATACGACTGTATAGCCAAGAATCACGGCATCAAGCCCAGTTACACTGTTTCATCATACCTCAGATATCATATCACATCAATGTATCCCTTATACGTGTTGTATATATATATACCTATACCTCGTCCTATATATATATATATATATATATATATATATATATATACACATGCACGTATACACCATGTCGAGTTTCAGTGTGTGCATGTGTATGTTTCTACCTGAAACCTACGAAACTCTTCCAAGGTATTCATCTTCTGGTATGGGTTTCCTAAATCAGTCTAGTCCAGCCTAGGGTCATTACTAGGGTCCTACTCATTAAGAATCTAGGGTCACATCTGGTTTCCTAATGTCATTAGGTACTATTCCTATTCTACGTTGTGGGGGTGCTAAACGCCATCCACCCGACTTCCCCCCGTAGATATACATCTACTCACCTGGTCCATGTCTGCCGAAGACGGTGTCACCATCCTCCTCTTCATCGCCCGCAGTCCACGTGAGGGGTACCTAAACGTAAACATATAAATAGTATCGTAAATTGAATCACATACAAAAGTCAAAACGACGCAATGAACCGGCATAGGTTAAAACCTATGTCCCGTCCACGCAAAAGAACCAAATATCGCTCGATATCGGCGTACAAACTCCGATGGATCGAGATAAACATCAACAAATAACTCGTAGTTTTAAAACACATTACTTATATTATAAAACATGATTAAATCCATCGAAACCCTAAAATCCATCAAACCGTCCAATTTCGTAAAACCCGAAAATGCCAATTTACCGTTTTTCATCAAAACTTGACATTTAAATGAAACCAATGGTTATAAAACTCATCAAATAGCATAACTAGACTATACAACCCCTTACTATATTTTTATTACACATATTTGCATTAATTTGAAATTTCTAGTTTGCAACCATTAGAAATTTTCAACCTCTTTCAAGCAAAATTCACAATTCCACAACAAAACATGATTTTGCATGAATTAATGTATTAAACTACAATTAATGATGATAATGATATGATGAAACCATAATTATATTTTTAATCTCATTTATTTAGGAATTTCCCAAAATCTAGTTTACAAAAATAGCATTTTATTAGTATTTTTTCCAATTATCACAAGAAACTAGTGATCAAACTAAGTTTTTCATTCCTTTAATATGCTAATATTCTCCTTAAAACTACCATCTAATGATAACAACCTTAATAAGAATTTTATTTTACCCACAAACACATTTTAGAAAAATCTAGTTAGCTAAATAGCTTAATTGAAACAATTGAATACACAAATTATTATATAATAACCATGCAAGATTTTTCCACTTATAAAAATGGTAGACTAGTTATTATAACCTTATTTAATTAATAAAAATCACAACTTGATTTTTCAAACCCTAACTTGAATTTTAAAAGTAGTAAATAGAATTAATATATTAAATCTAATTATGCTTAAATGAACATCTAATAACAATAAATCAAAAGATGGAAATTTATACCTACAAAATATGAAACCCAAACATGAAATAAGCCTCCAAAATGCATGCTTTCCATTTCCAAAATCCATGCTAAATAGGTCAAAAGAAAATGGTAGAGGTTGAATGTTGATTTTTGAGATTTATTTTTGGAATTTTTGATGAATTATGATGAATTTTAATGCAAAAAAATGATGGGGGAAAATTTTTGGGGCTACCCATGGAGGGGAGGCCGGCCATGGAGAGGGAGGAGGGTGGAGAGAGAGAGAAAAATGTGTGGTATTGTGTAGAAAGTTCATAAATAATGCATTTTTTTTCACTTAAACCCTTTATTATCTAACTTTTTCAATTTAACCATTTTCCTAGAAATTTCTAGAACCATGGAGAGATTCTGGAAAAGATTTTGCATATTACACACTTGATTCTAATATACCATGGCTCATTTTTACAAATTAAAACCATTCAAATTTGTAATTTACAATAATTTAGTGTAAAAATAAAGCTTATGTTAATATTTAAAATATTTAATTTAGGAAAAATATTTAATTGAACTAAAAATTTATAGGTGGCTAAATAAACACCATTTACTAGTAATAACATAATTAAAATAGATATTTTTAAATTTATAGTGAAAAATAATTACGGTTTAGTTTTACGAAAAATACATTTTACTTTACCGAAAATCCTAAAATTCACTTAAACAAATTTTATTTATTTAATTATTTTTAAAATGTTACAGTCTTCCCCCCTTTAAGAAATTCGGTCCCCGAATTTAAATTAAAACTCCCCCTCCAAATATTAAAACATTTAGCAAACACTCAAATCGTCGGGGCTCCGAAATCATCAATACATAACAAAAATCAACTCCGTCAAGCATAACGCAATCATCGGAGTTATGGCGAGAATAAAATATTAAAACCCAATATGAAAACCATCTTAATATACATCAATCAATAACTTATATATATTGCGCATCATAGTAAAACCATCCAAATATCTGGATAAGGAAATATGCAAAAACCCTTTTTGAAAATCGCCGTGTGATGCACGTGTCACGGCATAAGTAGCGGACGTTTATAAAAAAAATAGCTATATATATATATATATATCTTTTATTTAACATACACATCCCGTCTGGTTACTAAATCAAATAGTAATGATTTTGAAAACATACTGTTCAAACCGAAATCAATCCCAATCACATCAATAAAATATCATGTGCGTCCGGTGCGCACTGAAATCGAAACCAAATACAGATACCATGAATACACACAAAAACAAAATAAGTGCAACAGGTGTGCAACAAAACATCTGTCAAGTGCAACGGGCGTGCACGACTCATTATCTGGTGCGTCTAATCTGCACAAAACCCCGATTTAGTGCATCTGGTGTGCACAAAATCGCATCAAGTACGCCAAGTATGCGCATGAATCCTAATCAGGTGCACATGGTGCACGGAAACATACATCAATTATCGAAATCGAAATCACAGTACAAATGCATGAAAACTAGGTCGAAACATATATCAAAATCATGTGTAACCCATATGCACGAAATCAAATCAAAAATCTCAAAATATATAAAACCAAATCGAGTGTACTGGGTGTATACTAAACAACATCAATACAACATATATATAAAACACAAATAGAATATAATGAAGGTACGCATAAGAAATACCAATCGTAGAACAAAATCCTCAAAATACCAAAATCCAATAACAGAAATATGAAATTCAAATCACCAAATCACAATCGTAAACACTATCGTCAATGTGCGCCTCTTTCCTCGGATGTCGGTTGCTTCAAACTCGTCTCTTCGTAGCTGTGCTAACTGCGCTACTAACGGCAATACTCATATCTAGAGTCTCCCACGTAGTCGATCCCTTCACTTGATATCCGGACTATATTAAACTTTTCGATCGATCCATCAAAATCCCATAATTCCCCGAGAGCTCAACACTCAGGTACAGCTTAAAAATATCGGGTACATACCCCAGCATCGATGATCCAGCCGTAGAAGGGCAAACCCAAGCCTCACTAATGGCACCGCGGAACTGCCGTAAACCCTAAGGTTCAAGGGCGTTCTCGTGGTCATTATGTCGAGTTATTGTTTCATTCTTCTAGAGGGTCCATCGAAATACCTGCATGTTCTTCCGAATACTTTAAACTTGGGAAAATGGTTTTCTGATAATCGTTCGAACCCTTTAACTTCATCCGGACGGCATGTGAATACCCTTCGTCCGCACGCTAAACAATGCTTCAATCCTCAAGAATAGCCAATACTGTAATGGTTATCGCATTCGAGCCGCAGCTCCCTCTGCCAGTGTGCCTGTGGTAACAGAAACCGCCCTCCAACATTGACGAAGATAGATCAAAAGAACGAATGGAATACGGTGCAAACAATTGTACATCCTAAGGCTCCTTAAGCATAGTAGCATATCGTAAGTATGCTGCGGACCATACCCACGGTACGTTACTCTACCTAAATCGCCTACTCCATCAACCAAAGGTCACCTAGACTTATACAAGGTTAAACCTAGCGCTCTGATACCAACTTTGTCACGACCCGAAAGTACGGAACGTGACCGGCACTTAGATTACGAAGCGTCTAGAGGCGCAACGCAACCTAAGTAAGCCGAAGCCCAGAAATCTAAACCATAAAAGAAGAAGAAGAAGTAAAAGAAACATGAAGGAAACAAGTTTAAAATCATCAGCAAATTTTCTCAAAAATTTCGGCAGAGTCTCCTCTATAAAAACTGGCCCCCAAACGGGTGCAACAAGTATAATAATATACAACGCCAAAGGGCGAGGCTCAAAACTCAAAGAAAACAAAACCACCAAATCAGAATATTACATGCGCGACTCTAAGGTCAAAATAAAAGACTGGTCCAAAAAAACTTATTAAGTAATACAAGTATGGTTGATGGAGCTTACTAGATACAAATGAAAGAATAAAAGTACAATGGTGGTTCGGATACAAGTGAACCAACCTACCGTGCAAATCACCCTGAAAGAATAGATGTGACAGCAAGCTGCCAGGGGAAACCTGTACACCGAACTTGTAATAAAATTTGGCACAACGGGGGTGAGTTGCCAACTCGTGAGTAGAAGACATCTACGAAAAGAAATCGAATGCACGACGCTATCCTAGGTCATAATAATACACTACTATATCCCAATCATCTAGTAATAGCAGGGTAATACTACGTGTAAGTCCAGATACTCCGTGCTCGTGTCAGTGCCTCATATAGTACTATGTCATATGAATGGATATGCATGCACGATGAATGTAAAATAACCAATCCTGAAATCTAAGTGTATCTATATAAGAAATCTTTAGCTGTTATCATAGTAAAACGAGTATAGAAACCGGAAATATCAACAATGAAATCCATGGAAATCTGTGTCTAGCATCGACACAAACATGTAAATCTCAAGTCTCATAGTATCAATATCTCGGGCTCCGTCAGTCCGGATCGGCCCATGTCATCAAATCTCACGACAACGGTCGGTATCCTCCGGATATCCGTCGCGCCAGATATCACCGATAGGTAGCCTTCCCCTGCCAGGCTCATCGTCTACAACTCGATCTTCTTGCCCCGGGGTACCATACCGGACCCACCATGTACCCGAGACGGTTCATCCACTCTTCGAATCGGGTCTCGAAATCCAACAGAAAACATGAAATCTCATGGTGGACGACACATACATTACGAGAAAACCGCATCTTATTTTAAAAAGAGAGGAGGAGAGAGAGAAAGAAGTTTTTTTTATATATTCTTACGGTTTTCCCCAAAAATCCAGAAATCTCATAGAAACCCAAATCTCAAAATCATGAGTAAGTATATGATAAGTGTCGGCATATGCCCATAATACTGCATGATAACATGAAAACATGAATGCATGAATGTCTAAGTAATAATTATCATGTCTATACTAACATCAGAGAGTAATCACAATATTATATCGGTCTAGTTGTTAACTGATTCTATCCATAAAAGATAATATGATCTAAAGTGTACGTGACATAGCAATTACCGATGATGATGTCTGTGAGCCGGCAAATAAGTGTGCGTAGAATATGCGCATCATCGGTAATGGTGCTGGTGTCCTAACAGGTAAGGTTTATACTGATTATAGCAACATATGTAAGAACATGCGACATTATGATTACAATGTGAAAGTGAAGATGGATGTGTGTTATCCACTCATTTGATATACAATTATCACTACCACTATATGGCTCAAACTTAACCTAGTGTTCATCTAACCCTCCTAAGGAAAACTAAACCTAAGAACTGGTCAATAGAAGTACACCTAACGCCTGAGTCCATATCTCTAATGGTCGGCGATCCTGTCTCAATAGCGTCACGTACGTAGTACGGCTTCCTCGAATCAAGAGTGCGGATCAATCATCATATTATGCATCGTACGGTAAAATCCATCGTACGACATCCCAATATCAGGGTACGGGTCAAGTATCTCCTAGGTGTCTCATTATTCGTATAATGTCATCATCAACACATCTCATGATCAAGGTGCTAAACTGTAACCGCCTACATCAATTATATATCATTGCCATCATAATATGCATCAATAGTTTATCCTCAGAAATATCATGTCATATGTATCATATTGTGATTAAGTCATACTGATATCATATCGTCCTCAAGTCACACCCCTATGACATTGACATCAGGTCACACCTATATGATGTCGTAATCAAGTCATACATATCCCATATCGTGATCAATCACAAGTTACAGTCCGGGTACTATTTTAGAGTCCCATGTACCTCAATATCATCACCGCCCATTATAATTTAATATACATGTTCATTATCTCATTCTGTAATGATCCGCTAACACTTAATACGACTGTATAGCCAAGAATCACGGCATCAAGCCCAGTTACACTGTTTCATCATACCTCGGATATCATATCACATCAATGTATCCCATATACGTGTTGTATATATATATATACCTATACCTCGTCCTATATATATATATATACACACATGCACGTATACACCATGTCGAGTTTCAGTGTGTGCGTGTGTATGTTTCTACCTGAAACCTACGAAACTCTTCCAAGGTATTCATCTTCTGGTATGGGTTTCCTAGATCAGTCTAGTCCAGCCTAGGGTCATTACTAGGGTCCTACTCATTAAGAATCTAGGGTCACATCTGGTTTCCTAATGTCATTAAGTACTATTCCTATTCTACGTTGTGGGGGTGCTAAACGCCATCCACCCGACTTCCCCCCGTAGATATACATCTACTCACCTGGTCCATGTCTACCGAAGACGGTGTCGCCATCCTCCTCTTCATCACCCGCAGTCCACGTGAGGGGTACCTAAACGTAAACATATAAATAGTATCGTAAACTGAATCACATACAAAAGTCAAAACGACGCAATGAACCGGCATAGGTTAAAACCTATGTCTCGTCCACGCAAAAGAACCAAATATCACTCGATATCGGCGTACAAACTCCGATGGATCGAGATAAACATCAACAAATAACTCGTATTTTTAAAACACATTACTTATATTATAAAACATGATTAAATCCATCGAAACCCTAAAATCCATCAAACCGTCCAATTTCGTAAAACCCGAAAATGCCAATTTACCGTTTTTCATCAAAACTTGACATTTAAATGAAACCAATGGTTATAAAACTCATCAAATAGCATAACTAGACTATACAACCCCTTACTATATTTTTATTACACATATTTGCATTAATTTGAAATTTCTAGTTTGCAACCATTAGAAATTTTCAACCTCTTTCAAGCAAAATTCACAATTCCACAACAAAACATGATTTTGCATGAATTAATGTATTAAACTACAATTAATGATGATAATGATATGATGAAACCATAATTATATTTTTAATCTCATTTATTCAGGAATTTCCCAAAATCTAGTTTACAAAAATAGCATTTTATTAGTATTTTTTCCAATTATCACAAGAAACTAGTGATCAAACTAAGTTTTTCATTCCTTTAATATGCTAATATTCTCCTTAAAACTACCATCTAATGATAACAATCTTAATAAGAATTTTATTTTACCCACAAACACATTTTAGAAAAATCTAGTTAGCTAAATAGCTTAATTGAAACAATTGAATACACAAATTATTATATAATAACCATGCAAGATTTTTCCACTTATAAAAATGGTAGACTAGTTAATATAACCTTATTTAATTAATAAAAATCACAACTTGATTTTTCAAACCCTAACTTGAATTTTAAAAGTAGTAAATAGAATTAATATATTAAATCTAATTATGCTTAAATGAACATCTAATAACAATAAATCAGAAGAAGGAAATTTATACCTCCAAAATATGAAACCCAAACATGAAATAAGCCTCCAAAATGCATGCTTTCCATCTCCAAAATCCATGCTAAATAGGTCAAAGGAAAATAGTAGAGGTTGAATGTTGATTTTTGAGATTTATTTTTGGAATTTTTGATGAATTTTGATGAATTTTAATGCAAAAAAATGATGGGGGAAAAATTTTGGGGCTACCCATGGAGGGGAGGCCGGCCATGGAGAGGGAGGAGGGTGGAGAGAGAGAAAAAATGTGTGGTATTGTGTAGAAAGTTCATAAATAATGCATTTTTTTCACTTAAACCCTTTATTATCTAACTTTTTCAATTTAATCCTTTTCCTAGAAATTTCTAGAACCATGGAGAGATTTTGGAAAAGATTTTGCATATTACACACTTGATTCTAATATACCATGGCTCATTTTTATAAATTAAAACCATTCAAATTTGTAATTTACACTAATTTAGTGTAAAAATAAAGCTTATGTTAATATTTAAAATATTTAATTTAGGAAAAATATTTAATTGAACTAAAAATTTATAGGTGGCTAAATAAACACCATTTACTAGTAATAACATAATTAAAATAGATATTTTTAAATTTATAGTGAAAAATAATTACGGTTTAGTTTTACGAAAAATACATTTTACTTTACCGAAAATCCTAAAATTCACTTAAACAAATTTTATTTATTTAATTATTTTTAAAATATTACAAAGCACCTTAGTTGCTTCTAGTTTGAGCTTGGAGCCAAAGGTAGAGGCCTTCGGGTGGATCTTTCTTCGGCAAGAGAAGGCGACAAGGAGAACCCGTTCTTTCACTTCAAGGAGCAAGAAGAGAAGGACTTGAAGACCTAGGTATAACCCTTTTTCCGAGTAGCTAAACTTTTTAGCTTGGTAGTTAGTTTTTGTTTAGCAAAGATCCCTCCTTTACATAGTCCATGTTGCCTAGTGTTGTAAAAATCCAATTTTTCATAACGTTTCCGCCTCCCCGCAAGCACCGGGGTGGGCAACCTGGACTTAAACGTCCAAGTCGCAAAAGGGCGGAACTGACCGTCCACGTCGCTAAAATGGCAACATCGACCGTCCACGTTGCTAAAAGGGTAGCAACGGCCGTCCAAGTCGCAAAAAGGGCAGAATCGACCGTCCACATCGCTAAAATGGTAGCATCGACCGTCCACGTCACTAAAATGGCAGCACCGACCGTCCAAGTCAAAAAAAGGACAGCATCGATCGTCCACGTCGAAAAAAGGGCAGCACCGACCGTCCAAGTCGCAAAAAGGGCAGCATCGACCGTCCACGTCGCTAAAAGGGCGGCACCGACCGTCCAAGTCTCAAAAAGGGCAGTATCGACCGTCCAAGTCGCTAAAAGGGCAGTATTGACTATCCATGTCGTAAAAAGGGCAGCGCAGGATTCCTACAAAGTGGGAACCAGATCACTCTGGTCCAGGGAAACGTCTATCACGGACACTCCGTCTCGGAGACATGTCAAGCAACGACCGTCCATGTCGTAAAAAGGGCAGTGCCAGCTTCCTAAAAAGCGGTAACCAAATCAGGTCGCCTCCAAGTAAAAGAAGATCCATCAATTTCATGCACACGACCCACATATGTTGTAGCGCCTTGAAAAGTCGTTTTGGTGTTTTCCTGAATATCGGTGAAAATTCGGTATTTTTCCGAAAACCTTCTTTTGTGTTATTTTGCAGTTTAGGACTAATTATACCTAATTTGGATAGGTAATTGCTAGTTTTTAGTAGAAAATGAGTTAATTATGAAATTCTGGTCGTTTAAAATTTTTCCCTAATTTTTCGATTTTTTTAATATTATTTTAAGCCGGTAAGAAAATACATTAAATTAGCGTTAAATACAAATTTAAATGGGCTAAAATTAAGCTTTAAAATCATGTTAATTAAAATCTAGTTGTAACATAAATTTTTAGTAATTTATTTTAAGTTTTAACTAATATTTATTATGGAAAACGAAATTTATTGAATTTAAGCTTAGTCTTGCAATTTTGGACTTGTAGGGGGTCTTTTTGCAAAAAAAATTTTCTGCACTCTCACACACACATCCTCACATCTCCTTGGCTGCCCCAAACAGCAGAAAATTCCCCCTCTCTCTTTTGTTTTAAAATTCTTTTGTTAGGGATGAATTGAGTTGAATGTGTATGTTTAAAATATTGTATGTTGAAGGTATGGTGCATTGACTTTGAGGGGGGGGTTGACCATGACTTTTTCCATACACCCACACCACTCCCCTCTCCCTCCTCTAGCCGAAATCTGCAGCCCCTCCCCTCTTCATCAATTTTCTTTTCATCTTGTTCAAAAA
The DNA here is from genome assembly GCA_030015575.1 of Agapanthus africanus. Classification (NCBI taxonomy): domain Eukaryota; kingdom Viridiplantae; phylum Streptophyta; class Magnoliopsida; order Asparagales; family Amaryllidaceae; genus Agapanthus; species Agapanthus africanus. The sequence continues at coordinate 238,189,744 of JASDDO010000004.1, forward strand.
TTCATCAAGTTGCTCCAAAATTTCCAAATTTAAACCTCACAAAATAACCCCATTCTTCATCCCCTTTATCTTTAACCTCTCTTGCTTGGAATCATGGTGCTATGAGGCCATCTTTGAGGCAAATTCTTCTTGCTAGATCTATAAAAATTTGAGGTATAATTTCTACTCTTTTAATTTCTTATGGTTAAAATCCTTTAATTAAATTGTTTTAGTGTTAATTTAGTGCTATTTTCATTCTAGTTTTGTTTAAAGTTAATGGTTGAGTTAACTAGGGTTTCTTGAAACCATGTTTTAGTTAATTAAATCTAGTTAATTAATCTAATGGTTTACTTAACCAACTTATATGGTTACTTTGCTTAAGTGGCTTGATGTATTTCTAATCTAAGTTAACTTGTGTGAAATTTTCTGTGCTTTGCTAATTACCAAAATCAAGAAAAGGTTTGTGTATGGAATGTGGGTTTTGATGCATGGTAAAGGGGTTAATTTAATTGTAGTGGCTTTCTAATGGTTTAATTTGGATATTTGTGTGATAATATGTGCACTTTGTCGCAAATTGTCGATATTTGCATCAAATTTGCAACTTCTAGCTTACTAGGTTTTTATTATATTTTTGTGGCAAATTAATTGCGATATCTAGATTATATTTTTGGCATATCCTATGAAATTTAGGATGTGAGAGTGCGGATTTTTGAGTAATCTGGTTTTAGTTTTGCCGGGCGACCAAATCGACGATTTTTTTGCATTTTTTGCGATTTTCGCGTGTGTTCCGCGCACCTTGTGCACGTTGTACCTAGTTGTGAACGTTAGTGTTTTCGTTTGGGTTTTGCGTCGTTCTTGATATGTAACCTTATGTTTGTTTTGATGTAAATTCCAGGTTCGGTCGCGGAGACGTCAGACGCGGCTCGAAAGGGGAAAGCGGTGATCGGACGTGACTAGCTAGGGATTTCTGTGAGTAGATGTAACATCTATGGGGGACTATCGTTGGATGGCGCAAGTCGCCCGATAGTTTTAGTAACTTAAAAGATTCTTAGTAATGTTAGTAATTAGGGGTGTAATACTTGTATGATTATTTGCTACATTCATGCCCTATATTGACATACATATACGAAACCATTTTATAGGACACCTGCACCATTGCCAGGGTTTTTATATGCAGCACGAGCACTATTCATGCTTACACACACACCCTGGTAATTGCCATGCCACCACACTAGATAACCTATAATTTGAAATCTTTCACTAATTGATGCTTAAACCTGTGCTATTGCCTTTAATTCCTTAAAATGAAATCGTAGGATTGCTATTCATGTGCATGTATCTCATCATATTATTTGTTCATGCCTAGTCTATTAATCATGCATTGTAGCTTAATTATTGATACCATATGCATTCATCACCATTGATATATGCACTTATGAGGATTTCTTCAGATTTTATGATATTTCTGGATTTCGGGGGAAAGCCGCAAAAATTTCTAAACTTATTATGTTTTAAAATATGTAATTGCGGTTTTCTATTGATGTAAAGTGTCATCCACCATGAGTTTGCTGTGGTTTTCGAAATCCGTGTCGAGGAGTGGAGGAACCGTCACGGGTACATGGTGGGCTCGGTATGGTACCCCGGGACAAGATGAATGTGGTGTTGACGTTGAGCCTGGCAGGGGACGGATTACCTACCGGTGACTGTTTGGCACGGCGGATATCCAGAGGATACCGACCGTGGCCGCGAGATGATGAGATTTTGATATTGAGCTGGGTCAGCCGGATGGCTGAGGCCAGAGATACGATGACATGGATATATGAGATTTGTGATAGTTTTGAGGTGTCGTTGCTGGACACAGGTTCTTGTTGATTCTATTTGTATTGTGCTGGTATTTCAAAAGAGATTCTTAAAGGGAAAAAACATGATTTCTTATACTTACACATTCAGATCACGAGTTGATTCGCATTGTATTCATACCTGCTAGTATATTCATATTGCATACCTACCTGCTATTATGTCCTGCCTTACCTGTATTTTAGATGCTAGGATACTTGTGTGCATGCTTTCGATAGCCTGTGTAGATGTTATTTATTACTCACGAGTTGGCAACTCAACCCCGTTGTGCCACAGCCTTTTTCAGGTCCGCTCCGTCAGTACAGTAGCGGCGGGCGCACTTGCTTCTTTTGCCTGGACTCGAGGTTTTGCTCTTAGCTGGGTTATATTATTATTTTTGCACCACCTTGTATATTCTTTGTATCTAGAGTACTCCATCTACTGTATCTACCAGTATTATTGTATATTGACCTAGAGATGAGACTGTGAGGTTTGTGGACTTTTATGCTGTATTTTGGGGTCGAGCCCACTTGAGTCGACATGCTGTTTTTATTATGCTTCATTATGATTATTTCGCATGTTATTGCTTTATATTGCGTGGGATTTGTGACCGTCTTGTGGCGAAGAGCTAGCTCCCGCTTGGGGATGCCTTATTTGTTGGATTCATATATATTCTTGTTGTACCCATTTTGGGGGACAGTATTTACAAAGGAGACTCTGCCGAAATTTTTGGAAAAATTGATATTGTTTTTAAAAAGGCTTTCTATGACTTATTTGATAAACTCGTTTTCAATTGATTGAGTTCTCTTCACTCTTTTGCTTATTTGGTTTTGGTTTCTGGGCTTTGGCTTACTTATTTTACGGACGTCTTGAGACGTTTCGTAAACTTAAGTGCCAGTCACGTTCCGTACCCTGCGGGTTGTGACAAAGTTGGTATCAGAGCGATAGGTTTTACCTTTTTGAGTGTAGGATGACCCTTGGTAGATGGAGTAAGTGACTTAAGTAGGGTAACGTAGCGTATGTATGTCCGCGGCATACTTGCGATACGGTACTCCGCCTAAGTGACTTTAGAATATACTTGCTTGAAAATTCCTTCTTCAATTCCGTGTATCCTATGATTCTTCTGCACCATTCTTATTGTCCTGTTCCTGTACCAGTCACTATGCCGCCGAAGGCTACGAGGGCACAGAGGGCTGCCGCCAGAGACGAGATTCGAGCTGGCTCGTCCGAGACTAGGACTGAGCAGGGTGGTATGCCTACGCCGCAGGGACAAACCGATCCACCTTCCCCAGGCCGTATGGATAGGCTCGAGACTGGTATGGAGGAGTTGCGACAGATGATGGGGGGCATGCATGAGCTACGTCAGATGGTAGGATCCCTAGTTGCTGCCAGTCGTACACCGAGGCTGGATGACGTACCTACTACATCACAGACGACCATGATACCTGCTCCTACTACTACCACCGTGGCCATTCCGGTTTCGCTACAGGATTTCATGAGGCTGAGACCTCCAGTATTCACCGGCACCGAGGCAGCAGAGGACCCACAGACGTTCCTTGACAGTTTAGCCAGGATCTGCCGTTCGCTGAGATGTTCGGATGATCGATGGGTAGAGCTTGCGAGTTTCCGACTAGAGCTCGCGCAGACATGGTGGGAGTCAGTCTTGAGAGGTCAAGCTGCAGGTCTACCGCCTATGACTTGGGCCGAGTTTACAGCGGTCTTTCTAGCTCGTTTCCTCCCAGAGAGCGTTCGTGACGCCAGAGCTCGCAGCTTCGAGGCCTTAGTCAAGACACCTAGGATGACGGTGTCTGAGTATGACATCCAGTTTACACAGTTATCCCGATATGCTCAGTATTTGATGGATACCGAAGAGAAGATGGTGAAGAGGTTCGTACAGGGACTTGATGCCCAGCTATATCTTGCCATTGGCGCCCAGCACTACGACACTTATTCAGCTGCTATGGATACGGCATTGCGGATGGAGGCACACATATCACAGACTTCGGCCATTTTTGGGCCGAAGAGGATTCACACCGATGTACCGTCTCAGAGGCAGCGCGCCAGATTCTTTCCGAGAGATAGGCCTGGCAGAGGATTTGGGCGGGGACAGTTATATGGTTCTTATCCCCAGGGGCAGCAGCCGTCGCCAGGGTGTTTTGGGTGCTGGATTCCATACCATCTTGTCAGAGACTGTCAGGTGAGACGACAGGGAGCAGCGACCGTTCCGCATGTGACCCTACCACCATCACCACCCCCTCCTCAGAGAGCCCTACTTCCTACCCCAGGCGATGCTCCACGCCAGCTAGGTGCACCCAGAGGCCGTGGACGCGGCGGTCCTGTTCAGAGAGGACGAGGAGGCAGAGGCCGAGGTCGAGGTCAGCCCGCTATCGGTGGAGGACAGGCCCGAGTGTTTGCTTTGACACCGCAGGATGCGCAGGCATCCAATGCCGTTGTGACAGGTACCTTGCCAGTTTGTTCTTTCGACGCGCGGGTATTTTTCGACCCAGGTTCCACACATTCGTACGTCTCTACACACTTTGCACCGATGTTGGGCCGTGAGTCGTCGTCGTTAGATCATTCGCTTGTTGTTAGTACTCTGGTAGGCGAGTCGTTTGTCGCTCGTTTTGTTTTTCGTTTGTGTTCCGTTCGTATCGGGGAGAGGGATTCATCGGTTGATTTGATTCTCCTCGATATGTTGGACTTTGATGTGCTTCTGGGCATGGATTGGCTAGCCACTTGTTATGCTTCGGTAGGCTGCCGTGAGACGGCAGTCAGATTTAGCTTTCCGGGAGAGCCAGTCCTTGTTATTCAGGGAGACCGCAGCGTCACCCTTCCCAGCTTGATTTCGTCTCTTCGCGCTGGTCAGCTCTTGCGGAAGGGATGTCAGGGATTCTTAGCGTTTATTTGTGATACTCGAGCTGCAGAGGTTCCGTTGGACCGGGTCCCGGTTGTTTGTGAGTTCCCTGATGTTTTCCCTGATGAGCTACCCGGGCTACCACTTGAGCGCGACGTTGAGTTCTGCATCGATTTGATTCCCGGCTCGGGGCCTATTTCTATACTTCCTTATCGGATGGCCCCGGCTGAGCTTCGAGAGCTGAAGGATCAGTTGCAGGATTTGTTAGATAAGGGGCTTATTCGACCTAGTGTTTCTCCGTGGGGTGCTCCGGTCCTGTTTGTCAAGAAGAAGGATGGAAGTTTGCGCTTATGTATCGACTACCGCCAGCTGAACAAAGTTACCGTTCGGAACAGATATCCGTTGCCACGCATTGATGATTTGTTCGACCAGCTTCAGGGTGCAGGGTATTTTTCGAGGATCGACTTACAATCAGGATACCATCAGCTGCGAGTTCGACAGGAGGATATACCAAAGACAGCTTTCCGCACGCGCTATGGCCACTACGAGTTTTTGGTGATGTCGTTCGGACTCACCAACGCCCCAGCAACATTCATGGATTTGATGAACCGTACATTCAGGCCGTATCTTGACTTGTTCATCATCGTGTTTATCGACGATATCTTGGTGTACTCCTAGAGCAGAGAGGAGCACGAGCAGCACTTGCGGATTACGTTACAGACTCTGAGGGAGCACCAGTTGTTCGCAAAGTTCTCCAAGTGTGCATTCTGGCTGGACAGCGTCGGATTCTTGGGTCACGTGGTTACGAGAGACGGCATTTGTGTGGACCCGAAGAAGATTGAGGCTGTTCAGTTGTGGCCCCGACCTACATCGGTTACTGAGATCCGTAGTTTTCTAGGCCTGGCGGGCTACTACAGGCGTTTTGTTCAGGACTTCTCCCGTATAGCTGCACCTTTGACCGGTTTGACTCGGAAGGGAGTTCCTTTCGTTTGGACGGAGGAGTGCGAGCACAGTTTTCAGCAGCTACGGACTCGTTTGACTACGGCGCCGGTATTATCTTTGCCTTCGGGATCAGGCGGATTTGTGGTCTATTTTGATGCTTCGAGAGTGGGGTTAGGATGCGTATTGATGCAGCATGGCCGGGTAATCGCATATGCTTCTCGGCAGTTAAAGAAGCATGAACAGAACTACCCCACTCATGATTTGGAGATGGCTGCAGTGGTCTTTGCACTGAAGATTTGGCGACATTACCTATACGGCGAGTCTTGTCAGATATTCACCGATCACAAGAGCTTAAATTATATATTTCAGCAGAGAGACCTGAACCTTAGACAGCGCCGTTGGATGGAGTTGGTGAAAGACTACGACTGCGAGATCCTATATCACCCAGGCAAGGCGAATGTGGTGGCAGATGCGTTGTGTAGGAGGCCCGGGGGTAGTCTATCCTTTTTGCACGCAGTGCAGAGGCAGTCGTCAGCAAATTGGCAGATGTTATGCGACAGCCGAGTTGAGTTCGAGTTCACTCAGACACGGGGACAGCTCACGCATGTTCGTGCACGCCCACAGTTGCTTGACCGTATATATGAGGCACAGCGCAGTGACGACCGTTGCTCAGAGATCATGGCACAGATGGGACAGGGCAGATTTTCCGAGTTCGTGATTGACGATCAGGGGATTTTACGATATGGATCTAGACTGTGCGTACCAGATGCCGATGGATTGCGGCGCGGCATTCTTGAGGAGGCACACCGATCAGTGTATAGTGTCCACCCCGGTTCCACCAAGATGTACCATGATATGAGAGAGACCTACTGGTGGGACGGGATGAAGAGGGACATTGCGGAGTTGGTATCGAGATGCCTGACTTGTCAGCAAGTCAAGGCCGAGCACCAGAGGCCCGCAGGAGAGCTACAGCCGTTACTCATTCCGGAGTGGAAATGGGAGCAGATTTCGATGGATTTCGTTGTGGGTCTACCCAGGACCAGTCGAGGGTATGACTCCATCTGGGTGATCGTAGATCGAATGACGAAAGCGGCTCACTTCCTGCCAGTGAAGACGACTTTCAGCTTCGCTCAGTATGCCCAGCTTTACATCGACGAGATCGTGCGGTTGCATGGCGTACCGACTTGTATCGTGTCAGATCGAGGCACCCAGTTCACCAGCCGACTTTGGCAGAGACTTCAGGAGGCTTTGGGCACTCGTTTGAGCTTCAGCACAGCGTTTCATCCGCAGACCGACGGACAGTCAGAGCGGACCATTCAGACTCTCGAGGACATGCTCAGAGCGTGCGTTTTAGACTTCGGCGGTAGCTGGGATCGTCATTTACCTCTAGTGGAGTTCTCCTACAACAACAGCTTCCAGGATACTATTCAGATGGCACCTTTCGAGGCATTGTATGGGAGGAGATGCAGATCGCCCGTCTGTTGGACAGAGCTCAGCGAGAGCAGCATTTTGGGGCCGCAGTTTGTTGAGGAGACGACAGTGAAAATACAGTTGATTCGAGACCGGATGAGGGAAGCTCAGAGCAGACAGAAATCGTATGCAGACAGGCGCCGTCGCAGGTTAGAGTTCGTAGTTGGCGATCATGTTTTTCTGAGGGTCTCTCCGATGAAGGGCGTGATGCGTTTTGGGCGAAAGGGGAAGCTTAGCCCTAGATTCGTAGGTCCCTTCGAGATCCTCGAGCGTGTCGGCGCTGTTGCATATCGTTTGGCCCTTCCACCCAGCTTTCCCGATGTTCACTCCGTCTTCCATGTTTCAATGCTCCGCAAGTACCTTCACGACCCTTCGCATGCGATTCAGCACCCGACAGTCCAGCTAGAGCGCGACCATTCTTTTGCAGAGCAGCCGGTGGCCATCCTGGATCGGCAGGTGAAGAAGTTGAGATCGAAGATTATACCAACCATCAAGGTCCTTTGGCGTAGCCCGAGCAGCGAGGAGGTTACCTGGGAGACCGAGGGCGAGATGAGGAAGAAATAACCCCATCTCTTTGAAGGTACGCGTAGTTATATTTTTAAATTCGGGGACCGAATTTCTTTAAGGGGGGAAGATTGTAGCGCCTTGAAAAGTCGTTTTGGTGTTTTCCTGAATATCGGTGAAAATTCGGTATTTTTCCGAAAACCGTCTTTTGTGTTATTTTGCAGTTTAGGACTAATTATACCTAATTTGGATAGGTAATTGCTAGTTTTTAGTAGAAAATGAGTTAATTATGAAATTCTGGTCGTTTAAAATTTTTCCCTAATTTTTCAATTTTTTTAATATTATTTTAAGCCGGTAAGAAAATACATTAAATTAGCGTTAAATACAAATTTAAATGGGCTAAAATTAAGCTTTAAAATCATGTTAATTAAAATCTAGTTGTGACATAAATTTTTAGTAATTTATTTTAAGTTTTAATTAATTTTTATTATGGAAAACGAAATTTATTGAATTTAAGCTTAGACTTGCAATTTTGGACTTGTAGGGGGTCTTTTTGCAAAAAAAAAATTCTGCACTCTCACACACACATCCTCACATCTCCTTGGCTGCCCCAAACTGTAGAAAATTCCCCCACTCTCTTTTGTTTTAAAATTCTTTTGTTAGGGATGAATTGAGTTGAATGTGTATGTTTAAAATATTGTATGTTGAAGGTATGGTGCATTGACTTTGAGGGGGGTTGACCATGACTTTTTCCATACACCCACACCACTCTCCTCTCCCTCCTCTAGCCGAAATCTTCAGCCCCTCCCCTCTTCATCATTTTTCTTTTCATCTTGTTCAAAAATTCATCAAGTTGCTCCAAAATTTCCAAATTTAAACTTCACAAAATAACCCCATTCTTCATCCCCTTTCTCTTTAACCTCTCTTGCTTGGAATCATGGTGCTATGAGGCCATCTTTGAGGCAAATTCTTCTTGCTAGATCTATAAAAATTTGAGGTATAATTTCTACTCTTTTAATTTCTTATGGTTAAAATCCTTTAATTAAATTGTTTTAGTGTTAATTTAGTGCTATTTTCATTCTAGTTTTGTTTAAAGTTAATGGTTGAGTTAACTAGGGTTTCTAGAAACCATGTTTTAGTTAATTAAATCTAGTTAATTAATTTAGTGGTTTACTTAACCAACCTATATGGTTACTTTGCTTAAGTGGCTTGATGTATTGCTAATCTAAGTTAACTTGTGTGAAATTTTCTTTGCTTTGCTAATTACCAAAATCAAGAAAAGGTTTGTGTATGGAATGTGGGTTTTGATGCATGGTAAAGGGGTTAATTTAATTGTAGTGGCTTTCTAATGGTTTAATTTGGATATTTGTGTGATAATATGTGCACTTTGTCGCAAATTGTCGATGTTTGCATCAAATTTGCAACTTCTATCTTACTAGGTTTTTATTATATTTTTGTGGCAAATTAATTGCGATATCTAGATTATATTTTTGGCATATCCTATGACATTTAGGATGCGTGAGTGCGGATTTTTGAGTAATCGGGTTTTAGTTTTGCCGGGCCACCAAATCGACGATTTTTTTGCAGTTTTTGCGATTTTCGCGTGTGTTCCGCGCACCTTGTGCACGTTGTACCTAGTTGTGAACGTTAGTGTTTTCATTTGGGTTTTGCGTCGTTCATGATATGTAACCTTATGTTTGTATTGATGTAAATTCCAGGTTCGGTCGCGGAGACGTCAGACGCGGCTCGAAAGGGGATAGCGGTGATCGGACGTGACTAGCTAGAGATTTCTGTGAGTAGATGTAACATCTATGGGGGACTATCGTTGGATGGCGCAAGTCGCCCGATAGTTTTAGTAACTTAAAAGATTTTTAGTAATGTTAGTAATTAGGGGTGTAATACTTGTATGATTATTTGCTACATTCATGCCCTATATTGACATACATATACAAAACCATTTTATAGCACACCTGCACCATTGCCAGGGTTTTTATATGCAGCACGAGCACTATTCATGCTTACACACACACCCTGGTAATTGCCATGCCACCACACTAGATAACCTATAATTTGAAACCTTTTACTAATTGATGCTTAAACCTGTGCTATTGCCTTTAATTCCTTAAAATGAAATCGTAGGATTGCTATTCATGTGCATGTACCTCATCATATTATTTCTTCATGCCTAGTATATTAATCATGCATTGTAGCTTAATTATTGATACCATATGCATTCATCACCATTGATATATGCACTTATGAGGATTTCTTGAGATTTTATGATATTTCTGGATTTCGGGGGAAAGCCGCAAAAATTTCTAAACTTATTATGTTTTAAAATATGTAATTGCGGTTTTCTAGTGATGTAAAGTGTCATCCACCATGAGTTTGCTGTGGTTTTCGAGATCCGTGTCGAGGAGTGGAGGAACCGTCACGGGTACATGGTGGGCCCGGTATGGTATCCCGGGACAAGATGAATGTGGTGTTGACGTTGAGCCTGGCAGGGGACGGATTACCTATCGGCGACTGTTTGGCACGGCGGATATCCAGAGGATACCGACCGTGGCCGCGAGATGATGAGATTTTGATATTGAGCTGGGTCAGCCGGATGGCTGAGGCCAGAGATACGATGACATGAATATATGAGATTTGTGATAGTTTTGAGGTGTCGTTGCTGGACACAGGTTCTTGTTGATTCTATTGGTATTGTGCTGGTATTTCAAAAGAGATTCTTAAAGGGAAAAACATGATTTCTTATACTTACACATTCAGATCACGAGTTGATTCGCATTGCATTCATACCTGCTAGTATATTCATATTGCATACCTACCTGCTATTATGTCCTGCCTTACCTGTATTTTAGATGTTAGGATACTTGTGTGCATGCTTTCGATAGCCTGTGTAGATGTTATTTATTACTCACGAGTTGGCAACTCAACCCCGTTGTGCACAGCCTTTTTCAGGTCCGCTCCGTCAGTACAGTAGCGGCGGGCGCACTTGCTTCTTTTGCCTGGACTCGAGGTTTTGCTCTTAGGTGGGTTATATTATTATTTTTGCACCACCTTGTATATTCTTTGTATCTAGAGTAATCCATCTACTGTATCTACCAATATTATTGTATATTGACCTAGAGATGAGACTGTGAGGTTTGTGGACTTTTATGCTGTATTTTGGGGTCGAGCCCACTTGAGTCGACATGTTGTTTTTATTATGCTTCATTATGATTATTTCGCATGTTGTTGCTTTATATTCCGTGGGATTTGTGACCGTCTTATGTCAAAGAGCTAGCTCCCGCTTGGGGATGCCTTATTTGTTGGATTCATATATATTCTTGTTGTACCCATTTTGGTGGACAGTATTTACAAAGGAGACTGCCGAAATTTTTGGAAAAATTGATATTGTTTTTAAAAAGGCTTTCTATGACTTATTTGATAAACTCGTTTTCAATTGATTGGATTCTCTTCACTCTTTTGCTTATTTGGTTTTGGTTTCTGGGCTTTGGCTTACTTATTTTACGGACGTCTTGAGACGTTTCGTAAACTTAAGTGCCAGTCACGTTCCGTACCCTGCGGGTTGTGACATATGTGGTGTGCATTTATTGATGGGGGCAATTTGTTGGGGTAAAAATTTACACCCCGATTGACCAAGTCAAAATCAATGTCAAGCCCAAGCCAAGTGGGCCCAAGCCCAGATCCAGTGGGCCCATGCCCGGGTCGAGCCCGAACATGAAGCGGCCGGCTTCCCCCCATGCCAAGATAAAAATTTTGTAATAAATAATTTTGTTGTATTTTTTTTCTTTTTATTTATTTTATTTTATGGATAAATATAAGAAAAATAGGCATAAAGCCAAATTTTTGTAAAGCCCATGGCTTATGTGCAAAAAGAAATGGCACATGATCCATGGGATAGGCAAAATGCCATTTTGTGAAGCCCAAGGGGCTATGTGTAAAGTGTATAGCCTATAAAGGCAAGGATATTGAAAATATCCAAACAACTTTTTCTCTCTCCAAAAAAGTTTTAGATCTGAGATCTTTTCTCCTTCTTCAAGGTTCCAAAACCTTCTTCTTTCTTTTGAATTAAATCAAGAGTTTTACTCTTCATTCTATAAAACTAAATAGTTTTTCACCACAAAACCCACAAAGGGAACTTGGATCTGTCTTTAGATCTCAAAAAGGAGAGATTTTTAAAAATCTCATATCTCTTGATCTTCAAGATCCAGCCAACAGAGGAAGAAGAAGAAGAACCCCTTTCGTCAACCAAAACATCTTAGGAGTTTAAGTCCACTCTAAATCCTCTTTTGGGATCTTAAACACTATTTCTGGGACTAAAAGCCCTTTTTTTCGTGCGCAAAGCGCCCATGTCAGCGCAAAGCGCCCACGTGCCGACACGTGGCGCGCTTGCGCTCAAGCGCCCTGCGCTCGAGCGCAAAGCGCCCACGTTCTGACATGTGGCGCGCTTGCGCTCAAGCGTCCTGCGCTCGAGCGCAAAGCGCCGACGTGCCGACACATGGCGCGCTAGCGCTTAAGCGCCCAGCACCTAAGCGCACAGCGCTCAAGGCGCTGACCCCACGCATCCTTTGGGCGCTTTTCCCCTTTTTATATATGTATATATATATATATATATATGTATGTACAGATACACACATACTCCACGACACTGTCCCTGTTAGAAAAAAAATTTCTAAGGGGGCGCTTCCTCGCACCCCGCAAGGGGGCTGCTTGCCCCTTGACCCCCAGCTCGCTATCCGGGTAGCGGGACCCCCATAAAAACTCTGCGTGGCTCCCGATATATCCAAACCCCCTCCAAAACAACACACACGTATACTGCACATTGAGTTCGCAAGACCAGTTTAACCAGTCAATCGGAGGTTCCCTCGCTCCAAAGGCGAGGGGTAATTAACGACAGCTTAGTCCGCTGCTGCCGGAGATTTGGATCCCCACAATCATTAAACCCTGGCCTACCCTAGGCCGGGGGAATCTGTAATACGCCTGACAAGCGCACGCGTATTCCCATCTCAATAGGGTGACGAAAAACACCCTACACACGACCAAACCAAGTATTTCATCGCCACTCCTACTTCACCTTTGTATTTCTATAGAACACCCCGTTATCACTATGAAGATCCACAGTTATTTGGATAATCCATCGTATGGTTAAATACGAACTCGATAGAACTTGTTCCATTTCGGGGATGGATTCTGGTTCGGGAGAAATAGAATATGGTTTATTCAGTTGTCCTTTATCATTACCTTCTCTCAGGTTGTGAGTACTCCTAGGATTATGAGAGTATACCTATTATGCTTATTAGATAGTCTTCTTCCAAACCATAGGCTGGTGCCGAACGGTATGGAAGGAAGAAAACCATTAAGCCTAACGATGGTGTACAGAAGGTAACGACTAAAGACAAATAAAGGGATTTGGAGTGATGGCAAAGGAAATATACGGTTACAGTCATGAATCTGGATAATGGAAGAGGCAATACTAAGAATACCCGGATACCCCTTCGAAACATATTCATGTTTTAGTTTCACTGTATATTGTTAATAGAAAACTGATTTCCCAATCAGTCCTTGCTCCAGGGTATGTATTTACCAGGTATGATTCTCACATCTGTATGGTTTTACAGATGATGAGTGGGAGTAAGTTATTGGGAATTAGGTGATTATCCTTATTATATCGGAATTCTTTTTAATTGGTGATATTTGAGGAAATCGCCTGGGTACAGTTTTTAACCTACGACGCACAGGGTTTCAGTTATTAAACTCAGGGGACTTATACAAAGTATTGTATGTTGTCCAGTGTCCATTAGGGCAACGGGGTAGGTCCTCATAATATATTCTGTTTACCTGTGACTTCTCTAGTTTTAGACAAGTGTTTCATTGAAATACAAGGTCCAAGTTTGAGAAGTTATAGGTACAAGAATAAAGTAGAGAACCAGGTGTAGCATGTATCGGGATTCTTCAAGGTAATCGAAGATGTAGATACTTGTATATAGTATTCAGTTGATGGTAATGTTTTAGAGAACTTGCTTCTCTTTCTGGTTACTCATAATTGGATAAACTCCTAAGTTGAGTAATGTCGATCTGCCTCTCTCCATTTAGTTGACATGCACTGAAGACAGCTGCATGATTTGAATCTGGTTCCTTTTAAATCTGTGCCTCTGTTTCTATATTGTATATAAAATGGATCATATCTTTGTTAGTTATATGTATGCCCTAGAGGCCATTACAATACATAGGATGTATAATGTAGTGGATGCTTGGACATATATAGGGAGGACTTTCTTGCTCGACATGATAGTATGCTATCTGGTTGCTCTTTACCTTAACGTGTACACTGATTGTCTCTCTGTTACATGTTGGTAAAGCCCTTAGGGTGTGTACTTGACTACCTGGACTATGATGCGGATCATACTAGTAGGGACATGGTAGTCCATAAGTACATCCTTCAAGATCCCTAGTCGTGGGTGTATCGAGATGGGGCATCGATATACCAGAGTAGACTAGCGTATACATTCTCGACCCATACAGATGGGCGATGGATGATCCGACATCCATTGGTGTTTGACATCAGAGATGATATACGTGTGCTCAGTGGAGACTGGGTACACTGGACGGACTCGCCGAGAACTCCCAGATGGTATTATACCTCACGTCAGATGGCAGTTCTCTGGTGACAGTGGTACAGGTTAGTCTGTAAACCCGAGATCGTCATAGAGTCTTCTGTGATTCCCACTGTGCTTTGATTTCCACCTTACCACGTCCAAGAGGGCGTGCAAAATGATGGTTTTTGGGTACAGTCCCGAATCACATGGAGGCAATGAGCGATAGGAGGGGATTCGTCTCTCCCGGTATAGGGAGTTGATATTGCGATGTGTTCGATTGGCTATAACCGGAAATCCCTGGCCAGGGTTGCTGAGATTTACTGGTAAGTGTTACCAGTAGTTTCTTGAACTGTTATAGACCTCATATCGACATGACTTATCGAGCTACTGGGGTCTGACGTTTACCACCCCTTGGCGAGATATGCGACATATCAGACGATCAGACCGGACTGTACGGTAAGTGTTACTTGTTGGATTCACAGGAGTGTGAGCGGGCTTGCTCATCGATCTTCTGATCGCTCAATACCCGGGTGGCCGTTACGTTTAGCAGACCGCTTGCGGCTTGTGGGTGCTTGATATGATCATCATCTGCTGTCGGCGTATTGACGAGTCTTTAGAGTCCTACACAGAGGTTTCCTGGCTCAAGCGAAACGAAGTAGGAGCGCATATAAGATATGTGCGGGACCGAGAATAATACCAGGATGTGATACTGTATTCGATTCTCGTGATTTGTGACATTGATCGGTTATATGCGATATAGCCGGGTTATCGGATCAAGTGTTGATTCGATAAGTTGTTACTATTGATATCAGTCGGTTATATGCAGTATGACCGGATCATTAAATCAAGTGTTGATTTAATGATTTAATGTATAATTATATATTTGATATATTATTTTATATTAACTGGTATTGGTTCACTTAAGATTATTTTCTCACTTGAATGTGCACATTGTATATATGATATAGTTTTGTGCACTAGTTTGTATCATGTTTGATGATACATGCAAACTTGGGTGTGTTTTCTTTAAACCATGTTTAGTTAATGGTTAGGGTTTAGGTTTTTATTTTCTTTATTCATTTTGTAAAGAAACCAAAAGGGTGCATTTCTTTATTTTTCTTGCTTGAAGCTTCTTGAAGCTTCAAAGCATCTTTGAATAAGTCCACCATTTTGTTTTACCCTTAACCTAACTATTACCTAAACTAGGGTTTGCTCTCTACATGAGTTAGCCTCACCCATGGTTGCATTATAATAACCATCACTTGATTTTCTTTTTGCAAAAAAAAAATTCATTTTTCTTTTTCATTCTTCTTCTTCTTCTTGAAGAAGAGAAGAAACCATTGCTAGAAATTTCTAAGTGATGATTCAAAGTGAGAAATCCAAATCCAAAGTGAACCCACTTCCTATTTTTTCATCCTCTACCACTTTCCATGTAGTATAAGGTGTTTTCTTCACAAGTTTCATGACTTGGTGAAGTTGGAGCTTGATCTTGAGTTGCCTCGACGTAGATCATCTTCGGCATCGAAGTCGACGACCTAGCCCGATCATTTCTTCGACGAAACCATCGCTAGAGTCCGGGATCCGATGATCGCAGCGGAGGGACATCATCATGGAGCTAAGGAAGTGGAGGACCGGATCTACAAAGGTTGTAGTCTCTTTCACTTAGCAGTAATGTTGTTTACTAGCTTGTAGTTTCGCCTATCCTCTAGTTAACGATCTAGTTTAGGGTTTCTCAGCACCGGAAAATTTTGAATTTGGCATGGTTGATGCCTTGTGAGACCTCTTGAGTGTGCCTAGGAACCCTACATTGGTATCAGAGCCTAGCTAGAGCTTTAGGCGAAGTGTAGACGAAGTTAGAAGTCCGATCGAACCCGTAAACCCCGACAAAACCCTTTTCTGTACATTTTTCAAAACAGTAGATTTTTGTGAATTAAAAATTCTCAGAAAAACAAGCAGGAAAAATTAAGAATTACTGTGAAGTACGGTCCACTAAGTCAATAATTTGACCGCGGAACCGCGGCGAAACCAGGGGTTTGGCGGCGGTTCCGCGGCCAAAATTTGTACTTAGTCCCTGAAATTTCATATATTCATTCTTAGGTCCTTTCTTGGCAATTTTTTATGGGAATTGTTTTATTCCACTCAAGTGTTGAGTTTTCTAGGGTTTTATTGGGGACTCGTTAATTTGATCGGATAATTTAACTTCGTTTATGTTTTTCCGGATATTTTAGAAACTGTTAAAAAAGTTCGACCGGATATAAATACACACTTTTTCCCCTGCCGGGAAATTCCCAAGTGTTGGATTTTTCCGTAGTTTAAGAATGTTCTAAGTAGTGCAAGTAACACGATGGAACCACTAGAAGACAACAAACCTTAACTCGATTATGTGACCGTCTTGAACTGCTCTTTGAACCTTAGGGTTTGGGGCAGTACGGCGTGCCACATGTGAGGCGTTGGCTTGACCCTTCTACGGCTGGACCGTTGGTACTGTGGCACGAAGTGAATGTTCTTAAACTTATTTCATGTGTTGAGCTGTTTCGGGAAAACTTGGGTGTTTGAATGTTCGATCGGAAAGTTTAACATTTTCTATTTATCTGGAATGGGATACAATACTTGGAATCCACAAGTGGTTATGAGACGACTGAATGAATGTTATAAACACAGCACTTTAGTCTCACTTGATCGGTTGCCATGGAATTTTGATGTGATCAAAAGACTGTCGCAATCACGTAGCGTACGCCGATACTCGCTGGATAAACTTAATAGACTGCTACACCCCATAGCCCCGACCAAGTGACTGTAGGAGAACCCCGTCGCCGAAAGCATCCGTTCGGGTGCTCGCGGCAGCGGTGTTCCGCCTTGGTGCACTTCGTCGACGGCATCGGGGGTGCGGCCGTCTACTGAAGTTTGCGACGAGCATTCGATCAGGATGTCGGGAATCTTGTTGAATTGCCCGACTTGATATATTGAAAGGTGTTTTCGATAATGAGACTAAAATGCGGGGTTTATAATTGTTAGGCATGCGATGTCTAAGGAATTCATTTGGTTAGGCAAGCGATGTCTAAAGAGGTTGCGGATTCCAACTGTTGTAGTTTTACACTTTCTTTTCTGTGACCGTAAGTGTAGTATGTAGTGGTATTGCCGATTGTCGTTGCTATACGTCGACGACAATCGGTGTATGCATACTTACTTACGTTGATGACATGTGATGTTATGTGTTGCTGGATATGTCATATTGGATCGTCGTGTTTGAATTGCCGGGGGTTTTTTATGTGAAATGAGTGTTTTTTCATTTTCATTCATGTAAAAACTTGTATGTAATATTCTTTTATTGGGGCACTTCTAGGTTGCGGAAGATGTCACCATTTGTATATTATTTACTTTGCCGCACTAGGATAGACCCAAGGAGGGGAGCACAAGTAACCGGGTTCTGGGGTCTAGTGGGAGACCAACTCGAGGAGTCGAGTCCGGGTCTCCTAACCCTAGAATTGGTAGGGTTTCTTGCCGCTCTCATAGGGGTCTAGGGGTGTGGGTTTGGCTATTCATCGCGACCGTGGAATCCGTGTTTTATACTGGCTCGTACTAAAACACGGACGTCCTAGTATATCCAATATTTCATATGTTTCTTCTGCTGCGATATCTGTGATGTGATCATGTGATATGTTCAGATAGATATAGTATATAGTATATATGATATATTATATATAGACGTTGCTTATGTTTTACACCCGTGCTAGGCCTGCCTCGCTCTGGCATTAGTTACTTAACCTAACGGTGCAGACGGGACATCGAGGCGAATGCGGATGGCATAAGCGTACGTTATATTTATCTGTGATGTTTAGGTGGACTTAAATGATGGGACTTCATTAATGTGATTAATGAAAGAAAAGAAACCTAAAGATGTTGTGGAATCGAATTTCTTAAAAATAGGTAGCTACAGTTCTTGCTTTGCATCGCGGTGTTCCTTGTAGAACATCCTGCACCTCATTCGACAAGGAAAGGGCCGAGATCCCTTCACCGGGAGTGACCCATTTAGCAATAATTGGCAGATGCTACACACTCAGTTTTTCTTTTGATTGCTTCTATAGTTTTTTCTTTGCACAGTGATATATATGATATATCCCGCACCTCATTCGACGAGGAAAGGGCCGACGATCCCTTCACCGGGAGTGACCCCTTTAGCAAAACTAGAAAAGCCTAAAAAACACTCCATTTCAAAAATCATTTGATTCTACGACGATATCAAATTCATTACGCAATAAGTTTTCAGAAAAACCTGTCGTAGCCCTCCGTCATTTCAGATAAGTACTATTTAGTATTCGTGCTGCGGTAGTTTGGCATTCGTCAAGGCGTAGTGTGCGGTAGCTAACTAGTATTTATCTGCTTATGCATATGATGCAGATTGGATTAGGGTATTCGTACGGCGTTGTTTGGCATTCGTCAAGGGTCATGCGGGTGGGTTTAATTCAATCAAGAAATGTACGGATTGAACTTGACTAGTGGACTATGGGTTGTTTGGCATTTGTCAAGGTCATAGAACACTAGGGGCAAATTATTATCGGGAATTTCAAGTGTTGAAATTTGCAATGAGATTGCATACCTTCTATGAGATAGTTGGATCCCGATACCCGCTGCGAGTAAGAGATACTCCTGGGAGAGTTTTACACATTATAATTAGCCGATCAAGTAGGTGTCTAGAAAGGTGTCAACGGGGTTACGCTTCTGGGAAAACGAGGTTTACATTAATTAGGTCTGTGCGAAAGCACGGGGAACCTCCCTCAAAGTACTGACACTGGCCTGGGTGAAAGATTGACGAACTTGTAGCGTGTAATTAATCCCGGCTAGTCTTTCCTTTCAGGGTTTGAAGGAAGATTTGATAAAAACAGTGGGAGCCATCCTGATTAGATAAAATAAAAACCAATCTGATCTTGCAAGAGCATACGCTGAGTGTTTTCTTCTCTCTCTCTCCAGGTAGCGACCATATCACGCCTTATTCAAGATAATAATACGGATATTGACCGAACCCGCTTGTTATACTGTGCTGGGGAACGTGTTAGTTATATGTATGCCCTAGAGGCCATTAATGTACATAGGATGTATATTGTAGTGGATGCTGGGACATATATAGGGAGGACTTTCTTACTCGACATGATAGTATGCTATCTGGTTACTCTTTACCTTAACGTGTACATTGATTGTCTCTCTGTTACATGTTGGTAAAGCCCTTAGGATGTGTACTTGACTACCTGAACTATGATGCGGATCATACTAGTGGGGACATGGTAGTCCATAAGTACATCCTTCAAAGTCCCTAGTCGTGGGTATATCAAGACGGGGCATCGATATACCAGAGTAGACTAGCGTATACCTTCTCGACCCATACAGATGGGCGATGGATGATCCCATATCCATTGGTGTTTGACATCGGAGATGATATACGGGTGCTCAGTAGAGACTGGGTACACTGGACGGACTCGCCGAGAACTCCCAGATGGTATTATACCTTACGTCAGATGGCAGTTCTCTGGTGACACTGGTACAGAGTAGTCTGTTGACCCGAGATCGTCATAGAGTCTTGTGTGGTTCCCACTGTGCTTTGATTTCCATCTTACCACGTCCAAGAGGGCGTGCAAAACGGTGGTTTTTGGGTACAGTCCCGAGTCACATGGAGGCAATGAGCGATAGGATGGGATTCGTCTCTCCCGGTATAGGGAGTTGATGTTGCGCTGTGTTCGATTGGCTATAACAGGAAATCCCTGGCCAGGGTTGCTGAGATTTACTGGTAAGTGTTACCAGTAGTTTCTCGAAATGTTATAGACCTCATATCGACACGACTTATCGAGCTATTGGGGTCTGACGTTTACCACCCCTAGGCAAGATATGCGACATATCAGACGACGAGACCGGACTGTACGGTAGTGTTACTAGTTGGATTCACTGGAGTGTGAGTGGGCTTGCTCGTCGATCTTCTGATCGCTCAATACCCGGGTGGCCGTTACGTTTAGCAGACCGCTTGCGGCTTGTGCGTGTTTGATATGATCATCATCTGCTGCCGGCGTATTGACGAGTCTTTAGAGTCCTACACAGAGGTTTTCTGGCTCAAGCGAAACGAAATAGGAGCGCATATGAGATATGTGCGGGACCAAGAATAATACGTGTATGTGATACCGTATTCCATTCTCACGATGAATGTATCAAATGGTTGTATGCGATATAACCTAGTTATCGAATCAAGGATTGATTCGGTAAGCCGATACATTGGATACTAGTCGGTTATATGCGATATGACCGGATCGTTAAATCAAGTGTTGATTTAATGATTTAATGTATAATTATATATTTAATATATTACTTTGCATTAACTAGTATCGGTTCACATTAAATGTGAAGGGTTGCTGGGCACGCTCACAAGGGTCTACGAGGCATCAACCATGCCCGATTTAAAATTTAGCATGCCGAACAACCCGAATACGGAACTTTAAACTAGAGATTAGGCGAAAACAAGGATGCTAAACATTTTAACACTAAGTGAGAGGGATTACAACCTTTGTAGATCCGGTCCTTCACTTCATATGCTCCGTGTTGTGGTCCCTTCGCTGCGATCATCGGGATCCGGACTCTCGAGAGGTTCCACGAAGAGAAAGACACAACCTTTGCTTCCGATCTTCGATACTAAGATGATCTACCTTTAAGTTTCTTTAACACAAGCTAACACTCATGAAATGATGTGAACACCTTCATCTAAATGGCAAGGGAAGATGAGGATGATGAAGTAGGATTTTTGCTCTCTTTATTTATCTTTTTCTCACAATTATTCATCACTTGGAAAAATCAAGAAAGCTTTTTTCCATGAAAGAATGAAGGAAGAAGATGAACAATATTTGTTGAATCCATTTGTGATGAATAGGAAAAGGAGATAATAATCAATTATGCAACCATGGTTCACTTAACCATTGTAGAGAATTAACCAAGGGTTAGGGTTTTGGATTGAGTTAAGAATGAGTCATAAGTAAATATCTTTTCCATGACAAAACAAAAACCTTCTAGAATCATCTAGAAACCATTAACCCAAATCAAACCCTAATCTTGATTAATCTTTACTAAACATGTTGCATTATTTATCATATCATGTTACAATATTATATATCACATATACAATATTTATTGTAACCAAATAAAATAATACAATTAACATATATCGCATATATATCAATGTATTACCCGAGTGAGAAAAAGAATCTTTTAGTGAGCAAATATTAGTTAATGCAATTTAATATATCATATATATTATTATACATTAAATTATCGAATCAACACTTGATCCGACAATCCGGCTATATCGCATATAACCGACTAATATTTATCCGTACCGATTCATCGAATCAACACTTGATCCGATGACCCGGCTGATATCAAATATCGCGAGAATAGAATACGGTATCACATATCGCATTATCCTCGGTCCCGCACATATCACATATGTGCCCCTACTCCGTTTTGCCTGAGTCAAGAAACCTCTGTGTAGGACTCTAAAGAATCGTCAATACGCCGGCAGTAGGTGATGATCATATCAAACACCCACAAGCTGCAAGCGGTCAGCTAAACGTAACAGCTACCCAGGTATTGAGCGCTCAGAAGATCAACAAGCAAGCCTGTACATTCTCCTGTGAATCCAAACAGTAACACTCCCGTACAGTCCGGTCTCGTCGTCTGATATGTTGCATATCTCGCCTAGGGGTGGTAAACGTCAGACCCCAGTAGCTCGATAAGTCGTGTCGATATGAGGTCTATAACAGTTCGAGAAACTACTGATAACACTTACCAGTAAATCTCAGCAACCCTGGCCAGGGATTTCAGGTTATAGCCAATCGAACACAGCACAACATCAACTCCCTATACCGGGAGAGACGAATCCCCTCCTATCGCTCATTGCCTCCATATGATTCGGGACAGTACCCAAAAGCCACCTTTTTACACGCCCTCTTGGACGTGGTATGATGGAAATCAAAGCACAGTGGGAATCACACAAGACTCTATGACGATCTCGGGTCAACAGACTACTCTGTACCAGTGTCACCGGAGAACTGCCATCTGACGTATGGTATAATACCATCTGGGAGTTCTCGGCGAGTCCGTCCAGTGTACCCAGTCTCCACTGAGCACCCGTACACCATCCTTGATGTCAAACACCGATGGATATGGGATCATCCATCGCCCATCATATGGGTCAAGATGCGTATACGCTAGTCTACTCTGGTGCATCGATGCCCTGTCTCGATACACCCTCGACTAGGAACAGTTATAGGATATACTCGTCGACTACCGTGGCCCCACTAGTATGATCTCATCATAGTCCCAGTAGTCGAGTACATATCCTAAGGGCTTTATCAACATGTAATATAGTGACAATCAGAGTACATGTTAAGATAAAGTACAACCAGATGGCATACTATCATGTCGAGCAAGAAAGTCCTCCCTATATATGTCCTAGCATCCACTACAATATACATCGTATGTACAGTAATGGCCTCTAGGGCATACATATAACTAACAATCTCCCACTTGCACTAGGGCCATCTGTTGTGGTATCGCATACCCAACAATTAGCTGCGGTTGAAGTATCTCATACTCAACCATCCCGTAAAAGCCTCTACTGGGAAAAAGGACTTTGTGAGTGGATTCGCGCTGTTGTCCTTTGTGTCTACTCTCCTAACCTCGATCTCCCTGGAGATCAACCATCTCTATGATCAAGTGATACTGCCTAAGAATTATATCTGGATTTCTGATGGGACGGTAGTTCCTTGGCTGAAGCCACAACTCCATTGTCACACAATGGTAGGAACGAAGTTCATCTTATGAACTTATATATATCCAGACTGCCTCTTTGGTAGCATCCTTGGTAACGATTTATCTTGCCTTTAATCATCTAGTAAGTCACGGTATCTAGCTTGGAACTCGTCCAACATACCGTCCCTCCACTGAGGGTAAAGACAATGCCTGCGACTGACATTCAGTCGTCCTTATCACCCTGGAACCCTTCCAGTGATTCTCCCCAGGATTGATTGATACCATCTCACTACAACTAGTGAGTATCCTAACATCCAATAAGATCTATCTCATAGATCCAAAACCCAGGATTCAGGAGGTATCACTTTGATCCTATATGGAGAATCCTTGTGATAAGCGGAGATTGACCGAGCCTAGTATAGGAAACTCCTTCCCTATCAAGAGTATGTCATCCACGTACTCTACGAGGATCACCACCATACTCTCTACTACCTTTTCGTATATACAAGGTTCATCTACCATTTTGATGAAGTCAAACACTTTGACTACCACATCAAAACAGATGTTCCAACTCCGTGATGCCTGTTTTATCATATAAAACATCTTGCACACGTTTCTGCTGCTCCTACTGTCTACGAAGCCCTCTGGCTGTGTACTTATAGACGCTATCTTTTCTAAAACATCACTTAGAAAAGCAGTCATGACACCCAACCACCAGATATCGTAGTCATGGAATGTAGCAGTGGCAAGTAGGATCTGGATGGACTTAAGCATAGCTTTGAAAGTCTCAACTTTTCCATGTACACCAAGTAATCTTCTCAAGATATACTCGCTCCTGATGGGGATTTAACCCTTCAGATAAAGAAACCAAAGTCCATACTTTGTTGGTGTATAAGGATTCCATCTCAGATCGATAAGCATCCAGCCATTCTTACAGAGTCCCACTCCTGATGGCCAGCTCGAAACTAGTTCGGTCATCATCTTATGATGCAATCCTCGCTCTCACTGTCATAGAGAAACCGAAGTATCTCTCAGGTGGGTGAGGAACCCTACTAGATCGGCAGAGAGGCTGAGGTTCGTTGGAAACTATTGAATCCATCGGTTCTACCAAATCATCAGCTGCATTTTTTATAGCTGGAACCTTTCCAGTTCTACATAACAGATCTTGCCTCGAGCTTGTCCGGATTTTGCTTTTAGACATAGGACGGACAACCCCAAATCTTAACAAGCTTAAGATATGGGCTCTTCCCTTTCCATATCACATATGAAATGGTAGGCCATTGATTTGATTTGAACCCTATTCAATAGGTATGCAACATCACAAGTGCATAACTCCTAAAAGGAAACAGGTAACTCAGTAGTACTCATCATAGAGCGCACCTTATCATATAGGGTGTGATTGCTCCGCCCCGACATATCATCGTGCAATGGTGTATATGGAGGATTAATGCTGAGAGAGAATCTCATTCTCATTTAGAATAGTCCAGGATTTTCGTGCCCAAGTATTCTCCTCCTTGATCTCATCAAAGGACATAATACTTTTACCCGTATTTTGGTTCTCTACTTCTCGCTTATATTCTGTGAATATCTCAAAAGGTTCAGACTCATGTTTCAACAGGAACATATGATTGAATCTTGAGAGATTATCAGAGAATATAATGAAGTATAAAGAACCAGTCCTGGCATGTGTAGACAGGAGACCTTACATACATCATCATGTATCAGTCCCAAAAGTTCACTAACTCTTTCTCTGTTTCCAATAAACAGAGCTATGGTTATCTTATCTTTGTGACATGACTGGCGAGTTTCACAAGATGTAAATTCAAACTGATTTAAATATGCATCTATATGTAACTCTAGCTAGTCGGGTCATATTGATCTGACCAAGTCTCCAATACCTCAAGAAGAATTCGTTCATTTCTGAACTCTTCCTCTTGTGTGTGTTCTATATACTAAGAACTGTAGTTTGATTTAGAACATCAATGCTTTTAGATAACATGCCTGAACCGATCAACTTTTGATATAGGAAATGTTCAAAACATTATCCAGCAATACAAAATTTTATCATTTCTTTACTGATAAAGAGACTGATATGATTTTGTATATCAGGTTGGGTATCTAATAACATTCGTTCAGAATCAATGTATTGATAATACAGGGTGACAGTGACCAACAGACTTGGTTGCAACACTTGCCCCGTTTTCTGCCTCATGAAACTTATCACCCGATCTCAGTTTTTCTACCCTTTTGTAGCCCTATGCAACAGATTACATATCTGGGATCGTGATCCGGTATCATATACCCAGGATTCAGAGGATACTGAGAAACAGTTCTATGTAACGAACACACCCGAAGATGATGCATCATCATGCACTCTCTTCATTTGGGCGGCACGGGAAATCTGGTATTCCCCAATTTCCTGCTCTGTCTTATAACAATTATAAGTTGGAGCAGGACCAACGTTCCCCAGCTCAGTATAACAAGCGGGTTCGGTCAATAATCCGTATTATTATCTTGATTAAGGCGTGATATGGTCGCTACCTGGAGAGAGAGAGAAGAAAACACTCAGCGTATGCTCTTGCAAGATTAGATTGGTTATCTAATATATCTAATCAGGATGTCTCCCACTGTTTTAGTCAAATCTTCCTTCAAACCCTAAAAGGAAAGACTAGCCGGGATTAATTACACGCTACAAGTTCGCCAATCTTTCAGCCAGGCCAGTGTCGGTACTTTGAGGGAGGTCCCCCGTGCTTTCGCACGAACCTAATTAAAGTAAACCTCGTTTTCCCAGAGGCGTAACCCCGTTAACACCTTTCTAGATACCTACTTGATCGGCTAATTGTAATGTGTAAAACTCTCCCAGGAGTAACTTTTACTCGCAGCGGGTATCGGGATCCAACTATCTCATAGAAGGTATGCAATCTCATTGCAAATTTCAACACTTGAAATTCCCAATAGTATTTTGCCCCTAGCGTCCTATGACCTTGACGAATGCCAAACCACCCATAGTCCGCTAGCCAAGTTCAACCCGTACATTTCTTGATTGAATTAAACCCACCCGCACGACCCTTGACGAATGCCAAACAACGCCGTACGAATACCCTAATCCAATCGCATCGTATGCTAGCAGATAAGCACTAGTTAGCTACCGTACACTACGCCTTGACGAATGCCAAACTACCGCAGCACGAATACTAAGTAGTACTTATCTCAAATGACGGAGGGCTACGACGGGTTTTTAAGAAAACCCTTTGCGTAATGAACTTGATTTCGTTGTAGAATCGAGTGATTTTAAATGGAGTGTTTTTGAGGCTTTTCTAGTTTTGCTAAAGGGGTCACTCCCGGTGAAGGGATCGTCGGCCCTTTCCTCATCGAATAAGGTGCAGGATATTTCACAAATATCACTATGCAAAGCAAGAACTATAGAAGCAATCAAAAGACAAACCGAGTTTGTAGCATCTGCCAGTTATCGCTAAAGGAGTCACTCCCGGTGAAGGGATCTCGGTCCTTTCCTTATCGAATAAGGTGCTGGATGTTCTACAAGGAACACCGCTGTGTAAAGCAAGAACTGTAGCTACCAGTTTTTATAAACAAGTTTCTACAACATCTTAGGTTTCTTTTATTTCATTAATCTCATTAATGAAGTCCCATTTTAATATGCTTCACAAGCATCACTTTTGAAACGAAATCTGCAATATAACATATATCTCATATATATAATATAAACATTCGTCACAGGCAGTAATATGATCTCATCACAGAACATTGCAGCAGAAGAACATATATGAAATATTGGATATACTAGGACGTCCGTGTTTTCAATACGAGCCTGTATAAAACACGGATTCCACGGTCGCGATGAATAGCCAAACCCACATCCCTAGACCCCTACGAGAGCGGCAAGTAACACTGCCAATTCTAGGGTTAGGAGACCCGGTCTCGACTCCTCGAGATGGTCTCCCACTGGACCCTAGAACCCGGTTACTTGTGCTCCCCGCCTTGGGTCTACCTAATGCGGAAAAGTAAATAATATACAACGGTGACATCTTCCGCTACCTGGAAGTGCCCCAATAAAAGAATATTACATACAAATGAATTTTACATGAATGAAAAAGAAAAAACTCTCATCTCACATAAAACCCCCGGCTATTCAAACGCGATGATCCAATATAACATATCACAGCAACACATAATATCTCATATCATCAACGTAAGCAAGTATGCGTATCCCGATTGTCGTTGATGTATAGCAACGAAGCCGGCGATACACCACATACTACGCTTACGGTCACAGAAAAGAAAGTGTAAAACTACAACAGTTGGAATCCGCAATCTCCTTAGACATCGCATGCCTAACCAAATGAATTCCTTAGACATCACATGCCTAACAATTATAAACCCCGCATTTTAGACTCATTATCGAAAAATCTTTTCAATATCAAGTCGGGCAATTCAACAAGATTCCGGACGTCCTGATCGAATGCTCGTCGTAAACTTTAGTAGACGGCCGCACCCCCGATACCGTCGACGAAGTGCACCAAGGCGGAACACCGCTACCGGGAGCACCCGAACGGATGCTTTCGGCGACGGGGTTCTCCTACAGTCACTTGGTCGGGGCTATGGAGTGAGGCTGTTTATTAAGTTTACCCGGCGAGTATTCGCATACGCTACGTGATTGCGACGGACTTTTGATCACATCAAAATTCCGTAGCAACCGATCAACTGAGACTAAACTGCTATGTTTATAATATTCAAATCAGTTATCTCATAACTACCTGTGGATTCCAAATATTGTATCACATTCCAGATAAATAGAAAAAGTTAAACTTTCCGATCGAATCATCAAGCACCCAAGATTTCCCCAATATATCTCAACACTTGAAATCAGTTTAAAAACATCCATTACATGCCACAGTACCAATGGTCCAGCCGTAGAAGGGTCAAGCCAACGCCTCACATGTGGCACGCCGTACTGCCCCAAACCCTAAGGTTCAAAGTGCAATTCAAGACGGTCACATAATCGAGTTACGGTTTGTTGTCTTCTATAGGGTCCACCGAGTTACTTGCATGACTTAGAACATTCTTAAACACGAGAAAAAATCCAACTTTTGAAAAATTTTCCGACAGGGGAAAAAGTGAGTTATTGATATCCGTTCGAACTTTTTAACAGTTTCTAAAATTTATCCGGAAAACACACATAGACAAAATCTGATAATCCGATCGAATCATCGAATCCCCAAAACAACCCCATAAAATTCAACTCTTGAATAAATATTAAAAATTCCCAGAAAATCCAGCATAATAAAATAGGAGTTACTGTGCAAACAGAAATTGATGACGTCATCATTGCGCCGCGGAACCGCCGCAGAAGTCATGCTTCTGTCGCGGTTCCGCCGCGTGTTGTACTGTTCATCAAATAATTTTTGTACCGTAATTCTTAGAATTCCCTGCTGAATTTTTTAAGCATTTTTAATGTGGAAAAATCCCAGTTTTTAGAAAAAGTCCAGAGAGCGGGTTTTATCAGGGTTTCGGGTTTCGATCGTACTTTAAACTTCGTCTAGACTTCGCCTAAAGCTCTAGCTTGGCTCTCTGAAGGGTTGCTGGGCACGCGCACAAGGGTCTACGAGGCATCAACCATGCCCGATTTAAAATTTAGCCGTGTCGAACAACCCGAATACGGAACTTTAAACTAGAGATTAGGCGAAAACAAGCATGCTAAACATTTTAACACTAAGTGAGAGGGATTACAACCTTTGTAGATCCGGTCCTTCACTTCATATGCTCCGTGTTGTGGTCCCTTCGCTGCGATCATCGGGATCCGGACTCTCGAGAGGTTCCACGAAGAGAAAGACGCAACCTTTGCTTCCGATCTTCGATACTAAGATGATCTACCTTGAAGTTTCTTTAACACAAGCTAACACTCATGAAATGATGTGAACACCTTCATCTAAATGGCAAGGGAAGATGAGGATGATGAAGTAGGATTTTTGCTCTCTTTATTTATCTTTTTCTCACAATTATTCATGACTTGAAAAAATCAAGAAAGCTTTTTTCCATGAAAGAATGAAGGAAGAAGATGAACAATATTTGTTGAATCCATTTGTGATGAATAGGAAAAGGAGATAATGATCAATTATGCAACCATGGTTCACTTAACCATTGTAGAGAATTAACCAAGGGTTAGGGTTTTGGGTTGAGTTAAGAATGAGTCATAAGTAAATATCTTTTCCATGACAAAACAAAAACCTTCTAGAATCATCTAGAAACCATTAACCAAAATCAAACCCTAATCTTGATTAATCTTTACTAAACATGTTGCATTATTTATCATATCATGTTACAATATTATATATCACATATACAATATTTATTGTAACCAAATAAAATAATACAATTAACATATATCGCATATATATCAATGTATTACCCGAGTGAGAAAAAGAATCTTTTAGTGAGTAAATATTAGTTAATGCAATTTAATATATCATATATATTATTATACATTAAATTATCGAATCAACACTTGATCCGACAATCCGGCTATATCGCATATAACCGACTAATATTTATCCGTACCGATTCATCGAATCAACACTTGATCCGATGACCCGGCTGATATCAAATATCACGAGAATAGAATACGGTATCACATATCGCATTATCCGTGGTCCCGCACATATCACATATGTGCCCCTACTCCGTTTTGCCTAAGTCAAGAAACATCTGTATAGGACTCTAAAGAATCGTCAATACGCCGGCAGTAGGTGATGTCATATCAAACACCCACAAGCTGCAAGCGGTCAGCTAAACGTAACAGCTACCCAGGTATTGAGCGCTCAGAAGATCAACAAGCAAGCCTGTACATTCTCCTGTGAATCCAAACAGTAACACTCCCGTACAGTCCGGTCTCGTCGTCTGATATGTTGCATATCTCGCCTAGGGGTGGTAAACGTCAGACCCCAGTAGCTCGATAAGTCGTGTCGATATGAGGTCTATAACAGTTCGAGAAACTACTGATAACACTTACCAGTAAATCTCAGCAACCCTGGCCAGGGGTTTCAGGTTATAGCCAATCGAACACAGCACAACATCAACTCCCTATACCGGGAGAGACGAATCCCCTCCTATCGCTCATTGCCTCCATATGATTCGGGACAGTACCCAAAAGCCACCTTTTTGCACGCCCTCTTGGACGTGGTATGATGGAAATCAAAGCACAGTGGGAATCACACAAGACTCTATGACGATCTCGGGTCAACAGACTACTCTGTACCAGTGTCACCGGAGAACTGCCATCTGACGTATGGTATAATACCATCTGGGAGTTCTCGGCGAGTCCGTCCAGTGTACCCAGTCTCCACTGAGCACCCGTACACCATCCTTGATGTCAAACACCGATGGATATGGGATCATCCATCGCCCATCATATGGGTCAAGATGCGTATACGCTAGTCTACTCTGGTGCATCGATGCCTTGTCTCGATACACCCTCGACTAGGAACAGTTATAGGATATACTCGTAGACTACCGTGGTCCCACTAGTATGATCTCATCATAGTCCCAGTAGTCGAGTACATATCCTAAGGGCTTTATCAACATGTAATATAGAGACAATCAGAGTACATGTTAAGATAAAGTACAACCAGATAGCATACTATCATGTCGAGCAAGAAAGTCCTCCCTATATATGTCCTAGCATCCACTACAATATACATCGTATGTACAGTAATGGCCTCTAGGGCATACATATAACTAACAAAATGGATATTCTCACTCGGATATGCACATTATATATGTGATATACTTTTGTGCACTTAAATGTATCATGTTTGATGATACATGTTTGCTAGGGTTTTTGTGTAAAGATCAAACCATGGTTACATGATAATGGTTAGGGTTTTGTTTTATTCACTTATTTATTTATCTATTGTTTTTGGATTAAAAGAAATGTAATGAGAAAGAAAAACAAAAGGGTTTCATTCTTTCATGAAGCTTGTTGAAGCTTCATGAAGCTTTGACCAAAGAAACCCTTTTGTCTTCATCTCATTAACCCTAACCATTCATTGAACTATAGTTAGCTCTCTACACTTTACCATGGTTACTATTATGATAAGAATTAATTTTCTTTTCTATTCTAATAACTTATCATAATATTAGCTTCTTCTTCTTCATCTTCTTCAAAGAAGAAAACCAAGCATCCATCAATGGTGATTGATGAATTAGAGTGAGAAATCCAATTCTAAAGTCTACCCACTTCCTATTTCTTCATCCTCTACCTCTTGCCAAGTAGTAGAGTGTGTTTTCTTCACAAGTTTCTTGACTTGGTGAAGTTGGAGCTTGATCTAGTGATGCCTCGACGTAGATCATCTTCGGCATCGTCGTCGATGACCTAGCCCGTCCATTCTCCGAAGAAGCCGACGTTAGAGCCCGGGGTTCGACTTGGACAGCGGAGAGGACTACATCACGGAGTCGTGGAGGTAGAGGACCGGATCTACAAAGGTTGTATTTCCGTATTCTTGTAGTTAACTGTTAACTAGTTTTTAGTTTCGCCTAGAAATCTAGCCGACGATCCGTTCTAGGGTTTCTCGGCACCGTTAAAGTTTGATATTGGCATGGTTGATGCCTTGTGTGGCCTCATTAGGGTGCCTAGGATCCCTTCAGTAGTATCAGAGCCTAGCTAGAGCCTTAGGCGAAGTCTAGACGTCGTTTGAAATCCGAACGAACCCAAAACCCATTTTCCAAAATGCTCTCTGTCCATTTTTTAAAAATCTGTATTTTTCCATATTAAAAATATGCAGAAAATCAAGCAGGGTTTTTTATGAGTTACTGTGAAAAACGGAGACCTAACTCCGTCATAACACCGCGGAACTGCGGCCTAAACCCACGTGGCGCGGCGGTTCCGCGGCCGTAATGTTGACTCATTGACTCCGTTTTGCACAGTAATGTTTATAATTAATTCTTGTGTTTTCTGGGTAATTTTAATATATACTATACAGTTGAGTTTTCTGGGGTTGTTTTGGGATTACATGGATTCGATCGGATTGTCTAAACTTGTCTATGTGTTTTCCGGATAATTTTTTGAATATGTTAGAAAGTTCGACCGGATATAAATACCCAATTTTTCCCCTGCCGGGAAATTTCCAAGTGTTGGATTTTTCCGTAGTTTAACGACGTTCTAAGTAGTGCAAGTAACGCAATGGACCCTCTAGAAGACAACAAACCTTAACTCGATTATGTGACCATCTTGAACTGCCCTTTGAACCTTAGGGTTTGGGGCAGTACGGCGTGCCACATGTGAGGCGTTGGCTTGACCCTTCTACGGCTGGACCGTTGGTACTGAGGCACGAACTGAATGTTGTTAGACTTATTTCATGTGTTGAGCTGTATCGGGAAATCTTGGGTGTTCGATTGTTCGATCGGAAAGTTTGACATTTTCTATTTATCCGGAATGTGAAACAATAATTGGAATTCACAAGTAGTTATGAGATAACTGAATGAATATTATAAACATAGCAGTTTAGTCTCACTTGATCGGTTGCCACGGAATTTTGATGTGATCAAAAGTCCGTCGCAATCACGTAGCGTACGCGGATACTCGCCGGGTAAACTTAATAGACAGCCTCACCCCATAGCCCCGACCAAGTGACTGTAGGAGAACCCCGTCGCCGAAAGCATCCGTTCGGGTGCTCGCGGCAGCGGTGTTCCGCCTTAGTGCACTTCGTCGACGGTATCGGGGGTGCGGCCACCTACTAAAGTTTGCGACGAGCATTCGATCAGGATGTCGGGAATCTTGTTGAATTGCCCGACTTGATATTGAAAAGAGTTTTCGATTTTGAGACTAAAATGCGGGGTTTATAATTGTTAGGCATGTGATGCCTAAGTAATTCATTTGATTAGGCATGCGATGTCTATGCAGATTGCGGATTCCAACTGTTGTAGTTTTACACTTTCTTTTCTGTGATCGTAAGTGTAATATGTGATATCGCCGGTTTCGTTGCTATATGTCAACGACAATTGGGATGCGCATATTTACTTACGTTGATGACATGTGATGTTATGTGTTGCTGGATATGTTATATTGGATCGTCGTGTTTGAATAGCCGGGGTTTTTTATGTGAGATGAGTGTTTTTTATTTTCATTCATGTAAAAACTTGTATGTAATATTCTTTTTATTGGGGCGCTTCCAGGTTGCGGAAGTTGTCACCTTTTGTATATTATTTACTTTTCCGCACTAGGATAGACCCAAGGAGGAGGGCACAAGTAACCGGGTTCTGGAGTCCAGTGGGAGACCAACTCGAGGAGTCGAGTCCGGGTCTTCTAACTCCAGAATTGGTAGGGTTGCTTGCCGCTCTCGTAGGGGTCTAGGGGTGTGGGTTTGGCTATTCATCGCGACCGTGGAATCCGTGTTTTATACTGGCTCGTATTGAAAACACGGACGTCCTAGTATATCCAATATTTCATATGATTCTTCTGCTGCGATATCTGTGATGTGATCATGTGATGTTCTGTGATAGATACAGCATATAGTATATATGATATATTATATAGACGTTACTTATGTTTTACACCCGCGCTAGCCCTGCCCCGCTCTGCCGTTAGTTACCTAACCTAACGGTGCACGAGGGGACATCGAGGCGAATGCGGATGGCATAAGTGTACGTCGTATTTATCTGTGATGTTTAGGTACTTAAATGATGGGACTTCATTAATATGATTAATGAAAGTAAAAGAAACCTAAGATGTTGTAGAATTGAATTTCAAAAATAAAACAGGTAGCTACAGTTCTTGCTTTGCACAGTGGTATATACGATATATCCTGCACCTTATTCGATAAGGAAAGGACCGAGATCCCTTCACCGGGAGTGACTCCTTTAGCAATAACTGGCAGATGCTACACCCTCGGTTTGTCTTTTGATTGCTTTTAAGAGTTTTTGCTTTGCACAGTGATATATATGATATATCCCGCACCTCATTCGACGAGGAAAGGACCGACGATCCCTTCACCGGGAGTGACTCCTTTAGCAAAACTAGAAAAGCCTCAAAAGCACTCCATTTTTAAAATCATTTGATTCTACAACGATATCGAGTTCATTACGCAATAGGTTTTCAGAAAAACCTGTCGTAGCCCTCCGTCATTTCAGATAAGTCCTATTTAGTATTCGTGCTGCGTTTGTTGGCCTGCGTCAAGGCGTAGTGTGCGGTAGCTAACTAGTATTTATCTGCTTATGCATATGATGCAGATTGGATTAGGGTAGTCGTGCGACTTTGTTGGCCTGCGTCAAGGGTCGTGCGGGTGGGTTTAATTCAATCAGGAAATGACGGGTTGAACTTGACTAGCGGACTATGGTTTGTTGGCCTGCGTCAAGGTCATAGGACGCTAGGGGCAAAATATTATCGGGAATTTCAAGTGTTGAAATTTGCAATGAGATTGCATACCTTCTATGAGATAGTTGGATCCTGATACCCGCTGCGAGTAATTGTTACTCCTGAGAGAGTTTTACACATTACAATTAGCCGATCAAGTAAGTGTCTAGAAAGGTGTCAACGGGGTTACGCCTCTGGGAAAACGAGGTTTACATTAATTTATTTCGTGCGAAAGAACGGGGGACCTCCCTCAAAGTACCGACACTGGCCTGGCTGAAAGATTGGCGAACTTGTTGTGTGTAATTAATCCCGGCTAGTCTTTCCTTTTAGGGTTTGAAGGAAGATTTGATAAAAAGCAGTGGGAGCCATCCTGATTAGATAAAATAATAACCAATCTATTCTTGCAGAGCGCACGCTGAGTGTTTTCTTCTCTCTCTCTCCTGGTAGAGACCATGTCACGCCTTAATCAAGATAATAAAACGGATTATTGACCGAACCCGCTTGTTATACTGAGCTGGGGAACGTTGGTCCCGCTCCAACTTATAATTGTTATAAGACCGAGCAGGAAATTGGGGAATACCAGATTTCCCGTGCCGCCCAAACGAAGAGAGTGCATGCTGATGCATCATCTTCGGGTGTGTTCATTACAAAGAACTGTTTCTCAGTATCCTCCGCATCCTTGGTATATGATACCGGATCAGGATCCCAGATATGTAATCTATTACATAGGGCTACAAAAGGGTAGAAAAACTGAGAACGGGTGATAAGTTTCATGAGGCAGAAAACGGGGCAAGTGTTGCAGCCAAGTCTGTTGGTCACCGTCACCCTGTATTGTAATACATTGATTCTGAACGAATGTTATTAGATACCGAACCTGATATACAAAATCATATCTGTCTCTTTATTAGTAAAGAAACGATAAAATTTTGTATTGTTGGATAATGTTTTGAACATTTCCTATATCAAAAGTTGATCGGTTCAGGCACGTTATCTAAAAGCATTAATGTTCTAAATCAAACTACAGTTCTTAGTATATGGAACACACACAAGAGGAAGAGTTCAGAAATGAACGAATCCTTCTTGAGGTATTGTAGACTAGGTCAGATCAATGCGACCTGACTGGCTGAAGTTGCATTTAGATGTATATTTAAATCAGTTTGAATTTACATCTTGTGAAACTCGCCAGTCATGTCACAAAGAAAAGATGACCATAGCTCTGTTTAATGGAAACAGAGAAAGAGTTGGTAAACTTTTGGGATAATACATGTTGATGTATGTAGGTCCCCTGTCTACACATACCAAGACCGGTTCTTTGTACTTCATTACATTCTCTAATAATCTCTCAAGATTCAGACATATGTTCCTGTTGAAACAGAAGTCCGAACCTTTTGAGATATTCACAGAATATAAGTTAGAAGTAGAGAACCAAAATACGGGTATAAGTATTATGTCCTTTGATGTGATCAAGGAGGAGAATACTAAAGCACGGAATTCCTGGGCTATTCTAAAGGAGAATGAGATTCTCTCTCAGCATTACTCCTCCGTATACACCATAGCACGATGGTATATCGGGGCGGAGCAGATACACCCTATTTGTTATGGTGTGCTCTATGATGAGTACTACTGAGTTACCTGTTTCTTTTTTTGGGAGTTATGCACTTGAGAAGTTGCATACCTATTGAATAAGGGTTCTAATCAAATCAGTTGCCTACCACTCTATATGAGATATGGTATGGGAAGAGCCCATGTCTTAAGCTAGTTAAGATTTGGGGTTGACCGGCCTATGTCTGAAAGCAAAATCCGGACAAGCTCGAGGCATGGTCAGTAATGTAGAACTGGAAAGGTTCCAGCTATACAAACTGCAGCTGATGATTCGATAGAACAAAAGGATTCAGTAGAAACCAACGAACCTCAGCCTCTCCGCCGATCTAGTAGGGTTCCTTACCCACCTGAGAGATACTTCGGTTTCTCTATGACAGTGGGAGCGAGGATTGCATCATGAGATGATGACCCAACTAGCTTCGAGCAGGCCATCAGGAGTAAGACTCTGTAAGAATGGCTGGATGCTTAGCGATCTGAGATGGAATCCTTATACACCGACAAAGTATGGACTTTGGTTGCTATATCTGAAGGGTTAAATCCCCATCAGGAGCAAGTATATCTTGAGAAGATTACTTGGTGTACATGGAAAAGTTGAGACTTTCAAAGCTAGACTTGTTAAAAGTTTGCATCATTTACCAGGCGGGCGTGGATTATGATGAAACCTTTTTCAAGTAGCTATGCTTAAGTCCATCCAGATCCTACTTGCCACGGCTATATACCATGACTACGATATCTGGTGGTTGGGTGTCATGACAGCTCTTCTAAAATGATGTTTTGGTAGAGGGCGTCTATAAGTACACAGCCAGAGGGCTTCGTAAACAGTGGGAGCAGCGGAAACGCGTGCAAGATGTTTTATCTGATAAAGCAGGCATCGCGGAGTTGGAACATCTGTTTTGATGAGTTAGTCAAACAGTTTGACATCATCAAAATGGTAGATGAACCTTGTATAAACAAAAAGGTAGTAGGGAGTATGGCGACGATCCTCGTAGAGTACGTGGATGACATACTCTTGATAGGGAAGGAGTTTTTTATGCTACGCTCGATCAATCTCCGCTTATCACAATGATTCTCCACATAGGATCAAAGTGATACCTCCTAAATCCTGGATTTTGGATCTATGAGATAGATCTAATTGGATGCTAGGATACTCACTAGTCGTAGTGAGATGGTATCAATTGATCCTGGGGAAAATCACTGGAAGTGTTCCAGGGTGATAAAGACGACAGAATGTCAGTCACAGGCATTGTCTTTACCCTCAGTAAAGGGCGGTATGTTGGAAGAGTTCCAAGCTAGATACCGTGACATACTAGACGATAAAGGCAGGATACATCGCTACTTAAGATGCTACCAAAGAGGCAGTCTGGATGCATATTTGTTCATGAGATGAACTACGTTCCTACCATTGTGAGACAATGGAGTTTTGGCTTATGCCAAGGAACATCCGTCCCATCAGTGATCCAGACATATTCTATGGCAGTATCACCTGATCATGGAGATGGTTGATCTCCAGGATGATCAAGGCTAGGAGAGAAGACTCAGAGGATAACACGGCGGATCCACTCACGAAGGCCTATTCCCAGAGAGAGACTTTTATGGGATGGTTGAGTATGAGATATTACAACCACTGCTACAGATGGCCCTAGTGCAAGTGGGAGATTGTTAGTTATATGTATGCCCTAGAGGCCATTACTGTACATAGGATGTATATTGTAGTGGATGCTGGGACATATATAAGGAGGACTTTCTTGCTCGACATGATAGTATGCTATCTGGTTACTCTTTACCTTAACGTGTACATTGATTGTCTCTCTGTTACATGTCGGTAAAGCCCTTAGGATGTGTACTTGACTACCTGGACTATGATGCGGATCATACTAGTGGGGACATTGTAATCCATAAGTACATCCTTCAAAGTCCCTAGTCGTGGGTATATCAAGACGGGGCATCGATATACCAGAGTAGACTAGCGTATACCTTCTCGACCCATACAGATGGGCGATGGATGATCCCATATCCATTGGTGTTTGACATCGGAGATGATATACGGGTGCTCAGTAGAGACTGGGTACACTGGACGGACTTGCCGAGAACTCCCAGATGGTATTATACCTTACGTCAGATGGCAGTTCTCTGGTGACACTGGTACAGAGTAGTCTGTTGACCCGAGATCGTCATAGAGTCTTGTGTGGTTCACACTGTGCTTTGATTTCCATCTTACCACGTCCAAGAGGGCGTGCAAAACGGTGGTTTTTGGGTACAGTCCCGAGTCACATGGAGGCAATGAGCGATAGGAGGGGATTCGTCTCTCCCGGTATAGGGAGTTGATGTTGCGCTGTGTTCGATTGGCTATAACAGGAAATCCCTGGCCAGGGTTGCTGAGATTTACTGGTAAGTGTTACCAGTAGTTTCTCGAAATGTTATAGACCTCATATCGACACGACTTATCGAGCTATTGGGGTCTGACGTTTACCACCCCTAGGCAAGATATGCGACATATCAGACGGCGAGACCGGACTGTACGGTAGTGTTACTGGTTGGATTCATTGGAGTGTGAGCAGGCTTGCTCGTCGATCTTCTGATTGCTCAATACCCGGGTGGCCGTTACGTTTAGCAGACCGCTTGCGGCTTGTGGGTGTTTGATATGATCATCATCTGCTGCCGGCGTATTGACGAGTCTTTAGAGTCCTACACAGAGGTTTCCTGGCTCAAGCGAAACGAAATAGGAGCGCATATGAGATATGTGCGGGACCGAGAATAATACGTGTATGTGATACCGTATTCCATTCTCGCGAGAATGTATCGAATGGTTGTATGCGATATAACCTAGTTATCGAATCAAGGATTGATTCGGTAAGCCGATACATTGGATACTAGTCGGTTATATGCGATATGACCGGATCGTTAAATCAAGTGTTGATTTAATAATTTAATGTTTAATTATATATTTAATATATTACTTTGCATTAACTAGTATCGGTTCACTTTAAATGGATATTCTCACTCGGATATGCACATTATATATGTGATATACTTTTGTGCACTTAAATGTATCATGTTTGATGATACATGTTTGCTAGGGTTTTTGTGTAAAGATCAAACCATGGTTACATGATAATGGTTAGGGTTTTGTTTTATTCACTTATTTATTTATCTATTGTTTTTTGGATTAAAAGAAATGAAATGAGAAAGAAAAACAAAAGGGTTTCATTCTTTCATGAAGCTTGTTGAAGCTTCATGAAGCTTTGACCAAAGAAACGCTTTTGTCTTCATCTCATTAACCCTAACCATTCATTGAACTATAGTTAGCTCTCTACACTTTACCATGGTTACTATTATGATAAGAATTAATTTTCTTTTCTATTCTAATAACTTATCATAATATTAGCTTCTTCTTCTTCATCTTCTTCAAAGAAGAAAACCAAGCATCCATCAATGGTGATTGATGAATTAGAGTGAGAAATCCAATTCTAAAGTCTACCAACTTCCTATTTCTTCATCCTCTACCTCTTGCCAAGTAGTAGAGTGTGTTTTCTTCACAAGTTTCTTGACTTGGTGAAGTTGGAGCTTGATCTAGTGATGCCTCGACATAGATCATCTTCGGCATCGTCGTCGATGACCTAGCACGTCCATTCTCCGAAGAAGCCGACGCTAGAGCCCGGGGTTCGACTTGGACAGCGGAGAGGACTTCATCACGGAGCCGTGGAGGTGGAGGACCGGATCTACAAAGGTTGTATATCCGTATTCTTGTAGTTAACTGTTAACTAGTTTTTAGTTTCGCCTAGAAATCTAGCCGACGATCCGTTCTAGGGTTTCTCGGCACCGTTAAAGTTTGATATTGGCATGGTTGATGCGTTGTGTGACCTCATTAGGGTGCCTAGGATCCCTTCAGAACGTTGGTCCCACTCCAACTTATAATTGTTATAAGACAGAGTAGGAAATAGGGGATTACCAGAATTCCCATGCCGCTCAAACGAAGACAGTGCATGTTGATGCATCATCTTCGGGTGTGTTCATTATAAAGAACTATTTCTCAGTATCCTCTACGTCCTAGGTATATGATACCGGATCAGGATCCCGCATATATAATTTGTTACATGGGCTACAGATAGGTAAAGAACTGAGAACGGGTGATAAGTTTCATGAGACAGAAAACGGGGCAAGTGTTGCAGCCAAGTCTGTTGGTCACTGTCATCCTGTATTACCAATACATTGATTCTGAACAAATGCTATTAGATACCGAAGCTGATATACAAAATCATATCAGTCTCTTTATTAGTAAAGAAAGGATATAATTTTGTATTGTTCGATAATGTTTTGAACATTTCCTAAGTTGATCGGTTCAGGCACGTTATCTAAAAGCATTAACGTTCTAAATCAAACTACAGTTTCTTATATACAGAACACACATAAGAGGAAGAGTTCAGAAATGAACGATTCCTTCTTGAGGCATTGTAGACTAGGTCATATCAATGCGACCCGACTGGCTGAAGTTACATTTAGATGTATATTTAAATTAGTTTGAATTTACAACTTGTGAAACTTGCCAGTCATGTCACAAAGATTAGATGACCATAGCTCTGTTTATTGGAAACATAGAAAGATTTAGTAAACTCTTGGGACTGATACATGATGATGTATGTAAGGTCCCCTATCTACACATGCCAGGACTGGTTCTTTATGTAGGGTTCCTAGGCACACTAATGAGGTCTCACAAGGCATCAACCATGCCAATTTCAAATTTTACGGTGCCGAGAAACCCTAGACTAGATCGTTAACTAGAATTTTAGGCGAAAAGTGAAACTAGTTAACAACTTAACTAAAAGAAAGAGGCTACAACCTTTGTAGATCCGGTCCTCCACCTCCACGGCTCCGTGATGAAGTCCCCTCACGGTCCAAATCGAATCCCGTGCTCTAGCGTCGGCTTCATCGGAGAAATGGGCGGGCTAGGTCATCGACAACGATGCCGAAGATGATCTACGTCGAGGCAACACAAGATCAAGCTCCAACTTCACCAAGTCATGAAACTTGTGAAGAAAACACCCTATACTACTTAGCAAGTGGTAGAGGATGAAGAAATAGGAAGTGGGTTCACTTTAGAATTGTATTTCTCACTCATTTTCACTAGTTGCCATTAAAGGAAGCAAGCTTTCTTCTTTTTGTCAAGATGAAGAAGAAGAAGAAAGAATATGATAACTTAATTAAAAATGGAAAATAAAATCAATACTTATCATATTCAAACCATGGTTAAGTGTAGAGAATGAATCTTGGTTAAGTGGAATGGTTAGGGTTAAGCATGAGACAAAAGTGGTCAAATTTTCAACACTTCATGAAGCTTCATGAAAGATACAAAGAAAGCCACCATATCAAATTATCCTTTTAATTTCCAAAAAGAATAAATAAATAAGTGAATGAATAAGCAAAACCCTAATCATCAATTTAACCATGGTTTAATTCTTTACACTTAACCAAATAAGCATGCATCATCAAACATGATACAATCATGTGCACAAAAGTATATCATATATACAACTTGCACAATCTAAGTGAGAAAATCCATTTAAAGTGAACCAATACTAGTTAATGCAAAGTAATATATCAAATATATAATTATACATTAAATCATTAAATCAACACTTGATTTAACGATCCGGTCATATCGCATATAACCGACTAGTATCCTATGTATCGGCTTACCGAATCAATCCTTGATTCGATAACTAGGTTATATCGCATACAACCATTCGATACATTCATCGTGAGAATGGAATACGGTATCACATACACGCATTATTCTCGGTCCTGCACATATCTCATATGCGCTCCTATTTCGTTTCGCTTGAGCCAGGAAACCTCTGTGTAGGACTCTAAAGACTCGTCAATACGCCGGCAGCAGATGATGATCATATCAAGCACCCACAAGCCGCAAGCGGTCTGCTAAACGTAACGGCCACCAGGGTATTGAGCGATCAGAAGATCGACGAGCAAGCCCGCTCACACTCCTGTGAATCCAACCAGTAACACTTACCGTACAGTCCGGTCTGATCGTCTGATATGTCGCATATCTCGCCTAGGGTGGTAAACGTCAGACCCCAATAGCTTGATAAGTCGTGTCGATATGAGGCCTATAACAGTTCGAGAAACTACTGGTAACACTTACCAGTAAATCTCAGCAACCCTGGCCAGGGATTTCCGGTTATAGACAATCGAACACAGCGCAACATCAACTCCCTATACCGGGAGAGACGAATCCCTTCCTATCGCTCATTGCCTCCATGTGATTCAGGACTGTACCCAAAAACCACCGTTTTGCACGCCCTCTTGGATGTGGTAAGGTGGAAATCAAAGCACAGTGGGAACCACACAAGACTCTATGACGATCTCGGGTCAACAGACTACTCTGTACCAGTGTCACCAGAGAACTGCCATCTGACGTAAGGTATAATACCATCTGGGAGTTCTCGGCGAGTCCGTCCAGTGTACCCAGCCTCCACTGAGCACCCGTATATCATCTCTGATGTCAAACACCAATGGATATGGGATCATCCATCGCCCATCTGTATGGGTCGAGAAGGTATACGCTAGTCTACTCTGGTATATCGATGCCCCGTCTCGATACACCCATGACTAGGGACTTTGAAGGATGTACTTATGGACTACCATGTCCCCACTAGTATGATCCACATCATAGTCCAGGTAGTCAAGTACACATCCTAAGGGCTTTACCAACATGTAACATAGAGACAATCATTGTACACGTTAAGGTAAAGAGTAACCCGATAGCATACTATCATATCGAGCAAGAAAGTCCTCCCTATATATGTCCCAGCATCCACTACAATATACATCCTATGTATAGCAATGGCCTCTAGGGCATACATATAACTAACAATCTCCCACTTCCACTAGGGCTATCTGATAGCAGTGGTTGCGGTATCTCATACTCAACCATCCCATAAAAGTCTCTCTCTGGGAAAAGGCCTTTCGTGAGTGGATCCGCCGTGTTGTCCTCTGAGTCTGTTCTCCTAACCTCGATCACCCTTGAGATCAACCATCTCCATAATCAGGTGACACTGCCTCAGAATTTGTCTGGATCACTGATGGGACGGACGTTCCTTGGCATAAGCCACAACTCTATTGTCACACAATGGGAGGAACTAAGTTCATCTCATGAACAAATATACACCCAGACAGCCTCTTTGGTAGCATCTTAAGTAGCGATGTATCCAGCCTTTATCGTCTAGTATGCCACGGTATCTAGCTTGGAACTCTTCCAACATACCGTCCCTTTACTGAGGGTAAAGACAATGCCTGCGACTGGCATTCAGTCATCTTTATCACCCTGGAACCTTTCCAGTGATTCTCCCCAGGATCGATTGATACCATCTCACTACAACTAGTGAGTATCCTAACATCCAATTAGATCCATCTCATAGATCCAAAATTCAGGATTTAGGAGGTATCACTTTGATCCTATATGGAGAATCATTATGATAAGCGGAGATTGATCGAGCGTAGCATAGGAAATTCCTTCCCTATCAAGAGTATGTTATCCACGTACTCTACGACGATCGTCACCATACACCCTACTACCTTTTTGTTCATACAAGGTTCATCTACCATTTTGATGATGTCAAACTCTTTGAATAACACATCAAAACAGACGTTCCAACTCCGCGATGCCTGCTTTATCCTATAAAACATCTTGCACACGTTTCCGCTGCTCCCACTATTTACGAAGCCCTCTGGCTGTGTACTTACAGACGTTCTCTTCTAAAACATCATTTAGAAAAGATGTCATGACACCCAACCACCAGATATCGTAGTCATGGTATGTAGCCGTGGCAAGTAGGATCTGGATGGACTTAAGCATAGCCACTGGAAAAAGGTTTCATCATTATCCACGTCTGGTCAATGACGAAAACCTTTAATAAGTCTAGCTTTGAAAGTCTCAACTTTTCCATCTACACCAAGTAATCTTCTCAAGATATACTTGCTCCTGATGGGGATTTAACCCTTCAGATATAGCAACCAAAGTCCATACTTTGTTGGTGTATAAGGACTCCATCTCAGATCGATAAACATCCAGCCATTCTTACAGAGTCTCACTCCTGATGGCCAGCTCGAAACTAGTTGGGTCATCATCTCATGATTCAATCCTCGCTCCCACTATCATAGACAAACCGAAGTAACTCTCAGGTGGGTGAGGAACCCTACTAGATCGGCGGAGAGGCTGTGGTTCGTTGGTTGCTATTGAATACTTTGGTTTTCATCAAATCATCTGCTGTAGTTTGTATAGATGGAACCTTTCCAGTTCTACATAACTAACCTTGCCTCGAGCTTGTCCGGATTTTGCTTTTAGTCATAGGCCGGACAACCCCGAATCTTAACTAGCTTAAGACATGGGCTCTTACCATACCATATCTCATATGGAGTGGTAGGCTGTGATCTGATTCGAACACTATTCAATAGGTATGCAACTTCATAAGTGCATAACTCCCAAAAGGAAATAGGTAACTCAGTAGTACTCATCATAGAGCATACCTTATCATATAGGGTGTGATTGCTCCGCCCCGATATACCA
Organism: Agapanthus africanus; assembly: GCA_030015575.1. NCBI lineage: Eukaryota > Viridiplantae > Streptophyta > Magnoliopsida > Asparagales > Amaryllidaceae > Agapanthus > Agapanthus africanus. The sequence goes on from JASDDO010000004.1 coordinate 238,234,266, forward strand.
TCATGCTATGGTGTATACAGAGGAGTAATGCTGAGAGATAATTTCATTCTCCTTTAGAAAAGTCTAAGAATTCCATGTTCAAGTATTCTCCTCCTTGATCACATCAAAGGACATAATACTTTTACCCGTTTTGGTTCTCTACTTCTAACTTATATTCTGTGAATATCTCAAAAGGTTCGGACTTGTGTTTCAACAGGAACATAAGTCTGAATCTCGAAAGATCATCAGAGAATGTAATGAAGTATAAAGAACCGGTCTTGGCATGTGTAGACAGGGGACCTAACATACATCAACATGTATCAACCCCAAAAGTTCAATAACTCTTTCTCTGTTTCTAATAAACAGAGCTATGGTCATCTTATCTTTGTGACATGACAGGCGAGTTTCACAAGATGTAAATTCAAACTAATTTACATATGCATCTTTATGTAACTCTAGCTAGTCGGGTCACATTGATCTGACCTAGTCTACAATACCTCAAGAAGAATTCGTTCATTTCTGAACTCTTCCTCTTGTGTGTGTTCCATATACTAAGTGTTAGTGTATATGTCTTAGAGGCCATTACTGTATCATACTAGTATGTATATTACTTAATGGAAGCTTGGGATATTCACAGTTGTACAGACAATCTTGCTCAATATAGTAGTATGCTACTTGGTTTGTCTCTGCTTTAATGTGTACTTGTGTGTTTATTTATTATATCACCTATACGCATTAGTAGAGCCCTTTGGATCTTTGCTTGATTACCGGCGTTGTGATGGCGATCACACTCGTGGGGGCTGGGTAATCGACAAGCACATCCTTATACACGTCCCTAGTCGTAGGAGTACCGAGATAGGGCATCGATACTCCGGAGTAGACTAGCGTATGCGCTTCTCATCCCAGCACGGGAGACGGTCTGTCCCACAGCCGTCGGTACGTCGTACTTGAGATAGAATGCGGGTGCTCGTTGGGTTACGAGTACACTGGACAGGACTCGTCGGGAACTGATGGTTGGTATTATACCTATCGTCAGTTATCAGTTCCCAGGTGACATGAGTACAGCTTAGTCCGCTGACTTGACACTGTCACTTCGCCTCGAGTGTGTTCCCACTGTTCTTTGATTACTACCCTACCACGGCTCTACTGAGTCGTGCAAACAGGTAGTAGTTGGGAGCAGTCCCGAAGCACTTGGAGGCAGTGACGGTTAGACAGGATTCGTCTCTCCCGGTATTGGGGGTTGACATCGCGCTGTGTCTAGGAGAGCCATTACACGAGTAGTCCCTGGCCAGGGCAAGCGAGATATACTGGTAGGTTTCCAGTGTTATCTCAAGGTGTATTGGGCTTCACTCCGACACGACTTGTACCGCTATTAGGGGTCTGACGTTTACCGCCCACCTAGGCCCGCCATGCGATGTATCATACGAACAGACCGGACTGTACGGAGATTGTCACATACAGACTCAGTAGGAGTTCGGATGGGTTCACCTCATCAGTCTTCTTATCGGCATCTACCTGGGGACCGTTACATACAGCTAGTGCCGCTTGCGGTCTGTGGTTAACCCAACTGCCAGCGTAGTGTCGAGTATTTAGAGTCCCACACAGAGGGTTACTCGCCTTTGGGCAAAACAGAGTAGAGGTCGCATGGTTTTGCAACAGGGTTCGTTCATATCCGCGCACTTATGCACGTTTGGTGTCCGGACGGTCATTACTAGCGGGCTCTGGTTTGAGCCGTATCCTAGTATATGCTTTGGGGTTAGTTTTATCTCTTAGTGTCCATGTTCCCCGGAACATGAATGCGGGTGTGTATGCACAGTTGATTGAGGCGGAGGAAGAGTTTGTTCATTAGGGTTTTGGAACAGGTGTGTATGCACAGTTGACAGTCGTATTTTTCCAAACCCTAATGATCTTGTGATTTATCAATTAAAAATATTAATTAAATGAAATTGTGTCATGGTTGGGTTTGTTGACTTGTTGACCATGGTTGACTAGTTGACTAGGTTTGAAGTATTGACCATCATCATTACCTTTTTAGATGCTCTTTGATCTTTGCAAAATTCATTTATTGTGATATGATAATGGTCTCTTCAATCCATCCATCACCTTTTTCATTTTGAATTAATATTATTATTAGAAAATCACATATATGTTATGGTTGTAAAAATACCATATCATTCTATCATTTTGTCTCTCTCTCTTCACTTCATCTTCTTCTTCCTCTAGTTCAAGGAGAGAAAATCTCATGTGTTGAGAATCATCTCCTTGAAGATAAAACACTCCAAAGCACACTCTACTCACTCTAAGGTAGAAGGTTTAGCAAGCCGAGTACCTTAGTTCTCTCAAGATCGAGAAAGGAGCCCAAGGATGAAGCCCTCAGGTGGATCTATCTTCGGCAAAGAGGAGACGAGGAGGGGAAGCCATTCAAGCTACTACAAAGAGCAAGAAAGAAGAAGAACAACAAGAAGAGAAAGAGTTCAAGTTGAGGTATAACCCCTAACCGAGTAGATACATCTCTTGTTAGGTTGCTAGTGTATTGTTTAGCAAAGATCCGGCTTTTACGGTCCATGTTACAAAGTTTAGAAAAATTTTGTTTTACCGTTTCCGCAACCCCGAAAGTACCGGGAGAGGTAACGTGGACCTAACAGTGGTATCTGAGCCTAACTAAACATAAACTAGCTTGGTAGTGAAGTGTATCGAAGTTCGAAACGGAAAAATCGAAAAAACCGAGTTATAAAAACCTGAGTTTCTGTTAAAAATTTTTCTGGTCAAAACAAAATTTGTTATACTCCAAAAATCATCTCAGGGTTTTTAAAAGAAAGCCACCAAAAACGAGCCAGCAACTTGACCAAAGCGCCGCGTTTCCGCGGCAATAGCAAGCTATTGCCGCGGAACCGCGGCCATCTTGGTGAGTTGCTGGGTCGTTTTTGGTGCAGAGTGTTTCTGACTTGGTTTTAGGATTTTTAAGATATATTATATGTTCCCAGATTTTCCAGAATAGAAATTTGTTTTTGGGGGCCTATAATTCCGTATTTTTTCCGAACTTCACTACACTTTGACTATGATGGTTATATCTGTGATGTTCTTATGTATTGAACGTCGGCTAATCGCTATATGTCGATTAGTCGGGGTTATACATATCTGTGATCTGTGATTGTTGTTGATGGTTTGTGTATATGAACTCGTTGGATTGTCGCGGATGAATAGCCGGGATGGATGTGAGATGAGAGTTTCTTTTTCTTTCATTCATGTAATAAATTTGTAAATTGATGTAATATTATTTGTATGGCCGCACAACCGGGTCGGGGTTGTAGCCGTCATTGTATAATTCTTTTTACTGTTTTTGCTCCTAGGATAGACCCATGGAGGGGGTGCACAAACTACCGGGTATCTCGAAGTGCTGAGTGGCCTACTCATGGCATTGAGGGAGGTTGCTTCGCTTCGGGTACTGGGCGGGTAGTTTGCCGCACCCGTAGGGGTCTTGGGTGGGGTATTGGCTATTCATCGCGACCGTGTAATCCGCTTTTCGTTGCAGGCTCGAATGAATTGCGGGTTCCTAGTATATCCAAAGTGTTCATCTGTGATCTGGATTGGCTATCGTTGCAGTATATCTATATATAATAACTATTTAGGCGTTGCTTATGTTTTACAGCCGCGCTAGCCCAGCCCCCGCTCTGTCGTTAGTTAAGTAACCTAACGGGTGATGATGGGGCCCCGTGGCGAATGCGAATGGCATAAGCGTACGTCATATTTTGGTTGTTTTCTGCAATGGTAGGATTTAAATGATGGGACGCATTAAAAGAACTAATGCAAGAAAATAAACCTAAAAGACGTTGTTGGAACAATTTTTCAAAAAAGCTGTTATTGCAAGGATGTTCATTTTTGTTTTGCATTGCGGTATTCGGTTATGAATGCCCAGCACCTCAGTCGACGAGGCAAGGGCTGAGATCCCTTCATCGGGAATGACCCCTTGGACAAAAGTTTGCGTCAGCGTAATAACTTCACTATAGTCGATTATTCTTGCTTTGCATCGAGGTATTCATTTTGGAATATCCTGCACCTCATTCGACGAGGAAAGAGCCGAGATCCCTTCACAGGGAGTGGCCTCTTTAGCAAAAGTTTTCGCCACTATATTTTCAAAAAGGTGTATCACGTTCCTTCAACGACATCAAGTTCATTACGTTAACGGGTTTTTCGCCAAAAACCCAGCCGTAGCCCTCCGTCGTTTCTTATAAGTTATACTTAGTATTCGTGCTGCGTTTGTTGACTGTGTCAAGGCGCAGTGAACGGTAGCTAAGTGTTGCTTATTTGCTGGATACAATGTGATTGGTTAGGACATTTGTGTAACCTTGTTGACTGTGTCAAGGTTTATGCAGGTGGGTTTAATGCAATCAAGACAACGATGGGATAAACTTGACTAGGACTCTTTGATTTGTTGACTGTGTCAAGATCACTTGGGTCCTAGGGGCAAAAACCACATCGGGAGTTTCAAAAGAACTGAAACTTGCAGATTTAGCATACCTTCTGGAGTGTGGTAACTAGAGTGGATTCCATATAGGTTATCACACAATGACAGTTGGATCCCGATCCCACTGATGTGTTGGTTTACTCTCGGGAGATTATTTCACTTAACGATCAATGCTATAAACCTAGTAGGTGTCTAGAAAGGTGTTAGCGGGGCTACGCCCCCAGGGAAAAGAGGTTCTTTAATTAAGGAACTTCGCGAAAGCGTTGGAAAACCTCCCTCGAAGTACCGACACTAGCCTGGCTGAAAGGTTAAGCAAGTATTGTGACGTGAATTAAAACCCGGCTAGTTCTTCTTTTAAAAAGGTTTTAAGAAGAATTTGAGGAAACAGTGGGAGACATCCTGGTTAGATAAATTAATAAACCAATCTAACCTTGCAAGAGCATACGCTGAGTGTTTCTTTTCTCTCTCTCCAGGCAGCAACCTTTTCACGCCCTAATCAAGATAATAAAATGTATCGCTTGACCGATCCGAATTCTTATTCGGGACTGGGGAAAGTTGGTTCAGCTCTAACTTGTGACAACAGTCATGAGTATGAGAATGGGAAAGGGATTGTATGGATTTCCAGGATACCCAGTTGAAGAAGAAGCATGGTTTTGCATCTACTTCAGGTGTTCTTGTAATTGAGAACTGTTTTACGGTCAGCCCTACCTCCTGGGTACTTGATACCGGATCAGGATCTCATATCTGTAATTTATTGCAGGGACTGAGAAAAAGTAGGAAAGTTGCACCGGGTGATATGTCGCTCAGAGTAGCGAACGGAGCACAAGTTAATGCGGCAGCCGTCGATGAATATCACCTAGTATTGCCAAATGGCAAGACTATGATTTTGAACGATTGCTACTATGTACCCTCCATGGTTTGCAACATCATATCAGTTTCTTTACTCGATAAAGATGGATATAACTTTGTTCTTGAAAAGAATATCATGAACATTTACCTTGATAAGGTACTGGTTGCAGAGGGTACACTGTGTAATAGTATCTACGTTCTAAATCAGAATACAGTTCTCAATATACAAAACACACGCAAGAGGAAGAATTCAGATACGAATGAATCCTACTTGTGGCATTGTAGACTTGGTCATATCGGAGAGAAAAGACTGAGTAAGTTGCACAAAGATGGACTCTTGGATGCGTTCGAGTTTTCATCTTATGAAACTTGTCAGTCTTGTCTAAAAGGGAAGATGACCAAATCTCCGTTAACTGGACATGGAGAAAGAGCAGCAGAGCTCTTGGGACTCGTACATAGTGATGTATGCGGTCCAATGTCTATACATGCAAGGGGTGGGTTCTCGTACTTCATCACATTCACTGACGATCTCTCTAGGTTCGGATATGTGTATCTGATGAAACACAAATCTGAAGCTTTTGAGAAATTCAAGGAATTTAGAAACGAAGTAGAGAACCAGACAGGCAAAAGTATCAAGATCCTCCGGTCTGACAGGGGAGGGGAGTACTTAAGCACGGAATTCCTAGATTACTTAAAAGAGAATGGTATTCTCTCTCAGCTTACTCCTCCTTATACACCACAGCACAACGGTGTATCGGAGCGGAGGAATTATACCCTATTGGATATGGTTCGCTCCATGATGAGTAGTGCTGAGTTACCTCTTTCATTCTGGGGATATGCACTTCAAACTGCAGCACATCTATTGAATCAAGTTCCATCTAAATCCGTGCCTAAGACTCCGTATGAAATATGGAGTGGTAAGAGTTTGTATCTTAAACTTGTTAAGATTTGGGGTTGCCCAGCTTATGTCAAAAAGCAGAACCCAGACAAACTTGAGGCACGGGCAGTTTTGTGTAAGTTTGTAGGATACCCAAAAGATTCAAGTGGGTATCTGTTCTACCATGCAGAGGAACAGAAGATAATTGTTTCAAGAAATGCCACATTTTTAGAAAAAGAATTTCTTGTTAAAAACATTAGTGGCAGCACGGTAGAACTGGATGAAATTCCAGAAACACAAACTTTAACAAAAGATTTGGTGGAACTGCTAGATTCAATAACCCCAAACGAACCTCAGCCACTCCGCAGATCTGGTAGGATTTCTCATCCGCCCGAGAGATACTACGGTTTTCTCATAGACGGGGATCGAGAGGATTGTATCTTGGAAGAAGATGACCCTACCAGTTTCAGGCAGGCCATTATCAGTAGGGACTCTGATAAGTGGCAGGAAGCAATGCAATCCGAAATGGAGTCCATGTACGCCAATAAAGTGTGGACCTTGGATATTGCTCCACCTGGGGTAAAACCCGTTGGATGCAAATGGATCTACAAAAGGAAACTTGGTGTAGATGGGAAGGTGGAAACCTATAAAGGTAGACTCGTTGCAAAAGGTTTTCGTCAAAGACCTGGTTTGGACTATGATGAAACTTTTTCTCCGGTGGCTATGCTCAAATCCATTCGGATCCTACTTGCCATTGCTGCCTTCCATGACTATGAAATCTGGCAGATGGATGTTAAAACGGCTTTCCTAAACGGTTGTTTGGAAGAGTGCGTTTACATGGATCAACCAGAAGGTTTCGTAGACAGTGGGAGCAGCGGAAAGGTGTGCAAGTTGCTTAAATCCATTTATGGATTAAAGCAGGCATCGCGGAGCTGGAACATCTGTTTTGATGAGGCAATCAAGGAATTTGATTTCATCAAGAACGAAGATGAACCCTGTGTTTATAAGAAGATTGTAGGACGAACTGTCGTATTCCTAGTCTTGTACGTGGACGACATTCTTTTGATAGGAAATGATGTTCCTATGCTATAATCGGTCAAGCTATTTTTGTCACAAAGGTTCTCCATGAAAGACCTGGGTGATGCCTCGTACATTCTGGGGATCAAGATCTATAGAGATAGATCCAAGAGACTATTGGGACTTTCGCAGTCCAGGTACATAGAGACCGTACTAAAGAGATTTAGTATGGAGGATTCCAAGCGCGGTAACATACCCGCATTGCACGGAATTACCCTCTCCAAGAAGATGTCTCCTAAGACTGACGAGGAGAGGGTTCGCATGAGCATTATACCCTACGCTTCGGCGGTAGGATCTATAATGTATGCGATGCTATGTACAAGACCAGATGTAGGTTACGCGCTGAGCACGGTAAGCCGGTATGAGTCAGACCTAGGGGAGGACCACTGGACAGCAGTGAAGAACATTCTCAAGTACCTGAGAAGGACTAAGGAGATGTTCCTGGTTTACGGTAATGGAGACCTCAGGGTCGAGTCCTTTACCGATTCAAGCTTCCAGAGTGACAAAGATGACAGCAAGTCTGTCTCGGGTTTTGTGTTTACCCTCAACGGAGGGGCGGTATGTTGGAGGAGTTCCAAGCAGGATACCGTCGCAGACTCGATGATGGAGGCTGAATACATTGCTGCAAGCGATGCCGCAAAAGAGGCGGTCCGGATGAAGAAGTTCATTAGTGAACTGCAGGTGGTTCCGTCCATTATTGACCCAATACCTTTGTATTGCGATAACAATGGGGCTATAGCTTTAGCGAAGGAACCAAGGTCCCATCAGAAATCCAGGCACATCTTAAGGCGGTATCACCTGATCAGGGAGATCATTGATCGACAGGAGATCGAGGTGCGGAGAGTGGACACAAAGGACAACACTGCGGACCCATTCACGAAGGCTTTACCCCAGACTCAGTTCAAGCGGCTGATCGAGATGATAGGTCTTCGATACGCCAGTACATGGCCTTAGTGCAAGTGGGAGATTGTTAGTGTATATGCCCTAGAGGCCATTACTGTATCATACTAGTATGTATATTACTTAATGGAAGCTTGGGATATTCACAGTTGTACAGACAATCTTGCTCAATATAGTAGTATGCTACTTGGTTTGTCTCTGCTTTAATGTGTACTTGTGTGTTTATTTATTATATCACCTATACGCATTAGTAGAGCCCTTTGGATCATTGCTTGATTACCGGCGTTGTGATGGCGATCACACTCGTGGAGGCTGGGTAATCGACAAGCACATCCTTATACACGTCCCTAGTCGTGGGAGTACCGAGATAGGGCTTCGATACTCCGGAGTAGACTAGCGTATGCGCTTCTCATCCCAGCACGGGAGACGGTCTGTCCCACAGCCGTCGGTACGTCGTACTTGAGATAGTATGCGGGTGCTCGTTGGGTTACGAGTACACTGGACAGGACTCGTCGGGAACTGATGGTTGGTATTATACCTATCGTCAGTTATCAGTTCCCAGGTGACATGAGTACAGCTTAGTCCGCTGACTTGACACTGTCACTTCTCCTCGAGTGTGTTCCCACTGTTCTTTGATTACTACCCTACCACGCCTCTACTGAGTCGTGCAAACAGGTAGTAGTTGGGAGCAGTCCCGAAGCACTTGGAGGCAGTGACGGTTAGACAGGATTCGTCTCTCCCGGTATTGGGGGTTGACATCGCGCTGTGTCTAGGAGAGCCATTACACGAGTAGTCCCTGGCCAGGGCAAGCGAGATATACTTGTAGGTTTCCAGTGTTATCTCAGGGTGTATTGGGCTTCACTCCGACACGACTTGTACCGCTATTAGGGGTCTGACGTTTACCGCCCCCTAGGCCCGCCATGCGATGTATCATACGAACAGACCGGACTGTACGGAGATTATCACATACAGACTCAGTAGGAGTTCGGATGGGTTCACCTCATCAGTCTTCTTATCGGCATCTACCTGGGGACCGTTACGTACAGCTAGTGCCGCTTGCGGTCTGTGGTTAACCCCACTGCCAGCGTAGTGTCGAGTCTTTAGAGTCCCACACAGAGGGTTACTCGCCTTTGGACAAAACAGAGTAGACGTCGCATGGTTTTGCGACAGGGTTCGTTCACATCCGCGCACTTGTGCACGTTTAGTGTCCGGACGGTCATTACTAGCGGGCTCTGGTTTGAGCCGGATCCTAGTATATGCTTTGGGGTTAGTTTTATCTCTTAGTGTTCATGTTCCACGGAACATGAATGCGGGTGTGTATGCACAGTTGATTGAGGCGGAGGAAGAGTTTGTTCATTAGGGTTTTGGAACAGGTGTGTATGCACAGTTGACAGTCGTATTTTTCCAAACCCTAATGATCTTGTGATTTATCAATTAATAATATTAATTAAATGAAATTGTGTCATGGTTGGGTTTGTTGACTTGTTGACCATGGTTGACTAGTTGACTAGGTTTGAAGTATTGACCATCATCATTACCTTTTTAGATGCTCTTTGATCTTTGCAAAATTCATTTATTGTGATATGATAATGGTCTCTTCAATCCATCCATCACCTTTTTCATTTTGAATTAATATTATTATTAGAAAATCACATATATGTTATGGTTGTAAAAATACCATATCATTCTATCATTTTGTCTCTCTCTCTTCACTTCATCTTCTTCTTCCTCTAGTTCAAGGAGAGCAAATCTCATGTGTTGAGAATCATCTCCTTGAAGATAAAACACTCCAAAGCACACTCTACTCACTCTAAGGTAGAAGGTTTAGCAAGCCGAGTACCTTAGTTCTCTCAAGATCGAGAAAGGAGCCCAAGGTTAAAGCCCTCAGGTGGATCTATCTTCGGCAAAGAGGAGACGAGGAGGGGAAGCCATTCAAGCTACTACAAAGAGCAAGAAAGAAGAAGAACAACAAGAAGAGAAGGAGTTCAAGTTGAGGTATAACCCCTAACCGAGTAGATACATCTCTTGTTAGGTTGCTAGTGTATTGTTTAGCAAAGATCCGGCTTTTACGGTCCATGTTACAAAGTTTAGAAAAATTTTGTTTTACCATTTCCGCAACCCCGAAAGTACCGGGAGAGGTAACATGGACCTAACTGTTAGTAATATGTATGCCCTAAAGGCCATTATATGGATAGTGGAAATTTGGACATATATCTATGGAGATAGATGAATTTCTTGCTCAACATGATAGTATGCTATCTGGTTTACTTTATCTGTACATGTAGATTTAATCATTTACACATGTTGATAAAGCCCAAAGGATATTTGCTTGACTACTGTGATTATGATGCGGATCATACTAGTGGGGCACATGTAGTCTATAAGCATATCCTTGAACTGTTCCTAGTCGAGGGTGTATCGAGACAGGGCATCGATATTCCAGAGTAGACTAGCGTATACCATTCTTGTCCCATATGATGGGCGATGGATGATCCCATATCCATCTGGTGAGGAGACACCAAAGATTGTATGCGGGTGCTCAGTGGAGACTGGGTACACTGAACGGACTCGCCGAGAACTCCTATGTGGTATTATATCTATCGTCGGATAGCAGTTCTCAGGGAACACTGGTACAGGTTAGTCTGTAGACCCGAGATCGTCATAGAGTCTTGTGTGTCCTCCCACTATACTTTGATCTCCACCCTACCACGGCTCTACTGAGTCGTGCAAACAGGTGGTCTTTGGGTACAGTCCCGAGGCGCATGGAGGCAATGAGCGATAGGAGGGGTTTCGTCTCTCCCGGTATTGGGGGTTGATGTTGTGCTATGCTCGATTGGCTATAACATGAAGTCCCTGGCCAGGGCTGCTGAGATTTACTGATAAGAGTTATCAGTAGTTTCTCGATCTGTTATGAGCCATACACCAGCATGACTTATTGAGTTACTGGGGTCGACGATACCATCCCTAGACTTGATATGCAGCATATCTGACGAAGAGACCGGACTGTACGGTAAGTGTTGCCAGTTGGCTCGACGGGAGTTTTTACAGCTTCGCTGGTTTTCTTCTGATCGTTTCAATACCCGGGTGGCCGTTATGTTTAGCTGACCTCTTGCGGCTTGTAGATGTTTGATATGATCATCATCTACTGCTGGCGTATTGACGAGTCTTAGAGTCCCACAATGAAGTTTCCTGGCTCAGGCAAAACGATGTGGTGTGCATATGAGATATGCGCGGGACCCAATTAAATACGGTTATGTGATAACGTATATTTATCGGGCATTTTCTATTTGACGGATCATATGAGATATGACCGGTTTGCTAAATCAAGTGTTGATTTAACTAATTACATTTAGATAAATTCTTTAAGTAAATCCTTTTGTATGCATGCATGCATGCACATGATGATGTGCATGGACACATACATGCATACATAGTATCATGGTTGTTGATACAAGAATGATGGCAATATAAGACTTATATTGAAGCTTTTAATTTGTATTTATCATTTTAAGTTAATGTAAAGAATATCCACTCATGCTCCTTTATTCCTTAGTGGGTAAGCTTTACTTAACTTAATGAAAAGAATTTCCACCCATGCTTAATTCTTTAGGAAAAGAATTTCCACTCACAATTATGGTGGTAATGGAATAATGGTGATTATTCCCTTCTTATCACTATAAATAGCTTCATATATGATATGAAACAAGATGCACACAACAAGGAAAAAAATTGAGTGCAAGGGTGTTAATAATACAAGTTATCATATGTGATATGATAGAAAGCTCAAGCCACCATTATCTTCTTCTTCCTCTCTTGATTTCTCTCTTGAGTGAAAGTTGACAAAAGAAAAGGATTTCAATTGGAGAACATAAACCACATCATCATACTACACACATCTAGCCGATTTGTGTAGGGTGTTTACTCTACTTCGTTTGCGAAACAAGTAAGGTAAGGAGCTTTGGGCAAAGGGACTTCGGGTGGATCATCGTGGACAAGGAAGGCTTCCATCGATCCGTTACAAACTCTCATAGTGCCAAGGAGTCACCGAGGGAGATCTACAAAGGTTGTAATCTTTCCTCTTAGTGATAGTTTTACAATTGCATGTGATGCTTAGTTGTATGAATCCCTAAAACTTCTAGTTTCGATTCTTGTCGGGTTAACTTAGCACCTCTAAAATTTTGATTATGGCATATGTGATGCTACCGAACCCTTGACGAGGTGCTAGGCCGGCCCTTCAGTGGTATCAGAGCCAAGCTAGAGCTTTAGGCGATGCGTAGGCGATGTTAAACGTCCGATCGAACCACGAAACACCAATTTGGACCGCTCTCTGGAAATTTTTTGAAAATTGGATTTTTCCAAATTAAAAGATCTTAAAAAATTCAGCAGGCTTTTCTATGAATTACCATATAAAAAGTTTTTAATGATCTCACTAAAGCGCCGCGGATCCGCCGCATAACCATGCTTTGTGCGGCGCTTCCGCGGCCGTTTTGGGGAATTAGGAACAGTGTTTTCTACAGTGGACCCGTATGTGATAGTACATGCCTCTGAGATATTTTAAACATACTCAAGTGTTGAGGTTTCTGAAGATCTATTGTATTTGGTGATTCGATTGGAAAAGTTTAACTTCGTTCAGATTTTCAGATTTTTAGAACATGTTAAAATGTTTGAACGAATATTAGAAACACAGTTTTTTCCCGTATTGGAAAAATTCCAAGTGTTGGATTTTTCCCTAGTTCGAAACTTTCGAAAAACATGCAAGCGTATCTGTGGACACTCTAGAAGAACATAACCTTAACTCGATTATGTGACCGTCAAAACTATCACTGAACCTTAGGGTTTGTGGTAGTTTAGCGTTGCCACATGTGAGGCGTTGGTTTGGCCCTTCTACGGTTGGTCCATAAGGGGCTGTGGCATGTTCTAGAAATTTTTGAACTCGGCTCAAGTGTTGTGCAGTTTGGGAAATCTTGGGTGTTTGTTTATTCGATAGAAGAGTTTAACATTGTCTATTTATCTGAAATGTGATACAATATGTGGAATTCATATAGTTAGGCATGAAATACGAAGTATGTGATATTTCGAATTTATGATGTCTAAGGTAATTGTGGATTCCAAATGTTGTAGTTTTTCATTTTATTTTCTGCGACCGTAAGTGTAGTATATGGTGTATCGCCGTTTTTGTTGCTATACGTCAACGAAAATCGGGATACGCATATTTACTTACGTTGATGATATGAGATATTATGTGTTGCTGAGATATGATGAGTAGGATTGTCGCGATTGAATAGCCGGGGGTTTTTATGTGAGATGAGAGTTTTATTTTTCATTCATGTATAAATCAATTGTATATTATTTACTTTTCCGCATTAGGATAGACCCAAGGAGGGGAGCACAAGTGACCGGGTTCTAGGGTTCAGTGGGAGGCCATCTCGAGGAGTCGAGACCGGGTCTCCTAAACTCTAGAATTGGCGGGATCACTTGCCGCTCTCGTAGGGGTCTAAGGGTGTGGGCTTGGCTATTCATCACGACCGTGGAATTCGTATTTTCTATTGTTGGCTCGATACAAAATACGGACATCCTAGATATCCTTTTATATGCTTCTGCTGTTGATATTCTGTAATGTGATTACTTAGTATCTGAGACGAATGGATTATTATTATATATATGATATATAATAAACGTTGCTTATATTTTACACCCGCGCTAGTCCCGCCCCGCTATGTCGTTAGTTAAGTAACCTAACGGTGCATAACGGGACACTGTGGCGAATGCGGATGGTATAAGTATACGTTCTATTCTGTGATGGCTTAGGAACTTAGATGATGGGATCGCATTAATGAGATTAATGTAAAGAAAAGAAACCTAATGATGTTGTAGAATCAGATATGAAACAAACTCGGCTTTTTTTGAAAAATGCAAGTTTCAAGAAGATGCGGAGCTTAAGCCACTCCTTTTCTTAACCGTTTTGATTCTACAACGAGATCAAGTTCAAAGCTTTAAAGTTTTTCTTAAAAACCATCCGCAACCCTCCGTCATTTTAGGAAGTAGAGTACTTAGTATTCGTGCTGCGTATGTTGATTATAGTCAAGGCGTAGTGTACGGTAGCTAAGTGATGTCTTCCTACAAAGCATATGATGCGATTAGTTAGGACATTCATGTGATTATGTTGATCATAGTCAAGGGTCATATGGGTGGGTCTAGTTAATCACGAAATGACGGGTAGAATTTGACTAGTACTTATGATATGTTGACCATAGCCAAGGTCATAAGTGACTAGGGGTAAAAACCATATCGGGAATTTCAAGAGTTGAAATTTGCAATGAGATTGCATACCATCTATGTGATAGTTGGATCTCGATCTCACTGTAAGTAAGTGTTACTTCCAGGAAAATTATTCCTGGCTAGTTTTCTTTTCAGGTTTTGAAAGAAAATTTGATTAAAAGCAGTGGGAGACATCGATTAGATAAAATAATAACCAATCCAATTCTTTGAAAGAGCAATTCGCTAAGTGTATCCTTTTCTCTCTCCGAATGGCAGTTACAGATGTCAGGACTTAAGCTTCTACTTGAGAAAAATAAACTGACAGGACCAAATTATAAAGAATGGTTGAGGAACTTAAACATTGCACTCTCATATGATAAGGTATCATATGTTCTCAATACTGAAGCCCCACCCGTCCCAGGACCTGAATCATCTGTCGTGGATAGGGAGATCCGAAAAACTTGGGAAAATGACTGCAACACGGCCAAGTGCCTCGCGCTCGCTTCTATGGACAATGTCCATCAGAAGCAACACGAGAATATGGATGTGCAATCCATCTTTCTTCACACAAAGGAGTTGTATGAAGAGCAATCTCGTACCTTAAGATACGAGGCATCTAGAAAGCTGTTTCAGATGCGAATGGCCGCTGGTGCATCAGTTGGAGACCATGTTTTGAAAATGATTGGTCTTATTGAAGAACTTGAGGGACTGGGATGGACTATAGATAATGAGCAATATACGGATATTGTTCTACAGTCTCTCCCCCCTGCCTTTGCTCCGTTCATAGTAAATTTCAATATGAATGGTTTGGAGAAATCATTGCCTGAACTTCTCAATATGTTGAGAAGTGCAGAGAACACGTTGAAAACGGCAAGGACTCCCGCTCTGCTTGCTGGGCCATCTTCCTCTTCATTCCCAAAAGCTAAGGCCAAGGGAAAGAAAAAGAAGAAGTCCATCAAACAGAAAGGTGGAGTTAGAAAGGCGAAGGGGAAAGACAAAGTCGGGGCTGTGGGAAGTGGAAAAGGAGAATGTTTTTACTGTAAAAAGTCAGGACATTGGAAACGGAACTGTGCTGAATATCTTGCTGATCTCAAGAAGAAGAAGCATGCTGATGCTTCCACTTCAGGTGTGTTTGTAACTGAAAACTGCTTTTCTTTAAACTCTGCATCCTGGGTATTGGATACCGGTTCTGGTTCTCACATCTGCAATTGTATGCAGGGATTGAGAAATAGTAGAGTTTTAAAAATTGGAGATCATACTCTGCGGGTTGGAAATGGTTCCAATATACATGATGTATCCGTGGGAGAGTATCATCTAGGGTTGCCTTCAGGAAGTATTTTGGTTTTGAACCCGTGTTATTTTGTACCAAGTATGCTGTGTAACATTATATCCGTTTCTTTGTTGGACAATGAAGGATATCATTTTATATTGCAAAATAATGTTATGAACATTAACCTGAATCAAGAGTTGATTGGGTTTGGTACACTAAATAACGGTATTTACATCCTGAACCAACACACAGTTTTAAATATACAACATACTAGTAAAAGAAAGTTTTCAGATATAAATGAAGCTTTTCTTTGGCATTGTAGACTTGGTCATATTAATGAAACAAGACTAAACAAGCTACATAAAGATGGATATTTAAATCCGTTTGAATATAAATCTTATGCGACTTGCCAGTCTTGTATCAAAGGTAAAATGACCAAAACTCCGTTTAGTGGACACGGAGAGAGAGAGCTGGTGAACTCTTAAGCCTCATACATAGTGATGTATGCGGACCAATGTCTACACTTGCAAGAGGTGGTTTTTCATACTTCATCACTTTTACTGATGATTTCTCAAGATTCGGACACGTGTTTTTGATAAAGCACAAATCTGAAGCTTTTGAGAAATTCAAGGAGTATAAACTTGAAGTAGAGAAGCAAACAGGATTGAGCATCAAGAAACTTCGATCGGATCGAGGTGGAGAATATTTAAGTACAGAGTTTCTAGACTTCTTAAAAGAGAATGGGATTCTCTCTCAGCTCACTCCTCCTTACACACCGCAGCACAATGGTGTGTCAGAACGGAGGAATCGTACCCTATTGGATATGGTACGATCCATGATGTGTGATGCTGAGTTACCGCTTTCCTTTTGGGGACATGCATTGGAGACAGCAATGTATCTATTGAACAGGGTGCCAACCAAGACCGTGTCTACCACTCCATATGAGATGTGGAATGGAAAGAGACCATCTCTTAAAAGGTTTAGGATTTGGGGTTGTCTGGCTTTTGCTAAAAAGAAGAATCCAGACAAACTCGAGACACGATCGGTCCTGTGTAAATTTGTGGGGTATCCAAAACATTCATATGGATATCTATTCTACCACAAAGAAGAACAAAAGGTGTTTGTTGCTCAACATGCCACATTTTTGGAAAATGAGTTCTTTACGGAAAGTACTAATGGCAATGTGGTAGAACTAGAAGAGGTTCTAGAGACACAAATTACTCAGGAGGAATTGGTTGAAACTGATGTTGCAGTAGAACTTCAAGAACCTCAGCCGCTCAGGAGGTCTAGTAGAACTTCTCACCCACCAGAAAGATACTATGGGTTTCTCATAGATGGTGATAGAGAAGATTGCATCATGGATGATGATGACCCTACTAGTTTTCAGCAAGCTATCATGAGTGGTGACTCAGTGAAATGGCTGGAAGCAATGAGATCCGAAATGGAGTCAATGTACACCAACAAAGTATGGACTTTGGACATTGCGCCTCCTGGGATAAAACCCGTTGGGTGCAAATGGATCTTTAAGAGAAAGATTGGTGTAGATGGACAGGTGGAGACCTATAAAGCAAGGCTTGTAGCGAAAGGTTTTCGTCAAAGACCAGGCTTGGACTATGATGAAACTTTCTCTCCGGTAGCAATGCTTAAATCCATTAGGATCCTACTTGCTATTGCTGCTCACTATGATTATGAAATATGGCAGATGGACGTGAAAACAGCATTTCTAAATGGTGATTTAGAAGAATGTGTTTTTATGGATCAGCCAGAGGGCTTCATTGATAGTGGGAGCAGCGGGAAAGCATGTAGATTGCTTAAATCCATTTATGGATTAAAGCAGGCCTCAAGGAGCTGGAACATCTGCTTTGATGATACAATCAAAGAGTTTGATTTTGTCAGAAATGAAGATGAACCATGTATTTATAAGAAGATTGTAGGGAGTACTGTCACATTCCTCGTATTGTACGTTGATGACATTCTCCTGATAGGAAATGATGTTCCTATGCTACAATCGGTCAAACTATTCTTATCACAAAGGTTCTCCATGAAGGACCTGGGTGATGCCTCGCGCATTTTGGGCATTAGGATCTATAGAGATAGATCCAAGAGGTTATTGGGACTGTCCCAATCAAAGTACATAGACACCATTCTAAAGAGGTTTAGTATGGAAGATTCCAAGCGTGGTGCCTTGCCTGCTAGTCATGGAATCACTCTCTCTAAGGACTTCTGTCCGAAGACTGATGAAGAGAGAGCTCGCATGAGCGTTATACCCTACGCTTCTGCCGTGGGATCTATAATGTATGCGATGTTGTGTACTCGCCCTGATGTGGCTTATGCACTGGCTGTAGTAAGCAGGTATCAATCCAACCCATGGGAGAAACATTGGATAGCAGTGAAGAACATTCTTAAGTACTTGCGAAGGACTAAAGAATTGTTCTTCGTGTATGGTAATGGGGATCTCCAGATGGAGGCCTTTACCGATTCAAGCTTCCAAAGTGACAAGGATGACAGTAAATCAATCTCAGGGTTTGTATTTACCCTAAATGGAGGAGCGGTTAGTTGGAAGAGTTCCAAACAGGACACCGTTGCAGACTCCACGATGGAAGCTGAGTATATTGCTGCAAGTGATGCTGCTAAGGAAGCCGTCTGGATGAAGAAGTTCATTGCGGAACTAGGAGTAGTTCCAACCATTGTTGATCCAATACCATTGTATTGTGATAATAATGGAGCTATAGCATTAGCAAAAGAACCAAGGTCCCATCAGAAATCTAGACACATCCTAAGGAGATATCATCTGATCCGGGAGATAGTAGATCGCCAAGAGATCGAGATTCGGAGAGTAGATACAAAGGATAACACAGCGGATCCATTCACAAAGGCACTTTCACAGCCTCAGCATGAGCGACTGTTTGAAATGTTGGGTATGAGATACGCCAATAACTGGCCTTAGTGCAAGTGGGAGATTGTTAGTAATATGTATGCCCTAAAGGCCATTATATGGATAGTGGAAATTTGGACATATATCTATGGAGATAGATGAATTTCTTGCTCAACATGATAGTATGCTATCTGGTTTACTTTATCTGTACATGTAGATTTAATCATTTACACATGTTGATAAAGCCCAAAGGATATTTGCTTGACTACTGTGATTATGATGCGGATCATACTAGTGGGGCACATGTAGTCTATAAGCATATCCTTGAACTGTTCCTAGTCGAGGGTGTATCGAGACAGGGCATCGATATTCCAGAGTAGACTAGCGTATACCATTCTTGTCCCATATGATGGGCGATGGATGATCCCATATCCATCTGGTGAGGAGACACCAAAGATTGTATGCGGGTGCTCAGTGGAGACTGGGTACACTGAACGGACTCGCCGAGAACTCCTATGTGGTATTATATCTATCGTCGGATAGCAGTTCTCAGGGAACACTGGTACAGGTTAGTCTGTAGACCCGAGATCGTCATAGAGTCTTGTGTGTCCTCCCACTATACTTTGATCTCCACCCTACCACGGCTCTACTGAGTCGTGCAAACAGGTGGTCTTTGGGTACAGTCCCGAGGCGCATGGAGGCAATGAGCGATAGGAGGGGTTTCGTCTCTCCCGGTATTGGGGGTTGATGTTGTGCTATGCTCGATTGGCTATAACATGAAGTCCCTGGCCAGGGCTGCTGAGATTTACTGATAAGAGTTATCAGTAGTTTCTCGATCTGTTATGAGCCATACACCAGCATGACTTATTGAGTTACTAGGGTCGACGATACCATCCCTAGACTTGATATGCAGCATATCTGACGAAGAGACCGGACTGTACGGTAAGTGTTGCCAGTTGGCTCGACGGGAGTTTTTATAGCTTCGCTGGTTTTCTTCTGATCGTTTCAATACCCGGGTGGCCGTTATGTTTAGCTGACCTCTTGCGGCTTGTAGATGTTTGATTTGATTATCATCTACTGCTGGCGTATTGACGAGTCTTAGAGTCCCATAATGAAGTTTCCTGGCTCAGGCAAAACGATGTGGTGTGCATATGAGATATGCGCGGGACCCGATTAAATATGGTTATGTGATAACGTATATTTATCGGGCATTTTCTATTTGACGGATCATATGAGATATGACCGGTTTGCTAAATCAAGTGTTAATTTAACTAATTACATTTAGATAAATTCTTTAAGTAAATCCTTTTGTATGCATGCATGCATGCACATGATGATGTGCATGGACACATACATGCATACATAGTATCATGGTTGTTGATACAAGAATGATGGCAATATAAGACTTATATTGAAACTTTTAATTTGTATTTATCATTTTAAGTTAATGTAAAGAATATCCACTCATGCTCCTTTATTCCTTAGTGGGTAAGCTTTACTTAACTTAATGAAAAGAATTTCCACCCATGCTTAATTCTTTAGGAAAAGAATTTCCACTCACAATTATGGTGGTAATGGAATAATGGTGATTATTCCCTTCTTATCACTATAAATAGCTTCATATGTGATATGAAACAAGATGCACACAACAAGGAAAAAAATTGAGTGCAAGGGTGTTAATAATACAAGTTATCATATGTGATATGATAGAAAGCTCAAGCCACCATTATCTTCTTCTTCCTCTCTTGATTTCTCTCTTGAGTGAAAGTTGACAAAAGAAATGGATTTCAATTGGAGAACATAAACCACATCATCATACTACACACATCTAGCCGATTTGTGTAGGGTGTTTACTCTACTTCGTTTGCGAAACAAGTAAGGTAAGGAGGTTTGGGCAAAGGGACTTCGGGTGGATCATCGTGGACAAGGAAGGCTTCCATCGATCCGTTACAAACTCTCATAGTGCCAAGGAGTCACCGAGGGAGATCTACAAAGGTTGTAATCTTTCCTCTTAGTGATAGTTTTACAATTGCATGTGATGCTTAGTTGTATGAATCCCTAAAACTTCTAGTTTCGATTCTTGTCGAGTTAACTTAGCACCTCTAAAATTTTGATTATGGCATATGTGATGCTACCGAACCCTTGACGAGGTGCTAGGCCGGCCCTTCACTAACACTAAGAACTGTAGTTTGATTTAGAACATCAATTCTTTTAGATAACGTGCCTGAACCGATCAACTTTTGATATAGGAAATGTTCAAAACATTATCCATCAATACAAAATTATATCCTTTCTTTACTAATAAAGAGACTGATATTATTTTGTATATCAGGTTCGGTATCTAATAACATTCGTTCAGAATCAATGTATTGGTAATACAGGGTGACAGTGAACAACAGACTTGGCTGCCACACTTGCCCCGATTTCTGCCTCATGAAACTTATCACCCGTTCTCAGTTCTCTACCTCTCTGTAGCCCTATGTAACAGATTACATATCTGGGATCCTGATCCGGTATCAAATACTCAAGACGCAGAGGATACTGAGAAACAGTTTTTTGTAATGAACACACCCGAAGAAGATGCATCATATGCACTTTCTTCGTTTGGACGGCACGGGAAATCTGGTATTCCCCAATTTCCTGCTCTGTCTTATAACAATTATAAGTTGGAGCGGGACCAACGTTCCCCAGCTCAGTATAACAAGCGGGTTCGGTCAATATTCCGTATTATTATCTTGATTAAGGCGTGACATGGTCACTACCAGGAGAGAGAGAGAAGAAAACACTCAGCGTATGCTCTTGCAAGAATAGATTGGTTATTATTTTATCTAATCAGGATGGCTCCCACTGTTTTTATCAAATCTTCCTTCAAACCCTAAAAGGAAAGACTAGCCGGGATTAATTACACACTACAAGTTCGCCAATCTTTCAGCCAGGCCAGTGTCGGTACATTGAGGGAGGTCCCCCGTGCATTCGCACGAACCTAATTAATGTAAACCTCGTTTTCCCAGAGGCGTAACCCCGTTGACACCTTTCTAGACACCTACTTGATCGGCTAATTGTAATGTGCAAAACTCTCCCAGGAGTAACAATTACTCGTAGTGGATATCGGGATCCAACTATCTCATAGAAGGTATGCAATCTCATTGCAAATATCAACACTTGAAATTCCCGATAATATTTTGCCCCTAGCGTCCTATGACCTTGACGGAGGCCAAACTACCCATAGTCCGCTAGTCAAGTTCAACCCGTCATTTCCTGATTGAATTAAACCCACCCGCACAACCCTTGACGGAGGCTAAACAACGCCATACGAATACCCTAATCCAATCGCATCATATGCTAGCAGATAAGCACTAGTTAGCTACCGTACACTACGTCTTGACGGAGGCCAAACTACCACAGCACGAATACTAACTAGTACTTATCTGAAATGACGGAGGGCTACGACAGGTTTTTCTGAAAACCTATTGCGTAATGAACTTGATATCGTTGTAGAATCAAATAATTTTAAAATGGAGTGTTTTTTAGGCTTTTCTAGTTTTGCTAAAGGGGTCACTCCCGGTGAAGGGATCGTCGGCCCTTTCCTCGTCAAATGAGGTGCGGGATATATCGTATATATCACTGTGCAAAGCAAAAACTCTTAAAAGCAATCAAAAGACAAACCGAGTGTGTAGCATCTGCCAGTTATTGCTAAAGGAGTCACTCCCGGTGAAGGGATCTCGGTCCTTTCCTTATCGAATGAGGTGCGGGATATATCATATATATCGCTGTGCAAAGCAAGATCTGTAGCTACCTGTTTTATTTTATTTTTTTTTAAATTCTATTCTACAACATCTTAGGTTTATTTTATTTCATTAATCATATTAATGAAGTCCCATCATTTAAATACCTAAACATCACAGATAAATACGACGTACACTTATGCCATCCGCATTCGCCTCGATGTCCCCTCGTGCACCGTTAGGTTAGGTAACTAACGACAGAGCTGGGCAAGGCTAGCGCGGGTGTAAAACATAAGTAAAGCCTATATAATATATCATATATACTATATACAGTATTTATCACAGAACATCACATGATCACATCACAGATATCGCAGCAGAAGAAACATATGAAATATTGGATATACTAGGACGTCCGTGTTTTCAATACGAGCCAGTATAAAACACGGATTCCACTGTCGCGATGAATAGCCAAACCCACACCCCTTAGACCCCTACGAGAGCGGCAAGCAACCCTACCAATTCTAGAGTTAGGAGACCCGGACTCGACTCCTCGAGTTGGTCTCCCACTGGACTCCAGAACCCGGTTACTTGTGCCCTCCTCCTTGGGTCTATCCTAGTGCGGAAAAGTAAATAATATACAAAAGGTGACATCTTCCGCAACCTGGAAGTGTCCCAATAAAAGAATATTACATACAAGTTTTTACATGAATGAAAATGAAAAACACTCATCTCACATAAAAAAAACCCCGGCTATTCGAACACGACGATCCAATATAACATATCCAGCAACACATAACATCACATGTCATCAACGTAAGTAAACATGCGTATCCCAATTGTCGTTGACATATAGCAACGAAACCGGCGATATCACATATTACACTTACGGTCACAGAAAAGAAAGTGTAAAACTACAACAGTTGGAATCCGCAACCTCTTTATACATGGCATGCCTAATCAAATGAATTACTTAGACATCACATGCCTAACAATTATAAACCCCGCATTTTAGTCTCAAAATCGAAAACTCTTTTCAATATCAAGTCGGGTAATTCAACAAGATTCCCGACATCCTGATCGAATACTTGTCGCAAACTTCAGTAGGCGGCCGCACCCCTGACGCCGTCGACGAAGTGCACCAAGGAGGAACACCGCTGCCGCGAGCACCCAGATGGATGCTTTCGGCGACGGGGTTCTCCTACAGTCAATTGGTCGGGGCTATGGGATGTAGCTGTCTATTAAGTTTATCCGGCGAGTATCCGCGTACGCTACGTGATTGCGACGGACTTTTGATCACATCAAAATTCCGTGGCAACCGATCAAGTGAGACTAAACTGCTATGTTTATAACATTCATTCAGTTATCTCATAACTACTTGTGAATTCCAATTATTGTATCCCATTCCAGATAAATAGAAAATGTTAAACTTTCCGATCGAATAGTCAAACACCCAAGTTTTCCCGAAACAGATCAACATATGAAACAAGTTTAAAAACATCCAGTTCATGCCTCAGTACCAACGGTCCAGCCGTAGAAGGGTCAAGCCAACGCCTCACATGTGGCACGCCGTACTGCCCCAAACCCGAAGGTTCAAAGGGCAATTCAAGACGGTCACATAATCGAGTTAAGGTTTGTTGTCTTCTAGAGGGACCATCGCGTTACTTGCACTACTTAGAACATTGTTAAACTACGGAAAGATCCAACACTTGGAAATTTCCCGACAGGGGAAAAATTGGGTATTTATATCCGGTCGAACTCTTTAACATATTCAAAAATTATCTGGAAAGACACAGACAAAGACTGATAATCCGATCGAATCTTCGAATCCCCAAAACAACCCCAGAAAATTCAACTCTTGAATAAATATTAAAAATTCCCAAAAAACTCAGCACCAGAAAAGAGGAATTACTGTGCAAAAATTATTGTGCATTGTGAACATAAGACCGCGGAACCGCGGCATAAGCCATGCTTCTGCCGTGTTTCCGCGGCGGTTTAGACGCATCATGAGCTCGTTTTGCACCATAATTCTTATATCTTCCTGCTGAATTTTTTAAGAATTTTTAATATGGAAAAAACCCAGTTTTCGAAAAAAGTCCAGAGAGCGTGAAATTTTAGGGTTTCGGGTTCGTTCGGGTTTCAAACTTCGTCTACGCATCGCCTAAGGTTCTAGCTAGGCTCTGATACCACTGTAGGGTTCCTAGGCACACTAATGAGGTCTCACAAGGTATCAACCATGCCAATTTCAAATTTTACGGTGCCGAGAAACCCTAGACTAGATCGTTAGCTAGAATTTTAGGCGAAAAGTGAAACTAGTTAACAACTTAACTAAAAGAAAGAGGCTACAACCTTTGTAGATCCGGTCCTCCACCTCCACGGCTCCGTGATGAAGTCCTCTCGCTGTCCAAATCGAATCCCGGGCTCTAGCGTCGGCTTCATCGGAGAAATGGGCGGGCTAGGTCATCGACTACGATGCCGAAGATGATCTACGTCGAGGCAACACAAGATCAAGCTCCAGCTTCACCAAGTCATGAAACTTGTGAAGAAAACACCCTATACTACTTGGCAAGTGGTAGAGGATGAAGAAATAGGAAGTGGGTTCACTTTAGAATTGGATTTCTCACTCATTTTCACTAGTTGCCATTAAAGGAAGCAAGCTTTCTTCTTTTTGTCAAGAAGAAGAAGAAGAAAGAATATGATAAGTTAATTAAAAATGGAAAAGAAAATCAATACTTATCATATTCAAACCATGGTTAAGTGTAGAGAATGAATCATGGTTAAGTGGAATGGTTAGGGTTAAGCATGAGACAAAAGTGGTCAAACTTTCAACACTTCATGAAGCTTCATGAAAGATACAAAGAAAGCACCATATCAAATTATCCTTTTAATTTCCAAAAAGAATAAATAAATAAATGAATGAATAAGCAAAACCCTAATCATCAATTTAACCATGGTTTAATTCTTTACACTTAACCAAATAAGCATGCATCATCAAACATGATACAATCATGTGCACAAAAGTATATCACATATACAACTTGCACAATCCAAGTGAGAAAATCCATTTAAAGTGAACCAATACTAGTTAATGCAAAGTAATATATCAAATATATAATTATACATTAAATCATTAAATCAACACTTGATTTAACGATCCGGTCATATCACATATAACCGACTAGTATCCTATGTATCGGCTTACCGAATCAATCCTTGATTCGATAACTAGGCTATATCGCATACAACCATTCGATACATTCATCGCGAGAATGGAATACGGTATCACATACACGCATTATTCTCGGTCCTGCACATATCTCATATGCGCTCCTATTTCGTTTCGCTTGAGCCAGGAAACCTCTGTGTAGGACTCTAAAGACTCGTCAATACGCCGGCAGCAGATGATGATCATATCAAGCACCCACAAGCCGCAAGCGGTCTGCTAAACGTAAGGGCCACCCGGGTATTGAGCGATCAGAAGATCAACGAGCAAGCCCGCTCACACTCCTGTGAATCCAACCAGTAACACTTACCGTACAGTCCGGTCTGATAGTCTGATATGTCGCATATCTCGCCTAGGGGTGGTAAACGTCAGACCCCAATAGCTTGATAAGTGGTGTCGATATGAGGCCTATAACAGTTCGAGAAACTACTGGTAACACTTACCAGTAAATCTCAGCAACCCTGGCCAGGGATTTCCGGTTATAGCCAATCGAACACAGCACAACATCAACTCCCTATACCGGGAGAGACGAATCCCTTCCTATCGCTCATTGCCTCCATGTGATTCGGGACTGTACCTAAAAACCACCGTTTTGCACGCCCTCTTGGATGTGGTAAGGTGGAAATCAAAGAACAGTGGGAACCACACAAGACTCTATGACGATCTCGGGTCAACAGACTACTCTGTACCAGTGTCACCAGAGAACTGCCATCTGACGTAAGGTATAATACCATCTGGGAGTTCTCGGCGAGTCCGTCCAGTGTACCCAGTCTCCACTGAGCACCCGTATATCATCTATGATGTCAAACACCAATGGATATGGGATCATCCATCGCCCATCTGTATGGGTCGAGAAGGTATACGCTAGTCTACTCTAGTATATCGATGCCCCGTCTCGATACACCCACGACTAGGGACTTTGAAGGATGTACTTATGGACTACCATGTCCCCATTAGTATGATCCGCATCATAGTCCAGGTAGTCAAGTACACATTCTAAGGGCTTTACCAACATGTAACATAGAGACAATCATTGTACACGTTAAGGTAAAGAGTAACCAGATAGCATACTATCATGTCGAGCAAGAAAGTCCTCCATATATATGTCCCAGCATCCACTACAATATACATCCTATGTATAGCAATGGCCTCTAGGGCATACATATAACTAACACTTTATACTTAATTACATTCTCTGATGATCTCTCAAGATTCAGACATATGTTCCTGTTGAAACCCAAGTCCGGTGTCACGACCCAAAAATGGTACGTGATGGCCCTAATACTACGCAACGCCTCCAGACGTAACGCAGTAAAAGAAAGCCAAAACCCAGAAATCTAAACCATAAAAATACGGAAAAGATAATATAAAGTTTTTGAAACATTTGAAATCACAACCCAAATTCTTTAAAAGAGTCCACTTTTTCTTTAAAATTTTGGCAGCACCTCCTTTATAAAACAAGCCCCCCAAAAAGGGTACAACATGAATATAAAGTAAAGCATCCCAAACGGGAGCAAAAATCCACGCCCAACGGCGGAAATCAACACCACAACAGATATAAGACGCCGTAGCGAAGAAATAAGAGACAAAAGAAAGGGAAACTGTATAATAGCAACAAATCCACAAATATATATATACAAAATCGTCCTCACCAAGTCTCTAAGTCACAACAAACTGCTAGTAGATGGAGAGTACAAGATACAACGAATATACAATACATCTCAGATAACCACAAAACCCATCTGGGCAAAACTGCACACTAACAGGCGAAGTGGTATCCGCAGCCAAAAGATTATAGATAGTGAATAGCTGAATAGCTCAAAATCTTGAAAGCTTGCCTCGACTACTCTGGGGAAAAATCCAGCAATACCTGTGGCACAACGGGGGTGAGTTGCCAACTCGTGAATAGTAAATAACATATGCAGGTAATCGCAAGAATGTACGTACAGCATGAATCTAATATATAACATTTCAAATATAATGGTCATGAGTACGAAATAATGGAAAGTACACTAACCAGTACCACCAATATATCAAGCAATAATGATATGACATCAGTATGCAATAATCATGCACTGGGGATATGAGAAAGTAAATGTGCAACACTCATGAAGGTACGCTCACAGGTACTCCTAATACATGGAACAGTGCACAAGTATATAAAGATGAGGTATGGAGTGAAATATGTCATTTCCACGGAATCCTGACATCGTGGTAGGATCACAATCCAGCAAGACAAATCAAAATCTCAATTCCTCAAATCAGTCACCCAATTGGCTCTCATATCATCTAAGTGTCACATCTCCTCAACTACACAATATCAAGTATAGCTCACATAAGTGTCGAATGTACACATCAAGTAGATCTCACATATCTAATATGTACAATAACAGTATATCTCCCATATGTCATATGTACAACACTAAGTGGATCTCACATCTCTAGTATGTACAACATCAGATATATCTCACATATATCATATGTACAACCTCAAGTGGATCTCACATCTCTAGTATGTACAATATCCGGTATATCTCACATATATCAGATGTACAACATCAAGTGGATCTCACATCTCTAGTGTGTACAATGTCATCATCCAATCCCAATGAATCTCTTAAATCCCAAAATAAATCTCCAGCACAGTTCTAACATCCTAATATAATGTCATAATAAATATGATGAGGGCAATACACATATATTAGCGTCCCATTCCACTAATATTGGTGTAAAGGCATATATAACAGCGGCTCAATCCCCTGTTATATATACAAATGAGTATTTAGAAATATCATGAAACCAATGTGTCAAACATCGACACAGAAAAACTGATAAGTACGTATCACACGCTATCCGGAAAGCACGAGTGCCTAGCTCTGACCCCCGTCTTTCCACGTATCCATACGTACATGACTCCCGTCGGTATCCACTCGATAGCCGATGAGTCATTGGTCCTGTCACCGGAAAGTATGGCTCCCCTAGGCCTCATCGCCTCACTGCGACATCGACTCACTCCGACAACATTCTTGCTTCGGGGTACCTCCGGGCCCCACCATGTACCCTCATACGGCTCACGACGCCTCCTCGCATGGGGTATATATATCCGCACCGATAAATCTCATAGTGGATGCTATAATATCATCTCAAGGAAACCGGGTTTTTCAATGTATGCATAATTTCATGAACTACCACGGTTCCCAAATCCAGAAAACATCATGAAAAATCCATATAACAATGCGATAATCAATGAATAAAATATAAGCAATATGAAAACTGTAATGAAAGCGTATAAAAGAACAGCATAGCATTCACCAGATATAAATGAATACATGAATGGTAAAGCAGAAATATAGGTATCTACCTATATTGCAATGTGATATACCTATCAGGTATAAGTAAAGTATGAAATGCAAGTACACCTGTATCTATGTCCCTAGGTGTAAATGTACCTAACACTAATGGTACAGAACCCTATAGGTAAACAGGAACTAGCATGTCAAGTCTAAGTCATAAACGATAATAAATATGTATCAAAGTCACAATGTCCCTAACCATACAATATCATTTCTAAATATGGTTGTGTATGACATGGCAATTATTGACGGTGTGTGTGGCATACAATCAGTGCTCTCGCAATCTGAGCCGTCAATAATAGTGCAGTGTCCTAAGGATACTAGTCCAATCACAACTATCACTAAACAGTAAGGTATATGCACAATTCTAAACATGATATAGAATATGCGACAAGGTAAAAGTTTCTAGCCCAGACGCATAACGCCATGCGGGCGATTCCCCTGTAGATGTTAAATCTACTCACCCACACTCCAAGCTAGATGAAGTCTACCACCTGAATCCCCCTGTGGCAGTGTCCGTAGTCCTCGTCTGCGAACGTGTAACATATAAACAACAACAATATACATATATCAATAATAGCTACGAAATACGAACTAGCTACATCTAACCGACACAACAACACACAACCACCTCTTAAGTGTTCGTATCGTGGCTAACGAGAGTAGCAACACGACGAAAACGACTTAAGAGCGAAACCACGAAAACTGCACGACCCGTGTCGTAACACGTATCGCACGAACACGAAACACTAGAAACTACCCAATTGACCCCAGATTTGCCTACTGTGAAAACTAAACAAATCAATAAGACCAGAGGAACCCAAACCACAGCAGACACCTATACAGGAAAACCCAAACCCTAACTCATCAGGATGGCCGGCGTCGCCGGCCCCTCCTTAAGCCCTCGCCGGCCCTGGCCGGTGGCCTGGGGTCCGTCCCTCAGGTGGTGCTCCAAGTCCTCTAGTACAACACAACCCCTATGTTTAATTTTTCAGTAAACACTCCGGATCAAAGCAGGTCCTAGAAACTACAAACCGACACCAAAATACGATATTTCGCATCAAACCTAATTTAAACAATCTAAACAGAAATTAAAAGCTAAACTACACTAAAAACACTTAAATAACAGAAAGAGAATTTTACCTATCCAAAAGAACATCAAGAAACCAAGCTAGCATGCTCCAAGTTAAGAAAAATGAGATGAAGTGAAGAAAATGGGATTTTTGTGAAAACTTGTGAATGTTTTGTGAAAGAATAATGAAGAAAAGAGATAGGAAAAGCACAAGTGCAGGAGAGGGAAGAGAGGGCTCGGCCAAGAGAGAAAAGAGAGAGAGAGTGGGAAATTTCCTAGCAATTTCCATGCAAAACAAAGCAATAAATGCACACACACACACATGCATGCACCTTCTTTTCTCTTCTTTTCTTTTCTTTTCTTTTCTTTTCTCTTTAATCCTAGGCCACACACTCATTCCATAAGCTATGTGGTTTAGTTGACTTAAGAAAATTTTTTAGAAAAGTTGAAAAGAGAAGATTCCAAAAATGTGCAAGCCGGATTAAAATAACATTAAAAAATGGGAAAAATTCAAATTGGACCAAAACGTCACATATACTCCCAAAGTATGCGCACAAGCTTTATTTTATCAAAATTAGGTGCTGACAAGTCGATATGGCCGTTTGATCACAATCGGTATAAAACTGAAAATACCGACGAATTTCACCCAAAAATAGAAACAAACTCAAAACGAATTCTAGAACGTTACAATCTCCCCCCCTTATAAAAATTCTTCCCCGAATTTAAAATTTTCACCAAGCATACCTTCAAAGAGAAGAGTACAAAAACTCCCAAATCTCGCTCGCAGCTTCCCAAGTGATCCCCTCACTATACAGCTACGTCCAAGAGAACTCTCCACAGATGGCAAGACCCTTGACCGAAGTTTCTCCACCTGCCGAACCATTTACACCAATGGCTGCTGGTGAATGAAAAGATCGAGTCCACACCATGGTCTGTGCTGAATCATGTGAAAAAGTCATGAAGGTATTTGCAAAAAATCAACACCATGAAAACGGGGTGAATAATCGATAATCTGGGCGGAAGTGCCAAATGAAAGGCAACGAAAACTAACTTACATAAAGGATCTCAAAAGACCAACTTGAACATCTCCGAAGTCTCTAGACAAGCTAAGTTCCAAAAATCCTACTACGCTGAGTCAGAAAACAGACTGGTGATCGACACTACCTGACTAAACCTAAAGGTTGCCAATTGGAATGTCTCCTGATAACAGCTATCAAGAAGTATCCTACAATGGCGAGTGACGATCCCAACTTCCGCAAACAACTAACACAAACGCACAACAAGACAAACACCTTGAAACGAAACCTGAAATTTCTCTTTACATTCCTGTCCACCCGTAACTATCTCACCTGTCACGTCAAAGTTGGCGGAACTTGAATGAACATAGAGAGTTGACTGATGTGCTTGCTCTAGGATTGCACGTCTCTACCTGATAATGTCAGGTACACAAACGCATTCCTAACTTAGCACAACCTTGTCACAATCAAGGGCTCCGAATCAATGTCTGCCAAACAAATTCTCAAATGCTGCTTCTGTTCCTCAAGACACAAAGAAAAGACCAGAATGTCGTCAAAACACAACAGCAACTGGTCGAGGAACGGCCTGAAAAAAAATCTGGTACATCATATCAACAAATGCTGCTAGGACATTGGCGAGTCCAACGACACCACCAACACACAAACTGCCCGTAGCACGCACAAAAACAGTATTCAGAATGCCACCACTCCGAACCCGCAACAATGATGACCTGATCCCAAACAAACTTAGAAAAAGTCTCGCACTCTGGAGCTCATCGAAGAAATCGTCAAAGCGAGGTAAATGATACCTAACCGCACCGTAAGCCGGTTCAATTGACGATCTATCAATCCACAACCGCAAATCTGTCGTCTTTCTCCTGAACGAACAGAAATAGGAACTCCCAAAAGCGAAACACTCGGACACACAAACCTCCCAACAAACAACTCTGCGGCAGATCCTTAAGCTCCCTGAATTTCGCTAGCTCTCCTGAAACATCGTCGAACAACTCTTGCACGATAAGTACCCGGTCCAACAAATCTACTGTGGCTCCGGTATCTCGAATGAACGCCAAGAATCCACGACATCTCCTCCAAAGCTGACTAGCGAAAAAGGCTGATTTCAAGCTGTGAGAGGCGGTACAACTATCCACCTGCACAACAAGAACTGACTCGCCGGGAAAACAAATCCTGACTGTTTCCACACGGTAGTCCACAGACGCCTAACACGTAGCTAACCAATCCATGCCTAGGAGAATGTCAAATCCAACATCTCTAGAAGGATCCAATGACGGCAAAATCTCCTCACCGATTGGCATACGACTGAAATACGTGTCGCGCAACAAAAGAATCGCTGACAGAAGTTAACACAACAAAACGGCTGATCTAACTAACACGATCCTCGTCCCAACCACGGCACAAAGTGCGAAAAACCAACAAGTACAACAAAGAACAAGGACAAGGATACCTGACACATCTGCACTGGACGCCCGTGCGTCCGAATGAGTAGAAACAAACTCTCGTGTCTGCCTTCTACCCGGAACTGGCTGAAATCCTCCACTCTGCGGTATAGCTGTCTCGCGTCTACGTGGCTCAGTACAAACTCGAACCCGATGATCCAAACTCCCGCACCGATAACATCCGGAAGAAAACTGCTGACCATCCTGTGGATAAGAGCTAGACGACTGTCCTCGTCTCACGCCTCTTGTACTCCTATGCCGTGCACGAAACCTGTCACGATGACTGAACCTCTGTCCCTGGACTGGCACACCTGTACAGGTCCTCCACTGTCCTGGAACTCGCAAAGTCTCTGGAATACGTGTCTCGTCGACTGGGGTTACATCCACTGGTGCTACGTAAGTAACAGACTGCTGCATGCTGATCCCAAGAAACAACTGAGTAACTGGGGTGACAAACTCCTGTCGCTGCGCTCGAACGGCATCAACTAATGATCTCATCATCTGGCGCAAGTCCTGCATCTCTGTCACAAGCCTAGCGAGCTGATCAGTCTGCAACTGTGCAACACGAGTGCCATCCTGGTCAGTGCTCGTCTCACCCGAGCTAACTCTGACCTCGGCCCTCGCTGCATCACTCTGAGTCCCCATAGTCATAGATGGCAAGGCTATAAATAGATATAGGATTCGATAAGAACAAGGAAATCGAATCACAAGGATATGAATCATCAAGGAAGGAATCTCAAGCAATTTGTACTTAGGCACTTTAGGCGAAATACTGCATCGTGAGTATGCTGCAGACATACACACACTACGTTACTCCGCTTAGGTTACCTACTCCATCATACCAGGTCATCCTACACTCCGAAAGGTAAAACCACGCTATGATACCAACTTTGTCACGACCCAAAAATGGTACGTGATGGCCCTAATACTACGCAACGCCTCCAGACGTAACGCAGTAAAAGAAAGCCAAAACCCAGAAATCTAAACCATAAAAATACGGAAAAGATAATATAAAGTTTTTGAAACATTTGAAATCACAACCCAAATTCTTTAAAAGAGTCCACTTTTTCTTTAAAATTTTGGCAGCACCTCCTTTATAAAACAAGCCCCCCAAAAAGGGTACAACATGAATATAAAGTAAAGCATCCCAAACGGGAGCAAAAATCCACGCCCAACGGCGGAAATCAACACCACAACAGATATACGACGCCGTAGCGAAGAAATAAGAGACAAAAGAAAGGGAAACTGTATAAAAGCAACAAATCCACAAATATATATATACAAAATCGTCCTCACCAAGTCTCTAAGTCACAACAAACTGCTAGTAGATGGAGAGTACAAGATACAACGAATATACAATACATCTCAGATAACCACAAAACCTACCTGGGCAAAACTGCACACTAACAGGCGAAGTGGTATCCGCAGCCAAAAGATGATAGATAGTGAATAGCCGAATAGCTCAAAAGCTTGAAAGCTTGCCTCGACTACTCTGGGGAAAAATCCAGCAATACCTGTGGCACAACGGGGGTGAGTTGCCAACTCGTGAATAGTAAATAACATATGCAGGTAATCGCAAGAATGTACGTACAGCATGAATCTAATATATAACATTTCAAATATAATGGTCATGAGTACGAAATAATGGAAAGTACACTAACCAGTACCACCAATATATCAAGCAATAATGATATGACATCAGTATGCAATAATCATGCACTGGGGATATGAGAAAGTAAATGTGCAACACTCATGAAGGTACGCTCACAGGTACTCCTAATACATGGAACAGTGCACAAGTATATAAAGATGAGGTATGGAGTGAAATATGTCATTTCCACGGAATCCTGACATCGTGGTAGGATCACAATCCAGCAAGACAAATCAAAATCCCAATTCCTCAAATCAGTCACCCAATTGGCACTCATATCATCTAAGTGTCACATCTCCTCAACTACACAATATCAAGTATAGCTCACATAAGTGTCGAATGTACACATCAAGTAGATCTCACATATCTAATATATACAATAACAGTATATCTCCCATATGTCATATGTACAACACTAAGTGGATCTCACATCTCTAGTATGTACAACATCAGGTATATCTCACATATATCATATGTACAACCTCAAGTGGATCTCACATCTCTAGTATGTACAATATCCGGTATATCTCACATATATCAGATGTACAACATCAAGTGGATCTCACATCTCTAGTGTGTACAATGTCATCATCCAATCCCAATGAATCTCTTAAATCCCAAAATAAATCTCCAGCACAGTTCTAACATCCTAATATAATGTCATAATAAATATGATGAGGGCAATACACATATATTAGCGTCCCATTCCACTAATATTGGTGTAAAGGCATATATAACAGCGGCTCAATCCCCTGTTATATATACAAATGAGTATTTAGAAATATCATGAAACCAATGTGTCAAGCATCGACACAGAAAAACTGATAAGTACGTATCACACGCTATCCGGAAAGCATGAGTGCCTAGCTCTGACCCCCGTCTTTCCACGTATCCATACGTACATGACTCCCGTCGGTATCCACTCGATAGCCGATGAGTCATTGGTCCTGTCACCGGAAAGTATGGCTCCCCTAGGCCTCATCGCCTCACTGCGACGTCGACTCACTCCGACAACATTCTTGCTTCGGGGTACCTCCGGGCCCCACCATGTACCCTCATACGGCTCACGACGCCTCCTCGCATGGGGTATACATATCCGCACCGATAAATCTCATGGTGGATGCTATAATATCATCTCAAGGAAACCGTGTTTTTCAATGTATGCATAATTTCATGAACTACCACGGTTCCCAAATCCAGAAAACATCATGAAAAATCCATATAACAATGCGATAATCCATGAATAAAATATAAGCAATATGAAAACTGTAATGAAAGAGTATAAAAGAACAGCATAGCATTAACCAGATATAAATGAATACATGAAAGGTAAAGCAGAAATATAGGTATCTACCTATATTGTAATGTGATATACCTATCAGGTATAAGTAAAGTATGAAATGCAAGTACACCTGTATCTATGTCCCTAGGTGTAAATGTACCTAACACTAATGGTACAGAACCCTATAGGTAAACAGGAACTAGCATGTCAAGTCTAAGTCATAAACGATAATAAATATGTATCAAAGTCACAATGTCCCTAACCATACAATATCATTTCTAAATATGGTTGTGTATGACATGGCAATTATTGACGGTGTGTGTGGCATACAATCAGTGCTCTCGCAATCTGAGCCGTCAATAATAGTGCAGTGTCCTAAGGATACTAGTCCAATCACAACTATCACTAAACAGTAAGGTATATGCGCAATTCTAAACATGATATAGAATATGCGACAAGGTAAAAGTTTCTAGCCCAGACGCATAACGCCATGCGGGCGATTCCCCTGTAGATGTTAAATCTACTCACCCACACTCCAAGCTAGATGAAGTCTACCACCTGAATCCCCCTGTGGCAGTGTCCGTAGTCCTCGTCTGCGAACGTGTAACATATAAACAACAACAATATACATATATCAATAATAGCTATGAAATACGAACTAGCTACATCTAACCGACACAACAACACACAACCACCTCTTAAGTGTTCGTATCGTGGCTAACGAGAGTAGCAACACGACGAAAACGACTTAAGAGCGAAACCACGAAAACTGCACGACCCGTGTCGTAACACGTATCGCACGAACACGAAACACTAGAAACTACCCAATTGACCCCAGATTTGCCTACTGTGAAAACTAAACAAATCAATAAGACCAGAGGAACCCAAACCACAGCAGACACCTATACAGGAAAACCCAAACCCTAACTCATCAGGATGGCCGGCGTCGCCGGCCCCTCCTTAAGCCCTCGCCGGCCCTGGCCGGTGGCCTGGGGTCCGTCCCTCAGGTGGTGCTCCAAGTCCTCTAGTACAACACAACCCCTATGTTTAATTTTTCAGTAAACACTCCGGATCAAAGCAGGTCCTAGAAACTACAAACCGACACCAAAATACGATATTTCGCATCAAACCTAATTTAAACAATCTAAACAGAAATTAAAAAGCTAAACTACACTAAAAAGACTTAAATAACAGAAAGAGAATTTTACCTATCCAAAAGAACATCAAGAAACCAAGCTAGCATGCTCCAAGTCAAGAAAAATGAGATGAAGTGAAGAAAATGGGATTTTTATGAAAACTTGTGAATGTTTTGTGAAAGAATAATGAAGAAAAGAGATAGGAAAAGCACAAGTGCAAGAGAGGGAAGAGAGGGCTCGGCCAAGAGAGAAAAGAGAGAGAGAGTGGGAAATTTCCTAGCAATTTCCATGCAAAACAAAGCAATAAATGCACACACACACACATGCATGCACCTTCTTTTCTCTTCTTTTCTTTTCTTTTCTTTTCTCTTTAATCCTAGGCCACACACTCATTCCATAAGCTATGTGGTTTAGTTGACTTAAGAAATTTTTTTAGAAAAGTTGAAAAGAGAAGATTCCAAAAATATGCAAGCCGGATTAAAATAACATTAAAAAATGGGAAAAATTCAAATTGGACCAAAACGTCACATATACTCCCAAAGTGTGCGCACAAGCTTTATTTTATCAAAACTAGGTGCTGACAAGTCGATATGGCCGTTTGATCACAATCGGTATAAAACTGAAAATACCGACGAATTTCACCCAAAAACAGAAACAAACTCAAAACGAATTCTAGAACGTTACATCCGGACCTTTCGAGATATTCACAGAATATAAGTTAGAAGTAGAGAACTAATATGGGTATAAGTATTATGTCCTTTGATGAGATCAAGGAGGAGAATACTTGAGCACAGAAAACCTGGACAATTCTAAAGGAGAATGAGATTCTCTCTCAGCATTACTCCTCCGTATACACAATAGCACGATGGTATATCGGGGCGGAGCAATAGCACCCTATGTGATATGGTGTGCTCTATGATGAGTACTACTGAGTTTCTTATTTCCTTTTGGGAGTTATGTGCTTGAGAAGCTGCAAACCTATTGAATAGGGTTCAAATCAAAGCAGTTGCCTACTGCTTCATATGTGATATGGAAAGGGAAGAGCCCATATCTTAAGTTGGTTAAGATTTGGGGTTGACCGGCCTATGTCTAAAAGCATAATCCGGACAAGCTCGAGGCAAAGTATATTATGTACAACTGGAAAGGTTCCAGCTATATAAACTACAGCAGATGATTTGGTAAAACCAAAGGATTCAGTAGATTCCAACGAACCTCAGCCTCTCCGCCGATCTAGTAGGGTTCCTCACTTACCTGAGCGATACTTCGGTTTCTCTATGACAGTGGGAGCAAGGATTGCATCATGAGATGATAACCCAACTAGTTTCGAGCTGGCCATCAGGAGTGGGACTCTATAAGAATGGCTGGATGCTTGGCGATCTGAGATGGAATCCTTATACACCAACAAAGTATGGACTTTGGTTGCATTAGCTGAAGGGTTAAATCCCCATCAGGAGCAAGTATATCTTAAGAAGATTACTTGGTGTACATGGAAAAGTTGAGACTTTCAAAGCTAGACTTGTTAAAGGTTTGCATCATTGACCATGTATGGATCATGATGAAACTTTTTCTAAGAAGCTATGCTTAAGTCCATCCAGATCCTACTTACCACGGATACATACCATGACTACAATATCTGGCGGTTGGGTGTCATGACTGCTTTTTTAAATGATGTTTTAGAAGAGAAAGTCTATAAGTACACAGTCAGAAGGCTTCGTAGACAGTGGGAGCAGCGGAAACGTGTGCAAGATGTTTTATGTGATGAAGCAAGCATCGCAGAGTTGGAACATCTGTTTTGATGAGTTAGTCAAACAGTTTAACATCATCAAAATGGTAGATGAACCTTGTATATACAAAAAGGTAGTAGGGAGTATGGTAGTGATCCTCGTAGAGTACGTGGATGACATACTCTTGATAGGGAAGGAGTTTCCTATGCTACGCTCGGTCAATCTCCGCTTATCACAAGGATTCTCCATATAGGATCAAAGTGATACCTCCTAAATCCTGAGTTTTCATCTATGAGATAGATGTAATTGGATGTTAGGATACTCACTAGATGTAGTGAGATGGTATAAATCGATCCTGGGGAGAATCACTGGAAGGGTTCCAGGGTGATAAAGACGACTAAATGTCAGTCACAGGCATTGTCTTTACCCTCAGTAAAGGGACGGTATGTTAGAAGAGTTCCAAGCTAGATACCGTGGCATACTAGACGATTAAGGTTGGATACATCGCTACTTAAGATGCTACCAAAGAGGCTGTCTGGGTGTAAATTTGTTCATGAGATGAACTCAGTTCCTCCCATTGTGTGACAATGGAGTTGTGGCTTATGCCAAGGAACGTCCGTCCCATCAGTGATCCAGACATATTCTAACGCAGTATCACCTGATCATAGAGATGGTTGATCTCTAAGGAGTTAGGAGAGCAGACTCAGAGGACAACACGGTGGATCCACTCACAAAGGCCTTTTCCCAGAGAGAGACTTTTATGGGATGGTTGAGTATGAGATACTACAACCACTGCTATCAGATGGCCCTAGTGCAAGTGGGAGATTGTTAGTTATATGTATGCCCTAGAGGCCATTACTATACATAGGATGTATAATGTAGTGGATGCTTAGACATATATAGGGAGGACTTTCTTGCTCGACATGATAGTATGCTATCTGGTTGCTCTTTACCTTAACGTGTACACTGATTGTCTCTCTGTTACTTGTTGGTAAAGCCCTTAGGGTGTGTACTTGACTACCTGGACTATGACGCGGATCATACTAGTGGGGACATGGTAGTCCATAAGTACATCCTTCAAGGTCCCTAGTCGTGGGTGTATCAAGACGGGGCATCGATATACCAGAGTAGACTAGCGTATACCTTCTCGACCCATACAGATGGGCGATGGATGATCCCACATCCATTGGTGTTTGACATCAGAGATGATATACGGGTGCTCAGTGGAGACTGGGTACACTGGACGGACTCGCCGAGAACTCCCAGATGGTATTATACCTCACGTCAGATGGCAGTTCTCTGGTGACACTGGTACAGGTTAGTCTGTAAACCCGAGATCGTCATAGAGTCTTGTGTGATTCCCACTGTGCTTTGATTTCCACCTTACCACGTCCAAGAGGGCGTGCAAAACGGTGGTTTTTGGGTACAGTCCCGAATCACATGGAGGCAATGAGCGATAGGAGGGGATTCGTCTCTCCCGGTATAGGGAGTTGATGTTGCGCTGTGTTCGATTGGTTATAACTGGAAATCCCTGGCCAGGGTTGCTGAGATTTACTGGTAAGTGTTACCAGTAGTTTCTTGAACTGTTATAGACCTCATATCGACATGACTTATCGAGCTACTGGGGTCTGAAGTTTACCACCCCTAGGTGAGATATGCGACATATTAGACGATCAGACCGGACTGTACGCTAAGTGTTACTGGTTGGATTCACAGGAGTGTGAGCGGGCTTGCTCGTCGATCTTCTGATCGCTCAATACCCGGGTGGCCGTTACGTTTAGCAGACCGCTTGCGGCTTGTGGGTGCTTGATATGATCATCATCTGCTGCCGGCGTATT
Source organism: Agapanthus africanus (assembly GCA_030015575.1). NCBI lineage: Eukaryota > Viridiplantae > Streptophyta > Magnoliopsida > Asparagales > Amaryllidaceae > Agapanthus > Agapanthus africanus. The sequence goes on from JASDDO010000004.1 coordinate 238,274,293, forward strand.
GACGAGTCTTTAGAGTCCAACACAGAGGTTTCCTGGCTCAAGTGAAACGAAATAGGAGCGCATATGAGATATGTGTGGGACCGAGAATAATACCAGTATGTGATACTGTATTCGATTCTCACGATTTGTGACATTGATCGGTTATATGCGATATAGCCGGGTTATCGGATCAAGTGTTGATTCGATAAGTTGTTACTATTGATATTAGTCGGTTATATGCAGTATGACCGGATCATTAAATCAAGTGTTGATTTAATGATTTTATGTATAATTATATATTTGATATATTATTTTACATTAACTGGTATTGGTTCACTTAAGATTATTTTCTCACTTGAATGTTCACATTGTATATATGATATAGTTTTGTGCTCTAGTTTGTATCATGTTTGATGATACATGCAAACTTGGGTGTGTTTGCTTTAAACCATGTTCAGTTAATGGTTAGGGTTTAGGGTTTTATTTTCTTTATTCATTTTGTAAAGAAACAAAATGGTGCTTTTCTTTATTTTTCATGCTTGAAGCTTCTTGAAGCTTCAAAGCATCTTTGAATAAGTCCACCATTTTGTTTTACCCTTAACCTAACCATTACCTAAACTAGAGTTTGCTCTCTACATGAGTTAGCCTCACCCATGGTTGCATTATGATAACCATCACTTGATTTTCTTTTTGCAAAAAAAAAATCATTTTTCTTTTTCATTCTTCTTCTTCTTCTTGAAGAAGAGAAGAAACCATTGCTAGAAATTTCTAAGTGATGATTCAAAATGAGAAATCCAAATCCAAAGTGAACCCACTTCCTATTTCTTCATCCTCTACCACTTGCCATGTAGTATAGGGTGTTTTCTTCACAAGTTTCATGACTTGGTGAAGTTGGAGCTTGATCTTGAGTTGCCTCGACGTAGATCATCTTCGGCATCGAAGTCGACGACCTAGCCCGATCATTTCTTCGACGAAACCATCGCTAGAGTCCGGAATCCGATGATCGCAGCGGAGGGACATCATCACGGAGCTAAGGAAGTGGAGGACCGGATCTACAAAGGTTGTAGTCTCTTTCACTTAGCAGTAAAGTTGTTTACTAGCTTGTAGTTTCGCCTATCCTCTGGTTAACGATCTAGTTTAGGGTTTCTCGGCACCGGAAAATTTTGAATTTGGCATGGTTGATGCCTTGTGAGACCTCTTGAGTGTGCCTAGGAACCTTACAATCTTAACGATGTTAAGGTATATGGAGTTGTCCGGCTTATGCTTAAAACCAGACTCTGGATAATTCAAGGCACGTTTCTGTAATGGCAGTTTGTGGGTTGACCTTGGCTTTGACGAGGGTTGACTTTCTACCATCTAGACGATCAATAGTGATATTGTTCTTGATTCGCCACAGTTTTAGTAAAATGGATTTTTTCAGAAAACAGTAGTGGGAGTATGGTAGAACCGGAAGAGATTCCAGAACCGCAAACGATTATGAAAAATTTAATAGGACCTAAAGATTCAATCAGGTTTGACATTCCATTAGCCACTCTGCAGATATGGTGGGTAACCTCAGACACCCGAGAGGTACTCCGGTAGCCTCAAGGATGGTGACTGGGAGGTTCTTGTTTACCCAGACTTGTCATTACTGTTGTTCCAGACTATAAGACCCGGTAGGAGGATAAGTATAGCGTCGTTCTAAACTAGTTTTAGAAGTGTACGTGTATATAATTCTTCCAGAGGGTTGTCATAGTCATTGGGAGCAGCGGAAGCATAGTGGACAAGTAGCTTGTGCCTATTTATAGACTAAAAGCAAATATAGCGGAGATAGATCTTCTATTTTTGATGTGACAGTCATGGGCTTTGACTTCATCAGAATATGGGATGGATCTATTAAGAAGGTAGTACGGTGTGATGTCCTGGTATTTGGATGACATACACAGAGTAGAAAGTAAAATTCCTATACTACGATCGGTTATACTGTGGTTGTCACACAGTGTTTTTTCCACATAGGATATGGATATTATATCAGACATTCTGGTTACTAGATCTATGGTTTTAGATCTAGATTTGGGTAGTTTCCCAATCTGGGTACTTAAACAGCATTCTAAAAGTATTTAGAATGGACGACTCCTGGCATGATGGTGTACCAGCAGGTGATGGAGTCACTATCTCTAAAGGTGTCTTACTGACTAAAGTGGAGAGTGATGTGCATGATTGGAAGATCACTTGCTTAGGCAATTGAGTTGATCATAAGATATCAAGTACCACACCAGATGTTAACTAGATGCAATAAGATGATATTATTCCATTCCTGGAGAAACGTTTGGAGGCAGTTTTAGAACATAAGTGGATGTTCTAGGGATTTGATAACGGTAGCCTCCTTCGGGAGACTGTTATCATTCCACGCTTCCAAGGTGACCTGGATGACAAAGTGACTGTCAGAGTTATAGTTTTCCCTCTGACGAGGGGTAGTAGTTTGGACAGGTGGTCCAAGCGGATACTGAGGGAGGCATGGCGCTGTTCATAACATAATATTGCATTTTGTATTCCCCATTCTTATGCATTTTACAATAAAAACAGGTGCTTTTGACCCATGTCTGCTACATGTTACAGATTACAGGTTCTTGGAGCAAAGACAGTGAAAAACACAAAAGACGACACAAAAGAAGGACTTTAGACCAACAATTAGGAAGATCTTAGTAAAGCTCAGCAGAAGAACGGTTCACCATCAACAAGGCGACGCAAGATCCAAATTTGCGAGAAAAACGGTTAAAAGATCCATCGCAAAGTGTTCACTGAAGATCTGGAATCACTGTAGAAGCCCAAATGGAAAAACAACTGAAGAAATTAAATTAACAGAAGAACCTGAAAGAGCCCAGAAAAGCCCATCAGACGACTCCTCTAATGGCGCGCCCATGCCACGGTTCCGCGGCTGTCAAATGCCCTAATGCGCAGAAAAATTTGCCATAACTCCTTGGCGGCTGTGGAAAGATTTTCTAGGGGAATATTTGTAACTTTAGACATGCGGTGCAATTGTAAACCTAGGGTTTCTATGTCCTCTAAATAGAACCCAAGACCTTGTATTTTCTTATGCCTCTACTCATGAATAAAATTCTATTTTCTTGAAGTTAGAGCGCATCAACAGTAAGTAGGTTATTTTCTTTGCAATAGTTGTAGTTTTTTTATCTGCTCTTATTTTCTCGCCTTAGTTTAAATTAGTTTAGTTTTTATTAACTTGCAATCGATGTTTTCTTTCTTTAATAAATTCTTGTCTTTTTTCATCCCCTCAATGCGCGAGTAGTTTCCTCGCTTGTTAGGGTTAGGAATAGGGAAGGATTTGAGAGATGAAGATCTCTCATCTCTTTTCATTGCTAAAATTTTATGAACATTAGAACTCCATGCATACCTTTTTATTCCGCGCCCTACGGCACTTTTACCCTCAAGGTAACGGTGATTCCGTAGTCTAAAGGCCCGGATTTTAAGGTTTTCCATAGAGGTTAGGGTAAAGATTAAGAAAGGAAGGACAAGGATCAAGAGGAAGAATCAATCTTCCCAATCATCCTAATCCCCTTTGTTAATATTTACCATAACTCTAATATGATACATTTAATTAATAGCAATGGAAAGAGATGTAGATCTTTGTTTACCAAATTTTCCCTAAACCTAATCCTAGCAAGTTTCTAATCCTAGTCTCATACAACTTCAATTTTTAGGTTTAATTATAAATCCAAACACCATTTGGAATTAACTCGTAAGAACTTAAAGGAAATTTTCACATCCCTGTGGACCGACCCGTACTCACCGGCTAGCTTCAAGCGACGCCGTTCTTGATTGCGGTAAATATTTTTGATCGACAAAACCTCTCTCAATCAAATGGCGTCGTTGCCGGGGATGGCGTAAAATTTTCTTTTTGTAATTTCGGGTTAATATAAAATCTAAAAAATCATAAAAATCTGAAAATTCCAAAAATAAAAAAAATTTATCATCTTTTATTGTTTGAAGGGTTTTCTTTGTGGATCTTTGCAGGATTGACGGATCTGAAACAACACAAAAGGAGAATCAGGAAAAAGTACATCAGAACAGAGGTAGATTGCTACATAAGAGCCGTACAAATTTTTGCAGAGCACGATCCCTCCTGTTCACCGCGGAAACGCGGCCTAGACGTGTCATCTGCGGCGCATCCGCGGCCCTCTGGAGCCTTCTCTGTGAAGAAATTGCACTGTTTGTTTTCTTTCCTTCTCCTCTACAAATCCCCATATATCTTCTGTCAAATCTTCTGCAGGATTCTTTGCGCTAAAAATCTTCTTCCCCCTTCCAATAATTGATTTTCTGCAGGATTCTTTGCGCCGCGCTAAAAAGCAAATTGATTGCAAGTGATTTACTACTTTGCATACTTTAATCTGACTTTAAGGGGCTATTGACCAATTCAGATTGGGTGGGGATTTCATCACCCTTCCCAGGACCCCAAAAATCACTTAAAGCATTTGCATTGACCACTTTTAATTTAAAAAATATTAGACTCAGCCCTAAGGACGTCGAGCTCAATAGGACAGAGGACTAGTATAGGCATCGGCCGTTTATCCTAACCGACATTGCGGTGACTAGGCTGGTGGTTTTTAATTAGGCCCACTGTCGTGGTGGTTCCTTCCCACTTACCTGGCCGTACTTGTCCGTGAAGAGGCGGTTTGAGGTCCTATCTCTAGCCCTTTGGAACAGTTAGGAGCTGTCTAGCTGACCTAGGTGACCCTAGACTTAGGCCTGATTGTGCATGTGTGGTTAATTGCAGTTGTGTCACTAGTCTCTTTTCAAAATCTTTTTGCAAAAGCTCACTTAATAAATAAATAAAAAGAGGAAAATCTTTTCAAAACTTGCAACTTGTCGCTAAAGAATCTTTGCACTCACTTACACCACTTCTTCTCATTGACGTTTTCTTACCTTCACATTCTGTCTTTCATTTTCGACTACACTAACCCTTTTAGTGTATGTCCGGTTGGACTAGGGACCCTAGCGCCCGATTAGTCCGTGTTTCGTTGGTACCGACCGACGAACCTTTCGACTCCGAAGTCGAAATCTTGTCCACTTCTTCACTTTCACCATCACATTCTTTCGAAGGTATGTCGGGATACGATCCTAAGAACACCTTACCGACGGGAAGGATTCCACCTCCGCCAGGTGCGAATAACCCTAATCTTCCGCCTGTCGAAGCGCCCGCACGAGTCGCGCTCCAGGATCTTTTCTACCCCATCCGCACCGCCCTTCCTACTTGTCTTTCCCTCCCACCGGCTAATGGGGACAACTTTGAGATCAAACCCCACTTCATCAACATGCTTCCTAAGTTTCATGGTTTGGAATCCGAAGATGCATATATCTTTATCAACAAATTCCAAAACGTTTGCGCCATGATGAAAACTACCCAATTAAGTGATGACGCTATAAGGCTAAGGGTCATTCCTTTCACCTTATGTGACCTAGCCGAGAAGTGGCTATACAGCACCGCATCACACTCAATTAGAAATTGGGACGAGTTTGTGAAAGCTTTTCATAAAAAGTTCTATCCTCATCACAAAACTGCTAAAATCCGTAATGAAATTATACAATTTTCACAGCTTCCTGCCGAACCATTTTGGAAATGTTTTGAAAGATTCAAAGACCTTCTCGTTTAATGCCCTCACCATGGAATCGAAAGATGGCAACTTTGCCAAACCTTATACGAGGGATTGAACCCGGCAACGAAGCAGTTGCTAGAAACCATTAGTCAAGGTCACTTTCTGTCCAAGTCTAGTGAGGAAGCGTGGCAGTTTCTTGAGGATCTTAGTGAGCAAACGATTCAATGGGAGAGCACCAAGACCACATCATCTTCTTCTATTGGTCAACCTAGGGCAGGCATACATCAAGTAGAGATGTCAATTGCTATGAAGGCCGAGATGGCCGCTCTTACGAAAAAGCTAGAAGCGCTTGAGACTAAAATCTCAGCACCTTCTCCTGCCCCTGTCATGCCCCCACGAACTGTTTGTGCTTGTTGTTCGGATCCATCACATCTTACTGAAGAGTGTCCTTACACTGCATCCACTCAAGGACAAGATCAAGTCAATGCTGTCTTTCAGCAACGACAAAGAAATGATCCATACTCTTCGACATACAATCCGGGTTGGAAGAGCCACCCTAATTTCACTTGGAACCAAAATCAACAAGTCCAAGGAAACAACAATTTTCAAAGAGCTCCTCCTCCACAACAACAAGCACCTCCACAAACTCAATTTCAGCAGCCTCCCCAACAGCAACCTTACCCTAATCAGATGAACAATTTTGTACCCAACAATTTTGTTCCCCCTCAAAATGCTGTTAGCTCGCTCAAAAGAAGTCTAGAATCATTCCTAAAGCAATCTGCACAGTCCACAGCTAGGATAGAGACTTCTGTTCAATCTTTGGTGCAAAACAGTGCCTCACACGATCAAAGCATCAAAGCTATTGAGGCACAAATTGCACAACTCAACGCAGCATTGAAAGAGCGAGAGAAAGGAAAGCTTTCGTCTCAACCACTCCCAAATCCCGGTCACGCACATGTTGCACATGAACAGCAGAATCATAACGTGAATGCTGTGACCACGTTGAGATCCGGAAAAGTGCTGCAAAACAATGTGGGTATTCACCGTGACACCTCTGCCGGTGATTCTTCATCTTCCTCTTCTTCTTCGTTAGACCCTATTCTCCATCCTTCAAATGGCTCTACTTCTTCTAGCTCGAACGAACCCTCTTCTCACAACACGAACACATCTACACGGGGTTCCGTTCCAACTCAACAATCGGATCCGCAAAAATTGGACTCAACAACTTTTCAAAATGTTCCTTTTCCAAATCGGTTGAGATCCAATAAACCAACTCCACAGATGGAGAAGATTGTAGAGTTGTTCAAACAGGTTAGCATAAATATCCCTCTTTTGGATGCAATCCAACAAGTTCCTTCATATGCAAAAATCTTAAAGGACTTATGCACCAAAAAGAGGAAGTCACAAGTACCAAAGAAAGTTTTCGTGGCTAGTGCTGTTAGTGATGCTCTTGTCAATTCTTTGCCCCCAAAGCACAAGGACCCCGGTTGTCCTACTATTTCGATCACAATTGGGAACAAGACCATCAATAGAGCACTATTAGATCTTGGTGCTAGTGTCAATTTGCTACCCTATTCGGTGTACGAACAATTAGGCGTTGGAGAGCTCAAGCCTACTCATTGCACTCTCCAAATGGCTGACTGATCAATCACCCACCCTAGGGGAGAGTTGGAGGATGTGTTAATTAGAGTAGGGGATTTCATTTTCCCCGTAGACTTTATTGTTATGGATACACAGCCTGTCGCTAACCCCCGTAATCAAATTCCGGTGATACTTGGTCGACCATTCCTCACGACTTCTAACGCGGTAATCAACTGTCGTAATGGTTCAATGAATCTATCTTTTGGCAAGATGACAGTTGAACTTAACATTTTCAAGTTAGGAAGTCAGCCTTGCGAGCCTAATTCTAGCGTACTTGATGTGTGCTCGATCGATGAGATCGCGGAGGAGGACTGTGAGTTTGAGAATTTCATGTTTGATCACAGTAATATTGACGCCACTAGTGCGTTCCTCCTAGAATCCGACACAGCTTTCACGACGGACAAAGATTATGAGTGTTTCACCTTTGTTGATGATCTTGAAGACTCTCCAGTCTTTTGCTTTTTCGGATGAGTTAGTTGTACCATCCGACTCGGTAGCGTACTCTCAATTTGAACCTTTGATGGAATCCTTCGAGTTTGAAACAGTTACTCCATTGTTACCATCTATTGTTTCACCACCTAAACTCGAGCTAAAGCTTTTGCCGTCGCACCTAAAATATGCTTATCTAGGTGAAAATGAGACCTTACCAGTTATCATATCGGCCTCTCTAGCTCTTGAGCAAGAGAAGGCTCTTTTAACGGTCTTATACAATAATCGGCAAGCTTTCGGCTGGTCTATGGCGGATATTAAGGGGATTAGTCCCCTCATAGTCGAACATCATATACACTTGATGGATGATGCCAAGCCGGCAAGGGATCCACAAAGACGCCTCAATCCCATCATGAAAGAGGCGGTCAAGAAGGAGATTGTTAAGGGTCTTAATAGCGGTATCATTTACCCTATCTTGGATAGCCAATGGGTTAGCCCCATTCATGTCGTGCCAAAGAAATCGGGCATCACGGTCATCACCAATAAGGCAAATGAGTTAATTCCCACTCGCACCCAAACTGGGTGGCGAGTTTGCATCGACTACCGGAAACTCAATGCCGTGACAAGGAAGGACCACTTTCCTTTACCATTCATTGACCAAATGCTAGAACGATTAGCGGGGCACAAATTCTACTGCTTTTTAGATGGCTATTCCGGTTATAATCAAGTCCCCATAGCCAAAGAGGATCAAGACAAGACTACATTTACTTGTCCCTTTGGCACTTTTGCTTATCGTCGCATGCCCTTTGGGTTATGCAATGCACCCGCTACATTTCAGCGGTGTATGATGGGGATCTTTTCGGACATGGTGGAGAAGTTTTTGGAAATCTTTATGGATGATTTCTCCATCTTTGGTGACTCCTTCGATGAGTGTTTACGACATCTTGACGCAGTTCTCACCCGCTGTAGGGAAAAGAACTTGACTTTGAATTGGGAGAAGTGCCACTTTATGGTACGAGAAGGCATTGTCTTAGGACATGTCATCTCGCAAAATGGCATAGAGGTTGATAGAGCTAAAATCGAAGTCATTTCTAATCTTCCTCCTCCTAAATGCGTCAAAGATATCCGAGCTTTCCTTGGCCATGCCGGTTTTTATAGACGGTTCATCAAGGACTTTAGCAAGATTGCTAGACCCTTGACTCTCTTGTTGGCCAAGGACACTACTTTTGTTTTCGACTCAACTTGCATGAAAGCGTTCGAGTCTTTGAAACACTCACTCATTTCTGCGCCCATTCTTTCATCTCCAGACTGGACGCACCCTTTTGAAATTATGTGCGACGCATCAGATTTTGCCATTGGTGCTGTTCTTGGACAGCATATTAACAAGATGCCGCATGTAATTTACTACGCTAGCCGAACATTAAATGAGGCCCAATTAAACTACACAACAACAGAAAAAGAGTTTTTAGCGGTTGTGTTTGCACTTGAAAATTTTCGGCCTTATTTAATCGGCTCTCCAGTTATAGTGTACACGGATCACTCGGCTCTTCACCACCTTTTTGCGAAGAAGGATGCTAAGTCTAGGCTAACACGTTGGATCCTTTTGCTGCAAGAATTTGACCTTGTTATAAGGGACAAAAAGGGATGTGAAAACGTAGTAGCCGATCACCTTTCACGACTTCCTTCTTCGCCTACACTTGAACTGCCTATCACTGATGCTTTCCCTGATGAGCAACTCTTGACCGTTTCTTGCGAACCATGGTTCGCCGATATTGTAAACTACTTAGCCACTGGCTTGATACCTAACGATTGGTCGAAACAAGACAAACTACGATTCTTGTCCCAAGTAAAGCATTTTTACTGGGATGAACCTTATCTTTTTAAATATTGTTCCGACCAAATCATTCGCCGGTGTGTACCTGAAAATGAGGTCAAGAGTGTGCTGTCTTTTTGCCACGATCAAGCATGTGGCAGGCACTTTGGCCCAAAGAAGACAGCCGAGAAAGTTTTGCAGTGTGGTTTCTATTGGCCACGACTCTTCAAAGATGCATTCGAATACTGCAAAACTTGCTCCCAGTGCCAACACTTGGGCCGGATATCGCGGAGAAACGAAATGCCGCTCCAACCAATTTTGGTTGTAGACATTTTTGATGTTTGGGGTATAGACTTCATAGGACCATTTCCTAACTCTTTTGGAAATGTGTATATTCTTTTGGCTGTTGACTATGTTTCACAATGGGTCGAGGCTGTGCCTAGTCGAACGAATGATAACAAGGTTGTCGTTCGATTTCTAAAAGAACACATCTTTTCTCGATTTGGGCACCCTCGTGCGATAATAAGTGATAATGGTTCTCACTTTTGCAATAGGACTTTTGAGTCCCTAATGCGCAAATACTCTATCACCCATAAGCTGTCAACGCCATACCATCCCCAAACATGTGGGCAAGCCGAGATCTCGAATCGACAAATTAAGCAAATCTTGGAGAAAACGGTTTCTAAAAACCGTAAAGATTGGTCACTAAAATTAATCGATGCACTATGGGCTTTCCGTACTGCATACAAGACCGATCTCGGCATGTCTCCATACCGGCTTGTTTACGGGAAGGCTTGCCACCTTCCAGTAGAAATTGAGCATAAGGCATTTTGGGCCATTAAAGAGCTGAATTTATCTCTAGGAGATGCGGGCAGCAATCGAAAGCTGCAATTGAATGAATTGGAGGAGCTGCGGGATGAGGCATATGATAATGCCGTGATTGATAAGAACCGAGTTAAGGTATTTCATGATAAAAACCTTTTGCGAAAAACATTTAAACCAGGTCAACAGGTTTTATTATATGATACTCGGTTGCATTTTCATCCGGGCAAGCTCCGGTCCCGATGGAGAGGACCTTTTATGGTCCGCACCGTTTAGCCGCACAGTGCGGTTGATCTTGAGAACCCGGAGGACGGTACGCTTTTCAAAGTAAATGGGCATCGTTTGAAACCGTTCTTCTCAGCGGACCCTTCGGAGGAGCTCCTGTTCTTACAGGAGCCGATTTACACCGATTGATTTTCCTCCACCTCCACCCTCGAATTTCCTTTTTTCCAAAACTTTATTTCAAACAAGTTTGGGGGTGTATATAATATGTAAATATAATAATAAACAGGAACTCGCCGATATTATCAACTCACTTGGTGCAGCATGATAGTGAGGACACTGTCCATTATAAGTTTGGGGGTATGTTCGGTAAGTTTTCCTTTTGCATTCATATGTATATTTCTGCATTGCATCTTTATAAAAATCATAAAAATTTGAAAAATTTAAAAAATAAAAAAAATTAGAAAACAGAAAAACACATAAAAATTGAAAAATTTCAAAAATTATAAAAATTAATGTATTCAATTCTGGTTAATTGACTTGAGTTTGATAAATAGGTTAACTGGCTAAGAAAAAACTAAATCTTAGACTTAGCAAATTAAATACCCTAAAAATAACCTTCCTTAGAGTTTAACTGTGGAAAGCATATGTCCTTGTAGGTTATTTAGAAATAGGCAAATTTTGGGTTCAGTTCTTGGGCTAAGTCGAAACGAAGGAAAAATATTAAAACTTTTATTAGAGTATAAGTTTGAAAAATAGTTCCTAGCTTAAGTCTAGATTCTGAAAACATCTACCCTACAAAATGCACAAACACGCACCTTGAAATTTGGATTAATAGAAGAGACCTTGAAATACTCTTGTCTAAAGTCCTTAGCACAATGAAAAAAAAAAGAAAAAAAGAGGGGTGGATAGAGAAAAAAAAATGGACACTGGTTTTTGTGATTACTTAAGGCTGTAAAAATAGAAAAATATTTAGCGGGGGTGCTTCATCACCTAGTGCCTTAGACCAACTGGTTTGGGAGGCACTGCTAAAAGCCTTGGGTGTTGCAAAACTAGGAAGTACGCTTTAAAACGCTAACGCATCTTGTAATCGGTTGTTGGTACCTCAAGAAGTATTAACAATCGCATGAAGGATGTGAAAGCGAAATTTCACTAGTGCTTTGGACAATGGACGGGGGTACGATTGCTTGATTTGAATTTCCAAGTGTAGGGGTGATACTTACACACACGTAGGAATATGTGATTGGAGTTTAGATAAGAGAAGGGAATGAAGAATAGAACTTGTGTCTTTAATAGAGTTGATAGAAATTCCTAAGTGGAGATGGAACTCTAGAAGGAAAACTTAAGAAATGCCGAAAGCTAGGTAATTCTACAGGATATATGTAATCTTAAGTTAAATAATGAAGAAGTGTGAAGAATATGGGTGGATAATATGCGGGTCGACGATAATAGAATTCCTTGTTAGAAAACCTAAATGGAGAACAAAAGTCGAGAAACCATGTTGATAGGATTTTGTGGGTAGTATCCGCAGAAAACCCTCAGGAGACAACACTCCTCCTACTAGGGACACCTAGAGGTTTAACGGCTTGTTGCACGAGCTCAGTGCAATCGCGTTTCCCTGCGAAAGTGCGGCTAGGTTAGATTTTTATTGCTCGAGGGCGAGCAAAAGATAAGTTTGGGGGTATTTGTTCATAACATAATATTGCATTTTGTATTCCCCATTCTTATGCATTTTACAATAAAAACAGGTGCTTTTGACCCATGTCTGCTACATGTTACAGATTACAGGTTCTTGGAGCAAAGACAGTGAAAAACACAAAAGACGACACAAAAGAAGGACTTTTGACCAACAATTAGGAAGATCTTAGTAAAGCTCAGCAGAAGAACGGTTCACCATCAACAAGGCGACGCAAGATCCAAATTTGCGAGAAAAACGGTTAAAAGATCCATCGCAAAGTGTTCACTGAAGATCTGGAATCACTGTAGAAGCCCAAATGGAAAAACAACTGAAGAAATTAAATTAACAGAAGAACCTGAAAGAGCCCAGAAAAGCCCATCAGACGACTCCACTAAAGGGCCGCGGAACCGCGGCCCAAGCGCGCCCATGCCGCGGTTCCGCGGCTGTCAGATGCCCTAATGCGCAGAAAAATTTGCCATAACTCCTTGGCGGCTGTGGAAAGATTTTCTAGGGGTATATTTGTAACTTTAGACATGCGGTGCAATTGTAAACCTAGGGTTTCTATGTCCTATAAATAGAACCTAAGACCTTGTATTTTCTTATGCCTCTACTCATGAATAAAATTCTATTTTCTTGAAGTTAGAGCGCATCAACAGTAAGTAGGTTATTTTCTTTGCAATAGTTGTAGTTTTTTATCTGCTCTTATTTTCTCGCCTTAGTTTAAATTAGTTTAGTTTTTATTAACTTGCAATCGATGTTTTCTTTCTTTAATAAATTCTTGTCTTTTTTCATCCCCTCAATGAGCGAGTAGTTTCCTCGCTTGTTAGGGTTAGGAATAGGGAAGGATTTGAGAGATGAAGATCTCTCATCTCTTTTCATTGCTAAACTTTTATGAACATTAGAACTCCATGCATACCTTTTTATTCCGCGCCCTACGGCACTTTTACCCTCAAGGTAACGGTGATTCCATAGTCTAAAGGCCCGGATTTTAAGGTTTTCCATGGAGGTTAGGGTAAAGATTAAGAAAGGAAGGACAAGGATCAAGAGGAAGAATCAATCTTCCCAATCATCCTAATCCCCTTTGTTAATATTTACCATAACTCTAATATGATACATTTAATTAATAGCAATGGAAAGAGATGTAGATCTTTGTTTACCAAATTTTCCTTAAACCTAATCCTAGCAAGTTTCTAATCCTAGTCTTATACAACTTCAATTTTTAGGTTTAATTATAAATCCAAACACCATTTGGAATTAACTCGTAAGAACTTAAAGCAAATTTTCACATCCCTGTGGACCGACCCGTACTCACCGGCTAGCTTCAAGCGACGCCGTTCTTGATTGCGGTAAATATTTTTGATCGACAAAACCTCTCTCAATCAGGCGCAGGATACTGATTAAGTTCAGTTGACGATACAGTCTAAGAAGTTTGGATTTGGAGTTCATTCATGAACTAGGTCCCATCAGATATCCAGACATATTCTAAGACATGTTTTGCTCATTACGGGAGATGGGTTTCTTTGCGAACTTGACATATAGAGAGACATAGAAAGAAACATCAGAGAAGATCCACTCACTGAGGCTATTTCTCGAATACAATAGTTTTACAAATGAGCTTTGTAAGACTGATCAGTAGAGGAGTTGGGCGTTTGGTATCACACGGGCTGTGAGTATGCGACATCGAAATAATTAGCCTTAAGTGAGAGTGGGAGATTTTTGGATATAGTGCCCTCAAAGTCAATTATTGGATCGCAAGCACATGATTGCAGTGATTGAGGGAGAACCTATACCGGTAGGACAGTCTTACTCTAGATGATAGTATACTATCTGCTTTATCTTTATCTTCGTGTACTGCTTTAGGTGACATGATATATCACTATTGCATGTTGATAGAGCCCATTGGATTCTTGCTTGACTACCAGCAGTATGATGGCGATCATATACGTGAGAGTTGGGTAGTTTATAAGCACATTCTTAAAAGTGGTCCCTAGTCGCAGGAGTTTCGAGGTAGGGCATCGATACTCCGGAGTAGACTAGTGTATACAGTCGAGACCCCGACGGGGGGCGGTGGACGGTCTCATAAGCTATTGGTGTCAGTTGGTTCACCTAAGATGTATACAGGTGCTTATTGGGTTATGAGTACACCGGACAGGACTCGCCGGGAACATCCTAGCTGGTTATTAAAACCTGTCGTCTGATAGCAATTCCCAGGTGACATATGTACAGATTAGTCTATCGACCTGAGATCGTCATTTGTCTCGTGTGAGTTCCCATTGTGCTTTGATTATTACCCTACCACGTCTTAAAGGATTCGTTCAAACAGGTTTTAGTTGGGTACAGTCTCGAGCCACATGGAGGCAGTGAGCGAATCGGCAGGGGATTCGTCTCTCCCAACATTGGGGGTGAGATCGTGCTGTGTCTGGAGAGCCATTACACAAAGTCCATGGCCATGGCAAGCGAGATTTACTGGTAGGTATTCCAGTAGTATCTCAGGGTGTTTTGGGCTACACTCCGATACAACTTATACCGCTTTTGGGGGTCTGACATTTACCAGCTCCCTAGGCCCGATATGCGATACTCATAAATGAACGGACCGGAATGTACGGATATTGTCACACATAGGCTCAGTAGGGTTCCAGGATGAGTTCGCTCATCGGTTTCCCTTTTCGCTCAGTACATGGGCAGCCGTTACGTACAGCTAGTACCACTGACGTGCTTGTAGTTAAACCCACTGCCATATTATTGACGAGTCTTTAGAGTCCCCCACAGAAAGTTTCCCAGTTCAGGCGGAACATTGTAGAGGCCGTATGGTGTTATGGCAGGGTTCGAACATACGCGTGCACTTGTGCACGTGTCATGGTTCAAACGGATAATACCAGCGGGCTTTTGTTTAAGCCGGATCCTAGTATTATACTATGTAGATTTTGTCTCATTGCATTTGTATTCGGTCGGAATACAAATGCGGGTATGTATATACAGTTGAGGAGTAATCCTGTTATTTGCTACGGGATCGCTTTTTGAAGTTGCCAGTTTGCATTCCATTTTGGTCATTTTTCTTTCTCCCCTTCCTGGCTGAAATTCTTGCTTGTGAGGGGCTTATTTGCAAATGTGGCTTTCTATAAATGGAGGGTTTTGTATGGTGCAGGGGCTCCAGCGTTTTCATGAGGGTTCTAGATGAGCTTTGTTCAATGTTTGCATTTATTGTTTTTTGGAGAGCTTTGGATATTTCCTGTAGATATTTGCTTAAGGTTACCATTCTTTTTTTTCCTTGCACTTACCTCCACTCCATGCCTTGGCCGAGCACATTTTGCCCCCCATTTTTGCAGAGCCTCATTTTTGAGAGAGTGTGAGATTGATTCATTTTGGTTGCAAAAGAAAGAGATTCATTCTTGCAAAAATCTTTAGCTCATTTCCTCAAGCTCATTTCCCCCTCACTCCATTTGGCAACTTCGATTAATCCTCATCCAATCACTTGGGTGACTCGAGACAAAGTATTCTACACTATCTCTACTTCAACCTTGGACACGTCGGCTTGCAAACTTCGTGTCTGAGTTGCCTCGATTCAGATGCGGGAGCCCGTATAAAGATTCGTTGACGTGGTGCCACCTTCGGGGAGGAGGAGACCGTAGATCGAGCGAGATCGGAGAGCGAGCTTCGTCAGTGCATCCGTAACAAGCTAGGGGCAGAGCTTAAAGACTGAAGGATACGGATCAATCGGTATAATCTCAAAACCCCCTTTTACAGTATACTAGTTTACGGTTAATAGAACGATCTGGGCTTTAAATTTGCGTTAGCGCCAGTTCTGTAAAAAGTTTTTGTTCCGCATTTGGACTCGGAAAGACGGCCGGGGCGCTACCGTAGACTTACAGGCTGAATTAGAGATTTACTGGTAAGTATTATCAGCAGTTTCTCGACCCGTTATGAGCCTCATATCGACATGACTTATCGGTTATTGGGGTCTGACGTTTACCACATTTAGACTTGATATGCGACATATCAGACGAAGAGACCGGACTGTACGGTAGTGTTACTAATAGGCTTTACTGGAGCTAGAGCAGGCTTGCTTGTTGATCTTCTGATCGCTCAATACCCGGGTAGCCGTTACGTTCTGCTAGTACCGCTGACGGCTTGTGGTTGCTTGATGTGATCATCACCTACTGCCGGCGTATTGACGAGTCTTTAGAGTCCTACATAGAGGTTTTACTGGATCAGGCAAAACGAAGTACGAGCACATATGTGATATGTGCGGGACCGAGAATAATGCGAGTATGTGATACCGTATTCTATTCTCGCGATATTTCTATCGGACGGTTATATGTGATATAGCCGGGTTATCGAATCAAGTGTTGATTCGATAAGTTGGTACATTTAATATTAGTCGGTTATATGTGATATAGCCGGATTATTAAACGAAGTGTTGATTTTATAATTTAGTGTATAATTGTATATTTGATATACTAATTTACATTAACTAATATTAGCACACTTAAGCATTTATTATTCTAACATGTGCACACTTAATATATATGTGATATATATTAATTGTGATTTATTTTGTATCATGGTTGTTGATACACACTACATGGGTGTAAGAGACTTACACCATACTAATTATAATGTTGGGTTTTATTATTTAAAGTAATTACAAATTAGTGGATAATAGCTTACATGAATGAAGCTTCATGAAGCTTGTGGATGTATTGACTTGTCCACTAATTTTGTTTTACTTAAGATATTTATTAACCTAACCATTATAATTTAGTCATGGTTTTATCTCTACATGAGTTAGTATATGATACAAACCTACCCATGGTTCATTCTCTCAGTTCATTAGTTCATTCTCATTTCTTTTGCTCATCTTCTTCTTCCTTGAGCAAAAAGCTTGCTAGGGTTTTCTAAAGAAAGAAAATATTGTGAGAAAAATAAAACTAAAGTGAGGCCACTTCCTACTTCATCATCCTCTAATAGATTAGCACTTTAGTATTGGGTGTTAGCTTCACTAATCTCTCATTAGTGAAGTAGTAGCTTGAGTTAGTATCTCCTCGACGTAGATCATTTTCGGTCTCGAAGACTTCAAGCAAGATCGTTCATTTCACCTTGAGAAGCCATGCTAGAGTCCGTGAGTTCCGTGATCGTAGCGAAGGGGCCACTACAAGGAGCTATTGAAGTGAAGGACTGGTCTACAAAGGTTGTATTCCTATTTCACTCTGATGTAAAGTAGTTTACATGTTGTTTTGTATGATTCTCTAGTTATCGATTCTAGTTTAGGGTTCATTAAAACGACAAATTTTTGAAAATGGTATGGAAGATGCCTCCCAAAACTTTGCTGTCGTTCATTGGAATCCTACAGTGTTATCAGAGCCTAGCTAGAGAATTAGACGGATATTGTTAGATTACGAAACCGGAACGAACTCCGAAACTTGAAACACCAAATACGAGTTTCTGTCGATTTTTAAAGTTGTCAAATTTTTTTAAAAACAAGTACAGAGTGTTTTATATGATATAACATGAACACTGGAGAAATTTGAGGCATTTTTGTAAGATTTTGGCCGGCCACCACCACCCCCATCTCGGCCAAATTCTGAGCCCCCTGCCTGAAATTTTTTCTATGTTCCATAGACTGGGTTTTGGTGTTTCAGGTATTGTTTATTTTTGCTAAATTTTCATGAGATGTTAATTTACTATAAAGACAACTCGAAGTGTTTCATAGTCGTAATTCTAACTGTTTTCGAGTTACTTTAGACGGTGTTAAAAAGTTTGATCGGATATCAAATACCCGCATTAACCCTTGCCGGAAAATTTTCCAAGTGTTGGATTTTTTCGTAGTTGAAAAGCATTCAAACATCATACAAGTTATGCGATGGACCCTCTAGAAGAACAAAACCATAACTCGATTATGTGACCGTCAGAACCACCACTAAACCCTCCGTCATTTCAGATAAGTGTTAAAGTATTCGTGCTACGGTAGTTTGGCCTCCGTCAAGGCGTAGTGTACGGTAGCTAAATTAGTGTTTATCTGCAGCATACGATGCGATTGGATTAGGGTATTCATACGGCGTAGTTTGGCATCCATCAAGGGTCGTGCGGGTGGGTCTAATTCAATCAGGAAAAAACGGGTTGAACTTGACTAGCGGACTATGGGTAGTTTGGCCTCCGTCAAGGTCATAAGACACTAGATGTAAAATATTATCGGGAATTTCAAGTATTGAAATTTGTAATGAGATTGTATATCTTCTATGAGATAGTTGGATCCCGATACCCACTGCGAGTATGAGTTACTCCTGGGAGAGTTTTACACAAGACAATTAGCCGATCAAGTAAGTGCCTAGAAAGGTGTCAACGGGGTTATGCCTCTAGGAAAACGAGGTTTATTTTAATTAGGTCCGTGTGAAAGCACGGGGAACCTCCCTCAAAGTACCGGCACTGGCCTGGCTGAAAGATTGGCGAAATTGTAGGGTGTAATTAATCCCGGCTAGTCTTTCCTTTTAGGGTTTGAAGGAAGATTTGATAAAAACAGTGGGAGCCATCCTGATTAGATAAAATAATAACCAATCTAATCTTTCAAGAGCATACGGTAAAGTGTTTTCTTCTCTCTCTCTCTCCAGGTAGCGACCATGTCACGTCTTAATCAAGATAATAATATGGATGTATTGACCGAACCCGCATGTTATACTGTGCTGGGGAACGTTGGTTCCGTTCTTTCTTATAATTTTTATAAGACTGAACAGGGAATAGGGACATATCCGGATTCCTACGCAGCCCAAACGAAGAATAAGCATGATGATTCATCTTCTTCGGGTGTGTTAGTTATTGAGAACTGTTTCTCAGTTCAGTCTACGTCCTGGGTATTAGATACCGGATCAGGATCCCACATATGTAATATGTTACATGGGCTAAGGAAAGGTAGAGAACTGGGAATAGGTGATCATTCCGTAAGAGTAGGGAATGGTGCAAATGTTGCAGCCAAAACAGTTGGCAAATATCACCTTGTATTACCAAATGGTAATACATTGATTCTGAACGAATGCTATTACATTCCGACTCTGATATGCAACCTTATATCAGTTTCTTTATTAAGTAAAGAGGGATATAATTGTGTAGTACATGATAATGTTATGAACATCTTCCTGAATCAAAAGTTGATTGGATCAGGCTCGTTAAATAATGGCATATACGTTCTAGATCAAACCACGGTTCTTAATGTACAAAACACACACAAGAGGAAGAGTTCAGAAATGAACGAATACTTCTTGTGGCATTGTAGACTAGGTCATATCAATGCGACACGACTAGCTAAGTTGCATAAGGATGGATATTTGAATTCGTTTGAATTTTCATCTTATTACACTTGCCAGTCATGTCTCAAAGGCAAGATGACCAAACTCCGTTTACAGGAGGCGGAGAAAGTGCTAGTGAGCTCTTGGGACTGATAGATAGTGATGTATGTGGTCCTATGTCTACGCATGCCAGGAATGGTTTTTCGTACTTCATTACATTCACTGACGATCTTTCAAGATTCGGACATGTGTTCCTGATGAAATGCAAGTCTGAAGCTTTCGAGAAATTCAAAGAATATAAGCACGAAGTTGATAACCAAACGGGTAAAAGTATTAAAATCCTACTATCTGATCGAGGAGGTGAATACTTGAGCACGGAGTTCCTGGACTGTTTTGTTGGAGATAGTGCCCTCATAGTCAATTATTGGATCGCGGGTACGTGATTGCAATGATTGCGGAGGACCTATACCGGTAGGACAATCTTACTCGAGATGATAGTATGCTATCTGGTTTGCCTTTATCAGTCGTGTACATGATCAGGTGACTGATTACATGTTACACTTTGATAGAGCCCTTAGGATCTTGCTTTACTACCAACAGTATGATGGCGATCATATACGTGAGAGTTGGGTAGTTTATATGCATATCCTTAATTGTGGTCCCTAGTCGTGGGAGTTTCGAGACAGGGCATCGATACTCCGGAGTAGACTAGTGTGTACAGTCGAGACCCCGACGAGGGGCGGTGGCCGGTCTCACAAGCCACTGGTGTCAGTTGGATCACCTAAGATGTATACAGGTGCTCATTGGGTTATGAGTACACCGGACAGGACTCGCCGGGAATCTGCTAGTTAGTATTATATCTATCGTCAGATAGCAGTTCCCTGGTGACATGTGTACAGGTTAGTTCATCGACCTGAGGTCGTCATTTGTCTCGTGTGAGTTCCCACTGTGCTTTGATTTCTACCCTACCACGGCTCAAAGGAGTCGTGCAAACATGTAGTTTTTGGGTACAGTCCCGAGCCATATGGAGGCACGTGAGCGGATCGGCAGGGGATTCGTCTCTCCCGGTATTGGGGGCGAGGTCGTGCAGTGTCTAGGAGAGCCATTACACATAGTCCATGGCCATGGCAGGAGATTTACTGGTAGGTACTCCAGTAGTATCTCAGGGTGTTATTGGGCTACACTCCGACACGACTTATACTGCTATTGGGGGTCTGACGTTACTAACCCCCTAGACAGATATGCGATACTCATAGACGAACGGACCGGACTGTATATACATTGTCACTGTTAGGCTCAGTAGGGTTCTGGATGAGTTCGCTCATCAGCCTCCCTTGAGGTCAGTCCATGGGCAGCCGTTACGCATTGCTAGTGCCGCTGACGGTTTGTGGTTAAACCCACTGCCAGGGTACTGACGAGTCATTAGAGTCCCCCACAGACAGTTTCCCAAGTTCGGGCGAAACGTTGTAGAGGCCGTATGGTTTTATGGCAGGGTTCGGAAAATGCACGTGCGTTTACGCACGTGTTATTTTTCGGGCAGATGATACTGGTCGGCTTTGGTTTAAGCCGGATCCGAGTATTATATTGAGTAGGTATAATATCTTTGTCTCAGTGGCATTTGTATTCGGTCGTAATACAAATGCGGGTATATTTATACAGTTTCGAGGTTATCCTGAAAGTCGTTTCAGGATCACTTTTGGAAGTTGCCAGTTTCCAGTTTTCTATCAGCCGTCTTTTAACATTCAGTTAAAAACGGATTTATCTTTTCTTGGATGAGAGTGAGTCATGATTCTAGAAGGTTCTAGAAGTTTCTAGATTAGATGACAAGGATGATGAGGTGGCTAATGACTCATCTTGACATCAATGGTTGCATTAATGACTTGATGAGGTGTTTAAGTGAGTCATGCTTTAGCTTTAATGATTCTTGTTTAGCTAAGGATATTTTGTGAGAAGCTTTGTTCTTATGGTCACTCTCCCCTCTCCTACACTCACCTCCCTCCATCTATATATGGCCGGCCCCTCCTCTCACTCTCTCACTTGATGGTTTTCATTTGTTAAAAGATTATGATAGATTTTGGGGTGTATGGAATTCACAGCTCATTTCATTCCATCACCCGATTCCCTCGGCAACTTCATTAACCGATCGTCCACGGACTCGGACGAAGTGAGACAAAGTCATCTACTCATTCTCTACATCATTCTTGGTCGTCTCTTTTAGCAAACTTGACGACCGAGTTCCCTCAAGTCAGAGGCGGGAGCCCGTTTAAAGAATCGTCGACGTGGTGCCACCTCGACGAGAAGATTGGAGATCGACGAGATCGGAGCAGCCGCAACGGAGCGTGGGATGATGGTTAAAGAACGAAGGACTCGGATCGTTCGGTATAACCTTTCTACACTCTT
This sequence comes from Agapanthus africanus, assembly GCA_030015575.1. Classification (NCBI taxonomy): domain Eukaryota; kingdom Viridiplantae; phylum Streptophyta; class Magnoliopsida; order Asparagales; family Amaryllidaceae; genus Agapanthus; species Agapanthus africanus. Next base: position 238,296,145 of record JASDDO010000004.1, read on the forward strand.
TACAGTTTGTTAGTTTAGCAATAATGGAAGATCCGGGTTAAAGTATACGGTAGCGCCAGTTAAAAAGTTTTTGTTCCGCATTTGGCGTCTGTAGACTGCCGGGGCGCTAACGTAGACTTACAGTGGTATCAGAGCCTCACCATTTTGCTATACTAACTTGTGCTAACGTGTTTAAAACATCGATCGAACCGGAAATCGAAAATCGCAATTTTTCAATTTAACAGTTTCTGTTAATTTTCAAACTGGTCCAAATGTCATTTTGACCATACCATAAAATTCAGCAGGCTTTTCTAAGAACACCGACAAAATTTAGGCTCGTGATTCCACCAAGCCGCCGCGGAAACGCGGCCAAACCCATGGTTTGGCCGCGCATCCGCGGCCACTTGGTGAGATCATGCTCCCAAATTTGTACAGTGTGTTCTCCTCTGGAAATTGGGGTTTTTGGTATATATCGTTTGGGCCCAGGTTTTGTTACTGTTCTACAGATTTTCGTGGGGCCCACTTTGTGATATTTGGTCGATCGAAATTTAAACATGTTAGTTTACAGTGCTTACATTATATCTCCGACCGGGAATGTCATTTGATCGGTAAACCGTGTCTGATTGCTATAGTTCTTTTAGACGGGTTTGCGAACGTGACATTCGCGTTGATGTTCTGTGTTGTGCTGTGATGTTGCGGATTTGTCGTGGTGGATAGCAGTGTGCAATGGTAGTACAGTTTATGTTTATTTATACATTTGATATTGCGGGTCGAGCGTCCAACATGTGGACTGCCGTCACTGCCTGTTGTATAATATTCTTTTGGGGCACGACCAGGTTGCGGTCGATGTACCTATTGTACTATTTTTCATTACTGTACTAGGTTCTGCCCTGCGACGGAGTGCACGGATAGCCGGGTTCGGGAGGGCAACGGGTCCGCATCTCATGGCTTTGAGAGGCAGAGGGGCCCCACTCTAGAATTAGCAGACTATTCGCCGCACTCGTAGGGGGTACAGGTTGACCCAAGGAGGGGTGCCCAAGATTACCGGATTCCGTGAAGTGCTGGGTGGTCCATTCACTATGCTGTAGGGGGCTGCCTCGCTTCAGGTTTTGGCGGGTAACTTGCCGCACCCGTAGGGGTCTAGGTTTCATTGCACAGGCTATCCACACGACAGGGGAAAGTCGAGTTTCAGCAGCGGCTCTGTGAAACTCGGGGATCCCAGATTATCTGTATTGTTCTGTGATGCTTATTACTTTTCTGTAATGTTCATATTATCACGCCTGGAGCGATTATTGTATATTGGTTTATATACTATTAGATATTGTATATGTTTTACACCCGCGCTAGTCCAGTCCCCGCTCTGTCTTTAGTTAAGTAACCTAATGAGTGATGACGGGACCCAGTGACGAATGCGGATGGCATATACGTACATTTTATTTTCGTTCTTTTCTGGTGTGATTAATTGATGGGACTGCGTTGATTCTGATCAATGCAAAGTAAAACAAACCTGTTTTGGATGTTGTTGGAACAAATTTAAAAAGTGTTATTGAAAAGACATTTCCTTTTATTTTGCATAGCGGTATTCAGTGGAATATCCTGCACCTAATTCGACGGGGCAAGGGCCGATATCCCTTCACCGGGACTGACCCCTTAGGCAAAAGTTTGCGTCAGGGTAATAACTTCACTATAGTCGATTACATGTTGCTTTGCATCGCGGTATTCAGTGGAATATCCTGCACCTCATTCCACGAGGAAAGAGCTGAAATCCCTTCACCGGGAGTGACCTCTTTAGCAAAGGTTTTCGCCACTATATTTTATAAAAAGCTAGCAGGTTCCTTCAACGAGATCAAGTTCATTACGTTAAAGGTTTTTCGCCAAAAACCAGCCGTAGCCCTCCGTCGTTTCTTATGGATGGTTAGTAATATTCAAGCTATGTTTGTTGGCTTTCGTCAAGGCATAGTGTTTGGTAGTTGCTGGGGTATTCATTTGTTGCATAGATAGATGTATTGGTTTGGGACAGTCGTATTACCTTGTTGGCTTTCGTCAAGGGTATGTACGGGTGGGTTCGAATTAACAAGATAATGACGGGCAGAACTTGACATGTGACTTATGATTTGTTGGCTTTCGTCAAGGTCATAAGAACATGGGGTAAAAATCATATCGGGAGTTTCTAAAGAAACTGAAACTTGCCAAGTATGCGCATACCATCTAGAGTATGAGTAACGTGGATGCATTCCATCACGTTATCATGCGATGAGAGTTGGATCCCGATTCCCACTGATGAGTTGGTTTACTCTTCGGGTGATCCCGATTGATTCTTCTTTAGGTTTGGAGGAGAATTTGACAGGACAGTGGGAGGTTTCCGGATTAGATAAAGTGATGACCATTCTGATCTAGGTTAGAGTGCACGCAGAGTGTTTCTTTTCTCTCTCTCTCTGGCAGCGACCTTTGACCGACCCTAGACTGTGACTCAGTGACCAGGTTGACCGAACCTTCTTAAAATACTGGCTTTTGGACTGTCTATGTTGCATAAGTCATTGCCACTCCTTCTTTTACCCTTTGAATTTCTCAGAACACCCGTATTACTACGGATATCCACTTCCATTGGATAGATCCATCGTATGGTTATATACGAACTCGAAGGGACTTCTTCGAGGATGGATCCAGGTTCAGGAGAAATAGAATTGGTTTATTCAGTTGTCTTTTATTATCACCTTCTCTCAGGTTGCGAGAGCTCCTTGGTTTAGAAGAGTACACTTATTACGCTTATTGGATAGTCTTATTCCAAACCATAGGCTGGTGCCGAAAGGTAGGGAATGAAGAAAACCAATTAGCCTAAGTAGGGTGTGCAGAAGGTAATATGTAAAGACAAAATAAAGGGACTAGAAAGAGGGCAAAATAAATTGCGACTGATATCATTCACGACCAAAACCGCGTACTTCATCGCCACTCCTATTTCACCTTTAAAAGAATAAGGTATTATTCAGTTGTCTTTTATCATCACCTTCTCTCGAGATGCGAGTACTCCTTGGTTTAGGAGGGTACACCTATTATGCTTACTGGATAGTCTTCTTCCAAACCATAGGCTGGTGCCGAACGGTAGGGAAGGAAGAAAACCATTTAGCCTAACAATGGTGTACAGAAAGTAATGACTAAAGACAAATAAAGGGATTTGGAGAGATGGCAATAAAATATACGGTTGAAGTCGTGAATTGGATTATGGAAGAGGCATTGCTATGAATACCAGGATACCCCTACGAAACATTTTCATGTTTCAGTGCATCGTTAAAAGGAAAACTGATTTCCCGATTAGACACTTACTCTAAGGGTATGTATTTACCAGGTTTCATTCTCATATCTGTATGGTTTTACAGATAATGAGTGGGAGTAAGTTATTAGGAATTAGGTGATTATCCTCATTATATCAGAATTCGTTGTAATTGGTGATATTTGAGGAAATCGCCAGGGTACAGTTTTCAACCTACGACGCACAGGTTTTGAGTTGTTTAACTCAGCGGACTTATACAGAGTATTGTATGTTGTCCAAGTGTCCATCAGGACAAAGGGGTAGGTCCTCGTACTATGTTCTGTTTACTTATAACTTCTCTAGTATTTAGACGAGTGTTTCGTAGAAATACAAGGTCTAAGTTTTGACAAGTTATGGGTATAAGAATAAAGTAAAGAACCAGGTGTCACAAGTATCGGGATTCTTCAAAGAGATCGAAGATGTAGATTCTTGTGATTGGTATTCAGATGATAGTGATGGTTTTGAGAAACGAGTTTTCTCTTTCAGGTTACTCATAATTGGATGGATTCCTAAGTTGAGTAATGCTGATTAGCCTCTTTCCATTAAGTTGATATGCACTGGAGACAGTTGCAGGATTTGAATCTAGTTCCAATTAAATAAGTGCCAAAGTTTCTGTATTGGATATAGAATGGATCGTACCTTAAAAGATATTAAGGTACGGGGAGTTGTCCAGCTTATGCTTAAAACCAGACTCTGGATAACTCAGGGCACGTTTCTGTAGTGGCTGTTTGTGGGTTGACCCTGGCTATGACGAGGGTTGATATTCTACCATTTGGAAGATCAATAGTGATATTGTTCTTGACTCGCCACAGTTTTAGTAAAATGGATCTTTTTCAGAAAACAGTAGTTGGAGTATGGTAGAACTGGAAGCGATTCCAGAACCGCGAACGATTATGGAAAATTTAATAGGACCTATATATTCAATCAGGTTTGACATTCCAATAGCCACTCCGCAGATATGGTGGGTAACCTCAGACACCCGAGAGGTACTCCGGTAGCCTCAAGGACGGTGACAGGGAGGTTCTTATCTACCCAGACTTGACACTACTGATGTTCCAGGATATGAGACCCGGTAGGAAGGTTGTCGTAGTCAGTGGGAGCAGCAGAAGCATAGTGGGCAAGTAGCTTATGTCTTGAGCAGTTATAGCGGAGAAAGATCATCTAATTTTGATGTGACAGTCATGGGTTTGACTTCAATCAGAATAAGGGATGGATCTGTTAAGAAGGTAGTAGGGTGTGATGTCATGGTTTTTGGATGACATACACAGAGTAGGAAGTAAAATTCCTATACTGCGATCGGTTGTACTGTGGTCGTCACACAGTTATTTCTCCAGATAGGATATGGATATAATATTTGACATTCTGGTTTCTAGATCTATGGTTTTAGATCTAGATTTGGGTAGTTTCCCAATGTGGGTACTTTGACAGTATTCTAATGGTTTTTAGAATAGATGACTCCTAGCATGGTGGTGTACCTGCAGGTGATGGAGTCACCCTCTCTAAAGGTGTCGTATAGACTAAAGGGGAGAGGGATGTGCATGATTGGCAGATCACTTGCTTAGGCAATTGAGTCAATCATGAGATGTCAAGTACCACACCAGATGTTGTTTTTGCACTAGATGCAATAAGTTTGTATTAATCCAATCCAGGAGAAACATAAGGAAGCAGTTTTAGAACATAAGTACATGTTCTACGGATTTGATGACGGCAGCCTCCTTCGGGAGACGATTATCATTCCAAGCTTCAAAGGTGACATGGTTGACAGAGTGATTGTCATAGTTATAGTTTTTCCCTCTGACGAAGAGGGACAGTATTATGGACAGGTGGTCCAAGAGGATACTGTGGGTGGCATGGTGCCGGATACTGATTAGGTTCAGTGATCGATACAGTCTAAGAAGTTTGGATTTGGAGTTCATTTATGAACTAGGTCCCATCAGATATCCAGACATATTCTAAGACAGGTATTACTCAATTCGGGAGATAGTTTTCTCCGCGAACTTGAGATTAAGAGAGATATAGAAAGAAACTTCTAGGCGGATCCACTCACTAAGGCTATTTCTCGAACACAATAGTTTTACAAACGGGCTTTGTGATACTGATTAGTAAAGGAGTTGGATGTTCGGTTTCACACGGGCTGTGAGTAGTCGACATCGCAATAATTAGCCTTGAGTGCAAGTGGGAGATTGTTGGAGATAGTGCCCTCATAGTCAATTATTGGATCGCGGGTACGTAATTGCAATGATTGCGGAGGACCTATACCGGTAGGACAATCTTACTCGAGATGATAGTATGCTATCTGGTTTGCCTTTATCAGTCGTGTACATGATTAGGTGACTGATTACATGTTACACTTTGATAGAGCCCTTAGGATCTTGCTTTACTACCAACAGTATGATGGCGATCATATACGTGAGAGTTGGGTAGTTTATATGCATATCCTTAATTGTGGTCCCTATTCGTGGGAGTTTCGAGACAGGGCATCGATACTCCGGAGTAGACTAGTGTGTACAGTCGAGACCCCGACGAGGGGCGGTGGCCGGTCTCACAAGCCACTGGTGTCAGTTGGATCACCTAAGATGTATACAGGTGCTCATTGGGTTATGAGTACACCGGACAGGACTCGCCGGGAATCTGCTAGTTAGTACTATATCTATCGTCAGATAGCAGTTCCCTGGTGACATGTGTACAGGTTAGTTCATCGACCTGAGGTCGTCATTTGTCTCGTGTGAGTTCCCGCTGTGCTTTGATTTCTACCCTACCACGTCTCAAAGGAGTCGTGGAAACAGGTAGTTTTTGGGTACAGTCCCGAGCCATATGGAGGCACGTGAGCGGATCGGCAGGGGATTCGTCTCTCCCGGTATTGGGGGCGAGGTCGTGCAGTGTCTAGGAGAGCCATTACACATAGTCCATGGCCATGGCAGGAGATTTACTGGTAGGTACTCCAGTAGTATCTCAGGGTGTTATTGGGCTACACTCCGACACGACTTATACTGCTATTGGGGGTCTGACGTTACTAGCCCCCTAGGCAGATATGCGATACTCATAGACGAACGGACCGGACTGTATATACATTGTCACTGTTAGGCTCAGTAGGGTTTCTGGATGAGTTCGCTCATCAGCCTCCCTTGAGGTCAGTCCATGGGCAGCCGTTACGCATTGCTAGTGCCGCTGACGGTTTGTGGTTAAACCCACTGCCAGGGTACTGACGAGTCATTAGAGTCCCCCACAGACAGTTTCCCAAGTTCGGGCGAAACGTTGTAGAGGCCGTATGGTTTTATGGCAGGGTTCGGAAAATGCACGTGCGTTTACGCACGTGTTATTTTTCGGGCAGATGATACTGGTCGGCTTTGGTTTAAGCCGGATCCGAGTATTATATTGAGTAGGTATAATATCTTTGTCTCAGTTGCATTTATATTCGGTCGTAATACAAATGCGGGTATATTTATACAGTTTCGGGGTTATCCTGAAAGTCGTTTCAGGATCACTTTTGGAAGTTGCCAGTTTCCAGTTTTCTATCAGCCGTCTTTTAACATTCAGTTAAAGACGGATTTATCTTTTCTTGGATGAGAGTGAGTCATGATTCTAGAAGGTTCTAGAAGTTTCTAGATTAGATGACAAGGATGATGAGGTGGCTAATTACTCATCTTGACATTAATGGTTGCATTAATGACTTGATGAGGTGTTTAAGTGAGTCATGCTTTAGCTTTAATGATTCTTGTTTAGCTAAGGATATTTTGTGAGAAGCTTTGTTCTTATGGTCACTCTCCCCTCTCCTACACTCACCTCCCTCCATCTATATATGGCCGGCCCCTCCTCTCACTCTCTCACTTGATGGTTTTCATTTGTTAAAAGATTATGATAGATTTTGGGGTGTATGGAATTCACAGCTCATTTCATTCCATCACCCGATTCCCTCGGCAACTTCATTAACCGATCGTCCACGGACTCGGACGAAGTGAGGCAAAGTCATCTACTCATTCTCTACATCATTCTTGGTCGTCTCTTTTAGCAAACTTGACGACCGAGTTGCCTCAAGTCAGAGGCGGGAGCCCGTTTAAAGAATCGTCGACGTGGTGCCACCTCGACGAGAAGATCGGAGATCGACGAGATCGGAGCAACCGCAACGGAGCGAGGGATGATGGTTAAATAATGAAGGACTCGGATCGTTCGGTATAACCTTTCTACACTCTTTACAGTTTGTTAGTTTAGCAATAATGGAAGATCCGGGTTAAAGTATACGGTAGCGCCAGTTAAAAAGTTTTTGTTCCGCATTTGGCGTCTGTAGACTGCCGGGGCGCTAACGTAGACTTACATGTTTAAAAGAGAATGGGATTCTCTCTCACCTTACTCCTCCGTATACACCACAGCACAACGGTGTATCGGAACGGAGGAATTGCACCCTATTAGATATGGCGCGCTCTATGATGAGCACTGCTGAGTTACCTATTTCCTTTTGGGGGTATGCGCTTGAGACAACAGCATATCTATTGAATCGAGTTCCCACCAAATCAGTGCGTACCACTCCATATGAGATATGGAATGGGAAGAGGCCATATCTTAATTTTATTCAGATATGGGGTTGTCCGGCCTATGTGAAAACACAAAATCCGGACAAGCTCGAGGCAAGATCAATTCTGTGTAAGTTTGTAGGATATCCCAAACATTCGCGAGGGTATATCTTCTATCATTCCGAGGAACAAAAAGTGTTTGTTTCTCGACATGCCACCTTTTTAGAAAAGGGTTTTCTTATGAAAGAAATTAATGGCAAGGAGGTAGAACTGGAAGAAGTTCCAGCTATACAAACTACGACAGAAGATTTGGTGGAACCAGAAGATTCGGTAGTTCCCAATGAACCTCAGCCTCTCCGCCGATCTAGTAGGTTTCCTCATCCACCTGAGAGATACTACGGTTTTCTCATTGATGGTGGAAGCGAGGATTGCATCATGGAGGATGATGACCCGCTAGCTTTGAGCAGGCCATCACGAGTGGGGACTCATTGAAGTGGCTGGATGCAATGCGATCTGAGATGGAATCCATGTACACCAACAAAGTATGGACTTTGGAAGTTTCTCCTGAAGGGGTAAAACCCATTGGGGGCAAATGGATCTTTAAGAAGAAACTTGGTGTAGATGGAAAAGTTGAGACTTTCAAAGCTAGACTTATTGCAAAGGGTTTTCGTCAACGACCAGGTGTGGATTATGACGAAACCTTTTCTCCAGTGGCTATGCTTAAGCCCATCCAGATCTTACTTGCCATTGCTGCAAACCATGACTATGAAATCTAGAAAATGGATGATAGGAACGCCTTTCTAAATGGTGATTTGGAAGAGTGCGTGTACATGACTCGGCCAGAGGGTTTCGTAGACAGTGGGAGCAGCGGAAAGGTGTGCAAGCTGCTTAAATCCATCTACGGGTTAAAGCAGGCATCGCGGAGTTGGAACATCTGTTTTTATGTCGTAGTCAAAGAGTTTGACTTCGTCAAAAACGTAGATGAACCTTGTATATACAAGAAGGTGGCAGAGAATATGGTTGTCTTCCTCGTATTGTACGTGGATGACATACTCTTGATAAGAAATGACATTCCTATGCTGCACTCGGTCAAGCTCTTCTTATCACAAAGATTCTCAATGAAAGATCTAGGGGATGCCTCCTACATCTTGGGGATTAAGATCTATAAAGATAGAGATAAGCGGATACCGGGATTCCCAATCCAGGTACATTGACACCATACTAAAGAGGTTTAGTATAGAAGAATCCAAGCGTGGGTTTTTACCCACAATCTCAGGACTCACTCTCTCCAAAGAGATATCTCCCAAGACTGATTTGGAGAGAGCTCGCATGCAAGGGATACCCTATGCTTCGGCAGTAGGCTCTATCATGTACGCGATACTATGTACTAGACCCGATGTAGCATACTCACTAAGTGTCGTGAGAAGGTATCAAGAAGATCCTGGAGAGAGTCACTGGACAGCTGTGAAAAGCATTCTCAAGTACTTGAGAAGGACTAAAGAGATGCTCTTGGTGTATGGTAATGGAGAACTCCAAGTGGTGTCCATTACCGATTGTAGCTTCCAGAGTGAGAAGGACGCCTCTAAGTCGCACTCGGGATTTGTCTTTACCCTCAAGGGAGGGGCGGTATGCTGGAAGAGTTCCAAGCAGGAAACCGTGGCAGACTTGACGATGGAGGCTGAATACATCGCTGCTAACAATGCTGCCAAAGAGGCTGTCTGGATGAAGAAGTTCATAACTGAACTTGGAGTGGTTCCATCCATTGAGTATCCAATACCTTTGTATTGTGATAACAATGGAGCGGAGGCTTTGTCCAAGGAACCCAGGTCCCATTAGCGATCCAGGCATATTCTGAGGCGGTATCACCTGATCCGGAAGATAGTTGATCGCCAGGAGATCGAGGTCAGGAGAGTTGACACGGAGAGCAACACAGCGGATCCACTCACGAAGGCTATTCCCCAGATACAGTTCGAAAGACTCTTCGGGATGTTGGGTATGAAATACTACAGCAGCTGGCCCTAGTGCAAGTGGGAGATTGTTAGTTGTATGTATGCCCTAGAGGCCATTATTATACATATGATGAATATTATATTGGATGCTTGGACATATATAGAGAGTACTTTCTTGCTCGACATGATAGTATGCTATCTAGTTGCTCTTTATCTTAACATGTATACTTGTCTCTTGATACTGTCTTATGGTTACATGTTGGTAAAGTCCTTAGGATGAGTACTTGACTACCAGGATTATGATGCAGATCATACTAGTGGGTCCATGGTAGTCCATAAGTTCATCCTTTAATGTTCATAGTCATGGGTGCATTGAGACGGGGCATCGATATATAGAGTAGACTAGCGTATACGCTTCTCAACCCATTTGATGGGCGATGGATGACCCCATATCCATTGGTGTTTGAAATCAGAGATGGTATATGGGTGTTCAGTGGAGACTGAGTACACTGGCAGTACTCGCCGAGAACTCCTAGTGGTATTATACCTATCATTAGATAGCAGTTCTCTGGTGATATTGGTACAGGTTAGTCTGTAGACCCGAGATCGTCATAGATTTTTGTTTGATTCCCATTGTGCTTTGATTTCCACCTTACCACGTTCAAGAGGACGTGTAAAACAGTGGTTTTTGAGTATAGTCCCGAGTCACATGGAGGCAATGAGCGATAGGAGGGGTTTCGTCTCTTCCGGTATTGGGGGTTGATATTGCGCTATGCTCGATTAGCCACAACAGGGAAGTCCCTAGCCAGGGCTGAATTAGAGATTTACTGGTAAGTGTTATTAGTAGTTTATCGACCCGTTATGACCCTCATATTGACATGGCTTATCGGTTCTTGGGGTCTGACGTTTACCACCCCTAGACTTGATATGTGACATATCAGACGAAGAGGCCGGACTGTACGGTAGTGTTACTGACAGGCTTTACAAGAGCTAGAGCGGGCTTTCTTGTTGATCTTCTGATCGCTCAATACCCGGGTAGCCGTTACGTCCAGCTAGTACCGCTGATGACTTGTGGGTACTTTATGTGATCATCACCTACTGCCGGCGTGTTGACGAGTCTTTAGAGTCCTACATAGAGGTTTTACTGGCTCAGGCAAAACGAAGTAGGAGCACATATGTGATATGTGCGGGACCAAGAATAATGCGAGTATGTGATGCCGTATTCTATTCTCATGATATTTGTAACGGACAGTTATATGTGATATAGCCGGGTTATCGAATCAAGTGTTGATTCGATAAGTTGGTACATTTAATATTAGTCGGTTATATGTGATATAGCCGGATTATTAAATCAAGTGTTGATTTGATAATTCTGTGTATAATTGTATATTTGATATACTAATTTACATTAACTAATATTAGCTCACTTAAGCATTTATTATTCTCATATGTGCACACTTAATATATATGTGATATATATTAATTGTGTTTTATTTTGTATCATGGTTGTTGATACATACTATATGGGTGTACGAGACTTACACCATACTAATCATAATGTTGGGTTCTAGTGTTTAAAGTAATTCCAAATTAGTGGATAATAGCTCACATGCATGAAGCTTCATGAAGCTTGTAGATGCATTGACTTCGTCCACTAATTTTGTTTTACTTAAGATATTTATTAACTTAACCATTCTAATTTAGCCATGGTTATGTCTCTACATGAGTTAGTATATGATACAAACTCACCCATGGTTCATTCTCTCACCTCATTAGTTCATTCTCATTTCTTTTGCTCATCTTCTTCTTCCTTGAGCAAAAAGCTTGCTAGGGTTTTCTAAAGAGAGAAAATATTTTGAGAAAAATAAAACTAAAGTGAGCCCACTTCCTATTCATCATTCTCTACTAGATTAGCACTTTAGTATAGGGTGTTAGCTTCACTAATCTCTCATTAGTGAAGTAGTAGCTTGAGTTAGTGTCTCTTCGACATAGATCATTTTCGGCCTCGAAGACTTCAAGCAAGATCGTTCATTTCACCTTGAGAAGCCATGCTAGAGTCCGGGAGTTCCGTGATCGCAGCGAAGGGACCACTACAAGGAGCTATTGAAGTGAAGGACTGGTCTACAAAGATTGTATTCCTAGTTCACTTAGATGTAAAGTAGTTTACATGTTGTTTCGTATGATTCTCTAGTTATTGATTCTAGTTTAGGGTTCATTAAAATGGCAAATTTTTGAAAATGGCATGGAAGATGCCTTCCGAAACCTTGCTATCGTTCATAGGAACCCTACAAATATAGTGCAAAGAAATATACATCCTAAGGCTTCTATAGCGGAGTAGCGTATCGTAAGTATGCCGCGGAACATACACACGGTACATCACTCTACTTAAGTCACCTACTCCATCAACCAAGGTCAACCTACGCGACAAAAGTTCAGGTTTAATACTCCCCTCGACCAAGTCTATGTTCCGTAAGGTCAAGCCTAGGTTCCGAATACACACACACACATACACACACACACACCCTAGAATCCACATAGTCAAACCTAGACTCGAACCAAGGTTAAACCTAGCGCTCTGATACCAACTTTGTCACGACTCTGAATGCCACGAGACTCGCACTTCAATCATGTGAAGTCTATATGACCCCATCTAATTCAAGTAAGCCAAAAGCCCAGAAGTCTAAACCATTTAAAAGAAGGAGTGAAGGAAAACTTATTTTAAAGCAAGCGGTTTTAACCAAATAAGTCGCATTAAACATTTAAAAGCAACATCATATTTTCCCGAAAATTTCGGCAGAGTCTCCTTTGTAAAAACTGGCCCCAAACGGGTATAAAACAAGGATAATCATAAGCAATAAATAAAGGCATCCCCAAGCGGGAGCTAGCTCTTCGCCAACTGGCGGAAACAACAACACAAGCAATATAATATACAACGCCGAAAGGAGAGGATCAAAACACAGAAAGGAATCCAACATCCTCAAGAAAACAAATGAAGACCCATAATAATACAAGCGCGCGACTCAAAGTTTGAAAGAATATACAACTAGTTTTCTAAGTCTATCAAATAATACAAGTCTGGTAGATGAAGTTTACTAGATACAACTGAAATAAATACAAGTACAACGGTGGTCATGATGAAAGTGAACCCACCTACCAAAGCAATCACCCGGAAGGAAGCGGTGTGCCAGCAAGCCACAACGAAACCTGTACGGCCAAACCTGCAAGAAACTGTGTCACAACGGGGGTGAGTTGCCAACTCGTGGGTAGAAAACATCACCGAGAAGAAATCGCATGTATGACTCTCTCCTAGGTCATACAATAAAAATACACACACACGCACGCACACATATTGTAAGTCCATGTTGCGCACCCCGCGGGATCGCGGGGAGGCGGAATAGGTGAAAAACAATTTTCAAAAGATCGCGGCACGGATTTGGACTCCAGGATCGGTGCTAAACCCTAACTAGCAAACTAAAAGCGAGGTAAACTAAATGTACAGAAGTTTATACTTCACGATTCCGATCCTTCGGGTCTTCATTCCTCGCTTTCCTTCTTCTTAATGTTGACGCCATGGATCGATTCGGATCGCCGCTCCCTCATCGGACTCTTCAACTCCAAGATGATCCACCCGAGGAGATGCGCATCGAACTCCTACCTCAACGGAGGAAACTAGGGAATAAAGATCGCTACTCATGATGTCGTAGGAGATGTAGAGATGTATGGATGGATTGTAATATCTATTCTTGCCCTAGATCGCTCAACACATGAGTTCACTAGAGCTTTAAGGAAGAAGATGGAATTTTAGGAAATGCTAGTGAGGAAAGAGAATTAGAATGAAGATAGCTCTCATATGTTTTATTAACTGAACTATATTGATAATTCAATTGATAAATCAATATCAATTATCACATATATGGTTCAAGTAACAAAAAAATGAGTCATGGCTTGAAAGGCACCAAGTGTCTCATGAAGCCATGCCCACCCTCATGAAATTTCCACATCATTTCCTAAATCCATAAAATGAATAATCATTTAAACCAAAATGATAAATACAAATTATGATATCTCATCTTCTAGAAGCATCTTTGACCAATTTACAAAAATGCCCCTCGTCCGTACATACGTACCCGTATCCGTATTCCGAAAAATGCGGATACAAAAAGACGAAAACAATCCATCAGTACAATACTAGGATCCGGCTTAAACCAAAGCCCGCTAGTATCGTCCGTCCAAATCATCATGCGCGTACAAGTACACGCATGTGACCGAACCTGTCGTAAAACCATACGACCTCTGCATCTTTTGTCTGATGTAAGGAAACCCTTTGTGTGGGACTCTAAAGACTCGACACTACGCTGGCAGTGGGTTTAACCACAGATCGCAAGCTGCACTAGCTGTACGTAATGACCACCAGGTATATGTCGATGAGAAGGCCGATGAGAATAACTCATCCGAACTCCAACTGAGCCTATCTGTGACAATCTCCGTACAGTCCGGTCTGTTCGTCTATAAGTATCGCATGTCAAGCCTAGGGGGCGGTAAACGTCAGTCCCCTAATAGCGCTTCAATTCGTGCCGGAGTGTAGCCCAGAACACCATGAGAAACTACTGGAAATACTACCAGTAAATCTCGCTTGCCCTGGCCAGGGACTTTGTGTAATGGCTCTCCAACATAGCGCGACATCAACCCCCAATACCGGGAGAGACGAATCCTATCTAACCGCCACTACCTCCAAGTGGTTCGGGACTGCACCCAACTACTACCTGTTTGCACGACTCCTTTGAGCTGTGGTAGGGTAGTAATTAAAGTACAGTGGGAACATACTCGAGGCGAAGTGGCAGTGTCAAGTTGACGGAGTAAGCTGTACTCATGTCACCTGGGAACTGCTATCTGACGATAGGTATATTACCAACCAGCTGTTCCCAACGAGTCCTGTCCGGTGTACTCATAAACTAATGAGCACCTGCATACTATCTCCAGTACGACGTACTAATGGCTGTGGGACAGACCATCTCCCCTGCTGGGATGAGAAGCGTACACACTAGTCTACTCTGGAGTATCGATGCCATGTCTCGATAATCCTACGACTAGGGACCTATATAAGGATGTGCTTATAGACTACCCGGTCCCTACTAGTATGACTGCCATCACTATGCTGGTAATCAAGCAATGATCCTAAGGGCTCTACTAATATGTATAAGCGATATGTTAAAAGAAACACATGCACATATTGAAGTAGAAACAAACCAGGTAGAATACTACCATTTTGACCAAGATTGTCAATACAACTGTGAATATCCCAAGCTTCCATTAAGTAATATACAAACCAGTATGATACAATAATGGCCTCTAGGGAATATACACTAACAATCTCCTACTTGCACGAAGGCCATATACTGGCATATTGCAGACCGAAGGTCTCGAATAGCCTCTCGAACACTGTCTGAGAGATGGTCCTGGTGAGTGGATCTACAGTGTTGTTCTTCGTATCTACTCTCCTTACCTTAATCTCTTTGAGAAAAGGTATCTCCCTTATCAGGTGTTACCGCCTTAAGATGTGTCTGGATCACTGATAGGACTTGGGTTCTTTCTCTAAAGCTATAGCGCCGATTGTTGTCTCAATACAAAAGAATAGGAGCAACAATGGAAAGAACCACCTGAAGTTCAAATAAGACCTTCCTTATCTAGACTGTCTCTTTTGCGGTGTCACAAGCAGCGATCCACTCCGTTTCCATTG
The DNA here is from genome assembly GCA_030015575.1 of Agapanthus africanus. NCBI lineage: Eukaryota > Viridiplantae > Streptophyta > Magnoliopsida > Asparagales > Amaryllidaceae > Agapanthus > Agapanthus africanus. The sequence continues at coordinate 238,311,625 of JASDDO010000004.1, forward strand.
TTAAGTCAGCAACGGTGTTCTGCTTGGAGCTCTTCCAACAGACCGTCCCTCTACTGAGGATAAAGCTATAACTCGATATGGATTTGGAGTTATTCTTATCACTCTGCAAGCTGGAGTCAGCAAAGGCCTAGATCTGGAGGTCCAAACTTCTGTACACCATGAACATCTCCTTAGTCCTTTTCAGGCACATGAGAATGTTCAATACTGCTTCCCAGTACTTCTCCCCTGGGTTTGACTGATACTGGCTTACCATGCTTTCGCTGTGTAAGCAACATCTGGTATGGTATACAACATCGCATATGTTATAGAGCCTACCGCAGTAGTATAGGGTATAATCGATATGCGAGCCCTTTCCAAATCAGTCTTGGTAGACATCTCTTTGGAGAAGGTGATTCTGTGACAAGCCGGTAGACTACCGTGCATAGAATCTTCCATACTAAAATATTTTCAGTATGGCGTTGGTGTACCTTGACATTGAAAAGTCCCACTATCCACTTTAACTGATAGTAGTATAGGAATGTCATATCCTATTAAGAGAATGTCATCCTCGTTCTTGACGAGGAATCCCTTAGTTCTCCATACAATCTTACTATAGATGTATGGTTCATCCGGATTTTTTGATAAAGTCAAATTCTTTGACTTTCTCATTAAAAACAGATGTTCCAACTCCGCGATTCCTGCTTTAGTCCATAGACTTAAGCATCTTGCACAAATACCTGTTGTTCCCACTCTGATTGAAAACCCTCTGGCTGAACTGTTAGTTATATGTATTCCCTAGAGGCCATTACTGTACATACGATGTATATTGTAGTGGATGCTAGGACATATATAGGGAGGATTTTCTTGCTCGACATGATAGTATGCTATCTGGTTGTACTTTATCTTAACATGTACTCTGATTGTCTCTATGTTACATGTTGATAAAGCCCTTAGGATATGTACTCGACTACTGGGACTATGATGAGATCATACTAGTGGGGCCACGGTAGTCGACGAGTACATCCTATAACTGTTCCTAGTTGAGGGTGTATCGAGACAGGGCATCGATACACCAGAGTAGACTAGCGTATGTTAGTGTATATGCCCTAGAGGCCATTACTGTATCATACTAGTATGTATATTACTTAATGGAAGCTTGGGATATTCACCTTGTATATACAATCTTGCTCAAAATAGTAGTATGCTACTTGGTTTATTTCTACTTCAATGTGTACATGTGTTTATTTTTGTATATCGCCTATACACATTAGTGGAGCCCTTAGGATCTTTGCTTGATTACCAGCGATGTGATGGCCGTCACACTAGTGGGGCTGGGTAATCTATAAGCACATCCTTATGCAGGTCCCTGGTCGCAGGACTATCGAGACAGGGCATCGATACTCCGGAGTAGACCAGCGCATGCGCTTCTCATCCCAGTGTGGGAGACGGTCTGTCCCACAGCCGTCAGTATGTCGTACTTGAGATAGTATGCAGGTGCCCGTTAGGTTACGGGTACACTGGACAGGACTCGTCGGGAACTGACTAGTTGGTATCATACCTATCGTCAGTTATCAGTTCCCAGGTGACATGAGTACAGCTTAGTCCGCTGACTTGACACTGTCACTTCGCCTCGGGTGTGTTCCCACTGTACTTTGATCACTACCCTACCACGGCTCAAAAGAGTCGTGCAAATAGGTGGTGGTTGGGTGCAGTCCCGAAGCACTTGGAGGCAGTGACGGTTAGACAGGATTCGTCTCTCCCGGTATTGGGGGTTGACATCGCGCTGTGTCTAGGAGAGCCATTACACGAGTAGTCCCTGGCCAGGGCAAACGAGATATACTGGTAGGTTTCCAGTGTTATCTCAGGGTGTTTTGGGCTTCGCTCCGGCACGACTTGTACCGCTATTGGGGGACTGACGTTTACCGCCCCCTAGGCCCGCCATGCGATGTATCAGACGAACAGACCGGACTGTACGGAGAATGTCACACTCAGGCTCAGTAGGAGTTCAGATGGGTTTCGCCTCGTCGGTCTTCTTATCAGCATTACCTGGGGACCGTTACGCACAGCTAGTGCCGCTTGCGGTCTGTGGTTAAACCCACTGCCAGCGTAGTGTCGAGTCTTTAGAGTCCCACACAGAAAGCTTTTCGCCTTTAGGCAAAAGAGTAGAGGTCGCATGGTATTGCGACAGGTCGCATGGTTTTGCGACAGGGTGCGGTCACATCCGTGCACTTGTGCACGTACAGTGTCCGGACAGTTTACACTAGCGGGCTTTGGTTTAAGCCAGATCCTAGTGTACCTTATGGGATTGGATTTATCCAGTTTGCATTCGTGTTCCTCGAAACGCGGATGCGGGTGTGTATGCACAGTTGACAGGGAGGCACAGACAGCGGATTCTCATTAGGGTTGTTGACAGTTGACCGTTGACTTTTTGACTTTTTGCTCAACCCTAATGAGAATATGATATGTGATTAACTATTATATTAATTAAGTATTATGGTGACTTGGTTGTTGACTTTTGTTGACTTTGTTGACTTGTTGACTTTTGTTGACTTGTTGACTTTGTTGACCGGTTGACTAGGCTTGACTAGTTAACCATCATGATAACCATGGCTATCATTTCATGCCAAAGACTTTTACTTGCTTGCTCATTTGAGTAAAATGAGTGCATGACATGATAAGGTTATGGTTGCTTCAACCATCATATAAGACTTTTGTTGATATGATGAGTTATGATTACTTTGGATTATGAGAGGGTGAGAGACAAAAGAGAGCCTCATTCTTTCTTGCTCATTCTCTCTCTTGTTCTTGAGCTCTCCATTTTGCTCTCACCCTCTTGCTCTTGCTCTCTCTCTTTAATCTATGGTTCATATCTCTCATGAGTTGAGAATCAAGAACCATAGATAAAATCCCATTCTAAATCTTCTCTACTCATTCTAGTTCACTAGGTTTAGCAAACCAAGTGAACTAGTTTCTTCAAAGAACGAAGAAGGAGCTAAAGGTTGGAGCTTTCAAGTGGATCTATCTTCGGCGTACGGAGACGACGAGAAGGAGCCATCGGACCACCACCGGAGCTTGAAGACGAAGGAGTTCAAGACAAGCTAGGTATAACCCCCTAACCGAGTAGCTAGAAACTCTTAGTTAGGATGTTAGATAGAAGTTTAACCAAGATCCGGGTTATAGGTCCATGTTACCACCTCCGTAAAATTGTTATTTCCCAAATTCCGCATTCCCGAAAGTACCGGGAGAGGTAGCATGGACTTACAGTGGTATCAGAGCCTAGTTAAACTCTATCTAGCATGTTAGCAAGTAACTAGAAGATCGATCAACGAAAAAGTCCCGAAACAAACCCCAAGAATTTCAAGTTTCTGTCGATTTTTTTACTGTTCAAAAGTTGATTATTTTAACACCTAAAATCAGCTCAGGCTTTTCTGTGAATAACCACCAAAGATGGACCCACGACCAAGTCAAAGCGCCGCGGAAGCGCGGCGGGAGCACGCTCCCGCCGCGGATCCGCGGCCGAGTTGACTCGGCCGTGGTCAATCTTTGGTGCAGTGTTATTCTGGGGGTATTTAGGGATTTTTGGAACATATATTTTCTGCCCAGATTTTCCAGAACGAAAATTTCCTTTTTGGGGTCCCGAAAATCCGTATTTTTGATCGAACTTCTAAAAGAGTTAAGCTAACGGGTTTTCTGTAATGTGATATTTGTATTGAACGTCTACTAATCGCTATATGTCGATTAGTGGGGGTTATACAAATATGGGATCTGTAATGTGCTGGAATGTGTATATAAATATATTGGATTTTCGCGGGTGAATAGCCGGGGGTTGTGAGACGAGAGTTTTCTTTTCTTGCAATTCATGTAAATTTGTAAATTGATGTAATAATTATTTGTATGGCCGCACAACCGGGTCGGGGTTGTAGCCGTCATTGTATAATTTCTTTTTACTGTTTTTGCTCCTAGGATAGACCCATGGAGGGGTGCACAAACTACCGGGTATGCCGAAGTGTCGAGTGGCCTACTCATGGAGATGAGGGAGGTTGCTACGCTTCGGGTACTTGGCGGGTAGTTTGCCGCACCCGTAGGGGTCTTGGGTGGGGTATTGGCTATTCACCGCGACCGTGTAATCTGTTTTTGTTACAGGCTCGTACAAATTACAGATTCCTAGTATATCCAATGTATTTATCTGTGATCTGAAATGTTTATCATTGCAGTATATCTATATATGATATTATTTAGGCGTTGCTTATGTTTTATAGACGCGCTAGCCCAGCCCCCGCTCTGTCGTTAGTTAAGTAACCTAACGGGTAATGACGGGGCCCAGTGGCGAATGCGAATGGCATAAGCGTACGTCATATTTTGGTTGTTTTCTGCAATGGTAGGATTAAATGATGGGACGCATTAAAAGAACTAATGCAAGAATATCACGCATTAAAAGAACTAATGCAAGATAATAAACCAAATTAAAGTCGTTGGAACACTTTCGAAAAACCACTCGGTTCTTTTCAAAACAAACTTTTAAAATACGGAGTTTGAGCCACTCCATTTAAAAGCTATCTCGTTCCATCGACCAAATCAAGTTCACTACGTTCACGGTTTTGCCAAAACCATCCGTAGCCCTCCGTCGTTTCACATGAATAGTCAATAATATTCAAGCTGTGTATGTTGGCCAAAGTCAAGGCACAGTGATTGGTAGCTATTGGGTGTTCATGTGTAGCATAGATAGATGCGTTGGTTTGGGACAGTCGTACTGCCATTTTGGCCAAAGTCAAGGGTAGGTGCGGATGGATCCAAATTAACCTGGATAATGACAGGTAGAACTTGACATGTGACTTATGATATTTTGGCCAAAGTCAAGGTCATAAGAGCATGGGGCAAAAATCCACATCGGGAGTTTCATAAGTACTGAAACTTGCTAGATTTGCATACCATTTGGAGTGTGATGATTCTGGTAGGATTCCTTCAGTTTCGTCACGCAATGATATTTGGATCCCGATCCTACTGTGAGTATATGCTACTCCTCGGGAAATTTCTCGCTAAACGATCAATGCTATAAACCTAGTAGGTGCCTAGAAAGGTGTTAGCGGGGCTACGCCCCCAGGGAAAAGAGGTTCTCTAATTAAGGAACTTCGCGAAAGCGTTGGAAAACCTCCCTCGAAGTACCGACACCAGCCTGGCCGAACGGTTAAGCAAGTATTGTACGGTGAGATTGATCCTGACTAATTCTTCCTTTATGGTTTGAGGAGGGATTCAAGAAACAGTGGGAGCCATCCTGTTTAGACAAACTAAAAACCACTCTAAACTTGCAAGAGCATCATGCTGAGTGTTTTCCTCTTCTCTCCAAATTGCAGCGACCAATCAACATGACTGGACTTAAGTTACTCCTAGATAAAAACAAACTGACAGGGCCAAACTACAAAGATTGGCTCAGGAATGTCAAGATAGCAATCACTTATGACAAGCTGGGGTATCTTCTTACCACCAAAGCTCCCCCTGTCCCTGGTCCAACTTCCAGTGTCGCGGATAAGGAAATCCGCAAGACTTGGGAGATTGATAGCGCGAAGGCCAAGTGCCTCCTGCTTGCCTCGATGGACAACGAACATCAGAGGAGGCATGAGAATATGGACATGGAATCCATATTGCTCCATACAAAAGAACTGTATGGAGAGCAATCTCGTATCGCAAGATACGAAGCGTCGAAAAAGTTATTTTCGACAAGAATGGCCGTCGGATCATCAGTAGCCGAGCACGTGCTAAAGATGATCGGCTACATTGAGGAGCTCGCTGACCTAGGGATCACATTGGAGAGTGAGCTATATACGGATATAGTTCTCCAGTCCCTTCCTTCCACTTACGCCCAGTTTATACTGAACTTCAACCTACAAGAAAAAGAGGTTGAACTTTCAGAGCTCCTCAACATGCTGAGGAGCGCAGAGGGCACCCTACAGAAAGGTAGGGATACATCCACTTTGTTTGTAGGAGGATCATCTTCTTCTAGGTCCAAGGCAAAAGCCAAGGGAAAGAAGAAGAAGGCCCCCGCCAAACCAAGGGGCGGTGTTAGTAAGGTGGATACGAAGGGAAAAGGTAAAGCAACAAAGATAGCGGGGAAGCTTGTGGATAAGGAAGAATGCTTCTATTGTCATAAGAAAGGACACTGGAAGAATGATTGCAGGGCCTGGAAGGCCAGAACACAGGAATTGAAGCAGGTTGCAGCTTCAGCTTCAGGTGTGTATGTTATTGAAAACTGTCTTTCAATAAACTCTACTTCCTGGGTATTGGATACCGGATCAGGATCTCATATCTGTAATTCTTTGCAGGCGTTGAGAAACCGTAGGGTTTTGAAGGCAGGTGACATGACCCTCAGAGTTGCGAACGGAGCTAGCATGGATGCTAAAGCCGTGGGGGACTATCACCTGGGAATGTCAGATGGACATGTTTTGGTTTTGCGTAATTGCTTTTTTGTACCCAACGCAACTTGTAATATCATTTCTGTATCTTTAGTTTCTAAAGAAGGTTGTGAATTTGCGTTTGTAAGTAATGTTGTAAACATTCACCTTAATCAAGTTTTGATTGGGTCAGGTACATTGAGTAATGGTATATACGTGTTAAACCAACCACAGATTTTCAATGTCCAGAATACACACAAAAGAAAGTCTCCAGAAATAAATCAGACTTTCTTGTGGCATTGTAGACTGGGTCACATCAATGAGAGAAGATTGACTAAGTTACATACAGAAGGGTATTTGAATGCGTTCGAATATCAGTCGTATGCCACTTGTCAATCCTGTCTCAAAGGAAGGATGACAAAGACTCCATTTACTGGACATGGAGTAAGAGCGAGCGAGCTCTTGGGACTCGTACACAGTGACGTGTGCGGTCCAATGTCTACACATGCCCGAAGCGGACATTCTTACTTCATTACTTTTACGGATGACTTCTCAAGGTACGGTTATGTCTTCTTAATGAAACATAAGTCCGAGGCCTTTGGAAAATTCCAGGAGTATAAGAATGAAGTAGAGAAACAGACCGGCAAAAGTATTAAGATTCTAAGATCGGATCGAGGTGGAGAATACTTAAGTGCCGAGTTCCTGGACTATTTAAAAGAGAACGGAATTCTCTCTCAGCTTACTCCTCCTTACACCCCGCAACATAACGGTGTATCGGAGAGACGGAACCGCACCCTATTGGATATGGTGCGGTCCATGATGGGTAACGCTGAGTTACCGCGATCATTCTGGGGGTATGCGCTAGAATCAGCCGCATACCTTTTGAACCGAGTTCCCACTAAGACTGTGCCTACTACGCCATTTGAGATGTGGTGTGGGAAGAGACCCCATCTTAATCACATTAAGATATGGGAAAGTCCAGCTTTTGTCAAAAAGCAGCATGCGGACAAGCTCGAGGCACGCTCAGTACTGTGCAAGTTTGTGGGATATCCAAAGAATTCCAAGGGATATTTCTTCTACTGCGAAGAGGAACAAAAAGTTCTTGTTTATCGTCATGCCCACTTTCTAGAACACCAGTTCATAGAAAAGGAAATAAGTGGGAGCGCAGTAGAACTGGAAGAGATTCCAGAACCACGGACTATTACTGAAAGTTTAGTGGAACCAGAGGGTTCGGAAGAACAGGACATTCCTACGCCGCTCCGCAGAAGTAGTAGGCAGTCTCATCCGCCCGAGAGATACTACGGTTTTCTCATAGACGGGGATAGAGAGGATTGCATCATAGATTATGATGAGCCTACTAGCTTCCAGCAGTCCGTTCAGAGCGTTGACTCAGTGAAATGGCTGGATGCAATGCGGACCGAAATGGAGTCCATGTACACCAACAAGGTTTGGACGTTGGACATTGCTCCAGACGGGGTAAAACCCGTAGGATGCAAGTGGATTTTCAAAAGGAAGATTGGTGTAGATGGACAGGTTGAGACCTATAAAGCTAGGCTGGTAGCAAAGGGTTTTCGTCAAAGACCTGGCTTGGACTATGACGAAACCTTTTCTCCAGTAGCCATGCTGAAATCCATTCGGATCCTTCTTGCCATTGCTGCCTTCCACGATTATGAGATTTGGCAAGTGGACGTAAAGACAGCTTTTCTAAATGGAAATTTAAAGGAGTGTGTCTATATGGACCAGCCAAAGGGTTTCATTCAGAGTGGGAGTAGCGGAAAGGTGTGCAAGTTGCTTAAGTCCATCTATGGACTAAAGCAGGCATCGCGGAGTTGGAACATCTGCTTTGATGAGACGGTCAAAGAATTTGGCTTTATCAAAAATCTAGATGAACCATGCATCTATAGTAGATTTGTAGCGAGAACTGTAGTATTCCTCGTTTTATACGTGGATGACATTCTCTTAATAGGAAATGACATTCCTATGCTACAATCTGTCAAGGGGTTCTTGTCACACAGGTTCTCCATGAAAGACCTGGGTGATGCCTCATACATACTGGGTATCCGGATCTACCGTGACAGATCCAAGAGGATATTAGGACTTTCACAGTCCAGGTACATCGACACCATACTGAAGAGATTCAGTATGGAAGATTCCAAGCGCGGTAACCTACCGGCTTGTCACGGGATCACCCTCTTTAAAGAGATGTCTCCCAAGACTGATTTGGAGAGGGATCGCATGTCTATTATACCCTACGCTTCTGCGGTAGGCTCTATAATGTATGCGATGTTGTGTACCAGACCGGATGTAGCTTATGCACTGAGTGTGGTAAGCCGGTATCAGTCAAACCCTGGGGAGAAACATTGGATAGCAGTAAAGAACGTTCTCAAGTACCTGAGAAGGACTAAGGAGATGTTCTTGGTGTATGGCGGAAAGGACCTCCAGGTCGAGGCCTTTGCTGACTCCAGCTTCCAGAGTGACAAGGATGATTCCAAGTCCATGTCGGGTTTTGTCTTCACCCTCAATGAAGGGGCGGTGTGTTGGAAGAGCTCCAAACAGGAAACCGTTGCAGACTCGACGATGGAAGCGGAATACATCGCTGCATCTGATGCCGCAAAAGAAGCTGTCTGGATGAGGAAGTTCTTGAAAGAACTTCAAGTGGTTCCGTCCATTGTTGATCCAATACCTCTGTATTGCGACAACAACGGGGATATAGCTTTAGCGAAGGAACCCAGGTCCCATCAGAGATCCAGGCACATCTTGAGGCGGTATCACCTGATCAGGGAGATCGTGGATCGCCAGGAGATCGAGGTTCGGAAAGTCGCTTCAGAAGACAACACTGCAGATCCATTCACCAAGGCCCTTCCACAGACTCAGTTCGAGCGGCTGATCGAGATGATAGGTCTTCGATACGCCGGTACATGGCCTTAGTGCAAGTGGGAGATTGTTAGTGTATATGCCCTAGAGGCCATTACTGTATCATACTAGTATGTATATTACTTAATGGAAGCTTGGGATATTCACCTTGTATATACAATCTTGCTCAAAATAGTAGTATGCTACTTGGTTTATTTCTACTTCAATGTGTACATGTGTTTATTTTTGTATATCGCCTATACACATTAGTGGAGCCCTTAGGATCTTTGCTTGATTACCAGCGATGTGATGGCCGTCACACTAGTGGGGCTGGGTAATCTATAAGCACATCCTTATGCAGGTCCCTGGTCGCAGGACTATCGAGACAGGGCATCGATACTCCGGAGTAGACCAGCGCATGCGCTTCTCATCCCAGTGTGGGAGACGGTCTGTCCCACAACCGTCAGTACGTCGTACTTGAGATAGTATGCGGGTGCCCGTTAGGTTACGGGTACACTGGACAGGACTCGTCGGGAACTGACTAGTTGGTATCATACCTATCGTCAGTTATCAGTTCCCAGGTGACATGAGTACAGCTTAGTCCGCTGACTTGAAACTGTCACTTCGCCTCGGGTGTGTTCCCACTGTACTTTGATCACTACCCTACCACGGCTCAAAGGAGTCGTGCAAACAGGTGGTGGTTGGGTGCAGTCCCGAAGCACTTGGAGGCAGTGACGGTTAGACAAGATTCGTCTCTCCCGGTATTGGGGGTTGACATCGCGCTGTGTCTAGGAGAGCCATTACACGAGTAGTCCCTGGCCAGGGCAAACGAGATATACTGGTAGGTTTCCAGTGTTATCTCAGGGTGTTTTGGGCTTCGCTCCGGCACGACTTGTACCGCTATTGGGGGACTGACGTTTACCGCCCCCTAGGCCCGCCATGCGATGTATCAGACGAACAGACCGGACTGTACGGAGAATGTCACACTCAGGCTCAGTAGGAGTTCAGATGGGTTTCGCCTCGTCGGTCTTCTTATCGGCATTACCTGGGGACCGTTACGCACAGCTAGTGCCGCTTGCGGTCTGTGGTTAAACCCACTGCCAGCGTAGTGTCGAGTCTTTAGAGTCCCACACAGAAAGCTTTTCGCCTTTAGGCAAAAGAGTAGAGGTCGCATGGTATTGCGACAGGTCGCATGGTTTTGCGACAGGGTGCGGTCACATCCGTGCACTTGTGCACGTACAGTGTCCGGACAGTTTACACTAGCGGGCTTTGGTTTAAGCCAGATCCTAGTGTACCTTATGGGATTGGATTTATCCAGTTTGCATTCGTGTTCCTCGGAACGCGGATGCGGGTGTGTATGCACAGTAGACAGGGAGGCACAGACAGCGGATTCTCATTAGGGTTGTTGACCGTTGACTTTTTGACTTTTTGCTCAACCCTAATGAGAATATGATATGTGATTAACTATTATATTAATTAAGTATTATGGTGACTTGGTTGTTGACTTTTGTTGACTTTGTTGACTTGTTGACTTTTGTTGACTTGTTGACTTTGTTGACCGGTTGACTAGGCTTGACTAGTTGACCATCATGATAACCATGGCTATCATTTCATGCCAAAGACTTTTACTTGCATGCTCATTTGAGTAAAATGAGTGCATGACATGATAAGGTTATGGTTGCTTCAACCATCACATAAGACTTTTGTTGATATGATGAGTTATGATTACTTTGGATTATGAGAGGGTGAGAGACAAAAGAGAGCCTCATTCTTTCTTGCTCATTCTCTCTCGTGTTCTTGAGCTCTCCATTTTTCTCTCACCCTCTTGCTCTTGCTCCCTCTCTTTAATCTAAGGTTCATATCTCTCATGAGTTGAGAATCAAGAACCATAGATAAAATCCCATTCTAAATCTTCCCTACTCATTCTAGTTCACTAGATTTAGCAAACCAAGTGAACTAGTTTCTTCAAAGAACGAAGAAGGAGCTAAAGGTTGGAGCTTTCAAGTGGATCTATCTTCGGCGTACGGAGACGACGAGAAGGAGCCATCGGACCACCACCGGAGCTTGAAGATGAAGGAGTTCAAGACAAGCTAGGTATAACCCCCTAACCGAGTAGCTAGAAACTCTTAGTTAGGATGTTAGATAGAAGTTTAACCAAGATCCGGGTTATAGGTCCATGTTACCACCTCCGTAAAATTGTTATTTACCAAATTCCGCATTCCCGAAAGTACCGGGAGAGGTAGCATGGACTTACAGCGTATACGCATCTTGAACTAAATGATGGACGATGGATGATCCCATATCCATCGATGTTTGTGTTGGATATATGTATGCCCTAGAGGCCATTATATGATATTGGATGTATCTATACATGTATATATATATTCAGTATGCATTCTTGCTCGACAAGATAGTATGCAATCTGGTTCTTCTTTATCTGACATGTTGATTTGATCATGCTTTTATTCATTCATACATGTGTAAGTCGATGTACTTCACCCCAGTACTTGTGGGGAGGCGGAATTTTCAAAAACGATCATGTTTAAAGAACGAACATCGACTAACCGCTTGAATCGAAGCTAAACGATAACTAACCAAACATATAGTTGTTCTAAACTACAATGCTTAGGGATTATACCTATCGAAACCGGTCCTTCGTCTTTGTGTCCTCCTTTGTTCTCCTCGACCTTCTCTAGGTAGTAGACGATCCACCCGAGAGCAAAACACCAAGCTACACCTCTAACTTGAGGTAACTAATCTACTTTGATTGCTAATCAAAGAAGAAAGGATGATATAGAGTGAAGGTAATGGATGTTTAAGTCTAACTAATCCTTTGATCTCAACACATGAGGATTAAGGATTAGGGTTTGAAGATGAGAACTTGAGGAGAGAGAATGTGAGATGAGTGAATGAGATGAGATTGAGTGTATCATAATATATTATGAAGAATTCTTATTTTAGAATAATGAATAATAGAAATGAATAAGCATGCTTCATAAATGAAAAGAGGTGATTCATTAACATGAGTCATTAAGCATTTATGGTGCATTAATGACCATGATGAATTACCCTCATGACTCACTAATCTTATCCAAAGCTTATGTCACCTTAACCTCCTTAGTCACATCTTCTAGAAGCTTCTCGTACAATTACGAGAACGCCCCTCCAATCCGCAAAAATACGGAAAAACTTTTAGACTGTAAAATCCAATAACCGGATACCAGTAACTGGCTTAAACCAAAACCGACTGGTAAAAACTGTACGAAAGTCGTACGTGCGTAAACGCACGTATGCGTCCGAACCCTTTGTCGCAAAACCATGCGACCTCTATATCGTTTCGCCTAGAGTAGGAAACTCTCTGTGTGGGACTCTAGAGACTCGACTACTACGCTGGCAGTGGGTTTAACCACAGACCATAAGCGGCACTAGCTGTACGCAACGGTCCCCAGGTAGTTGTCGATAAGAAGGCCGATGAGAAAACCCATCCGAACTCCTACTGAGTCTGATGTGACAATCTCCATACAGTCCGGTCCGTTCGTCCAAGACTATCGCATATCGGGCCTAGGGGGGCGGCAAGCGTCAGTCCCCTAATAGCGGTATAAGTCGTGTCGGAGGGAAGCCCATTACACCCTGAGAAACTACTGGAACCTACCAGCAAATCTCGCTTGCCCTGGACAGGGACTTTGCGTAATGGCTCTCTGACATAGCACGATATCTACTCCCAATACCGGGAGGGACGAATCCTGTCTAACCGCCACTGCCTCCAAGTGCTCGGGACTGCACCCAACTGCTACCTGTTTGCACGACTCCTTTGAGCCGTGGTAGGGTAGCAATCTAAGAACAGTGGGACACACTCGAGGCGAAGTAGCAGTGTCAAGTCTGCGGACTACGCTGTACTCATGTCACCTGGGAACTGTTCACTGACGACTGGTATCAAACCAACCAACAGTTCCCTGTGAGTCCTGTCCGGTGTACCCGTAACCTAACGAGCACCTGTATACTATCTCCAGTACGACGTACTGATGGCTGTGGGACAGACCATCTCCCCAACTGGGATGAGAAGCGTACACACTAGTCTACTCCGAAGTATCGATGCTCTGTCTCGATAATCCAACGACCAGGGACCTGAATAAGGATGTGCTTGTAGACTACCCAGCCCCCACTAGTGTGACTGCCATCACAACGCTGGTAGACAAGCAAGATCCTAAGAGCTCTATCAATACGTACACTCACATATTAAGATAGAAAAACCAAGTAGCATACTAGCATCTTTAGCAAGACTGTTATATACATGTGAATATCCCAAGCTTCCATTAAGTAATATACAAGCTAGTATGATACAGTAATGGCCTTCTAGGGCATAAACACTAACAATCTCCCACTTGCACTAGGGCCATGTACTGGCATATCGTAGACCAATGATCTCGAGTAGCCTCTCGAACTGAATCTGAGGAAGGGCCTTCGTGAATGGATCAGCAATGTTCTCTTCTGAAGCAACTCTCCGAACCTCGATCTCCTGACGATCAATGATCTCTCTGATCAGGTGATACCGCCTCAAGATGTGTCTGGACTTCTGATGGGACCTTGGTTCCTTCGCTAAAGCTATAGCTCCGTTGTTGTCGCAATACAGAGGTATTGGATCAACTATGGTAGGAACCACCTGAAGTTCTGTTAGGAACTTCTTCATCCAGACTGCTTCTTTTGCGGCATCGCAAGCAGCTATATACTCCGCTTCCATCGTCGAGTCAGCAACGGTGTCCTGCTTGGAGCTCCTCCAGCACACCGCCCCTCCATTGAGGGTAAAGACATAACCCGACATGGACTTGGAATCGTCCTTATCACTCTGGAAGCCGGAATCAGCAAAGGCCTCCAACCTGAGGTCTTTTCCGCCGTAAACCAAGAACATCTTCTTAGTCCTCCTCAGGTACTTGAGAATGTTCTTTACTGCTATCCAGTGTTTCTCCCCTGGGTCTGACTGATACCGGCTTACCACGCTTAGTGCGTAAGCTACATCTGGTCTGGTACACAACATCGCATACATTATAGAGACTACCGCAGAAGCGTAGGGTATAATAGACATGCGTTCCCTTTCCAAATCAGTCTTGGGAGACATCTCTTTGGAGAGGGTGATTCCGTGACAAGCCGGTAGATTACCGCGCTTAGAATCTTCCATACTGAATCTTTTCAGTACAGTGTCGATATACCTGGACTGCGAAAGTCCCAACATCCTCTTGGATCTATCACGATAGATCCGGATCCCCAGAATGTAAGAGGCATCTCCCAGGTCTTTCATGGAGAACCTGTGTGACAAGAATCCTTTGACAGATTGTAGCATAGGAATGTCATTTCCTATCAATAGAATGTCATCCACGTACAAGACGAGGAATACGACACTTCTGGCTACAACTTTACTATATATGCACGGCTCATCTGGATTTTTGATAAAGTCATATTCTTTGACTGTCTCATCAAAACAGATGTTCCAACTCCGCGATGCCTGCTTTAGTCCATAAATAGACTTAAGCAGCTTGCATACTTTCCCGCTGCTCCCACTCTGATTGAAACCCTCTGGCTGATCCATATAGACGCTCTCTTCTAAATTTCCATTCAGAAAAGCCGTCTTTACGTCCATCTGCCAGATTTCATAATCATGGAAGGCAGCAATAGCAAGAAGGACCCGAATGGATTTGAGCATAGCCACTGGAGAAAAAGTTTCGTCATAGTCCAAACCAGGTCTTTGACGAAAACCCTTTGCAACAAGTCTAGCCTTATAGGTTTCCACCTGTCCATCTACACCAATCTTTTTCTTGAAGATCCATTTGCATCCTATGGGTTTTACCCCATCTGGAGCAAAGTCCAAAGTCCATACTTTGTTGGTGTACATGGACTCCATTTCGGTCCGCATTGCATCTAGCCATCGTACCGAGTCGCCGCTCTGGATGGCCTGCCGGAAGTCTGTAGGTTCATCATCTTCTATGATGCAATCCTCTCTATCCCCGTCTATGAGAAAACCGCAGTATCTCTCAGGCGGATGAGACGGCCTACTACTACTGCGGAGGGGTGCGGGAATGTTCTGTTCTTCTTGAACCTATGGTTCTACCAAACTTTCAGTAGTAGCTTGTGGTTCTGGAATTTCTTCCAGTTCTATTTCGCTCCCACTCTTCTGATTTTCTAAAAATTCAGTTTCTAAGAAGTGGGCATGACGAGAAACAAAAACCTTTTGTTCCTCTGCGTAATAGAAATAATATCCCTTGGAGTTCTTTGGATATCCCACCAGCTTACATTGTACTGAACGTGCCTCGAGCTTGTCCACATGCTGCTTTTTTACAAAAGCTGGACACCCCCATGTCCTAAAATGTTTTAGACAGGGTTTCTTCCCACTCCACATCTGATATGGTGTGGTAGGCACAGTCTTGTTTGGAACCTGGTTCAAAAGATATGCCGCTGATTCTAGCGCATAACCCCAGAAAGATCGCGGTAACTCAGCATTACTCATCATGGATCGTACCATATCCAATAGGGTTCGATTCCGTCTCTCCGATACACCGTTGTGCTGTGGAGTGTATGGAGGAGTAAGCTGAGAGAGAATTCCTTTCTCTTTTAGGTAACCTAGGAACTCGGCACTTAAGTATTCTCCACCTCGATCAGATCTTAGTGTCTTAATACTTTTGCCTGTTTGGTTTTCCGCTTCACTCTTGAATTCCAGGAATTTCTCAAAGGCCTCTGATTTATGCTTCATTAAGAAAACATATCCATACCTAGAGAAATCATCTGTAAAAGTAATGAAGTAGGAATAACCACCTCTCGCATGTGTAGACATTGGACCACATACATCGCTGTGTATGAGTCCTAAGAGCTCGCTCGCTCTTACTCCTTGTCCAGTGAATGGAGTCTTTGTCATCTTTCCTTTGAGACAAGATTGACAAGTGTCATAAGATTGATATTCGAACGAGTCCAAATATCCTTCTCTATGCAACTTAGTCAACCTTCTCTCATTGATGTGACCCAGTCTACAATGCCATAAGAAAGCTTTATTTAAATCTGGAGACTTTCTTTTTAGTGTGTTCTGGACATTGAAAATTTGGAGTTGGTTTAAAACATATATGCCGTTATTTAATGTACCGGACCCAATCAAACCATGATTAAGGTAGATGTGAACAACATCTCTTACAAACGTGAAATCATAACCTTTATTTGATAACAAGGAAACTGATATGATATTACACGTTAAGCTTGGTACAAAATAACAGTTATGTAAAACCAAAATGTGTCCACTCGTCAATCCTAGGTGATAGTCCCCGACGGACGCAGCTCCCACGCTAGCTCCGTTAGCAACCTTTAGGGTCATATCACCTTCCTTCAGCACTCTACGGTTTCTCAGTGCCTGCAATGAATTGCAAATATAAGATCCTGATCCGGTATCCAATACCCAGGAAGTAGAGTTGATCGACAGACAATTCTCAATTACAAACACACCTGAAGTCGAAGCCACAGCTTGCTTCGGTTCCTGGTTCTTGGCGTTCCACGCCTTGCAATCCTTCTTCCAGTGCCCTTTCCTGTGACAATGGAAGCACTCATCCTGGCCAACTATCGGTACTGCAATCTTTTTCTTTCCCTTCCCTCCCAACTTACTAACACCTCCTCTAGGTCTGGGTGTGGCCTTCTTCTTCCTTCCTTTGGCCCTAGCCTTGGACCCGGAAGAAGATGTACCGCCAACAAACATAGCGGGTGTTTCCCTTGAATTCTTCAAGGTGCCCTCTGCACTCCTTAACATGTTCAGGAGTTCCGGAAGTTCAACTTCTTTTCTTTGAAGGTTGAAGTTCAGGATAAACTGGGCGTAGGTGTGAGGAAGGGACTGGAGAATAAGGTCTGTATAGAGCTCATTATCCAAAGTCGTCCCAAGGTCTGCGAGATCTTCTATGTAGCCGATCATCTTTAGGACATGTTCTCCTACCGATGACCCGACAGCCAACCTCGCTCGAAACAAGTTCTTTGAGGTCTCGTATCTTGCTATACGAGATTGCTCTCCATAAAGTTCCTTTGTATGGAGAAATATGCCATCTAGGGACATATCCTCGTGCCTCCTCTGATGTTCATTGTTCATCGAGGCAAGCACGATGCACTTGGCTCTCGCGCAATCTAAATCCCAGGTTTTGCGGATTTCCTTATCCGCATTGCTGGATTTGGGACCAGGGACAGCAGGTGCCGTAGCGGTGAGGACGTACCCCAGTTTGTCATAGGTCAAAGCCATTTTGACATTCCGCAACCAATCTTTATAGTTTGGCCCCGTCAGTATATTTTTCTCTAAAATTAACTTAAGTCCAGTCATTTTCAGGGTCGCTGCAATTAGGAGAGAGAGAAGAAAACTCTTTAGCATGATGCTCTTGCAAGTTTAGAGTGGTTTTTAGTTTATCTAAACTAGATGGCTCCCACTGTTTCTCGAATCCTTCCTCAAACCATAAAAGAAGAATTAGCCAGGACTATTCTCACCGTACAATACTTGCTTAACCGTTCAGCCAGGCTGGTGTCGATACTTCGAGGGAGGTTTTCCAACGCTTTCGCGAAGTTCCTTAATTAAATAACCTCTTTTCTCTGGGGGCGTAACCCCGCTAACACTTTTCTGGACACCTACTAGGTTTATAGCATTGATCGTTAAGTGACGAATATCCTGATAAGTAGCATATACTCACAGTAGGATCGGGATCCAAATATCATCGTCTGATAATGTTGTAGGAATGCTACCAACATTCATCAAACTCAAAATGGTATGCATCTCTTTGCAAATTTCAGTTTCTTTAGAAATTCCCGATATAGATTTTTGCCCCATGCTCTTATGATCTTGACTAAGGGCCAACAAATCATAAGTCACATGTCAAGTTCTGCCCATCATTATCCTGTTGATTTGAATCCATCCGTATACTCTTGACTAAGGGCCAAACAAAGTAATACGACTGTCCCAAACCAACTCATCTATCTATGCAACAAATGAATACCCCAGCAGCTACCAATCACTATGTCTTGACTAAGGGCCAAACAAACATAGCTTGAATACTACTGACCATTCATAAGAAATGACGGAGGGCTACGACTGGTTTTGGCGAAACCGTGAACGTAGTGAACTTGATATAACTGAAGGAACCTGATAGCTTTTAAAAGGAGTGGTTAAAGCTCCGCATTTAAAAAATATCTGTTTTAAAAATAACCGAGTGGTTTCTTTTAAATTGTTCCAACGATTTTAAACTTGGTTTATTTTCTTTGCATTATAGATAATGCGTCCCATCATTAACCTATCATTGCAGAAAACAACGAAAATACAACTTTCTCTTATGCCATCCGCATTCGCCACGGGGTCCCGTCATCACCCGTTAGGTTACTTAACTAATGACAGAGCGGGGGATGGGCTAGCGCGGGTGTAAAACATAAGTGACGTCTAAATAGCTATCATATATATAGATATTTTACATTCGTCTGACGCAATGATATTCATTCCAGAACACAGATAAACAATATTGGATTTGCAAGCAATCTGTATTTCTTTTGAGCCTGCAAGAAAAGACAGATTACACAGTTGTGATGAATAGCCGTTACCCCACCCTCGACCCCTACGGGTACGGCAAACTACCCACCCAGCAGTTTGTGTACCCCACCTTGGGTCAGTCCTAGGAGCAAAAACAGTAAAATGAAATAATACAACGGTGGCTACAACCGCAACCTGGATGTGCCCCGCAAAATAATATTACAACAAATTACATTTACAACAAATGAATTAAACAATAACCCATTGCTAAACCCCGGCTAAACACCACAACAGTCCAATACAGTTTATATGCACAAACAGATATAACCATTTCAGAAATGTGCAACCCCCTGCCAACCGACATACTAGCAGTTATGGGAGGTTTACGAACACATTAAACAATCACAGATATAATCCAATATGCAAATACTGTACAATTTCGATCGATTAAACATCTTTAATATTGCTCCAAAATCTGCTCTGTTAACTGGAAACCTGAGCAAAATTAAAATATTCCAGTAAACCCCAAACACCAGAGAGGACCCACACATGAAAGATGAGTCCATGACTCGGCAACTCGGCCGCGGAACCGCGGCGGATCGGTGGGATCCGCCGCGCTTCCGCGGCGCTTTAGCCGATTCATGGGCTCAAATTTCATGGGTGTTCTTCTGGACCCTTTTATAGCTTTCTGAGCAACCCTGAACAATTTTAGGACATCATTTTAAATTCGACAGAAACTGAAATGTTTTAGGGATTTCCGGCTTCGTTTTTCCGTTCGAAATTCGTACAAATTTGCAATCAAGTTATTTATTGTTTAGCGAGGCTCTGATACCACTGTAAGTCGATGTACTTCACCCCAGTACTTGTGGGGAGGCGGAATTTTCAAAAACGATCATGTTTAAAGAACGAACATCGACTAACCGCTTGAATCGAAGCTAAACGATAACTAACCAAACATATAGTTGTTCTAAACTACTATGCTTAGGGATTATACCTATCGAAACCGGTCCTTCGTCTTTGTGTCCTCCTTTGTTCTCCTCGACCTTCTCTAGGTAGTAGACGATCCACCCGAGAGCAAAACACCAAGCTACACCTCTAACTTGAGGTAACTAATCTACTTTGATTGCTAATCAAAGAAGAAAGGATGATAAAGAGTGAAGGTAATGGATGTTTAAGTCTAACTAATCCTTTGATCTCAACACACGAGGATTAAGGATTAGGGTTTGAAGATGAGAGCTTGAGGAGAGAGAATGTGAGATGAGTGAATGAGATGAGATTGAGTGTATCATAATATATTATGAAGCATTCTTATTTTAGAATAATGAATAATAGAAATGAATAAGCATGCTTCATAAATGAAAAGAGATGATTCATTAACATGAGTCATTAAGCATTTATGGTGCATTAATGACCATGATGAATCACCCTCATGACTCACTAATCTTATCCAAAGCTTATGTAACCTTAACCTCCTTAGTCACATCTTCTAGAAGCTTCTCGTACAATTACGAGAACGCCCCTCCAATCCGCAAAAATACGGAAAAACTTTTAGACTGTAAAATCCAATAACCGGATACCCGTAACTGGCTTAAAACAAAGCCGACTGGTAAAAACTGTCCGAAAGTCGTACGTGCGTAAACGCACGTATGCGTCCGAACCCTTGTCGCAAAACCATGCGACCTCTATATCGTTTCGCCTGGAGTAGGAAACTCTCTGTGTGGGACTCTAGAGACTCGATTACTACGCTGGCAGTGGGTTTAACCATAGACCGCAAGCGGCACTAGCTGTACGTAACGGTCCCCAGGTAGTTGTCGATAAGAAGGCCGATGAGAAAACCCATCCGAACTCCTACTGAGTCTGATGTGACAATCTCCATACAGTCCGGTCCGTTCGTCCAAGACTATCGCATATCGGGCCTAGGGGGCGGCAAGCGTCAGTCCCCTAATAGCGGTATAAGTCGTGTCGGAGGGAAGCCCATTACACCCTGAGAAACTACTGGAACCTACCAGCAAATCTCGCTTGCCCTGGCCAGGGACTTTGCGTAATGGCTCTCTGACACAGCACAATATCTACTCCCAATACCGGGAGGGACGAATCCTGTCTAACCGCCACTGCCTCCAAGTGCTCGGGACTGCACCCAACTGCTACCTGTTTGCACGACTCCTTTGAGCCGTGGTAGGGTAGCAATCTAAGAACAGTGGGACACACTCGAGGCGAAGTAGCAGTGTCAAGTCTGCGGACTACGCTGTACTCATGTCACCTGGGAACTGTTCAATGACGACTGGTATCAAACCAACCAACAGTTCCCTGTGAGTCCTGTCCGGTGTAACCGTAACCTAACGAGCACCTGTATACTATCTCCAGTACGACGTACTGACGGCTGTGGGACAGACCATCTCCCCAACTGGGATGAGAAGCGTACACACTAGTCTACTTCGGAGTATCGATGCTCTGTCTCGATAATCCAACGACCAGGGACCTGAATAAGGATGTGCTTGTAGACTACCCAGCCCCCACTAGTGTGACTGCCATCACAACGCTGGTAGACATGCAAAATCCTAAGAGCTCTATCAATACGTACACTCACATATTAAGATAGAAAAACCAAGTAGCATACTACCATGTTTAGCAAGACTGTTATATACATGTGAATATCCCAAGCTTCCATTAAGTAATATACAAGCTAGTATGATACAGTAATGGCCTTTTAGGGCATAAACACTAACAACATGCTGATAAAGCCCTGAGGATATCGGCTTAAATACTCTGATTATGATGGAGATCATACTAGTGGGACATCTGTAGTCTATAAGCATATCCGGGAAAGTCCCTAGTGGTAGGTATATCGAGACAGGGCATTGATATACCAGAGTAGACTAGCGTATATGATACTAGACCCATACGATGGGCGATGAATGTTCCCACATTCATCGATGTTTGACATCAAGATCATATACGGGTGCTCAGTGGTGACTGGGTACACTGGACGGACTCACCGAGAACTCCTATATGGAATTATATCTATTGTCAGATAGCTGTTCTCAGGTGACACTGGTACAGGTTAGTCTGTAGACCCGAGATCGTCATAGAGTCTTGTGTGTTCTCCCACTGTACTTTGATTGCCACCTTACCACGGCTCTACTGAGTCGTGCAAACAGGTGTCCGTTGGGTACAGTCCCGAGACACACGAAGGCGATGAGCGATAGGAGGGGTTTCGTCTCTCCCGGTATTGGGAGTTGATGATGTGCTGTGCCCGACTGGTTATATCAGTAAGTCCCTGGCCAGGGCTGCTGAGATTTGCTGATAAGTGTTATCAGTAGTTTCTCGATCTGTTATAGACCATTCACTGTCACGACTTATTGAGTTATTGGGGTCGACGTTACCATCCCTAGTCTCGATATGCAGTATATCTGACGAAGAGACCGGACTGTACGGTAGTGTTGCCGGTTGGCTCGACGGGAGTTGTAGCAGGTTCGCTTGTTTTTCTTCTGATCGCTCAATACCCGGGTGGCCGTTACGTTTAGCTGACCGCTTGCGGCTTGGGGGTGCTTGATATGATCATTACCCACTGCCGGCGTATTGACGAGTCTTAGAGTCCCACAAAGGAGTTACCTAGTCCAGGCGAAACGTTGTGGTGCGCGTATGCGATATGCGCATGGACCCTATTAAAATGCGCGTATAGGATACCGTACATTGATCGGGCAGCTTGCTTTTGGTGGGGTCATATGTGATATGGCCGGATTGATAAATCAAGTGTTGATTTATCATTTAACCATTAGTTTTCTCACTTAAAACCTTTTCTTGTATATGATGGATGTATGCATGCATGTATGTTTTTCTTTCTTTCTTTCTAGTTTCATGCACATATGGATGTGCATACATACATCATCTATCATGGTTGATTACACATTGAAAATGATGGCAATATAAGACTCACACCATGGATAAATATATGAATTATTATTTGATTTTGTGTTTAAAACAAAATGGAAAAGGAAAGGATAATTCTTGACTTGTTTCTACATCCTTCTTTAACCTAACCATCCTCACCTACCCTTAACCATGGATTAAACATTCCTTCTATGTTTTAAACTCTAATTAAATAATAACTCAAACATTTGACCATGGTTTGAGATGAGAAGAAATAAATATATAAAGATATATTCTCATTTCTTTTCAAGAGTTATCTTTTTACTCTTGTTAAAAAGAAAGCCATCATCTTCTTCCTCCTTCACCATTTGCTCTCTAGTTTTTTATAGTAAGCAAAACACACATCAAGAAAGGTTTTTGAAGTGAGAATTACAACCACAACATCATTCTACACAAGTCTAGCCCACTTGTGTAGAGTGTTGTCTTCTTTTCTTCTCTTGGAAAGTGAAGTCGATAGCTTGGACGAAAGAGCTTCGGGTGGATCGTCGTGGACTAAAGAAGACTTCAAGAGGACCTTCCTCCAACGCCCAAGAGGCCAAAGAGTCTCGCGAAGGGAGCTACAAAGGTTGTAGTCTCGAAACCCGAGTCTTTATTGCCTTTAACATTTAGAAACCCTAATTTTCTAAGATCGATCCCATGTATGCTTTGTTGGATATATGTATGCCTTAGAGGCCATTATGTGATAGTGGATGTATCTATACATGTATATATATATTCAGTTTGCATTCTTGCTCGACATGATAGTATGCTATCTGGTTCTTCTTTATCTGACATGTTGATTTGATCATGCTTTTATTCATTCATACATGCTGATAAAGCCCTGAGGATATCGGCTTGACTACTCTGATTATGATGGAGATCATACTAGTGGGACATCTGTAGTCTATAAGCATATCCTGGAACGTCCCTAGTCGTAGGTATATCGAGACGGGGCATTGATATACCAGAGTAGACTAGCGTATATGATACTAGACCCATACGATGGGCGATGAATGTTCCCACATTCATCGATGTTTGACATCAAGATCATATACGGGTGCTCAGTGGTGTCTGGGTACACTGGACGGACTCACCGAGAACTCCTATATGGAATTATATCTATCGTCGGATAGCAGTTCTCAGGTGACACTGGTACAGGTTATTCTGTAGACCCGAGATCGTCATAGAGTCTTGTGTGTTCTCCCACTGTACTTTGATTGCCACCCTACCACGGCTCTACTGAGTCGTGCAAACAGGTGGTCGTTGGGTACAGTCCCGAGACACACGAAGACGATGAGCGATAGGAGGGGTTTCGTCTCTCCCGGTATTGGGAGTTGATGTTGTGCTGTGCCCAACTGGTTATAACAGCAAGTCCCTGGCCAGGGCTGCTGAGATTTGCTGATAAGTGTTATCAGTAGTTTCTCGATCTGTTATAGACCATTCACCGGCACGACTTATTGAGTTATTAGGGTCGACGTGTCCATCCATAGGCTCGATATGCAGCATATCTGACGAAGAGACCGGACTGTACGGTAGTGTTGCCGGATGGCTCGACGGGAGTTGTAGCAGGTTCGCTTGTTGTCTTCTGATCGCTCAATACCCGGGTGGCCGTTACGTTTAGCTGACCGCTTGCGGCTTGAGGGTACATGATATGATCATCATCCTCTGCCGGCGTATTGACGAGTCTTAGAGTCCCACAAAGGAGTTACCCAGTCCAGGCGAAACGTTGTGGTGCGTGTATGCGATATGCGCATGCACCCGATTAAAATGTGCGTATATGATACCGAACATTGATCGGGTGAACTGCTTTTGGTGGGGTCATATGAGATATGACCGGATTGATAAATCAAGTGTTGATTTATCATTTTAACCATTAGTTTTCTCACTTAAAACCTTTTCTTGGATGATGGATGTGTGCATGCATGTGTGCTTTTCTTTCTTTCTTTCATGCTAGTTTCATGCACATGTGGATGTGCATACATGCATACATACATAAACCCATCCATCATGGTTGTTAGCATATGAAAATGGTGGCAATATAAGACTCACACCATGGATTAAATAATGGATTATTATTTGATTTTGGATTTGAAAGAAAATGAAAAGGAAAGGATAATCATTCTTGCTTCTACATTCTTCCTTTGACCTAACCATGCTCAACTACCACTAACCTAGGGTTATCCTTCTCTTTATCATTCAAAACTCAAGTTAAATAATGTCTCCATCACTTTAACCATGGTTCATAGTAAGAAGAAATAAAATATATATTGATATATTTCTTTTTCTTCTTAAGAGTTATCTTTTATCTTTTCACCTCTTGTGAAAAATATTGCCACCATCTTCTTCCTCTTTCTCTTTTGCTCTCTAGTTTTTTCTAGTGAGTAAATACCACTTAAAGAAAGGTTTTTGAAGTGAGAAACTTAACCACAACTTCATTCTACACAAGCTTAGCCGTCTTGTTTAGAGTGTTCTCTTCGGTTTTACGAAGTTGCGAGCTTGGACGGAGATCTCCGTGGTGGATCGTCGTGGACACAAGAGGACTTCAAGAGGACCTCCGTTCAACACCCTAGAGACCAAGGAGTCCAGCGAAAGGGAGCTACAAAGGTTGTAGTCTCGAAACCCTAGATTAGTTCGCTTTATATTTCGAAACCCTAATTTTCTAGGATCGATTCCTTTGCATGTTCGTTTAGCACCATAAAAATTTAAACTTTTGGACATGTGATGCTTCAAAACTCTTCATAGGGTGCCAGACAAACCTTTCATTGGTATCAGAGCCGACCTAGAACATTAGGCGACCTTTTTACGAAGTTAAAACTCCGATTGAACTGAAATACGACTTTTTAGGGTGCTCTCTGGAAATTTTCTAAAAATTGACATTTTTCAGAATTAAAAATATGTAAAAAATACAGCAGGAAAAAATAAGGATTACGGTATAAAAATTATTCCATGAACAGTGATTCTTGCCGCGGAAACGCGGCCTAAGCTTGCTTAGGCCGCGGTTCCGCGGCCGTATATATTAATTGATGGATACTTTTTGTACAGTAATTCATGAATCTGCTTGTATAATTTTTTGGATATTTTTAATCTGTATTTGGTTTTGAAAAATTCTGGAGATGGTTTTGGACTCGTCGATTCGATCGGGATTTTCATTTCGTAGCTTTTCCGGGTAAATTAGAAAGTATTGAAGTGTTTGAACGAGTATCATTTACTCACTATTCACGGGGTTTAAATACTTTGAAGATACGTGCAAGTCTTTTTGCGGTGGTCCCTCTAGAAGACAACAAACCTTAACTCGATTATGTGACCATCTCGAACTACCCTTTGAACCCTAGGGTTTGGGGCAGTACGGCGTGCCACATGTGAGGCGTTGGCTTGACCCTTCTACGGCTGGACCGCTACTACTGTGTTACACTCCGGATTTTTGAACCCTGTTCAAGTGTTGAGCTTTAGTGAATGTTGGGTGCTTGATCGTTCGTTCGAAAACTTTAATACTGTCTGTTTGTCTGGAATGTGATACAATATGTGGAATTCATATAGTTTAGGCATGAAATACGAAATATGTGATATTTCGCATTTATGATGTCTAAAGAGAATCTGGATTCCAAATATTGTAGTTTTACACTTTCTTTTCTGTGACCGTAAGTGTAGTATGTACGATATCGCCGGTTTCGTTGCTATACATCAACGACAATCGGGGTACGCATACTTACTTACGTTGATGATATGTGATATTATGTGTTGCTGAGATATGATGTGCAGGATTGTCGCGATTGAATAGCCGGGGGGGTTTTATGTGAGATGAGAGTTTTATATTTTCATTCATGTAAATTCAAATGTAATGTAATATTCTTTTATTGGGGGCACTTCCATGTTGAGGTTGTGTCACCAGTGTTGTATATTATTTACTTTTCCGCATTAGGTTGGACCCAAGGAGGGGAGCACAGGTGACCGGGTTCTGGGGTTTCAGTGGGAGGCCATCTCGAGAAGTCGAGACCGGGTCTCCTAAACTCCAGAATTGGTAGGGTCACTTGCCGCTCTCGTAGGGGTCCAGGGTGTGGGCTTGGCTATTCATCGCGACTGTGGAATCCGTATTTTCTATTCTGGCTAAATACTAAATACGGACGTCCTAGGATATCCCACGTTATATCTATGTTTCTGCTGCCTGTGTTCTGTGATATCTGAGATGAATGACATATTATATATATGATATATAGTAGACGTTGCTTATGTTTTACACCCGCGCTAGTCCCGTCCCGGTATGCCGTTAGTTAAGTAACCTAACAGTGCATAACGGAATATTGCGGCGAATGCGGATGGCATAAGCGTACGTGTTATTTTCGTTTTTTTTCTGTGATTGGCTTAAGGACTTAAATGATGGGATTACATTAATGTGATTAATGTAAAGAAAATAAACCTAAAAAGATGTTGTAGAATCGGATTTGAAAACTACTCGGCTATTTATGAAAAAGCTACATTTCAAAACTGCGGAGCTTAAGCCACTCCTTTTGAAAACTGTTTGATTCTACAACGATATCAAGTTCAAAGCGTTAAAGATTTTCTTAAAAATCATTCGCAACCCTCCTTCATTTTAGAAAGTAGAGTACTTAGTATTCGTTCTACGTTTGTTGACTTTAGTTAAGGCGTAGTGTACGGTAGCTAAGTGATGTCTTCCTATACTGCATATGATGCAGATTAATTAAGACATTCATGCGACTTTGTTGACCATAGTTAAGGGTCATATGGGTGGGTCTAATTGATCAAGAAATGACGGGTAGAACTTGACTGGTACTTATGATTTGTTGACCATAGTTAAGGTCATAAGTACTAGGGGTAAAAATTACATCGGGAATTTCAAGTGTTGAAATTTGCAATGAGATTGCATACCTTCCATGTGATGGTTGGATCCCGATCCCACTGTGGGCAATAGTTGCTCCTAGGAGAGTTTTACAGTTTACAATTAGCTAACTCATTAGGTGTCTAGAAAGGTGTTAACGGGGCTCCGCCTCTGGGAAAACGAGGTTTACTCTAATTAGGTCCGTGCGAAAGCACGGGGAACCTCCCTCAAAGTACCGACACTGGCCTGGCTGAACGGTTAGCGAAGTTGTAGACTGTAATTAATCCTGGCTAGTTTTTCTTTTTAAGGTTTGAAAGAAAAACTTGATAAAAAGCAGTGGGAAACATCGATTAGACAAGATAATAAACCAATCTAATCTATGCAAGAGCTTTCGCTGAGTGTATTCTTTTCTCTCTCTTAATGGCAGATACCAATGACTGGACTTAAGCTTCTACTAGATAAAAAAAAATGAATGGGACCAACTATAAAGACTGGATGAGGAATCTGAAGATCGCCTTGACTTATGATAAATTATCATATGTCCTCACGGCTTCAGCCCCGCCCGTCCCAGGTCCAAAATCCTCAGTTGCGGACATTGAAGTCCGCAAGACATGGGACGCTGACTGTGCCACGGCAAAATGCCTCGCGCTTGCATCGATGGACAACACACATCAAAAGCAGCACGAGGACATGGACATTCACGGAATATTGCTCCATACAAAGGAGTTGTATGGGGAGAAATCCCGCGTATTACGATACGAAGCATCAAAGAAACTGTTTCAGATGCGAATGGCCCCTGGCACACCAGTAGGAGACCATGTTTTGAAGATGATAGCTCTTATAGAAGAGCTTGATGGCCTTGGATGTACAATGGACAATGAACAATATATAGATATTATTCTGCAGTCCCTCCCCTCCACCTTTGCTCAGTTCATAGTGAACTTTAACATGCATGGCATGGAGAAGGAACTCCCTGAACTCCTTAATATGTTAAGGAGTGCAGAGAGCACTATGAAGTCAGCGAAGACTCCCATTATGACTATTGGACAGTCTTCTTCTTCTCGCCCGAAAGCTAAGGCCAAGGGAAAGAAAAAGAAGAAACCCACTAATCCTAAGGGCGGAGTTAAAAAGGTGAAGGGAAAGGGAAAGTCCACAGCTGGAGACCCAGGGAAAGGCGAGTGTTTTCATTGCCACAAGACAGGACATTGGAAGCGCAATTGCACGGAGTACTTAAGTCTCAAGAAGAAGCATGGTGATGCTTCCGCTTCAGGTGCGTTTGTGACTGAAAACTGTTTTTCTATAAACTCTGCTTCCTGGGTATTGGATACCGGTTCAGGTTCTCACATTTGCAATTCTATGCAGGGGCTGAGAAATAGCAAGGTTTTGAAGACAGGTGACCATACTCTCCGCGTTGGAAATGGTTCCAATGTACATACAGTCGCAGTGGGAGAGTATCACTTGGGGTTGCCATCTGGATGTATTTTGATTTTGAATCCATGTTATTTTGTACCAAGTATGCTATGTAATATAATATCCGTTTCTTTGTTGGACAATGAAGGATATAATTTTTTGTTGCAGAACAATGTTATGAACATTCACCTGAATCAAATGTTGGTTGGGTATGGTACGCTTAATAACGGTATATATGTCCTAAATCAACACACAGTTTTCAGTATACAACACACTAATAAAAGAAAATTTTCAGAATTAAATGAAGCTTTTCTTTGGAACTGTAGACTTGGTCATATTAACGAAACAAGACTAAACAAGTTACACAAAGATGGATATTTAAATTCTTTTGAATATAAATCTTATGCGACTTGCCAGTCTTGTATCAAGGGTAAAATGACCAAAACTCCATTTACCGGACACGGAGAAAGAGCTACTCAGCTCCTGGGCCTCATACATAGTGATGTATGTGGGCCTATGTCTACACAGGCTAGAGGCGGTTTTTCATACTTCATTACATTCACTGACGATTTCTCAAGATTCGGTCATGTATTTTTATTAAAGCCCAAGTCCGACGCTTTCGAGAAATTCATTGAATATAAACAAGAAGTAGAAAAACAAACCGGCTTGAGTATTAAGATGCTTCGATCAGATCGAGGTGGAGAGTATCTCAGTACAAAATTTGCAAACTTCCTAAAAGAGAATGGGATTCTCTCTCAGCTCACTCCTCCTTACACACCACAGCACAACGGTGTGTCAGAACGACGGAATAGGACCCTATTAGATATGGTCCAGTCCATGATGAGTGACGCTGAGTTACCAGTCTCGTTTTGGGGGCATGCATTGGAGACTGCAGCGTTTCTGCTAAACAGGGTTCCAACCAAAGCCGTGTCTACCACGCCATATGAGATATGGAATGGGAAGAGACCATCTCTTAAGAGAATTAAGATTTGGGGTTGCCCGGCCTATGTTAAAAAGCAGAATCCGGACAAACTCGAGACACGGTCAGTCATGTGTAACTTTGTGGGATATCCAAAGAATTCTTATGGATATCTGTTCTACCACAAAGAGGAACAAAAAGTGTTTGTTTCTCAGTATGCCACATTCTTGGAAAAAGAGTTTTTCACAGATAAAGATGATGGCAAGGTGGTAGATCTAGAAGAGGTTCTGGAGACACAAACTACAAATGACGATTTGGTTGAACCGGCTGCTGCAACAGAAACTGAAGAACCTCGGCCACTCCGTAGGTCTGGTAGGACTTCTCGCCCACCGGAGAGGTACTACGGTTTCCTCATTGATGGTAACGGAGAAGATTGCATCATGGATGATGATGATCCTACCAGTTTTCAGCAAACTATCACGAGTGGTGACTCTGTGAAGTGGCTGGATGCCATGAGATCCGAAATGGAGTCTATGTACACCAACAAAGTATGGACTTTGGACGTTGTACCCCCTGGGGTAAAACCTGTAGGGTGCAAATGGATCTTTAAAAGAAAGATTGGTGTGGATGGGCAGGTAGAGACCTATAAGGCAAGACTCGTGGCGAAAGGTTTTCGTCAAAGACCAGGTTTGGACTATGACGAAACTTTTTCGCCCGTAGCCATGCTTAAATCCATTCGGATCCTACTTGCTATTGCTGCTCACTACGACTATGAAATCTGGCAGATGGACGTTAAAACAGCATTTCTAAATGGAGATTTAGAAGAATGCGTTTATATGGATCAGCCAGAGGGCTTCATTGACAGTGGGAGCAGCGAGAAAGCATGTAGATTGCTTAAATCCATATATGGGTTAAAGCAGGCATCTCGGAGTTGGAACATCTGTTTCGATGATGTTATCAAAGAGTTTGATTTCATCAAAAATCCAGATGAACCTTGTGTTTATAAGAAGGCTGTAGGAAGAGCTGTCACATTCCTCGTATTGTACGTGGATGACATTCTTCTGATAGGAAATGATATTCCTATGCTACAGTCGGTCAAATCATTCTTATCACTAAGGTTCTCCATGAAGGACCTGGATGATGCCACATACATCCTGGGCATAAGGATCTATAGGGATAGATCCAAAAAGTTATTGGGATTGTCCCAAACCAGGTACATCAACACCATCCTAAAGAGGTTTAGTATGGAAGACTCCAAGCGGGGTGCCTTACCCGCTTGCCATGGAGTCACTCTCTCCAAGGATTCTTGTCCAAAGACCGATGGAGAGAGCTCGCATGAGCATTATACCTTATGCTTCGGCAGTAGGATCTATAATGTATGCGATGTTATGTACACGCCCAGATGTAGCTTATGCACTTAGTGTTGTAAGCAGGTATCAATCCAACCCAGGGGAGAACCACTGGACAGCTGTGAAGAACATTCTTAAGTACTTACGAAGGACTAAAGAATTGTTCTTGGTGTATGGTAATACAGATCTCCAAATGGAGGCCTTTACCGATTCGAGCTTCCAGAGCGATAAGGACGACAGCAAATCTATCTCAGGGTTTGTATTTACCCTCAATGGAGGGGCGGTAAGTTGGAAGAGTTCCAAACAAGATACCGTTGCAGACTCTACGATGGAAGCTGAGTACATTGCTGCAAATGATGCCGCCAACGAAGCCGTCTGGATGAAGAAGTTCGTCTCGGAGCTAGGAGTAGTTCCAACCATTATTGATCCAATACCTTTTTATTGTGACAATAATAGGGCGATGGCGTTATCCAAGGAGCCCAGATCCCATCAGCGGTCCAGACATATCCTGAGGCGCTTTCATTTGATCCGGGAGATTGTAGATCTCCGCGAAATCGAGATTAAGAGAGTAGACACAAAGAACAACGCCGCGGATCCACTCACCAAGGCCCTCCCTCAGCCACAGCATGAGCGACTTTTTGAGATGTTGGGTATGAGATACGCCAATAACTGGCCTTAGTGCAAGTGGGAGATTGTTGGATATATGTATGCCCTAGAGGCCATTATGTGATAGTGGATGTATCTATACATGTATATATATATTCAGTTTGCATTCTTGATCGACATGATAGTATGCTATCTGGTTCTTCTTTATCTGACATGTTGATTTGATCATGCTTTTATTCATTCATACATGCTGATAAAGCCCTGAGGATATCGGCTTGACTACTCTGATTATGATGGAGATCATACTAGTGGGACATCTGTAGTCTATAAGCATATCCTGGAACGTCCCTAGTCGTAGGTATATCGAGACGGGGCATTGATATACCAGAGTAGACTAGCGTATATATACTAGACCCATACGATGGGCGATGAATGTTCCCACATTCATCGATGTTTGACATCAAGATCATATACGGGTGATCAGTGGTGACTGGGTACACTGGACGGACTCACCGAGAACTCCTATATGGAATTATATCTATCGTCGGATAGCAGTTCTCAGGTGACACTGGTACAGGTTATTCTGTAGACCCGAGATCGTCATAGAGTCTTGTGTGTTCTCCCACTGTACTTTGATTGCCACCCTACCACGGCTCTACTGAGTCGTGCAAACAGGTGGCCGTTGAGTACAGTCCCGAGACACACGAAGACGATGAACGATAGGAGGGGTTTCGTCTCTCCCGGTATTGGGAGTTGATGCTGTGCTGTGCCCAACTGGTTATAACAGCAAGTCCCTGGCCAGGGCTGCTGAGATTTGCTGATAAGTGTTATCAGTAGTTTCTCGATCTGTTATAGACCATTCACCGGCATGACTTATTGAGTTATTGGGGTCGACGTGTCCATCCCTAGGCTCGATATGCAGCATATCTGAAGAAGAGACCGGACTGTACGGTAGTGTTGCCGGATGGCTCGACGGGAGTTGTAGCAGGTTCGCTTGTTGGCTTCTAATCGCTTAATACCCGGGTGGCCGTTACGTTTAGCTGACCGCTTGCGGCTTGAAGGTACCTGATATGATCATCATCCTCTGCCGGCGTATTGACGAGTCTTAGAGTCCCACAAAGGAGTTACCCAGTCCAGGCGAAACGTTGTGGTGCGTGTATGCGATATGCGCATGCACCCGATTAAAATGTGCGTATATGATACCGAACATTGATCGGGTGAACCGCTTTTGGTGGGATCATATGAGATATGACCGGATTGATAAATCAAGTGTTGATTTATCATTTTAACCATTAGTTTTCTCACTTAAAACCTTTTCTTGGATGATGGATGTGTGCATGCATGTGTGCTTTTCTTTGTTTCTTTCATGCTAGTTTCATGCACATGTGGATGTGCATACATGCATACATACATACACCCATCCATCAAGGTTGTTAGCATATGAAAATGGTGGCAATATAAGACTCACACCATGGATTAAATAATGGATTATTATTTGATTTTGGATTTAAAAGAAAATGAAAAGGAAAGGATAATCATTCTTGCTTCTACATTCTTCCTTTGACCTAACCATGCTCAACTACCACTAACCTAGGGTTATCCTTCTCTTTATCATTCAAAACTCAAGTTAAATAATGTCTCCATCACTTTAACCATGGTTCATAGTAAGAAGAAATAAAATATATATTGATATATTTCTTTTTCTTCTTAAGAGTTATCTTTTATCTTTTCACCTCTTGTGAAAAATATTGCCACCATCTTCTTCCTCTTTCTCTTTTGCTCTCTAGTTTTTTCTAGTGAGTAAATACCACTTAAAGAAAGGTTTTTGAAGTGAGAAAATTAACCACAACTTCATTCTACACAAGCTTAGCCGTCTTGTTTAGAGTGTTCTCTTCGGTTTTACGAAGTTGCGAGCTTGGACGGAGATCTCCGTGGTGGATCGTCGTGGACACAAGAGGACTTCAAGAGGACCTCCGTTCAACACCCTGGAGACCAAGGAGTCCAGCGAAAGGGAGCTACAAAGGTTGTAGTCTCGAAACCCTAGATTAGTTCGCTTTATATTTCGAAACCCTAATTTTCTAGGATCGATTCCTTTGCATGTTCGTTTAGCACCATAAAAATTTAAACTTTTGGACATGTGATGCTTCAAAACTCTTCATAGGGTGCCAGACAAACCTTTCATGCTTGATTAGCACCATAAAAACTTGAACTTTGTGACATGTGATGCTTCCAAACTCTACATAGGGTGCTAGGTAAACCAAACATTGGTATCAGAGCCGACCTAGAACATTAGGCGATACTTTTACGAAGTAAAAATCCCGATCGGATCAAAATACGATTTTTCGAGACCTTCTCTGGACAAATTTTAAAATCTAACATTTTTCAGAATTAAAAATACTTAAAGAATAGAGCAGGAAAATATAAGAAATACTGTGAAAAATGAACCACTGATCCCTACAAACCGCCGCGGAACCGCGGCAATTCCTTGCTTAGGCCGCGGCTCCGCGGCCCTCCAGAGGCATCATTGCTTCAAATTTGCACAGTAATTCTTATAACTGCTTTTATAGTATTTTAGGTATGTTTAATCTGAATATAGTACTGTAAATTCTGGAGATGGTTATGGACTCGACGATTCGATCGGAATTTTCATTTCGTTTCTTTTCCGGGTAAATTAGAAAGTATTGAAGTGTTCGAACGAGTCTCATTTGCTCACTTTTCACGGGGTTTAAATACTTTGGAGATACGTCGAAGTTTTGTGGTGGACCCTCTAGAAGACAACAAACCTTAACTCGATTATGTGACCGTCTCGAACTGCCCTTTGAACCTTAGGGTTTGGGGCAGTACGGCGTGCCACATGTGAGGCGTTGGCTTGACCTTTCTACGGCTGGACCGCTACTACTGTGTCACACTCCGGGTTTTTGAACTCTGCTCAAGTGTTGAGCTTTAGTGAATCTTGGGTATTTGATCGTTCGTTCGAAAACTTTAGTACTGTCCGTTTATCTGGAATGTGATACAATATTTGGAATTCATATAGGTTAGGCATGAAATACGAAGTATGTGATATTTCGCATTTATGATGTCTAAAGTGTATGTGGATTCCAAATATTGTAGTTTTACACTTTCTTTTTTGTGACCGTAAGTGTAGTATGTTCGATATCGCCGGTTTCGTTGCTATACATCAACGACAATCGAGGTACGCATACTTACTTATGTTGATGATATGAGATATTATGTGTTGCTGAGATATGATGTGCAGGATTGTCGCGATTGAATAGCCGGGGGGTTTTATGTGAGATGAGAGTTTTATATTTTCATTCATGTAAATTCAAATGTAATGTAATATTCTTTTATTTGGGGCACTTCCGGGTTGAGGTTGTGTCACCAGTGTTGTATATTATTTACTTTTCCGCATTAGGATGGACCCAAGGAGGGGAGCACAGGTGACAGGGTTCTGGGGCTCAGTGGGAGGCCATCTCGAGGAGTCGAGACCGGGTCTCCTAAACTCCAGAATTGGTAGGGTCTCTTGCCGCTCTCGTAGGGGTCCAGGGTGTGGGCTTGGCTATTCATCGCCACTGTGGAATCCGTATTTTCTATTCTGGCTAAATATTAAATACGGACGTCCTAGTATATCCCACATTATATCTATGTTTCTGCTGCCTGTGTTCTATGATATCTGAGACGAATGACTTATTATATATATGATATATAGTAGACGTTGCTTATGTTTTACACCTGCGCTAGTCCCGTCCCGGTATGCCGTTAGTTAAGTAACCTAACGGTGCATAACGGAACATTACGGCGAATGCGGATGGCATAAGCTTACGTGTTATTTTCGTTTCTTTTCTGTGATTGGCTTAAGGACTTAAATGATGAGATTACATTAATGTGATTAATGTAAAGAAAATAAACCTAAAAGGATGTTGTAGAATCGGATTTGAAAACCACTCGGCTATTTATGAAAAAACTATATTTCAAAACTGCGGAGCTTAAGCCACTCCTTTTGAAAACCATTTGATTCTACAACGATATCAAGTTCAAAGCATTAAAGATTTTCTTAAAAATCATCCGCAACCCTCCATCATTTTAGGAAGTAGAGTACTTAGTATCCGTGCTACGTTTGTTGACTATAGTTAAGGCGTAGTGTATGGTAGCTAAGTGATGTCTTCCTACATTGCATATGATGCAGATTAATTAGGACATTCTTATGACTTTGTTGACCATAGTTAAGGGTCATATGAGTGGGTCTAATTAATCAAGAAATGACGGGTAGAACTTGACTGGTACTTATGATTTGTTGACCTTAGTTAAGGTCATAAGTACTAGGGGTAAAAACCACATCGGGAATTTCAATAGTTGAAATTTGCAATGAGATTGCATACCTTCCATGTGATGATTGGATCCCGATCCCACTGTGGGCAATAGTTGCTCCTAGGAGAGTTTTACAGTTTACAATCAGCTAACTCATTAGGTGTCTAG
This sequence comes from Agapanthus africanus, assembly GCA_030015575.1. Taxonomy (NCBI): domain Eukaryota; kingdom Viridiplantae; phylum Streptophyta; class Magnoliopsida; order Asparagales; family Amaryllidaceae; genus Agapanthus; species Agapanthus africanus. The sequence continues at coordinate 238,347,863 of JASDDO010000004.1, forward strand.
AAAGGTGTTAACGGGGCTCCGCCTCTGGGAAAACAAGGTTTACTCTAATTAGGTTCGTGCGAAAGCACGGGGAACCTCCCTCAAGTACCGACACTGGCCTGGCTAAACGGTTAGCGAAGTTGTAGACTGTAATTAATCCTGGCTAGTTTTTCTTTTTAAGGTTTGAAAGAAAAACTCGATAAAAGCAGTGGAAAACATCGATTAGACAAGATAATAACCAATCTAATCTATGCAAGAGCTTTCACTGAGTGTATTCTTTTCTCTCTCTTAATGGCGGATACCCATGACTGGACTCAAGCTTCTACTAGATAAAAACAAACTGAATGGGATCAATTATAAAGACTGGCTGAGGAATCTGAAAATAGCCTTGACTTATGATAAAGTATCATATGTCCTCACGGCTTCAGCCCCGCCCGTCCCAGGTCCAAAATCCTCGGTTGCGGACATTGAAGTCCGCAAGACATGGGATGCTGACTGTGCCACGGCAAAATGCCTTACGCTTGTATCGATGGATAACACACATCAAAAGCAGCACGAGGATATGGACATTCACGGTATATTGCTCCATACAAAGTAGTTGTATGGAGAGCAATCCCGCGTATTACGATACGAAGCATCAAAGAAATTGTTTCAGATGCGAATGGCCCCTGGCACATCAGTAGGAGACCATGTTCTGAAGATGATAGCTCTTATAGAAGAGCTTGAGGACCTTGGATGGGCGATGGACAATGAACAATATATAGATATTATTCTGCAGTCCCTTCCCTCCACCTTTGCTCAATTCATAGTGAACTTCATTATGCACGGCATGGAGAAGGAACTCCCTGAACTCCTTAAAATGTTAAGGAGTGCAGAGAGCACTCTGAAGTCAGCAAAAACTCCCGTTATGACTGTTGGACAGTGTTCCACTTCTCGCCCGAAAGCTAAGGCCAAGGGAAAGAAAAAGAAGAAGCCTACCAATCCTAAGGGTGGAGTTAAAAAGGTGAAGGGAAAGGAAAAGTCCAAAGCTGGAGACTCGGGGAAAGGCGAATGTTTTCATTGCCACAAGACAGGACATTGGAAACGCAACTGCACGGAGCACTTAAATCTCAAGAAGAAGCATGGGGATGCTTCTGCTTCAGGTGTGTTTGTAACAGAAAACTGTTTTTCAATAAACTCTGCTTCCTAGGTATTGGATACCGGTTCAGGTTCTCACATTTTCAATTCTATGCAGGGGCTGAGAAATAGCAAAGTTTTGAAGACTGGTGACCATACTCTCCGTGTTGGAAATGGTTCCAATGTACACACAGTCGCAGTGGGAGAGTATCACTTGGGGTTGCCATCTGGATGTATTTTGGTTTTGAATCCATGTTATTTTGTACCTAGTATGGTTTGTAATATAATATCCGTTTCTTTGTTAGACAATGAAGGATATAATTTTGTATTGCAGAACAATGTTATGAACATTCACCTGAATCAAATGTTGGTTGGGTATGGTACGCTTAATAACGGAATATAAATGAAGCTTTTCTTTGGCACTGTAGACTTGGTCATATTAACGAAACAAGACTAAACAAGTTACACAAAGATGGATATTTAAACTCTTTTGAATATAAATCTTATACGACTTGCCAGTCTTGTATCAAGGGTAAAATTACCAAAACTCCATTTACCGGACACGGAGAAAGAGCTACTGAGCTCCTAGGCCTCATACATAGTGATGTATGCGGGCCAATGTCTACACAGGCTCGAGGCAGTTTTTCATAGATGAGTGACGCTGAGTTACCCGCCCCATTTTAGGGGCATGCATTGGAGACTGCAGCGTTTCTACTAAACAGGGTTCCAACCAAAGCCGTGTGTCACGACCCGAGAATTCGACTCGTGACCGGCACTTAACCACGCAACGTCTACAGGCGCAACGCGGCTAAGTAAGCCGAACGCAGAAATCAAAACCAATAAATATAGAGTGATTTAAAACATTTTGTAAAAGCAATAGTAAATGTCTGAAAAACTTCCATTTATTTAGTAGAAATCCCTTTTAAGTTCAAAAGTTATGAGTTTTTATAATTTTGGTAACATTTCCTTTTTAAAACATTAGCCCCGAAAGTCGGGTAAAAGTAAGGTGTAGTGGAAATAACAAGTGACATGAATAAAGCATCACAATATGATATACGACGCCGTAGCGAAGAATACACAGTAAAATAAGGACAATATCATAAAAGATGAGACTGCATAAAGTAACGTCGGCTCACATGCGAGCTCGACACCAGAATATAAAACCATACATATCGTCCTCACAACTGTCTCTAAGTCAATACAGAAGGTAGATGGAGAGTACTAGATACATCAATATACAACTGAAATGATAACAGATACCGTACGAAACCCACCTAAACAGCAAAAGGGCTAACTCTGCTCAAAAGGGGTATCTGTGCCAAAAGATGAGGTAACAGCCAGCCGTGACTACTCCCAAGGGCAACCTGCAAACACTGTGGCACAACGGGGGTGAGTTGCCAACTCGTGAATAGAGATAACATATAAAGGTGATCGCAAGCATGCACATATAGCGTGGCTCTACTAATGCCAGCAGATGATACCAATGCATGTCAACAGTGGATACAACAGTAATGCATGTACTCTAACAGGTAAATGCTACAGGATGAGATGTATAGTAATCAATACTGAGTATGGGATAAATAATATCTACATGGACTATGTCAACATGGAAAGCAGTAATCGGTGCCTCAAACTGCACCCAAATCCCACATATACTCAGGCGCCGGCACACCCATCGGCCCTCAAATCCTGTATATCTCGGAGGAATCACGAGTGCCCAACATCGGCACCCAAAACATCATAAAATACCCGTGTCCAGCATCGACACGTAAATCCTCGAACATCGGGCGTCGTCAGTCCGGACCGGCCCCACGGGTTCCGTCTGCGGTATCGGCCCTCGGCCCCGGCAGCACGGTCATCCCGCATCCATCACTCGACTCTGGTCAGTATCCTCCGGACAACTGCCAGGTCCAACCAATCACCGGTAGGTACTCGCCCGCCTCCAGGCTCAATCGGCAAATCCCATCGATCATCTCGCCGAGGGGAACCATACCGGGCCCACCACGAACCCGCAAACGGAACATCCACTCCTCGAATCGGGTTTCAAGCACACGTCTCAGCACCGAGAAAACGCGTGGTGGACACACCAAAATATCATATCACGAGGTACCGGGTTTTTCAAAATAGCATATCTTTCCTTAAATAATTCCACGGTCCTCAAAACAGAAATCACATGAAAATCCAATACCAATAGTAAATCCAATGCGAGGTACATATACATCAATCCATGGTATGGGCATAAGGGGAAAACCGCTTTTTTAAAGTAGTTTCATTTCCGGTTTTAAAAGATGTCATGCGGCTCCCAATATACATGAAGTCATATCAAATCACATATGAGGCGAACTATAGCAATATAATCATGGCAGCTCTATAGTGAGTGTGGCATGGCAGTTACTAACGGTGTGTGTGTAGCATGTAATAGTGCCCGTGCAACATAAACCGTTAGTAATAGTGCGGTGTTCTATCAGTTCTCAGCAATATATATATATATATCAACACAGCAGAGAATGCAATATGCGATGATAGTCTATGGGGTGCATGCAACATATAGTAAATAAGTCCTATCAGCCCTGACGCATAACGCCATGCGGGCAATATCCCCGTAGATGTGAAATCTACTCACCGTGTCTCGCGCTAAGTGTATCCAACCACTTGCTTGCCCTTCTTCGCAGCGTCCGTCTCACTGGCCTGCGAACCTAGAATCACATATACATATCGCACATAAGCTTAAGTCACAAAACGCGACAATATAATCCAGCAAGAAACCTGTGTCGCAAACCAATCGCGCGTGTGCGCGATACGCTAAAACGTGTAAACACGCGCCACGAAACTACCCCGACGCGCCGCGATACGCAGAACCCAAACCTACTCACGTATCACGCGTGTCGCGAAGGTTTAGAAAAACGGCAAAACAGGTAACTGGTCCCAAATTTTCCTACAGAAATGATCTTACAAAAATATATATACCAAAAGACCCTACACACCAGAAGACACCCACAGAACCCAAAAACACCCAAAAAACTTCCTGTCTGGCCGCAATTTGCGGCCAGAATGGCGTTTTTGGCGGCCTGAGTGGGGAGTTAGGGGGTCGGGTTTCACCTATGGTATCAGCTCCTCTCCACCATGCTACAGTATCCTCAATTTCACTCTGCACTCACCGGGCCAATAGCAGTTCCAGAAAACTCAGATTTTGCCCAAATACGACATTTGCATCAAATATGAAATCTGGTGGTATTTTAGTGTAATAGAGGTTGGACTAGGTTTACATGGTCACAACAAACCTCAAGCATCCTACTAGAACTAATATACACCTCATTAGCACAAAGTTCACACTAAACACCCCATATCGCACTAAAACACACAAAAATCCTTTAACCGATGCAAAACTACACTAACTAGGCAAACTAGGGAATAAGTTTAGGAATTATACCTCACTCTCGACCCTAGGGAGCTGCAGGAAGGAGAAGAAGTGAAGGGGAGGGGCTGCACATGGTGCTGGAGCTGCTGCTGCTCACTGTGCTGCTGTTGCTGTTGCTGTGTGCCTGCTGCTGCTGTTGCTTCTTCTCTTGATGCTGCTGTTGCCTCTTCTCTTGTTGCTGCTGCTGGGGGTTCTGCTGAGGTAAGTGGGTGTGTTGTGTGAGTGTGTTGGTGTGTTGTGAGAGTGTGAGAGAAAAACAAAAAAAGAAATGAGAGCCACCACAATCATTCACACAAAAGTCACCCCTCTCTCTCTCTCACCTCATTTAATGCAAGCATGGCCTAAAGCCATGATGCATTCTCTCTCTCTCACACAAGTCAACACTAAATCCATAATTCAAATTAAAGCAACCTTTTAATTAAAAAATAAAAACCCAATTAAGAATCCATAAGACTTAATCCTAAAATTAACCCACCATGGTTAATAATTATGGTATTTACTTGATTTAAAAACCCTAGTTTACATGCACATATGTGTGCAAGCCTAGGAAAATTTTGGAAAAAATATTTATTAGATTAGGAAAAATATTTAAAACACAATTTGGTAAACTTTTTATTAAAAATCATTATTTAATTATAATTATTCACTAACCCTTATCCTAAGGTGTTACACCGTGTCTACCACGCCATATGAGATATGGCATGAGAAGAGACAATCTCTTAAGAGAATTAAGATTTGGGGTTGCCCGGCCTATCTTAAAAAGCAGAATCCGGACAAACTCGAGACACGGTCAGTCATGTGTAACTTTGTGGGATATCCAAAGAATTCTTATGGATATCTATTCTACTACAAAGAGGAACAAAAGGTGTTTGTTTCTCAGTATGCCACATTCTTAGAAAAAGAGTTTTTTACAGATAAAGATGATGGCAAGGTGGTGGATCTAGAAGAGGTTCTAGAAACACAAACTACAAATGACGATTTGGTAGAACCGGCTGTTGCGATAGAAACTGAGGAACCTCAGCCACTCCGTAGGTCTGGTAGGACTTCTCTCCCACCGGAGAGGTACTACGGTTTCCTCATTGATGGTGACGGAGAAGACTGCATCATGGATGATGATGATCCTACCAGTTTTCAGCAAGCTATCACGAGTGGAGACTCTGTGAAGTGGCTGGAAGCCATGAGATCCGAAATGGAGTCTATGTACACCAAAAAAGTATGGACTTTGGATGTTTTACCCCGTGGGGTAAAACCTGTGGGGTGCAAATGGATCTTTAAAAGAAAGATTGGTGTAGATGGGCAGGTGGAGACCTATAAGGCAAGACTTGTGGCGAATGGTTTTCGTCAAAGACCAGGTTTGGACTATGACGAGACTTTTTCTCCCGTAGCCATGCTTAAATCCATTCGGATCCTACTTGCTATTGCTGCTCACTACGACTATGAAATCTGGCCGATGGACGTTAAAACCGCATTTCTAAATGGAAATTTAGAAGAATGCTTTTATATGGATCAGCCAGAGGGCTTCATTGACAGTGGGAGCAGCGGGAAAGCATGTAAATTGCTTAAATCCATATATGGGTTGAAGCAGGCATCACGAAGTTGGAACATCTGTTCCGATGATGTCATCAAATAGTTTGATTTCATCAAAAATCCAGATGAACCTTGTGTTTATAAGAAGGCTGTAGGGAGAGTTGTCACATTCCTCGTATTGTACGTGGACGACATTCTTCTGATAGGAAATGATATTCCTATGCTACAGTCGGTCAAATCTTTCTTATCACTGAGGTTCTCCATGAAGGACCTGGGTGATGCCACATACATTCTGGGCATAAGGATCTATAGGGATAGATCCAAAAGGTTATTGGGATTGTCCCAAACCAGGTACATTAACACCATCCTAAAAAGGTTTAGTATGGAAGATTCCAAGCGAGGTGCCTTACCCGCTTGCCATGGGGTCACTCTCTCCAAGGATTCTTCCCCAAAGACCGATGAAGAGAGAGCTCGCATGAGTGTTATACCCTATTCTTCGGCAGTAGGGTCTATAATGTATGTGATGTTATGTACGCGTCCAGATGTAGCTTATGCACTTAGTGTTGTAAGCAGGTATCAATCCAACCCAGGGGAGAATCACTGGACAGCTGTGAAGAACATTCTTAAGTACTTACGAAGGACTAAAGAATTGTTCTTGGTGTATGGTAGTGGAGATCTCCAAATGGAGGCCTTTACCGATTCGAGCTTCCGGAGCGATAAGGACGACAGTAAATCTATCTCTGGGTTTGTATTTACCCTCAATGGCGGGGCGGTAAGTTGGAAGAGTTCCAAACAGGATACTGTTGCAGACTCTACGATGGAAGCTGAGTATATTGCTACGAATGATGCCGCCAAGGAAGCCGTCTGGATGAAGAAGTTCGTCTCGGAGCTAGGAGTAGTTCCAACCATTATTGATCCAATACCTTTGTATTGTGATAATAATGGGGCTATGGCGTTAGCCAAGGAGCCCAGATCCCATCAGCGGTCCAGACACATCCTGAGGCATTTTCATTTAATCCGGGAGATTGTAGATCGCCGCGAGATCGAGATTAGGAGAGTAGACACAAAGAATAACGCCGCGGATCTATTCACCAAGGCCCTCCCTCAGCCGCAGCATGAGCGACTTTTTGAGATGCTAGGTATGAGATACGCCAATAACTGGCCTTAGTGCAAGTGGGAGATTGTTGGATATATGTATGCCTTAGAGGCCATTATATCATAGTGGATGTATCTATACATGTATATATATATTCAGTATGCATTCTTGCTTGACATGATAGTATGCTATCTGGTTCTTCTTTATCTGACATGTTGATTTGATCATTCTTTTATTCATTCATACATGCTGATAAAGCCCTGAGGATATCGGCTTGACTACTCTGATTATGATGGAGATCATACTAGTGGAACATCTGTAGTCTATAAGCATATCCTGGAAAGTCCCTAGTCGTAGGTATATCGAGACGGGTCATTGATATACCGGAGTAGACTAGCGTATATGATACTAGACCCATACGATGGGCGATGAATGTTCCCACATTCATCGATGTTTGACATCAAGATCATATACGGGTGCTCAGTGGTGACTGGGTACACTGGACGGACTCACCGAGAACTCCTATATGGAATTATATCTATCGTCGGATAGCAGTTCTCAGGTGACACTGGTACAGGTTAGTCTGTAGACCCGAGATCGTCATAGAGTCATGTGTGTTCTCCCACTGTACTTTGATTGCCACCCGACCACGACTCTACTGAGTCGTGCAAACAGGTGGCCGTTGGGTACATTCCCGAGACACACGAAGGCGATGAGCGATAGGAAGGGTTTCATCTCTCCCGGTATTGGGAGTTGATGTTGTGCTGTGCCCGACTGGTTATATCAGTAAGTCCCTGGCCATGGATGCTGAGATTTGCTGATAAGTGTTATCAGTAGTTTCTCGATCTGTTATAGACCATTCATCGGCACGACTTATTGAGTTATTGGGGTCGACGTTACCATCCCTAGGCTCGATATGCTGCATATCTGACGAAGAGACCGGACTGTACGTTAGTGTTGCCGGTTGGCTCGACGGGAGTTGTAGCAGGTTCGCTTGTTTTTCTTCTGATCGCTCAATACTCGGGTGGCCGTTACGTTTAGCTGACCGCTTGCGGCTTGGGGGTGCTTGATATGATCATCACCTACTGCCGGCGTATTGATGAGTCTTAGAGTCCCACAAATGAGTTACCTAGTCCAGGCGAAACGTTGTGGTGCGCGTATGCGATATGCGCATGGACCCGATTAAAATGCGCGTATAGGATACCGTACATTGATCGGGCAGCTTGCTTTTGGTGGGGTCATATGTGATATGGCCGGATTGATAAATCAAGTGTTGATTTATCATTTAACCATTAGTTTTCTCACTTAAAACCTTTTCTTGTATATGATGGATGTATGCATGCATGTATGTTTTTCTTTCTTTCTTTCTAATTTCATGCACATATGGATGTGCATACATACATCATCTATCATGGTTGATTACACATTGAAAATGATGGCAATATAAGATTCACACCATGGATAAATATATGAATTATTATTTTATTTTGTGTTTAAAACAAAATAGAAAAGGAAAGGATAATTCTTGACTTGTTTCTACATCCTTCTTTAACCTAACCATCCTCACCTACCCTTAACCATGGATTAAACTTTCCTTCTATGTTTTAAACTCTAATTAAATAATAACTCAAACATTTTACCATGGTTTGAGATGAGAAGAAATAAATATATAAGGATATATTCTCATTTCTTTTCAAGAGTTATCTTTTTACTCTTGTTAAAAAGAAAGCCATCATCTTCTTCCTCCTTCACCATTTGCTCTCTAGTTTTTTATAGTAAGCAAAACACACATCAAGAAAGGTTTTTGAAGTGAGAATTACAACCACAACATCATTCTACACAAGTCTAGCCCACTTGTTTAGAGTGTTGTCTTCTTTTCTTCTCTTGGAAAGTGAAGTCGATAGCTTGGACGAAGGAGCTTCGGGTGGATCGTCGTGGACACCAGAAGACTTCAAGGGGACCTTCCTCCAACACCCAAGAGGCCAAAGAGTCTAGCGAAGGGAGCTACAAAGGTTGTAGTCTCGAAACCCTAGTCTTTATTGCCTTTAACATTTAGAAACCCTAATTTTCCAGGATCGATCCCATGTATGCTTGCTTAGCACCATAAAAACTTGAACTTTGTGACATGTGATGCTTCCAAACTCTATATAGGGTGCTAGGTAAACCTAACAGTTTGACATCAAGGATGGTGTACGAGTGCTCAGTGGAGACTGGGTACACTGGACGGACTCACCGAGAACTCCTAGATGGTATTATACCTTACATCAAATGGCAGTTTTCCGGTGACACTGGTACAGAGTAGTCTGTTGACCCGAGATCGTCATAGAGTCTTGTGTGATTCCCACTGTGCTTTGATTTCCATCATACCACGTCTAAGAGGGCATGCAAAAAGGTGGCTTTTGGGTACAGTCCTGAATCACATGGAGGCAATGAGCGATAGGAGGGGATTTGTCTCTCCCGGTATAGGGAGTTGATGTTGCGCTGTGTTCGATTGTCTATAACCGGAAATCCCTGGCCAGGGTTGCTGAGATTTACTGGTAAGTGTTATCAGTAGTTTCTCGAACTGTTATGGACCTCATATCGACACGACTTATCGAGCTACTGGGTTCTGACGTTTACCACCCCTGGGCGAGATATGCGACATATCAGAAAAAGAGACCGGACTGTACAGGAGTGTTACTGATTAGATTCACAGGAGAATGTACAGTCTTGCTTGTTGATCTTCTGATCGCTCAATACCCGGGTGGCCGTTACGTTTAGCAGACCGGTTGCGGCTTGTGGGTGTTTGATATGATCATCACCTACCGCCGGCGTATTGACGAGTTTTTAGAGTCCTACACAGGGGTTTCCTGGCTCAAGCGAAACGGAGTAGGAGCACATATGTGATATGGGCGGGACCGAGATTAATAAGATATGAGATACCGTATTCTATTCCCGCGATTTGTGACATTGATCGGTTGTATGCGATATAGCCGGGTTATCGGATCAAGTGTTAATTCGATAAGTTGTTACACATGATATTAGTCGGTTATAGCCGGGTTATTAAATAAAGAGTTGATTTAATAATTTAATTCATAATTATATATTTGATATATTACATTGCATTAACTAGTATTAGCTCACTTATGATTTATTTTCTCACTAGATTGTGCACATTGTTTATATGTGATATATGCAAGTGTACCTGTTTGTATCATGCTTGATGATACATACAAGATGGGTGTATGAGACTTATATCAAGTTTAGGTTAAATTAGGGTTTACTTATTTCCTTAAGAATAACAAAAGAGATGAGACTTTAGTCAATGTTATCAAGCTTGTAGAAGCTTGTATGCAACATTGACAAAGTCAACTCTTTTGTCATTCCTTAGGATATTAGTTAAACCAACCCTTAACCTCATACTTTGGTTAATTATCTACATGAGTTAAGCATGAGGGCTTAACTCAACCATGGTGCAATAATTCAAAGGATAAGTTTTCATTTGGATGAATTATTCACTTTTTCTTCTTCCTTCAACAAAAGCTTTCTAGCTTCAATGGAGCTTGAGAAAAAATGTGAGAAAATCAATTCTAAAGTGAGCAACATTCCTACTTCTTCATCCTCTACCACTTGCCATGTAGTATATAGTGTTCTCTTCACAAAGTTCATGGCCTTGTGAAGGAATAGCTTGAGTTAGTGTCTCCCCGACGTAGATCATCTTCGGCCTCGAAGTCATCGAAGCAAGCACGTTCGTTATTCTTGTGGAGCTTCTCTAGAGTCTGGAGTTCACGATCGCAGCAAAGGGGACATCTACACAGAGCTATTGAAGTGAAGGACCGGATCTACAAAGGTTGTAATCCCTCTCACTTAGTGTTAAAGTGTTTAACATGTTAGTTTTCGCCTAATCTCTAGTTTAAAGATCCGGCTTTGGGTTGTTCGGCACGGCTAAATTTTTAATTGGGCATGGTTGATGCCTCGTAGAACCTTGTGAGCGTGCCTAGCATCCTTACATGAACCCTATAGATGCACTCTTCCAAATACTGAAAAAGCCATCTATACGTTCATATGCCAGAACTTACAATCATGGAAGACAACAATGTCAAGAAGGATCCGAATGGATTTGAGCATAGCCACTGAAGAAAAAGGTTTCATCATAGTCCAAACCAGGTCTTTGATGGAAAGAACCCTTTACAACAAGTCTAGCCTTATAGGTTTTAACCTATCCATTTACACCAATCTTCTTTCTGAAGATCCATTTGCAGCCTATGGGTTTTACCCCTTCTGGAGCAATGTCCAAAGTCCAAATTTTGTTGGTGTACATGGACTCCATCTCGGTCCACATTGCATCCAGCCATTTTACCGAGTCACCGCTCTGAATAGCTTGCTGGAAGCTAGTAGGCTTATCATTTTTAATGATGCAATCCTCTCTATTCCCGTCTATGAGAAAACCTCAGTTTCTCTCGGGCGGATGAGACTGCCTACTACTTCCTCGGAGTGGCGTAAGTATGTCCGGTTCTTTTGAATCTTCTGGTTCCACCTCACTTTTAGTAATGGTTTGTGGTTCTGGAATTTCTTCCGGTTCTATTACGCTCCCACTATTTCCTTTAAAAAGATTAATTTTCCAAAAAGTGGGCATTTTGAGAAACAACAATCTTTTGTTCCTCCGCGAAAATAGAAAAAATACCCCCTGGAGTGCTTTGGGTATCCCACAAACTTAAACAGTACTGAGTGTGCCTCGAACTTGTCTATATGCTGCTTCATTACAAAAGCTGGACATCCCCATGTCTTAAGATACTTAAGACAAGGTTTCTTCCCACTCCATATCTGATATGGTGTGGTAGGCACAGTCTTGGTTGGAATCTTGTTCAAAAGAAATGCAGTTGTTTCTAGTGCATAACCTTAGAAAGATCGCGGTAACTCAGCCTTACTCATCATGGAATGAACCATATCTAATAGGGTTCGATTCCGCCTTTCCGATACACCATTGTATTGTGGTGTGTATGGAGGAGTAAGCTGAGAGAGAATTCCATTCTCTTTTAAGTATCCCAGAAACTCGGCACTCAAGTATTCACCACCTCGATCAGATCTCAGTGTCTTGATACTTTTTCCTTTTTTTTCTACTTCATTCTTGTATTCGCGGAATTTCTCAAAGGCCTCAGATTTATACTTCATCAGGAAGACATGTCCATAACTAGAGAAATCATCAGTAAAAGTAATGAAGTATGAATAACCACTTCGCGCATTTGTAGACATTGGACCACACACGTCACTGTGTATGAGTCCCAAGAGCTCGCTCGCTCTTACTCCGTGTCCAGTGAACGGAGTCTTTGTCATCCTTCCCATGAGACAAGATTCACAAGTAGCATAAGACTGATACTCGAATGGAATCAAATATCTCTCTTTATGTAACTTCGTTAACCGTGTCTCATTGATGTGACCCAGTCTATAATGCCATAAGAAAGCCTGATTTGTTTCCGGAGACTTTCTTTTAATTGTGTTCTGGACACTGAAAACCTGAGCATGATTTAATACGTATATTCCGTTTTCTAATGTACCTGACCCAATCAGTTGCTGATTTAGGTGGATGTGTACCACATCGCTTACAAAAGTAAAATCATATCCTTCCTTATAAAGTAAGGATACAGATATGATATTACAGGCTAGACTAGGTACATATAGACTGTTACGTAGAATCAATATCTGTCCACTTGTCAATCCAAGGTGATATTCCCCTATGGATTCAGCGTCCACGCTTATTCCGTTAGCAACCCTGAGAGTCATATCACCTAACCTGATAACTCTACGGTTTCTTAAAGCCTGTAATGAATTACAGATGTGAGATCCTGATCCGGTATCTAGTACTCAGGAAGTAGAGTTAATTGACATATAGTTTTCTATTACAAACACACCCGAAGCCAAAGCCACAACATGCTTCGAATCCTGGCTACTTGCTTTGTTAGACCTGCAATCCCTCAGCCAAAGTCCTTTCCTGTAACAATAGGAACGACCCTCCTTTACCACATCTAGTCCCGAAACTTTTGCCCTTCCCTTTCCTTCTACTTCCCTGGTTTCCTTCAGGGTGTAAGTAGAGGACAGAGACTGTAGAATTAAGTCAGTATTTTACCCGTTCTTCAACGTGGTCTTCAGGTCCGTGAGCTTATCAAAATAGCTAGTCTCTGTAAGGACGTTGTCCCCTACAGATAACTCGACAGCCAACTTCGCTTGAAGCAATTCGTTCGAGGTCTCATATCTTACGATACAAGATTGCTCTCCATATTAATCTTTGTTATGGAGGAAGACAGAAACTAAGTCCATCTTCTCGTGCTGCCTCTGGTATGTACCATCAACTGAGGCCAACACGAGGCACTTGGCATTCGCACAGTCTTTTTCCGATGTCTTACGGATATCAATATCCGTGACGATGGAAACTGGTCCTGAGACGGCAGGGGTTGGATTAGTGAAGTGGTGTCCCAGTTTGTCATGGGTAATGGACATCTGGATAGACCTTTGCCGGTTATATAGTAAAACTCAGTCATGTTATTATCTAACCGTAACCTAATCTGGTTACCTGGTTGCTGCAATTAGGAGAGAGAGAAGAATACACTCAGCATGATGCTCTTGAAAGTTTAGATGGGTTTTTAGTTTATCTAAATAGGATGGCTCCCACTGTTTCTCGAATCCTTCCTCAAACCATAAAAGAAGAATTAGTCAGGATTAATCTCACCGTACAATTCTTGCTTAACCGTTCAGCCAGGCTAGTGTCGGAACTTCGAGAGAGGTTTTACGACGCTTTCGCGAAGTTCCTTAATTAAATAATCTCTTTTCCCTGGAGGCGTAGCCAACACTGTTCTAGACACCTACTTGGTTTATAACATTGATCGTTAAGTGAAGAGTTTCCCGAGGAGTAATGGATACTCACAGTAGGATCGGGATCCAAATATCATTGTGAGATAATGCTGAAGGAATCCTACCAATATTATCAAACTCCAAATGGTATGCAGCACTAGCAAGTTTCAGTTTTTTTAGAAACTCCAGATGTGGATTTTTGCCCCATGCTCTTATGACCTTGACATTGGCCAACAAATCATAAGTCACATGTCAGGTTCTACCCGTCATTCTTCAGGTTAATTTGAACCCACCCGTACCTACCCTTGACTTTGGCCAACAAAGCAGTACGACTGTCCCAAACCAACGCATCTATCTATGCTTCATATTTATATCCAATAGCTAACGACAGATCGGGGGCTGGACTAGCGCAGATGCAAAACATAAGCAACGCCTACTAGATATCATATATAGATATAAACATTCGTCAGATGCAATGATAATCATTCCAGTCACAAATAAACATTTCAGATATACTAGGAATGCCACGTTTCGTTTAAGCCTGCAACGAAAGACGGATCCCACGGTCGCGTTGAATAGCCAAACCCCACCCCAGACCCCTATGGGCAAGGCAAACTACCCGCAAAATTCCAGAAGTGAAGCAGCCTCCCTCAACAAAGTGAGTAGGCCACTCGGCACTTCAAAGAACCCGGTAGTTTGTGTACCCCACCTTAGGTCTATCCTAGGAGCAGAAAACAGTAAAAAGAAAATAATACAATGGTGGCTACAACCTCAACCCGGATGTGCCCCGCGAAATAATATTACATCAATTTTACAATTTACATGAATGAAAGTTAAAAAACGCTCATCTCACATTCCCGGCTATTCATCATCGACAATCAGAAAATGTTTATATACATAAACCAACAAATATGTGCAACTTCAAACTAACAGACATATAGAAATTAGATGAAGTTTAAAACACATATAAACATTACAGAAGAACCGGTTAGCCAAGTACAATTAGAATTTCGATCGAAAAACATTTTCCGTAACCACCCCAAATGCAAAGCAGCATTCAGAAACATACTGGGTAGAAACCAAATATTCCAGAGATCTAAACACCCAAAGAAAGAAATAACAGAAGAAGAATGGCATGAATCGTCCATGACTCGGCCGCGACTCCGTGGTGGATCGGTCCGATCTGCCACGGTTCCGCGGTCGTCTTGGCGATTCAGGGGACCATTTTTCTTCATTCATTTTAGAAAACCCTGCACGTATTTTTAGTACACCTGAAATAATTTTTACAGCACTTTTAAAATTCGAAAGAATGTAGGTGTTTCGGTGTTTTATTTTCCAGTTTTTCCGACGATCGAAGTTCTAAAGCTTGCTAATGAACTAGTTTGGGTTTAGTAGGCTCTGATACTACTGTAAGTCTATGTCGCGCACCCCGCGGGATCGCGGGGAGGCGGAATAGGTGAAAAACAATTTTCAAAAGATCGCGGCACGGACTTGGACTCCAGGATCGGTGCTAAACCCTAACTAGCAAACTAAAAGCGAGGTAAACTAAATGTACAGAAGTTTATACCTCACGATTCCAGTCCTTCGGGTCTTCATTCCTCGCTATCCTTCTTCTTGATGTTGACTCCATGGATCGATTCGGATCGCCGCTCCCACATCGGACTCCTCAACTCCAAGATGATCCACCCGAGGAGATGTGCATCGAACTCCTACCTCAACGGAGGCAACTAGGGCATCAAGATCGCTACTCATGATGTAGTAGGAGATGTAGAGATGTGTGGATGGATTGTAGTATCTATTCTTGCCCAAGATCACTCAACACATGAGTTCACTAGAGCATTGAGGAAGAAGATGGCCTTTTAGGAAATGCTAGTAAGGAAGGAGAATTAGAATGAAGATAGCTCTCATATGTTTTCTTAACTGAACTATATTGATAGTTCAATTGATAAATCAATATCAATTATCACATATATGGTTCAAGTAACAAAAAAATGAGTCATGGCTTGAAAAGGCACCAAGTGTCTCATGAAGCCATGCCCACTCTCATGCAATTTCCACATCATTTCCTAAATCAATAAAATGAATAATCATTTAAACCAAAATGATAAATACAAATTATGATATGTCATCTTCTAGAAGCATCTTTGACCAATTTACAAAAATGCCCCTCGTCCGTATATACGTACATGTATCTGTATTCCGAAAAATGCGGATACAAAAAGACGAAAACAATCTGTCATGTCCCGAAAGTACGGAATATGACCGGCACTTAAACTACGAAACGTCTCGAGGCGTACGTAATCTAAGTAAGACGAAAACCCAGAAAACCAAAACAAGAAAAGTAGTAGAGTGAAGGAAAACCAATTTAAATCAAGTAGTTTTAATAGCATAAGACGAATTGTGCGTTTTTTTAAACATCAAATATTTCTTGAAAATTTCGGCAGAGTCTCCTTTGTAAATACTGGCCCCCAAACAAGATACAACATGAATAGTATACGAAATCAATAAAAGGCATCTCCAAGCGGGAGCTAGCTCTTCGTCAATCGACGGTCACAACCACACAAGCAATATAATATACAACGCTAAGGGCGAGGATCAAAACTCAAAAGAAACTCAAAACAGCATGAAATCCAAGGAAATATAACGCGTAACTCTAAGGTCGAAAGAATAAACAACACTGGTCTATATCTCTGAAATAAATACATGTTTGGTTGATGGAACTTCTAGATACAACAGAATAATAATATATAAGGTATAATGATGGGTACGATACAAATAAACCCACCAACTAGCAAGTCACCCGAAAGAAGCAGTGCCAGCAAGCCGTAATGAAACCTGTATGGCAAAACCTGCAAGAAACTGTGGTACAACGGGGGTGAGTTGCCAACTCGTGAGTAGAAAAACATCTACGAACAGAAATCGCATGAACAACGCAATCCTAGGTCATATGATCATAATATATCCTCAAATATATAACCAGCAGCCTATAACAATGGCTAGGGTAAATATCTAACCCAAGTGTAATCTCATGTGCCCGTATCCATGCCTCAGGTAGCAATATATCATATGGATGATGTATGAACGCATGAAACAGAATGCATGTACTGAAGAAAACTGCTTTCATAAATTAGTGAGATTTTTGTATCTTTTTAAAAACAAGGCATCATAAATGAAATCAGCATAAACAGTGCCTAGCATCGACACAAAATAGGTATCCAAATATCTCGATATCTCTGTGTCGCAATCTCTGTACCTCAATATCTCAAATATCTCTGTATGTCTCAATCTCACTATCTAGGGTGTCGTCAGTCCAGACCGGCCCCTACCATCAATCTCAAGATCACGACGGTATCCTCCGGATATCCGACGCGTCGGGTAAAATCACCGGTTGGTAGTTCTCCCCTGCCAGGCTCACATCATCATCACCACGCGCTTCTTGCCCCGGGGTACCTTACCGGGTCCACCATGTACCCGAAATGGTTCATCCGACTCCTCGAATCGAGTCTCGAAATCCATCAGCAAACCCATGGTGGATGACTCATACATCATGGGAAAACCGCGCTTTTCATTTAAAAAGAGAGAGAAGAAGTTTGTATAAGTTTTGCGGTTTTCCCCCAAATCCAGAAAATCTCATGGAAATCCGAATCCAAAACCTCAATAGCATGTAAAATAGTGAATATATGCATGAGAATCCATGAATGCGGCATAATAATGAATAACAGTATGCATGAAATGACAAGTAATAACTACAATGTCTAAACTGGCATATAAGGCAAGTACACTAATATCATGTCAAAACTACTATCTAACAAGCTAAGTTAAGCAATAATATTCTCTAAGTGTACATGAAATGGCAATTACCGATGAAGATGTGTGTGAGCCGGCAAGTAAGTGTACGTGGTACATACGCATCATCGGTAATGGTGCTGGCGTCCTAACAGCATGATATCAATAATGGAATATGAATCACAATAAGTATGCGATGCGGAGCAACAACAATAATGAGCGGGAGATAAATACTAGACACAAAGATAACAATTCTATATTTAATATAAATCAAGTCTAACAACTACACTAAACTAAAGGGCTAAGCTAACTAGCTACTGAAGGTAAGGAAACCGCCTAACCTCTGAGTCGATACGTATACCTACATGTATATGTTAGTCGGTGATCCTGCCTCAATAATATCACATCCGATACCATATCTATAATCAGAAATTCCCAAGCCATGAGTGTGGATCAAACATCAATATATAGCTCGTACGTAAATCCGTCAAACGGCAGACCCAAATCTGGGTACAGGTCAGTATCATATTCATCAAATTAATCATTTGGTATCCTCTTTATCAAAAATCATAATCCGGGGTACTGATCTACGTCTAGTACAATACTAATATCATCAATCTAATCATGATCTGACTACTGATCGACAGTCTCGTACAAACCGATATCATCAGCACATATCATCATGAAGAAGTATACATCGCTCAATACGGCCTATCATAACATCCTAACATACCATATCTTATAACACGATTACATGTTGATCGTTTCATTATTATCACTATTCACATGGTATCGTCGTCCAAGGATCCGCTATGACATCATGACGTATCTCAAATACGAATCCTGCTATATCACCGATCTCACGGTCTCAAATCAATCTCATCGACTCACCTCAAATCCCAAATACTATCCTCAAATCCAGTATGTGAACACATAGTCCCATACCCATGTGAACACATAAATACATATTCCCGTATAAGTACAAATGAAAGAAGAAAGTATGCAAGTATGGGTGTGTGTGTGTGTGGTGCAACCACTACTCTAGGGTTTCGCAACACTAAATCTATCCAATCACACCTAAAATCTATCTTTATCTTTAATAAACTCAACAATATATAATCAATATATATATGTGTATACGTATTCGTATACATCACCACGAACTGCGGGGGTGCTATACGCCATCCACCCGACTTCTCCCCGTAGATATAAATCTACTCACCTAGTCCTCGCTCGCCGGTGCCAACGTGGCCACGCGCTTGTTTGTCGTCTCGAAATCCACATGGGGTACCTACATATCATAACGCACCGTATCGCATCAAAATCCGACTCATGACCAAAACGACACATGAATCCCACATAGGTCAAAACCTATGGTTACTTTCACAGATCAACCCAAAGACCCTCGACGTCGGCGTAGAAATGCCAAACCATCGAGAAAAACCCAAACACACCCATTTGTACATTCACAAACACTAAACATATATATGAAATAGGGTGAAATCATCAAAACCAATAAATTGATTAAATCGGTTTATTTCCAAAAAGTCTGGTAAAGGGGGGGTCGTTAACCATTTTACTACAAGTCTTGATGTTTTAGCAAACTAGAGTTCACAATACTCACTAAATAGCCTAAATAGGCCACATAAATATTTACTATATTTTTAATCTTGCTAAATTTCCTTAAACCAAAATCTAGTTAGCACAATTACCCTTTTGTTCAAAACTTGATGTTTTAACCAATAAAAACATTGTAACAAATTTTAGTGGCCATAATGCTCACTAATTAACATAATTAGGTCATACAAATATGCACTACTATTTTATCTCACTAAAATATATACATTTAAAAAAAACTAGTTTGCAATTTATATAATTATTACAAATTTAATTTAACAAAAATGCAAACTAGCAACTAGATTAATTTTAGCAAGCAATTACATGTTAATCTACCCATCACAACCATAATCTAATAACCAAACCCTAATCTCCCTTCAAAACCATCCACTTGAAATTTCAAACTTGAATTCCAAACCCCTTTAGTTGTTTTTTAAAACACCAATTTAAGCTTGATTTAAACATTCAATTAACAACTAATAAATACGGATGAATCTTTATACCTCATGATTAAGAGATCAACATGAAGATCATAGCCTCCAAAATGCCAAATTTCCTCCAAGATCCATGCTAGCTTGGGCAAAGAAATAATGGGTAAGAGTTAGATTTTGATTTTGTGGGATTTTTGTAGCATTTTGGATGATTTTTTTGATGGAGTTTTGAAGAGAAAAGAGAAGAAGAAATGGGGGCTGCTGCTGTTGGAATTTTTGGCCAAGGGGAATGGGGAAGAGTGTGAGGGAATGGTGAAAAAAAATTCCAAGTCAAAGCCCTCTCATATTACCATAATACCCTTACCTCAAAATAATATATATAAAACCCTTTTTAAACCATTTCCTTCACATGAGATGAAGACAAACAAGAGGGAAGAAAATATGGGCTGTTGATGGTGGTGGGGCCGGCCATGGTGGAGGGGTGAGGAAATGTGAGAGGTTACAAAGAAATTTCATGCAAAAAGACCCCCTCAAGTTACCAAATTGCAAGTTTTAGTTAAATTATTTAAATTTTAGTTTTCCCTTAATTATAACCAATTAGAACTTGAAATAAATTGCTAAAAATTTATATTACTAACTAGATTCTAGTTGTCATGGTTCTATAGGGTGTAATTAGCCTATTCAAATTTGTATTTATCGCTAATTTAATGTATTTTTAACCTTAAAATAATATTGAAATAATTAATTTCGGAAAAAATTTCAGAAATTTAGAAATTTTACCAGGGGCTCAACAAACACCAAATACTAGCAATTACATAGCTAGAATATGAATATTTAATTTTATATTAACGATATTTACATTTTGAATTTTTACGGAAAACCCCCTTATCGATTTTCCGAAATTTCACCGAAACGATTTTCAAAACGTTACACAATCCATCAGTACAATACTAGGATCCGGCTTAAACCAAAGCCCGCTAGTATCATCCGTCCGAATCATCATGCGCGTACAAGTACACGTACGTGACCGAACCCTGTCGTAAAACCATACAACATCTACATCTTTTGTCTGATGTAGGGAAACCCTCTGTATGGGACTCTAAAGACTCGACACTACGCTGGCAGTGGGTTTAACCATAGGTCGCAAGCGGTACTAGCTGTACGTAACGACCCCCAGGTATATGTCGATGAGAAGGCCGATGAGAATAACTCATCCAAACTCCAACTTTGCCTATATGTGACAATCTCCGTACAGTCCGGTCTGTTCGTCTATGAGTATCGCATGTCGGGCCTAGGGGGCGGTAAACGTCAGACCCCTAATAGAGGTACAAGTCGTGCTGGAGTGTAGCCCAGAATACCCTGAGAAACTACTGGAAATACTACCAGTAAATCTCGCTTGCCCTTGCCAGGGACTGTGTAATGGCTCTCCAACACACCGCGACATCAACCCCTAATACCGGGAGAGATGAATCCTATCTAACCGCTACTACCTCCAAGTGCTTCGGGACTGCACCGAACTACTACCTGTTTGCACGACCCCGTTGAGCCGTGGTAGGGTAGTTATCAAAGTATAGTGGGAACACGCTCGAGGCGAAGTGGCTGCGTCAAGTCGACGGACTAAGCTGTACTCATGTCACCTGGGAACTACTATCTGACGATAGGTATATTACCAACCGGCAATTCCCAACGAGTCATGTTCGGTGTACTCATTACCTAATAAGCACCTGCATACTATCTCCAGTACGACGTACTAATGGCAGTGGAATAGACCATCTCCCCTGCTGGGATGAGAAGCTTATACACTAGTCTACTCTGGAGTATCGATGCCCTGTCTCGATAATCCTACGACTAGGGACCTATATAAGGATGTGTTTACAGACTACCCATCCCCCACTAGTGTGACTGCCATCACAATGCTGGTAATCAAGCAATGATCCTAAGGGCTCTACTAATATGTATAAGCGATATGTTAAAAGAAACACATGCACATATTGAAGTAGAAACAAACCAGGTAGCATAATACCATTTTGAGCAAGATTGTCAATACAACTGTGAATATCCCAAGCTTCCATTAAGTAATATACAAACCAGTATGATACAATAATGGCCTCTAGGGCATATACACTAACATATATATCAACAAGGGTGACTGTATATCATAAGTGTGATACTAAAGTACTCGTGTCCGTGTCAAGAGTAATAATATATCGATGCATGACATGTATTAATGCATCATCCAATATGTGTCCAGCAACGACACACAAATCATGATAAAACCCGAGTGCCCAACATCGGCACTCAAAACATCATGAAGTCCGTGTCCAAAAGCAACACATAATACTCAAATCTCGGGCTCTGCAAAATCAGTATCGGCCCATGGGCTCCGTCGGTCCGGATAGGCCCATATCCATCTCTTTCATAACTCTGAACAGTATCCTCCGGATATTTGTCGAGTTTCCATACAATCACCGGTCGGTAGTGCTCCCCTGCCGGTCTCAACACCATTCTATACGACCCTCTTGCCCTGAGGTACCGCACCGGGACCACCATGCACCCGCAGACGGTCCCTCCCCCTACCTCAAATCGGGTGTATGATACCGCTCAAGGACCGAGAAAATCCATGGTGGACATCACAAATATCATATCACAAGAAAACCGCAAATTTTAATTTTTTAGAAATGATAATGAGTTTATAAATCCTTGCGGTTTCTCCAAATCCAGAAAACCTCATGGAAAATCCAAACCCCATAATCAAGAGTCAATAGACAATGAATACCGCCACAAAGCCCCATAATATTGCATGACAAATGAATATATACATGCATGGGTATCTAAGTAAAGAATGCAATATTTAAATTAGCATAGTAATAACATATGGGAACTATCAGGTAACAAGTTATATCAATGAAGTATTATTCTCTAAAGTGTACGCGTCATGGCAATTACCGATGATGATGTGTGTGAGCTGGAAAGCATGTGTTCATAGACATACGCATAATCGGTAATGGTGCTAGTGTCCTGACAACATGGGTTCATAATAACAAAAGAAATCACCAGTATAAGCATGCAATGTGATAAGAACAATATAAATATATGGAAAAAGATGTAGTAACCGCAACATATAAATATATACAGTTATATATATACGAGTCATATAGTTTTGGCATTTGAATCAACACTAATCGTGGGTTTTGGAAAATAGGGTTTACGGTGTTTTTAAGAAAAGCTACGTCCTTTGAAAAATCCGTAATATCACTCGGGTTGTCTTTTGAAAATACTCATGATTCGTTAGTTTCAAAAAATGAGTATGACTCGAGCCTGGTCCAACCTCTTCCTAATCAACTAAAAGACTAAACTAAAGAACTAGTCGAAAGGGTAAGAAATCCACCTAAATTCTGAGTCGATATATCTAGCAGTCGGCGATCCCCACTCAATAGCGTCACTACGGTAAAATATATATTACGACATCCTCGAGTCAAGAGTGGGGATCAATCATCATAATTATACTTCGTATGGTAAAATCCATCGTACGACATCCCAAAATCGGGGTATGAGTCAATTATCACATATACCTCATTATTCATATGGTATCATTATTATAATATCCTGAACCAGGGGTACCATTCTATAGTATAGTACATACCAATACCATCAAACATATATCCGCGTGTGAATAAAATCACATCGCCTATCGATCCACTATAATATCATGGCGTGTCTCATAACACGACCCAAACCACATAACCGATCTCACGGCATCATGCCCGATCATATCGACTCATCTCCAAGTATCATATACTATCCTCATCACTCGTGTATACGTATATGTATATACATCCACACACACACACACACACACACACCCAAAACCATATCACATGTGTGCATGTATGTGTATGTCAACCTTACTCTAGGGTTCGCGACTAAGAAACTAACTAAAATCACTTTCTTTCAATTACACTAAAACCAACCCATGTCTCCTAAAGTCATTCTTGCTAAGTATAGACATCTCGCAGCAACACATATGTATATATATAAACGCATCATACCCTATGAAATTACGGGGGTGCTGTTGGAGATAGTGCCCTCAGAGTCAATTATTGGATCACAGGCACGTGATTGCAATGATTGAGGGAGGACCTATCCCGGTAGGACAGTCTTATTCGAGATGATAGTATGCTATCTGGTTTACCTTTGTCATCGTGTACTGCTTTAGGTGACCTGACATGTCGCTATTGCACGTTGATAGAGCCCCTAGGATTCTTGCTTGACTGCCAGCAGTATGAGGGCGATCATATAAGTGAGCTGGAGTCTATAAGCACATCCTTAAAAGGTCCCTAGTCGTAGGAGTTTCGAGACAGGGCATCGATTCTCCAGAGTAGACTAGTGTATACAGTCGATACCCCGACGAGGGGCGGTGGCCGGTCTCACAAGCCACTGGTGTCAGTTGGTTCACCTAAGATGTATACAGGTGCTCATTGGGTTATGAGTACACCGGACAGGACTCGCCGGGAACATGCTAGTTGGTCTTATACCTGACGTCAGATAGCAGTTCCCAGGTGACATGTGTACATGTTAGTTCATCGACCTGGGGATCGTCATTCGTCTCGTGTGAGTTCCCACTGTGCTTTGATTACTACCCTACCATGGCTCAAAGGAGTCATGCAAACAGGTTTTAGTTGGGTACAGTCCCGAGCCACATGGAGGCAGTGAGCGGATCTTCAGGGGTTCGTCTCTTCCGGTATTGGGGGTGAGGTCGCGCTGTGTCTAGGAGAGCCATTACACGAAGTCCTTGGCCAAGGCAGGAGATTTGCTGGTAGGTATTCCAGTAGTATCTCAGGGTGTTCTGGGCTGCACTCCGACACGACTTGTACCGCTTTTGGGGGTCTGACTTTTACCAACCCCCTAGGCCCGACATGCGATGCTCATAGACGAACGGACCGGACTGTACGGATATTGTCACTGACAGGCTCAGTAGGGTGTCAGGATGAGTTCGCTCATCGACGTCCCTTTTGGTCAATAGCTGGTGGCCCGTCACGTATTGGCTTATACCTCTGACGTGCTAGTGGTTAAATCCGCAGCCATAGTATTGACGAGTCTTTAGAGTCCACCACACTTTCAGTTACTCAAGCTTTCGGGCGAAACGCTGTAGAGGCCGTATGGAGATATGGCAGGGTCCGATCAGATACGTGCGGTATTGCACGGATCAGGATCGGACGGTTTGTACTAGTGGCCGTATGGTTTTATGGCAGGGTTCGATCAGATACGTGCGGTATTGTACGGATCAGGATCGGACGGATATTACTAGCCGGCTTTGGTTTAAGCCGGATCCTAGTATAGTACAGTGTAGATTTTGTCTCATTGCATTTGTATCCGGATGGAATACAGATGCGGGTGTGTATGCACAGTTTCGGGGTTTTCCTGTAATTTATTACGGGACCAGTTTTCTGGAGTTGCCAGTTTACATTCCGTTCCGGCCGGTTTTTCTTTGTTCTTTCCCAGCCGGACTTTTCCGATGGAGGGTGTTATTTGCAAGTTTGCAAATAACACATTGTGGAGGATTTTCTTGCAAATGTATTAATTATGATAACATCTTTTTGATACCATTCTCATCACTTGCTTTTTGTTGATAAGAAAGGATTTGAGGTTGATTTGAGTTTTGGTTATGATGATGTTTTGGATGTGGTCACCACTTGTGCTCCTACCATCACCTCCCTTCATGCTTCATATTCTTTCCTCCACCATTTTCTAAGTTAATAAGTTTTTCATGGTTGAAGACATTTGAGAGAAAAAGATGAGAGCTTCATCTTTGAGAGGGTGGCATTCTTGATCTCATTTTCATGCTAGAAAAATGCAAGCACCATTTTTCTTATCTTGATTCCTCCATCATCTTCAAAGGCAACAAACCCCAAATGAGACATAGGCTCTACACTACACATTCTACAGCAAATCTTGGACGCGTCGGCTAGCCTACTTCGCGCCCGAGTTGCCTCGGTATTGAGGTGGGAGCCCGTAAAAGATGCAGGCGATGTGGTGCCCTTCCGGCGAGGAGGCGACGACCGGAGTTTCCGCAGGAGATCGGGACGACGACGAGAAGACCGGAGGACTCGGATCAATCGGTATATCTCTAACCCATCTTGTAGTTAGCTTAGACTAGTTAATGGTTCGATCCGGGTGTTTAGTGCGCGGTGGTGCCGGTTTGCTAAGTTCGCAAAAAATTTAAGTTTATCACCGCTTCCGCATTTGGCCATCGGATTGACGGCTGGGGCGCCGCCGTGCACTTACAGTGGTATCAGAGCCGCGCCATTAACTTCGTCTAGCTTTGTTTGATGTGTTTTGCATTTCCGATCGACCAAAATTCCAAAATCTACATTTTTGTTCACATCAGTTTTCTGTTGAAATTTTTTGATGTCTAAAAATTTTTCAGGTTGTAAAAAACTAATGTACTGGAAATTCTAAGACTGCTGTAAAAATTCGACGCAGTCAGTCGATCACTGAAGCGCGGAACCGCGGGCAAACCCCCCCTTGGGCCGTGGTTCCGCCGCACATTGGTGTCCTCACTGTGTCCAATTTTTCCAGTGGACTTGTGGGCTGATTTTGGGGGTTTTGGAATATTAAATTTGGGCCCAGAATTTCTGTGAGTGCTACAGTATTGCTTGGGGGCCCACTTGTTAATTATTTGATCGATCGGATATTTTAAACACATTATTTCACAGTATTTACATTATATCTGCGACCGTGAATGTCACTCGATCGGTAAATCCGGTCTAACTGCTATAGCCCGGTTAGACGGATTTGTGAACGTGACTTTCACGTTGATGTTCTGTGATTTTGTTGTGATGTTGCGGATCGGTCGTGGGGGATAGCCTGGATGCAATGCTAGTACAGTGTTGGTGTATTATGTACATTTGATATTGCGGGGCGAGCGTCCGACATGTGGACTGCCGTCACTGCCTGATTGTATTATTCTTTTGGGGCACGACCTGGTTGCAGTCGATATACCCGTTGTATGTATATTTTACTTTCTGTACTAGGATTACCCCGCGGAGGAGTGCACGGATAGCCGGGTTCTGGAAGGAAACAAGCCCGCATCTCATGGCATTGAGACGGAGGGGGCTTCATTCTAGGATTAGCGGGCTATTCACCGCACTCGTAAGGGGTACAGGTTGACCCAGGAGGGGTGCCCAAGTTACCGGATTCCGTAAAGTGCTGGGTGGTCCATTCACGGTGCTGAAGAGGGCTGCCTCGCTTCAGGTTTTGGCGGGTAACTTGTCGCGCCCGTAGGGGTCTAGGATTTCATTGCACAGGCTATCCACACGACCAGGGGAACGTCGGGTTTCAGTAGTGGCTCTGTGAAACCCGGGGATCCCAGATATCTGTATTGTTCTGTGATGATGTACATTTCTGTGATGTTGCATTTTTATCACGCCTTGAGCGAAATATAATATATTGGTATATATATTAGTAGATGTTGTATATATTTTTCATCCGCGCTAGTCCAGTCCCCGCTCTGCCGTTAGTTAGCTAACCTAACGGGTGATGGCGGGACCCAGTGGCGAATGCGGATGGCATATACGTACGTCAGTATATTTTCGTTCTTTGTGGTGTGATCAATTGATGGGACTGCGTTGATTCGGATCAATGCAAGATAAAAAACCTATTCTGATGTTGTTGGAACACTTTTCAAAAAGCTGTTATTGCAAGGACGTTCACTTTTGTTTTGCATCGTGGTATTCAGTTGGAATATCCTGCTCTTCAGTCGATGAGGCAAGGGCCGAGATCCCTTCACCGGGAGTGACGCCTTGGACAAAAAGTTTGCATCAGGGCATTAACTTCACTATAGCCGATTGCTTTTGCTTTGCATCGTGGTATTCATTTGGAATATCCTGCACCCCATTCTACGGGGAAAGAGCCGAAATCCCTTCACCGGGAGTGACCTCTTTAGTAAAGGTTTTCGTCACTATATTTTATAAAAAGCTATCTGTTCCTTCAACGATATAAAGTTCATTACGTTAAAGGTTTTCGCCAGAAACCATTCGTAGCCCTCCGTCGTTTCATATGGGTAGTCAATAGTA
Source organism: Agapanthus africanus (assembly GCA_030015575.1). Taxonomy (NCBI): domain Eukaryota; kingdom Viridiplantae; phylum Streptophyta; class Magnoliopsida; order Asparagales; family Amaryllidaceae; genus Agapanthus; species Agapanthus africanus. The sequence continues at coordinate 238,375,733 of JASDDO010000004.1, forward strand.
TTCAAGCTGTGTTTGTTGGCCTTAGTCAAGGCACAGTGTTTGGTAGCTATTGGATATTCATATGCTGCATAGATAGATGCGTTGGTTTGGGACAGTCGTATAGCCTTGTTGGCCCTAGTCAAGGGCTTGTACGGGTGGGTTCAAATCAACCTGGACAATGACGGGTAGAACTTGACATGTGACTTATGATTTGTTGGCCTTAGTCAAGATCATAAGAGCATGGGGTAAAAATCACATCGGGAGTTTCAAAAGTACTGAAACTTGCCAGATATGCGCATACCTTCTGGAGTGTGATACCGTGAGCGGATTCCGTCACGTTATCATGCAATGATAGTTGGATCCCGATTCCTACTGATGAGTTGGTTTACTCCTAGGGTGACCCCGACTAATTCTTCTTTCAGGTTTGGAGGAGAATTTGAGGTACAGTGGGAGGTTTCCAGATTAGATTAAGTGATAACCATTCTGATCTACGATAGAGTGCACGCTGAGTGTTTCTTTTCTCTCTCTCTTGGCAGCGACCATTGACCCGACCCTACTATGACTCAGTGACCAAGTTGACCGAACCTTCTTAACACTGGCTTTTGGATTGTCAGAGTTGCAAACCTCATTGCCACTCCTACTTTTACCCTTTTCTCCAGGACACCCCGTATTACTACGAACGTCCACTTCTATTGGACAAAACCATCGTATGGTTAGATACGAACTCGAAGGAATTCGAGGATGGTTTCCGGTTCTGGAGAAAACGGATAGGATTATTCAGTTGTCTTTTCCTTTTTGCCTTCTCTCAAGTTACGAGTACTCCTTAGTTTAGGAGATAGTACACCTATTACGCAAATTGGATATCCTTCTTCCAAATCATAGGCTGGTGCCGACCGGTAGGGAATGAAGAAAACCAATTAGCATAACGATGGTGTGCAGAAGGTATTAAGTTCAGACAAAGCAAGGGATTAGTAAGAGGGCAAAGTAAATTGCGACTGCTATTCACGACCAAACCAAGTATTCCTTCGCCAATCCTAAATCACCTTTGCATTTCTCCAGGACACTCCGTATCACTACGAAGATCCACAGTTTATTTGGATACTCCATCGTATGGTTATATACGAACTCGAAAGGAACTTGTTCCAGTTCGGGGATGGATTCTGGTTCAGGAGAAATAGGAATAAGGTTTATTCAGGTGTCTTTTATCCTCACCTTCTCTCGCATTGCGAGTGCTCCTAGGATTAGGACAGTACACCCATTATGCTTATTGGATAGTCTTCTTCCAAACTATAGGCTGGTGCCGAACGGTAGGGAAGGAAGAAAACTAATTGGCCTAAAGGGGTGTGCAGAAGGTAATGACTAAAGACATATAAAGGGATTTGGAGAGGTGGCAAAGAATTATACGGTTATAGTTGTGAATCTGGATAATGGTGGAGGCATTACTAGGAATACCAGGATACCCCATCGAAATATTTCAATGTTTCAGTTCAACTGTGTACTGTTAAAAGAAAACTGATTTCCCGACTAGACACTTGCTCCAGGGTATGCATTTACCAGGTTGATTCTCACATCTGTATGGTTTTACAGATGATGAGTGGGAGTAAGTTATTGGGAATTAGGTGATCATCCTCATTATATCGAGATTCGTTGTAATCTGTGATATTTGAGGAGATCGCCTGGGCTGTTTGCCGGTCGGCAAATATTTGGTTTTGAATATCCGCTGTTGTGCACCAATTTCAAATTGATATATCAGTACGTCTATTTTCATAGAGTGAGATATACCTTTTGATATTATGTCAATGACATTTACCTATATCAGTGGATGGTTAGGTAAGGAGCATTAAACAGCGGTGTAATTCTTCTTAACCATAAGTACAGTTTTCAACCTACGACACACAGTGAAAGAGTTGTTAGACTCAGCGGACTTATACAGAGTATTGTATGTTTTCCATTGTCCATTAGGACAGAGGGGTTGGTCCTCATACTATATTCTGTTTACTTTTAACTTCTCTAGTTCTTAGACATGTGTTTCGTAGAAACACAGGGTCTAAGTTTTGAGGAGTTATAGGTATTTGAATAGAGTAGAGAACCAGGTGTAACAAGTATCGGGATTCTTCAAAGTGATCGAAGATATAGATACTTGTGTATGGTATTCAGTTGATAGTAATGATAAAGAGAAATTGCTTCTTTTCAGGTCACTCATAATTGGAAGCTGTTGCAGATAGTGCCCTCAGAGTCGATTATTGGATCACAGGCACGCGATTGCAATGATTGAGGGAGGACCTATCCCGGTAGGACAGTCTTACTCGAGATGATAGTATGCTATCTGGTTTACCTTTATCATCGTGTACTGCTTTAGGTGACATGACAGGTCACTATTGCACGTTGATAGAGCCCCTAGGATTCTTGCTTGACAGCCGGCAGTATGAGGGCGATCATATAAGTGAGAGCTGGAGTCTATTAGCACATCCTTAAAAGGTCCCTAGTCGTAGGAGTTTCGAGACAGGGCATCGATTCTCCAGAGTAGACTAGTGTATACAGTCGAGACCCCGACGAGGGGCGGTGGCCGGTCTCACAAGCCACTGGTGTCAGTTGGATCACCTAAGATGTATACAGGTGCTCATTGGGTTATGAGTACACCGGACAGGACTCGCCGGGAACATGCTAGTTGGTCTTATACCTGACGTCAGATAGCAGTTCCCAGGTGACATGTGTACAGGTTAGTTCATCGACCTGGGGATCGTCATTTGTCTCGTGTGAGTTCCCACTGTGCTTTGATTACTACCCTACCACGGCTCAAAGGAGTCGTGCAAACAGGTTTTAGTTGGGTACAGTCCCGAGCCACATGGAGGCAGTGAGCGGATCTTCACGGGTTCGTCTCTCCCGGTATTGGGGGTGAGGTCGCGCTGTGTCTAGGAGAGCCATTACACAAAGACCTTGGCCAAGGCAGGAGATTTACTGGTAGGTATTCCAGTAGTATCTCAGGGTGTTCTGGGCTACACTCCGACACGACTTGTACCGCTTTTGGGGTCTGACTTTTACCAACCCCCTAGGCCCGACATGCGATGCTCATAGACGAACGGACCGGACTGTACGGATATTGTCACTGACAGGCTCAGTAGGGTGTCAGGATGAGTTCGCTCATCGACGTCCCTTTTAGTCAATAGCTGGTGGCCCGTCACGTATTGGCTTATACCTCTGACGTGCTAGTGGTTAAATCCACAGCCATAGTATTGACGAGTCTTTAGAGTCCACCACACCTTCAGTTACTCAGCTTTCGGGCGAAACACTGTAGAGGCCGTATGGAGATATGGCAGGGTCCGATCAGATACGTGCGGTATTGCATGGATCAGGATCGGACAGTTTTGTACTAGTAGCCGTATAGTTATATGGCAGGGTTCGATCTGATACGTGCGGTATTGCACGGATCAGGATCGGACGGATATTACTAGCCGGCTTTGGTTTAAACCGGATCCTAGTATAGTACAGTGTAGATTCTGTCTCATTGCATTTGTATCCGGACGGAATACAGATGCGGGTGTGTATGCACAGTATCGGGGTTTTCCTGTAATTTATTACGGGACCAGTTTTCTGGAGTTGCCAGTTTGCATTCCGTTCCGGCCGGTTTTCCTTTGTTCTTTCCCGGCCGGACTTTTCCGATGGAGGGGGTTGTTTGCAATTGTGCAAATAACATTTGTGGGGAGGGGTTTCTTGCAAATGACATTATGATTGATTAAGCATCTTTTGTTTTTCATCCATGATGGTGCTTTAATGTGATTTGAGTGGGTATGGTTTTGATGTAAGGCATAAGCATGGTTGATGTTTGTTTGTGGTCACCTCTTTTCTTCTCCTACCATCACCTCCCTTCATGCTTGATTTATCCCTCCACCATTCTCACATTAGATAAAAGGGCCGGCCACTTTTTGTGAAAGGAGAGAGGAAGTTTCATTTTTAGTATGAGGAAATTTCATGTTCTCATTTTTGCCTTGTACACAAAACCTCCTCACCTCCCCAAAGTTCTTCTTGATTCCTCCATCAAAGGCAACTCCAATACCCTAATGAGACAAAGACTCTACACATCCTACAGCAAACCTTGGGCATATCGAGTTGCCGGCTTCATGCCCGAGTTGCCTCGGTATCGAGGCGGGAGCCCGTAAAAGATGCAGGCGACGTGGTGCCCTTCCGGCGAGGAGGCGACGACCGGAGATCCCGCGAGGAGATCGGAGTGGAGATGAAGACTGGAGGACTCGGATCAGTCGGTATATCTCTAACTCATTCTCTTGTTAGCTTAGACTAGTTTAATGGCATGATCCGGGGTTTAGTGCGCGGTGGTGCCGGTTTGCCAAGTCCGCAAAAATTAAAGTTTATCACCGTTTCCGCGTTTGGCCGTCGGATTGACGGCCGGGGCGCCGCCGTGCACTTACAGAAGCATTCCTAAGTTGAGTAACGCTGATCGGCCTCTCTCCATTTAGTTGACATGCACTGGAGACAGTTGCATGATTTGAATCTGGTTAAATTAAATCAGTGCCTCTGGTTCTATATTGGATATAGAACAGTTCATATCTTAACGTTGTTAAGGTACGGGGAGTTGTCCGGCTTATGATTAAAACCAGACTCTGGATAACTCAAGGCACGTTTCTGTAATGGCTGTTTGTGGGTTGACCCAGGCTATGACGAGGGTTGATTTTCTACCATCTGGCAGATCAATAGAAATATTGTTCTAGACTCGCCACAGTTTTATTAAAAATGGATTTCTTCATAAACAGTAGTGGGAGTATGGTAGAACTGGAAGTGATTCCAGAACCGCAAACTATTACTGAAGATTTGATACTGAACCTAAAGATTCAATCTGTTTTGACATTCCATTGGCCACTCCGCAGATAAGGTGGGTAACTTCAGGCACCCGAGAGGTACTCCGGTAGCCTCAAGGACGGTGACAGGGAAGTTCTTGTTTACCCACACTTGCCATTGTTGTTGTTCCAGGCTGCGAGACCCGGCAGGAGGATGAGTATAGCGTCGTTCTAAACTAGTTTTAGAAGTGCACGTCTATATGACTCTGGCAGAGGGTTGTCGTAGTCAGTGGGAGCAGCGGAAGCATTGGTGGACATCAGGCTTATGTCTATTTATAGACTAAAGCAGATATAGCGGAGATAGATCATCCATTTCTGATGTGACAGTCATGGGTTTGACGTCATCAGAATAGGGGATGGATCTGTTGAGAAGGTAGTAGGGTGTGATATCCTGGTATTTGGATGACACACACAAAGTAGGAAAAGAAATTCCTATACTACGATCGGTTATACTTTGGTCGTCACACAGTGGTTTCTCCACATGGGACTTGGACATTATATCAGACATACTGGTTACTAGATCTATGTTTTTAGATCTAGATTTGGGTGGTTTCCCAATCAGGGTACCTTGACAGCATTCTAAGAGTATTTAGAATGGACGACTCCTGGCACGGTAGTGTACCTGCAGGTGATGGAGTCACCCTCTCTAAAGGTGTCTTACAGACTAAAGGGGAGAGGGATGTGCATGATTGCCAGATCACTTGCTCAGGCAATTGAGTCAATCATGAAATGTCAAGTACCACACCAGATGTTGTTCTTGCAGTGGGTGCAATAAGTTGATATTTATCCAATCCTAGAGAAACAGTCGGAAGCAGTTTTAGAACATAAGTGAATGTTCTAGGGATATGATAACAGCTGCCTCCTTTAGGAGACGGTTATCATTCCAGGCTTCCAAGGTGACCTGGACGACAAGGAGGTTGTCAAAGTTATAGTTTTTCCCTCTGACGAGGGGCAGTATTTTGGACAGGTGGTCCAAGGCAATACTGAGGGTGGCATGGCGCAGGATACTGATTAAGTTCAGTTGACGATACAGTCTAAGAAGTTTGGATTTGGAGTTCATTTATGAGCTCGGTCCCATCAGACATCCAGACATTCTAAGACAAGTATTGCTCATTTCGGGAGATGGTTTTCTCCGCGAACTTGAGATATAGAGAGACATAGAAAGAAACATCTAGGCGGATCCACTCACTGAGGCTATTCCTCGACCGCAATAGTTTCACAAAAGGGATTTGTGAGACTGACTAGTAGAGGAGTTGGGTGTTCGGTATCACACGGGCTGTGAGTATGCGACATCGCAATAATTAGCCTTGAGTGCAAGTGGGAGATTGTTGGAGATAGTGCCCTCAGAGTCAATTATTGGATCACAGGCACGTGATTGCAATGATTGACGGAGGACCTATCCCGGTAGGACAGTCTTACTCGAGATGATAGTATGCTATCTGGTTTACCTTTGTCATCGTGTACTGCTTTAGGTGACCTGACATGTTGCTATTGCACGTTGATAGAGCCCCTAGGATTCTTGCTTGACTGCCAGCAGTATGAGGGCGATCATATAAGTGAGAGCTGGAGTCTATAAGCACATCCTTAAAAGGTCCCTAGTCGTAGGAGTTTCGAGACAGGGCATCGATTCTCCAGAGTAAACTAGTGTATACAGTCGAGACCCCGACGAGGGGCGGTGGCCGGTCTCACAAGCCACTGGTGTCAGTTGGTTCACCTAAGATGTATACAGGTGCTCATTGGGTTATGAGTACACCGGACAGGACTCGCCGGGAACATGCTAGTTGGTCTTATACCTGACGTCAGATAGCAGTTCCCAGGTGACATGTGTACAGGTTAGTTCATCGACCTGGGGATCGTCATTCGTCTCATGTGAGTTCCCACTGTGCTTTGATTACTACCCTACCACGGCTCAAAGGAGTCATGCAAACAGGTTTTAGTTGGGTACAGTCCCGAGCCACATGGAGGCAGTGAGCGGATCTTCAGGGGTTCGTCTCTCCCGGTATTGGGGGTGAGGTCGCGCTGTGTCTAGGAGAGCCATTACACGAAGTCCTTGGCCAAGGCAGGAGATTTGCTGGTAGGTATTCCAGTAGTATCTCAGGGTGTTCTGGGCTACACTCCGACATGACTTGTACCGCTTTTGGGGGTCTGACTTTTACCAACCCCCTAGGCCCGACATGCGATGCTCATAGACGAACGGACCGGACTGTACGGATATTGTCACTGACAGGCTCAGTAGGGTGTCAGGATGAGTTCGCTCATCGACGTCCCTTTTGGTCAATAGCTGGTGGCCCGTCACGTATTGGCTTATACCTCTGACGTGCTAGTGGTTAAATCCGCAGCCATAGTATTGACGAGTCTTTAGAGTCCACCACACTTTCAGTTACTCAAGCTTTCGGGCGAAACGCTGTAGAGGCCGTATGGAGATATGGCAGGGTCCGATCAGATACGTGCGGTATTGCACGGATCAGGATCGGACGGTTTGTACTAGTGGCCGTATGGTTATATGGCAGGGTTCGATCAGATACGTGCGGTATTGTACGGATCAGGATCGGACGGATATTACTAGCCGGCTTTGGTTTAAGCCGGATCCTAGTATAGTACAGTGTAGATTTTGTCTCATTGCATTCGTATCCGGACGGAATACAGATGCGGGTGTGTATGCACAGTTTCGGGGTTTTCCTGTAATTTATTACGGGACCAGTTTTCTGGAGTTGCCAGTTTGCATTCAGTTCCGGCCGGTTTTTCTTTGTTCTTTCCCGGCCGGACTTTTCCGATGGAGGGTGTTATTTGCAAGTTTGCAAATAACACATTGTGGAGGATGTTCTTGCAAATGTATTAATTATGATAGCATCTTTTTGATACCATTCTCATCACTTGCTTTTTGTTGATAAGAAAGGATTTGAGGTTGATTTGAGTTTTGGTTATGATGATGTTTTGGATGTGGTCACCACTTGTGTTCCTACCATCACCTCCCTTCATGCTTCATATCCTTTCCTCCACCATTTTCTAAGTTAATAAGTTTTTCATGGTTGAAGACATTTGAGAGAAAAAGATGAGAGCTTCATCTTTGAGAGGGTGGCATTCTTGATCTCATTTTCATGCTAGAAAAATGCAAGCACCATTTTTCTTATCTTGATTCCTCCATCATCTTCAAAGGCAACAAACCCCAAATGAGACATAGGCTCTACACTACACATTCTACAGCAAATCTTGGACGCGTCGGCTAGCCTACTTCACGCCCGAGTTGCCTCGGTATTGAGGTGGGAGCTCGTAAAAGATGCAGGCGATGTGGTGCCCTTCCGGCGAGGAGGCGACGACCGGAGTTTCCGCAGGAGATCGGGACGACGACGAGAAGACCGGAGGACTCGGATCATTCGGTATATCTCTAACCCATCTTGTAGTTAGCTTAGACTAGTTAATGGTTCGATCCGGGTGTTTAGTGCGCGGTGGTGCCGGTTTGCTAAGTTCGCAAAAAATTTAAGTTTATCACCGCTTCCGCATTTGGCCGTCGGATTGACGGCCGGGGCGCCGCCGTGCACTTACAGGTGCTATACACCATCCACCCGACTTCCCCTATAGATTTACATCTACTCACCTGATCCTTACTTGCCGTAGTCGATGCCGCCATGCTCTTCTCTTGTCGTATGATGTCCACATGGGTACCTATAGTTTTAAATATGTTATATCGTAAAACAAGAATCAAAATACAAGAAAACCTAATACGGCACACGAGACACACATAGGATAGAACCTACGGCTTACCTATGCAAAATAGTCCATCAACCCTCGTCGTTGACGTACAAACGTCAATCGATCAAAATAGAACACAATATCAAAACTCAAGTAATTAAAATCCGCAAAACTCAAAATAGCAACTTAGTAAACTAGCTCCGGATTTTGACTAAGGTAATTTGGGACAAAACAAAAAATACAGTGGCTAAGTTATGAAGAGTGTGAGCTACAGGACAAAACCTAACATCAATAAACAAATTTTGGCCGACCTAGTTGCTACAGTAACCGCCCCCACCAGCCAAAATATTTTTGTTTGGTCTCGTCTTCTCGTGGTGGTCTCCTATTGGTCTAACTAGGTTAATGTATATTTTTAATTATTTTATAAAGGTCCCGGGTTGCTCCAGATTCCCTGTAGACCTCCAAAAATGTCACAAAACCGACACAGAAAGTTCTAAGTTCATGTTTTGTAACGTTTTAGAAACCGTTTTGCGAATTTTGCCGTTTTAGGGTAAAATATTCGGTTTTTCCCGTTTTAACCCGATTTCGATCAAACGACCGTATAAGCTTACCGACACCTAGTTTGGCTAAAATAAAGCTTGTGCGGGAACTTTGGGAGTATTTGGGAGGTTTTGGTTCAGATATATTTTTTCCCAAATAAAATATTATTTTAAGCGGTATTTTGTGCACGTAAATCGGGAAATTTTTTCTTTTGTGAATAAATTAATTTTGTCACTAGAATTATTTTAGAAGGTTCTTTTTAAATATCTAGATTTTTTTTGGTGACTAAGGGTTTCTTTTTAAAAAGAAAAGAAAAGGGTGTAAAGGTGGCATTTTTCATTTAATGTTGCATTTATTGCTTAAGACTAGAATTTTCTTCATTTTAATTACACAAAACCCCCTTCTCACCCCCTTGGCCGAGCCTCATCCCCCCCATTTCTGTCCTCAAAAATTCCAGGCTCATTTCTCACTCTTTTTCAATCAAAAACACAAAAAGAATTCCAAAAATAAATCCAAAAATTCCTATATAAAAATTAAACCATTTTTCTTTCACTAATCCTTCATGGATCTTCAACAAAGCTTGATTTTTGATGCTAAGATGTTGGATTAAGTTCCATTTTGTGTTCTTGGGGAGGTATAATTCTTACCTTAATCCTTATATTTTTGCTTTAATCTTAAACTTGCTAGTTTAGTTAGCTATTTATGTGTTTAGTTTAGTTTTTAAATCATGATTAATTCATTATATTTGGTTTAAGAAATTCATGTTAGGGTTAAATTTTGATTAAGTGATTAGTGTTTATTTGAAGTGTTAAATTGTGTTTTAGAAAAGATTAACCTAGTAGAAAATGTTAATTTTTGCTAATGAATATTTTGTTTAATTAAGCAAAGTTGCTTACTAGATTTTTGCTAAAACATAATTAGCGAGTGTTAAAAATATAGGAATGATTTAGATAGCTTAGTTAGGTTATTTTAAGGTATTTTTAATTGCTAGATATGCGTTATCCTGAATCTAGTGCGATATATTGCGATAGGTTGCTTACTAGATTTCGGGGTTTTTCCGACGTAGGGTTCGTTTGGTCATTGCGAGGTTATATCTAGTGTATTTCTAGTAATTTTCGTGTTGTGTTGCGCGATCGGGACGATCGGGGTCCAGAATTGGTGATTTGTAGTTTAGCGACCCCAATTAGGGTTTTGTACGGTATCGTGCGCGATAGATGCGCTAAACGCGCAGTGTAATTTTCCGGGTGTTTTCGTCGCGTTTCATTGTCTTTTCTTCATTATAGGATATTTAGCTTATGTGTTGTATTTATGAAATTTTAGGTTCACAAGCAGGGACTTCGGGTGCTGCGGACAAGGGGAAGCAGGTGGTCGGATTTTCATAGCTCGAGACCATCAGTGAATAGATTTAACATCTACGGGGAAATCGCCCGTATGGCGTTATGCGTCGGGGCAAATATGATATGATAACTGCATGTATTTGCATATTAGTTACTTTCATATGAATGTCATTGCATAGCATTATCTGTTGTACTTGACTCGTACCTTTAGATATAACACATTACAGACGGTTCATGTTGCACGAGCACTAAATTGTATGCTACACCCACACCGTCTGTAATTGCCATGACACGCACAAACACCTACATATGTGATATGGTAGTGGATAAGAATGATTGGAGTAGTAACTCTTATTCTATTGTGCATATGAAATACTGTGGACACATACATACGTGATATTGCATTGGGCAGGAATAGTTAAGGTAATGAACCTTATTCCACTTCACTTATATCTTGCTATATTTACTTATACATCATGTATACATATTGACGTGTACACCCTCGTACTTGATTACATGTAGATACTTAAACCTTGCTACACTTACATGTACACTTCATATGATACTGCATTTATTTTCGAAGGAATTGGGAACCACATGATATGTTTTAAAGCTAGATTCAATTTAAAGAGTGGTTTTCCCTTTATATGCTCATATTGATGTTTTATGTTGCATATATCAGTTTTATATGGATTTTACGCATTGAGATATGGATTTCATATGATTTAGGGATTTGAGAACCGTGGGGCATATTTTCAAGAAAACTATGTATTGTTTGAAAACCCGGTTTCTCTTGATATGATATTTGATGCGTCCACCATGTGATTGCTCGGTTCTGAGATTTGGCTTGTGATACCCGATTCGAGGAGCAGGATGCACCGTCTGCGGGTACATGGTGGACCCAGTATGGTACCCCGGGGCGAGTGGTGATTTCGTGGTGTAGACGATAAGCCTGACGGTGGGATCACTACCTACCGGTGATTGTATTTGGACTCGGCGGTTATCATGGAGATACCAACCGGAGTGAGGTATGACATATCGTCAGGGCCAGTCATGGTGACAGCGCCTGAGTTATGAGGATTTACGTGTCGATGCTAGACACGGGTTTCATGATGTTTCAAGTGTCGGTGTTTGACACTCAGGTTTTCGTGAGATATACAGGATGTGAGGGCCGATCTGAGGATGCGGTGCCTGAGGATTTAAGATTTGATGTGTCAGTGAGGGACACTGGTGTTTTTCAATGCTGATGATTTTTGCATGAGATTTTATATTATATCATCCCACACTCAGGATTATGTTGATATGCATTGTTTCATGTAGTTGTAGTACCCTGATGATGTACCTTTACATGATTGTTGCATATTCACTTATCATACTTATGCTATCGGATTACTTATGATAGATAGATCACTGTTCGTGCATACTTGTGATTACTGTATGATGTTATTTACTATTCACGAGTTGGCAACTCACCCCCGTTGTGCCACAGTGTTTTGCAGGACTTACCCACTGAGTAGTTGCGGCAGGGCATCTTATCATCTCTACTTTTGCGGATACCGCTACGGTTGGCTGTCAGGCCTTGCTTTTAGGTAGGTTGCGGTTATATGTTTGTACATTGTATATCTTTTTGTTGGATCTAGTATTCTCCATCTACTACTATGTTGTATATGACTTAGAGACGACTTGTGAGGATTCAGTGTTATTTTTTGTGGTGACTTTGGGTGTTGTGCTCGTGGGAGCCGTTTTTGTTGAAAATTTTTACTTCTTTATGCAGTTTTCTTTTATATTTCTTCGCTTCGGCGTCGTATATATGTTGTGGTGGTTGTCTCCGCCGTTGGGCGTGATTTGCTCCCGTTTGGGATGCTTTTATTATTATCTATGTTGTACCCGTTTTCAGGGTTAGTTTTTACAATGGAGGTGCTGCCGAAATTTTTAAGAACGAAAACTAAACTTAAAGATTTTTACTTAAAAAATTCCGAATGTTTAAAACTATGTTTTCTCCGTTGATCCAGTTTTGGGTGGTTTAGATTTCTGGGTTTCGGCTTACTTAAGTTGCGTACGCCTTTAGACGTTACGTAGTTTAAGTGCCGGTTACGGGCTAAATTTGGGTCGTGACAAGTTTCTAGGACTCGGCTCTGTTTAATCTGGGCTTTTAACGCTAAATAGGGGTTGTAGTCACCAATTACACTCAATACACAATCACAATTCATAATACTACCCTAAAGCTCAACTTAGAATTTTCCGACATCACTAAACCTCACTTAATCACTTCTAAACTAATATAGATTCTAAAGGAAACAAATAACTATACTAATGGTGAAAGAAATACCTCATTTGACAACTCAAGAATTTTCTTGAGTTGCTCAAAGTCTTCAAAATCTTGCCTAGATGTCTCCATAGGGTTTGTGAGGGTGTTAGGATCAATTTTTATGAAGGCAGCATGTAAGTTTGATGTAAATTTAGGGGTGGTGTAAGGTGGATGGGGTAGTGGAGGAGAGAAGGCAACCATGAGAGGATGAAGGAGAAGAAAATGATGAAGAAATGAAGTGAGGAACAATAGCCATGGTCAACAAAAGACCCCTTACCCTCTCTCTCTCTTCTCTCTCTTGCCCATACCTCTTATCATGCTACACAATTCTTTATTCCTTTTTTCTTTTCTCCATTTATTTTTAAAAGAACTCAAAACAAAACCATACAAAAGGAAAATAAAGAATTAAAGCCATAGTTAGAATGAAATGTACCAAGTTGTGTAACATGACATGGTGCATGTCATATGCAAAAGCTTGATAATGCATAATTAGTAAACACTAATCGGGTTTAGTAAATAACCCACTTACAATAATTATATAATAATTCATAGAATGCCCAAATCATACAAATACTTGCAAATCAATAATTTCTATGAACGTTCCTAATTATCGGTATATAATTATACCTATTTCTTAAAACTCATCTCCGTCCTTTTAAATATTCATAATATTTATTATTTAAATTCTTTAACTTCCCTGAAATAATATTTAATTTTTTCTGAAATGTTACAAAATGCTGCTTATGTTTTGCATCTGCGCTAGTCCCGCCCCCGCTCTGCCATTAGTTAACTAACATAACGGTGCATGACGGGACCCCTTGACGAATACGGATGGCATAAGCGTATGTTGTATTTTCGTTTCTTTATCTGTGATGCTTTGGAAGCATAAATGATGGGACTTTATTAATGAGATTAATGAAAGGGAAAGAAACCTAATGATGTTGTGGAATCAAATTTTCAAAAAGGTAGCTCTAGTTCTTGCTTTGCATAGTGGTATTCATTGATGAATATCCAGCACCTCATTCGATGAGGAAAGAGTCTAGATCCCTTTACCGGGGGTGACCTCTTTAGCAGAAGCTAGCAGATGCTACACATACTCGGTTTATTTTGAAAAATTCGATTTTAAAAGCGGAGCTTAAACCACTCCTTTTCAAATCACTCGATTCTACAACAATATCACGTTCATTACGCAAAAGGTTTTCTTAAAATCCTGTCGCAGCCGTCCGACATTTCAGATAAGTGTTATTTAGTATTCGTGCTACGTTTTTTGTCCATAGCTAAGGCGTAGTGTGCGGTAGCTATTTAGTGCTTATTTGCAACCATATGATGCGATTGGATTAGGGTAGTCGTACGGCTTTGTTGACTATAGCCAAGGGTCGTATGGGTTGGTTTAATTCAATCAGGAAATGACGGGTTGAACTTGGCTAGCACTTATGATTTGTTGACCATAGCCAAGGTCATAAGTTGCTAAGGGCAAAAACATTATCGGGAATTTCAAGTGTTGAAAAAGTTTCAATGAGATTGCTTGCCTTCTATGAGATAGTTGGATCCCGATACCCACTACGAGTAAGTGTTACTCCTGAGAGAGTTTTGCACTTTATAATTAGCTGATCAAGTAGGTGTCTAAGAAATGTGTTAATGCGGTTACGTCCCTACGGAAACGAGATTATTTAATTAGTTCTATGCGAAAGCATGGGGAGACTCCCTCGGAGTACCAATACCTGCCTGGCTGAATGATTGGCGAACTTTTGTAAGGTGTAATTGATCTCGGCTAGTCTTACCATTTAGGGTTTGAAAAAAGATTTGATAAAAACAGTGGGAGTCATCCTAATTAGATAAAATAATAACCAATCTAATCTTGTAAGAGCGCACACAGTGTTTCTTCTCTCTCTCTCTCTCTCTGTAGCGACCATGACACGTCTTAATCAAGATAATAATATGGATGTATTGACCGAACCTGCTTGTTATACTGAACTGGGGAACGTTGGTTCCGCTCTACCTTATAACTGTTATAAGTCTGAGCAGGAAATAGGAGAATACCCTGATTCCCATGCGGCCCGAACGAAGAAAGAGCATGTTAATGCATCTTCTTTGGGCGTGTTTGTTATCGAGAACTGTTTCTCAGTATGTTCTATGTCCTGGATATTAGTTACCGGATCAGGATCCCATATATGTAATCTGTTACATGGGCTTAAGAGAGGTAAAGAACTGAGATTGGGTGATAAGGATATAAGAGTAGGGAATGGTGCAATTGTTGCAGCCAAAGCAGTTGGCGAAAATCTCCTTGTATTACCAAGTGGTAATACAATGGTTCTGAACGACTGTTATTACATACTGAACCTGATATGCAATATTATATCAATCACTTTATTAAGTAAAGAAGGATATAATTTTGTATTACAGGATAATGCTATGAACATTTTCCTAAATCAAATGTTGATTGGATCAGGCACGTTATGTAATGGCATATACGTTCTAAATCAAACCATAGTTCTTAACATACAAAACACACACAAGAGGAAAAGTTTAGAAATGAACGAAGCTTTCTTGTGGTATTGTAGACTAGGTCATATCAATGCGACACGACTAGCTAAGTTACATAAGGATGGATATTTGAAACTTGCCAGTCATGTCTCAAAGGCAAAATGACAAAAACTCCGTTTACCGGACATGGAAAAAGAGCTACCGAACTCTTATGACTGATACATAGTGATGTATGAAGTCCTATGTCTACACATGCCAGGAATGGTTCCTCGCACTTCATTACATTCACCAATGATCTCTCAAGATTCGGACATGTGTTCCTATTGAAACATAAGTCTGAAGCTTTTGAGAAATTCAAGGAATATAAGTGCGAAGTAGAAAACCAAACGGGTAAAAGTATTAAAATCCTTCAATCTGATCGGGGAGGAGAATACTTGAGCATGGAATTCCGTGACTATTTAAAAGAGAATGGGATTCTCTCTCAGCTTACTGCTCCGTATACACCACAGCACAATGGTGTATTGGAGCGGATAAACCGCACCCTATTAGATATGGTGCGCTCTATGATGAGTACTGCTGAGTTGCCTATTTCCTTTTGGGGTTATGCGCTTGAGACAGCTACATACCTATTGAATAGAGTTCCAACCAAATCAGTGCCTACCACTCCATATGAGATATGGAATGGGAAGAGATCATCTCTTAAATAAGTTGAGATATGGTGTTGCCCGGCCTATATTGAAAAGCAAAATCCAGACAAGCTCGTGGTAAGGTCAGTTCTATGCAAGTTTGTAGGATATCCCAATCATTCGCAAGGGTATATCTTCTACCACATTGAGGAACAAAAGTTGTTTTGTTTCTCGGAATGCACCTTTTTTAGAAAAGGAATTTCTTATGAAAGAAATTAATGGTCATGAGGTAGAACTGGAAGAAGTTCCAGCTATACAAACTACAGCTGATGATTTGGTGGAGCCGGAGGATTCAATAGCCCCCGACAAACCTCAGCCACTCCGTAAATCTAGTAGGGTTCCCTATCCACTTGAGAGATACTATGATTTTCTCGTAGATGGTGGGAGTGAGGATTGCATCATGGAAGATGATAACCCAACTAGTTTCGAGCAGGCCATCACAAGTGGGGACTCTGTGAAATGGCTGGATGCAATATGATCTGAGATGGAATCCAAGTACACCAACAAAGTATGGACTTTGAATGTTTTTCTTGAAGGGGTAAAACCCATCAGGGGAAAGTGGATCTTGAGAAGATTCTTCGTGTAGATGGAAAAGTTGAGACTTTCAAAGCTAGACTTGTAGCAGAAGGTTTTCGTCAACGACCAGATGTCCATTATGATGAAACCTTTTCTATAGTGGCTATGCTTAAGTCCATCAGGATCCTACTTGCTATCGCTGCAAACCATGACTATGAAATCTGGCAGTTGGACGTCAAGACCGTTTTTCTAAATGGTAATTTAGAAGAGAGTGAGTACATGACACAGCCAGAGAGCTTCGTAGATAGTGGGAGCAGCAGAATGGTGTGCAAGCTTCTTAAATCAATCTACAGATTAAAGCAGGCATCGCGGATTTGGAACATCTGTTTTGATGTGGCAATCAAAGAGTTTGACTTCATCAAAAACTTAGATGAACCTGGTATATACAAGAAGATTATAGAGAGTAAGGTTGTCTTCCTCGTATTGTATGTGGATGACATACTCTTGATAGGAAACGATGTTCCTATGCTACATGCGGTCAAGCTCTTCTTATCACAAAGTTTCTCCATAAAGGATCTGGGTGATGCCTCTTACCTCCTGAGGAGAAACACTGGACAACTGTGAAGAACAATCTTAAGTACTTGAGAAAGACTAAAGAAATTTCTTGGTGTATGGTAACGGTGAACTCCATGTCGAGTCCTTTACTGATTCGAGCTTCCAGAGTAATAAAGACGAAAATAAGTCGGTCTCGGGTTTTGTCTCTACCCTCAGTAGAAGGACGATACGTTGGAAGAGTTCCAAGCTAGATACCATACCAGACTCGACGATGAAGGCTGAATACATCGCTACCAAAGATGCTGCCAAAGAGGTTTTCTGGATGAACAAGTTCATGAGATGAACTTGGTAAGGTTCCTACCATTAAGCATATAATACTTGTGTATTGTGATAACAATGGAGTTGTGGATTTGGCCTAGAACCCCGGTCCCATCAGTGATCCAGACATATTCTTAGGAGGTATCGCCTGATCAGGGAGATAGTTGATCTCCAGGAGATCGAGATCAAGAGAGTTGACATGAAGAATAACACGGCAGATCCACTCACGAAGGCCATTTGAGAAACTTTTCGGGATGTTGGGTATGAGATATTACAACAATTAGCCTTAGTGCAAGTGGGAGATTGTTAGTTATATGTATGCCCTAGAGGCCAATATTGTACATGATTGTATATTATATATAGGGTTAGCTTAGCAAGGTTTTGGCAAGCATCAATCACGCTATTTTTGAAATTTTGGGGTGCTAAACAAACCAACCAAGTAATCGAACTAGAGAATTAGGGTTAATTATACATGTAAACAACTTTACAACTAAGTGATTAGGGATTACAACCTTTGTAGTGAGTTCCTTCGCTGCATAATCTCCTAGTAGTGGTCCCTTCGCTGCGATCCAAGAATTCTCAGACTCTTGAGAGGCTCCACAAATCGAATGATCCATGCTTGCTTGAAGACTTCGAAATCCAAGATGATCTACTTCGAGGAAACACGAACTCAAGCTATGACTTCACTAATATAGAATTAGTGAAGCTAACACACTAATCTATATGGCTAGTATAGAAGAGGATGATGAAGTAGGAATTTTGCTCTTTTTAGTTTTCTTTTTCTCACAATCTTTCATCAAAAGCTAGAAAGCTTTTGCAATGAAGAAGAAGAAAATGAAGTGATAAAAAATGTGAAGTGAGGTTAGAAATGCAACCTTGGGTGAGTATATGACATGCACTAACTCATGTAAAGAGTTAACCAGGGCTATGTGTAATGGTTAGGTTAACAAAATATCTCAAGCGAAACAAAAAGGGTGGACTAAGTCAATAGTTATCTACAAGCTTCTCCAAGCTTCTAACCATGAGTCATTTCCACTTAATTTTGAATTACTTGATATAAATAGAAACCCAAACATTATTAATAGCATGGTGTAAGTCTCATAGACCCTTGTTGCATGTATAACCAAACATGTCACATTAATAATATATATCACATATATATATCATTTGTGAACAAAAGAAAATAATACAATAAACATATATCACATATATGTTAAATGTATCATAAGTGACAATAATAAATACTTAAGTGAGCATATAATATGAATCATTTTATCGAATCAACACTTGATCTGATAACCCAGCTATATCACATATACCCGGCCGATATCACATATCGCGAGAATAGAATACGGTATCACATACACGTATCAATCTCGGTCCCGCACATATCACATATGTGCTCCTACTCCATTTCATCTGAGGCAGGAAATCTCTGTGTCGGACTCTAAAGATTCGTCAATACGCCGGCAGTAGGTGATGATCATATCAAACACCCACAAGCTGCAAGCGGTCAGCTAAACGTAACAGCCACCCAGGTATTGAGCGACCAGAAGATCAAGAAGAAAGCCTGTACAAACTCCTGCGAATCCAGTCAGTAAACATTACCGTACAGTCCGATCTCTTCGTATGATATGTCGCATATCCAGTCTAGGGATGGTAAACGTCAGACCCCAGTAACCGATAAGTCGTGTCGATGTGAGGCTCATAACAGGTCGAGAAACTACTGATAACACTTACCAGTAAATCTCCATATCAGCCCTGGCCAGGGACTTCCAGTTATAGACAATCGAACACAGCGCAACATCAACCCCCAATACCGGGAGAGACGAAACCCCTCCTATCGCTCATTTCCTTCATATGATTCGGGACTGTACCCAAAGGCCACCATTTTGCACATTCCCTTGAACGTGGTAAGGTGGAAATCAAAGCATGGTGGGAATCACATAAGTCTTTATAACGTTCTTAGGTCTAAAGACTAACATGTACCAGTGTCACCAGAGAACTGCTACCTGACGATAGGTATAATACCAGCTAGGAGTTCTCGGCGAGTCCGTTCAGTGTACCCAGTCTCCACTGAGCGCCCGTACACCATCTTTGATGTCAAACACCAATGGATGTAGGATCATCCATCGCCCATCACATGGGTCAAGATGCGTATACGCTAGTCTACTCTGGAGTATCAATGTCCTATCTCGATACACCTTCAACTAGGAACAATTATAGGATGTACTCGTGGACTACCCTGGCCCCACCAGTATGATCTGTATCATAGTCCTAGTAGTCAAAGTACATATTCTAAGGGCTTTATCAACATGTGAGAGCAAGACAGTAAACCAATAGAAGTCAACATGTTAAGACAAAGTAAAACCAGATAGCATACTATCATATCGAGCAAGAAAGTCCTCTTTATACATATCCAAGCATCCACTATAATATACATCATATGTACAGCAATAGCCTCTAGGGCATATACATAACTAACAATCTCCTACTTGCACTAAGGCCAGCTGTTGTAGTATCTCATACCCAACATCCCGAAGAGTCTATCAAATTGTATCTAGTGAATAGCCTTCGTGAATGGATCCACAGTGTTATCCTTCGTGTCTACTCTCCTGACCTCGATCTCCCGGCGATCAACTATCTCCCGGATCAGGTGATACCTCCTCAGAATATGTCTGGATCTCTGATGGGATCTGGGTTCCTTGGCCAAAACCACTGCTCCATTGTTATCACAATACGAAGGTATTGGATGCTCAATGGACGGAACCACTTAAAGTTCGTTTATGAACTTCTTCATCCAGACAACCTCATTGGCAGTATCGTTGGCAGCAATGTATTCAGCCTCCATCGTCGAGTCTGTCACGGTTTCCTGTTTGAAACTCTTCCAACAAACCGTCCCTCCATTTGGGGTAAAGACAAATCCTGTGTGCGACTTAGAGTCGTCCTTATCACTTTGGAAGCTCGAATCGGTAAAGGCCTCCACCTGGAGTTCTCCGTAACCATACACCAAGAACATCTCTTTAGTTCTTCTCAAGTACTTGAGAATGTTCTTCACAGCTGTCTAGTGACACTCTCCTGGATCTGCTTGATACCTACTCACTACACTTAGTGATTATGCTACATCGGGTCTAGTACATAGCATCGTGTACATGATAGAGCCTACTACCGAAGCATAGGGTATCCCTTGCATGCGAGCACTCTCCAAATCAGTCTTAGGAGATATCTCTTTAGAGAGAGTGAGTCCAGAGATCGCAGGTAAATTCCCACGCTTGGATTCATCCATACTGAATCTCTTTAGTATGGTGTCAATGTACCTAGATTGGGACAGTCCCAGTATCCGTTTAGATCTATCTCTATAGATCTTAATTCTCAATATGCAGGAGGCATCACCCAGATCTTTCATTGAGAATCATTGTGATAAGAAGAGCTTGACCGAGTGCAGCATAGGAACATCATTTCCTATCAAGAGTATGTCATCCACGTACAATACGAGGAAGACAACCTTACTCTCTGCCACCATTTTGTATATACAAGGTCCATCTATGTTTTTGATGAAGTCAAACTCTTTGACTACAAATCAAAACAGATGTTCCAACTCCACGATGCCTGCTTTAACCCGTAGATGGATTTAAGTAGCTTTCACACCTTTCCGCTGCTCCTATAATCTACGAAGCCCTCTGGCTGAGTCATGTACACACACACTTCTAAATCACTATTTAGAAAGGCGGTTTTAACATCCATTTGCTAGATTTTGCAGTCACGGTATGTAGCAATGGCAAGTAAGATCCGGATGGACTTAAGCAAAGCCACTAGAGAAAAGGTTTCGTCATAATCCACACATGGTCGTTGACGAAAACCCTTTGCAACAAGTCTAGCTTTGAAAGTCTCAACTTTTCCATCTACACCAAGATTCTTCTTAAATATCCATTTGCTCCCAATGGGTTTTACCCCTTCAGGAGCAACTTCCAAAGTCCATTCATTGTTGGTGTACATGGATTCCATCTCAGATCGCATTGCATCTATCCATTTCATAGAGTCTCCACTTCTGATGGCCTGTTCGAAGCTAGTCGGGTCATCATCTTCCTTGATGCAGTCCTCGCTTCCATCATCTATGAGAAAACTGTAGTATCTTTCAGGTGGATGCAGAAACATACTAGATCGGCGGAGAGGCTGAGGTTTGTCGGGAACTATTGAATCCTCCTTTTCTACCAAATCTTCTTCAGTAGTTTGTGTAGCTGGAACTTCTTCCAGTTCTACCTCATTGCCACTAATTTCTTTTTCATGAAATTCCTTTTCTGAAAAGATGGCATGTTGAGAAACAAACACCTTTTGTTCCTCGGTGTGGTAGAAGATATACCCGCGTGAATGTTTAGGATATCCAATAAACTTACACAGAAAAAAACCTTGCCCCGAGCTTGTCCGGATTCTGTGTTTTCACATATGACGGAAAACCCCATATCTTAACATAATTAAGATATGGTCTCTTTCCTTTCCATATCTCATATAGAGTGGTTGGCACAGATTTGGTGGGAACCATATTCAATAGGTCTGCAGCTGTCTCCCGTGCATACCACCCAAAGGAAATAGGAAACTCAGCAGTGCTCGTCATAGAGCGCACCATATCTAATAGGGTGTGATTCCTCCATTCCGATGCACCGTTGTGCTGTGGTGTATACGGAGGAGTAAGCTGAGAGAGAATCCCATTCTCATTTAGATAGTCCAGGAACTCATTGCTCAAGTATTCTCCTTCTCGATCAGATCGAAGGATCTTAATACTTTTACCCGTTTGGTTCTCGACTGTTAGTTATATGTATGCCCTAGAGGCTATTACTATACATGAGATGTATATTGTAGTGGATGCTGGGACATATATAGGTAGGACTTTCTTGCTCGACATGATAGTGCGCTATCTGGTTGCTCTTTATCTTAACATGTATACTTGCTGTCTCTCTGTTACATGTTGATAAAGCCCTTAGGATGTGTACTCGACTTGCAGGACTATGATGTAGATCATACTAGTGGGGCCTGGGTAGTCCATGAGTACATCCTTCAATGTTCCTTATCGTGGGAATATCGAGACGGGGCATCGATATTCCAGAGTAGACTAGCGTATATCTTCTCGACCCATAAGATGGGCGATGGATGATCCCATATCCATTGGTGTTTGAAATCAGAGACGGTATGCGGGTGCTCAGTGGAGACTGAGTACACTGAACGGACTCACCGAGAACTCCCAGATGGTATTATACCTCACGTCAGATGGCAGTTCTCTGGTGGCACTGGTAAAGCTTAGTCTGTTGACCCGAGATCGTCATAGAGTCTTGTGTGTCTCCCACTGTTCTTTGATTTACACCCTACCACGGCTCTACTGAGTCGTGCAAATAGGTGGTTTTTGGGTACAGTCCCGATTCACATGGAGGCAATGAGAGATAGGATGGGATTCGTCTCTCCCGGTATTGGGGGTTGATGTGGCGCTATGCTCGACTGGCCATAACTGGAAATCCCTGGCCAGGGTTGCACTGATTTACTGGTAAGTGTTATCAGTAGTTTCATGCTTGTTATGGACCTTACATCGGCATGACTTATCAAGCTGCTGGGGTCTGACGTTTACCACCCCTAGGCGAGATATGCGACATATCAGACGAACAGACCGGACTGTGCGGTAAGTGTTACTGATTGGATTCGCAGGAGTGTGAGCAGGCTTGCTCGTTGATCTTCTGATCGCTCAATACCCGGGTGGCCGTTACGTTTAGCAGGCCGCTTGCGGCTTGTGGGTGATTGATATGATCACCACCTACTGCCGGTGTATTGACGAGTCTTTAGAGTCCTACACAGAGGTTTCCTGGCTCAAGCGAAACGAAATAGGAGCGCATATGAGATATGTGCGGGACCGAGAATAATACCAGTATGTGATACTGTATTCTATTCTCGCGATTTGTATCATCGGACGGTTATATGAGATATAACCGGGTTACCGAATCAAGTGTTGATTCGATACATTGATACACTAGATATTAGTCGGTTATATGCGATATGACCGGATCATTAAATCAAGTGTTGATTTAATGATTTAATGTATAATTATATATTTGATATATTACTTTAAATTAACTAGTATTGGTTCACATAAGATTGATTTTCTCACTTGATGTGCACAAGTTGTATACGTGATATATTTTTGTGCACTAGATTGTATCATGTTTGATGATACATGCAAACTTAGGTGTGTGTATGACATACACCATATTTAAGATAATGGTTTTGGGTTTTTATTTATTTTGGTAAAACAAAATGGTGGCTTTCTTTGTCTTTTCTTGAAGCTTCATGAAGCTTTTAAGCATCTTTGTTAAAGTCCACTAATTTTGTTTTGCATAAGATTTTTATTAACCTAACCATTACCTCAAACTATGGTTTAGTCTCTACAAAGGTAAACTCACCCATGGTTGCAATATGATAGACTTCACTTGATTATTCTTTTATCATAATTCATTATTTTCTTTCTTATTCTTTTCTTCTTCTTCTTCTTCTTCTTCTTCTTCAAGAAGAAGAAAGCTTGGTAGAAAAATTTTCAAGTGAAGAAACAAAGTGAGAAATCCAAATCCAAACAGAACCCACTTCCTATTTCATCATCCTCTACTACTTGCCATTTAGTTTAGGGTGTTCTCTTCACAAAGTTCTTGACCTAGTGAAGATGGAGCTTGAGTTTGAGTCTCCTCGACGTAGATCATCTTCGGCCTCGAAGTCAACGACCTAGCCCGCTCATTTCTCCGAAGAAACCATCGCTAAATTCTGGGATCCCGATGATCGCAGGGAAGGGACGTCAACACGGAGCTTTAGAAGTGAAGGACCGGATCTACAAAGGTTGTAATCCCTTTCACTTGTAGTTAAAATGTTTAACTTGCTAGTTTTCGCATAATCTCTAGTATACGATCTTGGTTAGGGTTGTTCGGAACGGCTATTTTTTTGAATCGGGCATGGATGATGCCTTGTAGAACCTTGTTAGAGTGCCTAGGAACCCTACAGTGGTATCAGAGCCAAGCTAGAGTTTTAGGCGAAGTGTAGACGAAGTTAGAAATCCGATCGGACCACGAAACCCTAATCTATACCCTTCTCTGTACATTTTTTAAAACTGTGGATTTTTCCTAATTAAAAATGCTCAGAAAATAGAGCAGGGAAATATAAGGATAACTGTACAAAACGAATGCCTAACTCTACTATAGAGCCGGAGAACCGCGGCCTTACCCTGCTTTTGGCGGCGGTTCTGCGGCCGTATGTAATGGTTAGGGATCTGTTTTCCTACAGTAATGCCCGTAGCAGTTTCCTGTTTCTTCTAGGAATTTTTAATCTATACTCAACAGTTGTGTTTTCTGGGTTGTATTAGGGACTCAATGATTCGATCGGATTATTTAACTTTGTTTATTTTTTCCGGGTAATTTTAGAAAGTGTTAAAAAGTTCGACCGGATATCAATAACTCACTTTTTCCCGATCCGGAAAATTTCCATGTGTTGGATTTTTCCCGTTGTTTAAGAACGTCTAAATCGTGCAAGTAACGCGATGGACCCTCTACAAGACAACAAACCTTAACTCGATTATGTGACCGTCTTGAACTGCCTTTTGAACCTTAGGGTTTGGGGCAGTACGGCGTGCCACATGTGAGGCGTTGGCTTGAACCTTCTACGGCTGGACCGTTGGTACTGTGGCATGAAATGGGTATTTTTAAACTCCCCTCAAGTGTTGAGCTATTGGGAAAACTTGGGTGTTTGATTATTCGATCGGAAAGTTTAACATCGTCTATTTATCTGGAATGTGATATAATATTTGGAATCCACAAATAGTAATGAGATAACTGATTTGAATATTATAAATCTAGCACTTTAGTCTCAGATGATCGGTTGCCACGGAATTTTGATGTGATCAAAAGTCCGTCGCAATCACGTAGCGTACGCGGATACTCGCCGGGTAAACTTAATAGACAGCCATGCCCTATAGCCCTGACCAAGTGACTGTAGGAGAACCCCGTCGCCAAAAGCATCCATTCGGGTGCTCGCGGCAGCGGTGTTCCGCCTTAGTGCACTTCGTCGACGACATCCGGGGGTGTGACCGTCTACTAAAGTTTGCGAAGAGCATTAAATCAGGATGTCGGGAATCTTGTTGAATTGCCCGACTTGATATTGAAAAGAGTTTTCGATAATGAGACTAAAATACGGGGTTTATAATTGTTAGGCATGCGATGTCTAAGGAATTCATTTGATTAGGCATGCGATGTCTAAGGAAATTGAGGATTCCAACTGTTGTAGTTTTACACTTTCTTTTCTGCGACCGTAAGTGTAATATGTGCTATCGCCGGTTTCGTTGATATATGTCAACGACAATTGGGATGGGCATATTTACTTACGTTGATGACATGTGATGTTATGTGTTGCTGGATATGTTATATTGGATCGTCGTGTTTGAATAGCCGGGGTTTTTTATGTGAGATAAGTGTTTTTCATTTTCATTCATGTAAAAACTTATATGTAATATTCTTTTATTGGGGCACTTCCGGGCTGAGGATGATGTCACCATTGTATATTATTTACTTTTCCGCATTAGGATAGACCCAAGACGGGGAGCACAAGTAACCGGGTTCTAGGGTCCAGTGGGAGACCATCTCGAGGAGTCGAGTCCGGGTCTCCTAACTCTAGAATTGGTAGGGTTGCTTGCCGCTCTCGTAGGGGTCTAGGGGTGTGGGATTGGCTATTCATCACGACCGTGGAATCCGTGTTTTATACAGGCTCAAAATAAAATACGGACGTCCTAGTAAATCCAATATTTCATATGTTGTTTTCTGCTGCGTTATCTGTGAAGTGATCATGTAATATGTTCTGATAGATATTGTATATAGTATATAGGATATATTATATAGATGTTGCTTATGTTTTACACCCGCGCTAGCCCTGCCCCGCTCTGCCGTTAGTTACCTAACCTAACGGTGCAGACGGGACATCGAGGCGAATGCGGATGGCATAAGTGTACGTTGTATTTATCTGTGATGTTTAGATGGACTTAAATGATGGGACATTCAATAATGAGATTAATGAAAGAAAATAAACCTAAAAGATGTTGTGGAATCGAATTTCAAAAATTAGGTAGCACTAGTTGTTGCTTTGCATAGCGGTGTTCCTTGTAGAACATCCAGCACCTTATTCGATAAGGAAAGTGAAAGGTTCCTAGGCACACTATAGAGGTCTCACAAGGCATCAACCATGCCAATTTCAAATTTTATGGGTGCCGAGAAACCCTAATACGGATCGTTGACTAGATGTTTAGGCGAAATACGAATCTAGTTAACAACTTAACTAAAGATAAGAAGCTACAACCTTTGTAGATCCGGTTATCCACTTCCTTAGCTCCAAGTAGACGTCCTCTCGCTGTCCTAGTCGGATCTCGGACTCTCGCGTCGGCTTCATCGAAGAAATGAGCGGAATAGTTCGTCGGCTTCGTGCCGAAGATGATCTACGTCGAGGCATCACAAGTTCAAGCTCCAACTTCACCAAGTTGTGAAACTTGTGAAGAAAACACCCAAAACAACTTGGCAAGAGGTAGAGGATGAAGAAATAGGAGGTGGGTTCACTTTAGAATTGGATTTCTCACTTTAGAACTCAAGTTGCCATTGATGGCATCAAGCTTTCTTTCTTGAAGAAGAAGATCAAGAAGAAGGAAATATTATGATAAGTCTATCAAAAATGAAAAAGAAATGAATACTTATCATAATAGGAACCATGGTTAGGTGTAGAGAATTGACCAAGGTTAGAAGAGTGGTTAGGGTTAAGCATGAAGACAAATTGGTCACTTTGGTCAAAGCTTCATGAAGCTTCACAAAGGTTCAAGAATGAAAGCAACCATTTTGTATTCTTATCCCATTCTTTTTCCAAAATCAATAAATAAAAGAATGGATAATTAAAACCCTAATCACTTTCTTAACCTAGGTTTAATTCTTTACACTTAACCAAATGAGCAAGCATCATCAAACATGATACAAAGATGTGCACAAAAGTATATCACATATACAACTTGCACATCAAGTGAGAAAATCCATTTAAAGTGAACCAATACTAGTTAATGCAAAACAATATATCAAATATATAATTATACATTAAATCATTAAATCAACACTTGATTTAACGCTCCGGTCATATCGCATATAACCGACTAGTATCCTATGTATCGGCTTATCGAATCAATCCTTGATTCGATATCTAGGTTATATCGCATATAACCAATCGATACATTCATCGCGAGAATGAAATACGGTATCACATACACGCATTATTCTCGGTCCTGCACATATCTCATATGCGCTCCTATTTCGTTTCGCTTGAGCCAGGAAACCTCTGTGTAGGACTCTAAAGACTCGTCAATACGCCGGTAGCAGATGATGATCATATCAAGCACCCACAAGCCGCGAGCGGTCTGCTAAACGTAACGGCCATCCAGGTATTGAGCGATCAGAAGATCGACGAGCTAACCCGCTCACACTCCTGTGAATCCAACCAGTAACACTTACCGTACAGTCCGGTATGTTCGTCTGATATGTCGCATATCAAGTCTAGGGGTGGTAAACGTCAGACCCCAATAACCGATAATTCATTCCTATGTGAGGCTCATAACGGGTCGAGAAACTACTAGTAACACTTACCAGCAAATCTCTGATCAGCCCTGGCCAGGGACTTCCCTGTTACGACCAATCGAGCACTGCGCGACATCAACCCCCAATACCGGGAGAGACAAAACCCCTCCTATCGCTCATTGCCTCCATGTGACTCGGGACTGTACCCAAAGACCACCGTTTTGCACGCCCTCATGGACGTGGTAAGGTGGAGATCAAAGCACAGTGGGAATCACACAAGACTCTATGACGATCTCGGGTTTACAGACTAACCTGCACAAGTGTCACCTGAGAACTGCCATCTGACGTGAGGTATAATACCATCTGGGAGTTCTCAGCGAGTCCGTCCAGTGTACCCAGTCTCCACTGAGCACCCGTACACCATCTCTGATGTCAAACACCAATGGATATGGGATCATCCATCGCCCATCTCATGGGTTGAGAAGCGTATACGCTAGTCTACACCGGTATATCGATGCCCCGTCTCGATACACCCACAACTAGGGACCTTGAAGGATGTACTTATGGACTACCATGTCCCCACTAGTATGATCTACATCATAGTCCAGGTAGTCAAGTACACATCCTAAGGGCTTTACCAACATGTAACCATAAGACAGTTTAAAGAGACTAGTATACATGTTAAGATAAAGAGTAACCAGATAGCATACTATCATATCGAGCAAGAAAGTCATCTCTATATATGTCCAAGCATCCAATATAATATACATCATCTGTACAATACTGGCCTCTAGGGCATACATACAACTAACAATCTCCCCCTTGCACTAGGGCCAGCTGCTGTAGTATCGCATACCGAGCATCCCGAAGAGTCTCTCAAACTGTATCTGGGGAATGTCCTTCGTGAGTGGATCCGCCGTATTGTTCTTCGTGTCAACCCTCCTGACCTCGATCTCCCGGCGATCAACTATCTCCCGGATGAGGTGATACCGCCTCAGAATATGCCTGGATCGCTGATGGGACCTGGGTTCCTTGGCCAAAGCCACCGGTCCTTTGTTATCGCAATACAAAGGTATTGGATGCTCAATGGATGGAACCACTCCAAGTTCAGTAATGAACTTCTTGATCCAGACAGCCTCTTTGGCAGCATCGTTGGCAGCGATGTATTCAGCCTCCATCGTCGAGTCTGTCACGGTTTCCTGCTTGGAACTCTTCCAGCTAACCGCCCCTCCGTAAAGGGTAAAGACAAATCCCGACTGCGACTTAGAGTCGTCCTTATCACTCTGGAAGCTCGAATCGGTAAAGGACTCCACTTGGAGTTCTCCGTTACCATAGACCAAGAGCATCTCTTTAGTCCTTCGTAAGTACTTGAGGATGCTCTTCATAGCTGTCCAGTGACTCTCTCCAGGATCAGCTTGATACCTGCTCACTACACTTAGTGAGTATGCTACATCGGGTCTGGTACATAGCATCGCATACATGATAGAGCCTACAGCCGAAGCATAGGGTATCCCTTGCATGCGAGCTCTCTCCAAATCAGTCTTGGGAGACATCTCTTTGGAGAGAGTGACTCCAGAGACCGTGGGCAAGTTCCCGCGCTTGGTTTCTTCCATACTAAATCTCTTTAGTACGGTGTCAATGTACCTGGATTGGGACAATCCCAAAATCCTTTTGGATCTATCCCTATAGATCCTAATTCCCAATATGCATGAGGCATCACCAAGATCTTTCATCGAGAATCTTTGTGATAAGAAGAGCTTGACCGATTGCAGCATAGGAATATCATTTCCTATCAAGAGTATGTCGTCCACGTACAATACGAGGAAGACAACCTTACTCTCTGCAACCTTCTTGTAAATACAAGGTTCATCTAGGTTTTTGACGAAATCAAACTCTTTGATAACGACGTCAAAGCAGATGTTCCAACTCCGCGATGCTTGCTTTAATCCATAAATGGATTTAAGCAG
This sequence comes from Agapanthus africanus, assembly GCA_030015575.1. Taxonomy (NCBI): domain Eukaryota; kingdom Viridiplantae; phylum Streptophyta; class Magnoliopsida; order Asparagales; family Amaryllidaceae; genus Agapanthus; species Agapanthus africanus. The sequence continues at coordinate 238,405,576 of JASDDO010000004.1, forward strand.
CTTGCACACCTTCCCGCTGCTCCCACTGTCTACGAAGCCTTCTGGCTGAGTCACGTACACGCACTCTTCTAAATCACCATTTAGAAAGGCGGTCTTAACATCCATTTGCCAGATTTCGTAATCATGATATGCAGCGATGGCAAGCATGATCCGGATGGATTTAAGCAAAGCCACTGGAGAAAAGGTTTCGTCATAGTCCACACCTGGTCTTTGGCGAAAACCTTTTGCAACAAGTCTAGCTTTGAAAGTCTCCACTTTCCCATCTACACCAAGTTTCTTCTTGAAGATCCACTTGCTCCCAATGGGTTTTACCCCTTCAGGAGCAACTTCCAAAGTCCATACTTTGTTGGTGTACATGGATTCCATCTCGGACCGCATAGCATCCAGCCATTTCACTGAGTCACCACTCGTGATGGCCTGCTCGAAACTAGTCGGGTCATCATCTTCCATGATGCAATCCTCGCTTCCACCATCAATGAGAAAACCGTAGTATCTCTCAGGTGGACGAGAAACCCTACTAGATCGGCGGAGAGGCTGGGGTTCGTCGGGTACTACCGAATCTTCTGGTTCCACTAAATCTTCAGTTATAGTTTGTGTTTCTGGAACTTCTTCCAGTTCTACCTCAGAGCCACTAATCTCTTTTGCAAGAAATTCATTTTCTAAAAAGGTGGCAGTTGAGCAATAAACACTTTTTGTTGTTCACTGTGGTAGAAAAAATATCCATTTGAATGTTTAGGATATCCCACAAACTTACATAGAACTGACCGTGCCTCGAGTTTGTCTGGATTTTGCCTTTTGACATAGGCCAGACAACCCCATATCTTAACTCGTTTAAGACATGGTCTCTTCCCACTCCATATCTCATATGGTGTGGTAGGTACAGATTTAGTTGGAACTTGATTCAATAGGTATGCTGCTGTCTGAAGCGCATATCCCCAGAAGGAAATAGGTAACTCAGCTGTGCTCATCATAGAGCGCACCATATCTAATAGGGTGCGATTCCTCCGCTCCGATACACCGTTGTGCTGTGGTGTATAAGGAGGAGTAAGCTGAGAGAGAATCCCATTCTCTTTTAGGAAGTCCAGGAATTCATTGCTCAAGTATTCACCTCCTCGATCAGATCGAAGGATTTTAATACTTTTTCCGGTTTGGTTTTCGACTTCTTATTTATATTCTCTAAATTTCTCAAAAGCTTCAGACTTGTGTCTTATCAAGTACGCATGTCCGTATCTTGAGAGATCGTCAGTGAATGTAATGAAGTACGAAGAACCATCCCTGGCATGTATAGATATGGGACCGCATACATCACTATGTATTAGTCCCAAGAGTTCAGTAACTCTTTCTCCGTGTCCCGTAAACGGAGTTTTGGTCATCTTTCCTTTGAGACATGACTGGCAAGTGTCATACGATGAAAATTCGAATGGTTTCAAATATCCATCCTTATGCAACTTAGCCAGTCGTGTCACATTGATGTGACCCAGTCTACAATGCCATAAGTAGGATTCGTTCAGTTCTGAACTCTTCCTCTTGTGTGTGTTTGTTATGCTCAGAACTGTTGATTGATTTAGAACATAAATGCCATTGCACAACGTGCCTGATCCAACCACTTTTGGTTACGGAAAATGTTCATAACATTGTCCTGTAATACAAAATTACATCCCTCTTTACTCAATAAAGAAACCGATATAATGTTGCATATCAGGTTCGGCATGTAATAGCATTCGTTCAGAACCAATGTATTACCAGTCGGTAATACAAGGTGATATTCCCCGACAGTCTTAGCTGCAACAATTGCACCATTTCCAACTCTAATGTCTTTATCACCTTCTCCAAGTTCTTTACCTTTCCTTAGCCCATGTAACTGATTACATATATGGGATCCTGACCCGGTATCTAATACCCAGGACGTAGAGCAAATAGAGAAACAGTTCTCTGTAACGAACACACCCGAAGAAAATGCATCAACATGTACTTTCTTCATTCGAGTGGCATGGGAATCCTGGCATTCCCCTATGTCATGTTCATTCCTATAACTCTTATAAGAAAGAACGGAACCAACGTTCCCCAGCACAGTATAACATGCGGGTTCGGTCAATACATCCATATTATTATCTTTATTAGGGCATGAAATGGTCGCTACCTGGAGAGAGAGAGAAGAAAACACTTTAGCGTATGCTCGTGCAAGATCAGATTGGTTATTATCTTATCTAATCAGGATGGCTCCCACTGGTTTTTATCAAATCTTCCTTCAAACCCTAAAAGGAAAGACTAGCCAGGATTAATTACACACTACAAGTTCGCCAATCTTTCAGCCAGGCCAGTGTCGGTACTTTGAGGGAGGTCCCCCGTGCTTTCGCACGAACCTAATTAATGTAAACTTCGTTTTCCCAGAGGCGTAACCCCGTTGACACCTTTCTAGACACCTACTTGATCAGCTAATTGCAATGTGTAAAACTCTCCCAGGAGTAACTCTTACTCGCAGTGGGTATCGGGATCCAACTATCTCATAGAAGGTATGCAATCTCATTGCAAATTTCAACACTTGAAATTCCCGATAATATTTTGCCCCTAGTGTGCCATGACCTTGACAGAGGTCAACAAACCATAGTGCACTAGTCAAGTTCAACCCGTCATTTCTTGATTGAATCAAACCCACCCGCATGACCCTTGACAGAGGTCAACAAGGTCATACGACTACCCTAATCCAATCACATCACATGCTTTACAGATAATTACTAGTTAGCTACCGCACACTACGCCTTGACAGAGGTCAACAAACGCAGCACGAATACTAAATAGTCTTTATCTGAAATGACGGAGGGCTACGTCAGGTTTTTCTGAAAACCTATTGCGTAATGAACTTGATATCGTTGTAGAATCAAATGAAGTTTTGAAATGGAGTGATTTTGAGGCTTTTCTAGTTTTGCTAAAGAGGTCACTCCCGGTGAAGGGATCGTCGGCCCTTTCCTCGTCGAATGAGGTGCGGGATATATCATATATATCACTGTGCAAAGCAAAAACTCTTAAAAGCAATCAAAAGACAAACCGAGTGTGTAGCATCAGCCAGTTATTGCTAAAGGAGTCACTCCCGGTGAAGGGATCTCGGTCCTTTCCTCATCGAATAAGGTGCAGGATATATCACATATACCGCTATGCAAAGCAAGAACTGTAGCTACCTGTTTTGTTTTAAAATTTGATTCTACAACATCTTAGGTTTCTTTTCTTTCATTAATCACATTAATGAAGTCCCATCATTTAAATACCTAAACATCACAGATAAATACGACGTACACTTATGCCATCCGCATTCGCCTGGATGTCCCCTCGTGCACCGTTAGGTTAGGTAACTAACGGCAGAGCGGGGCAGGGCTAGTACGGGTGTAAAACATAAGTAACGTCTATATAATATATCATATATACTATATACTGTATCTATCACAGAACATCACATGATCACATCACAGATATCGCAGCAGAAGAAACATATGAAATATTGGATATACTAGGACGTCCGTGTTTTCAATACGAACCAGTATAAAACACGGATTCCACGGTCGTGATGAATAGCCAATCCCACACCCCTAGACCCCTACAAGAGCAGCAAGAAACCCTACCAATTCTAGGGTTAGGAGACCCGGACTCGACTCCTCGAGATGGTCTCCCACTGGACCCTAGAACCCGGTTACTTGTGCTCCCCTCCTTGGGTCTATCCTAATGCGGAAAAGTAAATAATATACAAAAGGTGACTACTTCCGCAATCTGGAAGTGCCCCAATAAAAGAATATTACATACAAGTTTTTACATGAATGAAAAATGAAAAACACGCATCTCACATAAAAAAAACCCCGGCTATTCGAACACGACGATCCAATATAACATATCCAGCAACACATAACATCACATGTCATCAACGTAAGTAAATATGTGCATCCTAATTGTCGTTGACATATAGCAACGAAACCGGCGATATCACATATTACACTTACGGTCACAGAAAAGAAAGTGTAAAACTACAACAGTTGGAATCCGCAATCTCTATAGACATCGTATGCCTAATCAAATGAATTCCTTAGACATCACATGCCTAACAATTATAAACCCTGCATTTTAGTCTCAAAATCGAAAACTCTTTTCAATATCAAGTCGGGCAATTCAACAAGATTCCCGGCTATTTGATCGAATGCTCGTCGCAAACTTTAGTAGGCGGCCGCACCCCCGACGCCGTCGACGAAGTGCACCAAGGCGGAACACCGCTGCCGCGAGCACCCGAACGAATGCTTTCGGCGACGGGGTTCTCCTACAGTCACTTGGTCGGGGCTATGGGGTGAGGCTGTCTATTAAGTTTATCCGGCGAGTATCCGCGTACGCTACGTGATTGCAACGGACTTTTGATCACATCAAAATTCCGTGGCAACCGATCAAGTGAGACTAAAGTGCTATGTTTATAACATTCATTCAGTTATCTCATAACTACTTGTGAATTCCAATTATTGTATCACATTCCGGATAAATAGAAAATGTTAAACTTTCCGATTGAACAGTCGAACACCCAAGTTTTCCCGATACAGCTCAACACATGAAATAAGTCTAAAAACATTCAGTTCGTGCCTCAGTAGCAACGGTCCAGCCGTAGAAAGGTCAAGCCAACGCCTCATATGTGGCACGCCGTACTGCCCCAAACCCGAAGGTTCAAAGGGCAGTTTAAGACGGTCACATAATCGAGTTAAGGTTTGTTGTCTTCTAGAGGGTCCATCGCGTTACTTGCACTACTTAGAACATCTTTAAACCACGGAAAAATCCAACACTTGGAAATTTCCCGTCAGGGGAAAATTTGGGTATTTATATCCGGTCGAACTTTTTAACATATTCTAAAATATCCGGAAAGCCACATAGACAAAATTTGATACTCCGATCGAAACATCGAATCCCCAAAACAACCCCAGAAAATTCAACTCTTGAATAAATATTAAAAATTCCCATAAAACTCAGCACTAATAAATAGGAATTACTGTGCAAATCTTACAGTGAGAGTCGACCGTACGGCCGCGGAACCGCCGCATGAGCCAGCTCATGCCGCGGAACCGCGGCGGTTTAGTTGAATTAGGATCTCGTTTTGCACCATAACTCTTAGATCTTCCTGCTGAATTTTTTAAGAATTTTTAATCTGGAAAAAACCCAGTTTTTGTAAAAAGTCCAGAGAGCATATTGTGTTAGGGTTTCGATGTGTATTCGGGTTTCAAATGTCGTCTAGACTTCGCCTAAGGCTCTAGCTAGGCTCTGATACCAATGAAAGGTTCCTAGGCATACTATAGAGGTCTTACAAGGCATCAACCATGCCAATTTCAAATTTTATGGGTGCCGAGAAACCCTAATACGGATCGTTGACTAGATGTTTAGGCGAAATACGAATCTAGTTAACAACTTAACTAAAGATAAGAAGCTACAACCTTTGTAGATCCGGTTATCCACTTCCTTAGCTCCAAGTAGACGTCCTCTCGCTGTCCTAGTCGGATCTCGGACTCTCGCGTCGGCTTCATCGAAGAAATGAGCGGAATAGTTCGTCGGCTTCGTGCCGAAGATGATCTACGTCGAGGCATCACAAGTTCAAGCTCCAACTTCACCAAGTTGTGAAACTTGTGAAGAAAACACCCAAAACAACTTGGCAAGAGGTAGAGGATGAAAAAATAGGAGGTGGGTTCACTTTAGAATTGGATTTCTCACTTTAGAACTCAAGTTGCCATTGATGGCATCAAGCTTTCTTTCTTGAAGAAGAAGATCAAGAAGAAGGAAATATTATGATAAGTCTATCAAAAATGAAAAAGAAATGAATACTTATCATAATAGGAATCATGGTTAGGTGTAGAGAATTGACCAAGGTTAGAAGAGTGGTTAGGGTTAAGCATGAAGACAAATTGGTCACTTTGGTCAAAGCTTCATGAAGCTTCACAAAGGTTCAAGAATGAAAGCAACCATTTTGTATTCTTATCCCATTCTTTTTCCAAAATCAATAAATAAAAGAATGGATAATTAAAACCCTAATCACTTTCTTAACCTAGGTTTAATTCTTTACACTTAACCAAATGAGCAAGCATCATCAAACATGATACAAAGATGTGCACAAAAGTATATCACATATACAACTTGCACATCAAGTGAGAAAATCCATTTAAAGTGAACCAATACTAGTTAATGCAAAGCAATATATCAAATATATAATTATACTGTCACGCCCCGCTTCCCAAAATACGGAATACGAGGGGTAGACAAGGCCAGCCATGCTCCTACGGTCAAGGAAATGTCCTGCCGTAGTCACACTTCGGCTTCTAGTTTATCATGGTAAACAGTAAATAATGCGCAGGTAATGAGAAATGCAGTAACTGAAAGATACAATAATGTAAACTGACCTGAAATGGAATAAACGAAAGTAACTCGGAGTGGCAAGTCAAGAAGTCTGTAATGCACGTCTGGTTCTGATCCACGCTAAATCGTCTTCTCATACTGAGCATGCATACTCAGGTCGTCAGAGCGACACAATAGCAATATAATATGTATAAAATCAAGTGACAGTTCTAACGGTGATAATAGGTATGTGAAGCAGTAAATAAATGACATCATGAATACGCATGTGCAGTAATCAATGCAGCGGAATAGTAAAGCAGTATAACAATATGTCACGCATGTCAACACACAAAAGGAATATAAATGCCAGTATCCCTATCAGTCTCTAAGTCTCACTGTACAGGTCAATAAGCCTATCGTCAGTCCAAGTGTGAGAGTCAACCACTCGCGAGTGTCCTCCACCCAAGGGTAGAACCCAAGGGCAAGGGACCACGGGCCCAACATGTAACGAGTGTATCACGGTGTATATAGCACATACCCTGTAAATCTCCATATAACTCCCTAAATATACAAGCCGGCATGGGACTCCCGAGATTCTGTTGAACTCACACTTAAACTACCCCACACCCCATGGTCTACATCAAACGCTAACCATCAACCTAAATACTAATCGATCCGTGACAAGTCTACGCGAGAACTGGAGGCAGGACCTCCATCAGGCACGTCCCGACTAATACCTAAGATAAATGGCAGTGTCTGGTGTCTTATCTGTGACACCCGTGCAACGCTTCCATAAATGTCCCATTCCACTTATTAGTCACACGTGCACGCATCCCACAGACGTCGACAATGCAATAGAATAATAGGGTCACTGATTGTGCACAAGTACGTATCACTTTCACTTAGTCACGGATACACGAAATACTGACATACTTGCCACAATCACCACTAAAAACTAACACTGGGTGAATGCACGATATCACTAGGTTATCACTACAAAGATATAGGTATGATATGTTGCATGAACAGTATAAGAAGCACATTAAGGTATCATAAAAACAACAGTGTAGCACTTGCACGATTTATCATGAAACATATGTATATAATTTAGCGAGATGATAAACAGGTAGTAATTGATATGTTCAGTTATCCATCCATAGAATTTTGTTTCAAGCCAATCGGGTTTCAGGACCATTAGTTATAACTGTTTCATTTTAAGCGCACGCGGCTGGAAATCCAGTTTCAGAATCAGGAATCCATTTCGTAACGCATTTTAACCCCAGTTGGGATCATAATTTAGAGATGCTACAGTTGAATGAATTCTAGGGTTTTTAGTAAAGTTTTCAACGCAACAAACGGATCTTCAATCGCGTCTGTACGTTAGGAGTTACAATCTGTTTAATATTAACATGTCAAATCTGATTCTGCTGGGACTGTTATGTGTCCCGATCTTCTAAATTACAATTTAAATATCAAACGGTAACGAAACAGAATGAAATAAATTGTGTTGTCTAGCTAACAGATTTACCTATAGTGGACAGCGGGGTTCCGCAACCTAAGTGTTAAGGAAACCCTGTGGTACACATTATGGAACAGTAACCAATAACTGAAGTCGCTCTGGACTGCAGTCCAGAGCCGTACTCCGATCCAAATATCATCATGGTTTAAATACAGAAATGTCTGGAAACTGGTATAGAGTTAAAATTCGTCGAGTTGGCTTCGATTCGAGCCCTCGAACGCACCATTCTAATATGTATGGGATTTTTGGTGAATTTTAACGGTTTTCAGGTACACTAAAATTTCAGTTTTACGGTTAAACTTGGGGGTAGTTATTTTAATCTTTAACAGTCGTATTTTCTTGCAAAACTTGTGCACGGTATCCATCACAGCAAGGGCCAAAGCAATATATCTAGTTCCGTCAAATTTGATAATGATTTTTGTATGGGAACAAGCATCGAACAGTTTTGTGGCAATATTCAGCATCAAGCAAAACATGGAATATATCTACGATTTAGATTTGTAATATATACAGAATAGCATGAAAGCAAGTAAGAACTTTCCTGGATCAGTCCCGGGGATGCACGGTGATCGTAACGTCACGAACGCGCGACGATCTCTGTAGGTGCTCGACGGAATATCGGGGCTCGACTCGATGGAGCTTGGCTCGGAGGTGAAGACGGGGCAGCTTCGGACGACAGCAACGATCCCAATCGATGGCCGGAGTTGCAGAGAGGTGTAGGATCAAGATGAGAGAGAACAGAGAAATAAAGAGTGAGAGAGAGAAAGAGAGAGAGATCGTGAACAGAGGGAGAGAGGGGAAGCGAGGGAGAGTGAGAAACAGAGGGGTGAGAGACAGAGAAATGGAGAGGGAGAGAGAGAAACTGAGAGTTAGAGACAGAGAGAGAGAGAGGGTGCTGAATGAGGGGGAGAGAGGGCAGAGAGCAGAGAGGGTGCTGAATGAGAGGGAAATCAATGAGAGAAAGAAGCAGGAGGAGGGAGAGAGAGACCAGTGACAAGAGAGAGAGGGATGGATCGGAGAGAGAGGGTGAGATGAAGAGAACGGCGACGATGATGATGACGATGGCGAGGGAGTCGACTGAGGAGGTGTTGCTGCCGACGAGGGGGTCGAGGGTGCATGGATGACGACGAGGAGGTGGGGGCGACGACGTTGATGGGGATGCGTCGACGCCGAGACGAGGAGCCCATCGGTCGTCGGGGCAGGGGACGTCGAGCTCGGGTGCAGGGAATCGAGCTCGGCCGTGGATTTGGGGGCTGGGTGAACTGTGGGATTCGAGAGGCAGAATGAAGGAAGAGAAGGAGGGGAGCGGAGGTCCAGTGAAGGAGGAAATGAGGCGACGTGGGGTTTGAGGGGTGTGCGACGTGGGGTAACGGTTGCGACGCGGGGGCGACGGCGGAGGCGGGGAGTGCGGATCGAGCGCGCGAGAGGAGGAAGAGAGCCGTTGGGATTTAAGAGAGATGTACAGTAACGAGGTTGGGTGAGTGGGCTTTGATCACGGCCGCAGGGAGTTTTGGGGAAAAATATTTGGGAATAAATGGAGTGGGCCGGTAGGTGGGCCAGGAGTTTTAAACGAAAAGAAATTGAGAAAAAGGAAATGGGCCGTAAGAAATTAAATAGAAAAGGGAGAGGTGTGTGGGTTGGGCCATCATACTTAAATGAAAAAGATAACAATTTAAATAAAATGAGAGGGGGCCGGCTAAGCTGGGCTTTAGGGAGAAGAAAAATAAATGGATTAGGTGAAATTGGGGAAATGAAGGGCCGTGGGCTTTGGAGAAGGGCCAGTCCAAGAAATAAGAATAAAAGAATTAAGGGGTAAAAGGGGAAACGGGCCAGGGAGTTTGGAACTTAAAAAGATTTGTGAGAAAATAAGAGTGAGGCCGGGCTTGGTAAGTTTGGGCTAAGGATTAAATAAAAGAAATTAAAGAATGAAGAGGACTGGGCCGGGTTAAAGAATTGGATAGAGGGATTTAAAGAATGGGTTAAGGAAATAATGATAATGGAGAAGTAAAGATTTGGGTTTAGGGTTTTAAGAATAATAGGGAACTTTATATCTAATGAGTGAGGAAAGGCTCACTAAAGAAATGGCTGAGAAAATATTTGCTGGGCTTGGGGATTCTAGACCAGAGGGAAAAAGAGAAATCTATTAGGGAAAAGATAGAAATGGGCCGGGGCTTAGTTCTTTATAACACTAGGTAAGAAAATGGGTAGCGGCTGAGGGAAAAATAGGTTAGAAAATAGGATGTGGGTTTAAAGAAAAGAGTTTTAATAAATAAATAATTTTCTAAATAAAACATATAAAATTGTAAATAGAATAAATCGAATTCTAAAGTAATAAAATACGGACTTCGGTATAAAAGGGACCGGGTGTTACATCATACCACCCTCACAAAAATTTCGTCCTCGAAATTTAAAATAAAGGATAAGTTATATAAACATAAGCGAAAGCTATTAGATTGCACACTAACACAAAAGATTTATTAGCAGTACGTGGACGAAGAAATTTGAAAATATATATATATAAGTAAAAACAACATACGGAAAGGTAGGTCCAATAGATATATGGCAGGAACAACTATAATGGTAAATACATGTATACCAGAATTTTAAGTAACAATAGCGAATAATAATACTCAAGGTTTGTTCGATAGGATCGAACTCAAATATGTGTACACATAGGCATATCGAAAGTAGCAAGGTAGAAATAATAAATATGAGACACAATCATTTATAATAGTAAACATTGGCACAACACTTGAAAATATAGTAATGAAAATGAGGTAGTGAAAGCTTAGTCGATAGGTTAAAACATTTTAAGGTAATTTATCGATCGAATAGTTTTAAATCAACTTAGAAAACTCACATAACGAAAACGAGGAACATGGAACAATATATACGCAATGTTAGTTTGCGCTACTGAAAACGAGAGTAATAATAGCGTACTTAAAATATATAAAACGGAGTAGTCAATAACACGTACTCTTTTACAAAGTACCGAAAACTAAATTTTCGAATAACAGTGTTCCTAAATATAGCTAGGGTAACAGGAAAACACAAAGAGGTATAGGGCTAGTTAGGATAATGATTACAAAGAAGTGTGGCTTATTCAAAAGTCAGAGTATGGCGGCTTTAGGCTGAAGACCAAGGAGATTGGGATCGGGTCAACACAGGATGTAAGGGCGAACAACAAATGACAATATGGGAAGAAGTATGGGTAGGATAGTGGTCGGTACAACATATGAATCAAGATGTGAAGGGTTAGCGAATTCGGAAGTTTCTCCAAAATTTTCTCCTCCCAGAAGGATTACAAACGAGGCACGGACGAAGACTGAAGAGTGGACCTCTAAAAGATGGTACTAGTTAATCCTAGTGAGGGTTAAGACAAGGTAAGGAGTAAGTGTAGACAGATCTCAGTAGGAAGAATAATTGTCCATAAGGAATAACCAAGTAGCACGCGAACTACGAAGATCGAAAGATTTGCGAACTCAGCAATTTTATTTCATTCCAAAAGATTATAAACAAAGCATTCACAAAGATAAAAGGTGGCCCTAATCTATACACAGATTTATTTGGCCAGATAAGACAATCATCAAAAGAAATCCCGTCAGTCGCGGCTGTGGAGGTTCAGTAGGTTGCGGTAAGCTCGCGCACTCAGGTAAGGGCGTCCATTCCCATAGCGTCTCGCGGGGACTGCCAAAGGGATTTCTTCCACGGCAGGGTCCTGATCTTCTGGTCCTTCATCCTCGGATAAAGCTTCTTCATCGAGATCCGATTCCATGTGATTCTCTTCTTCTGGATTTTCTTCGATGTGATTTTCCTCCACTGGGTTTTCTTCCATCGGTTCTTCCTCGGGGTCTTCCTCTATCGGGTTCTCTTCGGGATCTCCTTCTTCTTCGTCAGAATCAACCATCATGTCGAACTCTAGGGCGGCTGCTCCTTCGTACTCTGAATTGTTGTTTCCGAAGTTGACCTGGGGACCATTGACCTCATCATCGGAACTCATCAGCGTGCGGTCTCAGGAAACGCAGGATTGCGCATCTTCATCCAAATGCGGCGCTGCTCCCGGTGGCCATGTTATGGAAAGGAAAGTCATGATTAAACAACGGAATACATCAAGAAGAATAGTCAAGTGTACGAAGTATAGAAAGATATGCGGTTGCAGGAACTGAAAATCAGGATAGAAACGCTGTGATCACGAATAATATGAATAAGGAGAAAACAAGAGAATGATACGTATATTATGATTTCAATTTTCATTGCATTAAATCAAAAGTTCAGTGGATACAAGGTTTCAAACTGAAAGAAATATTCACAAAAGATAACAACATTAATGCTGAAAGTAGATAATCATGAAAAATCCTTCTTCGACTACTATAACGTTGCATTTCCGTCGCGTGAGTTGAATCCTGTGTTAGGTCCGCCTTATCGTCGAAGTTCGAACTACGCGATAATCCTCACTTGGCCGAAGTGGAGAGTGTGGACGAGTCTCCTCCTTTTAGCTCCTTCCTTTCCGGGCAACCGTTGATGAGATGTTTGTCGGAACCGCATATCAGACATTTCCCTTGGACACGGCGACAATCCTTCTGAATATGTCCTGGCCTCTTACAATATCCACAGCAAGGGTCCTTCTGATGCTTCTGTTGGCGCTTCATCTTCTTCTCTTTTCCTCGTCTAATAGGGGTCCCTTTATGATAGGATACTCCCGCTGGTGCCTGATTCACCTGTCTTCTCAGTCCTTCAGCCAACAAGTCATTTGTTCGCTCCTGGGCTTCCTTTAGACCTTGCAGTACACTTAGAATCTCAATGGTCTGATTCTGGGGAGCGGAGATAGATGAAGAGTTGTTGGAAGACATGATCCTGAAACAACAGTTTCGAGAATGATACGAGTCACACGCTAAATGAATCAAAATATGGAATGGATAGGACAAGGATTCAAGAATATCAAAGATGCTGAATTTATTATAAGTGGGGAATCAACTGTATGACTTTAAGTCACTTGATTAGAGTACGGTAGTGCAATTGCAACCACGTATTCTTGTCAAGCCACCCGAAACCATAACGAATGGATAGCTGGACACACGAGGTGAATATGGATCAAGAATGAAAAGTTTACAACCTAGACCGAGGGATGTCTTAGATTGCCAAACTAAACACGTAAAACTGCAATCCCAATCGATGCAAAACCCGGCTCTGATACCAACTAAACCATGTCACGCCCCGCTTCCCAAAATACGGAATACGAGGGGTAGACAAGGCCAGCCATGCTCCTACGGTCAAGGAAATGTCCTGCCGTAGTCACACTTCGGCTTCTAGTTTATCATGGTAAACAGTAAATAATGCGCAGGTAATGAGAAATGCAGTAACTGAAAGATACAATAATGTAAACTGACCTGAAATGGAATAAACGAAAGTAACTCGGAGTGGCAAGTCAAGAAGTCTGTAATGCACGTCTGGTTCTGATCCACGCTAAATCGTCTTCTCATACTGAGCATGCATACTCAGGTCGTCAGAGCGACACAATAGCAATATAATATGTATAAAATCAAGTGACAGTTCTAACGGTGATAATAGGTATGTGAAGCAGTAAATAAATGACATCATGAATACGCATGTGCAGTAATCAATGCAGCGGAATAGTAAAGCAGTATAACAATATGTCACGCATGTCAACACACAAAAGGAATATAAATGCCAGTATCCCTATCAGTCTCTAAGTCTCACTGTACAGGTCAATAAGCCTATCGTCAGTCCAAGTGTGAGAGTCAACCACTCGCGAGTGTCCTCCACCCAAGGGTAGAACCCAAGGGCAAGGGACCACGGGCCCAACATGTAACGAGTGTATCACGGTGTATATAGCACATACCCTGTAAATCTCCATATAACTCCCTAAATATACAAGCCGGCATGGGACTCCCGAGATTCTGTTGAACTCACACTTAAACTACCCCACACCCCATGGTCTACATCAAACGCTAACCATCAACCTAAATACTAATCGATCCGTGACAAGTCTACGCGAGAACTGGAGGCAGGACCTCCATCAGGCACGTCCCGACTAATACCTAAGATAAATGGCAGTGTCTGGTGTCTTATCTGTGACACCCGTGCAACGCTTCCATAAATGTCCCATTCCACTTATTAGTCACACGTGCACGCATCCCACAGACGTCGACAATGCAATAGAATAATAGGGTCACTGATTGTGCACAAGTACGTATCACTTTCACTTAGTCACGGATACACGAAATACTGACATACTTGCCACAATCACCACTAAAAACTAACACTGGGTGAATGCACGATATCACTAGGTTATCACTACAAAGATATAGGTATGATATGTTGCATGAACAGTATAAGAAGCACATTAAGGTATCATAAAAACAACAGTGTAGCACTTGCACGATTTATCATGAAACATATGTATATAATTTAGCGAGATGATAAACAGGTAGTAATTGATATGTTCAGTTATCCATCCATAGAATTTTGTTTCAAGCCAATCGGGTTTCAGGACCATTAGTTATAACTGTTTCATTTTAAGCGCACGCGGCTGGAAATCCAGTTTCAGAATCAGGAATCCATTTCGTAACGCATTTTAACCCCAGTTGGGATCATAATTTAGAGATGCTACAGTTGAATGAATTCTAGGGTTTTTAGTAAAGTTTTCAACGCAACAAACGGATCTTCAATCGCGTCTGTACGTTAGGAGTTACAATCTGTTTAATATTAACATGTCAAATCTGATTCTGCTGGGACTGTTATGTGTCCCGATCTTCTAAATTACAATTTAAATATCAAACGGTAACGAAACAGAATGAAATAAATTGTGTTGTCTAGCTAACAGATTTACCTATAGTGGACAGCGGGGTTCCGCAACCTAAGTGTTAAGGAAACCCTGTGGTACACATTATGGAACAGTAACCAATAACTGAAGTCGCTCTGGACTGCAGTCCAGAGCCGTACTCCGATCCAAATATCATCATGGTTTAAATACAGAAATGTCTGGAAACTGGTATAGAGTTAAAATTCGTCGAGTTGGCTTCGATTCGAGCCCTCGAACGCACCATTCTAATATGTATGGGATTTTTGGTGAATTTTAACGGTTTTCAGGTACACTAAAATTTCAGTTTTACGGTTAAACTTGGGGGTAGTTATTTTAATCTTTAACAGTCGTATTTTCTTGCAAAACTTGTGCACGGTATCCATCACAGTAAGGGCCAAAGCAATATATCTAGTTCCGTCAAATTTGATAATGATTTTCTATGGGAACAAGCATCGAACAGTTTTGTGGCAATATTCAGCATCAAGCAAAACATGGAATATATCTACGATTTAGATTTGTAATATATACAGAATAGCATGAAAGCAAGTAAGAACTTGCCTGGATCAGTCCCGGGGATGCACGGTGATCGTAACGTCACGAACGCGCGACGATCTCTGTAGGTGCTCGACGGAATATCGGGGCTCGACTCGATGGAGCTTGGCTCGGAGGTGAAGACGGGGCAGCTTCGGACGACAGCAACGATCCCAATCGATGGCCGGAGTTGCAGAGAGGTGTAGGATCAAAATGAGAGAGAACAGAGAAATAAAGAGTGAGAGAGAGAAAGAGAGAGATCGTGAACAGAGGGAGAGAGGGGAAGCGAGGGAGAGTGAGAAACAGAGGGGTGAGAGACAGAGAAATGGAGAGGGAGAGAGAGAAACTGAGAGTTAGAGACAGAGAGAGAGAGAGGGTGCTGAATGAGGGGGAGAGAGGGCAGAGAGCAGAGAGGGTGCTGAATGAGAGGGAAATCAATGAGAGAAAGAAGCAGGAGAAGGGAGAGAGAGACCAGTGACAAGAGAGAGAGGGATGGATCGGAGAGAGAGGGTGAGATGAAGAGAACGGCGACAATGATGATGACGATGGCGAAGGAGTCGACTGAGGAGGTGTTGCTGCCGACGAGGGGGTCGAGGGTGCATGGATGACGACGAGGAGGTGGGGGCGATGACGTTGATGGGGATGCGTCGACGCCGAGACGAGGAGCCCATCGGTCGTCGGGGCAGGGGACGTCGAGCTCGGGTGGAGGGAATCGAGCTCGGCCGTGGATTTGGGGGCTGGGTGAACTGTGGGATTCGAGAGGCAGAATGAAGGAAGAGAAGGAGGGGAGCGGAGGTCCAGTGAAGGAGGAAATGAGGCGACGTGGGGTTTGAGGGGTGTGCGACGTGGGGTAACGGTTGCGACGCGGGGGCGACGGCAGAGGCGGGGAGTGCGGATCGAGCGCGCGAGAGGAGGAAGAGAGCCGTTGGGATTTAAGAGAGATGTACAGTAACGAGGTTGGGTGAGTGGGCTTTGATCACGGCCGCAGGGAGTTTTGGGGAAAAATATTTGGGAATAAATGGAGTGGGCCGGTAGGTGGGCCAGGAGTTTTAAACGAAAAGAAATTGAGAAAAAGGAAATGGGCCGTAAGAAATTAAATAGAAAAGGGAGAGGTGTGTGGGTCGGGCCATCATACTTAAATGAAAAAGATAACAATTTAAATAAAATGAGAGGGGGCCGGCTAAGCTGGGCTTTAGGGAGAAGAAAAATAAATGGATTAGGTGAAATTGGGGAAATGAAGGGCCGTGGGCTTTGGAGAAGGGCCAGTCCAAGAAATAAGAATAAAAGAATTAAGGGGTAAAAGGGGAAACGGGCCAGGGAGTTTGGAACTTAAAAAGATTTGTAAGAAAATAAGAGTGAGGCCGGGCTTGGTGAGTTTGGGCTAAGGATTAAATAAAAGAAATTAAAGAATGAAGAGGACTGGGCCGGGTTAAAAAATTGGAGAGAGGGATTTAAAGAATGGGTTGAGGAAATAATGATAAGGGAGAAGTAAAGATTTGGGTTTAGGGTTTTAAGAATAATAGGGAACTTTATATCTAATGAGTGAGGAAAGGCTCACTAAAGAAATGGCTGAGAAAATATTTGCTGGGCTTGGGGATTCTAGACCAGAGGGAAAAAGAGAAATCTATTAGGGAAAAGATAGAAATGGGCCGGGGCTTAGTTCTTTATAACACTAGGTAAGAAAATGGGTAGCGGCTGAGGGAAAAATAGGTTAGAAAATAGGATGTGGGTTTAAAGAAAAGAGTTTTAATAAATAAATAATTTTCTAAATAAAACATATAAAATTGTAAATAGAATAAATCGAATTCTAAAGTAATAAAATACGGACTTCGGTATAAAAGGGACCGGGTGTTACATATACATTAAATCATTAAATCAACACTTGATTTAACAATCCGGTCATATCACATATAACCGACTAGTATCCTATGTATCGGCTTATCGAATCAATCCTTGATTCGATATCTAGGTTATATCGCATATAACCAATCGATACATTCATCGCGAGAATGAAATACGGTATCACATACACGCATTATTCTCGGTCCTGCACATATCTCATATGTGCTCCTATTTCGTTTCGCTTGAGCCAGGAAACCTCTGTGTAGGACTCTAAAGACTCGTCAATACACCGGTAGCAGATGATGATCATATCAATCACCCACAAGCCGCAAGCGGTCTGCTAAACGTAACGGCCATCCGAGTATTGAGCGATCAGAAGATCGACGAGCTAACCCGCTCACACTCCTGTGAATCCAACCAGTAACACTTACCGTACAGTCCGGTCTGTTCGTCTGATATGTCGCATATCAAGTCTAGGGGTGGTAAACGTCAGACCCCAATAACCGATAAGTCGTGCCGATGTGAGGCTCATAACGGGTCGAGAAACTACTGGTAACACTTACCAGCAAATCTCTGATCAGCCCTGGCCAGGGACTTTCCTGTTACGGCCAATCGAGCACTGCGCGACATCAACCCCCAATACCGGGAGAGACAAAACCCCTCCTATCGCTCATTGCCTCCATGTGACTCGGGACTGTACCCAAAGACCACCATTTTGCACGCCCTCATGGACGTGGTAAGGTGGAGATCAAAGCACAGTGGGAATCACACAAGTCTCTATGACGATCTCGGGTCTACAGACTAACCTGCACAAGTGTCACCTGAGAACTGCCATCTGACATGAGGTATAATACCATCTGGGAGTTCTCAGCGAGTCCGTCCAGTGTACCCAGTCTCCACTGAGCACCCGTACACCATCTCTGATGTCAAACACCAATGGATATGGGATCATCCATCGCCCATCTCATGGGTCGAGAAGCGTATACGCTAGTCTATACCGGTATATCGATGCCCCGTCTCGATACACCCACGACTAGGGACCTTGAAGGATGTACTTATGGACTACCATGTCCCCGCTAGTATGATCTGCATCATAGTCCAGGTAGTCAAGTACACATCCTAAGGGCTTTACCAACATGTAACCATAAGACAGTTTAAAGAGACTAGTATACATGTTAAGATAAAGAGTAACCAGATAGCATACTATCATATCGAGCAAGAAAGTCATCTCTATATATATCCAAGCATCCAATATAATATACATCATCTGTACAATACTGGCCTCTAGGGCATACATACAACTAACAGAAAGAGCCGAGATCCCTTCACCGGGAGTGACCTCTTTAGCGAAACTAACAAAAGCCTCAAAAACACTCCATTTAAATCCATTTGATTCTGCAACGAGATCAAGTTCAAAGCGTTAAAGGTTTTCTTAAAAACCATCCGCAACCCTCCGTCATTTTAGGAAGTAGAGTACTTAGTATTCGTGCTGTGTTTGTTGACCATAGTCAAGGCACAGTGTACGGTAGCTAAGTGATGTCTTCCTACATAGCATATGATGCGAATAGTAAGGACAGTCATATGACTTTGTTGACCTTAGCCAAGGGTCATGTGGGTGGGTCTAATTAATCACGAAATGACGGGTAGAACTTGACTAGTGCTTATGATTTGTTGACCATAGCCAAGGTCATAGGTGCTAGGGGTAAAAACCTTTATCGGGAGATTCAAGTGTTGAAATTTGCAATGAGATTGCATACCTTCTATATGATAGTTGGATCCCGATATCCACTGCGAGTAATTGTTACTCCTGGAAGAGTTTTGCACTTTACAATTAGTCGATCAAGTAGGTGTCTAGAAAGGTGTCAACAGGGTTACGCCTCTGGGAAAACGAGATTTATTTTAATTAGGTCCGTGCGAAAGCACGAGGAACCTCCCTCAAAGTACCGGCACTGGCCTGGCTAAAAGATTGGCGAACTTATAGGTGTAATTAATCCTGGCTAGTCTTTCCTTTTAGGGTTTGAAGGAAGATTTGATAAAAACAGTGGGAGCCATCCTGTTTAGATTAAATATATAACCAATCTAATCTTGCAAGAGCACACGCAGAGTGTTTTCTTCTCTCTCTATCCAGGTAGCGACCATGTCACGCCTTAATCAAGAAAATACTATGGATGTATTGACCGAACCCGCTTGTTATACTGAGCTGGGGAACGCTGGTCCCGCTCCAACTTATAATTGTTATAAGACAGAGCAGGAAATAGGGGAATACCAGGATTCCCATACCGCCCAAACGAAGAAAGTGCATAATGATGCATCTTCTTCGGGTGTGTTCATTACAAAGAACTGTTTCTCTGTATCCTCTATGTCCTGGGTATTAGATACCGGATCAGGATCCTGCAAATATAATCTGTTACATGGGCTACAGAAAGGTAGAGAACTGAGAACGGGTGATAAGTTTCATGAGACAGAAAACGGTGCAAGTGTTGCAACCAAGTCTGTTGGTCACTATCACCCTGTATTACCAGAATACATTGATTGTGAACGAATGTTATTAGATACCGAACCTGATATACAACATCATATCAGTCTCTTTATTAGTAAAGAAAGGATATAATTTTGTATTGTTGGATAATGTTTTGAACATTTCCTATATCAAGAGTTGATCGGTTCAGGCACGTTATCTAAAAGCATAGATGTTCTAAATCAAACCACAGTACTTAACGTACAGAACACGCACAAGAGGAACAGTTCAGAAATGAATGATTCCTTCTTGAGGCATTGAAGACTAGGTCATATCAATGCGACCCGACTAGCTAAGTTACATTTAGATGCATATTTAAATCAGTTTAAATTTACATGTTATGAAACTTGCCAGTCATGTAACAAAGATAAGATGACCATAGCTCCGTTTATTGGAAACGGAGAAAGAGTTAGTGAACTCTTGGAACTAATACATAGTGATGTATGAAGATCCCCAGTCTACACATACCAGGACCGATTCTTTTGTACTTCATTACATTCACTGATGATATCTCTAGATTCAGACATATGTTCCTATTGAAACACAAGTCCGAAACTTTTGAGATAACCACCGAATATAAGTTAGAAGTAGAGAACCAAAAACGGGTATAAGTATTATGTCCTTTGATGTGATCAGGGAGGAGAATACTTTAGCACGAAATTCCTGGACTATTCTAAAGGAGAATGAGATTCTCTCTCAACATTACTCCTCCGTATACACCACAGCACGTCAGTGTATTGGGGCGGAGCAATCACACTCTATATGATATGGTGTGCTCTATGATGAGTACTACTGAGTTACCTGTTTCCTTTTGGGAGTTATGCACTTGAGAAGCTGCATACCTTTTGAATAGGGTTCCAATCAAATCCATTACCTACCACTTCATATTTGATATGGAATGGGAAGAGCCCATATCTTAAGTTTGTTAAGATTTGGAGTTGTCCAGCCTATGTCTAAAAGCATAATCCGGACAAGCTCGAGACAAGGTCAGTTCTGTGGAAGTTTGTTGGATATCCCAAGCATTAGCAAAGGAATATCTTCTACCAAACGGAGGAACAAAAGATGTTTTTTTCCTCAACATACCACCTTTGTGAAAAGGAATATCTTATGAAGAAATTAGTGGTCATGAGGTAGAACTGGAAGGAGGTCTAGCTATACAAACTAAAGAAGATGATTTGGTAGAACCAAAGGATTCAATAGATTCCGACGAACCTCAGCCTCTCCGCCGATCTAGCAGGGTTCCTCATCCGCCTGAGAGATACTTCGGTTTCTCGATGATAGTAGGAGCGAGGATTGCATCATGAGATGATGACCCAACTAGTTTCAAGCAGGCCATCAAGAGTGGGACTCTGTAAGAATGGCTGGATGCTTAGCGATCTGAGATGGAATACATGTACACCAACAAAATATGGACTTTGGTTGCTATATCTGAAGGGTTAAATCCCCATCAGGAGCAAGTATATCTTGAGAAGATTACTTGGTGTATATGGAAAAGTTGAGACTTTCAAAGCTAGACTTGTTAAAGGTTTTCGTCATCGACCAGGCGTGGATAATGATGAAACCTTTTCCAGTGGCTATGCTTAAGTCCATCCGGATCCTACTTGCCATTGCCGCATACCATGACCGCGATATCTGGTGGTTGGGTGTCATGACTGCTTTTCTAAGTATTGATTTAGAAGAGAATGTCTATAAGAACATAGCCAGAGGGCTTCGTAAACAGTGGGAGCAGCGGAAACGTGTGCAAGTTGCTTTACAGTATAAAGCAGGCATCGCGGAGATGGAACGTCTGTTTTGATGTGGTAGTCAAAGTGTTTGACTTCATCAAAATGGTAGATGAACCTTGTATATACAAAAAGGTAGTAGAGAGTAAGGTGGTGATCCTTGTAGAGTACGTGGATGACATACTCTTGATAGGAAAGGAGTTTTCTATGCTACACTCGGTCAATCTCCGCTTATCACAAGGATTCTCCAAATAGGATCATACTGATACTTCCCAAATCTTAGGTTTTATATCTATGAGATAGATCTAAATGGATTTTAGGATTCTCACTAGGTGTACTGAGATGGTATCAATCGATCCTGGGAAGAATCACTGGACAACCTCCAGGGTAGTAAGGTTGACTGAATGTCAGTCACAGGCATTGTCTTTACCCTCAGTGGAGGGACGGTATGTTGGAAGAGTTCCAAGCTAGATACCGTGGCAAACTAGACGATAAAGGCTGGTGACATCGCTATCAAAGATACTACGAAAGAGGCAGTTTGGGTGTATATTAGTTCATGAGATGAACTAGGTTCCTACCATTGTATGACAATGGAAGTGTGGTTTTGACCTAGGAACCCCGGTCCCATCAGTGACCCAGACATATTCTAAGGCAGTATCACCTGATCATGGAGTTAGTAGATCTCCAGGGTGATCGAGGTTAGGAGAGTAGACTTAGAGGACAACACGGCGGATCCACTCACAAAGTCTTTTTCCCAGAAAGAGACTTTTATGGGATGGTTGAGTATGAGATACTACAACCACTGCTACAGATGGCCCTAGTGCAAGTGGGAGATTGTTAGTTATATGTATGCCCTAGAGGCCATTACTGTACATGAGATGTATATTGTAGTGGATGCTGGGACATATATAGGTAGGACTTTCTTGCTCGACATGATAGTATGCTATCTGGTTGCTCTTTATCTTAACATGTATACTTGCTGTCTCTCTGTTACATGTTGATAAAGCCCTTAGGATGTGTACTCGACTTGCAGGACTATGATGTAGATCATACTAGTGGGGCCTGGGTAGTCCATGAGCACATCCTTCAATGTTTCTTGTCGTGGGAATATCGAGACGGGGCATCGATATTCCAGAGTAGACTAGCGTATATCTTCTCGACCCATAAGATGGGCGATGGATGATCCCATATCCATCGGTGTTTGACATCAGAGACGGTATGCGGGTGCTCAGTGGAGACTGAGTACACTGGACGGACTCGCCGAGAACTCCCAGATGGTATTATACCTCACGTCATATGGCAGTTGTCTAGTGACACTGGTACAGCTTAGTCTGTTGACCCGAGATCGTCATAGAGTCTTGTTTGTCTCCCACTGTGCTTTGATTTCCACCCTACCATGGCTCTACTGAGTCGTGCAAACAGGTGGTTTTTGGGTACAGTCCCGATTCACATGGAGGCAATGAGCGATAGGAGGGGATTCGTCTCTCCCGGTATTGGGGGTTGATGTTGCGCTATGCTCGACTGGCCATAACTGGAAATCCCTGTCCAGGGTTGCACTGATTTACTGGTAAGTATTATCAGTAGTTTCATGCTTGTTATAGACCTTACATCGGCATGACTTATCAAGCTGCTGGGGTCTGACGTTTACCACCCCTAGGCGAGATATGCGACATATCAGACGAACAGACCGGACTGTGCGGTAAGTGTTACTGATTGGAGTCGCAGGAGTGTGAGCAGGCTTGCTCGTTGATCTTCTGATCGCTCAATACCTGGGTGGCCGTTACGTTTAGCAGACCGCTTGCGGCTTGTGGGTGATTGATATGATCACCTACTGCCGGCGTATTGACGAGTCTTTAGAGTCTTACACAGAGGTTTCCTGGCTCAAGCGAAACGAAATAGGAGCGTATATGAGATATGCGCGGGACCGAGAATAATACCAGTATGTGATACTGTATTCTATTCTCGCGATTTGTATCATCGGACGGTTATATGAGATATAACCGGGTTACCGAATCAAGTGTTGATTCGATACATTGATACACTAGATATTAGTCGGTTATATGCGATATGACCGGATCATTAAATCAAGTGTTGATTTAATGATTTAATGTATAATTATATATTTGATATATTACTTTACATTAACTAGTATTGGTTCACATAAGATTGATTTTCTCACTTGATGTGCACAAGTTATATATGTGATATATTTTTGTGCACTAGATTGTATCATGTTTGATGATACATGCAAACTTGGGTGTGTGTATGACTTACACCATATTTAAGATAATGGTTTTAGGTTTTTATTTATTTTGGTAAAACAAAATGGTGGCTTTCTTTGTCTTTGCTTGAAGCTTCATGAATCTTTCAAGCATCTTTGACAAAGTCCATTAATTTTGTTTTGCATAAGATTTTCATTAACCTAACCATTACCTCAAACTATGGTTTAGTCTCTACAAAGGTAAACTCACCCATAATTGCAATATGATAGACTTCACTTGATTATACTTTTGTCATAATTCATTATTTTCTTTCTTATTCTTTTCTTCTTCAAGAAGAAGAAAGCTTGGTAGAAAAATTTTCTAGTGAAGAAACAAAGTGAGAAATCCAAATCCAAAGTGAACCCACTTCCTATTTCATCATTCTCTACTACTTGCTATTTAGTTTAGGGTGTTCTCTTCACAAAGTTCTTGACCTAGTGAAGATGGAGCTTGAGTTTGAGTCTCCTCGACGTAGATCATCTTCGGCCTCGAAGTCAATGACCTAGCCCGCTCATTTCTCCGAAGAAACCATCGCTAGAGTCCGGGATCCCGATGATCGCAACGAAGGGACGTCAACACGGAGCTTTAGAAGTGAAGGACCGGATCTACAAAGGTTGTAATCCCTTTCACTTGTAGTTAAAATTTTTAACTTGCTAGTTTTCGCATAATCTCTAGTATACGATCTTGGTTAGGGTTGTTCGGGACGGCTATTTTTTTGAATCGGGCATGGATGATGCCTTGTAGAACCTTGTTAGAGTGCCAAGGAACCCTACAGGAACACCCTAAACTAAATAGCAAGTAGTAGAGGATGATGAAATAGGAAGTGGGTTCACTTTGGATTTGGATTTCTCACTTTGTTTCTTCACTTGAAAATTTTTCTAGCAAGCTTTCTTCTTCTTGAAGAAGAAGAAGAAAAAGAAGAAAAGAATTAGAAAGAAAATAATGAATTTCTTTCTTCTCTTGATCTTGTGAAGCTTCAAGCTTGGACAAAGGGGACTCCGGGTGGATCGTCGTGGACCTAGAGGATCTCAAGCGGACCTTTTTCCAACCCTCAAGTAGACAAGGAGTCTAGCGTAGGGAGCTACAAAGGTTGTACTTTCATGCTTATATTCTCTGAATTTCTCAAAAGCTTCAGACTTGTGTTTCAGCAGGAACACATGTCCGTATTTTGAGAGATCGTCAGTGAACGTAATGAAGTATGAGGAACCATTCCTGGCATGTATAGATATGGGACCACATAAATCACTATGTATCAGTCCCAAGAGTTCCGTAACTCTTTCTCCGTGTCCACTAAATGGAGTTTTGGTTATTTTGCTATTAAGACATGACTCGCAAGTGTTATAAGATGAAAATTTGAACGGATTCAAATATCCATCCTTATATAACTTAGCTAGTCGTGTCGCATTGATATGACCTAGTCTACAATGCTACAAGAAGGATTCGTTCATTTCTAAACTCTTCCTCTTGTGTGTGTTCTGTACATTAAGAACTGTGGTTTGGTTTAGAACGTATATGCCATTACTTAAAGAGCCTGATCCAATCAATTTTTGATTCAGGAATATGTTCATAACATTATCCTGTACTACAAAATTATATCCTTCTTTACTTAATAAAGAAACCGATATAAGATTGCAAATCAGGGTCGGAATGTAATAGCATTCGTTCAGAATCAATGTATTACCATTTGGTAACACAAGGTGATATTCGCCAACTGCTTTGGCTGCAACATTTGCACCATTCCCTACTCTTATGGAATGATCACCCTCTCCCAGTTCTCTATCTTTTCGTAGTCCATGTAACATATTACATATGTGGGATCCCGATCCGGTATCTAATATCCAGGATGGAGAGTGAACTGAGAAACAATTCTCGATAACAAACACACCCGAACAAGATACATCAACATGCTTGTTCTTTGTTTGGGTGGCGTGGGATTCCGGATATTCCTGTATTTCCTGCTCTGTCTTATAACAATTATAAGAAAGACTAGAACCAACGTTCCCCTGCTTAGTATAACAAGCGGGTTCAATCAATACATCCATATTATTATCTTGATTAAAGCCTGACATGGTCGCTACCAAGAGAGAGAGAGAAGAAAACACTTTAGCATATGCTCTTGCAAGATTAGATTGGTTATTATCTTATCTAATCAGGATGGCTCCCACTACTTTTATCAAATCTTCCTTCAAAACCCAAAAAGGTAAGACTAGCCGGGATTAATTGCACCTTATAAGTTCTCCAATCTTTCAGCCAGGCTAGTGTTTGTACTTTGAGGGAGGTTCCCCGTGCTTTCGCACATACCTAATTAAAATAAACCTCGTTTAACCACAGGCATAACCCCGTTAACACCTTTCTAGACACCTACTTGATCGACTAATTGTGATGTGTAAAAAGTCTCCTGGGAGTAACTCTTACACGCAGTAGGTATCGGGATCCAACTATCTCATAGATGGTATGCAATCTCATTGCAAATTTCAACACTTGAAATTCCCGATAATGCTTAGCGTGCTATGACCTTGACGCAGGCCAAGAAACCATTGACCGCTAGCCAAGTTCAACCCGTCATTTCCTGATTGAATTAAACACACCCACACGACCCTTGACGCAGGCCAACAAAGTCGCACGACTATCCTAATCCAATCTCATCTTATGTTGCAGATTAGCATTAGTTAGCTATCGCACACTACGCCTTGACACAGGCCAACAAACGTAGCACGAATACTAAGTAGTACTTAACTGAAATGTCGGAGGGATACATAGGTTTTTCAGAAAACCATGAGCGTAATGAACTTGATATCGTAGTAGAAACAAGTGATTTTTGAAAAGGTGTGTTTTTTAGGCTTTTACTAGTTTCGCTAAAGAGGTCACTCCTGGTGAAGGGATCTCGGCTCTTTCCTTATCGAATAAGGTGCTGGATATTCTATAAGGAATACCGCTATGCAATACAAGAACTATAGAAGCAATCAAAAACAAAACCGAGTGAGTTGTAGCATCTGCTAGTTTCGCTAAAGTGGTCACTCCCGGTGAAGGGATCTCGGCTCTTTCCTTATCGAATAAGGTGCTTGATATTCTACAAGGAATACCGCTATGCAAAGCAAAAACTAGAGCTACCATTTTTTTGAAAATTTGATTCTACAACATCTTTTAGCTTTCTTTTCATTAATCTCATTAATGAATTCCCATCAATTATGCTTTCTAAGAATCACAGAAGAAACGAAAACAATAATATTTATATATCATATATCTATATATAAATATATATCTATATAAATATATATATATATATATATATATAAATATATCTATATATAAATATATATCTATATATAAATATATATATATATATAAATATATATATATATAGTATAAGCATTCGTACAACGCATTTAAAATGATCACATCACAGAATATCAGCAGCAGAAGAATCACATATGAAATATTGGATATACTAGGAATTCCATGTTTTATTTAACCCAGTAAAAACGCGGATTCCACGGTCGTGATGAATAGCCAAACTCATATCCCTAGACCCCTACGAGAGCGACAAGCAACCCTACCAATTCTAGAGTTAGGAGACCCGGACTCGACTCCTCGAGTTGGTCTCCCACTAGACTCTAAAACCCGGTTACTTGTGCTCCCCGCCTTAGGTCTATCCTAATGCCGAAAAGTAAATAATATACAAAAATGGTGACATCATCGTCAACCCGCAAGTGCCCCAATAAAAGAATATTACATGCAATGAATTTTACATAAATGAAAATAAAAAGTCTTATCTTACATGATACCCCCGGCTATTTTAATCACGACGATCCGATATAACATATCACAGCAACATATAACACCACATGTCATCAAGGTAAGTAAATATGCGTATCCCAATTATCGTTGATGTATAGCAACGAAATCGGCGATACACCACATATTACACTTAGGGTCGCAGAAAAGAAAGTGAAAAACTACAACATTTGGAATCCACAATTACCTTAGACATCATAAACCCGAAATATCACATATTTCGGATTTCATGCCTAACTATATGAATTCCACATATTTTATCACAATCACAGATAACTAGGCGAAGTTAGACAATTCGATCGATTCAACAAATTCCTAAAAATTTCCAGAGAGCTCAACAATTGAGAACTGTTAAAGTTAACCAGAGACATACCACAGTTCCTACGGACCTACAGCTGAAGGCCCGACCCAAGCCTCTCAAGTGGCATCGCGGATCCGCTGCCAAACCATGTTTTGGTCGCGGATCCGCGGTCACTTAGACGATTTAGGGTTTCGTTCTTCAGGTGTGTCCATAGAATTCCCTGCATGATTTTCTGAATATTTTTAACATGGAAAATTTCAACTTTTTGAAAGATTTTGGGGTATTATTCGGGTTTTCGGGGTTCGATCGGAATTCTAACTTCTTCTAGACAATGACTAATGCTCTAGGTTGGCTCTAATACCACTGTAGGGTTAGCTTAGCACCTTAGCAAGGTTTTGGCAAGCATCAATCATGCTATTTTTGAAATTTTGGGGTTCTAAACAAACCAACCAAGTAATCGAACTAGAGAATTATAGTTAACTATGATGTAAACAACTTTACAACTAAGTGATTAGGGATTACAACTTTTGTAGTCCGTTCCTTCGCTTCATAAGCTCCGGGTAGTGGTCCCTTCGCTGCGATCTAAGAACTCTCGGACTCTTGAGAGGCTCCACAAGTCGAATGATCCATGCTTGCTTGAAGACTTCAAAATCCAAGATGATCTACTTCGAGGAAACAGGAACTCAAGCTATGACTTCCCTAATATGGAATTAGTGAAGCTAACACACTAATCTATATGGCTAGTATAGAAGAGGATGATGAAGTTGGTTTCTTGCTCTCTTTAGTATTCTTTTTCTCACAATCTTTCATCACAAGATCAAAAGCTAGAAAGCTTTTGCAATAAGGAAGAAGAAGATGAAGTGATGAAAAATAATTGAAGTGAGGTTAGAAATGCAACCATGGGTGAGTATATGGCATGCACTAACTCATGTAGAGAGTTAACCATGGCTATGTGTAATGGTTAGGTTAACAAAATATCTCAAGTGAAATAAAAAGGGTGGCCAAAGTCAATAGTTATCTACAAGCTTCTCCAAGCTTCTAACCATGAGTCATTTCCACTTAATTTTGAAATTCTTGATATAAATAGAAACCCAAACATTATTAATAGCATGGTGTAAGTCTCATACACCCTTGTTGCATGTATAACCAAACATGTCACATTAATAATATATATCATATATATATATATATATATATATATCATTTGTGAATAAAAGAAAATAATACAATAAACATATATCACATATATGTTAAATGTATCATAAGTGACGATAATAAATAATTAAGTGAGTATATAATATGAATCATTTTATCGAATCAACACTTGATCCGATAACCCGGCTATATCACATATACCCGGCCGATATCACATATCGTGAGAATAGAATACGGTATCACATACACGTATCAATCTCGGTCCAGCACATATCATATATGTGCTCTTACTCCGTTTCGCCTGAGCCAGGAAACCTCTGTGTAGGACTCTAAAGACTCGTCAATATGCCGGCAGTAAGTGATGATCATATCAAACACCCACAAGCTGCAAGCAGTCAGCTAAACGTAACAGCCACCTAGGTATTAAGCAGCCACCTAGGTATTGAGCAAGCCTGTACATACTCCTATGAATCCAGTCAGTAAACACTACCGTACAGTCCGGTCTCTTCGTATGATATGTCGCATATCCAGTCTAGGGATGGTAAACGTCAGACCTCAGTAACCGATAAGTCGTGTCGATGTGAGGCTCATAACAGGTCGAGAAACTACTGATAACACTTACCAGTAGATCTCCATATCAGTCCTGGCCAGGGACTTCCAGTTATAGCCAATTGAACACAGCGCAACATCTACCCCCAATACCGGGAGAGACGAAACCCCTCCTATCGCTCATTGCCTCCATGTGATTCGGGACTGTACCCAAAGGCCACCGTTTTGCACGTTCTCTTGAAAGTGGTAAGGTGGAAATCAAAGCACGGTAGGAATCACACAAGACTCTATGACGATCTCGGGTCTACAGACTAACCTGTACCAGTGTCACCAGAGAACTGCTATCTGGCTATAGGTATAATACCAGCTAGGTGTTCTCGGCGAGTCCGTTCAGTGCACCTAGTCTCCACTGAGCACCCGTACACCATCTTTGATGTCAAACACCAATGGATGTGGGATCATCCATCACCCATCATATGGGCCAAGATGCGTATATTCTTGTCTACTCTGGAGTATCGATGCCCTGTCTCGATACACCCTCGACTAAGAATAATTATAGGATGTCCTCGTGGACTACCCTGGCCCCGCTAGTATGATCTGCATCATAGTCTTAGTAGTCAAATTACATATCCTAAAGGTTTTATCTACATGTGAGAGCAAGGCAATAAACAAATACAAGTCAACATGTTAAGACAAAGTAAAACCAGATAGCATACTATCATATCGAGCAAGAAAGTCCTCTCTATATATATCCAAGCATCCACTATAATATACATCATATGTACAATAATGGCCTCTAGGGCATATACATAACTAAGATATCGAGGTCAGGAGAGTCGACATGAAGAATAACACGGCAGATCTACTGACGAAGGCCATTTGAGAGACTTTTCAGGATGTTGGGTATTAGATACTACAACAATTGGCCTTAGTGCAAGTGGGAGATTGTTAGTTATATGTATGTCGTAGAGGCCATTATTGTACATGATTGTATATTATAGTGGATTCTTGGACATATATAGAGAGGAATTTCTTGTTCGACATGATAGTATGCTATCTGGTTTATCTTTATCTTAACATGTACACTTGTATCATTATACTGTCTCTCCATTACATGTTGATAAAACCCTTAGGATGTGTACTTGACTACCAGGACTATGATGAAGATCATACTAGTGAAGCCAGGGTAGTACAAAAGTTCATCCTTTAATTGTTCCTAGTCGAGAGAGTATCGAGACGGGCATCGATATTCTAAAGTAGACTAATGTGTACGTTTCTTGTCCCTGTAAGGGGAGATGGATGATCCAACATCCATTGGTGTTTAATATCAAAGATTGTACACGGGTGATTATTGGAGAATGGGTACACCGAACAGGATTCATCGAGAACTCCCAGATGGTATTATACCTATCGTCAGATAGCAGTTCTCTGGTGACAATGTTACATATTAGTTTGTAGACCCGAGATCGTCATAGAGACTTGTGTGAATCCCACTGTGCTTTGATTTCCTCCCTACCACGTTCAAGAGAACATGCAAATAGGTGGATTTTAGGTATAATCCCGAGTTACATGGAAGCAATGAGCGATAGGAAGGGTTTCGTCTCTCTCGGTATTGGGGGTTGATGTTGCACTATGCTCGATTGGCTATAACAGGAAGTCCTTAGCCAGCGATGATGATGGGATTTACTGGTAAGTGTTATCGATATTTTCTTAACCTGTTATGAGCCTCACATCGGTATGACTTATCAAGTTATTGGGGTCTGACATTTACCACCCCCAGACTCGATATGCGACATATCAGACGAAGAGACCGGACTGTACGGTTGTGTTACATATTGGAATCACTGGAGTTTGGAAAAGCTTTCTTGTTGATCTTCTGATCTCTCAATACCTGGATAGTCGTTACGTCCAGCTAGTACCGCTGACGTCTTGTGGGTAACTGGTATGATCATTACCTACTGCTGGCGTATTGACGAGTCTTTAAAGTCCTACACAGAGGTTTCCTGGCTTAAGAAAAAATAAATAGGGCACATATGTGATATGTGCGGGACCGAGATTAATGCGTGTATGTGATACCGTATTCTAATCTCTCGATATATGATATTAGTCGGTTATATGAGATATAGCCGGTTTATTGAATCAAGTGTTGATTCGATAAGTTGATATAAATTATATTAGTCAGTTATATATGATATAACTGGATTATTAAATCAAGTGTTGATTTAATAATTTAATATATATTAACTAATATTAGATCACTTAAGAATTTCTTTTCTACTAATATATTTAAATATATATGTGATATATATTAATATATTTAATCTTGTGTCATGCTTGATGATACATTGGACATGGGTGTATAAGAATCATACCAAACTAAAGATAATTTGGGGATTTAATTATTAAAGGATAAATCAAAATTTGGTGGAAATTGGCATGGTTTAGGATGCTTGTGGAAACATGTAGAAACCTTGACTTGGTCCACTAATTTTGTTTTATTCTAGATATTTATTAACTCAACCATTATTTTTAACCATGGTTAAGTCTCTACAAATATCATTTGTGATATTTTCTCACCCATGGTTGAAATGGTTCACCACTTCATCTTCCTCTTCATCTCATTTTAGCTCTCTAGGTTTTCATGAGGTGAAGAAAGAAAGAGAGAAAAATAATTATAAAGTGAGCAAAATTCCTACTAAATCAATCTATATCAAACTAGCCATTTAGTATAGGTTGTTTACTTCATTAATTCCTCAATTAGTGAAGAAGTAGCTTGAGTTAGAGATTCTTCGACATAGATCATCTTTGGCCTCGAAGATCTTTGAAAAACTCGTTCCTTTCGCATAGTGGATCCAAAAGAGAGTCCGGGAGACCACTACTTAGAGCTAAGGGACTACTATACGGAGCTTTAGAAGTGAAGGACCGGTCTACAAAGGTTGTATTCCTATTTCACTTAGTGTAAAGTTTGTTTACATGCTATAAAACCCTAATTCTCTAATTCG
The DNA here is from genome assembly GCA_030015575.1 of Agapanthus africanus. NCBI lineage: Eukaryota > Viridiplantae > Streptophyta > Magnoliopsida > Asparagales > Amaryllidaceae > Agapanthus > Agapanthus africanus. Next base: position 238,437,932 of record JASDDO010000004.1, read on the forward strand.
ATTCTAGGTTTGGGTTGCTTAGCACGCTAGATTTTTTTAAATTGCATACTCGATGCTTGCCAAAACCTAGCGGCCATGCTAAGTGACCCCAATAATGGCTACCAAGGTATTGAGTGAAAGGAAGGCCGACGAGCAAACTCATCCTAACCCCTACTGAGCCTATCCGTGATAATATCCGTACAGTCCGGTCTGTTCTTCTAAGAGTGTCGTATATCGAGTCTAGGGGGTGGTTAAAGATAAATCCCTAATAACGCGAAAATTCGTGTCAGTATGAAGCCCATCACCAACTTAGAAACTACTGATCCAAATCAGTAATTCTCGACTACCTTGGCCAAGGATATATGGTGATGGCCACCCGTACACAACGCGACATCAACCCCCCATACCAGGAGAGACGAATCCCCGATGATCCGCTCACTGCCTCCATGTGTCTCGGGACTGTACCTAACTAATACCTGTTTGCATGACTCCTTTGAGCCGTGGTAGGGTAGTAATCAAATCACAGTGGGAACTCACACAAGACAAATGACGATCTCAGGTTGACAGACTAACCTGTACACATGTCACCTGGGAACTGCTATCTGACAACAGGTATAATACTAACTAGCATGTTCCCGGTGAGTCCGTCCAGTGTACTCATAACCTAATGAGCACCTGTATACTATCTTAGGTGATGAACTAACACCAATAGGTTGTGAGACCGGCCACCGCCCCTCGTCGGGGTCTCGATAAGTACACACTAGTTTACTCTGGAGTATCAATGCCCAGTCTCGATACTCCCTCGACTAGAGACATTTAAGGATTTGCTTATAAACCACCCAGATCTTTTGTATATGATCGCCATCATAATGCTGGTAGTCAAGCAAGAATCCTATGGGCTCTATCAATATATAATAGTGATCTGTAATACCATATAAAGCATGCACATGATGATAAAGGCAAACCAGATAGCATACTATCATCTTAAGTAAGACTGTTATGTCCATATAGGTCCTCTCTCAATCATCATAATCACCTTCCTGTGATTACATTAATTGCATTGAGGGCACTATAGCCAACAATGGAGTCACCCTATCTAAAAGGGATATTTTCTAGACTGATGAGAAAATGGACTGGCATGAATGGCATATCATTTGCTTAGGCAATTGAGTCAATCATGTAATGTCTAGTACAACACCAGATATTGCTTTTGCAATAGTTGCAATAGGCAGATATTAATCCAATCCTATAGAAACAAAGGGAAGCTATTATGAACATAAGTGGATATTCTTGGTATAACGTAACAGTAGCCTTCTTTGGGAGGCAGTTATCGGTTTAGGCTTCCAAGATAACCTGGATGACAGAGATGCTATCATGTTAGATATGTATGCCCTAGAGGCCATTATTGTATAGTACAGTATTGTATATTACATTTTGGATGCTTAGGATATATATATGTACATGACAGTCTTGCTCGGTATGATAGTATGCTATCCGGTTTGTCTTTATCTTAACATATGTATATGTTCCTTTTTACGTATCACTGATACATGTTGATAAAGCCCGTAGGATATTTCCTTGACTACCAGTGTTGTGATGGCAATCATACTTGTGAGGGATGGGTAGTCTATAAGCACATCCTTAAATTGTCCCTAGTCGTAGGATTATTGAGACCAGGCATCGATAGTCCAGAGTAGACTGGTGTATACTTTTCTTATTCCCGTCAGGGGAGAGGGATGGTCTCACAACCATAGGTATACGGTACCAAATATAGTTTACAGGTGCTCATTGGGTTATGAGTTACACTGGACGGACTCACTGGGAATTGCTAATTGGTACCATACCTATCATCGGATAGCAGTTCTCCGGTGACATGAGTACAGGTTAGTCCGATGACCTGACATCACCATTAGTCTCGAGTGTGTTCCCACTATACTTAGATTACTACCCTACCATGGCTTTAAAAAGTCATGAAAACCGGTAGTAGTTGGGTACAGTCCCGAAGAACTTGGAGGAAGTAGGTGATAGAAAGGTTTCGTCTTTCCCGGTATATGGAGTTGATGCTGGGAACTTAGGCACACAAACAAGCTGATTTTAGAAGATGGCAACATGGATTTCAAAAATTTCTAGTTTCCTAAAGTTCTGAAACCATGAATCGAACTAAAGAGCTAGAATTTGTATACAAAAACGTAGTGAGCTAAACTGATCTACTATGTGTAGAATACTCACATCCTCAAGATTTCTTCAAGTGCTCTGGATAGCGCTTGCAAGCCGGTCCTTCTTTGCTGAAGATGATCCACCTGAGAGAAACGATCCAAGCTCCAGCTTCGTCTAGCGAAGCAACCAACACTCCAAGGTCGCTAGCAATGGAGAGTGGGGTTGTAGGAATTTTCCACAATCTTTTTCTCTCATTTCCAAAGCTCAAGTGAGAAACTAAAAAAGAAGGAGGAGGAGGAGGTGAGGAATACATAGGCATGAACAATATGAGCAAGCATGAATGATAGAATGAATAGAGTGAACCAAGAAAAGAATAGCATGTTGAAAGAATGGCTTATACATTTTACAACCATGCAAAAAATATCTCACAACATTTTACAATAAACAAACAAAGCCCATACCTTTCTACATACCTCCAACCATGCTCATGCCACCTCACCCTCCACCTCATTTAAAAATGATTTTCTAAAAAGAAAATCATATAATGAGGTGTCTATTTTCTAGAAGATATTCCATATAAATACGGAATACAACCCGGTATACATATCGAAATACATATTCGCGTATTCGTATAAAAATACGTATAGCAAATAGAGAAAATGAATAGTGAACAATAATACTAGAATACATATACTAAAAAATATATATATAAATTATTAAATCAAAACTTGATTTAATAATTCGGCTTAATCCTAAACCGCTAGTATTATCAACCGTCCGATTAAAGTCTGTGTAGCCTGTACACATATTTAATCGGACATCTGTATATCCCAACATACGTCATCTACATCATATCACCTGAACCGTGAAAACCCTCTTTGTGGGACTCTAAAAACTCATCATTATGCTGGCGGTGGGTTTAACCACAAGCACGTCAGCGCCACTAGTTATACGTAACGGCTACCCAGGTATTGAGCGAAAGGAAGCCCGACGAGCAAACTCTTCCGTACCCCTACTGAGCGTGTCTGCGACAATCTCCGTACAGTCCGATTTGTTTATCTAAGTGTATCACATATCAGGTGCGAGGGGTGGATAAAGTCAGACCCCTAATAACGCGATATTTCGTGTCGGTGTGAAGCCCATCACCAACTAAGAAACTACTAATCCAAATCAGTAATTCTCGTACACATTGGCCAATGATTTCTGGTGATGGCCACCTGTGCACAGCGCGACATATACTCCCAATACCGGGAGAGACGAATCCCCGACGATCCGCACTGTCTCCATGTGGCTTGAGACTGTACCAAACTAAAACCTGTTTGCACGACTCCTTTAAGCCGTGGTAGGGTAGTAATCAAAGCACAGTAGGAACTCACATGAGACAAATGACGATCTCAAGCCGACAGACTAACATGTACTCATGTCACATGAAAACTATTATCTGACAATAAGTATAATACCATCTAGCATATTCTCGGCGAGTCCGTCCAGTGTAACTCATAACCCAATGAGCAGCTGTATGTTATCTTAGGTGACACTGACACCAGTGGATTGTGAGACCGGCTACCGCCCCTTTCGGGGTCTCAAAAAGTATACACTAGTCTACTCCGGAGTATTGATGCCCAGTCTCGACACTCTCTCGACTAGGGTCATTTAAAGATGTGCTTGTAGACCACCCAGCTTCCATGTATATGATCTCCATCATAATACTGGTAGTCAAGCAATAATCCTATGGGCTCTATCAACATATAATAGTGATCTGTAATACCACATAATGCATGCATATGGTAATAGAGACAAACCAGATAGCATACTATCAACTTGAGTAAGACTGTTCTACCTATATATGCCCTCCTTCAATCATCATAATCGCCTATCTGCGATTACAATAATTTCCTTGAGGGCACTATAGCCAACAATCTCCCACTTGCACTTAAGGCTAATTATTGCGGTGTCGTATACACATAGCCCGTGTGATACCGAACACCCAACTTCTCTACTAATCGGTCTCACAAAGCTTGTTTGTGAAACTATCTCATTCAAGAAATAGCTTCAGTGAGTGGATTCGTTCCAATGCTTCTATCTTTATCTCTCTATATCTCAATTTTTCGGAGAAAAACTATCTCCCGAAATGAGCAGTACCTATCTTAGAATTTGTCTGGATATCTGATGGGACCAAGTTCATAAATGAACTCCAAATCCAAAAAACTTCTTAGACTGTATTTTCTACTGAATTTAATCAGTATCCTACGCCATACCTTCCACAGTATCCGCTTGGACCACCTGTCCAACATACTACCCCTCAAAAGAGGGAAAACTATTAATTTTGACAGCCACTTTGTCATCCAGGTCACCTTAGAAGCCTGAAATGATAACTGCCTCCCGAAGGAGGCTGCCATTACCATATACAATGAACATCCTCTTATATTCATAACTTCTTTCCAATATTCCTCCAGGATTGGATTAATATAGCTTATTGCAGCTAGTGCAAAAGTAATATCTGGTGTGGTACTTGACATCTAATGATTGACTCAAATGCCAAAGCAAGTGATATGTCAATCATGCAAATCTCTCTCCTCATCAGTTTAGAAGACATCTCTTTAGAGATGGTGACTCCATCACCTATGGGTACACCACCTTGCCAGAAGTCATCCATTCTAAAACACTTTAGAATAGTGTCAAAGTACCCGAATTGGGACACTTCCTAAATCTAGATCTATAACCATAGATTTAGTCACCAGAATCCCTGATATTTGCCCAGATCCTATGTGGAGAAAAACCATGTGACAACCACAGTATAACCAATCATAGTATATGAACATTACTTCCAATCAGGAGTACATCTTCCAAATACCAGGACATCACTCCCTACTACTTTCTTACTAGGTCCATCTGTTATTCTGAAGAAGTCAAACTCTATGACTGTTACATCAAAAATAGATGATCTATCTCCGCTATACTTGCTTTAGTCTATAAATAGACATAAGCTACTGGCCCACCATACTTCCGCTGCTCCTACTGACTACAACAACCCACTAGCAGAGTCATATACACGTGCACTTCTAAAACTAATTTAGAACGACGTTATAATCATCCACCTTCTAGATCACATAGTCTAGAAAAGTAGTAGTGGAAAGCTTAGGTCATCAAAACCTCCCTGTCACCGTCTTTGAGAAGACCGAAGTCCCTTTTGGGTGGCTGAGGTTACCCACCAAATCTGCGGAGTGGCTAATGGATTATCTAATCCAATTTAATTCATAGGTTCTACTAAATTTTCAGTAATCGTTTATGATTCTGGAATCACTTCCAGTTCTACCATACTCCCACTAATGTTTTCTGAAAAGAATTCATTTTACTAAAATAGGCGGCGAGTCAAGAACAATATAACTATTGATTCTCCAAATGGTAGAATGTTAACCCTTGTCAAAGCTTGGGATAACACACAAACTGCCAATACAGAAACGTGCTTTGAGTTATCCGGATCCTGGTTTTAAGCATAAGTCGGATTAATCCATATACCTAAACATAGTTAAGATATGAATCCATTCTATATCCAATATAGAAACAAAGGAACTAATTTAATTGGAACCAGATTCAAAATACATGCAGCTATTTCCAGTGCAAATCAAGTAAATGGAAGAAGGCCAAGAAGCATTACCCATCAAGGAGCCCACCCATGGATGAGTAACCTTAGAGAGAAGCAAGTTCTCAAATATATTACTTACAACGGAATACCTAGCATAAATATCTACATCTTCGATCATCTCGAAGAATCCTGATACTTCCAATGCATGGTTCTCTACTTTATTCTTATACCTACAACTTCTCAAAATTCGGACCTTGTATTTCAACAAAATGTATGTCTAAAACCAGAGAAGTCATAAGTAAACGGAATATAGCACGAGTACCAACCCCCTTGTCCTAATGGGCATCGGAAAACATACAATACTTAGTATAAGTCCTTTGAGTTTAATATCTTAAAGCATGTGCGTCGTAGGTTGAAAACTGTGTTATGATTAAGAAGAATTACACCGTTATTGAATGCACCTTACCTAATCATCAACTGATAAATGTAAATGCCATAAACATAATTTCAGAAAGTTATATCTCACTTTATAAAATAAACGTACAGATATATCAGTTTGAAACTGGTGCATAACAACGGATATTCAAAACCAAATATTTGCTGTTAGGCAAAACCCAAGCGATTTCCTCAAATATCACCAATTATAAAGAATTCTAAAATTGAGGATCAAATCACCCAATTCTTAATATTATACTCCCACTCAGCATCTGTAATGCCATACATATGTAAGAATAATGTCTGGTAAATATATACTCTGGAGTCAGAATTTAATTGGGAAAACAGTTTTAACTCAAACCCTGTGTGTCGTATGTTGAAAAATGTACTATGGTTAAGAAGGATTACACCGTTGTTGAATACACTTTCCCTAATCATCAACTGATAAAGGTAAATGTCATAAACATAATTTCATAAACTTATATCTCACTTTATAAAATAAATGTACAAATACATCAGTTTGAAATTGGTGCATAATAAAGGATATTCAAAAGAAAATATTTTCCGTTAGGAAAAACCCAGGTGATTTCCTCAAATATCATCAATTACAAAGAATTCTGATATCGAGGATCTAATACCCCAATTTCCAATGTTCTACTCCCACTCAGCATTTGTAATTCCTTACAGATGTGAGAATAAAGTCTGGTAAATACAAACAGTGGAGTCAGAAACTAATTGGGAAAGCAGTTTTCAATTAACAACACACAGTAAAACTGAAACATGAAAATGTTTTGAGGGGGTGGCCGGGTATTCCTAGTAATTCCTCTTCCATTATCCAGATTCATGACTGTAGTCGCAATTTTCCTTGCCCTCACTCCAATCCCTTTATTTGTCTTTGTAGGGTCCCGGCAGTGCCCCGGCCGTCGAAACGCTGCCAAAATGCGGAACAAAAATTTCTAAAACCGGCGCTACCGTTACCCGATTTCCGGATCGACTATAAACCCTATACTAGCGAGCTAACTAAGAGTTAGGAAGGTTATACCGAGATGATCCTAGTCCTTCGGTCTTCATTCCAAGCTCCTAGTGATCCTTTGACGATGTTTGGTTGTCGGTCTTCCTTTGTCTCTGATGATCCACTCGAGGGATACGGCGCAAGCTCCAACCTCGTCGAATGAGGTAACCGATGCTCCAAAGTCACTAGCGATGGAGAGTAGGGGTGTATGAAAGTGTCACCATGATTTTCCTCTCATCCATGTGTTCCATGGAGCAACTCAAGAAGAAGAATTGAGGTGATGAAGCTTTTGGCATGAGCAAAGAATTGCTAAGTGTGCTTAGATGAATGAGAGAGTGAGGAGCTAGCCCAATGTGAAAAATCCTCAATGAAATGAAAAATGAACCCCTATCACCATAGTGGCCGCCCCCTCCCCTTTCTCATTCCCAAAAAAATAATTCATTTGTTTTATTTCATTAAACAATGTGAACCATACTTTGCTACATACTTTGACCCATGCCTTTGCCACATGAACCCTTCCACCTCATTTATAAAGCAAATGATTTTCCAAAATGGAAAATCATATAAATGAGGTGGCATCTTCTTCTAGAAGCTATTCCGTACATAATACGGAATACTTCCCGGTACATGTACCGAAATACATATACGCGTATTCGTACCAAAATACGAATAGCCGAGAGAGAAAACGAATAGCGAACAATAATACTAGAATACATATATATATAAATACATATGTAAATTATTAAATCAAAACCTGATTTAATAAACTGGCTAAATCCTAAGCCGCTAGTATTATCAACCGTCCAATTAAAGTCTGCGCAGCAAGTGCACATATTTAATCGGACATCTGTATGTATCAACATACCTCATGTACACCATATCGCCTGAACCGTGAAAACCCTCTGTGTGGGACTCTAAAGACTCGTCAATACGCTGGCAGTGGGTTTAACCACAAGCACATCAGCGGCACTAGCTGTATGTAACGGCTACCCAGTTATTGAGCGAAAGGGAGGCCGACGAGCAAACTCATCCTGAACCCCTACTGAGCCTGTCAGTAACAATATCCGTACAGTCCGGTCTGTTCGTCTAAGAGTATCGCATATCGATTCTAGGGGGTGGATAAAGTCAGACCCCCAACAACGCAATATGTAGTGTCGGCATGAAACCCATCACCACCTGAGAAACTATCGATCCTGGATCGGTAGTTCTCGTCCATCGTGGCGACGGATTTATGGTGATGGCCATCCGTACACAACACGAGATCAACCCCCAATACCGGGAGAGACTAATCCCCGACGATCCGATCACTGCCTCCATGTGGCTCGGGACTGTACCCAACTAAAACCTGTTTGCATGACTCCTTTTGAAAGGTTCCTAGGCACTCTTGTGAAGGTTCATAAGGTATCAAACATGTCCAGATAAAATTTTAATCATGCCGAACAACCCAAAGCCGGGATCTTTGCTAGATTATTAGGGTTAAACATGCAAGATGATAACTTTTTATCTAAGTGTGAGGGATTACAACCTTTGTAGTCCGCTCCTTCACTTCACAAGCTCCGAGTAGAAGTCCCTTTGCCGCGATCCACGATCTCCCGAACTCATGAGAGGCTCCACGACTCGAACGATCCATGCTAGCTTGAAGTGTTCCAAATCTCCGATGATCTACGTCGAAGTTACAAAGACTCAAGCTTTCTCACTCTAAAGAGATGAACACACTAATCTCATGGGCTAGATGAGATGAGGATGAGAGAGTAGTACTTTTGCTTTCTTTTTAAATCATTTTCTCATAATTTTTCATCACATAAAGGATTTCTAGTGAGCTTTTTCATCAAGAGAGAAGAAGATGATAATTGAAAAGATAATAATCATAATAATCCTTTTGTGATGAATAGAAAACAAAGCTATATGATTGATATATTAACCATGGTCAAGGATGAGTGGCTAATAATGTGTAGAGAAATAACTAGAGTTAGGGTTTGGTTTGGTTAGGAAATGTGTCATCACAAAATATCTTAACCATGACAAAAGAAAATGCTTCTAGAAGGTGCATGAAGCAACTAACCCTAATCAAACCCTAACCTCATTTAATCATCCTTAAACATGTTTAACAATAAATCATATCATGTCACAATAATATATATCACATATATATTATATATTTGCAACAAAAGAAAATAATACAATTAACATATATCGCATATATATCAATGTATCATCCAGTGAGAAAATGAAATAATAAAGTAAGCCAATATTAGATAATGTAATAATATATCATATATATTATTGTACATTAAATCATCGAATCAACACTTGATCCGACGATCCGGCTATATCGAATATTACCGACTAATATATTATGTACCGATTCATCGAATCAACACTTGATCCGATGACCCGGCTCATATCTAAATATCACGAGAATATAATACGGTATCTCATATCGCATTATTCTCGGTCCTGCACATATCATATATGTGCCTCTACTCCGTTTCGCCTGAGCCAAGAAACCTCTGTGTAGGACTCTAAAGAATCGTCAATACGCCGGTAGCAGGTGATGATCATATCAAACACCCACAAGCTGCAAGCGGTCAGCTAAACATAACAGCCACCCAGGTATTGAGCGATCAGAAGATCAACAAGCTAGCCTGTGCGTTCTCCTATGAATCCAATCAGTAACACTCCCGTACAGTCCGGTCTGTTCGTCTGATATGTCGCATATCAAGTCTAGGGGTGGTATACGTCAGACCCCAGTAACCAATAAGTCGTGTCGATGTGTGACTCATAACGGGTCGAGAAACTACTAGTAACACTTACCAGTAAATCTCTATATCAGCCCTGGCCAGGGACTTCCAGTTATAGCCAATCGAACGCAGCACAACATCAACTCCCTATACCGGGAGAGACGAATCCCCTCCTATCGCTCATTGCCTCCATGTGATTCGAGACTGTACCCAAAAGCCACCGTTTTGCACGCCCTCTTGGACGTGGTAAGGTGGAAATCAAAGCACAGTGGGAATCACACAAGACTCCATGACGATCTCGGGTCTACAGACTACCCTGTGCCAGTGTCACCGGAGAACTGCCATCTGACGTGTGGTATATCACCATCTGGGAGTTCTCGGCGAGTCCGTCCAGTGTACCCAGTCTCCACTGAGCACCCGTACACCATCTCTGATGTCAAACACCGATGGATATGGGATCATCCATCGCCCATCATATGGGTCAAGATGCGTATACGCTAGTCTACTCTGGTGTATCGATGCCCTGTCTCGATATACCCTCGACTAGGAACAGTTATAGGATGTACTCATCGACTACCGTGGCCCCACTAATATGATCTCATCATAGTCCCGGTAGTCGAGTACAGATCCTAAGGGCTTTATCAACATGTGAGAGTAAAACAGTAAACCAATACAAGTCAACATGTTAAGATAAAGTGAAACCAAATAGCATTCTATCATGACGAGCAAGAAAGTCATCTCTATATATATCCAAGCATCCATTATAATATACATCATATGTACAACAATGGCCTCTAGGGCATATACATAACTAACAATCTCCCACTTGCACTAAGGCCAGCTGCTGTAGTATCTCATACCTAGCATCCCGAATAATCTCTCAAACTGTATCTGGGGAATAGCCTTCGTGAATGGATCCGCAGTGTTGTCCTTCGTATCTACTCTCCTGACCTCGATCTCCCGGCGATCAACTATCTCCCTGATCAGGTGATATCGCCTCAGAATATGTCTGGACTTTTGATGGGACCTGGGTTCCTTGGCTAACGCCACAGCTCTATTGTTATCGCAATACAGAGGTATTGGATGCTCAATGGATAGAACCACACCAAGTTCACTAATGAACTTCTTGATCCAGACAGCCTCTTTGGCAGCATCCATGGCAGCAATGTATTCAGCCTCCATCGTCGAGTCTGCAACGGTATCCTGTTTGGAACTCTTCCAACATACCGCCCCTCCATTGAGGGTAAAGACAAAACCCGAATGTGACTTAGAGTCGTCCTTATCACTTTGGAAGCTGGAATCGGTAAAGGACTCCACCTGGAGTTCTCCATTACCATACACCAAGAACATCTCCTTAGTCCTTCGTAAGTACTTGAGAATGTTCTTCACAGCTGTCCAGTGACTCTCTCCAGGATCTGCTTGATACCGACTCACTACACTTAGTGAGTATGCTACATCGGGTCTGGTACATAGCATCGCATACATGATAGAGCCTATTGCCGAAGCATAGGGTATCCCTTGCATGCGAGCTCTCTCCAAATCAGTCTTGGGAGACATCTCTTTGGAGAGAGTGAGTCCAGAGATCGTGGGTTGGTTCCCACGCTTGGATTCTTCCATACTAAAGCTCTTTAGTATGGTGTCAATGTACCTGGATTGGGACAATCCCAGTATCCGTTTAGATATATCTCTATAGATCATGATTCCCAATATGCAGGAGGCATCACCTAGATCTTTCATCGAGAATCTCTGTGATAAGAAGAGCTTGACTGATTGCAGCATAGGAATATCATTTCCTATCAAGAGTATGTCATCCACGTACAATACGAGGAAGACAACCTTACCCTCTGCTACCTTCTTATAGATACAAGGTTCATCTATATTCTTGATGAAGTCAAACTCTTTGATTACAACATCAAAACAGATGTTCCAACTCCGCGATGCTTGCTTTAACCCATAAATGGATTTAAGCAGCTTGCACACCTTTCCGCTGCTCCCATTATCTACGAAGCCCTCTGGCTGAGTCATGTACACGCTCTCTTCTAAATCACCGTTTAGAAAGGCGGTCTTAACATCCATTTGCCAGATTTCGTAGTCATGGTATACAGCAATGGCAAGTAAGATCTGGATGGACTTAAGCATAGCCACTGGAGAAAAGGTTTCGTCATAATCCACACCTGGTCGTTGACGAAAACCCTTTGCTACAAGTCTAGCTTTGAAAGTCTCAACTTTTCCATCTACACCAAATTTCTTTTTAAAAATCCACTTGCTCCCAATGGGTTTTACCCCTTCAGGAGCATTTTCCAAAATCCATACTTTATTGGTGTACATGGATTCCATCTCAGATCGCATTGCATCCAGCCATTTCACAGAGTCACCACTCGTGATGGCCTGCTCGAAACTAGTCGGGTCATCATCATCCATGATGCAATCCTCTCTTCCACCATCAATGAGAAAACCATAGTATCTCTCAGGTGGATGAGAAACCCTACTAGATCGGCGGAGAGGCTGAGGTTCGTCGGGTACTACTGAATCCTCTGGTTCCACTAAATCATCTGTTGTAGTTTGTGTCGCTAGAACCTCTTCCAGTTCTACCTCATTGCCATCAATTTCTTTTGCAAGAAATTCCTTTTCCAAAAAGGTGGCATGTTTAGAAACAAACACCTTTTGTTCCTCAGTGTGGTAGAAGATATACCCTTGTGAGTTCTTGGGATATCCTACAAACTTACATAAGACGGATCTTGCCTCGAGTTTGTCCGGATTTTGTCTTTTGACATAGGCTGGACAACCCCATATCTTAACATACTTAAGAGAAGGTCTCTTCCCTTTCCATATCTCATACGGAGTGGTAGGCACTGATTTGGTAGGAACCATATTCAATAGGTGTATGGCTGTCTCAAGCGCATACCCCCAGAAGGAAATAGGTAACTCAGCTGTACTCATCATTGAACGCACCATATCTAATAGGGTGCAATTCCTTCGTTCCGATACACCGTTGTGCTGTGGTGTATAAGGTGGAGTAAGCTGAGAGAGAATCTCATTCTCTTTTAGATAATCTTGGAACTCATTGCTCAAGTATTCTCCTCCTCGATCAGATCGAAGGATCTTAATACTTTTGCCCGTTTGGTTCTCTACTTCGTGCTTATATTCTCTGAATTTCTCAAAAGCTTCAGACTTGTGTTTCAACAGGAACACATGTCCGTATCTAGAGAGATCGTCAGTGAATGTAATGAAGTAGGAAGAACCGTTCCTGGCATGCGTAGACATGGGACCGCATACATCACTATGTATCAGTCCTAAGAGTTCAGTAACTCTTTCTCCGTGTCCACTAAACGGAGCTTTGGTCATTTTTCCTTTGAGACATGAATGGCAAATATCATAAGATGATAATTCGAACGGATTCAAATAACCATCTTTATGTAACTTAGCCAGTCGTGTCGCATTGATATGACCAAGTGTTCAGTCGATAAAACTGCACATTTGTAGTACATTTTTCCTACCATTTTTATATTAAAAAAGGACTTTAATATGATATATTATACATATGAGGGTTTATGTGTAAAAACATTATTTTCCATGTGTTAATATATTTTTATTATCATTTGGTAGGAAAATGTATGCAAATAAAATTATTGATCTAATCCTAGTAGAACAAAGTCTACTAAAAATCTTATTTGAGTTGTTGTGCAGAATATTTCCAAGTTGTTATGAAGAAATCAGGTTGTTGAAGAAAACTTGCCTAATTAAGAAATCAAAATGAAGAAATCAAGTCTGGCAGAAGAAAAGAAAAGATTTCAAATTTCTGAAGATTATAGAAATTGCCAAATGTCACAAATACATAAGCCCTGAAGTTTGATCAAGGGAGGATATTAAATGGCCGCGGATCCGCGGCCTTACCCACCTTGTGCCGCGGATCCGCGGCAAGATTGAGGGATCAATTGCTGCGATTTTTTGGGATGAATCTCTGACATATTTTACCAAGTTTCCAACTGAAATATTCTGGCTTTGCAGTATAAAAGAGCACTGAGAGCCTCTTGGAAAAGCTATCAAGCCGAAGAGATCACGAAGCTCCCGACGCTCACGCATCCAGGCTGATCATCGACTGTTCGACTACCTCCTTAGGAAAGATCAAGAAGCAAATCAAGTTTTGTAATCATTTTCTATGGATTAAAAGTGTAGTTTGAAGGAGTTGATTAATAAAGGTAGTTTTTTTTATTTAATTGTTTTTTTTTACATTATGTTCTCCCTCTCTTTCTTTTCATCTTCTTCTCCCAACATGCGCGAGTAATTCTCCGCTTGTTAGGGTTCGTAGGATTAGGGTAGGCTAATGGGCGATGAAAATAATTAAACCCTTTTTAAGTCCTATAAAGTTTAGGAACTTTATCAAAAGAATCATTAACATCCTAATCGGGCGCGCTAGCAATTCTTTGCTAGTTCCGACCGCGATTAGAGATTAGATTAATGATTGTTTTGGTAAAGGCTAGATATGAACGGAGTTCCGTGTCGAGATAAGGGTTAAGAGTGGGATTCCTTTTCCCTCCAGAAACCCTAATCTACATGCATCACCGTCGTTCTAGTTCTAAATCAATTAATGGATAAAATGGGTAACTTTTAATTAATCTTCCATAACTACTAAATCCTAACGAACCCTACAAGCCCTATTATTATATTATTTAAATCTCTAAAATAATCTAGATCTATATTTAACATTCTTGTTTAAAGTAGATCTAGAAACTTTTCACAAAATTCTTTATTCCTCCTCTCTTTCTCAACACATCTAAAGTAAAAATAAAAGGTTCCACGTTTCCCAGAAGACGACCCGTACTCATCTCGGTCTAACTACGCGCGACACCGTTATTGATTGCGGTTAACTACAAACACAAATTTTCACATCAATCAAATGGCGCCGTTGCCGGGGATACGTGCGTAATTTTTTATTTTTACTATTTGTGTTGAATTCTTAGACGAGTCATATCATTATTAAAACAAATCTGCAAATTGCATATTTAACAATTTGTGTGTGAATTTTGCGAGGGAATCTGGAGTCGCGGACTTGAGAAAACAAGAGATCAAGGGTTCCGAACTTCTCTGGTATATTTCTTAACTCCTTCTCTCTCCTCTAAGTCCAATAAAATCTATTTTCTGCAGGATTCTTTGCAAAAATCGCGCCGCTAAAAAAAAATCTTTTTGCAAAAGTTTTGTGATTGGTTTTGTTTTGCATATTTTAATACGGATTCTAAGGGGCAAAGACCAAATCAAGATTAGGTGGGGATTTCATCACCCTTCCTAAGCCCCACAAATCATAAACCGAGCATATAGATCAACCCTTCATTAATTTAAAAAATATCTAGATCAGACTCTAAGGATTGTCGCGCTCAATAAGGACAGAGGAAGGTCGTGGGTAATCTATCGTTTATCCGTATTACTTTTGTAGTGCCTAGGCAAGTGTGACAAAGGCTAGTGGTTTTTAATTAGGCCCACGACGTGGTTCCTTCCCACTTACCTGGCACTTATCTGGCTACAAGGGTAGTACGGAGGTGGTAGAGGATTTATCCTGTGGCTTGTCCTTTGGAAGTCTAGGAGCGGTCTAGAGACTGGACCTAGGTAACCTTAGTTCTAAGGTTGCTTGTGCATTTTAGGGAGATTTGTCTTGAGTCCCACTTTTTCAAAACAAGCCAATTTTAAATCACACACACGCTGCCACTTGCACTAAACCCGCTTAGTGCATGCTCGGCTGGACACGGGATCCTAGTGTCCGTCTTGTCCGCGTTCCTGTTATCGACGCCGAAGTCGGTACTTCTTCATCTTCTTTTCCCCCACCACACACCACATCAACCGTGATGGACGGCACTCCATCTAATTATAACACCACGCTGCCACTGCCCGAAGGTGCGCAGAATCCACCGCGCATCTCTCTCTAAGAGAGATGCTATCCTATTCGTGGTCCCCTTCCTACTTGTCTATCTCTTCTACCACCTAACGGGGATAATTTCGAAATCAAACCCCACTACATCAACCTGCTCCCCAAATTTCACGGGCTTGAGTCGGAAGACGCATACGTTTTCATCACTAAATTCGAAAACGTATGCGCAATGATGGGCACTTCACAATTGACTTTAGATGCTATGCGCTTACGTCTTCTCCCATTCACATTGTGCGACTTGGCAGAAAAATGGCTTTATAATACTGCCGCACACTCTATCACTAATTGGGATGAATTCGTCGTAGCATTTCTTAAGAAGTTTTACCCAAATCATAAGACTGCACATGTTAGGAGGGAGATCAACCAGTTCACCCAGCTTCCCAATGAACCATTTTGGAAGTGCTTTGAACGTTTCAAAGATCTGCTTGTCCAATGCCCCCATCACGGAATACAAAGATGGGATTTATGTCGGATTATATATGAGGGCATTAATCCAGCGACAAAGCAGATGCTTGAAACAATGTGTCAATGCAATTTCATGTCCAAAGATGACGGAGAAGCATGGAAATATCTGGAAGATCTCGCTGAACACACGTTGCAGTGGGAAAGCGTAAGACCACCTACAACTAAGGGAGGTATTCACCAGCTCGACGTTTCCATCGCAGTAAAAGCCGAAATGGCAGCGATGCAAAAGAAACTCGATTCTATTGAGAACAAACTTTCATCAGTCTTCCTAAATCAGGTCACGCTTCCCAAGACTGTCTGTGGTTGCTGTTCGGATCCTTCACACCTAACGGAAGAATGTCCTATGAATGCATCGTTTCAAGCTAATGCTGCTTTTCAGCAGCGACCTAGAAACGACCCTTATTCTTCCACATACAATCAAGGATGGAGGAATCATCCTAACTTTGCTTGGAATCAAAACCAACAAAGTAATTATCAAAGACCTCCTCCACAGCACCCACAACCACAGAATCAGCCCCCCTTTCAGTCACAGAATTTCCAAAATCCGGCCAACATTTCTACACCACAAGTGGCCGGTATTGACAACTCACTTGCACAAACTTTGGATATATTCATGAAACAATCCATGCAAAATTCGGCTGAGATGAGGTCTTCTATTGATGCCCTAACGAAAAACTCCTCCTCCCATGGTGAGAGTATTAAATCAATAGAAAACCAAATAGCACAGTTAAACGCCGCAATGAGTGCGAGAGAGAAAGGGAAACTCCCATCTCAACCCCTACCGAATCCTGGCCATTCACAAAGTCATAATGTGAATGTCGTCACTACGTTCAGATCGGGGAGAGTGCTGAATAACCAAGTGGGTGAGCAAATTGATGATAGTGACACATTTGATACCCCTTCTTCTTTTTATTCCCCTAATTCGTCTAGTCTCCCACCTCCATCCGAGCCTATTCTCCGTTTTCCCCAAGGCTCAAACATTTCACCAAATCTATCTAAGTCGATTCCCACTCCAATTTTGGGATCGAATCCGTCGCCACAGTCTTCTCCACAAACGTTGGACCCAAAACTTATTGATCGAGCTCCATTTCCAAACCGATTAAGGGCCAACCGACCTAACCCGCAAATGGAGAAGATTGTGGAAATGTTTAAGCAAGTTAGCGTGAATATTCCTCTCCTAGATGCTATTCAACAAGTCCCATCTTATGCAAGAATCCTTAATGACTTGTGCACTAGGAAGAGAAAAACTCAAGTGCCTAAAAAGGTTTTCATGACGAGTAATGTTAGCACAGCTTTTACCCAACAAATACCAAAGAAACGTAAGGACCCCGGTTGTCCTACAATCTCTATTTCTATTGGGGGTAAAAATATAAATCGTGCTTTACTCGATCTAGGTGCTAACGTCAACTTGCTTCCTTATTCAGTATACGAGCAGTTAGGAATTGGAGAGTTAAAACCCGCCCATTGTACTCTCCAAATGGCTGATCGATCTATCACCAAACCTCGGGGAGAACTAGAGGATGTGTTAATTAAAGTCGGGGAATTCATATTTCCCGTGGACTTTATTGTTTTAGATACACAACCTGTGGCAAACCCACGCAATCAAATCCCGGTGATACTTGGTCGACCCTTCCTAGCAACTTCTAACGCTGTGATTAATTGTCGTAACGGTTCTATGAACTTATCCTTCGGGAAAATGACAATTGAGCTTAATATTTACAAGCTAGGAAGTCAGCCATCGGAACCTTCTGCTCAATTGCTGGATGTTTGTCCCATCCACGAGATAGCTTCCGAAAGCTGCATGGATGAGGAGCTTTGCTTTGATGTTCTCGACAACACTAATGAGACATCGTTTGATCTTGCACCACTTTACAGTGAGGATATGTTCAATGAGTCAGACCTTGAGATTGAACCCGTTGACTCATTGCAAAAGTCAGCAGCACCTTCCGAGTCAATATCTTATGCAAGTTTTGAACCTCTTCGGAAATCCGAATATCATTCGCTTACCCCACCTTCTATAGTCTCTCCGCCAATTCTTGATCTCAAACTGCTACCTTCTCATCTTAAATATGCATATTTAGGAGAGAATGAGACTTTGCCAGTGATTATTTCCGCTTCTCTAGCCTTAGAGCAAGAGAATGCACTTTTGGCAGTGTTGAGATCGAATCGGGAAGCATTTGGTTGGACTATGGCTGAGATCAAAGGGATTAGTCCCTTAATTGTTGAACATTACATACATCTGATGGATGAAGCCAAACCAACCCGAGACCCACAAAGACGGTTGTAACGCCTTTAAAAGTCGTTTTGGTGTTTTCCTGAAAATCGGTGAAAATTCGGTATTTTTCCGAAAACCGTCCTTTTTGTTATTTTGCAGTTTATGACTAATTATACCTAATTTGGATAGGTAATTGCTTGTTTTTAGTAGAAAATTAGTTACTTATGAAATTCTGGTCGTTTAAAAAATTTCCCTAATTTTTCAATTTTTAATATTATTTTAAACCGGTTAGAAAATACATTAAATTAGCGATAAATACAAATTTTTCTGGGCTAATTTTAATCTTTAAAATTATGTTAATTAAAATCTAGTTGTAACATAAATTTTTAGTATTTTATTTTGATTTTTAACTAATTTTTATTATAAGAAACGAAATTTCTTGAATTTAAGCTTAAACTTGCAATTTTTGACTTGTAGGGGGTCTTTTTGCATAAAATTTCTTTTGTAAAACCCCTCTCTCTCTCTTCCCTTAGCCCTAGGCCAGCCCCACCATCATCAGGTCCAGAAAAAAAATGCCATGCTCTTTGACTTTATTCTTGTGTAGAAATGGGGTTTTGATGCATGGTAAAGGGGTTAATTTAATTGTAGTGGCTTTCTAATGGTTTAATTTGGATATTTGTGTGATAATATATGCACTTTGTCGCAAATTGTCGATGTTTGCACCAAATTTGCAAACTTCTAGCTTACTAGGTTTTTATTATATTATTGTGGCGAATTAATTGCGATGTCTAGATTATATTGTTGGCATATCCTATGACATTTAGGATGTGTGAGTGCGGATTTTTGGATGTTCGGGTTTTAGTTTTGACGGGCGACCAAATCGGCGATTTTTGCAGTTTTTGCGATTTTCGCGTGTGTTCCGCGCACCTTGTGCACGTTGTGCCTAGCTTGTGAACGTAGATATTCTCGTGCGGGATTTGCATCGTTTCATGATATGTAACCTTATGTCTTGTATTGATGTAAATTCCAGGTTCGATCGCGGAGGCTTCAGATGCGGCACGAAAAGGGAAAGCGGTGATCGGACGTAGCTAGCTGAGAATTTCTGTGAGTAGATGTAACATCTACGGGGGACTATCGTTGGATGGCGCAAGTCGCCCGATAGTTTAGTAGCTTAAAAAGATTCTTAGTAATATTAGTAATTAGGGGTTTAATACTTGTATGATTATTTGCTACATCCATGCCTTATATTGACATACATATACGAACCCATTCTATAGGACACATGCACCATTGCCAGGGTTTTTATATGCAGCACGAGCACTATTCATGCTTACACACACACACTGGTAATTGCCATTCCACCACACTAGATAACCTTTAAATTGAAACCTTTTACTATAATTGATGCTTAAACTCGCACTATTGCTTTAATTCCTTAAAATGAAATCGTAGGATTGCTATTCATGTGCATGTGCTTCATCATATTATTTGTTCATGCCTAATCTATTAATCACACATCGCAACTTGATTATTGATACCATGTACATTCATTATCATTGACATATATTCACTTATGAGGATTTCTTGAGATTTTATGATATTTCTGGATTTCGGGGGAAAACCGCAAAATTTCTAAACTTATTATATTTTTAAAATATGTAAATTGCGGTTTTCTAGTGATGTAAGTGTCGTCCACCATGAGTTTGCTGTGGTTTTCGAGATCCGTGTCGAGGAGTGGAGGAACCGTCACGGGTACATGGTGGGCCCGGTATGGTACCCCGGGGCAAGATGAATGTGGTGTTGACGTTGAGCCTGGCAGGGGACGGATTACCTACCGGTGACTTCATTGGGCACGGCGTATATCCAGAGGATACCGACCGGGGCCGCGAGAGGATGAGATATTGATATTGAGATGGGTCAGCCGGATGGCTGAGGCCAGAGACATTATGACATGGATTTATGAGATTTGAGACAGTTTTTAGGTGTCGTTGCTGGACACAGATTGTTGTCGATTCTATGAGTATTATGCTGGCATTCTAAAAGAGTTTCAAAAACAAAAAGAGATAAAATGTTTCTTATATATACCTATTGAGACCTCAGATATTCATGTTGCATACATACACCTGCTAGTACACTGATGTTGTATACACACCTGCTAGTGCATCCAGTCATACCTGTATTTTAGATGCTAGGATGCTTGTGTGCATGCATACGATAGCCTTTGTAGATGTTATTTATTACTCACGAGTTGGCAACTCACCCCCGTTGTGCCACAGTCTTTTGCAGGTCCGCTCCGTCAGTACAGTAGCGGCGGGCGCACTTGTTTCTTTTGCCTCCTTTGCCTGGACTCGAGGTTTTGCTCTTAGGTGGGTTATATTACTATTTTTGTACCACCTTATATATTCTTTGTATCTAGTGTACTCCATCTACTGTATCTACCAGTATTATTGTATATTGACCGAAAGATGAGACTGTGAGATTTGTGGACTTTTTATGCTGTATTTTGGGGTCGAGCTCACTTGAGTCGACATGCTGTTTTCTCATGCTCTTTATGATTATTTTGCATGTTGTTGTTTTATATTGCGTGGGATTTGTGACCGCCTTGTGGCGAAGAGCTAGCTCCCGCTTGGGGATGCCCTATTTTGTTGGATTCACATATATTCTTGTTGTACCCATTTTGGGGGCCAGTATTTACAAAGGAGACTCTGCCGAAATTTTCGGAAAAATTGGTATTGTTTTTAAAAAGGGTTTTACATGACTTATTTGATAAACTCGCTTTCAATTGATTGGGTTTTCTTCACTCTTTTGCTTATTTGGTTTTGGTTTTCTGGGCTTTGGCTTACTTATTTTACGGACGTCTTGAGACGTTTCGTAAACTTAAGTGCCAGTCACGTTCCGTACCCTGCGGGTCGTGACAACGGTTAAATCCCGTTATGAAGGAGGTGGTAAAGAAAGAAATCGTCAAGTGTCTTGATAGTGGAATAATTTACCCCATATCTGATAGTCAATGGGTAAGTCCAATTCATGTGGTCCCTAAAAAGTCTGGCATCACGGTCATCACTAACGAGGCTAATGAGTTAATCCAAACACGCACCCAAACTGGGTGGCGCGTATGTATCGATTACAGGAAACTCAATGCCGCGAAGAGGAAAAATCACTTCCCTCTACCTTTTATTGACCAGATGTTAGAACGATTAGCGGGACACGAATACTACTGTTTCTTGGACGGATACTCTGGTTATAACCAGGTCCCCATCGCCGAAAAGGATCAAGATAAAACCACTTTCACTTGTCCTTTCGGAACTTTTGCTTATAGACGCATGCCCTTTGGGTTATGCAACGCTCCCGCTACATTTCAGCGGTGCATGATGGGGATATTTTCAGATATGGTGGAAAATTTTCTAGAAATTTTTATGGACGATTTCTCCATTTTTGGGGACTCCTTTGAGGACTTCCTTCGTAATCTTGACGCTGTTCTTACCCGCTGTAAGGATAAGAACTTGACTTTGAATTGGGAAAAATGCCATTTTATGGTCCAAGAAGGTATTGTACTTGGACATATAATTTCACATAAAGGCATTAAGGTTGACAGAGCTAAAATAGATGTCATTCAAAACCTCCCTCGTCCCAATTGCGTCAAAGATATACGATCCTTCCTTGGTCATGCAGGATTTTATAGGAGATTTATTAAGGACTTTAGCAAAATTGCTAGACCCTTAACCCTTCTATTGGCCAAGGACACTACTTTTCACTTCGATTCGGATTGTGAGGCTGCTTTTGAATTGCTTAAAGAATCACTCACTACAGCCCCCGTTCTATCATCTCCGGATTGGAACCACCCGTTCGAGCTTATGTGTGACGCGTCAGATTTTGCTATTGTCTTAGGACAGCATATTGATAAGATACCACATGTAATTTACTATGCAAGTAGGACCTTGAATGATGCACAGATAAATTACACAACTACCGAGAAAGAACTCTTGGCAGTTGTATTTGCATTAGAGAAGTTCACGCCCTACTTGATTGGCTCACCTATTGTGGTTTACACAGATCACTCCGCCCTACGACATCTTTTAACGAAGAAGGATGCAAAGGCTAGGCTAATACGTTGGATCCTATTGTTACAAGAATTTGATCTTGTTATCAAAGACAAGAGTGGATGTGAAAACGTAGTAGCCGACCATCTTTCACGCATCACTTCTTCGCCAACTGTGACCGTGCCGATAAATGACTCATTTCCCGACGAACAGCTCTTGAATGTATCCTACGAACCTTAGTTCGTGGATATCATGAACTATCTTGCAACGGGACTTATACCTAGCAATTGGTCGAAGCAAGACAAACTTCGGTTTTTATCCCAAGTAATATATTTTTACTGGGATGAAACAAATCTATTCAAGTATTGTTCCGATCAAATCATTCGCAGGTGTGTCCCTAACGATGAATTCAAGAGCGTGTTATCATTTTGTCATGATCAGGCATGCGGCGGTCATTTTGGACCTCGAAAAACGGCGGAGAAAGTTTTGCAATGTGGCTTTTATTGGCCAACATTATTTAAAGATGCATTTGAACATTGCAAAACTTGTCCGCGATGTCAGCATTTGGGTCGGATTTCACGAAGGAACGAGATGCCGCTCCAACCTATATTGGTTGTGGAAATATTTGATATTTGGGGTATTGATTTTATGGGCCATTTTCCCAACTCCTTTGGGAATCTATATATCTTGTTAGCGGTTGATTATGTCTCGAAGTGGGTGGAAGCTATACCGTGTCGCACTAATGACAACAAGGTTGTCATTAAGTTCCTTAAAGAAAATATCTTTTCGCGATTCGGACACCCTCGCGCTATCATTAGCGACAACGGGACACATTTCTGCAATAGGTCTTTCGAGGCCTTGATGCGGAAATATTCAATCACTCACAAGCTTTCTACGCCCTATCATCCCCAAACAAGCGGGCAGGCTGAGATCTCAAATAGGCAGATCAAACAGATATTGGAGAAGACGGTTTCTAAGAACCGTAAAGATTGGTCAATCAAATTGACGGATGCTCTTTGGGCATTCCGCACCGCTTATAAGACCGATCTTGGTATGTCTCCATACCGCCTTGTGTTTGGGAAGGCATGCCACCTCCCTGTTGAGATTGAACATAAGGAAATGTGGGCTATTAAAGAGCTTAATTTTGATCTTGATCATGCAGGCAGCTATCGGAAGCTGCAATTGAATGAGCTAAGCGAACTCCGCGATGAAGCTTACGATAATGCGGTGATAGTAAAGAATAGGACTAAAGTATTCCACGATAAAAATCTTTCTAGAAAAACCTTCACATCGGGGCAACAAGTCCTTCTTTACGATTCCCGTCTCCATCTTCATCCGGGTAAGCTTAAATCTCGTTGGAAAGGACCTTTTGTGGTGCGGTATGTACACCCGCACGGGGCGGTTGAAGTCGAAAATTTGAAAAACGGTTCGATTTTTAAAGTAAATGGGTATAGATTAAAACCGTATTTTTCTGCTGACCCCGCGGAGGAGCTCCTGTTTTTACAGGAGCCGCTTTATCAAAACTAAATTTCCTCCGCCTCACCTCCATGTTTTGATAACATTTTCTCATTTTAAAAATGGAGGTGAGTAAAAAATGGATTTGATTGAATATCTGTGCGTGTCAAAGAATAAGTTTGGGGGAATTTTTCATTTAATTATTATTTTACCCCTTATATCTCTCCCTTAGTATACAGGTCCATGTTCTCAAAAGGCTACATCAGTGAGGACACTGCTGAAAACAGGTTTGGGGGGAGGTTTGTATTCACTGAATTATCTTTGACACCGGGCATTAAATTTTTTTTTTATATAACAAATGAATAGAAAGTGAAACATTACATCCAAAAGATAGGAATAGTTTAAGAAAACCAAGAAAATTAGAAGTTTTCTTATACGAACTAGTAATAAGTAGTTATGAGCTGTTGTCCCAAGGGTTAGTGAAATGAAGGAAGTCACTAATCTGAGGATAAAAATAAGTCTGAAAAATAGTTTCTATGCTGGAAGCCAAACATTTGAATGTTGATACCCTACTATTTGCACTTACACACGTCTTGAAACTCGGGATAGTAGAGGATACCTTGAAATGCTCTTGTCTAAAAGCAAAAGTATGAAGGAAATAAAAAAAATGAAGAAAATATAAAAATGGTGAAAAGAAAAAAAAATGAACACTGGTTTTGGATTGCCAAGGCAGCAATAAAAAAATATAGCGAGGGTGCCTCTTCACCTAGTGCCCTAAGGCCAACTGGTCTGGGAGTCACTGCTAAGCCTTAGGTGGTGCAAGACGAGGAAAATACTATCACCAAATCAGCAAGCACTTGAGTAATCGGTCGGTTAGTACCTCAAGAAGTATTAACGATCGTATGAAAAGGTGTGAGCAAACCTAAGTATTCATAAAATTAAAAAGTACTGAGGTAGATGGACAAGAGTATGATAGCTTGAATTGAATTCTCCGAGTGTAGGGATGTTCTTTACACACACGTGGGGTTATATGATCAATGTTTGGATAAAAGGTAGGAATGAAGAATAAAGACGATGTTTTATTAAGGGATGATGTGATTTCTAACATTTTTTCATGACTATTAAGATAGGGCTCATGACAACTGAAAAGCTAGTATAGTTGGAAACTCTTATTTTCAAAAGTATTTCTTTTATGGTTCTTATCTTTATATGTAAATTTCACCATCTTTCTTTTGTTATAGGATTTTGTGGGTGTAATCCGCTGAAAACCCTCAGGAGACAACACTCCTCCTACTAGGGACACCTAGAGGTTTAAAGGCTTGTTGCACGTGCTCAGTGCAATCGTGTCTGCCTACGAAAGTGTGCTTAGTTTTCTCCTTTCTTTTTCTCCTCTTGAATAAACTAGTTTGCTCGGGACGATCAAAGATAAGTTTGGGGGTATTTGTTCAGTCGATAAAACTGCACATTTGTAGTACATTTTTCCTACCATTTTTATATTAAAAAAGGACTTTAATATGATATATTATACATATGAGGGTTTATGTGTAAAAACATTATTTTCCATGTGTTAATATATTTTTATTATCATTTGGTAGGAAAATGTATGCAAATAAAATTATTGATCTAATCCTAGTAGAACAAAATCTACTAAAAATCTTATTTGAGTTGTTGTGCAGAATATTTCCAAGTTGTTATGAAGAAATCAGGTTGTTGAAGAAAACTTGCCTAATTAAGAAATCAAAATGATGAAATCAAGTCTGGCAGAAGAAAAGAAAAGATTTCAAATTTCTGAAGATTCCAGAAATTGCCAAATGTCACAAATACAGAAGCCCTGAAGTTTGATCAAGGGAGGATATTAAATGGCCGCGGATCCGCGGCCTTACCCACCTTGTGCCGCGGATCCGCGGCAAGATTGAGGGATCAATTGCTGCGATTTTTTGGGATGAATCTCTGACATATTTTACCAAGTTTCCAACTGAAATAGGCTTTGCACTATAAAAGAGCACTGAGAGTCTCTTTGAAAAGCTATCAAGCCGAAGAGATCACGAAGCTCCCGACGCTTACGCATCCAGGCTGATCATCGACTCTTCGACTACCTCCTTAGGAAAGATCGAGAAGCAAATCAAGTTTTGTAATCATTTTCTATGGATTAAAAGTGTAGTTTGAAGGAGTTGATTAATAAAGGTAGTTCTTTTTCTTATTCTATTTCTTTGTAGTTTAATTATGCATTTTCTCACCATCTCTTTTTCTCCCAACATGCGCGAGTAATTCTCCGCTTGTTAGGGTTCGTAAGATTAGGGTAGGCTAATGGACGATGAAAATAATTAAACCCTTTTTAAGTCCTATAAAGTTTAGGAACTTTATCAAAAGAATCATTAACATCATAATCGGGTGCGCTAGCAATTCTTTGTTAGTTCCGACCGCGATTAGAGATTAGATTAATGATTGTTTTGGTAAAGACTAGATATGAACGGAGTTCCGTGTCGAGATAAGGGTTAAAAGTGGGATTCCTTTTCCCTCCAGAAACCCTAATCTACACGCATCACCGTCGTTCTAGTTCTAAATCTATTAATGGATAAAAAGGGTAAATTTTAATTAATCGTCCATGACTACTAAATCCTAACGAACCCTACAAGCCCTCTTATTATATTAATTACATCTTTAAAATAATCTAGATCTATATTTTACATTCTTGTTTAACGTAGATCTAGAAATCTTTCTATGAAATTCTTTATCCCTCCTCTCTTTCTCAACACATCTAAAGTAAAAGTAAAAGGTTCCACGTTTCCCAGAGGACGACCCGTACTCATCTCGGTCTAGCTACACGCGACACCATTATTGATTGCGGTTAAACTACAAAACACACTCTTTCGAACCAATCACCAAGTCTACAATGCCACAAGTAGGATTCGTTCATATCTGAACTTTTCCTCTTGTGTGTGTTTTGTATATTCAGGACTGTATTCTGATTTAGAATGAATATGCCATTATGTAACGAGCCTGATGCAATCAACTTTTGATCTAGGAATATGCTCATAACATTATCCTGTACTACAAAATTATATCCCTCTTTACTCAATAAAGAAACTGATATAATGTTGCACATCATGTTCGGTATATAATAGCACTCATTTAGAATCAGTGTATTACGACTCGGCAATACTAGGTGATATTCGCCAACTGCTTTGGCTACAATACTTGCACTATTCCCTACTTGAACGGAATGATCACCTTTTCCCAGTTCTCTACCTTTTCGCAGCCCATGTAACAATTTACATATGTGGGATCCTGATCCGGTATCTAATACCCAGGACGTAAGGTGAACTGAGAAACAGTTCTCAATAACTAACACACCTGAAAAAGATGCATCAACATGCATGTTCTTTTGGGCGGCGTGAGAATCCAGATATTCTCCTGTTTCCTGTTCTGTCTTATAACTCTTATAAGAAAGAACGGGTCCAACGTTCCCTTGCTCAGTACAATAATCGGGTTCAGTCAATACATCCATATTATTATCTTGATTATGGCCTGACATGGTCGCTACCTGGAGAGAGAGAGAAGAAAAACACTTTAGTGTATTCTCTTGCAAGATTAGATTGGTTATTATCTTATCTAATCAGGATGTCTCCCACTGTTTTTATCAAATCTACCTTTAAACCCAAAAAGGTAAGATTAGCCGGGATTAATTACACCCTACAATTTCGTCAATCTTTCAGCCAGATCAGTGTCGGTACTTTGAGGGAGGTTCCCCGTGCTTTCGCACGGACCTAATTAAAGTAAACCTCGTTTTCCCAGAGGCGTAACCCCGTTAACACTTTTCTAGACACGTACTTGATCGGCTAATTGTCCTGTGTAAAACTCTCCCAGGAGTAACTCTTACTCGCAGTGGGTATCGGGATCCAACTATCTCATAGGTGGTATGCAATCTCATTGCAAATTTCAACACTTGAAATTCCCGATAATATTTTGCCCCTAACGTTCTCTGACCTTGAAGAAAGCCAACAAACCATAGTCCGCTAGTCAAGTTCAACCCGAACATTTCTTGATTGAATTAAACCCAGCCATACGTCCCTTGACGAAAGCCAACAAAGCCGCACGACTACCCTAACCCAATCTCATCATATGTAACAGATAAGTAATAATTAGCTATCGCACACTACGCCTTGACGAAAGCCAACAAACGTAGCACGAATACTAGGTATTACTTATCTGAAATGTCGGAGGGCTACGCAGGTTTTTTCAGAAAACCCTGAGCGTAATGAACTTGATATCGTCGTAGAATCGAGTGAAGTTTTGAAAAGGAGTGTTTTTGAGGCTTTTCTTAGTTTCGCTAAAGGGGTCACTCCCGGTAAAGGGATCGTCGGCCCTTTCCTCATCGAATATGGTGCAGGATATATCATATATACCGATGTGCAAAGCAAAACTCTAAAAGCAATCAAAAGACAAACCGCGTTTTGTAGCATCTGCCAGTTTCGCTAAAGAGGTCACTCCCGGTGAAGGGATCGTCGGCTCTTTCCCCATCGAATAAGGTGCAGGATATATCATATATATCACTGTGTAAAGCAAAACTGTAGCTACCCTTTTTATAAAGTTTTGATTCTACAACATCTTTAGGTTTCTTTTTCTTTTATTAATCTCATTAATAAAAATCCCATCAGCTTATGCTTCCTAAGCATCACAGAAGAAACGAAAGCAGTAATATTTATATATCAGCATATATATATAGTATAAGCATTCGTCTCAGGCAGTAATATGATCTCATCACAGAACATTGCAGCAGAAGAACATATATGAAACATTGGATATACTAGGACGTCCGTGTTTTCAATACGAGCCTGTATAAAACACGGATTCCACGGTCGCGACGAATAGCCAAACCCACATCCCAAGACCCCTACGAGAGCGGCAAGCAACACTGCCAATTCTAGAGTTAGGAGACCCGGTCTCGACTCCTCGAGATGGCCTCCCACTGGACCCTAGAACCCGGTTACTTGTGCTCCCCTCCTTGGGTCTACCTAATGCGGAAAAGTAAATAATATACACTGGTGACAGCAACCTCAACCTGGAAGTGCCCCAAATAAAAGAATACTACATTACAGATGAATTTTACATGAATGAAAATAAAAACCCTCATCTCACATAAAACCCCCGGCTATTCTGAACGCAACGATCCAATATAACATATCACAGCAACACATAATATCTCATATCATCAACATAAGTAAATATGCGCATCCCAATTGTCGTTGACATATAGCAACGAAACCGGCGATATCACATATTACACTTACGGTCACAGAAAAGAAAGTGTAAAACTACAACATTTGGAATCCACAATCACTTTAGACATCGTAAATCCGAAATATCACATACTTCGCATTTCATGCCTAACTCTATGAATTCCACATATTGTATCACATTCCAGATAAATAGACAGTATTAAACTTTCCGAACAGATAATCAAACACCCAAGATTTCCCAAAGTGCTCAACTCTTGAGCGGAGTTCAAATAATCCCAGAATATGTCAAAGTACCAGTGATCCAGCCGTAGAAGGGTCAAGCCAACGCCTCACATGTGGCACGCCGTACTGCCCCAAACCCGAAGGTTCCAAAGGCAGTTCAAGACGGTCACATAATCGAGTTAAGGTTTGTTGTCTTCTAAAGGGTCCACCGCTTATCTTGTACAATTTTTCTGAAAGATTTAAACCCGATAAAAATTCAACACTTGAAAGTTTTACGTGCCGGGAAAAAGTGGGTTAATGATATCCGTTCAACTAGTTTAACAGTTTCTAAATATCCGGAAAGAAATACGAATTTAAAATTTCCGATCGAGTCTACTATTACAAAACAAACCCCAGAATATTCAACACTTGAAATAGATTAAAAATACCTAGAAGCATCAACAAGCACCTACGGATATTACCATGAAAAACACGTGTCACCAATCCATAATTCCGCCGCGGAACCGCCGCGTAAGCATGCTATCGCCGCGGTTCCGCCGCCGTTTAGACGAATTGTGGGCCCGTGTTTCATGGTAATTCTTAGAATTCCCTGCTGATTTTTTTACGTATTTTTAATTCAGAAAAAACCCAGTTTTTGAAAAATTTCCAGAGAGGGGTTAAATTTTGTCGGTTCGGGTTCGATCGGAGTTTTAATTTCATAAACACGTCGCCTAATGCTCTAGCTAGGCTCTGATACCACTGAAAGGTTCCTAGACACTCTTGTGAAGGTTCATAAGGCATCAAACATGCCCGGATAAAATTTTAGACGTGCCGAACAACCCAAAGCCGGGATCTTTGCTAGATTATTAGGGTTAAACATGCAAGATGATAACTTTTTATCTCAGTGTGAGGGATTACAACCTTTGTAGTCCGCTCCTTCGCTTCACAAGCTCCGAGTAGAAGTCCCTTTGCCACGATCCACAATCTCCTGGACTCATGAGAGGCTCCACAACTCGAACGATCCATGCTAGCTTGAAGTGTTCCAAATCTCCGATAATCTACGTCGAAGTTGCAAAGGCTCAAGCTTTCTCACTCTAAAGAGATGAACACACTAATCTCATGGGCTAGATGAGATGAGGATGAGAGAGTAGTATTTTTGCTTTCTTTTTAAATCATTTTCTCATAATTATTCATCACATAAAGGATTTCTAGTGAGCTTTTTCATCAAGAGAGAAGAAGATGATAATTGAAAAGATAATAATCATAATAATCCTTTTGTGATGAATAGAAAACAAAGCTATATGATTGATATATTAACCATGGTCAAGGATGAGTGGCTAATAATGTGTAGAGAAATAACTAGAGTTAGGGTTTGGTTTGGTTAGGAAATGTGTCATCACAAAATATCTTAACCATGACAAAAGAAAATGCTTCTAGAAGGTGCATGAAGCAACTAACCCTAATCAAACCCTAACCTCATTTAATCATCCTTAAACATGTTTAACAATAAATCATATCATGTCACAATAATATATATCACATATATATTATATATTTGCAACAAAAGAAAATAATACAATTAACATATATCGCATATATATCAATGTATCATCCAGTGAGAAAATGAAATAATAAAGTAAGCCAATATTAGATAATGTAATAATATATCATATATATTATTGTACATTAAATCATCGAATCAACACTTGATCCGACGATCCGGCTATATCGAATATTACCGACTAATATATTATGTACCGATTCATCTAATCAACACTTGATCCGATGACCCGGCTCATATATAAATATCACGAGAATATAATACGGTATCTCATATCGCATTATTCTCGGTCCTGCACATATCACATATGTGCCTCTACTCCGTTTCGCCTGAGCCAAGAAACCTCTGTGTAGGACTCTAAAGAATCGTCAATACGCCGGTAGCAGGTGATGATCATATCAAACACCCACAAGCTGCAAGCGGTCAGCTAAACGTAATAGCCACCCAGGTATTGAGCGATCAGAAGATCAACAAGCTAGCTTGTGCGTTCTCCTGTGAATCCAATCAGTAACACTCCCGTACAGTCCGGTCTGTTCGTTTGATATGTCGCATATCAAGTCTAGGGGTGGTATACGTCAGACCCCAGTAACCGATAAGTCGTGTCGATGTGTGGCTCATAACGGGTCGAGAAACTACTAGTAACACTTACCAGTAAATCTCTATATCAGCCCTGGCCATAGACTTCCAGTTATAGCCAATCGAACACAGCACAACATCAACTCCCTATACCGGGAGAGACGAATCCCCTCCTATCGCTCATTGCCTCCATGTGATTCGAGACTGTACCCAAAAGCCACCGTTTTGCACGCCCTCTTGGACGTGGTAAGGTGGAAATCAAAGCACAGTGGGAATCACACAAGACTCCATGACGATCTCGGGTCTACAGACTACCCTGTACCAGTGTCACCGGAGAACTGCCATCTGACGTGTGGTATATCACCATCTGGGAGTTCTCGGCGAGTCCGTCCAGTGTACCCAGTCTCCACTGAGCACCCGTACACCATCTCTGATGTCAAACACCGATGGATATGGGATCATCCATCGCCCATCATATGGGTCAAGATGCGTATACGCTAGTCTACTCTGGTGTATCGATGCCCTGTCTCGATATACCCTCGACTAGGAACAGTTATAGGATGTACTCATCGACTACCGTGGCCCCACTAGTATGATCTCATCATAGTCCCGGTAGTCGAGTACAGATCCTAAGGGCTTTATCAACATGTGAGAGTAAAACAGTAAACCAATACAAGTCAACATGTTAAGATAAAGTGAAACCAAATAGCATACTATCATGACGAGCAAGAAAGTCATCTCTATATATATCCAAGCATCCATAATAAAATACATCATATGTACAACAATGGCCTCTAGGGCATATACATAACTAACACCTTTGAGCCGTGATAGGGTAGTAATCAAAGCACAGTAGGAACTCACACGAGACAAATGACGATCTCAGGTCGACAGACTAACCTGTACACATGTCACCAGGGGACTGCTATCTGACAATAGGTATAATACCAACTAGCAAGTTCCCGGCGAGTCCGTCCAGTGTACTCATAACCTAATGTTAGTCCACGTTGCCCACCCCGGTGCTTACGGGGAGGCGGAAAACATAATAAAAATTGGATTTTTATCAACTATAGGCAACATGGACCAAGTTTTACGGATCTTTGCAAAACAAAAACTAGCAACCCTAACTAGTAACTAGCTAAGTGATGGAAAGGTTATACCTTGAGCTCAAAGTCCTTCTCTCCTTGCTCCTTGGAATGGTAGAAAGAGGTCACCTTGTTTGTCTTCTCCCGTCAAAGAACGATCCACCCGAAAGCCTCGACCTTTAGCTTCAACTCCAAGCTAGGAGAAACTAGAGTGCAAGAAATGCTAAGACTTGAACCCTAGAAGAGAGTAGAGAAGATCAAGTGAAGGTTTTTCTCAAGCTTTTTGTTTCTCAACACATGAGAGGGAGAGAGCTTGAGGGAGAGGATGAGCAAGAGAGAGAAATGATATGAGAGAATGAATTATTAGTGAGCCATTCTCACTAATATGTGTGTAATATTTTAATTCAATAATTTGCTTGAAAATTGTCATGGTTGTAGCAAGACATGACCATTATCATTTCAACATTAATGCAAATTGCAAAGATCAATGAGCATCTTCCAAATGAAATGATTATGGTCAAGTTGTCAACTAGGTCAACAAGTCAAAGAAGTCAAATGGTCAATAACAACAACCATGCACAATTATTAAGCTAATTATCAATTAACTATAATACACACAAAAGCAATGGGGTTAATAAAATGACAATAGTCATTAACCCTAAACAAGGTCCTCTCCCTCAATCTCAAGCACCTGTGCATACGCACCCATATTCGTGATCCGAGGAACACGAATACACTGAGAAAAACCAATCTCAAATCATATACTAGGATCTGGCTTAAACCAAAGCCCGCTAGTATAAACTGTCCGGACAGCAAACGTGCACAAGTGCGCGGATGCGAACGAACCCTGTCGCAAAACCATGCGACCTCTACTCATTTTGCCTAAAGGCGAATAGCTCTCTGTGTGGGACTCTAAAGACTCGACACTACGCTGGCAGTGGGTTTAACCACAGACCGCAAGCGGCACTAGCTGTACGTAACGGTCCCCAGGTAGATGTCGATAAGAAGACTGACGAGGTGAACCCCATCTGCACTCCTACTGAGCCTGTATGTGACAGTCTCCGTACAGTCCGGTCTGTTCGTCTAATACATCGCATGTCGGGCCTAGGGCGCGGTAAAACGTCAGTCCCCTAATAGCGGTACAAGTCGTGTCGGAGTGAAGCCCAAAACACCCTGAGATAACACTGGAAGCCTACCAGTATATCTCGCTTGCCCTGGCCAGGGACTACTCGTGTAATGGCTCTCCTAGACACAGCGCGATGTCAACCCCCAATACCGGGAGAGACGAATCCTGTCTAACCGTCACTGCCTCAAAGTGCTTCGGGACTACACCCAACCACCACCTGTTTGCACGACTCCTTTGAGCCGTGGTAGGGTAATGATCAAAGTGCAGTGGGAACACACTCGAGGCGAAGTGCCAGTGTCAAGTCAGCGGACTAAGCTGTACTCATGTCACCTGGGAACTGATAACTGACGATAGGTATAATACCAACCTGTCAGTTCCCGACGAGTCCTTTCCAGTGTACTCGTAACCCAACGAGCACCCGTATACTATCTCCAGTACGACGTACTGATGGCTGTGGGACAGACCATCTCCCACACTGGGATGAGAAGCGCATACGCTAGTCTACTCCGGAGTATCGATGCCCTGTCTCGATAGTCCTGCGACTAGGGACCTGTATAAGGATGTGCTTATAGATTACCCAGCCCCCACTAGTGTGACTGCCATCACAACGCTGGTAATCAAGCAAAGATTCTAAGGGCTCCACTAATGCGTATAAGTGATATACTGAAATAAACACAAGTACACATTGAAGTAGAAACAAACCAAGTAGCATACTACTATATTGAGCAAGATTGTTTATACAAGGTGAATATCCCAAGCTTCCATCAAGTAATATACAAACTAGTATGATACAGTAATGGCCTCTAGGGCATATACACTAACAATCTCCCACTTGCACTAAGGCCATGAACTGGCGTATCGAAGACCTATCATCTCGATCAGCCGCTCGAACTGAGTCTGGGGTAAGGCCTTGGTGAATGGATCTGCAGTGTTCTCTTCTGAAGCAACCCTCCGAACCTCGATCTCCTTGCGATCCACGATCTCCCTGATCAGGTGATACCGCCTCAAGATGTGCCTGGATCTCTGATGGGACCTGGGTTCCTTCGCTAAAGCTATAGCCCCGTTGTTGTCGCAATACAGAGGTATTGGGTCAACAATGGACGGAACCACCTGAAGTTCTTTTAAGAACTTCCTCATCCAGACAGCTTCTTTTGCGGCATCAGATGCAGCGATATATTCCTCTTCCATAGTCGAGTCCACAACGGTTTCCTGTTTGGAGCTCTTCCAACACACCGCCCCTCCATTGAGGGTAAAGACGAAACCCGACATGGACTTGGAATCATCCTTGTCACTCTGGAAGCTGGAGTCAGCAAAGGCCTCGATCTGGAGGTCTTTTCCGCCATACACCAAGAACATCTCCTTAGTCCTTCTCAGGTACTTGAGAATGTTCTTTACCGCTATCCAGTGTTTCTCCCCAGGGTTTGACTGATACCGGCTTACCACACTCAGTGCATAAGCTACATCCGGTCGGGTACACAACATCGCATACATTATAGAACCTACCGCAGAAGCGTAGGGTATAATAGACATGTGATCCCTCTCCAAATCAGTCTTGGGAGACATCTCTTTAGAGAGGGTGATCCCGTGACAAGCCGGTAGGTTACCGCGCTTGGAATCTTCCATACTGAATCTCTTCACTATGGTGTCGATGTACCTGGACTGAGAAAGTCCTAATATCCTCTTGGATCTATCACGATGGATCCGGATCCCCAGGATGTATGAGGCATCACCCAGGTCTTTCATGGAGAACCTGTGCGACAAGAACCCCTTGACAGATTGTAGCATAGGAATGTCATTTCCTATTAAGAGAATGTCATCCACGTATAAAACGAGGAATACTACAGTTTTCGCTACAAATCTACTATAGATGCATGGTTCATCTGGATTTTTGATAAAGCCAAATTCCTTGACCGTCTCATCAAAACAGATGTTCCAACTCCGCGATGCCTGCTTTAGTCCATAGATGGACTTAAGCAACTTGCACACCTTTCCGCTGCTCCCACTCTGAATGAAACCCTCTGGCTGATTCATATAGACACACTCCTCTAAATTTCCATTCAGAAAAGCGGTCTTTACGTCCATCTGCCAAATCTCATAATCGTGGAAGGCAGCAATGGCAAGAAGGATCCGAATGGATTTCAGCATAGCCACTGGAGAAAAGGTTTCGTCATAGTCCAAGCCAGGTCTTTGACGGAAACCCTTTTCTACAAGTCTAGCTTTATAGGTCTCAACCTGTCCATCTACACCAATCTTCCTTTTGAAGATCCACTTGCATCCTACGGATTTTACCCCGTCTGGAGCAATGTCCAACGTCCATATTTTGTTGGTGTACATGGACTCCATTTCGGTCCGCATTGCATCCAGCCATTTTACCGAGTCAACGCTCTGAACGGCCTGCTGGAAACTAGTAGGCTCATCATAATCTATGATGCAATCCTCTCAATCCCCGTCTATGAGAAAACCGTAGTATCTCTCGGACGGATGAGACTGCCTACTACTCCTGCGGAGCGCATAGGAATGTCCTGTTCATTTGAACCCTCTGGTTCCATTAAGCTTTCAGTAATAGTCTATGGTTCTGGAATTTCTTCCAGTTCTACTGCGCTCCCACTTGTTTCTTTTTCTATGAACTGGTGTTCTAGAAAGTGGGCATGACGAGAAACAAGAACTTTTTGTTCCTCTTCGTAGTAGAAAAGATATCCCTTGGAATTCTTTGGATATCCCACAAACTTACACAGTACTGAGCGTGCCTCGAGCTTGTCCGCATGCTGCTTTTTAACAAAAGCTGGACTTCCCCAAGTCTTAATGTGACTGAGATGGGGCCTCTTCCCACACCACATCTCATATGGTGTAGTAGGCACAGTCTTAGTAGGAACTCGGTTCAAAAGGTACGCAGCTGATTCTAGCGCATACCCCCAGAATGATCGCGGTAACTCAGCGCTACTCATCATGGACCGTACCATATCCAATAGGGTTCGGTTCCGTCTCTCCGATACACCGTTGTGTTGCGGAGTGTATGGAGGAGTAAGCTGAGAGAGAATTCCGTTCTCTTTTAAATAATTCAGGAACTCGGCACTTAAGTATTCTCCACCTCGATCCGATCTTAGAATCTTGATACTTTTGCCGGTTTGGTTTTCCACTTCATTCTTATATTCCTGGAATTTTTCAAAGGCTTCGGACTTATGTTTCATTAAGAAGACATAACCGCACCTTGAGAAATCATCCGTAAAAGTAATGAAGTAAGAGTAACCGCTTCGCGCATGTATAGACATTGGACCGCACACGTCGCTGTGTACGAGTCCCAAGAGCTCGCTCGCTCTTACCCCGTGTCCAGTGAACGGAGTCTTTGTCATCTTTCCTTTGAGACAGGATTGACAAGTGGCATACGATTGATATTCGAACGGATCCAAATACCCTTCTGTATGTAACTTAGTCAACCTTCTCTCATTGATGTGACCCAGTCTACAATGCCATAAGAAAGTCTGATTGATTTCCGAAGACTTTCTTTTGTGTGTATTCTGGACATTGAAAATCTGTGGTTGGTTTAACACGTATATACCATTGCTCAATGTACCTGACCCAATCAGAACTTGATTAAGGTGAATGTTTACAACATTACTTACAAACGCAAATTCATAACCTTCTTTAGAAACCAAAGATACAGAAATGATATTACAAGTTGCGTTGGGTACAAAAAAGCAATTACGCAAAACCAAAACATGCCCATCTGACATTCCCAGGTGATAGTCCCCCACGGCTTTAGCATCCATGCTAGCTCCGTTCGCAACTCTGAGGGTCATGTCACCTGCCTTCAAAAACCTACGATTTCTCAACGCCTGCAATGAATTACAGATATGAGATCCTGATCCGGTATCCAATACCCAGGAAGTAGAGTTTATCGAAAGACAGTTTTCAATAACATACACACCTGAAGCTGAAGCCGCAACCTGCTTCAGTTCCTGTGTCCTGGCTTTCCAAGCCCTGCAATCTTTCTTCCAGTGTCCACTCTTATGACAATAGAAGCATTCCTCCTCTCCCACAAGCTTCCCCCACAATCTTTGTTGCCATTTCTTTTCCCTTCGTACCCACTTTACTAACACCGCCTCTTGGTTTGGCGGGGGCTTTCTTCCTCTTTCCCTTGGCTTTCGCCTTGGACCTAGAGGAAGAAGATCCTCCTACAAACAAAGCGGGTGTTTCCCTATCTTTCTGTAGGGTGCCCTCTGCGCTCCTCAGCATGTTGAGGAGTTCTGAAAGTTCAACTTCCTTTTCTTGTAAGTTGAAGTTCAGTATAAACTGGGCGTAAGTGGATGGAAGGGACTGGAGAATTAAATCCGTATAGAGTTCACTTTCCAACGTGGTCCCAAGTTCCGCGAGCTCCTCAATGTAGCCAATCATCTTAAGCACGTGGTCCGCTACCGATGATCCGATGGCCAACTTTGCCGAAAACAACTTCTTCGACACTTCGTATCTTGCGATACGAGACTGCTCTCCATACAGTTCTTTTGTATGAAGAAATATGGATTCCAAGTCCATATTCTCGTGCCTCCTCTGATGTTCATTGTCCATCGAGGCAAGTACGAGGCACCTGGCCTTCGCGTTATCAATCTCCCAAGTCTTACGGATTTCCTTATCCGCGACGCTGGAGGTGGGACCTGGGACGGAGGGAGCTTTGGTGGTAAGAAGATACCCCAGCTTGTCGTAAGTGATTGCCATCTTGACATTCCTGAGCCAATCTTTGTAGTTTGGCCCTGTCAATATATTTTTATCTAGAAGTAACTTAAGTCCAGTCATGTCGATTGGTCGCTGCAATTAGGAGAGAGAGAAGAAACACTTTAGCACGATGCTCTTGCAAGTTTAGAGTGGTTTTTTAATTTGTCTAAACAGGATGGCTCCCACTGTCTCTCGAATCCCTCCTCAAACCATAAAGGAAGAATTAGTCGGGATCAATCCCACCGTACAATACTTGCTTGACCGTTCATCCAGGCCAGTGTCGGTACTTCGAGGGAGGTTTTCCAACGCTTTCGCGAAGTTCATTAATTAAATAACCTCTTTTCCCTGGGGGCGTAGCCCCGCTAACACCTTTCTAGGCACCTACTAGGTTTATAGCATTGATCGTTTAGTGAGAAATTTCCCGAGGAGTAGCATATACTCACAGTAGGATCGGGATCCAAATATCATCGCGTGACGAAACTGAAGGAATCCTACCAGAATCACCACACTCCAAATGGTATGCAAATCTAGAAAGTTTCAGTACTTATGAAACTCCCGATGTGGATTTTTGCCCCATGCTCTTATGACCTTGACTTTGGCCAAAATATCATAAGTCACATGTCAAGTTCTACCCGTCACTATCCAGGTTAATTTGGATCCACCCGTACCTACCCTTGACTTTGGCCAAAATGGCAGTACGACTGTCCCAAACCAACGCATCTATCTATGCTACACATGAACACCCAATAGCTACCAATCACTATGCCTTGACTTTGGCCAACATACATAGCTTGAATACTATAGCCTATTCATGCGAAACGACGGAGGGCTACGAATGGTTTTGGTAAAACCGTGAACGTAGTGAACTTGATATAATCGATGGAACGAGATAGCTTTTAGAAGGAGTGGCTCAAGCTCCGCATTTAAAAGTTAGTTTTGAAAAGAACCGAGTGGTTTTTCGAAAGTGTTCCAACGATTTAAACTTGGTTTATTATCTTGCATTAGTTCTTTTAATGCGTGATATTCTTGCATTAGTACTTTTAATGTGTCCCATCATTTAATCCTACCATTGCAGAAAACAACCAAAATATGACGTACGCTTATGCCATACGCATTCGCCACGGGGCCCCGTCATCACCCGTTAGGTTACTTAACTAACGACAGAGCGGGGGCTGGGCTAGCGCGGCTGTAAAACATAAGCAACGCCTAAATAGAAAGCAATGATAGACATTACAGATCACAGATGAATACATTGGATATACTAGCAATCCGCAATCCTTACGAGCTTGCAACGAAAAGCGGATTACACGGTCGCGGTGAATATCCAAATACCCCACCCAAGACCCCTACGGGTGCGGCAAACTACCCGCCAAGTACTCGGCAGTTTGTGCACCCCCTCCATGGGTCTATCCTAGGAGCAAAAACAGTAAAAGGAATTATACAATGACGACTACAACCCCGACCCGGTTGTGCGGCCAAACAAATAATAATATTACATCAATTTACATTTACAATGAATGAAAGAAAAACAAAAGCTCATCTCACATCCACCCCGGCTATTCACCCGCGACAGTCCAACACATTCATATACACATTCCAATATCAAACACAGATCATGTATAACCCCGACCAATCGACTTATAGCGATTAGCCGACGTTCAATACATGCAAACATCACAGATATAACCAACATAGCCAAAGGGTAGCGAAGTTCGAAAAAAAATACGGATTTATAGGACCCCAAAAGTAAATTTCTGTTCTGGAAAATCTGGGCACATATAACATATTTGAAAAATCCCAAAACCAACACAGAAACACACTGCACCAAAAACGATGCAAAGAGAGGACAAGACGGCCGCGCTTCCGCGGCA
Organism: Agapanthus africanus; assembly: GCA_030015575.1. Taxonomy (NCBI): domain Eukaryota; kingdom Viridiplantae; phylum Streptophyta; class Magnoliopsida; order Asparagales; family Amaryllidaceae; genus Agapanthus; species Agapanthus africanus. The sequence goes on from JASDDO010000004.1 coordinate 238,478,301, forward strand.
AGAGCTTCCTATTGCCGCGGATCCGCGGTCCTTTAGTCGCCTCTCTGGTTCGTCTTTGGTGGTTTTCTACACAAAACCCTGAGATAATTTTTGGTGTATAACAAATTTTATTTTGACCAGAAATAAAATTAACAGAAACTTGTGGTTTTGCGAGTTTGGTTTTTCGATTTTCCGGTTTTGAAACTTCGTTACACTTTACTACTTAGCTAGTTTGTGTTTAGTTAGGCTCTGATACCACTGTTAGTCCACGTTGCCCACCCCGGTGCTTACGGGGAGGCGGAAAACATAATAAAAATTAGATTTTTATCAACTATAGGCAACATGGACCAAGTTTTACGGATCTTTGCTAAACAAAAACTAGCAACCCTAACTAGTAACTAGCTAAGTGATGGAAAGGTTATACCATGAGCTCAAAGTCCTTCTCTCCTTGCTCCTTGGAATGGTAGAAAGAGGTCACCTTGTTTGTCTTCTCCCGTCAAAGAACGATCCACCCGAAAGCCTCGACCTTTAGCTTCAACTCCAAGCTAGGAGTAACTAGAGTGCAAGAAATGCTAAGACTTGAACCCTAGAAGAGAGTAGAGAAGATCAAGTGAAGGTTTTTCTCAAGCTTTTTGTTTCTCAACACATGAGAGGGAGAGAGCTTGAGGGAGAGGATGAGCAAGAGAGAGAAATGATATGAGAGAATGAATTATTAGTGAGCCATTCTCACTAATATGTGTGTAATATTTTAATTCAATAATTTGCTTGAAAATTGTCATGGTTGTAGCAAGACATGACCATTATCATTTCAACATTAATGCAAATTGCAAAGATCAATGAGCATCTTCCAAATGAAATGATTATGGTCAAGTTGTCAACTAGGTAAACAAGTCAAAGAAGTCAAATGGTCAATAACAACAACCATGCACAATTATTAAGCTAATTATCAATTAACTATAATACACACAAAAGCAATGGGGTTAATAAAATGACAATAGTCATTAACCCTAAACAAGGTCCTCTCCCTCAATCTCAAGCACCTGTGCATACGCACCCGTATTCGTGATCCGAGGAACACGAATACACTGAGAAAAACCAATCTCAAATCATATACTAGGATCTGGCTTAAACCAAAGCCCGCTAGTATAAACTGTCCGGACAGCAAACGTGCACAAGTGCGCGGATGCGAACGAACCCTGTCGCAAAACCATGCGACCTCTACTCATTTTGCCTAAAGGCGAATAGCTCTCTGTGTGGGACTCTAAAGACTCGACAATACGCTGGCAGTGGGTTTAACCACAGACCGCAAGCGGCACTAGCTGTACGTAACGGTCCCCAGGTAGATGTCGATAAGAAGACTGACGAGGTGAACCCCATCTGCACTCCTATTGAGCCTGTATGTGACAGTCTCCGTACAGTCCGGTCTGTTCGTCTAATACATCGCATGTCGGGCCTAGGGGGCGGTAAAACGTCAGTCCCCTAATAGCGGTACAAGTCGTGTCGGAGTGAAGCCCAAAACACCCTGAGATAACACTGGAAGCCTACCAGTATATCTCGCTTGCCCTGGCCAGGGACTACTCGTGTAATGGCTCTCCTAGACACAGCGCGATGTCAACCCCCAATACCGGGAGAGACGAATCCTGTCTAACCGTCACTGCCTCCAAGTGCTTCGGGACTACACCCAACCACCACCTGTTTGCACGACTCCTTTGAGCCGTGGTAGGGTAGTGATCAAAGTGCAGTGGGAACACACTCGAGGAGAAGTGCCAGTGTCAAGTCAGCGGACTAAGCTGTACTCATGTCACCTGGGAACTGATAACTGACGATAGGTATAATACCAACCTGTCAGTTCCCGACGAGTCCTGTCCAGTGTACTCGTAACCCAACGAGCACCCGTATACTATCTCCAGTACGACGTACTGATGGCTGTGGGACAGACCATCTCCCACACTGGGATGAGAAGCGCATACGCTAGTCTACTCCGGAGTATCGATGCCCTGTCTCGATAGTCCTGCGACTAGGGACCTGTATAAGGATGTGCTTATAGATTACCCAGCCCCCACTAGTGTGACTGCCATCACAACGCTGGTAATCAAGCAAAGATCCTAAGGGCTCCACTAATGCGTATAAGTGATATACTGAAATAAACACAAGTACACATTGAAGTAGAAACAAACCAAGTAGCATACTACTATATTGAGCAAGATTGTTTATACAAGGTGAATATCCCAAGCTTCCATCAAGTAATATACAAACTAGTATGATACAGTAATGGCCTCTAGGGCATATACACTAACAATGAGCACCTGTATACTATCTTAGGTGAACAAACTAACACCAATGGCTTGTGAGACCTGGCCACCGCCCCTCGTCGGGGTCTCGATCAGTATACACTAGTCTACACTGGAGTATCGATGCCTGGTCTCGATACTCCTATGACTATGGACATTTAAGGATGTGCTTATAGACCCCCAGCTCCCACGTATGTGATCGCCATCACAATTCTGGCAGTCAAGCAAGAATCATATGGGCTCTATCAACATGTATATGATGATAAAGACAAACCAGATAGCATACTATCATCTTGAGTAAGACTGTTTCATCGGTATAGGTCCTGCCTCAATCATCATAATCACAAGTCCGCGACTATGATAATTGCCTTGAGGGCACTATAGCCAACAATCTCCCACTTGCACTTAAGGCCAATTATTGCGATGTCGCATACTCACAGCCCGTGTGATACCGAACACCCAACTTCTCTACTAATCAGTTTCGCAAAGCCTATTTGCGAAAATGATTTCATTCGAGAAATAGCCTCAGTGAGTGGATCCGCTCCAATGTTTCTTTCTGTATCTCTCTTAATCGCAACTTCGCGGAGAAAACTATCTCCTGAAATGAGCAATACTTGTCTTAGAACTTGTCTGGATATCTGATGGGACCCAGTTCACAAATGAACTCCAAATCCAGCAAACTACTTAGACTGTATCTTCTACTGAATTTAATCAGTATCCTGCGCCTTGCCTTTCCTTAGTATCCGGTTAGACCACCTGTCCAACATACTGTCCCTCAAAAGATGGAAAAACTATAACTCTTACAGTCACTCTGTCATCCAGGTCACCTTGTGTTAGTTATATGTATGCCCTAGAGGCCATTACTGTACATTGGATGTATATTGTAGTGGATGCTGGGACATATATACGTAGGACTTTCTTGCTCGACATGATAGTACGCTATCTGGTTGCTCTTTATCTTAATATGTATACTTTCTGTCTCTCTGATTACATGTTGATAAAGCCCTTAGGATGTTCACTCGACTTCCAGGACTATGATGCAGATCATACTAGTGGGGCCTGGGTAGTCAATGAGTACATTCTTCATTGTTCCTAGTCGTGGGAATATCGAGACGGGGCATCGAAATTCCAGAGTAGACTAGCGCATATCTTCTCGACCCATGCGATGGGCGATGGATGATTTGACAGAACTGCAGTTGATGATTTGACAGAACCAAAGGATTCTATAGTCCCCGACGAACCTCAGCCTCTCCGCCGATCTAGTAGGGTTCCTCATCCGCCTGAGAGATACCTCGGTTTCTCGATGACAGTGGGAGCAAGGGTTACATCATGAGATGATGACCTAACTAGTTTCGAGCAGGCCATCAAGAGTAGGGACTCTGTAAGAATGGCTGGATGCTTAGCGATCTGAGATGGAATCCTTATACACCAACAAAGTATGGACTTTGGTTGCTATATCTGAAGGGTTAAATCCCCATCAGGAGCAAGTATATCTTGAGAAGATTACTTGGTGTAGATGGAAAAGTTGAGACTTTCAAAGCTAGACTTGTTAAAGGTTTTCGTCATCGACCAGGCGTGGATAATGATGAAACCTTTTTCCAGTAGCTATGCTTAAGTCTATCCAGATCCTACTTACCACGGCTACATACCATGACTACGATATCTGGCGGTTGGGTGCCATGACTGTTTTTCTAAATACTGATTTAGAAGAGAACGTCTATAAGAACACAGCCAGAGGTCTTCGTAAACAGTGGGAGCAGCGGAAACGTGTGCAGGTTGCTTTACATAATGAAGCAGGCATCGTGGAGTTGGAACGTCTGTTTTGATGTGATAGTCAAAGTGTTTGACTTCATCAAAATGGTAGACGAACCTTGTATATACAAAAGGGTAGTAGAGAGTAAGGTGGTCATCTTCGTATTGTACGTGGACAACATACTCTTGATAGGAAAAGAGTTTCCTACACTACGATCGGTCAATCTCCTATTATCACTAGGATTCTCCAAATAGGATCAAAGTGATACCTCCTAAATCCTGAGTTTTCATCTATGAGATAGATGTAATTGGGAGCTAGGATTATCACTAGATGTAGTGAGATGGTATCAATCGATCCTGGGGAGAATCACTGGAAGAGTTCCAGGGTGATAAAGACGACTGAATGTCAGTCACAGGCACTGTCTTTACCCTCAGTAAAGGGACGGTATGTTGGAAGAGTTCCAAGCTCGATACCGTGGCAAACTAGACGATAAAGGCTGGTAACATCGCTATTGACGATACTACCAAAGAGGAAGTTTGGGTGTATATTGGTTCATAAGATGAACTAGGTTCCTACCATTGTATGACAATGGAAGTATGGCTTTGGCCCTGGAACCCTGGTCCCATCAGTGACCCAGACATATTCTGAGGAAGCATCACCTGATCATGGAGATAGTTGATCTCCGGGGTGATCGAGGTTAGGAGAGTAGACTCAGAGGACAACACGGCGGATCCACTCACAAAGGCCTTTTTCCCAAAGAGAGACTTTTAGGGGATGGTTGAGTATGTGATACTGCAACCACTGCTATAGATGGCCCTAGTGCAAGTGGAAGATTGTTAGTTATATGTATGCCCTAGAGGCCATTACTGTACATTGGATGTATATTGTAGTGGATGCTGGGACATATATAGGTAGGACTTTCTTGCTCGACATGATAGTACGCTATCTGGTTGCTCTTTATCTTAACATGTATACTTTCTGTCTCTCTGATTACATGTTGATAAAGCCCTTAGGATGTTTACTCGACTTCCAGGACTATGATGCAGATCATACTAGTGGGGCCTGGGTAGTCAATGAGTACATTCTTCATTGTTCCTAGTCGTGAGAATATCGAGACGGGGCATCGATATTCCAGAGTAGACTAGCGCATATCTTCTCGACCCATGCGATGGGCGATGGATGATCCCATATCCATTGGTGTTTGACATCGAAGATCGTATGCGGGTGCTCAGTGGAGACTGGGTACACTGAACGGACTCGCCGAGAACTCCCAGATGGTATTATACCTCACGTCAGATGGCAGTTCTCTGGTGACACTGGTACAGCTTAGTCTGTTGACCCGAGATCGTCATAGAGTCTTGTGTGTCTCCCACTGTGCTTTGCTTTCCACCCTACCACGGCTCTACTGAGTCGTGCAAACAGGTGGTTTTTGGGTACAGTCCCGATTCACATGGAGGCAATGAGCGATAGGAGGGGATTCGTCTCTCCCTGTATTGGGGGTTGATGTTGTGCTATGCTCGACTGGCCATAACAGGAAATCCCTGGCCAGGGTTGCAGTGATATACTGGTAAGAGTTATCAGTAGTTTCACGAATGTTATGGACCTCAAGTCGGCATGACTTATCGAGCTATTGGGGTCTGACGTTTACCACCCCTAGGCGAGATATGCGACATATCAGACGAATAGACCGGACTGTACGGTAAGTGTTACTGGTTGGATTCGCAGGAGTGTGAGCGGGCTTGCTCGTCGATCTTCTGATCGCTCAATACCCGGGTGGCCGTTACGTTTAGCAGACCGCTTGCGGCTTGTGGGTGTTTGATATGATCATCATCCGCTGCCGGCGTATTGACGAGTCTTTAGAGTCCTACACAGAGGTTTCCTGGCTCAAGCGAAACGAAATAGGAGCGCATATGAGATATGTGCGGGACCGAGAATAATGCGTGTATGTGATACCGCATTCTATTCTCGCGATGATTGTATCGATTGGTTATATGCGATATAACCTAGTTATCGAATCAAGGATTGATTCGATAAGCCGATACATATGATACTAGTCGGTTATATCCGATATGACCGGATCGTTAAATCAAGTGTTGATTTAATGATTTAGTGCATATTTATATATTTGATATATTACTTTGCGTTAACTAGTATTGGTTCACTTTAAAAGGATTTTCTCACTTGAATTGTGCACATTGTATATGTGATATATTTTTGTGCACATCATTGTATCATGTTTGATGATACATTCTTTCTTGATTTTGTGTAAAGTATTGAACCATGGTTAGTTAGTGGTTAGGGTATCTTTTCATTTGCTTATTCATTTATCTTTTTATTTATTTCATTTAGAAAAGATAAAGAGAAAGATAAATGGTGGACTTATTTTGTTTTTAGTTGAAACTTCTTGAAACCTTGACTAAGTCCACCATTCTTGTCTTTTCTCTAACCCTAACCACTTATATAACCTTGGTTAAATCTCTACACTAAACTATGGTTGTTGACATGATAAGTATCATATTGTTTTTATTTTTAATGAAGACTTATCATATCATCTTCTTCTTTCTTCATCTTCTTCTTCAATGAAGAAAGCTTGCTACTCCAATGGCAAGTCATGAAATCTAGTGAGAAATCCAAAACTAAAGTTTACCCACTTCCTATTTCTTCATCCTCTACCTCTTGCCAAGTAGTATAGGGTGTTTCCTTCACAAGTTTTTCCGACTTGGTGAAGTTGGAGCTTGTTCTAGCGATGCCTCGTCGTAGATCATCTTCGGCATCAAACCGACGATCAAGCCCGCCCATTCTTCGATGATGTCGACGCTAGAGCCCAAGACATGATTTGGACAGCGAGGGGACTTCATTGCGGAGCCGTGGAGGTGGTGGACCGGATCTACAAAGGTTGTATATCCGTTCCCTTAGTTAAAATGTTAACTAGTTTGCTTGTTTCGCCTAAATATCTAGTAAACGATCCGTAGTCGGGTTTGTAGGCACCCGTAAAATTTGATTTGTGCATGTTTGATCACTTGTGAGACTTCACTAGAGTGCCTAGGAACCCTACACCTTGGAAGCCTGAAATGATAACCGTCTCCTGAAGGAGGCTGCCAATACCATATCCCAAGAACATTCACTTATGTTCATAAACTGCTTCCCGATGTTTCTCCAGGATTGGATTAATATATGTTTACTGCAGCTAGTGCAACAACAATATCTGGTGTGGTACTTGACATTTCATGATTAACTCAATTGTCTAAGCAAGTGATATGCTAATCATGTAGAACCCTCTCCCCTTTAGTCTGTAAGACACCTTTAGAGAGGTTGACCCCATCACCTGCAGGTAGACCACCATGCCAGGAGTCATCCATTTAATGAAAAATATCCAGATTAGGATACTTCCCAAATCTAGATCCAGTAACCAGAAACCCTGATATTACATCCATATCCTGTGTGGAGAATCAACTTTGTGACAACCATAGTACAACCGACGTAGTATAGGAATATCTCTTCCTATCAAGTGCATGTCATCCCAATACCTGGATATCACTCTCTAGTACCTTCTTACCAGATCCATCTTCTATTCTGATGAGGTCAAGACCTATGACTGTCACATCAAAAATAGATGATCTATTTCCGCTATACCTGCTTTAGTCTATAAATAAACATAAGCTACTTGCCCACTATGCTTTCGCTGCTCCCACTGACTACAATAACCCTCTGGCAGAGTCATATACACGTGCACTTCTAAAGATAGTTTAGAATGACGCTATACTCATCCTCCTGCCGGGTCTTATAGTCTAGAACAGCAGCAATGACAAGTCTGGGTAAACAAGAACCTCCCTGTCACTGTCTCTGAGAAGTCCGAAGTACCTCTCGGGTGGCTGAGGTTACCCACCAAATCTGCGGAGTGGCTAATAGAACGTCGAAACTAATTTAATCGTTAGGTTCTATTAAATCATCAGTGATCATTTGTGGTTTTGGAATCACTTCCAGTTCTACCATACTCCCAGTATTGTTTTTCTGAAAAAGTCCATTTTACTAAAACTGTGGCGAGTCAAGAGCAATATAAATATTGATCTTCCTGATGGTAGAAAGTTAACCCTCGTCAAAGCCCGGGATAACCCACAAACAGCCATTACGGAAATGTGCCTTGAGTTTATCCGGATTCTGGTTTTAAACATCAGCCGGACAACTCCCTATACCTTAACATCATTACGATATAAATTGATTCTATATAAATCTAATATAGAAACAAAAGCACTGATCTAATTTGAACCAGATTCAAAATCATGCATCTGTCTCCAGTGCATATCAACCAAATGGAAAGAGGACAATCAGCATTACTCATCTAGGAGTACATCCACATATGAGAAACCTGAAAAAGAAGCAAGTTCTCAAAACCATTACTATTAACTGAATACCAAACACAAGTATCTACATCTTCGACTTCCTCGAAGAATCCTGATACTTTCAACAAATGGTCCTCTACTTTATTCTTATACCTATAACTTCTCAATATCCGGACCTTGCATTTCAACGAAATACATGTCCAGAACTGAAGAAGTCATAAGTGAACAGAATATAGTACGAGTACCAACCCCTTTGTCCTAATGGACACTGGACAACATACAATACTTTGTATAAGTCCCCTGAGTTCAATAACTCAAACCCTGTGCGTCGTAGGTTGAAAAACTATAGTATGGTTAAGAAGAATTACACCGCTGTTGAATGCACCTTACCTAATCACCAACTGATATAGGTAAATGTCACAGACATAATATCAAAAAGTTATATCTCACTTTATAAAATAAACGTACAGATAAATCAGTTTGAAATTGGTGCATAACAACGGATATTCAAATCCATATATTTGTCATCCAGCAAAATCCAGATGATTTCCTCAAATATCACCAATTACAACGAATTTCGATATAATGAGGATCTAATCACCCTATTCCCAATATCTTACTCCCACTCACCATCTGTAATAACATACAGATGTGAGAAACTGATCTGGTAAATACATACCCTGGAGTTAGATTCCAATTGGGAAAACAGTTTTCAATTAATATCGCACAGTCAGACTGAAACATGAAAATGTTTCAAAACGGTTAACTGGTATTTGCAGTAACGCCTTTTCCACTATCCTGATTCACGACAGTAACCATATACTATACCTGCCCTCACTGCAATCCTTTTATTATGTCTTTACATATTACCTTCTGTACACCTCCTTTACGCCAATTGGTTTTCTTCATTCCCTACCCTTCGGCACCAGCCTAAGGTTTGGAAGAAGACTATCCAATAAGCGTAATAGGTGTACTCTCCTAATCCTAGGAGCCCTCGCAACCTGAGAGAAGGTAAAGAGAAAAAACATCTCAATAATCCTATTCTTTTTCTCCTGAACCAGAATCCATCCTCGAAAAAGTTCCTTCCAGTTCGTATATAACCATACGATGGATTTATCCAATGGAAGTGGATATCCGTAGTGATACGGAGTATCCTAGAGAAAAGCAAAGTGGATGTAGGAGTGGCAGGGGTATACATGGTCTTTGTCGTGAATGATGGTGATCGCAATTTCCTTTGCCATTATTCTAATCCCTTTATATGTCTTTACTTATTACCTTCTGTACACCATAGTTAAGCTTGTTGGTTTTCTTCCTTCCGTACCGTTCGGCACCTGCCTATGGTTTGGAAGAAGACTATCCAATAAGCTCAATAGGTGTACCCTCTCCTAATCCTAGGAGCCCTCACAACCTGAGAGAAAGTAAAGAGAAAAGACAACCGAATAATCATATTCAATCTCTCCAGAACCGGAATCCAACCTCGAAAAAGTTCCTTCGAGTTCGTATATAACCATACGATGGATTTATCCAATGGAAGTGGATGTTCGTAATAATATGGGGTGTTCTGGAGAAATGAAAAGTTGATATAGAAGTGGCAATGATGTATGCGACACCATGATATTCCAAAAGCCAAAGTGTTTTAAGAAGGTTCGGTCAATTTGGTTTTGTTACGACCCAAAATTTGGCCCGTAACCGGCACTTAAACTACGTAATGTCTACAGGCGTACGCAACTTAAGTAAACCGAAACCCAGAAATCTAAACCACCCAAAACTGGATCAACGGAAAAAAAAACCATAGTTTTAACCATTCGGAAATTTTCAAGTAAAAATCTTTAAGTTTAGTTTTCGTTCTTAAAAATTTCGGCAGCACCTCCTTTGTAAAAACTAACCCCGAAAACGGGTACAACATAGATAATAATAAAAGCATCCCAAACGGGAGAAAATCACGCCCAATGGCGGAGACAACCACCACAACATATATACGACGCCGAAGCGAAGAAATATAAAAGAAAACTGCATAAAGAAGTAAAACTTTTCAACAAAACCGGCTCCCACGAGCACAGCACCCAAAGTCACCACAAAAAATAACACTGAATCCTCACAAGTCGTCTCTAAGTCATATACAACATAGTGGTAGATGGAGAATACTAGATCCAATAAAAAGATATACAATGTACAAACAGATAACCGCAACCCACCTAAAAGCAAGGCCTCATAGCCAACCGTAGCGGTATCCGCAAAAGTAGAGATGATAAGACGCCCTGTCGCGACTACTCAGAGGGTAAGTCCTGCAAAACACTGTGGCACAACGGGAGGTGAGTTACCAACTCGTGAATAGTAAATAACATCATACAGTAATCGCAAGTATGCACGAACAGTGATCTTTCTATCATAAGTAATCCGATAGCATAAGTATGATAAGTGAATATGCAACAATCATGTAAAGGTACATCATCAGGGTACTACAACTACATGAAGCAATGCATATCAACATAATCCTGAGTGTGGAATGATATAATATAAAATCTCATACAAAATCATCAGCATGGAAAAACACCAGTGTCCCTCACTGACACATCAAATCCTAAATTCTTAGGCACCGCATGTTAGTGTATATGCCCTAGGGGCCATTATTGTATCATACTAGTTTGTATATTACTTAATGGAAGCTTGGGATATTCACATGTATATAACAGTCTTGCTAAATATGGTAGTATGCTACTTGGTTTTTCTACCTTAATATGTGAGTATACGTATTGATAGAGCTCTTAAGATCTTGCTTGACTACCAGCATTGTGATGGCAGTCACACTAGTGGGGGCTGGGTAGTCTACAAGCACATCCTTATTCAGGTCCCTAGTCGTTGGATTATCGAGACAGAGCATTGATACTCCGGAGTAGACTAGTGTGTACGCTTCTCATCCCAGTTGGGGAAATGGTCTGTCCCACAGCCGTCAGTACGTCGTACTGGAGATAGTATACAGGTGCTCGTTGGGTTACGGGTACACCGGACAGGACTCACAGGGAACTGTTGGTTGGTTTTATACCAGTCGTCAGTGAACAGTTCCCAGGTGACATGAGTACAGCATAGTCCGCAGACTTGACACTGCTACTTCGCCTCGAGTGTGTCCCACTGTTCTTAGATTGCTACCCTACCACAGCTCAAAGGAGTCGTGCAAACAGGTAGCAGTTGGGTGCAGTCCCGAGCACTTGGAGGCAGTGGCGGTTAGACAGGATTCGTCTCTCTCGGTATTGGGGATTGATATCGCGCTGTGTCAGAGAGCCATTACGCAAAGTCCCTGGCCAGGGCAAGCGAGATTTTCTGGTAGGTTCCAGTAGTTTCTCAGGGTGTAATGGGCTTCCCTCCGACACGACTTATACCGCTATTAGGGGACTGACGCTTGCCGCCCCCTAGGCCCGATATGCGATAGTCTTAGACGAACGGACCGGACTGTATGGAGATTGTCACATCAGACTCTGTAGGAGTTCGGATGGGTTTCCTCATCGGCCTTCTTATCGACATCTACCTGGGGACCGTTACGTACAGCTAGTGTCGCTTGCGGTCTATGGTTAAACCCACTGCCAGCGTAGTAGTCGAGTCTCTAGAGTCCCACACAGAGAGTTTCCCTACTCCAGGCGAAACGATATAGAGGTCGTATGGTTTTACGACAAGGGTTCGGACGCATACGTGTGTTTACGCACGTACGACTTTCGGACAGTTTTTACCAGTCGGCTTTGGTTTAAGCCAGTTACCGGTATCCGGTTATTGGATTTATACAGTCTAAAGTTTTTCCGTATTTTTGCGGAAAGGAGGGGCGTTCTCGTAATTGTGCGAGAAGCTTCTAGAAGGTGGTGACTAAGTAGGTTTAGGTGGCATATACAATGAATGTGATTAGTGAGTCACCTAGATGATTCATACATGTCATTATCCATGGAGATGAATCATCACTAGATATTATCAAGCATGGTTGTTAAATTGATATATTTTCTTTTCTTGATAAAAAGAAATGCTTGATATATATTATCATAACTCACTATTCTCATTTCATTATCATTATCATCTTCTCTCTCCTCAAGCTCTCCCTCTTCAAACCCTAATCCTCCCCTCTCATGTGTTGAGTACAAGGATTAGTTAGACTAACTAAATCATAACCCTCACTCTATATCACCTAGCTTCTTTGATTAGCACATAAAGAAGGTTAGTTGCCTCAAGTTTAGAGGCTAAGCTTGGAGTAAAGCTCTCGGGTGGATCGTCTACTACTTCGAGAAGGCCGAGGAGGAGGAGGAGTTCGCAAAGACGAAGGACACGATTCGTTAGGTATAATCCCTAAACATAGTAGTATAGAACTTCTATGTTTCCTGTTAGTTATCGTTTAGCTTCGATTCATGCGGTTAGTCGATGTTTAAGCAAAGAATAAGATCGTTTTTTAAATTTCCGCCTCCCCGCAAGTCGTGGGGTGTTGTACATCGACTTACACCGCATCCTCAGATCGGCCCTTACATCCTGTAAGTCTCACAAAAACCTGAGTGTCAAACACCGACACTCGAAACATCATGAAACCCGTGTCTAGCATCGACACGTAAATCCTTATAACTCAGGCGTTGTCACCATGATTGGCCCTGACGATATGTCATAACTCGCTCCGGTCGGTATCCCCATGATAACCGCCGAGTCCAAATACAATCACCGATAGGTAGTGGTCCCACCGCAAGGCTTATCGTCTACACCACAAAATCACCACTCGCCCCGGGGTACCATACCGGGTCCACCATGTACCCGCAGACGGTGCCTCCCGCTCCTCGAATCGGGTATCACAAGCCAAATCTCAGAACCGAGAAATCACATGGTGGACGCACTAAAATATTATATCAAGAGAAACCAGGTTTTCAAACAATACATAGTTTTCTTGAAAATATCCCCAACGGTCCTCAAATCCATAATCACATGAAATCAATATCTCAATACGTAAAATTCACGTAAAACTGATATATGCAACATAAAACATCAATATGAGCATATAAAGGGAAAACCGCTCTTTAAATGAATCCAGCTTTTTAGAATATATCTTGCGGTTCCCAAAACCTCCGAAAAACAATGCAGCATCATATAAAGTGTACATGTAATTGTAGTAAGGTTTAAGTACCAACATGTATGCTAGTATGTACGATGCAAGTCATAAGTGCAAGGATCAACAACTCAATATCATATATCAAACAATACCACTTGGGGTACATACAACTATAGCAAAAATATGCGGTGTACATGTCAATATGAGTGCATGATATACATGTAACTATAATAGACTATGTGGGTGTACATGTCAATATGAGTGCATGATATACAATATAGCTATAGTAAGGTATACATGAAATGGAATAAGTGTTACTACCTCAACTATTCCTGCCCAAAGCAATGTCACGTATGTAAGTATCAACAATATCTCATATGCACAATAGGATAAGGGCTACTACCACAACTATCCCTATCCACTACCGTATCACGTATGTAGGTGTCAACAATATATATCGGCTTATGCGTGTCATGGCAATTACTGACGATGTGGGTGTAGCATAATATTTAGTGCTCGTGCAACATGAACCGTCAGTAATGTGTTATATCTAAAGGTACGAGTCAAGTACAACAGATAATTCTATGCAATGACATTCATATGAAAGTAAAGAATATGCAAATACTATGCAGCTAGCATATCAAATTCGCCCCGACGCATACCGCCATATGGGCGATTTCCCCATAGATGTTAAATCTACTCACCAATGCTCTCGAGCTATGAAAATCCGACCACCTGCTTCCCCTTGTCCGCAGCACCTGAAATCCCTGCTTGCGAACCTACAATTTCATAAACACTGCCTAAGAATTATATCTGGATCACTGATGGGACGGGCGTTCCCAGGCATAAGCCACAACTCCATTTTCACACAATGGTAGGAACGAAGTTCATCTCATGAACTTATATATACATCCAGACTGCCTCTTTGGTAGCATCTTAAGTAGCGATGTATCCAGCCTTTATCGTCTAGTATGCCACGGTATCTAGCTTAGAACTCTTCCAACATACCGTCCCTTTGCTGAGGGTAAAGATAATGCCTGTGACTGACATTCAGTCGTCCTTATCACCCTGGAACCTTTCCAGTGATTCTCCCCAGGATCAATTGATACCATCTCACTACAACTAGTGAATATCCTAACATCCAATTAGATCTATCTCATAGATCCAAAACCCAGGATTTAGAAGGTATCACTTTGATCCTATATGGAGAATTATTGTGATAAGTGGAGATTGACTGAGCGTAGCATAGGAAACTCCTTCCCTATCAAGAGTATGTCATCCACGTACTCTACGAGGATCTCCACCATACACTCTACTACCTTTTTGTATATACAAGGTTCATCTACCATTTTGATGATGTCAAACTCTTTGACCAACATATCAAAACAGACATTCCAACTCCGCGATGTCTGCTTTATCACATAAAACATCTTGCACATATTTACGCTGCTCCCACTGTCTACGAAGCCCTCTGACTGTGTACTTATAGACTCTTTCTTCTAAAACATCATTTAGAAAAGCAGTCAAGACACCCAACCGTCAGATATCGTAGTCATGGTATGTAGCCGTGGAAAGTAGGATCTGGATAGACTTAAGCATAGCTACTTAGAAAAGGTTTCATCATAATCCATACCTGGTCAATGATGCCAACCTTTAACAAGTCTAGCTTTGAAAGTCTCAACTTTTCCATGTACACCAAGTAATATTCTCAAGATATACTTGCTCCTGATGGGGATTTAACCCTTCAGATAAGGCATCCAAAGTCCATACCGTGTTGGTGTATAAGGATTCCATCTCAGATCGATAAGCATCCAGCCATTCTTACAGAGTCCCACTCCTGATGGCCAGCTCGAAACTAGTTGGGTCATCATCTTATGATGCAATCCTCACTCCCACTGTCATAGAGAAACTAAAGTATCTCTCAGGTGGGTGAGAAACCCTACTAGATCGGCGGAGAGGCTGAGGTTCGTTGGTTGCTATTGAATCCTTTGGTTCTGCCAAATCATCAGCTGCAGTTTGTATAGCTGGAACTTCTTCCAGTTCTACCTCATGACCATTCATTTCTTCATAAGAAATTCCCTTTCACAAAGGTGGCATGCTGAGAAACAAAACATTTTTGTTCCTCGGTTAGGTAGAAGATATTCCCTTGCGTATGCTTGGGATATCCAACAAACTTCTGCAGAACTGACTTTGCCTCGAGCTTGTCCGGATTATGTTTGTAGACATAGGCTGGACAACCCCAAATCTTAACTGACTTAAGAGATGGGCTCTTCCCTTTCCATATCTCATATGAAATGGTAGGTAACTGATTTGATCGGAACCCTATTCAATAGGTATGCAACTTCATAAGTGCATAACTCCCTAAAAGGAAATAGGAAACTCAGTAGTACTCATCATAGAGCACACCATATCACATAGGGTGTTATTGCTCCGCCCCGATATACCATCGTGCTATGGTGTATACGGAGGAGTAATGCTGAGAGAGAATCTCATTCTCCTTTAGAATAATCCAGGAATTCCGTGCTCAAGTATTCTCCTCCTTGATCATATCAAAGGACATAATACTTATACCCGTATTTTGGTTCTCTACTTCTAACTTATATTATGTGATTTCGGACTTGTGTTTCAACAGGAACATATGTCTGAATCTTGAGAGATTATCAGAGAATGTAATGAAGTACAAAGAACCGGTCCTGGCATGTGTAGACAGGGGACCTTACATACATCACTATGTATCAATCCTAAGAGTTTACTAACTCTTTCTCTGTTTCCAATAAACAGAGCTATGGTCATCTTATCTCTGTGATATGACTGGCAAGTTTCACAAGATGTAAATTCAAACTAATTTAAATATGCATCTTAATGTAACTTCAACTAGTCGGGCCGCATTGATATGACCTAGTCTACAATGCTTCAAGAAGGATTTGTTCATTTCTGAACTCTTCCTCTTGTGTGTGTTCTTTATACTAGGAACTGTAGTTTGATTTAGAACATCAATGCTTTTAGATAACGTGCCTGAACCGATTAACTATTGATATAGGAAATGTTCAAAACATTATCCAACAATACAAAATTGTATCCTTCTTTACTAATAAAGAGATTGATATGATTTTGTATATCAGGTTCGGTATCTAATAGCATTTGTTCAGAATCAATGTATTGGTAATACAGGGTGATAGTGACTAACAGACTTGGTTGCAAAACTTCCACCATTTTCTGCCTCATGAAACTTATCACCCGTTCTCAGTTCTCTACCTTTCTATAGCCCTATGTAACATATTACATATGTGGGATCCTGATCCGGTATCAGATACCCAGGACGCAGAGGATACTGAGAAACAGTTCTGTGTAACGAACACACTCGAAAATGATGCATCAACATGCACTTTCTTCGTTTTGGCGGCACGGGAAATCTGGTATTTCCCAATTTCCTGCTCTGTCTTATAACAATTATAAGTTGGAGCGAGATCAACGTTCCCCAGCACAGTATAACAAGCGGGTTCGGTCAATATATCTGTTTTATTATCTTGACTAAGGCGTGACATGGTCGCTACCTGGAGAGAGAGAGAAGAAAACACTCTGCGTGCGCTCTTACAAGATCAGATTGGTTATTATTTTATCTAATCAGGATGGCTCCCACTGTTTTTATCAAATCTTCCTTCAAACCCTAAAAGGAAAGACTAGCCGGGATTAATTACACGCTACAAGTTCGCCAATCTTTCAGCCAGGCCAGTGTCTGTACTTTGAGGGAGGTTCCCCGTGCTTTTGCACGGACCTAATTAAAGTAAACCTTGTTTTCCCAGAGGCGTAACCCCGTTGACACCTTTCTAGACACCTACTTGATCGGCTAATCGTAATGTGTAGAACTCTCCCAGGAGTAACAATTACTCGCAGCGGGTATCGGGATCCAACTATCTCATAGAAGGTATGCAATCTCATTGCAAATTTCAACACTTGAAATTCCCGATAATTTTGCCCCTAGCACCCTATGACCTTGACGGAGGTCAACAAACCATAGGCTACTAGTCAAGTTCAACCCGTCATTTCTTGATTGAATCAAACCCACCCGTACGACCCATGACGGAGGTCAAGAAGGCTGTACGACTACCCAAACACTATCTGCATCATATGCATAAGCAGATAAATACTAGTTAGCTACCGCACACTACGCCTTGACGGAGGTCAACAAACGTAGCACGAATACTAAGTAGGACTTATCTGAAATGACGGAGGGTGATTGGTACGAAAGAGTGTGTTTGTAGTGTAACCGCAATCAGAACGGTGTCGCGCGTAGCTAGACCGAGGTGAGTACGGGTCGTCCTCAGGGAAACGTTGAACTTTTTACTCTTACTTTAGATGTGTTGAAAAAGAGAGGAGGAATAAAGAGTTTTATGAAAAGTTTCTAGATCTACGTTTAAGCAAGAATGCAAAAATATAGATCTAGATTGTTTTAGAGATGTAGATAATATAATAAGAGGGCTTGTAGAGTTCGTCAGGATTTAGTAGTTATGGACGATTAATTAAAAGTTACCATTTTTATCCATTAATAGATTTAAAACTAGAACGACGGTGATGCGTGTAGATTAGGGTTTCTGGAGGGAAAAGGAATCCCACTCTTAACCCTTATCTCGACACGGAACTCCGTTCATATCTAGCCTTTACCAAAATAATCATTAATCTAATCTCTAATCGCGGTCGGAACTAGCAAAGAATTGCTAGCGCGCCCGATTAGGATGTTAATGATTCTTTTGATAAAGTTCATAAACTTTATAGGACTTAAAAAGGGTTTAGGGATGTTCATCATCCATTAGCCTACCCTAATCCTACGAACCCTAACAAGCGGAGAATTACTCGCGCATGTTGGGAGAAGAAGATGAAAAGACAGAGAGGGAAAACATAATGTAAGATGCAAAAACAATTAAATAAAATAACTACCTTTATTAATCAACTGAACAATCTACACTTTTATTCCGTAGAAAATGATTACAAACTAGTTGCTTCTCGATCTTTCCTAAGAAGGTAGTCGAACAGTTGATGATCAGCCTGGATGCGTGAGCCGTCTTGGACTTCGTGATCTCTTCGGCTTGATAGCTTTTCCAAGAGGCTCTCGGTGCTCTTTTATAGTGCAAAGCCAGAATATTTCAGTTGGAAACTTGGTAAAATATGTTAGAGATTCATTCCAAAGAAATCGCAGCAATTGATCCCACAATATTGTCGCGGATCCGCGGCACAAGGTGGGTAAGGCCGCGGATCCGCGGCCATTTAATATCCTCCCTTGATCAAACTTCAGGGCTTCTGTATTTGTGACATTTGGCAATTTCTGGAATCTTCAGAAATTTGAAATCTTTTCTTTTCTTCTGCCAGACTTGATTTCTTCATTTTGTTCTCTTATTTTGGCAAGTTTTCTTCAACAAATTGATTTCTTCATAACAACTTGGAAATATTCTGCACAACAGCTCAAATAAGATTTTAGTAGACTTTGTTCTACTAGGATTAGATCAATAATTTTATTTGCATACATTTTCCTTCCAAATGATAATTAAAATATATTAACACATGGAAAATTATGTTTTTACACATAAACCTTCATATGTATAATATATTATAATAAAGTCCTTTTTTAATATAAAAATGGTAGGAAAAATGTACTACAAATGTGCAGTTTTATCGACTGAACAAATACCCCCAAACTTATCTTTGATCGTCCCGAGCAAACTAGTATATTTAAGAGGAGAAAAAGAAAAAGAGAAAACTAAGCACACTTTCATAGGCAGACACGATTACACTGAGCACGTGCAACAAGCCGTTAAACCTCTAGGTGTCCCTAGTAGGAGGAGTGTTGTCTCCTGAGGGTTTTCAGCGGATTACACCCACAAAATCCAATAACAAAAGAAAGATGGTGAAATTTACATATAAAGACAAGAACCATAAAAGAAAGGCCTTGAAAAGAAGAGTTTCCAACTATACTAGCTTTTCAGTTGTCATGAGCCCTATCTTAATAGTCATGAAAAAAATGTTAGAAATCACATCATCCCTCAATAAAACATCGTCATTATTCTTCACTCCTACCTTTCATCCAAACATTGATCATATAACCCCCACGTGTGTGTAAATAACATCTCTACACTCGGAGAATTCAATTCAAGCTATCATACTCTTGTCCATCTACCTTAGTACTTTTTAATTTGATGAATACTTAGGTTTGCTCACACATTTTCATGCGACCGTTAATACTTCTTGAGGTACTAACCGACCGATTACTCATGTGTTTGCTGATTAGGTGATAATATTTTCCTCGTCTTGCACCACCTAAGGCTTAGCAGTGACTCCCAGACCAGTTGGCCTTAGGGCACTAGGTGAAGAGGCACCCTCGCTATATTTTTTTTTATTGCTGCCTTGGCGATAACAAAACCGGTGTTCATTTTTCTTTTCACCATTTTTATATTTTCTTCATTTTTTTCATTTCCTTCATACTTTGGCTTTTAGACAAGAGCATTTCAAGGTATCCTCTACTATCCCGAGTTTCAAGACGTGTGTAAGTGCATATAGTAGGGTATCAACATTCAAATGTTTGGCTTCCAGAATAGGGACTATTTTTCAGACTTATTTTTATTCTCAGATTAGTGACTTCCTTCATCTTACTAACCCTTGGGACAACAGCTCATAACTACTTATTACCAGTTCGTGTAAGAAAACTTCTAATTTTCTTGGTTTTCTTAAACTATTCCTATCTTTTGGATGTAATTTTTCACTTTCTACTCTTTTGTTATAAAAGAAATTTTTTTTTTTTTTTAATTTTTGAAAATGTTGTGCTTATGCAAAATATGATGCAAATTGATGTGTAAATAAGCACAAACCTCCCCCAAACCTGTTTACAGCAGTGCCCTCACTGATGTCATCCGTTAAGCTCAAAAACCTGTAGACTTGGGAGGAAATTATTAATGGGGGCAAGAATATATGAAAGTGAAAATCCTCCCCCAAACTTATTTTAGGCTCACAATTTTGTAAAAATCATTTTCTTTCAAGAGCCAAAATATACCACCCCTCCCCCAAACTTGAGTTAAACAATTTTAATCTTTTAAAATCACATGAGGGGGTCAAGGTTATTGGTCAATGCCAAGCTTTGCAAAGACCGAAGGTCAACACCAACCATTCAAAAATTTTATCGATGAAGCACCAAGGTTGGTGGAAGAATATGTCACCTATTGACGTGAAGAAGTGGGGAGGTGACAAGAGGTGTATTGGAAAAGGATTGCGTCTCAATTTGGAGAGACGACACAATGATAGTAATGATGGATTACTCGCATTGTCATGATTGTCCAAAAGAGGGGGTGGAGGTCCAATTTCTTTATCTTGGAGTTGATTCATCTCAACACCCGTGTCTTGTAAAAATGCGAGTTCATCAGCGAAAATTTCCTCAAAGCTTTCATCGATACCCCGAAAAATAATGTCATCAGAAAAAATGGGGTGATCGTCAGACTCAATATAAAGTTCCTCATTAGATGTTGACCCGGACAATTCGGTGGAAGAGTAAATGGTTGGGTTAAACAACAATATATGAAAAGAGTCTGTATCATGAGGTTGATCAAATTCGCTGCTGTCGACATCCATTAATTCGACAGAACACACATGAGCATAAGGTTCGGAGGGTTCACTTCCCAACTTGTAAATGTTAAGCTCAATTGACTTCTTTCCAAAGGATAGGGTCATAGAGCCGTTTCTACAATTAATTACTGCGTTGGAAGTGGCCAAAAAGGGTCGACCGAGTATCACCGGAATTTGATTGCGTGGGTTTGCTACAGGTTGTGTATCTATAACGATAAAGTCCACAGGGAATATGAATTCCCCGACTTTGATTAACACATCCTCTAGCTCACCCCTAGGTTGGGTGATAGATCGATCGGCCATCTGAAGAGTGCAATGCGCAGGTTTTAACTCTCCGATCCCTAATTGCTCATACACAGAATACGGAAGCAAGTTAACACTAGCACCTAGATCGAGTAGAGCACGATTGATATTTTTACCCCCAATAGAGATTGAAATTGTAGGACTTCCGGGGTCCTTTCGTTTCTTGGGTAGTTGTTGTGTAAAAGCAGTGCTCACATTACTCGCAAGGAAAACTTTTTTAGGTACTTGAACTTTTCGCTTCCTAGTGCACAAGTCCTTTAAGATTTTCGCATATGACGGAACTTGTTGAATAGCATCTAGGAGAGGAATGTTTATGTTAACTTGCTTAAAAATTTCCACAATCTTCTCCATTTGTGGACTTGGTCTGTTGCCCCTTAACCTGTTTGGATAAGGTGCTTGATCAATAAGTTTTGGGTCCAACGTTTGTGGAGAAGACTGTGGGGATGGATTCGATCCCAAAATTGGAGTGGGAATCGACTTAGATAGATTCGGCGAAATGTTCGAGCCTTGGGGAAAACGGAGAATAGGCTCGGATGAAGGTGGGAGACTAGACGAATTAGGGGAAGAAGAAGAAGAAGGGGTATCATATGTGTCACTATCATCAAATTGCTCACCCACTTGGTTATTCAGCACTCTCCCCGATCTCAACGTAGTAATGGCATTCACATTATGACTTTGTGAATGGCCAGGATTCGGTAGGGGTTGAGATGGGAGTTTCCCTTTCTCTCTCGTACTCATTGCGGCGTTTAACTGTGCGATTTGGTTTTCTATTGATTTAATACTCTCACCATGGGAGGAGGAGTTTTTCGTTAGGGTATCAATAGAAGACCTTATCTCAGCCGAATTTTGCATGGATTGTTTCATGAACATATCCAAAGTTTGTGCAAGCGAGTTGTCAGTACCGGCCACTTGTGGTGTAGAAATGTTGGCCGGATTTTGGAAATTTTGTGACTGAAAGGGGGGCTGATTCTGTGGTTGTGGTTGCTGTGGAGGAGGTCTTTGATAATTACTTTGTTGGTTTTGATTCCAAGCAAAGTTAGGATGATTCCTCCATCCTTGATTGTACGTGGAAGAATAAGGATCATTTCTAGGTCGCTGCTGAAAAGCAGCATTAGCTTGAAACGATGCATTCATAGGACATTCTTCCGTTAAGTGTGAAGGATCCGAACAGCAACCACAGACGGTCTTAGGAAGCGTAACCTGATTTAGGGAGAATGATGAAAATTTGTTCTCAATAGCATCGAGTTTCTTCTGTATCGCTGCCATTTCGGTTTTTACTGCGATAGAAACATCGAGCTGGTGAATACCTCCCTTAGTTGAAGGTGGTCTTACGCTTTCCCACTGCAACGTGTGTTCAGCAAGATCTTCCAGATATTTCCATGCTTCACCGTCATCTTTAGACATGAAATTGCATTGACACATTGTTTCAAGTATCTGCTTTGTCGCTGGATTAATGCCCTCATATATAATCCGACATAAATCCCATCTTTGTATTCCGTGATGGGGGCATTGGACAAGCAGATCTTTGAAACGTTCAAAGCACTTCCAAAATGGTTCATTGAGAAGCTGGGTGAACTGGTTGATCTCGCTCCTAACATGTGCAGTCTTATGATTTGGGTAAAACTTCTTAAGAAATGCTACGACGAATTCATCCCAATTAGCGATAGAGTGTGCGGCAGTATTATAAAGCTATTTTCTGCCAAGTCGCACAGTGTGAATGGGAGAAGACGTAAGCGCATAGCATCTAAAGTCAATTGTGAAGTACCCATCATTGCGCATACATTTTCGAATTTGGTGATGAAAACGTACGCGTCTTCCGACTCAAGCCCGTGAAATTTGGGCAGCAGATTGATGTAGTGGGGTTTAATTTCGAAATTATCCCCGTTAGGTGGTGGAAGAGATAGACAAGTAGGAAGAGGACCACGAATAGGATAGCATCTCTCTTGGAGAGAGATGCGCGGTGGATTCTGCTCACCTGCGGGCGGTGGCAGCGTGGTGTTATAATTAGATGGAGTGTCGTCCATCACGGTCGATGTGGTGTGTGGTGGGGGAAAAGAAGAAGAAGTACCGACTTCGGCGTCGATAGCAGGAACGCGGACAAGACGGGCACTAGGATCCCGTGTCCAGCCGAGCATGCAGTAAGCGGGTTTAGTGCAAGTGGCAGCGTGTGTGTGATTTAAAATTGGCTTGTTTTGAAAAAGTGGGACTCAAGACAAATCACCCTAAGATGCACAAGCAACCCTAGAACTATGGTCACCTAGGTCTGCTAGACAGCTCCTAACTGGGGCTAGAAATAGGACCGCAAACCACCTCTTCACGGACAAGTACGGCCAGGTAAGTGGGAAGGAACCACCACTACAGTGGGCCTAATTAAAAACCACTAGCCTAGACACCGCAATGTCAGTTAGGATAAACGGCCGATGCCTATACTAGTCTTTTTCCTATTGAGCTCGACAGTCCTTAGAGTCTGGTCTAGATATTTTTTAAATTAATGAAGGGTTGTTCTATATGCTCGGTTTGTGATTTGTGGGGCTTAGGAAGGGTGATGAAATCCCCACCTAATCTTGATTTGGTCTTTGCCCCCTTAAAATCCGTATTAAATATGCAAAACAAAACCAATAACAAAACTTTTGCAAAAAGATTTTTGAGCGGCGCAATTTTGCAAAGAATCCTGCAGAAAAGATATTTTATTGGATTTCAGAGGAGAGAGAAAGAGGTTAGAATCTTACCAGAGAAGTTTGAAGCCCTAGATCTCCAAACCTGCCGCGCTTCCGCCGCGAATATGGGCTATCTGCCGCGGATCCGCCGCAAGAAGGATGGATCACTTGATGAAATTTGCTACGTGGCCTCCTGTACTCCTCTGGATCTTTAAGAATGTCTCTGTCTCTCTATTTTCTCAAGTCTCGACTCCAGATCCCCTCGCAAAATTCACACAATAATCGTTAA
This sequence comes from Agapanthus africanus, assembly GCA_030015575.1. Taxonomy (NCBI): domain Eukaryota; kingdom Viridiplantae; phylum Streptophyta; class Magnoliopsida; order Asparagales; family Amaryllidaceae; genus Agapanthus; species Agapanthus africanus. The sequence continues at coordinate 238,502,583 of JASDDO010000004.1, forward strand.
ATATGCAATTTGCAGTTTTATTTTAATAATAATATGGCTCGTCTAAGAATTCAACACAAATAGTAAAAATAAAAAATTACGCACGTATTCCCCGGCAACGGCGCCATTTGATTGGTATGAAAGAGTGTGTTTGTAGTGTAACCGCAATCAGAACGGTGTCGCGCGTAGCTAGACCGAGGTGAGTACGGGTCGTCCTCAGGGAAACGTTGAACTTTTTACTCTTACTTTAGATGTGTTGAAAAAGAGAGGAGGAATAAAGAGTTTTATGAAAAGTTTCTAGATCTACGTTTAAGCAAGAATGCAAAAATATAGATCTAGATTGTTTTAGAGATGTAGATAATATAATAAGAGGGCTTATAGAGTTCGTCAGGATTTAGTAGTTATGGACGATTAATTAAAAGTTACCATTTTTATCCATTAATAGATTTAAAACTAGAACGACGGTGATGCGTGTAGATTAGGGTTTCTGGAGGGAAAAGGAATCCCACTCTTAACCCTTATCTCGACACGGAACTCCGTTCATATCTAGCCTTTACCAAAATAATCATTAATCTAATCTCTAATCGCGGTCGGAACTAGCAAAGAATTGCTAGCGCGCCCGATTAGGATGTTAATGATTCTTTTGATAAAGTTCATAAACTTTATAGGACTTAAAAAGGGTTTAGGGATGTTCATCATCCATTAGCCTACCCTAATCCTACGAACCCTAACAAGCGGAGAATTACTCGCGCATGTTGGGAGAAGAAGATGAAAAGACAGAGAGGGAAAACATAATGTAAGATGCAAAAACAATTAAATAAAATAACTACATTTATTAATCAACTGAACAATCTACACTTTTATTCCGTAGAAAATGATTACAAACTAGTTGCTTCTCGATCTTTCCTAAGGAGGTAGTCGAACAGTTGATGATCAGCCTGGATGCGTGAGCCGTCTTGGACTTCGTAATCTCTTCGGCTTGATAGCTTTTCCAAGAGGCTCTCGGTGCTCTTTTATAGTGCAAAGCCAGAATATTTCAATTGGAAACTTGGTAAAATATGTCAGAGATTCATTCCAAAGAAATCGCAGCAATTGATCCCTCAATATTGCCGCGGATCCGCGGCACAAGGTCGGTAAGGCCGCGGATCCGCGGCCATTTAATATCCTCCCTTGATCAAACTTCAGGGCTTCTGTATTTGTGACATTTGGCAATTTCTGGAATCTTCAGAAATTTGAAATCTTTTCTTTTCTTCTGCCAAACTTTATTTCTTCATTTTGTTCTCTTATTTTGGCAAGTTTTCTTCAACAAATTGATTTCTTCATAACAACTTGGAAATATTCTGCACAGCAGCTCAAATAAGATTTTAGTAGACTTTGTTCTACTAGGATTAGATCAATAATTTTATTTGCATACATTTTCCTTCCAAATGATAATTAAAATATATTAACACATGGAAAATAATGTTTTTACACATAAACCCTCATATGTATAATATATTATAATAAAGTCCTTTTTTAATATAAAAATGGTAGGAAAAATGTACTACAAATGTGCAGTTTTATCGACTAGACAGAGGGCTACGACAGGTTTTTCTGAAAACCTATTGCGTAATGAACTTGATATCGTTGTAGAATCAAATGATTTTAAAATGGAGTGTTTTTGAGGCTCTTGCTAGTTTCGCTAAAGGGGTCACTCCCGGTGAAGGGATCGTCGGCCCTTTCCTCATCGAATAAGGTGCAGGATATATCATATATACCGCTGTGCAAAGCAAAAACTATAGAAGCAATCAAAAGACAAACCGAGGATTGTAGCATCTGCCAGTTATTGCTAAAGGGGTCACTCCCGGTGAAGGGATCTCGGCCCTTTCCTTATCAAATAAGGTGCAGGATGTTCTACAAGGAACACCGTGATGCAAAGCAAGAACTGTAGCTACCTATTTTTGAAAATTCGATTCCACAAAATCTTTTAGGTTTCTTTTCTTTCATTAATCATATTAATGAAGTCCCATCATCTAAGTTACCTAAACATCACAGATAAATACGACGTACACTTATGCCATCCGCATTCGCCTCGATGTCCGCTCGTGCACCGTTAGGTTAGGTAACTAACGGAAGAGCAGGGCAGGGCTAGCGTGGGTTTAAAACATAAGTAACGCCTATATAATATATCATATATACTATATACAGTATTTATCACAGAACATCAAATGATCACATCACAGATATCGTGGCAGAAGAATCATATGAAATATTGGATATACTAGGACGTCCGTGTTTTCAATACGAGCCTGTATAAAACACAGATTCCACGGTCGCGATGAATAGCCAAACCCACACCCCTAGACCCCTACGAGAGCGGCAAGCAACCCTACCAATTCTAGAGTTAGGAGACCCGGACTCGACTCCTCGAGTTGGTCTCCCACTGGACTCCAGAACCCGGTTACTTGTGCTCCCCTCCTTGGGTCTATCCTAGTGCGGAAAAGTAAATAATATACAAACGGTGACATCTTCCACAACCTGGAAGTGCCCTAATAAAAGAATATTGCATACAAGTTTTTACATGAATGAAAATGAAAACTCTCATCTCACATAAAACCCCCGGCTATTCAAAACGCGACGATCCAATATAACATATCCAGCAACACATAACATCACATGTCATCAACGTAAGTAAATATGCGCATCCCAATTGTCGTTGACATATAGCAACGAAACCGGCGATATCACATATTATACTTACGGTCACAGAAAAGAAAGTGTAAAACTACAACAGTTGGAATCCGCAAACTCTTTAGACATCGCATTCCTAACCATCTGAACTCCTTAGACATCACATGCCTAACAATTATAAACCCCGTATTTTAGTCTCATTATCGAAAACACTTTTCAATATTAAGTCGGGCAATTCAACAAGATTCCCGGCATTTTGATCGAATGCTCGTCGCAAACTTTAGTAGACGGCTGCACCCCCGATACCGTCGACAAAGTGCACTAAGGCGAACACCGCTGCCGTGACCACCCTAACGGATGCTTTTGGCGACGGGGTTCTCCTACAATCACTTGGTCGGGGCTATGGGGCATGGCTGTCTATTAAGTTTACCCGGCGAGTATCCGCGTACGCTACGTGATTGCGACGGACTTTTGATCGCATCAAAATTCCGTGGCAACCGATTAAGTGAGACCAAAGTGCTATGTTTATAACATTCATATTAGTTATCTCATAACTACTTGTGGATTCCAATTATTGTATCACATTCCAGATAAATAGAAAATGTTAAACTTTCCGATCGAACAATCAACCACCCAAGTTTTCTCGAAACATCTCAACTCATGATATAAGTTTAAAAGCATCCACTTCATGCCACAGTACCAACGGTCCAGCCGTAGAAGGGTCAAGCCAACGCCTCACATGTGGCACGCCGTACTGCCCCAAACCCTAAGGTTCAAAGGGCAGTTCAAGACGGTCATATAATCGAGTTAAGGTTTGTTGTCTTCTAGAGGGACCATCGCGTTATTTTCACTACTTAGAACATTATTAAACTACGGAAAAATCCAACAATAGGAAATTTCCCGGCAGGAGAAAAATTGGGTATTTATATCCGGTCGAACTTTTTAACATATTTTAAATTATCCGGAAAAACATATAGACGCAGTTAAAGTTTCCGATCGAATCATCGAATCCCCAATACACCCTAGAAATTCCCAGAGAACACAGGAAATTCAGGTAAACATTACTGTGCAAAATTTGACAAAAGAAGATACCGTACGGCCGCGGAACCGCCGCACGAGCCATGCTTATGCCGCGGTTCCGTTGTGGTTTGATTGAGTTAGGCTCTCGTCTCGCACAGTAACTCCTAGAAAACCCTGCTGATTTTTCTGCATATTTTTAATTCACAAAATTCCCAGTTTTGAAAAATTGTACAGAGAAGGGTTTTGGATTAGGGTTTCGGGTTCGATTGGGTTTCTAACATCGTCTACACATCGCCTAAGGCTCTAGCTAGGCTCTGATACCACTGTAGGGTTACTAGGCATACTAAGGAGTCTCTACAAGGCATCAACCATGCCGGATTAAAATTTTAGCATGCCGAACAACCCTAAGCTAGATCGTTGACTAGAGATTAGGCGATAACAATGGCAAGTAAATCACATTTACACTAAAGGAAAGGGACTACAACCTTTGTAGATCCGGTCCACCACTTCCAAAGCTCCGTGACGACGTACCTTCGCTGCGATCATCCAACTCCCGGACTCTTGGACGGCTCCTTGAGAAGTTGCAACGGGATCGCTTGAAGTCTTCGATGCCGAAGATGATCTACGTCGAGGGAATACGGACTCAATCTTCTACCTCACTAATCAAAGAATTAGTGAAGCAAACACCCTAAACTAAAGTGCTAGTCTAGTAGAGGATGGTGAGATAGGAAATGGGTACTCTTTAGATTTTGATTTCTCACACTTAATCTTCACATGATAATTTTCTAGCAATGCTTTTTCTTTTCTTCAAGAAGAAGAAGAAGAAAAGAAAATAATAAGAATAATCTCAAAATAGAAAATCAAGTGAAGAGTTATCATAATGCAACCATGGGTGAGGTTAACTCATGTAGAGAGTAAAATAGGGTTTAGGTGTAATGGTTAGGTTAAGGCAAAAAAAACAAAATGGCAAAGACTTTCAAAACTTCATGAAGCTTCATGAATAAAACAAAGCAAGCCTCCATTTTATTTTTGCCAAAAAGAATAAAGAAAATAATTAATTAACTTAAAACCTAACCATTAACCTAAACAAGGTTAAAAGCAAACACACACCCAAGTTTGCATGTATCATCAAACATGATACAATCTAGTGCACAAAAATATATCACATATAAAACTTGTGCACATCAAGTGAGAAAATCAATCTTAAGTGAACCAATACTAGTTAATGTAAAGTAATATATCAAATATATAATTATACATTAAATCATTAAATCAACACTTGATTTAACGATCCGGTCATATCACATATAACCGACTAATATCAATGTATCGACTTATCGAATCAACACTTGAATCGATAACCCGGTTATATCGCATATAACCGATCGATACAAACATTGCGAGAATTGAATACGGTATCACAAACTCGCATCATTCTCGGTCCCGCACATATCACATATGCGCTCCTATCTCATTTTTCCTGAGCCAGTACAACCTCTATGTAGGACTCTAAAGACTCGTCAATACGCCGGCAGTAGGTGATGATCATATCAAACACCCACAAGCCGTCAGCGGTACTAGCTGGACATAACGGCTACCCGGGTATTGAGCGATCAGAAGATCAGCAAGCAAGCCCGCTCCAACTCCTGCAAAAAACCTGACAGTGACACTACCGTACAGTCCGGTCTCCTCGTCTGATATGTCGCATATCAAGTCTAGGGGTGGTAAACGTCAGACCCCAATAACCGATAAGTCATGCCGATATGAGGCTCATAACAGGTCGAGAAACTACTGGTAACACTTACCAGTATATCTCTAAACCAGCCCTGGCCAGGGACTTCCCTGTTATGGCCAATCGAGCACAGCGCAACATCAACCCCCAATACCGGGAGGGACGAAACCCCTCCTATCGCTCATTGCCTCCATGTGACTCGGGACTGTACCCAAAAACCACCGTTTTGCACGCCCTCTTGGACGTGGTAAGGTGGAAATCAAAGCACAGTGGGAATCACACAAGACTTTATGACGATCTCGGGTCTACAGACTAACCTGTACCAGTGTCACCAGAGAACTTCCATCTGACGTAAGGTATAATAACATCTGGGAGTTCTCGGCGAGTCCGTCCAGTGTACCCAGTCTCCACTGAGCACCCGTATATCATCTCTGATGTCAAACACCAATGGATATGGGATCATCCATCGCCCATCTATATGGGTCGAGAAGGTATACGCTAGTCTACTCTGGTATATCGATGCCCCGTCTCGATATACCCACAATTAGGGACCTTGAAGGATGTACTTATGGACTACCATGTCCCCACTAGTATGATCCGCATCACAGTCTAGGTAGTCAAGTACACATCCTAAGGGCTTTACCAACATGTAACAGAGAGACAATCAGTGTACACGTTAAGGTAAAGAGTAACCAGATAGCATACAATCATGTCGGGCAAGAAAGTCCTCCCTATATATGTCCAAGCATCCACTACAATATACAACACATGTATTGTAATGGCCTCTAGGGCATACATATAACTAACATAAATATAATAGTAGGTGATCCCGCCTCAATAGTATCACGGACGATACAATATATATCATATGACATTCTCAAGTCAAGAGTGTGGATCTATCATCATAATTATAGCTCGTACGGTAAATCCATCGTACGGCTTCCCAAATTTGGGTACGAGTCAATATTACATTTATCTCATCATTTATCTGGTATCATTATCATCATATATCATGAACTGGAGGTACTAATCTAAGTCTAGTACATACTGATACCATCTACATATAAATGTGTGTGTGCATGAAAACACAACGCCCCAAAGACCCGCTATAATATCATGTCGTATCTCAAATACGAACCATGTCACATCACCGATCTCATGGCATCATGCCCACTCTCATCGACTCATCTCCAAATATCATGTACTATCCTCATCATCCATGTGTGTGTGTGTGTGTGTGTGTGTGTGTGTAGTCCCATACCTATGTGTATTTATATATACATACATATCCCCATATACGCACAGGTAATAAAATGTATACAAGTGTATGTGTGTGCGTGTATGCAAATCAATAATCTAGGGTTCGCGACTAAAACTAACTATCGACACTATCATCCAATTACACTAAAGTTTATCCATGAACTCCTAAAGTCTATCTAGATAATCATCTAGTCTCATAACAAACATATTTATATAAATATATGTATACGTATTCATATACTACACTATGAACTGCGGGGGTGCTATACGCCAGCCACACGACTTCCCCCGTAGATATATATCTACTCACCTGATCTTCGCTTGCCGATGCCGATGTCGCCACGCGCCTGCTTGTTGTCTCGAAGTCCTTGTGGGGGGTACCTATATATCATAGCACATCGTATCGCATTAAATCCAGTTCGAAATCGAAACGACACACGAATTACTCATAGGTTAAAACCTATGGTCTACTCACGCAAATCAACCAAATAACACTCGAATTCAACGTACAAACGTCAAGTGACCGATATAAAACACAAATATGAAAACTTAAGTCATGAAAAGTTACGAAAACAATGCAACAACCTAGGAAAACATGCTCCAGATTTTGGTTCAGGTAAAAACAAGGTGCACAAACAATACTGGGGTGATGTATAAGGTGTATATGACCTACAGAAGAAACCATGACCCCAAATTCCCACATGTGGCCGGCCAGTACCCCCTGGAATCCGGCCTGCTCGGTTCTGGGAGGTTGGATGGGGTTTGTTTTGGTAGGGTGGTCCCATAGGGTCATAATTAGGTCTCTGGTATTGTTTGGTTTTCTAGTAAAAATCCCAGGTTACTCCAGATTCCCTGTAGGCCTCAATTTCATCACAAAACCGACATGAAAAGTTTCTGTTTTGGGTTTTCAGGTTTCAGTTGGGTTTGGTCTGGGTTTCTAACACCATGGGGGGTTTAAGGTCACCTATAAAGCTCACTAGCACAAACACAACTCAAGAATTCCTCAACCCTCTTCTAGAAAATTTTAAAGTTCGCAAAACTACACTAAATCGGTTTTAAACTTAAATAGAGGCTATAAAAACTTAACTAATACACAAATGGTGAAAAGATTGCCTCATTTGGCAACTCAAGAATTTTCTTGAGTTGCTCCAAGTGCTCAAAATCCATCCTTTCTTGGTCCAAAGTACTTGTAGGAAGCTTGTGCATGTTTTTTGTGAAGTGGGGATGATGTTTTGATGAAGGATTGATGATGAAGTGAGGAGGTAGAGGAGAGGGAATGAAGATGGCTGCCATGGAAGTTGAGGATGAAGATGAAACAATGAAGGGGACAAAGTGCTAATGTCACGACCCGAAAGAGCACGTGACTGGCCCTTGAACCATATGAAGTCTCTAGGACTCCATCTGATCCAAGTAAGCCAAAAGCCCAGAAATCTAAAACCATTTTTAGGAATAAGTAAAGAAACTGGTTTAAAGAAGTGAAGAAATACATGTTTGAAATCAAGGTTTTTTTTTTAATAACTAAGCCGAATATGCATTTTGAAACAGTACAGTCTTTTCTAAAAATTTCGGCAGGGTTTCCTTTGTAAAACTGGCCCCGAATGGGGTACAACAAGGAGAATAATATATGCAATGATAAAGGCATCCCCAAGAGGGAGCTAGCTCTTCGTCAATCGACGGTCACAACTACACAACGATATAATATACAACGCCAAGTGGCGAGGATCAAAACCAAAGAAAGCTCAAAAGCAACAAGAAAAACCGCAATACTACTAAGCGCGACTCTAAGGTCGAATAATACATCACTAAAGTCTAGGTCTGAAACAATATACAAGTTTTGGTTGATGGAAATTCTAGATACAAAGAATAAAATAAAAACAATGGTGGTTCTTGATGCGAAAGAATCCACCTACCAAAAGCAAATCACCCGCTAGAAAGTAGTGTGCGAGAAATGCCGCAATGGAACCTGTACGACAGAACCTGCAAGAACTGTGGCACAACGGGGGTGAGTTGCCAACTCGTGAATAGAAATATCTACAAGCAGAAACCGAGAGCAAGACATAATCCTAGGTCAATACGATCAGTATATAAAATCCTCAATATAAAACATGCAGCCTATAACAAGGCTAGGGTAAATATCTAACCCGAGTGCAATCTCATGTGTCTGTGTCAGTGCCTCAGGTAGCAATATAACATATGAATGAGATATGAATGCGTGAAAACAGAACACATTTACATGAAGCAACTGTTTTCATAATTTAGTGAGATTTCCCTTATATTTTTAAAATGAGGTATCATAATGAAATCAGCATAAAACTGTGCCTAGCATCGGCACAAAACGTAATCCCAATATCTCGATATCTCAAAGTCTCAACCACAATATCTAGGGCGCCGTCAGTCCAGACCGGCCCCTACCATAAATCTCAAGACCACGACGGTATCCTCCGGATATCCGACGCGTCGGGTAAAATCACCGGTAGGTAGTACTCCCCTGCCAGGCTCAACGTCATCACCACATTCCTCTTGCCCCGGGGTACCGCACCGGGTCCACCATGTACCCGAAACGGTTCATCCGTCTCCTCGAATCGGGTTTCCAAATCCATCAGCAAACTCATGGTGGACGACTCATACATCATGGGAAAACCGCACTTTTTATTTTAAAAGAGAGAATATGATTATTTGTGTCTTTGCGGTTTTCCTCCAAATCCAGAAAATCTCATAGAAATCCAAATCCAAACCTCAATAGCACGTAAAATAGTGAATATATGCATGAGAATCCATCAATGCGGCATAACAATGAATAACAGTATGCATGAAGTAGCAGGTAATAACTACAATATCTAAACTATTAGCTAAAAGGCTATGTCAAGCAATAATATTTCTAAGGTGTACGTGACATGGCAATTACCGATGAAGATGTGTGTGAGCCGGCAAGTAAGTGTACGTGGTACATACGCATCATCGGTAATGGTGCTGGTGTCCTATCAGCATGATATTAATAATGGAGTATGAAACTAGACGTAACCAAAACTAATCTGTATTAATCTAATATAAGTCCTACAATGGTGCCTTTTGAAATAACACGAATCATGGGGTTTTGAAAATAGGGACTACGGTGTTTTTATGAAAGATACGCCTTTTGAAATATCCGTAGGTCCCTTAACCTGTCTTTTAAAAATACCCACGACCCGCTAGTTTTAAAATAGGTAAGAGTCTAATCTAATCTAACAACTACACTAAACTATACGGCTAAACTAACAAGCTGAGCTACAGGTAAGGAAACCGCCTAACATCTGAGTCGATATATAGATATAATAGTCGGTGATTCCGCCTCAATAGTATCGCGTACGATACAGTATATCATATGACATCCTCAAGTCATGAGTGCGGATCTATCAACAATGTAAAGCTCATACGGTAAATCGTCGTACGGCATCCCAATAGCTGGGTATGGGTCAATATCACACTATCTCATCACATTTCGGGTATCACTTATCATCACATCATATAATCTGGGGTACTGATCTAGGTCTAGCACAACTGATACCATCTATAAAGTATGAATGCGGGGGTAAACACACATTCCAAGCCCGCAAGAATCACATGTCGTATCCCAAATATGAACCATATCAAATCACCGATCTTGCGGCACAAGGCCCAATATAATCGACTCATCACCAATGTCGTCCAATATCATCAACGAAGTGCAAGTATAAGAAACACACAAGTGTATGCGTGTGGGTGCAAATCTATCCTATGGTTCGCAGCTAGGAACTACGCTAGTTATTTCTACCCCTAACTAACCATAACACACTAACTATCACACATATAAATATACTACATAGTACTAATTACGGACTGCGGGGGTGCTATACGCCATCCACCCGACTTCCCCCTGTAGATATAATCTACTCACCTTGCATCATCATTTGCGGACGTCACCGCGCATTTGCTTGTCGTCCCGAAGTCTTCATGGGTATCTACTCATCAAAATATCGTATATGCGCATTAAAACCAAATCCAAGCTAAAACGGCGCATGAAATCCAAAACGATACGATAAGGGGCCTATAGGTAAGGGGCCTATGGCACGCCTTCAAAACCATCAATAAATCCTCTATATCGTCGTATAAACGCCAAATAGTCGAGGCAAAACACAATCCACAATTTCAGAATCAAAATACGGAATACGGAAACACGAACCCAAAATAACAACTTAGGATATATGTCCCAGATTTCACCCTAGATAGAATCTGTCAAAACTAGAAGTACCCTGGGCCAAGAATTGAGGAAATGGGGGCAGGCATGCAAAACGAGGAAATTCCTCACTGCTCTGGCCGCAAATTGCGGCCAGAATAGGGATTTCGGCGGCCTCGAAGTGGAGTGGGGAGCTAGGGTTTGGGGTGATGGTTCAATGGTGCCTGCACAAGTCACTGTCCACTCAATATTATTTTCAGGTGTCTCATATGATAGCAGATTCAAGTTAACCTTCACAGATTTCACAATTTCCCCGATATCGGTTTCTAAAATCCGTATTCTGGTTTTAGCTTCAGGTTTTGGGTTCCAATTCATACACTAGGGTGTTGGTATAACCTTAACTGAGCTTAATTTCCCAATACAACACAAGTTTCCTCAAACCCTAACTTGATTATTCTCAATTCCTTAATATCACACAATATCGATTAAAAACTAAACATGGGGTAAAGGGAATGCTATAACTAAGCTAATGGTTCAGAAAAATACCTCATTTGGCAACTCAAGAATTTTCTTGAGTTGGCCCTAGTGGCCAAAATCCATGCTTTCTTAGTCCATCTTGTAGGTCTCGGGCTTGTGCATAATTTTAATGAAATGAGTGTGAGGTTTTGGGGTTGTTTTTGAGATGATGTGAGGAGTTGAAGAGGGGAGGAAGGTGGAGGAAGAAGCAGCAGCAGCAAGGGAGAGAGAGAGAGGAATGAGTGTTGAAAAAAAATGGAGGAGAAATGGCTAAGTGTTCAAGTCAAAGTCCTCACCTACCCTCTCTTCTCACCATACCCTATTTTCTTTTCCTTTTTCCTTTTTCTTTAATTCCAAAACATTCTCACCCCAATAGTAAACCCAAAGTAACATGGTAAAAAATGCACAAGTGTAGGAAAAGTGATATGTGCAAGTTTTGGACAAAAAGCCAAAAAAAATCCGATTAGCGATTTTTAATCGCGATTAGCACTAAATTAGTGTCAAACAAATCACAAAAACTTAAAAATATCATAATTCTCTAATTTATCCTATTTTAGAATTTTCCATAATTTTTCTCAAATTTTTCCTATTTATTTGCATTTAATTATAAATTTAATATTAAAATAATCAATAAAATAATATTAAATTATAAAAATTCCCAAAATTAATATTTTACCTTTTTGAAAATGTTACAGCTAAGGTCCAAGGTTGACCCCTCCCTCTCTCTCTCTTGCCCAGACTCTTTAGTTTAATGTTTTCTTTTTCTTTTCCTTTTTCTTTTCTTCTCTTCTCTTTTCATTTTAAACACAAATGAAAACCCTAATTTAAAACCATGGCCACACAAAAGGAAAAAATGATAAAGTTTGTAACATGTGTTGGAGATAGAGCCCTCAGAGTGAATTATTGGATCGCAGGTACGTGATTGCAATGATTGCGGAGGACCTATACCGGTAGGACAGTCTTACTCGAGATGATAGTATGCTATCTGGTTTGCCTTTATCAGTCGTGTACATGTTCAGGTGACTGATTACATATTACACTTTGATAGAGGCCTTAGGATCTTGCTTTACTACCAACAGTATGATGGCGATCATATACGTGAGAGTTGGGAGACGGGGCATCGATACTCCGGAGTAGACTAGTGTATACAGTCGAGACCCCGACGAGGGGCGGTGGCTGGTCTCACAAGCCACTGGTGTCAGTTGGATCACCTAAGATGTATACAGGTGCTCATTGGGTTATGAGTACACCGGACAGGACTCGCCGGGAATCTGCTAGTTGATATTATACATATCGTCAGATAGCAGTTTCCTGGTGACATGTGTACAGGTTAGTTCATCGACCTGAGGTCATCATCTGTCTCGTGTGAGTTCCTACTGTGCTTTGATTTCTACCCTACCACGGCTCAAAGGAGTCGTGCAAACAGGTAGCTTTTGGGTACAGTCCCGAGCCATATGGAGGCACGTGAGCGGATCGTCAGGGGATTCGTCTCTCCCGGTATTGGGGGTGAGATCGTGTTGTGTCTAGGAGAGCCATTACACAAAGCCCACGGCCGTGGCAGGAGATTTACTGGTAGGTACTCCAGTAGTATCTCAGGGTGTTATTGGGCTACACTCCGACATGACTTATACTGCTATTGGGGGTCTGACGTTACTAGCCACCTAGGCAGATATGCGATACTCATAGACGAACGGACCGGACTGTATATACATTGTCACTGTTAGGCTCAGTAGGGTTTCCGGATGAGTTCGCTCATCGGCCTCCCTTGAGGTCAGTCCATGGGCAGCCGTTACGCATAGCTAGTGCCGCTGACGGTTTGTGGTTAAACCCACTGCCAGGGTACTGACGAGTCATTAGAGTCCCCCACAGACAGTTTCCCAAGTTCGGGCGAAACGTTGTAGAGGCCGTATGGATTTATGGCAGGGTTCGAAAAATGCACGTGCGTTTACGCACGTGTCAGATTTCGGACAGATGATACTGGTCGGCTTTGGTTTAAGCCGGATCCGAGTATTATATTGAGTAGATATAATATCTTTGTCTCAGTTGCATTTGTATTCGGTCGTAATACAAATGCGGGTATATTTATACAGTTACGGGGTTATCCTGAAATTCGTTTCGGGATCACTTTTGGAAGTTGCCAGTTTCCTGTTTTCTATCATCCGTCTTTTAACATTCGGTTAAAGACGGATTTATCTTTTCTTGAGATGAGTGTGGAAGGTTCTAGAAGTTTCTAGAAGAGGTGACTAGGTTGAATGGTGTTGAGTTTTCATTGGTTGCTTTCTTTGTGTTCACACTTTGTGTTCACACATGATATTTGTTAATGATATTTTCTCTTGTGGTAACTCTCCCCTCTCCTACACTCACCCCTCCATTGCTATATATGGCCGGCCCCCTCCCCTCTCTCTCTCTCACTCACTTGATTTGATTCATTTGAAAAAAGATGATAGTTTTCGGTGTATGGAATTTCATAGCTCATTTCATTCCATCACCCGATTTCTATGGCAACTTCATTAACCGTTCGTCCATAGCTTTGGACGGAACGAGACAAAGTCTTCTACTCATTCTCTACATCAATATTGGTCGTCTCTTTTAGCAAACTTGACGACCGAGTTGCCTCGAGTCAAAGGCGGGAGCCCGTTTAAAGAATCGTTGACGTGGTGCCACCTGGACGAGCAGATCGGAGATCGAAGAGATCGGAGCAGCCGCAACGGAGCGTGGGATGATGGTTAAAGAACGAAGGACTCGGATCGTTCGGTATAACCTTTCTACTCTCTTTACAGTTTGTTAGTTTAGCAATAATGGCAAATCCGGGTTATAGTATACGATAGCGCCAGTTAAAAAGTTTTTTGTTCCGCAATTGGCGTCTGTAGACGGGCGGGGAGCTACCGTAGACTTACAGTGGTATCAGAGCCTCACCATTTTGCTTTACTAACTTGTGCTAATGCGTTTAAAATATCGATCGAACCGGATATCGAAAACCACAATTTTTCTTTTTCACAGTTTCTGTTGATTTTTAAAGGGTTCCAAAAATTATTCTACATATCACAGAAATCTGTGCAGGGTTTTATAAGCACACCGTAGAAATTTGGTCAAGTGAATCGACAAGACCGCCGCGGAATCGCGGTCAAACCTAGAGTTTGACCGCGCATCCGCGCCGTTATGTTGAATCATTGACCCAAATTTGTACAGTAGCTTTATATTTGGAAATTGGGGTTTTTGGTATATATCTTTTGGGCCTAGATTTTTTTACTGTTCAACAGATGTTCGTGGGGCCCACTTCGTAGTATTTAATCGATCGAAATTTAAACATGTTAGTTTACAGTGCTTACATTATATCTCCGACAGGGAATGTCATTTGATCGGTAAACCGCGTCTGATTGCTATAGTTCTTTTAGACGGGTTTGCGAACGTGACATTCGCGTTGATGTTCTGTGTTGTGCTGTGTTGTTGCGGATTTGTCGTGGTGGATAGCAGTGTGCAATGGTAGTGCAGTTTGGATTTATTTGTACATTTGATTTTGCGGGGCGAGCGTCCAACATGTGGACTGCCGTCACTGCCTGTTGTATAATATTCTTTTGGGGCACGACCAGGTTGCGGTCGATGTACCTGTTGTACTATTTTTCATTACTGTACTAGGTTTTGCCCCGCGACGGAGTGCACGGATAGCCGGATTCTGGAGGGCAACGGGTCCGCATCTCATGGCTTTGAGAGGCAGAGGGGCCTCACTCTAGAATTGGCAGACTATTCGCCGCACTCGTAGGGGGTACAGGTTGACCCAAGGAGGGGTGCCCAAGATTAACGGATTCCATGAAGTGCTGGGTGGTCCATTCACTTTGCTGTAGGGGGCTGCCTCGCTTCAGGTTTTAGCGGGTAACTTGCCGCACCCGTAGGGGTCTAGGTTTCATTGCACAGGCTATCCACACGACAGGGGAACGTCGGGTTTCAGCAGCGGCTCTGTGAAACCCGGGGATCCCAGATTATCTGTATTGTTCTGTGATGCTTATTACTTTTCTGTAATGTTGCATATTATCACGCCTGGAGCGATTATTGTATATTGGTATATATACTATTAGATGTTGTATATGTTTTACACCCGCGCTAGTCCAGTCCCCGCTCTGTCGTTAGTTAAGTAACCTAACGGGTGATGACGGGACCTAGTGACGAATGCGGATGTCATATACGTACATTTTATTTTCGTTCTTTTCTGGTGTGATCGATTGATGGGACTGCGTTGATTCTGATCAATGCAAAGTAAAAAAAACCTGTTTGCAGTTGTTGGAACAAATTTAAAAAGTGTTATTACAAAGACGTTTCCTTTTGTTTTGCATAGCGGTATTCAGTGGAATGTCCTGCACCTCATTCGACGGGGCAAGGGCCGATATCCCTTCACCAAGACTGACCCCTTGGGCAGAAGTTTGCGTCAGGGTAATAACTTCACTATAGTCGATTACAAGTTGCTTTGCATCGCGGTATTCAGTGGAATATCCTGCACCTCATTCCACGAGGAAAGAGCCGAGATCCCTTCACCGGGAATGACCTCTTTAGCAAAAGGTTTTCGCCAATGTATTTTAAAAAGCTATCAGGTTCCTTCAGCGATATCAAGTTCACTACGTTAAAGGTTTTTCGCCAAAAACCAGCCGTAGCCCTCCGTCATTTTTTTTGAGTATTCAGTAGTATTCAAGCTATGTATTTTGACCAACGCCAAGGCATAGTGTTTGGTAGCTGCTGGGTATTCATTTGTTGAATAGATAGATGAGTTGGTTTAGGACAGTCGTTCTGCCATTTTGGCCAACGTCAAGGGCATGTGCGGGTGGGTTCAAATTGACAAGATAGTGACGGGTAGAACTTGGCATGTGACTTATGACATTTTGACCAACGCCAAAGCATGGGGAAAAAATCATATCGGGAGTTTCTAAAGAAACTGAAACTTGCCAAGTATGCGTATACCTTCTGGAGTATGAGTAACGTGGATGCATTCCATCACGTTATCATACGATGAGAGTTGGATCCCGATTCCCACTGATGAGTTGGTTTACTCTTCGGGTGATCCCGATTGATTCTTCTTTCAGGTTTGGAGAAGAATTTGACAGGACAGTGGGAGGTTTCCGGATTAGATAAAGTGATAACCATTCTGATCTAGGTTAGAGTGCACGCAGAGTGTTTCTTTTCTCTCTCTCTCTCTCTCTCTTTGGCAGCGACCATTGACCGACCCTAGACTATGACTCAGGGACCGAGTTGACCGAACCTTCTTAAAATACTGGCCTTTGGATTATCTGTGTTGCATAAGTCATTGCCACTCCTTCTTTTACCCTTTGAATTTCTCAGAACACCCGTATTACTACGGACATCCTCTTCCATTGGATAGATCCATCGTATGGTTATATACGAACTCGAAGGGACTTCTTCAAGGATGGATCCAGGTTTAGGAGAAATAGAATTGGTTTATTCAGTTGTCTTTTATTGTCACCTTCTCTTATGTTGCGAGGGCTCCTTGGTTTAGGAGAGTACACCTATTACGTTTATTGGATAGTCTTATTCCAAACCATAGGCAGGTGCCGAAAGGTAGGGAATGAAGAAAACCAATTAGTCTAAGTAGGGTGTACAGAAGGTAATATGTAAAGACAAAATAAAGGAATTAGAAAGAGGGCAAAGTAAATTGCGACTGATATCATTCACGACCAAACCGCGTACTTCATCGCCAATCCTATTTCACCTTTAAATGAATAAGGTATTATTCAGTTGTATTTTATCATCACCTTCTCTCAAGATGCGAGTACTCCTTGGTTTAGGAGGGTACACCTATTATGCTTACTGGATAGTCTTCTTCCAAACCATAGGCTGGTGCCGAACGGTAGGGAAGGAAGAAAACCATTTAGCTTAACGATGGTGTACAAAAGGTAATGACTAAAGACAAATAAAGGGATTTGGAGAGATGGCAAAGAAATATACGGTTATAGTCATGAATTGGATTATGGAAGAGGCATTGCTATGAATACCGGGATACCCCTATGAAACATTTTCATGTTTCAGTGCATTGTTAAAGAAAAACTGTTTTCCCGATTAGATACTTACTCCAAGGGTATGTATTTACCAGGTTTCATTCTCATATCTGTATGGTTTTACAGATAATAAGAGGGAGTAAGTTATTGGGAATTAGGTGATTATCCTCATTATATCGGAATTCGTTGTAATTGGTGATATTTGAAGAAATCGCCATGCTACAGTTTTCAACCTACGACGCACAGGTTTTGAGTTGCTTAAACTCAGCGGACTTATACAGAGTATTGTATGTTGTCCAGTGTCCATCAGGACAAAGGGGTAGGTCCTCGTACTATGTTCTGTTTACTTATAACTTCTCTAGTATTTAGACAAGTGTTTCGTAGAAATACAAGGTCTAAGTTTTGAGAAGTTGTGGGTATAAGAATAAAGTAGAGAACCAGGTGTCACAAGTATCGGGATTCTTCAAAGAGATCGAAGATGTAGATTCTTGTGATTGGTATTCAGATGATAGTAATGATTTTGAGAAACGTGTTTCTCTTTCAGGTTACTCATAATTGGATGGATTCCTAAGTTGAGCAATGCTGATTAGCCTCTTTCCATTAAGGTGATATGCACTGGAGACAGCTGCATGATTTGAATCTGGTTCCAATTAAATAAAGTGCCAAAGTTTCTATATTGGATATAGAATGGATCATACCTTAAAAGATGTTAAGGTACGGGGAGTTGTCCAGCTAATGCTTAAAACCAGATTCTGGATAACTCAGGGCATGTTTCTGTAATGGCTGTTTGTGGGTTGACCCTGGCTATGACAAGGGTTGATATTCTACCATTTGGAAGATCAATAGTGATATTGTTCTTGACTCGCCACAGTTTTAGTAAAATGGATCTTTTTCAGAAAACAGTAATGGGAGTATGGTAGAACTGGAAGTGATTCCAGAACCGCGAACGATTACGGAAAATTTAATAGGACCTATATATTCAATCAGGTTTGACATTCCAATAGCCACTCCGCAGATATGGTGGGTAACCTCAGACACCCGAGAAGTACTCCGGTAGCCTCAAGGACGGTGACAGGGAGGTTCTTATCTACCCAGACTTGACACTACTGTTGTTCTAGGCTATGAGACCCGGTAGGAGGGTTGTCGTAGTCAGTGGGAGCATCGGAAGCATAGTGGGCAAGTAGCTTATGTCTATTTATAGACTTGAGCAGTTATAGCGGAGATAGATCATCTATTTTTGATGTAAAAGTCATGGGTTTGACTTCATCAGAATAGGGGATGGATCTGTTAAGAAGGTAGTAGGGTGTGATGTCATGGTATCTGGATGACATACACAGAGTAGGAAGTAAAATTCCTATACTACGATCGGTTGTACTATGGTCGTCATACAGTTGTTTCTCCAGACAGGATATGGATATAATATTTGACATTCTGGTTTCTGGATCTATGGTTTTAGATCTGGATTTGGGTAGTTTCCCAATGTGGGTACTTTGACAGTATTCTAATGGTTTTTAGAATAGATGACTCCTGGTATGGTGGTGTACCTGCAGGTGATGGAGTCACCCTCTCTAAAGGTGTTTTACAGACTAAAGGGGAGAGGGATGTGCATGATTGGCAGATCACTTGCTTAGGCAACTAAGTCAATCATCAGATATCAAGTACCACACCAGATGTTGTTTTTGCACTAGATGCAATAAGTTTGTATTAATCCAATCCTGGAGAAACATAAGGAAGCAGTTTTAGAACATAAGTACATGTTCTACGGATTTGATGACGGCAGCCTCCTTCGGGAGACGGTTATCATTCCAGGCCTCAAAGGTGACATGGATGACAGAGTGATTGTCAGAGTTATAGTTTTCCCTCTGACGAGGGACAGTATTATGGACAGGTGGTCCAAGAGGATACTGTGGGAGGCATGGTGCCTGATACTGATTAGGTTCAGTGATCGATACAGTCTAAGAAGTTTGGATTTGTAGTTCATTTATGAACTAGGTCCCATCAGATATCCAGACATATTCTAAGACAGGTATTACTCAATTCGGGAGATGGCTTTCTCCGCGAACTTGAGATTAAGAGAGATATAGAAAGAAACATCTAGGCGGATCCACTCACTGAGGCTATTTCTCGAACACAATAGTTTTACAAACGGGCTTTGTGAAACTGATTAATAGAGGAGTTGGATTTCGGTTTCACACGGGCTGTGAGTAGTCGACATCGCAATAATTAGCCTTAAGTGCAAGTGGGAGATTGTTGGAGATAGTGCCCTCAGAGTCAATTATTGGATCGCAGGTACGTGATTGCAATGATTGCGGAGGACCTATACCGGTAGGACAGTCTTACTCGAGATGATAGTATGCTATCCGGTTTGCCTTTATCAGTCGTGTACATGTTCAGGTGACTGATTACATGTTACACTTTGATAGAGCCCTTAGGATCTTGCTTTACTACCAACAGTATGATGGCGATCATATACGTGAGAGTTGGGTAGTTTATACGCATATCCTTAATAGTGGTCCCTAGTCGTGGGAGTTTTCGAGACAGGGCATCGATACTCCGGAGTAGACTAGTGTATACAGTCGAGACCCCGACGAGGGGCGGTGGCCGGTCTCACAAGCCACTGGTGTCAGTTGGATCACCTAAGATGTATACAGGTGCTCATTGGGTTATGAGTACACCGGACAGGACTCGCCGGGAATCTGCTAGTTGGTATTATACATATCGTCAGATAGCAGTTCCCTGGTGACATGTGTACAGGTTAGTTCATCGACCTGAGGTCGTCATTTGTCTCATGTGAGTTCCCACTGTGCTTTGATTTCTACCCTACCACGGCTCAAAGGAGTCGTGAAAACAACTAGCTTTTGGGTACAGTCCCGAGCCATATGGAGGCACGTGAGCGGATCGTCAGGGGATTCGTCTCTCCCGGTATTGGGGGTGAGATCGTGTTGTGTCTAGGAGAGCCATTATACAAAGCCCACGGCCATGGCAGGAGATTTACTGGTAGGTACTCCAGTAGTATCTCAGGGTGTTATTGGGCTACACTCCGACACGACTTATACTGCTATTGGGGGTCTGACGTTACTAGCCACCTAGACAGATATGCGATACTCATAGACGAACGGACCGTACTGTATATACATTGTCACTGTTAGGCTCAGTAGGGTTTCCGGATGAGTTCGCTCATCGGCCTCCCTTGAGGTCAGTCCATGGGCAGCCGTTACGCATAGCTAGTGCCGCTGACGGTTTGTGATTAAACCCACTGCCAGGGTACTGACGAGTCATTAGAGTCCCCCACAGACAGTTTCCTAAGTTCGGGCGAAACGTTGTATAGGCCGTATGGTTTTATGGCAGGGGTTCGGAAAATGCACGTGCGTTTATGCACGTGTCAGATTTCGGACAGATGATACTGGTCGGCTTTGGTTTAAGCCAGATCCGAGTATTATATTGAGTAGATATAATATCTTTGTCTCAGTTGCATTTGTATTCGGTCGTAATACAAATACGGGTATATTTATACAGTTACGGGGTTATCCTGAAATTCTTTTCGGGATCACTTTTGGAAGTTGCCAGTTTCCTGTTTTCTATCAGCCGTCTTTTAATATTCGGTTAAAGACGGATTTATCTTTTCTTGAGATGAGTGTGGAAGGTTCTAGAAGTTTCTAGAAGAGGTGATTAGGTTGAATGGTGTTGAGTTTTCATTGGTTGCTTTCTTTGTGTTCACACTTTGAGTTCACACTTTGTGTTCACACATGATATTTGTTCATGATATTTTCTCTTGTGGTCACTCTCCCCTCTCCTACACTCACACCCCCCATTGCTATATATGGCCGGCCCCCTCCCCTCTCTCTCTCACTCACTTGATTTGATTCATTTGAAAAAAGATGATAGTTTTCGGTGTATGGAATTTCACAGCTCATTTCATTCCATCACCCGATTCCTATGGCAACTTCATTAACCGTTCGTCCATAGCTTTTGACGGAACGAGACAAAGTCTTCTACTCATTCTCTACATCAATCTTGGTCGTCTCTTTTAGCAAACTTGACGACCGAGTTGCCTCGAGTCAGAGGCGGGAGCCCGTTTAAAGAATCGTTGACGTGGTGCCACCTGGACGAGCAGATCGGAGATCGAAGAGATCGGAGCAGCCGCAACGGAGCGTGGGATGATGGTTAAAGAACGAAGGACTCGGATCGTTCGGTATAACCTTTCTACTCTGTTTACAGTTTGTTAGTTTAGCAATAATGGCATATCCGGGTTATAGTATACGATAGCGCCAGTTAAAAAGTTTTTTGTTCCGCAATTGGCGTCTGTAGACGGCCGGGGCACTACCGTAGACTTACAACATGAAGGGTGCATGTCATGCACAAAACCGGATTAATACAAGATTAGCGATATTTAACCGCGATTAACATTAAAATGGTGTATAAATAATTATACAAATTGTAATTTGCATAAATCACATAAAGCACCTTCATTTCAAAAATTTCTATAATTTTCCAAATATTTCCCAATTTATCGGTATTTAATTATACCGCACTAATAAAATATTCAATATATTTATTATTTAATTATAAAAATTCCCAAAAATAATATTTTATCTTTCTGAAATGTTACAAAGGTCTTATGGTCCTGACCAATCGAACACAGTGCGATATCGACTCCCTGTACCGCGAGAGACGAATCCCCGACAATCGCTCACTGCCTCCATGTGGCTCGGGACTGTACCCAACCAAAACCTGTTTGCACGACTTAGTAGAGCCGTGATAAGGTAGTGATCAAAGCACATTGGGAACTCACATGAGACAAATGCCGATCTCAGGTCTAAAAACTAACATGTACTCATGTCACCTGAGAACTTTCACCTGACGATAGATATAATACCATCTGGAAATTCTCGGTGAGTTCGTCCGGTGTACTCACCCCCAGTGAGCACCTGTATACGATCTTAGGTCTAAAGAACAATGGTTGCGGGGCCAAACCATCGCCCCTCGTCGGGATCTAGAAACGTATACACTAGTCTATTCTGGAATATCATGCCCAGTCTCGATACTCCCACGACTATGGACCATTTAAGAATGCGTACCGACTACCCAGCTCCCACAAGTATGATCGCCATCACAACACAGGTAGTCTAGCAATGATCCTACGGGATATATCAACATCTATAAGAGATATGTAATAGCAAGTAAAACATGCACATGTTAAGATAAAGACAAACCAGATGGCATACTATCATATCGAGCAAGACTGTCCTGTACATATATATGTCCAAGCATCCATATGTATACATATACAATAATGGTCTTTAGGGCATACATATCCAACAGAGAGCTCAAAGGGAGAAAGCTGATGCGGCATGGAAAGCTCAAATGCAGGAGCAGTAGACTCAATTCTCGCAACAATATGGTCTGTCTTCGCAACCGTCGTCAGCACAGGGTCTATGGCCATCGCAACCGGTATATTACCCTCCTCCGACGCAGCGGCCGTATTACCCTCCTCCATCACAGAGACCATACTACCCTCAGCCTCTGCCTGCGCAACAGGGACCGTACTACCCTTAGCCTCAGCCTCCACCACAGAGAGGGTACTACCTTCAACCTCCGCCTCCGATATAGGGAGGATACTTCTCTTCATTTTTGTTTAGAGGAAGAATGGGAGGATACCAATCGATACGTATCAAGACGAGCTTCTGACGGCGATGGCAACAGCGGGAGTTAGTGAATTACATGTGTGTGTGTTTGTGTGTGTGTTAATGTAGCTAGCGTTGATTCAAAGATTATGATTTTAGTTCATGTATTTATTTATTTGGTTGGATTTGTAGGGTTCACAGAGTTGAGTGATTTGGGATTGCGCACGATTTGGAGGGTTGTTGGTATTGTTGGATATATAGAGCATTGTGTTGGTTTGAATTCAAAACACTATTGTTGTATATGTTGGTTTGAATTGATTTGAGTGTGTTTATTATGATTTTAATTCATGTATGAGTTGATTTATTACGATTTTAGTTCATGTATATGTTGGCTTGAGTTGTTGGTATTATTGAATATATAGCATATTGTGTTTATGTGTTGGATTGTATTCAAAACACTATTGTTGGATAATATACTATGATTACAGGTATTATTGTGCGGTATATTGTGATTTTCAGTATTTTTTTAATCCAATAATTTGGTATCAACGACCGTATTGTGATACAGGAATCCGTTTGCTGATATGGTGAACCGTTAAATATCCGAATGACCGTCCACATGTAATGTATCAGAGAAGGTGATACGGTTGCTAATAGGTATCAGCGACCATTTATAGCAACGACCGTCCTCTATATAGTCGCTAATGCACGTAGAACTTTCCACGACCGTGTATTAGCGACCGTATAATATATAGACGGTCGCTAATAGACTTTAACGACCGTTGGTGTAGATTCAATTCATGATTTGTGTAGAACCAGGCCTTTTAAAAATATAAAAATATATAAAAATAAACCCCTAAAATAACTTCAAAATTGTGATAATATTAAAGGGTAATGGGAGAACTGTCTCCAAAACACAAATTGGCGCCTCCACACCCAAAACAGCAAGCTTAAAACAGAAAGGAAATAAAACGCAGGAAGGCCTTTCTCAAGCCGTAGGTAACCTCCTGTACAATTCTTTCTCAATTTGCTGTAATGATATAATATTATCTCCTACGGCATTGCAAAATCTTGAAATCCTCCCTGCACCCTTCTTTTTAGTTTCCCAGGAAAAATCGGAAGAGCCCAAGATGAGGATCCATTTGAAATAATGACAATTGAATTCATAGATAAGTTGTCCACTAAAATTGAAATATGGCGATGAGAAGATATTTGGAGACGGTGGTTAGGGCTTGGCATCTACACCATTGGGGGAGGTCGACGGGCTAGCTTGGTTGTTCACTTCGTATCCGTAGGTCCTCAATCTGCCAGGTCTCGACCTAATATTAGTCCCCATTGGAAAAGGCTCCTACAAAATGAAAGGGAAAAAAGAAGATAAATTAAGTTAGATAGCCGATTTTAAGTCAAAACTTTCAATATAAAATGATAAAGTATGAAGTTGTTAAGTTTTTCTATGAGTTGCAAAATTTCAATCTACTATGCTGATTCTTCAACATGTTAAACCAACAAAAAAAAGGGGGGATTAATTGCATATAACACCATTTAGCCAGCATTAATACCTATGAAGTACGGATACTTGTAAACGCCTTATAAATCATCCCCGATCACATATTGGAGTCCGAAACTCTTGGATTCTTTTGGATTCGCAAGGACTTGTAAATGTCTCACCAACCTCTCTCGAACTTTCTATTTTTCTCAAAAATGAAGGCTCTTGAAAATTTGAAAGTACATTAAATATTTAACATGATGTCATTATTTATTTGCATCATTATATATTTATATGTATATCTTAATATATATTTTTATATTTTAAATCGTTATAAAAATGTATCATGTATTTTAGGTTTTTGGGAAATTATGAATCCGCAAATCCGTATCATTTCGTATCATGTGTCTGTATGCGAACCCATGCTACATAGATTAATACACCCTCAACCAATGTCATGGAAAGTGTGAAGCATAGCACAACGGGAAGGCAGGGATGAGCCTTTAGAGGCTTTATTTGGGCTTTAACGGCAAAAAGCACCAAGACGTTCTTTAAATAACAAGTCAAATAAAAGCAAAACCTTAAATTAAATAATAAAATATAAAAATATGATGAAAAAGTTAAATAGATGAAAACATTTAGATACAAAAAATATAAGAATAAAAGAAATGTTTTCTTGTGTATTCTATAAAGTTTATATGCAATAAAAGAAATATATTGAATAATTTTAAGACACATCAATAAATATGTCATAATAAAAGGTTTTAAAATGTTATAGAGTAGAGAAAACGATGAGATTCAATTGTTCTATCATTTAATACGATTATTTGTAAATTTTAATAGAACAAGGACTTTATCCTTTTATAACTAGCTAAAAAGTGCGTTTTACCGGGGCTTCAAGCTCATAAAAGCGGGGCCAAAGTGAGGTTTCTAGCCACCAAAGCAACTCAGAGGCTATATGCTACTACTTTATATGAAAGTGAAGCGCTTCGTGACCGCTTTCCGCTAAAGCCTTTTGCGGCACTTTATGGGGATTTTTATAACAGCGCCCTCAACAGATTATTAGCACATGAAGTTTGTCTCAATCTATGCTGAAATAGCACTTATAGCCCTCAACTGATACTAATTAAGGGTCATGGGTGCTAATAAGCCAGGTGACAAGTTACTCAGTGCGAGGCAAAAGATACATGGAAGGTGCTTCATGCAATTAACCAATACTAAAAGTACTTGGTATACTAAAGATGATGTTTGTGACTTACGGCCCAAATAGATATTCAAATAGAAGTTTTTTGAGAATCTCCAGATGTGGTTATTCTACAGAAGCTGATAATATATCATGATGCGGACTATGCTGAAACTTATCTAATACTGGTTTTCCTTCCAATAAATTGATTGTCCTACTTAATCTGTCATATGAAGGCCGTTATTATCGGTGAACCAAACGCTAAAGTTTCCAAAAAAATCTTTTAACCACTTTTATTTACAGTAATAAGATTGTTGGGGGGGGGGGGGGGGGTGGGGGGGCGGTTAGCAATGCCAATGCATGACAAAAACCTTCTAGTCTAGTTTGTAAAGTCAGGCATAACATGTAACATATGATATGAGCGTTAGCTATGGTATTATTACCTGATCCCCTGCATTTGGACCCTCTGTATGGAATAGAATAGGACGGCAGCGTTTATCCTCATTCATCAAACTTGAATTTTGGAAATGAGCAATAAGTGCAGCTTTCCCTTGAATCCTGGCGTAGGCAAGTGATGCAACCTTTTCGCTGTTGAACTTCTCCCATTTCTTTCCATTGAATGCCTGCAAAAAGACCAACTTAGTATTCGACAATAGTGGTTTATTTCAAACCAAATAGCCATTAAGATAAAAATACAAAGATAATCCTCATAATAATCATAAGGACAAATTGTGTGATAAATGCATAAAACCAGAAATATAGACTCCAAGCATGTTTATGTTACCAAGTACTAGTTTAACACACAGAACAGACCTGAAAGAAAGGGATGATCTGCTGAGGATCAATCATGTTGATGAAAGCATAACCAACATTGCACTTGTTCTAGAAGGACGGAAGTGAACTTTAATTAGCATTCACACATGAAGAAAGCGATCACAATGGTGTGTAGGTACAGTTACCTTAAAATCAATAGGTAAGTAGATAAAATCATAAGTTCCCTTGTGGTGTTCATCAATAGCAGCCAACAGCATCTTAGAAGTGTATCTGTACATCGAAACCAGTATGAATTTTTGAAATTTTTTCCCATAAAACATAATTTTTATTAAGAAAAAGAGATGTATGTAGGTCAGATCTATTACTTGTTTGGGATGTTCTTAATCATCAAAGTAGTTCGAGACTCATCGCCACGTATGATACGTTCAATATCGAGCTCAAATTGTTTCTTATTGTCCCCCTGATTTGCTTTGGAACCACTCCTTCGACTCCTGATCCGATCATTTGAAGCATCAAAAGAAGCAGGCATATGAATGATATGGTTTCTCCCTTGGAACATGTGGCACCTTTGTTGAGGTGAAGCAATTCCAACATCAGCAACATTATGAGCAACAAGTTCAAGTGGGTGGTGCATAGGAGAGCTGGGATGGAAGTTGTGTGCATTGGTGGAAATGGAATCTCCAATATAATGTTGTCTCCGCTCCCAAATAGAATGATTTCCAACAGGAGCTGAACCCATGTGATGAGGGTGCAAGGGTAGCACAGAGTTTAGCATATGGGAAGGTGCCTTTTGAAGTCCATGCATTTGTGGTGGTTGATGAGATCCGATGCTGTTTGTAAACGATGGTGAAATTGAATTACCCCATAATGATGGAGCAGCTGAGGGATGAGGATATGCACGAGCATTGTTCCAAATGTACGGGTGCCCCTGGACTCGGCAACTTCCATTTCCTGGGGCTGTAAATGCTGTAAAAAAAAGCTTTCACTACAGGAAGCGACAGTAAAATAAACGTAATCATGTACATGGAAAGTGAAATTTTAACCCATGCATATTAGGGGTCAAACTGCGTCATTAAGCATCCAAACCCATTCATTGATTATAAAATTGCTTTAAAATACCTAAAATAACACACTGCACAGATCAAGTGGACGTATAATGATACAGTCTTAATAAAAAGTTGACTAAATACCATGTATGCCATATGAATTGAGAATCCAAATCACTGGTCATGATTTATTTTTATTTATTTATTTATTTATTTATTTTGAATGACTGGTTATAGCTCTATGCAAGCATGGTTTGAACCCTAAACCTCCTGTTCAACGACAGGAAGTTTAACAACTATACTATAGTGATACTTACCGGTAGTTATTATGACCTTAAATATCTTTTTTAAGAAAATGTGGTTAAATTAATACCACCTATCTTCAACCCTCCCTTTAGGTTGGATGCCTAGAATTGTGGCCTCCTTGTCACAATTCTCATGACTTATTAACTATCCACACCCTTTTATGTGATCAAGATCTCCACCATTATACTAACATTAGATGAATTTGGGCCTTCCAAGATATAATTAATAAACATGTTATTAGAGAGCAATGTTTGTAGAACTATTTACCAGTATATCGGTCCATGACCAGTATCGTTATACCAATATAATTAAATATTTAAAATCAATATTATATATTTAAGCTGAACTTTAACCCCTATGAAATAAATATATGTAGTAAAATAATATAAATATATTAATATAATATTGAACACTGATATACCTGCTAGTATTGAATGCAGTGGTACCGAAATAAAGGCCGGTATTACCAATTTAGAACGAACATTAGAAAGTATGCAACTTGTGTGAAATAAACCTTGTACAAAGAAGGTATCAAAAAAAAATCTTATGATATCTGCCACTTTTTTTAGTTTAAAGTACCATAACTGAAATTATAGTGATTGATTTCGATGTTTAGAATCTGTATATCGCTATGCAATGACAGACAACCTAGTAAGCTATAACTACACTACATTATAACAAATGTAGCAGAGTATGCATGCGAATTGTATGTTCACTTACCTCCTTCAGAGGAGTGAATGTATCTATTATCCATTCCTTCACCGGGTCTGGAGTTGATATTGATAGCCATGGCTGCTGACATGGCACTTGAAGAGTTGTATGGGATGCCATTAGTCAGCCCATCTTGATACTCAGGGAGTGAATGAGGATGCGTAACCTGCATGCCCTGAATCCCAAATTTCAATTGTCCAAAAGAATTTCCATTTTCACCATGCCCAGTTAAGCTAACGGGAGAGGACAGATTTTGAGGTACGCTCAAAGAGATTCCATGGAACGTGGAATCCAATAAGGGACGAATTGGTGGTCTAGTTGCAGAATGCAAATTTTGTACAGTTCCATTGTCAAAACCAGAAGTAACCGCCACATGAGGAACCGATCCTGGAGACACCGATGTTAGATACAGTATGCATAATCAAAACTAATCTACAACAATGACATTAGTTATAAGCTGGCAATAAGACAAAAGACATACCAAAGTTTCCTGGTGGCGAGCTGCTAGGTGAGATTATAGATTCTTCCCACTCCAACTCTGGCGAGAGCTGATGCAACAAGCTGCTGATATGGATAACAAATATACAGTGAGCAAAATCGTACCATAATAGAAGCTCCAAATAAGATAACAATATGCCATTGCCAATGCTTCTCCAAATCAAGAAAAGAATACTAGAAGATAAAAGTCGAAAGGGTTCTTCCTTGAGAAACAAATCCAATGATCCATAAGAACTGGGGAATAAACTTATGTCTTTAATCCATATATTGCAAGATATGCAAGACCTCTAATAGTGGTCAATGGGCGAAAAGTTCCGTTGCAAGGATTTTAGCAAGCAATGATGCATATTCAATATCCTTAATATAACATTGCTCCAAGAAGAACAATTAAGCCATTACTGATATGTAGCATAGAAGGAATGAATGTGAAAAGTAGCATTCTAGATGGGAGTATATTTATTTTACTTCCTAGAGTAGAATATATATCAATACACCACCACACATAGATTTATTGGATTTGTTTTCCTTCGGATGGGGCCGACATCCGAGATGGTTGTTCCTTTTATTCAAAAGATGTCCATCCAATACATGATATCCGCATAAATTCATGTATGCGGCTATATCTGGTTCATATATACCATCTTTGAAATAAAGCATTTTCTACGGTAGCACCATGAATAGTGCATAGCAGAGCAACACCTTAATATTCCGGTCGATATCACATTACAGTTGTAAATAAAAGGTCGACTTTGTGTTGAGCATTTCAAAAAAATAGAACTTTAACTAACCGCTTCATATTTTCTCCAATAAAATAAAAGATGTATTGTTGAAAAGAAAATGCTATTCAAATAATTGGATTAGTGTTACATAATGCAACTTTTCTTATTTAACGTAACCCTTTCAAAAATATACAGTTCTCTCTCATGTGAGCAAAGTATATATCATGTCTGTAATATATACAATATTGAAGCATGTAATATCTATCATGGAAAGAATAAATTTAACTTCAGTTATACATGACATATCATTAGGCCATTACTTATTTATCTTGTGCAGTTTATGAACGCAACCTTCTTTGCATTTACGTATAATATCATATATAAAACTTCGTTTAATTTTATTCTGTGTCCTTAATTTATTCAGTACATGATTGTCCATAAATACCTATATGTGAAAATTAAGGAATGAAAATACTACCAAAAGCTTTCCTCACAAATGGTAAATAGTTTCTTGAAGCTTACTCAGAATGCTTCGAATTTATTTTCCAAAAATTCCGAACAAAAGGGAACCAGTTTCAAACAAGAATCCATCTACCAAGAAGTTACTTGTCAACAATTATCATAAACATTCCCTTTAACATTCATGACGGATCCTTTGTGATCAATTTTCTAAATATCGGATATCGATACCGTATTGGCCCGAAAATTTTTATATTAGAAATCAGATATCGTAATATATCGGGAAATATTCTCTAAAAATCGGACTATATATTTTTGTATTATAAATTTCATAAATGCAACTCACTATAAGTAGTTGACTTTCTTAAGTGAGCTTTTCATTTATACATTGGTAAATCGGTTATATTAAGTAACTGGTTTAGGTTCTTATTGTTAGTGTATATGCCCTAGAGGTCATTACTGTATCATACTAGTTTGTATATTACTTAATGGAAGCTTGGGATATTCACCTTGTATAGACAATCTTACTCAATATAGTAGTATGCTACTTGGTTTGTTTCTGCTTTAATGTGTACATGTGTTTATTTTAGTATATCACCTATACACATTAGTGGAGCCCTTAGGATCCTTGCTTGATTACCAGCGTTGTGATGGCAGTCACACTAGCGGGGGCTGGGTAATCCACAAGCATATCCTTATGCAGGTCTCTAGCCGTAGGACTATCGAGATAGGGCATCGATACTCCGGAGTAGACTAGCGTATGCGCTTCTCATCCCAGTGTGGGAGACGGTCTGTCCCACAGCCGTCAGTACGTCGTACTTGAGATAGTATGCGGATGCTCGTTAGGTTACGAGTACACTAGACATGACTCGTCGGGAACTGATGGTTGGTACTATACCTATCGTCAGTTATCAGTTCTCAGATGACATGAGTACAGCTTAGTCCACTGACTTGACACTGTCACTTCGCCTCGAGTGTGCTCCGACTGTACTTAGATTACTACCCTACCACGGCTCAAAGGAGTCGTGCAAACAGGTAGTAGTTGGGTGCAGTCCCGAAGCATTTGGAGGCAGTGACGGTTAGACAGGATTCGTCTCTCCCGGTATTGGGGGTTGATATCGCGCTATGTCTAGGAGAGCCATTACACAAAGTGCCTGGCCAGGACAAACGAGATATACTGGTAGGTTTCCAGTGTTATCTCAGGGTGTTCTGGGCTACACTCCGACACGACTTGTGCCGCTATTAGGGGACTGACGTTTACCGTCCCCGTAGGCCCGCCATGCGATGTTCTCAGACGAACAGACCGGACTGTATACAGATTGTCACATTCAGGCTCAGTAGGAGTTCAGATGGGTTTCACCTCGTCAGTCTTCTTGTCGGCATCTACCTGGGGACCGTTACCCACAGCTAGTGCCGCTTGCGGTCTGTGGTTAAACCCACTGTCAGCGTAGTGTCGAGTCTTTAGAGTCCCACACAGAAAGCTATTCGCCTTTAGGCAAAAGAGTAGAGGTCGCATGGTTTTGCGACAGGGTTCGGTCACATCCGTGCACTTGTGCACGTTTAGTGTCCGGACAGTTAACACTAGCGGGTTTTGGTTTAAGCCAGATCCTAGTGTACGTTTTGGGATTGGTTTTATCTCGTTTGTATTCGTGTTCCTCGGAACGCGGATGCGGGTGTGTATGCACAGTTGACAGAGAGACAGAGACAGAGGATTCTCATTGGGTTGTTGACCATTGACCTTTGCTAAACCCTAATGAGAATAAGAAATATGATTAATGATAATATTAATTAAGTATTATTGTGTCATGGTTGAGATGAAAGGTTGACTTTGTTGACTAGGTTGAACTAGTTGACCACCATCATTACAATGGCTATCATTTCATGGCAAAGACTTTTGCTTGCTTGTTTCTTTTTGCAAAATGAGTGCATGAAATGATATGGCCATTTTGACTTGAACCATCACATAATACTCAATTACTATTATGAGTTATCATGATTTTGGATTATGAGAGCTTGGATGGCAAAAGAGTTGCTCATTCTCTCATTTCCTTTCTCTCTCTTGCTTGAGCACTCCCTCTTCCTCTTCCTCTTCCTCTTGATATCTCTAGTCTATGGTTCACTTGTCTCATGAGTTGAGAAGCAAGAACCATAGAGATAAAACCCAACACACTTCTCTACTCATCCTAGTTCACAAGGTTTAGCAAACCAAGTGTTCTAGTTTCTTCTAGTTTGAAGTGAAGCCAAAGGCAGAAGCTTTCAGGTGGATCCATCTTCGGCGCAAGGAGACGACGAGGTGAGGCCGATCCGACCACCGCAAGGAGTTGAAGACGAAAGAGATCAAGTTAAGGTATAACCACCTAACCGAGTAGGTAAAACTCTTGTTAGGATTGTTAGATAATTGTTTAACAAAGATCTGTATTTTGAGTCCATGTTACCACCTCTAGAAAAATTGTTTTTCATCATTTCCGCAAGCCCGTAAGTACCGGGAGAGGTATCGTGGACTTACAGTGGTATCAGAGCCTAGTTAAACACTATCTAACATGTTAGCAAGGTAACTAGAAGTTCGATCGGAGAAAAAGTCGTGAAACGAACCCGAAAAATCATGTTTCTGTCGATTCTGTATTCTGTTCAAAAAATAATAAATCTTGCACCAAAAATCGACTCAGGCTTTTTAAAATACACCCAAGAAATTTGGTCCACTGACTCGGTCAAAGCGCCGCGGATCCGCGGCCGAGTTGACTCGGCAATGGTGCAAATTTCCTGCAGTGTGTTTCTGGGGTTGTTTTGGGATTTTTACAATATGATTTTTCTGCCCAGATTTTCCAGAAAGAAAACTTTATTTTTGGGGTCTAAAAATCCGTATTTTGATCGAACTTCTAAAAGACTTAAGCTAACGGGTTATATCTGTGATGTGATATATGTATTGAACGTCTGCTAATCGCTATACATCGATTAGTGGGGGTTATACATATCTGTGATCTGTAATGTTGATGGTGTGTGTATATGAATTCATTGGATTGTCGCGGATGAATAGCCGGGGGTTGTGAGATGAGAGTTTTCTTTTTCTTTCAATTCATGTAATTTGTAATTGATGTAATATTATTTATATGGCCGTACAACCGGGATAGGGTTGTGGCCGTCATTGTATAATTTCTTTTACTGTTTTTGCTCCTAGGATAGACCCAAGGTGGGGTGCACAAACTACCAGGTATCTCGAAGTGCCGAGTGGCCTACTCACGGTGTTGAGGGAGGTTGCTTCGCTTCGGGTACTTGGCGGGTAGTTTGCCGCATCCGTAGGGGTCTAGGGTGGGGTCTTGGCTATTCATCACGACCGTGTAATCCACTCTTCGTTACAGGCTCGTACGGATTGCGGATTCCTAGTATATCCAATGTGTTCATCTGTGATCTGGAATGGCTATCATTGCATGTGACGAATGTGTATATCTATATATGATATCTATTTAGGCGTTGCTTATGTTTTGCATCCGCGCTAGTCCAGCCCACGCTCTGTCGTTAGTTAAGTAACCTAACGGGTAATGACGGGCCCCGTGGCGAATGCGGATGGCATAAGCGTACGTCATATTTTCGTTGTTTTCTGCAATGGTAGGATTAAATGATGGGACGCATTAAACTAATGCAAGAAAATAAACCAAAGTTGAGTCGTTGAAACACTTTCAAAACCACTCGGTTTCTTTTCAAAAATAACTTTTAAACGCGGAGCTTAAACCACTCCTTTTAAAAGCTATCTCGTTCCATCGATTATATCAAGTTCACTACGTTCACGGTTTCGCCAAAACCATTCGTAGCCCTCCGTCGTTTCACATGGATAGTCAATAGTATTCAAGCTATGTTTGTTGGCCAAAGTCAAGGCATAGTGATTGGTAGCTATTAGGTACTCATGTGCAGCATAGATAGATGTGTTGGTTTGGGACAGTCGTACTGTCTTGTTGGCCAAAATCAAGGGTAGGTACGGATGGGTTCAAATTAACCTGGAGAATGACGGGTAGAACTTGACATGTGACTTATGATTTGTTGGCCAAAGTCAAGGTCATAAGAGCATGGGGCAAAAATCCACATCGGGAGTTTCAAAAGAACTGAAACTTGCTAGCGCTGCATGCCATTTGGAGTGTGATGATTCTGGTAGGATTCCTTCAGTTTTGTCACGCAATGATATTTGGATCCTGATCCTACTGTGAGTATATGCTACTCCTCGGGAAATTTCTCACTTAACGATCAATGTTATAAACCAAGTAGGTGTCTACAAAGGTGTTAGCGGGGCTACGCCCACAGGGAAAAGAGGTTATTTAATTAAGGAACTTCGCGAAAACGTTGGAAAACCTCCCTCGAAGTACCGACACCAGCCTGGCTGAACGGTTAAGCAAGAATTGTACGGTGAGATTGATCCTGACTAATTCTTCCTTTTTGGTTTGAGGAGGGATTCGAGAGACAGTGGGAACCATCATGTTTAGACAAATTAAAAACCACTCTAAACTTGCAAGGGCATCATGCTAAAGTGTTTCTTCTCTCTCTCCTAATTGCAGCGACCAAACATCATGACTGGACTTAAGTTACTACTAGATAAAAACATACTGACAGGGCCAAACTATAAAGATTGGCTCAGGAATGTCAAAATGGCAATCACTTATGACAAGTTGAGGTATCTCCTTACCACCAAAGCTCCCCCTGTCCCAGGTCCCAAAACCAGCGTCGCGGATAGGGAAATCCGTAAGACCTGGGAAATCGATTGCGCGAAAGCCAAGTGCCTCGTGCTTGCCTCTATGGACAATGAACTTCAGAGGAGGCACGAGAATATGGACCTTGAATCCATATTTCTCCATACAAAAGAACTGTATGGAGAGCAATCTCGTATCGCCAGATACGAAGTCTCGAAAAAGCTGTTTTCGGCGAGATTGGTCGTCGGATCATCGGTAGCGGAACACGTGCTTAAGATGATTGGTTTCATTGAGGAGCTCGCGGACCTTGGGACCACGTTAGAGAACGAGCTCTATACGGACTTGATTCTCCAGTCCCTTCCTTCCACTTACGCCCAGTTTATCCTGAACTTCAACTTGCAAGAAAAAGAAGTTGAACTTTCAGAACTCCTCAACATGCTGAGGAGTGCAGAGGGCACCCTACAGAAAGGTAGGGAAACATCCACTTTGTTTGTAGAAGGATCTTCCTCTTCTAGGTCCAAGACGAAAGCCAAGGGAAAGAAGAAGAAAGCCCCTGCCAAACCAAGGGACGGTGTTAGTAAAGTGGATACGAGGGGAAAGACAAAGGCAACAAAAATAGCAGGAAAGCTTGTGGGAAAAGAAGAATGCTTTTACTGTCACAAGAGTGGACACTGGAAAAAGGATTGCAGGGCTTGGAAGGCCAGAACCCAGGATCTAAAGCAAATTGCGGCTTCAGCTTCAGTTGTGTATGTTATTGAAAACTGTCTATCAATAAACTCTACATCCTGGGTATTGGATACCGGATCAGGATCTCATTTCTGTAATTCTTTACAGGCATTGAGAAGGCATAGGGTTTTGAAGGCAGGTGATATGACCCTCAGAGTTGCAAACGGATGCTGAGTCCGTGGGGGACTATCACCTGGGGTTGTCAGATGGACACGTTTTGATTTTGCGTGATTGTTATTTTGTACCCAATGCAACTTGTAATATCGTTTCTGTATCTTTATTATCTAAAGAAGGTTATGAATTTGCATTTGTAAGTAATGTTGTAAACATTCACCTTAATCAAGTTTTGATTGGGTCAGGTACATTAAGCAATGGTATATACGTATTAAACCAACCACAGATTTTCAATGTCCAGAATACACACAAAAGAAAGTCTCAAGAAACAAACCAGGCTTTCTTATGGTATTATAGACTGAATCGCATCAATGAGAAAAGGTTGACGAAGTTACATACAGAAGGATATTTGGATCCGTTCGAATATCAATCATATGCAACTTGTCAATCCTGTCTCAAAGGAAAGATGACAAAGACTCCGTTCACTGGACACGGAGTAAGAGCGAGCTCTTGGGACTCGTACACAGCGACGTGTGCGGTCCAATGTCTACGCATGCACGAAGTGGTTATTCTTACTTCATTACCTTTACGGATGACTTTTCAAGGTACGGATATGTCTTCTTAATGAAACATAAATCCGAAACCTTTGGAAAATTCCAGGAATATAAGAATGAAGTAGAAAAACAAACCGGCACAAGTATCAAGACACTGAGATCTGATCGAGATGGTGAATACTTGAGTGCCGAGTTCCTGGATTACTTAAAAGAGAATAGAATTCTCTTTCAGCTTACTCCTCCATACACTCCGCAACATAACGGTGTATCGGAGAGACGGAACCGAACCCTATTAGATATGGTACGTTCCATGATGAGTAACGCTGAGTTACCGCGATCATTCTGGGGATATGTACTAGAATCAGCTGCATACCTTTTGAACCGAGTTCCAACTAAGACTGTGCCTACCACACCATATCAGATGTGTGTGGGAAGAAACCCTATCTTAAGCACATTAAGACATGGGGATGTCCAGCTTTTGTCAAAAAGCAGCATGCGGACAAACTCGAGGCACGCTCAGTACAGTGCAAGTTTGTGGGATATCCAAAGAACTCCAAGGGATATTTCTTCTATTGCGAAGAGGAACAAAAGCTTTTTGTTTCTCGTCATGCCCACTTCTTGGAAACTGAGTTTTTGGAAAATCAGATAAGTGGAAGCGCAATAGAACTGGAAGAAATTCCAGAACCACGAGTTATTACTGAAAGCTTAGTAGAACCAGAGGGTTCGAAAGATCAAGACATTCATGCGCCGCTCCGCAGGAGTAGTAGGCAGTCTCATCCGTCCGAGAGATACTACGGTTTTCTCATAGACGGGGGTAGAGAGGATTGCATCATTGATAGTGATGAGCCGACTAGCTTCCAGCAGGCCATTCAGAGCGTTGACTCGGTAAAATGGCTGGATGCAATGCGGACCGAAATGGAGTCCATGTACACCAACAAAGTATGGACGTTGGACATTGCTCCAGATGGGGTAAAACCCGTAGGATGCAAGTGGATTTTCAAAAGAAAGATTGGTGTAGATGGACAGGTTGAGACCTATAAAGCTAGACTTGTTGCAAAGGGTTTTCGTCAAAGACCTGTTTTGGACTATGACGAAACCTTTTCTCCAGTGGTTATGCTGAAATCCATTCGGATCCTTCTTGCCATTGCTGCCTTCCACGATTATGAGATTTGGCAGATAGACGTAAAGACCGCTTTTCTGAATGGAAATTTAGAGGAGTGTGTCTACATGGACCAGCCAGAGGGTTTCATTCAGAGTGGGAGCAGCGGAAAGGTGTGCAAGTTGCTTAAGTCTATCTATGGACTAAAGCGGGCATCGCGGAGTTGGAACATCTGTTTTGATGAGACGGTCAAAGAATTTGGCTTTATCAAAAATCCAGATGAACCATGCATCTATAGTAGATTTATAGCAAGAACTGTCGTATTCCTCATTTTGTACGTGGATGACATTCTTTTAATAGGAAATGACATTCCTATACTACAATCTGTCAAAGGGTTCTTGTCACACAGGTTCTCCATGAAAGACCTGGGTGATGCCCCGTACATTCTGGGGATCCGGATCTTTCGTGACAGATCCAAGAGAATATTAGGACTTTCACAGTCCAGGTATATCGACACCATACTGAGAAGATTCAGTATGGAAGATTCCAAGCACGGTAATCTACCGGCTTGTCACGGGATCACCCTCTCCAAGGAGATGTCTCCCAAGACTGATTTGGAAAGGGATCGCATGTCTATTATACCCTACGCTTCTGCGGTAGGCTCTATAATGTATGCGATATTGTATACCAGACCAGATGTAGCTTATGCACTGAGTGTGGTAAGCCGATATCAGTCAAACCCTGGGGAGAAACACTGGATAGCGGTAAAGAACATTCTCAAGTACCTGAGAAGGACTAAGGAGATGTTCTTGGTGTATGGCGGAAAAGACCTCCAGATCGAGGCCTTTGCTGACTCCAGCTTCCAGAGTGACAAGGATGATTCCAAGTCCATGTCGGGTTATGTCTTTACCCTTAATGGAGGGGTGGTGTGTTGGAAGAGTTCCAAACAGAAAATCGTTGCTAACTCGACGATGGAAGCGGAATATATCGCTGCTGCAGATGCCGCAAAAGAAGCCGTCTGGATAAGGAAGTTCTTAACAGAACTTCAGGTGGTTCCGTCCATTGTTGATCCAATACCTCTGTATTGCAACAACAACGGGGCTATAGGTTTAGCAAAGGAACCCAGGTCCCATCAGAAGTCCAGACACATCTTGAGGTGGTATCACCTGATCAGGAAGATCGTGGGTCGCCAAGAGATCGAGGTTCGGAGAGTTTCTACGGAAGATAACACTGTTGATCCACTCACGAAGGCCTTACGCCAGACTCAGTTCGAGCGGCTGATCGAGATGATAGGTCTTCGATACGCCAGTACATGGTCTTAGTGCAAGTGGGAGATTGTTAGTGTATATGCCCTAGAGGCCATTACTGTATCATACTAGTTTGTATATTACTTAATGGAAGCTTGGGATATTCACCTTGTATAGACAATCTTGCTCAATATAGTAGTATACTACTTGGTTTGTTTCTGCTTTAATGTGTACATGTGTTTATTTTAGTATATCACCTATACACATTAGTGGAGCCCTTAGGATCCTTGCTTGATTACCAGCGTTGTGATGGCAGTCACACTAGTGAGGGCTGGGTAATCCACAAGCACATCCTTATGCAGGTCTCTAGTCGTAGGACTATCGAGACAGGGCATCGATACTCCGGAGTAGACTAGCGTGTGCGCTTCTCATCCCAGTGTGGGAGACGGTCTGTCCCACAGCCGTCAGTACGTCGTACTTGAGATAGTATGCGGGTGCTCGTTAGGTTATGAGTACACTGGACAGGACTCGTCGGGAACTGATGGTTGGTATTATACCTATCGTCAGTTATCAGTTCTCAGGTGACATGAGTACAGCTTAGTCCGCTGACTTGACACTGTCACTTCGCCTCGAGTGTGTTCCCACTGTACTTAGATTACTACCCTACCACGGCTCAAAGGAGTCGTGCAAACAGGTAGTAGTTGGATGCAGTCCCGAAGCACTTGGAGGCAGTGACGGTTAGACAGGATTCGTCTCTCCTGGTATTGGGGGTTGATATCGCTCTGTGTCTAGGAGAGCCATTACACAGTCCCTGGCCAGGGCAAGCGAGATATACTGGTAGGTTTCCAGTGTTATCTTAGGGTGTTCTGGGCTACACTCCTACACGACTTGTACCGCTATTAGGGGACTGACGTTTACCGCCCCCCTAGGCCCGCCATGCGATGTTCTCAGACGAACAGACCGGACTGTACGCAGATTGTCGCATTCAGGCTCAGTATGAGTTCAGATGGGTTTCATGTCGTCAGTCTTCTTGTCGGCATCTACCTGGGGACCGTTACGCACAGCTAGTGCCGCTTGTGGTCTGTGGTTAAACCCACTGCCAGCGTAGTGTCAAGTCTTTAGAGTCCCACACAGAAAGCTATTCGCCTTTAGGCAAAAGAGTAGAGGTCGCATGGTTTTGCGACAGGGTTCGGTCACATCCGTGCACTTGTGCACGTTTAGTGTCCGGGCAGTTAACACTAACGGGTTTTGGTTTAAGCCAGATCCTAGTGTACGTTTTGGGATTGGTTTTATCTCGTTTGTATTCGTGTTCCTCGGAACGCGGATGCGGGTGTGTATGCACAGTTGACAGAGAGACAGAGGCAGAGGATTCTCATTGGGTTGCTGACCATTGACTTTTGCTAAACCCTAATGAGAATAAGAAATATGATTAATGATAATATTAATTAAGTATTATTGTGTCATGGTTGAGATGAAGGGTTGACTTTGTTGACTTGTTGAATTTGTTGACCGGTTGACTAGGTTGGACTAGTTGACCACCATCATTACAATGGCTATCATTTCATGGCAAAGACTTTTGCTTGCTTGTTTCTTTTTGCAAAATGAGTGCATGAAATGATATGGTCATTTTGACTTGAACCATCACATAATACTCAATTACTATTATGAGTTATCATGATTTTGGATTATGAGAACTTGGATGGCAAAAGAGTTGCTCATTCTCTCATTTCCTTTCTCTCTCTTGCTTGAGCTCTCCCTCTTCCTCTTGCTCTCTCTCTAGTCTATGGTTCACTTGTCTCATGAGTTGAGAAGCAAGAACCATAGAGATAAAACCCAACACACTTCTCTACTCATCCTAGTTCACAAGGTTTAGCAAACCAAGTGTTCTAGTTTCTTCTAGTTTGAAGTGAAGCCAAAGGCAGAAGCTTTCAGGTGGATCCATCTTCGGCGCAAGGAGACGACGAGGTGAGGCCGATCCGACCACCGCAAGGAGTTGAAGACGAAGGAGATCAAGTTAAGGTATAACCACCTAACCGAGTAGGTAAAACTCTTGTTAGGATTGTTAGATAATTGTTTAACAAAGATCTGTATTTTGAGTCCATGTTACCACCTCTAGAAAAATTGTTTTTCATCATTTCCGCAAGCCCGTAAGTACCGGGAGAGGTATCGTGGACTTACAGTGGTATCAGAGCCTAGTTAAACACTATCTAACATGTTAGCAAGGTAACTAGAAGTTCGATCGGAGAAAAAGTCGTGAAACGAACCCGAAAAATCATGTTTCTGTCGATTCTGTATTCTGTTCAAAAAATAATAAATCTTGCACCAAAAATCGACTCAGGCTTTTTAAAATACACCCAAGAAATTTGGTCCACTGACTCGGTCAAAGCGCCGCGGATCCGCGGCCGAGTTGACTCGGCAATGGTGCAAATTTCCTGCAGTGTGTTTCTGGGGTTGTTTTGGGATTTTTACAATATGATTTTTCTGCCCAGATTTTCCAGAAAGAAAACTTTATTTTTGGGGTCTAAAAATCCGTATTTTGATCGAACTTCTAAAAGACTTAAGCTAACGGGTTATATCTGTGATGTGATATATGTATTGAACGTCTGCTAATCGCTATACATCGATTAGTGGGGGTTATACATATCTGTGATCTGTAATGTTGATGGTGTGTGTATATGAATTCATTGGATTGTCGCGGATGAATAGCCGGGGGTTGTGAGATGAGAGTTTTCTTTTTCTTTCAATTCATGTAATTTGTAATTGATGTAATATTATTTATATGGCCGTACAACCGGGATAGGGTTGTGGCCGTCATTGTATAATTTCTTTTACTGTTTTTGCTCCTAGGATAGACCCAAGGTGGGGTGCACAAACTACCAGGTATCTCGAAGTGCCGAGTGGCCTACTCACGGTGTTGAGGGAGGTTGCTTCGCTTCGGGTACTTGGCGGGTAGTTTGCCGCATCCGTAGGGGTCTAGGGTGGGGTCTTGGCTATTCATCACGACCGTGTAATCCACTCTTCGTTACAGGCTCGTACGGATTGCGGATTCCTAGTATATCCAATGTGTTCATCTGTGATCTGGAATGGCTATCATTGCATGTGACGAATGTGTATATCTATATATGATATCTATTTAGGCGTTGCTTATGTTTTGCATCCGCGCTAGTCCAGCCCACGCTCTGTCGTTAGTTAAGTAACCTAACGGGTAATGACGGGCCCCGTGGCGAATGCGGATGGCATAAGCGTACGTCATATTTTCGTTGTTTTCTGCAATGGTAGGATTAAATGATGGGACGCATTAAACTAATGCAAGAAAATAAACCAAAGTTGAGTCGTTGAAACACTTTCAAAACCACTCGGTTTCTTTTCAAAAATAACTTTTAAACGCGGAGCTTAAACCACTCCTTTTAAAAGCTATCTCGTTCCATCGATTATATCAAGTTCACTACGTTCACGGTTTCGCCAAAACCATTCGTAGCCCTCCGTCGTTTCACATGGATAGTCAATAGTATTCAAGCTATGTTTGTTGGCCAAAGTCAAGGCATAGTGATTGGTAGCTATTAGGTACTCATGTGCAGCATAGATAGATGTGTTGGTTTGGGACAGTCGTACTGTCTTGTTGGCCAAAATCAAGGGTAGGTACGGATGGGTTCAAATTAACCTGGAGAATGACGGGTAGAACTTGACATGTGACTTATGATTTGTTGGCCAAAGTCAAGGTCATAAGAGCATGGGGCAAAAATCCACATCGGGAGTTTCAAAAGAACTGAAACTTGCTAGCGCTGCATGCCATTTGGAGTGTGATGATTCTGGTAGGATTCCTTCAGTTTTGTCACGCAATGATATTTGGATCCTGATCCTACTGTGAGTATATGCTACTCCTCGGGAAATTTCTCACTTAACGATCAATGTTATAAACCAAGTAGGTGTCTACAAAGGTGTTAGCGGGGCTACGCCCACAGGGAAAAGAGGTTATTTAATTAAGGAACTTCGCGAAAACGTTGGAAAACCTCCCTCGAAGTACCGACACCAGCCTGGCTGAACGGTTAAGCAAGAATTGTACGGTGAGATTGATCCTGACTAATTCTTCCTTTTTGGTTTGAGGAGGGATTCGAGAGACAGTGGGAACCATCATGTTTAGACAAATTAAAAACCACTCTAAACTTGCAAGGGCATCATGCTAAAGTGTTTCTTCTCTCTCTCCTAATTGCAGCGACCAAACATCATGACTGGACTTAAGTTACTACTAGATAAAAACATACTGACAGGGCCAAACTATAAAGATTGGCTCAGGAATGTCAAAATGGCAATCACTTATGACAAGTTGAGGTATC
Source organism: Agapanthus africanus (assembly GCA_030015575.1). Taxonomy (NCBI): domain Eukaryota; kingdom Viridiplantae; phylum Streptophyta; class Magnoliopsida; order Asparagales; family Amaryllidaceae; genus Agapanthus; species Agapanthus africanus. The sequence continues at coordinate 238,545,504 of JASDDO010000004.1, forward strand.
TCCTTACCACCAAAGCTCCCCCTGTCCCAGGTCCCAAAACCAGCGTCGCGGATAGGGAAATCCGTAAGACCTGGGAAATCGATTGCGCGAAAGCCAAGTGCCTCGTGCTTGCCTCTATGGACAATGAACTTCAGAGGAGGCACGAGAATATGGACCTTGAATCCATATTTCTCCATACAAAAGAACTGTATGGAGAGCAATCTCGTATCGCCAGATACGAAGTCTCGAAAAAGCTGTTTTCGGCGAGATTGGTCGTCGGATCATCGGTAGCGGAACACGTGCTTAAGATGATTGGTTTCATTGAGGAGCTCGCGGACCTTGGGACCACGTTAGAGAACGAGCTCTATACGGACTTGATTCTCCAGTCCCTTCCTTCCACTTACGCCCAGTTTATCCTGAACTTCAACTTGCAAGAAAAAGAAGTTGAACTTTCAGAACTCCTCAACATGCTGAGGAGTGCAGAGGGCACCCTACAGAAAGGTAGGGAAACATCCACTTTGTTTGTAGGAGGATCTTCCTCTTCTAGGTCCAAGACGAAAGCCAAGGGAAAGAAGAAGAAAGCCCCTGCCAAACCAAGGGACGGTGTTAGTAAAGTGGATACGAGGGGAAAGACAAAGGCAACAAAAATAGCAGGAAAGCTTGTGGGAAAAGAAGAATGCTTTTACTGTCACAAGAGTGGACACTGGAAAAAGGATTGCAGGGCTTGGAAGGCCAGAACCCAGGATCTAAAGCAAATTGCGGCTTCAGCTTCAGTTGTGTATGTTATTGAAAACTGTCTATCAATAAACTCTACATCCTGGGTATTGGATACCGGATCAGGATCTCATTTCTGTAATTCTTTACAGGCATTGAGAAGGCATAGGGTTTTGAAGGCAGGTGATATGACCCTCAGAGTTGCAAACGGATGCTGAGTCCGTGGGGGACTATCACCTGGGGTTGTCAGATGGACACGTTTTGATTTTGCGTGATTGTTATTTTGTACCCAATGCAACTTGTAATATCGTTTCTGTATCTTTATTATCTAAAGAAGGTTATGAATTTGCATTTGTAAGTAATGTTGTAAACATTCACCTTAATCAAGTTTTGATTGGGTCAGGTACATTAAGCAATGGTATATACGTATTAAACCAACCACAGATTTTCAATGTCCAGAATACACACAAAAGAAAGTCTCAAGAAACAAACCAGGCTTTCTTATGGTATTATAGACTGAATCGCATCAATGAGAAAAGGTTGACGAAGTTACATACAGAAGGATATTTGGATCCGTTCGAATATCAATCATATGCAACTTGTCAATCCTGTCTCAAAGGAAAGATGACAAAGACTCCGTTCACTGGACACGGAGTAAGAGCGAGCTCTTGGGACTCGTACACAGCGACGTGTGCGGTCCAATGTCTACGCATGCACGAAGTGGTTATTCTTACTTCATTACCTTTACGGATGACTTTTCAAGGTACGGATATGTCTTCTTAATGAAACATAAATCCGAAACCTTTGGAAAATTCCAGGAATATAAGAATGAAGTAGAAAAACAAACCGGCACAAGTATCAAGACACTGAGATCTGATCGAGATGGTGAATACTTGAGTGCCGAGTTCCTGGATTACTTAAAAGAGAATAGAATTCTCTTTCAGCTTACTCCTCCATACACTCCGCAACATAACGGTGTATCGGAGAGACGGAACCGAACCCTATTAGATATGGTACGTTCCATGATGAGTAACGCTGAGTTACCGCGATCATTCTGGGGATATGTACTAGAATCAGCTGCATACCTTTTGAACCGAGTTCCAACTAAGACTGTGCCTACCACACCATATCAGATGTGTGTGGGAAGAAACCCTATCTTAAGCACATTAAGACATGGGGATGTCCAGCTTTTGTCAAAAAGCAGCATGCGGACAAACTCGAGGCACGCTCAGTACAGTGCAAGTTTGTGGGATATCCAAAGAACTCCAAGGGATATTTCTTCTATTGCGAAGAGGAACAAAAGCTTTTTGTTTCTCGTCATGCCCACTTCTTGGAAACTGAGTTTTTGGAAAATCAGATAAGTGGAAGCGCAATAGAACTGGAAGAAATTCCAGAACCACGAGTTATTACTGAAAGCTTAGTAGAACCAGAGGGTTCGAAAGATCAAGACATTCATGCGCCGCTCCGCAGGAGTAGTAGGCAGTCTCATCCGTCCGAGAGATACTACGGTTTTCTCATAGACGGGGGTAGAGAGGATTGCATCATTGATAGTGATGAGCCGACTAGCTTCCAGCAGGCCATTCAGAGCGTTGACTCGGTAAAATGGCTGGATGCAATGCGGACCGAAATGGAGTCCATGTACACCAACAAAGTATGGACGTTGGACGTTGCTCCAGATGGGGTAAAACCCGTAGGATGCAAGTGGATTTTCAAAAGAAAGATTGGTGTAGATGGACAGGTTGAGACCTATAAAGCTAGACTTGTTGCAAAGGGTTTTCGTCAAAGACCTGTTTTGGACTATGACGAAACCTTTTCTCCAGTGGTTATGCTGAAATCCATTCGGATCCTTCTTGCCATTGCTGCCTTCCACGATTATGAGATTTGGCAGATAGACGTAAAGACCGCTTTTCTGAATGGAAATTTAGAGGAGTGTGTCTACATGGACCAGCCAGAGGGTTTCATTCAGAGTGGGAGCAGCGGAAAGGTGTGCAAGTTGCTTAAGTCCATCTATGGACTAAAGCGGGCATCGCGGAGTTGGAACATCTGTTTTGATGAGACGGTCAAAGAATTTGGCTTTATCAAAAATCCAGATGAACCATGCATCTATAGTAGATTTATAGCAAGAACTGTCGTATTCCTCATTTTGTACGTGGATGACATTCTTTTAATAGGAAATGACATTCCTATACTACAATCTGTCAAAGGGTTCTTGTCACACAGGTTCTCCATGAAAGAGCTGGGTGATGCCCCGTACATTCTGGGGATCCGGATCTTTCGTGACAGATCCAAGAGAATATTAGGACTTTCACAGTCCAGGTATATCGACACCATACTGAGAAGATTCAGTATGGAAGATTCCAAGCACGGTAATCTACCGGCTTGTCACGGGATCACCCTCTCCAAGGAGATGTCTCCCAAGACTGATTTGGAAAGGGATCGCATGTCTATTATACCCTACGCTTCTGCGGTAGGCTCTATAATGTATGCGATATTGTATACCAGACCAGATGTAGCTTATGCACTGAGTGTGGTAAGCCGATATCAGTCAAACCCTGGGGAGAAACACTGGATAGCGGTAAAGAACATTCTCAAGTACCTGAGAAGGACTAAGGAGATGTTCTTGGTGTATGGCGGAAAAGACCTCCAGATCGAGGCCTTTGCTGACTCCAGCTTCCAGAGTGACAAGGATGATTCCAAGTCCATGTCGGGTTATGTCTTTACCCTTAATGGAGGGGTGGTGTGTTGGAAGAGTTCCAAACAGAAAATCGTTGCTAACTCGACGATGGAAGCGGAATATATCGCTGCTGCAGATGCCGCAAAAGAAGCCGTCTGGATAAGGAAGTTCTTAACAGAACTTCAGGTGGTTCCGTCCATTGTTGATCCAATACCTCTGTATTGCAACAACAACGGGGCTATAGGTTTAGCAAAGGAACCCAGGTCCCATCAGAAGTCCAGACACATCTTGAGGTGGTATCACCTGATCAGGAAGATCGTGGGTCGCCAAGAGATCGAGGTTCGGAGAGTTTCTACGGAAGATAACACTGTTGATCCACTCACGAAGGCCTTACGCCAGACTCAGTTCGAGCGGCTGATCGAGATGATAGGTCTTCGATACGCCAGTACATGGTCTTAGTGCAAGTGGGAGATTGTTAGTGTATATGCCCTAGAGGCCATTACTGTATCATACTAGTTTGTATATTACTTAATGGAAGCTTGGGATATTCACCTTGTATAGACAATCTTGCTCAATATAGTAGTATACTACTTGGTTTGTTTCTGCTTTAATGTGTACATGTGTTTATTTTAGTATATCACCTATACACATTAGTGGAGCCCTTAGGATCCTTGCTTGATTACCAGCGTTGTGATGGCAGTCACACTAGTGAGGGCTGGGTAATCCACAAGCACATCCTTATGCAGGTCTCTAGTCGTAGGACTATCGAGACAGGGCATCGATACTCCGGAGTAGACTAGCGTGTGCGCTTCTCATCCCAGTGTGGGAGACGGTCTGTCCCACAGCCGTCAGTACGTCGTACTTGAGATAGTATGCGGGTGCTCGTTAGGTTATGAGTACACTGGACAGGACTCGTCGGGAACTGATGGTTGGTATTATACCTATCGTCAGTTATCAGTTCTCAGGTGACATGAGTACAGCTTAGTCCGCTGACTTGACACTGTCACTTCGCCTCGAGTGTGTTCCCACTGTACTTAGATTACTACCCTACCACGGCTCAAAGGAGTCGTGCAAACAGGTAGTAGTTGGATGCAGTCCCGAAGCACTTGGAGGCAGTGACGGTTAGACAGGATTCGTCTCTCCTGGTATTGGGGGTTGATATCGCTCTGTGTCTAGGAGAGCCATTACACAGTCCCTGGCCAGGGCAAGCGAGATATACTGGTAGGTTTCCAGTGTTATCTTAGGGTGTTCTGGGCTACACTCCTACACGACTTGTACCGCTATTAGGGGACTGACGTTTACCGCCCCCCTAGGCCCGCCATGCGATGTTCTCAGACGAACAGACCGGACTGTACGCAGATTGTCGCATTCAGGCTCAGTATGAGTTCAGATGGGTTTCATGTCGTCAGTCTTCTTGTCGGCATCTACCTGGGGACCGTTACGCACAGCTAGTGCCGCTTGTGGTCTGTGGTTAAACCCACTGCCAGCGTAGTGTCAAGTCTTTAGAGTCCCACACAGAAAGCTATTCGCCTTTAGGCAAAAGAGTAGAGGTCGCATGGTTTTGCGACAGGGTTCGGTCACATCCGTGCACTTGTGCACGTTTAGTGTCCGGGCAGTTAACACTAACGGGTTTTGGTTTAAGCCAGATCCTAGTGTACGTTTTGGGATTGGTTTTATCTCGTTTGTATTCGTGTTCCTCGGAACGCGGATGCGGGTGTGTATGCACAGTTGACAGAGAGACAGAGGCAGAGGATTCTCATTGGGTTGCTGACCATTGACTTTTGCTAAACCCTAATGAGAATAAGAAATATGATTAATGATAATATTAATTAAGTATTATTGTGTCATGGTTGAGATGAAGGGTTGACTTTGTTGACTTGTTGAATTTGTTGACCGGTTGACTAGGTTGGACTAGTTGACCACCATCATTACAATGGCTATCATTTCATGGCAAAGACTTTTGCTTGCTTGTTTCTTTTTGCAAAATGAGTGCATGAAATGATATGGTCATTTTGACTTGAACCATCACATAATACTCAATTACTATTATGAGTTATCATGATTTTGGATTATGAGAACTTGGATGGCAAAAGAGTTGCTCATTCTCTCATTTCCTTTCTCTCTCTTGCTTGAGCTCTCCCTCTTCCTCTTGCTCTCTCTCTAGTCTATGGTTCACTTGTCTCATGAGTTGAGAAGCAAGAACCATAGAGATAAAACCCAATACACTTCTCTACTCATCCTAGTTCACAAGGTTTAGCAAACCAAGTGTTCTAGTTTCTTCTAGTTTGAAGTGAAGCCAAAGACAGAAGCTTTCAGGTGGATCCATTTTCGGCGCAAGGAGACGACGAGGTGAGGCCGATCCGACCACCGCAAGGAGTTGAAGACGAAGGAGATCAAGTTAAGGTATAACCACCTAACCGAGTAGGTAAAACTCTTGTTAGGATTGTTAGATAGTTGTTTAACAAAGATCCGTATTTTGAGTCCATGTTACCACCTCTAGAAAAATCGTTTTTCATCATTTCCGCAAGCCCGTAAGTACCGGAAGAGGTAACGTGGACTTACACTTATATGAGTTTTTCTTCTCTCTCCTTCAAACATAGGCGAATTTCTTAGAAAATTATAGCTGAATATCTCATAATTTCATGACCGGATCTTTGAAAAATTGATACCTAAATTTCTCATAAATTCGTTATCTCTCTCACACACACACACACATAGAGAGAAAGACTTGCTTTCAAAGACTAGTGAGAAGGAAGAACTTTGGACTTGTTCAACTTCAACAGGCTTCAAAGACGAAGAGAGAAGAACTTCGAAGTTAGAAGACGCGGATTTGAGATTTTGATGATGAATTTTTTGGATACAGAAGTAAAAAGAGTTTTAATTTGGGCTTGTTTTAGCTTTTTTGACTTTAAGTTATTCTCATACGGGTTGATCAAGTCGGATCCTGTTCCAATATAACTTTAAAACCCAAATAATTTTTTGGGAAAAAATGGGATATTTTAACCTATACATCAGCTTATATTAAGATATATTGGTCGATATTTTTCTAAAACTACAAAAGGATATTAAATCAACGAATCATATCGTTGCTTCTCTATTCAACATATCGACTAATATGTGATATATATCGGCGATATTTAGAACATTGTTCATAATAATTAAAAATTGCTGTGTATATTTCTCTTTCACATATAAATATCTTTTATAAAACATTTATGCAATTTTTTCCTCATCCCTAATTTCATAAGTACATTATAATTCATAAAAACCTCTACTTGCAAATTAATGTGGGTGAATACTTCCAGAAGCTTTCCTCGGAACTAGTAAATAGTTTCATTTAGGTTTTCAAAATGATTCTTATATATTTTCCAGGATTCCTAACAAAAGGGCAGCCGTTAACCAAAAGTATCCATCAACCAAGAAGTTACTACTCAACAAATGTCACAACCATTTTATGTAGCATGCGTTTCAGACAAGATACCATAAGCATCCAAACTTTGAAGATTGTCGAATTTCCTTAGTTTTTCTTAGACTATACACGTTACGACAATTGCTTCCTTCTCCTCCTCCTCATGTATGGTGTTAATTAAGTTTAAAAGAATTCCTATTTATTTCCAAAAAAATTAAACAAAAGATCGGAATTTCCCCAAAAAGTTCCATCTTCCAAGAAGTTACTACTCAACAAACATCATAAGCATTTCTCACAACATACATTTTGTGTTTATTTATTTATTTATATATACAAAGTCATGTGATTGTGTTCATTTAGTTGCAATCTTTAGTTTATGTGAGTGTGTATACGTGTGTGTGTGATGAAGGTGTTTATGAGGTGGCACCTTAATCTAACAAATGAGGTGTCACCCTAAAATTTCACTTTACACCATGTTTTCGGATGATCAGCACCGTTCATCTTGTTCTCCATGACCTAGATCATAGATATATCAAATTTCATATGTTTTCGATAATCTTTACCCACATCGGGTGATTGCGAAATTAACTGTTTTCCAATAATAAAATATTTGACAACGCTAGATCAATGGGCAAATGTTATCGAAATCGCATGAAATGTAATCTATCCATGTTTTACACTATGGAAAACAAGATGAATGGTGTTGATCATCAGAAAACATGGTGTAAAGTGAAATTTTAGGGTGACACCTCATTTCTTAGAATAAGGTGTCACCTCATAAATATTTTCCTATATTATATATATATATATTGAGAGCGAGAGAATAATATACGAAAGAGGCCATAGACGGGAATTTCCTCCTATGGTATCAAAAAAAATACACCCTCCACCATTTTTCCGATGATTGACATCCATCATCTTCATCATTATCATCTAAGATGTGGATACACCAAATTTCATGCAATTCCACCGCTTTTTCACCGTTGATTTAGTGGGTGCAAAATTAACGGTTTACTGACAATAGAACTTTTTACATTGTTAATTCAACGGTGAAAAGATGGTAGAATCAAATGAAATTTGGTGTATCCACATTTTAGATAATAAGGATGAAGATGGGTGCCGATCGTCGGATAAAATCATGAAGGGTGTATTTTTTTTTACGCTATGGAAGGAAATTCTTTCCCATGGCACCTTTCCTTCATTATTCTCATATATATATATATATATATATATATATATATATATATATATATATATATATATAATTTCGATAAAAAACATTTCATGCATTCTAGGTTTCTTGAAAATTGTGAATCTATGTAAACGTACCGTATCCATATCCGAATCTGTGCTACATAGGGTCCACACGCATACAAACTTTCGAAGATTGACGAATATTTTTTTCATTGGTATTTCTTATGCTACACACGTTATGATAGTTGTTTCCTTCTCCAGCTCATGTATGGTGTCCGTGTATTTTTTGTTTCTGGGTCTAAGAACTTAGTTTGATACTTCAATTCTAAACAAGTTCGTGTGGAATACAATAATCCCCTGCCGAAGCCATGTACATTCAATTGAAATCATCACAACCTACCGTCAACATAATTATCTAGAACATTTTTATGGAATCCATTGTTTGAGTTATTAGTCCATTCATGATTGGCATCTAAGCATCCAGCTGGAATAACATCGTGCAGGAGGTGGAGCCACATACGCATCCACGCATGCTTGTGGTAATATATGACAGAGTTAATGTTCGTTATTAAAGATATTTCTACCTTGCACGACCTTAAAAGCATTAGTAACAAGGGAATCACATCAAATAGTCATTTGAAGGTAGGTGGTCTAACCGACAAAAACTACAATCACCAGTGTATTTAAAAGTTGTGTAATCTACTCCTATGTCGAGAAACAAGTCAGACTAGAGCAGAGCATAGATCCAATTTTGGCAATTTTAATTGGAAGTAACAGTACTCGCAACGCAAGCTATTCATGAATTAAAAGCTGCATTGAAGCATTAGTGCTCCAATATGATAATACACAGATAGTGGTTTCCAATCTAACACAGAAAACATATAATAACTCTACCTTTGCCTCACATAACTGTTGGAATTTGCGGACCAAACTACCAACCACGAGTTGAAGCTAATTAAGTGTGCAAGCCAATATTGTCATGAGATTGATGTCACTTATGAGATAGGGTATCAGCAATCCACGCACGCTCATAATCTAAAAGCTAGTCACCTATGTCGCTAATAGTGTGTTGAAATATGGCATGGATTCAACGCGCCAAGGGAAGAAGTTAGAGAAGTCCAAATTATGTTAGGATTTGGATTTGTCATTTGTTACGGTCTACGGAAAAGAAGCCTATTTCGATAAGTGTTAAATATATCAAACTGGTTCTATTTTCATAATTTGGATTATTAAAGAGATTTTGTATGTCAAACATTTGGTCAAATATTCTAATTAGGTTCTCCTATTTAGAATATTTTTATCTTATTTTGTATGGAAAATTCCAAGAATCATTCCTTGGTAATCTTTGTTGGATATAGTGCCTTCAACACAATTATTGTAATTGCAGGTATGCAATTATGATAATTGAGAGAGGACCTATACGGATAGAACACTCTTACTCGAGAAGATAGTATGCTATCTGATTTGGCTTTATTATTATGTGTATATGCTTTATTACGTGTCGCTAATACATAATGATGAAGCACGCAGAATTCTTGCTTGACTACCAGTATTATGATGACAATCATATATATGCGAGCTGGATAGTCCATAAGCACATCCTTAAATATCTCTAGTCAAGAGAGTATCGAGACTGGGTATCGATATTCCGAAGTAGACTAATATATATGTTTCTAGACCCCGACAAGGGGCGGTGACCGGTCTCACAAGCCATTGGTATTTTGGCATCTAAAATAGTATACAGGTGTTCACTGGAGATGAGTACACCAGACAGACTCGCCGAAAACTTCTATATGGTATTATACCTTTCGTCAGATAGCAGTTCTCTGGTAACATGAGTACAGGACAGTCTTTAGACCTGAGATCGGCATTTGTCAAGTGTAAGTTCCCACTGTACTTAGATTACTACCCTACCACGGCTCAAAAGAGTCATGCAAATAGGTTTTAGTTGGGTACAGTCCCGACCACATGGAAGCTGTGAGTGATCATCAGAGATTCGCCTCTCCTAGTATAATGAGTCGATGTCGCGCTGTGTTCGGTTGGTTATCACCATAAATTCCTGACCAGGATGGATGAGATTTACTGATGTGAGATCCGTAGTTTCTCGGTAGGTGATGAGCTTAACACCGGCACGATATACCAGGTTTTTAGGGATCTGACATTATCCATCCCTAGATCCGGTATGCGACACCCTTAGAGGAAAAGACCGGACTGTATAGAGATTGTCACTTACAGGCTCAATAGGATACAAACGGACTTGATTGTCGACCTCCCTTTCGACGTATATCTGGATAGCCGTTACGTCCAGCTAGTGCCGCTGACGTGCTTATGGTTATGCATTTATCCAGTAACTCACTGCCAGCGTATTGTCGAGTCTCTAGAGTCCCACACACAGGGTTTTTCCCAGTTCAGACGTTATGATGTAGAGCTCGTATGTTGATACGTGCAGGGGTCCGATTAAATACGTGTATTGGCTACACGGACTTTAATTGGACATTTGATAATACTAGTCGGCTTAGGATTAAGCCGGATTATTAAATCAAGTATTGATTTAATAATATATATATATTGATATATATTCTAGTATTATGTTCACTATTCATTTTCTCTCTTTGGCTATTCGTATTTTTATATGGATAGCGTATATGTATTCAATACATGTACCGGGATTATATTTCGTATTTATACGGAATACTTCTAGAAGGACACCTCATTTTGAGGTATTTTTCTTTTTCTTTTTAGAAAAAAAATATGAGGTGGAAGGGTGAGGTGTAAAGGAAGGAGGGATGAAAGATATGGTCTTCATTTGTTTATTTGAAAATGAGGATGGCATATTTCTTTAGGAGTTGAAAAAAATCTAGACTCTCTCATTCATTATGCTATGAAGCTTCTCCCTCCTTCACTCTCTTCTCATCTCCATCTTACTCATGTGTTAAGCCAAGCTCTTTTGAGTTTGATTTTGAAAGATTATGATAGGCGGAAAAATCCTTATATTCTTAAGCATCACAACCTAGCAAATTGTGATTTTTAGTTGCTTCATTAGGTGAAACTAGAGCTTGAATCGGTTTCCCTAAGGTGGATCATCTTCGGTAAGGGCGGTCGCCTCTCAAGCACGTTTCCGACGGCCTCCGAAACTTAGAAAAGTGTTCCACGATTCGACGGACACGCTACAAAGGTTGTAATCCCTAAATCTAGTATGTTACGCTTCTAATTTAGTGTTTGGATCGATCGTTAGGAATTAGTTTCTAGTGCTCCCTCTTGAAATTTTTGTTTTGGATTCCGCATCGGCCACGAATTAGCAGTAAAGACACTAGGAACTTTCAATCTTGTATAAATATCATTTGTGATATCAATAACACTATCGATCTCTCATTTTCTATCATGGTATCCAAGCTATGGCTCGATCCAGAATCTTTCTATTTTATATCAGTAATTTAGTTATCAAACTATGAAAATATCTAACTTCTTCTCATTATTGCTTCCATCAAAATCAAATTGAGTACAACCAATTCCATACACGACGTTTTTCATCTCTTTCATCGGCATTCAAGCAAAAGCGACATTGAGTCTCGGGTCCGTCTAGCTTATGTGAAAGAGGCCAAGAGGTTTTATGGTCCACCTTGCTCTGGTGAAAGAGTTCATGAAACACCTCCGTCTTGCTTGATGCATATGGGTTGTTGTCAATCGCTGTAACACCCTAGAACGATAGTACACATTTGAGATAATAAATGATATTGATTGATTTACTGGTTGTACTGAGTTTTGGCTCTGGAACATCATGAACCGGCTCAAGATTGGTGTGAGCCGTCTCATACACTCAGAGAATCATTGTTTGCTTAGAAATGCTTGTGAGCCAGCTCAGGCTAATATTGAGCCGTCTCAAACCTGAACTGTGACCTAATATTGATTTCCTGACATGTTATTTGACTGGTCATAGTTTCTTTGGGCTTTGTTATCAATTATTGAGTTATGGTAAAGTATTAAATTGATATAGATATGCATGGTTTAATATGGGATTAATACCGTTACCTTGTCTCTATCCTAAATCCTAATTGGTCTAAGAATTGTAAACTATTCAGCCCATTGTTTGACCTATCATATTTAAATCCACACAACTCTTATACAAAGATATCAATCTCAAAACGCTAGCTTCTATATCCATCTCTCATATACCAGAGTCGAACCCTAACCCTATCTCCTTCATCTCGTGGCATTCTTCATCGATCTCCATCATCATTATCGTATTCACCGTCTCGTGAAAATCATCGCCATCACCATCATCTGTTTCTCTCGTTCTTGCAAGCATCGGATCAAACCCATCCAAATCGAGAGATCGTGTCATCATCGCAAGATCATCGTAATCAAGGCAAGTACTTGGTACCTGCTACATTCTATAGCGAGATAGGATCTCGTTTATTTATACATATATATGTTGTTAAACAAACTGTCAAGCTTTATCACGATTGTATATCGTTTCCTTATTTAGTCATTGTGGTGGTTGTTTTTGCATACATGCTTGACATGATTGAGATCTCACTGGACATTGTTAATATTTTGATATTGATATTGATATTGATCGTTGAAACTTGAGTTTTAATTTAATTAATGGTATGTCAAGATCGGAATCACGACATCGATAAATCCATGTTTTCATTGACGCTTTGTTAACCCTAAAAGTTATCATCCTTGTGATAAACTAATTAACACATATTTACTACATGTATCAACTTTCAACTAAAACCCTAATTCAAATATCTGATCGTCCCAGGAAATAGGCTTTGAGCCGGTTCAAGACAAGCATGAGCCGTTTCATACTAACAGTGAAAATAAGCATGCATTTCAGAGCTAGTTTGAGCCGTTTCAAGTTAGGCATGAGCCGTCTCAACATTACCTGAGCCGTCTCATGTACCCAAAGAATTTATTATCGTTTCAGGTATAATTTTGAGCCGTCTCAAGACAGCTCTGAGCCATTTCAAGACCATCTTGAGCCGTCTCTCACACCCAGAGAACATATAATTAATTGGAACACCTTGTGAGTCGTCTCCTACAATTCTGAGCCGTCTCAACCTGACATTTTAATTTGTTTTGAACCTGATATGTTTTATTGTTTCACGAACATGATTTATATATTGCCTGATCGTCTTACTTAACTTGTATCATGATATTTATGACATGTTATTGATATGATACTGCTATTCCTGACATACTTGTGTATTGATCGATTCTCGTATCCATGAAACCCTGATATTGTTATTGTATTGTTGTTGGATCATAACAACCCTGGTTGTAACATATGTTCACCCAAAATGCCAACAATTCACTGATTTTGATTGATCGACATGGTGTCTTAATAGACATAACATGTACATGTATGATTGTCCTTGTGTTGGCATTAGGTATCATATATTATTGATACTTGACATGAACATGAAATCTGGGGAAAGGGAAAATCAAGAATCGAACCAAACTGTAACTCAAGGGTACCTATTGTGTCGTTTTCCCGGGGGTGTACGGGATATACTATTGAGTTACAATGAGAACTGCATTAATTGGTTTTAAATACCTGTAGAATAGATAACTCAATGACATAGACCCTAAGAAACACATTGACACGATTGCCATGCTCTACATTGTTATGATGTTATTGTTATTGCTATCATTGATTACTATGTTCATTGCTTGACATTGTTTCTGGTTTAGATTCTTTATGATTATATTCGACGCTATGACCTCTGGGTTTTGCATGGCCCGGATTCGTTTTAGCACAGAAAGACAGAGTATTTCGAGAAGCTTGCTGAGCAGTGAAGGATATTGCTATCGATCTGGTTATTATGCTTTAAATTTATCTATCGTATCGAAATGTTTTATTGGATCTATTGTGAAACCGTAAGGGTCAACTATTTATTTATTTTTCTTTGGATCTTGATACTTGATCATTATTATTATTGCCGCCGGTATTGATTCTTTTGACCCTTGATTTTTTATTATCGTTATTATTTTCTATGGCATATTGGACATGTGATGGTTATATAGTATATTGCGTTTGATTACTGCATGATAGCCTTAATGTGACTATTCGAAGGATGGTTTCTTACCATAGATAGCATGGTTGGTTTTGTTACGTTCCCGTATTCGCGTATATTGGAAAGCGGGACATGGCGGGATTTTGTTAGTATCAGAGCCTAAGTTTAGGTTAGCTGGACTTGGTTCAATTTATAGTTGGGTATTGTACCCAATACAATGACCGTAAACCTTGATTTATAGAAACATGTCTTGCCACATTATTCTTTTGTTATTCAAAATCCTTAAATTCATTGTTTATTGAATCCTTGTCTTTATTGAATCTTATTTTCTGTTTTTAATTCTCATCCTACGTCCTTGATTTCAGAACTATGGAAAGAAAGAATCCACCTGTTCCACCTACCGACGGTGCCACACTTCTTGGCATGATACGCGGCATGCTGGAAAACCAGCAACGACAGGCTAAGGATTTTCAGGAAGGCTTGAGGATGGCCCAACAAAATACTACCATGGCTGTGGAGAGGGTGGCGTTCCTAGACAGATTCAGCGTGAGGGTATTGTTGGACTTCATGAGGCTTAGTCTGGCAACTTTTACAGGATTGGAGAAACCTCTTCAAGCATAGCAGTAGCTTGTGGATATGGAGAATATGTTGATTGCTACTCAGATCTTAGAGGAGAAAAGAGTGGATGTGGTGCTCATCCAGATGGTTGGCTATGCTAGAGAATGGTGGCCAGTAGAAGAGACTCGTTTGACGAAGTCGATTAGCTGGACGACATTTACTCAAAGTTGCTTAAAGTTCTTTCCACAGTCTGCAAGAGAGGAAATAGAAGAGAAGTTCATTGGTCTAAAACAAAATGGTGAATCTGTAGATGCTCATGCGCCTGGGTAGCTTAGTCGATTTGCAGGGCCTTTGGTGGCTAATGAGGCTGACAGAGCACGACGGTTCCTGTGTAGTCTTAATGTGGAGATTCAGAAGCTTATTACTTCGTTCGGATTTACTACATTTTCTCAAGTTCTTACAGCGGCTAGAGAACAACAGAAGCTTGCACAGAGAGAAGAGTATATCTCAACAAGATGTTCTAGCATGGAAGACAGTATAGGCACCTATCAGAGCTTCAGGATGCAGGGGTATTCCAGTCAGGAGATGGGAAACAGTTCCAATGAAGCGACCGTTTATTTCCGCTCTAAAGAAGAATGTGATTTGTGATTTCTCCTAGCGGCCGGGCCATATCCAGAAAAATTGCCGGAGGAAGCTTGGATGGTGCCTAGTTTGTGGAGTTACTGACCATCAGGTCAACACCTGTCCGTCAAGAGTACAGTTGAAAGGCGATACTCCGAGAGCACCGCAGAAGCAAGTTTATGGACAGAAACAGATTACTCAAGAGCCAAATCCAGGAAGGGCTTTCACCATGATGGCCGAGGAGGCAGAAGTTTTAGAAGATGTGGTTACAGGTATCCTACTTATTTGTAGTTTTCCCGCATTGGTATTATTCGATTCTGGTGCATCCCATTGTTTTATATCATCCAAGTTTTTCAGGGCATACTCGATTCCATACACGGCCATGTCTAGTAGTTAGGACATACATACTGAGAATGGAAAAATTATTTCTATTAGGGAATGTAAGGATTGTTCAGATGTTTGCGGACAGGAGTTGTTTGTGGATTTCTTAGTGATTGATACCGGAAATTATGATATTGTTTTAGGGATGGATTTTCTTAGCTCCTTTCACGCTTACATAGATTGCAGAGCAAAGGTGATTTTCCAAATTCCTAGCTATGCGGAGTGAATTCTTGGGAGGCTATAGATCCGTCGGACGAGTCGAATTTAGGGCTAAGCCGACGAATGCTATTTTATCAGCAATGGAGGTGAACAAGAAGGAAGCACCGGTATATCGGGAATTTATGGATGTATTCGAAAATATCTCGGGTTTACCGCCAAAACGAGATGTGAAGCTTGCGATTGATCTGATTCCGAAATCGGCGCCAATTTCCAAATCATATTATCTAATGGCGCCGGTAGAACTAGAAAAGATGGAGAAATAAGTTTCAGAATTGTTAGAGAAGGGTTCATTCGCGTGAGTGGATCACCTTGGGGAGCTTCAGTTCTATTGGTCAAGAAGAAAAATGGCACGCGACGAATGTGCATCGATTACAGAAGTTGAATCAAGTGACCATCAAGAACAAACCCAAATCCACGTATAGGCGAGTTATTTGATCAGCTAAGTGGCGTAAGGGTTTTCTCGAAGTTGGATTTGCAATCGGGTTATCATCAAGTTCGGGTGAAGCCTAAAGATATTTGCAAGACTGCGTTTCGAACTCGTTACGGACATTACGAATACTTAGTTATGATGTTTGGTGTTACAAATGCGCATGCCGTATTCATTGATTTGATAAACCGAATCTTTTCACCATACCTAGATCGGTTCGTGGTCCGTGGTGGTGTTTATTAATGATATCCTTGTTTATTCGAAGATCAAGGAAGAGCATGAAGAACATTTGAAGATTGCACGGCTGACATTGAGACAAGAGAAACTGTATGCTAAGATGAGTAAGTGCGAATTCTGGCTTGATGAAGTGAAGTTCTTGGGTCATGTCATATCCGGAGATGGAATCGCAGTTGACCCGAAAAAGATTACGGCAGTGCGTGATTAGCCGATTCCGAAGACCGTAGCAGAGATTTGAATTTTTCTTGGGCTTACAGGATATTATCGAAGGTTTGTGAAAGATTTCGCTCGAATAGCAGATCCGTTTACCAAGTTGACTAGAAAGGAGATACCGTTTGTTTGGTCCGAAAGTGTACGCAAGCGTTCGAAGCGGTAAAGCATATGTTGACTACCGCTCCTATTCTAACTGTGCCAGATAATTTCGGGGGCTTAGTTATTTACAACGACGCATTAGGGAAAGGTTTGGGGTGTGTTTTGATGCAGCATGATCAGGTGATAGCATATGCATCAAGACAGTTAAGGACACATGAGAAAAACTACCCAACATATGATTTAGAACTAGTTGCAGTGATTTTTGCGTTGATGTTGTGGAGACACTACTTATTAGGTGAGAAGATCGAGATATCCACCGATTATAAAAGCCTAAAATATGTGTTCACACAGAAGGAGCTTAACATGAGACAGCGAAGGTGGCTAGAGCTGATAGCTGACTACGACTTAGATCTAAAGTACCATTCGGAAAAGATCAATGTAGTGCCAAATGTCTTGAGTCGATTGCCAGCTATAATGACGTTAACTTCGCAGAAGGAGATTATACCAGATTTTCAGAGATTCGAATTAGAGATCGTGCTATCGGATTCTTCGGGGCAGTTGATGCAACTACAAGTACAATCGTCTTTGATAGATTGTATCAAAGTCGCGCAACTGCAAGATGCTCGACTACAAAAATTTCGAGGCCAAGTAAAGACAAGCCTTCGAACAGACTTGTTAATTCATGAGGATAGATCTTTGAGGTATGAAAGTCACTTGTGTGTGTGCCAAAGGGGGAGATTTGTGAGGAAGTTATGAGGGAAGTCCACAGCTTGGTGTATTCGGTGCTTCCGGGAGGTACCAAGATGTATAGGGATATGCGGCAGCACTTTTGGTAGGAAGCCATAAAGAAAGAGATTGCTCGTTTTTTGTCGAGGTGGTTGGTATGTCAGCAAGTTAAGACTGAACATCAAAACGTTGACGGTTTGTTACAACCACTTCCGATTTCTCAGTGGTAGTGGGAACATATAACCATGGACTTCATGACAACTTTACCACAGAGTCCAAAGAGTAACAATGCGGTATGGGGGATTGTAGATCGTCTGACCAAGGCAGCTCGCTTTATACCGTTTCAAGTTGGTCAGTCGATGAAGGCGTTACTAGAGAAATATATGCGGAAGATTGTAAGATTGCATAGAATACCAGTGAGTATCAAGTCCGATCGTGACACACGTTTTCTATCATATTTCTGGAGGAGTTTGCAAGAGAGCTTGGGAACTCGATTGAAGTTCAGCACGACGTATCATCCATAAACAGATGGTCAGTACGAGAGGACGATCCAAACTCTTGAAGACATATTGAGAGCCTGCATGTTAGACTTCAAGGGTTCGTGGGAGGACCATTTGCACTTAGTAGAGTTATCGTATAATAACAGTTTTCAGGTGAGCATACAGATGACACTATTTGAAGTATTGTACAGACCTAAATGTCGTTCGCCGGTATGTTGAGACGACATTGGAGAAAGAAAATTGTTGGGACCGGAATTAATTATGCAAACCGTGGATAAGGTTCGTTTGATTCGGGATCACATGAAGGTAGCACAAGATCGGCAAAAGAATTGGGTTGATACTGGAAGAAGACCGTTAGAGTTCGCGGTTGGTGATCACGTGTTCTTGAAGATATCGCCGACAAGAGTGATCATGTTTGAGAGTCGAGGAAAGCTTAGTTCTCGATTCGTATGGCATTTTGACATAATTGAGCGTATTGGAGAAGTGGCGTATCGATTGGCGTTACCACCGTCTTTGGCAGGTGTACATGACATATTTCACGTATCTCAACTTCGCAGATATGTTTGAGATGAGACTCACGTCTTAGACCACTCGGAATTGTCATTGAGAAATGACTTACCGTAGGAAGAGCGACCGATTGATATTGTGGATCAACGGGAGAAGGTTCTAAAGAATAAAGTGATATCGTTAGTGCTTGTTTCATGGAGAGATCGTTCACATGAAGAGTCTACATGTGAACGTGAAGAGGAAATGCAATTGAAATTTCCGAAATTGTTTCCTTGAGTATGAGAGTGATTGTACTTGTTTTCCCGTTGTCTTGATCGTTTCATTGTATTGTGTCCTTGTTTCTTTCGTTCTTTGTGAGTTTCGAGGACGAAATTCTTTTTATAATTGGGTATAATGTAACACCCTAGAACGATCGTACGTATTTGAGATAATAAATGATATTGATTGATTTACTGGTTGTACTAAGTTTTGGCTCTGGAACATCATGAGCCAGCTCAAGATTGGTGTGAATCGTCTCATGCACCCAAAGAATCATTGTTTGCATGGAAAAGCTTGTGAGCCGGCTCAGGCTAATATTGAGCCGTCTCAAACCTAAACTGCGACCTAAAATTGGTTTCCTGACATGTTATTCGAATGGTTATTGTTTCTTTAGGCTTTTTTTTATCAATTATCGAGTTATGGTAAAGTATTACATTGATATAGATATGCATTGTTTAATATCAAATTAATACTGTTACCTTATCTCTATCCTAAATCCTAATTGGTCTAAGAATTGTAAACTATTCAGCTCATTGTTTGACATATCCTATTTAAACCTACACAACTCTCATGCAAAGATATCAATCTCAAAACCCTAGCCTCCATATCCATATCTCTCATATACCATAACCGAACCCTTACCTTTTCTCCTTCATCTCATGGCATTCTTCATCAATCGCCATCGCCATCGTCGTTATCGTATTCACCGTCTCGTGGAAATCATCGACATCGCCATCGTCTTGTTTCTCTCGTTCTTGCAAGCATTAGATCAAACCCATCCAAATCGAGAGGTCGTGATCATCACAAGATCATCATAATCGAGACAAGTACTTGATACTTGCTACATGTTATAGTGAGATAGGATCTCGTTTATTTATACGTACATACATACATATATATTGTTAAACAAACATTTAACCTTTATCACGATTGTATATCGTTTCCTTATTTAATAATTGTGATTGTTGTTAGTGCATATATACTTGACATGATTAAGATCTCGTTGGACATTGTTAATATTTTGTTATTGATATTGATTGTTGAAACTTAAGTTCTAATTTAATTAATGGTACGTCGAGATCGGAATCACGACATCGAAAAATCCATGTTTTCATTGACGCTTTGTTAACCCTAAAAGTTATCATCCTTGTGGTAAACTAATTAACACATATTTACTGCATTATCAACTTTAAACTAAAACCCTAATTCAAATATCTAATCGTCCCAGGAAATAGACTTTAAGCCAGCTCAAAACAAGCATGAAGCGTCTCATACTAACAGTGAAAATAAGTATACGTTTCAGACCTAGTTTGAGCCGTCTCAAATTGGGCTTGAGCCGTCTCATGTACCCAGAGAATTTATTATCTCTTCAGGTATAACTTTGAGCCGTCTTAAGACCATCTTAAGCCGTCTCTCATAACCAGAGAACATATAATTAATTGGAACACCTTGTGAGTCGTCTCCTACAATCCTGAGCCGTCTCAACCTGACATTTTAATTTGTTTTGAACCTGATATGTTTTATTGTTTCACGAACATGATTTATATATTGCCTGATCGTCTTACTTAACTTGTATCATGATATTTATGACATGTTTTTGATATGATACTGCTATTCCTGACATGCTTGTGTATTGACCGATTCTCGTATCCATGAAACCCTAATATTGTTACTGTATTGCTATTGGATCATGACAACCCTGCTTGTAACATATGTTCACCCAAAATGTCGACAATTCATTGATTTTGATTGATCGACACATGTATTGATTGTCCTTGTGTTGCCATTAGGTAATATATATTATTGATACTTGACATGAACATGAAACCTGGGTAAAGGGGAAATCAAGAATCGAACCGAATTGTAACTCAAGAGTACCTATTGTGCCGTTTTCCCGGGGGTGTACGGGATATACCAGTGTGTCGTTTTCCTAGGGGTGTACAGGATATATTGTTGTGCCATTTTCTCGAGGGTGTATGGGATAAACTATTGAGTTACACTGAGGGTTGCATTGATTGGTTTTAAATACCTGAAAAATAAATAACTTAATGACATGGACCCTAGAAAACACATTGACATGATTGCCCTCTGCTACATTGTTATGATGTTATTGTTATTGCTATCATTGATTACTATGTTCATCGCTTGACAGTGTTTCCGATTTAGAATCTTTATGATTATATTTGATGCTCTGACGTCTGGGTTTTGCATGGCCCAAATTCCTTGGCTTTAGCACAGGAAGACAGAGTATTTCGAGAAGCTTGCTATGCAGTGAAGGATATATTGATCTAGTTATTATGCTTTAAGTTTATCCATCGTATCGAATCGTTTTATTGGATCTATTGTGAACCCGTAAGGGTCAACTATTTATTGTTCTTATTTTTTCCTTGGATCTTAATACTTAATCGTTATTATTATTGCTTCCGCTATTGATTCTTTTGACTCTTGATTTTTTATTATCTTTATTGTTTATTGTGGCATATTGGACATGTGATAGTTATATTATATTGCTTGATTACCGCATGACAGCCTTACTGTGACTATTGGAAGGATGATTCCTTAGCATAGGTAGCATGCTTGGCTTTATTACGTTCCCGTATTTGTATATATTGAGAAGCGGGTCATGACAATCGTCGTTGTAAAGGCTGTATATTTCGATTCAAGTTATTATTCAAACTCTCGGTTATCCACCGTGAGTTTGCGGGAGGCTGCTAAATATATCAGACTGATTCTATTTTCATAATTTGGATTATTAGATTCCTTTATTAGAGAGATTTTGAATGTTAAATATTTGGTCAAATATTCTAATTAGGTTTTCCTATTTAGAAGATTTTTATCTTATTTTGTATGGAAAATTTCAAGGATTGTTCCTTGGTAATCTTGTATAAATATCATTTGTGATTACCAATAAAACTATCGAGCTCTCATTTTCTATTAATAAGGAGTCATAATTTGATTGGGAAAATGAGTAAAAAGCATCACAACAACAACAACAACAACAACTGAGCCTTTTATCCCAAGCATATAGGGTAGGCTACATGAACCAACATGAAAGTATATTGTTCGATAGAAGTGAGTGGAGACAGAGGATTCATGTACTGGACCCGGCTTGTGACAGCCAACGTAAAACTTTGTCACATTCTATGACATGAACCAAAATGAGTAAAAAGCATCCTATTGCTATAAATAAACGGATGGCTTTCATCAAAGGTTGCTGCAGTAGAGAGACAAAAACAAAGAGAGATATCTTATTGTTCATTGGAAGACTAGGGGATTCTAATTTAAATAAGAAACTTATAGTTCATGAAATCAAGGAGAAATCTAAATGTCTGGTGTAATCTTTCTTTCCCGAAGATATACACCTTCCTCATGGATAAGACAATCTTGCCCCGAGAATGTATTTTGCTTTATTAGAGTCTGATATAATGATATTGGGTGGCTATTATTTACCATTTTCCTCAAAAAGACAATGTTGCCAAACCGCACATATCTTGTTTTTGCGTTGTGCTATAGATTTGTGGTTGTTGAGTGATCATCTATATCTTCAAGGAGGAATTCTTTTCCCCATGCTTTCGTAATTACGTAACTTGGTTCATAATATAGTATCACCGTTGTAAATTATTCGGATAAATTGACACACAAAACGAATTAAGTATTTAACATCCACAGCAAAGAGACGGGGGAACATTCGAAACAGACTAACGCAGAAAGTCATGCAACTCTCTATCATATGCCTATTTTTAGTACCAAAGCTAGGCCAGCAAGATACGACATGTTCTTTTTTTAATTTGTTTTCTTTTCCCAGCTATAGGGTGTTGATCCTTCAATTTTCTTTTCCTCGTTATCTCTACTTTGTCTTGTACATGGATTAAGGTTTCGATCGAAACTCAAAAGATTTCAGCCGTTTACCATCGGTTTAGAAGGTACCATCCAAAACTCGGTCAAAGAGCCGGTTTCAGTCAAGTTTAGAAAATTTTGGCCAAAGATAGCACAAGTTTGATCAAAACATAGAAAGTTGGATTTGGTATTGGCAATAGTGTGGAAATCGGATGTTGGTTTTGGTATATGTATCTTAACATATATACATATTGTATATATAAGTAAAATATATTAATTAGGCAAATTTTTATATATGTTATACATAGATAAAAAAAAAGTAGCATAAATTAAGTTATATATATATATATGAGAATAATGGAGGAAAGAGGCCATAGGAGAGAATTTACTCCTATGACGTCGAAAAAACACTCTCCGTCGTGTTTTCCGACGATCGGAATGCATCTTCTTCATCGTTATCATCTAAGATGTGGGTACACCAAATTTCATGTGATTCTACAACTTTTTCACCGTTGATTTAGCAATGTAAAAAGTTATATTGTCGGTAAACCGTTAATTTTGAACCCACTAATTCAACGGTAAAAAAGTTATAGAATCACATAAAATTTGGTGTACCCATATCTTAGATGATAACGATGAAGATGATGCATTCCGATCGTCGGAAAACACGATGGAGGGTGTGTTTTTTCGACGCCATAAGAGAAAATTCCTTCCTATGGCCTCTTTCCTCCATTATTCTCTCTCTATCTATCTATCTATATATATATATAGGGGAGTGATCCATTGCAAACCGGTCCGCGTTTTTTTAGAAACAGAAACTCCCGATCTACGACATATTTTAACGATCCGATCCGTTCAAGTTTATCACCCCACTCAAATATATGTGTATGAAAAATCAAAGGGATTTGAAGACCTCTAGCTTATGCATCGAATGAAATTTATGTTGTATTATTGAAAGACGTTCATTTTTGCACCCATCGATGCATAAGCTAGAAGTCTTCAAACCTTTTGATTTTTTATACACGTACATTTGAGGGTAGGGTAATCAACTTGAACGGTTTGGATCGTTGAAATACGTCGTAGATTGGGAGCTCCCGTTTTTAAAAAACGTGCACGGTTTGCAATGGAGCACTCCCCTATATGTGTGTGTGTTCCGTGTTTTTTATAAACGGGAACTCCCAATTTACGACATACTTCAATGATCCGAACAGTTCAAGTTGATCACCCTACTCTCAAATGTACGTGTATGAAAAATCAAGGGATTCGAAGATTTCTAACCTATGCATCGGATAAAATTTATGTTGCATTATCGAAAGATATTCATTTTTGCACTCATCATTGCATTGGTTAGAGGTCTTCAAATCCCTTGATTTTTCATACTCGTACATTTGAGGGTAGGGTGATCAACTTTAACGAATCAGGTCGTTAAAATATGTTGTAGATCGAGAGTTCCTGTTTTTAAAAAACACGGACCGGTTTGCAATGGAGCACTCCCATATATATATATATATATATATATATATATATATATATATATATATATATATATATATAACCTAAAACCATACTGAAACCCTGAAACTACCTCGAACCTAGGATTGAAACTGAAATTGAGTTATTGAACCATGATCTTGCATTCTTTTTTCCTTTTCCTCTTAAAATGAAAACTTTTATATGTGTAGAAACTTTTTCGACAGACAAGTTTTAGAAAACATGAATACCAGTTCACATTTATTAGGAAGAGTTCACAATAGCCACCTAGGAATTTTATTCCTTGCTCCAAAAGCCACAGGTTGATTACCTTGACCATAACAGGGTAACTTTTTTGGGGGGGAAGGTGTGTGTGGAGAGGGAGGGGGGGTGATTCCCAGTATGGGATGTAGAAGTGATCAAATGACCACAGTTTCAAAAACTGGATTCAACAATAACCTAACTAGAGAGGCTTATGAAGATCCAAAAGTTGCTCGGATAGTTGGATGAGGGGCCGTCTAGAGACTGGATGCTTGCTTCAGCTATAGGTTTTACTTGCTAAGCGTAAAGGCCACAAATAAATGAGCTTAGGTAGTTCAAGAGCGCTAAAGCAGGTTAAATCAAGTTCTGTAATCTTAACCTCCGTGAAGCAAATTAGACGTTCACTGCAAACAAACTGATTTATCTATGGACAAGTTGTTGATTTATTGAAAAAAAAAGATAGCAGATAACACCTCTATTGTTGATATTTTTATTTTCTATTAAACTAATGTATATATTTACACCTTGAACTTTCCATTTTGAGCATTTCTTTATCACATTTTTCATTATTAGCATCTAACATGCCTTGGCCTCCTAAAAGCTGCAAGGCGACTACGAAGGGAAGAAAGTCCGCAAACCTGCCTAGATTGGTAGTTTTTAAAGCACTCTTGATAACCAAAAGAATTGTATGCTATAAAACAATTATTAGCCACCACACACGAACCTAAGCTTTTGGGTAAGTGGTCACCAACATTGCGTCAGAACTTTAGGAGTGCAAAAATCAAAATTTCGAAGTCCACCACCAACATTAAATTAGAAAGAAAAAAAACGTTATGTGAGCGTTGTCTTCCAAGTGTAAACAAGGTCATGTGATCGTTGGTCCAACACCCGCGAGCTCAAGCTTTTGGTTGTGCCACAGTCATGACTTTATTTTGGTTTAGTATATGTAGGAAGGTTAATTGCAAGTTATGAACTTGCATGAGATGCCCAGTAAATGGTTTCAACAAGCCTGATTCATTATCAAGTCAAGACCTAGATTCGATTGCATCCATTTATGTGTCGAGTAAGAAACCAAAATAGCTCCAAGACACTTGTCATAATTAATATTTCCCAGATTAAAATTCATATTCCAATATTTCAAATAATGTCAAATGCCCACCACATTCCATAATGTTAGGTAAAAACTCTCAGGAAGCCTGATGAAATTGCAATAACTAATAGTAACAGATTAAAATAACATAATTAGATACTAGGATCATTAAAATAACAGGGTCGGCATGATCCATTGTCAAATTTATAGTTGTTACACTATCAACCAACTAACCATTTCTAACAGCTTAACATTAATTTACTTAGAACCTCAAGGAATGGCCATTGAGATTAGTTGGATCAATGC
The DNA here is from genome assembly GCA_030015575.1 of Agapanthus africanus. Taxonomy (NCBI): domain Eukaryota; kingdom Viridiplantae; phylum Streptophyta; class Magnoliopsida; order Asparagales; family Amaryllidaceae; genus Agapanthus; species Agapanthus africanus. Next base: position 238,571,207 of record JASDDO010000004.1, read on the forward strand.
ATTGTTTAAGTAGTCTTTCAGACTGTTTGTGCGATATCCCTAAATTCATAGAGTTATATATCGTACTTCCAGTAGGTTTCCAAAGGAGCATAGCTCTTGTGGTAGAACTTTTTCCTCCAAAGTGAGGTTGCCGGTTTGATTCCCAAAGGCGTTGCTTCCAGAAAAATAGGTTTCCAAATTTTTCTGCTCTAATTTCACACTGTCCCAGGTAACCACAAATTTTTTTCTTCTGAATTTTCACTTTATATATAAAGGCTATGATGATCTAATTTAACCAGGAAAAAAATGAATAATCATGAGAAGTAGGGATTGAACCATTTATGTAGAATCAGCATTCTTCAGGAAGGTAACATGCAAAAAGATCATGTAAGCTTCTAACTTCTAGCAATTAAAACCTTGCCTTGACAGATCATAACGAGCCAAATACTATTAACTAGTAGCTATTCTCACATTCGCAGAAAAATGAAAATGCCTATAGATTGCATAACCATAAGAACATCACAAGGGTTTGTATATGAAGACTATCAAGCATGATATCATCAAAATACTTTCCCAAAGATAACAGAAAATATGTAAGCAGATGATAGACATAATTTGATTTAAAGACAACATCTACTGAGCTTAATGCTTCTACAGGAGCATGTGCAGGAAAATAATAAGAGTAAGTGAGATTGCATAGACAATACCACCGTCTTGTACCACCAGGGTGACTCGCCTCCAATTTAATCTTCCTTCCAGCGATGCTGCTCCTGTTTAAAGCACGCAAAGTAGCTTCTGCAGCTCTAACATCATAGAACTCTATGAATTTTTTATGGCACTTATGTGGTGTTTCACGAATCTGCAAAATTAAAAAGTAAATGCATTTTAACCAACACAAGTATCATTTCCATAGGGCTTCAAGAAAGTTCAATATCAGAGATAAATTCAGCTTGCCTCTTTGATTTCTCCGTAAGCACCAAATTTTTGAAGGAGGTCGTCATTAGAAACAGAAGAATCAAGATTGAATACCACAATTGTGCCCTGGTTATTATCTTTTTCTGAAGGATTGTCCTGATTAAAAGATGGGGAAAATCAGGTCAATTAATATATAACTCAATGCATGCAGATAATAACTTGGTGTCAAACAAAGAAAGAGTCGGCAACAGCAGAACAAGGGAGATGATCGACTATAGAAAGGAAAAAGAAACATGATAGTGAGAAGCACGACGATTATTTTGTATCTGCTTTCTCATCAACTTCACTACGTCAAGATATGGCAAATGCATACTGTTAGAAGGAAAACATCAAGACTAAAGATGCAGCAGATCAAGTCTAGAAGGGGTGAAGAGAGTTAGTGGGAATAAGAACTGTGGCAAGGTCACTAGCTCAATTAATGTAACCAACAAAAGGGCGAGGATACTGTTGGATATATGTATGCCCTAAAGGCCATTATATGATAGTGGATGTGTGTGTATTCAGTGCACATTCTTGCTCGACATGATAGTATGCTATCTGGTTCTTCTTTATCAGACATGTTGACTTGATCATGTTTTTATTCATTCATACATGTTGATAAAACCCTGAGGATATAGGCTTGACTACTATGATTATGATGAAGATCATACTAGTGGGACATCTGTAGTTTATTAGCATATCCTGAAAAGTCCCTAGTCGTAGATGTATCGAGACGGGGCATCGATATACCAGAGTAGACTAGAGTATATGATACTAGACCCATATGATGGGCGATGGATGTTCCCACATTCATCGATGTTTGACATCGAGATTGTATACGGATGCTCAGTGGTGACTGTGTACACTGGACGGACTCGCCGAGAACTCCTATATGGAATTATATCTATCGTCGGATAGCAGTTCTCAGGTGACACTGGTACATGTTAGTCTGTAGACCCGAGATCGTCATAGAGTCTTGTGTGTTCTCCCACTGTACTTTGATTACCACCCTACCACGGCTCTACTGAGTCGTGCAAACAGGTGGCCGTTGGGTACAGTCCCGAGACACACGAAGGCGATGAGCGATAGGAGGGGTTTCGTCTCTCCCGGTATTGGGAGTTGATGTTGTGCTCGATTGGCTATATCAGTAAGTCTCTGGCCAGGGCTGTTGAGATTTACTGATAAGTGTTATCAGTAGTTTCTCGATCTGTTATACATCATTCATCGGCACGACTTATTGAGTTATTGGGATCGACGTTACCATCCCTAGACTTGATATGCAGCATATCTGACGAAGAGACCGGACTGTACGGTAGTGTTGCCGGTTGGCTCGACGGGAGTTGTGACAGGTTCGCTTGTTTTCTTCTGATCGCTCAATACCCGGGTGGCCGTTACGTTTAGCTGACCGCTTGCGGCTTGGGGATGATTGATATGATCACCACCCACTGCGGGCGTATTGACGAGTCTTGGAGTCCCACAATGGAGTTACCTAGTCCAGGCGAAACGATGTGGTGCGCATATGAGATATGCGCGTGGACCCGGTTAAAATGCGCGTATGAGATACCGTATATTAATCGGGCGGTTTGCTTGTAAGTCTACGCTAGCGCCCCGGCCGTCTACAGACGCCAAATGCGGAACAAAAACTTTTTAACTGGCGCTATCGTATACTTTAACCCGGATCTGCCATTATTGCTAAACTAACAAACTGTAAAGAGTGTAGAAAGGTTATACCGAACGATCCGAGTCCTTCGTTCTTTAACCATCATCCCACGCTCCGTTGCGGCTGCTCCGATCTCATCGATCTGCTCGTCCAGGTGGCACCACGTCGACGATTCTTTAAACGGGCTCCCGCCTCTGACTCGAGGCAACTCGGTCGTCAAGTTTGCTAAAAGAGACGACCAAGAATGATGTAGAGAATGAGTAGATGACTTTGTCTCGCTTCGTCCAAAACCATGGACGAATGGTTAATGAAGTTGCCGTGGGAATCGGGTGATGGAATGAAATGAGCTGTGAAATTCCATACACCCCAAAATCTATCATATCTTTTGTAACCAAATGAAAACTTCAAGTGAAGTAGGAGGAGGAGAGAGGGCCGGCCACTTATATGGAGGAGGAGGGTGAGTGTAGGAGCAATCAAGGAGGTGACCATAATAAGAAGCTTATCCTTACAAAATATCAAGAACAAATATCTTAAGGAAAACAAGAATCATTGAAATCAAAGCATGAGTCATAATCCTTGTCACCACTTTCTAGAAACTTCTAGAACCTTCTAGAAGCATGACTCACCCTCATCCAAGAAAAGATAAATCCGTCTTTAACCAAATGTTAAAAGACGGCTGATAGAAAACTGGAAACTGGCAACTTCCAAAAGTGATCCTGAAACGACTTTCAGGATAACCCCGTAACTGTATAAATATACCCGCATTTGTATTACGACCGAATACAAATGCAACTGAGACAAAGATATTATATCTACTCAATATAATACTCGGATCCGGCTTAAACCAAAGCCGACCAGTATCATCTGCCCGAAAAATAACACGTGCATAAACGCACGTGCATTTTCCGAACCCTGCCATAAAATCATACGGCCTCTACAACGTTTCGCCCGAACTTGGGAAACTGTCTGTGGGGGACTCTAATAACTCGTCAGTACCCTGACAGTGGGTATAACCACAAACCGGCAGCGGCACTAGCAATGCGTAACGGCCGCCCATGGACTGACCTCAAGGGAGGCTGATGAGCGAACTCATCCAGAAACCCTACTGAGCCTAACAGTGACAATGTATATACAGTCTGGTCCGTTCGTCTATGAGTATCGCATATCTGCCTAGGGGCTAGTAACGTCAGACCCTCAATAGCAGTATAAGTCGTGTCGGAGTGAAGCCCAATAACACCCTGAGATACTACTGGAGTACCTACCAGTAAATCTCCTGCCATGGCCATGGACTTTGTGTAATGGCTCTCCTAGACACAGCACGACCTCGCCCCCAATACCGGGAGAGACGAATCCCCTGCCGATCCGCTCACGTGCCTCCATATGGGTCGGGACTGTACCCAAAAACTACCTGTTTGCACGACTCCTTTGAGCCGTGGTAGGGTAGAAATCAAAGCACAGTGGGAACTCACACGAGACAAATGACGACCTCAGGTCGATGAACTAACCTGTACACATGTCACCAGGGAACTGCTATCTGACGATATGTATAATACCAACTAGCAAATTCCCGGCGAGTCCTGTCCGGTGTACTCATAACCCAATGAGCACCTGTATACATCTTAGGTGATCCAACTGACACCAGTAGCTTGTGAGACCGGCCACCGCCCCTCGTCGGGGTCTCGACTGTACACACTAGTCTACTCCGGAGTATCGATGCCCTGTCTCGAAACTCCCACGACTAGGGACCACAATTAAGGATATGCATATAAACCACCCAACTCTCACGTATATGATCGCCATCATACTGTTGGTGGTAAAGCAAGATCCTAAGGGCTCTATCAAAGTGTAACATGTAATCAGTCACCTGAACATGTACACGACTGATAAAGGCAAACCAGATAACATACTATCATCTCGAGTAAGACTGTCCTACCGGTATAGGTCCTCCGCAATCATTGCAATCACGTACCTGCGATCCAATAATTGACTATGAGGGCACTATCTCCAACAATCTCCTACTTGCACTCAAGGCTAATAATTGCGATGTCGACTACTCACAGCCCGTGTGAAACCGAACATCCAACTCCTCTACTAATCAGTTTCACAAAACCCGTTTGTAAAACTATTGTGTTCGAGAAATAACCTCAGTGAGTGGATCCGCCTAGATGTTTCTTTCTATATCTCTCTTAATCTCAAGTTCGCGGAGAAAGCCATCTCCCGAATTGAGTAATACATGTCTTAGAATATGTCTGGATATCTGATGGGACCTAGTTCATAAATGAACTCTAAACCCAAACTTCTTAGACAGTATCGATCACTGAACCTAATCAGTATCTTGCACCAAGACTCCCACAGTATCCTCTTGGACCACCTGTCCATAATACTGTCCCTCGTCAGAGAGAAAACTATAACTCTGACAATCTCTCTGTCAACCATGTCACCTTTGAAGCCTGGAATGATAATCGTCTCCCGAAGGAGGCTGCCGTCATCAAATCCGTAGAACATCTACTTATGTTCTAAAACTGCTTCCTTATGTTTCTCCAGGATTGGATTAATACAAACTTATTGCATCTAGTGCAAAAACAACATTTGGTGCGGTACTTGACATCTCATGATTGACTCAGTTACCTAAGCAAGTGATCTGTCAATCATGCACATCCCTCTCCCCTTTAGTCTATACGACACCTTTAGAGAGGGTGACTCCATCACCTGCAGGTACACCACCATGCTAGGAGTCAACTATTCTAAAAACCATTAGAATATCTGTCAAAGTACCCACATTGGGAAACTACCCAAATCCAGATCTAAAACCATAGATCTAGAAACCAGAATGTCAAATATTATATCCATATCCTGTCTGGAGAAACAACTGTGTGACGACCACAGTACAACCGATCGTAGTATAGGAATTTTACTTCCTACTCTGTGTATGTCATCCAAATACCATGACATCACACCCTACTACCTTCTTAACAGATCCATCCCCTATTCTGATGAAGTCAAACGTATGACTGTCGCATCAAAAATAGATGATCTATCTCCGCTATAACTGCTCTAGTCTATAAATAGACATAAGCATCTTGCCCACTATACTTCCGTTGCTCCCACTGACTACGACAACCCTCCTACCGGGTCTCATAACTTGGAACAACAGTAGTGTCAAGTCTGGGTAGATAAGAACCTCCCTGTCACCGTCCTTGAGGCTACCGGAATACCTCTCGGGTGTCTGAAGTTACCCACCATATCTGCGGAGTGGCTATTGGAATGTCAAACCTGATTGAATATATAGGTCCTATTAAATTTTCCGTAATCATTCGCGGTTCTGGAATCACTTCCAGTTCTACCATACTCCCACTACTGTTTTCTGAAAAAATCCATTTTACTAAAACTGTGGCGAGTCAAGAACAATATCGCTATTGATCTTCCAAATGGTAGAATATCAACCCTCGTCATAGCCAGGGTCAACCCACAAACAGCCATTACAGAAACGTGCCCTGAGTTATCCAGAATCTGGTTTTAAGCATAAGCTGGACAACTCCCCGTACCTTAATATCTTGTAAGGTACGAACTATTCTATATCCAATACAGAAACTTTGGCACTTATTTAATTGGAATCAGATTCAAATCATGCAGCTGTCTCCAGTGCATATCAACTTAATGGAACGAGGCTAATCAGCATTACTCAACTTAGGAATCCATCCAATTATGAGTAACCTGAAAGAGAAACACGTTTCTCAAAACCATCACTATCATCTGAATACCAATCACAAGAATCTACATCTTCGATCTCTTTGAAGAATCCCGATACTTGTGATACCTGGTTCTCTACTTTATTCTTATACCCACAACTTCTCAAAACTTAGACCTTGTATTTCTACGAAACACTTGTCTAAATACTAGAGAAGTTATAAGTAAACAGAACATAGTACGAGGACCTACCCCTTTGTCCTGATGGACACTTGGACAACATACAATACTCTGTATAAGTCCGCTGAATTAAACTCAAAACCTGTGCGTCATAGGTTGAAAACTGTACCCTGGTGATTTCCTCAAATATCACCAATTACAACGAATTCCGGTATAATGAGGACAATCACCTAATTCCCAATAACTTACTCCCACTCATCATCTGTAAAACCATACAGATATGAGAATGAAACCTGGTAAATACATACCCTTGGAGTAAGTATCTAATCGGGAAAACAGTTTTTCTTAAACAATGCACTGAAACATGAAAATGTTTCGTAGGGGTATCCTGGTATTCATAGCAATGCCTCTTCCATAATCCAATTCATGACTTCAACCGTATATTTTATTGTCATCTCTCCAAATCCCTTTATTTGTCTTTAGTCGTTACCTTCTGTACACCATCGTTAGGCTAAATGGTTTTCTTCCTTCCCTACCGTTCGGCACCAGCCTATGGTTTGGAAGAAGACTATCCAGTAAGCATAATAGGTGTACCCTCCTAAACCAAGGAGTACTCATATCTTGAGAGAAGGTGATGATAAAAGTCAACTGAACAATACCTTATTCCTTTAAAGGTGAAATAGGAATGGCGATGAAGTACGCGGTTTTGGTCGTGAATGATAACAGTCGCAATTTATTTTGCCCTCTTTCTAATCCCTTTATTTTGTCTTTACATATTACCTTCTGCACACCCTACTTAGGCTAATTGGTTTTCTGCATTCCCTACCTTTCGGCGCCTGCCTATGGTTTGGAATAAGACTATCCAATAAGCGTAATAGGTGTACTCTCCTAAACCAAGGAGCCTTCGCAACCTGAGAGAAGGTGATAATAAAAGACAACTGAATAAACCAATTCTATTTCTCCTGAACCTGGATCCATCCTCGAAGAAGTCCCTTCGAGTTCGTATATAACCATACGATGGATCTATCCAATGGAAGTGGATATCCGTAGTAATACGGGTGTTCTGAGAAATTCAAAGGGTAAAAGGAGTGGCAATGACTTATGCAACATAGACAATCCAAAAGCCAGTATTTTAAGAAGGTTCGGTCAACATGGTCACTGAGTCATAGTGTAGGGTCGGTCAAACGTCGCTGCCAAAGAGAGAGAGAAAAGAAACACTCTGCGTGCACTCTAACCTAGATCAGAATGGTCATCACTTTATCTAATCCGGAAACCTCCCACTGTCCTGTCAAATTCTCCTCCAAACCTAAAGAAGAATCAATCGGGATGACCCGAAGAGTAAACCAACTCATCAGTGGGAATCGGGATCCAACTCTCATCGCATGATAACGTGATGGAATGCATCCACGTTACTCATACTCCAGAAGGTATGCGCATACTTGGCAAGTTTCAGTTTCTTTAGAAACTCCCGATATGAATTTTTGCCCCATGCTCTTATAACCTTGGCTTTGGTCAAAATGTCATAAGTCACATGCCAAGTTCTACCCGTCACTATCTTGTTAATTTGAACCCACCCGCACATGCCCCTGACTTTGGCCAATCGGCAGAACGACTGTCCCAAACTAACTCATCTATCTATGCAACAAATGAATACCCAGCAGCTACCAAACACTATGCCTTAACTTTGGCTAAAATGCATAGCTTGAATACTACTGAGTACCCAAAAGAAGTGACGGAAGGCTACGGCTGGTTTTTGGCGAAAAACCTTTAACGTAACGAACTTGATATCGCTGAAGGAACCTGATAGCTTTTTAAAATATAGTGGCGAAAACCTTTTGCTAAAGAGGTCACTCCCGGTAAAGGGATCTCGGCTCTTTCCTCGTGGAATGAGGTGCAGGATATTCCACTGAATACCGCGATGCAAAGCAACTTGCGACTATAGTGAAGTTATTACCCTGACGCAAACTTCTGCCCAAGGGGTCAGTCCCGGTGAAGGGATATCGGCCCTTGCACCGTCGAATGAGGTGCAGGATATTCCACTGAATACCGCTATGCAAAACAAAAGGAAACGTCTTTGCAATAACACTTTTTAAATTTGTTCCAACAACTGCAAACAGGTTTGTTTTACTTTGCATTGATCAGAATCAACACAGTCCCATCAATAATCACACCAGAAAAGAACGAAAATAAAATATACGTATATGCCATCCGCATTCGTCACTGGGTCCCGTCATCACCCGTTAGGTTACTTAACTAACGACAGAGCGGGGACTGGACTAGCGCGGGTGTAAAACATATACAACATCTAATAGTATATAAACCAATATACAATAATCGCTCCAGGCGTGATAATATGCAACATTACAGAACAAGTAATAAGCATCACAGAACAATACAGATAATCTGGGATCCCCGGGTTTCACAGAGCCGCTGCTGAAACCCGACGTTCCCCTGTCGTGTGGATAGCCTGTGCAATGAAACCTAAACCCCTACGGATGCGGCAAGATACCCGCCAAAACCTGAAGCGAGGCAGCCCCTACAGCAAAGTGAATGGACCACCCAGCACTTCACGGAATCCGGTAATCTTGGGCACCCCTCCTTGGGTCAACCTGTACCCCCTACGAGTGCGGCGAATAGTCTGCCAATTTTTAGAGTGGGGCCCCTCTGCCTCTCAAAGCCATGAGATGCGGACCCGTTGCCCTCCAGAACCCGGCTATCCGTGCACTCCGTCTCGGGGCAAAACCTAGTACAGTAATGAAAAATAGTACAACAGGTACATCGACCGCAACCTGGTCGTGCTCCAAAAGAATATTATACAACAGGCAGTGACGGCAGTCCACAAGTTGGACGCTCGCTCCGCAATATCAAATGTACAAATAAACTCAAACTGTACTACCATTGCACACTGCTATCCACCACGACAAATCAGCAACATCACAGCACAACACAGAACATCAACGCGAATGTCACGTTCGCAAACCCGTCTAAAAGAACTATAGCAATCAGACGCGGTTTACCGATCAAATGACATTCCCGGTCGGAGATATAATGTAAGCACTGTAAACCGTGTTTAAATTTCGATCGACAAAATATCACAAAGTGGGCCCCACGCAAATCTGCTGAATAGTAATAAAATCTGGGCCCAAAAGATATATACCAAAAACCCCAATTTCCAGAGAAGAACACACTGTACAAATTTGGGAGCATGATCTTACCAAATGGCCGCGGATGCGCGGCCAAACCATGGGTTTGGCCGCGTTTCCGCGGCGGTTTGGTGGAATCACCTCTCCAAATTTTGTCGGTGTTCTTATAAAACCCTGCACAGATTTCTGTGATATGTGGAATAATTTTAGGACACCATTTAAAATCGACAGAAACTGTGAAAATGAAAAATTGCGGTTTTTGATTTCCGGTTCGATCGATGTTTTAAACGCGTTAGTACAAGTTAGTATAGCAAAATGGTTAGGCTCTGATACCACTGTAAGTCTACGCTAGCGCCCCGGCCGTCTACAGACGCCAAATGCGGAACAAAAACTTTTTAACTGGCGCTATCGTATACTTTAACCCGGATCTGCCATTATTGCTAAACTAACAAACTGTAAAGAGTGTAGAAAGGTTATACCGAACGATCCGAGTTCTTCGTTCTTTAACCATCATCCCACGCTCCGTTGCGGCTGCTCCGATCTCATCGATCTGCTCGTCCAGGTGGCACCACGTCGACGATTCTTTAAACGGGCTCCCGCCTCTGACTCGAGGCAACTCGGTCGTCAAGTTTGCTAAAAGAGACGACCAAGAATGATGTAGAGAATGAGTAGATGACTTTGTCTCGCTTCGTCCAAAACCATGGACTAACGGTTAATGAAGTTGCCGTGGGAATCGGGTGATGGAATGAAATGAGCTGTGAAATTCCATACACCCCAAAATCTATCATATCTTTTGTAACCAAATGAAAACTTCAAGTGAAGTAGGAGGAGAGGGGGCCGGCCACTTATATGGAGGAGGAGGGTGAGTGTAGGAGCAATCAAGGAGGTGACCATAATAAGAAGCTTATCCTCACAAAATATCAAGAACAAATATCTTAAGGAAAACAAGAATCATTGAAATCAAAGCATGAGTCATAATCCTTGTCACCACTTTCTAGAAACTTCTAGAACCTTCTAGAAGCATGACTCACCCTCATCCAAGAAAAGATAAATCCGTCTTTAACCGAATGTTAAAAGACGGCTGATAGAAAACTGGAAACTGACAACTTCCAAAAGTGATCCTGAAACGACTTTCAGGATAACCCCGTAACTGTATAAATATACCCGCATTTGTATTACGACCGAATACAAATGCAACTGAGACAAAGATATTATATCTACTCAATATAATACTCGGATCCGGCTTAAACCAAAACCGACCAGTATCATCTGCCCGAAAAATAACACGTGCGTAAACGCACGTGCATTTTCCGAACCCTGCCATAAAATCATACGGCCTCTACAACGTTTCGCCCGAACTTGGGAAACTGTCTGTGGGGGACTCTAATAACTCGTCAGTTCTCTGGCAGTGGGTTTAACCACAAACCGGCAGCGGCACTAGCAATGCGTAACGGCCGCCCATGGACTGACCTCAAGGGAGGCTGATGAGCGAACTCATCCAGAAACCCTACTGAGCCTAACAGTGACAATGTATATACAGTCCGGTCCGTTCGTCTATGAGTATCGCATATCTGCCTAGGGGGCTAGTAACGTCAGACCCCCAATAGCAGTATAAGTCGTGTCGGAGTGAAGCCCAATAACACCCTGAGATACTACTGGAGTACCTACCAGTAAATCTCCTGCCATGGCCATGGACTTTGTGTAATGGCTCTCCTAGACACAGCACGACCTCGCCCCCAATACCGGGAGAGACGAATCCCCTGCCGATCCGCTCACGTGCCTCCATATGGGTCGGGACTGTACCCAAAAACTACCTGTTTGCACGACTCCTTTGAGCCGTGGTAGGGTAGAAATTAAAGCACAGTGGGAACTCACACGAGACAAATGACGACCTCAGATCGATGAACTAACCTGTACACATGTCACCAGGGAACTGCTATCTGACGATATGTATAATACCAACTAGCAAATTCCCGGCGAGTCCTGTCCGGTGTACTCATAACCCAATGAGCACCTGTATACATCTTAGGTGATCCAACTGACACCAGTAGCTTGTGAGACCGGCCACCGCCCCTCGTCGGGGTCTCGACTGTACACACTAGTCTACTCCGGAGTATCGATGCCCTGTCTCGAAACTCCCACGACTAGGGACCACAATTAAGGATATGCATATAAACCACCCAACTCTCACGTATATGATCGCCATCATACTGTTGGTGGTAAAGCAAGATCCTAAGGGCTCTATCAAAGTGTAACATGTAATCAGTCACCTGAACATGTACACGACTGATAAAGGCAAACCAGATAGCATACTATCATCTCGAGTAAGACTGTCCTACCGGTATAGGTCCTCCGCAATCATTGCAATCACGTACCTGCGATCCAATAATTGACTATGAGGGCACTATCTCCAACATTGCTTTTGGTCGGGTTGTATGTGATATGACCGGTTTGCTAAATCAAGTGTTGATTTATCATTGACCATTAGTTTCTCACTTTAAACCCTTTCTTGTCTTTTTGTTGTATGCATGCATGCATTTATTCTCATTCATGCATATATGGATGTGCATGCACACATACATGCATACATAATTCTATCACGGTTGTTGATATAGTGGATGATGGCAATATAAGACTCACACCATTTATAAAATATATGCATATTATTTTTTGGAAAAGAAAAATGGAAATGGAAATTGTTATCATGGTTTAATTTTTTATTCTTGCATTAATCGTTTGGTTTAACCATGATTTAATTTCTATGGCCATTTTTGATCCAAACTAAATATCTAGATATTTTATAACTATGGTTAAGAATGAGAAAGAGAAAATATAAATATTTTTATTCATATGCTTATCATTATCTTGAGCTCTTCATAAGCCATCATCTTCTTCCGCCTTTCTCTCTTGCTCTCTAGTTTTCTCTTGTGAGCAAAAGAGTCATCAAGTTAAAATTTTGAAGTGAGAAAACAAACCACATCACCATTCTACACTAGTCTTGCCCATTAGTGTAGAGTGTTAGGTTCCATTTCTTCTCTTGATCTAGTGGAGCTTCAAACTTGGACAAAGAGGACTCCGGGTGGATCGTCGTGGACCTAGAGGATCTCAAGTGAACCTTTTTCCAACCCTCAAATAGCCAAGGAGTCTAACGTAGGGAGCTACAAAGGTTGTACTCTCAAAACCCTAGCTTTCACTACTTGTGTTTATGTTAAAGTTATGTTACCCTAGCTTTTCTAGCATGATCCTTAAGTTTGTTTCTCTAGCACCATATAAATTTTAAATATGGCATGTGTGATGCCTCCAAACCCTTGTAGTGGTGCTGTAGGAACCCCTTCAGATACCAATCCTCTTTTCCTGGGGCGACGAACAGTGTTGTCCCGCATAACTGGTCATAAAACATTGTCAGGTTGGCAAGCAGTCGTAAAAGTTTGTCAAATCTTTCATAAAGCTTTGCATCATGGCAAACCCCATCTTTGATGGGAAAATATTTAGATGAATTATCATGAATATGGTGGTGTGTGGTCCCGCACAATAAAGTTTAGAAAGACAAGTGGATCGAGAAACAAATATTAGTTTGCTAACCTGAGAGCCAATCTCTAAAAAAGTTGAAGCTCGATAACAAAAGAAAAAGAATAAAGGCATAAACCTAATTGTTCCCCAGTTTGTACCAGAAAAAGACTATTATAGGTTACCGGTTTCTAGCTTAGTCAGTCGGTAGGGCAATACATGTGTTTTTTCTAATAATCCCTTTTAAACGGTAAGGTAATAAAATGAAAATTCCCTCAAGTTTTCCCAACTTTTCACAGGACTTCCATATAAGTTTTTCATGTAATAATACTTTATAGGTTATCATTTCAGTTACTTTATGGGCCTCACAAATAATTCCCAAAAGAAAGAAAGAAAGAAAAATCCCAATAGCTCATATGAGCTTTTCCCTCCATTATCCAAAATAAAAATAAAAAATAAGTTTTCTCTCTATGTCTTATCGACCAATTATAGATGGTGACAGAGGGAGGAAGAGGAGGCAATGTTGACGGCGGAAGAAGGTCATAGCTGTAGAGGTGATAGAGGTGGCCGTGGCAGAGGTGGTACGGGTTACAATTCTACATCGCGTACATAGATTTTCACCAGGTTGCCGTCTTCAATTATTTAGGAAACAAATATGGAATATGGAATATGATATCATTCGTGATTATCTAAACGACTCCAGAGCACCAGAAAGAAAACAAAACGGTGCTGTATCTGCTAAAAATACACCATAAAGTTCCCCAAATTTCCCCATATATTTGCATCTCTGTTGGATTCATATATTAGCATGCACAAGCTTGTGTTCTGGTATGCCTGACATTGCTTGTTAAGTGACTTCAGTCGATTTAAGCTGTTAATATTCAGATTGGTTTATGTATCCATCTTAACATGCAGGTACAGTTATGAAATACAATCTCACATATTTTAAAGATTTTACTCGTCAGCTGATCAGTCGAGTCAGAAATAACTTGTAGGATCAACAGTGGTATAATCTCACTAGAATAGTATTGTCAGGCAAAAGCAGTAAGGTGTATACAATGGATGAATTTACCTGAACAAGACATGTCTAAGTCCAGATAATATTGGAAACAACATTAGGCAAAAAAAATAGAAGACAGGAAGATCATTGACAAATCCTACACATACAATTTAAAAGAATGGGCATAAAGTAGTCGCCTTTGGAATAGAAAAATGTATGTCAAGCTTCCAGTTCCTCAACGGCTTGTTTTGCAACAATCTCATGGCATTTTGTGCTGCTCTTATGTCATAGTAAGCTATCATAACAAACCCAAGGTGTTTGCAGGTAGTATAAAGGGTTCGAATATCACCATATTGCTGAACAAGATGAGCAAAACAATTAAGATACATAAGACTGCATCAATTTTCCGATTGAGTTTACTATAGATTAACAAAGTGGATGAATTTCCACACAGACAAAAGAAGGAAAAGAAGGATTGTCTACCTCAAAGAGCAACTTCAATTCAGAATCCTCCACACTACTATTGATGTTTCTCACGAAAAGTGATCTTGAAGGATGTTCACCATAAGGATGCTCACAAACAAATTGGCTATTCAATCCCCCCCGCAGACCGTTAGAGACCCCATTAATAAGATCATAACCATTAATGCAATTGTTATCTCCTCCTAATTCCATCCCTCCTCCACTGCAAAATATATCATCATCAATGTCCTCCCCGGAGTTGGGTTGAGCTATATATCCAACGTCATCAATAACCCCTGAAAACAGATCATCTTCATCAGGAAGGAGATTCCCGATAGTTTGGGATTCGATTTCTTCCAAAGATTCTAAAGGTTCCTCTTCCTCAAAGTAAGCATTGATTGTATTAGCAGACTGGCCATGAGGGCCAATCGCTGAAGATAGTTTCACTGCAGCATAAATTCCCAAAGTCTAGTTAGTATGAAAGAAATAAAATAGGCTAAATTTCAAGTTGATACCATGAACTTGAGTCACTTCCCCCCAAAACTATCACGAACTTCTAAAATGATGCAAAGCTACCACAAACTTTCTTTGTACCAGAAAACTCCCTATCAGGTTAACATGGGGTCTATTGACAAATAAAATAACTGAAATAATCAAACATATATCGAAGATTAACTTTTCTCTCTCAAAAAAGTACCTTACACTAACACCCCCAAATTCCATCAATTACTCATCTTTTTCCTTGAAGTTGATCTCCTACTCAAAAATATAGATCAATCCCCAAAAACTTATCACTTTGAAATGGCCTTCAACTAAAAGTAGACGAAAAGGATAAGTTCTGTTGGCTTGTTGCTGTTTACTTTAGCAAAGCATTGTGCTTTTGGGTGACATTTATGACAAATTTTGTATTTTGAGTAGCAATTACTTTTTGAGTGTTCAATTCTGTTTACTTTTTTAGAAAGAAGAGTTATTTTTTGTTAATTGATAAATATCGGGTATGTCGGTCATTTAATCTTTTGGTTTACTCCATGTTAACCCTGTTAGGGAGTTTTTGGTACTAGGAAAGTTCGTGGTAGCTTTGCATCAGCTTAGAAGTTCGAGGAAGTTTTGGGGGGAAGAGACTAAAATTGAAGGTAGAAACATTGAATTTAGCCAATAAAATATATTAAACTGCTCAAAAAACCTAAACAGGAAATATAAACAGAAACTGAATTCCCAAATTAGAAGCCCAGAAACAATTGTATATAGATCTCAGCGAACTTCAATTCGTCTAGATTGAAATGGTTTGTAAGGCCAATAAAAAAAACACTAAGAGGAAGAATGTCACATACATTTTCTGTCGAGTATTTCAGATAACGAGCTTGAGAAAAGACCATTCTCATAAGAGAACCCGTTCATATCAAATTTCTGTCCTTCAGTTAAATGGGTTGCAGGATTCATGCTCAGGTCAGACCGAAATCCAAATTCATGACCATTAGCTCTCCAAGATGTCATTGTTGGGCTGGTAATGGTCTTTGCTTCAGCTGAGTGATGCTCCATATTAAACTTGATATTTTGGTCTTTAAGCAGAGAGCGGGGTGAGAGTTCTGAACCTTCCACAGAACTTGGACTCAGAGGTTGGTGCTTTTCCATCGGAAAAAAGACCAGCTTTCCCCCTGACTTTAACGACGTTACCTCTGTTCCTGCAATTGAAGAAATAGAAAAGGGGTCCTTATGCAAAACACAACGAGAGGATCATGAAACATAAAAGCATTATCATCAAGATGGAACCAGATAGTGTAAAAATGCATCCACAAACCGTTTAAAAAAATAAGAGTGCCGAATTAGAAAGAACCAGCTCTGGTTCAATGTAAAGATAGTCGAACCTATCCAAAGGGACCTAAAAGTCCCAGCTTTTATTGATAGCTCATTGAAAGGTAAATATTATTAAAATCCTTCCAAAATATCCTAGCAAGTAAATGCAGTGAATGCAACATTTCAGAAGAATGAGCTGTACGAGATTGGAAAGTACAACAAATTTAAAATAAACCTCGTATCTTTTTGAACATACAAAAAGGAGAGTGGGTGTAGGCATATTGAAAAGACCAAAATAATAATATAACAAAGACAAATGGAAGTTTCGTTAAGAACAAAAAATGGATTCCGTTGCTTCGTGGCTTATTTCTGGCATTACTTGTATTTCAGTTCCTTCCAAATACCATGAGTGCATCAATTGAATCCTTATCCCGCACTAATGTGGAAAAAAAATCCATGGCACTGAGGAAAATTACAACTTTCAGATTGGCAGACATGCCTCAAAAAGTACAAATTTGAAATCGTTCTACAGCATTGTACCGTCAGTATATGAGTGCTAGACCAAATGAAAACCAATCAAGGATAATCCACACTTCTGGCTTCGTTTTCATAGTTCTCGGTTATAGAAATGAGATAAAATAAATTGTATTCACGCTTCATAAATTATTAATTTGAATAGGAATTAGGTGAACTAAGACCTTGCAACATTCAGCATGAAAATTTCTGGGGTAGAAGCAGGAGGCTCCTAAATATGGTATGAAAGGTGCTATAAACCTTAGTTCACTAACCATGCACTCATGTTAACCCAATCTGTGTACTCATACTAGACACATTCTCGAATATACTCGATTTCAGATTGCCAAACTATACATGTTGTAAATTATGCCTTTTTACTTCCACAGTTCTTACAATGAACCAGTTGTTTATTCAAGATTCAACTGAAAAGGGATATGCACTCAAACTACAGATAATAATAATGCTCTGGTAGCTAAGATCATGTATCACAAAACTGACATTTAAACCACATCCTAATAATCGGATTTAGCTAAAACAGGAAAGTTGTAATGTTCAATCACAACAATAAAAAAATACCCTAATAACATTGCAGACTATAAAACTCACCTTGGCGATCAGGCACAGACTCCAGGTTGCAGAACCCAACTTGCCTCTGAAAACAAACAAAAGAAAAGACTAAAACTTCAGAACTGCAATGCCCTTAGTAAATGGTTAATTGCATTCATCTAGCACTTATAAACCCCCAACCGACTTATTAGAACCTGACACCCCTAGTATTAATCTCGATCCAGGCTCCAATTGCACTAATAACCGTCAATTTTCCAAACTCTGGCGTGTCCGGTGCAAATAAGACAATTGAGGGGGTACAACTAATTAGTTAAGAACGATTGAAGTACGTCACTTTATATGCAATTAACCCTTGCAACAATGACCCAGCAAGAAATTTTACTAATGTATGTATTTCGGGTATTCATACCTCGGTAGGAAACCGAAGTTCTTCTGAGAAGAAAGGCAATCGCCTTTGATCCATGATTTCAGATGGCATTTTTCCAATTCCTCAGACCACAAAAAAGCACCAAGTACAAATTTGAAATATACAGCTTTCCAATTAACTGCCAAACCACTAACTCAACAACTTCCTACCTGAAAAGCAAAATCACTGCCAATCAAATACCAAAAAACTATATCAAAGTACAATTTTTTTTATTTTAGGTGGAAAATGCAGTTTCTTTTAAAATAAAAAAAGTAAAAGAAAAAGAAGCGATCTTTGGCGCACACAGATAATAAACACCGAAAAATCCTAAGTTGATACTAATAATTTGTATAACATATTCTAAACTAGCAAAAAAAATCTTTACAAAGCAGTACGAAATTAAGAACCAAAATAATCAAAATCTCCATAAAAATTTCAGGAAAAAACGAGAATATACCCCCAAATTTAAGCTGGATCGTGCCACCAAACTCCAACCCCAAGCGATCAAGCAACAAATAAGCTCAAATGAACAAATAATTCATACAGATCCCCTCACACTCCTCAAAATTCTCTCAACATCAAACATCAACAAAACAGCAGCAGCAGCAGCAATCGTATTAAAGAGGCAGAGATCGTATGCTTGAAGAGAATAAATGGCGGCTAAAGGCAGGAGAGAAGAGATATCTCACAAATGGATTCGTCGAAGAAATCTCATCGAAATCCGTGCCGTGAGAGATCGCCCAAACCCTCGCCTGCGTTGCAAGCAACCTCGTGAACCCCCTTCGAACAATCTCATTTTTGCATTTCGGCCCCTTACCTCTCTCGCCGCAGTTTTGCAGATTGCTCCCCGGCGAGTGAGCAACTCGCCGGTGAGGAAAGAGAAAGTGGAGAGAGAGAGAGAAAGAGAGAGGCGAGGAGAGAGAAAATAAATGGGGAGAGAATATTAGGGAAAAGGGCGGGTCGAGGGGATTAATAGTTTGGTTTAATTTATTTTGTTCGGGGTGAAAAGGAGGTGACGGGTGAGCTGAGCGAAATTTTTTTCCATAAGTGACACCTAGAACATCCGGGCCTTCATAGAAGAAATAGAAGTCGGTCTATACACTGTAAAAGTTTGTACAAAATTTCTCCACTCTTTCATTTCTGTCCGGATGTATTACATCCAGCACACTAAATAATTCCCTCATATCTAACTCTATCACATAGAATTCACACTTACGCTTTTATGACCCAGGTTATTAAGCTTTCCATAATAAGATTTAGTTAAAAGATTAAAAAATATTCTTTTTAGGTAATAGAGAAAACATTCTTCTTCTTTTTTACTGACCGGTAAGCTCTAATCTATAATACACACAACACACTCACACACACCATACCCACACACCCCACCCACTCCCACACATACACCCATGGGACCCACTAATTTGCCCCGAAAGCGTTAATTTATAGGTCACTTTCTCTCTTGGGGGTTCCTGGGGTTTGAACTACGCACTCTCGCAAGAGGGGAAGTGCCCGTACCAACTGAGCTATAGCTCAAGAAAAAATATTCATTTGATGTTTCTCTCAATCTCAGTTATCCGTGTATTATACACCATCAACATGGAAACCCCCTCCCGGCTAAAAATGTCAAATGTGAATGCTACTAGACTCTTGATAATAACGGACCATGTGAGGCTATAGCGGATCATGCAAGGTTTGAACAATTTTATACCCAATCTAAAATTTAATATCTAAACCCAAACATGTCCAAACCCTTTAGGTTTACAATGGAGTATATCCAAACCAGCAAATCCGGGCTTTGTACAGATTTGGGCGAGCTTTGGATGTAGACGGATGGGTTGGTTTTTGCAGGTTTATTACATATAATTAAAAGAATCAAAATTGCAAGGCAAGTTCTAAAAAATGCATGCTCAATGCTTATAATTTGACGAAATTAAATTAAATTATATGTTATAGGTTTATAAATTACAACGGCTATATGATATGTACATTACAACATTTTAAATTAACGGGAGGTACAATATCCAACGTTAGATAAAATCGATCTATCCAACTAATCTGACCTGTTAATTAGAACCGCTTCTTTAACTAGCTGTTAAAATCGAACGGTTCAGATTAAATCGCTAGTTAAAATAGCGATTATCTTTAAATAAAAAGAGCCACCGCTCAAACAGCTTCAGCACTGTTTCGGCGATTAAAAGGTTAGGGATCCAAATCAAATGCGATTTTTGCTGTGATCTCAACTACGATCTTGTTGGAATTCTCTTCATTGGTGTGTTGATCCCATCAGGTAATTAATTTACTTTAATTAGTATAGGATTTCTTAATATTTATGCGATATTTGTTAGGGTTCTCGGATATAATTTGGGGCTTTTTTGTGGATGAAATCATGTTTATTAGATCAATTTTGGAACCCTAACTTATCATGTGTTATCCTATGTTCATTATTGACCATGCAAATGAATGTTAAGTGCTTCTCTCTTACTTTTGATTATGATAGGGGGTTTTGTTAATAAATTTTGGATTTTTGACTTATTATGTAGTTATAATGCCTGATTTGCAAACATACACCCAAGAGGCCTATATCGAAGAAACTTACACAAGGAGAGCTAAACCGAATCTTCTTCCTCCTCCTCCGCCAAAAAATATTCGTAAAGAACCTTTCGAAGAACGTAGCAAAAGAAGAAAAACCCAGTCAAAGGAAAATGTATTCAATCCTACACGGCCATCAGCATCCTAGACATCATCAATTCAATACAACCCTGGCCCCTGTGAATAATGTTGTCTTGTATAGTTAAGAAAATCACATCTCTGAAACTATTTGGAGTGGTAAATACAGGGAACCTCTTATTGCACTCGAATCGACGAGTATATCTGCGCAGTGGCCTCTGACTAAGCAACAAATCGAAATATTGAACGATTGGGGTTTTGTATGTATCGTAAAATTGGCCACCAACAACATGACCTACAGTTGATATCTGTATTAGTTGAAAGATGGCGACCCGAGACGAACAATTTTCATTTACCCATTAGACAGGTGTCGATCACTCTTGAAGACATTTCATGGATTTTCGGTCTCCCGGTCGCAGGTTCTCCAATTGTTTATGAAGGATTCATGACTTCCTTCTTACAATTTGACGTCATATTAGGAGTTGAACCCCCGATGGAAAAGAGGAAAGAAAACGCCGTACTTGCTACGTGGGTGTATGATACCTTCGGTACTCTCGAGACCGATGCCACATACGAGAAAATTGCTTGATGTACAAAAGCTTATGTTCTTTACAACATTTGCATGTAATTATTCCCTACATGCTCCAAGAACCTAGTTCATCCTAAATGGATTGGATTTTTGACGGGAGGGGAATGCATCTCCGGCTATGCTTGGGGTGTGGGGGGTTTAGCGTATTTGATAAACGGTTTGAACGAAGCAGCCCTGACAAATACGATGTCTATAAAGGGTTGTCTTACCGTTTTACAGGTATCATATTAATTTTTTAATCATTTTCCTTTATTGTAAAGATAATTGCAGCGAATCTAACGATTAATTTTTATTTAGTGCTGGGTATGTACTGAGATCTCGGTCATTCGATCGATACCCGATACCAGCATCAAGGAGATTATACCCCCTGCAAGGCAATGGGGTGTATGTATACATCGAGCTCCCCATCATCATAAAACTTTCTAGTAGGGAAGGCTTGATAATTTGAAGGAGCTACAGGTAATTACTATTTTATTATCTAATTTAACGATATTTATTTAATTCCTTATGAATAATGTTAAATATTTTCAACCGTTTCTTTAATGACAGTTCACATAGTATCCGTACACTGAGTATAGTGATGTTTCCTAACATTTTTTCGAGCCTAGTAGGCACGCTGGACTATTACGCATTCCTCTCATATGTTCTGATATTGTTCAGTGGAAATATCCTGATAGGATAATCCGACAGTTCGGCGGTATTCAGAGGGTACTAGTTGACGTTCATCGTATACAAGCTGAGAAAGAGAAACCAACCAAGAAGAGATCAGTATACGATGTGGTTTCGGATTATATCGGGTTGTGGGATGTAGTCCAAAATGATATCGCCGCATAGGGAGTTGCACCTGGGGCTCCTACAGCGGAAGGCAAGGATGTGGCGGACGACTACATGGCTTGGTACACTGGTATTACTAGGAAGGTAATACACCCTCTAGTCAACCAACTATGATCTACCAGCCTAATATTGAGATTAACCATCAGTTACTTTTGGATTATGTAAGTATTGTTTATGTTTTGTTTCATATCACCTATAACATATTCGATACAATTATTGATATTTATTACTTATTATTTGTCGGTGAACGAGATTGAAGGCAAGATATCTTTGTTAGATGACGACAAACTCAATTGATTACACGAACAGATCAAAAGAATGCTTAAGGGTGAGACTGATGAGAAGGGGGATGGAGCTCCAGAAAAGGACGAAAATGCCGGGAATAATCTTTCCATTGTTAGAAATGAGTGTGATGCGGCCGATGATGCAAATGCGGGGGAGAAGACCGTCGTGGAGGACCCTGTCTTGAAGGAGCCAAGTAAGGCAAATGCGAGGGAGAAGACCGTCGTGGAGAGGTCGTCGGGAATTTGCCAGGTGAGGAAAATATTGATGTGGCCGATGAGGGAAATATTGGGGAGGCTGTTGATCAAAATGCGGGGGAGACGACCCCGATCAGTCAGGCAGACGGCGTGGAAGAAGCCGAAGATGTTGATTGTGTTAGATATGTATGCTCTAGAGGCCATTATTTTATATTATAGTGGATACTTGGACATATATGTACATGACAGTCTTGCTCGATATGATAATATGCTATCTGGTTTGTCTTTGTCTTAACATATGTATTTGTTTTAGTTTGTTATACATGTTCATAAATTCCATAGGATCTTTGCTTGACTACCAGGATTATGATAGAGATCATACTAGTGGGTCTCAGGTAGTCCACAAGCACATCCTTAAAAGTTCCTAGTCGAAAGAATATCGAGATAGGGCATCGATATTCCAGAATAGACTAGTGTATAAGTTTCTTGACCCTGTATGAGGCGATGGTTGATCCCAAAACCATTAGTGTTTGATATCAAAGATTGTATGTAACGACTGCACCATGATTTCATCCCTTTGAATCCTTTTTCTTGTTTTCCCCGATTATCGTGTCTCGACGTAAAGGAAACGAAACCGCGGACCATTCATTCCGGTTGATCTTATTTTGTTAATCCTCTTAATTCCTTATTGTTTTTGTCCATTGACTTTGATAGTAGGATTTGAATGACTTAAATGGAGTTATATGATTGTAACTATGAACTGTAGTATAGTTACAATGCGGTACTTTACTTGAGTGACTAGGAGTTCTGCCATTGATTTAGCTATGTTCTACTGTGTATCCTTATTCTTGATTATCGAATCCTATCTTCTTTATTAATTTATATTCTTCCCTGATTTTTAAATTCGATTTTTTCATCTTTATCTTTGTGCCATTCTTGAATTCAATCCCTAATTACTTTTCTTCTATTCGAGTGATTGCTTGCGGCTTTCTTGTAAACTACTCTTGAATTATCATAACAGCATTTCCTCGTCTTTCTGGTTACCTTATAGAGAATTACTTAGAGTACCGACTGATGGAGTGCAACGATGAAACGCGACGATATCATCCTAATCTTATTTCCTTACTTTGTTGCAACATTCTTCTTGAGTAATTTCGAGAACGAAATTATTTTTAAGGAGGGTAGAATGTAACGACCCCAATATTACTTTACCTTCGTATTTTCTTTCTTTAGTAAAATATTGTATTTATTTATTCTTAGTATTTTCCGTATATTTTGTTTTCTATTAAATATATTATTTTATTATTCCATCTATTTTTCCCAAACCCATTTCTTTAAACTAAATCTTAATCTATTTCAAATCAAACGCAAGACCTGACTCAGCCTATAACCCAAATTCAATCTCATTTTCATTTACTTTTATAAAACTATGAGTCCAAAACCCCACTTTCTTTTCAAGCAACAACATATATTTATTTCTTATTAAATATGTCCATGAACAACTTTGTAGCTCATTGGTTAATTCTTTGCATTGCTATTTCATAGGTCACATGTTCAAATCCTTATTCTTGCAACTATTTTTATCTATTTTTTTAAAACTCTCTTGTAACCTATAAATGAGATTTTTAATTTTCTTTAACTTCCAAATGAATGGGCATTCTTTCAGTTTCTTTTTTACTCCCAAAATGAATTCATAATAAATTAAAATTATTATGAAGAGTTTTTATCACTATTAAATATATTTTAATATCTTTTTCTAATACAAATAACACTCTCTTCTTCATCCTACCTTAGCCATTCTCTCTTCATCAATTCTAATTTTTTTCCCTTTGGAGATTTGGAGAAGCATCAATTTCCTTAAGCCTTCGAAGTCTCGATCAAGTCGAGACTTTTTTCACCAATTGGCAATACGGTTGTTATACCGTATTGCAAGACCCGTAAGTCCCTTC
Source organism: Agapanthus africanus (assembly GCA_030015575.1). Taxonomy (NCBI): domain Eukaryota; kingdom Viridiplantae; phylum Streptophyta; class Magnoliopsida; order Asparagales; family Amaryllidaceae; genus Agapanthus; species Agapanthus africanus. Next base: position 238,595,580 of record JASDDO010000004.1, read on the forward strand.
CCCCTCCCTCCCTCCATCTCTTTATTCTCCTCTTGTCATATCTCGTGAAACCGCTATTCTTTTCATATTGTAATCCGTAAGAGAAGATAAACATAAACCTATACATATATATAAGTCTAGATATATATGGTTCTATATGATTTAATAATATCTCATTGCCTCTTGTTCAAATTAAAGTGTTTTCAATTCCTTGTTCATAACTATGAATGTTTATTATGAGTTGTGAGAACATAAATTTTCATGCCACAATATATCTACGATATCTCAAGAAATCGGTTTGCTTATTAAAAGAAAAAAGAGAAGCTTGCATAAAAATACTAGTAATCTTTTTGCCAATTTCAGTATACACATCAATACCTTTACCTTTAATATAATTTTTTAGAAATTAATTTTTACTTCTGGAAATTTCATGAAATTTACATATAATAGAATATATTTTTGTGTACACGCTGTAAAAATTTTAGATTGAACCGCATAACGTTTTTAGGAATTACATCGTTTTTAATCACTGTTCGTAAAACAGAAAACTACAGATATCGGTCGATTTATAGGACAAATAACTTGGTATACCGATGTCCAAATTGATCAAACTCAGGTATTTTGGACATCTACATCGAAAGATCTAGATTTTATTAGTTTTAAGTTTTTACTGAAAATCGACGTAAAGTATAGAAAACTGCGTTACAATATTAAGCGACAAATCTGGACAGAATCTATCCTGAATCGCACACTGTTTTTAAATTGGACATAACTCGAAAGCCCGATATCCGTTCGTGATAAAATTTAGATGTGTAGATGCACAATTGATAGAAATATAATTTTATGTAGACCAGATTACTTAGAAATGTTGGATATGTATGCCCTAGAGGCCATTATTGTATATATATACATGTGGATGCTTGGACATATATATGTACAGGACAGTCTTGCTCGATATGATAATATGCTATCTGGTTTGTCTTTATCTTAACATGTGTATATGTTTTACTTGCTATTATTTATCATTCATACATGTTGATAAAGCCCGTAGGATCATTACTAGACTACCTGCGTTGTGATGGCGATCATACTTGTGAGAGCTGGCTAGTCGGTACGCACATCCTTAAATGGTCCCTAGTCATGGGAGTATCGAGACTGGGCATCGATACTCTGGAGTAGACTAGTGTATATGTTTCTAGACCCCGACGAGGGGCGATGGTACGGTCCCGCAACCATTAGTTTTTCGCACATAAGATCGTATACAGGTGCTCACTGGGTGTGAGTACACCGGACGGACTCGCCGAGAACTTCCAGATGGTACTATACCTATTGTCAGGTGGAAGTTCTCAAGTGACATGAGTATAGGTTAGTATTTAGACTTGAGATAGTCATTTGTCTCGTGTGAGTTCCCACTATTCTTTGATCACTATCCTACCACGGCTCTACTGAGTCGTGCAAACAGGTTTTGGTTGGGTACAGTCTTGAGCCACATGGAGGCAGTGAGCGATTGTCAGGGATTCGTCTCTCCCGGTATTGGGAGTTGATATCGTACCGTGTTCGATTGGTCAGGACCATAAGATCTTGTCCAAGGCAGTTGGGATTTACTGATAGGCTGATCAGTAGTTTCCCGGATTGGTCCTGAGCCGCATCAGCACGAATCACCGGGTTATTAGGGTCTGACGTTTACCACCCCCTAGACACAGTATGAGATACTCTCAGACGAAGAGACCAGACTGTACGAAGATTGTCACAGATAGGCTCAGTAGGGATCCAGATGAGTTTGCTCGTCAGCCATCCTTTTCGACAGGTACCTGGTTACCCATTACGTACAGCTAGTGCCGCTGACGTGCTTGTGGTTATGGATTTATCAAGTAACTCACTGCCGGCGTACTGTCGAGTCTTTAGAGTCCCACACAGAGGGTTTCCCTGGTTCAGGCGAAATGATGTAGTAGCCGTATTGGATACGTGCAGGGTTCCGATCAATTGATGTACTTTGTACCCGGACTTTCGATTGGACAGTTGGTAATACTAGCCGGCTCGGGTTTGAGCCGGATTATTAAATCAGGTATTGATTTGATAATTTACATATATGTATTTCAATATGTATATTCTAGTATTACGTTCTTTTTGTTATTCTATCTCTTTGGACAATCGTGTTTTTATTCGAATGCAGGTATGCATATACAGTAGACTGTAATCCGTATTTTGTTACAGATAACATTCTAGAAGGTGGACACCTCATCTTGAATTTTTTCATTTATTTGATAAATGGAAATGAGGTGTAAAGTGTGAGGTGATGGGAGTATGGTGAGGACCCTGCCTCAATAGTTGAAAAATGACTTATTTATTCATTTGTGGCAACTATTGAAATATGGGTCACATTATTTATTCTTGGATATTCATATACAAAACTAATGTGAGTTATTTTCTCTCACATGGTTGCCTCATTTTCTCTTGATCTCACCATTTTTGCTTCACTCTCTCCTCCTCCTCTTGAGTTCTTCCACCTTCATCATCTTCCTCCTCTCTATACTCTCATGTGTTGAGAAACAAGAGAGGAGGCAAGATAGAGATAGTAAAACACCTAGAACTTCACACTACATCCTAGAGATTTTGGATTAGCATCCCAAGTTCTCTAGTTGCTCCTTTTTGTTGCTTAGCAAGGAGCTAGAGCCATGGATCACATCCTTCGGGTGGATCATCTACGACAAAGGAGGACCGGAGAATAAGCTCGATCCTGGAGAACCGATGGAGCGGGAAAAGAAGATCAAGCATGTTCAAGGTGGCCACTAGGAGCACATGATGAGGAAAGAAGACCGAAGGACACGGATCGTTTGGTGAGGCTTTCCTATCATAGTAGATTGCACTCCTAGTTTAGCTAGTTAGGTTTATGGTTAGATCCGGTTTAATGGGTTATTCTAGAGCCGTTTTTAAACTTGTAAGAAAATTTTTGTTCCGCAAACCGTCACGTTTGATGGCTTGGGCGTTAGGGTAACCCAACATGGTATCAGAGCCACCCCATAAACCCATACTAGCTAGTTTAGACGTGTTTAAAATATCGATCGACGGAATTTTTCGAAATTGCAATTCAAAAATCATGCCTGCTGCCGTTTTTAAAAAATGTTCAAAAAATTATACAGAGTGTTTTAAAAATCCGTGCAGGCGTTTTTAGAAGTACTGAAGAAATTTGAGCACACAATCTTCACATTCGACTGCGGAACCGCCACAGAACATGCCTGTTAGCAGCGGTTCCACGGCCGAATGGAAGCATCTGTGTATCAAAATTCTTATGGGGCTTCTCTGTGATGAACTGTGATTTTTGAGATGTATATTTTTTGTCCAGATTTGTTTGAGTACTGGATTAGCACTTGGGGCCTATTCGGAAAAGTTTAGTCCATCGAAATTTTAAAAATACGTGTTTTTATCAGTACTTAGTTTAGCATCTGCGACCGTGAATGTCATTTGATCGGTATATCCCGTCTATCTGCTAGATGTTCTTTTAGACGGGTTTGCAAACGTGACATTCACGTTGATCTTCTGTGATTGTGCTAATTTTGTGGTTGGATTGTCGTGGTGGATAGCCGGTGGTGCAATGGTTTAGTACAGTTTATATTCATTTTTATATTTGTTATTGCGGGGCGAACGTCCGACATGTGGACTGTTGTTTCTGCCGTGCTGTATATTATTTTATTGGGGCACGACCAGGTTGAGGTCGATGTCACCTTTGTACATATTTTTCATTTTCTGTACTAGTTTTACCCTATGGTGGAGTGCAAGAATAGACGGGTTCTAGAGGGAAACGAGCCTGCATCTCATGGCGTTGAGACGGAGGGGGCTTCACTCTAGAATTGGCGGGCTATCCGCCGCACTCGTAGGGGGTATAGGTATAACCTACGGAGGGGTGCTCAAGTCACCGGGTCCCGTGAAGTGCTGGGTGACCCATTCACTTTTTTGATTGTGCAGGGTTGCCTAGCACGGCAGCAAGGTTTCGGGAGGTATCGTCCATGCGAAATTCAAAAATTTGTCGTTCTAGCTAACCCTAATAAGAATCGTAAACTAGAAATCGACGGAAATATAAATGCAAACATTTTGCAAGTCTAGTGAGCAAGGAATACAACCTTTGTGTAGGGTTGCTAGGCACGCGCACAAGGGTCTACGAGGCATCAACCATGCCCGATTTAAAATTTAGCCGTGCCGAACAACCCGAATACGGAACTTTAAACTAGAGATTAGGCGAAAACAAGCATGCTAAACACTTTAACACTAAGTGAGAGGGATTACAACCTTTGTAGATCCGGTCCTTCACTTCATATGCTCCGTGTTGTGGTCCCTTCGCTGTGATCATCGGGATCCGGACTCTCGAGAGGTTCCACGAAGAGAAAGACACAACCTTTGCTTCCGATCTTCGATACTAAGATGATCTACCTTGAAGTTTCTTTAACACAAGCTAACACTCATGAAATGATGTGAACACTCTCATCTAAATGGCAAGGGAAGATGAGGATGATGAAGTAGGATTTTTGCTCTCTTTATTTATCTTTTTCTCATATTTATTCATCACCTTTTGAAAAACTAGTAAGCTTTTCATGAAAAAATCAAGGAGGAAGAAGATGAATAATCTTAGAATCCTTTTGTGATGAATAGGAAAAGAATAATATGATAGAATTATGCAACCATGGTCAAGTTAACCTTTGTAGAGAATTAACTAGGGTTAGGGTTTGGGTTGGGTTAAAGCATGAGTCACTTGAAAATATCTTTCACAAAACAAAATGAAAAGCTTCTAGAAACATCTAGAAAGCTTAACCCTAATCCAAACCCTAATCATGTTTAAACTCCACTAAACAAGTTGCATTAGTTATCATATCATGTTACAATATTATATATCACATATATAATATTTATCGTAACAAAATAAAATAATACAATTAACATATATCGCATATATATCAATGTATTACCCGAGTGAGAAAAAGAATCTTTTAGTGAGCAAATATTAGTTATTGTAATTTAATATATCATATATATTATTATACATTAAATTATCGAATCAACACTTGATCCGACAATCCGGCTATATCGCATATAACCGACTAATATTTATCCGTACCGATTCATCGAATCAACACTTGATCCGATGACCCGGCTGATATCAAATATCGCGAGAACATAATACGGTATCACATATCGCATTATCCTCGGTCCCGCACATATCACATATGTGCTCCTACTCCGTTTTGCCTGAGTCAAGAAACCTCTGTGTAGGACTCTAAAGAATCGTCAATACGCCGGCAGTAGGTGATGATCACATCAAACACCCACAAGCTGCAAGAGGTCAGCTAAACGTAACAGCTACCCAGGTATTGAGCGCTCAGAAGATCAAAAAGCAAGCCTGTACATTCTCCTGTGAATCCAAACAGTAACACTCCCGTACAGTCCGGTCTCGTCGTCTGATATGTCACATATCTCGCCTAGGGGTGGTAATCGTTAGACCCCAGTAGCTTGATAAATCGTGTCGATATGAGGTCTATAACAGTTCGAGAAACTACTGATAACACTTACCAGTAAATCTCAGCAACCCTGGCCAGGGATTTCCAGTTATAGCCAATCGAACACAGCACAACATCAACTCCCTATACCGGGAGAGACGAATCCCCTCCTATCGCTCATTGCCTCCATGTGATTCGGGACTGTACCCAAAAGCCACCTTTTTGCATGCCCTCTTGGACGTGGTATGATGGAAATCAAAGCACAGTGGGAATCACACAAGACTCTATGACGATCTCGGGTCGACAGACTACTCTGTACCAGTGTCACCGGAGAACTGCCATCTGACGTATGGTATAATACCATCTGGGAGTTCTCGGCGAGTCCGTCCAGTGTACCCAGTCTCCACTGAGCACCCGTACACCATCCTTGATGTCAAACATCGATGGATATGGGATCATCCATCGTCCATCATATGGGTCAAGATGCGTATACGCTAGTCTACTCTGGTGTATCGATGCCCTGTCTCGATACACCATCGACTAGGAACAGTTATAGGATGTACTTGTCGACTACCGTAGCCCCACTAGTATGATCTCATCATAGTCCCAGTAGTCGAGTACATATCCTAAGGGCTTTATCAACATGTAATATAGAGACAATCAGAGTACATGTAAAGATAAAGTACAACCAGATAGCATACTATCATGTCGAGCAAGAAAGTCCTCCCTATATATGTCCTAGCATCCACTACAATATACATCGTATGTACAGTAATGGCCTCTAGGGCATACATATAACTAACACTTTGTAGACCGGTCCTTCACTTCAATAGCTCCGTGTAGTAGTCCCCTTCACTGCGATCGTGAACTCCGGACTCTAGAGAGGCTCCGATGAAGAAACGAACATGCTTTCTTCGAAGTCTTCGAGACCGAAGATGATCTACGTCGTGGAGACACTAACCCAAGCTATCTCTTCACTAACCATGGAATTAGTGAAGCAAACACCCTATACTAAATGGCAAGTAGTATAGGATGATGAAGTAGGAAGTGGGCTCACTTTAGATTTGATTTTCTCATACCTCCATTGAAGCTAGAAAGCTTTGAGGAAGAAGAAGAAGAAAAAGGAGAAGAACTTAACTCATCAAATGAATAATTGGTAAGGTTAATAATGCAACCAAGGGTTAAGTATGTCATGCTTAACCCTTGTAGAGAGTTAACCATGTGCTATGGTTAAAGGTTAGGTCAAAAATATCTTAAGCAAGACAAAGAAAATGGACAAAGTCAAATATACTTACAACCTTCTACAAGCTTTCAACAAATATCAACCATGACTATTATCCATAATATTTGAATTACTTAATCATAAATTTAAACCCTAATCTTAACCCTAGCATGGTTTAACCCTCATTAACCCTATTTACATTTGTAACCTTGCATGATACATTTAACATATATCACATATATATCAATGTATCCAAAGTGAGAAAAGAAATCATAAGTGAGCTAATACTAGTTAATATAATGTAATATATCAAATATATAATTATACATTAGATTATCAAATCAACTCTTGATTTAATAATCCTTCTATATCACCTATAACCGACTAATATCATATGAATCAACTTATTGAAACAACACTTGATCTGATAACCCGGCTATATCATATATAACCGACTGATATATCATATTGCGAGAATAGAATACGGCATCTCATATCGTATCAATCTCGGTCCTGCACATATCACATATGTGCTCCTACTCCATTTTGCTTGAGCTAGGAAACCCCTGTGTAGGACTCTAAAGACTCGTCAATACGCCGGCAGTAGGTGATGATCATATCAAACACCCACAAGCCGCAAGCGGTCTGCTAAACGTAACGGCCACCCGGGTATTGAGCAATCAGAAGATCAACAAGCAAGCCTGCTCACACTCCTGCGAATCCAATCAGTAACACTACCGTACAGTCCGGTCCTTCGTCTGATATGTCACATATCTCGTCTAGGGGTGGTAAACGTCAGACCCCAGTAACTCGATAAGTCGTCTCGATATGAGGCTCATAATGTGTCGAGAAACTACTGATAACACTTACCAGTATATCTCTGAAGCAGCCTTGGCCAACTACTTCCTGTTATAGCCAATCGAGCACAGCGCAACATCAACTCCCAATACCAGGAGAGACGAAACCCCTCCTATCGCTCATTGCCTCCATGTGGCTCGGGACTGTACCCAAAAGCCACCATTTTGCACGTTCTCTTGAACGTGGTAAGATGGAAATCAAAGCACAGTGGGAATCACACAAGACTCTATGACGATCTCGGGTCTACAAGCTAACCTGTACTAGTGTCACCAGAGAACTGCCATCTGACGTTAGGTATAATACCAACTGGGAGTTCTCGGCGAGTCCGTTCAGTATACCCAGTCTCCACTGAGCACCCGTATACCGTCTCTGATGTCAAACACCAATGGATATGGGATCATCCATCGCCCATCTACATGGGTCGAGAAGATATACGCTAGTCTACTCTGGTATATCGATGCCCTGTCTCGATACACCTATGACTAGGAACATTTGAAGGATGTACTTAGCGACTACACTGTCCTCACTAGTATGATCTGCATCATAATCCTGGTAGTCAAGTACTCATTCTAAGGGCTTTATCAATATGTAACATAGAGACAATCAGCGTACATGTTAAGATAAAGAGCAACCAGATAGCATACTATCATGTTGAGCAAGAAAGTCCTCCATATATATGTCCAAGCATCCACTACAATATACATCGTATGTACATAATGTCCTTTAGGGCATACATATCACTAACAGATTGGGGTTGCCTCACTTTTGGGATTTGGCGGGTAACTTGCCGCGCTCGTAGGGGTCCAGGTTTCCATTGCATGGACTGTCCACACGACCGGTCGGGTCTCATTTGCGGCTCAAATGAAACCCGCGGCCCCAAGATTATCCACCGTTCTGTATTGCTTGCTGAGATTTTATGATGTTTCTTATATCATGACTGGGATGAATGTTATATATATATATATTTATATATATATATATATATACTAGTAGATGTTATGCACCCGCGTTAGTGTAGCCCTTGCTCCGTCGTTAGTTAAGTAACCTAACGGGTGATGACGGGGCCCCGTGACGAATGCGGATGGCATACACATACATTATATTTTCTTTCTTTTCCGGTGTGATAGGCTATATATGATAGGACCACATTAATTTTGATTAATACAAGATAAGAAACCTAAAAGATGTTGTTAGAACAAATTTCAAAAAACTATAGTTATATTCTAAACAAGATGGCTCCCACTGTTTCCTCAAATCCTCCTTCAACCCATAAAAGAAGAATTAGTCGGGATTAATTGCACCCTACAATTCTTGCTTAACCTTTCGGCAAGGCTAGTGTCGGTACTTCGAGGGAGATTTTCCAATGCTTTCGCGAAGTTCTAGACACCTACTTGGTATATAGCATTGATTGTAAAGTGAAAAACTCTCCTAGGGAGTAATAAAACTCATGATAGGATTGGGATCCAACTATCATTGTGTGACAACTTTGAAGGAATCCTACCAAAATTATCACACTCCAGATGGTATGCAAAACTAGCAAGTTTCCTTTTCTTTTGAAACTCCCGATGTGGATTTTTGCCCCAGACGCTTATGACCTTGACGAAGGTCAACATATCATAAGACGCAAGTCAAGTTCTACCCATCATTGTCCAGGTTAATATGAACCCATTCGTACAAACTCTTGACGAAGGCCAAAATAGTTGTACGCCTGTCCCAGATTAACGCATTTATCAATGTTTTAGATGAATACCCAGCCGCTATCAATCACTATGCCTTGGTGAAGGTCAAAATACATGACTTGAATACTACTGAATACTCATCTGAAATGATGGAGGGCTATGACTGGTTTTGGAGAAAACCGTGAACGTGATGAACTTGATATAGTCGAAGGAATCATGATAGCTTTTAAAAGGAGTGGTTTAGGCTCTTCATTTAAAAGTTATTTTTAAAGAAAACATAGTGGTTTTGAAATTGTTCCAACGATTTAACTTTGGTTTGTTTTCTTTGCATTAATCAATATTAATGTTGTCCTATCATTTAACCATATCATTTAGAAAGAAACGAAAATAGAACGTACGCTTATGCCATCCGCATTCGCCACGGGCCCCGTCATGCACCGTTAAGTTACTTAATTAACGGCAGAGCGGGGGCTGGACTAGCGCGGGTGCAAAACATAAGCAACGTTTATTATATATAGTATATATAGCTATTCGTCTCATGCAATAATAGTCATTCCAGATCACAGATCACAGCAACACAGATGAATATATTGGATATACTAGGATTTCCGTGTTTCGTTTTAGTTTAGAACGAAAAACGGATTCCACGGTCGTGATGAATAGCCAAACCCCACCCTAGACCCCTACGGGTGCGAAAAACTACCGGCCAAATTCCCGAAGTGGAGCAACCTCCCTCAATGAAATGAGTAGGCTACTCGGCACTTTAAGAACCCGGTAGTTTGTGCACCCCCTCCTTGGGTCTATCTTAGGTGCAAGGAAAAGTAAATGAAATAATACAATGGTAGATACAACCTCAACCCAGACGTGCCCCGCAAAAGAATATTACATCAATTTACAAATATACATGAATGAAAGAAAAGAACACTCTTCTCATATCCTCCGGCTATTCATTCACGATGATCCAATACTTCATATACACAAACCATCAACAAGATACTAGATATGTGAAACTCCTATTAATCGACATATAGCAATTAGTAAACGTTTAGCAACACATATACAAACACAAATAAGCAAGAATTTAGTATTTCGATCGATAAAAACTTTCCGCGTTTACCCCATGCACAAACCAGTACACAAACAAATCTGGGCAAAAACCAAATGTATCAAAAATCACATTTCCAAGAACTGAACCACAGAAAAAAGTTGGAGCACTATAACAACAACTAGGCCGCTGATCCGCGGCCAAATGACCTATTTGGCCGCGGATTAGCGGTCGGGTTAGGAGCTTATGTGCTCGAATTTTTTTCTTAGTATTACAAAAGCCTGCATGTAATTTTAAGGTCACTGAAATAATTATTTGAACATTGAAAATCGAACAGCAAGCATGACTTGGAAATTCAATTTCGGATATTTTCCGTCGATCGAAGTTCTAAACACTTGCTGACAAGCTAGTTAAGGTTTAAGTAGTCTCTGATACCACTGTAAGTGAAAGTCGCACACCCTACACACTTGTGGGGAGGCGGAATTTACGAAAACGATTTTTATACTTGAAACATCAACCTATTATACAGGATCTTTTCGGAAACCTTACTAGCTAAACACTTAGAGGTTTTTATCTACTCTGAAATAGTTTATACCTCCAAGTTACAAGTCCTTCGGGTCTTCTTCTCCTCTTCTTGAGCTCCTAGAAAGTGCGGATCTAGCTCGGTCGTTGGCCTCCTCGTGTCGAAGACGATCCATCCGAGAGTCTATGGTTCAAGCTCCAACCTCTAAACCGAGGTAACTAAAGTACCTAGTTCGCTAATCTAGGTAGCTTAAGAGATGTAGAGTGTTAATTGGAGTATTTTATCTCAAATGACCCTAGGGTTCACAACACATGTGAGGGTTTAGGGTCTTGAGGAAGAAAAAGAAGAACAATGGAGAGAGAAAAAGAATGAACAAATGAGCAAGTCTTGTGCAAGTGAAGAATGGCTCATCCTCTCTCAATGATCAAGCATGCAATATTTTCCATAAACAAATAACAACCATGCTTGAATAGTAAAGGCAAACAAATAAACTAAAGGAATAAGCCATGCTTCACTATGCCACAAATATCTCCATTTCCTCCTCATTAATCTATTTTTCGAAAATAGATAAATCCAATAATGAGGTGTCCCCTTCTTCTAGAAGCATCTCTTGTAAAATTTCAAGAATACCCTCACCATATATACATACCTGTATTTGTACTGCAAAAATACGAATATGATGAGATGATAATAATCCAATAATATAATACTAGAATCCGGCTTAATCCAAAGCCCACTAATATTATCCGTCTGAACAACATCCGTATAGCCAGTACACGTATATAATTGAAACCCTGCACGTAAAACCATATGGCCTCTACATCGTTTTTCCTGAACCAGGAAAACTCTTTGTGTGGGACTCTAAAGACTCGACAGTACGCTGGCAGTGGGTTTAACCACAAGTCCGTCAGCAGTACTAGCTGTACGTAACGGCTACCCAGGTACCTGTGGAAAAGAAGGCCGACGAGTGAACTCATCCGAACCCCTACTGAGCCTATCCGTGACAATCTCCATACAGTCTGGTCTGTTCATTTAAGAGTATCGTATATCGAGCTTAGGGGGTGGTAAACGTCAGACCCCTAATAGCGCAATAAGTCATGTCGGTATAGAGCCCAATACACCCTGAGAAACTACTGATGTACCTATCATTAAATCTCACTTTCCCTGGCCAGGGAATTTGTGTATTGGATATCCGAACACAGCGCGATATCAACTCCTAATACCGGGAGAGACGAATCCTTTCTATCCACTACTGCCTCCAAGTGCTTCGGGACTACACCCAACTACTACCTGTTTGCTCGACTCATTTGGTAGTAATCTAAGTACAGTGGGAACACACTCGAGACGAATAGTGATGTCAAGTCAACGGACTAACCCGTCTCATGTCACTCGGGAACTGCTAACTGACGATTGGTATAATACCAACCAGCAGTTCCCATCGAGTCCGTCCAGTGTAACTCATAACCCAATGAGCACATGTATACTATCTTTGGTACCACATACCAATGGCTGCGGGACAAGCCATTTCCTTTGACTGGGATGAGAAGCGTATACAGTACTCTACTCTGGAGTATCGATACCCAGTCTCGATAATCCTACGACTAGGGACAAGTTCAAGGATGTGCTTATAGACTACCCAGCCTCTACTAATGTGATTGCCATCACAACGCTGGTAATCAAGCAAAGATCCTAAAGGCTCTATCAATATGTATTAGCGATATGCTAAAAGAAACATATATACATTTTAAGATAGAATAAAACCAGATAGCATACTATCATATTGAGCAAGACTGTTATTATATTTGTGTATATCCCAAGCTTCCAAAATGTAATATACAATCCAGTACTATACAATAATAGCATCTAGGACATATATCACTAACATGTTTCTATTTTTATCTCTCTATATCTCAACTTCGTGGAGAACGATTATCTCCCGAAATAAGCGATACATGTTTTAGAACTTGTCTGGATATCTGATGGGACCAAGTTCATAACATGAACACCAAATCCAACAAACTTCTTAGACTGTATTTTCTACTGAATTTTATCAGTATCCTACGCCATACCTTCTTCGGTATCCGCTTGGACCCCTGTCCAACATACTGCCCTTCAAAGAGGGTAAACTTTAATTCTGACAGCCACTCTGTCATCCAGGTCACCTTAGAAGCTTGAAATGAAAACCGCCTCGTGAAGGAGGCCGTTGTTACCATATACCAAGAACATTCTCTCATGTTCATAACTGCTTCCTAATGTTTCTCCTGGATTGGATTAATATCTGCTTATTGCAGCTAGTACAAAAGCAATAGCTTGTGTGGTACTTGACATCTCATAATTGACTCAATTGCCTAAAAAAGCGATATGTCAATCATGCAAATCTATCTCCTCATTAGTCCATAAGGCATCTTTTCAGAGAGGGTGACTCCATCACCTGCAGGTATACCACCATGCCAGGAGTCATCCATTCTATAATACTTCAAAATAGTGTCAAAATACCCGAATTGGAAAACTTCCCAAATCTAGATATAAAACTATAGATCTAGTTATCAAAATATCTTATATTTTATCCAGTTTCCATGTGAAAAAATATCTGTGACAACGATAGTTTAATCGATCGTAGTAAAGGAACAACACTTCCTATCAGGAGTATGTCATAAAAAACCCAGGACAGTACTCCCTACTCAACCTTCTTACCAGGTCTATCTATTATTCTTGATGAAGTCAAACACTATGACTGTTACGTCAAGAATAGATGACCCATCTCCGCTCTCCTTACTTTAGTCTATAAATAGACATAAACATCTTACCTACCATGTTTTCGCTGCTCCCACTGACTACAACTCTCTGGCAAAGTCATATACACATGCACTTCTAAATTTAATTTAGAATGATATTATAGTCATCCACCAGCCAGATCTTATAGTCTAGAACAACAGTAGTGATAAACTTGAGTTATCAAAAACCTTCCTATCATCGTCTTTGAGGAGATCGAAGTACCTCTCGGGTGGCTGAGGTTACCCACTGATTGATCGTTTAAATTGTGAAGTTGTATGGAATGAAAAGTTCATCACAATCAAAGAATTTATAACCGCAATCAATTAACGGTGCCGATGTAGTTTCGTTAATGAATACGGATCGTCCACTGAGATGCGAGTACTTATTCGACTTGCTTTAGATGAGTCGAAATGAAAATATAAAAGAAAATTCAAGAAAGTATTTTGAGATTTAATTGAGTTGTCATTTCAAGAAAATCAAGAATATATTCAAGAATTAGAAATCAAGAAAGTGTCCAATGTCAATTTGAATTATCAAGAATATGAAGAATAGCTTGTAGGATTTGATCAAAGTAGTAGCAATGATGAATCTAACAATGACATATCTTATCTATTGATGAATTGTAGCTAGGACGATAGTGATGAATGGAGATTAGGGATCTATTGAAGAAACTAGGGTTTCTCCTTCTCTATCCCTTGTCTTTTCATTGATCATCATTCGGATCTAGCCTTTAGCAAAGAGAATCATCAATTATTTAATCCCTAATTTGCAACGAAATTAGCAAAAATGTGATCTCGATCCAATTTATGTCATTGATGATTCTTTTTCTAAATTTCACAAATCTTATAAGACTTAAGATTAGTATTAGGATTTTATCATCACTTGATCTACCGATTCTCTTGAATCCTTTACAAGCAGAGATTTCACTCACACATCATGAAAATTAAAGAATCAAGAACGAAGAATTTCATAATGCAAGAATGTAAAGACAGCGAGAATTACAATTATCACCTTTATTAAATCTCCTTCAAATTACACTTCTCAATTTGAGTTTACAAGACTAGCTCTCGATCGCTCATTTGAAAGGGAATTTGTCGTCGATCTTTGCTCTGCTCGATCTTTGTGAGTCGTGGATCATTGCAGATCTCTTGCTTGGATGACGAACGGCCTTGCGATAAAGGATCTTCGATTGTCGCTTGATTTTTCTCTCAATGGATCTTGATCTTGAATTGGAATTTGATTTGGATTTTGTTTTGGATCAAGTTGTGTCACTCAACTTGTGCAATGATTTGCTCAATATTCAACAACCTTCAACCTTAGATCTAGATCTCCTTTTATAAATCTAAAATGAATCTTCCCTCATAAGCTAGGTTGTTAGAGAGAGCTTTCTAGAATGAGCTTGTTACAAGGAGCCTTCTAGAATAAGGTTGTTGTAGAGAAGTCTCCAGAAGAAGTTTGTTACAATGGAGCGTCTCAAGTAAGCAAGGTTGTTAAGAAGAAGGTTCTGGAGATTTCTTGTTCTCTGACGCCCTGACTCGGCCGCGGATCCGCGACAACTAGGCCGACTCGCCGCGGTTCCGTGGCCATTCGGTAAGTTTGATGCATAATCTTTTTGTGGTTGTTTGGTATTGGCATTTGGGTCTTCTTCTGATATCTGGAATCTTTTTATCCCTTCTGAATCTCTGCCAGATTTGAATTCTTTGACTTGCTGCATTTTATCGGCAAATTTACGATTCCAGTTCTTTGACCTGAATAATTTTCTGCACACAATCTTGATGAAAAGTGTTGAGATAGTAATAAACACACAATTTCCTATAAAGAATGTTGAATATATATATAACACGGTGTAATTAGTATTTTCTAGACAAACTGGTAATATATGTTATATTTATATCAACTATCCTTAGATAATTAGAATAATGAGGAAATTGATGTGTTACAGATTGCATTATTTTCGACTGAACAAATTCCCCCAAACTTAATTTTGATCGTCTCGAGCAAACTTCTTTTATTCAGGTGAAGAAGAAAAAAAATAAGAAAAAGAAAAACTAACACACTTTCGTACGCAAACACGATTGCACCGAGTACGTGCAACAAGCCTTTAAAGCTCTAGGTGTTCCTAATAGGAGAAGTGTTGTCTCCTGAGAGTTTTCAGCGGATTGCACCCACAAATTCCTATAATAAAAGGAAGACTGTGAAAGTAACATATAAAGATAAGAATTATAAAATAAAGACTTTGAAAATTAGAGTTTCCAACTACACTAGATTTTCGGTTGTCATGAGCCTTATCTTAACAGTCATGAAAAGATATTAGAAATCACATCATCCCTCTATAAAACATTGCCTTTATTCTTCATCCTTATCTTTCTTCTAAACACCGATCATATACCCCTACGTGTGTGTAAAGAACATCCCTGCACTTGGAGAATTCAATTCAAGCTATCATACTCTTGTCCATCTACCTCAGTACTTTTAGTCGGTGAATATTTTAGATGGAATTGCTCACACATTTTTCATGCGACCGTTAATACTTCTTGAGGTACTAACCGACCGATTACTCATGTGCTTGCTTATTAGGCGTATTAGTATTTTCCCCGTCTTGCAACACCTAAGGCTTAGCAGTAACTCCCAAACCAGTTGGTCTAAGGCACTAGGTGATGAAGCACCCTCGCTATATTTTTTTATGCTGCCTTGGCGATTAAAAAACCAGTGTTCATTTTTCTACACCATTTTATATTTTATTGCTTCATTTATAATTTTCGTACTTTGGCTTTTAGACAAGAGCATTTCAAGGTATCCTCTACTATCTTGAGTTTCAAGACGTGTGTAGGTGCGTATAGTAGGGTATCAACATTCAAATATATGGCTTCCAGAATAGGAATTATTTTTCAGACTTATTTTTATCCTCAGATTAGTGACTTCTTTCATCTTACTGACCTTTGGGACAACGGCTCATAACTACTTATTACTAGTTTCGTTTAAGAAAACTTCTAATTTTCTTGGTTTTCTTAAATTTTTCTAATCTTTTAGATATAATTTTTCACTTTCTAATCTTTTATTATCTTATTTATGTATATATATATTTTTTCTTTTTTATATCTGTTTTGTGCTTATGCAAAGTATGATGCAAAGTGATGCGTAAATAAGTACAAACCTCCCCCAAACTTGTTTAGAACAGTGTCCTCATTATTGTCATCTGTTAAATCTCAAAAACCTCTAGGCTTGGGAGGAAAAATTTATTAACGGGGACAAGAATAAGTGAACGTGAAAATATTCCCCCAAACTTATTTTTGGCTCACAATTTTGAGGACAACTTTTATTTTCAAGAGCCAAAAATATACCCCCTCCCAAACTTGAGTTAAACGCCTAACTCGCACTGCTTTCAAGAGCTAGCTTTCATACTCCTTCTCTATATAAGATCCATAGCTTGAACAAGACAGCAATGTTAATCTTTTAAAATCATAAGAGGGGAGGGTAAAGTTATTGGTCAATGCCAAGCTTTGCAAAGACCGAAAGTCAACACCAACCATTTAAAGATTTTATCAGTGTAGTGCACCGGTTGGTGGAAGAACATGTTATATAGAGCCAAGAAGAAATGGGGAAAAGATGAGTGGTGTAATAGAATGTGTTTGCGTCTCATTTTGGAGAGACGACTCAATGATTGTGATGGATTACTCGCATTCTCTTTATAGTCCAGAAGAAGGGGAGGTGGTTCAATTTCAATGTTTTGGGTTTTATTCATCACAACTCCCGTGTTTTCTAAAAATGCGAGTTCATTAGCGAAAATTTCTTCATAGCTTTCATCGATACTCCGAAGAATAATCTCATCAGAAAGAGCGGAATGATCTTCATATTCCATCAAAGGTTCAAAATCAGCGTTAGATGTTGACCCGGACAACTCGAAAGAAGGGTCTGTATGTGTATAATACATATCTGGGTCAAACAACAACGTATGAAAGAAGTCTAGTTCAGTATCATGAAGCTGTTCAATTTCGCTGCTGTCGACATCCATTAATTTGACAGAACATGCTTGAGCAGAAGGTTCAGAAGCTACACTTCCCAACTTGTAAATGTTCAGCTCAATTGACATCTTCCCGAAGGATAGAGTCATAGAGCCGTTTCCTCAGTTGATTACAGCATTGGAAGTAGCCAAAAAGGGTCGACCGAGAATCACTGGAATTTGGTTCCATGGGTTTGCTGCAGGCTGTGTATCCAAAACAATAAAGTCCACAGGGAATATGAATTCCCCGACTTTTATCAACACATCCTCAAGCTCACTCCTAGGTTTGGTGATGGATCGGTCAGCCATCTGGAGAGCGCAGTGGGTAGATTTCAACTCTCCGATACCTAACTGCTCGTAAACCGAGTATGGAAGCAGGTTAACACTTGCGCCAAGGTCAAATAAAGCATGGTTAATGTTTTTACCCCCAATAGAAATCGAAATTGTAGGACATCCAGGGTCCTTACGTTTCTTTGGTAACTGTAGGGTAAAAGTAATGCTAACATTATTCATCATGAAAACTTTTTTCGGCACTTGAGTCTTCCTCTTCCTAGTGCACAAGTCCTTAAGAATTTTCGCATAAGCCGGGACTTGTTGTATAGCATCTAGGAGAGGGATGTTGATATTAACCTGCTTAAAGATGTCAATAATCTTCTCCATTTGTGGACTTGGTCTGTTTCCCCTTAACCGATTCGGATATGGAGCTTTAGCAATAATAGCTGGGTCCAACATTGGAGAAGGTGGTGTGTGTGAAACAGATCCCAGAATAGGAGTGGGGATCGTCTTTGGTGGACTAGAAGAAGTGGGCCGAGGGTTCGAGCCTTGAGGAAAATGAAGAATAGGCTCGGAAGAAGGTGGTGGGGTAGACGAACATGGATCAGAAGTGGAAGTAGAAATGGAAGGAAAAGTGGAAGTGAAAGCCGGGGTGTTATTGATAGATTCATCATTCTTATCAATCTCTTCATCGACTTGATTATTCAGCACTCTTCCGGATCTCAACGTTGTAATGGCATTCACATTGTAGTGTTGTGAATGCCTAGGATTTGGTAAGGGTTGAGACGGAAGTTCCCTTTTCTCTCTAGCACTCATTTCGGCATTTATTCGTGCAATTTATGCTTCCATCGATTTAATACTCTCACCTTAGGAGGTGGAGTTTTTCTTTATGTCATCGATAGAAGTCCTTATATCAGCCGACACTTGAATGGATTGTTTCATAAACATTTCCAAGGTTCGTTCGAGTGAAGAAGAATTATCGGTACCAGTCAATTGCAAAGAATTATTATACGGTGTAGAAGTGTTGACCGGATTTTGAAAATTTTGTGATTGATAGGGGTGCTGACTCAGTTGTAGTGGCTGCTATTGTTGTGGAGGGACTCTTTGAAAGTTGTTTTGGTTTGAACCGTGTTTTGAATTTGGTGTTGGTTCCAAGTAAAATTAGGATGATTCCTCCAACCCTGATTATAAGTGGAAGAATAAGGATCGTTTCTAGGTCTTTACTGAAAAGCAGCATTAGTATGCTATTGACCTTGAAACGGAGAATTCAATGGACATTCTTCCGTCAGATGTGATGGATCAGAACAGCATCCACAGACAGTTTTGGGGAGTGTCATTTGATTTAGGGAGGCTAATAAAAATTTATGTTCCATAGCATCAAGTTTCTTTTGCATTGCTGCCATTTCAGCTTTGACTCCTATGGAAACATCTAATTGATGAATACCACCCCTAGACGATGATTGACTTACACTCTCCCATTGTAAAGTTTTCTCAGCGAAATCTTCTAAAAATTTCCAAATTTCACCATCGTCTTTAGACATGAAGTTGCCTTGACACATGGATTCAAGCACCTGTTTTGTTGTAGGATTAATGCCCTCATATATGATTCTGCACAGATCCCATCGATGGATTCCGTGATGAGGACATTGAATTAACAGATCCTTGAAGCGTTCAAAACACTTCGAAAATGGTTCATTGGGAAGCTGGGTAAATTAATTTATTTCGCTACGGACTCGGGCTGTCTTATGATTGGGGTAAAATTTCTTAAGGAAAGCTATAACGAATTCATCCCAGTTTGAAATAGAATATGCGGCTGTGTTATAAAGCCACTTCTCGGCTAAATCGCACAAAGTGAACGGGAGAAGACGTAGACGCATAGCATCCACAGAAAGCTGTGAAGTACCCATCATAGCGCATACGTTTTAAAATTTGGTAATAAAAACGTATGTGTCTTCAGACTCGAGACCGTGAAATTTGGGTAAAAGATTGATGTATTGAGGTTTCATTTCGAAATTTTTCCCATTGGCTGGTGGAATGGAAAGACAGGTAGAAAGAGGACCACGTATCGGGTAACATCTCTCTTGGAGAGACATGCGCGGTAGATTTTGCGCACCTGCGGGTGGTGGCAAAGTGGTGTTAAAGAAGTTCGATGGAGATCCGTCCATCGAAGTGGATGTGGTGTGTGGTGAGGAAAAAGAAGATGTAGAAATACCGACTTCGGAGTCGATAGGAGGAACGCGGACAAGACGGGCACTAGAATCCCGTGTCCAGCTGAGCATGCACTAAATGGTTTAGCACAAGTGGCAGCGTTGTGATAATTAGAGAAAAATGTTGGTTTGGTGTTTGTTTTTTGAAAAAAAAAGACGGATTTTTGAAAAATCACACAACAATGCACAAGCAACCCTAGATCTAATGGTCACCTAGGTCAAGTCACTATACTGCTCCTAAACTTCCAGAAGACAAATTGCAGGATAAATCCTCTACTGCCTCTTTATCCCTTCTGTAGCCAGGTAAGTGCCAGGTAAGTGGGAGATTCTCCACTACGAAGTAGTGGGCCTAATTAAGTAACCACTTGCCTTATACACACTTGCCTTAGAAACCACAAAAGAAATGCGGATAAGCAATAGATTACCCACGACCTTCTTCTGTCCTAATTGAGCGCGACAATCTTTAGAGTCTTGTCTATATATTTTTTAGTTAATGAGGGTGATGCGGATACTAGTTTTTTGATTTTTGGGGCTTAGGAAGGGTAATGAAATGCCTACCTAATCTGAATTTGGTCATTGCCCCTTAATTTCTGTATTAAATTATGCAAACAACCAATATCAAAACACGCAACAAATTTCTTTTAGCGGCGCTGCGAATTTTTGCAAAGAATCCTGCAGAAATTGGTTATTGGACAAGAGCAGGGAGGAGATAAGAAAGTAAGAAGTGGACCTGAGAAAAATGGAGCACTGAAGCCTCTATCTCGCCACGGTTCCGCCGCGAAATCATGCTTATGGCCGCGGATCCACGGTCTTGTTGCAAGATCTGTGAACAAATTTTTTTCCAGCTACTCCTGTTACTTCACTGGACTTCCTGAGATAATCTGAATATTTTTCCCTTTGCTCCAATGATTCCAGATTCCCTTGCAAAATTTACAACTAATCGTTAAGCACACGATGCGATTTTGATTTAAAATTCTGATGGAATAATAAAATTTCAACTCAAATAGCAATAACGAACAAATTAGCATGCGATCCCCGGCAACGACGCCATTTGATTGATTATTTAAATTGTGAAGTTGTATGGAATGAAAAGTTTATCACAATCAAAGAATTTATAACCGCAATCAATTAACGGTGTCGATGTAGTTTCGTTAATGAATACGGATCGTCCACTGAGATGCGAGTACTTATTCGATCTTGCTTTAGATGAGTCGAATTGAAAATATAAAAGAAAATTCAAGAAAGTATTTTGAGATTTAATTGAGTTGTCATTTCAAGAAAATCAAAAATATATTCAAGAATTAGAAATCAAGTAAGTGTCCAATATCAATTTGAATTATCAAGAATATGAAGAATAGCTTGTAGGATTTGATCAAATTAGTAGCAATGATGAATCTAACAATGACTTATTTTATCTATTGATGAATTGTAGCCAGGACGATAGTGATGAATGAAGATTATGGATTTATTGAAGAAACTAGGGTTTCTCCTTCTCTATCCATTGTCTTTTCATTGATCATCATTCGGATCTAGCCTTTAGCAAAAAGAATCATCAATTATTTAATCCCTAATTTGCAACGAAATTAGCAAGAATGTGATCTCGATCCAATTTAATTCATTGATGATTCTTTTCCTAAAGTTCACAAATCTCATAAGACTTAAGATTAGTATTAGGATTTTTATCATCACTTGATCTACCGATTCTCTCGAATCCTTTACAAGCGGAGATTTCACTCACACATCATGAAAATTAAAGAATCAAGAATGAATAATTTCATAATGCAAGAATGTAAAGACAGCGAGAATTACAATTATCACCTTTATTAAATCTCCTTCAAATTACACCTCTCAATTTGAGTTTACAAGACCAGCTCTCGATCGCTCCTTTGAAAGGGAATTTATCGTCGATCTTTGCTCGGTTCGATCTTCGTGAGTCGTGGATCGTTGCAGATCCCTTGCTCGGATGACGAACGACCTTGCGATAAAGGATCTTCGATTGTCGCTTGATTTTTCTCTCAATGGATGTTGATCTTGAATTGGAATTTGATTTGGATTTTGTTTTGGATCAAGTTGTGTTACTCAACTTGTGCAATGATTTGGCTCAATATTCAACAACCTTCAACCTTAGATCTAGATCCCCATTTATAAATCTCAAATGAATCTTCCCTCATAAGCTAGGTTGTTAGAGAGAGCCTTCTAGAATGAGGTTGTTACAAGGAGCCTTCTAGAATAAGGTTGTTGTAGAGAAGTCTCCAGAAGAAGTTTGTTACAATGGAGCATCTCAAGTAAGCAAGGTTGTTAAGAAGAAGGTTCTGGAGATTTCTTGTTCTCTGACGCCTTGACTCGGCCGCGGATCCGCGGCAACTAGGCCGACTCGCCGCGGTTCCGCGGCCATTTGGTAAGTTTGATGCATCATCTTTCTGTGGTTTTTTGGTATTAGCATTTGGGTCTTCTTCTGATATCTGGAATCTTTTTATCCTTTCTGAATCTCTGCCAGGTTTGAATTCTTTGACTTGCTGCATTTTATCGGCAAATTTACGATTCCAGTTCTTTGACCTGAATAATTTTCTGCACACAATCTTGATGAAAAGTGTTGAGATATACAATATCATGCGTGAAGTAATAAACACACAATTTCCTATAAAGAATATTGAATATATATATAACACGGGGTAATTAGTATTTTCCAGACAAACTGGTAATATGTGTTATATTTATATCAACTATCCTTAGATGATTAGAATAATGAGAAAATTGATGTGTTATAGATTGCATTATTTTCGACTGAACACCCACTAAATCCGCGGAGTGGGTAATGGATTATTGAATCCAATTGAATTCTTAGGTTCTACTAAATATTCAGTAACCGTTTGTGGTTCTGGAATCACTTCCAATTCTATCATACTCCGACTAATATTTTCTCAAAAGAATTCATTTTACTAAAAAGGTGGCGAGTCAAGAACAATATAACTATTGATCCTGTAAATGCTAGAACGTTTGTAGGGTGTTTTTAGTCACCCTATTGAGATGGGAATACGTGCACGCTTGTCAGGCGCATTACAGATTCCCCCTGCCTAGGATAGGCTGGGGTTTATTGATTGTGGGGATCCGAATCTTCGGCAGCCGCAGACAAAACTGCCGTTAATTACCCTTCACCTTTGGAGCAAGAGAACCTCCGATTGACGGGTTAAACAGGTCATGCGAACTCAATGTGCAGTGTTGTGTTTTGGAGGGGAATTGGATATATCGGGGGCCCCACAGATTTTTTTTATGGGGGTCCTGCTATCCGGATAGCGGGCTGGGGGTCAAGAGGGCTAGCAGCCCTTTGCGGGGTGCGGGGCAACGCCCCGTTAGACTCTTGCCCGATGGCTGAAGTTCACGCTTCAGTGCGAAAAGGAGCTCGATGAGCCTGAAGTGCAGATGTTTTTTCTAACAGGGACAGTGTCGTGGAGTGTGTGTGTATAAAGGAAGGGCATCCAAAGGATACGTAGGAGAAGGCGCCAGCGCCCCACGTGCGCGGCACGCGGGCGCTGGACACAAGGCACTAGCGGAAAGTAAAGGGGGGCTCAGCCCCCCGTACTGGGAGTTGTACTCCAATTGACTTTTAGGATTTAAACTCCTTAAAAAAAGATGTCTTATTATTGTCAATTTATTCTTATGGAGTTAAACTCCCAGAAACTTTGATTTGTGGAGTTAAACTCCAAGAAATCTTTGTAAATGCTCAATGGGACCCCTTTCTTCTCTTTTGAGCCTTGGATCTTTCCCAAAATGGGATCTTTAGAGATGAGTCTCCTTCCTCCTCTTTTGTTGGCCGGATCTTGGAGAACAAGAGGGGTGGGATTTTAAAAATCTCTCTTTTTTGAGATCTAATGGAAGATCTGAGCTCCCCTTTGTGGGTTTTGTGGTGGAAAACTATTTATTTTTGGAAGAGGAAGAGTTAAACTCTTGATTTAATTCAAAAAAAGAAGAAGGTTTAGAACCTTGAGGAAGGAGAAGGAGGCACAAAAACCCTAGAGTTTGAGAGAATGAAAAAGTCCTCTTTTATTTCATCATCATGTTGCCTTATATAGGCTTACACATTTACATATAGCTCCTTGGGGTTTACAAAATGGCATTTTGCCCATCCCATATCTCATGTGCTCATTTCTTTTGCACCTAAGCCATGGGCGTTACAGAAATTTGGCTTTATCCATTTTCATACATTCATGCATAAAAAAAATTACATCAAAATTATTTATTACATGATTTTTTATTTCGGCATGGGGTGGCCGGCCGTGGGGTTCGACTTGGGCATGGGCTCACTTGCTTGGTCTTGGGCTTGGGCCCGCTTAGTTGGGGTTGACCATGACTTTGACCCGGTCAACTGGGGTGCAAATTTTGACCCCAACAAAGTGCCCCCATCAATGAATGCACACCACGTATATGAGTTGTGTGCATGAAATTGATGGATCTTGAAGTTGGACTTCGAGGTGGAACATCATTCCAGAGGCGGGGCATCATTCTAGGGATCGGAGCATAATTCCGAAGAGCGGAGCATGATTCCAAGGGGTCGAAGTATAATTCCGACGAGCGGCAGACATTCTGACTGAAGCATAATTTCGATGCAGAGCTTGATTCCCAGGCGAAACATAATTATGACAGGGAAGGCAGATACTCCGAGACGAAGCATGATTTCGAAATGGGGTACATTCTGAGACAAAGCATGATTCCACCACAGAGGTTGTTGGTTGAGGTGATTCTGAGACGGAGCATAATTCCGACGGGGAGGTCATTGGTTGACTTGATTCCTAGTCGGAGCATAATTCCGACAGGGAAGGCAGATAAACCAAGGCAAAACATGATTTCGACACGGGCTTGTTCGTCGACTTGATCCTGAGGCAGAGTGTCTGTGGTAGACATTTTCCCGGCATGGAGTGATTTGGTTCCTACTTTGTGGGAAGCTGGCACTGCCCTTTTTACGACATGGACGTCGACGCTTGACGCGTCTCCGAGACAGAGTGTCTATGGTAGACGTATCCCCGGCACGGAGTGATTTAGTTCCCGCTTTATGGGAAGCTGGCACTGCCCTTTTTACGACATGGACGGTCGACGGCACGAAGTGTCACTGGTTGATTCCAAGTCGAAGCATAATTCCGACAGGGTAGGCAGATACACCGAGGCGAAGCATGATTTTGACACAGGGTACACTCTGAGACGAAGCATGATTCCGACACAGAGCTTGCTGGTTGACTTGATCCCGCGACGGAGCATAATTCCAATGGGGAGATCACTGGTTGATTCCGAGCCGAAGCATAATTCCGACAGGGAAGGCATATTGTCACGACCCGAAATATTAGCTCGTGACCAGCACTTAAATCACGCAACGTCTAAAGGAGTAACGTAATTCAAGTAAGCTGAAACCCAGAAATCTATAACTTTTTATGAAAATAAAGGAGATGAAGTTTTGAAATAAAGGTATAATGAAATCAAGTTTTCTTAATGCATAGAAAAAGGACATGAAAATGCAAGTGAAATTTGTTAGTTTGAAAACGTGTTTCGTCTTTTAAAAATTTGGGCAGCATCTCCTTTGTATTTTTCGATCCAAAACCACAAATACATGAAGATAATAAAGGCATCCCCAAGCGGGAGCTAGCTCTTCGCCAACCGGCGGATCACAACTAAGCAAACCAGTAAATATCAGTATACGACACCCAACAGTGAAGATCACCACAAAAGATAAAGAAATAAGCAAGACACAACCCCAAAAGTGAATATAAAACCCATCGCTCAAATCTCGCAACTACTAGTCTCACTAAGTCTCATTACTTATACAATTTACTAATTTTGATTGATGGAGTTTACTAGATACAATATGAAATATAGATACAAGAGTAGGTACGATACAGATGTCCCACCTACCAATGCAAAACACCCGAATGCAACTGTGTGCCAGCTAAGCCGCTACTGATCCAGGCGGTCAATGGTTTAGAGATGTTTTGTCGATCAAAAATATTTACCGCAATCAAGAACGGCGTCGCATGAAGCTAGCCGGTGAATACGGGTCGGTCCACAGGGATTTTGTAATTTTCCTTAAAGTTCTTACGAGCTAATTCCAAATGGTGTTGGTCTTATAATTAAACCTAAAAATTGAAGTTGTGTTATACTAGGATTAGAAACTTGCTAGGATTAGGTTTAGGGAAAGTTTGGTAAACAAAGATTCTCACCTCTTTTCAATGCCTTAATTTAGATTTGATATTAGGGGTTATGGTAAATTTTAATAGAGGGGATTAGGATGATTGGGAAGATGTTCTTCCTCTAGATCCTTGTCCTTCCTTTATCAACCTTTACCCTAACCTCCATGGAAAACTCACAACTCCGGTCTTTTATACTACGGATCAACGTTACCTCGAGGGTAAAGTGCCGTAGGGAGCGGAAGATGAGAGTATGCATGGAGTCCTAATATTCATAATAGATTAGCAAAGAAAAGAGATGAGAGATCTTCATCTCTCAAACCCTTCCCTATTCCTAACCCCAACAAGCGAGGAAACTACTCGCTCATTGAGAGAATTAAGAAAGATATAATTTTTGTTTGCTTTTTATTAAAGAGAAGAAACATCTATTGCAAGTTAATAAAATTCTAAACTAAATTAAATTAGGGCAAGAAAATAATTTACCTAAGGCAGATATAAAAGAAACTAGAATTAGGGCAAGAAAAATAACCTACTTACGATTGATGCGCTCTAACTTCAAGAAAACAGAATTTTATTCATGAATAGAGGCATAAGAAAATACAAGGGTTTGGGTTCTATTTATAAGACATAGAAACCCTAGGTTTACAATTGCTCCGTATGTCTACAATTACAAATATACCCCCAGGAAATCTTTTCAGAGCCGCCACAATATTATGGTAAAATTTTCTTTGAATGAGGGCTTTATAAGGCCGCGGAACTGCGGCAATGGAGCGCTTGGGCCGCGGTTCCGCGGCCCTTTAGTGAGGTCATTTGATGACTTTTCCTGGGATGCTTTAAGGTTCTCTGGGCTTTTTATTTCTTTAGTCTTTTCTGCATTTGGGCTTCTACAGTGATTCCAGATCTTCAGTGAACACTTTGCAATAGATCTTTTAACCGTCCGCTTTGTATTCTTGGACTTTGCGTTGCCTTGTATATTGTGAACTGTTCTTCGTCTAGGCTTGACTAAGATCCTCCTATTTGTTGGTAAAAAATCCTTCTTTTGTGTCGTCTTTTGTGTTTTTCACTGTTTTCGCTCCAAGAACCTATAACCTGTAACATGTAGCAGACATGGGTCAAAAGCACCTGTTTTTATTCTTAAATGCATAAGAATGGGGGATATAAAATGCAATATTATGTTATGAACAAATACCCCCAAACTTATCTTTTGCTCGTCCTCGAGCAAACTTATTATTTTATTCTCGATAAAAATCTAACCTAGCCGCACTTTCGCAGGGAAACGCGATTGCACTGAGCACGTGCAACAAGCCGTTAAACCTCTAGGTGTCCCTAGTAGGAGGAGTGTTGTCTCCTGAGGGTTTTCAGCGGATTACACCCACAAAATCCTATCAATTTGGTTTTTCGACTTTTGTTTTCCAATTAGGTTTTCTAATAAGGAATTCTATTATCGTCGACCAGCAAATTATCCACCCATATTCTTCACACTTCCTCATCATTTAACTTAAGATTATATATGTTCTATAGAATTACTTAGCTTTCGGCATTTCTTAAGTTTTCCTTCTAAAGTTCCATCTCCACTTAGGAATTTCTATCAACTCTACTAAAGATACAAGTTCTATTCTTCACTCCTTTCTCTTATCTAAATCCCAATCACATACCCCTACGTGTGTGTATAAATCACCCCTACACTTGGAAATTCAAATCAAGCAATTATACTTTCGTCCATTGTCCAAAGCACTTATTAATTGGTGAATTTTTAATTGAATTTCGCTTACACATCCTTCATGCGACCGTTAATACTTCTTGAGGTACCAACAACCGATTACAAGATGCGTTAGCACTTTAAAGCGTACTTCCTAGTTTTGCAACACCCAAGGCTTTAGCAGTGACTCCCAAACTAGTTGGTCTAAGGCACTAGGTGATGAAGCACCCTCGCTAAATATTTTTCTATTTTTACAGCTTCAAGTAATCACAAAAACCAGTGTCCATTTTTTTCTTTATTCACTTTTATTTTCTTTTATTTTCATTGTACTAAGGACTTTAGACAAGAGCATTTCAAGGTCTTTTCTACTAATCCAAGTTTCAAGGTGCGTGATTGTGCATTTTGTAAGGTATACGTTTTCAGAATCTAGACTTAAGCTAGGAATTATTTTTCAAACTTATACTCTAACAAATGTTTCAATACTTTTCCCTCGTTTTGACTTAGCCCAAGAAGTTAACCCCAAATTTGCCTATTTCTAAATAAACTATAAAAACATATACTTTCTACCGTTAGACTTTAAGGAAGGTTATTTTTAGGGTTTTTAATTTACTAAGTCTAAGATATAGTTTTTCCCAGCCAGTTGACCTATTTATCAAACTCAAGTCAATTAACCAAAATTGAATACATTAATTTTTATAATTTTTTAAAATTTTTCAATTTTTATGGGTTTTTCATTTTCTAATTTTTTTTATATTTTTCAAATTTTTATGATTTTTATTTAAATATGCAATGCAGAAATTAAATATGCAAAAGGAAAAGAAAAATATATACAAAATGAAAATATGCAATGCAAAAGATAACTATATACACTACCATCTCCCCCAAACTTGAGCAAAGCAGTGCCCTCACTGCCCGGCCCCACGTCGCGCCCGTGAGCGTGAACGTGATCGTTCCCCTCTAGCCAAAAGGGTTTGAATACCCCTCTCAATTTCCGTCAACCGACGGTCGTGATCTCGTGCTGTCGCCCGAAACTCGTCCCTCAAAGAATCAATTCTCCTAACCGTTCGTCGCATCAATCGTGCATGTTCGTGAGGGGTCAGCTCTTCCCCGCTCGATGTCGAGCTAGAGCTAGGGGTGCGAGCGGGGATATTCTCTGCTAGTTCAGTTCGTGACCAAATATCAGTAAGTCTAGAGTAGGACGAAGTAACGCCCTCAACGAGTGGTCGAACCGGAACTCCTCCCATCATGAATGAATCAAATTCCTCAATGCGGAGGAAATAACGGCAGATTTGGGTGACTAGCATGGGATATGGGTAGATGGTACCCCTTTTCCCCGCACCTATAGAATGGAGCAATACAGTGCATATGTCGAACTGTGGATTTTTCGTCATTAGTGTGTGTACGACATGTAATGAGGGGGTGAAAAAAGTCGTGTTGTGCGAACTGCCAAAGATGTTGTTTTGTGGTGTGTACGACATGTAATGAGGGGGTGTAAAAGAGCCCTCTCTTGCTCGAGAGCTAGAGAGGCAGATATGATAACGGGTAAGGTCTCATTTTCACCTAGATAAGCATATTTTAGGTGCGACAGCAAAGGCTTTAGTTCGAGTTTAGGTGGTGAAACAATAGATGGTAACAATGGAGTAACTGTTTCAAACTCGAAGGATTCCATCAAAGGTTCGAATCGAGTGTACGCTATCGACTCGGATGGTTCAACTAACTCATCCGGAAAAGCAAAAGACTCAAACTCGGGTGGAGAGTCTTCAAGATCGTCAACAAAGGTGAAACACTCATAATTTTTGTCCGTCGTGAAAGCTGTGTTGGATTCTAGGAGGAACGCACTAGTGGCGTCAACATTACTGTGATCAAACATAAAATTTTCGAACTCACAGTCCTCCTCCGCGATCTCATTGATCGAGCAAACATCAAGTACGCTAGAATTAGGCTCGCAAGGCTGACTTCCTAACTTGAAAATGTTGAGTTTAACTGTCATATTGCCAAAAGACAGGTTCATTGAACCGTTACGACAGTTGATTACCGCGTTAGAAGTCGCGAGGAATGGTCGACCAAGTATCACCGGAATTTGACTCCGGGGGTTAGCGACAGGTTGTGTATCCATAACAATAAAGTCAACGGGGAAAATGAAATCCCCTACTCTAATTAACACATCCTCCAACTCTCCCCTAGGATGGGTGATTGATCGGTCGGCCATTTGGAGAGTGCAATGAGTGGGCTTAAGCTCTCCAACGCCTAATTGTTCGTACACCGAATAAGGTAGCAAGTTGACACTAGCACCAAGATCTAATAGTGCTCTATTGATGGTCTTGTTCCTAATTGTGATCGAAATAGTAGGACAACCGGGGTCCTTATGCCTTGGGGGTAAAGAATTGACAAGAGCATCACTAACAGCACTAGCCACAAAAACTTTCTTTGGTACTTGTGATTTCCTCTTTTTGGTGCATAAGTCCTTTAAGATTTTTGCATATGAAGGAACTTGTTGGATTGCATCTAAAAGAGGGATATTTATGCTAATCTGCTTGAACAACTCTACAATCTTCTCCATCTGTGGAGTTGGTTTATTAGATCTCAACCGATTTAGAAAAGGAACATTTTGAAAAGTTGTTGAGTCCAAATTCTGCGGATTAGATTGTTGAGTTAGAACGGATCCCCGTGTAGATGTGTTCGTGTTGTGAAAAGTGGGTCCGTTCGAGCTAGAAGAAGTAGAGCCGTGTGAAGGGTGGAGAATAAGCTCTAACGACGAAGAAGAAGGTAAATAAGATGAAGAAGGACCACCGGCAGGGGTGTTATGGTTAATACCCACATTGTTTTGCAACACTTTTCCGGATCTCAACGTGGTCACAGCGTTTACGTTATGATTCTGCTGTTCATATGCAACATGTGCATGACCGGGATTTGGAAGTGGTTGAGACGGAAGCTTTCCTTTCTCTCTCTCTTTCAACGCAGCGTTGAGTTGTGCGATTTGTGCCTCGATAGATTTGATGCTTTGATCGTGTGAGGCACTGTTTTGCACCAAAGATTGAATATAAGTCTCTAATCGTGCTGTAGATTGTGTAGATTGCTTTAGGAAAGCCTCTAGACTTCTTTCGAGCGAGCTAACCTTGTCATTATTAGGTTGGACAAAATTGTTTGGTGGGTGGTAAGTGTTAGGCACAAAATTGTTCACTTGATTAGGGTAAGGCTGCTGTTGGAAAGGTTGTTGAAATTGAGTTTGTGGAGGTGCTTGTTGTTGTGGAGGAGGAGGCCTTTGAAAATTGTTATTTTCTTGGAATTGTTGATTTTGGTTCCAAGCGAAATTTGGATGGCTCTTCCATCCCGGATTGTATGTTGAAGAATATGGATCGTTTTTTTGTCGTTGCTGAAAGGCAGCATTGACTTGATCCTGTCCTTGAGTAGATGCAGTGTAAGGACATTCTTCTGTGAGATGTGATGGATCCGAACAACAAGCACAAACAGTTCGTGGAGGTACAGCAGGGGCAGGAGAAGGTGCTGAGATTTTGGTCTCAAGCGCTTCTAGCCTTTTCGTAAGAGCGGCCATCTCGGCCTTCATAGCAATCGACATCTCTATTTGATGTATGCCTGCCCTAGGTTGACCAATAGAAGAAGAAGATGATGTGGTCTTTGTGCTTTCCCACTGAATTGTTTGTTCACTAAGATCCTCAAGAAACTACCACGCTTCCTCACTAGACTTGGATAGAAAGTGACCTTGACAAATGGTTTCTAGCAACTGCTTAGTTGCCGGGTTCAATCCCTCGTATAATGTTTGGCAAAGTTGCCAACTTTCGATCCCATGGTGAGGGCATTAAACGAGTAGGTCTTTGAATCTTTCAAAGCATTTCCAAAATGGTTCGGAAGGTTGCTGTGAAAATTGTATAATCTCATTACGAATTCTAGCAGTTTTGTGATGAGGATAGAACTTTTTAAGAAAACCTTTCACAAACTCATCCCAATTTCTAATTGAATGTGATGCGGTGCTGTATAGCCACTTTTCGGCTAGGTCATATAAGGTGAAAGGAATGACCCTTAGCCTTATAGCGTCATCACTTAATTGGGTCGTTTTCATCATAGCGCAAACGTTTTGGAATTTATTGATAAAGATATATGCATCTTCGGATTCCAAACCATGAAACTTAGGCAGCATATTGATGAAGTGGGGTTTGATCTCAAAATTGTCCCTATTTGCCGGTGGTGGTGAAAGACAAGTAGGTAAAGAAGTGCGGACAGGGTAGAAGAGATCCTGGAGTGCGACTCGTGCGGGCGCTTCAACAGGCGTGTGATTCGGGTTATTCGCACCTAACGGAGGTGGAATCATTCCCGTCGGTAAGGTGTTGTTAGGATTGTATCCCGAAATACCTTCGGAAGAAGAATGTGATGGTGAAAGTGAAGAAGTGGACAAGATTTCGACTTCGGAGTCGAAAGGTTCGTCGGTCGGTATCAACGAAACACGGACTAATCGGGCGCTAGGGTCCCTAGTCCAACCGGACACACACTAAAAGGGTTAGTGTAGTCGAAAGATGAAAGACAGAATGTGGAGGAAAGAAAACGTCAATGAGAAGAAGTGGTGTAAGTGAGTGCAAAGATTCTTTAGCGACAAGTTGCAAGTTTTGAAAAGATTTTTCCTTTATATTTTTAAGTGAGCTCTTGCAAAGAGATTTTTGAAAAGTGACTTGTGACACAACTGCAATTAACCACACATGCACAATCAGGCCTAGATCTAGGGTCACCTAGGTCAGCTAGACAGCTCCTAACTGTTTCAAAGGGCTAGAGATAGGACCTCAAACCACCTCTTCACCGCCAATTGCGGCCAGGTAAGTGCCAGGTAAGTGGGAAGGAACCACGCTGTGGGCCTAATTAAAAACCACTATCCTTGACACACTTGCCTAGCCACCGCAAAGTCAGGTTAGGATAAACGGCCGATGCCTATACTAGTCCTCTGTCCTATTGAGCGCGACGTCCTTAGGGCTGAGTCTAATATTTTTTAATTAAGAGTGGTAAATACAAATGCTTTAAGTGATTTCTGGGGTCCTGGGAAGGATGATGAAATCCCCACCCAATCTGAATTGGTCAATAGCCCCTTAAAGTCAGATTAAAATATGCAAAGCAGTAAATCACTTGCAATCAATTTGCTATTTAGCGCGGCGCGAAGAATCCTGCAGAAAATCAATTATTGGAAGGGGGAAGAAGATTTTTAGCGTGAAGAATCCTGCAGAAAATTTGGCAAAAGATATGTGGGGATTTGCAGAGGGGAGAATGAGGAAACAAACAGTGCAAATTTCATGCAGAGAGCTCCACAGACGACCGCGGAATAGCGGTTTTGACAGGGTTAATGCGGCGAGGTCGCGGCGCAATGGAGGCTTCCGGTGTCCAAATTTTCTCAGCCGCTCTGTACTCTCAAGCTCCTCCTGTTTTGATGTATCTTTTTCTGTTTTGCCTTCTGTGTTGTTTCAGATCCGTCAAACCTGCAAAGATTCACAAAGAAAACCCTTCAAACAATAAAAGATGATAGAATTTTTTTATTTTTGATTTTTTCAGATTTTTATGAATTTTTATATTTTATATTAACCCGAAATTACAAAAAGGAAATTTTACGCCATCCCCGGCAACGGCGCCATTTGATTTAGAGATGTTTTGTCGATCAAAAATATTTACCGCAATTAAGAACGGCGTCGCATGAAGCTAGCCGGTGAATACGGGTCGGTCCACAGGGATTTTGTAATTTTCCTTAAAGTTCTTACGAGCTAATTCCAAATGGTGTTGGTCTTATAATTAAACCTAAAAATTGAAGTTGTGTTATACTAGGATTAGAAACTTGCTAGGATTAGGTTTAGGGAAAGTTTGGTAAACAAAGATTCTCACCTCTTTTCAATGCCTTAATTTAGATTTGATATTAGGGGTTATGGTAAATTTTAATAGAGGGGATTAGGATGATTGTGAAGATGTTCTTCCTCTAGATCCTTGTCCTTCCTTTATCAACCTTTACCCTAACCTCCATGGAAAACTCACAACCCCGGTCTTTTATACTACGGATCACCGTTACCTCGAGGGTAAAGTATCGTAGGGAGCGGAAGATGAGAGTATGCATGGAGTCCTGATATTCATAATAGATTAGTAAAGAAAAGAGATGAGAGATCTTCATCTCTCAAACCCTTCCCTATTCCTAACCCCAACAAGCGAGGAAACTACTCGCTCATTGAGGGAATTAAGAAAGATATAATTTTTGTTTGCTTTTTATTAAAGAGAAGAAACATCTATTGCAAGTTAATAAAATTCTAAACTAAATTAAACTAGGGAAAGAAAATAATTTACCTAAGGCAGATATAAAAGAAACTAGAACTAGGGCAAGAAAAATAACCTACTTACGATTGATGCGCTCTAACTTCAAGAAAACAGAATTTTATTCATGAATAGAGGCATAAGAAAATACAAGGGTTTGGGTTCTATTTATAAGACATAGAAACCCTAGGTTTACAATTGCTCCGCATGTCTACAATTACAAATATACCCCCATGAAATCTTTTCAGAGCCGCCACAATATTATGGTAAAATTTTCTTTGAATGAGGGCTTTATAAGGTCGCTGAACCGTGGCAATGGAGCGCTTGGGCCGCGGTTCCGCGACCCTTTAGTGAGGTCATTTGATGACTTTTCCTGGGCTGCTTTAAGGTTCTCTGGGCTTTTTATTTCTTTAGTCTTTTCTGCATTTGGGCTTCTACAATGATTCCAGATCTTCAGTGAACACTTTGCAATGGATCTTTTATCCGTCCGCTTTGTATTCTTGGACTTTGCGTTGCCTTGTATATTGTGAACTGTTCTTCGTCTAGGCTTGACTAAGATCCTCCTATTTGTTGGTCAAAAATCCTTCTTTTGTGTCGTCTTTTGTGTTTTTCACTGTTTTCGCTCCAAGAACCTGTAACCTGTAACATGTAGCAGACATGGATCAATAGCACCTGTTTTTATTCTTAAATGCATAAGAATGGGGGATGTAAAATGCAATATTATGTTATGAACAGTCAACCTGCAAGAACTGTGGCACAACGGGGGTGAGTTGTCAACTCGTGAGTAGAAAAATATCAACAGATAGAAATTGAATAAACAACGACTCATAGGTCAACTATATCAAAAAAGTAATACTATGATATCCACGGTGACTGGGTCAAATATGTGCCAACAAGGTAGACAATGCCTATAAGCATGTGGATAACATACAACAGTAATAATCAATGCATGTATGCATGTGGATCTCGTCCACTCATATAATCAATGTATGTATGCATGTGGATCTCGTCCACCCATATATCAATGTCGGTATGCACGTAAATATCATAAAAGAGCGTGCATGAAAGTATGAGGATATAAATCAACAGTGTCTCTCACGACACATCAAAATCATGGAACCTGAGTACCTAGCATCGACACTCGAAAACATAATGAAAATCGTGCCTATCATCGGCACGTAAATCCTCATATATCTTAGGCGCTGTATCCTCAGATCGGCCCTCAGGCACCGCACACCCTGGTCGGCCCTCATATCCATCTCGCTACTCCGGTCGGTATCCTCCGGATAACCGTCGAGTCCAAATACTATTACTGGTAGGTAGTGCTCCCCTGCCAGGCTCACCATCTAACATATACGAGTCTTCTTGCCCCGGGGTACCACACCGGATCCACCATGTATCCGCAGACGGTGCCTACCGCTCCTCGAATCGGGTTTCACATGCCACTCTCAGAACCGAGAAAAGACATGGTGGACGCACTGAAATATCATATCAAGAGAAACCGGGTTTTTAAAACAATACATACTTTCTTTTGAAATCACCACGGTTCTCAAATCCAGAAATCTCATGAAAACAGCATATCTCAATGCGTAAAATCATAAAGCATGCTGTATGTGACATATAATAGAAATGCAAGTATATCCGTATATAATGCAACATGGAACAATGATATGACGTATTAAGGGAAAACCGCTCTTTTAAATGATTCCAGTTTTTAAAATATAACATGCGGTTCCCAATTTCCCAATAAAACCAGTTATCTATATAGGTACAATATGTATATGCGCAAGTATAGATGTACCAATGTATGCGTGCACCAATATGGATATACAATGTGTATGTGCGCAAATATGGACGTATCAATGTATATATGCCAATATGGATGTACAATATGCATATCATGATGCAGCAACCCTACGGTGTAGTGACTTGGCAATTATCGATGATGAAGTGTGTGAGCCGGCAAATCTGTGTATGTGTAACATACGCATCATCGATAATGGTGCAGGTGTACTAGCACAGATATATGCAAGGCAATAATAATATCATGAATGCAGCATAAGGTAAATCGTCAGCTAGAAGCTATAAGGTATACATATCTAACATGATCGAGTCGGTGAATATATCAGTCGGCATCCAGCCTAACAACATCGCGTACGGTATAATCCATCGTACGACAACCTCTAGTCAAGGCTATGGATCAATCATCAAGTCAAACTCATCACGCACGGAAAATCATCGTACGGCGGCATTAAGCTAATAGGGATCCTATCATCCTATAAGACAAATGAGGGTACGGCCTAATATCACGTACGACCTATCATCCGCTATTCACAACATTCTATATATATATATATACCTATGTCCCAGGTCACATCCGCAATAATCTCATATCAGGGGACCGGCAGGGTATAAATCATCTCGATCGACTTGCATCCGTATACCAACATACCATCATATCATCATATCCGTTTTATATTCCTTCATCGCATTTATATCTCACATCAAGTCGAGTTTACATAAACATTCTATCTCTACTATAAGTATAAGTATCCAATCTAACATACACACCCGAACCATACAAGCAGACTTTAAAAGAAGCGAATCGTAGTTTTGAAAATAGGAGTTACGGTGTTTTTAAGGAAACGATATCATTTGAAAATCCATAACGTCCCCCAAGGTATCTGTTTAAAAGATGCATACGATTCTTCAGTTTAGAAATAGGTATGGTTCGGATGACACATCTACGTCGACTATCTAGTCCTATAGTACCCTGAACGGCAATATCGTTAAACGTCATCCTCAAATTCCGTCATCACATATTAGCCGTTTTATATCACTTCTAAGTATCCTTGGTTTCTAATATGGTTTCACTAACTATCATTTAACTCTATCCCTAGTTTCCAAATCTAGGTTTCCTTAACCATATTCTATAAATCAGTTTCCATCAAGACTTTGCGGGGGTGCTATACGCCATCCACACGACTTCCCTCGTGGATATAGATCCACTCACCTTGGTCTTTGCTTGCTGAAGTCGATGACGCCACGCTCCGTCGTCTTGGAATCCATGCGAAGGTACTTACAATAAAAACACATATCGCAACACTATTAAAATCAGTTCTAAAATTCAATTCAAAACCGAAACGACACACGAAATCCAAAATGTCGCACGAATCACCCATAGGTCAAAACCTATGGTCTACCTCTCGCAATTTAACAAAATTGTAGGGTTCCTAGGCACACTAATGAGGTCTCACAAGGCATCAACCATGGCAAATTCAAAATTTTCCGGTGCCGAGAAACCCTAAACTAGATCGTTAACTATAGAATAGGCGAAACTACAAGCTAGTAAACAACTTTACTGCTAAGTGAAAGGGGCTACAACCTTTGTAGATCCGGTCCTCCACTTCCTTAGCTCCGTGATGATGTCCCTCCGCTGCGATCATCGGATCCCGGACTCTAGCGATGGTTTCGTCGAAGAAATGATCGGGCTAGGTTGTTGACTTCGATGCCGAAGATGATCTATGTCGAGGCAACTCAAGATCAAGCTCCAACTTCACCAAGTCATGAAACTTGTGAAGAAAACACCCTATACTACTTGGAAAGTGGTAGAGGATGAAGAAATAGGAAGTGGGTTCACTTTGGATTTGGATTTCTCACTTGGAATCATCACTTAGACATTTTCAAGCAAGCTTTTCTTTTTCTCCATGAAGAAGAAGAAGAAGATGATAGAAAAAAGAATTAATTCAAAAAGAAAATCTAAGTGATTCTTATCATTTTGCAACCATGGTTGAGTGTAGAGAATAAACTAGGGTTATAGGTGAATGGTTAGGTTAAGAATAAAACAAAAGGCTTTGACTTTGTCAAAGGTGCTATGAAGCTTCATGAAGCTTCAAGCCAAAGTGTGAAAAGCCACCACCTTTTGTTTTTGTTTCTTGCCAAAAGTAAATAAATGAAATAAATAAATAAGGCAAAGGAAACCCTAACCATTAACCAAACATGGTTTAAATCAAACATACACCCAAGTTTGCATGTATCATCAAACATGATACAATCTTGTGCACAAAAATATATCACATATACAATGTGCACAAACAAGTGAGAAAAACATCTTAAGTGAACCACTAATAGTTAATATAAAGTAATATATCAAATATATAATTATACATTAAATCATTAAATCAACACTTGATTTAACGATCCGGTCACATCGCATATGACCGACTAATATCCAATGTATCGACTTATCGAATCAATTCTCGATTCGATAACCAGGTTATATCGCATACAACCAATCGATACATTCATCGCGAGAATAGAATACGGTATCAGATACACGCATTATTCTCGGTCCCACACATATCTCATATGCGCTCCTATTTCGTTTCGCTTGAGCCAGGAAACCTCTGTGTAGGACTCTAAAGACTCGTCAATACGCCGGCAGCAGGTGATGATCATATCAAACACCCACAAGCCGCAAGCGGTCTGCCAAACGTAACGGCCACCCGGGTATTGAGCGATCAGAAGATCGACAAGCAAGCCCGCTCACACTCCTGTGAA
Source organism: Agapanthus africanus (assembly GCA_030015575.1). Lineage (NCBI taxonomy): Eukaryota > Viridiplantae > Streptophyta > Magnoliopsida > Asparagales > Amaryllidaceae > Agapanthus > Agapanthus africanus. The sequence continues at coordinate 238,634,344 of JASDDO010000004.1, forward strand.
TCCAACCAGTAACACTTACCGTACAGTCCGGTCTGTTCGTCTGATATGTCGCATATCTCTCCTAGGGGTGGTAAACGTCAGACCCCAGTAGCTTGATAAGTCGTGTCGATATGAGGTCTATAACAGTTTGAGAAACTACTGGTAACACTTACCAGTAAATCTCAGCAACCCTGTCCAGGGATTTCCGGTTATTGCCAATCGAACACAGTACAACATCAACTTCCTATACCGGGAGAGACGAATCCCCTCCTATCGCTCATTGCCTCCATGTGATTCGGGACTGTACCCAAAAACCACCATTTTGCACGCCCTCTTGGACGTGGTAAGGTGGAAATCAAAGCACAGTGGGAATCACACAAAACTCTATGACGATCTCGGGTCAACAGACTACTTTGTACCAGTGTCACCAGAGAACTGCCATCTGACGTAAGGTATAATACCATCTGAGAGTTCTCGGCGAGTCCGTCCAGTATACCCAGTCTCCACTGAGCAGCCATATATCATCTCTGATGTCAATCACCAATGGATATGGGATCATCCATCGTCCATCTGTATGGGTCGAGAAGGTATACGCTAGTCTACTCTGGTATATCGATGCCTCGTCTCGATACACCCACGACTAGGGACCTTGAAGGATATACTTATGGACTACCATGTCCCCACTAGTATGATCCGCATCATAGTCCAGGTAGTCAAGTACACATCCTAAGGGCTTTACCAACATGTAACAGAGAGACAATCAGTGTATACGTTAAGATAAAGAGCAACCAGATAGCATACTATCATGTCGAGCAAGAAAGTCCTCCATATATATGTCCCAGCATCCACTACAATATACATGCTATGTACAGTAATGGCCTCTAGGGCATACATATAACTAATAATCTCCCACTTGCACTAGGGCCATCTGTAGCAGTGGTTGCAGTATCTCATACTCAACCATCCCATAAAAGTCTCTCTCTGGGAAAAAGCCTTTGTGAGTGGATCCGCCGTGTTGTCCTCTGAGTCTACTCTCCTAACCTCGATCACCCTGGAGATCAACTATCTCCATGATCAGGTGATGCTGCGTCAGAATATGTCTGGGTCACTGATGGGACCAGGGTTCCTGGGCTAAAGCCACACTTCCATTGTCACACAATGGTAGGAACCTAGTTCATCTTATGAACCAATATACACCCAAACTCTTTGACTACCACATCAAAACAGATGTTCCAACTCCGCGATGCCTGCTTTATCACATAAAATATCTTGCTCACGTTTCCGCTGCTCCTACTGTCTACGAAGCCCTCTGGCTGTGTACTTATAGACGCTCTCTTCCAAATCATCATTCAGAAAAGCAGTCATGACACCCAACCACCAGATATCGTAGTCATGGTTTGTAGCCGTGGCAAGTAGGATCTGGATGGGCTTAAGCATAGCTACTTAGAAAAGGTTTCATTATAATCCATACCTGGTCAATGATGCAAACCTTTAACAAGTCTAGCTTTGAAAGTCTCAACTTTTCCATGTACACCAAGTAATCTTCTCAAGATATACTTGCTCCTGATGGGGATTTAACCCTTCAGATAAAGCAACCAAAGTCCATACTTTGTTGGTGTATAAGGATTCCATCTCAGATCGCTAAGCATCCAGCCATTCTTACAGAGTCTTACTCCTGATGGCCAGCTCGAAACTAGTTGGGTCATCATCTCATGATGCAATCCTCACTCCCACTGTCATAGAAAAACCGAAGTATCTCTCAGGTGGGTTAGGAACCCTACTAGATCGGTGGAGAGGCTGAGGTTCGTTAGAATCTATTGAATCCTTTGGTTTTACTAAATCATCAGCTGCAGTTTGTATAGCTGGAACATTTCCAGTTCTACATAACAGATCTTGCCTCGAGCTTGTCCGGATTTTGCTTTTAGACATAGGCCGGACAACCCTAAATCTTAACAAACTTAAGATATGGACTCTTCCCTTTCCATATCACATATGAATGTTAGTTATATGTATGCCCTAGAGGCCATTACTGTACATTGGATGTATATTGTAGTGGATGTTGGGACATATATAGGGAGGACTTTCTTGCTCGACATGATAGTATGCTATCTGGTTGCTCTTTACCTTAACGTGTACACAGATTGTCTCTCTATTACATGTTGGTAAAGCCCTTAGGATGTGTACTTGACTATCTGGACTATGATGCGGATCATACTAGTGGGGACATGGTAGTCCATAAGTACATCCTTCAAAGTCCCTAGTCATGGGTGTATCGAGACGGGGCATCGATATACCAGAGTAGACCAGCGTATACCTTCTCGACCCATACAGATGGGCGATGGATGATCCCATATCCATTGGTGTTTGACATCAGAGATGGTATACGGGTGCTCAGTAGAGACTGGGTACACTGGACGGACTCGCCGAGAACTCCCAGATGGTATTATATCTTACGTCAGATGGCAGTTCTCTGGTGACACTGGTATGGAGTAGTCTGTTGACCCGAGATCGTCATAGAGTCTTGTGTGGTTCCCACTGTGCTTTGATTTCCACCTTACCACGTCCAAGAGGGCGTGCAAAACGGTGGTTTTTGGGTACAGTCCCGAGTCACATGGAGGCAATGAGCGATAGGAGGGGATTCGTCTCTCTCGGTATAGGGAGTTGATGTTGCGCTGTGTTCGATTGGCTATAACCGGAAATCCCTGGCCAGGGTTGCTGAGATTTACTGGTAAGTGTTACCAGTAGTTTCTCGAACTGTTATAGACCTTATATCGACACGACTTATCGAGCTATTGGGGTCTGACGTTTACCACCCCTAGGCGAGATATGCGACATATCAGACGACGAGACCGGACTGTACGGTAGTGTTACTGGTTGGATTCACTGGAGTGTGAGCGGGCTTGCTCGTCGATCTTCTGATCGCTCAATACCCGGGTGGCCGTTACGTTTAGCAGACCGCTTGCGGCTTGTGGATGTTTGATATGATCATCATCTGCTACCGGCGTATTGACGAGTCTTTAGAGTCCTACACAGAGGTTTCCTGGCTCAAGCGAAACGAAATAGGAGCGCATATGAGATATGTGCGGGACCGAGAATGATACCAGTATGTGATACTGTATTAGATTCTCGTGATCTGTGACATTGATCAGTTATATGCAATATAGCCGGGTTATCGGATCAAGTGTTGATTCGATAAGTTGTTACTGTTGATATTAGTCGGTTATATACGATATGACCGGATCATTAAATCAAGCATTGATTTAATGATTTAATGCATAATGATATATTTGATATATTATTTTGCATTAACTAGTATCGGTTCACTTAAGATGGATTTTCTCACTCGCATGTGCACATCGTATATGTGATATATTTTTGTGCACTTGATTGTATCATGTTTGATGATGCAAGATTTCTAGGGTTTGTGTAAAGAATTAAACCTTGGTTAAGTAAATGGTTAGGGTTTTATTTATTTATTCATTCATTTATCTATTTATTTTTGGATGAAAAGAATGGGAAAAGAAAACAAATGGTTGCTTTCTTAGAAGCTTCTTCAAGCTTCATGCAACTTTGACCAAAGCAACCATTCTTGTCTTCTTCTCTAACCCTAACCATTCAACCTAACTCAAGTTAATTCTCTACACTTTACCATGGTTGAAATCATGATAAGAATTCATTTTCTTTCCATTTTTTTATTATTCTTATCATAACATTATCATCTTCTTCTTCTTCTTCTTCAAGAAGAAAACCTAGACTTCATCAATGGTGACTTGATGAAATGAGTGAGAAATCCAATTCTAAAGTGAACCCACTTCCTATTTCTTCATCCTCTACCTCTTGCTAAGTAGTATAGGGTGTTTCCTTCATAAGTTTTCATAACTTGGTGAAGTTGGAGCTTGATCTAGCGATGCCTCGACGTAGATCATCTTCGGCATCGTCGTCGATGACCTAGCCCGCTTTTTCTCCGATGAAGCCGACGCTAGAGCCCAAGATCCGATTTGTACAACCGGGAGACTTCATCACGGAGCCATGGAGGTGGAGAACCGGATCTACAAAGGTTGTATTTCCTTTTACCATTTAGTTAAGTTGTTAACTAGTTTCTTTTTCGCCTAAACTTCTAGCCAACGATCCGTATTAGGGTTTCTCGGCACCGTAATTTTTGAAATTGGCATGGTTGATGCCTTGTGAGACCTCCTTGGTGTGCCTAGGAACCTTTCACTGGTATCAGAGCCTAGCTAGAGCCTTAGGCGAAGTCTAGACGGAGTTAGAAGTCCGATCGAACCAAAACCTAACTCGGAAAACGGCTCTCTGGACTTTTTTGTAAAATATGGATTTTTGAGAATTAAAAATATGCAGAAAACTCAGTAGAAGATTCTAAGAATTACTGTATAAAACGGGGCCCCTGAATCCATAAAAGCGCGGCGGAACCGAGGCATTAGCATGCTAATGAGGCGGTTCCGCGGCCCTTTTGTCTCTTCTTGCAATCAATTTTGCACAGTAATTCCTAGTTTGCTGTGCTGGTTTTCCTGGGAATTTTTAATGTTTTTTCAAGAGTTGAATTTTCTGGGTTGTATTGGGGACTCGGTGTATCGATCGGATTGTCTAATTTTGTCAGTGTGTTTTTCCGGGTATTTTTAGAATATGTTAAAAAGTTCGACCGGATATAAATACCCACTTTTTCCCCTGCCGGAAAATTTCCAATTGTTGGATTTTTCCGTAGTTTAACGACGTTCTAAGTAGTGCAAGTAACGCGATGGTCCCTCTAGAAGACAACAAACCTTAACTCGATTATGTGACCGTCTTGAACTGCCCTTTGAACCTTCGGGTTTGGGGCAGTACGGCGTGCCACATGTGAGGCGTTGGCTTGACCCTTCTATGACTGGACCGTTGGTACTGAGGCACGAACTGAATGTTTTTAGACTTGTTTCATGTGTTGATATGTATCGGGAAAACTTGGCTGTTTGAATGTTCGATCGGAAAGTTTAGCATTTTCTAATTATCTAGAATGTGATACAATAATTGGAATTCACAAGAAGTTATGAGATAACTGAATGAATGTTATAAACATAGAAGTTTAGTCTCACTTGATCGGTTGCCACGGAATTTTGATGTGATCAAAAGTCCGTCGCAATCACGTAGCGTACGCGGATACTCGCCGGGTAAACTTAATAAACAGCTTCACTCCATAGCCTCGACCAAGTGACTGTAGGAGAACCCCGTCGCCGAAAGCATCCGTTCGGGTGCTCTCGGTAGCGGTGTTCCGCCTTGGTGCACTTTGTCGACGGCGTCGGGGGTGCAGCCGCCTACTGAAGTTTGCGACGAGCATTCGATCAGGATGTCGAGAATCTTGTTGAATTGCCCGACTTGATATTGAAAAGAGTTTTCGATAATGAGAATAAAATGCGAGGTTTATAATTGTTAGGCATGCGATGTCTAAGTAATTCATTTGGTCAGGCATGCGATGTCTGTGGAGGTTGCGGATTCCAACTGTTGTAGTTTTACACTTTCTTAACTGTGACCGTAAGTGTAATATGTGATATCGCCGGTTTCGTTGCTATATGTCAACGACAATTAGGATGCGCATATTTACTTACGTTGATGACATGTGATGTTATGTGTTGCTGGATATGTTATATTGGATCGTCGTGTTCGAATAGCCGGGGGTTTTTTATGTGAGATGAGTGTTTTTTCATTTTCATTCATGTAAAAAATTGTATGTAATATTCTTTTATTGGGGCACTTCCAGGTTGCGGAAGATATCACCTTTTGTATATTATTTACTTTTCCGCACTAGGATAGACCCAAGGAAGGGAGCACAAGTAACCGGGTTCTGGAGTCCAGTGGGAGACCAACTCGAGGAGTCGAGTCCGGGTCTCCTAACTCCAGAATTGGTAGGGTTGCTTGCCGCTCTCGTAGGGGTCTTGGGGTGTGGGTTTGGCTATTCATCACGACCGTGGAATCCGTGTTTTATACTGGCTCGTATTCAAAACACGGACGTCCTAGTATATCCAATATTTCATATGTTTCTTCTGCTGCGATATCTGTGATGTGATCATGTGATGTTCTGTGATGGATACTGTATATAGTATATATGATATATTATATAGACGTTACTTATGTTTTACACCCGCGCTAGCCCTGCCCCGCTCTGCCGTTAGTTACCTAACCTAACGGTGCATGAGGGGACATCGAGGCGAATGCGGATGGCATAAGTGTACGTCGTATTTATCTGTGATGTTTAGGTATTTAAATGATGGGACATCATTAATGTGATTAATGAAATAAAAGAAACCTAAGATGTTGTAGAATCGAATTTCAAAATAAAACAGGTAGCTACAGTTCTTGCTTTGCACAGCGGTATATGTGATATATCCTGCACCTTATTCGATAAGGAAAGGACCGAGATCCCTTCACCGGGAGTGACTCCTTTAGCAATAACTGGCCGATGCTACAACCCTCGGTTTGTCTTTTGATTGCTTTTAAGAGTTCTGCTTTGCACAGTGATATATATGATATATCCCGCACCTCATTCGACGAGGAAAGGACCGACGATCCCTTCACCGGGAGTGACTTCTTTAGCAAAACTAGAAAAGCCTCAAAAACACTCCATTTCAAAATTCATTCGATCCTACAACGATATCAAGTTCATTACGCAATAGGTTTTCAGAAAAACCTGTCGTAGCCCTCCGTCATTTCAGATAAATCCTGTTTAGTATTCGTGCTGCGTTTGTTGACCTTGTCAAGGCGCAGTGTGCGGTAGCTAACCAGTATTTATCTGCTTATGCATATGATGCAGATTGGGTTAGGGTAGTCGTGCGGCCTTGTTGACCTTGTCAAGGGTCGTGCGGGTGGGTTTGATTCAATCAAGAAATGACGGGTTGAACTTGACTTGCGGTCTATGGTTTGTTGACCTTGTCAAGGTCATAGATCGTTCGGGACAAAATATTATCGGGAATTTCAAGTGTTGAAATTTGCAATGAGATTGCATACCTTCTATGAGATAGTTGGATCCTGATACCCGCTGCGAGTAAGAGTTACTCCTGGGAGAGTTTTACACATTACAATTAGCCGATCAAGTAGGTGTCTAGAAAGGTGTCAACGGGGTTACGCCTCTGGGAAAACGAGGTTTACATTAATTAGGTTCGTGCGAAAGCACGGGGGACCTCCCTCAAAGTACCGACACTGACCTGGCTAAAAGATTAGCGAACTTGTAGTGTGTAATTAATCCCGGCTAGTCTTTCCTTTTAGGGTTTGAAGAAAGATTTGATAAAAAGCAGTGGGAGCCATCCTGATTAGATAAAATAATAACCAATCTATTCTTGCAAGAGCGCACGCTGAGTGTTTTCTCTTCTCTCTCTCCAGGTAGCGACCATATCACGCCTTAATCAAGATAATAATACGGATTATTGACCGAACCCGCTTGTTATACTGAGCTGGGGAACGTTGGTCCCGCTCCAACTTATAATTGTTATAAGACAGAGCAGGAAATTGGGGAATCCCGTGCCGCCCAAACGAAGAGAGTGCATGCTGATGCATCATCTTCGGGTGTGTTCATTACAAAGAACTGTTTCTCAGTATCCTCCGCATCCTAGGTATATGATACCGGATCAGGATCCCAGATATGTAATCTGTTACATAGGGCTGCAAAAAGGTAGAAAACTGAGAACGGGTGATAAGTTTCATGAGGCAGAAAACGGGGCAAGTGTTGCAGCCAAGTCTGTTGGTCACTGTCACCCTGTATTACCAATACAATGATTCTGAGCGAATGTTATTAGATACCGAACCTGATATACAAAATCATATTAGTCTCTTTATTATTAAAGAAAGGATATAATTTTGTATTGTTGGATAATGTTTTGAACATTTCCTATATCAAAAGTTGATCGGATCAGGCACGTTATCTAAAAGCGTTGATGTTCTAAATCAAACTACAGTTCTTAGTATACAGAACACACACAAGAGGAAGAGTTCAGAAATGAACGAATCCTTCTTGAGGTATTGTAGACTAGGTCATATCAATGCGACCCGACTGGCTGAGTTACATTTAGATGCATATTTAAATCAGTTTGAATTTACATCTTGTGAAACTCGCCAGTCATGTCACAAAGATAAGATGACCATAGCTCCGTTTACTGAAAACAGAGAAAGAGTTAGTGAACTCTTGGGATTGATACATGTTGACGTATGTAAGGTCCCCTGTCTACACATGCCAGGACTGGTTCTTTATACTTCATTACGTTCTCTGATGATCTCTTTAGATTCAGACATATGTTCTTGTTGAAACACAAGTCCGAACCTTTTGAGATATTCATAGAATATAAGTTAGAAGTAGAGAACCAAAATAAAGGTATAAGTATTATGTCCTTTGATGTGATCAAGGAGGAGAATACTTGAGCATGGAAATCCTGGACTATTCTAAAGGAGAATGAGATTCTCTCTCAGCATTACTCCTCCGTATACACCATAGAACGATGGTATATCGGGCCGGAGCAATCACACCCTATATGATATGGTGTGCTCTATGATGAGTACTACTGAGTTACCTATTTCCTTTTGGGAGTTATGCGCTTGAGTAGCTGTATACCTATTGAATCGGGTTCGAATCAAATCAGTGCCTACCGCTTCATATGTGATATGGAAAGGGAAGAGCCCATTTCTTAAATTAGTTAAGATTTAGGGTTGTCCGGGCTATGTCTAAAAGCTAAATCCGGACAGGATCGAGGCAAGGATAGTTCTGTAGAACTGGAAAGGTTCCAGCTATACAAAACTGCAGCTGATGATTTGACAGAACCAAAGGATTCAATAGTTACCAACGAACCTCAGCCTCTCCGCCGATCTAGTAGGGTTCCTCACCCACCTGAGAGATACTTCTGTTTCTCTATGACAGTGGGAGCGAGGATTGCATCATGAGATGATGACCCAACTAGCTTCGAGCTGGCCATCAGGAGTAAGACTCTGTAAGAATGGCTGGATGCTTAGCGATCTGAAATGGAATCTTAATACACCAACAAAGTATGGACTTTGGTTGCTATATCTGAAGGGTTAAATCCCCATCAGGAGAAAGTATATCTTGAGAAGATTACTTGGTGTAGATGGAAAAGTTGAGACTTTCAAAGATAGAGTTGTTAAAGGTTTTCGTCATCGACCAGGCGTGGATAACGATGAAACCTTTTCCAGTGGCTATGCTTAAGTCCATCCGGATCCTACTTGCCACGGCTACATACCATGACTATGATATATGGCGGTTGGGTGTCATGACTGCTTTTCTAAATGATGTTTTAGAAAAGTGCGTCTATAAGTACACAGCCAGAGGGCCTCGTAGACAGTGGGAGCAGCGGAAACGTGTGCAAAATGCTTTATAGGATAAAGCAGGCATCGCGGAGTTGGAACATCTGTTTTGATGGATTAGTCAAAGAAGTTGACATCATCAAAATGGTAGATGAACCTTGTATAAACAAAAAGGTAGTAGAGAGTATGGTGGCGATCCTCGTAGAGTACGTGGATGACATACTCTTGATAGGAAAGGAGTTTCCTATGCTACGCTCGATCAATCTCCGCTTATCACAATGATTCTCCACATAGGATCGAAGTGATACCTACTAAATCCTGGATTTTGGATCTATGAGATAGATCTAAATGGATGTTAGGCTACTCACTAGTTGTAGTGAGATGGCATCAATTGATCCTGGGGAGAATCACTGGAAGTGTTCCAGGGTGATAAAGACGACTGAATGTCAGTCACAGGCATTGTCTTTACCCTCAGTAAAGGGACAGTATGTTGGAAGAGTTCCAAGCTAGATACCGTGGCATACTAGACGATAAAGGCAGGATACATCGCTACTTAAGATGCTACCAAAGAGGCTGTTTGGGTGTATATTGGTTCATGAGATGAACTATGTTCCTCCCATTGTGTGACAATGGAGTTATGGCTTATGCCAAGGAACGCAGGTCCCATCAGTGATCCAGACATATTCTAAGGCAGTATCACCTGATCATAGAGATGGTTGATCTCCAAGGAGATCGAGGTTAGGAGAGTAGACTCAGAGGACAACACGGCGGATCCACTCACGAAGGCCTATTCCCAGAGAGAGACTTTTATGGGATGGTTGAGTATGAGATACTACAACCACTGCTACCAGATGGCCCTAGTGAAAGTGGGAGATTGTTAGTTATATGTATGCCGTAGAGGCCATTACTGTACATTGGATGTATATTGTAGTGGATGCTGGGACATATATAGGGAGGACTTTCTTGCTCGACATGATAGTATGCTATCTGGTTGCTCTTTACCTTAACGTGTACACAGATTGTCTCTCTATTACATGTTGGTAAAGCCCTTAGGATGTGTACTTGACTATCTGGACTATGGTGCGGATCATACTAGTGGGGACATGGTAGTCCATAAGTACATCCTTCAAAGTCCCTAGTCGTGGGTGTATCGAGACGGGGCATCGATATACCAGAGTAGACTAGCGTATACTTTCTCGACCCATACAGATGGGCGATGGATGATCCCATATCCATTGGTGTTTGACATCAGAGATGATATACGGGTGCTCAGTAGAGACTGGGTACACTGGACGGACTCACCGAGAACTCCCAGATGGTATTATACCCTACGTCAGATGGCAGTTCTCTGGTGACACTGGTACGGAGTAGTCTGTTGACCCGAGATCGTCATAGAGTCTTGTGTGGTTCCCACTGTGCTTTGATTTCCACCTTACCACGTCCAAGAGGGTGTGCAAAACGGTGGTTTTTGGGTACAGTCCCGAGTCACATGGAGGCAATGAGCGATAGGAGGGGATTCGTCTCTCCCGGTATAGGGAGTTGATGTTGCGCTGTGTTCGATTGGCTATAACCGGAAATCCCTGGCCAGGGTTGCTGAGATTTACTGGTAAGTGTTAGTAGTAGTTTCTCGAACTGTTATAGACCTTATATCGACACGACTTATCGAGCTATTGGGGTCTGACGTTTACCACCCCTAGGCGAGATATGCGACATATCAGACGACGAGACCGGACTGCACGGCAGTGTTACTGGTTGGATTCACTGGAGTGTGAGCGGGCTTGCTCATCGATCTTCTGATCGCTCAATACCCGGGTGGCCGTTACGTTTAGCAGACCGCTTGCGGCTTGTGGATGTTTGATATGATCATCATCTGCTACCGGCGTATTGACGAGTCTTTAGAGTCCTACACAGAGGTTTCCTGGCTCAAGCGAAACGAAATAGGAGCGCATATGAGATATGTGCGGGACCGAGAATGATACCAGTATGTGATACTGTATTAGATTCTCGTGATCTGTGACATTGATCGGTTATATGCAATATAGCCGGGTTATCGGATCAAGTGTTGATTCGATAAGTTGTTACTGTTGATATTAGTCGGTTATATACGATATGACTGGATCATTAAATCAAGCGTTGATTTAATGATTTAATGCATAATGATATATTTGATATATTACTTTGCATTAACTAGTATCGGTTCACTTAAGATGGATTTTCTCACTCGCATGTGCACATCGTATATGTGATATATTTTTGTGCACTTGATTGTATCATGTTTGATGATGCAAGATTTCTAGGGTTTGTGTAAAGAATTAAACCTTGGTTAAGTAGATGGTTAGGGTTTTATTTATTTATTCATTCATTTATCTATTTATTTTTGGATGAAAAGAATGAGAAAAGAAAACAAATGGTTGCTTTCTTAGAAGCTTCTTCAAGCTTCATGCAACTTTGACCAAAGCAACCATTCTTGTCTTCTTCTCTAACCCTAACCATTCAACCTAACTCAAGTTAATTCTCTAAACTTTACCATGGTTGAAATCATGATAAGAATTCATTTTCTTTCCATTTTTTTTATTATTCTTATCATAACATTATCATCTTCTTCTTCTTCTTCTTCAAGAAGAAAACCTAGACTTCATCAATGGTGACTTGATGAAATGAGTGAGAAATCCAATTCTAAAGTGAACCCACTTCCTATTTCTTCATCCTCTACCTCTTGCCAAGTAGTATAGGGTGTTTCCTTCACAAGTTTTCATGACTTGGTGAAGTTGGAGCTTGATCTAGCGATGCCTCGACGTAGATCATCTTCGGCATCGTCGTCGATGACCTAGCCCGCTTTTTCTCCGATGAAGCCAACGCTAGAGCCCAAGATCCGATTTTTACAGCGAGGAGACTTCATCGCGGAGCCATGGAGGTGGAGAACCGGATCTACAAAGGTTGTATTTCCGTTTACCATTTAGTTAAGTTGTTAACTAGTTTCTTTTTCGCCTAAACTTCTAGCCAACGATCCGTATTAGGGTTTCTCGGCACCGTAATTTTTGAAATTGGCATGGTTGATGCCTTGTGAGACCTCCTTGGTGTGCCTAGGAACCATTCAATGAAGTGGTAGGCAGTTGATTTGATTGGAACCCTATTCAATAGGTATGCAGCTTCTCAAGCGCATAACTCCCAAAAGGAAATAGGTAACTCAGTAGTACTCATCATAGAGCACACCTTATCATATAGGGTGTGATTGCTCCGTTCCGATATACCATCGTGCTATGGTGTATACGGAGGAGTAATGCTGAGAGAGAATCTCATTCTCCTTTAGAATAGTCTAGGAATTCCGTGCTCAAGTATTCTCCTCCTTGATCATATCAAAGGACATAATACTTATACCCTGTTTTTGGTTCTCTACTTCTAACTTATATTCTGTGAATATCTCAAAAGGTTCGGACTTGTGTTTCAACAGGAACATATGTCTGAATCTTGAGAGATTATCAGAGAATGTAATGAAGTGCAAAGGACCGATTTTTGTGTGTATAGACAGGGGATCTTCATACATCAGCATGTATCAATCCCAAGAGTTCATTAACTCTTTCTCTGTTTCCAATAAACGGAGCTATGGTCATCTTATCTCTGTGACATGACTAGTAAGTTTCACAATATGTAAATTCAAACTAATTTAAATATGCATCTAAATGTAACTTCAGCCAGTCGGGTCGCATTGATATGACCTAGTCTACAATACCTCAAGAAGGATTCGTTCATATCTGAACTCTTCCTCTTGTATGTGTTCCGTATACGAAGAGCTGTAGTTTGATTTAGAACATCAATGGTTTTAGATAACGTGCCTGAACCGATCAACTTTTGATATAGGAAATGTTCAAAACATTATCCAACAATACAAAATTTTATCATTTCTTTACTAATAAAGAGACTGATATGATTTTGTATATCAGGTTCGGTATCTAATAACATTCGTTCAGAATCAATGTACTGGTAATACAGGGTGACAGTGACCAACAGACTTGGCTGCAACACTTGCACCATTTTCTATCTCATGAAACTTATCACCCGTTCTCAGTTCTCTATCTATCTGTAACCCATGTAACAGATTACATATGCGGGATCCTGATCCGGTATCACATACCCAGGACGTAAAGGATACTGAGAAACAGTTCTCTGTAATGAACACACCCGAAGGAGATGCATCATATGCACTTTCTTCGTTTGGGCGGCACGGGAAATCTGGTATTCCCCAATTTCCTGCTCTGTCTTATAACAATTATAAGTTGAAGCGGGACCAACGTCCCCAGCTCAGTATAACAAGCGGGTTCGGTCAATACATTCGTATTATTATCTTGATTAAGGCTTGATATGTCGCTACCTGGAGAGAGAGAGAAGAAAACACTCTGCGTATGCTCTTACAAGATCAGATTGGTTATTATTTTATCTAATCAGGATGGCTCCCACTGTTTTTATCAAATCTTCCTTCAAACCCTAAAAGGAAAGACTAGCCGGGATTAATTACACGCTACAAGTTCGCCAATATTTCAGCCAGGCCAGTGTCGGTACTTTGAGGGAGGTTCCCCGTGCTTTCGCACGGACCTAATTACAGTAAACCTCGTTTTCCCAGAGGCGTAACCCCGTTGACACCTTTCTAGACACCTACTAGATCGGCTAATTGTAAAGTGTAAAACTCTCCCAGGAGTAACAATTACTCGCAGTGGGTATTGGGATCCAACTATCTCATAGAAGGTATGCAATCTCATTGCAAATTTCAACACTTGAAATTCCCAATAATATTTTACCCCTAGTGTTCTATGACCTTGACGAATGCCAAACAACCCATAGTCCACTAGTCAAGTTCAACCCGTATATTTCTTGATTGAATTAAACCCACCCGCACGACCCTTGACGAATGCCAAACAACGCCGTACGAATACCCTAATCCAATCTGCATCATATGCATAAGCAGATAAATACTAGTTAGCTACCGTACACTACGCCTTGACGAATGCCAAACTACCGCAGCACGAATACTAAGTAGTACTTATCTGAAATGACGGAGGGCTACGACAGGTTTTTCTGAAAACCTATTGCGTAATGAACTTGATATCGTTGTAGAATCAAATGATTTTAAAATGGAGTGTTTTTTGAGGCTTTTCTAGTTTTGCTAAAGGGGTCACTCCCGGTGAAGGGATCGTCGGCCCTTTCCCCATCGAATAAGGTGCAGGATATATCATATATACCGCTGTGCAAAGCAAAAACTATAGAAGCAATCAAAAGACAAACCGAGGGTTGTAGCATCTGCCAGTTATTGCTAAAGGAGTCACTCCCGGTGAAGGGATCCCGGTCCTTTCCTTATCGAATAAGGTGCAGGATGTTCTACAAGGAACACAGCGATGCAAAGCAAGAACTGTAGCCACCTGTTTTTGAAAATTCGATTCCACAACATCTTTAGATTTCTTTTTCTTTCATTAATCATATTAATGAAGTCCCATCATTTAAGCACTTAAACATCACAGATAAATACGACGCACACTTATGCCATCCGCATTCGCCTCGATGTCCCCTCGTGCACCGTTAGGTTAGGTAACTAACGACAGAGCGGGGCAGGGCTAGCGCGGGTGTAAAACATAAGTAATGTCTATATAATATATCATATATATTATATATAATATCTATCACAGAACATCACATGATCACATCACAGATATCGCAGCAGAAGAAACATATATGAAATATTGGATATACTAGGACGTCCGTGTTTTTAATACGAGCCAGTATAAAACACGGATTCCACAGTCGCGATGAATAGCCAAACCCACACCCCTAGACCCCTACGAGAGCGGCAAGCAACCCTACCAATTCTAGAGTTAGGAGACCCGGACTCGACTCCTCGAGTTGGTCTCCTACTGGACTCCAGAACCCGGTTACTTGTGCCCTCCTCCTTGGGTCTATCCTAGTGCGGAAAAGTAAATAATATACATCAATGGTGACATCTTCCGCAACCTGAAAGTGCCCCAATAAAAGAATATTACATATAAGTTTTTACATGAATGAAAATGAAAAACACTCATTTCACATAAAACCCTCCGGCTATTCAAACACGACGATCCAATATAACATATCCAGCAACACATAACATCACATGTCATCAACATAAGTAAACATGCGTATCCCAATTGTCGTTGACATATAGCAACGAGACCGGCGATATCACATATTACACTTACGGTCACAGAAAAGAAAGTGTAAAACTACAACAGTTGGAATCTGCAACCTGCATAGACATCGCATGCCTAATCAAATGAATTCCTTAGACATCGCATGCCTAACAATTATAAACCCCACATTTTAGTCTCATTATCGAAAACACTTTTCAATATCAAGTCGGGCAATTCAACAAGATTCCCGACATCCAGAACGAATGCTCGTCGCAAATTTTAGTAGACGGCCGCACCCCTGATACCGTCGACGAAGTGCACCAAGGCGGAACACCGCTGCCGCGAGCACCCGAACGGATGCTTTCGGCGACGGAGTTCTCCTACAGTCACTTGGTCGGGACTATGGGGCGTGGCTGTCTATTAAGTTTACCGGCGAGTATCCGCATACGCTACGCTATTGCAACGGACTTTTGATCACATCAAAATTCCGTGGCAACCGATCAAGTGAGACTAAAGTGCTATGTTTATAACATCCAAATCAGTTATCTTATAACTACTTGTGGATTCCAAATATTGTATCACATTCCAGATAAATAGAAAATGTTAAACTTTCCGATCGAACAGTCAAACACCCAAGTTTTCCCGAAACAGCTCAACACATGAAATAAGTTTAAAAACATTCACTTCATGCCTCAGTACCAACGGTCCAGCCGTAGAAGGGTCAAGCCAACGCCTCACATGTGGCACGCCTTACTGCCCCAAACCTTAAGGTTCAAAGGGCAGTTCAAGACGGTCACATAATCGAGTTAAGGTTTGTTGTCTTCTAGAGGGTCCATCGCGTTACTTGCACTACTTAGAACATTCTTAAACTACGGAAAAATCCAACACTTGGAAATTTCCCGACAGGGGAAAAAGTGGGTATTTATATCCGTTCGAACTTTTTAACAGTTTCAAAATATCCGGAAAAACATAAACGAAGTTAAATTATCCGATCAAATTAACGAGTCCCCAATAAAACCCTAGAAAACTCAACACTTGAGTGGAATTAAAATATTCCCAAAAAAAATTGCCAAGAAAGGACCTAAGAATAAATATATGAAATTTCAGGGACTAAGTCTGAATTTTGGCCGCGGAACCGCCGCCAAACCCATGGTTTCGCCGCGGTTCCGCGGTCAAATTATTGACTTAGTGGACCGTACTTCACCGTAATTCGTAGTTTTTCCTGCTTGTTTTTCTGAGAATTTTTAATTCACAAAACTCCACTGTTTTTAAAAATATACAGAGAAGGGTTTTGTCGGGGTTTACGTGTTCGATCGGACTTCTAACTTCGTCTAAAGCTCTAGCTAGGCTCTGATACCACTGTAGGGTTCCTAGGCACACTAATGAGGTCTCACAAGGCATCAACCATGCCAAATTCAAAATTTTCCGGTGCCGAGAAACCCTAAACTAGATCGTTAACTAGAGAATAGGCGAAACTACAAGCTAGTAAACAACTTTACTGCTAAGTGAAAGGGGCTACAACCTTTGTAGATCCGGTCCTCCACTTCCTTAGCTCCGTGATGATGTCCCTCTGCTGCGATCATCGGATCTCAGACTCTAGCGATGGTTTCGTCGAAGAAATGATCGGGCTAGGTCGTCGACTTCGATGTCGAAGATGATCTACGTCGAGGCAACTCAAGATCAAGCTCCAACTTCACCAAGTCATGAAACTTATGAAGAAAACACCCTATACTACTTGGCAAGTGGTAGAGGATGAAGAAATAGGAAGTGAGTTCACTTTGGATTTGGATTTCTCACTTGGAATCATCACTTAGACATTTTCAAGCAAGCTTTTCTTTTTCTCCATGAAGAAGAAGAAGAAGATGATAGAAAAAAGAATTAATTCAAAAAGAAAATCTAAGTGATTCTTATCATTTTGCAACCATGGTTGAGTGTAGAGAATAAACTAGGGTTAGATGAATGGTTAGGTTAAGAATAAAACAAAAGGCTTAGACTTTGTCAAAGGTGCTATGAAGCTTCATGAAGCTTCAAGCCAAAGTGTGAAAAGCCACCACCTTTTGTTTTTGTTTCTTGCCAAAAGTAAATAAATGAAATAAATAAATAAGGCAAAGGAAACCCTAACCATTAACCAAATATGGTTTAAATCAAACATACACCCAAGTTTGCATGTATCATCAAACATAATACAATCTTGTGCACAAAAATATATCACATATACAATGTGCACAAACAAGTGAGAAAAACATCTTAAGTGAACCAATATTAGTTAATGTAAAGTAATATATCAAATATATAATTATACATTAAATCATTAAATCAACACTTGATTTAACGATCTGGTCACATCGCATATGACCGACTAATATCCAATGTATCGACTTATCGAATCAATCCTCGATTCGATAACCAGGTTATATCGCATACAACCAATCGATACATTCATCGCGAGAATAGAATACGGTATCACCTACACGCATTATTCTCGGTCCCGCACATATCTCATATGCGCTCCTATTTCGTTTCGCATGAGCCAGGAAACCTCTGTGTAGGACTCTAAAGACTCGTCAATACGCCGGCAGCAGGTGATGATCATATCAAACACCCACAAGCCGCAAGCGGTCTGCCAAACGTAACGGCCACCCGGGTATTGAGCGATCAGAAGATCGACGAGCAAGCCCGCTCACACTCCTGTGAATCCAACCAGTAACACTTACCGTACAGTCCGGTCTGTTCGTCTGATATGTCGCATATCTCGCCTAGGGGTGGTAAACGTCAGACTCCAGTAGCTTGATAAGTCGTGTCGATATGAGGTCTATAACAGTTCGAGAAACTACTGGTAACACTTACCAGTAAATCTCAGCAACCCTGCCCAGGGATTTCCGGTTATAGCCAATCGAACACAGTACAACATCAACTCCCTATACCGGGAGAGACGAATCCCCTCCTATCGCTCATTGCCTCCATGTGATTCGGGACTGTACCCAAAAACCACCGTTTTGCACGCCCTCTTGGACATGGTAAGGTGGAAATCAAAGCACAGTGGGAATCACACAAGACTCTATGATGATCTCGGGACAACAGACTATTCTGTACCAGTGTCACCAGAGAACTGCCATCTGACGTAAGGTATAATACCATCTGGGAGTTCTCGGCGAGTCCGTCCAGTGTACCTAGTCTCCACTGAGCACCCGTATATCATCTCTGATGTCAAACACTAATGGATATGGGATCATCCATCGCCCATCTGTATGGGTCGAGAAGGTATACGCTAGTCTACTCTGGTATATCGATGCCCCGTCTTGATACACCCACGACTAGGGACCTTGAAGGATGTACTTATGGACTACCATGTCCCCACTAGTATGATCCGCATCATAGTCCAGGTAGTCAAGTACACATCCTAAGGGCTTTACCAACATGTAACAGAGAGACAATCAGTGTACACGTTAAGATAAAGAGCAACCAGATAGCATACTATCATGTCGAGCAAGAAAGTCCTCCATATATATGTCCCAGCAACCACTACAATATATATCCTATTGTTAGTTGTATGTATGCCCTAGAGGCCAGTATTGTACAGATGATGTATATTATATTGGATGCTTGGACATATATAGAGATGACTTTCTTGCTCGATATGATAGTATGCTATCTGGTTGCTCTTTATCTTAACATGTACACTTGTCTCTTTAAACTGTTTTATGGTTACATGTTGGTAAAGCCCTTAGGATGTGTACTTGACTACCTGGACTATGATGCAGATCATACTAGTGGGGACATGGTAGTCCATAAGTACATCCTTCAAGGTCCCTAGTCGTGGGTGTATCGAGACGGGGCATCGATATACCAGAGTAGACTAGCGTATACGTTTCTCGACCCATGGGATGGGCGATGGATGATCCCATATCCATTGGTGTTTGACATCAGAGATGGTATACGGGTGCTCAGTGGAGACTGGGTACACTGGACGGACTCGCCGAGAACTCCCAGATGGTATTATACCTCACGTCAGATGGCAGTTCTCAGGTGATACTTGTGCAGGTTAGTCTGTAGACCCGAGATCGTCATAGAGTCTTGTGTGATTCCCACTGTGCTTTGATCTCCACCTTACCACGTCCATGAGGGCGTGCAAAACGGTGGTCTTTGGGTACAGTCCCGAGTCACATGGAGGCAATGAGCGATAAGAGGGGTTTCGTCTCTCCCGGTATTGGGGGTTGATGTTGCGCTGTGCTCGATTGGCCGTAACAGGGAAGTCCCTGGCCAGGGCTGATCAGAGATTTGCTGGTAAGTGTTACCAGTAGTTTCTCGACCCGTTATGAGCCTCACATCGGCACGACTTATCGGTTATTGGGGTCTGACGTTTACCACCCCTAGACTTGATATGCGACGTATCAGACGAACAGACCGGACTGTACGGTAAAGTGTTACTGGTTGGATTCACAGGAGTGTGAGCAGGCTAGCTCGTCGATCTTCTGATCGCTCAATACCCGGATGGCCGTTACGTTTAGCAGACCGCTTGCGGCATGTGATGTCTAAGTAATTCATTTGATTAGGCATGCGATGTCTATGCAGGTTGCGGATTCCAACTGTTGTAGTTTTACATTTTTTTTCTGTGACCGTAAGTGTAATATGTGATATCGCCGGTTTCGTTGCTATATGTCAACGACAATTGGGATACGCATGTTTACTTACGTTGATGACATGTGATGTTATGTGTTGCTGGATATGTTATATTGGATCGTCGTGTTCGAATAGCCGGGGGGTTTGTATGTGAGATGAGTGTTTTTCATTTTCATTCATGTAAAAACTTGTATGTAATATTCTTTTATTTGGGGCACTTCCAGGTAGCGGAAGTTGTCACCTTTTGTATATTATTTACTTTTCCTCATTAGGATAGACCCAGGAGGGGAGCACAAGTAACCGGGTTCTGGGGTCCAGTGGAAGACCAACTCGAGGAGTCGAGTACGGGTCTCCTAACCCTAGAATTGGTAGGGTTGCTTGCCGCTCTCGTAGGGGTCTAGGGGTGTGGGATTGGCTATTCATCACGACCGTGGAATCCGTGTTTTATACTGGCTCGTATTGAAAACACGGACGTCCTAGTATATCCAATATTTCATATGTTTCTTCTGCTGCGATATCTGTGATGTGATCATGTGATGTTTTGTGATGGATACAGTATATAGTATATATGATATATTATATATACGTTACTTATGTTTTACACCCGAACTAGCCCTGCCCCGCTCTGCCGTTAGTTACCTAACCTAACGGTGCACGAGGGGACATCGAGGCGAATGCGGATGGCATAAGTGTACGTCGTATTTATCTGTGATGTTTAGGTGACTTAAATGATGGGACTTCATTAATGTGATTAATGAAAGAAAAGAAACCAAAGATGTTGTAGAATCGAATTTCAAAAATAAAACAGGTAGCTATAGTTCTTGCTTTGCACAGCGGTATATGTGATATATCCTGCACCTTATTCGATGAGGAAAGGACCGAGATCCCTTCACCGGGAGTGACTCCTTTAGCAATAACTGGCAGATGCTACACACTTGGTTTGTTTTTTATTGGTTCTATAGTTTCTGCTTTGCACAGTGATATATATGATATATCCCGCACCTCATTCGACGAGGAAAGGGCCGACGATCCCTTCACCGGGAGTGACCCCTTTAGCAAAACTAGAAAAGCCTCAAAATCACTCCATTTCAAAACTTCATTTGATTCTACAACGATATCAAGTTCTTTACACTCATGGTTTTTATGAAAAACCTGCGTAGCCCTCCGTCATTTCAGATAAGTACTAGTTAGTATTCGTGCTGCGGTAGTTTGGCCTCCGTCAAGGCGCAGTGTACGGTAGCTAACTAGTGCTTATCTGCTTGCATATGATGCGATTGGATTAGGGTATTCGTACGGCGTTGTTTGGCCTCCATCAAGGGTCGTGCGGGTGGGTTTAATTCAATCAGGAAATGACGGGTTGAACTTGACTAGCGGACTATGGGTTGTTTGGCCTCCGTCAAGGTCATAGGACGCTAGGGGAAAAATATTATCGGGAATTTCAAGTGTTGAAATTTGCAATGAGATTGCATACCTTCTATGAGATAGTTGGATCCCGATACCCGCTGCGAGTAAGAGTTACTCCTGGGAGAGTTTTACACATTGCAATTAGCCGATCAAGTAGGTGTCTAGAAAGGTGTCAACGAGGTTACGCCTCTGGGAAAACGAGGTTTACATTAATTAGGTTCGTGCGAAAGCACGGGGGACCTCCCTCAAAGTACCGACACTGGCTTGGCTGAAAGATTGGCGAACTTGTAGTGTGTAATTAATCCCGGCTAGTCTTTCCTTTTAGGGTTTGAAGGAAGATTTGATAAAAAGCAGTGGGAGCCATCCTGATTAGATAAGATAATAACCAATCTGATCTTGCACGAGCATACGCTAAAGTGTTTTCTTCTCTCTCTCTCCAGGTAGCGACCAGTTCATGCCTTAATCAAGATAATAATATGGATGTATTGACCGAACCCGCATGTTATAAAGTGCAGGGGAACGTTGGACCCGTTCTACCTTATAAGTGTTATAAGAATGAACAGGAAACAGGAGAATATCTGGATTCTCACACCGCCCAAACGGAGAACATGCATGTTGATGCATCATCTTCGGGTGTGTTTGTCATTGAAAACTGTTTCTCAGTTCACCCTACGTCCTGGGTATTAGATACCGGATCAGGATCCCACATATGTAAGATGTTACATGGGCTGCGGAAAGGTAGAGAACTGGGAAAAGGTGATCATTCCGTTCAAGTTGGGAATGGGGCAAATGTTGCAGCCAAAGCAGTTGGCGAATATCACCTTGTATTACCAAGTGGTGATACACTGATTCTAAATGAATGCTATTATATACCGAACATGATGTGCAACATTATATCAGTTTCTTTATTAAGTAAAGAAGGATATAATTTTGTATTACAGGGTAATGTTATGAACATATTCCTAGATCAAAAGTTGATTGCATCAGGCTCGTTGTATAATGGCATATTCATTCTCAATCAAAATACAGTCCTCAATTTACAAAACACACACAAGAGGAAGAGTTCTGAACTAAACGAATCTTTCTTGTGGCATTGTAGACTGGGTCACATCAATGCGACACGACTAGCTAAGTTGCATAAGGATGGATATTTAAATTCGTTTGAATTTTCATCTTATGACACTTGCCAGTCATGTCTCAAAGGCAAGATGACCAAAACTCCGTTTACAGGACACGGAGAAAGAGTTACCGAACTCTTGGGACTAATACATAGTGATGTATGCGGTCCCATGTCTACACATGCCAGGGATGGTTCTTCGTACTTCATTACATTCACTGACGATCTCTCTAGATTCGGATATGTGTTCCTGATGAAACAAAAATCAGAAGCTTTTGAGAAATTTAGAGAATATAAACAAGAAGTAGAGAACTAAACGGGCAAAAGTATTAAGATCCTTCGATCTGATCGAGGAGGAGAATACTTAAGTAATGAATTCAGAGATTATCTAAAAGAGAATGGGATTCTCTCTTAGCTTACTCCTCCTTATACACCACAGCACAACGGTGTATCGGAGCGGAGAAATCGCACCATATTAGATATGGTGCGCTCTATGATGAGTACAGCTGAGTTACCTATTTCCTTCTGGGGATATGCACTGGAGACTGCTGCATACCTACTGAATAGAGTTCCGACCAAATCAGTGCCTACCACTCCATATGAGATATGGAATGGCAAGATACCATGTCTTAATTTTATTCAGATATGGGGTTGTCCGGCCTATGTTAAAACACAAAATCCGGACAAGCTCGAGGCAAGGTCTGTTCTATGTAAGTTTGTTGGATATCCCAAACATTCGCGAGGGTATATCTTCTACCACTCCGAGGAACAAAAAGTGTTTGTTTCTCAACATGCCACTTTCTTAGAAAAAAGTTTTCTTATGAAACAGATAAGTGGCATTGAGGTAGAACTGGAAGAGATTCCAGCGACACAAACTATAACAGAAGACTTGGTAGAACCAGAGAATTCAGTAGAACTCGACAAACCCCAGCCTCTCCGCCGATCTAGTAGGGTTTCTCGTCCACCAGAGAGATACTACGGTTTTCTCATTGACGGTGGAAGCGAGGATTGCATCTGTCATGACCCGAAAGAGCACGTGACTGGCCCTTGAATCCTATGAAGTCTATAGGACTCCATCCGATCCAAGTAAGCCAAAAGCCCAGAAATCTAAAACCATTTTTAAGAATAAGTAAAGAAACTGGTTTTAAGAGGTAAAGAAAACATGTTTGAAAATCAAGTTTTAAATAACTAAGCCGAATATGAATTTTTAAAATGTGCAATTTTTCCTTAAAATTTCGGCAGAGTTTCTTTTGTAAAAACTGGCCCCGAACGGGGTACAACAAGAACAATATATATAACATGATAAAAGGCATCCCCAAGCGGGAGCTAGCTCTTCGTCAATCGACGGTCACAACCACACAAGCAATAAAAATATACAATGCCGAAAGGCGAGGATCAACTCAAAGAAAGCTCCAAAAGCAAGAAAACCGCAATACTACTAAGCGCGACTCTATGGTCGAAATAATAAAACGCTGAAGTCTGAGTCTGAAAGAATATACAAGTTTTTTTGTTGATGGACAATTCTAGATACAATGAATAATACAAATACAATAGCGGTTCTGATACAAAAGAACCCACCTATCCAAGCAAGTCACCCAAAAGGAAGCAGTGTGCCAGAAATGCCGCTATGGAATCTGTACGGCAACCTGCAAGAACTGGGGCACAACGGGGGTGAGTTGCCAACTCGTGAATAGAAAGATATCTACAAGCAGAGATCGAATGCATGACCCATCCTAGGTCAATACGATCAGATATAAATAAACCTCAATATGAATAAAGCTGAAGCATGCTAAACTGGCAATGTAATCTCTATACATGAGTGTAGTGCCAAGTGCTCGTGCTAGTGCCTCAGGTAACAATATAGCATATGAATGAGATATGAATGCGTGAAAACAGAATACATTTACATGAAGCAACTGTTTTCATAATTTAGTGAGATTTCCCTTGTATTTTTAAAATGAGGTACCATAATGAAATCAGCATAAAACTGTGCCTAGCATCGGCACAAACGAAATCCCAATATCCCGATATCTCAAAGTATCAACCACAATATCTAGGGCGCCGTCAGTCCAGACCGGCCCCTACCATCAATCTCAAGACCACGACGGTATCCTCCGGATATCCGACGCGTCGGGTAAAATCACCGGTAGGTAGTACTCCCCTGCCAGGCTCAACGTCATCACCACATTCCTCTTGCCCCGGGGTACCGCACCGGGTCCACCATGTACCCGAAACGGTTCATCCGTCTCCTCGAATCGGGTTTCCAAATCCATCAGCAAACTCATGGTGGACGACTCATATATCATGGGAAAACCGCACTTTTATTTTAAAAGAGAGAAAATGTTTATTTGTGTTTTTGCGGTTTCCCTCCAAATCCAGAAAATCTCACGGAAATCCAAATCCAAAACCTCAATAACACGTAAAATAGTGAATATATGCATGAGAATCCATGAATGCGGCATAACAATGAATAACAGTATGCATGAAGTAGCAGGTAATAACTACGATGTCTAATCTAGCATATAAGGCGAGTACACTTACATCTTGTCTAAATTATTAGCTAACAACCTATATCAATGCAATAGTATTTCTAAAGTGTACGTGGCATGGCAATTACCGATGAAGATGTGTGTGAGCCGGCAAGTAAGTGTACGTGGTACATACGCATCATCGGTAATGGTGCTGGTGTCCTAACAGCATGAAATCAATAATGTAGTACGAAACATAATATAAGCATGCGATGCGAAGCGAACCACAATAATGAGCGGAAGCTGAATACTAGACGCAACTATAACTAATCTGCATTAATCTATTATAAGTCCTACAAATGGTGCCTTTTGAAATAACGCGAATCATAGGGTTTTGAAAATAGGGGCTACGGTGTTTTTATGAAAAGATACGTCTTTTGAAAATATCCGTATAATCCTTCTGCTTATCTTTAAAATATCCCCGATTCGTTAGTTTTGAAATAGGTATGACTCGGTCTAGTCTAATGTCTACCAAGTAACCCAGACAGGAGGGGTATGAAACCACCTAAATCTGAGTCGGCATATATATATATAGATATGATAGTCAGTGATCTCGCCTCAATAACATATCGTAAGATATCCTCGAGTTATGAGTGCGGATCTATCATCAATATCGGCTCGTACGGTAGATCGTCGTACGGCATCCCAATAGCTGGGTAGGGGTCAATATCACACTATCTCATCACATATCAGGTATCACTATCATCAGATCGCATAATCTGGGGTACTACTCCAAGTCTAGTACAAAACGATACCATCTATAAGAATATGAATACGGGTAAAGCACATGTCCAAAGGCCCGCTAAAACTATCATATCGCACCTCAAAGGCAACTATGTCACATTGCCGATCTCACGGCCTCACATCAAGTATCATCTCAACCCACGTATCATCCTCAAATCCCGTATATAAACACATAGTCCCATACCCATGTGTAGATATACGCACCATCAGTGAAAGAATGTATGCAAGTATGTATGTAAATGTATGTGTGGGTGCAACCACTACTTTAGGGTTCGCACTATACTAAACCAGTATTTTCTTATCACCAATAAAACCATTATTACTATCAATAATCCTAACAACACATAATATATATACGTGTGTATACGTATTCGTATACAACACCACGGACTGCGGGGGTGCTATACGCCATCCACCCGACTTCTCCCCGTAGATATAAATCTACTCACCTGTATCCTGCGTGTCGGTGTCGATATCACCGTCATCTTCTGCATCGCCTCGGATCGTTGCGGGGTACCTACACATATCACACGTATCGTATCGCATCAAAATCAAATCAAAACTTAAAACGACACGCTAAAACCAATACGATACGCTAAAAGGCTTATAGGTTAGAACCTACGGTTAGCCTTCGCAAAATAACCCGAAATCACTCGATGCAGTCGTACAAACGTCACACGATCGAGATAACGTACAAACACCAAAATATGGAAATCAAAATACGTAAAACCAAATACTGAAAGTAAGGCAGCAACCCAAGAAAACGATCCCAGATTTCACCTTGGGTCAAATTTAGCCAATTAAACAAGTCCAGGGTGCTGTATATGATGTATTTGAGCTACTGGACCGACCCCGAAACATTTCACCACTACTTGGCCGGCCACATACATGTCAAAACCGGCCTGGCCGGCCCCCTATCTCCAATGGGGTCCGTCTGGTCAGGGTGGCCTCCTATGGTCTCAATTTGGTCCCTGGTGTTGTTTAATTTTCCTGAAAAAGTCCCAGTACCTTCCAGATTTCCCTGCACACTCTAAACACTCACAAACCGACATGAAAGTCCCATAATTCCGTATTTTTGGGTTTTAGGTTGTTCTAGGTCAGGGTCTTGGTCAAAATAGGGTCTAAGGTCACCATTAGAGTCCAATTGCAAAGTCATAACTCAAAATTACCCCAATCCTCTCTAATTTTGTCCAAAGTGCACCAATTCACACGATATCGATATGAAACTTGAATTAAAGCTTAAGCACAAGGATTAACACTCTAATTGTGAAGAAATTACCTCACAAGACCCTCATGAATCCTCAACAGCACCAAAACACCACCTTTCTTGGTCCATTGCATAGATCTTGGGCTTGTGTGCATCTTTTGTGAAATGAGTGTGAGGTTTTGAGATAGTTTGTGAGATGATTTGAGAGGATTTTGTGGAGGGGAGAATGGGGTAGTAGCAGCAGTAGCAGCAGCTCAAGGAAGAGGGGGAGGAAATGAGAGGAAAACCAAGGGAATGGCTAAGTCAAATACCCTCACCTACCCTCACTCTCTCACCATACCTATATCTCATTTTCTTTTTCTTTTCTTTTTCCTTTTTCTTTTAATCCCATTCCTTCTCACACCAATAGTGATCCCAAAACAAAATCATGCCAAGAAAATGTAACACAAGTCCAAAAATGATATGTGCACAATTTTGCACAAAAAGCCAAAAAATCCGATTAGCGATTTTTAATCGCGATTAGCACTAAATTAGCATATAATTGATCACAAACACTTAAAAATGGTATAATTCCAATAAATAACCCATTTTAGAATTTTCCATAATTTTTCTTCATTTATTTGCATTTAATTATAAATTTAATATTAAAATAATCAATAAAATAATATTAAATTTTAAAAATTCCCAAAAATAGTATTTTATTATTTTGGAAATGTTACAGCATCATGGAGGATGATGACCCAACTAGCTTCGAGCAGGCCATCACGAGTAGGGACTCAGTGAAATGGCTGGATGCTATGCGGTCCGAGATGGAATCCATGTACACCAACAAAGTATGGACTTTGGAAGTTGCTGCTGAAGGGGTAAAACCCATTGGGAGCAAGTGGATCTTCAAGAAAAAACTTGGTGTAGATAGGAAAGTGGAGACTTTCAAAGCTAGACTTGTTGCAAAAGGTTTTCGTCAAAGACCAGGTGTGGACTATGACGAAACCTTTTCTCCAGTGGCTATGCTTAAATCCATCCGGATCATGCTTGCCATCGCTGCATATCATGACTACGAAATCTGGCAAATGGATGTTAAGACCGCCTTTCTAAATGGTGATTTAGAAGAGTGCGTGTACATGACTCAGCCAGAGGGTTTCGTAGACAGTGGGAGCAGCGGAAAGGTGTGCAAGCTGCTTAAATCCATTTATGGATTAAAGCAAGCATCGCGGAGTTGGAACATCTGCTTTGACGTCGTTATCAAAGAGTTTGATTTCGTCAAAAACCCAGATGAACCTTGTATCTACAAGAAGGTGGCAGAGAGTAAGGTTGTCTTCCTCGATACGTGGACGACATACTCTTGATAGGAAATGATATTCCTATGCTGCAATCGGTCAAGCTCTTCTTATCATAAAGATTCTCAATGAAAGATCTTGGTGATGCCTCATGCATATTGGGAATTAGGATCTATAGAGATAGATCCAAACGGATATTGGGATTGTCCCAATCCAGGTACATTGACACCATACTAAAGAGGTTTAGTATGGAAGAATCCAAGCGTGGGAACTTGCCCACGATCTCTGGAGTCACTCTCTCCAAAGAGATGTCTCCCAAGACTGATTTGGAGAGAGCTCGTATGCAAGGGATACCCTATGCTTCGGCTGTAGGCTCTATCATGTATGCGATGCTATGTACCAGACCCGATGTAGCATACTTACTAAGTGTAGTGAGCAGGTATCAAGCTGATCCTGGAGAGAGTCACTGGACAGCTGTGAAGAGCATTCTCAAGTACTTACGAAGGACTAAAGAGATGCTCTTGGTGTATGGTAACGGAGAACTCCAAGTGGAGTCCTTTACCGATTCGAGCTTCCAGAGTGATAAGGACGACTCTAAGTCGCAGTCGGGATTTGTCTTTACTCTTTACGGAGGGGCGGTTAGCTGGAAGAGTTCCAAGCAGGAAACCGTGGCAGACTCGACGATGGAGGCTGAATACATCGCTGCCAACGATGCTGCCAAAGAGGCTGTCTGGATCAAGAAGTTCATTACTGAACTAGGAGTGGTTCCATCCATTGAGCATCCAATACCTTTGTATTGTGATAACAATGGAGCGGTGGCTTTGGCCAAGGAACCTAGGTCCCATCAGCGATCCAGGCATATTCTGAGGCGGTATCACCTGATCCGGGAGATAGTTGATCGCCGGGAGATCGAGGTCAGGAGGGTTGACACGAAGAACAACACGGCGGATCCACTCACGAAGGCCATTCCCCAGATACAGTTTGAGAGACTCTTCGGGATGCTCGGTATGCGATACTACAGCAGCTGGCCCTAGTGCAAGTGGGAGATTGTTAGTTGTATGTATGCCCTAGAGGCCAGTATTGTACAGATGATGTATATTATATTGGATGCTTGGACATATATAGAGATGACTTTCTTGCTCGATATGATAGTATGCTATCTGGTTGCTCTTTATCTTAACATGTACACTTGTCTCTTTAAACTGTCTTATGGTTACATGTTGGTAAAGCCCTTAGGATGTGTACTTGACTACCTGGACTATGATGTAGATCATACTAGTGGGGACATGGTAGTCCATAAGTACATCCTTCAAGGTCCCTAGTCGTGGGTGTATCGAGACGGGGCATCGATATACCAGAGTAGACTAGCGTATACGCTTCTCGACCCATGAGATGGGCGATGGATGATCCCATATCCATTGGTGTTTGACATCAGAGATGGTATACGGGTGCTCAGTGGAGACTGGGTACACTGGACGTACTCGCCGAGAACTCCCAGATGGTATTATACCTCACGTCAGATGGCAGTTCTCAGGTGACACTTGTACAGGTTAGTCTGTAGACTCGAGATCGTCATAGAGTCTTGTGTGATTCCTACTGTGCTTTAATCTCCACCTTACCACGTCCATGAGGGCGTGCAAAACTGTGGTCTTTGGGTACAGTCCCGAGTCACATAGAGGCAATGAGCGATAGGAGGGGTTTCGTCTCTCCCGGTATTGGGGGTTGATGTTGCGCTGTGCTCGATTGGCCGTAACAGGGAGGTCCCTGGCCAGGGCTGATCAGAGATTTGCTGGTAAGTGTTACCAGTAGTTTCTCAACCCGTTATGAGCCTCACATCGGCACGACTTATCGGTTATTGGGGTCTGACGTTTACCACCCCTAGACTTGATATGCGACGTATCAGACGAACAGACCGGACTGTATGGTAAGTGTTACTGGTTGGATTCACAGGAGTGTGAGCGGGCTAGCTCGTCGATCTTCTGATCGCTTAATACCCGGGTGGCCGTTACGTTTAGCAGACCGCTTGCGGCTTGTGGGTGCTTGATATGATCATCATCTGCTACCGGCGTATTGACGAGTCTTTAGAGTCCTACACAGAGGTTTCCTGGCTCAAGCGAAACGAAATAGGAGCGCATATGAGATATGTGCAAGACCGAGAATAATACGTGTATGTGATACCGTATTCAATTCTCACGATGAATGTATCGATTGGTTGTATACGATATAACCTAGATATCGAATCAAGGATTGATTCGATAAGCCGATACATAGGATACTAGTCGGTTATATGCGATATGACCGGATCGTAAATCAAGTGTTGATTTAATGATTTAATGTATAATTATATATTTGATATATTGCTTTGCATTAACTAGTATTGGTTCACTTTAAATGGATTTTCTCACTTGATGTGCAAGTTGTATATGTGATATACTTTTGTGCACATGTTTGTATCATGTTTGATGATTCTTGCTCATTTGGTAAAGTATAAAGAATTAAACCATGGTTAAGAGATGATTAGGGTTTTGCTTTTTCATTTATTTATTTGTTTATTTATTTTGAAAAGATTATGATAAGAATGGTGGCTTTCTTTGTCTCTAGTTGAAGCTTCATGAAGCTTTGACTTCTTAACCATTCTTGTCTTCATGCTTAACCCTAACTCATCCAAGTAACCATGGTCTATTCTCTACACTTAACCTTAGTTAGGATATGATAAGTATTGTTTTCTTTTTCATTTCAAAATCACTTATCATATTCTTTCTTCTTCTTGATCAACTTCTTCTTCAAGAAAAGCTTAAGCCCATCAATGGCAACTTGAGCAAAAGTGAGTGAAATCCAATTCTAAAGTGAACCCACTCCCTATTTCTTCACCCTCTACCTCTTGCCAAGTTGTTTTGGGTGTTTTCTTCACAAGTTTCACAACTTGGTGAAGTTGGAGCTTGAACTTGTGATGCCTCGACGTAGATCATCTTCGGCACGAAGCCGACGACCTAGTCCGCCCATTTTCCCGATGAAGCCGACGATTGAGTTCGGGATTCAAGATGGACAGCGAGAGGATGCCTACGTGGAGCTAAGGAAGTGGAGAAACGGATCTACAAAGATTGTAGCCTCTCTCCTTTAGTTAAGATGTTAACTAGTTTAATGTTTCGCCTAGAATTCTAACCGACGATCCATATTAGGGTTTCTCGGCACCCATAAAATTTTAAATTGGCATGGTTGATGCCTTGTGAGACCTCTATAGTGTGCCTAGGAACCTTTCACCTATGTACAGTAATGGCCTCTAGGGCATACATATAACTAACACAAATAACCCTCGATATAGACGTACAAACGTCAAGTTATCAAATACAAAACCAAATATCAAAACTTAAATCCATAAACATCATGGAACACATAGCAGCAATCTAGAAAAGTGGTCCCAGATTTTGTCTCAGGTGAAAACAAGGTAAGCAAACAAGTTTGTGTGACCTACTGAAGCAACCTGGGCACCTAACACACTAGGGTGGCCGGCCACACACAAGGAAATTACGGCCTGGCCGGTTTTGCTGGCTCTTCAGGGCTTCGTCTTCGTAGGGTGGTCTCCTGGTGGTGTATCTAGGTCCTTGATATTGTTTACTTTTCTAGAAAATGTCCCGGTTCATTCCAGATTTCCCTGCACGCTCCAAGTCCTCATAAACCGATATGAACTCAATTCCCAAATCCATATTTTGGTTTCCCATATTAAATCTCAGGTCTTAAACAGCCACTCAATCATCACCAATCCACAATTTCACTCAAACCCTCATTAGGATTTTCTAATTTCCACAAATCACCACTAAACGAGTTTTAAGTTAAACTAAAAGCTAGGAATTCAAACTAAACTAACATGGAAAGAGATATACCTCATGGATGTATCTTAAGAAAACCCTAGAAGTCCTAAAGTTGCCAAAATCTCATTTTGCTTGGTTCAATATGATGAGCATAAAGAGGGGATCGTTTTTTATGAAAGGGGTATATGGTTTGGACGGAGTTTTGGAGATTGATTTAGGGTTTGAAGGTGGAGGGAGATGAGGGTGAGGAAGATGAAGAATGAGATGCAAAAACAATGGGGAAAAGGGTATGAGGCAGCCCCCCTCTCTCAATTATTCTCACTCTTTCTTTCTCTCCAAGTCATCATTATGTCTCCTTTCTCTCTCCTCACTCATCATGACACCTTTTTCTTTTCTTTTTCTTTTCTCACTACCAATAAACCATAACACATAACCCAAATGAAACGAAATAACATGTGACCAAATGAAACATGTCATGGTACACTAACCATGAAAATTGTAGAAACACAGATTTGGCCTAATCGCGATTAGCAGTGCACTAATCGGGTTTTTATCAAAACCGCATATAATAAATTTTAAAAATGCCAAATCCTTTAATTATATTATTAAATGAATAAATCATTTTAATTTCCATTTATTTCATAATTATTGGTATATATTTATACTCTTTTTCGAAAACCCTAATTTCGCAAATCGGGCAGTTTTCGGGAAAAATATTATTTTAATATTATATTCCAAGATAATATTTTATATTTTCTGAAATGTTACAGTCTTCCCCCTTAAATAAATTCAGTCCCCAAATTTAAATTTAAACCCCCAAAATATAAAACATTTCAATAATCAGCTCAAATCAACGGGGCCCCGAAATCACGGAAGATGCAGAAACACACAGCGCATCAAGTGCGCATGAAAACGAGTACAAAACTCCGAAATCGAACTCCGTCAAGCGTCACGCAAATCATCGGATTTGCACGCATATCCTCGGAGTTACAATAGAGATACAGATCTCGAAATCTACTATTGAAATCCAATATACACTAGTCAAATACTATAATACGTGTATAGTACGCATCTTTGGAAAACTTTCAAGAACTAAATAAAACTCATGCAAAAATCTTTTTTAAATTGCCGTGTGATGCGTAACTCACGGCCTAAGTGACAGACGCTCATTTGTGAAATAATAGTATATGTCCATATATGTTTTTGCTTAAATATGTGCTCGCCTTTTTTTTTCAAAATATCCCAAAAGGTTTTCTTTTATAACGTTCGTGTCGCTCACGGACACGTAGGAAATAGCGAGACTATAGCTCTTTTTCAAAAACCTCTTGATAAACTTTTAATGCATGCAAAGTACTCAGATACTGTCCTCAGATCAGTCATGTTTGGCTACTTCATAATATAGTGCCCAACA
Organism: Agapanthus africanus; assembly: GCA_030015575.1. Taxonomy (NCBI): domain Eukaryota; kingdom Viridiplantae; phylum Streptophyta; class Magnoliopsida; order Asparagales; family Amaryllidaceae; genus Agapanthus; species Agapanthus africanus. The sequence goes on from JASDDO010000004.1 coordinate 238,667,880, forward strand.
TGAAAACAAGGTGCTCAAAAGAAAAATCAGCTTCAAAAGGCGTACTAATAATCACATGCGTCTGGTGCGCATGTAAATCAAACCCAAATACAGGTGCCACTATACGCACAAAGCAAAACTAAGTGCAACGGGTGTGCACAAAAGCATCTGTCCACTGCAACGGGTGTGCACGACAACAATACCTGGTGCATCTATTGTGCACGAAAATCTCAATCATGCGCATCCAACATGCACGAAATCACGAAATCCAATATCAAGCGCCGATCATGCTCAAGAATCCAATCAGGTGCATAAGGTGCACAAAACAAATACCGAGTATCAAAATCGAAATCGACGGTATACCGTGGTATATAATCTCACAACCATGTGCATCAGCGTGCACAAAAGCAAATCAAATACTAAAAGTGCATGAAAACTATGCCGAAAGCATAAATCAAATCATATGCATGCCCTAGGCATGAAATCACAATAAATATCTCAAATGACATCAAAACGAAGTCAGGTGCAACTGTGGTGCACAAAATATGTATCAATGCACTGCAAGCATATGCGAACTATACCGAGTGCAAAAACAAATCGAATGCGTACCATAAGCACAAAATCAACTCAACTGTAGGAAATCCATGAAATCATAAACATGTGCAGCCAAGGCACAAAACGATATTTAAGTGCAATAACCGTGCAAAAATTATAATCAACACAACGGTGTATAAAATATATATCGAGAGCAATAACTATGCACAAAATGTGAATACCCAGTAGGTGCAGCCATGGTGCATGAAATCAATATCAGGGAACTCATCATCAAAACTTAAATCCAAGCGATATAAGCGTGATACTCAGATCACAAACGCAAATCGCAATAAAAGACATTGAGATACACCTCCTACAATGTCGAAAAATAAATCGGTGCGCCTAAAACCGGCAGAACACGAACATCCGCTTGCCTCCTGTTCATGGTCTGGCATCCTCGGTCACTAGGTCCTTATCTTCTCTGTGGATTTACCCATCTCGCAATCCATTGGCTCATCGGCCCTGTCGGGTGTGCTAACGGGGATGGTTCCGTTCTGGAACTTCTATGGTCATCTCTTGGTCAATCATCATGACCACTCGTAAAGCAGCATATTACTGGCGTCGGCCTCTGGTCTTCTGAATACACATGACACAACTGATCCTGGGTGCAAATCTCATTGCAGCAGTGTCCTGGAAGGAATCCTGCTCAAGGTATCTTCCGATCTCGCCGATGCCAAACTGTACGGAGGCTGGTACTCTTACATAATCTTTTCTCGTTTTCTGGACATCTGCGTTCTCCGCACACATTTCCTCGGAAACTGGCCGTATCCCGACGCCTATGTATGCATATCAGATCTTTAATCTCGACGGGGAGTAACAACAGCTCATCAGCGTCTCGCACGAACCTCTGGTTCCACTCGTCTTTATCATTGTCCGCTTCGACGTCACGTCTTGCTGTCTGCGTACTGCTACTGTTCTCGGCCACTGTCAATCCGGAGTCTCTCACGCGGACTCAAAGTCATGAACTCGGTATCTTCATCACTCTGTAGAAGATACTGGCCGAACACATCCTCGGGAACTCGTCCCAAGCATTGGAGGAATACCAATACTCGTCCGTTCTCGATCAACTCACAACGCATCTGGGTGAGGTCCTCTATCCGAAGCTGGTCAGCTTGCTGATCTCTTATCACATGATATTTGGACGACATCAAACTTTTCGATCGAGTCATCGAGGTCCCAAAATTTCCCGAAGGCTCAACACCTGAGCGTAGTCTAAAAATATCTGGTACATACCACAGTACCTCTGGACTAACCGTAGAAGGGTAAACCCAAGCCTCACTGATGGCACCGCTAAGCTGCCACAAACCCTAAGGTTCATAGCGGTTCCATGGTCATCATGTCGATTTAGGGTTTCATTCTTCTAGAGGGTCCACGAATTACCTGCATGTTCCTCCGAATACTTTAAACTTGGGAAAATTGGGTTTCTGACACTCGCTCGAACTTTTTAACTTCGTCTAGCCGGCATGTGAATGCCCTCCGTCCACACGCTAAACAATGCTTCAATCCTCCAGGAAAGGCGATACATCAATGGTCATCTCTGGATTGGTCTGCTCTAGGTCTGAGGAAGATTCTCTCCACATTGGAATCTTCAACCCAACTGGGCCTGTATCGGTGCATCAATCTGAAGAATCACCTTTGTTTCTCAATCGGGGTCGACTAGCCACCATCTGTTGCATTCTGCCTGGAAGCTCCGGCGATCTCAGCTCGTAAGCTCTGGAAGCGACATCCTATCAATCTCAGCAACAGCTGGGTCATCTGTCTACGCGGTAGGTGACATCATTATCTTTGAGGTATGTTGTACATGAACAGTCCTCTCGCAACTGGCAGCTCTATCAAAGGCCCGATCATCCGGTGCAAAACCAAACACTCGCCACAACAGGAGGTCACCACACAAAACTACATCGAGGCGTTCCCATGTCACCAAAAAACATAATGGTCAGCCCTCGTACCAGACGAGCTCGCCCTGACCGCAACACTAGCAGCAGCTCAAACTGCGCTCAATCATGGTGACAGGAACCTCAATCGAGTATCGAAGAAAGCAGATCAACGGCCTGAAAGGAAACGACAGATCCAGAATGGATACATGATCATAAGAAGGAACATCATCAATGAGAGTATGATCATGGAACAAATAAAATCAAGGATCTCAAATGGATGAATAATCGAGGATACGAAGAGAATCACAGATCTCAAAATATGTACATCCTAAGGTTTCTTAAGTGGAGTATCGTATCATAAATATGCCGCGGAACATACGTTCGGTACATCACTCTACTTAAGCTACATACTCCATCAATCAGGGTCAGCCTATGAAACGAAAGTTCGGGTCTAATACCCCCCCCCGTTCAAGTCTAAGTTCCGTAAGGTCAAGCCTAGGTTCCGAAATACATACCCGCCCTAGACTCCGCATAGTCAAACATAGACTCGAATAAAGGTTAAACCTAACGCTCTGATACCAACTTTGTCACGACCCGAAATATTAGCTCATGACCAGCACTTAAATCACGCAACTTCTAAAGGCGTAACGTAATTCAAGTAAGCTAAAACCCAGAAAGTTAAACCTTTTTAAAAAAATAAAGGAGGTGAAGTTTTGAAATAAAGGTATAATGAAATCAATTTTTCTTAATGCATAGAAAAGGGACATGAAAATGCAAGTGAAATTTGTTAGTTTGAAAATGTGTTTCGCCTTTTAAAAATTTGGGCAGCACCTCCTTTGTATTTTTCGATCCAAAACCACAAATACATGAAGATAATAAAAGCATCCCCAAGCGGGAGCTAGCTCTTCGCCAACCGGCGGATCACAACCATGCAAAACAGTAAATATCAGTATACGACGCCCAACGGAGAAGATCACCACAAAAGATAAAGAAATAAGCAAGACATAACCCCAAAAGCGAATATAAAACCCATCGCTCAAATCTCGCAACTACTAGTCTCACTAAGTCACATTACTTATACAATTTACTAATTTTGATTAATGGAGTTAACTAGATACAATATGAAATATAGATATAAGAGTGGGTACGATACAAATGTCCCACCTACCAATGCAAAACACCCGAATGCAACTGTGTGACAGCGAAGCCGCTACTGATCCAGGCGGTCAACTTGCAAGAACTGTGGCACAACGGGGGTGAATTGCCAACTCGTGAGTAGAAAAATATCAACAGATAGAAATCGAATAAACAACGACTCCTAGGTCAACTATATCAAAAAAGTAATACTATGATATCTAGGGTGACCGGGTCGAATATGTGCCAACAAGGTAGACAATGCCTATAAGCATGTGGATAACATACAACAGTAATAATCAATGCATGTATGCATGTGGATCTCGTCCACTCATATAATCAATGTATGTATGCATGTGGATCTCGTCCACCCATATAATCAATGTCGGTATGCACGTAAATATCATAAAAGAGCGTGCATGAAAGTATGAGGATATAAATCAACGGTGTCCCTCACGACACATCAAAATCATGGAACCTGAGTGCCTAGCATCGACACTCGAAAACATCATGAAAACCGTACCCATCATCGGCACGTAAATCCTCATATATCTCAGGCGCCGTATCATCAGATCGGCCTTCAGGCGCCGCACACCCTGGTCAGCCCTCATATCCATCTCGCTACTCCGGTCGGTATCCTCCGGATAACCGCCGAGTCCAAATATTATCACCGGTAGGTAGTGCTTCCCTTCCAGGCTTACCTCTAACATATACGAGTCTTCTTGCCCCGGGGTATCACACCGGGTCCACCATGTACCCGCAGACGGTGCCTACCGCTCCTCGATTCAGGTTTTACATGCCACTCTCAGAATCGAGAAAACACATGGTGGACGCACTGAAATATCATATCAAGAGAAATCGAGTTTTTAAAACAATACATACTTTCTTTTGAAATCACCACAGTTCTCAAATCCAGAAATCTCATGTAAACAGCATATCTCAATGCGTAAAATCATAAAGCATGATGTATGCGACATATAATAGAAATGCAAGCATATTTGTATATAATGCAACATGGAACAGTGATATGACGTATTAAGGGAAAACCGCTCTTTTAAATGATTCCAGTTTTAAAAATATAACATACGGTTCCTAATTTCCCAATAAAACCAGTTATCTATATAGGTACAATATGTATATGCTCAAGTATAGATATACTAATGTATGTGTGCACCGATATGGATATACAATATGTATGTGCGCAAATATGGACGTATCAATGTATATTTGCCAATATGGATGTACAATATGCATATCATGATGCAGCAACCCTACGGTGTAGTGACTTGGCAATTATCGATTATGAAGTGTGTGAGCCGGCAAATCTGTGTACGTGTAACATACGCATCATTGATAATGGTGTAGGTGTACTAGCATAGGTATATGTAAGGCAATAATAATATCATGAATGCAGCATAAGGTAAATCGTCAGCTAGAAGGTATAAGGTATACATATCTAACATGATCGAGTCGGTGAATCTATCAGTCGGCATCTAGCCTAACAACATCACGTACGGTATAATCCATCGTACAACAACCTCTAGTCAAGGGTATGGATCAATCATCAAGTCAAACTCATCACGCACGGAAAATCATCGTACGGCGGTATTAAGCTAATAGGGATCCTATCATCCTATAAGAGAAATGAGGGTACGACCTAATATCACGTACGGCCTATCATCCACGATTCACAACATTCTATATATATATATATATATATATATATATACCTATGTCCCAGGTCACATCCGCAATAATCTTATATCAGGGGACCGACAGGGTATAAATCATCTCGATCGACTCGCACCCGTATACCAACATACCATCATATCATCATATCATCATATCCATCTTATATTCCTTCATCGCATTTATATCTCACATCAAGTCGAGTTTACATAAACATTCTATCTCTACTATAAGTATAAGTATCTAATCTAACATACACACCCGAACCATACAAGAAGACTTTAAAAGAAGCGAATCGTAGTTTTGAAAATAGAAGTTACGGTGTTTTTAAGGAAAAGATATCATTTGAAAATCCGTAACGTCCCCCAAGGTATCTATTTAAAAGATGCATACGATTCTTCAATTTAGAAATAGGTATGGTTCGGATGACACATCTACGTCGACTATCTAGTCCTATAGTACCCTGAACGGCAATATCGTTAAACGTTATCCTCAAATTCCGTCATCATATATTAGCCGTATTATATCACTTCTAACTATCCTTGGTTTCTAATATGGTTTCACTAACTATCATTTAACTCTATCCCTAGTTTCCAAATCTAGATTTCCTTAACCATATTCTATAAATCAGTTTCCATCAAGACTTTGCGGGGGTGCTATACGCCATCCACCCGACTTCCCCCGTGGATATAGATCCACTCACCTTGGTCTTTGCTTTCCGAAGTCGATGACGCCACGCTCCGTCGTCTCGGAATCCACGCGAAGGTACCTACAATAACAACACATATCGCAACGCTATTAAAATCAGTTCTAAAATCCAATTCAAAACCGAAATGACACACGAAAACCAAAATGTCGCACGAATCACCCATAGGTCAAAACCTATGGTCTACCTCTCGCAATTCAACCAAATAACCCTCGATATAGACGTACAAACGTCAAGTGATCGAATATAAAACCAAATATCAAAACTTAAATCCATAAACATCATGAAACACATGGCAGCAACCTAGAAAAGTGGTCCCAGATTTTGTCTCAGGTGAAAACAAGGTAAGCAAACAAGTCTAGAGCATAGTATAGGGAGTGTGTGACCTACTGAAGCAACCTGGGCACCTAACACACTAGGGTGGCCGGCCACACACAAGGAAATTCCGGCCAGGCCAGTTTTGCTGGCTCCTCAGGGCTTCGTCTTCGTAGGGTGGTCTCCTAGTGGTGTATCTAGGTCCCTGATATTGTTTACTTTTCTAGAAAATGTCCCGATTCATTCCAGATTTCCCTGCACGCTCCAATTCCTTATAAACCGACATGAACTCAATTCCCAAATCTGTATTTTGGTTTCCCATATTAAATCTCAGGTCTTAAACAGCCACTCAATCATCACCAATCCATAATTTCACTCAAACCCTCACTAGGATTTTCTAATTTCCACAAATTACCACTAAACGAGTTCTAAGTTAAACTAAAAGCTAGGAATTCAAACTAAACTAACATGGAAAGAGATATGCCTCATGGATGTCTCTTAAGAAAACCCTAGAAATCCCAAAGTTTCCAAAATCTCATTTTGCTTGGTTCAATGTGATGAGCATGAAAAGGGGATCGTTTTTTGTGAAAGGGGTATATGGTTTGGACGGAGTTTTGGAGATGGATTTAGGGTTTGAAGGTGGAGGGAGATGAGGGTGAGGAAGATGAAGAATGAGATGCAAAAATAATGGGGAAAAGGGTATGAGGCAGCCCCCCCTCTCTCAATTATTCTCACTGTTTCTCTCTCTCCAAGTCATCATTATGTCTCCTTTCTCTCTCCTCACCCATCATGACACCTTTTTCTTTTCTCACTACCAATAAACCATAACACATAACCCAAATGAAATGAAACAATATGTGACCAAATGAAACATGTCATGGTGCTCTAACCATGAAAACTATAGAAACACGGATTTGGCCTAATCGCGATTAGCAGTGCCCTAATCGGGTTTTTATCAAAAATGCATATAATAAATTTTAAAAATGCCAAATTCTTTAATTATATTATTAAATGAATAACTCATTTTAATTTCCATTTATTTCATAATTATTGGTATATATTTATACCCTTTTTCGAAAACCCCAATTTCGCAAATCGGGCAGTTTTCGGGAAAAATATTATTTTAATATTATATTCCAAAAATAATATTTTATATTTTCTGAAATGTTACACAGATACACCGAGGCGATGCATGATTTTGACACGGGGTACACTCTGAGACGAAGCGTGATTCCGACGCAGAGCTGGTTGGTTGACTTGATTCTGCGACGGAGCATAATTCCAACGGGGAGGTCACTGGTTGACCTGATTCCGAGGCGAGGCATAATTCCGACAGGGAGGTCGTTGCTACCCTTTTTGCGACTTGGATCGTCGGCGCTGGATTTGACTTGCTGATTTGAGGTGATTTGGGTTGACATCAGTATCGCTACACTGTAACATGGTACAGGAAGCGAATCATCATTTACCATGAGTGGATTTGGGGATTTTGGTTTTAGTTTAGCATCAGCATCGCTTCACTGGAATATGGTACCAGGAGTGAATCATCATTTGCCATAAGGAGATTTCCCTCGTTCCCAGTTTAACGACTTAAGGGTCATCTGTTTCCAGTTTTACGACTTAGAGGTCATCTGTTTCCAGTTTAAAGACTTAGGGGGCTATTGTGCCCATTTTAATGACTTAGAGGTCATCTATTTCCAGTTTAAAGACTTAGGGGTCTATTGTGCCCAGTTTAACGACTTAGAGGTCATCTGTTCCCAGTTTAACGACTTAGAGGTCATTTGTTCCCAGTTTAAAGACTTATGGGTCTATTATGCTCAGTTTAACGACTTAGAGGTCATATGTTCCCAGTTTAAAGACTTATGGGTCTATTATGCTCAGTTTAACGACTTAGAGGTCATCTGTTCCCAGTTAAAAGACTTAGGGGTCTATTGGATCGGTAAGCTTGGAATTTTGGGGTAGGGGTCGGCATCAGCGTTGCTAACACTGAAGTACAGGTGCCAGGAGCAATTCATCATTTGCCTCTTCCTATTGGGAAGCGATGTCTTAGGAGACAGGTTTAGGTCCCTATCACCTAAGGCTTTTCAATTTATGAGCCATAAGGGTCCCATAAAAGCATTCTCCTTACGAGTCGAAAGGATCTCGTAGGTGCACTTTCTCCTTAGGAGTCATGGGGACTCCCAAATGTGATTTTTCTTCGTGGGTCGTAAGGATCCTACGAAGGTGTTTTCTTACGAGTCGTGATGATCCCGTAAGTTTTGTTCTCCTCATGCATCGTGAGGACACATGAGTGGGTCTTCCCAAATGGAGCATAATTCCGAGGGCGGAGACCGACCGCGTGACTAGTGATTGCGGTGGGGTATGGGTATGATGAGAATTATTTGAGCCATGGATTGTATACGGTAGTCAATTTGGGGACTAACCGTAGGGCTGGGAGTATTTTGGATTTTGTTGGCGTCTGTATCGCTGCACTGGAATATAGTACCAGGAGCGAATCATCATTTGCCGTTTGAGAATTTGTATTTTGGTTGGCGTCTGTATCGCTGCACTGGAATATGGTACCAGGAGCGACTCATCATTCGCCGTTGGGACATTCAGAGTTCGGTTGGCGTCTGTATCGCTGCACTGGAATATGGTACCAGGAGCGATTCATCATTCACCGTTTTTTTGTGTTTTTTTTGTTTTATCGTGATTGCTCTATCATTTCAGCTTTTCTTATCGCGAAGGTCGCGATTGCCCTATCATTTTGGCTATTTATTCGCGGTTGCCCTATCATTTCGGCTTTATTTTTCATCTTTATTTTACTCGCTGATTTTTATTGGGAGTTGCCCCATCATTTTGGCTTTTTATTTTTTTATTTTTGTTTTATTTACACATTTTTACACCCCCAGTTTAACGACTTAGAGGTCGATTGCTCCCAGTTTAACGACGTGGTGGTCAGCGGTTCCCAGTTTAACGACGTGGTGGTCAACTATTTTCAGAGAAAGGCAGATGTCTGAAAGAATCAGGTTCCCGAAGGACTTCGGTCTCCGTTTGTATGAAATTGGTGGCTGCAGCTTGACTGTTTGTTAACACGCCTTTAGACAGTTCTATCTCTCCTACCTTGTATTGCTTTTCGACCCAATCTTTGAAGATGAAGCAGTCCTCAATGGCATGACCTATCACTCTGTGATAGGGGAAGTATTTAGGGTCATCGGTCATATTATCTTCTTGCGGTATTTTTTATTCTGGCAATTGTAAACCGTTTTTAGGGCATCTTTGAATATTTTACGAACTTTGTCCCTTTTGAAGGAATAGACTTTATCCAGCTTCTCTTTCAGTGGAGCTTCTCCTCCCTCTCCAAACACTGGCTTCCGTGGTCGGTTGGTATTAGGCCCGCTCATCCCTTGCTTATTTCGGTTAGCCGAGGTGTTGAAAGATTTAGAATCGTCGGAATTTCCGTCTTTGCGATTATCGCCCTTACGGTTTATCCAGGGCATATTATTATTTTGGGAGTCAGAGGAGGACTCCTACTTTGAGCGTTCCAACATCTGAACTTTCCTGTTTAGCTCTTGGAATGTTTTGAAACCCGCGGTGCATAGAAACGGGGCCATCCAATTATTGAGATTTCCGACGAGGAGACCGACAGATTAGTCCTTCTCTATCGGCGGTTCACATTTGACGGAAAGATTGCGCCATCGGGTTATAAAATCAGTGATGCTTTCGTTGTTCTTTAGCTTGGTCCTTACGGGATCGGCAATGGTGATCTTATCGCTGACGCTCATGAACCTCTGCCGAAACAGAGATTCCATTCGGATAAAAGTTGCGACGGAGCCATCCAGTATGCTCGCGTACCAGTTAAAAGCAACATCGGTCAAGCTATTAACGAACTGGCGGAGGAGGAGCGCATCATTGCCCCAGTATTCCCTCATGAGGCTTTAAAATGGGTGATGTGCTGATTCGCATTTCCTGTCCCATCAAATCTTCTGAATTTGGGGATGACATAGCCGCTAGGAAATTCTACCAGATCATACTGAGCAGGATATGGTCTGCCACAACTGCTAATATCTTTTTGCGCTTCAGCTTCGGCTACCAATGTTTTGACTTTGTTGGCAACAAAATCCATGATTTGATCGTGAGTTAGCGGGCTGCTATCATCGGTAGCTAAGACATTTGCTGAGATAGGATGCGACAGGCTTTCATGCGGTCCGCCCACCTTTGGATTTGGGAGAACAGGCATCGGCTGTCTTGGGACACCGTTTCCCGGTTCATGAGCAGAACCTTGCGCTTGATTGGACGGCTGAGAGGCAAGTTGGGCCATGAGCTGTAAGACGACATTTGTCAAGTCGTCAATTTTTGAGTAGAGCTTGGCCATCTCCTTGTCTTTACTTTTGTGCTGTTTTCGGAGCTCTTGGAGAAGTTGCTGCTCTGCGTTCTTGGAACGGAAGATTGGCTCCTCTTCGCTTTCTGAGCCCGACTCCTCATGAACCGAGGGAGCTCTCCGCTTATTTGCTTCACTGGGAGGATTTTCATTACCTTCCAGAGGATGTTGGTCGTGGGAAGTGGCAGTCACATTCATACTAGATTGGATTTGAGATGTAGTGGCCCCATCCTTGCTCTTGCTGCGCGTGCCCACCATGTAGACAGTATGGACCACATATCCAGCCGTCTTTTTATCTTTGGCGGGGTAACCTTGTTCTTGGAACCTCATGAAGTTCAGCTTAGCATAAGCCTTAGCCCTTTTGTTGGCTCTGTATCTGAGCCTTTTCTGCCTTAGCCTCTCGATTTTGAGGGCTTGACCGTCATCCGTCATTTAGGAAGCCATCATAAGTCGATCGGCGGGGAGCTTAGAGAAGACACCCGATCGAGCGGTTGTTAAGGGCACCGTCGGAGCTTGCTCGAGACGCCCTGTTGCTTTGTTGGTGTTGATGGCCTTGCTCCCAGCTGGGGCAATGGAGAGTCATTCGGAAATGGATTTGCGCTTGTGCTGAGGTGCCTTCGCGATCACCACATTTGGCCTCTTGCCTTTCGAGGACGGTTTGACTGTTACCGGAGCTTGAGGAGCTGGGATGGCGTTAGCTGACACGAACAGAATAGAGCCAAATGGTAGCGGCGGCTCCTCCCATTGTCGCCCGAGACTGGCCGGGAGGACCGTTCCGGCGTCCATCTTCATTGTGTAGGAGATGGGAGCTGTGTAGAGAGCTGAGCTGATCCTTAGAGACATTTTGTTGCTCCGGAGATTGCAATTAGAGATTTGTTAACCTGCACAAAGAAGCATGATTTCAGTACAGGCAATCAATATGTATATTGATTGAGTTCGCAAGAACGTTTAACCCGAAATATGGGAGGAGAGATCAGTCCCACCGGGTGTGCCAGAATCTGTAGGGTGTTTTTCGTCACCCCATTGAGATGGAAATACACGCGCGCTTGGCAGGCGCATTACAGATTCCCCCTACCTAGGGTAGGCTAGGGTTTATTGATTATGGAGATCCGAATCTCCGGCAGCCACGGACTAAGCTGCCGTTAATTACCCTTCGTCTTTAGAGTAAGAGAACCTTCGATTGACGGGTAAAACAGGTCATGCGAACTCAATATGCAGTGTTGTGTTTTGGAGGGGAATTGGATATATCAGGGGGCTCGCAGAGTTTTTTTACGGGGGTCCCGCTATCCAGATAGCGGGCTGGGGGTCAAGGGGGCTAGCAGCCCCTTTGCGGGGTGTGGGGCAGCGCCCCGTTAGAAATTTTTTTCTAACAGGGACAGTGTCGTGGAGTGTGTGTGTGTGTGTATAAAAAAGGAAAGGCAAAGGATGCGTGGAAGAAGGCACCGGCGCCCCACGTGCGCGGCACGCGGGCGCTGGGCGCATGGCGCCGGCGCCCCACGTGCGCGGCACACGGGTGCTGGGCGCATGGCTTTAGCGCCCTACGTGCGCGGCACGCGGGTGCTGGACGCAAGGCACCAGCGGAAAGTAAAGGGGGGGCTCAACCCCCCGTACTGGGAGTTGTACTCCAATTGACTTTTAGGAGTTAAACTCCTTAAAAAAAGATGTCTTATTATTGTAAATTTATTCTTATGGAGTTAAACTCTCAGAAACTTTGATTTGTGGAGTTAAACTCCAGGAAATCTTTGTAAATGCTCAAGGGGATCCCTTTCTTCTCCCTTGAGCCTTGGATCTTTCCCAAAATGGGATCTTTGGAGATGAGTCTCCTTCCTCCTCTTTTGTTGGCCGGATCTTGGAGAACAAGAGGGGTGTGATTTTAAAAATCTCTCTTTTTTGAGATCTAATGGAAGATCTGAGCCCCCCTTTGTGGGTTTTGTGGTGGAAAACTATTTATTTTTGGAAGAGGAAGAGTTAAACTCTTGATTTAATTTAAAAAAAGAAGAAGGTTTAGAATCTTGAGGAAGGAGAAGGAGGCACAAAAACCCTAGAGTTAGAGAGAATGAAAAAGTCCTCTTTTATTTTATCATCATGTTGCCTTATATAGGCTTACACATTTACATATAGTCCCTTGGGCTTTACAAAATGGCATTTTGCCCATCCCATGTCTCATGTGCTCATTTCTTTTGCATATAAGCCATAGGCTTTACAGAAATTTGGCTTTATGCCCATTTTCTTCCATTCATGCATAAAAAAAAATTACATCAAAATTATTTATTACATGATTTTTTATTTCGGCATGGGGGAGGCTGGCCGCGGGGCTCGACTTGGGCATGAGCCCACTTGCTTGGGCTTGGGCCCGCCTACTTGGGATTTACCTTGACTTTGACCTGGTCAACTGGGGTGCAAATTTTGACCCTAACAATGTTAACTCTCGTCTAAACCCGGAATAACCCACAAACTGCCATTACTGAAAATGTGCATTGAGTTTATCCGGATTCCGGTTTTAAGCATAAACTAGACAACTCCATATACCTTAACATCATTAAGATTTGAATCCATTCTATATCCAATATAGAAACAAAGGCACTAATTTTGATGAAACCGAATTCAAATAGTATGCAGCTGTTTCCAGTGAAAAACCAAAGAGGAAAAGGCCATACAACATTACTCATCAAAGAGCGCACTCACGGATGAGTAATCTGAGAGAGAAGCAAGTTCTCTAATATATTATTTACGACGGAATACCTAGCATAAGTATCTATATCTTCTATCACTTCGAAAAATCCTGATACTTGAAACATTTGGTTCTGTAATTTATTCTTATACCTATAACTTCTCAAAATTTAGACCTTGTAATTCAACGAAAATATGTGTCTAAAACCAGATAGTTATAAGTAAACGGAATATAGTACGAGTACCAACCCCTTATCCTAATGGACATCGGACAATATACAATACTTTGTATAAGTCCTCTGAGTTTAATAACTCAAACCCTTTATGCCGTAGGTTGAAAACTGTACTATGGTTAAGAAGAATTATAACGTTATTGAATGCACCTTACCTAATCATCAATAAATAAAGGTAAATGTTATAAACATAATTTCAAAAAGTTATACCTCACTTTATATAATAAACGTACAGATATATCAATTTGAAATTGGTGCATAACAACGGATATTCAAAACCAAATATTTGTCGTTAAGCAAAACCCAGGTGATTTCCTAAAAAGAACAATTACAGAGAATTCTGCTATTGAGAATTTAATCACCCAATTCCCAATATTCTACTTCCACGCATCATCTGTAATACCATACATATGTAAGAATCAAGTCCGGTAAATACATACCCTGTAGTCAGAATTCAATTGGGAAAGCAGTTTTTAATTAACACCGCACAGTAAAACTAAAACATAAAAATGTTTCGCTGCGTTGCCGAGTATTCCTAGTAATGCCTCTTCCAATACCAGACTCATGACATTAGTCACAATTTTCATTGCCCTTACTCCAATCCCTTTATATGTCATTACTTCCTACCTTCTTTACACCATATTTAGGCTAATTGGTTTTCTTTTTTCCCTACCTTTCGACACATGCCTAAGGTTTTGAAGAAAACTATCCAATAAGCATAATAGGTGTACTCTCCTAATACTAGAAGCCCTCATAATCTGAGAGAAGGCAAAAGAGAAAAGAAAATCGAATAATCCTATTCCATTTCCCTAGAACCGGAATCCATCCTCGAACTGAAATAAATTTTTGCGAGTTCGTATGTGACTATACGAGATGGTTTTATCTATTCTATCCAAATCTTAATAGTGATATGGAATGTTCTGTAGAAAGAAAAGGGTAAAGTAGGAGCGGCATGGATATATGTGACCTTGTTGTGAATCATGACAAAACAAAAGCAGGTTTGTAGAAAGGTTCGGTCAACTTGGTTTATGAGTTTTAGTTCAAGACGGGTCATGGTCGCTGCTGAAGAGAGAGAGAGAGAGAGAAAAGAAGCACTCAGCATGCAATCTATCAAGATTAGATTGGTTAATCACTTAACATAATCAGGATGGTATTGGAAAGAGTTCTAAGTGGAATACTGAAGTAGTCGTGGCGCTAGATACTGATTGTGAATCAGCAAAGAATATCGCCTAAGAATTCACTGGATATAATTGTTCATTTAACATGATCCCATCGTTAATCCGGGAAAATACTGAGGCAAGTATCGCTCAGTTCATGAGATATTTAATCCCTGCGAAGTTGAGATTCAGGGAAAACATAGAGATGCGCTATGCTGAGCCCACTCATTGAGTCTAGTTCTCGAACACAGTTTGCAAAACTGTTAGTACAGAAGTTGGGTATGCGATACCACAATAATTGGCTTTAAGTGAAAGTAGGAGATTTTTGGATATAGGTGCCCTCAAGGCAATTATTTTAATTGAAGGAGGACTAATATAAGAGAACAATCTTACTCGAGATGATAGTATGATATCTGGTTTGTCTTTATTTTTCGTATGATGCGTTTATTCGTTATCACGTATCGTTTAGATATGAGATAAAGCCCTTAAGATTTTTCTTGACTAACAGGATGATGATGCAGATCATACCAGGGGCTCTAGGTAGTCGATAAGCACATCCTTAAATATCCCTAGTCGTAGGAGTATCGAGACTGGACATCGGTACTCCAGTTTAGACTAGTTTGTACGTTTCCGGACCCGGTTGGAAGGCGATAGATGATTTTGCAGCTATTAGTGTTGGACATCGAGGATTGTATACAGGTGCTCATTGGATGAGTTACACTGGACAGACTCGCCGAGAACTCCTAGTTGGTTATATTTTTTGACATAGGTGCACTCAAGTCAATTATTGTAATTGAATAAGGATCTATACAAGAGAACAATTTTGCTTGATATGATAGTATACTATCTAGTTTGTCTTTATCTTTCATGTGATGCATTTTATTTACTATCACGTATTGTTTTGACATGAAATAAAGCCCTAGAATTTTACTTGACTATCAAGACAATGATGGGGATCATACTGGGGGCTTGCGTAGTTGATAAGCACATCCTTAAATGTCCTTAGTCGTATGAGTATCGAGACTGGACATCGGTACTCCAGTTTAGACTAGTGTGTATGTTTCGTGACCCGGTTGGAGGGTGATAGCTGATCCTACAGCTATTAGTGTTTGACATTAAGAATTGTATACAAGTGCTCATTGGATGAGTTATACTGGATGGACTCACCGAGAACTCCTAGTTGGTAATATACCAATATTAGGTAGCATCAGTTCTCTTGTGACATAAGTACAGGGTAGTCCTAGGACCTGAGATCACCATGTTGGATATATGTATGCCCTAGAGGCCATTATATGATAGTGTATGTACAGATGTGTGTGTGTGTGTGTATATTCAGAGGACAGTCTTGCTCGACATGACAGTATGCTATCTGATTGCTCTTTATCATATGTTCACTTGATCATGCTTTTACTCATTTGATACATGTTGATAAAGCCCTTAGGATAATGGCTTGACTACTGGAATTATGATGTGGATCATACTAGTGGGACACCTGTAGTTTATAAGCATATCCTTGAAATGTTCCTAGTCGTAGGTATATCGAGATAGGGCATCGATATTCCAGAGTAGACTAGCGTATACCATTCTTGTTCCATATGATAGGCGATGGATGGTCCCATATCCATCTGGTGTGGTGACACCAAAGATTGTATACGGGTGCTCAGTGAGACTGGGTACACTGAACGGACTCACCGAGAACTCCTATGTGGTATTATATCATAGGTCAGATAGCAGTTCTCAGGTGACACTGGTACAGGTTAGTCTGTAGACCCGAGATCGCCAATGAGTCTTGTGTGTCCTCCCACTGTACTTTGATCTCCATCCTACTACGGCTCTACTGAGTCATACAAACGGGTGGATTGGGTACAGTCCCGAGGCATATGGAGGCAATGAGCGATAGGAGGGGTTTCGTCTCTCCCGGTATTGGGGGTTGATATTGCGCTGTGCACGATTGGCTATAATAGGAAGTCCCTGGCCAGGGCTGCTGAGATATTACTGATAAGTGTTATCAGTAGTTTCTCGATCTGTTTTAGACCATATAACGGCATGACTTATTGAGTTATTGGGGTCGACGATTCCATCTCTAGACTCGATATGCAGCATATCTGACGAAGAGACCGGACTGTACGGTAAGTGTTGCCAGTTGGATTGACGGGAGTTTAGACAAGTTCGCTTGTTCTTCTTCTGATCGCTCAATACCCGGGTGGCCGTTACGTTTAGCTGACCGCTTCCGGCTTGTAGGTGTTTGATGTGATCATCACCTACTGCCGGCGTATTGACGAGTCTTAGAGTCCCACACAGAAGTTTCCTAGCTCAGGCAAAACGATGTGGTGTGCATATGAGATATGCGCGGGAGCTCGATTAAATGCGTGTATGAGATACCGTTTATTAATCGGGCGTTTACTATTGGTCGGGTCGTATGTGATATGACCGGTTTATTAAATCAAATGTTGATTTAATAATGACTTTTAGCTCACTTTTCTTAAACCTTTTCTTTATACTTGTATGCATATATGTATATACATACACATGATGATGTGTATGCATACATACATACATACATACAAGTGTATCATGGTTGATGATACATGGAAGATGGCAATGCAAGACTCACATGGTTCAAATTAATATGTAGATTTTTAATTTGAGATAAAAGGAAAAGGAAATTAACTAATGACTCATTGTTTCCAAATGACTCATAGTTTCCACACTCTTCTTGGGTTGACCTTTGACTAACCCTAGGTTAATTTCCTTTGTTCTTTTAACTCATCATAAAATATCTAGATATTTCTTTCAACCATGGTTGGATGTGAGAGTGTCTCACATATATATCCTTTTGTTTTTATTTTAAACATAACAATTATCATTATCTTGAAAAAGCTTTGCCATCTTCATCTTCCTCCTTCTTCAAGCTCTCTTGAGTTTCTTTGAGTGAGAGGAAAAGAAAAAGAAAGGGTTTTTTAAGTGAGATAACAAACCACACAATCATTCTATACTAGTTTAGCCTATTAGTTTAGAGTGTTTGCATCACTTCCTCATTGATCAAGTGAAGCAAAGAGCTTTGGGCAAAGGGGCTTCGGGTGGATCGTCATGGACTCAGAAGTGTTCAAGCGAGCCGTTCCAAACTCTAGGAGATCCAAGCAGTCACTCAAGGAGGTCTACAAAGGTTGTAGTCTCTTCATTTAGTGATAGATTAACTTTTGTATGTGATACTATTAGTTGTTACCCTAAATTGCTAGTTCGATTCCTTGTTTAGTTTGCTTAGCACCTCTTAAAATTTAAATTGTGGTATGTGTGATGCTTCCAAACCCTATATGAGATGATAAGGAAACCCTACCGTGGTATCAGAACCAAGCTAGAGCTTTAGAGTAACCTAGACGACGTTAAAAAGCTCGAACGAACGAAAAACGACGCCCGAAGGGTGCTCTCTAGAAATTTTTCAAAAAGAGGATTTTTCACATTAAAAATACTCAGAAAATCGTGCAAGGTATTTTATGGGCCCACAAGAAGAACGAAGCCCTAACTCGACTATACGACAGTGGAACCGTGGCCAAAATGGTCATTTTGCGGTGGTTCCGCGGCGCCGTTGGTGAGGCTTGGACTGTGACTTCTTGTGCTGGCCCGTATGTACTTGTAGCAGTCTCTGGTAATTTTTAAAACTGCTTAAGTGTTGAGCTTTCTGAGAAGTCTTTGGGTGATCAATCGTTCGATCGAATGTTTTAACTACGCCTAGTTTATGAAAATGTGATACAATAATTGGAATCTACAAATTTGTTTATTGCATGTAAATTTAGCATTTCGGTCTCAGGTGTTTTCGGAAATCTTGTTGAATTATCCGTATCATTATGAAATGTGTTTTCTTGAATGAGACCTAAATGCAAGCTTTACATTTTTAGGCATGAAATCTTAAGATATGTGATATCCCGGGTTTATGATGTCTAAGGGCAGTGACGATTCCAATTGTTGTAGTTTTTTTATTTTTTTCTGCAACCGTAAGTGTAGTATGTGGTGTATCGCCGGTTTCGTTGCTATACATCAACGACAATCATGGTACGCATACTTACTTACATTGATGATATATGATATTATGTATTGCTGAGATATGATGTGCAGGATTGTCGTGATTGAATAGCCGGGGGTTGTATGTGAGATGAGAGTTTTCTTTTCATTCATGTAAAATTCATTTGTATGTAATATTCTTTTATTTGGGGCACTTCCGGGTTGAGGATGATGTCACCATTGTTGTATATTATTTACTTTTCCGCATTAGGATAGACCCAAGAAGGGGGGAACAAGTGACCGGGTTCTAGGGTTCAGTGGGAGGCCATCTCGAGGAGTCGAGACCAGTGTTCCCCTCGAATGGCGGCGTGACGTGAGAGACGTCTTGCCTGAGATTCGGGGCAGATGCTATTTGGTGCTATCCGTCCACCTATGCCAAGTTGATTTATGGCACCGTGCATCGGAGGTTTAGACGGATGCGGCCGATGTAGCAGACTTCGTCAGATTCCCCCTCGTTCGAGGGTTTTTTGATTGTGGGGACGCTCTTCCCTGCAGGCGCAAGCCCCTGCAGTTAATTACGCTATCACATCACGGTAACAACTTTCTCCTTCTCCAGAATTTCACTTCGTGTCGTGTGTGTTTGTTTTGTCTTTGGTTGCCCGTTGATTGTATACGGAGACCAATTTATGTCGTCGCCCGTAGGACGTGGATTAGTCCAAATCCGTATTTTCTTAGATTTAGGTTTGGGGTTTTGGTTTAAGGATACGCTAGCCATATTTGAGGCTAAGATCGACTTAAACGTTTGTTAAGGATACGTTAGTCTAATTTGAGACTAAGATCAACTTAACGGGATCGTTTAGATCCGACAAAAGAGCATTTGGGGGCTCTATTGTTCAGTTTAGGGACATGGTGGTCCATTACCAGTTTAGGGACATAGTGGTCCATTGCCAGTTTAGGGACATGGTGGTCCATTTCCAGTTTAGGGACATGGTGGTCTAACATTCCCATTTTGGGGATGAATATTGGTTTAAGGACAAATTAGTCCATGAGTTTAAGGACCCCACAGTCCGTATTGTTGGTTTAAGGACGCATTAGTCCATGAGTTTAAGGACCCCACAGTCCGTATTGTTGGTTTAAGGACGCATTAGTCCATGAGTTTAAATACCCCACAGTCCGTATTGTTGGTTTAAGGATGAATTAGTCCATGAGTTTAAGGACCCCACAGTCCGTATTATGTGTGGTTGTCGGGACCCGTCACCTCTCTGACAACGTTGAAGGATTACAACGACAAATATCAGAGGAGTTCGGAGATGTACCCTTGAACCGGGTGTAAGTTGATTTGAGAGAGCAGTTGTGCTCGGTTCAATTTAATTTGAGGACTTATTGCCAGAATTGGGTTAAGTCCAGTTGAAAATGTTCAACATTTTTATTTGAATTTGGCCTGTCAGGCTTTTATTTAGGCTCTGCCCTTTTTTTTATTATAATGCACTGCATTTTTGTTTGGTCTGATCGACTTTTTAATTGGGCTCTGCCCTTGTTTAATAATGCACTGCATTTAGATTAGGCCTGTTAGGCCTTTTTAATTGGGCTCTGTCCCTTTCTTTAATAATGCAGAGCATTCAACGGTCTGACAGCGCGCCACGTGGCCTGTCAGGCGCTCTGCGCCAATTGAGGAGCGCAAGGCGCAAGTCTATGTGGAGGTGACACGTGTCGCACGCTGGTGAGCGCAAGTCTGTTAGCGCAATGCGCTGCGCCAGTGCACTGCGCTGCTGACACGTGGCGTGCTCTGGTGACTTGCGCTAAACCAAGAGAGCAGTGCTCTGTTTTTAGAAGCGCAGAGCGCAGATTGACACGTGGCGCTCCCTGGTGACTTCCACCAATCCAAGGAGCGCAACAGTGCAGGTTAGTAGTGCAAGGCACTGTTCAAAAGCGCAGAGCGAATCTTGATCTATTTTAGATCAATGAACAGAATCTTTTTGATTCTAAAGAGGTTCTACCTCAAGTTTTACGAACCAGTTGTTCATCAAAAGGCAATGCCTTTATAGATCAAAAGATCTAGTCATGAAGTAGATTACTTCTTTTTTTATTATTATATTTTTTTATTAAGGACTTTGATCTTGTTCTTTGATCATTGATCTTTTCAGAAGAAATTCTTCTCTTTTCAAAGGTTTACCTTTTTTTTGGAGTTCTTCTCAAAGTTTTAGAGGAATTCTCTAGTTTCTCTATTCTCTGTGTTTTCTCCTTTTAGACTTTGAGTCTAGGGGTCTTTATATAGTGCCAATTGATTTGTTAAATCAGTTAAAAAGATCTTTCTCTAAGTGATTTAGGGATTTTTCCCCACCGTTGGATCTTTGATCCAAGGGTTTCTGTTTTACAGAAGATAATCTTCTTGTTTTAACAAGATTAGAAAGATCTTTCTGGAATTTTAATTCTGTTTATGTGCTGGCACAGTTGGCGCAAGCGCACCTGCGCTTGACACGTATCGCGCAGCGCAGAGCGCAGCGCAACTGCGCTGACACGTGTCGCGCAGCGCAGAGCACAGCGCAACTGCGCTGACACGTGTCGCGCAGCACAGAGAGCAGATCAACTGAAACGTTGCTTCCTTTATTTTTATTTTAAATAGAGCCTTACTCTGATTGGGTGCACTGCCTTGGGCGCTGCGCTCCTTGCGCTGGCGTGTCTGATTTTGATATGTGGCGCTCTGCGTGCAGCGCAAGGGATCTGAAGCGTTGCTTCACCTTTTGAATTTGAAATTCAAACAGAGCTTTGCTCTGATTGGGGGAAACAAATGCCCCCCACCATTGCACTCACGTGGCGCACACGTGAGTGCAGCGGTGGCAAGATCCTAGCCGTTGGATCAACTCAGGAGTTGAAGGGGCACACAAGCGCCTATAAATAGGACCCTTGGTCCTCAACAGATGATTATCATCTTCAAGATTTTTAATCTCATAACTTCAGATCCTTGCTCTTGCTTTCAAGAATTTAAGAGTTAAACTGTAGAAAACTTTTAGGTAAAATTAACTTAAATTAAATTTAAATTAAATTTTAATTGGCAGAGCCTTGCTCTCACAGATCTTTGATCTAAAGAAAACCCCTTTGGGGTTTCACAAACAGAGCCTTGCTCTTAAGAGTCCATAGATCTAAAGAGATCTTGTTTCAGGGTTTTTAACCCATGAATAGAGTTTTGCTCATGGACAAAATATAGATCTTTTTGATCTAAAAATGAAGAACTCTCAAGAGTTTTCATGGATCTCTAAGACCCCAAAATTTTTAATTTCTAAGAGTTAATTTTTTTTCTTCTTTTAATGGATTTTCTCATCATTATTGCAGAGCTAGGCTCTTTTAAGGAATTTTATTCCCTTGAGACCAGAGTCTCACAAGTGTCACTCTGTGACAGAGCTTTGCTCTGAAAGGGGAGATTTTCTCTTTGTCTCTAGGGATTTCTCATTTAATGAGAGTATTCTTTTGGGGATATCCTCATTAATTGACAATCCCATCCAATGATGGGGCTGTCTTATTAACTGATGCATTGTCATCCAGATTTTGTGGGTCCACTTTTGGTCCCCTTTCCACTGCATTGCAGTGTGGTACAAATTTTAAAGTACCAAGCGTTGGGCTTTTAAAATTAAATTATGACACTGATGGCTGAATTTCGTTTTTCTTTGCAGGCAATCATGTCTGCTGATCTGTCTTTCCCATTTGTTCGCTCAGAGGGAGGATTTCCTGAGGCGTCGGTGGACCGGGAGGTGCTCGCTCTCATTAAGCATCATGACCCCGAGCACAAGAACCTTCACCTGTGGGGTAGGTGGTACGGTGAAATCATCAAGGGTCGCCGAAGCTTCGGTTGCACGACGCCGGCTGAGCCTATCTCGTCGATCCCCTATGCGGATGAACCCCTGGTGAAGTATGCCGTGGAGGTCGTGAACTGGAATTCGGAGGATCTTCTCCAGCCTTCGATTGCTGCCATTCCCGTGCAGCCGCCGGCAGCCGTGGACATCTTGGGGCGGCGCATATGTTAGGGTGAGGCACGCCCTTGGGGACAACCCTACAATATTGGATTGACCCCTCGACAACCGGCCGGATATTTGCAGTGGGCCAGGTATATCCTATCAGCGAAGAGGACGCATCTGATGAAGATTGGTCTGTACTCCGCAGTCTACGTCTCATTGTTCGAGTACCCAGTTCCTCCGACGTGGTGGGTTAAGGCATTCATAGAACAATGGAACATCCCCACCCATACCTTCCTTCTGTCGGACAGGGAAGTCTCCATCTCCCTGGAAGAGTTCGCTGAAATCTCGGGTTTGCCTACGAGGGGGGAGCATTATGAGGAGCTGCTTCCTCCTGACGAGTATGTCTTCGCCACCAAGCCACTGGTAATGGGCCTAACACTCGAGAATGCTATTCAACACCAGTTTCCGAGTCTGGTGAAGGTGCTGAATATATATGAAGGTCTCTACTTGGAATCGGGAGTCCGGGGAGTTAGTTTTGCAGACTTTATCGCCCGCTTCCTTTGACCGGAGATTCTATCGCAGCGGAGTGAAAAGTTCGCCAAGCTCGACGACCCCTTCGGCTTCGGCTTAGATCGTCGCCCAGCATTGGAAGACAATCAAAAGGATTTCTATCTCCCCACCGCCGCCATCATGCCCTTATCAGAAATCGCCGCCCCGGGCATTGATGAGGAGACCTTCTTTTTAGGATTTCTGGGATTGTGGCTGTGCTGGTTCGCGCTCCCCATGCACCCACGCTACATGAGGCCGTCCGTCTTCTACCCTGCGCATTGGATGGTGGCTGGTATACAGTTGTCGATCGGAATCGCTGGGCTGGCTCACCTATACCACGGACTCAGCGTGGCGGCGGACGCAAATGAACCTGGGGTGCAACCTACCAATTTCCCGATGCACTACTCTACTTCGTGGATGGAAATGCATGTGCTCGGGGTATTCGGCATTCATAAGAGCCCCTCTTTCTTCGAGAAGTGCAGACTCCCAAGAGTCATGCGGCTGATTGGCGCCTCGATTGTGCATCCGTCTCCGCGGGAGGCTAGGGGGTTACTTCTTCGTCAGCACATGGTCGGAGCGAAGATTTCTTTCATGGACTGTAAGTGCACGGCGGCGCCCCGGCCTCCATCCCGAGGCCAATTGCGGAAGCGATGGTTAACTTTAATTTTTCATGAACTGGCACCACCGCGCACTAATACCCGGATCGAACCATTAACTAGTCCTAGCTAACTACAAGATGGGGAAGAGAGATATACCGACTGATCCGAGTCCTCCGGTCTTCTCGTCATCGTCCTGATCTCCTGCGGAAACTCCAGTCGTCGCCTCCTTTCCAGAAGGGCACCACATCGCCTACATCTTTTACGGGCTCCCACCTCAATACCGAGGCAACTCGGGCACGAAGCTGGCTAGTCGACGTGCCCAAGATTTGCTGTAGAATGTGTAGTGAGCCATTTGTGTCTCTAGGGGTTTAGGGAGTTGCCATTGGTGGTGGAAAAAGGATATGAGCTTTTGGAGATGAACCATATCAATTTTGCAAGCCAAATGAGAGTATTTCTTCCCTCACCAAATTGGGACAGCCCACTCCTTATAGTGGCCGGCCATGTAAGGAAAATGAGAGTGGAGTGTATGAAAAAGGATAGCCTCACAAAAGAATGCAAGTGAGAGGAATGGTCATCATGCAAGAGAGGGAAAAGGGTGATGATAACAAACAATGATAACCAAGCAAACCCTCACTCCACCAACCAATCAACAACCATCATGGAAACAAAAGTCAAGCCATCATGGTCAAAAGAAGTCAAATGATGGTGCAAGTATCATGATACAAAAATATGCAAAGACCCCCTCCACAAATGCTTATTTGCACAAATGCAAATAAGCCCTCTTCCACCAATCTTCGGCCAATGAACGATACAATGGAAATTGGCCGAAACGGAAAGCAAACTGGCAACTCCAGAAAACTGGTCCCGTAATAAATTACAGGAAAACGCCGATACTGTGCATACACACCCGCATTTGTATTCCGACCGAAATACAAATGCAATGAGACAAAGTCTACACTGTACTATACTAGGATCCGGCTTAAACCAAAGCCGGCTAGTAATATCTGTCCGATCCTGATCCGTGCAATACCGCACGTATCTGATCGAACCCTTCCATATTTCCATACGGCCTCTAGTACTAACCGTCCGATCCTGATCCGTGCAATACCGCACGTATCTGATCGGACCCTGCCATATCTCCATACGGCCTGTACAGCTTTTCGCCCGAAACTTGAGTAACTGAATGTGGGGGACTCTAAAGACTCGTAAACACCTTGGTTGTGGATTTAACCACTAGCACGTCAGAGGTATAAGCCAATACGTAACGGGCTACCAGGTATTGACTAAAAAGGGACGTCTGTGAGCGAACTCAGCCTGACAACCCTACTGAGCCTGTCAGTGAAAATATCCGTAGAGTCCGGTCCGTTCGTCTATGAGCATCGCATGGCGGGCCCAGGGGGTTGGTAAAAGTCAGACCCCCAAAAGCGGTACAAGTCGTGTCGGAGTGTAGCCCAGAACACCCTGAGATACTACTGGAATACCTACCAGTAAATCTCCTGCCTCGGCCGAGGGCTTCGTGTAATGGCTCTCCTAGACACAGTGCGACCTCACCCCCAATACCGGGAGAGAAGAACCCCTAAAGATATGCTCACTGCCTCCATGTGGCTCGGGACTGTACCCAACTAAAACCTGTTTGCACGTCTCCTTTGAGCGTGGTAGGGTAGTAATCAAAGTACAGTGGGAACTCACACGAGACAAATGACGATCCCCAGGTCGATGAACTAACCTGTACACATGTCACCTGGGAACTGCTATCTGACGTATGGTATAAGACCAACTAGCATGTTCCCGGCGAGTCCTGTCCGGTGTACTCATAACCCAATGAGCACCTGTATACATCTTAGGTGAACCAACTGACACCAGTGGCTTGTGAGACCGGCCACCGCCCCTCGTCGGGGTCTCGACTGTATACACTAGTCTACTCTGGAGTATCGATGCCCTGTCTCGAAACTCTCACGACTAGGGACCATTTAAGGATATGCTTATAGACTGCCAGCTCCCACGTATATGATCGCCCTCATACTGCTGGTGGTCAAGCAAGAATCCTAGGGGCTCTACCAACGTGTGATAGCGACCTGTAAGGTCACTTAAAGCAGTACACGATGATAAAGGTAAACCAAATAGCATACTATCATCTCGAGTAAGACTGTCCTACTGGGACAGGTCCTCCCTCAATCATTGCAATCACGTGCCTGTGATCCAATAATTGACTCTGAGGGCACTATCTCCAACAATCTCCCACTTGCACTCAAGGCTAATTATTGCGATGTCGCATACTCACAGCCCGTGTGATATCGAACACCCAACTCCTCTACTTGTCAGTCTCACAAAGCCTGTTTGAGAAACTATTGCATTCGAGGAATAGCCTCAGTGAGTGGATCCGCTTTGATGTTTCTTTCTATGTCTCTCTATATCTCAAGTTCGCGGAGAAACCCATCTCCCGAAATGAGTAATACCTGTCTTAGAATGTATCTGGATGTCTGATGGGACCTAGCTCATAAATGAACTCCAAATCCAAATTCTTAGACTGTATCGTCAACTGAACTTAATCAGTATCCTGCGCCATGCCTCCCTCAGTATTGCCTTGGACCACCTGTCCAAAATACTGCCCCTCGTCAGAAGGAAAAACTATAACTCTGACAACCACCTTGTCGTCCAGGTCACCTTGGAAGCCTGGAATGATAACTGTCTTCCGAATAAGGCTTTCGTTATCATATCCCTAGAACATCCACTTATGTTCTAAAACTACTTCCGATTGTTTCTCCAGGATTGGATCAATGTCAACTTATTGCATCTAGTGCAAGAACAACATCTGGTGTGGTACTTGACATCTCATGATTGACTTAATTGCCTAAGCAAGTGATCTGCCAATCATGCACATCCCTCCCCCTTTTAGTCTGTAAGACACCTTTAGAGAGGGTGACTCCATTACCTGCAGGTACACTACTGTGCCAGGAGTCGTCCATTCTAAATACTCTTAGAATGCTGTCTAAGTACCCTGATTGGGAAACCACCCAAATCTAGATCTAAAACCATAGATCTAGTAACCAGTATGTCTGATATAATGTCCAAGTCCCATGTGGAGAAACCACTGTGTGACGACCAAAATATAACCGATCGTAGTATAGGAATATCACTTCCTACTCTGTGTATGTCATCCAAATACCAGGACATCACACCCTACTACCTTCTCAACAGATCCATCCCCTATTCTGATGAAGTCAAACCTATGACTGTGACGTTAGAAATAGATGATCTATCTCCGCTATATCTGCTTTAGTCTATAAATAGACATAAGCTACCTGTCCACCAATGCTTCCGCTGCTCCCACTGACTACGACAACCCTCTGGCAGAGTCATATAGACGTACACTTCTAAAGCAAGTTTAGAACGACGCTATACTCATCCTCCTGCCGGGTCTCACAGTCTGGAACAACAGCAATGGCAAGTGTGGGTAAACAAGAACTTCCTTATCACCGTCCTTGAGGCTACCGGAATACCTCTCAGGTGCCTGAAGTTACCCACCTTATCTTCGGAGTGGCCAATGGAATGTCAATCCAGATTGAATCTTTAGGTTCCTTATCAAATCTTCAGTAATCGTTTGCGGTTCTGGAATCACTTCCAGTTCTACCATACTCCCACTACTATTTTCTGAAAAAATCCATTTTTAATAAAACTGTGGCGAGTCTAGAACAATATTGCTATTGTTCATCCAGATGGTAGAAAGTCAACCCTCGTCATAGCCTGGGTCAACCCACAAACAGCCATTACAGAAACGTGCCTTGAGTTGTCCAGTGTCTGGTTTTAAGCATAAACCGGACAACTCCCCGTACCTTAACATCGTTAAGATATGAACTGTTCTATATCCAATATAGAAACAGAGGCACTGATTTAATTGAACCAGATCCAAATCATGCAACTGTCTCCAGTACATGTCAACTAAATGGAAGGAGGCCGATCAGCGTTACTCAACTTAGGAATGCTTCCAATCATGAGTGACCTGAAAGAGAAGCAAGATCTCTTTATCATTACTATCAACTGAATACCATACACAAGTATCTACATCTTCGATCGCTTTGAAGAATCCCGATACTTGTTACACCTGGTTCTCTACTCTATTCAAATACCTATAACTTCTCAAAATTCGGACCCTGTGTTTCCACGAAACACCTGTCTAAAAACTAGAGAAGTCATAAGTAAACCGAATATAGTACGAGGACCAACCCCGCTGTCCTGATGGACCCTGGACAACATATAATACTCTGTATAAGTCCCTTGAGTCTGATAACTCATTCACTGTGTGTCGTAAGTTGAAAACTGTACTTATGGTTAAGAAGAATTACACCGCTGTTTAATGCTCCTTACCTAACCATCCACTGATATAGGTAAATGTCGTAGACATAATTTCAAAAAGGTATATCTCACTCTATGAAAATAGACGTACAGATATATCGATTTGAAATTGGTGCATAACAGAGGATATTCAAAACCAAATATTTGCCGACCGGCAAACAGCCCAGGTGATTTCCTCAAATATCACCGATTACAACAAATCCCGATATAATGAGGATGATCACCAAATTCCCAATAACCTACTCCCACTCATCATCTGTAAAACCATACAGATGTGAGAATCATGCCTGGTAAATACATACCCTGGAGTAAGTATCTAATCGGGAAATCAGTTTTCCTTTAACAGTACAGGTGAAACTGAAACATTGAAATGTTTTGATGGGGTATCCGGTATTCTTAGTAATGACTCTTCCAGATTCACGACTGTAACCGTATAGTTCTTTGCCACCTCTCCAAATCCCTTTATATGTCTTTAGTCATTACCTTCTGCACACCCCTTTAGGCCAAATGGTTTTCTTCCTTCCCTACCGTTCGGCACCAGCCTATGGTTTGGAAGAAGACTATCCAATAAGCATAATGGGTGTACTGTCCTAATCCTAGGAGCACTCGCAATGCGAGAGAAGGTGAAGATAAAAGACATCCGAATAAACCTTATTCCTATTTCTCCTGGACCAGAATCCATCCCCGAACTGGAACAAGTTCCTTTCGAGTTCGTATATAACCATACGATGGAGTATCCAAATAAACTGTGGATCTTCGTAGTGATACGGAGTGTCCTGGAGAAATACAAAGGTGATTTAGGATTGGCGAAGGAATACTTGGTTTGGTCGTGAATAGCAGTCGCAATTTACTTTGCCCTCTTACTAATCCCTTACTTTGTCTGAACTTAATACCTTCTGCACACCATCGTTATACTAATTGGTTTTCTTCATTCCCTACCGTTCGGCACCAGCCTATGGTTTGGAAGAAGACTATCCAATTTGAGTAATAGGTGTACTATCTCCTAAACCAAGGAGTACTCGCAACCTGAGAGAAGGTAAAAGGAAAAGACAACTGAATAGTCCTATTCGTTTCCTCCAGAACCTGAAACCATCCTCGAATAAATTCTTTCGAGTTCGTATATAACCATACGATGGTTTTGTCCAATGGAAGTGGACGTTCGTAGTAATACGGGGTGTCCTGGAGAAAAGGGTAAAAGTAGGAGAGGCAATGAGGTTCGCAACTCTGACAATCCAAAAGCCAGTGTTAAGAAGGTTCGGTTAATTTGGTCTCTGAGTCATAGTCTTAGGGTCGGGTCAATGGTCGCTGCCATAGAGAGAGAAAAGAAACACGCAGCGTGCACTCTAACCTAGATCAGAATGGTTACCAATTTATCTAATCTGGAAACCTCCCACTGTACCTCAAATTCTCCTCCAAACCTGAAAGAAGAATTAGTCGGGGTCACCCGAGGAGTAAACTAACTCATCAGTGGGAATCGGGATCCAACTATCATCGCATGATAACGTGACGGAATCCGCTCACGCTATCACACTCCAGAAGGTATGCGCATATCTGGCAAGTTTCAGTTCTTTTGAAACTCCCGATGTGATTTTTTCCCCATGCTCTTATGACCTTGACGAAGGCCAACAAATCATAAGTCACATGTCAAGTTCTACCCGTCATTCTCCAGGTTGA
This sequence comes from Agapanthus africanus, assembly GCA_030015575.1. Taxonomy (NCBI): domain Eukaryota; kingdom Viridiplantae; phylum Streptophyta; class Magnoliopsida; order Asparagales; family Amaryllidaceae; genus Agapanthus; species Agapanthus africanus. Next base: position 238,697,715 of record JASDDO010000004.1, read on the forward strand.
TTTGAACCCACCCGCACAAGCCCTTGACGAAGGCCAACAAGGCTATACGACTGTCCCAAACCAACGCATCTATCTATGCTGCAGAAAGGCAACAAGCAGCTACCATACACTATGCCTTGATGAAGGCCAACAAACATAGCATGAATACTACGTGCTACCCGTCTGAAACGACGGAGGGCTACGAATGATTTCTGGCGAAAACCTTTAACGTAAAGAACTTGATATCGTTGAAGGAACCAGATAGCTTTTGAAAATATAGTGACGAAAACCGTTGCTAAAGAGGTCACTCCCGGTGAAGGGATCTCGGCTCTTTCCCCGTAGAATGAGGTGCAGGATATTCCAACTGAATACCACGATGCAAAGCAAAAGTAATCGGCTATAGTGAAGTCATTGCCCTGACGCAAACTTTTGTCCAAGGGGTCACTCCCGGTGAAGGGATCTCGGCCCTTGCCTCGTCGACTGAGGAGCAGGATATTCCAACTGAATACCACGATGCAAAACAAAAGTGAACGTCCTTGCAATAACAGCTTTTTGAAAAGTGTTCCAACAACATCAGATTAGGTTTGTTTTAACTTGCATTGATCCGAATCAACGCAGTCCCATCAATTGATCACACCACAAAGAACGAAAATATACTGATGTACGTATATGCCATCCGCATTCGCCACCGGGTCCCGTCATTACCCGTTAGGTTAGCTAACTAACGACAGAGCGGGGAATGGACTAGCGCGGATGCAAAACATATACAACATCTACTAATATATATACCAATATATTATATTCGCTCAAGGCGTGATAAAATGCAACATCACAGAAATGTACAGCATCACAGAAACAATACAGATATCTGGGATCCCCGGGTTTCACAGAGCCACTACTGAAACCCGACGTTCCCCTGGTCGTGTGGATAGCCTGTGCAATGAAATCCTAGACCCCTACAGGCGCGGCAAGTTACCCGTCAAAACCTGAAGCGAGGCAGCCCCCTTCAGCACCGTGAATGGACCACCCAGCACTTCACGGAATCCGGCAACTTGGGCACCCCTCCTGGGTCAACCTGTACCCCCTACGAGTGCGGCGAATAGCCCGCCAATTCTAGAGTGAAGCCCCCTCCGTCCCAATGCCATGAGATGCGGGCTTGTTGCCATCTAGAACCCGGCTATCCGTGCACCCCTCCGCGGGGTAATCCTAGTACAGAAAGTAAAATATACATACAATGGGTACATCGACCGCAACCTGGCCGTGCCCTAAAATAATAATACAAACAGGCAGTGACGGCAGTCCACATGTCGGACGCTCGTCCCGCAATATCAAATGTACATAATACAACAAAAACACTGTACTAGCATTGCATCCAGGCTATCCCCCACGACCGATCCGCAACATCACAGCAAAATCACAAAACATCAACATGAAAGTCACGTTCGTAAAACCGTCTAACCGGGCTATAGCAGTTAGACTGGATTTACCGATCGAGTGACATTCATGGTCGCAGATATAATGTAAATACTGTGAAATAATGTGTTTAAAATATCCGATCGATCAAATTTTAACAAGTGGGCCCCCAAGTACTACTGTAGCACATCAAGAAATTCTGGGCCCAAAATTAATATTCCAAAACCCCTATTTTCATTCCAGAAAGCAACTGAAGAAAATTGATATAGTAATCTCATCATAGTGCGGCGGAACCGCGGCCTAAAGGGGGGTTTGGCCGCGGTTCCGCGCTCCCATTGTTGAATTACTGTGTCGAATTTCTACAGTATCCTTAGAATTTCCAGTATATCAATTTTCTACAACCTGAAAAAATTTTCGAGTCAGAAAAAATTCAACAGAAAACTGATGTGAAGAAAACGTGGATTTTGGAATTTTGGTCGATCGGAAATGCAAACACATTAGACAAAGCTAGACTATGTTAATGGCGAGGCTCTGATACCACTGTAAGTGCACGGCGGCGCCCCGGCCTCCATCCCGAGGCCAATTGCGGAAGCGATGGTTAACTTTAATTTTTCATGAACTGGCACCACCGCGCACTAATACCCGGATCGAACCATTAACTAGTTCTAGCTAACTACAAGATGGGGAAGAGAGATATACCGACTGATCCGAGTCCTCCGGTCTTCTCGTCATCGTCCCGATCTCCTACGGAAACTCCGGTCGTCGCCTTCTTGCCGGAAGGGCACCACATCGCCTACATCTTTTACGGGCTCCCACCTCAATACCGAGGCAAATCGGGCATGAAGCTGGCTAGTCGACGTGCCCAAAATTTGCTGTAGAATGTGTAGTGAGCCATTTGTGTCTCTAGGGGTTTAGGGAGTTGCCATTGGTGGTGGAAAAAGGATATGAGCTTTTGGAGATGAACCATATCAATTTTGCAAGCCAAATGAGAGTATTTCTTCCCTCACCAAATTGGGACAGCCCACTCCTTATAGTGGCCGGCCATGTAAGGAAAATGAGAGTGGAGTGTATGAAAAAGGATAGCCTCACAAAAGAATGCAAGTGAGAGGAATGGTCATCATGCAAGAGAGAGAAAAGGGTTATGATAACAAACAATGATCACCAAGCAAACCCTCACTCCACCAACCAATCAACAACCATCATGAAAACAAAAGTCAAGCCATCATGGTCAAAAGAAGTCAAATGATGGTGCAAGTATCATGATACAAAAATATGCAAAGACCCCCTCCACAAATGCTTATTTGCACAAATGCAAATAAGCCCTCCTCCACCAATCTTCGGCCAATGAACGATATAAAGGAAATTGGCCGAAACGGAAAGCAAACTGGCAACTCCAGAAAACTGGTCCCGTAATAAATTACAGGAAAACGCCGATACTGTGCATACACACCCGCATTTGTATTCCGACCGAAATACAAATGCAATGAGACAAAGTCTACACTGTACTATACTAGGATCCGGCTTAAACCAAAGCCGGCTAGTAATATCTGTCCGATCCTGATCCGTGCAATACCGCACGTATCTGATCGAACCATGCCATATTTCCATACGGCCTCTAGTACTAACCGTCCGATCCTGATCCGTGCAATACCGCACGTATCTGATCGGACCCTGCCATATCTCCATACGGCCTCTACAGCTTTTCGCCCGAAACTTGAGTAACTGAATGTGGGGGACTCTAAAGACTCGTCAACACCTTGGTTGTGGATTTAACCACTAGCACGTCAGAGGTATAAGCCAATACGTAACGGGCTACCAGGTATTGACTAAAAAGGGACGTCTATGAGCGAACTCAGCCTGACAACCCTACTGAGCCTGTCAGTGACAATATCCGTACAGTCCGGTCCGTTCGTCTATGAGCATCGCATGGCGGGCCTAGGGGGTTGGTAAAAGTCAGACCCCCAAAAGCGGTACAAGTCGTGTCGGAGTGTAGCCCAGAACACCCTGAGATACTACTGGAATACCTACCAGTAAATCTCCTGCCTCGGCCGAGGGCTTCGTGTAATGGCTCTCCTAGACACAGCGCGACCTCACCCCCAATACCGGGAGAGACGAACCCCTAAAGATACGCTCACTGCCTCTATGTGGCTCGGGACTGTACCCAACTAAAACCTGTTTGCACGTCTCCTTTGACCGTGGTAGGGTAGTAATCAAAGTACAGTGGGAACTCACACGAGACAAATGACGATCCCCAGGTCGATGAACTAACCTGTACACATGTCACCTGGGAACTGCTATCTGACGTCTGGTATAAGACCAACTAGCATGTTCCCGGCGAGTCCTGTCCGGTGTACTCATAACCCAATGAGCACCTGTATACATCTTAGGTGAACCAACTGACACCAGTGGCTTGTGAGACCGGCCACCGCCCCTCGTCGGGGTCTCGACTGTATACACTAGTCTACTCTGGAGTATCGATGCCCTGTCTCGAAACTCTCACGACTAGGGACCATTTAAGGATATGCTTATAGACTGCCAGCTCCCACGTATATGATCGCCCTCATACTGCTGGTGGTCAAGCAAGAATCCTAGGGGCTCTACCAACGTATGATAGCGACCTGTAAGGTCACCTAAAACAGTACACGATGATAAAGGTAAACTAGATAGCATACTATCATCTCGAGTAAGACTGTCCTACTGGGACAGGTCCTCCCTCAATCATTGCAATCACGTGCCTGTGATCCAATAATTGACTCTGAGGGCACTATCTCCAACAGGACAAAGTCGTGACCATCGGCTCGGAGACCTCCAAGGCAGTGTTGGCACTGCGTGATGGTTTCAAGGACGGGGCCTCCGTATTGAAAGCCCGGGAGATTCTTCACTTATACTCCATCCGGCCGGGCTTCCTGGTGTTCAGGCAAAACGACATGGCGCTCTTCATGAGGTACAACCCCCATCGGTTCTCCCAACAATTGAGCTATAATCAGGGGGTCCCACTGAAGGCATTTTTGGAAGAGCCTGCGGCCACTATGGAGGGGATACGGAATGCATTACATCACTTCACGCGGCTGAACACGGGCTCCCATTTCTTTATCAGCGAGCCGAGCTGCATTCCACGGGCCCTCAACGTGTACGTGGCTTGGTACGCGCACGCGATGGGTGTCGTCATCCGGGAAGAGAAGCGGTTGTTGGTTGATCGTAAGGGTGTGCCCCCTGGCAGCGACCGCAAAGCTCCCCTGAAGCCAAGGATTCCTGTCGTTCCTCCGCTAAGAGGTGCTGGAGCTGAGCCACCACGCGTGTTGAGCCCTCCACGCAGATTGCCGCCTCATGATACCGTGGACGCGGCCCCAGCGCCCCATGCTCCAGTGGATACGGTGAACATAGTTTCGCCGGAGTCCGGCGTGGGTTCGGACATTGGGACCCGTCGTCCCAAGGTGCCCACGAAACGCAAGTTGATTTTGGGTGCACCCGGGGCTCGCGTGCAGAAGAGGAAGAAGAAGTCGATCCTCTCTGCTGACGTTGCATTCGGTCAGGAACCTCATGCTCCCTATAGCGAGGGCTTGGGTGAGTACGGGACTAACAAAGGATTATTTACACCGCCAGACGACACTGATTTGGCGGCCTCCATCGCAGCTTCAGAGCGATTGGCGAGGCGTGATGCGTGGCTAGCTAAGCTTGCGCAATCGGGTAATCACTAGTCGTATTTTTTTTATTGCATCGTACTTTTATCACTGTCTTTGATTAACGCTTTTCCCCCTTTCCCCCTTTTTTAACAGGCATTTCTACTGAAGAAGTTATCGCTGCTTCCCTCAAAACTTTTCAAGAGGAGGAACGACTCGGAGCATCCTTAGGCCTTGGTACATTTCGGTTCATTGAGTCTTTATTCTCCTTTGTTATGGTCAATCTAACCTTTTCTTTGTCTTATTGCAGGGACCACGGGATCTATTGCGCAAGCCGATGCAGGGACTCTTCCCGGGCCAGCTACTGATGTTCCGGCCTCTTCGGAATTGCCGCAAGAAACCCGACTCAAAAAGCCGATGATGGATGCCTTGAAGGCTCTGGAGGCAACTTTGAACGCGGACGACGACACCTTGTTGGAGGCTTCCAAGAGGTCCGTCGTGACGGCCTGTGAAGAGAGGAAGCGCTTGAGGCGCGAGGCGAAGGAGCGCGGAGCTGCTTTGGCCGTAGGAGCGGGCCCAAGCGTCGTTATTCCCCGTGCTGCTACTCCTTCGGAAGAGTCTCCGGTCGCCTTGTCCACTGCCCATAGGCGGGCGATGCGTGCAGTTCGGGAGGCCAACGATCGATCCACCTCAGGTAATGTGTCTTTTTTGAGACTTTGTTGTAAGAATTGTAAACCTATCGGTTCTTATATATCTTGTCCTGTAGGGCCAATTCCAACCGAAGGGGCTGCGGAAACTGTCGAGCCTGAGGGGACGCTAGAGAAGGTAGCAGCCGAAACCGAGCCAACGGTAGGCGGTGCGGCCGTAGTTGCCGGGCCTGAGCTAGTAGCTGATGAGATAGTCATGCCTACTATGCTCGAGGCGGCCACCACTGCCGAGCGCGAGGTAGCGGCAAATGAGACGGCTGCTATAACCGAGCCTGGGGCAGCAGCGGATGGAGTGCCTGAGACCGACGACCCCATGGCAACAGTGGAAGAGACGGCCGCGACCGCTGAGCCCGAGGGAGTAGCGGGTGAGACGGGCATGATTCCTGAGGATAAGCCAGCCGCTCTTTCTCAAGAGTCTGGCAATGCTTCGATCATTGCTTTCCCTGCCTACGGTCCTCCGCCATCTCCTGGCCTCGCGAGCACGACGATGGCTCCCGTAGAGTCTGGTGATGAGGCCACGGGAGGTGAACTCATGTCAATGGAGGAGGGAGACTCCTCCGTTTCGGCTGGCGACTTATCAGGTAAATTTCGGGTTACCGTCTCTTTTTATTCTGTAACCTTTCGTGACAGGGCTTATCTCATTTCTAAAGCAGGTGCGGCCAGTGTTGATGCCCCATTGCTCGAGAGAGCGCCGTCAGCTACTGCCTTGACGGTGGCCACCTCTCTGCCTTCTCTTGCACCATCGCAAATGCTGGAAGGTATGGATTCGTGACCCATCAGTTTTATCTCTCGGCCGTATAATTCATGTATTGACGTTATACCATTGCGTCCTTGCAGGAGTACTTTTTGATCACCTTTACCTGGTGCTGCACCCGCACTTCTCCTTCCTGTCGGAGCTTGCTTCCTCTAGCGGCGCTGGTGAGTATAGTTTTCAATTAATACTCTTTCTTTTTCCAATAATGAACTTGTTTCTAATTTTTCCTTGCCCCGATTGCAGCGCTACAGATCGAAGGTGGAGATGAAAGATCAGTTGCGCCACCGGTCCTCCCAGCTTTGCCGCCTACTGCAGCCGGTATGGTAGACTTTACTGCTTACGGGTCTCCTGTATTTTAGGTCTGTCATCTGATCATGACTTGTTTTGCAGCTATCGTTCCGGTTCCGGTCCCTTTCGAGTCTCGTTTCATCATGCCGGTCGGACCCTTTTCCAGACGCCCGTCCTCGAAAGGCACCGTGAATAGTCTGCGCATGGTGAGCTACTATATTGAGGAGCTTGACGTAGAAACTCTTACACCTGCCGCAGATTTTACTGCGGAGGTTAACCTAATGCTGGCGACACTTGTAAACTTCCATAACGAAGGTATCGTCGCGTCTTAGGTTAACCACTGCAGGGAGTTTGAGGCCCGCCTGCATCAACTGGAGCTTATGCATCCTGCCCCCGAGGTTTTGGCCACGAGTACTCAACGGGCGGCATGGATCGAGCAAAGCGCTTCTTACTTCCGCTATCTGGAACAAGAAGAGGCTTTAAGGCGAAAGGAGTGCCAAGAGAACTCAAACGAGTCTGCACGATTGCGTGTTGAGGTCGACGCGAACGCTGCCCGGGTGAAGGCTATCTTTGAGGGTCTTCTGCAAAGTATTTCTGACGGGCTAGCACTGAAGCGGAAGCTCGATACCGTAGAGCGTGATGCCCAAGGTCGTGAAGCAGCTCAGCTGGCAGTCGGAGAGGAGCTTTCATCCTACATGCGGCAGCGGGCCCAGGTGGAGGCGGAGTTGGCTGTGGCAGCCGATCAGGAGAGGGCGGTGAAGGAAGTGCGAGAGCAGCTTGCAGATTTGTTGAAGACGCTTCCTTTTCCGTGAACATTTTGTATCATTTGCAATTGTAAATAAAATGTATCTGTTTCTTTTATTCTTTACCACAATGTATCTTGTACTCAATCAAATTTATGAATAAAAGATATACATTCTTCAAAAATGTCTGGTGTCATTTCCCTGCCTTCTTCTTTCTTTTATTATCCACATGTTACCTAAGTAAGCATGGTCGACAGATGATAGAGCGAGCATCCTGTCTTGACTTCTTCAAGAGATAGTGATGTCTTAGGAGGCAGGTTCAGATCTGCTGCCTAAGACTTTTCAACTTTATGAGCCGTGAGGGTCTCATAGAGACTTTTCTCCCTACGGATCGAGAGGATCTCGTAGGTGTATTTTCTCCTTAGGAATCATGAGGATTCCTATGTGTGTTTTCTCTTATAAGTCGTAAGGATCTTATAAAAGAATTTTCCTTCTTACGGGTCGAGAGGACCCGTAAGCGGTTGTTTCCCTCCTTGTCGAGATTCGATTTTGGAGAGTGTGACCCGTGAATAGTATGCAAGAGTCCATTTTGGACAGACTTGCAGGGTCCCAGTGCTTAGGAAACCGGTTTTTATCCCCATTGCCTAAGACTTTTCCTTACGAGTCGAGACGAATCGAGAAGTTCTCCCAAAGACGCTAATTTCCTCACGAGTCGAGACGAATCGAGCATTTCTCGCAAGAATATCCTAACGTCACAGTTAACCTCTGCTCTTTACGACAGAGGTTCATTAGGGGTCTATGGTACTAGGGTTTTGTCCATCGTACCGTCGCGTCGGCTGATGTATTTCTCGATAGGCAATCTTGCTGTTCGAGTAGCCTTGCGACTGTCGTGTCTATGATCCCTTCGGGGGCTGGACAAGACGTCTTCAAGTAATCTTCCGGGTAATATTACCGTCGAAAGAGCAAGCGTAGGGATATTCCATGTCACTTTTTACTTGAGGTTAGGCTCATTTTGGAGAGCCCTGATGAGTCATAACCACTCCACGCTGGTGTGGGATGATCCCCGATAGTCTTTCAGGCTTTATATGACTTGCCGTTAAGACCCTGAAGCTAGGAATTTGGCCTTTGCTTCGTTTGCTGGCATTGCGTCCTCTATATCGAGACGAATGTCGCGGTTGTCTCTAGGTTGTTGGTGAACCGTCGAGGTTTGGAACTAGGGATTTTGCCGTGGCTCCTTTTGGTGATGTTGCGTCTGCTATGTCGAGACGAACGTCGAGGTGGTGACCACTCCGCACTGGTATGAGATGATCTCCAATTGTCTTTCAGGCTTTATATGACTTGCCGTTAAGACCCTGAAGGTAGGAATTTGGCCTTCGCTTCGTTTGCTTTGGCACGTACGAATCCTGCTGGGGGAAGAACGCTGGGGTGACATCTCATCTGCTGTATCGAGACGAACGTCGAGGTGGCGACCACTCCGCGCTGGTGCGAGATGATCTCCGATTGTCTTTCAGGCTTTATATGACTTGCCATTGAGACCCTGAAGCTAAGAATTTGGCCTTCGCTTCATTTGCTTTGTCACGTCCGAATCCTGTTGGAGGAAGAACGCTGTCGTGACATCTCGTCTGTTGTATTGGACGAACGTCGCGGTTGTCTCTAGGTTGCTGGTGAACCATCGAGGTTTGGAACTAGGGACTTTGCCGTGTCTCCTTTTGGTGATGTTGCGTCTGCTGTGTCGAGATGAACATCGAGGTGGTGACCACTCTGCACTGGTGCGAGATGATCTCCGATTGTCTTTCAGGCTTTATATGAGTTACCGTCAAGACTTGGTTCCGTTTTCTGATGGAGCATGGGGAGGGAAGATATGATTCCTTCTTTGTTTGTGCCCCTGAATTGTATACAGGGATTGCTGTGATATCACCTGTAAGGTATAAATTTCATTATATATTTTTTTTTATTTCTTTCCGCGATGCTCTATCATTTCAGCTTTTATATCGCGAAGGTCGCGATTGCCCAATTATTTCGGCTATTTTTCGCGGTGCCCAATCATTTCGGCTATTTATTTTACTTTTACTCGCTGCTTTTTATTGCGAGTTGCCCAATCATTTCGGCTATTTTGCATGCATACATTTTTACCTGCTTCTTTTTATTGCAAGTTGCCCCATCATTTCGGCTATTTCGTATGCATATGTGGCTTGCTGGCTTTTCGCTGCAAGCTTGGAATTAGACACCGATTTCAGCATCAGCGTCACTACAACTGGGATGTTGCCAGGAGCGAATCATCATTTGCCTCTGTCGATGTTGAACAAAGGTGGCTTAGTAAACAGGGTTAAGATCCTGTCGACTAAGGCTTTCGACTTCATGAGCCGTAAGGGTCTCACAAAGGTATTTCTCCCTACAAGTCGTGAGGATCTCGTAGGTGCGTTTTCTCCTTAGGAATCGTGGGGATTCCTAAGTGCATGTTCCCTTGTAAGTCGTAACGATCTTACTAAAGGGTTTTCTCCTTATAAGTCGAGAGGACTTACAAGGGTCGTTCACCATATGGACACATCCCTAGTCACGGGTGGGACTTGGTTAGGGAAATGTTTATTCACGCCCGTGGATTGTATACAAGGGTCAGTATTGAGCCACTTGTAGGTGTTAGTGTAAATGCCCTAGGGTCCATTATTGTATCATACTAGGTTGTATATTACTTAATGGAAGCTTGGGATATTCACAGTTGTATATAACAGTCTTGCTAAAAATGGTAGTATGCTACTTGGTTTGTGTCTACTTTAATATGTGCATATGTTTCTTGTAACGTATCACTTATACATATTAGTAGAGCCCATAGGATCTTTGCTTGATTACCAGCGTCGTGATGGCAGTCACACTAGTGGGGGCTGGGTAGTCTGTAAGCAACATCCTAAACAGGTCCCTGGTCGTTGGATTATCGAGATAGGGCATCGATATTCCGGAGTAGACTAAGTGTGTACGCTTCTCATCCCAGTTGGGGAGATGGTCTGTCCTACAGCCATCAGTACGTCGTACTGGAGATAGTATACAGGTGCTCGTTAGGTTACGGGTACACCGGACATGACTCGCAGGGGAACTGATTGGTTGGTATTATACCTATCGTCAGTTAACAGTTCCCAGGTGACATGAGTACATCATAGTCCGCAGACTTGACACTGCTACTTCGCCTCGAGTGTGTCCCACTGTTCTTAGATTGCTACCCTACCACGGCTCAAAGGAGTCGTGCAAACAGGTAGTAGTTGGGTGCAGTCCCGAGCACTTGGAGGCAGTGGCAGTTAGATAAGATTCGTCTCTCCCAGTATTGGGAGTTGATATCGCGCTGTGTCAGATAGCCATTACGCAAAGTCCCTGGCCAGGGCAAGCGAGATTTACTGGTAGGTTCCAGTAGTTTCTCAGGGTGTAATGGGCTATGCTCCGACACGACTTATACAGCTATTAGGGGACTGACGCTTGCCGCCCCTAGGCTCGATATGCGATAGTCTTAGACAAACAGACCGGACTGTACGAAGATTGTCACATCAGGCTCAGTAGGAGTTCGGATGGTTTTCCTCATCGGCCTTCTTATCGACATCTACCTGGGGACCGTTACGTACTGCTAGTGCCGCTTGCGGTCTGTGGTTAAACCCACTGCCAGCGTAGTGTTGAGTCTTTAGAGTCCCACACAGAGAGTTTCCCTACTCCAGGCGAAACGATATAGAGCTCGTATGGTTTTACGACAAGGGTTCGGACGCATACGTGTGTTTACGCACGTACGACGTTCGGACAGTTTTTACTAGTCGGCTTTGGTTTAAGCCAGTTTCTAGTATCAGGTTATTGGATTTATACAGTCTAAAGTTTTTCCGTGTTTTCATGGATTGGAGAGGCGTTCTCATAATTTTCCGGGAAGCTTCTAGAACCATGGTGACTTGGGGGTTAAAGTGGCATAAGCATTTATTGCTTAATGACTCATTTGTATGATTCATCCATGGAGTTAATGCTTCATTTATGAAGCTAATGACTCATGAGATGAATCACACAAGGTGAATGCATCAACCATGATGATTAATCATATATATTATTTATTTGATAAATTGTTATGGTTGATATATATACTAATGAGTTCATTTTTTCAATTGATTATTATTCTCACCTTCTCTCTCCTCAAGCTCTCATTCTTGAAACCCTAACCCTAACCTCTCATGTGTTGAGATCAAGGGTTAGCTAGACTAATACATCTATAACCTCACTCTATATCCTCTAGGTAGCTTAGATTAGCACTTTGAGCAACCTAGTTATCTCAAGTTAGAGATAAAGCTTGGCGTAGGAGCTCTCGGGTGGATCATCTTTGATTCGAGGAGGCCGTTGAGGTGCCGATGTTCCAAGGAGCCTACGAGCAGTGGAGGACTGCGATGAAGACCCGAAGGATAAGTATCGTGAGGTATAACTTTGTATCCGAGTAGTTAAATATTTCGTAGTTTGCTAGTAACGGTTTAGAAACGATTCATGCGCTCAAGTCCGTGTTACGAAGCTTTGATAATTGTTTTTCATATATTCTGCCTCCCCGCAAGTTCGTGGGGTGCGTAACATAGACTTACAGTGGTATCAGAGCCAACTAAACCATTACTAGCTTATTAGCAACTGATTAGAACTTCGATCGTCAGAAAACACGAAAACGAAACCCTGGAAATCCCAAGTTTCTGTTAATTTTAAAAGTGTCTGAAAAAATATTTGACATACCTTAAAATTCACAGCAGGGAAATTAATGAATACTGGGAAAATACGAGCCAGTAACTCGGCAAAACGGCCGCAGAGCCGCGGCAATAGAGTGCTTGTGCCGCGGATCCGCCGCCGAGTCAACGCCGAGTTGACTCGGAGTTTCACAGTAATTGATAATTTCTGGTTTTTTATTTTCCTGTATGTTCTGTTTCTACCCAGGTTGCTTCTTTGCTGGTTTGCTTTTAGGGCAAATACGGAATATGGTTATCGATCGATGTTCTAAGATATTTGCTAATCGGGTTATTATCTGTAATGTTTAATGTGTTCGTAAACCTCCCCTAACTGCTAGTATGTCGGTTGGCAGGGGGTTGCACATTTCTGTAATGTTTACTGTTTGTGTATTTGGACTTGATTGGAATGTTGTGATGATTAGCCGGGGTTTGAGATGGGTTTAATATTCATTCATTCGATGTAAATGTAATATGATGTAATATTCTTTTGCGGGGCACATCCAGGTTGCGGTTGTAGCCACCGTTGTATTATTTCTTTTTACTATTTTTGCTCCTAGGATAGACCCAAGGCGGGGTACACAAACTACCGGGTACTTTGAAATGTTTAGTGCCCTATTCACTTTGTTGAGGGAGACCGCTTCACTTCGGGTACTTGGCGGGTAGTTTGCCATACCCGTAGGGGTCTAGGGTGGGGTAATGGCTATTCATCACAACTGTGTAATCCGTCTTTTATTGCAGGCTCAAAGCAAATGCGGATTGCTAGTATATCTAATAAAGTTCATTAGTGATCTGGAATGCTTATTATTGCGTCTGACGAATGTACAATATCTATATATGATAGCTATTAGACGTCACTTATGTTTTACACCCGCGCTAGCCCAGCCCCCGCTCTGTCGTTAGTTAAGTAACCTAACGGGTGATGACGGGACCCCGTGGCGAATGCGGATGGCATAAGAGGACGTTGTATTTTCGTTGTTTTCTGCAATGATAGGATAAATGATGGGACGCATTATTATAATGCAAAGAAAATAAACCAAAGTTAAGTCGTTGGAACAAATTTAAAAAAAACCACTCGGTTATTTTAAAAAGATCAGAATTTTTAATTGCGGAGCTTTAACCACTCCTTTTAAAAAGTATCTGGTTCCTTCGATTAAATCAAGTTCACTACGTTCACGATTTTTCCAAAACCAGTCGTAGCCCTCCGTCATTTCAGTTAAATATTCAGTAGTATTCAAGCTATGTATTTTGACCTTCGCCAAGGCATAGTGATTGGTAGCTGCTGGATATTTATCTGTAGCATAGATAGATGCGTTGGTTTGGGACAGTCGTACTACTATTTTGGCCTTCGTCAAGGGTATGTACGGGTGGGTTCAAATTAATATGGACAATGATGGGTAGAACTTGACATGTGACTTATGATATGTTGGCCTTCGTCAAGGTCATAAGAGAAGGGGGCAAAAATTTATATCGAGAATTTCTAAAGAAACTGAAATTTGTAGTGAGAGCATACCATTTTGGTGTTTGATGAATGTTGGTAGGATTCCTTCAACATTATCATACGATGATATTTTGGATCCCGATCCGACTGTGAGTATATACTACTTATCAGGAGATTCGTCACTTAACGATCAATGCTTTAAACCAAGTAGGTGCCTAGAAAGGTGTCAGCGGGGTTACGCCCCCAGAGAAAAGAGGTTATTTAATTAAGGAACTTCGCGAAAGCGTTGGAAAACCTCCCTCGAAGTATCGACACTGACCTGGCTGAACGGTTAAGCAAGAATTGTACGGTGAGAATAGTCCTGGCTAATTCTTCTTTTATGGTTTGAGAAGGGATTCGAGAAATAGTGGGAGCCATCCTGTTTAGATAAATTAAACCACTCTAAACTTGCAAGAGCATCATGCTAATAGTATTTTTCTTCTCTCTCTTAAAATTGCAGCGACCTTGTGACCACACATAGGTTACATCTAGATAACAAATTGACTGAATCTGACTTATATGACTGACAAAGGTCTGTCCAGATGTCCATTGCCTATGACAAGCTGGACCACCCTATTACTACTCAAGATCCCGCCGTCCCAGGTCCAGTTTCTATCGTCATGGATATGGATATCCGCCAGACAAGGGAAAAGGATAAAGCAAAAGCCAAATGCATCGTGTTAGCTTCAGTTGATGGTGTATACCAGAAGCAGCACGAGAAGATGGACTCAGTTTCCATCTTTTTCCATAATAAAGATTTATATGGAGAGCAGTCTCATATCGCTAGATATGAAATCTCGACCGAATTAATTCAAGTGAGGTTGGCTGTACGGTCATATGTAGGGGACAACGTCCTTACAATGACTAGCTATATTGATGAGCTCCAGGACCTGGAGACTGCGTTGGGAAACGAGTCAGATACTGACTTGATTCTACAGTCTCTACCTTCTACCCTGAAGGAAACCATGGAAGTAGAAGGAAAGAGAAGGGCAAAAGTTTCGGGACTGGATATAGTAAAAGAGGGACGTTCCTATTGTTACAGAAATGAACATTGGTAGAATGATTGCAGGGCTCGCAAAGCCAGTAGCCAGGATTCGAAGCATGTTGTGGCTTCAGCCTCAAGTGTATTTGTAATTAAGAACTGTTTGTCAATTAACTCTACTTCCTGGGTACTAGATACTGGAGCAGGATCTCATATCTGTAATTCATTACATGCTTTGAGAAACCGTAAAGTTATAAGGGTAGGTGATTTGTCTCTCAGAGTTGCAAATGGAATGAGCCTGGACGCTGAATCCGTGGGAGAATATCGCCTAGGTTTGACAAGTGGGCAGATATTGATTCTACGTAACTGTCTGTATGTACCTAGTTTGACATGTAATATCATATCAGTGTCCTCACTTTCGAGAGAGGGATATGACTTTACATTCGTAAGCGATGTAGTTCACATCCACCTAAATCAAGTTCTGATTGGGTCCGGTACATTAGATGACGGTATATACGTATTGAATCAAGCTCAGGTTTTCAATGTCCAGAACACACTTAAAAGAAAGTCTACAGAAATAAATCAGGCTTTCTTATGGCATTGTAGACTAGGTCACATCAATGAAACACGATTAACGAAGTTATATAGAGAAGGATATTTGAATCCGTTCAAATATCAATCTTATGCCACTTGTGAATCTTGTCTCATAGGAAAGATGACAAAGACTCCGTTTACTGGACACGGAGTAAGAGCAAGCGAGCTCTTGGGACTCGTACACAGTGACGTGTGCGGTCCAATGTCTACACATGCGCGAGGTGGTTATTCCTACTTCATTACTTTTACGGATGATTTCTATAGGTATGGATATGTCTTCTTAATGAAGCATAAATCCAAGGCTTTTGAGAAATTCCAAGAATACAAGAATGAAGTGGAAAAACAAACAGGCAAGAGTATAAAGACACTGAGATCTGATCGATGTGGTGAATACTTAAGTGCCGAGTTCCTGGGTTACTTAAAAGAGGATGGTATTCTCTCTCAGCTTACTCCTCCATACACACCACAACACAACGATGTATCAGAAAGGAGGAATCGAACCCTATTGAATATGGTTCGTTCCATGATGAGTAAGGCTGAGTTACCGCGATTTTTCTAGGGATATGCGCTAGAATCAGCTGCATATCTTTTGAACAAGGTTCCAACCAAAACTGTGCCTACCATACCATATCAGATGTGGAGTGGGAAGAAACCCTGTCTTCAGTACCTGAAGGCATGAGGATGTCCAGCTTTTGTTAAAAAGCAGCATGTGGACAAGCTCGAGGCACGCTCAGTACTGTGTAAGTTTGTGGGATACCCAAAGAACTCCCAGGGGTATTTTTTCTATTACGCAGAGGAACAAAAGGTTTTTGTTTCTCGTAATGCCCATTTTCTAGAACATCGGTTTTTAGAAAAGGAAACAAGTGGGAGCAAAATAGAACTGGAAGAAATTCCAGAACCATAAGCTATTACTAAAAGCTTGGAAGAACCAGAAGGTTCAGGAGAACAGGACATCCCGACGTCACTCCGCAGGAGTAGTAGGCAATCTCATCCGCCAGAGAGATACTACGGTTTTCTCATAGACGGGGATAGAGAGGATTGCACTATTGACTATGATGAGCCTACTAGCTTCCAGCAAGCCATTCAGAGCGGTGACTCAGTAAAATGGCTGGATGCAATGCAGACCGAAATGGAGTCCATGTACACTAACAAAGTATGGACTTTGGACATTGCTCCAGATGGGGTAAAACCCGTAGGATGCAAATGGATCTTCAAAAAGAAGATTGGTGTAGATAGACAGGTTGAAACCTATAAGGCTAGAATTGTTGCAAAGGGTTTCCGTCAAAGATCTGGTTTGGACTATGACGAAACCTTTTCTCCAGTGGCTATGCTTAAATCTATTCGAGTCCTTCTTGCTATTGCTGTCTTTCATGATTATGAGATCTGGCAGATGGACGTAAAGACGACCTTTCTAAATGGTAATTTGGAAGAAAGCGTCTATATGGATCAGCCAGAGGGATTCATTCAGAGTGGAAGCAGCGGTAAGGTATGCAAGTTGCTTAATTCCATTTATGGACTAAAGCAGGCATCACGGAGTTGGAACATCTGTTTTGATGATGCTGTCAAAGAATTTGACTTCATCAAAAATCCAGATGAACCATGCATATACAGTAAGATTGTAGAGAGAGCTGTTGTATTCCTCGTCTTGTACGTGGATGACATTCTCCTAATAGGAAATGATATTCCTATGTTACAGTCAGTCAAAAGATTCTTGTCACATAAATTCTCCATGAAAGACCTGGGTGATGCCACCTACATTCTGGGGATCCGGATCTATCGTGATAGATCAAAGAGGATATTGGGACTTTCGCAGTCCAGGTACATAGACACCATAGTGAAGAGATTCAGTATGGATGATTCTAAGTGCGGTAACCTACCGGCTTGTCACGGAATCACCCTCTCTAAAGAGATGTCTCCCAAGACTGATTTGGAAAGGGATCACATGTTGATTATACCCTACGCTTCTGCGGTAGGCTTTATAATGTATGCGATGTTATGTACCAGACCAGATGTAGCATACGCATTGAACGTTGTAAGCCGGTATCAGGCAAACTCAGGGGAGAAGCACTGGATAGCAGTAAAGAACATTCTCAAGTACCTAAGGAGGACTGAGGAGATGTTCTTGGTATATGGCGGAAAAGACCTCCAGATGGAGGCTTTTGCCGACTCCGGCTTCCAGAGTGATAAAGATGACTCCAAATCCATGTCGGGTTATGTCTTTACCCTCAATGGAGGGGCGGTCTGTTGGAAGAGTTCCAAACAGGAGACCGTTGCTGACTCAACGATGGAAGCAGAGTATATAGCTGCTTGCGATGCCGCAAAAGAAGCAGTCTGGATGAAGAAGTTCCTCACAGAACTTCAGGTGGTTCCTACCAGTGTTGATCCAATACCTCTGTATTGTGACAACAATGACGCTATAGCTTTAGCGAAGGAACCCAGGTCCCATCAGAAGTCCAGACACATCTTAAGGCGGTATCACCTGATCAGGGAGATCGTAGATCGCCGGGAGATCGAGATAAAGAGAGTAGAGACGGAGAATAACATTGCTGATCCATTCACAAAGGCCCTTCCTCAGACGCAGTTTGAGAGGCTATTCGAGATGATAGGTCTATGATATGCTAGCTCATGGCCCTAGTGCAAGTGGGAGATTGTTAGTGTATATGCCCTAGAGACCATTATTGTATCATACTAGGTTGTATATTACTTAATGGAAGCTTGGGATATTCACAGTTGTATATAACAGTCTTGCTAAAAATGGTAGTGCTACTTGGTTTGTGTCTACTTTAATATGTGCATATGTTTCTTGTAACGTATCACTTATACATATTAGTAGAGCCCATAGGATCTTTGCTTGATTACCAGCGTCG
Source organism: Agapanthus africanus (assembly GCA_030015575.1). Classification (NCBI taxonomy): domain Eukaryota; kingdom Viridiplantae; phylum Streptophyta; class Magnoliopsida; order Asparagales; family Amaryllidaceae; genus Agapanthus; species Agapanthus africanus. The sequence goes on from JASDDO010000004.1 coordinate 238,715,857, forward strand.
TGATGGCAGTCACACTAGTGTGGGCTGGGTAGTCTGTAAGCAACATCCTATACAGGTCCCTGGTCGTTGGATTATCGAGATAGGGCATCGATATTCCGGAGTAGACTAAGTGTGTACGCTTCTCATCCCAGTTGGGGAGATGGTCTGTCCCACAACCATCAGTACGTCGTACTGGAGATAGTATACAGGTGCTCGTTAGGTTACGGGTACACCGGACAGGACTCGCAGGGGAACTGATTGGTTGGTATTATACCCATCGTCAGTTAACAATTCCCAGGTGACATGAGTACATCATAGTCCGCAGACTTGACACTGCTACTTCGCCTCGAGTGTGTCCCACTGTTCTTAGATTGCTACCCTACCACGGCTCAAAGGAGTCGTGCAAACAGGTAGCAGTTGGGTGCAGTCTCGAGCACTTGGAGGCAGTGGAAGTTAGATAGGATTCGTCTCTCCCGGTATTGGGAGTTGATATCATGCTGTGTCAGAGAGCCATTACGCAAAGTCCCTGGCCAGGGCAAGCGAGATTTACTGGTAAGTTCCAGTAGTTTCTCAGGGTGTAATGGGCTACGCTCCGACACGACTTATACAGCTATTAGGGGACTGACGCTTGCCGCCCCCTAGGCTCGATATGCGATAGTCTTTGACGAAAAGACCGGACTGTACGAAGATTGTCACATCAGGCTCAGTAGGAGTTCGGATGGTTTTCCTCATCGGCCTTCTTATCGACATCTACCTGGGGACCGTTACGTACAGCTAGTGCCGCTTGCGGTCAGTGGTTAAACCCACTGCCAGCATAGTGTCGAGTCTTTAGAGTCCCACATAGAGAGTTTCCCTGCTCTAGGCAAAACGATATAAAGGTCGTATGGTTTTACGACAAGGGTCGGACGCATATGTGTGTTTACGCACGTACGACGTTCGGACAGTTTTTACTAGTCGGCTTTGGTTTAAGCCAGTTTCTAGTATCAGGTTATTGGATTTATACAGTCTAAAGTTTTTCCGTGTTTTCATGGATTGGAGGGGCGTTCTCGTAATTTTCCGGGAAGCTTCTAGAAGCATGGTGACTTGGGGGTTAAGGTGGCATAAGCATTTATTGCTTAATGACTCATTTGTATGATTCATCCATGGAGTTAATGCTTCATTTATGAAGCTAATGACTCATGAGATGAATCACACAAGGTGAATGGATCAACCATGATGCTTAATCATATGTATTATTTATTTGATAAATTGTTATGGTTGATATATATACTAATGAGTTCATTTTTTCAATTGATTATTATTCTCACCTTCTCTCTCCTCAAGCTCTCATTCTTGAAACCCTAACCCTAACCTTTCATGTATTGAGATCAAGGGTTAGCTAGACTAATACATCTATAACCTCACTCTATATCCCCTAGGTAGCTTAGATTAGCACTTTGAGCAACCTAGTTATCTCAAGTTAGAGATAAAGCTTGGCGTAGGAGCTCTCGGGTGGATCATCTTTGATTTGAGGAGGCCGTTGAGATGCCGATGTTCCAAGGAGCCTACGAGGAGTGGAGGACCACGATGAAGACCCGAAGGACAAGTATCGTGAGGTATAACTTTGTATCCGAGTAGTTAAACATTTCGTAGTTTTCTAATAACGGTTTAGAAACGATTCATGCGCTCAAGTCCGTGTTACGAAACTTTGATAATTGTTTTTCATATATTCCACCTCCCCGCAAGTTCGTGGGGTGCGTGACATGGACTTACAGTAGGGAAATATCGAAGGTTGTGGGGGTTGCTTAAGAACAGGTTTAGGTCTCTGTAACTTAAGACTTTCAAATCTTATGAGCCGTGAGGGTTCCATAAGAGAGTTCTCCTTACGAGTCGTGAGGATCTCGCAAGTGTAATTTCTCCTTAGGAATCGTGAGGATCCCTAAGTGTGTTGCTCCCTTGTGAGTTGTAAGGATCCCACGCGGGTGGTTTCTCTTTACAAGGTTGAGAGGACCCTGTAAGTGTCTCTTAACAAGGTTGTGCCCTTTCGGGTTTTCACAAACACTCGCCGGTAGCCATGCTATTTTTACTCACGGAGCCCTTTCGGGTTTTCATCCGTGCCCATTTTGCTTATGGACATACCGTTTTCTTTCTTTTTGTTCTTCTTTTCTTCTTCTTTTTTTTATATAACGAGGTTGCGCCCTTTCGGGGTTTCAGAAACACTCGCCGGTAGCCCTGCTGTTTTTACTCACGGAGCCCTTATGGGTTTTCATCCGCGCCCTTTTTGCTTATGGGCATACCGTTTTTATTTTTTATTTTTTTTATTCTCTTCTTTTTTTGTATATCGGCTTTGGGATGTTGCAATCCACCGTAGTTTATCTACATCTCAGTCAACAGCTAGTTTTAGGACGTAGTGGTCCGTCATTAGTTTAAGGACGTCTCGGTCCGTTGCTAGTTTAAGGACGTCTCAGTCCGTTGTTGGAGATGGCCGGCTACTACTTATGGAGTTTGGGCTTACGAAGATAGCGATCGGACATTGTTGTCGTCATCTATCATTGACCTAGGCCGTGACTCGTCAAGCGTAGTATTTCTTCAGGAAGCGACCGTTTATTGGCCTGAAAGGCCTTTCACTGTGCATATCCATGAGTAGATAGGCTCCACCCTGGTAGACCTTGTCTATGATGTACGGGCCTTCATAGTTCGGCTCGAATTTTCCCCGCTTGGCACGATTGGGGATCATAGGTCTTTTGACCACTAGCACGAGTTCGCCTTGGCGGAACGTCCTCGGCCTGGTCAATCTTTCATATGAGCGCATCATCTTTGCTTTATAAGCCTCCAGACTTTGTTGCGCTATGAGCCGGGTTTCATCAAGGGCATCAAGCTCCTCAAGCCGAAGGTGAGCATTTTCTTCGTCCGTCAGCTCGTAGTGGACTGCCACTCGTAGAGAGGGTAATTCTATTTCGAGGGGGAGTACTGCTTCTGTACCGAATACCAACGCGTACGTCGTTGTGTTCGTGGCCGTCTTGAACGTAGTTCGATACGCCCAGAGAGCTTCTTGCAGTCTCTCGTGCCAGTCCCTTTTATTTCGGGACACCGTCTTCTTCACGATCTTCGTCAAGGTCTTGTTGAAGGCCTCAGCTAGACCATTAGCTCAGGGATTATAAACTGAGGAGTATGTCCAGTCTATGTTGTGTTGTTGCGCAAAGCGGCTGATTTTGTGGCTTCTGTAGGCTGGCCCGTTATCGGAGATGATCCATCTCGGAGTTCCGAACCGATAAATGACGTGCGTCTTGAAGAAATGGAGGATATTCTCCGTCTTCACTCCCCTCAGCGGTATTGCTTCTGCTCATTTGAAGAAGTAGTCAGTCGTCGCCAAAATGAATCGATGTCCCCTGAACGATGTTGGTTCAATGGGGCCGATTATGTCAGTCCCCCACATTTCGAACGACCAGCTAGCCACCGTTGGATGGAGTGGATTTGGATACTGATGGATAAAGTCCCTATGAATCTGGCATGAGTGGCATTGCTTCGCATATTCGAGGCAGTCCTGGATCATCGTGGGCCAATAATAACCCATCCGCTTAATCTTCATCTTCATCTTCGGGCCTGCTTGGTGAGAACCGCAGAGTCCGTCGTGAAATTCCTGAACGACTCTTTTCGCTTTTTCAGGTCCCAGGCATCTCAACCATAGAGAATCAAACGACCTCTTGTACAGAGTATCATTGACGAAGGCGAAAGACAAAGCTCGTTTCATAAGCTGATGTCTTGAGGACGCATCTTCAGGTGTTCGACGGGATTTGAAGTAGTCTATAAAGACTTCTCTCCAATCCTCAGCCTTTTCCTGGTCTTTTATTTGCATAGCCATTTGCTCAGTCACTCCCTTTCCTTCGGATGATTCTGGAGATCAACGCCAGACAGTGTTTCTCGATGGGGGAATAGTTGCTTTCTGCCCCCAGGAGAACTCGACTTAAGTAATAAAGATCTCTTTCTTTCCCTTGGTCGTTCTCTTATGCCCATAATGCTCCTAAGGAACCTTCGAGGGCGGTTGTATAAAGAATGGGAGGCTTTCCCTTGACCGGAGCAGCCAACACTAGCGGATTCTGCAGGTATTGCTTGATTTCGTCCAGCGCGCTCTGACATTTATGATCCCAAACAAAAGGGGTTCCTTTCTTCATCAGGTGACTGTAAGGGCGGCACTTGCCTGAGAGGTTGGCTATAAATCGCCGGATGTACGCGAGCTTCTCTTGGAGAGACCGCAATTTCTTGAGAGTCCTTGGCGGAGGCATTTCCATGATCGCCTTGATCTTTGGCGGATCTATCTTGATACCTCGGTGTCGGACGATGAATCCTAGGAATTTGCCCGAGGAAACTCCGAATGCGCACTTGAGAGGATTCATCTTCAAGTTATATTGTCGAAGGCGTTGAAATACGGTCTTCAGATGCTCTAAATGCTCCTCGTATGATTTGCTCTTAACCACGAGGTCGTCGATATAGCATTCGACGATTTCATGTATAAGGTCATCGAAGATCTTTGTCATGGCCCTCTGACAGGTGGCACCGGCGTTCTTTAGACCAAAGGGCATCACCTTGTAGCAGAATATACCTAAAGGGATCCGAAAAGCGGTGTGCTTCTGGTCTTCGGGATGCATCTTTATCTGATTATATCCTGATGAGCCGTCCATGAAGGAGAAAACCTCATGAGTGGACGTGTTATCTATCATCAGCTCAGTGACTGGCACTGGGAAATCGTCCTTCAGGCAGGCTTTATTGAGATCCCGAAAGTCTACGCATATGCGCACCGTCCCATTTTTCTGCATTACTGGGACGATATTGGCAATCCAGTCAGGATATTGAACTTCCTGGATGAAGCCGGAGTTGATCAGCTTCTTTACTTCGGCGTTAATGCTCATCTCAAGCTCGAGCCGCATTCTTCTCGGTGCTTGTTTGATTGGTTTAACGTCCGGGGATATCGCCAATTTATGCACAGCAATCTCTGGATCTAGTCCTGGCATCTCGGAATAGTTCCATGCGAAGCAATCTTTATACTGCATAAGCACGTCTTTTAATGAAGCCACCCTTCCTTCAGATAGCAGCTCGCTGACGAATGTCGGCCGCGGGTCGTTCGCCGTCCCCAACTCAATTTTCTTAAGGTTATCTACAGTGGCGTGTATTCCATCTTCCAGCTCTTTCGGCGCTGGTGGAAATTCCGAGATCACCTCGTCTTCGCTGTTTTCGAAGCACCAGGGAAGATTATCCATACCCTCAGGGTCTTCTTTTGATATTGTTATCATATGACAAGTACGAGCTTGCTTCCAAGACCGATGTGGATCTGGTTCTGTTCTCATGGCTTTGGGTTCATGCTTCTGTGGCGGCGTTACCTTCCAACTGTCGGATAGAGCGAACTTGCCGAGCTGGTACTGATCTTCGACCCAGTTTTTGAAAGTGAAGAAATCTTCGAGAGGATGTCCTATTACTCGGTGATAAGAGCAATAGTCTGGGTGAGAAACCTCACATGCTTGTTCGGGGTGCTTGGACTCCGGAAGTGTAAGCATTTGGTGCTTTATAGCTAGATCTAATATCTTCTTTGTCTTGTCTTGAGAAAAAGAGTATGCTCAACTCATCTTCTTCATAAGGGACAAATCCGGACCGCTCGATTCCCGACTGCGTGGCTTCTTGGTCCCGCTTTGTCGTTGCTGTATGCCTTTTTCGCTTTTTGACTTGTTTTTGCCTCTGCGTCGGGCCTTTTTTACAACAGGTTAACAGGGAGCGGCATCTTCGTCTTTCACAGCCTGTTGAAGGAGGCGTTGCATCCTGGCTTTCTCGTAGATGGCCATTTCGCGGTTGTGTTCGTCTCAAACTTTTTGACCAGCTTCCCTTATAAGCTTGTTTATTTGTTCTTCGAACGACGGACTGGGCATTTTCACGTCGGGGACTTTTTCTGGTTCAAGGTTAACATCCTCCCATTGAGCATCTCCTTCTTCATCAAAGTCATGTACGACAAAGAAGTCGCGGAGTAATTCCCGTTTCTTGGACCGAACGTATCCAAGCCCGATTGCTTCCATTCTCCCATTGGGCAACTTGCGCTGAGTTCTGGGAATGTTCCAGATCCTGTCATAGAACTTAGCTTTTTGAGTGGTCTGTTTGAAGGGTATCCCTTGGCGCTTCAATAGCCTTTTCAAGCCTTCCGTGTAATATCTAGGCAGGCAGATGGGCTGGAGCCTGTCAAGTGTAGGATCTGCGCCCTGCCGGATTTCTTTCTCCACTTTAGTTTCCTCGGAGCGGTAGAATAGGATCGCCTTTTCGCTTTCTCGCCTGGGAGGGATATAGAACGTCTGCAGCTCTTCCACACTATAGGTATCAAGCACGTCCAGCGTCCAGTTCTTTATGATGTTTGGGCGGAACCATAGCAATTTGCAAACTTTGCTCTTCATAAGCGAATGTTCGTGTTGAAGGCCGAGCAGAGAATATAGCATGGACCTCATCTTCCGAGTCACTGCCAAAGATCAACATAGGAGCGGATGGTCCTGGCTTGTTGTACTGGGGTGGGCCTGAATAAATCATCTCTTCCTCTTCCTCAGTATCACTCCCAAAGACAGGGATGGTGGCGATAGCTTTGTTCTATGGCTTGTGACATCTCTCTGTGTCCTTAAAATCCGGTAAGAAGTATTTGCATCTTCATATTTGCGGACTTCGTTCACGGAGAATGAGTTCAGCTCTCCCGTTACGGTATACTCGAGACCATCCTTAAAATTTTTCATACACTGATGCTGTGTAGAAGGGATGATGTTGTACTCGTGTAACCAGGGTCGGCCGAGCAAAGCGTTATAGCATGTCTTAGCGTCAATGACATGAAATTTAATATCCGTGACGAGTAGCCCAAAGCGTAACATCAGTATCACAGACCCAAGAGTCCGTGATGATTGAGAGTCGAACCCGGAGATGGTGATCTTATCCCGAGCGAGGTGCTGGACGCTCATGCAGATTTCCTTCAATACTCGCACGTTGAGGAGATTAACGGAAGACCCATTGTCGACCAGGATTTTTCCTATTTTTATATCGTGGCAGTATCCTGAGACATAGAGGGGACGATTATGTTCGCACGTCCCAAGGAGGAGGTCTTCATCACCGAAAGTGACATCAGCTGTGTGCACTTTTTCCAGCTCGTCCTTCATCTTTTCTTTGGCGAGAAAAGCTTGGAATTGCTCCGGCTCCTGTAGCGCTTTGATCAATGAATCTCTTGCTTCTTTTGATAGTAAGAGGGCATCGAGAATACTGAGTTGTGAGGGTAGTTTCCTCAAGTGTGCCAGAACGTTATAGTCCACCTTAGTTTTCTTTGGCGGGTCCTTGGCGGTTAGCTCTTCCATGACTTGATCGTCCAGGGAGATATCCTCAGAGACCTTCTCTTTTCCCTTATCTTTTTTATTTGAGGGTCCAAGATTCTTTTCGCGTAGCGTACGATTACGCAGCCGGATATTTTCGCAGGCCTTCGGCTCTTCCTCTTTTTCCGAGGTGGACTCTTTAAAGAGAGGGCTAAGAGCCATTTCCTCGTCAGAGTCGCTCCCGAATGTGAGAATTTGAGCTTCCCCAGCGTTAATCATGCAACAATCGCTGATTGTTCTTATAAGCTCCTCGGTCGTACTTTTCCGCTCCCGACGAGTTTTGCGCTTCTCCCGTTTAAGATGTTGCTGGTGAACAACATACCCCTGCCACCATCTATTGAAAGCTTTGCACTCTTCGGTGGGGGTGCGAAACCTTTCGATGATATAAGAAATAGGAAGGGTGCATTTCTGCTTTGCCGGCAGTGTTTCCTTCAGAGGGTGGTAGCTTCATCCCCATTGATATGGCTTTAGCAAACCTTTTCCTCGTCTTGAATTTGTTTTTATCCGCAACGGATGTCTTTTGATTTGATGGGAGTGTCTTGACTCTTTCGTCTAGTCGCTGGCGCTTGGCTCTTTCAAATATGTCCGTCTCGTGTTCCCGATCAGCTTTACTTTTCAAAAGAGCTTCGTTGAGGAATGCATCAATTGTTTCATTTGATGGCCCCAGAAGTTCCGGTTTAGGATCTGCCCCCAGCTTCTCAGTGCAAGGAGTTTTCTCATCGTCTGTAAATGAGTGGGAGATCATATGGCAACTCGCCACGTAACCTTCAGATTCATCTGACGATCTTTCTCCATCATCTTCCTCCTGAAAGACGTGGCTGAGGAACTCTTGGAGCGTAATAGGAGCCCGTGCCTTCTGATTATATTCCTCCAGCACGTCAATCTGTTTCTATAAGTCCGTACGCTTGTCGCCAGGTTTCACGGGCTTTTTGGATCTTTTCTTCTTCTTCTTTGAAGATTTCGACGGCTGGGTACAAGTGCTTGGGCCATCACCACTGATCTTTGGAGTTGGGCGCGGCTTCAGCATCCCTTCGACGATCTGGGGTTCTAGCGGGCTCTTCCACCTGATCGCCGGGCATGTCTTAAGATCATTTAGCATCCTTTTGGTTTTGGCGGATAGCACAACCTCCCATGGAGCTTCTTCAACAAGGGAGCACGTTGCCCCCGGCATATTCGTCTTTTTAGGGGTATGAGGCTGCGGCGGGTTCACCTTCCATTTTTCGGACAATGCGAACTTACCTTGCTGGTATTGGTCTTCAATCTAGTTTTTGAATACGTAGCACTCTTTGATCGGATGACCCAGTATTCGATGGTAGGGGAAGCAATTGGGATCATTGACGTCGTTTGGCTGCAACGGACGTTTTAAATCCGGCAGATTAATGAGTCTGTTGCGTAGCGCCAGCTTGAACAGTCTTCTCGTTTTATCTTGAGGAAATGAGTAAGGACGTCCTAGCCTCTACTCGAGGGAGAAGCGCGGACGCATATTGTTTTGACGGACAACCGTCTTCGGGTTGCTCGGCTGTTGTTGAGCATTGGCGACGACGATCGCTTTTCCTTTCCCCTTCTCATTTCGAGAGTCCGGCTTTGGAGGAGACGGTCTATGGTCCATTTAGTCCATATGGGATAGCTTGTCGATCAGGTCCTGGAACGTGGTTGGTTTAAAGAACATCATGAACTGTGAAATAGTTGCATGAGGATCTAAGGTGCCCACGAACATGCCCACCGCTGGCGCCTCTTCGATGCGCTGTTCGCACTTCGACCACAAGTTCCGCCACCGGATTGCATATTGAACCCAAGTTTCTCCCAGCTTTACTCTTGCATTGATCAAAGCTATTATTGGAGTACGCTCACTGGCGCTAGCGAAACGCTGGGTAAACAACAACTCCATTTCAGCGAAAGTTTTGACGGAGTCGTTCGGAAGCTCGGAGTACCATTCAAACGCCGTCTCCGACAAGGTGCCGACGAATTGACGAAGCATGAGCTTATCATCGCCGCCGGTGTTGCCACAAAGAGCCCTAAACTGGGCAACATGTTGATGGGGATTGCTTGTCCCCTTGTAGACATGAAACTTCAGGATCGTATAGCCCGACGGGTATTTGATCTGATCATACCAGCTCGGATATGGTCGCCCCGTTTTAACGACTTGACCAGCTGCCTCAGTTGCTTGGTGAACTCATATCTGCTGAGCTATATATTCATCCAGGGCTGCTTTGGAAATTGTCTCCTCCTTGGCTGTTGAAAGAGCCGGCGGTGGATTTGACGTTTCTCTTCTGTCATCTTCAAGGACAATCGGAGGATCTTCGGCTGGGGGATCCTGCTGGATCATCATACCCACCATGTCCTGGAACAGAAGGGCCATTCGTTTTATATTGGCTGCTTGTTCCGCAGCCTCTTTGTCCTTCTTTTCAAGTATCCTGCGAAGGAATTCAGCGTCGGTTTCTTGCTCCTGGCGTTGATCCGAGGATGCTTCTGGGCTTTCTTTTGGCCCAGTGAGTGCGGCCATGGCATTCATCATTTCTTGGAGCTTCTGCTGCTGCTCTTGAGCTTTAGTCATCGATCGCGTAAGTGGTCTATGACCTGTGGATACGCGTCTATCCTCTTTCCCGGACGCCATGTAGATAGTGTGTACCACTATGCCCCCAGACTTAGGGCGTTTGGGTTCACTGCCTTTGACATTTGCCGCAGGCGTGGGGATTTTATCTGGTCTTCTTCTCTTGTGGGCCATCGAAGTTGAGGGGGCCATTGCTGTGGGCAACCAGGTGGCCGTCGTCTTCCGTTGCTTAACAGGGCGGTTGTCTTCCTGTCGGGCTTTCGACTTCTTATGCTAATGGGAGAAGTTCGGATCAATCACCGATTCTTGGACTCGTCGCCAGGTCTTGTAGACTTTGGAAGACAGCCGTTGAGGAGACTGCTCTGGCTTTGTTTCTACGACGGTCTCTACCGGTGGAGGAGACTTTTTGAGCACAGCAGTTGGCAAATTCCTGCTTACCCTGTTCAGTATCTCAAAGCTGTTTTCGGTTGGAACAGCAGCATTAATTTCCACCGTTAGAGCTGGCGGAGTTAGCCCAGAGGGGGATTTTCCCCCAACCTTCCTTATCCGGCGCCAGTGGAGACGTCAGGCGTGACGGGTTGTTGGGATTGGTTCACCGACGGCTTTATCTTGCCCCCTGTTCAGGTGAGGGGCTGTTGCCGGTGTCAGCCCTTTGAAGACTGACGTCCGTTGAGAAGCCATGTCCAACCGGTCAAACATAGATTTCTGAGCGGGAGCGGGACTGGGAGTAGTCAGCCTTGCGAAGACCGACCCTCTTGCAGGAGAAGCTGCCTCGACGACTTTAGGAGCAGCTATCTTCTTTGGGATGGCCACCTCAGGTATTATGGGCTTCTTGGTAGGCCCTTTGGAGCCCGAGTTCTGCCTGGTGAAGACTGAGGAATTGGACGACCCTTTGAGAGAGGCCGTGGGAGTAGCAAGTCGATCGAAGGCCGACTTCTTTGAAGCTTCCGATACAGGTAGAGGGACGGTGAAGCTCGCTGGCGGGAGCATGGTCCCGAAAAACAGACCAGTAGTAGCTTGGGTAATTTGTTCCACCGGCATCATGAATAGGGATGCCTCCTGCGGTCCATAGGCTACACCTCCGGGTGAGGCGGAGCGTCGGTTGCACTTGCAGTTGGAGCAGTTCGAGCAGTTGAACGCCATTGCTGTTTGATTTCTGTGCCAAGCAAGAGACCAAATCTTAGTAACTTGAAACCCGAAGGCAACCATTAACAAACTGCGATTCGTTCGCGAATACGACGCACGAAGTGTGGAGTGGAAAGAGGAAAAGGTCCCACCGGGCGTGCCTGAATCTGTTCCCCTCCGAATGGCGGCACGACGTGAGAGACGTCTTGCCTGAGATTCGGGGCAGATGCTATTTGGTGCTATCCGTCCACCTCTCCGAAGATGCCAAGTTGATTTATGGCACCGTACATCGGAGGTTTATACGGATGCGGCCGATGTAGCAGACTTCGTCAGATTCCCCCTTGTTCAAGGGGTTTTTGATTGTGGGGACGCTCTTCCCTGCAGGCGCAAGCCCCTGCAGTTAATTATGCTACCGCATCGCGGTAACAACTTTCTCCTTCTCCATAATTTCACTTCATGTCGTGGGTTTAGTTGCCCGTAGATTATATACGGAGACTAATTTATGTCGTCTCCAGTAGGACGTGGATTAGTCCAAATCCGTATTTTCTTAGATTTGGGTTTGGGGTTTTGGTTTAAGGATACGCTGGCCATATTTGAGGCTAAGATCGACTTAAACGTTTGTTAAGGATACGTTAGTCTAATTTGAGACTAAGATCAACTTAACGGGATCGTTTAGATCCGACAAAAGAGCATTTGGGGGCTCTATTGTTCTGTTTAGGGACATGGTGGTCTATTACCAGTTTAGAGACGTGGTGGTCCATTGCCAGTTTAGGGACATGGTGGTCCATTTCCAGTTTAGGGACATGGTGGTCCAACATTCCCATTTTGGGGATGAATATTGGTTTAAGGACGCATTAGTCCATGAGTTTAAGGACCCCACAGTCCGTATTGTTGGTTTAAGAACGCATTAGTCCATGAGTTTAAGGACCCTACAATCCGTATTGTTGGTTTAATGACGCATTAGTCCATGAGTTTAAAGACCCCACAGTCCGTATTGTTGGTTTAAGGACACATTAGTCCATGAGTTTAAGGACCCCACAGTTCGTATTATGTGTGGTTGTCGGGACCCGTCACCTCTCTGACGACGTTGAAGGATTACAACGACAAATATCAGAGGAGTTCGGAGATGTACCCTTGAACCGGGTGTAAGTTGATTTGAGAGAGCAGTTGTGCTCAGTTCAATTTAATTTGAGGACTTACGGCCAGAATTGGGTTAAGTCCAGTTGAAAATGTTCAACATTTTTATTTGCATTTGGCCTGTCAGGCCTTTATTTGGGCTCTGCCCTTTTTTTTTATTATAATGCACTGCATTTTTGTTTGGTCTGATAGACTTTTTAATTGGGCTCTGCCCTTGTTTAATAATGCACTGCATTTAGATTAGGCCTGTTAGGCCTTTTTAATTGGGCTCTGTCCCTTTCTTTAATAATGCAGAGCATTCAATGGTCTGATAGCGCGCCGCGTGGCCTGTCAGGCGCTCTGCGCCAATTGAGGAGCGTAAGGCGCAAGTCCATATGGAGGTGACACGTGTCACACGCTGGTGAGCGCAAGTCTGTTAGCGCAATGCGCTGCGTTAGTGCGCTGCTGACACGTGGCGCGCTCTGGTGACTTGCGCCAAACCAAGAGAGCAGTGCTCTGTTTTTAGAAGCGCAGAGCGCAGATTGACACGTGGCGCTCCCTAGTGACTTGCACCAATCCAAGGAGCGCAACAGTGCAGATTAGTAGTGCAAGGCACTGTTCAAAAGTGCAGAGCGCATCTTGATCTATTTTAGATCAAAGAACAGAATCTTTTTGATTCTAAAGAGGTTCTACCTCAAGTTTTAAGAACCAGTGGTTCATCAAAAGGCAATGCCTTTATAGATCAAAAGATCTAGTCATGAAGTAGATTACTTTTTTTTTTAATTATTTTTTTTATTAAGGACTTTGATCTTGTTCTTAGATCATTAATCTTTTCAGAAGAAATTCTTCTCTTTTCAAAGGTTTACCTTTTTTTTGGAGTTCTTCTCAAAGTTTTAGAGGAATTCTCTGGTTTCTCTATTCTCTGTGTTTTCTCCTTTTAGACTTGGAGTCTAGGGGCCTTTATATAGTGCCAAATAATTTGTTAAATCAGTTAAAGAGATGTTTCTCTAAGTGATTTAGGGATTTTTCCCCACCGTTGGATCTTTGATCCAAGGGCTTCTGTTTTACAGAAGATAATCTTCTTATTTTAACAAGATTAGAAAGATCTTTCTGGAATTTTAATTCTGTTTTAGTGCTGGCACAGTTGGCGCAAGCGCACCCGCGCTTGACACATGTCGCGCAGCGCAGAGCGCAGCGCAACTGAGCTGACACGTGTCGCGCAGCGCAGAGCGCAGCGCAACTGCACTGACACGTGTCACGCAGCGCAGAGCGCAGATCAGCTGAAGCGTTGCTTCCTTTATTTTTATTTTAAATAGAGCCTTGCTCTAATTGGGTGCGCTTCCTTGGGCGCTGCGCTCCTTGCGCTGGCGTGTCTGATTTTGACACGTGACGCTCTGCGTGCAGCGCAAGGGATCTGAAGCGTTGCTTCACCTTTTGAATTTGAAATTCAAACAGAGCTTTGCTCTGATTGGGGGAAATAACCAGGTCTCCTAAACTCCAGAATTGGTAGGGTCACTTGCTGCTCTCGTAGGGGTCTAGAGGTGTGGGCTTGGCTATTCATCGCGACCGTAGAATCCGTATTTTCTATTGATGGCTAAATACAAAATACGAACCTCCTAGATATCCTATATTATATGTGCTTCTGCTGCTTATTTTCTGTGATGTGATCATTTAATATATCTGAGATGAATGGAATATTATATATATGATATATAATAGACGTTGCTTATGTTTTGCACTCGCGCTAGCCCCGTCCCGGTATGCTGTTAGTTAAGTAACCTAACGGTGCATAACGGGACACCGTGACGAATGCGAATGGCATAAGTGTACGTTATATTTTTCGTTTCTCTCTGTGATGGCTTTAGGATTTAATGATGGGACTACATTAATGAGATTAATGTAAAGAAAAATGAACCTAAAAAGATGTTGTAGAATAGGATTTGAAACACACTAGGCCTTTTATGAAAAAGCAAGTTTTCAAAGTGCGGATCTTAAGCCACTCCTTTTAAACCCATTGGATTCTACAACGATATCAAGTTCAAAGCGTTAAAAGTTTTCTTAAAAACTATCCGCAGCCCTCCGTCATTTTAGGAAGTAGAGTACTTAGTATTTGTGCCGCGTATTTTGGCTTTAGTTAAGGCGCAGTGTACGGTAGCTAAGTGATGTCTTCCTACACTGCATATGATGCAGATTAGTTAGGAGATTCATATGATTATGTTGACTTTAGTTAAGGGTCATGTGGGTGGGTCTAGTTAATCACGAAATGATGGGAAGAATTTGATTAGTACTTATGATATGTTGACCATAGTTAAGGTCATGAGTGCTAGGGTAAAAACAAAATCGGGAATTTCAAGAGTTGAAATTTGCAATGAGATTGCATACCTTCTATATGATAGTAGGATCCCGATCCCACTGTGAGCAAGAGTTGCTCCCGGGAGAGTTTTGCACTTTACAATTAGCTAACCCATTAGGTGTCTAGAAAGGTGTAAAACGGCGCTACGCCTATGGGAAAACGAGGTTTATTCTAATTAGGTCCGTGCGAAAGCATGGGGAACCTCCCTCAAAGTACGGGCACTGGCCTGGCTGAATGGTTAGCAAAGTTGTAGAATGTAATTAATCCCGGCTAGTTTTCTTTTTAGGTTTTAAAGAAAATTTGATAAAAACAGTGGGAGACATCGATTAGACAAGATAATAACCAATCTGATCTTTGCAAGAGCTTTCGCTGAGTGTATTCTTTTCTCTCTCTTAATGGCAGATACCAATGACAGGACTCAAGCTTCTACTAGATAAAAATAAACTGAATGGGACCAATTATAAAGACTGGCTGAGGAATCTCAACATTGCTTTGAATTATGATAAGGTATCATATGTCCTCATGGCTCCAACCCCGCCCATCCCAGGTCCTAAACCTTCAGTTGCGGATAAGGAAATCCGCAAGATATGGGACGCTGACTGTGCCATGGCCAAATGTCTCGTGCTTGCATCGATGGATACCACACATCAGAAGCAGCACGAGAATATGGACGTCCAAGCCATATTCCTCCATACAAACTATGGAGAGAAATCTCGCGTATTACGATACGAAGCATCCAGAAAGCTGTTTCAGATACGAATGGCCCCAGGCACACCAGTAGGAGACCATGTTCTGAAGATGATAGCTCTCATAGAAGAGCTTGAGGACCTTGGGTGGACAATGGACAATGAGCAATATACGGATATTATTCTGCAGTCTCTCCCCTCCACCTTTGCTCAATTTATAGTTAACTTCAACATGCACAACATGGAGAAGGAACTACCTGAACTCCTTAATATGTTAAGGAGTGCAGAGAGCACGCTGAAGTCAGTGAAGACTCCCGTTTTGAGTGTTGGGCCATTTTCCTCCTCTCGCCCGAAGGCTAAGGCCAAGGGAAAGATGAAGAAGAAACCCACCAAACCTAAGGGAGGAGTCAAAAAGGTTAAGGGGAAAGACAAGTCCAAGGCTAGGGAATCGGGGAAAGGAGAATGTTTCCACTGCAAGAAGACGGGACACTGGAAGCGGAACTGTACTGAGTACCTTGAACTCAAGAAAAATAAGCATGGTGATGCTTCAACTTCAGGTGTGTTCGTAATTGAAAACTGTTTTTCTATTAACTCTGCTTCCTGGGTATTAGATACCGGTTCGAGTTCTCATATTTGCAATTCTGTGCAGGCGTTGAGAAATAGAAGAGTTTTGAAGACAGGTGATCATACTCTCCAGGTTGGAAATGGTTCCAATGTAAATGCAGTTTCAGTGGGGGAGTATCACCTAGGGTTGCCGTTGGGTTGTATATTGGTTTTGAGTCCATATTATTTTGTGCCAAGTATGCTTTGTAATATTATATCCGTTTCTTTGTTAGACAATGAACGATATCATTTTGCTGTGCAACACAATGTTATGAACATTAGACTTAATCAAGAGTTGATTGGTTGTGGTACACTTAATAATGGGATATACGTCCTTAATCAACACACAGTTTTCAATATTCAACACACAATTAAAAGAAAATTTTTAGATATAAATGAAGCTTTTCTTTGGCATTGTAGACTTTGTCATATTAATGAAACAAGACTAAACAAGCTTCATAAAGATGGATATTTAAATTCTTTTGAGTATAAATCTTATGCAACTTGCCAGTCTTGTATCAAAGGTAAAATGACCAAAACTCCGTTTACTGGACACGGAGAAAGAGCTACTGAGCTCCTGGGCCTCATACATAGTGATGTATGTGGGCCAATGTCTACACATGCAAGAGGCAGTTTTTCTTACTTCATAACTTTTACTGATGATTTCTCAAGATTCGGTCATGTGTTTTTGATAAAGCATAAGTCTGAAGCTTTCGAGAAATTCAAGGAGTACAAACTTGAAGTAGAAAACCAAATAGGAATGAGAATCAAGATACTTTGATGAGATCGAGGTGGAGAGTACTTAAGTACTGAGTTCTTGGACTTCCTAAAAGAGAATGGGATTCTCTCTCAGCTCACTCCCCCTTACACACCACAGTACAACGGTGTGTCAGAGCGGTGGAATCGTACCCTATTAGATATGGTACGATCCATGATGAGTGGTTCTGAGTTACCCCTCCCCTTTTGGTGGCATGCATTGGAAACTGCAGCTATTCTGTTAGACAAAGTTCCAACCAAGACCATGTCTTCCACTCCATATGAGATATGGCATGGGAAGAGACCATCTCTTAAACGAGTTAAGATTTAGGGTTGTTCGGCTTTTGTCAAAAAGCAGAATCCAGACAAACTCGAGACACGATCGGTCAAATGTATATTTGTAGGGTATCCAAAACATTCGTTTGGGTATCTTTTCTACCACAAAGAAGAACAAAAGGTATTTGTTTCTCAGTATGCCACATTTTTAGAAAATGAGATTTTTCCAAATGATGCTGATGGCAATGTGGTAGATTTAGAAGAGGTTCTAGAGACACAGGTTACAAATGACGACTTGGCTGAACCTGATGTTGCAACAGAATCTAATGAACCTCAGCCACTCCATAGATCTGGTAAGACTTCTCGCCCACCGGAGAGATACTACGGTTTTCTTATTGATGGTGATAGAGAAGATTACATCATGGATGATGATGACCCTGCCAGTTTTCAGCAAGCTATCACGAGTGGTGTCTCTGTAAAGTGGCTGGATGCCATAAGATCCGAAATGGAGTCCATGTACACCAACAAAGTATGGACTTTGGAGGATGTACCCTCTGGGATAAAACCTGTAGGCTTCAAATGGATATTTAAAATAAAGATCGGTGTAGATGGACAGGTGGAGACCTATAAGGCAAGGTTGGTAGCGAAAGGCTTTCGTTAAAGACCAGGTTTGGACTATGACAAGACTTTCTCTCCGGTAGCCATGCTTAAATCCATTCGGATTCTACTTGCTATTGCTGCTCACTACGACTATGAAATCTGGCAGATGGACGTTAAAACTGCATTTCTAAATGGTGATTTAAATGAATGTGTTTATATGGATCAGCCGGAGGGATTCATTGACAGTGGGAGTAGCGGGAAAGCATGTAAATTGCTTAAATCCATTTATGGATTAAAGCAGGCATCACGGAGTTGGAACATCTGTTTTGATGATGTTATCAAAGAGTTTGATTTCATCAAAAATCCAGATGAACCTTGTGTTTATAAGAAGACTGTAGGGAGAACTGTCGCATTCCTCGTATTGTACGTAGATGACATTCTTCTGATAGGAAATGACATTCCTATGCTACAGTCGGTCAAATCATTCTTATCACATAGGTTCTCCATAAAGGACCTGGGTGATGCCACGTACATATTGGGCATATGGATCTATAGGGATAGATCCAAACGGTTATTGGGATTGTCCCAAACCATGTACATCAACACCATCCTAAAGAGGTTTAGTATGGAAGACTCCAAGCGGGGTGCCTTACCAGCTTGCCACGGAGTCACTCTCTCCAAGGACGATTGCCCAAAGTCTGATGAAGAGAGAGCTCGCATGAGCATTATTCCCTATGCTTCGGCCTTAGGATCGATAATGTATGCGATGTTGTGTATATGCCCTAATGTAGCTTATGCACTTAGTGTAGTAAGCAGGTATCAGTCAAACCCAGGGGAGAATCACTGGAATGCTGTGAAGAACATTCTTAAGTACCTGCGAAGGACTAAAGAATTGTTCTTGGTGTATGGTAACGGGGATCTCCTAATGGAGGCCTTTACCGATTCGAGTTTCCAGAGTGACAAGGATGATAGCAAGTCCATCTCAGGGTTTGCATTTACCCTCAATGGAAGGATGGTAAGTTGGAAGAGTTCCAAACAGGATACCGTTGCAGACTCAACGATGGAAGCTGAGTACATTGGTGCAAATGATGCTGCCAATGAAGCCGTCTGGATGATGAAGTTCATCTCGGAGCTAGAAGTAGTTCCAACCATTATTGATCCAATACCTTTGTATTGTGACAATAATGGGGCTATGGCGTTGGCCAAAGAGCCCAGGCCCCATCAGAAGTCCAGACATATCCTTAGACGATATAATTTGATCCGGGAGATAGTTGATCACCATGAGATCGAGATTAAGAGAGTAGATACAAAAGACAACACTGCGGCTCCATTCACCAAGGCCCTCCCTCAGCCGCAGCATGAGCGACTTTTTGAGATGTTGGGTATGAGATACGCCAATAATTGGCCTTAGTGCAAGTGGGAGATTGTTGGATATATGTATGCCTAGAGGCCATTATATGATAGTGTATGTACTGGTGTGTGTGTGTGTGTGTGTGTGTGTGTATGTGTGTGTGTGTGTGTGTGTGTGTGTGTGTATTCAGAGGACAGTCTTGCTCGACATGATAGTATGCTATCTGATTGCTCTTTATCATATGTTCACTTGATCATGCTTTTACTCATTTGATACATGTTGATAAAGCCCTTAGGATAATGGCTTGACTACTGGGATTATGATGTGGATCATACCAGTGGGACACCTGTAGTTTATAAGCATATCTTGAAATGTTCCTAGTCGTAGGTATATCGAGACAGGGCATCGATATTCCAGAGTAGACTAGCGTATACCATTCTTGTTCCATATGATGGACGATGGATGATCCCATATCCATCTGGTGTGGTGACACCAAAGATTATATACGGGTGCTCAGTGAGACTGGGTACACTGAACGGACTCACCGAGAACTCCTATGTGGTATTATATCATACGTCGGATAGCAGTTCTCAGGTGACACTGGTACAGGTTAGTCTGTAGACTCGAGATCGCCATAGAGTCTTGTGTGTCCTCCCACTGTACTTTGATCTCCACCCTACTACGGCTCTACTGAGTCGTATAAACGGGTGGATTTTGGGTACAGCCCCGAGGCACATGGAGGCAATGAGTGATAGGAGGGGTTTCGTCTCTCCCGGTATTGGGGGTTGATGTTGCGCTGTGCACGATTGGCTATAACAGGAAGTCCCTGGCCAGGGCTGCTAAGATATTACTGATAAGTGTTATCAGTAGTTTCTCGATCTGTTGTAGACCATATACCGGCATGACTTATTAAGTTATTGGGATCGACGATTCCATCCTTAGACTCGATATGCAGCATATCTGACGAAGAGACCGGACTGTACGGTAAGTGTTGCCAGTTGGATTGACGGGAGTTTAGATAGGTTTGCTTGTTCTTCTTCTGATTGCTCAATACCTGGGTAGAAATTATGTTTAGCTGACCGCTTGCGGCTTGTAGGTGTTTGATGTGATCATCACCTACTGCTGGCGTATTGACGAGTCTTAGAGTCCCACACAGAAGTTTCCTAGCTCAGGCAAAATGATTTGGTGTGCATATGAGATATGCGCGGGAGCTCGATTAAATGCGTGTATGAGATACCTTATATTAATCGGGCGTTTACTATTGGTCGGGTCGTATGTGATATGACCGGTTTATTAAATCAAACGTTGATTTAATTATGACTTTTAGCTCACTTTTCTTAAACCTTTTCTTTATACTTGTATGGATATATGTATATACATACACATGATGATCTGTATGTATACATACATACATACAAGTGTATCATGGTTGATGATACATGGAAGATGGCAATGCAAGACTCACATGGTTCAAATTAATATGTAGATTTTTATTTTGAGATAAAAGGAAAAGGAAATTAACTAATGACTCATTGTTTCCAAATGACTCATAGTTTCCACACTCTTCTTAGGTTGACCTTTGACTAACCCTAGGTTAATTTCCTTTGTTCTTTTTACTCATCACAAAATATCTAGATATTTCTTTCAACCATGGTTGGATGTGAGAGTGTCTCACATATATATCCTTTTGTTTTTATTTTAAACATAACAATTATAATTATCTTGAAAAAGCTTTGCCATCTTCATCTTCCTCCTTCTTCTAGCTCTCTTGAGTTTCTTTGAGTGTGAGGAAAAGAAAAAGAAAGGGATTTTTAAGTGAGATAACAAACCACACAATCATTCTATACTAGTTTAGCCTATTAGTTTAGTGTGTTTGCATCACTTCCTCATTGATCAAGTGAAGCAAGGAGCTTTGGGCAAAGGGACTTCGGGTGGATCGTCGTGGACTCGGAAGTGTTCAAGCGAGCCGTTCCAAACTCTAGGATATCCAAGGAGTCACTCAAGGAGGTCTACAAAGGTTGTAGTATCTTCACTTAGTGATAGATTAACTTTTGTATGTGATACTATTAGTTGTTACCATAAATTTCTAGTTCAATTCCTTGGTTAGTTTGCTTAGCACCTCTTAAAATTTAAATTATGGCATGTGTGATGCTTCCAAACCCTATATGAGGCGATAAGGAAACCCTACACACCATAGTGTCTTATGTATGTTCCCACTATACTTATACTTCTACCCTATCCCGGCTCAAAGGAGTCGTGCAAATAGGTTTTTGTTGGTATAGTCCTGAAGCATGTGGAGGTAGTGAGCGGTCGAGGGGATTCGTCTCTCCCGGTATAGGGAGTTGATGTCGTATTGTGCAGGACATGAGTATAACCATAATTCGATGGCCATCGTAGTAGAGATAAACCGATAAGTGTATTCAGTTGTATCTCCGGTTGGTTATGA
The DNA here is from genome assembly GCA_030015575.1 of Agapanthus africanus. Lineage (NCBI taxonomy): Eukaryota > Viridiplantae > Streptophyta > Magnoliopsida > Asparagales > Amaryllidaceae > Agapanthus > Agapanthus africanus. The sequence continues at coordinate 238,737,054 of JASDDO010000004.1, forward strand.
GTCCTCTATCACACGACTTATCAAGTTATTGGGGTCTGACATATTCAAAACCCTAAACCCAATATGCAATACTCTTAGACGATAGATTTTGTAGGGTTCTGATGAGCTTGCTCGTTGACTTTCTTTCGATCAATACCTGGGTAGCCGTGAGAAAGAGAGAGAGATTGACATAGAGGGAGAGGGAGATGGCTTACGAGGGGGAGGGAAGAGTGTTGATTATAAATATATATATATAATCTTTTTCTTCATTTCTTTCCTTATATATATATATATATATATATATATATATATATATATAGAGAGAGAGAGAGAGAGAGACATACACACAAATACAAATTTATGCATCCAAATACGTATAAAATTATACACATATCACACACAGACACATAATAAAAGAGAGAAAATTATTGTATCATATACAAAAGAGAGAGAGTGTGTGTGTAATATATACACAATACTAGAAACCATATCAAATATATAGTTATTAAGTCAACACTTGACTTAATATTCCGGTTAGTATAAAAGCCATCTGATTAAATCATATATATCCTATATACGTATTTAATCGAACTCATGCATGTATCTCTATACGCATGCCACATCATATTTCTCCTGGGAGGGCACTTTCGTTGTGGGACTCTAAAGACCTGTCAATACGCTGGCAGTAGGTTATATATGATTATATCCGATTGAATCCGAAACATATTCATATTCAATACCCTCACGGGTTAACTCACAAGCTCGTCAGCGGTACTAGCTGCATGTAACGGCTACCCGGGTATGAGCAAGATAAAAGAAGGTCGACGAGTAAACTCATTCAGACCCGACAAAGTCTATTAGTGAAGAATACCATGCAGTTCGGTCTCTTCGTCAAAGAGTATCGCATACCGGATCTAAGGGTGGAACTGTCGGATCCCCAATAACCCAATAAGTCATACGACAGTGGACTCATAACCATCTGAGATACAACTGATAACACTTATCAGTTTATCTCAACTGCCTTGGACAAGCACTTCTGGTTATAGTCATGTCCTGCACTATACGATATCGACTCCCTAAACCGGGAGAGACAAATTCCTTCGACTGCTCATTGCCTCCATGTGCTTCAGGACTTTACCCAACTAAAATCTGTTTGCATGACTCAGTAAAGCCGTGGTAGGTTAGTAATCAAAGTATAGTGGGAAAACACACAAGATACTATGGCAATCTCAAGCAAGGGACTACCATGTACCATCGTCACCAGAGAACTGCTATCTGACAATTGGTATAATACCATCTAAGAGATCTTGGTGAGTCTGTCCAGTGTAACTCATAACCTAATGAGCACCTGTATACAATTCTCGGTGTTAAACACCAATAATTGTAGGATCGGCTATCGCCCTCCAACTGCAGGGTTCCCTAGGGTCGCCGCTGGGTTTCAGGAGGCATCGTCCATACTGTTTTCAAAAAAATTGGCACGCTAAAGAACCATAACTTAGAATCTTAACTAGAGAATTAGAATCTTAACTAGAGAATTAGACGAAACAAGAATGTAAACATCTTTACATCTAAGTAAACAAGGAATACAACCTTTGTAGACCGGTCCTTCACTTCAATAGCTCCGTGTAGTAGTCCCTTCGCACCAAGTAGTGAACTCCCGGACTCTAGAAAGACCCCACAAGATGAAAGGAACAAGCTTACTTCAAATCTTCGGGGCCGAACATGATCTACGTCGAGGAGACACCAACTCATGCTACTTCTTCACTAATATGGAATTAGTGAAGCAAACACCCTAAACTAAATGGCTAATCTAGTAGAGGATGATGAAGTAGAAATTTTGCTCACTTTAGAAATATTTTTCTCACTAATTTTCTTCACATCCTACAAAGCTAGTGAGCTTGAGGAAGGAGATGAAGAAAAGCAACCATGGAAAAAGTCTAAGTGTAGAATAGCAATCATGGGTGAGTTAATATCATATACTAACTTTTGTAGAGACTAAACCATGGCTAATCATAATGGTTGGGTTAATAAATATCTAATGTAAGAAAAAATTAGTGGACTAAGTCAATGGGTTCTACAAGCTTCCACTAAGCTTGAACCATGTGACTAATTTCCAACTTATTTTGATTTACTTTAAATAAATAAAACCCATCATTACGATAAGCATGGTGTAAGTCTCATACACCCATGTCTCATGTATCATCTAGCATGACACAAAAGAGTGTACATTAATATATATCACATATATATACTAAATGCACAAGTGAGAAAAAGAATTTTTAAGTGAGCTAATATTAGTTAATGCAAATCAATATATCAAATATATAATTATACATTAAATTATTAAATCAACAATTGATTTAATAATCCGGCTATATCACATATAACCGACTAATATCATATGTATCAACTTATCGAATCAACACTTGATTCAATAACCCGGCTATATCACATATAACCGACCGATAACACAAATCACGAGAATAGAATACGGATCATATACACGTATTAATCTCAGTCCCGCACATATCACATATGTGCTCCTACTTCGTTTCGCCTGAGCCAGGAAACCTCTGTGTAGGACTCTAAAGACTCGTCGATACGCCGGCAGTAGGTGATGATCATATCAGTCACCCACAAGCCATCAACGGTCTGCCAAATGAAACGGCCACCCGGGTATTGAGCGATCAGAAGATCAACAAGCAAGCCTTCTCATACTCCTGCGAATCCAATAAGTAACACTACCATACAGTTCGGTCTCTTCGTCTGATATATCGCATATCTCAGCCTGGGGGTGGTAAACGTCAGACCCCAATAGCCTGATAAGTTATGCTGATGTGAGGCTCATAACGGTTCAAGAAACTACTGATAACACTTACCAGTAAATCTCAGCAATCTTGGCCAGGGATTTCCTGTTATGGCCAATCAAGCATAGCGCAACATCAACCCCTAATACCGGGAGAAACGAAACCCCCTCCTATCGCCCATTGCCTTCATGTGACTCGGGACTGTACCCAAAAACCACCGTTTTGCATGATCTCTTGAACGTGGTAAGGTGGAAATCAAAACACAGTGGGAATCACACAAGACTCTATGACGATCTCGGGTCGACAGACTAACCTGTACCAGTGTCATCATAGAACTGCCATCTGACGTGAGGTATAATATCATCTAGGAGTTCTCGGCGAGTCCGTTCAGTGTACTCAGTCTCCACTGAGCACCCTATACCTTCTCTGATGTCAAACACCAATGGATGTGGGATCATCCATCGCCCATCATTAGGGTCAAGAAGTGTATACGCTAGTCTACTCTGGAATATCGATGCCCCGTCTCGATACTCTCATGACTAGAAACATTTGAAGGATGTACTTACCGACTACCTCTACCCCACTAGTATGATCGACATCATAATCCTGGTAGTCAAGTACTCATCCTAAGGGCTTTATCAACATGTAATAGAGAGACAATAAGTGTACATGTTAAGATAAAGAGCAGCAACCAGATAGCATACTATCATGTCAAGCAAGAAAGTCATCCCTATATATGTCCAAGCATCCACTATAATATACATCACATGTATAATAATGGCCTCTAGGGCATACATATAACTAAAAATCTCCCACTTGCACCAAGGCCATTTGTTGTAATATCTCATACTCAACGCCCCATAAAAGTCACTCTAGGGAAAGACCTCTGTGAGTGGATCTGTTGTGTTATCCGTCGTGTCAACTCTCCTTACCTCGATCCCTTGGAGATCAACCATCTACCTGATTAGGTGATACTGTCCTCAGAATATGTCTGGATCGCTGATTGGAACGGCATTCCTAGGCCAAAGCCACAAATCCATTGTTGTCATAATAAAAGTTATTGGACGCTCAATGGTAGGAACCATGTTCATCTCATGAACAAGAAATGTCCAGACAGCTACTTTGGCAGCATCGTTGCTAGCGATGTATTCAGCCTTTATCGTCTAGATTGCCACGGTATCTAGCTTAGAACTCTTCCAACATACCGTCCCTCTACTAAGGGTAAAGACAAAGCCTGAGACCGACTTTCAGTCGTCGTTATCACTCTGGAAGCTCGAATCGGCAAAGGACTCTCTGCAGGGTTCCCTATCACGGCAGCAATGTTTCGGGAGGCATCATTCATGCCATATTAAAATTTTGCTGTTTTAGCTAACCCTGACCCTAGAATCATATACTAGAAATCCGACGGAATAAAATGCAAACGACTTTGCAAGTAAAGTGAACAGGGAATACAGCCTTTGTAGACCGGTCCTTCACTTCATTAGCTCCGTGTAGTTGTCCCTTCGCTGTGATCATGAAGTCTCGGACTCTAGAGAGGCTCCTTTGAAGAAACGAACATGCTTTCTTCGAAGCCTTCGAGGCCGAAGATGATCTACGTCGAGAAGACACTAACCCAAGCTATCTCTTTACTAATTATAGAATTAGTGAAGCAACCACCCTATACTAAATGGAAAGTAGTAGAGGATGATGAAGTAGGAATTTTTCTCACTTTAGATTTCATATTATCACAATCATTCATCACAATTGAAAAAGGTAGAAAGCTTTTGTCAAGACGAAGAAGAAGAACAAGTGATGAAATGAATTATTGTTAAGGTTAGAAATGCAACCAAAGGTTAAGCATGTCATGCTTAACCCTTGAAGAGAGTTAACCATGAGCTAGGGTTAAAGGTTAGGTCAAAAAATACCTTAAACTAGACAAAGAGAGTTGACAAAGTCAAAGATGCTTACAAGCTTCTACAAGCTTTCAACAAATATCAACCATGAGAAAAATCTGTTGGAGATAGTGCCCTCATAGTCAATTATTGGATCGCAGGTACGTGATTGCAATGATTGCGGAGGACCTATACCGGTAGGACGGTCTTACTCGAGATGATAGTATGCTATCTGGTTTTGCCTTTATCAGTCGTGTACATGTTCAGGTGACTGATTACATGTTACATTTTGATAGAGCCCTTAGGATCTTGCTTTACTACCAACAGTATGATGGCGATCATATACGTGAGAGTTGGGTAGTTTATATGCATATCCTTAATTGAGGTCCCTAGTCGTGGGAGTTTCGAGACAGGGCATCGATACTCCGGAGTAGACTAGTGTGTACAGTCGAGACCCCGACGGGGGGCGGTGGCCGGTCTCACAAGCCACTGGTGTCAGTTGGATCACCTAAGATGTATACAGGTGCTCATTGGGTTATGAGTACACCGGACAGGACTCGCCGGGAATCTGCTAGTTAGTACTATATCTATCGTCAGATAGCAGTTCCCTGGTGACATGTGTACAGGTTAGTTCATCGACCTGAGGTCGTCATTTGTCTCGTGTGAGTTCCCACTGTGCTTTGATTTCTACCCTACCACGGCTCAAAGGAGTCGTGCAAACAGGTAGCTTTTGGGTACAGTCCCGAGCCATATGGAGGCACGTGAGCGGATCGGCAGGGGATTCGTCTCTCCCGGTATTGGGGGCGAGATCGTGCTGTGTCTAGGAGAGCCATTACACAAAGCCCACGTCCGTGGCAGGAGATTTACTGGTAGGTACTCCAGTAGTATCTCAGGGTGTTATTGGGCTTCACTCCGACACGACTTATACTGCTATTGGGGGTCTGACGTTGCTAGCCCCCTAGGCAGATATGCGATACACATAGACGAACGGACCGGACTGTATATACATTGTCACTGTTAGGCTCAGTAGGGTTTTCCGGATGAGTTCGCTCATCGGCATCCCTTGAGGTCAGTCCATGGGAAGCCGTTACGCATTGCTAGTGCCGCTGACGGTTTGTGGTTAAACCCACTGCCAGGGTACTGACGAGTCATTAGAGTCCCCCACAGACAGTTTCCCAAGTTCGGGCGAAACGTTGTAGAGGCCGTATGGTTTTATGGCAGGGTTCGTAAAATGCACGTGCGTTTACGCACGTGTTATTTTTCGGGCAGATGATACTGGTCGGCTTTAGTTTAAGCCGGATCCGAGTATTATATTGAGTAGGTATAATATCTTTGTCTCAGTTGCATTTGTATTCGGCCGTAATACAAATGCGGGTATATTTATACAGTTTCGGGGTTATCCTGAAAGTCATTTCAGGATCACTTTTGGAAGTTGCCAGTTTCCAGTTTTCTATCAGCCGTCTTTTAACATTTGGTTAAAGACGGGTTTATCTTTTCTTGAGATGAGTGTGGATTCTTCTAGAAGATTCTAGAGAGAGTGACTTGACATGGTGAGTCATTAGTGCATTAATGTTTTTGGTGACTAGGTTTTTTGATTCAATGTTTCTTTATGACTCATGCTTTAGCTTTAATGGGTTTTTTTTAACCTTAGGATATTTAGTGAGAAGCTTTCATCTTATGGTTACCTCTCCCCTCTCCTACACTCACCTCCCTCCATCTATATATGGCCGGCCCCCTCCTCTCTCTCATTCACTTGATGTTTCATTTGTAGAAAAGATATGATAGTATTTGGGGTGCATGGAATTTTACAGTTCATTTCATTCCATCACCCGATTCCCTCGGCAACTTCATTTACCGATCGTCCACGGACTTGGACGAAGTGAGACAAAGTCATCTTCTCATTCTTTACATCATTCTTGGTCGTCTCTTTTAGCAAACTTAACGATCGAGTTGCCTCAAGTCAGAGGCGGGAGCCCGTTTAAAGAATCATCGATGTGGTGCCACCTCGACGAGGAGAATCGGAGATCGACGAGATCGGAGCAGCCGCAACGGAGCGTGGGATGATGGTTAAAGAACAAAGGACTCGGATCGTTCGGTATAACCTTTCTACACTCTTTACAGTTTGTTAGTTTAGCAATAATGGCAGATCCGGGTTAAAGTATACGATAGCACCAGTTAAAAAGTTTTTGTTCCGCATTTGGCGTCTGTAGACTGTCGGGGCGCTAGTGTAGACTTACAGTGGTATCAGAGCCTAACCATTTTGCTATACTAACTTGTGCTAACGCGTTTAAAACATCGATCGAACCGGAAATCGAAAATTGCAAAATTCCAACTTGACAGTTTCTGTTGATTTTAAATGGCCTCCTAAAATTTTTCTACATGTCTCAGAAAACTGTGCAGGCTTTTCTAAGAACCACGACAAAATTTGGGGACATGAATCCACCAAACCGCCGCGGAAACACGGCCAAACCCATGGTTTGGCCGCGCATCCGCGGCCACTTGGTGAGCTCATGCTCCCAAATTTGTACAGTGGGTTCTCTGTTGGATTTTGGGGTTTTTGGTAAATATCGTTTTGGTCCAGATTTTGTTACTGTTCACCAGTAAGTCGTGGGGCCCACTTTTTGATATTTGGTCGATCAAAATTTAAACACGTTAGTTTACAGTGCTTACATTATATCTCCGACCGGGAATGTCATTTGATCGGTAAACCGCGTCTGATTACTATAGTTATTTTAGACGGGTTTGCGAACGTGACATTCGCGTTGATGTTCTGTTTTGTGCTGTGATGTTGCGGATTTGTCGTGGTGGATAGCAGTGTGCAATGATAGTACAGTTTGTGTTTATTTGTACATTTGATATTGCAGGGCGAGCGTCCAACTTGTGGACTGCCGTCACTGCCTGTTGTATAATATTCTTTTGGGGCACGACCAGGTTGCGGTCGATGTGCCTATTGTACTTGTTCCCGCCAAAAATTTCTGTGCAAAAGAGCCCAAGGTATCAAATGGTAGCGATACGCTTAAGGAAATGCAACCCAATATCTTCCGACCTTTATTTTGATAAATTCCCGAAGGAGGAACAGCTAAATTCTGATGGTATTAGAAGCATCTCGAAAAACCCTTCGATTTGATATATTATGGGCCTCGTAATTCATCCGGGATCAAAAGTTATGAGGAATTACGTGTCCACACGTGATGGACCTTTAAGAACCCGCTGGAGGACTTAAAAGATACAATAAAAACTCAGTAAAGACCCCAATGGGGCATCACGTGCTCACACGTGACCATGGGTCACGTGCAGACACGTGATGGGCTCTTAAGACCTCTAAAATAATGAATAGAATTAAATTATAAAATCTGTTCCCTGATCAGAGGTTACCTCAATGAGGTATCACGTGCTCACACGTGACCAATGGTCACGTGTTGACACGTGATGGTTAAAACAACAACATAAACAAGCGGTCGTTAAAGAACTCAATTGGGGGTCACGTGCTCACACGTGACCAAGGGTCACGTGTGAGCACGTGACTGGTTCCGAAAGCCCTACAGTTAATAGAATTAAATTCTAAAAGTCTCTAAATCTTTCCAAATGGAAAAGGATTATGGGGACCGTTGGATTAAAGATCCAAGGGTGATTAAATATCACCAATTTATGGAAAGATCTTGGACTTGGAAAGATTTCCCCCCTAAATCTGACCGAGATAACAAATGGATATCTTTGGATTTAAAATCCAATGGTGAATAAAATTCACTTAACAATCTAAAGGCCCAGATTAATGATGAATGCAAATCAAATCTCTCAACATACAAATCAAATCTCTTAATGAGATATTTGCTAAACAAATTGATTCTCTTCCTTCTCCTATAAATAGGAGCCAAGAAAAGAAGAGAAAGGGGAACTACTTTTTTGGGAGAAGAAACATAGGGAGGAGAATTTAATTCTCAAGAGAAAAAAGAAAAGAGGGGAGAATTTAATTCTCTGCAAAAGAAAAACCCTAGGTAAGAAAAGAGAGGCTTCAAAAGAGAATTTAATTCTCAAAATCCAAGAGTTTAACTCTTATATAAAAAAAAGAACTTAGTTCTTCTTCTGGTTGAAGATCTGCACAGAGCACATCTCCCCATAAGTTGAGAATTTAATTCTCATCGGGTCGAGATCCTGCCATGCAGATCATAAACTTAGAAGGGAAATTGAGTTTTGAGAATTTAATTCTCTTAAAACAAAACTAGGGTTTAACCCTAATCAAGAATTTAATTCTTTTACATATCTGGGAATTTAATTCCTTTAAAAAGAAATCAGGGTTTTATCCTAAATGAGAATTTAATTCTTTCACGATAGGAATTTAATTCCTCCAAAATCATAATTAGGGTTTAACCCTATAAAGAATTCAATTCTTAAAAGATCTATGTTCATGAAAAGAACTAGGGTCGCGTGCCCCCACGTGACCCTTGAAAAGATCCCCTGCAAAGAACTTTGAAGCATCACCTCACGTGTTCCCACGTGATTCCCAAAACGCAGAAAGAAAAAGCAAAGGAAGTGAAAGCTTTGGGCGCTCTCACGTGTTATCACGTGACCCCTCAGCAAATGCTTTAACAATTGGCGCACAGATCCTCATCACGTGCCAACACGTGATGCTCTAAAATAAAAATGAAAGTGTTTAACACTTAATGGCAAAACAAAAGAAAAGAAGGTTTGGGCGCTCTCACGTGACCCCACGTGACCCCTCAGCAAGTGCTGTAATTATCGATGCATAAACCCCCATCACGTGCCAACACGTGATGCTCTAAAATAAAGATGAAAAGTGTTTAACACTTATTCACAGATTTGAGGATAAAACAAAGGAGATCTGGCTTCACATTTAGGGCGCCCTCACGTGTCACCACGTGACCCCTAATGAGAATTCTAACAGACCAGAGCGGGGGCCTCCATCACGTGCTCACACGTGATAGCCGAATAAAATAAGGGAAATCAGGGCGCTCTCACGTGTCCACACGTGACCCCTCTCTCCTTAGTGTTTAACACTAATCTGAAGACTTTGTTCCCAGTGTTTAACACTGATTTGCTTTAGTGTTTAACACTAATTTGAAACCTCTGATTACCAGTGTTTAACACTGATTTGCTTTAGTGTTTAACACTAATTTGAAAGCCCTGTTGCTAGTGTTTAACACTAACTTGCTAATCTTATTCCCAGTGTTCAACACTGTTGGTCTTTAGTATTTAACACTAGCTTTAGCCCAATTGGCTAAGTCTCCAGAGGCAAAGCCTCTCTTTCAATGAGCCAACAGAGGGCCAATATTTCAAACATAATGGGACTTAGCCCAAACTGGCCATAAGTCCTCAAATCATCTTGAACTGAGCACATCTGCTCTTTCAACCAACTCATTGGTTCAAGGGTACATCTCTGAACTCCTCTGATATTTGTCGTTGTAATCCTTCAACGTCTTCAGAGAGGTGACGGGTCCCGACAACCACACATCAACACGGACTGTGGGGTCCTTAAACTCATGGACTTATGCGTCCTTAAACCAAGATACGGACTGTGGGGTCCTTAAACCTGCGGACTTATGCGTCCTTAAACTAACGGACTAATGCGTCCTTAAACACACCCATATGGACTGTGGGGTCCTTAAACCCATGGACTTATGCGTCCTTAAACTACTAATGGACCACCATGTCCCTAAACTGGAGTTGGACCACTACGTCCCTAAACTGGAGATGGACCACTATGTCCCTAAACTGGAGATGGACCACTATGTCCCTAAACTGGAACAATAGAGCCCCCAAATGCTCTCTTGTCGGATCTAAACGATCCCGTTAAGTTGATCTTAGTCCTAAACTGGACTAACGTATCCTTAACAACCGTTTAAGTTGATCTTAGCCTCAAATATGGCTAACGTATCCTTAAACCTTCAAACAGACTTTAGTCCCAAATTGGACTATGAATCCCCCAAATCAGCTTTGGTTCAAGGGTACATCTCTGAACTCCTCTGACACCTGTCGTTGTAATCCTTCAACGTCGTCAGAGAGGTGACGGGTCCCGACGACCATACATGCAATGGACCACCATGTCCCTAAACTGGAACAATAGATCCCAAACGCTCTTTTGTCGGATCTAAACGATCCTGTTAAGTTGATCTTAGTCTCAAATCGGACTAACGTATCCTTAACAAACGTTTGAGTCGATCTTAGTCTCAAATATGGCTAACGTATCCTCAAACCAAAACCACAAACCCAAATCTAAGTAAACACAGATTTGGATTAATCCACGTCCTACGGGCGACTACATAAATTAGTCTCCGTATACAATCCACGGGCAACCACAAACAAAACAAACACCCACGACACGAAGTGACCAGCTGGAGAAGGAGAAAGTTGTTACCGCGATGCGGCAGCGAAATTAACTGCAGAGGCTTGCGCCTGCAGGGAAGAGCGTCCCCACAATCAAAAACCCCTCAAACGAGGGGGAATCTGACGAAGTCTGCTACATCGGCCGCATCCGTTTAAACCTTCGATACATGGTGTCATAAATCAACTTGGCATCTTCGGAGAGGTGGACGGATAGCACCTATTAGCATCTGCCCCGAATCTCGGGCAAGACGTCTATGTCGTCGCCGCTATTCGGAGGGGAACAGATTCTGGCACGCCCGGTGGGACCTTTTCCTCTTTCCACTCCACACTTCGTGTGTCGTGTTCGCGAACGAATCGCGGTTTACTGTGGTTGCCTGTGGATTTGAGGTACTAAGATTTGGTGTATTGCTCCGTGCAGAAAACAGAAGATCAATGGCTTTGAACTGCACTGCCTGCAACTGCAACTCTCGCTCGTTCCTTGCTGGAGGAGTGACTTACGGGCCCCATGCGGCCTTCCTTTTCTAGATGCCAGTAGAGCAGGTAACTCAGGCCATCACTGGATTATTCTTCGGGACCATGCTCCCACCGTTGAGCTTCAATGCCACAATGACATTGCAAGAAGCCCCAATGAAGTCGGTCTTTGATCGGCTTACCACTGCCGCGACCCCTCTCAACGGGTCGCCCAGTTTCAATACCTCAGTTTTCAACGGACTGGGCCAGAACGTCTGCAAACCTGCGATACCCGAAGCTACCATCCCAAGACGGATAGCTATCCCGGCTCAAGCGGACGAAATCATTGGAAAGGCTCCTCCTTCCAAGAAGTCAGTTTTTACAAGGCTGGTCATTCCGGTTGCTGCTCTAGGCGAGGTCCTCAAAGCTGCTTCCCCTGCTCAGAGGTCTGTCTTTGACAGATTAAACATTGCTTCTCAACGGGCGTCAGTCTTCGATAGGCTAGCACCAATAACAGTCTCTCCTCAAAGCAGGGGGCATGAAGAAGCTTATCCAACAACGGAGGTGATCCCATCCATACGACATGCTCGACGTCGTCACTGGCACCGAGTAAGAAAGGCTGGGGGCATCTCTCCGTCTGGACTTACTCCACCCGCTCCAACGGTGGAGACCGATGCTACTGTTCCAATCGGAAACAGCTTTGAATTGCTGAACACGGTGCGCAGAAACTCTCCTACCGCGGTACTAAAAAGATCCCCTCCTCCGGTGGGGAATGTTGCAGAAGCCAAGCCAGAACAGTCCTCTCAACGGCTATCCTCTGAAATTTACAAGGTCTGACGTCAAGTCCAAGACTCCGCGATGGATCAAGACTATCTCCGCCGACAGAAAAAGATGAAAGTTTGGCAGGAGAAAGACTACTCTGTTAGACCAGGAAAAGCAACAGCTACTCGGGTACCCACTGCAACGGCTCCCTCAACGTCAATCACTCAAAAGAAAAGGAGGCCGCAAAAGGCCCCTGTGAACATGGCGAACCGTAAAAACGCAGAGCACAAACGCCCCAAGTCTGGGGGCATGGTGCTGCACACCGTTTATATGGCTTCCGGAAAGGAGGAAAGCCGTGCTTCGACGGGTCACCGACCGCTCACCCGATCCGTGATAAAAGCTCAAGAACAGCAACAGCAGAAGCTTCAAGAGATGCTGACTACAATGGCCGCACTTACCGAGCCAAAAGAAAGCCCAGAGGCATCATCAGAGCAGCGTCGCGAACAAGAAACTGATGCTGACTTCTTATGCAGAGTCCTCGAAAAGAAGGACAAAGAAGCCGCAGAGCAAGCGGCTAACATAAAACAAATGGCGCTTCTCTTCCAAGATATGGTAGGGATGATGATCCAGCAAGATCCTCCTGCTGAAGATCCTCCGATTGTCCTTGAAGATGACAAAGGAGAGACATCGAATCCTCCTCCGGCTCTTTCAGTAGCCAAGGAAGAAACCATTTCCAAGGCCGCACTGGATGACCATATAGCTCAGCAAATACGAGCTCACCAGGAAAATGAAGCGGCTGGGCAAATTGCTAGAACCGGACGACCCTACCCGGGATGGTATGACCAAATTAGTTACCCGCCGGGATATACGATCCCTAAGTTCCACGTATATAAGGGAACGGGAAATCCGCATCAGCACGTCGCTCAATTTAGAGCCATGTGCGGCAACACTGGAGGTGATGATAAACTGCTGCTCTGCCAGTTTGTTGGCAGCCTGTCGGAAACGGCATTTGAGTGGTACTCTGAACTCCCAAATGACTCTATCAAGACATTTACGGAGATGGAGCTGCTATTTACACAGAGATTCGCGAGTGCTAGTGGACGCACCCCGATAACAGCACTGATTAATGCCAGGATAAGGCCAGGCGAAACATGGGTCCAATACGCAACACGATGGTGGAACCTATGGTCGAAATGCGAACAACGCATAGAAGAGGCTCCTGCAGTAGGCATGTTCGTGGGCACTCTTGACCCTCAAGCGGCCATCTCCCAGTTCATGATGTTCTTCAAGCCGACCACCTTCCAGGCCTTGATTGACAAGCTGGCCCAAATGGACCAGATGGGCCATAGGCCTTCCTCTTCAAAGACAGAGCCTTGGAATGAAAAGGGCAAAGGGAAAGCAACCTTCGTTGCCAATACTCAGCAACGGCCGAGCAACTTAAAGCCGGTTGTTCGCCAAAACAACGTGTGTCCACACCCATCCCTCGAGGAGAGACTAGGACGTCCTTACTCGTTTCCTCAGGATAAAACGAGAAGATTGTTCGAGCTGGCAGTACGCAACAGACTCATCAACCTGCCGAGTCCGAAACGTCCGTTGCAGCCAGGCGATGTCAACGATCCAAATTACTGCCCTTACCACCAAGCGGTAAGCCATCCAATCGAAGATTGCTTCGTCTTTAAGGGATGGATTGAAGACCAATACCAACAAGGCAAACTCGCGCTGTCCGAAAACTGGAAGGTGAGCCCGCCACAACCACATGCTCCGAGAAAGATGAATATGCCGGGGGCATCATGCTCATTCATAGGGAAAGCCCCATAGACCGAAAATTCAGTAAACTAGAGATTCGCCTCAAATACGGCGATGGTGGACCACTATGTCCTAAAACTGGCGTCGGACCGAAACGTCCCTAAACTAACGACAGACCGCAATGTCCTAAAACTTGCAAATGACCGAAACGTCGTTAAACTACTATCAACCCGCGGTATCCTCAGGCTGGCGTGGTTAAAAAAAACGAAAAAGCAAAAAAAAAAAGAAGAAAAAAAAAGAAAAAAAAACGGTATGTTCATAAGCAAAATGGGCACGGATGAAAACCCGAAAGGGCTCCGTGAGTAAAAACAGCAGGGCTACCGGCGAGTGTTTGTGAAAACCCGAAAGAGCGCAACCTCGTTAGAAAAAAGAATAAAAAGAATAAAAAAAAACGGTATGTCCATAAGAAAAATGGGCACGGATGAAAACCCGAAAGGGCTCCGTGAGTAAAAACAGCAGGGCTACCGGCGAGTGTTTGTGAAAACCCGAAAGGGCGCAACTTCGTTAAGAGACACTTACAGGGTCCTCTCGACCTTGTAAGGAGAAACCACCCGTGCGAGATCCTTACGACTCACAAGGGAGCAACACACTTAGGGATACTCACGATTCCTAAGGAGAAATTACACTTGCGAGATCCTCACGACTCGTAAGGAGAACTCTCTTATGGGACCCTCACGGCTCATAAGATTTGAAAGTCTTAAGTTACAGAGACCTGAACCTGTTCTTAAGCAACCCCCACAACCTTCGATATTGCCCTACAAGCGGCTCATATTGACCCTTGTATACAATCCACGGGCACGAATAAATATTTCCCTAACAAAGTCCCATCCGTGACTAGGGATATGCTTGTACAGCAAACAACACTTGTAAGTCCTCTCGACTTATAAGGAGAAAACCTTTTTGTAAGATCCTTACGACTTACAAGAGAACATGCACTTAGGAATCCTCACGATTCCCCAAGGAGAAAACACACCTACAAGATCCTCACGACTTGTAGGGAGAAATACCTTTGTGAGACCCTTACAGCTCATGAAGTCAAAAGCCTTAGCCGACAGGACCCTTAACCCTATTTACTAAGCCACCTTTGTTCAACATCGACAGAGGCAAATGATGATTCGCTACTGGCAATATCCCAGTTGCAGCGATGCTGATACCTAAACCGGTATCAAATTCCAAGCCCTTTCAAGGCAAATGATGATTCGCTACTGGCAATATCCCAGTTGCAGCGATGCTGATGCCTAAACCGGTATCAAATTCCAAGTCCTTTCACAGCAAATGATGATTCGCTCCTGGCAATATTCCAGTCGCAGCGATGCTGATGCCAAGATTGGTATCAGATCCCAAATCCCCTACTCGTAAAAAAAAAAAAATCAGCGAGCCCAAAAAAAAAAAATGAATACGAAATAGCCGAAATGATGGGGCAACTTGCAATAAAAAGCAGCAAGTAAAAATGTATGCATGCAAAATAGCCGAAATGATGGGGCAACTCGCAATAAAAAGCAGCGAGTAAAAATGAAATAAATAGCCGAAATGATTGGGCAACTCGCAATAAAAAGCAGCGAGTAAAAATAAAATAAATAGCCGAAATGATTGGGCACCGCGAAAAATAGCCGAAATGATGGGGCAATCGCGACCTTCGCGACATAAAAGCTGAAATGATAGAGCATCGCGGAAAGAATAAAAAAAATGATGAAAGAATGAAACTTTTTGCCCTACAGGTGAGATCACATTGATCCCTGTATACAATCCAGGGGCACAAACAAAGAGGGAACCATACCTTCCCAACAGGCTCCATCAGAAAGCGAAGCCAAATCTCGACGGTTCATAGAAAACCCAGAGACAACCTCGACATTTGTCGCAATATTGCAGACACAATATCAAGAAATAAAGCAAACGAAGATCCCGAGCTTCTGGGTCTCGACATCAATATCGACAACTTAGAGGCGTTTCTCCTCACTCCAACCAGATGCAGACAATCGACCTCAGAGTCGCAACGAAACGGAACCATGGCAAAGTCCCTAGTGCCAAATCTCAATGGCCACATTTGCAGCCCGAAGACCAACAACGGTGAGCCTCCTCATTCCAGCATGACACAGATGTTACACCATCAAGCAGAGCGACAGCAAAATCCCAGCTCCACCTTAGCATTCGTCTCAATACAGCAGACGAGATGTCAACAATGGCATTCCTCCGCAGTCCAGCAGGATGCAGATGCAACGTCAACAAAAGACCTCATGGTCGAAACAAAGCGGAGCGACGGCAAAATCCCAGCTCCACCTCAACATTTGTCTCGATACAGTAGACCGGATGTCAATAATGGCGTTCCTTCGCAGTCCAACAAGATGCAGATGCAACGTCAACAAAAGACCTCACGGTCGAAACAAAGCGGAGCGACGGCAAAATCCCAGCTCCACCTCAACATTCGTCTCGATACAGTAGACCGGATGTCAATAATGGCGTTCCTTCGCAGTCCAACAAGATGCAGAAGCAACATCAACAAAAGACCTCATGGTCGAAACAAAGCGGAGTGACGGCAAAATCCCAGCTCCACCTCAGCATTCGTCTCTTTACAGCAGACGAGATGTCAACGACGGTGTTCCTCCGCAGTTCAGCAGGATGCAGATGCAACATCGACGAAAGACCCCATGGTCAGCAAAGCGGAGTGACGACAAAATCCTAACTCCACCTCAGCATTCGTCTCGTTACAGCAGATGCAATGTCAACAGCAGCGTTCCTTCGCGGTCCAGCAGGATGCGGACGCAGCGTCAACAAAAGACCTTACGGTCAAAGCAGACGAAGCAAAGGCCAAGTTCCTAGCTTCAACGTCTTGACGGTAACTCATATAAAACCGGAAAGACAATCAGAGATCATCTCACACCGGCATAGAGTGATCACCACCTCGACGTTCGTCTCGATACAGCAGACGAAATGTCACTACAGCGTTCTTCCCCCAGCAGGATTCGGACGCGCCAAAGCAAATGAAGCAAAAGGCCAAATTCCTAGCTTCAGGGTCTTGACGGCAACTCATATAAAGCCTGAAAGACAATCGGAGATCATCTCACACCAGCGCGGAGTGGTCACCACCTCGACGATCGTCTCGATACAGCAGATGAAATGTCACCCCAGCGTTCTTCTCCCAGCAGGATTCAGATGTGCCAAAGCAAACGAAGCGAAGGCCAAATTCCTAGCTTCAGGGTCTTGACGGCAAGTCATATAAAGCCTGAAAGACAATCGGAGATCATCTCGCACCAGCGCGGAGTGGTCACCACCTCGACGATCGTCTCGATACAGCGGATGAAATGTCACCCCAGCGTTCTTCCCCCAGCAGGATTCGGACGCGCCAAAGCAAACGAAGTGAAGGCCAAATTCCTAACTTCAACGTCTTGACGGTAACTCATATAAAACCGAAAAGACAATCAGAGATCATCCAACATGGAGTGGTCACCACCATGAGATTCGTCTCGATACAGCAGACGAGATGTCAACAACAACGTTCTTCCTCCAACAGGATTAGGACACACCAAAGCAAACGAAGCGAAGGCCAAATTCCTAGCTTCAACGTCTTGACGGTAACTCATATAAAACCGAAAAGACAATCAGAGATCATCCCACATGGAGTGGTCACCACCACGACGTTCGTCTCGATACAGCAGACGAGATGTCAACTACAGCGTCCTTCCTCCAACAGGATTCGGACACACCAAAGCAAATGAAGCGAAGGCCAAATTCTTAGCTTCAGGGTCTTGACAGCAAGTCATATAAAGCCTCAAAGACAATTGGAGATCATCTCGCACCAGCACGGAGTGGTCACCACCTCGACGTTCGTCTCGACACAGCAGATGCAACATCACCAAAAGGAGTCACGGCAAAATCCCTGGTTCTAAACCTCGACGGTTCACCAGCAACCTAGAGACAACCGCGACATTCGTCTCGATACAGAGGACGCGATGCCAGCAAATGAAGCGAAGGCCAAATTCCTAGCTTCAGGATCTTGACGGCAAGTCATATAAAGCCTCAAAGACAATTGGAGATCATCTCGCACCAGCACGGAGTGGTCACCACCTCGACGTTCGTCTCGACACAGCAGACGCAACATCATCAAAAGGAGTCACGGCAAAATCCCTGGTTCCAAATCTCGACGGTTCACCAGCAACCTAGAGACAACCGCGACATTCGTCTCGATACAGAGGACGTGATGCCAGCGAATGAAGCGAAGGCCAAATTCCTAGCTTCAGGGTCTTAACGGCAAGTCATATAAAGCCTGAAAGACCACCGGAGATCATCCCACATGGAGTGGTCACCACCTCGACGTTCGTCTCGATACAGCAGACGCAACATCACCAAAAGGAGCCACGGCAAAATCCCTAGTTCCAAATCTCGACGGTTCATCAGCAACCTAGAGACAACCACGACATTCGTCTCGATACAGAGGACGCAATGCCAGCAAACGAAGCAAATTCCAAATTCCTAGCTTCAGGGTCTTAACGGCAAGTCATATAAAGCCTGAAAGACTATCGGAGATCATCTCACACCAGCGCGGAGTGGTTATGACTCATCGGGGCTCTCCAAAATGAGCCTAACCTCAAGTAAAAAGCGGCATGGCAAATTCCTAGCGCTTGCTCTTCCGACGGTCAAACTGCCAAGGAGGATTGCTTGAAGACGTCTTGTCCAGCCCCCGAAGGGATCAGAGACACGGCAGTCGCAGGGCTACTCGAACAGCACGATTGCCTATCGAGGAATACATCAGCTCATGCGACGGTAAGACGGCCAAAACCCTAAGTACCACAGACCCTAACGGACTTCTGTCGTAAAGAGCAGAGGTTAACTGCGACGTTAGGATATTCTTGCGAGATCTGCTCGATTCGTTTCGACTCGTGAGGAAATTGATGTCTTTGCGAGAACTTCTCGATTCGTCTCGACTCGTGAGATAAAGCCTTAGGCAGTAGGGATTAAAAAACCTGTTTCTTAAGCACCGGGATCCTGCAAGTCGGCCTAAAATGGTCTCTTGCATACTATCCACGGGTCTCACTCTCCGAAGTCGAATTTCGACAAGGAGGGGAACAACCGCTTACGGGTCCTCTCGACTCGTAAGAGGGAAAAATTCTCTTACAAGATCCTTACGACTTATAAGAGAAACACACTTAGGAATCCTTACGACTCCTAAGGAGAAAATACACCTACGAGATCCTCTCGATCCGTAGGGAGAAAAGTCTTTATGAGACCCTCACGGCTCATAAAGTTGAAAAGTCTTAGGTGGCAGATCCTAACCCTGTCTCCTAAGCCATCACTGCCCTGCAAAGAGGTCAAGATGGACCATCTATGAGCCACACTTGCCAAAGCTACATGCCACTGAAATGGAGAACTTACCCATAAGCGTATAAACTACTCCACGCCAGAGTAAGACATAAAGAGATAAAAGGGTGCGGCTCATGGAGTTAAGGGTGTAAGTCTACGTTAGCGCCCCGGCAGTCTACAGACGCCAAATGCGGAATAAAACTTTTAAACTTGGCGCTATCGTATACTTTAACCCGGATCTGCCATTATTGCTAAACTAACAAACTGTAAAGAGTGTAGAATGGTTATACCGAACGATCCGAGTCCTTCGTTCTTCAACCATCATCCCACGCTCCGTTGCGGCTACTCCGATCTCCGATTCCTTCGTCGAGGTGGCACCACGTCGACGATTCTTTAAACGGGCTCCCGCCTCTGACTCGAGGCAACTCGATCGTCAAGTTTGCTAAAAGAGACGACCAAGATTGATGTAGAGAATGAGTAGATGACTTTGTCTCACTTCGTCCAAGTCCGTGGACGATCGGTTAATGAAGTTGCCGTGGAAATCGGGTGATGGAATGAAATGGACTGTGAAATTCCATACACCGATAAATACTATCAAAATCTTTTCTCTCTTGAATCAAGTAAGTGAATGAGAGAGAGAGAGGAGGCTATATATATATCAAAGGAGGGAGGTGAGTGTAGGAGCAAGAGAGTAACCATAAGCAAAAGCTTCTCACTCAAAAATATCCTAAGGAAAACAAAAGGTATTAATGCTAAAGCATGAATCACTTAAACACCTCATCATGCCTTTAATGAAACCATTAATGCACTAATGAGTCATATGCCTCATCATCACTTCTAGAAGCTTCTAGAATGATGACTCACTCATATCTGAAGAAAAGATAAATCCGTCTTTAACCGAATGTTAAAAGACGGCTGATAGAAAACTGGAAACTGGCAACTTCCAAAAGTGATCCTGAAACGAATTTCAGGACAACCCCGAAATTGTATAAATATACCCGCATTTGTATTACGACCGAATACAAATGCAACTGAGACAAAGATATTATACCTACTCATTATAATACTCGGATCCGGCTTAAACCAAAGCCGACCAGTATCATCTGTCCGAAAATCGACACGTGCGTAAACGCACGTGCATTTTCCGAACCCTGCCATAAAACCATACGGCCTCTACAACGTTTCGCCCGAACTTGGGAAACTGCCTGTGGGGGACTCTAATGACTCGTCAGCACCCTGGCAGTGGGTTTAACCACAAACCGTCAGCGGCACTAGCAATGCGTAACGGCTGCCCACGGACTGACCTCAAGGGTGGCCGAGGAGCGAACTCAAGGGAGACCGATGAGCGAACTCCTCCGAAAACCCTACTGAGCCTAACAGTGACTATGTATATACAGTCCGGTCCGTTCGTCAATGAGTATCGCATATCCGCCTAGAGGGCTAGTAACGTCAGACCCCCAGAAGCAGTATAAGTCGTGTCGGAGTGAAGCCCAATAACACCCTGAGATACTACTGGAGTACTTACCAGTAAATCTCCTGCCATGGCCATGGACTTTGTGTAATGGCTCTCCTAGACACAGCACGACCTCGCCCCCAATACCGGGAGAGACGAATCCCCTGCCGATCCGCTCACGTACCTCCATATGGCTCGGGACTGTACCCAAAAACTACCTGTTTGCACGACTCCTTTGAGCCGTGGTAGGGTAGAAATCAAAGCACAGTGGGAACTCACACGAGACAAATGACGATCTCAGGTCGATGAACTAACCTGTACACATGTCACCAGGGAACTGCTATCTGACGATAGGTATAGTACTAACTAGCAGATTCCCGGCGAGTCCTGTCCGGTGTACTCATAACCCAATGAGCACCTGTATACATCTTAGGTGATCCAACTGACACCAGTGGCTTGTGAGACCGGCCACCGCCCCTCGTCGGGGTCTCGACTGTATACACTAGTCTACTCCGGAGTATCGATGCCCTGTCTCGAAACTCCCACGACTAGGGACCACAATTAAGGATATGCATCTAAACTACCCAACTCTCACGTATATGATCGCCCTCATACAGTTGGTAGTAAAGCAAGATCCTAAGGGCTCTATCAAAGTGTAACATGCAATCAGTCACCTGAACATGTACACAACTGATAAAGGCAAACCAGATAGCATACTATCATTTCGAGTAAGACTGTCCTACCGGGATAGGTCCTCCGCAATCATTGCAATCACGTACCTGCGATCCAATAATTGACTATGAGGGCACTATCTCCAACAATCTCCCACTTGCACTCAAGGCTAATATTGCGATGTCGACTACTCACAGCCCGTGTGAAACCGAACATCCAACTCCTCTACTAATCAGTTTCACAAAGCCCGTTTGTAAAACTATTGTGTTCGAGAAATAGCCTCAGTGAGTGGATCCGCCTAGAAGTATCTTTCAATATCTCTCTAAATCTCAAGTTCGCGGAGAAAGCCATCTCCCGAATTGAGTAGTACCTGTCTTAGAATATGTCTGGATATCTGATGGGACCTTAGTTCATAAATGAACTCCATATCCAAACTTCTTAGACTGTATGGATCACTGAACCTAATCAGTATCCGGCACCATGCCACCCACAGTATCCTCTGGAACCACCTGTCCATAATACTGTCCCTCGTCAGAGGGAAAACTAAAACTCAGACAATCACTCTGTCATCCATGTCACCTTTGAAGCCTGGAATGATAACCGTCTCCCGAAAGAGGCTGCCGTTATCAAATCCGTAGAACATGTACTAATGTTCTAGAACTGCTTCCTTATGTTTCTCCAGGATTGGATTAATACAAACTTATTGCATCTAGTGCAAAAACAACATCTGGTGTGGTACTTGACATCTCATGATTGACTCAATTGCCTAAGCAAGTGATCTGCCAATCATGCACATCCCTCTCCACTTTAGTCTATACGACACCTTTAGAGAGGGTGACTCCATCACCTGCAGGTACACTACCATGCTAGGAGTCAACTATTCTAAAAACCATTAGAATATCTGTCAAAGTACCTACATTGGGAAACTACCCAAATCTAGATCTAAAACCATAGATCCAGAAACCAGAATGTCTAATATTATATCCATGTCCTGTCTGGAGAAACAACTGTGTGACGACCACAGTACAACCGATCATAGTATAGGAATTTTACTTCCTACTCTGTGTATGTCATCCAATCCATGACATCACACCCTACTACCTTCTTAACTGATCCATCCCCTATTCTGATTGAAGTCAACCCCATGACTGTCATATCAAAATTAGATGATCTATTTCCGCTATAACTGCTCAAGTCTATAAATAGACATAAGCTACTTGCCCACCATACTTCCGTTGCTCCCACTGACTACGACAACCCTCCTACCGGGTCTCATATCCTGGAACAACAGTAGTGTCAAGTCTGGGTAGATAAGAACCTCCCTGTCACCGTCTCTGAGGCTACCGAAGTACCTCTCGGGCGTCTGAGGTTACCTACCATACCTGCGGAGTGGCTATTGGAATGTCAAACCTGATTGAATGTATAGGTCCTATTAAATTTTTCCGTAATCGTTCGCAGTTCTGGAATCACTTCCAGTTCTACCATACTCCCACTACTGTTTTCTGAAAAAGATCCATTTTACTAAAACTGTGGCGAGTCAAGAACAATATCACTATTGATCTTCCAAATGGTAGAATATCAACCCTCGTCATAGCCAGGGTCAACCCACAAACAGCCATTACAGAAACGTGCCCTGAGTTATCCAGAGTCTGGTTTTAAGCATAAGCTGGATAACTCCCCATACCTTAATTTCTTTTAAGGTACGAACTATTCTATATCCAATACAGAAACTTTGGCACTAATTTAATTGGAACCATATTTAAATCATGCAGTTGTCTCCAGTGCATATCAACTTTAATGGAAAGAGGCTAATCAGCATTACTCAACTTAGGAATCCATCCAATTATGAGCAACCTGAAAGAGAAACACGTTTCTCAAAGCCATCACTATCATCTGAATACCAATCACAAGAATCTACATCTTCGATCTCTTTGAAGAATCCCGATACTTGTGATACCTGGTTCTCTACTTTATTCTTATACCCACAACTTCTCAAAACTTAGACCATGTATTTCTACGAAACACTCGTCTAAATACTAGAGAAGTTATAAGTAAACAGAACATAGTACGAGGACCTACCCCTTTTGTCCTGATGGACACTGGACAACATACAATACTCTGTATAAATCCGCTGAGTTAAACAACTCAAAACCTGTGCGTTGTAGGTGGAAAACTGTACCCTGGCGATTTCCTCAAATATCACCAATTACTACGAATTCCGATATAATGAGGATGATCACCAAATTCCCAATATCTTACTCCCACTCATCATCTGTAAAACCATACAGATATGAGAATGAAACCTGGTAAATACATACCCTTGGAGTAAGTGTCTAATCGGGAAAACAGTTTTTCCTTAACAATGCACTGAAACATGAAAATGTTTCGTAGGGGTATCCTGGTATTCATAGTAATGCTTCTTCCATAATCCAATTCATGACTTCAACCGTATATTTTATTGCCATCTCTCCAAATCCCCTTTATTTGTCTTTAGTCGTTACCTTCTGTACACCATCGTTAGGCTAACTGGTTTTCTTCCTTCCCTACCGTTCGGCACCAGCCTATGGTTTGGAAGAAGACTATCCAGTAAGCATAATAGGTGTACCCTCCTAAACCAAGGAGTACTCGCATCTCGAGAGAAGGTGACGATAAAAGACAACTGAATAATACCTTATTCTTTTAAAGGTGAAATAGGAGTGGCGATGAAGTACGCGGTTTTGGTCGTGAATGATATCAGTCACAATTTACTTTGCCCTCTTTCTAATCCCTTTATTTTGTCTTTACATATTACCTTCTGCACACCCTACTTAGGCTAATTGGTTTTCTTCATTCCCTACCTTTCGGCACCAGCCTATGGTTTGGAATAAGACTATCCAATAAGCGTAATAGGTGTACTCTCCTAAACCAAGGAGCTCTCGCAACCTGAGAGAAGGTCATAATAAAAGACAACTGAATAAACCAATTCTATTTCTCCTGAACCTGGATCCATCCTCGAAGAAGTCCCTTCGAGTTCGTATATAACCATACGATGGCTCTATCCAATGGAAGTGGATATCCGTAGTAATACGGGTGTTGTGAGAAATACAAAGGGTAAAAGAAGGAGTGGCAATGACTTATGCAACTCAGACAATCCAAAAGTCAGTATTTTAAGAAGGTTCGGTCAACCAGGTCACTGAGTCATAGTCTAGGGTCGGTCAAAGGTCGCTGCCAAAGAGAGAGAGAGAGAAAAGAAACACTCTGCGTGCACTCTAACCTAGATCAGAATGGTCATCAGTTTATCTAATCCGGAAACCTCCCACTGTCCTGTCAAATTCTCCTCCAAACCTAAAGAAGAATCGATCGGGATCACCCGAAGAGTAAACCAACTCATCAGTGGGAATCGGGATCCAACTCTCATCGCATGTTAACGTGATGGAATGCATCCACGTTATTCATACTCCAGAAGGTATGCGCATACTTGGCAAGTTTCAGTTTCTTTAGAAACTCCCGATATCATTTTCTTGCCCCATGCTCTTATGACCTTGACGTATGCCAACAAATCATAAGTCACATGTCAAGTTCTGCCCGTCATTATCTTGTTAATTTGAACCCACCCGTACATACCCTTGACGTATGCCAACAAGGTAATACGACTGTCCCAAACCAACTCATCTATCTATGCAACAAATGAATACCCAGCAGCTACCAAACACTATGCCTTGACGTATGCCAACAAACATAGCTTGAATACTACTGACCATCCATAAGAAACGACGGAGGGCTACGGCTGGTTTTTGGCGAAAAACCTTTAACGTAGTGAACTTGATATCGCTGAAGGAACCTGATAGCTTTTTTTAAAATATAGTGGCGAAAACCTTTTGCTAAAGAGGTCACTCCCGGTAAAGGGATCTCGGCTCTTTCCTCATGGAATGAGGTGCAGGATATTCCACTGAATACCGCTATGCAAAGCAACATGTAATCGACTATAGTGAAGTTATTACCCTGACGCAAACTTCTGTCCAAGGGGTCTTTCCCGGTGAAGGGATATCAGCCCTTGCCTCGTCGAATGAGGTGCTGGATATTCACACCGAATACCGCTATGCATAACAAAAGGAAACGTCTGTGCAATAACACTTTTTAAATTGTTCCAACAACTGTATACAGGTTTGTTTTACTTTGTGTTGATCAGAATCAACGCAGTCCCATCATTCAATCACACCAGAAAAGAACGAAAATAAAATGTACGTATATGCCATCCGCATTCGTCTCTGGGTCCCGTCATCACCCGTTAGGTTACTTAACTAACGACAGAGCGGGGACTGGACTAGCGCGGGTGTAAAACATATACAACATCTAATAGTATATAAACCAATATACATAATCGCTCCAGGCGTGATAATATGCAACATTACAGAAAAGTAATAAGCATCACAGAACAAAACAGATATCTGGGATCCCCGAGTTTCACAGAGCCGCTGCTGAAACTCGACGTTCCCCTGTCGTGTGGATAGCCTGTGCAATGAAACCTAGACCCCTACGGGTGCGGCAAGTTACCCGCCAAAACCTGAAGCGAGGTAGTCCTCCACAGCATAGTGAATGGAACACCCGGCACTTCACGGAATCCGGTAAATTGAGCACCCCTCCTTGGGTCAACCTGTACCCCCTACGAGTGCGGCGAATAGTCTGCCAATTCTGAAGTGGGGCCCCTCTGCCTCTCAAAGCCATGAGATGCGGACCCGTTGCTTTCCCGAACCCGGCTATCCGTGCACTCCGTCGCGGGGTAAAACCTAGTACAGTAATGGAAAAATAGTACAATAGGTACATCGACCGCAACCTGGTCGTGCCCCAAAAGAATATTATACAACAGGCAGTGACGGCTGTCCACAAGTTGGACGCTCGCCCCGTAATATCAAATGTACAAATAAACTCAAACTGTACTACCATTGCACACTGCTATCCACCACGACAAATCCGCAACAAAACAGCACAACACAGAACATCAACGCGAATGTCACGTTCGCAAACCCGTCTAAAAGAACTATAGCAATCAGACGCGGTTTACCGATCAAATGACATTCCCGGTCGGAGATATAATGTAAGCACTGTAAACTAACGTGTTTAAATTTCGATCGACCAAAGACCAAATTTCAAAAAGTGGGCCCCACTGCTTACTGGTGAACAGTAACAAAATCTGGGCCAAAACTTTATATTCCAAAAACCCCAAAATCAATCAAAGAATCCACTGTCCAAATTTGGGAGCACGTGCTCCCCACGTGGCCGCGGTTGCGCGGCCAAACCATGGGTTTGGCCGCCCTTCCGCGGCAGCCTGGAGGGATCACGACCCCAAATTTGGTCGTGGTTCTTAGAATTCCCTGCACGGATTTTTAAGACATCCAGAAATAAATTTTGAAGCCATTTAAAATTAACAGAAACTGTCGGGCTTGAATTTTGTGATTTTTGCAATTTTCGATTTCCGGTCGGATCGATGTTTTAAACGCGTTAGCACAAGTTAGTATAGCAAAATGGTTAGGCTCTGATACCACTGTAAGTCTACGTTAGCGCCCCGGCAGTCTACAGACGCCAAATGCGGAATAAAACTTTTAAACTTGGCGCTATCGTATACTTTAACCCGGATCTGCCATTATTGCTAAACTAACAAACTGTAAAGAGTGTAGAATGGTTATACCGAACGATCCGAGTCCTTCGTTCTTCAACCATCATCCCACGCTCCGTTGCGGCTACTCCGATCTCCGATTCCTTCGTCGAGGTGGCACCACGTCGACGATTCTTTAAACGGGCTCCCGCCTCTGACTCGAGGCAACTCGATCGTCAAGTTTGCTAAAAGAGACGACCAAGATTGATGTAGAGAATGAGTAGATGACTTTGTCTCACTTCGTCCAAGTCCGTGGACGATCGGTTAATGAAGTTGCCGTGGAAATCGGGTGATGGAATGAAATGGACTGTGAAATTCCATACACCGATAAATACTATCAAAATCTTTTCTCTCTTGAATCAAGTAAATGAATGAGAGAGAGAGAGGAGGCTATATATATATCAAAGGAGGGAGGTGAGTGTAGGAGCAAGAGAGTAACCATAAGCAAAAGCTTCTCACTCAAAAATATCCTAAGGAAAACAAAAGGTATTAATGCTAAAGCATGAATCACTTAAACACCTCATCATGCCTTTAATGAAACCATTAATGCACTAATGAGTCATATGCCTCATCATCACTTCTAGAAGCTTCTAGAATGATGACTCACTCATATCTGAAGAAAAGATAAATCCGTCTTTAACCGAATGTTAAAAGACGGCTGATAGAAAACTGGAAACTGGCAACTTCCAAAAGTGATCCTGAAACGAATTTCAGGACAACCCCGAAATTGTATAAATATACCCGCATTTGTATTACGACCGAATACAAATGCAACTGAGACAAAGATATTATACCTACTCATTATAATACTCGGATCCGGCTTAAACCAAAGCCGACCAGTATCATCTGTCCGAAAATCGACACGTGCGTAAACGCACGTGCATTTTCCGAACCCTGCCATAAAACCATACGGCCTCTACAACGTTTCGCCCGAACTTGGGAAACTGCCTGTGGGGGACTCTAATGACTCGTCAGCACCCTGGCAGTGGGTTTAACCACAAACCGTCAGCGGCACTAGCAATGCGTAACGGCTGCCCACGGACTGACCTCAAGGGTGGCCGAGGAGCGAACTCAAGGGAGACCGATGAGCGAACTCCTCCGAAAACCCTACTGAGCCTAACAGTGACTATGTATATACAGTCCGGTCCGTTCGTCAATGAGTATCGCATATCCGCTTAGAGGGCTAGTAACGTCAGACCCCCAGAAGCAGTATAAGTCGTGTCGGAGTGAAGCCCAATAACACCCTGAGATACTACTGGAGTACTTACCAGTAAATCTCCTGCCATGGCCATGGACTTTGTGTAATGGCTCTCCTAGACACAGCACGACCTCGCCCCCAATACCGGGAGAGACGAATCCCCTGCCGATCCGCTCACGTACCTCCATATGGCTCGGGACTGTACCCAAAAACTACCTGTTTGCACGACTCCTTTGAGCCGTGGTAGGGTAGAAATCAAAGCACAGTGGGAACTCACACGAGACAAATGACGATCTCAGGTCGATGAACTAACCTGTACACATGTCACCAGGGAACTGCTATCTGACGATAGGTATAGTACTAACTAGCAGATTCCCGGCGAGTCCTGTCCGGTGTACTCATAACCCAATGAGCACCTGTATACATCTTAGGTGATCCAACTGACACCAGTGGCTTGTGAGACCGGCCACCGCCCTTCGTCGGGGTCTCGACTGTATACACTAGTCTACTCCGGAGTATCGATGCCCTGTCTCGAAACTCCCACGACTAGGGACCACAATTAAGGATATGCATCTAAACTACCCAACTCTCACGTATATGATCGCCCTCATACAGTTGGTAGTAAAGCAAGATCCTAAGGGCTCTATCAAAGTGTAACATGCAATCAGTCACCTGAACATGTACACAACTGATAAAGGCAAACCAGATAGCATACTATCATTTCGAGTAAGACTGTCCTACCGGGATAGGTCCTCCGCAATCATTGCAATCACGTACCTGCGATCCAATAATTGACTATGAGGGCACTATCTCCAACAAAGGGTTTGGAACTATATCTCTTAAGAGTCAAGATTTGAGTCAATGATAAATGACTACGCTTGTGTCCGCTCGTTATCTTCTCAGATCAAGATCCTGAAAGTTATATACCAATCCAAAACTGGTCATACGCCATGCATTACTCTGCACTACTTCACCCACGTATATACTTACGTGGGCAAAGTAGTGGGGGGCATTTGTTCTCGCCAAAAATTTCTGTGCAAAAGAGCCCAAGGTATCAAATGGTAGCGATACGCTTAAGGAAATGCAACCCAATATCTTCCGACCTTTATTTTGATAAATTCCCGAAGGAGGAACAGCTAAATTCTGATGGTATTGGAAGCATCTCGAAAAACCCTTCGATTTGATATATTATGGGCCTCGTAATTCATTCGGGATCAAAAGTTATGAGGAATTACGTGTCCACACGTGATGGACCTTTAAGAACCCGCTGGAGGACTTAAAAGATACAATAAAAACTCAGTAAAGACCCCAATGGGGCATCACGTGCTCACACGTGACCATGGGTCACGTGCAGACACGTGATGGGCTCTTAAGACCTCTAAAATAATGAATAGAATTAAATTATAAAATATGTTCCCTGATCAGAGGTTACCTCAATGAGGTATCACGTGCTCACACGTGACCAATGGTCACGTGTTGACACGTGATGGTTAAAACAACAACATAAACAAGCGGTCGTTAAAGAACTCAATTGGGGGTCATGTGCTCACACGTGACCAAGGGTCACGTGTGAGCACGTGACTGGTTCCGAAAGCCCTACAGTTAATAGAATTAAATTCTAAAAGTCTCTAAATCTTTCCAAATGGAAAAGGATTATGGGGACCGTTGGATTAAAGATCCAAGGGTGATTAAATATCACCAATTTATGGAAAGATCTTGGACTTGGAAAGATTTCCCCCCTAAATCTGACCGAGATAACAAATGGATATCTTTGGATTTAAAATCCAATGGTGAATAAAATTCACTTAACAATCTAAAGGCCCAGATTAATGATGAATGCAAATCAAATCTCTCAACATACAAATCAAATCTCTTAATGAGATATTTGCTAAACAAATTGATTCTCTTCCTTCTCCTATAAATAGGAGCCAAGAAAAGAAGAGAAAGGGGAACTACTTTTTTGGGAGAAGAAACATAGGGAGGAGAATTTAATTCTCAAGAGAAAAAAGAAAAGAGGGGAGAATTTAATTCTCTGCAAAAGAAAAACCCTAGGTAAGAAAAGAGAGGCTTCAAAAGAGAATTTAATTCTCAAAATCCAAGAGTTTAACTCTTATATAAAAAAAAGAACTTAGTTCTTCTTCTGGTTGAAGATCTGCACAGAGCACATCTCCCAATAAGTTGAGAATTTAATTCTCATCGGGTCGAGATCCTGCCATGCAGATCATAAACTTAGAAGGGAAATTGAGTTTTGAGAATTTAATTCTCCTAAAACAAAACTAGGGTTTAACCCTAATCAAGAATTTAATTCTTTTACATATCTGGGAATTTAATTCCTTTAAAAAGAAATCAGGGTTTTATCCTAAATGAGAATTTAATTCTTTCACGATAGGAATTTAATTCCTCCAAAATCATAATTAGGGTTTAACCCTATAAAGAATTCAATTCTTAAAAGATCTATGTTCATGAAAAGAACTAGGGTCGCATGCCCCCACGTGACCCTTGAAAAGATCCCCTGCAAAGAACTTTGAAGCATCACCTCACGTGTTCCCACGTGATTCCCAAAACGCAGAAAGAAAAAGCAAAGGAAGTGAAAGCTTTGGGCGCTCTCACGTGTTATCACGTGACCCCTCAGCAAATGCTTTAACAATTGGCGCACAGATCCTCATCACGTGCCAACACGTGATGCTCTAAAATAAAAATGAAAGTGTTTAACACTTAATGGCAAAACAAAAGAAAAGAAGGTTTGGGCGCTCTCACGTGTCCCCACGTGACCCCTCAGCAAGTGCTGTAATTATCGATGCATAAACCCCCATCACGTGCCAACACGTGATGCTCTAAAATAAAGATGAAAAGTGTTTAACACTTATTCACAGATTTGAGGATAAAACAAAGGAGATCTGGCTTCACATTTAGGGCGCCCTCACGTGTCACCACGTGACCCCTAATGAGAATTCTAACAGACCAGAGTGGGGGCCTCCATCACGTGCTCACACGTGATAGCCGAATAAAATAAGGGAAATCAGGGCGCTCTCACGTGTCCACACGTGACCCCTCTCTCCTTAGTGTTTAACACTAATCTAAAGACTTTGTTCCCAGTGTTTAACACAGATTTGCTTTAGTGTTTAACACTAATTTGAAACCTCTGATTACCAGTGTTTAACACTGATTTGCTTTAGTGTTTAACACTAATTTGAAAGCCCTGTTTCTAGTGTTTAACACTAACTTGCTAATCTTATTCCCAGTGTTCAACACTGTTGGTCTTTAGTGTTTAACACTAGCTTTAGCCCAATTGGCTAAGTCTCCAGAGGCAAAGCCTCTCTTTCAATGAGCCAACAGAGGGCCAATATTTCAAACATAATGGGACTTAGCCCAAACTGGCCATAAGTCCTCAAATCATCTTGAACTGAGCACATCTGCTCTTTCAACCAACTCATTGGTTCAAGGGTACATCTCTGAACTCCTCTGATATTTGTCATTGTAATCCTTCAACGTCTTCAGAGAGGTGACGGGTCCCGACAACCACACATCAACACGGACTGTGGGGTCCTTAAACTCATGGACTTATGCGTCCTTAAACCAAGATACGGACTGTGGGGTCCTTAAACCTGCGGACTTATGCGTCCTTAAACTAACGGACTAATGCGTCCTTAAACACACCCATATGGACTGTGGGGTCCTTAAACCCATGGACTTATGCGTCCTTAAACTACTAATGGACCACCATGTCCCTAAACTGGAGTTGGACCACTACGTCCCTAAACTGGAGATGGACCACTATGTCCCTAAACTGGAGATGGACCACTATGTCCCTAAACTGGAACAATAGAGCCCCCAAATGCTCTCTTGTCGGATCTAAACGATCCCGTTAAGTTGATCTTAGTCCCAAACTGGACTAACGTATCCTTAACAACCGTTTAAGTTGATCTTAGCCTCAAATATGGCTAACGTATCCTTAAACCTTCAAACAGACTTTAGTCCCAAATTGGACTATGAATCCCCCAAATCAGCTTTGGTTCAAGGGTACATCTCTGAACTCCTCTGACACCTGTCGTTGTAATCCTTCAACGTCGTCAGAGAGGTGACGGGTCCCGACGACCATACATGCAATGGACCACCATGTCCCTAAACTGGAACAATAGAGCCCAAACGCTCTTTTGTCGGATCTAAACGATCCTGTTAAGTTGATCTTAGTCTCAAATCGGACTAACGTATCCTTAACAAACGTTTGAGTCGATCTTAGTCTCAAATATGGCTAACGTATCCTCAAACCAAAACCACAAACCCAAATCTAAGTAAACACAGATTTGGATTAATCCACGTCCTACGGGCGACTACATAAATTAGTCTCCGTATACAATCCACGGGCAACCACAGACAAAACAAACACCCACGACACGAAGTGACCAGCTGGAGAAGGAGAAAGTTGTTACCGCGATGCGGCAGCGAAATTAACTGCAGAGGCTTGCGCCTGCAGGGAAGAGCGTCCCCACAATCAAAAACCCCTCAAACGAGGGGGAATCTGACGAAGTCTGCTACATCGTCCGCATCCGTTTAAACCTTCGATACATGGTGTCATAAATCAACTTGGCATCTTCGGAGAGGTGGACGGATAGCACCTATTAGCATCTGCCCCGAATCTCGGGCAAGACAGTCCATGTCGTCGCCGCTATTCGGAGGGGAACAGTACTATTTTTCATTACTGTACTAGGTTTTGCCCCGAGACGGAGTGCACGGATAGCCGGGTTCTGAGAAGCAACGGGTCCGCATCTCATGGCTTTGAGAGGCAGAGGGGCCCCACTCTAGAATTGGCAGACTATTCGCCGCACTCATAGGGGGTACAGGTTGACCCAAGGAGGGGTGCCCAAGATTACCGGATTCCGTGAAGTGCTGGGTGGTCCATTCACTATGCTGTAGGGGGCTGCCTCGCTTCAGGTTTTGGCGGGTAACTTGCCGCACCCGTAGGGGTCTAGGTTTCATTGCACAGGCTATCCACACGACAGGGGAATGTCGGGTTTCAGCAGCGGCTCTGTGAAACCCGGGGAACCCAGATTATCTGTATTGTTCTGTGATGCTTATTACTTTTCTGTAATGTTGCATATTATCACGCCTGGAGCGATTATTGTATATTGGTTTATATACTATTAGATGTTGTATATGTTTTACACCCGCGCTAGTCCAGTCCCCGCTCTGTCGTTAGTTAAGTAACCTAACGGGTGATGACGGGACCCAGTGACGAATGCGGATGGCATATACGTACATTTTATTTTCGTTCTTTTCTGGTGTGATTATTGATGGGACTGCGTTGATTCTGATCAATGCAAAGTAAAACAAACTTGTTTTCAGTTGTTGGAACAAATTTAAAAAGTGTTATTGCAAAGACGTTTCCTTTTGTTATGCATAGCGGTATTCAGTGGAATATCCTGCACCTCATTCGACGGGGCAAGGGCCGATATCCCTTCACCGGGACTGACCCCTTGGGCAGAAGTTTGCGTCAGGGCAATAACTTCACTATAGTCGATTACAAGTTGCTTTGCATAGTGGTATTCAGTGGAATATCCTGCACCTCATTCCATGAGGAAAGAGCCGAGATCCCTTTACCGGGAGTGACTTCTTTAGCAAAAGGTTTTCGCCACTATATTTTAAAAAGCTATCAGGTTCCTTCAGCGATATCAAGTTCACTACGTTAAAGGTTTTTCGCCAAAAACCAGCCGTAGCCCTCCGTCACTTCTTTTGGGTATTTAGTAGTATTCAAGCTATGCATTTTAGCCAAAGTTAAGGCATAGTGTTTGGTAGCTGCTGGGTATTCAATTGTTGCATAGATAGATGAGTTAGTTTGGGACAGTCGTTCTGCCATTTTGGCAAACGTCAAGGGCATGTGCGGGTG
Source organism: Agapanthus africanus (assembly GCA_030015575.1). NCBI lineage: Eukaryota > Viridiplantae > Streptophyta > Magnoliopsida > Asparagales > Amaryllidaceae > Agapanthus > Agapanthus africanus. Next base: position 238,771,205 of record JASDDO010000004.1, read on the forward strand.
GGTTCAAATTGACAAGATAGTGACGGGTAGAACTTGGCATGTGACTTATGACATTTTGACCAACGCCAAGGTTATAAGAGCATGGGGCAAAAATCATATCGGGAGTTTCTAAAGAAACTGAAACTTGCCAAGTATGCGCATACCATCTGGAGTATGAGTAACGTGGATGCATTCCATCACGTTATCATGCGATGAGAGTTAGATCCCGATTCCCACTGATGAGTTGGTTTACTCTTCGGGTGATCCCGATTGATTCTTCTTTAGGTTTGGAGGAGAATTTGACAGGACAGTGGGAGGTTTCCGGATTAGATAAAGTGATGACCATTCTGATCTAGGTTAGAGTGCACGCAGAGTGTTTCTTTTCTCTCTCTCTTTGGCAGCGACCTTTGACCGACCCTAGAATATGACTCAGTGACCAGGTTGACCGAACCTTCTTAAAATACTGGCTTTTGGATTGTCTGTGTTGCATAAGTCATTGCCACTCCTTCTTTTACCCTTTGCATTTCTCAGAACACCCGTATTACTACGGATATCCACTTCCATTGGATAGATCCATCGTATGGTTATATACGAACTCGAAGGGACTTCTTCGAGGATGGATCCAGGTTTAGGAGAAATAGAATTGGTTTATTCAGTTGTCTTTTATTATCACCTTCTCTCAGGTTGCGAGAGCTCCTTGGTTTAGGAGAGTACACCTATTACGCTTATTGGATAGTCTTATTCCAGACCATAGGCTGGTGCCGAAAGGTAGGGAATGAAGAAAACCAATTAGCCTAAGTAAGGTGTGCAGAAGGTAATATGTAAAGACAAAATAAAGGGATTAGAAAGAGGGAAAAGTAAATTGCGACTGATATCATTCACGACCAAAACCGCGTACTTCATCGCCACTCCTATTTCACCTTTAAAGGAATAAGGTATTATTCAGTTGTCTTTTATCATCACCTTCTCTCAGTTGCGAGTACTCCTTGGTTTAGGAGGGTATTATGCTTACTGGATAGTCTTCTTCCAAACCATAGGCTGGTGCCGAACGGTAGGGAAGGAAGAAAACCATTTAGCCTAACGATGGTGTACAGAAGGTAACGACTAAAGACAAATAAAGGGATTTGGAGAGATGGCAATAAAATATACGGTTGAAGTCATGAATTGGATTATGGAAGAGGCATTGCTATGAATACCAAGATACCCCTACGAAACATTTTCATGTTTCAGTGCATTGTTAAAGAAAAACTGTTTTCCCGATTAGATACTTACTCCAAGGGTATGTATTTACCAGGTTTCATTCTCATATCTGTATGGTTTTACAGATGATGAGTGGGAGTAAGATATTGGGAATTAGGTGATCATCCTCATTATATCGGAATTCGTTGTAATTGGTGATATTTGAGGAAATCGCCAGGGTACGGTTTTCCACCTACAACGCACAGGTTTTGAGTTGTTCAACTCAGCGGACTTATACAGAGTATTGTATGTTGTCCAGTGTCCATCAGGACAAAGGGGTAGGTCCTCGTACTATGTTCTGTTTACTTATAACTTCTCTAGTATTTAGACGAGTGTTTCATAGAAATACAAGGTCTAAGTTTTGAGAAGTTGTGGGTATAAGAATAAAGTAGAGAACCAGGTATCACAAGTATCGGGATTCTTCAAAGAGATCGAAGATGTAGATTCTTGTGATTGGTATTCAGATGATAGTGATGGTTTTGAGAAACGTGTTTCTCTTTCAGGTTACTCATAATTGGATGGATTCCTAAGTTGAGTAATGCTGATTAGCCTCTTTCCATTAAGTTGATATGCACTGGAGACAGCTGCATGATTTGAATATGGTTCCAATTAAATAAGTGCCAAAGTTTCTATATTGGATATAGAATAGTTCGTACCTTAAAAGATGTTAAGGTACGGGGAGTTGTCCAGCTTATGCTTAAAACCAGACTCTGGATAACTCAGGGCATGTTTCTGTAATGGCTGTTTGTGGGTTGACCCTGGCTATGACGAGGGTTGATATTCTACCATTTGGAAGATCAATAGTGATATTGTTCTTGACTCGCCACAGTTTTAGTAAAATGGATCTTTTTCAGAAAACAGTAGTGGGAGTATGGTAGAACTGGAAGTGATTCCAGAACCGCGAACGATTACGGAAAATTTAATAGGAACTATATATTCAATCAGGTTTGACATTCTAATAGCCACTCCGCAGATATGGTAGGTAACCTCAGACACCCGAGAGGTACTTCGGTAGGCTCAAGGACGGTGACAGGGAGGTTCTTATCTACCAAGACTTGACACTACTGTTGTTCCAGGCTATGAGACCCGGTAGGAGGGTTGTCGTAGTCAGTGGGAGCAGCGGAAGCATAGTGGGCAAGATGCTTATGTCTATTTATAGACTAGAGCAGTTATAGCGGAGATAGATCATCTAATTTTGATATGACAGTCATGGTTTTGACTTCAATCATAATAGGGGATAGATCTGTTAAAGAAGGTAGTAGGGTGTGATGTCATGGTATCAGGATGACATACACAGAGTAGGAAGTAAAATTCCTATACTACGATCGGTTGAACTGTGGTCGTCACACAGTTGTTTCTCCAGACAGGATATGGATATAATATTTGACATTCTGGTTTCTAGATCTATGGTTTTAGATCTAGATTTGGGTAGTTTCCCAATGTGGGTACTTTGACAGTATTCTAATGGTTTTTAGAATAGATGACTCCTAGCATGGTGGTGTACCTGCAGGTGATGGAGTCACCCTCTCTAAAGGTGTCGTGTAGACTAAAGGGGAGAGGGATGTGCATGATTGGCAGATCACTTGCTTAGGCAATTGAGTCAATCATGAGATGTCAAGTACCACACCAGATGTTGTTTTTGCACTAGATGCAATAAGTTTGTATTAATCCAATCCTGGAGAAACATAAGGAAGCAGTTTTAGAACATAAGTACATGTTCTACGGATTTGATGACGGCAGCCTCCTTCGGGAGACGGTTATCATTCCAGGCTTCAAAGGTGACATGGATGACAGAGTGATTGTCAGAGTTATAGTTTTCCCTCTGACGAAGAGGGACAGTATTATGGACAGGTGGTTCAAGAGGATACTGTGGGTGGCATGGTGCCGGATACTGATTGGGTTCAGTGATCGATACAGTCTAAGAAGTTTGGATTTGGAGTTCATTTATGAACTAGGTCCCATCAGATATCCAGACATATTCTAAGACAGGTATTACTCAATTCGGGAGATGGCTTTCTCCGCGAACTTGAGATTTAGAGAGATATAGAAAGAAACATCCAGGCGGATCCACTCACTGAGGCTATTTCTCGAACACAATAGTTTTACAAACGGGCTTTGTGAAACTGATTAGTAGAGGAGTTGGATGTTCGGTTTCACACGGGCTGTGAGTAGTCGACATTGCAATAATAAGCCTTGAGTGCAAGTGGGAGATTGTTGGAGATAGTGCCCTCATAGTCAATTATTGGATCGCAGGTACGTGATTGCAATGATTGCGGAGGACCTATACCGGTAGGACAGTCTTACTCGAGATGATAATATGCTATCTGGTTTTGCCTTTATCAGTCGTGTACATGTTCAGGTGACTGATTACATGTTACATTTTGATAGAGCCCTTAGGATCTTGCTTTACTACCAATAGTATGATGGCGATCATATACGTGAGAGTTGGGTAGTTTATATGCATATCCTTAATTGAGGTCCCTAGTCGTGGGAGTTTCGAGACAGGGCATCGATACTCCGGAGTAGACTAGTGTGTACAGTCGAGACCCCGACGAGGGGCGGTGGCCGGTCTCACAAGCCACTGGTGTCAGTTGGATCACCTAAGATGTATACAGGTGCTCATTGGGTTATGAGTACACCGGACAGGACTCGCCGGGAATCTGCTAGTTAGTACTATATCTATCGTCAGATAGCAGTTCCCTGGTGACATGTGTACAGGTTAGTTCATCGACCTGAGGTCGTCATTTGTCTCGTGTGAGTTCCCACTGTGCTTTGATTTCTACCCTACCACGGCTCAAAGGAGTCGTACAAATAGGTAGCTTTTGGGTACAGTCCCGAGCCATATGGAGGCACGTGAGCGGATCGGCAGGGGATTCGTCTCTCCCGGTATTGTGGGCGAGATCGTGCTGTGTCTAGGAGAGCCATTACACAAAGCCCACGGCCGTGGCAGGAGATTTACTGGTAGGTACTCCAGTAGTATCTCAGGGTGTTATTGGGCTTCACTCCGACACGACTTATACTGCTATTGGGGGTCTGACGTTGCTAGCCCCCTAGGCAGATATGCGATACTCATAGACGAACGGACCGGACTGTATATACATTGTCACTGTTAGGCTCAGTAGGGTTTTCCGGATGAGTTCGCTCATCGGCATCCCTTGAGGTCAGTCCATGGGCAGCCGTTACGCATTGCTAGTGCCGCTGACGGTTTGTGGTTAAACCCACTGCCAGGGTACTGACGAGTCATTAGAGTCCCCCACAGACAGTTTCCCAAGTTCGGGCGAAACGTTGTAGAGGCCGTATGGTTTTATGGCAGGGTTCGGAAAATGCACGTGCGTTTACGCACGTGTTATTTTTCGGGCAGATGATACTGGTCGGCTTTGGTTTAAGCCGGATCCGAGTATTATATTGAGTAGGTATAATATCTTTGTCTCAGTTGAATTTGTATTCGGTCGTAATACAAATGCGGGTATATTTATACAGTTTCGGGGTTATCCTGAAAGTCGTTTCAGGATCACTTTTGGAAGTTGCCAGTTTCCAGTTTTCTATCAGCCGTCTTTTAACATTTGGTTAAAGACGGGTTTATCTTTTCTTGAGATGAGTGTGGATTCTTCTAGAAGATTCTAGAGAGAGTGACTTGACATGGTGAGTCATTAGTGCATTAATGTTTTTGGTGACTAGGTTTTTTGATTCAATGTTTCTTTATGACTCATGCTTTAGCTTTAATGGGTTTTGTTAACCTTAGGATATTTAGTGAGAAGCTTTCATCTTATGGTTACCTCTCCCCTCTCCTACACTCACCTCCCTCCATCTATATATGGCCGGCCCCCTCCTCTCTCTCATTCACTTGATGTTTCATTTGTAGAAAAGATATGATAGTATTTGGGGTGCATGGAATTTTACAGTTCATTTCATTCCATCACCCGATTCCCTCGGCAACTTCATTTACCGATCGTCCACGGACTTGGACAAAGTGAGACAAAGTCATCTACTCATTCTCTACATCATTCTTGGTCGTCTCTTTTAGCAAACTTGACGATCGAGTTGCCTCAAGTCAGAGGCGGGGGCCCGTTTAAAGAATCATCGATGTGGTGCCACCTCGACGAGGAGAATCGGAGATCGACGAGATCGGAGCAGCCGCAACGGAGCGTGGGATGATGGTTAAAGAACGAAGGACTCGGATCGTTCGGTATAACCTTTCTACACTCTTTACAATTTGTTATTTTAGCAATAATGGCAGATCCGGATTAAAGTATACGATAGCGCCAGTTAAAAAGTTTTTGTTCCGCATTTGGCGTCTGTAGACTGCCGGGGCGCTAGCGTAGACTAACAAAATCCACAATATTTGAATTACTTAATGATAAATATAAACCCTAATCTTGACCCCAGCATGGTTTAATCCTCATAAACCCTAGTTGCATTTGTAACCTAGCATGATACATTTAACATATATCACATATATATCAATGTATCCAAAGTGAGAAAAGAAATCTTAAGTTAGCTAATATTAGTTAATGTAATGTAATGTAATATATCAAATATATAATTATACATTAAATTATTAAATGAACACTTGATTTAATAATCCAGCTATATCACATATAACCGACTAATATCAAATGTAGCATCTTATCGAATCATCACTTGATCCGATAACCCGGCTATATCACATATAACCAATCATGTCACACATCATGAGAATAGAATGCGGTATCATATATCGTATTAATCTCGGTCCCTCACATATCATATATGTGCTCCTACTCCATTTCGCTTGAGCCAGGAAACCTCTGTGTAGGACTCTAAAGACTCATCAATACGCCGACAGTAGATGATGATCATATCAAACATCCACAAGCCGCAAGCGGTCTGCTAAATGTAATGGCCACCCAGGTATTGAGCGATCATAAGATCAACAAGCAACCCTGCTCGTACTCCTGCAAATCCAATCAGTAACACAACCGTATAGTCCGGTCTCTTCGTCTGATATGTCGCATATCTCGTCTAGGGGTGGTAAACGTCAGAACCCAGTAACTCAATAAGTCATGTCGATATGAGGCTTATAATAGGTCGAGAAACTACTGATAACACTTACCAGTATATCTCTAAATCAGCCCAGGCAAGGGACTTCCTGTTATAGCCAATTGAGCACAGCGCAACATCAACTCCCAAGACCGGGAGAGAAAAAACCCCTCCTATCGCTCATTGCCTCCATATGATTCGTGACTGTACCCAAAAGCCATCTTTTTGCATGTTCTCTTGAACGTGGTAAGGTGGAAATCAAACCACAGTGGGAATCATACAAGACTCTATGACGATCTCGGGTCTACAGACTAACCTATACCGGTGTCACCAGAGAACTGCCATCTGACGTGAGGTATAATACCATCTGGGAGTTCGCGGAGAGTCTGTTCAGTGTACCCAGTCTCCACTGAGCACCCGTATACTATCTCTGATGTCAAACACCAATAGATATGGGATCATCCATCGCCCATCTGTATGGGTCGAGAAGCTATAGGCTAGTCTACTCTGGTATATCGATGCCCTGTCTCGATACACTCTCGACTAGGAACATATGAAGGATGTACTTAACGACTACTCTATCCCCACTAGTATGATCTGCATCATAATCCTGGTAGTCAAGTATTAATCCTAAGGGCTTTATGAACATGTAACATAGAGACAATCAGTGTACATGTTAAGATAAAGAGCAACCATATAGCATACTATCATGTCGAGCAAGAACGTCCTCCATGTATATATCCAAGCATCCACTACAATATACATCGTATGTACAGTAATGGCCTCTAGGGCATATATATAACTAACAATCTCCCACTTGCACTAAGGCCATCTGTTGTAGTATCCCATACCCAACAATCAGTAGTGGTTGAAGTATCTCATACTCAACCATCCCATAAAAATCTCTCCTAGGAATAGGCCTTTGTGAGTGGATCCGCCGTGTTGTCCTCTGTAGTTTACTCTCCTAACCTCGATCTCCCTAGAGATCAACCATCTCCATGATCAGGTGATACTGCCTAAGAAAATGTCTGGATCACTGATGAGACGGGGGTTCCTAGGCCAAAGCCACAACTCCATTGTCACACAATGGTAGGAACGAAATTCATCTCATGAACTAATATACATCCAGACTGCCTCTTTGGTAGCATCCTTGGTAACGATGTATCCAGCCTTTATCATCTAGTTTGCCACGGTATCTAGCTTGGAACTCTTCCAACATACCGTCCCTCCACTGAGGGAAAAAACAATGCCTGTGACTGACATTCAGTCGACCTTACCACCCTGGAATCTATCGAGTGATTCTCCCCAGGATCGATTGATACCAATTCACTACACCTAGTAAGAATCCTATCATCCACTTAGATCTATCTCATAGATCCAAAAACCAGGATTTAGGAGGTATCACCTTGATCCTATATGGAGAATCCTTGTGATAAGAGGAGATTGACGGAGTGTAGCATAGGAAACTCCTTTCCTATCAAGAGTATGTCATCTACGTATAATACGAGGATCATCACCATACTCCCTACTACCTTTTTGTATATACAAGGTTCATCTACCTTTTTGATGAAATCAAACTCTTTGACTACCACATCAAAACAGACGTTCCAACTCCACGATTCCTGCTTTTTCCCATAAAGCATCTTGCACACGTTTCCGCTGCTCCCACTGTCTATGAAGCCCTCTGGCTGTGTACTTATAGACGCCACTTCTAAATCACTATTTAGAAAAGCAGTCATGACACCCTACCGCCGGATATCATAGTCATGGTATGTAGCAATGGAAAGTAGGATCCGGATGGACTTAAGCATAGGCACTAGAAAAGGTTTCATCATTATCCACACCTGGTCGATGACAAGAACCTTTTGTAACAAGCCTTAGCTTTGAAAGTCTCAACTTTTCCATGTACACCAAGTATTCTTCTCAAGATATACTTGCTCCTGATGGGGATTTAACCCTTCAGATAAAGCAACCAAAGTCCATACTTTGTTGGTGTATATGGATTCCATATCAGATCGCTTAGCATCCAGCCATTCTCACAGAGTCCCTACTTTTGATGGCCTGCTCGAAACTAGTTGGGTCATCATCACATGATGCAATCCTCGCTCCTACCGTCATTAAGAAAACCGAAGTATTTCTCAAGTGGATGAGGAACCCTACCAGATCGGCAGAGAGGCTGAGGTTCGTCGGGAACTATTGAATCTTTCGGTTCTACCAAATCATCAGCTGCAGTTTGTATAGCTGGAACTCCTTCCAGTTCTACCTCATGACCACTAATTTCTTCACAAGAAATTCCTTTTCTAAAAAGGTGGCATGCTGAGAAACAAAACACTTTTTTATCCTCAGTGTGGTAGGAGATATTCCATCGCAAATACTTGGGATATCCAACAAACTTCCACAGAACTGACCTTGCCTCGAGTTTGTCCAGATTTTGCTTTTAGACATAGGCTGGACAACCCCAAATCTTAACATCCTTAAGAGATGAGCTCTTCCCATACCATATCACATATGGAGTGGTAGGCACCCGATTTGGTTGGAACCCAATTCAATAGGTATGCAGCTTCTCAAGTGCATAACTCCCAAAAGAAAATAGGCAACTCAGTAGTACTCATCATAGAGCACACCTTATCTCATAGGGTGTGATTGCTCCGCCCTGATATACCGACGTACTGTGGTGTACACGGAAGAGTAATGCTGAGAGAGAATCTCATTCTCCTTTAGAATAGTCCAGGATTTCCGTGCTCAAGTATTCTCCTCCCTGATCTCATCAAAGGATATAATACTTATACTTGTTTTTGGTTCTCTACTTCTAAATTATATTCTTTGAATTAGGCCTCTGGGAAGACGAGGTTTATTTTAATTAGGTCCGTGCGAAAGCACGGGGAACCTCCCTCAAGTACCAACACTGATCTGGATGAAAGATTGACGAAATTGTAGGGTGTGATTAATCCCGGCTAATCTTACCTTTTAAGGTTTGAAGGAAGATTTGATAAAAATAGTGGGAGACATCCTGATTAGATAAGATAATAACCAATCTAATCTTGCAAGAGCATACGCTAAAGTGTTTCCTTCTCTCTCTCTCTCTCCAGGTAGTGACCGTGTCAGGACTTAATCAAGATAAAAATATGGATGTATTGACTGAACCTGCTTATTATACTGAGCAGAGGATCGTTGGTCCCATTCTATCTTATAAGAGTTATAAGACTAAGCAGGAAACAGGAGAATATCTGTATTCTCATACCGCCCAAACGAAGAACAAGCATGCTGATGCATCTTCTTCGAGTGTGTTAGTTATTGAGAATTGTTTCTCAGTTCACCCTATTTCCTGGGTATTAGTGTAACCCTTCGAAAATCGTTTAGGCAGTTTTTCGGTAATCGGCTAATTTTTCGGCTTTTTCCGTAAAAAGTCAAAATAGGTATTTTTCATCGTAGACCCAATTACATAAAATTTAGATAAGATATTACTATGATTTTGTCACTAAAATGTCACTTATAATTTTCTAGTTAAATAAAATTTTTTTCGTAATTAATTATTTTTTAATATTATTTTAAGCCTTTTTAAATACATTAAATTAGTGATAAATACAAATGTAATTAGGTAAATTTCATAATTAGGAGTCTTTATAAGCTAAAATATGGTGTTAATAAAATTATGTCATGTCTTGCAAACTTTTGGTTTTAGGGTGGGAAAATTTGTGAAAAAATGGTGTAAAAATGGGTTTTTTTGTAAAAAGGTTGACATGAAAGCAATAAATGATAACATATGATGTTGTATTGAACTAGAAACTTCTCCAAAATTCCCTCATCTCCTCTCCCTTGCTGCAGCCGACCCCTCACCTCCAGATTTCCCCCTCTTCTCACTTCTTTTTTTCTTCATTTTCATGCAAAAATTCAATAAAAATCCATAATTTCATTAAACCATTCAAATCTAAACCCTAATCCACTCTCTCTAAACCCAAATTTGTTCAAAAACATGGTGAAAGGAGGCTTTCTTGGTGACTTGATCATGCTAGGTTTCCACTTGTAAGGTAAAATCCTAAACTAGTTGCTAATTTGTAGTTTGTTTATGCTAAATTAGATGTTTAAAGTGTTAATTTCATTATAATGGGTTGTCTTGAAAAATCAAGAATGGGTTTTGATGTTGAGTTAGGGTTTGAAACATGGTTGTAAAAAAATTAAGTTAGGGTTTTGGTTATATAATTGATTAGAATGGTTAATAGTGTAATGATACGCTTGCTAAATCGACAAATTGCGATGTTTGTATCGAATTGGCTAGAAAATTGCTTGCTAGATTTTTACGAAAATTAGAATGCGATCAAATTGCGTTATGTTAGCGATATAATTAGCTTCGTATAGGACTATTAGAGTGCATGAACGCGGGGTTTCGTCTAGTCGGGTTGTAGTTTTGTCGATTTTCCCGAAATGACGATTCTAGTTAAAGGTTAGCGATTTTCGTGCGTTTCTCCGCGCACCGAGTGCATGCTATGATTAATTCGAGAGCGTTGATAATTGCATATTGTGACTTGCATCATTTTAGGTTTTGTAATCTTATACTTGGTGTTGTGCAAATATAGGATCGGTCGGAGAAACTTCGGACACGGCGCGAAAAGGCAAGGCGGTGGCCGGAACGGATTAGCGGGGATTTCAGGTGAGTAGATGTATTCATCTATGGGGGAATCGTCTGGATGGCGCGATGCGCCCCCTAGTTAGGATTTCCTTATCTCTTGTAAGATTCATGTTGTTAGTTAGCTTACCCCCTTCATTGACATTGCATACCCTTATAGTTAATAATATGCTAGATTGCATGGATATTCATATGCACATATGCGATAGCACTTCATAGGGCACGAACACCATTACCATTGGCATCTGTTGCACGCGCCCTATTCATGTGACACACACGCCTTTGGTAATTGCCATGCCACGTGCACTAGAAAACCTGTTTAACTTAATATCGCCATTTGCATTCATACATGATATATGAAATTGCATAGCATGCACATACCTCGCATTATCATCATATTTACATAGATTCTAGCAAAAATTCACATCATATACATTGATATCATAGACATTTATTATATATATAACATGTGAACATTAAGATTTTCTTGAGGATTTCAGTATTTCTGCGATTTCTGGATTTTTGGGGAAAACCGCAAGAATTTAACAAAAGCTTATATTCATCATTTTTAAAACAAAGTTGCGGTTTTCTCGTGATGTATGTGTCGTCTACCATGAGTTTTCATGTTTTCTGTTGGATTTCGAGACCCGATTCGAGGAGTGGATGAACCGTCTCGGGTACATGGTGGGCCCGGTATGGTACCCCGGGACAAGAAGATCGAGTTGTAGACGATGAGCCTGGCAGGGGAAGACTACCTACCGGTGATGTCTGGCGCGGCGGATATCCGGAGGATACCGACCGTTGTCGTGAGATTTATGACATGGGCCGATACGGACTGACGGAGCCCGATATTGAGACAGATATGATTCCTTTTTGGTGCCGATGCTTGACATGGGTTTTCAGATGATTTCTTGATGGTATTTAGCTATTATACAGATATTCATGTTCTAAAGTTAAGAATTCAATACCCTTAGCATTTAAAACACTTAAAGACTTAATAATGACATTGCATACCTGTGCATGCATACTAGAGATATTATATCACATATGGACATGCATGTTGTGGTGCATTGCGTGCATTCTTACGATTGCCTTATTAGATGTTATATTTACTCACGAGCTGGCAACTCACCCCCGTTGTGCCACAGTGTCTTGCAGGTCGGACCCGTCAGTCTTGTAGCGGCGGGCTATCTTATCATCAGTTCCTTTTGCTCAGACTCGCGACATCGCCCGTAGGTAGGTTGCGAGTATACTTTATTTCTTTTTGCTTTATCATTGTATCTAGTATTCTCCATCTACCACTTGTATTGTATATGCGACCTAGTGATGAGACTGAGAGATTTGTATATTTGTGGTTTCTTTTGGGTCGAGCTCACTTGAGCCGACGTGTGTTTTCTGGTATTTTCATTTCTTTTATGCTCTTTTTCTTGATATTACTATTATATTGCATGTGGTTGTGATCCGCCTTGGGCGAAGAGCTAGCTCCCGCTTGGGGATGCCATTTTTATGATTACAGGTTTATTATCTTGTTGTACCCATTTTGGGGGATAGAAAATACAGGGGAGACTCTGTCGAAATTTTCGGAAATTTTTGACGTTTTAAAAAGGGATTCTTTGCAACTTAATTGATTTGAAAATCGTTTTCATTAAAGGTTTCCCTTCACTCTCTTTTGATTTTGGTTTAGATTCTTCTGGGCTTTGGCTGACTTAGGTTACGGTACGCCTTTAGACGTCTCGTAATCTAAGTGCCAGTCGCATTCCGTACTTTCGGGTCGTGACAAAGTTGGTATCAAAACGTAGGTTTTACCTTTCTGAGTGTAGGACGACCTTGGTAGATGGAGTATGTGACTTAAGCAGAGTGGCGTAGCGTGGGTATGATCCGCGGCATACTTACGATACGGTACTCTGCCTAAGTGACCTTAGGACATAATTGCTTGTATTTCCTTTCTTGATTCCTTGCATTCCTTGATTCAATTGCAATGTCCTTATCAGTCCTGTTTCTTATTCTAGCTTCGATGCCGCCAAAGACTACAAGAGCTCAGCGGGCTGCCGCTAGGGATAAGATTCGGGCAGGCCCGTCTGAGGCGAGGATCGAGCGGGAGGATACGCCTACCCCTCAGGGTCATACTGATCCACCTTATCCTGACCGTATTGCCAGATTAGAGGCCGGCATGCAAGAGTTGCGGCAGATGATGGGATCTTTAGTTGAGTCCAGCCGGGCACAGAGATCCGAGGACGTTCCTTCCACCGCACAGACCACGATCGTACCTGCTGCACAGATGGTCACTCCTGCTGCTACTACGGAAACTATCCCTGTTTCACTACAGGAATTCATGAGATTGAGACCTCCATCTTTTACCGGTACAGATGCGACAGAGGACCCACATGCATTTCTTGATAGGATGGCTCGGATTTGCCGTTCGTTGAGGTGTTCTGATGATAGATTGGTGGAGTTTGCGAGTTTTCGTTTGGAGGGTCTTGCCCAGACATGGTACGATTCAGCAGAGAGAGGCCGAGCTGCAGGTCTACCTTCTATGACCTGGGATGAGTTTACAGCTGCATTTCTTGCCCTTTTTCTTCCGGAGAGTGTCCGAGATGCTCGAGCCCGTAGTTTTGAGTCTTTGCGTAAGACTCTTGGGATGACAGTGTCGGAGTATGATATACAGTTTACCCAGTTGTCTCGATATGCTCCGTACCTAGTCGACACAGAAGAGAAGAGAATAAAGAGGTTTGTGCGAGGGCTTGATACACAGCTATTCCTTGCCATCGGCACCCAGCACTTTGATACATACGCAGCCGCGATGGATGCAACCTTACTTTTGGAGGAGCGTATTTCTGAGACTCCGGTCGTTTCTGGGCCGAAGAGGATCCGTACTGATACGCCAGCTCAGCGGCAGATGGGCAGACATCGTGATAGATTATTTCCGGGAGATGGTGGAGGTAGAGGGTTGAGACGAGGTCAGTTATTTGGTTCATATCCATAGACCCAGCAGTCGTCTCCAGGATGTTTTCGGTGTGGAAGTCAGCACCACCGTGTCAGAGACTGTACCATGGGACGTCAGGGCGCGGCGACAGTCCCGCATGTGACTTTACCACCCTCACCACCTTCTCAGTGAGCTTTACTTCCTACTCCTGATGATGCTTCACGCCAGCCAGATGCTTCTAGAGGCCGTGGGCGTGGCGGTCCAGTTCCGAGAGGACGAGGCGACAGAGGCAGAGGCAGAGGCCGAGGTAGAGGCAGAGGACAGCCAGCTATTAGTGGTGGACAGGCCCGAGTGTTCGCATTGACTCCTCAGGATGCACAGGCATCCAATGCCGTCGTGACAGGTACTCTGCCAGTTTGTTCTTTTAATGCACGGGTATTATTTGATCCAGGCTCCACACATTCCTATGTTTCCACGTATTTTGCACCGAGGTTGGGCCGAGAGTCTTCTCCGTTAGATCAGCCGCTCGTCGTTATTACCCCGGTAGGCGAGTCTTTTGTTGCCCGTTTTGTGTACCGATCGTGTTCCGTTCGTATCGGGGAGAGAGATTCTTTAGTTGATTTGATTCTCCTCGATATGCTGGACTTTGACGTTCTTCTTGGTATGGACTGGCTAGCCACCTGTTATGCATCCGTGGACTGCCGTGAAAAGGCAGTCAGATTCAGTTTTCCTGGTGAGCCGGTTCTTATTATCCAGGGAGATCGTAGCGCTACCCTTCCCAGCTTGATTTCTTCTCTTCGCGCTGGTCAGCCTTTGAGGAAAGGGTGTCAGGGATTCTTAGTTTATGTTTGTGATACTAGCTCCACAGAGGTTCCGTTGGACCAGGTCCCTGTTGTGAGAGAGTTTCCTCATGTATTCCCTGACGAGATGCCTGGTCTGCCACCAGAGCGCAAGATTGAGTTCTGTATTGACTTGATCCCCGGCACGGGCCCTATCTCTATACCGCCTTATCGGATGGCCCCGGCGGAGCTGAAAGAGCTAAAGGATCAGTTACAGGACTTGCTGGACAAAGGGCTTATCCGACCGAGTGTGTCACCTTGGGGTGCTCCTGTCCTGTTTGTTAAGAAGAAGGACGGAAGTATGCGTTTATGCATTGATTATCGTCAGCTGAACCGGGTTACTGTGCGGAACAGGTATCCCCTACCCCGCATTGATGATTTATTTGATCAGCTCCAGGGTGCAGGGTTTTTCTCGAAGGTTGATTTACGGTCAGGTTATCATCAGTTGCGAGTTCGGAAGGAGGATATTCCGAAGACCGCTTTCCGTACTCGTTATGGTCATTATGAGTTCTTGGTGATGTCGTTCGGGCTCACCAATGCCCCGGCAGCATTTATGGATTTGATGAACCGTGTATTCAGGACGTATCTCGATCAGTTCATCATTGTGTTCATTGACGATATCTTGGTTTATTCTCGGAGCCGGGAGGAGCATGAGCAGCACTTACGTATCATATTGCAGACTTTGAGGGAGCATCAGCTGTTCGCCAAATTCTCCAAGTGCGCTTTCTGGCTAGATAGTGTCGATTTCTTGGGTCATGTGATGACGAGAGACGGTATTTGTGTGGACCCGAAGAAGATCGAGGCAGTTCAGCGTTGGCCTAGACCAGTATCAGTTACAGAGGTTCGCAGCTTTCTAGGTCTGGCCGGCTATTATCGACGTCTTGTCCAGGATTTCTCCCGCATTGCTGCACCGTTGACCGGGTTGACCCGGAAGGGGGTTCCTTTTGATTGGACCCAGGCATGTGAGGATAGCTTCCAGCAGTTGAAGACTCGTCTGACTACTGCACCAGTGTTAGCATTGCCTTCAGGATCAGGCGGGTTCGTGGTATATTGTGATGCTTCTAGAGTAGGGCTGGGATGTGTATTGATGCAGCACGACAGAGTTATCGCGTACGCTTCTCGGCAGCTGAGGAAACACGAACAGAACTACCCCACCCATGATTTAGAGATGGCTGCAGTGGTATTTGCACTTAAGATCTGGAGACATTACCTATACGGTGAGTCGTGCCAGATATTCACTGACCATAAGAGTTTGAAGTATATCTTCCAGCAGCGAGATTTGAACCTGAGACAGCGCCGTTGGATGGAGTTGGCGAAGGATTATGACTGCGAGATTTTATACCATCCGGGCAAGGCGAATGTGGTGGCAGATGCTTTGAGTAGGAGGCCCGGAGGTAGTTTATCTTGTTTGAGCGCAGTACAGATGCAGTCGACGGCGGATTGGCAGGTGTTATGTGACAGCAGTGTGCAGTTCGAGTTTACTCCTACAGGGGGACAGCTGGCCCATTTCAGAGCACGCCCACAGTTACTTGACCGTATCCGCGAGGCACAGTCCGGCGATGCTCGTATCTTAGAGATTATTGAGCAGATTCGGCAGGGCAGAGTTTCTGAGTTCGTGATTGATGATCAGGGGATACTTCGATTTGGGACTCGACTGTGCGTGCCAGATTCAGAGGGACTGAGGCGTGATATTCTCGAGGAGGCACATAGATCAGTATACAGTGTGCATCCAGGTTCCACCAAGATGTACCGTGATTTGAGAGAGGTTTACTGGTGGGACGGGATGAAGAAGGATATTACAGACTTTGTATCGAGATGCCTGACTTGTCAACAAGTCAAGGCCGAGCACCAGAGGCCAGCCGGCGAGTTACAGCCTTTGCCCATCCCTGAGTGGAAGTGAGAGCAGGTCTCCATGGACTTCGTTGTGGGTCTACCCAGGACCAGTCGAGGGTACGACTCTATTTGGGTGATTGTGGATCGACTGACGAAAGCGGCTCACTTTGTGCCAGTGAAGACCACTTTTGGATTTTCTCAGTACGCCCAGGTTTATATTGATGAGATAGTGCGACTGCATGGTGTTCCGACTTGCTTCATGTCCGACCGTGGCACCCAGTTTACCAGCCGATTGTGGCAGAAACTTCAGGAAGCCTTGGGCACCCGATTGAGTTTTAGCACAGCCTTTCATCCGCAGACTGACGGTCAGTCGGAGCGTACGATTCAGACTCTTGAGGACATGCTCAGAGCTTGTGTTTTAGATTTCGGTGGTACCTGGGATCGTCATTTACCTTTGATCGAGTTTTCCTACAATAATAGCTTCCAGGAGACGATTCAGATGGCACCTTTCGAGGCTTTATATGGGAGGAGATGTCGATCGCCTGTATGTTGGACAGAGCTCAGAGAGAGCGGTATTTTAGGGCCGCAGATTGTACAGGAGACGACCGAGAAGATACAGCTGATTCGGGACAGGATGAGAGCGGCACAGAGCAGGCAGAAATCATATGCTGACAGGCGCCGTCGCCGACTCGAGTTCGCTGTTGGCGATCATATTTTCCTGAAGGTCTCTCCGATGAAAGGTGTGATGAGATTTGGGCGGAAAGGGAAACTGAGTCCTAGATATGTTGGTCCTTTCGAGATCCTAGAGGGTGTTGGTCCAGTCGCTTACCGGTTAGCTCTTCCGCCCAGCTTCCCCGATGTTCACCCCGTATTCCATGTCTCGATGCTCCGCAAGTACCTTCATGATCCTTCCCAGGTGATTCAGCACCAAACGATCCAGCTTGAGCGTGATCTTTCATTCACCGAGCAGCCGGTGGTCATTTTGGATCGGCAGGTGATGAAATTGAGGTCGAAGGTTATATCGTCCGTCAAGGTCCTTTGGCGTGGCCCGAACAGCGAGGAGGTCACCTGGGAGACCGAGGTCGAGATGAGGAAGAGATATCCCCATCTTTTTGAAGGTACGCGTAGTTAAATTCTAAATTCGGGGACCGAATTTCTTTAAGGGGGGAAGATTGTAACCCTTCGAAAATCGTTTAGGCAGTTTTTCGGTAATCGGCTAATTTTTCGGCTTTTTCCGTAGAAAGTCAAAATAGGTATTTTTCATCGTAGACCCAATTACACAAAATTTAGATAAGATATTACTATGATTTTTTCACTAAAATGTCACTTATAATTTTCTATTTAAATAAAAAAATCTTCGTAATTAATAATTTTTTTTATTATTTTAAGCCTTTTTAAATACATTAAATTAGTGATAAATACAAATGTAATTAGGTAAATTTCATAATTAGGAGTCTTTATAAGCTAAAATATGGTGTTAATAAAATTATGTCATGTCTTGCAAACTTTTGGTTTTAGGGTGGGAAAATTTGTGAAAAAATGGTGTAAAAATGGGTTTTTTTGTAAAAAGGTTGACATGAAAGCATTAAATGATAACATATGATGTTGTATTGAACTAGAAACTTCTCCAAAATTCCCTCATCTCCTCTCCCTTGCTGCAGCCGACCCCTCACCTGCAGATTTCCCCCTCTTCTCACTTCTTTTTTTCTTCATTTTCATGCAAAAATTCAATAAAAATCCACAATTTCATTAAACCATTCAAATCTAAATCCTAATCCACTCTCTCTCAACCCAAATTTGTTCAAAAACATGGTGAAAGGAGGCTTTCTTGGTGACTTGATCATGCTAGGTTTCCACTTGTAAGGTAAAATTCTAAACTAGTTGCTAATTTGTAGTTTGTTTATGCTAAATTAGATGTTTAAAGTGTTAATTTCATTATAATGGGTTGTCTTGAAAAATCAAGAATGGGTTTTGATGTTGAGTTAGGGTTTGAAACATGGTTGTAAAAAAATTAAGTTAGGG
Source organism: Agapanthus africanus (assembly GCA_030015575.1). Classification (NCBI taxonomy): domain Eukaryota; kingdom Viridiplantae; phylum Streptophyta; class Magnoliopsida; order Asparagales; family Amaryllidaceae; genus Agapanthus; species Agapanthus africanus. The sequence goes on from JASDDO010000004.1 coordinate 238,789,683, forward strand.
TTTTGGTTATATAATTGATTAGAATGGTTAATTGTGTAATGATACGCTTGGTAAATCGACAAATTGCGATGTTTGTATCGAATCGGCTAGAAAATTGCTTGCTAGATTTTTACGAAAATTAGAATGCGATCAAATTGCGTTATGTTAGCGATATAATTAGCTTCGTATAGGACTATTAGAGTGCACGAACGCGGGGTTTCGTCTAGTCGGGTTGTAGTTTTGTCGATTTCCCCGAAATGACGATTCTAGTTAAAGGTTAGCGATTTTCGTGCGTTTCTCCGCGCACCGAGTGCATGCTATGATTAATTCGAGAGCGTTGATAATTGCATATTGTGACTTGCATCGTTTTAGGTTTTGTAATCTTATACTTGGTATTGTGCAAATATAGGATCGGTCGGAGAAACTTCGGACACGGCGCGAAAAGGCAAGGCGGTCGCCGGAACGGATTAGCGGGGATTTCAGGTGAGTAGATGTATTCATCTATGGGGGAATCTTCTGGATGGCGCGATGCGCCCCCTAGTTAGGATTTCCTTATCTCTTGTAAGATTCATGTTGTTAGTTAGCTTACCCCCTTCATTGACATTGCATACCCTTATAGTTAATAATATGCTAGATTGCATGGATATTCATATGCACATATGCGATAACACTTCGTAGGGCACGAACACCATTACCATTGGCATCTGTTGCACGCGCCCTATTCATGTGACACACACGCCTTTGGTAATTGCCATGCCACGTGCACTAGAAAACCTGTTTAACTTAATATCGCCATTTGCATTCATACATGATATATGAAATTGCATAGCATGCACATACCTCGCATTATCATCATATTTACATAGATTCTAGCAAAAATTCACATCATATACATTGATATCATAGACATTTATTATATATATAACATGTGAACATTATGATTTTCTTGAGGATTTCAGTATTTCTGCGATTTCTGGATTTTTGGGGAAAACCGCAAGAATTTAACAAAAGCTTATATTCATCATTTTTAAAACAAAGTTGCGGTTTTCTCGTGATGTATGTGTTGTCCACCATGAGTTTTCATGTTTTCTGTTGGATTTCGAGACCCGATTCGAGGAGTGGATGAACCGTCTCGGGTACATGGTGGGCCCGGTATGGTACCCCGGGGCAAGAAGATCGAGTTGTAGACGATGAGCCTGGCAGGGGAAGACTACCTACCGGTGATGTCTGGCGCGGCGGATATCCGGAGGATACCGACCGTTGTCGTGAGATTTATGACATGGGCCGATCCGGACTGACGGAGCCCGATATTGAGACAGATATGATTTCTTTTTGGTGTCGATGCTTGACATGGGTTTTCAGATGATTTCTTGATGGTATTTAGCTATTATACAGATATTCATGTTCTAAAGTTAAGAATTCAATACCCTTAGCATTTAAAACACTTAAAGACTTAATAATGACATTGCATACCTGTGCATGCATACTAGAGATATTATATCACATATGGACATGCATGTTGTGGTGCATTGCGTGCATTCTTATGATTGCCTTATTAGATGTTATATTTACTCACGAGCTGGCAACTCACCCCCGTTGTGCCACAGTGTCTTGCAGGTCGGACCCGTCAGTCTTGTAGCGGCGGGCTATCTTATCATCAGATCCTTTTGCTCAGTCTCGCGACATCGCCCGTAGGTGGGTTGCGAGTATACTTTATTTCTTTTTGCTTTATCATTGTATCTAGTATTCTCCATCTACCACTTGTATTGTATATGCGACCTAGTGATGAGACTGAGAGATTTGTATATTTGTGGTTTCTTTTGGGTCGAGCTCACTTGAGACGACGTGTGTTTTCTGGTATTTGCATTTCTTTTATGCTCTTTTTCTTGATATTACTATTATATTGCATGTGGTTATGATCCGCCTTGGGCGAAGAGCTAGCTCCCGCTTGGGGATGCCATTTTTATGATTACAGGTTTATTATCTTGTTGTACCCATTTTGGGGGATAGAAAATACAGGGGAGACTCTGCCGAAATTTTCGGAAATTTTTGACGTTTTAAAAAGGGATTCTTTGCAACTTAATTGATTTGAAAATCGTTTTCATTAAAGGTTTCCCTTCACTCTCTTTTGATTTTGGTTTAGATTCTTCTGGGCTTTGGCTGACTTAGGTTACGGTACGCCTTTAGACGTTTCGTAATCTAAGTGCCAGTCGCGTTCCGTACTTTCGGGTCGTGACAATTAGATACCGGATCGGGATCCCACATATGTAAATTGTTACGTGGGCTACGTAAAGGTAGAGAACGAGGAAGGGGCGATCATTCCGTACAAGTTGGGAAAGGTGCAAGTATTGCAGCCAAAGCAGTTGGCGAATATCACCTGGTATTACCAAGTAGTAATACATTGATTCTGAACGAGTGCTATTATATATCGAACATGATGTGCAACATTATATCAGTTTCTTTATTAAGTAAAGAAGGATATAATTTTGTAGTACAGGATAATGTTATGAACATATTTCTGAATCAAAAGTTGATTGGATCAGACTCGTTACATAATGGCATATTCATTCTCAATTAAAATACAGTCCTTAATATACAAAACACACACAAGAGGAAGAGTTCAGAAATGAACGAATCCTTCTTGTGGCATTGTAGACTTGGTCATATCAATGCAACACGGCTAGCTAAGTTACATAAGGATGGATATTTGAATTCGTTCGAATTATCATCCTATGATACTTGCCATTTATGTCTCAAAGGTAAAATGACCAAAACTCCGTTTAATGGACACGGAGAAAGAGTTACGGAACTCTTAGGGCTGATACATAGTGATGTATGTGGTCCCATGTCTACACATGCCAGGAACGGTTCTTCCTACTTCAATAAATTCACTGACGATCTCTCAAGATACGGACATGTGTTCCTGATAAAACACAAGTCTGAAGCTTTTGAGAAATTCATGGAATATAAGCACGAAGTAGAAAACCAAACGGGCAAAAGTATTAAGATCCTTCGGTCTGATCGAGGAGGAGAATACTTGAGCAATGAGTTTCTGGACTATCTAAAAGAGAATAAGATTCTCTCTCAGCTTACTCCTTCTTATACACCACAGCATAACGGTGTATCGGAGCGGAGGAATCGCACCCTATTAGATATGGTGCGCTCTATGATGAGCACTGCTGAGTTGCCTATTTCCTTTTGGGGTTATGCGCTTGAAGCAGCAGCATACCTATTGAATCAGGTTCCATCAAAATCTGTACCTACCACACCATATGAGATATGGAGTGGGAAAAGACCATATCTTAAACGAGTTAAGATATGGGGTTGTCCGGCCTATGTCAAAAGGTAAAATCCGGACAAACTCGGGGCACGATCAGTTCTTTGTAAGTTTATAGGATATCTTAAACATTCAAATAGATATCTATTCTACCATAGTGAACAACAAAAGGTGTTTGTTGCTCAGCATGCCACCTTTTTAGAAAAGGAATTTCTTGTAAAAGAAATTAGTGGCGAAGCAGTAGAGCTGGAAGAGGTTCCAGCACAACAAACTACAACTGTTGATTTAGTGGAACCAGAGGATTCGGTAGTTCCCGACGAACCCCAGCCTCTCCGCCGATCTACCAGGGTTTCTCATCCACCTGAGAGATACTACGGTTTTCTCATTGATGGTGGGAGCGAGGATTGCATCATGGAAGATGATGACCCGACTAGTTTCGAGCAGGCCATCACGAGTGGTGACTCTGTGAAATGGCTGGATGCAATGCGATCTGAGATGGAATCTATGTACACCAACAAAGTATGTACTTTAGAAAATGCTCCTGAAGGGGTAAAACCCATTGGGAGCAAGTGGATCTTTAAAAAGAAAATTGGTGTAGATGGAAAAGTTGAGACTTTCAAAGCTAGACTTGTTGCAAAGGGTTTTCGTCAACGACCAGGTGTGGATTATGACGAAACTTTTTCTCCAGTGGCTATGCTTAAGTCCATCCGGATCTTACTTGCCATTGCTGCATACCATGACTACGAAATCTGGCAAATGGATGTTAAGACCGCCTTTCTAAAGGGTGATTTAGAAGAGAGCGTGTACATGACTCAGCCAGAGGGCTTCGTAGATAGTGGGAGCAGCGGAAAGGTGTGCAAACTGCTTAAATCCATTTATGGGTTAAAGCAAGCATCGCGGAGTTGGAACATCTGCTTTGATGTTGTAGTTAAAGAGTTTGACTTCATCAAAAACGTAGATGAACCTTGTATCTATAAGAAGGTTGCAGAGAGTAAGGTAGTCTTCCTCGTATTGTACGTCGATGACATACTCTTGATAGGAAATGATGTTCCTATGCTGCAATCAGTCAAGCTCTTCTTATCACAAAGATTCTCAATGAAAGATCTAGGTGATGCCTCCTGCATATTGGGAATCATGATCTATAGAGATAGATCGAAACGGATACTGGGATTGTCCCAATCCAGGTACATTGACACCATACTAAAGAGGTTTAGTATGGAAGAATCCAAGCGTGGGAACCTACCCACGATCTCTGGACTCACTCTCTCCAAAGAGATGTCTCCCAAGACTGATTTGGAGAGAGCTCGCATGCAAGGGATACCCTATGCTTCGGCAGTAGGCTCTATCATGTATGCGATGCTATGTACGAGACCCGATGTAGCATACTCACTAAGTGTAGTGAGTCAGTATCAAGCAGATCCTGGAGAGAGTCACTGGACAGCTGTGAAGAACATTCTCAAGTACTTACGAAGGACTAAAGAAATGTTCTTGGTGTAAGGTAACGGAGAACTCCAGGTGGAGTCCTTTACCGATTCCAGCTTCCAAAGTGATAAGGACGACTCTAAGTCACACTCGGGATTTGTCTTTACCCTCAATGGAGGGGCGGTATGTTGGAAGAGTTCCAAACAGGATACCGTTGCAGACTCGACGATGGAGGCTGAATACATCGCTGCCAACGATGTTGCCAAAGAGGCTGTCTAGATAAAGAAGTTCATTAGTGAACTTGGTGTGGTTCCATCCATTGTACATCCAATACCTCTATATTGCGATAACAATGGAGCTGTGGCTTTGACCAAGGAACCCAGGTCCCATCAGAAGTCCAGACATATTCTGAGGCGGTATCACCTGATCAGGGAGACAGTTGATCGCCGGGAGATCGAGGTCAGGAGAGTAGATACAAAGGACAACACTGCGGATCCACTCACGAAGGCCATTTACCAGATACAGTTTGAGAGATTATTCGGGATGCTAGGTATGAGATACTACAGCAGCTGGCCTTAGTGCAAGTGGGAGATTGTTAGTTATATATATGCCTTAGAGGCCATTGTTGTACATATGATGTATATTATAATGGATGTTTGGATATATATAGAGATGACTTTCTTGCTCTTCATGATAGTATGCTATTTGGTTTCACTTTATCTTAACATGTTGACTTATATTAGTTTACTGTCTTACTCTCACATGTTGATAAAGCCCTTAGGATATGTACTCGACTACTGGGACTATGATGAGATCATACTAGTGGGGCCACGGTAGTTGATGAGTACATCCTATAACTGTTCCTAGTCGAGGGTGTATCGAGACAGGGCATCGATACAGCAGAGTAGACTAGCGTATACGCATCTTGACCCATATGATGGGCGATGGATGATCCCTTATCCATCCGTGTCTGACATCAAGGATGGTGTACGGGTGCTCAGTGGAGACTGGGTACACTGGACGGACTCGCCGAGAACTCCCAGATGGTATTATACCTCACGTCAGATGGCAGTTCTCTGGTGACACTGGTACAGGTTAGTCTGTAGACCCGAGATCGTCATAGAGTCTTGTGTGATTCCCACTGTGCTTTGATTTCCACCTTACCACGTCCAAGAGGGCATGCAAAACGGTTGCTTTTGGGTACAGTCCCGAATCACATGGAGGCAATGAGCGATAGGAGGGGATTCGTCTCTCCCGGTATAGGGAATTGATGTTGTGCTGTGTTCGATTGGCTATAATTGGAAGTCACTGGCCAGGGATGATATAGAGCTTTACTGGTAAGTGTTACCAGTAGTTTCTCGACCTGTTATGAGCCTCACATCGACACGACTTATCGGTTACTGGGGTCTGACGTATACCACCCCAAGACTAGATATGCGACATATCAGATGAAAAGACCGGACTGTACGGGAGTGTTACTGTTAGTTATGTATATGCCCTAGAGGCCATTGTTGTACATATGATGTATATTATAATGGATGCTTGGATATATATAGAGATGACTTTCTTGCTCGTCATGATAGTATGCTATTTGGTTTCACTTTATCTTAACATGTTGACTTGTATTGGTTTACTGTTTTTCTCTCACATGTTGATAAAGCCCTTAGGATCTGTACTCGACTACTGGGACTATGATGAGATCATACTAGTGGGGCCACGGTAGTCGATGAGTACATCCTATAATTGTTCCTAGTCGAGAGTATATCGAGACAGGGCATCGATACACCAGAGTAGACTAGCGTATACGCATCTTGATCCATATGATGGGCGATGGATGATCCCATATCCATCGGTGTTTGACATCAGAGATGGTGTACGGGTGCTCAGTGGAGACTGGGTACACTGGACGGACTCGCCGAGAACTCCCAGATGGTGATATACCACACGTCAGATGGAAGTTCTCCGGTGACACTAGTACAGGGTAGTCTGTAGACCCGAGATCGTCATAGAGTCTTGTGTGATTCTTACTGTGCTTTGATTTCCACCTTACCACGTCCAAGAGGGCGTGCAAAACGGTGTCTTTTGGGTACAGTCCCGAATCACATGGAGGCAATGAGCGATAGGAGGGGATTCGTCTCTCCCGGTATAGGGAGTTGATGTTGTGCTGTGTTCGATTGGCTATAACTGGAAGTCCCTGGCCAGGGCTGATATAGAGATTTACTGGTAAGTATTACTAGTAGTTTCTCGACCCGTTATGAGCCATACATCGACACGACTTATCGGTTACTGGGGTCTGACGTATACCACCCCTAGACTTGATATGCAACATATCAGATGAACAGACCGGACTGTACGGGAGTGTTACTGATTGGATTCACAGGAGAACGCACAGGCTAGCTTGTTGATCTTCTGATCGCTCAATACCTAGGTGGCTGTTACGTTTAGCTGACCGCTTGCAGCTTGTGGGTGTTTGATATGATCATCACCCGCTACCGGCGTATTGACGATTGTTTAGAGTCCTACACAGAGGTTTCTTGGCTCAGACGAAACGGAGTAGAGGCACATATGTGATATGTGCAGGACCGAGGATAATGCGATATGAGATACTGTATTATATTCTCGCGATATTTAGATATGAACCGGGACATCGGATCAAGTGTTGATTCGATGAATCGGTACATGATATATTAGTCGGTAATATTCGATATAGCCGGATCATCGAATCAAGTGTTGATTTGATGATTTAATGTATAATAATATATATGATATATTGTATTACATTATCTAATATTGGCTCGCTTTATTATTTCATTTTCTCACTGGATGATACATTGATATATATGCGATATATGTTAATTGTATTATTTTCTTTTGTTGCAAATATATAATATATATGTGATATATATTATTATGCATGATATGATTTATTATTAAACATGTTTAAGGATGATTAAATGAGGTTAGGGTTTGATTATGGTTAGTTGCTTCTTGCACATTCTAGAAGCTTTTTCTTTTGTCATGGTTAAGATATTTGTTGATGACTCATTGCTAACCCAACCAAACCCTAACTCTAGTTTATTCTCTACAAACTATTAGCCACTCATCCTTGACCATGGTTGATACATCAATCATATACTTTTATTTCTATTCATCACAAAAGGGATTATCATTTTTCCATTATCATCTTCTTCTCTCTTGATTTTGAGCTCACTAGAAATTCCATTTGTGATAATAAATTGTGAGAAAGTGAATTAAAAAGAAAGCATAAATAATACTCTCTCATCCTCATCTCATCTAGCCCATGAGATTAGTGTGTTCATCTCTTTAGAGTGAGAAAGCTTGAGTTATCGAAATTTCGACGTAGATCATCGGAGATTTGGAACACTTCAAGCTAGCATGGATCGTTCGAGTCGTGGAGCCTCTCTTGAGTCCGGGAGATCGTGGATCGCGGCAAAGGGACTTCTACTCGGAGCTTGTGAAGCGAAGGAGCGGACTACAAAGGTTGTAATCCTTCACACTTAGATAAAAAGTTGTTATCTTGCATGGTTAACCCTAATAATCTAGCAAAGATCCTGTCTTTGGGTTGTTCGGCACATGTAAAATTTTATTCGTGCATGTTTGATGAATTATGAACCTTCACAAGTGTGCCTAGGAACCCTATAGTAGTATCAGAGCCTAGCTAGAGTATTAGGCGACGTGTTTACGAAGTTAAAACTCCGATCGAACCCGAACCGACAAAATTTACCCCCTCTCTGGAAATGTTTCAAAATCTGGGATTTTTCTGAATTAAAAATACCTAAAAAAATCAGCAGGGAATTCTAAGAATTACCATGAAACACGGGCCCATAAATCCACTAAACCGCGGCAGAACCGCGGCGGGAACCTGCTTCCCGCGGCGGTTCGGCGGCCGAATTTTGGAATTGTGACACGTGGCTTCATGATAATATCCGTAGGTGCTTGTTGATGCTTCTGGGTATTTTTAAAGTGACTCAAGTGTTGAATATTCTGGGGTTTGTTTTGTAATCGTTGATTCGATCGGAATATTTAAATTCATTTTTATTTTCGGGTATTTAGAAACTGTTAAACTATTTGAACGGATATCATTAACCCACTTTATCCCGGCACGGCAAACTTTCAAGTGTTGAATTTTTATCGAGTTTAAATCTTTCGGAGAAATTGTACAAGTTAAGCGGTGGACCCTCTAGAAGACAACAAACCTTAACTCGATTATGTGACCGTCTTGAACTGCCTTTTGAACCTTTGGGTTTGGGGCAGTACGGCGTGCCACATGTGAGACGTTGGCTTGACCCTTCTACGGCTGGATCACTGGTACTGTGACATATTCTGGGATTATTTGAACTTCGCTCAAGTGTTGAGCACATTAGGAAATTTTGGGTATTTGATTATCTGTTCGAAAAGTTTAATACTATCTATTTATCTGGAATGTGATACAATATGTGGAATTCATTGGGTTAGGCATGAAATGCGAAGTATGTGATATTTCGGATTTACGATATTTAAAGTGATTGTGGATTCCAAATGTTGTAGTTTTACACTTTCTTTTCTGTGACCGTAAGTATAATATGTGATATCGCCGGTTTCGTTGCTATATGTCAACGATAATTGGGATGCGCATATTTACTTACGTTGATGATATGGGATATTATGTGTTGCTGTGATATGTTATATTGGATCGTCGCGTTCTGAATAGCCGGGGGTTTTATGTGATATGAGGGTTTTTATTTTCATTCATGTAAATTCATTTGTAATGTAATATTCTTTTATTTGGGGCACTTCCAAGTTGAGGTTGATGTCACCAGTGTATATTATTTACTTTTCCGCATTAGGTAGACCCAAGGAGGGGAGCACAAGTAACCGGGTTCTAGGGTCCAGTGGGAGGCCATCTCGAGGAGTCGAGACCGGGTCTCCTAACCCTAGAATTGGCAGTGTTACTTGCCGCTCTCATAGGGGTCTTGGGATGTGGGTTTGGCTATTCGTCGCGACCATGGAATCCGTGTTTTATACAGGCTCGTATTGAAAACACGGACGTCCTAGTATATCCAATATTTCATATATGTTCTTCTGCTGCAATGTTCTGTGATGAGATCGTATTACTGCCTGAGACGAATGCTTATACTATATATATATGCTGATATATAAATATTACTGCTTTCGTTTCTTCTATGATTCTTAGGAAGCATAAGCTGATGGGATTTTATTAATGAGATTAATAAAAAGAAAAGAAACCTAAAGATGTTGTAGAATCAAAACTTTATAAAAAGGGTAGCTACAGTTTTGCTTTGCACAGCAATATATATGATATGTCCTGCACCTTATTCGATGAGGAAAGAGCCGAGATCCCTTCACCGGGAATGACCTCTTTAGCGAAACTGGCAGATGCTACAAAACTCGGTTTGTCTTTTTGATTGCTTTTAGAGTTTTGCTTTGCACAGCGGTATATATGATATATCCTGCACCTTATTCGATGAGGAAAGGGCCGACGATCCCTTCACCGGGAGTGACCCCTTTAGCGAAACTAAGAAAAAGCCTAAAAAACACTCCTTTTCAAAAACACTTGATTCTACGACGATATCAAGTTCATTACGCTCAGGGTTTTCTGAAAAACCTGCGTAGCCCTCCGTCATTTCAGATAAGTAATATTTAGTATTCGTGCTACGGTAGTTTGGCATGCGTCAATGCGTAGTGTATGGTAGCTGACTATTACTTATCTGTAGCATGAGATGCGATTGGATTAGGGTATTCGTACGATGTTGTTTGGCATGCGTCAAGGGTCGTACGGGTGGGTTTAATTCAATCACGAAATGTACGGGTTGAACTTGACTAGTGGACTATGGGTTGTTTAGCATGCGTCAAGGTCATAGCATACTAGGGGTAAAAGCTATATCGGGAATTTCAAGTGTTGAAATTTGCAATGAGATTGCATACCTCCTATGAGATAGTTGGATCCCGATACCCACTGCGAGTAAGAGTTACTCCTGGGAGAGTTTTACACAGGACAATTAGCCGATCAAGTAGGTGTCTAGAAACGTGTTAACGGGGTTACGCCTCTGGGAAAACAAGGTTTACTTTAATTAGGTCCGTGCGAAAGCACGGAGAACCTCCCTCAAAGTACCGATATTGATCTGGCTGAAAGATTGACGAAATTGTAGGGTGTAATTAATCCTGGCTAATCTTACCTTTTAGAGTTTGAAGGTAGATTTGATAAAAACAGTGGGAGACATCCTGATTAGATAAGATAATAACCAATCTAATCTTGCAAGAGCATACGCTAAAGTGTTTTCTTCTCTTTCTCTCCAGGTAGCGACCATGTCAGGCCATAATCAAGATAATAATATGGATGTATAGACTGAACCCGATTATTGTACTGAGCAAGGGAACGTTGGACTCGTTCTATCTTATAAGAGTTATAAGACTGAACAGGAAACAGAAGAATATCTGGATTCTCAAGCTGCCCAAAAGAACATGCATATTGATGCATCTTCTTCAGGTGTGTTAGTTATTGAGAACTGTTTTTCAGTTCATCCTACGTCCTGGGTATTAGATACCGGATCAGGATCCCACATATGTAAATTGTTACATGGGCTACGTAAAGGTAGAGAACTGGGAAAATGTGATCATTCCGTTCAAGTAGGGAACGGTGCAAGTATTGCAGCCAAAGCAGTTGGCGAATATCACCTTGTATTGCCAAGTCCTAATACATTGATTCTAAATGAGTGCTATTATATACCGAACATGATGTGCAACATTATATCAGTCTCCTTATTAAGTAAAGAAGGATATAATTTTGTAGTACAGGATAATGTTATGAACATCTTCCTTGTTTGTTATATGTATGCCCTAGAGGCCATTACTGTACATTGAATGTATATTATAATGGATGCTGGGACATATATAGGTAGGACTTTCTTGCTCGACATGATAGTATGCTATCTGGTTGCTCTTTATCTTAACATGTATACTTTCTGTCTCTCTGCTACATGTTGATAAAGCCCTTAGGATGTGTACTCGACTTCCAGGACTATGATGCAGATCATACTAGTGGGGCCTGGGTAGTCCATGAGTACATCCTTCAATGTTCCTAGTCATAGGAATATCGAGTAGACTAGCGTATATCTTCTCGACCCATGTGATGGGCGATGGATGATCCTATATCCATTGGTGTTTGACATCAGAGATGGTATGCGGGTGCTCAGTAGAGACTGGGTATACTGAACAGACTCGCCGAGAACTCCCAGATGGTATTATACTTCACGTCAGATGGCAGTTCTCTGGTGACACTGGTACAGCTTAGTTTGTTGACCTGAGATCGTCATAGAGTCTTGTGTGTCTCCCACTGTGCTTTGATTTCCACCCTACCACGGCTCTACCGAGTCGTGCAAACAGGTGGTTTTTGGGTACAGTCCCGATTCACATGGAGGCAATGAGCGATAGGAGGGGATTCGTCTCTCCCGGTATTGGGGTTGATGTTGCGCTATGCACGACTGGCCATAACAGGAAATCCCTGGCCATGGTTGCAGTGATATACTGGTAAGAGTTATCAGTAGTTTCACGAATGTTATGGACCCTACGTCGGCATGACTTATCAAGCTATTGGGGTCTGACGTTTACCACCCCTAGGCGAGATATGCGACATATCAGACGAACAGACCGGACTGTGCAGTAAGTGTTACTGGTTGGATTCACAGGAGTGTGAGCGGGCTTGCTCGTCGATCTTCTGATAGCTCAATACCCGGGTGGCCGTTACGTTTAGCAGACCGCTTGCGGCTTGTGGGTGTTTGATATGATCATCATCTGCTGCCGGCGTATTGACGAGTCTTTAGAGTCCTACACAGAGGCTTCCTGGCTCAAGCGAAACGAAATAGGAGCGCATATGAGATATGTGCAGGACCGAGAATAATGCGTGTATGTGATTCCGTATTACATTCTCGCGATGAATGTATCGATTGGTTGTATGCGATATAACCTAGTTATCAAATCGAAGATTGATTCGATAAGCCGATACATTGGATACTAGTCGGTTATATGCGATATGACCGGATCGTTAAATCAAGTATTGATTTAATGATTTAATGTATAATTATATATTTGATATATTACTTTGCATTAACTAGTATGGGTTCACTTTAAAAGGATTTTCTCACTTGAAATGCATATTGTATATGTGATATATTTTTGTGCACATGATTGTATCATGTTTGATGATACATGCTAACTTGGGTTTGTGTAAAGGATTAAACCATGGTTATGTAATGGTTAGGGTTTTCATTTTCTTATCTATTTATTTATTTATTTATTTTGGCAAAAGATAAAGAGAAAATGGTGGCTTTCTTTGTTTGTTGTTGAAGCTTCATGAAGCTTTGACTAAGTGACCATTTTGTCTTCATGCTTAACCCTAACCATTCAAACTAACCATAGTTCATTCTCTACACTTGATCATGTAGGGTTCCTAGGCACTCTAATGGAGTCTCACAAGTGATCAAACATGCACAAATCAAGTTTTTCAAGTGCCTACAAACCCTAATACGGATCGTTAACTAGATATATAGGCGATGCAAGCAAGTAATCTAATTAAATGCTAAGGGAAAGTGACTACAACCTTTGTAGATCCGGTCCACCACCTCCTAGGCTCCGTGATGAAGTCCCTCCGCTGTCCAAAACGAACCCATGACTCTAGCATCGGTATCATCGAAGAATGGGCGGGCTTGATCGTCGGTTCGATGCCGAAGATGATCTACGTCGAGGCATCACAAGAACAAGCTCCAACTTCACCAAGCCATGAAAACTTGTGAAGGAAACACCCTATACAACTTGGCAAGAGGTAGAGGATGAAGAAATAGGAAGTGGGTAAACTTTAGAATTGGATTTCTCACTTGTTTTGGCTAGTTGCCATTAAAGGTTGCAAGCTTTTTCTTTTGTTGAAGAAGAAGAAGAAGATGATAAAGAATATAATAAGTGTTATGTAAATGATAAATAAATCAATACTTATCATTTACTAACCCTTGGTTAGTTGTAGAGAATGGACCATGGTTAACTTGAATGGTTAGGGTTAAGGATGAGACAAGAATGGTGACTAAGTCAAAGTTTCAAGAAACTTCAACTACAAACAAAACTAGCAACCATTCTTTTTCTCTTTACCTTTTTCTTTTTCCAAAATAAACAAAAGAATAAATAAATGAATAAGTAAATAAAAAGAAAACCCTAATCATAAACCTAACCATGGTCTAATTCTTTACACTAACCCTAGCTTGCATGTATCATCAAACATGATACAATCATGTGCACAAAATATATCACATATACAATGTGCACAAACCAAGTGAGTAAATCCATTTAAAGTGAACCAATACTAGTTAATGCAAAGTAATATATCAAATATATAATTATACATTCAATCATCAAATCAACACTTGATCCAATGATCCGGTCATATCGCATATAACCGGCTAGTATCCAATGTATCGGCTTATCAAATCAATCCTTGATTCGATAACTAGGTTATATCACATACAACCATTCGACACATTCATCGCGAGAATGAAATACGGTATCACATACACGCATTATTCTCGGTCCCGCACATATCTCATATGCGCTCCTATTTCGTTTCGCTTGAGCCAGGAAACCTCTGTGTAGGACTCTAAAGACTCGTCAATACGCTGGCAGCGGATGATGATCATATCAAACACCCACAAGCCGCAAGCGGTCTGCTAAACGTAACGGCCACCCGGGTATTGAGCGATCAGAAGATCGACGAGCAAGCCCGCTCACACTCCTGTGAATCCAACCAGTAACACTTACCGTATAGTCCGGTCTGTTCGTCTGATATGTCGCATATCTCGCCTAGGGGTGGTAAACGTCAGACCCCAATAGCTCGATAAGTCATGCCGACGTAAGGTCCATAACATTCGTGAAACTACTGATAACTCTTACCAGTATATCACTGCAACCCTGGCCAGGGATTTCCTGTTATGGCCAGTCGAGCATAGCGCAACATCAACCCCCAATACCGGGAGAGACGAATCCCCTCCTATCGCTCATTGCCTCCATGTGAATCGGGACTGTACCCAATAACCACCTGTTTGCACAACTCAGTAGAGCCGTGGTAGGGTGGAAATCAAAGCACAGTGGGAGACACACAAGACTCTATGACGATCTCGGGTCAACAGACTAAGCTGTACCAGTGTCACCAGAGAACTGCCATCTGACGTGAGGTATAATACCATCTGGGAGTTCTCGGCGAGTCCGTTCTGTGTACCCAGTCTCCACTGAGCACCCGCATACCATCTTCGATGTCAAACACCAATGGATATGGGATCATCCATCGCCCATCGCATGGGTCGAGAAGATATGCGCTAGTCTACTTTGGAATATCGATGCCCCATCTCGACATTCCCACGACTAGGAACAATGAAGGATGTACTCATTGGCTACCCAGGCCCCACTAGTATGATCTGCATCATAGTCCTGGAAGTCGAGTACACATCCTTAGGGCTTTATCAACATGTAACAGAGAGACAGAAAGTATACATGTTAAAATAAAGAGCAACCAGATAGCGTACTATCGTGTCGAGCAAGAAAGTCCTACCTATATATATCCCAGCATCCACTACAATATACATCCAATGTACAGTAATGGCCTCTAGGGCATACATATATCTAACAATCTCCCACTTGCACTAGGGCCATCTGTAGCAGTGGTTGCAGTATCTAATACTCAACCATCCCATATGAGTCTCTCTCTGGGAAAAGGCCTTCGTGAGTGGATCCGCCGTGTTGTCCTCTGAGTCTACTCTCCTAACCTCGATCAACCTGGAGATCAACTATCTCCATGATCAGGTGATGCTGCCTCAGAATTTGTCTGGGTCACTGATGGGACCAGGGTTCCAGGGCCGAAGCCACACTTCCATTGCCATACAATGGCAGGAACCTAGTTCATCTTATGAACCAATATACACCCTAACTGCCTCTTTGGTAGTATCATTAATAGAGATGTTACCAGCCTTTATCGTCTAGTTTGCCACGGTATCGAGCTTGGAACTCTTCCAACATACCGTCCCTTTACTAAGGGTAAAGACAGTGCCTGTGACTGACATTTAGTCGTTTTTATCACCCTGGAACTCTTCCAGTGATTCTCCCCAGGATCGATTGATACCATCTCACTACATCTAGTGAGAATCCTAGCATCCAATTACATCTATCTCATAGATGAAAACTCAGGATTTAGGAGGTATCACTTTGATCCTATTTGGAGAATCCTTGTGATATTAGGAGATTGACCGATCGTAGTATAGGAAACTCTTTTCCTATCAAGAGTATGTTGTCTACGTACAATATGAAGATGACCACCTTACTCTCTACTACCCTTTTGTATATACAAGGTCCGTCTACCATTTTGATGAAGTCAAACACTTTGACTATCACATCAAAACAGACGTTCCAACTCCGCGATGCCTGCTTCATTATGTAAAGCAACTTGCACACGTTTCCGCTGCTCCCACTGTTTACGAAGACCTCTGGCTGTGTTCTTATAGATGTTCTCTTCTAAATCAGTATTTAGAAAAGCAGTCAGGGCACCCAACCACCAGATATCGTAGTCATGGTATGTAGCAATGTTAAGTAGGATCCGGATGTACTTAAGCATAGTCACTTGGAAAAGGTTTCATCATTATCCATGCCTGGTTGATGACTAAAACCTTTAATAAGCCTAGCTTTGAAAGTCTCAACTTTTCCATCTACACCAAGTAATCTTCTCAAGATATACTTGCTCCTGATGGGGATTTAACCCTTCAGATATAGCAACCAAAGTCCATACTTTGTTGGTGTATATGGATTCCATCTCAGACCGCTAAGCATCCAGCCATTCTTACAGAGTCCCTACTCTTGATGGCCTGCTCGAATCTAGTTGGGTCATCATCTCATGATGCATTCCATGCTCCCACTGTCATCGAGAAACCAAGGTATCTCTCAGGCGGATGAGGAACCCTACTAGATCGGCGGAGAGGCTGAGGTTCGTTGGATTCTATTGAATGCTTTGGTTCTACCAAATCATCAGCTGCAGTTTTGTATAGCTGGAACCTTTCCAGTTCTACAGAACTGATCCTGCCTCGATCTTGTTCGGATTTTGCTTTAAACATAGGCCGGACAATCCCAAATCTTAACTAGCTTAAGAGATGGGTTCTTCCCATACCATATCTCATATGGAGTGGTAGGCACTGATTTGATTCAAACCTAATTCAATAGGTATGCAGCTTCTCAAGTGCATAAGCCCAAAAGGAAATAGATAACTCAGTAATACTCATCATAGAGCACACCATATCTAATATTGTGCAATTGCTCCGCCCTGATACACCGTTGTGCTGTGGTGTATTCAGAGGAGTAACACTGAGAGAAAATCTCATTCTCCTTTAGAATAGTCCAGGAATTCTATGCACAAGTATTCTCCTCCCTGATCTTATCATAGGATATAATACTTATACCCGTATTTTGGTTCTCTACTTCTAACTTATATTCTGTGAATATCTCAAAAGGTTCGGACTTATGTTTCAACAGGAACATATGACTGAATCTTGAGAGATTATCAGAGAATATAATGAAGTATGAAGAACCAGTCCTGGCATGTGTAGACAGGAGACTTTACATACATCATCATGTATCAGTCCCAAGAGTTTACTAACTCTTTCTCTGTTTCTAATAAACAGAGCTATGGTCATCTAATCTTTGTGACATGACTGGCAAGTTTCATAAGATGTAAATTCAAACTGATTTAAATATGCATCTAAAATGTAACTTCAGCCAGTCGGGTCGCATTGATGTGACCTAGTCTACAATGCCTCAAAAAGGATTCGTTCATTTATGAATTCTTCCACTTGTGTGTGTTCAATATACAAGGAACTGTAGTTTGATTTAGAACGTCAATGCTTTTAGATAACGTGCCTGAACCGATCAACTTTTGATATAGGAAATGTTCAAAACATTATCCAACAATACAAAATTATATCATTTCTTTACTAATAAAGAGACTGATATGATTTTATATATCAGGTTCGGTATCTAATAGAATTTGTTCAGAATCAATGTATTGGTAATACAGGGTGACAGTGACCAACAGACTTGGCTGCAACACTTGCCCCGTTTTCTACCTCATGAAACTTATCACCCGTTCTCAGTTTTTCTACCCTTTTGTAGCCCTATGTAACAGATTACATATCTGGGATCCTGATCCGGTATCATATACCCAGGATACAGAGGATACTGAGAATCAGTTCTGTTTAACGAACACACCCGAAGAAGATGCATCATATGCACTTTCTTCGTTTGGGCGGCATAGAAATTCTGGTATTCCCCTATTTCCTGCTCGGTCTTATAACAATTATAAGTCGGAGCGGGACCAACGTTCCCCAGCTCAGTATAACAAGCGGGTTCGGTCAATACATCCATATTATTATCTTGATTAAGGCGTGATATGGTCGCTACCTGGAGAGAGAGAGAAGAAAACACTCTGCTTGCGCTCTTGCAAGATCAGATTGGTTATATATTTTATCTAATCAGGATGGCTCCCACTGTTTTAATCAAATCTTCCTTCAAACCCTAAAAGGAAAGACTAGCCGGGATTAATTACACTCTACAAGTTCGCCAATCTTTCAGCCAGGCCAGTGTTGGTACTTTGAGGGAGGTTCCCCGTGCTTTCGCACGGACCTAATTACAGTAAACCTCGTTTTCCCAGAGGCGTAACCCCGTTGACACCTTTCTAGACACCTACTTGATCGGCTAATTGTAAAGTGCAAAACTCTCCCAGGAGTAACAATTACTCGCAGTGGGTATCGGGTTCCAACTATCATATAGAAGGTATGCAATCTCATTGCAAGTTTCAACACTTGAAACTCCCGATAAAGGTTTTTACCCCTAGCCCCTATGACCTTAACTATGGTCAACAAATCATAAGTACTAGTCAAGTTCTACCCGTCATTTCGTGATTAATCAGACCCACCCACATGACCCTTAACTAAGGTCAACAAAGTCATGCGACTGTCCTAACTAATCGCATCATATGCGGTGTAGGAAGACATCACTTAGCTACCGTACACTGTGCCTTAACTACAGTCAACAAACACAGCACGAATACTAAGTACTCTACTTCCTAAAATGACGGAGGGTTGCGAATGGTTTTTGTGAAAACCTTTAACGCTTTGAACTTGATCTCGTTGCGGAATCAAATGGTTTTTAAATGGAATGTTTTTTAGGCTTTTCTAGTTTTGCTAAAGGGGTCACTCCCGGTGAAGGGATCTCGGTCCTTTCCCTATCGAATAAGGTGCAGGATGTTCTACAAGGAACACCACGATGCAAAGCAAGAACTGTAGCTACCTGTTTTCATTTTGAAATTCGATTCCACAACATCAATTAGGTTTATTTTCTTTCATTAATCTCATTAATGAATATCCCATCATTTAAGTCCACCTAACCATCACAGATAAATATAACGTACACTTATGCCATCCGCATTCGCCTCGATGTCCCCTCGTGCACCGTTAGGTTAGGTAACTAACGGCAGAGCGGGGCAGGGCTAGCGCGGGTGTAAAACATAAGCAACTTCTATATAATATATCATATATACTATATACTACATCTATCTGAACAGAGCACAGAACATCGCATGATCACATCACAGATAACGCAGCAGAAACAATCATATGAAATATTGGATATACTAGGACATCCGTGTTTTCAATACGAGCCAGTATAAAACACGGATTCCACGGTCGTGATGAATAGCCAATCCCACACCCCTAGACCCCTACGAGAGCGGCAAGCAACCCTACCAATTCTAGGGTTAGGAGACCCGGACTCGACTCCTCGAGTTGGTCTCCCACTGGACCCCAGAACCCGGTTACTTGTGCTCCCCTCCTTGGGTCTATCCTAGTGCAGAAAAGTAAATAATATACATCAACGGTGACAACTTCCGCAACCTGGAAGTGCCCCAATAAAAGAATATTACATACAAGTTTTTACATGAATGAAAATGAAAAAACACTCATCTCACATAAAAACCCCCGGCTATTCAAACGCGACGATCCAATATAACATATCCAGCATCACATAACATCACATGTCATCAACGTAAGTAAATATGTCCATCCCAATTGTCGTTGACATATAGCAACGAAACCGGCGACATCACATATTACACTTACGGTCATAGAAAAGAAAGTGTAAAACTACAACAGTTGGAATCCGCAATCTCTTTCGACATCGCATGCCTAATCAAATGAATTCTTTAGACATCGCATGCCTAACAATTATAAACCCCGCATTTTAGTCTCATTATCGAAAACACTTTTCAATGCCAAGTCGGGTAATTCAAAAAGATTCCCGACATCCTGATCGAATACTCGTCGCAAACTTCAGTAGACGGCCGCACCCCCGATACCGTCGACAAAGTGCACCAAGGCGGAACACTGCTACCGCGAGCACCCGAACGGATGCTTTTGGCGACGGGGTTCTCCTACAGTAACTTGGTCGGGGCTATGGAGTGAGGCTGTCTATTAAGTTTACTCGGCGAGTATCCGCGTACGCTACGTGATTGCGACGGAATTTCGATCACATCGAAATTCCGTGGCAACCGATCAAGTGAGACTAAACTGCTATGTTTATAATATTCATTCCGTTATCTCATAACATTTTGTGAATTCCAAGTATTGTATCACATTCCGGATAAATAGAAAATGCTAAACTTTTCGATCGAACAATCGAACACCCAAGTTTTCCCGATACAGCTCAACACATTAAATAAGTCTAACAACATTCAGTTCATGCCTCAGTACCAACGGTCCAGCCGTAGAAGGGTCAAGCCAACGCCTCACATGTGGCACGCCGTACTGCCCCAAACCCTAAGGTTCAAAGGGCAGTTCAAGACGGTCACATAACCGAGTTAAGATTTGTTGTCTTCTAGAGGGTCCATCGCGTTACTTGCACTACTTAGAACGTCGTTAAACTACGGAAAAATCCAACACTTGGAAATTTCCCGACAGGGGAAAAGTGGGGTATTTATATCCGGTCGAAATTTTTAACATATTCTAAAAATACCCGGAAAAGCACACCAACAAAATTAGACAGTCCGATCGAATATACTGAGTTCCCAATACAACCCAGAAAATAAAACTCTGGAACAAATATTAAAATATTCACAGGAAAACCAGCACTAAAAACTAGGAGTTACTGTGAAAACGAATAATGCTGATGTGACTAGTCGGCCGCGGAACCGCCGCACGAGCAAGGCTCGTGCCGCGGTTCCGCCGCGGTTTAGAGGAATCGTGATCTCAAATTTCACAGTAATTCTTAGGAATACCTGCTGATTTCTCTGCATATTTTTAATTCACAAAAATCCACGAATTTCAAAAAAGTCCAGAGAGCATGTTAAAATCGGGATTTCGGGTCGATCGGACTTCTAATTCCGTCTAGACTTCGCCTAAGGCTCTAGATAGGCTCTGATACCACTGTAGGGTTCCTAGGAACTCTAATGGAGTCTCACAAGTGATCAAACCTGCAAAAATCAAGTTTTTCAAGTGCCTACAAACCCTAATACGGATCGTTAACTAGATATATAGGCGATGCAAGCAAGTAATCGAATTAAATGCTAAGGGAAAGTGACTACAACCTTTGTAGATCCGGTCCACCACCTCCTAGGCTCTGTGATGAAGTCCCTCCGCTTTCCAAAATGAACCCATGACTCTAGCATCGGTATCATCGAAGAATGGGCAGGCTTGATCGTCGGTTCGATGCCGAAGATGATCTACGTCGAGGCATCACAAGAACAAGCTCCAACTTCACCAAGCCATGAAAACTTGTGAAGGAAACACCCTATACAACTTGGCAAGAGGTAGAGGATGAAGAAATAGGAAGTGGGTAAACTTTAGAATTGGATTTCTCACTTGTTTTGGCTAGTTGCCATTAAAGGTTGCAAGCTTTTTCTTTTGTTGAAGAAGAAAAAGAAGATGATAAAGAATATAATAAGTGTTATGTAAATGATAAATAAATCAATACTTATCATTTACTAACCCTTGGTTAGTTGTAGAGAATGGACCATGGTTAACTTGAATGGTTAGGGTTAAGGATGAGACAAGAATGGTGACTAAGTCAAAGTTTCAAGAAACTTCAACTACAAACAAAACTAGCAACCATTCTTTTTCTCTTTACCTTTTTCTTTTTCCAAAATAAACAAAAGAATAAATAAATGAATAAGTAAATAAAAAGAAAACCCTAATCATAAACCTAACCATGGTCTAATTCTTTACACTAACCCTAGCTTGCATGTATCATCAAACATGATACAATCATGTGCACAAAATATATCACATATACAATGTGCACAAACCAAGTGAGTAAATCCATTTAAAGTGAACCAATACTAGTTAATGCAAAGTAATATATCAAATATATAATTATACATTCAATCATCAAATCAACACTTGATCCAATGATCCGGTCATATCGCATATAACTGGCTAGTATCCAATGTATCGGCTTATCGAATCAATCCTTGATTCGATAACTAGGTTATATCGCATACAACCATTCGACACATTCATCGCGAGAATGAAATACGGTATCACATACATGAATTATTCTCGGTCCCGCACATATCTCATATGCGCTCCTATTTCGTTTCGCTTGAGCCAGGAAACCTCTGTGTAGGACTCTAAAGACTCGTCAATACGCCGGCAGCGGATGATGATCATATCAAACACCCATAAGTCGTAAGCGGTCTGCTAAACGTAACGGCCACCCGGGTATTGAGCGATCAGAAGATCGACGAGCAAGCCCGCTCACACTCCTGTGAATCCAACCAGTAACACTTACCGTATAGTCCGGTCTGTTCGTCTGATATGTCGCATATCTCGCCTAGGGGTGGTAAACGCCAGACCCCAATAGCTCGATAAGTCATGCCGACGTAAGGTCCATAACATTCGTGAAACTACTGATAACTCTTACCAGTATATCACTGCAACCCTGGCCAGGGATTTCCTGTTATGGCCAGTCGAGCATAGCGCAACATCAACCCCCAATACCGGGAGAGACGAATCCCCTCCTATCGCTCATTGCCTCCATGTGAATCCGGACTGTACCCAATAACCACCTGTTTACACAACTCAGTAGAGCCGTGGTAGGGTGGAAATCAAAGCACAGTGGGAGACACACAAGACTCTATGACGATCTCGGGTCAACAGACTAAGCTGTACCAGTGTCACCAGAGAACTGCCATCTGACGTGAGGTATAATACCATCTGGGAGTTCTCGACGAGTCCGTTCAGTGTACCCAGTCTCCACTGAGCACCCGCATACCATCTTCGATGTCAAACACCAATGGATATGGGATCATCCATCGCCCATCGCATGGGTCGAGAAGATATGCGCTAGTCTACTCTGGAATATCGATGCCCCATCTCGACATTCCCACGACTAGGAACAATGAAGGATGTACTCATTGGCTACCCAGGCCCTACTAGTATGATCTGCATCATAGTCCTGGAAGTCGAGTACACATCCTAAGGGCTTTATCAACATGTAACAGAGAGATAGAAAGTATACATGTTAAGATAAAGAGCAACCAGATAGCGTATTATCATGTCGAGGAAGAAAGTCCTACCTATATATGTCCCAGCATCCACTACAATATACATCCAATGTACAGTAATGGCCTCTAGGGCATACATATATCTAACAGACCATGGTTGATATATGATAAGTATTCATTTTATTTTCTTTTTGAAAAACACTTATCATATTATCTTCTTCTTCTTCTCCTCTTCAACATGAAGAAAGCTTGCCTCCATCAATGGCAACTAGTGAAAAAGAGTGAGAAATCCAATTCTAAAGTGAACCCACTTCCTATTTCTTCATCCTATACCTCCTGCCAAGTAGTATAGGGTGTTTTCTTCACAAGTTTCATGACTTGGTGAAGTGGGAGCTTGATCTTGTGATGCCTCGACGTAGATCATCTTCGGCATCGAAGTCGACGACCTAGCCCGCCCATTTCTCCGATGAAGCCGATGCTAGAGTCATGGATTCGATTTGGACAGCGGAGGGACGTCATCACGGAGCCTAGGAGGTGGAGAACCGGATCTACAAAGGTTGTAGGTTCTTTCCTTTAAGTTAAAGTTGTTTACTTCCATCGCATCGTCTATAAATCTAGTTAACGATCCGTATTAGGGTTTGTAGGCACATGAAATTTTTGAATTGGCCATGTTTGATCACTTGTGAGACCTCATTAGTGTGCCCAGGAACCCTTCATTCCTAAATCAAAAGTTGATTGCATCAGGCTCGTTACATAATGGCATATTCATTCTAAATCAGAATACAGTCTTGAATATACAAAACACACACAAGAGGAATAGTTCAGATATGAACGAATCCTACTTGTGGCATTGTAGACTTGGTCATATCAATGTGACACGACTGTCTAAGTTACATGAGGATGGTTATTTGAATCCGTTCGAATTATCATCTTATGGTACTTGCCATTCATGTCTCAAAGGAAAAATGACCAAAGCTCCGTTTAGTGGACACGGAGAAAGAGTTAATGAACTCTTAGGACTAATACATAGTGATGCATGCGGTCCCATGTCTACGCATGCCAGGAACGGTTCTTCCTACTTCATTACATTCACTGACGATCTCTCTAGATACGGACATGTGTTTCTGATGAAACACAAGTCTGAAGCTTTTGAGAAATTCAGAGAATATAAGCACGAAGTAGAGAACCAAACGGGCAAAAGTATTAAGATTCTTCGATCTGATCAAGGAGGTGAATACTTAAGCGGTGAGTTTTTAGATTATCTAAAAGAGAATGGGATTCTCTCTCAGCTTACTCCTCCTTATACACCAGAGCATAACGGTGTATCGGAGCGGAGGAATCACACCCTATTAGATATGGTGCGCTCGATGATGAGTACAGCTGAGTTACCTATTTCCTTTTGGGGGTATGCGCTTGAGACAGCCATAGACCTATTGAATAGAGTTCCTACCAAATCTGTGCCTACCACTCCATATGAGATATGGAAAGGGAAGAGACCACATCTTAATTATATTAAGATATGGGGTTGTCCGGCTTATGTCAAAAGACGAAATCCGGACAAACTCGAGGCAATATCTGTTTTATGTAAGTTTGTAGGATATCCCCAAAACTTACAAGGGTATATCTTCTACCACCACGAGGAACAAAAGGTGTTTGTTTCTCGACATGCCACTTTCTTAGAAAAAGGTTTTCTTATGAAACAGAATAGTAGCATTGAGGTAGAACTGGAAGAGGTTCCAGCAACACAAACTATAACAGAAGACTTGGTTGAACCAGAGGATTCAGTAGTACCCGATGAACCTCAGCCTCTCCGCCGATCTAGTAGGGTTTCTCGTCCACCTGAGAGATACTACGGTTTTCTCATTGATGGTGGAAGCGAGGATTGCATCATGGAAGATGATGACCCGACTAGTTTCGAGCAGGCCATCACGAGTGGTGACTCTGTGAAATGGCTGGATGCAATGCGATTTGAGATGGTGTCCATGTACACCAATAAAGTATGGATTTTGGAAAAAGCTCCTGAAGGGGTAAAACCCATTGGGAGCAAGTGGATTTTTAAAAAGAAATTTGGTGTAGATGGAAAAGTTGAGACTTTCAAAGCTAGACTTGTAGCAAAGGGTTTTCGTCAATGACCAGGTGTGGATTATGACGAAACCTTTTCTCCAGTGGCTATGCTTAAGTCCATCCGGATCTTACTTGCCATTGCTGCATACCATGACTACGAAATCTGGCAAATGGATGTTAAGACCGCCTTTCTAAACGGTGATTTAGAAGAGAGCGTGTACATGACTCAGCCAGAGGGCTTCGTAGATAGTGGGAGCAGCGGAAAGGTGTGCAAGCTGCTTAAATCCATTTATGGGTTAAAGCAAGCATCGCGGAGTTGGAACATCTGTTTTGATATTGTAGTCAAAGAGTTTGACTTCATCAAAAATATAGATGAACCTTGTATCTATAAGAAGGTAGCAGAGGGTAAGGTTGTCTTCCTCGTATTGTACGTGGATGATATACTCTTGATAGGAAATGATATTCCTATGATGCAATCAGTCAAGCTCTTCTTATCACAGAGATTCTCAATGAAAGATCTAGGTGATGCCTCCTGCATATTGGGAATCATGATCTATAGAGATAGATCTAAACGGATACTGGGATTGTCCCAATCCAGGTACATTGACACCATACTAAAGAGGTTTAGTATGGAAGAATCCAAGCGTGGGAACCAACCCACGATCTCTGGACTCACTCTCTCCAAAGAGATGTCTCCCAAGACTGATTTGGAGAGAGCTCGCATGCAAGGGATACCCTATGCTTCGGCAGTAGGCTCTATCATGTATGCGGTGCTTTGTACCAGACCCGATGTAGCATACTCACTAAGTATAGTGAGTCGGTATCAAGTAGATCCTGGAGAGAGTCACTGGACAGCTGTGAAGAACATACTCAAGTACTTACGAAGGACTAAGGAGATGTTCTTGGTGTAAGGTAACGGAGAACTCCGGGTGGAGTCCTTTATCGATTCCAGCTTCCAAAGTGATAAGGACGACTCTAAGTCGCATTCGGGTTTTGTCTTTACCCTCAATGGAGGGGCGGTATGTTGGAAGAGTTCCAAACAGGATACCGTTGCAGACTCGACGATGGAGGCTGAATACATCGCTGCCAACGATGCTGCCAAGGAGGCTGTCTGGATAAAGAAGTTCATTAGTGAACTTGATGTGGTTCTATCCATTGAGCATCCAATACCTCTGTATTGTGATAACAATGGAGCTGTGGCTTTGGCCAAGGAACTCAGATCCCATCAAAAGTCCAGACATATTCTGAGGCAGTATCACCTGATCAGGGAGATAGTTGATCGCCGGGAGATCGAGGTCAGGAGAGTAGATACGAAGGACAACACTGCGGATCCATTCACGAAGGCTATTCCCCAGATACAGTTTGAGAGATTATTCGGGATGCTAGGTATGAGATACTACAGCAGCTGGCCTTAGTGCAAGTGGGAGATTGTTAGTTATGTATATGCCCTAGAGGCCATTGTTGTACATATGATGTATATTATAATGGATGCTTGGATATATATAGAGATGACTTTCTTGCTCGTCATGATAGTATGCTATTTGGTTTCACTTTATCTTAACATGTTGACTTGTATTGGTTTACTGTTTTTTTCTCACATGTTGATAAAGCCCTTAGGATCTGTACTCGACTACTGAGACTATGATGAGATCATACTAGTGGGGCTACGGTAGTCGATGAGTACATCCTATAACTGTTCCTAGTCGAGGGTATATCGAGACAGGGCATTGATACACCGGAGTAGACTAGCATATACACATCTTGACCCATATGATGGGCGATGGATGATCCCATATCCATCGGTGTTTGACATCAGAGATGGTGTACGGGTGCTCAGTGGAGACTGGGTACTCTGGACGGACTCGCCGAGAACTCCCAGATGGTGATATACCACACGTCAGATGGCAGTTCTCCAGTGACACTGGTACAGGGTAATCTGTAGACCCGAGATCGTCATAGAGTCTTGTGTGATTCCCACTGTGCTTTGATTTCCACCTTACCACGTCCAAGAGGGCGTGCAAAACGGTGGCTTTTGGGTACAGTCCCGAATCACATGGAGGCAATGAGCGATAGGAGGGGATTCGTCTCTCCCGGTATAGGGAGTTGATGTTGTGCTGTGTTCGATTGGCTATAACTGGAAGTCCCTGGCCAGGGCTGATATAGAGATTTACTGGTAAGTGTTACTAGTAGTTTCTTGACCCGTTATGAGCCATACATCGACACGACTTATCGGTTACTGGGGTCTGACGTATACCACCCCTAGACTTGATATGCAACATATCAGACGAACAGACTGGACTGTACGGGAGTGTTACTGATTGGATTCACAGGAGAACACACAGGCTAGCTTGTTGATCTTCAAATCGCTCAATACCTGGGTGGCTGTTACGTTTAGCTGACTGCTTGCAGCTTGTAGGTGTTTGATATGATCATCACCCGCTACCGGCGTATTGACGATTCTTTAGAGTCCTATACAGAGGTTTCTTGGCTCAGGCGAAACGGAGTAGAGGCACATATGTGATATGTGCAGGACCGAGGATAATGCGATATGAGATACCGTATTATATTCTCGCGATATTTAGATATGAACCAGGACATCGGATCAAGTGTTGATTCGATGAATCGGTACATGATATATTAGTCGGTAATATTCGATATAGCCGGATCATCGAATCAAGTGTTGATTTGATGATTTAATGTATAATAATATATATGATATATTGTATTACATTATCTAATATTGGCTTGCTTTATTATTTCATTTTCTCACTGGATGATACATTGATATATATGCGATATATGTTAATTGTATTATTTTCTTTTGTTGCAAATATATAATATATATGTGATATATATTATTATGACATGATATGATTTATTATTAAACATGTTTAAGGATGATTAAATGAGGTTAGGGTTTGATTAGGGTTAGTTGCTTCTTGCACATTCTAGAAGCTATTTCTTTTGTCATGGTTAAGATATTTGTTGATGACTCATTGCTAACCCAACCAAACCCTAACTCTAGTTTATTCTCTACTTACTATTAGCCACTCATCCTTGACCATGGTTGATACATCAATCATATACTTTTATTTCTATTCATCACAAAAGGGATTATCATTTTTCCATTATCATCTTCTTCTCTCTTGATTTTGAGCTCACTAGAAATTCCATTTGTGATGATAAATTGTGAGAAAGTGAATTAAAAAGAAAGCATAAATACTACTCTCTCATCCTCATCTCATCTAGCCCATGAGATTAGTGTGTTCATCTCTTTAGAGCGAGAAAGCTTGAGTTATCGAAATTTCGACGTAGATCATCGGAGATTTGGAACATTTCAAGCTAGCATGGATCGTTCGAGTCGTGGAGCCTCTCTTGAGTCCGGGAGATCGTGGATCGCGGCAAAGGGACTTCTACTCGGAGCTTGTGAAGCGAAGGAGCGGACTACAAAGGTTGTAATCCCTCACACTTAGATAAAAAGTTGTTATCTTGCATGCTTAACCCTAATAATCTAGCAAAGATCCTGTCTTTGGGTTGTTCGGCACATGTAAAATTTTATTCGTGCATGTTTGATGCGTTATGAACCTTCACAAGTGTGCCTAGGAACCCTACAGTTACTGATTGGATTCACAGGAGATTGTACAGGCTTGCTTATTGATCTTCTGATCACTCAATACCTGGGTGGCTATTACGTTTAGCTGACCGCCTGCAGCTTGTGGGTGTTTGATATGATTATCACTCGCTACCGGCGTATTGACGATTCTTTAGAGTCCTACACAGAGGTTTCTTGACTCAGGCAAAACGGAGTAGGATCACATATGTGATATGTGCAGGACCGAGGATAATACGATATGGGATACCGTATTATATTCTCGTGATATTTAGATATAAGCCGTGTCATCGGATTAAGTGTTGATTCGATGAATCGGTACATGATATATTAGTCAGTTATATTCGATATAGCCGGATTGTCGGATCAAGTTTTGATTCGATAATTTAATGTATAATAATATATATGATATATTGCATTATATTATCTAATATTGGCTCGCTTTATTATTTCATTTTCTCACCGGGTAATATATTGGTATATATGAGATATATGTTAATTGTATTATTTTATTTTGTTACAAATATATATTATATATGTGATATATAATATTGTAACATGATATGATTACTAATGCAACATGTTTAGTGGAGATTAAACAAGGTTAGGGTTTGTTTTGGGTTAGTTCTTTCTTGATGCTTCTAGAAGGTTTTACTTTGTTTCTAGCGAAGATATTATGTTAGATATTTTTGCTAGATATTTCTAACCCAACCCAAACACTTCACCCTAGGTTAAGTCTCTACAATGGTTAGCCTGTTGGGTTGGCCTAGCACCTCGTCAAGGGTTCGGTAGCATCACACATGCCATAATCAAAATTTTAGAGGTGCTAAGTTAACCCGACAAGAATCGAAACTAGAAGTTTTAGGGATTCATACAACTAAGCATCACATGCAATTGTAAAACTATCACTAAGAGGAAAGATTACAACCTTTGTAGATCTCCCTCGGTGACTCCTTGGCACTATGAGAGTTTGGAACGGATCGATAGAAGCCTTCCTTGTCCACGATGATCCACCCGAAGTCCCTTTGCCCAAAGCTCCTTACCTTACTTGTTTCGCAAACGAAGTAGAGTAAACACCCTACACAAATCGGCTAGATGTGTGTAGTATGATAATGTGGTTTATGTTCTTCAATTGAAATCCTTTCTTTTATCAACTTTCACTCAAGAGAGAAATCAAGAGAGGAAGAAGAAGATAATGGTGGCTTGAGCTTTCTATCATATCACATATGATAACTTGTTTTCACACCCTTACTCACAATTTTTCCTTTGTTGTGTGCATCTTGTTTCATATCACATATGAAGCTATTTATAGTGATTAGAAAGGAATAATCACCATTATTCCATTACCACCATAATTGTGAGTGGAAATTCTTTTCCTAAAGAATTAAGCATGGGTGGAAATTCTTTTCATTAAGTTAAGTAAAGCTTACCCACTAAAGAATAAAGGAGCATGTGTGGATATTCTTTACATTAACTTAAAATGATAAATACAAATTAAAAACTTCAATATAAGTCTTATATTGCCATCATTCTTGTATCAACAACCATGATACTATGTATGCATGTATGTGTCCATGCACATCATCATGTGCATACATGCATGCATACAAAAGGATTTACTTAAAGAATTAATCTAAATGTAATTTGTTAAATCAACACTTGATTTAGCAAACCGGTTATATCTCATACGATCCGTCAAATAGAAAATGCCCGATTAATATACGTTATCACATAACCGTATTTAATCGGGTCCCGCGCATATCTCATATGCACACCACATCTTTTGCCTGAGCCAGGAAACTTCATTGTGGGACTCTAAGACTCATCAATACGCCAGCAGTAGATGATGATCAAATCAAACATCTACAAGCCGCAAGAGGTCAGCTAAACATAACGGCCACCCGGGTATTGAAACGATCAGAAGAAAACCAGCGAAGCTGTAAAAACTCCCGTCGAGCCAACTGGCAACACTTACCGTACAGTCCGGTCTCTTCGTCAGATATGCTGCATATCAAGTCTAGGGATGGTATCGTCGACCCCAGTAACTCAATAAGTCATGCTGGTGTATGGCTCATAACAGATCGAGAAACTACTGATAACTCTTATCAGTAAATCTCAGCAGCCCTGGCCAGGGACTTCATGTTATAGCCAATCGAGCATAGCACAACATCAACCCCCAATACCAGGAGAGACGAAACCCCTCCTATCGCTCACTGCCTCCATGCGCCTCGGGACTGTACCCAAAGACCACCTGTTTGCACGACTCAGTAGAGCCGTGGTAGGGTGGAGATCAAAGTATAGTGGGAGGACACACAAGACTCTATGACGATCTCGGGTCTACAGACTAACCTGTACCAGTGTTCCTTGAGAACTGCTATCCGACGATAGATATAATACCACATAGGAGTTCTCGGCGAGTCCGTTCAGTGTACCCAGTCTCCACTGAGCACCCGCATACAATCTTTGGTGTCTCCTCACCAGATGGATATGGGATCATCCATCGCCCATCATATGGGACAAGAATAGTATACGCTAGTCTACTCTGGAATATCGATGCCCTGTCTCGATACACCCTCGACTAGGAACAGTTCAAGGATATGCTTATAGACTATACGTGCCCCACTAGTATGATCCGCATCATAATCACAGTAGTCAAGCAAATATCCTTTGGGCTTTATCAACATGTGTAAATGATTAAATCTACATGTACAGATAAAGTAAACCAGATAGCGTACTATCATGTTGAGCAAGAAATTCATCTATCTCCATAGATAATATGTCCAAGTTTCCACTATCCATATAATGGCCTTTAGGGCATACATATTACTAACAATCTCCCACTTGCACTAAGGCCAATTATTGGCGTATCTCATACCCAACATTTCAAACAGTCGCTCATACTGAGGCTGTGGAAGTGCCTTGGTGAATGGATCCGCTGTGTTATCCTTTGTATCTACTCTCCGAATCTCGATCTCCTGGCGATCAACTATCTCCCGGATCAGATGATATCTCCTTAGGATGTGTCTGGATTTCTGATGAGACCTTGGTTCTTTTGCTAACGCTATAGCTCCATTATTATCACAATACAATGGTATTGGATCAACAATGGTTGGAACTACTCCAAGTTCCGCAATGAACTTCTTCATCCAGACGGCTTCCTTAGCAGCATCACTTGCAGCAATATACTCAGCTTCCATCGTGGAGTCTGCAACGGTGTCCTGTTTGGAACTCTTCCAACTAACCGCTCCTCCATTTAGGGTAAATACAAACCCTGAGATTGATTTACTGTCATCCTTGCCACTTTGGAAGCTTGAATCGGTAAAGGCCTCCATCTGGAGATCCCCATTACCATACACCAAGAACAATTCTTTAGTCCTTCGCAAGTACTTAAGAATGTTCTTCACTGCTATCCAATGTTTCTCCCCTGGGTTGGATTGATACCTGCTTACTACAGCCAGTGCATAAGCTACATCAGGGCGAGTACACAACATCGCATACATTATAGATCCCACGGCTGAAGCGTAGGGTATAACGCTCATGCGAGCTCTCTCTTCATCAGTCTTCGGACAGAAGTCCTTAGAGAGAGTGATTCCATGACTAGCAGGAAAGGCACCACGCTTGGAATCTTCTATACTAAACCTCTTTAGAATGGTGTCTATGTACTTTGATTGGGACAGTCCCAATAACCTCTTGGATCTATCTCTATAGATCCTAATGCCCAAAATGCGCGAGGCATCACCCAGGTCCTTCATGGAGAACCTTTGTGATAAGAATAGTTTGACCGATTGTAGCATAGGAACATCATTTCCTATCAGGAGAATGTCATCAACGTACAATACGAGGAATGTGACAGTACTCCCTACAATCTTCTTATAAATACATGGTTCATCTTCATTTCTGACAAAATCAAACTCTTTGATTGTATCATCAAAGCAGATGTTCCAGCTCCTTGAGGCCTGCTTTAATCCATAAATGGATTTAAGCAATCTACATGCTTTCCCGCTGCTCCCACTATCAATGAAGCCCTCTGGCTGATCCATAAAAACGCATTCTTCTAAATCACCATTTAGAAATGCAGTTTTGACGTCCATCTGCCAGATTTCATAATCATAGTGAGCAGCAATAGCAAGTAGGATCCTAATGGATTTAAGCATTGCTACTGGAGAGAAAGTTTCATCATAGTCCAAGCCTGGTCTTTGACGAAAACCTTTCGCTACAAGCCTTGCTTTATAGGTCTCCACCTGTCCATCTACACCAATCTTTCTCTTAAAGATCCATTTGCACCCAACGGGTTTTATCCCAGGAGGCGCAACGTCCAAAGTCCATACTTTGTTGGTGTACATTGACTCCATTTCGGATCTCATTGCTTCCAGCCATTTCACTGAGTCACCACTCGTGATAGCTTGCTGAAAACTAGTAGGGTCATCATCATCCATGATGCAATCTTCTCTATCACCATCTATGAGAAACCCATAGTATCTCTCTGGTGGGTGAGAAGTTCTATTAGACCTCCTGAGCGGCTGAGGTTCTTGAAGTTCTATTGCAACATCAGTTTCAACCAATTCCTCCTGAGTAATTTGTGTCTCTAGAACCTCTTCTAGTTCTACCACATTGCCATTAGTACTTTCCGTAAAGAACTCATTTTCCAAAAATGTGGCATGCTGAGCAACAAACACCTTTTGTTCCTCTTTGTGGTAGAATAGATATCCATACGAATGTTTTGGATACCCCACAAATTTACACATGACCGATCGTGTCTCGAGTTTGTCTGGATTCTGCTTTTTAACAAAAGCTGGACAACCCCAAATCCTAAACCTTTTAAGAGATGGTCTCTTTCCATTCCACATCTCATATGGAGTGGTAGACACGGTCTTGGTTGGCATCCTGTTCAATAGATACATTGCTGTCTTCAATGCATGTCCCCAAAAGGAAAGCGGTAACTCAGCATCACACATCATGGATCGTACCATATCCAATAGGGTCCGATTCCTCCGTTCTGACACACCATTGTGCTGTGGTGTGTAAGGAGGAGTGAGCTGAGAGAGAATCCCATTCTCTTTTAAGAAGTCTAGAAACTCTGTACTTAAATACTCTCCACCTCGATCCGATCGAAGTTTCTTGATGCTCAAGCCTGTTTGCTTCTCTACTTCAAGTTTATACTCCTTGAATTTCTCAAAAGCTTCAGATTTGTGCTTTATCAAAAACACGTGTCCGAATCTTGAGAAATCATCAGTAAAAGTGATGAAGTATGAAAAACCACCTCTTGCAAGTGTAGACATTGGTCCGCATACATCACTATGTATGAGGCCTAAGAGTTCACCAGCTCTCTCTCCGTGTCCACTAAACGGAGTTTTGGTCATTTTACCTTTGATACAAGACTGGCAAGTCGCATAAGATTTATATTCAAACGGATTCAAATATCCATCTTTATGTAGCTTGTTTAGTCTTGTTTCGTTAATATGACCAAGTCTACAATGCCAAAGAAAAGCTTCATTTCTATCTGAAAACTTTCTTTTACTAGTATGTTGTATATTGAAAACTGTGTGTTGGTTCAGGATGTAAATACCGTTATTTAGTGTACCATACCTAATCAACTCTTGATTCAGGTTAATGTTCATAACATTATTTTGCAATATAAAATGATATCCTTCATTGTCTAACAAAGAAACGGATATTATGTTACACAGCATACTTGGTACTAAATAACACGGGTTCAAAACCAAAATACTTCCTGAAGGCAACCCTAGATGATACTCTCCCACGGATACAGCATGTATATTGGAACCATTTCCAACCCGCAGAGTATGATCTCCAATTTTTAAAACTCTACTATTTCTCAATCCCTGCATACAATTGCAGATGTGAGAACCAGAACCGGTATCCAATACCCAGGATGCAGAGTTTAAAGAAAAGCAGTTTTCAGTTACAAACACACCTGAAGTGGAAGCATCAGCATGCTTCTTCTTCTTGAGATCAGCAAGATATGCAGCACAGTTGCGTTTCCAATGTCCTGACTTTTTACAGTAAAAACATTCTCCTTTTCCACTTCCCATAGCCCCGGCTTTGTCTTTCCCCTTCGCCTTTCTAACTCCACCTTTCTGTTTGATGGACTTCTTCTTTTTCTTTCCCTTGGCCTTAGCTTTTGGGAATGAAGAGGAAGATGGCCCAGCAAGCAGAGCGGGAGTCCTTGCCGTTTTCAACGTGTTCTCTGCACTTCTCAACATATTGAGAAGTTCAGGCAATGATTTCTCCAAACCATTCATATTGAAATTTACTATGAACGCAGCAAAGGCAGGGGGGAGAGACTGCTGAACAATATCCGTATATTGCTCATTATCCATAGTCCATCCCAGTCCCTCAAGTTCTTCAATAAGACCAATCATTTTCAAAACATGGTCTCCAACTGATGCACCAGCGGCCATTCGCATCTGAAACAGCTTTCTAGATGCCTCGTATCTCAAAGTACGAGATTGCTCTTCATACAACTCCTTTGTGTGAAGAAAGATAGATTGCACATCCATATTCTCGTGTTGCTTCTGATGGACATTGTCCATAGAAGCGAGCGCGAGGCACTTGGCCGTGTTGCAATCATTTTCCCAAGTTTTTCGGATCTCCCTATCCGAGACAGATGATTCAGGTCCTGGGACGGGTGGGGCTTCAGTATTGAGGACATATGATACCTTATCATATGAAAGTGCAATGTTCAAGTTCCTCAACCATTCTTTATAATTTGGTCCTGTCAGTTTATTTTTCTCAAGTAGAAGCTTAAGTCCTGACATCTGTAACTGCCATTCGGAGAGAGAAAAGGATACACTTAGCGAATTGCACTTTCAAAGAATTAGATTGGTTATTATTTTATCTAATCAATGTCTCCCACTGCTTTTATCAAATTTTCTTTCAAAACCTGAAAAGAAAACTAGCCAGGAATAATTTTCCTGGAAGTAACACTTACTTACAGTGAGATCGAGATCCAACTATCACATAGATGGTATGCAATCTCATTGCAAATTTCAACTCTTGAAATTCCCGATATGGTTTTTACCCCTAGTCACTTATGACCTTGGCTATGGTCAACATATCATAAGTACTAGTCAAATTCTACCCGTCATTTCGTGATTAATTAGACCCACCCATATGACCCTTGACTATGATCAACATAATCACATGAATGTCCTAACTAATCGCATCATATGCTTTGTAGGAAGACATCACTTAGCTACCGTACACTACGCCTTGACTATAATCAACATACGCAGCACGAATACTAAGTACTCTACTTCGAAAAATGACGGAGGGTTGCGGATGGTTTTTAAGAAAACCTTTAACGCTTTGAACTTGATCTCGTTGTAGAATCAAACGGTTAAGAAAAGGAGTGGCTTAAGCTCCGCATCTTCTTGAAACTTGCATTTTTCATAAAAAGCCGAGTTTGTTTCAAATCTGATTCTACAACATCATTAGGTTTCTTTTCTTTACATTAATCTCATTAATGCGATCCCATCATCTAAGTTCCTAAGCCATCACAGAATAGAACGTATACTTATACCATCCGCATTCGCCACAGTGTCCCGTTATGCACCGTTAGGTTACTTAACTAACGGCATAGCGGGGCGGGATTAGCGCGGGTGTAAAATATAAGCAACGTTTATTATATATCATATATATAATAATAATCCATTCGTCTCAGATACTAAGTAATCACATTACAGAATATCAACAGCAGAAGCATATAAAAAAGGATATCTAGGATGTCCGTATTTTGTATCGAGCCAACAATAGAAAATACGGATTCCACGGTCGTGATGAATAGCCAAGCCCACACCCTTAGACCCATACGAGAGCGGCAAGTGATCCCGCCAATTCTAGAGTTTAGGAGACCCGGTCTCGACTCCTCGAGATGGCCTCCCACTGAACCCTAGAACCCGGTCACTTGTGCTCCCCTCCTTGGGTCTATCCTAATGCGGAAAAGTAAATAATATACAATTGATTTATACATGAATGAAAAATAAAACTCTCATCTCACATAAAAACCCCCGGCTATTCAATCGCGACAATCCTACTCATCATATCTTAGCAACACATAATATCTCATATCATCAACGTAAGTAAGTATGCGTATCCCGATTGTCGTTGACGTATAGCAACGAAAACGGCGATACACCACATACTACACTTACGGTCGCAGAAAATAAAATGAAAAACTACAACATTTGGAATCCACAATCACCTTAGACATCATAAATTCGAAATATCATATACTTCGTATTTCATGCCTAACTATATGAATTCCACATATTGTATCACATTTCAGATAAATAGACAATGTTAAACTTTTCGATCGAATAAACAAACACCCAAGATTTCCCAAACTGCACAACACTTGAGCCGAGTTCAAAAATTTCTAGAATATGCCACAGCCCCTTATGGACCAACCGTAGAAGGGCCAAACCAACGCCTCACATGTGGCAACGCTAAACTACCACAAACCCTAAGGTTCAGTGATAGTTTTGACGGTCACATAATCGAGTTAAGGTTATGTTCTTCTAGAGTGTCCACAGATACACTTGCATGTTTTTCGAAAGTTTCGAACTAGGGAAAAATCCAACACTTGGAATTTTTCCAATACGGGAAAAACTGTGTTTCTAATATTCGTTCAAACATTTTAACACGTTCTAAAAATATGAAAATCTGAACGAAGTTAAACTTTTCCAATCGAATCACCAAATCCAATATATCTCCAGAACACTCAACACTTGAGTGTGTTTAAAATATTTCAGAGGCTAGTATATAATAAATCAGGTCCTGTGCAATAAATTTTTTTTTACTGAGCCCCCTGTACGGCCGCGGATGCGCGGCCAAAGCCATGCTTTGGCCGCCCATCCGCGGCGCTTTGGAGAGATCATGAAAAAAAATTTTCATGGTAACTTTTAAAAATGCCTGCTGATTTTTTTAGGAACTTTTATTTTGGAAAAATCCAATTTTCAAAAAATTTCCAGAGAGCGGTCCAAATTGGTGTTTCGTGGTTCGATCGGACGTTTAACATCGCCTACGCATCGCCTAAAGCTCTAGCCTGGCTCTGATACCACTGCTGGGCTGGCCTAGCACCTCGTCAAGGGTTCGGTAGCATCACACATGCCATAATCAAAATTTTAGAGGTGCTAAGTTAACCCGACAAGAATCGAAACTAGAAGTTTTAGGGATTCATACAACTAAGCATCACATGCAATTGTAAAACTATCACTAAGAGGAAAGATTACAACCTTTGTAGATCTCCCTCGGTGACTCCTTGGCACTATGAGAGTTTGGAACGGATCGATAGAAGCCTTCCTTGTCCACGATGATCCACCCGAAGTCCCTTTGCCCAAAGCTCCTTACCTTACTTGTTTCGCAAACGAAGTAGAGTAAACACCCTACACAAATCGGCTAGATGTGTGTAGTATGATAATGTGGTTTATGTTCTTCAATTGAAATCCTTTCTTTTATCAACTTTCACTCAAGAGAGAAATCAAGAGAGGAAGAAGAAGATAATGGTGGCTTGAGCTTTCTGTCATATCACATATGATAACTTGTTTTCACATCCTTACTCACAATTTTTCCTTTGTTGTGTGCATCTTGTTTCATATCACATATGAAGCTATTTATAGTGATTAGAAAGGAATAATCACCATTATTCCATTACCACCATAATTGTGAGTGGAAATTCTTTTCCTAAAGAATTAAGCATGGGTGGAAATTCTTTTCATTAAGTTAAGTAAAGCTTACCCACTAAAGAATAAAGGAGCATGTGTGGATATTCTTTACATTAACTTAAAATGATAAATACAAATTGAAAGCTTCAATATAAGTCTTATATTGCCATCATTCTTGTATCAACAACCATGATACTATGTATGCATGTATGTGTCTATACACATCATCATGTGCATACATGCATGCATACAAAAGGATTTACTTAAAGAATTAATCTAAATGTAATTTGTTAAATCAACACTTGATTTAGCAAACCGGTCATATCTCATACGATCCGTCAAATAGAAAATGCCCGATTAATATACGTTATCACATAACCGTATTTAATCGGGTCCCGCGCATATCTCATATGCACACCACATCTTTTGCCTGAGCCAGGAAACTTCATTGTGGGACTCTAAGACTCGTCAATACGCCAGCAGTAGATGATGATCAAATCAAACATCTACAAGCCGCAAGAGGTCAGCTAAACATAACGGCCACCCGGGTATTGAAACGATCAGAAGAAAACCAGCGAAGCTGTAAAAACTCCCGTCGAGCCAACTGGCAACACTTACCGTACAGTCCGGTCTCTTCGTCAGATATGCTGCATATCAAGTCTAGGGATGGTATCGTCGACCCCAGTAACTCAATAAGTCATGCTGGTGTATGGCTCATAACAGATCGAGAAACTACTGATAACTCTTATCAGTAAATCTCAGCAGCCCTGGCTAGGGACTTCATGTTATAGCCAATCGAGCATAGCACAATATCAACCCCCAATACCGGGAGAGACGAAACCCCTCCTATCGCTCATTGCCTCCATGCGCCTCGGGACTGTACCCAAAGACCACCTGTTTGCACGACTCAGTAGAGCCATGGTAGGGTGGAGATCAAAGTATAGTGGGAGGACACACAAGACTCTATGACGATCTCGGGTCTACAGACTAACCTGTACCAGTGTTCTTTGAGAACTGCTATCCGACGATAGATATAATACCACATAGGAGTTCTCGGCGAGTCCGTTCAGTGTACCCAGTCTTCACTGAGCACCCGCATACAATCTTTGGTGTCTCCTCACCAGATGGATATGGGATCATCCATCGCCCATCATATGAGACAAGAATAGTATACGCTAGTCTACTCTGGAATATCGATGCCCTGTCTCGATACACCCTCGACTAGGAACAGTTCAAGGATATGCTTATAGACTATACGTGCCCCACTAGTATGATCCGCATCATAATCACAGTAGTCAAGCAAATATCCTTTGGGCTTTATCAACATGTGTAAATGATTAAATCTACATGTACAGATAAAGTAAACCAGATAGCGTACTATCATGTTGAGCAAGAAATTCATCTATCTCCATAGATAATATGTCCAAGTTTCCGCTATCCATATAATGGCCTTTAGGGCATACATATTACTAACATAGCCTCTTCATATTCAACCAAGGTTGCATTTTTAATCGTTATGATATTTTTCATTATTCATCACAAAAGGAATTTCCTTCTTCTTCTTCTTCCTTGAGCTTTGAGAAAGCTTTCTAGGTTTTCTTTATGTGATGAATTAGAGTGAGAATTTGATAATAAAAGAGAGCATAAATCCTACTTAATCATTCTCATCTAATCTAGCCAATTAGATTTGGGTGTTCACCTCATTAGTGATAAAGAGCTTGAGTTAAAGGAACTTCGAGGTAGATCATCGGAGAAAAGGAAGACTACAAGCTAGCATGGATCATTCGAGTTGTGGAGCTTCTCTTGAGTGCGGGAGATCGTGGATCGTGGCGAAGGGACTTCTACTCGGAGCTTATGAAGCGAAGGAGCGGACTACAAAGGTTGTAATCCCTCACTCTTAGTTGTAAAGATGTTTACTTGCATGTTAAACCCTAATAATCTAGCAAAGATCCCGGCTTTGGGTTGTTCGGCACATCTAAAATTTAAATCGGGCATGGTTGATGCCTTATAGACCCTTGTATGAGTGCCTAGGAACCCTACAATCATGTATCAATCCCAAGAGTTCATCGAACTCTTTCTCTGTTTCCAATAAACGAAGTTATGGTCATCTTATCTTTATGACATGACTGGCAAGTTCCACAAGATGTAAATTCAAACTGATTTAAATATGCATCTTTATGTAACTTAGCTAGTCGGGTCGTATTGATTTGGCCTAGTCTATAATGCCTCAAGAAGGATTCGTTCATTTCTGAACTCTTCCTCTTGTGTATGTTTTGTATGTTAAGAACTGTGGTTTGATTTAGAACATATATGCTTTTAGATAACGTGCCTGAACCAATCAACTCTTGATATAGGAAATGTTCAAAACATTATCCAACAATACAAAATTATATCCTTCTTTACTTAATAAAGAGACTGATATGATATTGTATATCAGGTTCGGTATCTAATAACATTCGTTCAGAATCAATATATTTGGTAATACAGGGTGATAACGGCTAACTGCTTTCGCTACAACACTTGCACCATTTCCAACTCTTGAAACTTATCACCCATTCTCAGTTCTCTACCTATATATAGCCCATGTAACAGTTTACATATGTAGGATCCTGATCCGGTATCTCATACCCAGGACGTAAAGGAAACTGAGAAACAATTCTCAGTATTGAATACACCCGAAGAAGATGCATCATCATGCACTTTCTTCGTTTGGGCGGCACGGGAATCCTGGTAATCCCCTATTTCCTGCTCGGTCTTATAACAATTATAAGTTTGAGCGGGACCAACGTTCCCCAGCTCAGTATAACAAGCGAGTTTGGTCAATACATCCATATTATTATCTTAATTAAGGCGTGACATGGTCGCTACTAGGAGAGAGAGAGAGAGAAGAAAACACTTAGCGTATGTGATTGATCTTGTGATGTGTGTGTAGTAGTTAACCGCAATCAGTAACGGTGTCGCGTGTAGCTAGACCGAGATGAGTACGGGTCGTCCTCACGGAAACGTTGAATCTTTCAATCTTACTTTAGGCGTGTTGATTAGGAAAGGAGGAAGAATAAAGAATGGTTGTAGATTCTAGATCCACGTCAAACACGGATG
Source organism: Agapanthus africanus (assembly GCA_030015575.1). NCBI lineage: Eukaryota > Viridiplantae > Streptophyta > Magnoliopsida > Asparagales > Amaryllidaceae > Agapanthus > Agapanthus africanus. Next base: position 238,831,409 of record JASDDO010000004.1, read on the forward strand.
CAGGATATAGATCTAGATTAACTACGGATGTAGGTTTTTGTATTAGAAGGGGGCTTATAGGGTTCGTTAAGATTTAGTAGTAATGGATGATTAATTAAAGATTATTCCTCTTATCCTTTAATAGATTTAAAACTAGAACGATAATGATGCATGTAGATTAGGGTTTCTGGAGGAAAAAGGGTTCCCACTCTTAACCCCTACCTTGACATGGATCTCCGTTCATGTCTAGCCTTTACCAAAACAATTGTTAATCTAATCTCAATCGTGGTCGTGAATATCAATGAATTGATAGCGCGCCCGATTAGGATGTTAACTATTCTTTTGATAAAGTTTATAAACTTTATAGGACGTAAAAAGAGTTTAAGGATTTTCATCATCCATTAATCTACCCTAATCCTACGAACCCTGACAAGCGGGGAATTATTCGCCCATGTTGGGAAAAGAAAAGATAGAAATCATGAATAAAATGCAATAGAATAAAATTACCTTTATTAATCAACAAGATTAAGTACACTTTGTTCCTTTAGAAAATGATTACAAAACTCTAGTTTTCTTCTCGATCTCTTCTAAGAAGATAGATGAACCGTCGATGATCAACCAGGATTCTTGAGCCGTCGTAGACTTCGTGATCGCGTCGGTTTGATGATTTTTCCAAGAGGCTCTCGGTCTTTATTTATAGTCACAGAGTCAGAACCCTAGTTTCCTAATATGGTAACTAGTTGTTAGATCCCAACCAGAAAATCCCAAGCCCTAGATCCTCTATATTACGGCGGAACCGTGGCCATTTGGTGGGGTTGGCCGCAGATCCGCAGTGGGTTAGAGGGATCGTGGGTTCATTTTTCTTGTTTCCTCTTCTGGTAACACATGTAGACTATTTTGATATTTGGAATCTAAAAATCTTCTTTAAGTCTCTGCCAGAATTGATTTCTTTGATTTACTTTAAGATTTCGGCAGATTTGATCTCGCCAACTCGGATTTCCTTGATTTCGGTCTTGATATAATTTCTGCACAATAACTCAATAAATAATGTTAGTAGAATTTTGTTTTTATTGAGATATTATCTTAACCATTTGACATGATATTATAGTTTTAGAAGAATTGGTCAAAGATATTTGATAAGGTAAGCATATTTAAATGGATTAAATATTATATAGATATTATATGCTTACATTTTCCTTCATAATGTTAATTATAATATATAAACATATGAAAATAGTATTTTTACAGATAAACCCTCATATGTGTCATATTTATTGTAGGGTTCCTAGGCACACTAATGAGGTCTCACAACAGATCAAACATGCCCAATTCAAATTTTTTCATGTGCCTACAAACCCTAATACGGATCGTTAACTAGAGGTAAGGCGATGCAAGTAAGCAAACAACTTTATTGCTAAAGGAAAGTGACTACAACCTTTGTAGATCCGGTCCTCCACTTCCTAGGCTCTGTGATGACGTCCCTCCGCTGTACCTATCGGAATCCGGACTCTGGCGAAGGTTTCGTCGGAGAAATGATCGGGCTAGGGCGTCGACTTCGATGCCGAAGATGATCTACGTCTAGGCAACTCAAGATCAAGCTCCAACTTCACCAAGTCATGAAACTTGTGAAGAAAACACCCTATACTACTTGGCAAGTGGTATAGAATGAAGAAATAGGAAGTGGGTTCACTTTAGAATTGGATTTCTCACTCTTTTTCTCATGTTGCCATTAATGGTAGCAAGCTTTCTTCATGTTGAAGAAGAAGAAGAAGAAAAAGAATATGATAAGTATATTGAAAAATAGAAAATAAGTGATCCTTATCATATTTGCAACCATGGTTTAGTGTAGAGAATGAACTAGGGTTTAGTTGAATGGTTAGGGTTAAGGACAAAACAAAAATGGTAGACTTTTCAAAGATGCTAGAAAAGCTTCATGAAGCTTCAAGCAAAACAACAAAAGAAAGTCACCATTTCTATTTGACAAAAACAAATGAATAAATAAATAAGTGAAATGAAACCCTAACCATTCACTAAACATGGTTTAAGTCTTACACAAACCCAAGTTTCTATGTATCATCAAGCATGATACGAACAAGTGCACAAAAATATATCATATATACAACTTGTGCATTTCAAGTGAGAAAATCAATCTTGAGTGAACCAATACTAGTTAATGCAAAGTAATATATCAAATATATAATTATACATTAAATCATTAAATCAACTCTTGATTTAACGATCCGGTCAAATCGCATATGACCGACTAATATCCGATGTATCGACTTATCGAATCAGTCCTCGATTCGATAACTAGGTTATATCGCATACAACCAATCGATACATTCATCGCGAGAATAGAATATGGTATCACATACACGCATTATTCTCGGTCCCGCACATATCTCATATGCGCTCCTATTTCGTTTCGCTTGAGCCAGGAAACCACTGTGTAGGACTCTAAAGACTCGTCAATACGCCGGCAGCAGGTGATGATCATATCAAACACCCACAAGCCGCAAGCGGTCTGCTAAACGTAACGGCCACCCGGGTATTGAGCGATCAGAAGATCGACGAGCAAGCCCGCTCACACTCCTGTGAATCCAACCAGTAACACTTACCGTACAGTCCGGTCTGTTCGTCTGATATGTCGCATTATTCTCGCCTAGGGGTGGTAAACGTCAGACCCCAGTAGCTCGATAAGTCATGTCGATATGAGGTCCATAACAATCATGAAACTACTGATAACTCTTACCAGTATATCACTGCAACCCTGGCCAGGGATTTCCTGTTATGGCCAGTCGTGCATAGCGCAACATCAACCCCAAATACCGGGAGAGACGAATCCCCTCCTATCGCTCATTGCCTCCATGTGAATCGGGACCGTACCCAAAAACCACCTGTTTGCACGACTCAGTAGAGCCGTGGTAGGGTGGAAATCAAAGCACAGTGGGAGACACACAAGACTCTATGACGATCTCGGGTCAACAAACTAAGCTGTACAAGTGTCACCAGAGAACTGCCATCTGACTTGAGGTATAATACCATCTGGGAGTTCTCGGCGAGTCCGTTAAGTGTACCCAGTATCCACTGAGCACCCGCATACCATCTCTGATGTCAAACACCAATGGATATGGGATCATCCATCGCCCATCACATGGGTCGAGATGACATGCGCTAGTCTACTCTGGAATATTGATGCCCCGTCTCGATATTCCCACGACTAGGAACATTGAAGGATGTACTCATGGACTACCCAGGCCCTACTAGTATGATCTACATCATAGTCCTGGAAGTCGAGTACTCATCCTAAGGGCTTTATCAACATGTAACAGAGAGACAGAAAGTATACATGTTAAGATAAAGAGCAACCAGATAGCGTACTATCATGTCGAGCAAGAAAGTCCTACCTATATGTCCCAGCATCCACTACAATATACATCCAATGTATAGTAATGGCCTCTAGGGCATACATATAACTAACAATCTCCTACTTGCACTAGGGCCATCTGTAGGAGTGGTTGCAGTATCACATACTCAACCATCCCATATAAGCCCCTCTCTAGGAAAAAGCCTTTGTGAGTGGATCCGCCGTGTTGTCCTCTGAGTCTACTCTCCTAACCTCGATCACCCTGGAGATCATCTATCTCCATGATCAGGTGATGCTGCCTCAGAATATGTTTGGGTCACTGATGGGACCAGGGCTCCTGGACCAAAGCCACACTTCCATTGTCACATAATGGTAGGAACCTAGTTCATCTTATGAACCAATATACACCCAAACTGCCTCTTTAGTAATATCTTAAGTAGCGATGTATCCAGCCTTTATCGTCTAGTTTGCCACAGTACCTAGATTGGAACTCTTCCAATATACCGTCCCTTTACTGAGGGTAAAGACAATGCCTGTGACTGACATTCAGTCGTCTTTATCACCCTGGAACCTTTCCAGTGATTCTCCTCAGGATCGATTGATACTATCTTACTACAGCTAGTGAGAATCCTAACATCCATTTAGATTTATCTCATAGACCCGAATCCCAGGATTTAGGAGGTATCAATTTGATCCTGCATGGAGAATCCTTATGATAAGTGGAGATTGACCGATCGTAGTATAGGAAACTCTTTTCCTATCAAGAGTATGTCGTCCACGTATAATACGAGGATGAGCACCTTACTCTCTACTACCGTTTTGTATATACAAGGTTCATCTATTATTTTGATGAAGTCAAACACTTTGACTACCACATCAAAACAGACGTTCCAACTCCGCGATGCCTGCATTATCCTGTAAAGCAACTTGCACATGTTTCCGCTGCTCCCACTGTTTACGAAGCCCTCTGGCTGTGTACTTATAGATGTTCTCTTCTAAATAATTATTTAGAAAAGTTGTCGTGGCACCCAACCACCAGATATCGTAGTCATGGTATGTAGCAATGGCAAGTAGGATCTGGATGGACTTAAGCATAGCTACTGGAAAAGGTTTCATCATTTTCCACGCTTGGTCGATGACGAAAACCTTTAACAAGTCTAGCTTTGAAAGTCTCAACTTTTCCATTTACACCAAGTAATCTTCTCAAGATATACTTGCTCCTGATGAGGATTTATCCCTTCAGATATCGCAACCAAAGTCCATACTTTGTTGGTATACATGGATTCCATCTCAGATCGCTAAGCATCCAGCCATTCTTACAGAGTCCCCACTCTCGATGGCCTGCTCGAAACTAGTTGGGTCATCATCTCATGATGCAATCCTCGCTCCCACTGTGATCGAGAAACCGAAGTATCTCTCAGGCAGGTGAGGAACCCTACCAGATCGGCGGAGAGGCTGAGGTTCATTGGGGACTATAGAATCCTTTGGTCCTGTCAAATCAGCTGCAGTTTTGTATAGTTGGAACATTTCCAGTTCTACAGAACTGACTTTACCTTGATGTTGTCCGGATTTTGCTTTTGACATAGGCCGGACAATCCCAAATCTTAACTTACTTAAGAGATAGGCTCTTCCCACACCATATCTTATATGGAGTGGTAGGCATTGATTTGATTCGAACCCTATTCAATAGGTATGCTGCTTCTTAAGTGCACAATCCCCAAAAGGAAATAGGTAACTCAATAGTACTCATCATAGAGCACACCATATCTAATACGGTGTGATTGCTCCGTCCTGATACACCATTGTGTTGTGATGTATTCAGAGGAGTAATACTGAGAGAGAATCTCATTCTCCTTTAGAATAATCCAGGAATTCTATTCACAAGTATTCTCCTCCCTGATCACATCAAAGGACATAATACTTATACCCGTATTGGTTCCCTACTTCTAGCTTATATTCTGTGAATATCTCAAAAGGTTCGGACTTGTGTTTCAACAGGAACACATGATTGAATCTTGAGAGATCATCAGAGAACATAATGAAGTATAAAGAACCGGTCCTGGCATATGTAGACAGGAGACCTTACATACATCATCATGTATCAGTCCCAAGAGTTTTACTAACTCTTTCTCTGTTTCCAATAAACAGAGCTATGGTCATCTAATCTTTGTGATATGACTGGCAAGTTTCACAAGATGTAAATTCAAACTGATTTAAATATGCATCTAGAATGTAACTTAAGCTAGTCAGGTCACATTGATATGACCTAGTCTACAATGCCTCAAGAAGGATTCGTTCATATCTGAACTCTTCCTCTTGTATGTGTTCTGTATACGAGGAACTGTAGTTTGATTTAGAACATCAATGCTTTTAGATAACGTGCCTGAACCGATCAACTTTTGAAATAGGAAATGTTCAAAACATTATCCAACAATACAAAATTATATCCTTCTTTACTAATAAAGAGACTGATATGATTTTGTATATCAGGTTCGGTATCTAATAGCATTTGTTCAGAATCAATGTACTGGTAATACAGGGTGAAAGTGATCAACAGACTTGGCTGCAACACTTGTCCCGTTTTCTGTCTGATGAAACTTATCACCCGTTCTCAGTTTTTCTACTTTTCGGTAGCCCTATGTAACAGATTACATATCTGGGATCCTAATCCGGTATCAAATACCCAGGATTCAGAGGATACTGAGAAACAGTTCTTTATAATGAACACACCCGAAGGAGATGCATCTCATGCACTTTCTTCGTTTGGGTGACATGGGAATTCTGGTATTTCCCTATTTCCTGCTCTGTCTTATAACAATTATAAGTTGGAGCGGGACCAACGTTCCCCAGCTCAGTATAACAAGCGGGTTCGGTCAATACATCCATATTATTATCTTGATTAAGGGGTGATATGGTCGCTACCTGGAGAGAGAGAGAAGAAAACACTCTGCGTGCGCTCTTGCAAAATTAGATTGGTTATATATTTTATCTAATCAGGATGGCTCCCACTGTTTTTATCAAATCTTCCTTCAAACCCTAAAAGGAAAGACTAGCCGGGATTAATTACAATTTACAAGTTTGCCAATCTTTCAGCCATGCCAGTATCGGTACTTTGAGGGAGGTTCCCCGTGCTTTCGCACGGACCTAATTACAGTAAACCTCGTTTTCCCAGAGGCGTTACCCCGTTGACACCTTTCTAGACACCTATTTGATCGGCTAATTGTAAAGTGCAAAACTCTCCCAAGAGTAACAATTACTCGCAATGGGTATCGGGATCCAACTATCACATAGAAGGTATGTAATCTCATTGCAAATTTCAATACTTGAAACTCCCGATAATGGTTTTCACCCTTAGCACCTATGACCTTGGCTAAAGTCAACAAATCATAAGAACTAGTCAAGTTCTACCCGTCATTTCGTGATTAATTAGACCCATCCACATGTCCCTTGGCTAAGATCAATAAAGCCACATGACTGTCCTAACTAATCGCATCATATGCGGTGTAGGAAGACATCACTTAGTTACCGTACACTACGCCTCGGCTATGGTCGACAAACGAAGCACGAATACTAAGTACTCTACTTCCTAAAATGACGGAGGGTTGCGAATGGTTTTTACGAAAACCTTTAACGCTTTGAACTTGATCTCGTTGCGGAATCAAATGGTTTTTAAATGGAATGTTTTTGAGGCTTTTCTAGTTTTGCTAAAGGGGTCACACCCGGTGAAGGGATCGTCGGCCCTTTCCTCGTCGAATGAGGTGCGGGATATATCATATATATCACTGTGCAAAGCAGAAACTATTGAAGCAATCAAAAGACAAACCGAGTGTGTAACATCTGCCAGTTATTGCTAAAGGAGTCACTCCCGGTGAAGGGATCTCGGTCATTTCCTTATCGAATAAGGTGCAGGATGTTCTACAAGGAACACCGCGATGCAAAGCAAGAACTATAGCTACCTGTTTTATTTTGAAATTCGATTCCACAATATCAATTAGGTTTATTTTCTTTCATTAATCTCATTAATGAATGTCCCATCATTTAAGTCTACCTAAACATCACAGATAAATATAACGTACGCTTATGCCATCCGCATTCGCCTCGATGTCCCGTCTGCACCGTTAGGTTAGGTAACTAACGCCAGAGCGAGGCAGGGTTAGTGCGGGTGTAAAACATAAGAAACGTTTATATAATATATCATATATACTATATACAATATCTATCTGAACATATCACATGATCACATCACAGATAACGCAGCAGAAAAAAATATCATATGAAATATTGGATATACTAGGACGTCCGTGTTTTCAATACGAGCCAGTATAAAACACGGATTCCACAGTCGTGATGAATAGCCAATCCCACACCCTTAGACCCTTACGAGAGCGGCAATCAACCCTACCAATTCTAGGGTTAGGAGACCCGGACTCGACTCCTCGAGATGGTCTCCCACTGGACCTTAGAACCCGGTTACTTGTACTCCCCTCCTTGGGTCTATCCTAATGCGGAAAAGTAAATAATATACAAATGGTGACATCATCCGCAACCTGGAAGTGCCCCAAATAAAAGAATATTACATACAAGTTTTTACATGAATGAAAAAGAAAAACACTCATCTCACATAAAAACCCCCGGCTATTCAAACACGACGATCCAATATAACATATCCAGCAACACATAACATCACATATCATCAACGTAAGTAATTATGCGCATCCCAATTGTCGTTGACATATAGAAACGAAGCCGGCGATATCACATATTACACTTACGGTCACAGAAAAGAAAGTGTAAAACTACAACAGTTGGAATCCGCAAACTCTTTAGACATCGCATGCCTAACCAAATGAAATTCCTTAGACATAGCATGCCTAACAATTATAAACCCCGTATTTTAGTCTCATTATCGAAAACTCTTTTCAATATAAAGTCGGGCAATTCAACAAGATTCCCGATATCCTGATCGAATGCTCGTCGCAAACTTTAGTAGGCGGCCGCACCCCCGACGCCATCGACGAAGTGCACCAAGGCGGAACACCGCTGCCGCGAGCACTCGAACGGATGCTTTCGGCGACGGGGTTCTCCTACAGTCACTTGGTCGGGGCTATGGGGTGAGGCTGTCTATTAAGTTTACCCGGCAAGTATCCGCGTACGCTACGTGATTGCGACGGACTTTTGATCGCATCAAAATTCCGTGGCAACCGATCAAGTGAGACTAAAGTGCCATGTTTATAACATTCATTCAGTTATCTCATAACTACTTGTGGATTCCAAATATTGTATCACATTCCGGATAAATAGAAAATGTTAAACTTTCTGATCGAACAATCGAACACCCAAGTTTTCTCGAAATAGCTCAACACATGAAATAAGTTTAAAAACATTCACTTCGTACCTCAGTACCAACGGTCCAGCCGTAAAAGGGTCAAGCCAACGCCTCACATGTGGCACGCCGTACTGCCCCAAACCCTAAGGTTCAAAGGGCAGTTCAAGACGGTCACATAATCGAGTTAAGGTTTGTTGTCTTCTAGAGGGACCATCGCGTTACTTGCACTACTTAGAATGTCATTAAACTACGGAAAAGTCCAACAATTGGAAATTTCCCGGAAGGGGAAAAAGTGGGTATTTATATCCGGTCGAACTTTTTAACATATTCTAAAATTATCCGGAAAAACACATAGACAAAGTTTGATAATCAGATCAAATCTACGAACTCCCAATACAACCCAGAATACTCAACTCTTGAGTAAGATTTAAAAATTCCCATAAAATATAGCACCAAAATATAAGAATTACTGTGCAAAGATCAATGGAAGAAGCTACCGTACGGCCGCGGAACCGCCGCACTAGCCAGGCTACTGCCGCGGTTCCGCGGCGGTTTAATGGAATCAGGAGCTCGTTTTGCACAGTTTTTCTTATAATACCCTGCTGAATTTTCTGCATATTTTTAATTCACAAAAATCACCGATTTCAAAAAATGTATAGAGAGCGGATTTGGATTAGGGTTTCGGTTCGATCGGACTTCTAACTCCGTCTACTCATCGTCTAAGGCTCTAGCTAGGCTCTGATACCACTGTAGGGTTCCTAGGCACACTAATGATGTCTCACAACAGATCAAACATGCCCAATTCAAATTTTGTTCATGTGCCTACAAACCCTAATACGGATCGGTAATTAGAGGTAAGGCGATGCAAGCAAGCAAACAACTTTTTTGCTAAAGGAAAGTGACTACAACCTTTGTAGATCCGGTCCTCCACTTCCTAGGCTCCATGATGACGTTCCTCCACTGTACCTATCGGAATCCGGACTCTGGCGAAGGTTTCGTCGGAGAAATGATCGGGCTAGGTCGTCGACTTCGATGCCGAAGATGATCTACGTCGAGGCAACTCAAGATCAAGCTCCAACTTCACCAAGTCATGAAACTTGTGAAGAAAACACCCTATACTACTTGGTAAGTGGTAGAGAATGAAGAAATAGGAAGTGGGTTCACTTTAGAATTGGATTTCTCATTCTTTTTCTCATGTTGCCATTAATGGTAGCAAGCTTTCTTCATGTTGAAGAAGAAGAAGAAGAAAAAGAATATGATAAGTATATTGAAAAATAGAAAATAAGTGATCCTTATCATATTTGCAACCATGGTTTAGTGTAGAGAATGAACTAGGGTTTAGTTGAATGGTTAGGGTTAAGGACAAAACAAAAATGGTAGACTTTTCAAAGATGCTAGAAAAGCTTCATGAAGCTTCAAGCAAAACAACAAAAGAAAGTCACCATTTCTATTTGCCAAAAACAAATGAATAAATAAATAAGTGAAATGAAACCCTAACCATTCACTAAACATGGTTTAAGTCTTACACAAACCCAAGTTTGCATGTATCATCAAGCATGATACAAACAAGTGCACAAAAATATATCACATATACAACTTGTGCATTTCAAGTGAGAAAATCAATCTTGAGTGAACCAATACTAGTTAATGCAAAGTAATATATCAAATATATAATTATACATTAAATCATTAAATTAACACTTGATTTAACGATCCGGTCATATCGCATATGACCGACTAATATCCGATGTATCGACTTATCGAATCAGTCCTCGATTCGATAACTAGGTTATATCGCATACAACCAATCGATACATTCATCGCGAGAATAGAATACGGTATCACATACACGCATTATTCTCGGTCCCGCACATATCTCATATGCGCTCCTATTTCGTTTCGCTTGAGCTAGGAAACCTTTGTGTAGGACTCTAAAGACTCGTCAATACGCCGGCAGCAGGTGATGATCATATCAAACACCCACAAGCCGCAAGCGGTCTGCTAAACGTAACGGCCACCCGGGTATTGAGCGATCAGAAGATCAATGAGCAAGCCCGCTCACACTCCTGTGAATCCAACCAGTAACACTTACCGTACAGTCCGGTCTGTTCGTCTGATATGTCGCATTATTCTCGCCTAGGGGTGGTAAACGTCAGACCCCAGTAGCTCGATAAGTCATGCCGATATGAGGTCCATAACAATCGTGAAACTACTGATAACACTTACCAGTATATCACTGCAACCCTGGCCAGGGATTTCCTTTTATGGCCAGTCGTGCATAGCGCAACATCAACCCCCAATACCGGGAGAGACGAATCCCCTCCTATCGCTCATTGCCTCCATGTGAATCGGGACTGTACCCAAAAACCACCTGTTTGCACGACTCAGTAGAGCCGTGGTGGGGTGGAAATCAAAGCACAGTGGGAGATGTAAGTCCACGTTGCCCACCCCGGTGCTTGCGGGGAGGCGGAAAACGTAATAAAAATCGGATTTTTATCGAACTAGGCAACATGGACTAGCTTAAGGAGGATCTTTGCTAAACAAAAGCTAACTAGATTTAGCTACATGGAAGAAAGGTTATACCTTGGGCTTTATGTCCTTCTCTCCTTGCTCCTTGGAGTGGAAGAAAGAGATCACCTTGTCTCCTTCTCTAGTCGAAGAAGGATCCACCCGAGAGCCTCAACCTTTGGCTTCAACTTCAAGCTAGAAGTAACTAAAGTGCTAGAAGTGCTAATCCTAGAACCTTAGATGAGAGTAGAGATTACTTTGGAGAGGTTTATCTCAAGCTCAAGTGTTTCTTAACACATGAGAGGGGAGAGCTTGAGAGAGAGGAAGAGGTGGAGAGAGAATCAATATGATAGAATGAGAGAATAATGAACCATTCTCACATATATGTGTGAATTATATAAATTGATAATTAGCAAGATAATTGTCATGGCTTAATCAAGACATGACCATTATCATTTCATATTTAATGCAAATTGCAAGGATCAAAGAGCATCTTTTATATGGAATGATGATGGTCAAAGTGTCAACCTAGGTCAACAAGTCAAGAATGGTCAAAAGGTCAACAACCCTAACCATGCACAATTATATATAACTAATATCAATTATTTATAATACACACATAAGTGTTAGGGTTAAGAAAATGACAATGGTCATTAACCCTAATCAAAGTCCTCTCCCTCTATCTCAATCAACTGTGCATACGCACCCGTATTCGTGATCCGAGGAACACGAATACAATGAGATAAAACCAATCCCAAATCATATACTAGGATCCGGCTTAAACCAAAGCCCGCTAGTATAAGCTGTCCGGACAGCAAACGTGCACAAGTGCGCGGATGTGAACGAACCCTGTTGCAAAACCATGCGACCTCTACTCATTTTCCCTAAAGGCGAATAGCTCTCTGTGTGGGACTCTAAAGACTCGACACTACGCTCGTAGTGGGTTTAACCACAGACCGCAAGCGGCATTAGCTATACGTAACGGTCCCCAGGTAGATGCCGATAAGAAGACTGACGAGGTGACCCCATCTGAACTCCTACTGAGCCTGTATGTGACAGTCTCCGTACAGTCCGGTCTGTTCATCTGATACATCGCATGGCAGGCCTAGGGGGCGGTAAACGTCAGTCCCTTAATAGCGGTACAAGTCGTGTCGGAGTGTAGCCCAGAAAACCCTGAGATAACACTGGAAACCTACCAGTATATCTCGCTTGCCCTGGCCAGGGACTACTTGTGTAATGGCTCTCCTGGACACAGCGCTATGTCAAACCCCAATACCGGGAGAGATGAATCCTGTCTAACCGTCACTGCCTCCAAGTGCTTCGGGACTGCACCCAAAAACTACCTGTTTGCACGACTCCTTTGAGCCGTGGTAGGGTAGTAATCAAAGTGCAGTGGGAACACACTCGAGGCGAAGTGACAGTGTCAAGTCAGCGGACTAAGCTGTACTCATATCACCTGAGAACTGATAACTGACGATAGGTATAATACCAACGAACAGTTCCCGACGAGTCCTGTCCAGTGTACTCGTAACCTAACGAGCACCCGTATACTATCTCAAGTACGACGTACTGACGGCTGTGGGACAGACCGTCTCCCACGCTGGGATGAGAAGCGCATACGCTAGTATACTCCGGAGTATCGATGCCCTGTCTCGATAGTCCAACGACTAGGGACCTGTATAAGGATATGCTTATGGATTACCCAGCCCCCACGAGTGTGAGCGCCATCACAACGCTGGTAATCAAGCAAAGATCCTAAGGGCTCTACTAATATGTATATAAGCGATATGCTAAAAGAAACACATGCACATATTAAAGTAGAGACAAACCAAGTAGCATACTACCATTTTGAGCAAGACTGTCTATACAACTGTGAATATCCCAAGCTTCCATTAAGTAATATACAAGCTAGTATGATACAGTAATGGTCTCTAGGGCATATACACTAACAATCTCCCACTTGCACTAAGGCCATGTACTGGCGTATCGAAGACCTATCATCTCGATCAGCCGCTCGAACTGAGTCTGGGGTAGGGCCTTCATGAGTGGATTTGCAGTGTTGTTCTCCGTATTTACTCTCTTCACCTCGATCTCCTGGCGATCTATGATCTCCCTGATCAGGTGGTACCTCCTCAAAATGTACCTGGACTTTTGATGGGACCTGGGTTCCTTCGCTAAAGCTATAGCGCCGTTGTTGTCGCAATACATTGGTATTGGATCAACAATGGTTGGAACCACCTGAAGCTCCGTGAGGAACTTCTTCATCCAGACAGCTTCCTTTGCGGCATCGCAAGCAACTATGTACTCCGCTTCCATAGTTGAGTCTGCAACGGTCTCCTGCTTGGAACTCTTCCAGCAAACCGCCCCTCCATTGAGGGTAAAGACATAACCCGACATGGACTTGGAGTCATCCTTGTCACTCTGGAAGCTGGAGTCAGCAAAGGCCTCGAGCTGGAGGTCTTTTCCGCCATACACCAAGAACATCTCCTTAGTCCTTCTCAGGTACTTGAGAATGTTCTTTACTGCTATCCAGTATTTCTCCCCTGGGTTCGACTGATACCGGCTTACAACGCTCAATGCGTATGCTACATCTGGTCTGGTACATAACATCGCATACATTATAGAGCCCACCGCAGAAGCGTAGGGTATAATAGACATGCGATCCCTTTCCAAATCAGTCTTGGGAGACATCTCTTTGGAGAGGGTGATCCCGTGACAAGCCGGTAAATTACCGCGCTTGGAATCTTCCATACTGAATCTTTTCAGTATGGTGTCGATGTACCTTGACTGTGAAAGTCCCAACATCCTCTTAGATCTATCACGATAGATCTGGATCCCCAGAATGTAGTTGGTATCACCCAGGTCCTTCATGGAGAACCTCTGTGATAAGAATCCTTTGACTGACTGTAGCATAGGAATATCATTTCCTATTAGGAGAATGTCATCTACGTACAAGACGAGAAATACCACAGTTCTCCCTACAATCTTACTGTAAATGCATGGTTCAACTGGGTTTTTGATAAAGTCGAATTCCTTGACAGTGTCATCAAAGTAGATGTTCTAACTCCGCGATGCCTGCTTAAGTCCATAAATGGACTTGAGCAACTTGCACACTCTACCGCTGCTCCCACTCTGAATGAATCCCTCCGGCTGATCCATATAGACGCTCTCTTCTAAATTTCCATTTAGGAAAGCCGTCTTTACGTCCATCTGCCAGATTTCATAATCGTGGAAGGCAGCAATGGCAAGAAGGATCCGAATGGATTTCAGCATAACCACTGGAGAAAAGGTCTCGTCATAGTCCAAACCAGGTCTTTGACGAAAACCCTTTGCAACAAGTCTAGCTTTACAGGTCTCAACCTGCCCATCTACACCAATCTTCTTTCTGAAGATCCATTAGCAGCCTACGGGTTTTACCCCTTCTGGTGCAAAGTCCAAAGTCCAAACTTTGTTGGTGTACACGGACTCCATCTCGGCCCGCATTGCATCCAGCCATTTTACCGAGTCGCCGCTCTGAATGGCTTGCTGGAAGCTAGTAGGCTCACCATAATCCATGGTGCAATCCTCTCTATCCCCGTCTATGAGAAAACCGTAGCATCTCTCGAGCGGATGAGACTGCCTACTACTTCTGCGGAGTGGCGCTGGGATGTTCGGTTCTCTTGAAACTTATGGTTCTTCCAAGCTTTCAGTAATAGCTTGTGGTTCTGGAATTTCTTCCAGTTCTATTGCGCTCCCACTTATCTGATTTTCTAAAAATTCAGTTTCCAAGAAGTGGGCATGCTGAGAAACAAAAACCTTTTGTTCCTCTGCGGAATAGAAAAGATACTCCCTGGAGTTCTTTGGGTATCCCACAAACTTACACAGTACTAAGCGTGCCTCGAGCTTGTCCGCATGCTGCTTTTTTACAAAAGCTAGACATCCCCATGTCTTAAGGTACTTGAGACAGGGTTTCTTCCCACTCCACATCGGATATGGGATGGTAGGCACAGTCTTGGTTGGAGCCTTGTTCAAGAGATATGCAGCTGTTTCTAGCGCATAACCCCAGAAGGATCGCGGCAACTCAGCCTTACTCATCATGGAACGAACCATATCCAATAGGGTTCGATTCCGCCTTTCTGATACACCGTTGTGTTGTGGTGTGTATGGAGGAGTAAGCTGAGAGAGAATTCCACTCTTTTTTAAGTAGCCCAGAAACTCGGCACTCAAGTATTCACCACCTCGATCAAATCTCAGTGTCTTGATACTTTTGCCTATTTGTTTTTCAACTTCATTCTTGTATTCTTGAAATTTCTCAAAGGCCTCGGATTTGTGCTTCATCAAGAAGACATGCCCATACCTAGAGAAATCATCTGTGAAAGTAATGAAGTATGAATAACCACTTCGCGCATGTGTAGACATTGGACCACACACATCACTGTGTATGAGTCCCAAGAGCTCGCTTGCTATTTCTCCGTGTCCAGTGAATGGAGTCTTTGTCATCTTTCCCATGAGACAAGATTCACAAGTGGCATAAGACTGATACTCGAACGGATTCAAGTATCCCTCTCTATGTAACTTTGTTAACCGTGTCTCATTAATGTGACCCAGTCTACAATGCCATAAGAAAGCCTGATTTGTTTCCGGAGACTTTATTTTAAGTGTGTTCTGGACACTGAAGATCTGAGCTTGATTCAATATGTATATTCCGTTTTGTAATGTACCTGACCCAATCAGAACTTGATTTAGGTGGATGTTAACTACATCGCTTACAAAAGTAAAATCATATCCTTCCTTAGAAATTAAGGATACAGATATGATATTACAAGTCGCACCTGGTACATAAAAACAGTTACGCAAAATCAATATCTGTCCAGTTGTCAGTCCTAGATGATATTTCCCTACGGATTCAGCATACATGCTCATTCCGTTAGCAACCCTGAGAGTCATATCACCTTTCCTGATAACCCTACGGTTTTTCAGAGCCTGTAACGAATTACAGATATGAGATCCTGATCCGGTATCCAATACCCAGGAAGTAGGGTTAACTGATATACAGTTCTCTATTACAAACACACCCGAAGCCGAAGCCACAACATGCTTCGAATTCTGGCTACTGGCTTTGCAAGCCCTGCAATCCTTCTGCCCATATTCATTCCCGTAACAATAGGAACATCCCTCTTTTACTGCATCCATTCCCGAAACTTCTGCCTCTCCCTTTCTTTCTACTTCCCTGGTTTCCTTCAGGGTAGTAGGTAAAGACTGTTGAACTAAGTCAGCATCTGATCCGTTCTTCAATGTGGTCTTCAGGTCCGAGAGCTCAAAAGAGCTGGTCTCTGTAAGGACGTTGCCCCCTACAGATGACCCGATAGCCAACCTCGCTGGAAGAAATTCGTTCGAGGTCTCATATCTTGCGATACGAGATTGCTCTCCATATAAAACTTTGTTATGGAGGAAGATAGAAGCTGAGTCCATCTTCTCGTGCTGCCTCTGGTATATACCATCAACTGAGGCTAACACGAGGCACTTGGCTTTCACACAGTCTTCTTCCGATGTCCTACGGATATCAATATCCATGACAGGGGAAACTAGACCTGAGACGACAGGGGTTGGATCAATCAAAAGGTGTCCCAGCTTGTCCTGGGCAATGGACATCTGGACAGACCTTTGCCAGTCATAACAGTCAGATTCAGTCATTTTATTATCTAGATGTAACCTAGGTGCGGTCATTGGGTCGCTGCAATTAAGAGAGAGAGAAGAAAACACTTAGCATGATGCTCTTGCAAGTTTAGATTGGTTTTTAATTTATCTAAACAGGATGGCTCCCACTGTCTCTCGAATCCCTCCCCAAACCATAAAGGAAGAATTAGTCAGGATCAATCTCACCGTACAATACTTGCTTAACCGTTCAGCCAGGCCAGTGTCAGTACTTCGAGGGAGGTTTTCCAACGCTTTCGCGAAGTTCCTTAATTAAGTAACCTCTTTTCCCTGTGGGCGTAGCCCCGCTAACACCTTTCTAGACACCTACTAGGTTTATAGCATTGATCGTTAAGTGAGTTTTTCCCGAGGAGTAGCATATACACACAGTAGGATCGGGATCCAAATATCATCGCGTGATAAAACCGAAGGAATCCTACCAGAATCATCACACTCCAAATGGTATGCAACACTAGCAAGTTTCAGTACTTTTGAAACTCCCGTTGTGGATTTTTGCCCCATGCTCTTATGACCTTGACGAAGGTCAACAAATCATAAGTCACATGTCAAGTTCTACCCGTCATTATCATGGTTAATTTGAACCCACCCGTACATACCCTTGACGAAGGTCAACAAGATAGTACGGCTGTCCCAAACCAACGCATCTATCTATGCTACATATGAACACCCAACAGCTACCAATCACTCTGCCTTGACGAAGGTCAACAAACATAGCTTGAATACTATTGAATATCCATACGAAATGACGGAGGGCTATGAATGGTTTTGGCGAAACCGTGAACGTAGTGAACTTGATATAATCGATGGAACGAGATAGCTTTTAAAAGGAGTGGTTCAAGCTCCGCATTTAAGAGTTTAGTTTTGAAAAGAACCAAGTGGTTTTCAAAGTGTTCCAATCGACTTTTACTTGGTTTATTTTCTTGCATTAGTTCTTTTAATGCGTCCCATCATTTAATCCTACCATTGCAGAAAACAACCAAAATATAACGTACGCTTATGCCATTCGCATTCGCCACGGGGCCCCGTCATCACCCGTTAGGTTACTTAACTAACGACAGAGCGGGGGCTGGGCTAGCGCGGCTGTAAAACATAAGCAACGCCTAAATAGTTATAGTATATAGATATATAGCAATGGTAGACATTGCAGATCACAGATGAATACATTGGATATACTAGGAATCCGCAATCCGTTCGAGCCTGCAACGAAAAGCGGATTACACGGTCGCGGTGAATAGCCAATACCCCACCCAAGACCCCTACGGGTGCGGCAAACTGTTAGTTATATGTATGCCCTAGAGGCTATTACTGTACATACGATGTATATTGTAATGGATGCTTGGACATATATAGGGAGGACTTTCTTGCTCGACATGATAGTATGCTATCTGGTTGTAGTTTATCTTAACATGTACTCTGATTGTCTCTATATTACATGTTGATAAAGCCCTTAGGATATGTACTCGACTACTGGGACTATGATGAGATCATACTAGTGGGGCCACGGTAGTCGACGAGTATATCCTATAACTGTTCCTAGTCGAGGGTGTATCGAGACAGGGCATCGATGCAACAGAGTAGATTAGCGTATACGCATCTTGACCCATATGGTGGGCGATGGATGATCCCATATCCATCGGTGTTTGACATCAAGGATGGTGTACGGGTGCTCAGTGGAGACTGGGTACACTGGACGGACTCGCCGAGAACTCCCAGATGGTATTATACCTCACGTCAGATGGCAGTTCTCCGGTGACACTGGTACAGAGTAGTCTGTTGACCCGAGATCGTCATAGAGTCTTGTGTGATTCCCACTGTGCTTTGATTTCCATCATACCACGTCCAAGAGGGCATGCAAAAATGTGGCTTTTGGGTACAGTCCCGAATCACATGGAGGCAATGAGCGATAGGAGGGGATTCGTCTCTCCCGGTATAGAGAGTTGATGTTATGCTGTGTTCGATTGGCTATAACCGGAAATCCGTGGCCAGGGTTGCTGAGATTTACTGGTAAGTGTTATCAGTAGTTTCTCGAACTGTTATAGACCTCAAATCGACACGACTTATCAAGCTACTGGGGTCTGACGTTTACCACCCCTAGGCGAGATATGCAACATATCAGACGACGAGACCGGACTGTACGGGAGTGTTACTGTTTGGATTCACAGGAGAATGTACAGGCTTGCTTGTTGATCTTCTGAGCGCTCAATACCTGGGTGGCTGTTACGTTTAGCTGACTGCTTGCAGCTTGTGGGTGTTTGATATGATCATCACCTACTACCGGCGTATTGACGATTCTTTAGAGTCCTACATAGAGGTTTCTTGGCTCAGGCAAAACGGAGTAGGGGCACATATGTGATATATGCGGGACCGAGGATAATATGATATGAGATACCGTATTCTATTCTCGCGATATTTGATATCAGCCGCGTCATCGGATCAAGTGTTGATTCGATGAATCGGTACGGATAAATATTAGTCAGTTATATGCGATATAGCCGGATTGTCGGATCAAGTGCTGATTCGATAATTTAATGTATAATAATATATATGATATATTAAATTACATTAACTAATATTAGCTCACTAAAAGATTCTTTTTCTCACTCGGGTAATACATTGATATATATGCGATATATGTTAATTGTATTATTTTATTTTGTTACGATAAATATTATATATGTGATATATAATATTGTAACATGATATGATAACTAATGCAACATGTTTAGTGGAGTTTAAACATGATTACGGTTTGGATTAGGGTTAACACTTCTAGTTGATTCTAGAAGCTTTTCTTTTGTCATGATAAAGATATTTGTGTAGATTTTTATCTATGACTCATACTTAACCCAAGCCAAACCCTAGCCTTTGGTTAATTCTCTACAATGGTTTAGTCAACCATGGTTGCATTATTCATCATATTATTCTTTTCATTGTTCATCATAAAAGGAATTCTATCATCATTCTTCATCTTCTTCCTTCTTCTTTCTTTATGGAAAAAGCTTACTAGCTTTTTCCAAGTGATGAATAAATATGAGAAAAAGATAAATAAAAAGAGCAAAAATCCTACTTCATCATCCTCATCTTCCCTTGCTATTTAGATGAGGGTGTTCACATCATTTCATGAGTGTTACCTTGTGTTAACGAAACTTCAAGGTAGATCATCTTTGTATCGAAGATCGGAAGCAAAGGTTGCATCATTCTCTTCGTGAACCCTCTCGAGAGTCCGGAACACGATAATCGCAGCGAAGGGACCTCAACACGGTGCTTAAGAAGTGAAGGACCGGATCTACAAAGGTTGTAATCCCTCTCACTTAGTGTTAAAATGTTTAGCATGTTAGTTTTCGCCTAATCTCTAGTTTAAAGATCCGTATTCGGGTTGTTCGGCATGGCTAATTTTTTAATCGGGCATGGTTGATGCCTCGTGGACCCTTGTGCGCGTGCCCAGCAACCCTACACAAACTACCCGCCAAGTACCCGAAGCGAAGCAACCTCCCTCAACACCGTGAGTAGGCCACTCGGCACTTCGAGATACCCGGTAGTTTGTGCACCCCCTCCATGGGTCTATCCTAGGAGCAAAAACAGTAAAAAGAATTATACATTGACGGCTACAACCCCGACCCGGTTGTGCGTCCATACAAATAATATTACATCAATTTACATATTACATGAATTGAAAGAAAAGAAAACTCCCGTCTCACAAAACCCCCGGCTATTCACCCGCGACAGTCCAACACATTCATATACACATACCATCAACAAACACAGATCACAGATATGTATAACCCCCACTAATCGACGTATAGCGATTAGCAGACGTTTAATACATATAAACATCACAGATATAACCGATTAGTCAAAGTCTAGTGAAGTTCGATCAAAAATACGGATTTATAGGCACCTCAAATACAAATTTCTATTATAGAAAATCTGGGCAGAAATAAACCATCTTAAAAATCCCAAAACCTTACCAGAAGAATACTGTACCAAACCCGGTCCAGAACAGAGTCAAAACGGCCGCGGTTCCGTGGCAATAGGCATGCTTTTGCCGCGGAACCGCCGCGCTTTGAACTGTTCACTTGACCGTTTTTGGTGTGCTTCTTCACAAAACCCTGAGCCGATTTTTGATGTATGATTTTTTATTTTTTAAGCAGAAAAAAATTCAACAGAAAGTTAGGGTTTTGAAAACTTGGTTTTGCAATTTTTCTGATCGAACTTCCATACACTTTACTACCTAGCTAGTTTATATTTAGTTAGGCTCTGATACCACTGTAAGTCCACGTTTCCCACCCCGGTGCTTGCGGGGAGGCGGAAAACGGAATAAAAATCGGATTTTTATCGAACTAGGCAACATGGACTAGCTTAAGGAGGATCTTTGCTAAACAAAAACTAACTAAAAGCTAACTAGATTTAGCTACATGGAAGAAAGGTTATATCTTGGGCTTTATGTCCTTCTCTCCTTGCTCCTTGGAGTGGAAGAAAGAGATCACCTTGTCGCCTTCTCTAGTCGAAAAAGGATCCACCCGAGAGCCTCAACCTTTGGCTTCAACTTCAAGCTAGAAGTAACTAAAGTGCTAGAAGTGCTAATCCTAGAACCTTAGATGAGAGTAGAGATTACTTTGGAGAGGTTTATCTCAAGCTCAAGTGTTTCTCAACACATGAGAGGGGAGAGCTTGAGAGAGAGGAAGAGGAGGAGAGAGAATCAATATGATAGAATGAGAGAATAATGAACCATTCTCACATATATGTGTGAATTATATAAATTGATAATTAGCAAGATAATTGTCATGGCTTAATCAAGACATGACCATTATCATTTCATATTTAATGCAAATTGCAAGGATCAAAGAGCATCTTTTATATGGAATGATGATGGTCAAAGTATCAACCTAGGTCAACAAGTCAAGAATGGTCAAAAGGTCAACAACCCTAACCATGCACAATTATATATAACTAATATCAATTATTTATAATACACACATAAGTGTTAGGGTTAAGAAAATGACAATGGCCATTAACCCTAATCAAAGTCCTCTCCCTCTGTCTCAATCAACTGTGCATACGCACCCGTATTTGTGATCCGATGAACACGAATACAATGAGATAAAACCAATCCCAAATCATATACTAGGATCCGGCTTAAACCAAAGCCCGCTAGTATAAGTTGTCCGGACAACAAACGTGCACAAGTGCGCGGATGTGAACGAACCCTGTCGCAAAACCATGCGACCTCTACTCATTTTGCCTAAAGGCCAATAGCTCTCTGTGTGGGACTTTAAAGACTCGACACTACGCTGGCAGTGGGTTTAACCACAGACCGCAAGCGGCACTAGCTGTACGTAACGGTCCCCAGGTAGATGCCCATAAGAAGACTGACGAGGTGACCCCATCTGAACTCCTACTGAGCCTGTATGTGACAGTCTCCGTACAGTCCGGTCTGTTCGTCTGATACATCGCATGGCAGGCCTAGGGGGGCGGTAAACGTCAGTCCCTTAATAGCGGTACAAGTCGTGTCGGAGTGTAGCCCAGAACACCCTGAGATAACACTGGAAACCTACCAGCATATCTCGCTTGCCCTGTCCAGGGACTACTTGTGTAATGGCTCTCCTGGACACAGCGCGATGTCAACCCCCAATACCGGGAGAGACGAATCCTGTCTAACCGTCACTGCCTCCAAGTGCTTCGGGACTGCACCCAAAAACTACCTGTTTGCACGACTCCTTTGAGCCGTGGTAGGGTAGTAATCAAAGTACAGTGTACTCGTAACCTAACGAGCACCCGCATACTATCTCAAGTACGACGTACTGACGGCTGTGGGACAGACTGTCTCCCACGTTGGGATGAGAAGCGCATACGCTAGTCTACTCCGGAGTATCGATGCCCTGTCTCGATAGTCCAACGACCAGGGACCTGTATAAGGATGTGCTTATGGATTACCCAGCTCCCACGAGTGTGAGCGCCATCACAACGCTGGTAATCAAGCAAAAGATCCTAAGGGCTCTACTAATATGTATATCAGCGATATGCTAAAAGAAACACATGCACATATTAAAGCAGAGACAAACCAAGTAGCATACTACCATTTCGAGCAAGATTGTATATACAACTGTGAATATCCCAAGCTTCCATCAAGTAATATACAAACTAGTATGATACAGTAATGGCCTCTAGGGCATACATATAACTAACATTTATATTAAACCCCTTTTATTATATAAAAATAGTAAGAAAAATGTCATATTAAATGCACAATATTTTCGACTGAACAGTATGCTCTTGCAAGATTAGATTGGTTATTAATTTATCTAATCAGGATGGCTCCCACAGTTTTAGTTAAATCTACCTTCAAACCCTAAAAGGTTAGACTAGCCAGGATTAATTACACCTTACAAGTTCGCCAATCTTTCGGACAGGCCAGTGTCGGTACTTTGAGGGAGGTTCCCCGTGCTTTCGCACGGACCTAATTAAATTAAACCTCATTTTTCTAGGGGCGTAACCCCGTTAACACCTTTCTAGATACCTACTTGATCGGCTAATTGTAATATGCAAAACTCTCCCATGAGTAACTCTTACTCGCAGTGGGTATCGGGATCCAACTATCTCATAGAAGATATGCAATCTAAATGCAAATTTCAACATTTGAAATTCCCGATAATGTTTTTCCCCTAACCTCCTATGACATTGACAAAGGCTAACAAATCATAGGATGCTAGTCAAGTTCAGCCCGTCTTTTCCTGATTGAATTAAATCTACCCGCAAGACCCTTGACAAAGGCCAACAAGGTCGCACGACTACCCTAACTCAATCACATCATATGCTTTTGCAGATAAGCAGTAATCAGCTACCGCACACCACGCCTTGACAAAGG
This sequence comes from Agapanthus africanus, assembly GCA_030015575.1. Lineage (NCBI taxonomy): Eukaryota > Viridiplantae > Streptophyta > Magnoliopsida > Asparagales > Amaryllidaceae > Agapanthus > Agapanthus africanus. The sequence goes on from JASDDO010000004.1 coordinate 238,855,148, forward strand.
CCAACAAACGCAGCTTGAATACTAACTATTACTTATCTGAAATGACGGAAGGCTACGACAGGTTTTTAAGAAAACACTTTGCGTAATGAACTTGATATCATAGTAGAATTGAGTAATTTAAATGGAGTGTTTTTGAGGATTTTACTAGTTTTGCTAAAGAGGTCACTCCCGGTGAAGGGATCTCGGCTCTTTCCTTATCGAATAACGTGCAGGATATTTCATAAATACCACTATGCAAAGAAAAAACTATAGAAGCAATCAAAAGACAAACCGAGTGTGTAGCATCTGCTAGTTTCGCTAAAGAGGTCACTCCCGGTGAAGGGATCTCGGCTCTTTCCTTATCGAATAAGGTGATGGATATTCTAACAAGGAATACCGCTATGCAAAGCAAGAACTAGAGCTACCAGTTTTTAAAACAAGTTTCTACAATATCTTTTAGGTTTCTTTTATTTCATCAATCTCATTAATGAAGTCTTATCTATAATATGCTTTCCAAGCATCACATATGAAACGAAAGCAACAATATATAATATATATCATATATATATAATATAAGCATTCGTCTCAGAATATACACAGTGATTACATCACAGAATATCGCAGCAGAATAAAAACATATGAAATATTGGATATACTAGGATTTTCGTATTTTAGATTAAGCCTGTATAAAACACGGATTCCACGATCGTGATTAATAGCCAAACCCACATCCCTATATCCCTACGAGAGTGGCAAGCAACCCTACCAATTCTAGAGTTAGGAGATGATTGATCTTATTTTCCGTTGTCGGTTTAGAAAAAATGAATAGAATCAAAACCAAAAATATTTGACAGCAATCAATAACTGTAACATTTTCAAAAAGATAAAATATTAATTTTGGGAATTTTTATAATTTAATATTATTTTATTGAATATTTTAATATTTTGGAATTATTAAATGCTAATAAATAGGAAAAATTTGAGAAAAATTATGGAAAATTGTGAAAAATTCTAAAATAGGGTAAATTAGAGAATTATAACATTTTAAAGTTTTTGTGATTAGTTTGACACTAATTTAGTGCTAATCGCGATTAAAAATCGCTAATCGGATTTTTTGACTTTTGTGCAAAACTTGCACATATCACTTTTTCCACACTTGTGTTACATTTTATTTGTCATGTTATTTTGGGTTTGCTATTGGTGTAAGAAGGATTTGGATTAAAAGGAAAAGAGAAAGAAAAAAAAGAAAAGAATATAGAATGAGGGTAGGTGAGAGAGAGGGGTATGGGACATTGACCAAACCCTTAGCCATTCCTCTTGTTTCATCAACTCACTCCCCTCTCCCTCTTCCTCTTCAGCTGCTGCTGCTGCCCTAGCCCATTCTCCCCCTCTTCAATCCCTCTCTTCATCTCAAAAACAACCCCAAAACCACATGTCCATTTCATTAAAAAGATGCACAATCCCTAGATCTACACATGGAGCTAAGGAAGCATGGAATTTGGCCACTAGGGGCAACTCAAGAAAATTCTTGAGTTGCCAAATGAGGTATTTTTCTGAACCATTAGCTTAGTTATAGCATTCTCTTTACCCCATGTTTAGTTTTTAATCGATATTGTGGATTTTTGTGGACTTGATGAAAACCTAGTTAGGGTTTGAGTGAAATTGGTGTTGCATTATGAAATTAAGCTCAGTTAAGGTTATCCCAACACCTTAGTGTATGAATTGGAACCCAAAACCTGAAGCTAGAACCAGAATACGGATTTTTGAAACCGATGTCGGGGGAAATGTGAAATCTGTGAAGGTTAACTTGAATCTTCTATCATACGAGGCACCTGAAAATAATATTGAGTGGACAGTGAGATGTGCAGGCACTAATGAACCATCACCCCAAACCCTAGCTCCCCACTCCACCTTGAGGCCGCCGGAATTCCCACTCTGGCCGCAATTTGCGGCCAGACCAGAGAGGAATTTCCTCGTTTTGCGTGCCTGGCCCTATTTCCTCTAGTATTGACCCAGGGTACTTCTAGTTTTGACTGATTCTATCTAGGGTAAAATCTGGGACATATATCCTAAGTTGCTATTTTGGATTCGTGTTTCCGTATTCCGTATTTTTGATTCTAAAATTGTGGATTGTGTTTTGCCTCGACTATTTGGCGTTTCTACGACGATATAGAGGATTTATTGATGGTTTTGAAGGCGTGCCATAGGTTCTCACCTATAGGCCCCCTTATCGTATCGTTTTGGATTTCATGCGCCGTTTTAGCTTGGATTTGGTTTTAATGCGCATATACGATATTTTGATATGTAGGTACCCATGAAGACTTCAGGACGACAAGCAAATGCGTGGTGACGTCCGCAAATGATGATGCAAGGTGAGTAGATTATATCTACAGGGGGAAGTCGGGTGGATGGCGTATAGCACCCCCGCAGTCCGTAGTTGTTATTTTATATGATAGTTAGGTGTATTATGGATAATGTAGGGTTAGAAGTGACTAGTGTAGTTCATAGTCGCGAACCCTAGAATAGAATTACACCTACACGCACACCCTTGCATATTACTTGTACTTGCACTGTGTTTGATGATATGGGATGACTTTTGGAGATGAGTCGATGATGTGGGCTTTGTGCCGCGAGATCGGTGATTTGATATGATTCATATTTGGGATATGACTTGTGTTTCTTGCGGGCTTGGGATATGTGTTTACCCCCGCATGCATACTTCATTGATGGTATCGATTTGTACTAGACATAGAGTAGTACCCCCAGATTATATGATCTGATGATAGTGATACCTGTTATGCGATGAGATAGTGAGATGTTGACCTGTACCCAGCTATTGGGATGCCGTACGATGATTTACCGTACGAGCCGATATTGATGATAGATCCGCACTCATAACTCGAGGATGTCCTACGATATGTTCTTGAGGCGGGATCACCGACTATATATCTATATATTTATCGACTCAGTTTTAGGTGGTTTCCACACCTACCCCACCTGATTGACCTGATTCCTAGATCTGTAGTCTGCTTAGTAGATGCTAAACTAGACCCGAGTCATACTTATTTCAAATGGCAAGCCGCGTTACTGTTCATTTACTATTCACTCTACGGCTCGCATTGCATTGCATGCTTATATGTTATTGATTCATATTCCTTGTGTATATGCCTTTACATAGTTCCATGCTCATATTAGTGTTTCATATAGCATGTATTATAATTCATGGATTTCGCACTGTGATATGGTTGCATATGATGATTCTGGATTATTTTACTCCTGAGTATATATATATTAGTGGTATGGGAGCCTATGTGCTCGGAGCCTATGAGCTCGATGTGAGAGGAGCCTATGTGCTCGGAGCCTATGAGCTCGATGTGAGAGGAGCCTATGTGCTATGTGCTCGGAGCCTATGAGCTCGATGTGAGAGGAGCCTATGTGCTCGGAGCCTATGAGCTCGATTGGAGAGAAGCCTATGTGCTCGGAGCCTATGAGCTCGATTGGAGAGGAGCCTATGTGCTCGTGGCCTTTATGGTCGATGGTATATTATATCTCCCCTACCCCATATTTATTGTATATGCATTGCATACATGATGCTTATTGTCAGTGGGTGACGGGTGGACGGGTTCCACATATATACAAACATGGATTATATACAGACATGGATTATATACAGACAGGATTTATACTGATCATACTTCATTGTATATATAACAGGGTATGAGGGCGCTGTTATATATACCCTTACACCAATATTAATGGTATGGGACGCTAATATATGTTTATTGATATCATTGATACTTCATCATATTTACTTCATGCAGACATACCTTATACTGCTGACATGTTATTACCTGAGTACCTGGCACTACATACATATTTAGATGTTACCTTGCCACCTTATCATACATCAGATGTACTCTTGTGGTTATATTACTGATTGTTGACTTAGGTTTATGTCTTGCATTCGGTTTCTGCTTGTAGATATTTCTATTCACGAGTTGGCAACTCACCACCGTTGTGCCACAGTTCTTGCAGGTTCTGCCGTACAGGTTTCATTGCGGCATTTCTGGCACACTACTTTCTTGCGGGTGATTTGCTTTTGGTAGGTGGATTCTTTCGCATCAAGAACCACCATTGTATTTATTTTATTCATTGTATCTAGAATATCCATCAACCAAAACTTGTATATTGTTTCAGACCTAGACTTTAGTGATGTATTATTCGACCTTAGAGTCGCGCTTAGTAGTATTGTGGTTTTTCTTGTTGCTTTTGAGCTTTCTTTTGGATTTGATACTCGCCACTTGGCGTTGTATATTATATCGTTGTGTGGTTGTGACCGTCAATTGACGAAGAGCTAGCTCCCGCTTGGGGATGCCTTTATCATTGCATATATTGTTATCCTTGTTGTACCCCATTCGGGGCCAGTTTTACAAAAGAAACTCTGCCGAAATTTTTAGAAAAGACTGTACTGTTTTAAAAAGCATATTCGGCTTAGTTATTTAAAAACCTTGATTTCAAACATGTTTTTTCTTCACTTCTTTAAACCAGTTTCTTTACTTATTCTTAAAAATGGTTTTAGATTTCTGGGCTTTTGGCTTACTTGGATCAGATGGAGTCCTATAGACTTCATATGGTTCAAGGGCCAGTCACGTGCTCTTTCGGGTCGTGACAAAGTTGGTATCAGAGCGCTAGGTTGACCTTGGTTCGAGTCTAAGTTTGACTATGTGGAGCCTAGGGCGTTTATATATTTACGGAACTTAGGCTTGACCTTACGGAACTTAGACTTGGTCGAGGGGGTATTAGACCCGAACTTTCGTCGTGTAGGATGACCCTTGGTTGATGGAATAGGTGACTAAAGTAGAGTGACGTACCGTTGGTATGTTCCGCGGCATACTTACGACACGCCACTCCGCTTAAGGAACCTTAGGATGTACATATTTTCGAGATCAGTGATTCTCTTTATATCCAGGATTATACATCCATTTGAGATCCCCGATTCTATTAGTTTCATGATCATACCTTCATTGATGCTGTTCTTTCCTATGATCATGTATCCACTCTGGATCTGTTGTTTCCTTTCTTGCCATTGATGTGCTCTCTTTGATACTCGATTGAGGTTCCTGTCACCATATTTAAGCGCAGTTTGGGCTGCTGCTAGGGTTACGGCCGGTGTGAGCTCGTCTGGTACGAGGACCGACCATTGTGTTTTCTGGTGACATGGGAACGTCTCGAGTTAGTATTGGTGATTGTGACCTCTAGTGGAGGCGAGTGCTTGGTTTTGCACCGGATGATCGGGCCATTGTTAGAGCTGCCCGTTGAGAGAGGACTATTGATGTACAGCATACCTCCGAGATTATGATGTCGCCTACCGTGTAGACAGATGGACCAGCTGTTGCTGAGATTGACAGGATGTCGCTTCCGAAGCTTACGAGCTGAGATTGCGGGAGCTTTCAGGCAGATATGAAACAGATGATAGCTAGTCTACCCGATTTGAGAGACGAAGGTGATTCGTCCGATTTATGCGCCGGAGCGGGCCCAGTTGAGTTGAAGATTTCCAGTGTGGAGAGTCTTACTCAGATCTAGAGCAGACCGACTCAGAGATGACCGCCAATGCGTTGCCTTCCTGGAGGATTGAGGCGCTGTTCGGCGTATAGGCGAATGAGCCAGTTGCTGCTGCAAATGACGAGATGTCGCCCAGATGGTTGGAGCTACTGCAGCGTGAGCATATACTTAGAGAGATGATAGCGAGTCGCTAGTCACCTGAGGATGAATGACTAGGACATGTGGTTCGTTCGTTTACCGATGCGAGGTCATCAGATAGATTGTTTCCAGCTAGAGATGACTTCACGCAGGTTCGTTGAGAGTCGATAGAGACGATCGAATGTCAGAAGCCCATTTTCCAAGTTAAAGTATACGGAAAGACATGCAGGTGATCCTATGGACCCTCTAGAAGAATGAAACCCTAACTCGACTTAATGACCGTGTGAAAGCCTTTGAACCTTAGGGTTTGCGGCAGTTCCGCGGCGTCATTAGTGAGGCTTGGGTTTGCCCTTCTACGGCTGGACCACCGACGCTGTGGCATGTACTCGATGCCATTAAACTGTACCCATGATGTGATTTCTTAGGGGATTATGAGGTTCTGACGAGTCGATCGGATGATTCGACATCATTCGGATATCGTGTGATGGGATGCGTTGCTTGGGAGACTCCAGATACGAGGATAGCCGTTGGAGCACTGTCCATGCAGCCATGATGAGACGAGTCCGGATCAGTCGACATTGACGCAGAGGGAAGAAAAGAGTTCGCAAGATATTTCGACGAGATGACGTCCCACTCCGCCGACATCAGAGATGTGATATGCACCCAGAGGCGTGGTATATGGATATATCTTCCAGAAAGAAGCGCGATAAGTATGCAGCCGTTCCGGAATAAGAATTAGCTTCAGCTTTGGATGATGACTTCCGGGCGATTCGGCAGGATTGAGATTGAGAAAGGAACCTCGACAGGACCCTTCTGGAAAGACGATACGAGAAGACCTAGACCCAGGAGTGGTCGTATTGCGCACACCCAGCAGGACAGAGTTCGGCATTGTCGACGAGGTAGTTGACCAGGCTCGGATAAGGAACTTACCCAGATGCGTTGCGAATTGATCAAGGACGGACGAGTGATGAGTATTCCTCCGATGGTTGGGACGTGTTCCCGAGGACCTGTTCGGCCTGACATCTTCTACAGAATGATGAAGCTACAGAGTACACGATTTCGAGTCCGTGCGAGAGACTTCAGATTGACCGTGGCCGAGAACAGTGCAGTGCATAGTAGCTTGGCGTGACGTCATAGTGGACGATGATAGCGACAAGTGAAACCAGAGGTTCGTGTGAGACACTGACGAGCTGTCATTACTTCCGTCGAGACTAGAGACCTGATATGCTTATAGAGACGTTGGGATGTGACCAGTTTCTGAGAAAACATTGTGCTGAGGACGTGGATGTCCATTGAGCGAAAAGAGATTATGCAAGAGTACCAGCCTTTGTACGGTTCGGCATAGGCATGATTGGAAGAGACCTTGAGCAGGATTCCTTCCAGGACATTGCTGCAATGATGTTTGCACCCAGGATCAGATGTGTGACGTGCATTCAGAGAGCCAGAGGCCGACCCCAGTGATATGCTGCCTTACGAGTGATCGTGAGGTTTGACCGAGAGGTGACCGGAGGAGTGCCAGAACGGAATCGTCCCCGTTAGCACACCTGACAGGGCCGATAAGCCGATTGACCGCGTGATAGGAAATCCGCAAGGAAGATAAGGACCCAGAGTCAGAGGACGCCAGACCGTGGGCAAGAGACAAGTAGATATCCTGCGCTGCTAGCAGTGGATGCACCGACTCCTTCTCGACCTCGAAGGAGGGACTACCGACGACGGTATTTATGATTTATGATTTTGTGATTCGATTATCACGTATCCGTCATCTTGGATTTCGGTATTTTGGGCGTTCTGTTTGCATGATTTAGTTTTGATGACTGAGTTTCATGATATTGGTTTCATGCACCCACTGGATATTTATATATTTTGCGTAGAGTTATTACATTTGAGGTGTTGATTGTGATTTCATGCCTACCGTATGCAGTGATTTGATTTGCACTTCCAGCATAGTTTTCATGCACCTTTAGTGTTTGACATACGATTTTGGTGCACGCCAGATGCACTAAATCGGGATTCTTCGTGCATGTCACATGCACCTGATTTTTTTTTTCTGTCAGGCACACGTTGCCTACGACAGATGTTTCGTGCACGCCAGTTGCACCTAGATGTTGTTTTGTACACCTGTTTGACACATATATGGATTTTGATTCCTTGCGCACCAGACGCATAGGATATTCTTATATATGCATTTTGGGGATTGATTTCTAGTAGAGCAATACCTTTTTATGATATTCTCTCTGCATTGATATTTTCGGAGCCCCGACAAAATGGATTATTACTGAAATTGTTTTAGTATTGGGGGTTTAAATTTAAATTCGGGGACCGAATTTCTTTAAGGGGGGTAGATTGTAACATTTTCAAAAAGATAAAATATTAATTTTGGGAATTTTTATAATTTAATATTATTTTATTGAATATTTTAATATTTTGGAATTATTAAATGCTAATAAATAGGAAAAATTTGAGAAAAATTATGGAAAATTGTGAAAAATTCTAAAATAGGGTAAATTAGAGAATTATAACATTTTAAAGTTTTTGTGATTAGTTTGACACTAATTTAGTGCTAATCGCGATTAAAAATCGCTAATCGGATTTTTTGACTTTTGTGCAAAACTTGCACATATCACTTTTTCCACACTTGTGTTACATTTTATTTGTCATGTTATTTTGGGCTTACTATTGGTGTAAGAAGGATTTGGATTAAAAGGAAAAGAGAAAGAAAAAAAAAGAAAAGAATATAGAATGAGGGTAGGTGAGAGAGAGGGGTATGGGACTTTGACCAAACCCTTAGCCATTCCTCTTGTTTCTTCAACTCACTCCCCTCTCCCTCTTCCTCTTCAGCTGCTGCTGCTGCCCTAGCCCATTCTCCCCCTCTTCAATCCCTCTCTTCATCTCAAAAACAACCCCAAAACCACATGTCCATTTCATTAAAAAGATGCACAATCCCTAGATCTACACATGGAGCTAAGGAAGCATGGAATTTGGCCACTAGGGGCAACTCAAGAAAATTCTTGAGTTGCCAAATGAGGTATTTTTCTGAACCATTAGCTTAGTTATAGCATTCTCTTTACCCCATGTTTAGTTTTTAATCGATATTGTGGATTTTTGTGGACTTGATGAAAACCTAGTTAGGGTTTGAGTGAAATTGGTGTTGCATTATGAAATTAAGCTCAGTTAAGGTTATCCCAACACCTTAGTGTATGAATTGGAACCCAAAACCTGAAGCTAGAACCAGAATACGGATTTTTGAAACCGATGTCGGGGGAAATGTGAAATCTGTGAAGGTTAACTTGAATCTGCTATCATACGAGGCACCTGAAAATAATATTGAGTGGACAGTGAGATGTGCAGGCACTAATGAACCATCACCCCAAACCCTAGCTCCCCACTCCACCTTGAGGCCGCCGGAATTCCCATTTTGGCCGCAATTTGCGGCCAGACCAGAGAGGAATTTCCTCGTTTTGCGTGCCTGGCCCTATTTCCTCTAGTATTGACCCAGGGTACTTCTAGTTTTGACAGATTCTATCTAGGGTAAAATCTGGGACATATATCCTAAGTTGCTATTTTGGATTCGTGTTTCCGTATTCCGTATTTTTGATTCTAAAATTGTGGATTGTGTTTTGCCTCGACTATTTGGCGTTTCTACGACGATATAGAGGATTTATTGATGGTTTTGAAGGCGTGCCATAGGTTCTCACCTATAGGCCCCCTTATCGTATCATTTTGGATTTCATGCGCCGTTTTAGCTTGGATATGGTTTTAATGCGCATATACGATATTTTGATGTGTAGGTACCCATGAAGACTTCAGGACGACAAGCAAATGCGTGGTGACGTCCGCAAATGATGATGCAAGGTGAGTAGATTATATCTACAGGGGGAAGTCGGGTGGATGGCGTATAGCACCCCCGCAGTCCGTAGTTGTTATTTTATATGATAGTTAGGTGTATTATGGATAGTGTAGGGTTAGAAGTGACTAGTGTAGTTCATAGTCGCGAACCCTAGAATAGAATTACACCTTCACGCACACCCTTGCATATTACTTGTACTTGCACTGTGTTTGATGATATGGGATGACTTTTGGAGATGAGTCGATGATGTGGGCTTTGTGCCGCGAGATCGGTGATTTGATATGATTCATATTTGGGATATGACTTGTGTTTCTTGCGGGCTTGGGATATGTGTTTACCCCCGCATGCATACTTCATTGATGGTATCGATTTGTACTAGACATAGAGTAGTACCCCCAGATTATATGATCTGATGATAGTGATACCTGTTATGCGATGAGATAGTGAGATGTTGACCTGTACCCAGCTATTGGGATGCCGTACGATGATTTACCGTACGAGTCGATATTGATGATAGATCCGCACTCATAACTCGAGGATGTCCTACGATATGTTCTTGAGGCGGGATCACCGACTATATATCTATATATTTATCGACTCAGTTTTAGGTGGTTTCCACACCTACCCCACCTGATTGACCTGATTCCTAGATCTGTAGTCTGCTTAGTAGATGCTAAACTAGACCCGAGTCATACTTATTTCAAATGGCAAGCCGTGTTACTGTTCATTTACTATTCACTCTACGGCTCGCATTGCATTGCATGCTTATATGTTATTGATTCATATTCCTTGTGTATATGCCTTTACATAGTTCCATGCTCATATTAGTGTTTCATATAGCATGTATTATAATTCATGGATTTCGCACTGTGATATGGTTGCATATGATGATTCTGGATTATTTTACTCCTGAGTATATATATATTAGTGGTATGGGAGCCTATGTGCTCGGAGCCTATGAGCTCGATGTGAGAGGAGCCTATGTGCTCGGAGCCTATGAGCTCGATGTGAGAGGAGCCTATGTGCTCGGAGCCTATGAGCTCGATTGGAGAGGAGCCTATGTGCTCGGAGCCTATGAGCTCGATTGGAGAGGAGCCTATGTGCTCGTGGCCTTTATGGTCGATGGTATATTATATCTCCCCTACCCCATATTTATTGTATATGCATTGCATACATGATGCTTATTGTCAGTGGGTGACGGGTGGACGGGTTCCACATATATACAAACATGGATTATATACAGACATGGATTATATACAGACGGGATTTATACTGATCATACTTCATTGTATATATAACAGGGTATGAGGGCGCTGTTATATATACCCTTACACCAATATTAGTGGTATGGGACGCTAATATATGTGTATTGATATCATTGATACTTCATCATATTTACTTCATGCAGACATACCTTACACTGCTGACATGTTATTACCTGAGTACCTGGCACTACATACATATTTAGATGTTACCTTGCCACCTTATCATACATCAGATGTACTCTTGTGGTTATATTACTGATTGTTGACTTAGGTTTATGTCTTGCATTCGGTTTCTGCTTGTAGATATTTCTATTCACGAGTTGGCAACTCACCCCCGTTGTGCCACAGTTCTTGCAGGTTCTGCCGTACAGGTTTCATTGCGGTATTTCTGGCACACTACTTTCTTGCTGGTGATTTGCTTTTGGTAGGTGGATTCTTTCGCATCAAGAACCACCATTGTATTTATTTTATTCATTGTATCTAGAATATCCATCAACCAAAACTTGTATATTGTTTCAGACCTAGACTTTAGTGATGTATATTCGACCTTAGAGTCGCGCTTAGTAGTATTGTGGTTTTTCTTGTTGCTTTTGAGCTTTCTTTTGGATTTGATCCTCGCTACTTGGCGTTGTATATTATATCGTTGTGTGGTTGTGACCTTCAATTGACGAAGAGCTAGCTCCCGCTTGGGGATGCCTTTATCATTGCATATATTGTTATCCTTGTTGTACCCCATTCGGGGCCAGTTTTACAAAAGAAACTCTGCCGAAATTTTTAGAAAAGACTGTACTGTTTTAAAAAGCATATTCGGCTTAGTTATTTAAAAACCTTGATTTCAAACATGTTTTTTCTTCACTTCTTTAAACCAGTTTCTTTACTTATTCTTAAAAATGGTTTTAGATTTCTGGGCTTTTGGCTTACTTGGATCAGATGGAGTCCTATAGACTTCATATGGTTCAAGGGCCAGTCACGTGCTCTTTCGGGTCGTGACAATAACGGTGTCGGATGTAGCGCGTTAGTAAGTGCGGATCGTCCATAGGGATTGCGCGATTCGTTCGTATTTTGTTTTGTTTGAATCGAAAATTTAATGAAAAGAGAACAAAACGAAAATGATTCAAGATTTTTATCGATGAGTTTCAAGTATCACTATTCTAATCAAGAATCAAGAAAACGATAAACATCGAGAATCAAGTATCGATAGAATTCCAATCAATTTAGGGTTCAAGATTTGAAGTAAAGCTCGTAGGAATCGATTCGGTTGTAAATGTGAAGAAGATTCAAGATTACGATTTCTTATCTATTAACAAATTGATGCTAAATCGATGTAGAATTCATCGAAGATCAAGGATTTTGCGAAGAATTAGGGTTCCTCATCCTATCCATTGTCCTTTCGATGAATCACATTCACTAGATAGCTTCTTGAAAGTCGAATGATCAATTGTTGATCTCTAGATCGTGCGAAAGGAATCAAGAACGCATTCGCATCGATCTAGATCATCGATCAATCGATTTTCAAGAATTTACAATTGTTTTAAGACTTAAGAAATCGTTTAAAGATTTGTTAACATCATCATTCTACAATCGTTTCGATTCCTCCACGAGCGGAGTTTTATTCAAGCATCATCACAAAGTACATATTCAAGAATCGAAATATAAGCATAATGCTCGAATTGAAATATAAACAAGTTTAAAGAATCTTCACCTTTATTACATCAACAAGTAGTTACAACTCTCAAGATTTACAAGAGGTAGGAACTTCGCTCGTCGAATCTAGCATCGCTTGGCTCCTTGAGTCTTGGATCTCTTGGATCTCGTGCTCCGTTGAAGTCCGGCTTCGCTTCAAAGGATCGTCGAAGACTTGCTTGGCTTGCACTCAAAGGATCTTGAGGTTTCTTGATTTTGGATTGGATTAGGGTTAGGGTTTTGACACAAGTCTTGTCACTAGACTTGTGGGTGGAAATTAGGGAAGATGAAGATTGAACTAGAATTTAGCCAACAATGAACAACAACCAAGGAATGAACAACCTTGAACAAGTGAGCCTAGGGGTCTATTTATAGGTTTTCCAAACCCTAGGTCTAGGAATTCAAATTTGAGTTTTCCCTCTAAAAGTTAGTTAGAGGAAGAGGCTTCTAGAAGTAGTTAGTTAGGGGATTAGCTTCTACCCTAAGCTAGGAGGTTAGGGGGAAGGTTCTAGGTCCTTAATAGAGTTTAGGTGAAGCTTGTTAAGGAAGCTAGAGGTGTTTAGTTAGGAACCCTAGGTTTGCTGAACTGGCAGAAGCTTCAGGAGTATTTTGGAACTTGCAATGGCTTTCTGAAGTGTAAGTACAGAGATAAGAGTTATGAAGCAAATTTGAGGTGCTGACGTGGACAAGCCGCCGCGGAACCGCGGCATAAGGCGGCTCCGGCCGGGGTTCCGCGGCCAAGTTGATGGCTTATGGCTTCATCTTTTCAGTGTTGCTTTGTTCTGTCTTTGAATGTACATTCTGATATGTTGAATTGTGTAATTCCCTCTATATTAATACCAGATTCCAAATCCATGAGTTGGCGTCTTTTTAACAGTCTTCGTTTGTAAATTTGACCGATCTTCTATAATGTCTGCACAGACTTCGAAACACAAGTTGCGATATATAGGAATGATGCCATGCTATGAAAATACAGTCAATTTCCCTTATAGTGCCGGTTTTAAAGTCTAACACATGCAATCTTATATTTAACGACTGTTTTGCTAATATGTGCTATATGAATGCCGAACACTTCTAGATGAGTGCAAATGATAGGGAAATTGCCGGTTTAAAGATGCAGTATATTCGACTGATCAAATTCCCCCAAACTTATTTTCGATCGTCTCGAGCGAACTTTTTATTAAAAAGAGAAGGAGAAAATAAAGAAAGAGAAAAATTAACTAGCACACTTTCGTAGGCAACACAATTGCACTGAGCACATGCAACAAGCCTTTAAACCTCTAGGTGTCCATAGAAGGAGGAGTGTTGTCTCCTGAGGGTTTTCAGCGGATTGCACCCACAAAATCCAATAATAAAAGGAAGATCATAAAATTTACATTTAAAGATAAGAATTGTAGAAGAAAGACTTTGAAAATTAGGGTTTCCAACTAAACTAGCTTTTCGGTTGTCATGAGCCCAATCTTAATAGTCATGAAAAGATGTCGGAAATCACGTCCTCCCTCAATAAAACATCGTCTTATTCTTCATTCCTATCTTTTTTCCAAACATCGATCATATAACCCTGCGTGTGTGTAAAGACATCCCTACACCCGGAGAATTCAATTCAAGCTATCATACTCTTGCCCATCAGCCTCAGTACTTTTTAATTAATGAATATTTTGATGAAGTTTCTCACACACTTTCATGCGACCGTTAATACTTCTTGAGGTACTAACCTACCGATTACTCATGTGCTTGCTTACTTGGTGTATTTTCCTCGTCTTGCACCACCTAAGGCTTAGCAGTGACTCCCAGACCAGTTGGCCTTAGGGCACTAGGTGAAGAGGCACCCTCGCTATATTTTTTTATTGCTGCCTTGGCGATAACAAAACCAGTGTCCATTTTTTTCCACCATTTTATATTTTCTCCATTTTTTTTATTTCCTTCATACTTTTGGCTTTAAGACAAGAGCATTTCAAGGTATCCTCTACTATCTCAGGCTTCAAGACGTGTGTAAGTGCGAATAGCAGGGTATCAACGTTCAAAATGTTTGGCTTCCAAAATAGAAACTATTTTTTAGACTTATTTTTATCCACAGATTAGTGACTTCCTTCATCTTACTAACCCTTGGGACAATGGCTCATAACTACTTATTACTAGTTCGTATAAGAAAACTTCTAATTTTCTTGGTTTTCTTAAATTTTTCTAATCTCATGGATGTAATTTTTCACTATCTAAACTTTCATTATCTTATTTATGTACAAAAATGTTTAAATATTAAAATATTTTTTTATTTTGAAAATTTTACATTTTTATGGATTTTGAAATTTTTTAAATTTTTATAGGTTTTAAAAGAAATGTTTTGTGCTTATGCAAATGATATGCAAATGATGCAAAAATAAGCACAAACCTCCCCCAAACTTGTTTTCAACAGTGTCCTCACTGTTGCCAACCGTTATATCTACAAAACCTGTAAGCCTGGGAGGAATTTATTAGTGGGGGAAAAATATATAAGTGAAGGTCCTCCCCTAAACTTACTCTTTTCACTCACCTCAATTCAAAAGATGATGCAGTGATATGCAGGACATGAAGGTGAGACGGAGGAATTTTAATCCAAATAAAATGGCTCCTGTAAGAACAGGAGCTCCTCCGTAGGGTCAGTGGAAAAATACGGCTTTAGTGTATATCCATTCACTTTGAAAAATGTGTCGTTTTTAACATTTTCTACTTCTACTCCCCTGTGCGGGTATACAGACCGCACAACAAAAGGTCCCTTCCACCGAGATCGAAGCTTACCCGCGTGAAGGTGTAGTCGTGAATCATAAAGAAGGACTTGTTGACCTGGTGAAAATATTTTCCTCAAAATGTTTTTATCGTGAAAAACCTTAGTCCTATTCTTTACGATTACAACGTTATCATAAGCTTCATCACGGAGTTCGCTTAGCTCATTTATTTGCAGCTTCCGAAAGTTGCAGGCTTGGTTTAGGTCAAAATTTATTTCCTTAATAGCCCACAATGCTTTATGCTCAATCTCGACGGGTAAGTGACATGCCTTCCCAAATACTATCCTATATGGAGACATCCCTAGGTCGGTTTTAAATGCAGTTCGGAATGCCCAAAGAGCATCCGTCAGTTTGGTCGACCGGTCTTTTCTATTCTTAGCAACAGTCTTCTCCAGGATTAGTTTGATCTGTCTGTTTGAGATCTCAGGCTGCCCGCTCGTTTGGGGATGATAGGGTGTAGAAAGTCTGTGGTCGATTGCGTATTTCCGCATCAGAGTCTCGAAAGACCTGTTGCAGAAATGTGTCCCATTATCGCTAATAATAGCGCGTGGGTGTCCAAATCGCGAAAAGATATTCTCTTTCAAGAACTTAATGACAACTTTCCTGTCATTAGTGCGACATGGAATGGCTTCAACCCACTTTGAGACATAATCAACCGCCAGCAGTATGTACAAATTCCCAAAGGAGTTGGGAAAGGGACCCATAAAATCAATGCCCCAAACATCGAAAATTTCAACAACCAACATAGGTTGCTGAGACATTTCATTTCTCCGGGAGATTCTACCCGTGTACTGACATTGTGTACAGGTTTTGCAATGCTCAAATGCGTCCTTGAATAAGGTCGGCCAATAAAATCCACATTGCAAAACCTTCTCCGCCGTCTTTTTAGGACCGAAGTGACCCCCGCAGGCCTGATCATGACAAAAAGAAAGAACACTCTTGAACTCTTCTTTCGGGACACACCGGCGAATGATCTGATCAGGACAATACTTAAACAAATATGGATCATCCCAGTAAAAGTGTTTTACTTAGGATAGAAAGCGGTATTTATCCTGTTTTGACCAATCGCTGGGTATAAGTCCCGTGACAAGATAGTTCACAATATCCTTGAACCATGGTTCATTGGATACGTTCAAGAGTTGTTCGTCAGGAAATGAATCATTGATCGGCAGGGTCACAGGGGAAGAAGAGATGCGTGAAAGATGGTCGGCTACTACGTTTTCACATCCTTTCTTATCTTTCATAACAAGATCAAATTCTTGTAACAGAAGGATCCAACGTATTAGCCGACCTTTTGCATCTTTCTTCGCCAGAAGATGTTTTACGGCGGAATGGTCAGTGTACACAACTATAGGTGAGCCAATTAAGTAAGGCCTGAATTTTTCTATTGCAAATACAACCGCCAAAAGTTCATTTTCGGTGGTTGTATAATTGATTTGAGCATCATTCAGGGTCTTACTCGCATAATACATCACGTATGGCATCTTTTCAATGTGCTGTCCTAAGACTGCACCAACTGCAAAATCGGATGCATCACACATCAGCTCAAAGGGATAGTCCCAATTTGGAGACGATAGAACGGGAGCTGAAGTGAGGGAGTGTTTAAGTGAGTCGAAATCTGCCTCACAGTTCGACTCAAAGTGGAAGGTCGTATCCTTGGCCAGGAGAAGAGTTAAAGGTCTAGCAATTTTGCTAAAGTCCTTAATGAATCTCCTATAAAAGCCCGCATGGCCAAGGAAAGATCGAATATCTTTGATGCTTTTGGGATGAGGAAGGTTTTGAATGACATCTATCTTAGCTCTGTCAACCTCAATGCCTTTCTGTGAAATAACATGTCCAAGTACAATTCCTTCTTGGACCATGAAATGGCATTTTTCCCAATTCAAAGTTAAGTTCTTCTCTTTGCAACGAGTAAGAACTGCGTCAAGATTCGATAGGCAATCAGAAAAAGAGTCTCCAAAAATCGAGAAATCGTCCATAAAGATCTCCAGAAAATTCTCTACCATATCAGAGAATATCCCCATCATACACCGCTGAAATGTAGCGGGAGCATTGCATAACCCAAAGGGCATGCGACTGTAAGCAAAGGTACCAAAAGGACAAGTAAAAGTGGTTTTATCTTGATCCTTTTTGGCGATGGGGACCTGATTACAGCCTGAGTATCCGTCCATAAAGCAATAATACTCTCGTCCGGCTAAGCGTTCCAACATTTGATCAATGAATGGTAGAGGAAAGTGGTCTTTCCTCGTGGCAGCATTGAGTTTTCTATAATCAATAAATACACACCACACAGTTTGGGCGCGTGTCTGAATCAACTCATTTGCCTCATTGGTTATAACAGTGATGCCGAATTTCTTAGGGACGACATGTATAAGACTCACCCATTGGCTATCGGAGATGGGGTATATAATACCATTATCAAGGCATTTGACGATCTCTTTCATCACCGCTTCCTTCATGACGGGATTCAACCGTCTCTGTGGTTCTCGGGTTGGTGTGGCATCATCCATCACATGTATATGATGTTCTACTATCGAGGGACTAATCCCTTTGATGTCCGCCATAGTCCAACCAAACGCCTCTCTGTTAGATCTCAATACCGATAAAAGTGCATTCTCTTGCTCTGATGCTAGAGAAGTGGATATGATAACTGGTAAAGACTCCTTCTCACCTAAATAAGCATATTTAAGATGAGAAGGTAAAATTTTGAGATCTAATTCGGGCGGAGAAATGATAGAAGGTGGGATTATCGAGTCATTTTTGGAGTTACAAAGAAGCTCAGAGCCTGTGAAAGATACAGACTCGGGTGGAAAAAAGTCAGGAGTGTAGGACTTGTAGGGTTCCTAGGCACACTTGTGAAGGTTCATAACGCATCAAACATGCATGAATAAAATTTTACATGTGCCGAACAACCAGAAGACAGGATCTTTGCTAGATTATTAGGGTTAAACATGCAAGATAACAACTTTTTATCTAAGTGTGAGGGATTACAACCTTTGTAGTCCGCTCCTTCGCTTCACAAGCTCCGAGTAGAAGTCCTTTTGCCGCGATCCATGATCTTCCGGACTCAAGAGAGGCTCCACGACTCGAACGATCCATGCTAGCTTGAAGTGTTCCAAATCTCCGATGATCTACGTCGAAATTTCGATAACTCAAGCTTTCTCACTCTAAAGAGATAAACACACTAATCTCATGGGCTAGATGAGATGAGGATGAGAGAGTAGTATTTATGCTTTCATTTTAATTCACTTTCTCGCAATTTATCATCACAAATGGAATTTCTAGTGAGCTCAAAATCAAGAGAGAAGAAGATGATAATGGAAATGATAATTCCTTTTGTGATGAATAGAAAATAAAAGTATATGATTGATGTATCAACCATGGTCAAGGATGAGTGGCTAATAGTTTGTAGAGAATAAACTAGAGTTAGGGTTTGGTTGGGTTAGCAATGAGTCATCAACAAATATCTTAACCATGATAAAAGAAAAAGCTTCTAGAAAGTGCAAGAAGCAACTAACCCTAATCAAACCCTAACCTCATTTAATCATCCTTAAACATGTTTAATAATAAATCATATCATGTCACAATAATATATATCACATATATATTATATATTTGCAACAAAAGAAAATAATACAATTAACATATATCGCATATATATCAATGTATCATCCATTGAGAAAATGAAATAATAAAGCAAGCCAATATTAGATAATGTAATAATATATCATATATATTATTATACATTAAATCATCGAATCAACACTTAATCCGACGATCCGGCTATATCGAATATAACCGACTAATATATCATGTACCGATTCATCGAATCAACACTTGATCCGATGTCCCGGTTCATATCTAAATATCGTGAGAATATAATACGGTATCTCATATCGCATTATCCTCGGTCCTGTACATATCACATATGTGCCTCTACTCCGTTTCGCCTGAGCCAAGAAACCTCTGTGTAGGACTCTAAAGAATCGTCAATATGCCGGTAGCAGGTGATGATCATATCAAACACCCACAAGCTGCAAGCGGTCAGCTAAATGTAACAGCCACCCAGGTATTGAGCGATCAGAAGATCAACAAGCTAGCCTGTGCGTTCTCCTGTGAATCTAATCAGTAACACTCCCGTACAGTCCGGTCTGTTCGTCTGATATGTCGCATATCAAGTCTAGGGGTGGTAAACGTCAGACCCCAGTAACCGATAAGTCGTGTCGATGTGTGGCTCATAACGGGTCGAGAAACTACTAGTAACACTTACCAGTAAATCTCTATATCATCCCTGGCCAGGGACTTCCAGTTATAGCCAATCGAACACAGCACAACATCAACTCCCTATACCGGGAGAGACGAATCCCCTCCTATCGCTCATTGCCTCCATGTGATTCGGGACTGTACCCAAAAGCCACCGTTTTGCACGCCCTCTTGGACGTGGTAAGGTGGAAATCAAAGCACAGTGGGAATCACACAAGATACTATGACGATCTCGGGTATACAGACTACCCTGTACCAGTGTCAGCGGAGAACTGCCATCTGACGTGTGGTATATCACCATCTGGGAGTTCTCGGCGAGTCCGTCCAGTGTATCCAGTCTCTACTGAGCACCGGTACACCATCTCTTATGTCAAACACCGATGGATATGGGATCATCCATCGCCCATCATATGGGTCAAGATGCGTATACGCTAGTCTACTCTGGTGTATCGATGCCCTGTCTCTATATACCCTCGACTAGGAACAGTTATAGGATGTACTCATCGACTACCATGGCCCCACTAGTATGATCTCATCATAGTCCTAGTAGTCGAGTACATATCCTAAGGGCTTTATCAACATGTGAGAGAAAAACAGTAAACCAATACAAGTCAACATGTTAAGATAAAGTGAAACCAAATACTATCAACATGATCTCATGCATACTATTATGACAAGCAAGAAAGTCATCTCTATATATATCCAAGCATCCATTATAATATACATCATATGTACAACAATGGCCTCTTGGGCATATACATAACTAACAATCTCCCACTTGCACTAAGGCCAGCTGCTGTAGTATCTCATACCTAGCATCCCGAATAATCTCTCAAACTGTATCTGGGGAATAGCCTTCGTGAATGGATCTGCAATGTTGTCCTTCGTATCTACTCTCCTGACCTCGATCTCCCGGCGATCAACTATCTCCCTGATCAGGTGATACCGCCTCAGAATATGTCTGGACTTCTGATGGGATCTGGGTTCCTTGGCCAATGCCACAGCTCCATTGTTATCGCAATATAGAGGTATTGGATGTTCAATGGATGGAACCACACCAAGTTCACTAATGAACTTCTTGATCCAGACAGCCTCTTTGGCAGCATCGTTGGCAGCGATGTATTCAGTCTCCATCGTCGAGTTTGCAACGGTATCCTGTTTGGAACTCTTCCAACATACCGCTCCTCCATTGAGGGTAAAGACAAATCCCGAGTGTGACTTAGAGTCGTCCTTATCACTTTGGAAGCTGGAATCGGTAAAGGACTCCACCTGGAGTTCTCCGTTACCATACACCAAGAACATCTCCTTAGTCCTTCGCAAGTACTTGAGAATGTTCTTTACAGCTGTCCAGTGACTCTCTTCAGGACCTGCTTGATACCGACTCACTACACTTAGTGAGTATGCTACATCGGGTCTGGTACATAGCATCGCATACATGATAGAGCCTACTGCTGAAGCATAGG
Source organism: Agapanthus africanus (assembly GCA_030015575.1). Classification (NCBI taxonomy): domain Eukaryota; kingdom Viridiplantae; phylum Streptophyta; class Magnoliopsida; order Asparagales; family Amaryllidaceae; genus Agapanthus; species Agapanthus africanus. Next base: position 238,876,110 of record JASDDO010000004.1, read on the forward strand.
GTATCCCTTGCATGCGAGCTCTCTCCAAATCAGTCTTGGGAGACATCTCTTTGGAGAGAGTGAGTCCAGAGATCGTGGGTTGGTTCCTACGCTTGGATTCTTCCTTACTAAACCTCTTTAGTATGGTGTCAATGTACCTGGATTGGAACAATCCCAGTATCCGTTTAGATCTATTTCTATAGATCATGATTCCCAATATGCAGGAGGCATCACCTAGATCTTTCATTGAGAATCTCTGTGATAAGAAGAGCTTGACTGATTGCAGCATAGGAATATTATTTCCTATCAAGAGTATATCATCCACGTACAATACGAGGAAGACAACCTTACCCTCTGCAACCTTCTTATAGATACAAGGTTCATCTATATTTTTGATGAAGTCAAACTCTTTGACTACAACATCAAAAACAGATGTTCCAACTCCGCGATACTTGCTTTAACCCATAAATGGATTTAAGCAGTTTGCACACCTTTCCGCTGCTCCCACTATCTACGAAGCCCTCTGGCTGAGTCATGTACACGCTCTCTTCTAAATCACCGTTTAGAAAGGCGGTCTTAACATCCATTTGCCAGATTTCGTAGTCATAGTATGAAGCAATGGCAAGTAAGATCCGGATGGACTTAAGCATAGCCACTGGAGAAAAGGTTTCGTCATAATCCATACCTGGTCGTTGACGAAAACCCTTTGCTACAAGTCTAGCTTTGAAAGTCTCAACTTTTCCATCTACACCAAATTTCTTTTAAAAATCCACTTGCTCCCAATGGGTTTTACCCCTTCAGGAGCATTTTTCAAAATCCATACTTTATTGGTGTACATGGATTCCATCTCAGATCGCATTGCATCCAGCCATTTCACAGAGTCACCATTCGTGATGGCCTGCTCGAAACTAGTCGGGTCATCATCATTCATGATGCAATCCTCGCTTCCACCATCAATGAGAAAACCGTAGTATCTCCCAGGTGGATGAGAAACCCTACTAGATCGGCGGAGAAGCTGGGGTTCATCGGGTACTATTGAATCCTCTGGTTCCACTAAATCATCTGTTGTAGTTTGTTCTGCTGGAACTTCTTCCAGTTCTACCTCAGAGCCACTAATCTCTTTTGCAAGAAATTCCTTTTCTAAAAAGGTGGCGTGTTGAGCAACAAACACCCTTTGTTCCTCACTGTGGTAGAAAATATAGCCTCGCGAATGCTTGGGATATCCAATAAACTTACATAAAACAGATCTTGCCTCGAGTTTGTCCGGGTTTCGTCTTTTGACATAAGCCGGGCAACCCCATATCTTAACAAAATTAAGATATGGTCTCTTCCCTTCCCATATCTCATATGGGGTGGTGGGCACAGATTTGGTAGGAACTTTATTCAGTATGTATGCCGCTGTCTCAAGCGCATACCCCCAGAAGGAAATAGGTAATTCAGCTGTACTCATCATTGAACGCACCATATCTAATAGGGTGCGATTCCTTCGTTCTGATACACCGTTGTGCTGTGGTGTATAAGGTGGAGTAAGCTGAGAGAGAATCCCATTCTCTTTTGGATAATCTAGGAACTCACGGCTTAAGTATTCACCTCCTCGATCAGATCGAAGAATCTTAATACTTTTGCCCATTTGGTTCTCTACTTCGTGCTTATATTCTCTGAATTTCTCAAAAGCTTCAGACTTGTGTTTCATCAGAAACACATGTCCGTATCTAGAGAGATCGTCAGTGAATGTAATGAAGTAGGAAGAACCGTTCCTGGCATGCGTAGACATGGGACCACATACATCACTATGTATCAGTCCTAAGAGTTCTGTAACTCTTTCTCCGTGTCCACTAAACGGAGCTTTGGTCATTTTTCCTTTGAGACATGAATGGCAAGTATCATAAGATGATAATTCGAACGGATTCAAATAACCATCCTTATGTAACTTAGCCAGTCGTGTTGCATTGATATGACCAAGTCTACAATGCCACAAGAAGGATTCGTTCATTTCTGAACTTTTCCTCTTGTGTGTGTTTTGTATATTGAGGACTGTATTCTGATTTAGAATGAATATGCCATTATGTAACGAGCCTGATGCAATCAACTTTTGATCTAGGAATATGTTCATAACATTATCCTTTACTACAAAATTATATCCTTCTTTACTTAATAAAGAGACTGATATAATGTTGCACATCATGTTCGGTATATAATAGCACTCATTTAGAATCAGTGTATTATGACTTGGCAATACTAGGTGATATTCGCCAACTGCTTTGGCTGCAATACTTGCACCGTTCCCTACTTGAACGGAATGATCACCTTTTCCCAGTTCTCTACCTTTCCGTAGCCCATGTAACAATTTACATATGTGGGATCCTGATCCGGTATCTAATACCCAGGACGTAGGGTGAACTGAGAAACAGTTCTCAATAACTAACACACCCGAAGAAGATGCATCAACATGCATGTTCTTTTGGGCGGCTTGAGAATCCAGATATTCTCCTGTTTCCTGTTCAGTCTTATAACTCTTATAAGAAAGAACGGGTCCAACGTTCCCTTGCTCAGTACAATAATCGGGTTCAGTCAATACATCCATATTATTATCTTGATTATGGCCTGACATGGTCGCTACCTGGAGAGAGAGAGAAGAAAACACTTTAGCGTATGCTCTTGCAAGATTATATTGGTTATTATCTTATCTAATCAGGATGTCTCCCACTGTTTTTATCAAATCTACCTTCAAACCCAAAAAGGTAAGATTAGCCGGGATTAATTACACTCTACAATTTCGTCAATCTTTCAGCTAGATCAGTGTCGGTACTTTGAGGGAGGTTCCCCGTGCTTTCGCACGGACCTAATTAAAATAAACCTCGTTTTCCCAGAGGCATAACCCCGTTAACACTTTTCTAGACATCTACTTGATCGCCTAATTGTCCTGTGTAAAACCCTCCCAGGAGTAACTCTTACTCGCAGTGGGTATCGGGATCCAACTATCTCATAAGAGGTTTTCAATCTCATTGCAAATTTCAACGCTTGAAATTCCCGATAATATTTTTACCCCTAGTGTCCTATGACCTTGACGGAGGTCAACAAAGCATAGGCTACTAGTCAAGTTCAACCCATCATTTCTTGATTGAATTAAACCCACCAGCACGACCCTTGACGGAGGTCAACAAGGCCGTACGACTACCCTAATCCAATCTACATCAAATGCATAAGCAGATAAAAAACTAGTCAGCTACCGTACACTACGCCTTGACGGAGGTCAACAAACGTAGCACGAATACTAAATAGGACTTATCTGAAATAACGGAGGGCTACGTCAGGTTTTTTCTGAAAAACCTATTGCGTAACGAACTTGATATCGTCGCAGAATCGAGTAGTTTTTGAAAAGGAGTGTTTTGAGGCTTTTCTTAGTTTCGCTAAAGGGGTCACTCCCGGTGAAGGGATCGTCGGCCCTTTCCTCATCGAATAAGGTGCAGGATATATCATATATACCACTGTGCAAAGCAAAACTCTAAAAACAATCAAAAGACAAACCGAGTTTTTGTAGCATCTGCCAGTTTTGCTAAAGAGGTCACTCCCGGTGAAGGGATCTCGGCTCTTTCCTCATCGAATAAGGTGCAGGACATATCATATATATCGCTGTGCAAAGCAAAACTGTAGCTACCCTTTTTATAAAGTTTTGATTCTACAACATCTTTAGGTTTCTTTTCTTTTTATTAATCTCATTAATAAAATCCTATCAGCTTATGCTTCCGAAGCATCACAGAAGAAACGAAAGAAGTAATATTTATATATCAGCATATATATATAGTATAAGCATTCGTCTCAGGCAGTAATATGATCTCATCACAGAACATTGCAGCAGAAGAACATATATGAAATATTGGATATACTAGGACGTCCGTGTTTTCAATACGAGCCTGTATAAAACACAGATTCCACGGTCGCGACGAATAGCCTAACCCACATCCCAAGACCCCTACGAGAGCGGCAAGTAACACTGCCAATTCTAGGGTTAGGAGACCCGGTCTCGACTCCTCGAGATGGCCTCCTACTGGACCCTAGAACCCGGTTACTTGTGCTCCCCTCCTTGGGTCTACCTAATGCGGAAAAGTAAATAATATACAACGGTGACATCATCCGCAACCTGGAAGTGCCCCAAAAAAGAATATTACATTACAAATGAATTTTACATGAATGAAAATAAAAACCCTCATCTCACATAAAACCCCCGGCTATTCAGAACGCGACGATCCAATATAACATATCACAGCAACACATAATATCACATATAATCAACGTAAGTAAATATGCGCATCCCAATTGTCGTTGACATATAGCAACGAAACCGGCGATATCACATATTACACTTACGGTCACAGAAAAGAAAGTGTAAAACTACAACATTTGGAATCCACAATCACTTTAGACATCGTAAATCCGAAATATCACATACTTCGCATTTCATGACTAACCCTATGAATTCCACATATTGTATCACATTCCAGATAAATAGACAGTATTAAACTTTTCGAACAGATAATCAAATACCCAAAATTTCCTAAAGTGCTCAACACTTGAGCGGAGTTCAAATAATCCCAGAATATGTCACAGTACCAGTGATCCAGCCGTAGAAGGGTCAAGCCAACGCCTCACATGTGGCACGCCGTACTGCCCCAAATCCGAAGGTTCAAAAGGCAGTTCAAGACGGTCACATAATCGAGTTAAGGTTTGTTGTCTTCTAGAGGGTCCACTGCTTAACTTGTACAATTTTTCCGAAAGATTTAAATCCGAAAAAAATTCAACACTTGAAAGTTTGCCGTGCCCGGAAAAAGTGAGTTAATGATATCTGTTCAAACAGTTTAACAGTTTCTAAATATCCGGAAATAAAAAAACGAATTTAAATTTTCCGATCGAATCTACGATTACAAAATAAACCCCAGATTAAACAACACTTGAATCACTTTTAAAAATACCTAGAAGCATCAACAAGCACCTACGGATATTACCATGAAAACCACGTGTCACAATTCCAAAATTCCGCCGCTGAACCACCGCGGAAAGCAGGTTTCCGCCGCGGTTCCGCCGCGGTTTAGTGGAGTTGTGGGCCTGTGTTTTATGGTAATTCTTAGAATTCCCTGTCGATTTTTTTAGGTATTTTTAATTCAGAAAAATCCCAGATTTTGAAAAATTTCCAGAGAGGGGGTTATATTCGTCGGTTCGGGTTCGATCGGAGTTTTAACTTCGTAAACACGTCGCCTAATGCTCTAGCTAGGCTCTGATACCACTGTAGGGTTCCTAGGCACACTTGTGAAGGTTCATAATGCATCAAACATGCACGAATAAAATTTTACATGTGCCGAACAACCCAAAGACAGGATCTTTGCTAGATTATTAGGGTTAAGCATGCAAGATAACAACTTTTTATCTAAGTGTGAGGGATTACAACCTTTGTAGTCCGCTCCTTCGCTTCATAAGCTCCGAGTAGAAGTCCCTTTGCCGCGATCCACGATCTCCCGGACTCAAGAGAGGCTCCACGACTCGAACGATCCATGCTAGCTTGAAGTGTTCCAAATCTCCGATGATCTACGTCGAAATTTCGATAACTCAAGCTTTCTCACTCTAAAGAGATGAACACACTAATCTCATGGGCTAGATGAGATGAGGATGAGAGAGTAGTATTTACGCTTTCTTTTTAATTCACTTTCTCACAATTTATCATCACAAATGGAATTTCTAGTGAGCTCAAAATCAAGAGAGAAGAAGATGATAATGGAAATGATAATTCCTTTTGTGATGAATAGAAAATAAAAGTATATGATTGATGTATCAACCATGGTCAAGGATGAGTGGCTAATAGTTTGTAGAGAATAAACTAGAGTTAGGGTTTGGTTGGGTTAGCAATGAGTCATCAACAAATATCTTAACCATGACAAAAGAAATAGCTTCTAGAAGGTGCAAGAAGCAACTAACCCTAATCAAACCCTAACCTCATTTTTTCATCCTTAAACATGTTTAATAATAAATCATATCATGTCACAATAATATATATCACATATATATTATATATTTGCAACAAAAGAAAATAATACAATTAACATATATCGGATATATATCAATGTATCATCCATTGAGAAAATGAAATAATAAAGCAAGCCAATATTAGATAATGTAATAATATATCATATATATTATTATACATTAAATCATCGAATCAACACTTGATCCGACGATCCGGCTATATCGAATATAACCGACTAATATATCATGTACCGATTCATCGAATCAACACTTGATCCGATGTCCCGGTTCATATCTAAATATCGCGAGAATATAATACGGTATCTCATATCGCATTATTCTCGGTCCTGCACATATCACATATGTGCCTATACTCCGTTTCGCCTGAGCCAAGAAACCTCTGTGTAGGACTCTAAAGAATCGTCAATACGCCGGTAGCAGGTGATTGGTAGGATACGTGCGTGTCAAGTTTAGTTTTAAATACCGCAATCAAGACGGTTTCGCTTGTAGCTAGCCGGTTGAGTACGGGTCGTCCGCAGGGAGATGGGAGTCTTTTTCAAAGTGTTTTAACGAGTTAAGTCCGAAAGTTCAGATTTTGTTTGTAACTATCTAAGTGTTAAGTTGATATTTAAAGAGAGCTTGTTAGGGTTAGGATTAGGTTAGTTTGAGTTAGGAGTCTCCACATCTTTCGTTGCCCCACTTAATATCGGTGTTACGGTAATCGGCAACAACAGGGATTAGCACGACTAGGAAGGAACTTGCGAGTATAAGCTAGGCTTTCCAACACATAGTCCTTCCTTTTGGTGCTTGTCCGTCCGTTCTTGGCTCTTATCCATAACCTCCGGTTAATTCAACCACAACCGGTCTCACTACGGAATCACCGCTATCATGTAGGATAGGGTGCCGTAAGGAGCGGATTGTGGTTCAATTAACGGGAGTCGATTCAAGTTGTTGGACAAGGAAAGGGTGAGAGAGATTTCCTTCTCTCAAACTTCCCTTATCCTACCCTAACAAGTATAAAACTACTCACACATCATAATACGGAAAAATAAAACAACACAAAAGAAGAAGATAGAAAGAAGGAGATTAGAAGAATACGACTAGCTATTTGCGACCTCACCTTGGCGAGGATCGAGCGCAAGCATCATTGTCGTATGTAAGGATAAAGAAAAAGAAAGAAGAAAGAAACAACAAGGAAATAACAACAACTACTTAACGAATTTAAAGTCACAACAATTATAACAAAAGTAAGACAAGCTTGATAATAAAATGATCTTCTTTATTCCATTCCTCACTCACAAAGCTCACTTACAAGTTTAATGGAGAAGAGATGAGAAGAAGAAGAACATGTAAACTAAAACCTAGCAAAAAGAAAATACAAGAAATTGGACCCTTTCCTTCTCAAAGTTCTGGGCTATTTATAGGCTTGAGAATGGAAACCTAGGGCAACCATCAGAACAGAAACGAAAAGACTAAAATACCCCCAGAAGCACTTTTCTCTTGGCGCCAGAACGGCCGCGGAACCGCGGCCTAGACCCTCCTTTGGCCGCGGTTCCGCGGCCGTTTAGATGACTTGGGCTTGGGTATTTTTGGTGGGACCCTGGTTTGATGTGAGCTTCAATCTGGTATATGTTTTTTCTCATAATTTCTTCACGAATCTTCCAGAATTTCTGTTGAGGGAAAGGTGGACTTTTTGTCAAGATTTTGTCATGATTGCCTCGAGCTCCGCGTAGATCTCTTGGATCTTGTGCTACCATTGAGCCTTGTGCATTGATTTAACATTTTGTCTTCCTATTGGTATCTGGCAACATACGGATGAAGAGCGGAGACCGTGTTTTATCTGTGGTTGGCAGGAACCGGATTTTGTCGTGTTTTCCATGAATTTCTCCGTTTGAGAACCGGGAACCTGTATCCTGCAATTGACTAACAAACACGGCTCAAGAGTATCTACGGATATGCAATGTGATAAAAATTGGGCGGTATGAAAATGCAAAAATCTGATATGAACAAATACCCCCAAACTTATCATTTGCTCGTCCCGAGCAAAGCCCATTTATTCACAAAAAATTTCCTAACCTCACTTTCGCAGGGAACGCGATTGCACTGAGCATGTGCAACAAGCCGTTAAACCTCTAGGTGTCCCTAGTAGGAGGAGTGTTGTCTCTTGAGGGTTTTCAGCGGATACTACCCACAAAATCCGGTCAAGTTGGTTTTGTAAAATAACTAAACTTCAAACCCTAAAGTTTTGTTTTAGAAAATAACAATTCTATAATCCTAAGTCTAGACCATCGAACCTTTATTTTTCACACCTCACTTCTTATTTAACTACAGATTTTATATGTCTTTACGTGCATTGCAAATAGTGTCGTTAAGTTCCAGAAGGATCGATTAAAGTCATCATGTCGCACAATAAAGCCCAGATAACAATTTTAAAAGGATCACATAAGTTTTATAACGAGTTAAGCATTTTTCAAGTTTCGTTTTCCAGTAAGGTTTCAACTTCAGAATTTCTATCTTCCTTAACAGGAAACTAAGTCGTATTTTTCACTCCACCTTTTTCTTGTTTTCATTTCATACACACCTCTGTGAACGTGCAATAGTCTTTATCAAAGAGTAAAACCTTCATATCTCCGATAAATTTTTTTTTTTAAAAGCCTGTCTTATATCAAGATTATTCTCACACAAAGAACCGTTAGGAATTTTAACTTGGAGAGAACACTTGCTTGACTTTGTTTTAAACTGGACTTTCTAGGCTTCTTAGCGAGATTTGGGCCAATGCACCCAAACCAGTTGGTTTTAGGGCATTAGGTGTAAAAACACCCCAGCGGACTTAATTACTCAAGTTACCTAGGTTCAAAAACAAAAGACAGTTTGTCGTGAAAATCAGATGATTTAATACGAACGGAGATATAACCAGCAGTTCAAATATTTTTTTGGATAAAAGATGTGTTTGGTGTGTTTGGTATGTAATCATTCCAATCAAGTTTTAGATGGGTTATTTTTCAGACTTAGCTCCAATTACGGCATCAATAACATTCCTTCATATTCGCTTTACTTCATTAACTATTCTTGACATTACTTATTTCAGAACAAACCTATTTGATCCTCAGAAAATCATTTATCTGTTTAAAAGTTTAAACATGAAAGACTTGTCATCTAATTCCCAAAATCTTACGACACATGTAGTGTGATGTAAAGACGTATATCAGCTATAGTTAACTTCAAAGGAGAGTTATCTTTCAGGTTTTCAAAATCCAAACATAAGATTTAGTTATTCCTATTTTTTTCAAACAAAAACCGTCGAATATTGAATCAGAGTTCTTCCACAAGCTAACTTGACAAAAAAGTTTTTATAGTTTTTAGAAAATTTTCAAATTTTTATGGATTTTATGGATATTAATATGCAGATGCAAAATATACATATGAATGCGAAGGTAAGAAATACGTACCGAGCGTACCCCCAAACTTAAACTGGACAGTGTCCTCACTGTCGTAGCATGAAGAGAGCAGTTGGAAGGTTCAAAATTGTCGGTTAGTGATACACAAATTCTTATTTGTTTTTGTTTTTAAAGAAAAGAAAAAGAATCTACACAAATATAAACAAAATAGTTTGTACATACCCCCAAACTTATTTGGAACAGTGTCCACTGTTCTTGGCTGGATAACCGAAGTTTGGAGGTAGGCAGAGGAAGATCATTCAGGGTAAACCGGCTCCTGTAAGAACAGGAGCTCCTCTGTTGGTTCGGCGCTAAGGTACGGTTTGCATCGGTGTCCATTTACCTTGAAAAGTGAACCGTCCTTTGGATTTTCCAAATCCACCGCGCCCTGCGGATACACATTCCGCACAAAATACGGCCCTTTCCAGCGAGATCGGAGCTTTCCAGGATGGAAGTGAAGTCGTGTGTCGTAAAGAAGTACCTGCTGACCAGGTACGAAGGTTTTGCGCAAAAGGTGTTTATCGTGAAACACCTTCGTTCGATTCTTAACGACAACCGCGTTGTCGTAAGTCTCATCCCTAAGCTCATTCAGTTCGTTCAACTGCAGCTTCCGATGGCTGCCCGCATCCTCAAGAGATAGATTCAGCTCCTTTATCGCCCAAAACGCGCGATGCTCGATTTCGACAGGAAGGTGGCAGGCTTTTCCGTACACAAGCCGATAGGGAGACATGCCAAGGTCGGTCTTATAAGCAGTTCTAAATGCCCAAAGGGCATCAGTGAGTTTCAGAGACCAATCCTTACGGTTCTTGGAAACCGTCTTCTCCAATAGCTGCTTGATTTGCCGATTTGAAACTTCGGCCTGCCCGCAGGTTTGGGGGTGGTAGGGCATAGAAAGCTTATGATTAATGGAGTATTTCCGCATTAAGGCTTCGAAAGTTCTATTGCAGAAATGACTTCCATTGTCGCTAATGATCGCTCGAGGGTGCCCAAACCGGGAGAAAATATTTTCTTTAAGGAACTTAACGACAACCTTGTTGTCGTTAGTCCGGCTGGGCACAGCCTCGACCCATTTAGAGACGTAATCAACAGCTAGAAGAATGTACAAGTTCCCAAAAGAGCTGGGAAACGGCCCCATGAAGTCTATCCCCCACACATCGAAAATCTCCACAACCAAGATCGGTTGGAGCGGCATCTCGTTCCTCCGGGATATCCGGCCCAAGTGTTGGCACCGGGAGCAAGTCTTGCAATAGTCATTAGCGTCTTTGAAGAGTTGTGGCCAGTAGAAACCACATTGCAAGATCTTCTCAGCTGTCTTTCTGGGCCCAAAATGCCCGCCACATGCTTGATCGTGGCAAAATGACAGCACACTCTTGAATTCTTCGTCAGGGACACACCGACGAATAATCTGGTCGGGACAGTACTTGAACAAGTAGGGTTCGTCCCAGTAAAAGTGTTTTACTTGGGATAAGAAGCGAAGTCTGTCCTGAATAGACCATTCGGTCGGTAGTAATCCCGTGGCCAAATAGTTCACAATATCTGCGAACCAGGGTTCGCAAGACACTGTCAAGAGTTGTTCATCCGGGAAAACGTCGTTTATCGGAATTGGAAGCGAAGGCGAAGAAGGAAGTCGTGAGAGATGGTCGGCAACCACGTTTTCACATCCTCGTTTGTCCTTAATGACAAGGTCAAACTCTTGAAGCAAGAGGATCCAACGTATTAACCGAGACTTGGCATCTTTCTTCGCAAAAAGATGGCGCAGAGCTGAATGGTCAGTGTAGACAATGACTGGAGAGCCGATGAGGTAGGGCCTGAACTTTTCTAAAGCAAATACAACAGCAAAGAATTCCTTCTCAGTTGTTGTATAGTTAAGTTGGGCGTCGTTCAGGGTCCGGCTCGCGTAATAGATCACGTGCGGCATCTTGTTGATGTGCTGTCCAAGGACAGCACCGATGGCAAAGTCGGATGCATCGCACATAATCTCGAATGGGTGCGTCCAGTCAGGAGAAGAGAGAACGGGAGCAGAAGTGAGTGAGCGTTTCAGTGACTCGAATGCAGTCACACAGCTCGAGTTGAAGTCGAAAGATGTATCCTTGGCCAGCAAAAGCGTCAAGGGCCTAGCAATCTTGCTAAAGTCCTTGATGAACCGTCTATAAAAACCGGCATGGCCAAGGAAGGCTCGGATATCTCTGACGCATCGGGGAGGAGGCAAATTGGAAATGACCTCAATCTTTGCTTTGTCAACCTCTATGCCATTTTGCGAGATGATATGTCCTAAGACAATACCTTCGCGCACCATGAAGTGGCATTTCTCCCAGTTCAAAGTGAGATTCTTGTCCTTACATCGGGTAAGGACAGCGTCAAGATGCAGCAAACACTCGTCAAAGGAGTCGCCGAAGATGGAGAAGTCATCCATGAAAATCTCCAGAAATTTCTCCACCATGTCTGAGAAAATTCCCATCATACACCGCTGGAAGGTAGCGGGCGTGTTGCATAACCCAAAGGGCATGCGGCGATATGCAAACGTGCCGAAAGGATAAGTGAAAGTGGTCTTGTCCTGGTCTTTTTTGGCGATGGGAATTTGATTGTAGCCAGAGTAGCCATCAAGAAAACAATAGTACTTATGTCCGGCCAATCGTTCCAGCATCTGGTCAATGAAAGGTAGCGGAAAGTGGTCTTTCCGCGTTGCGGCGTTGAGTTTTCTGTAATCAATGCAAACTCGCCACCCAGTTTGGGTGCGAGTAGGGATTAACTCATTCGCCTCGTTGGTTATGACCGTGATGCCCGACTTCTTGGGGACAACATGAATGGGGATAACCCACTGGCTATCAGAGATAGGGTAAATGATACCACTATCTAGACATTTGACGATCTCCTTCTTCACAGCCTCCTTCATGACTGGATTAAGACGTCTTTGTGGATCCCGGGCTGGTTTGGCATCATCCATCAGATGAATGTGATGCTCAACGATCAGGGGACTAATCCCCTTGATGTCCGCCATAGACCAGCCAAAAGCTTGCCTGTTGCTGTGCAAGACCGTGAGAAGGGCTTTCTCTTGCTCTGGAGCTAGAGAAGCCGAAATGATGACAGGGAGGGTCTCGTTCTCACCTAAGTAAGCATACTTAAGGTGAGACGGCAACGGCTTGAGTTCGAGCGTTGGAGGTGAAATGATGGAAGGCAAGACCGGTGCAAAGGTCTCGAACTCAAAAGACTCCAGCAAAGGTTCAAAACGAGTGTAGGCAACCGAGTCGGATGGTTCAGGTAACTCATCCGGGAAGTCGAAAGATTCAAACTCGGGTTGTGCGCGGCTAAGATCGTTCGAGAATGTGAAACACTCGTATTCGTTATTGGGCGCAGAAACAGCAGCAGGTTCGAAGAGAAACGCACTAGTGGCGTCAAGATTATCGTGATCAAACAGAAACTCCTCGAATTCACACTCTTCTGGTGTGATCTCCTGGATCGAGCAGACATCCAGTATATGAGCATTAGGTTCGGCGGGCTGATTCCCTAACCTAAAAATGTTGAGTTCAATCGTCATGTTTCCAAAAGAGAGGTTCATCGAACCATTGCGACAATTGATCACAGCATTTGAGATTGCGAGAAATGGGCGACCGAGTATCACCGGAATTTGATTCCGGGGGTTAGCTACAGGCTGTGTATCTAATACAATGAAGTCAACGGGGAATATGAAGTCCCCGACTTTTATCAACACATCCTCTAGCTCACCCCTAGGGTGGGTGATCGATCGGTCGGCCATTTGGAGAGTGCAGTGTGTGGGTTTCAACTCTCCAACGCCTAATTGCTCGTATACTGAATACGGAAGCAGGTTAACACTGGCACCAAGATCTAATAGTGCGCGGTTGATGTTCTTATCCCCAATGGTAATTGAAATCGTAGGACAGCCAGGGTCCTTCCGTTTTTGTGGTAAAGATTGGGTAAGGGCATCACTCACAGCACTAGCCAAGAAAACTTTCTTGGGTACCTGAGACTTCCTCTTTTTCGTGCACAAGTCCTTTAAGATTTTTGCGTAGGACGGGACTTGTTGGACAGCATCTAAAAGAGGAATGTTAATGTTAACCTGTTTGAATAACTCCAGAATCTTCTCCATTTGAGGATTTTGTTTGTTAGACCTCAACCGGTTTGGAAATGGAACATTTTGAAAATTGGTTGAGTCTAATGCTGGAGGAGAAGATTTTGGAGTTGGAACGGATCCCAGAATAGGTGTTTTCGTGGCGTGAGAAGTGGGTCCGTTCAGAGCAGAAGAAGAGGAAGGAGAGCCTGTTGAAGAACGGAGAATAGGCTCGGAAGACGAAGGAGAAGAAGAAGAAGAAGAAGAAGAAGAAGAAGAAGAAGCAGCGGCCGGGGTGTCATCGTTGATTTGCTTGCCAATGTTATTTTGCAGCATCCTTCCCGATCTCAGTGTAGTCACGGCACTCACATTATGGTTTTGTTGTTCAAGAGCAACATGTGCATTATGTGGGTGGCCGGGATTTGGAAGTGGCTGGGACGGGAGCTTCCCCTTCTCTCGCTCGCTCAAGGCCGCGTTCAGCTGTGCAATCTGGGCCTCGATGCTCTTGATGCTTTGCCCGTGTGCGGCAGTGTGTTGCACTAAAGATTGAATGGAAGACTGGATGTTGGCGGTGGATTGAGTCGATTGTTTAACAAACGCCTCCAGACTTCGCTCGAGCGAGGAAACCTTATCGTTGTTAGACGGAACAAAGTTGCTTGGTGGAAAAGAATTGTTCGGTGCAAAGTTGTTCGTCTGGTTTTGGTAAGGTTGGGGTTGGAAGGGCTGCTGATACTGAGTTTGTTGTTGCGCTTGTTGTTGCGGTGGAGGGGCCCTTTGGAAATTGTTGCCTTGGAATTGATTCTGATTCTGATTCCAGGCGAAATTGGGGTGGTTCCTCCAACCGGGATTGTAGGTGGAAGAGTATGGATCATTCCTCGGTCTTTGCTGGAATGCATTAACCTGATCCTGTCCTTGCGATGGTGGATTGTAAGGACACTCTTCGGTCAAGTGAGAAGGATCGGAACAACAAGCGCAGATGGTACGAAGGGGGAGAACAGGGGCAGGAGTAGGAGAAGAAAATTTGCTCTCTATTGCTTCAAGCTTTTTTGTTATTGCAGCCATTTCAGCTCTCATCGCAATAGAGACATCAAGCTGGTGAATTCCTACCCTAGACTGACCGGTAGAAGTGGAGGTAGAAGAAGAAGAAGGAGTCGGTCTGGTGCTCTCCCACTGTAGCATTTGCTCCGCAAGATCGTCAAAGAACTGCCACGCTTCCTCGTCAGATTTTGATAGGAAGTGGCCCTGACAGATGGTTTCCAGCAATTACTTCGTTGCTGGGTTCAGTCCCTCGTATAAGGTTTGGCAGAGTTGCCATTTCTCTATACCGTGGTGAGGACACTGAACAAGAAGGTCTTTGTACCGGTCAAAGCACTTCCAGAAGGGTTCAGAAGGAAGCTGGGAGAATTGGTTGATTTCATTTCGAATTCTTGCGGTCTTATGATTTGGATAGAATTTTTTCAGAAACGCTTTAACAAACTCGTCCCAGCTGGTGATTGAGTGGGAAGCGGTGCTATACAGCCATTTTTCAGCGAGATCGCATAAAGTAAACGGAATGACCCGTAGGCGTATAGCATCATCCGACAGCTGGGTGGTTTTCATCATGGCACAGACGTTTTGAAATTTGTTGATGAAGATATAGGCATCTTCAGATTCAAGCCCATGAAAACGTGGAAGCATGTTGATGAAATGGGGCTTAATTTCAAAGTTGTCCCCATTGGCCGGAGGAAGAGAAAGGCAGGTGGGAAGTGCAGAACGGGTGGGATAGAAACGATCCTGGAGCGCAATTCGCTGCGGCGCTACAACAGGCGGAGGTGGTGGGATATTGGTCTCCGTAGGAGGTGGAGCCAATCCAGCGGTGGTCAAAGAGATGTTCGCATTAAATCCCGACATCGCGGAAGAAGAGGTTGGTGAAGGTGAAGGTGAAGGTGAAGATGTATGAACAGAATTCCGGTCAACGTCAGAGTTGGCCGGCAAAGAAAGGGGTGAAAGAGGAGTGGACGGAGTATCGACTTCGGAGTCGATCGCGTAGTCGGTCGCGACTAACGTAACGCGGACTAGACGGGCGCTAGTGTCCCGAGTCCAAGCGGACATACACTAAACGAGTTTAGTATAGTCAAAGCGGAGAAGGTGAGGGTAAGAAAACGTCAATGGAGAAAGGCGATGGGTGGTGGGTGAAAATGGATTTGGCGACAAAAGGGCAAGTTTCTATAAAAGTTTTTGATTTTTTTTTCTCTTTTTTTTTTTTTAGAAAGAGATTTACAGTAGTATGTACGGAAATACGGCTTAAGCAATCACAAACAAGATATGCACAATCACACCTAGATCTAAGGTAACCTAGGTCTACTAGACCTGCTCCTGAACTTGATTTTCGAAGTTAAACAGTGTCGAGAAACAGGCTTAAAAATACACCGATCACGGGGCCAGGTAAGTGCAGAGATAAGGGGAGGTTGTCCAACGCTTTCGCGAAGTTCCTTAATTAAATAACCCTTTCTCTTTCGGCGGTTGGGCCTTTAACACTTTCCTAGACACCCCGTAATCAATATACGGTTAAGCGAGGTTCTAAACACGGTTTATCTTCTCCTAATGAGCGCGAAGTCCTTAGGGCTGAAGTCTAGTATTTTTTAATTTACAATGGACAATGCATATGCTTTAGTGATTTTTGGGGTCTTGGGAAGGGTGATGAAATCCCCACCCAATCTGGATTGGTTTCAAGCCCCTTAAGTCCGTATTAAAGAATGCAAAACAGTAACAAATCAACTGCAATCAATTTTTATTTGCGGCGCAAAGAATCCTGCACAAGAACAGTTTATTGGAAGGGGGAGAAGAGTTTGCGCAAAGAAGGCTGCAGAAAACACAATTTATTGGAGTTCAGAGAAGTGGGGAGAAGAGAGAGACTCACCAGAAAAAAGTTGGCAGCCCAAAGGCACCAAGTGGCCGCGGAACCGCGGCCTAAGCTTGCTTATGCCGCGTTTCCGCGGCAGTACTGTGGATTTGGGCTTCTTGAAAATTTGGATGATCTTCTGTAGCTGTCCTCTTCTTGTCTGGATCTACTGAATCTTTAGTTGCTCACTGTACCTGCTCCAGATCTTGACAGTAGACCGTTAACTTCTTTTTGTCCGTCGCGGTGTAGCCGCGAAATGTGGGTCAATCTTCCCACGTCTTTGGCACTGTACTTGAACTCCGTATTTCCAACGTCTTTGGCGTCGAACTTGAGCTTCGTATTTCCTGCACACTTGCACAAAAACTAATCAAGAATAACAAGATGGTTTCTTTTACAAAGTATTTTTTTTTTTCGTTTTTTTTATACTTACAAATTAACCCGAAATTACACAAAGAAATAAACTACCGTCTCCCCGGCAACGGCGCCATTTGATTGGTAGGATACGTGCGTGTCAAGTTTAGTTTTAAATACCGCAATCAAGACGGTTTCGCTTGTAGCTAGCCGGTTGAGTACGGGTCGTCCGCAGGGAGATGGGAGTCTTTTTCAAAGTGTTTTAACGAGTTAAGTCCGAAAGTTCAGATTTTGTTTGTAACTATCTAAGTGTTAAGTTGATATTTAAAGAGAGCTTGTTAGGGTTAGGATTAGGTTAGTTTGAGTTAGGAGTCTCCACATCTTTCGTTGCCCCACTTAATATCGGTGTTACGGTAATCGGCAACAACGGGGATTAGCACGACTAGGAAGGAACTTGCGAGTATAAGCTAGGCTTTCCAACGCATAGTCCTTCCTTTTGGTGCTTGTCCGTCCGTTCTTGGCTCTTATCCATAACCTCCGGTTAATTCAACCACAACCGGGCTCACTACGGAATCACCGCTATCATGTAGGATAGGGTGCCGTAAGGAGCGGATTGTGGTTCAATTAACGGGAGTCGATTCAAGTTGTTGGGCAAGGAAAGAGTGAGAGAGATTTCCTTCTCTCAAACTTCCCTTATCCTACCCTAACAAGTATAAAACTACTCACACTTCATAATACGGAAAAATAAAACAACACAAAAGAGGAAGATTGAAAGAAGGAGATTAGAAGAATACGACTAGCTATTTGCGACCTCACCTTGGCGAGGATCGAGCGCAAGCATCATTGTCGTATGTAAGGATAAAGAAAAAGAAAGAAGAAAGAAACAACAAGGAAATAACAACAACTACTTAACGAATTTAAAGTCACAACAATTATAACAAAAGTAAGACAAGCATGATAATAAAATGATCTTCTTTATTCCATTCCTCACTCACAAAGCTCACTTACAAGTTTAATGGAGAAGAGATGAGAAGAAGAAGAACATGTAAACTAAAACCTAGCAAAAAGAAAATACAAGAAATTGGACCCTTTCCTTCTCAAAGTTCTGGGCTATTTATAGGCTTGATAATGGAAACCTAGGGCAACCATCAGAACAGAAACGAAAAGACCAAAATACCCCCAGAAGCACTTTTCTCTTGGCGCCAGAATGGCCGCGGAACCGCGGCCTAGACCCTCCTTTGGCCGCGGTTCCGCGGCCGTTTAGATGACTTGGGCTTGGGTATTTTTGGTGGGACCCTGGTTTGATGTGAGCTTCAATCTGGTATATGTTTTTTCTCATAATTTCTTCACGAATCTTCCAGAATTTCTGTTGAGGGAAAGGTGGACTTTTTGTCAAGATTTTGTCATGATTGCCTCGAGCTCCGCGTAGATCTCTTGGATCTTGTGCTACCATTGAGCCTTGTGCATTGATTTGACATTTTGTCTTCCTATTGGTATCTGGCAACATACGGATGAAGAGCGGAGACCGTGTTTTATCTGTGGTTGGCAGGAACCGGATTTTGTCGTGTTTTCCATGAATTTCTCCGTTTGAGAACCGGGAACCTGTATCCTGCAATTGACTAACAAACACGGCTCAAGAGTATCTACGGATATGCAATGTGATAGAAATTGGGCGGTATGAAAATGCAAAAATCTGATATGAACAGCAGGTGATGATCATATCAAACACCTACAAGCTGCAAGCGGTCAGCTAAACGTAACAGCCACCCAGGTATTGAGCGATCAGAAGATCAACAAGCTAGCCTGTGCGTTCACCTGTGAATCCAATCAGTAACACTCCCGTACAGTCCGGTATGTTCGTCTGATATGTCGCATATCAAGTCTAGGGGTGGTAAACGTCAGACCCCAGTAACCGATAAGTCGTGTCGATGTGTGGCTCATAACGGGTCGAGAAACTACTAGTAACACTTACCAGTAAATCTCTATATCAGCCCTGGCCAGGGACTTCCAGTTATAGCCAATCGAATACAGCACAACATCAACTCCTTATACCGGGAGAGACGAATACCCTCCTATCGCTCATTGCCTCCGTGTGATTCGGGACTGTACCCAAAAGCCACCGTTTTGCACTCCCTCTTGGACGTGGTAAGGTGGAAATCAAAGCACAGTGGGAATCACACAAGACACTATGACGATCTCGGGTCTACAGACTACCCTGTACCAGTGTCACCGGAGAACTGCCATCTGACGTGTGGTATATCACCATCTGGGAGTTCTCGGCGAGTCCGTCCAGTGTACCCAGTCTCTACTGAGAACCCGTACACCATCTCTGATGTCAAACACCGATGGATATGGGATCATCCATCGCCCATCATATGGGCCAAGATGCGTATACGCTAGTCTACTCTGTTGTATCGATGCCCTGTCTCGATATACCCTCGACTAGGAACAGTTATAGGATGTACTCATCAACTACCATGGCCCCACTAGTATGATCTCATCATAGTCCTAGTAGTCGAGTACAGATCCTAAGGGCTTTATCAACATGTGAGAGAAAAACAGTAAACTAATACAAGTCAACATGTTAAGATAAAGTGAAACCAAATAGCATACTATCATGACGAGCAAGAATGTCATCTCTATATATATCCAAGCATCCATTATAATATACATCATATGTACAACAATGGCCTCTAGGGCATATACATAACTAACAGGACTCAAGTGTAGGAAAAGTGTCCTCACTAAGATCATGTGTAAGATCAAACAGAGATGTGATAATGTCTTCGAGATCTGTAAAGCAAAGTTCCTCAACTTCGCAACTATCGGGAGCGATCTCGTGGATAGAGCACACATCGAGAATATGAGCAGAGGGTTCTGATGGCTGACTTCCAACTTTGTAGATGTTTAGTTCAATGGTCATATTTCCAAATGATAAGTTCATTGAATCATTTCTACAGTTAATAACAGCGTTGGAAGTGACAAGGAAAGGACGAGCCAGAATCACCGGAATTTGGCCCCGGGGGTTTGCTACAGGCTGTGTATCGAGAACAATGAAGTCTACAGGGAATACAAATTCCCCGACCTTTATCAACACATCCTCTAGTTCACCCCTTGGTTTGGTGATTGAACGGTCTGCCATTTGGAGAGTGCAGTGAGCAGGTTTCAGCTCTCCAATCCTTAGTTGCTCATATACAGAATATGGAAGTAGGTTAACACTTGCGCCAAGGTCTAAAAGAGCACGATTTATGTTTTTACCCCCAACAGAAATCGATATTGTAGGACATCCTGGGTCCTTACGTTTCTTTGGTAGCTGGGGGATAAAAGCAGTGCTAATATTATTAGACATGAAGACCTTCTTCGGCACTTGAGTCTTCCTCTTCCTAGTGCACAAGTCCTTAAGAATTTTCGCATAAGCGGGGACTTGTTGAATCACATGTAGGAGAGGGATGTTGATGTTAACCTGTTTTTGAACATTTCCATAATTTTCTCCATATGAGGACTCGTTTTATTACCCCTTAACCAATTCGGATAAGGAGCTTTCGCAATAAGCGCCGGGTCTATCATAGGAGAAGGAAGAGGGGGTAGACGAGATCCCAAAAGAGGAGTGGGGACCGTCTGTGGAGAACTAGAAGGGTTATACTGAGGTGTCGAGCCTAGTGGGAAATGGAGAATAGGCTCGCGAGAAGGTGGTTGGGTAGAAGAACTAGGATCAGAAGTAGAAGTGTGTGTGTGAGGAAAGGTCTCAGCCGGGGTGTTATTGATAGGATTTTCAATATCATCAATTCCTTCCCCGACATGGTTATTCAGCACTCTTCCCGATCTCAACGCTGTGACGCCATTTACATTGTAATGCCCAGGATTCGGTAGGGGTTGAGAAGGAAGTTTCCCTTTTTCTCTCGCACTCATCTCGGCTTTAAGTCGTGCGATTTCAGCTTCCATCGATCTGATACTCTCAGCTTGGGACGCTGAGTTTTTCTTTATCTCACTGACGGAAGTTCTAACCTCAGCCGATACCTCTATGAAATTTGACAAGAGTGATTTCATGGTTTGAGTGAATTGAGAGAGTTCGTCAGAATCGGTCAACTGCATAGGATTAGACTGTGCAGGAGTGTTGACCTGGTTGTGGAAATTTTATGACTGGTAGGGGTGCTGAGTGAGTTGAAGTGGTTGCTGTTGTGATGGAAGAGCCCTTTGGAAATTATTTTGGCTTGGAACCGTGTTTTGATGAGATTGTTGTTGGTTCCAAGTAAAATTCGGGTGATTCCTCCAACCCTGATTGTACGTGGAAGAATATGGATCGTTTCTAGGTCTTTGAAATGCGGCATTTGTATGCTCGTGACCTTGAAACGCAGAGTTTAATGGACATTCTTCCGTTAAATGAGACGGATCAGAACAACGGCCACATACAGTTTTGGGGAGCGACATTGGGTTTAGGGAGGCTGCAGAAAATTTGTGTTCCATAGCTTCGAGCTTCTTTTGCATTGCTGCCATCTCAGCTCGAACACCTATGGACACATCTATTTGGTGTACGCCACCTCTATTCAATGATTGGGTTCCACTCTCCCACTGTAGTGATTTTTCAGTAAACTCTTCTAAAAATTTCGAAGCTTCCCCATCATCCTTGGTCATAAAAGTACCTTGACACATGTTTTCAAGGTTCTGTTTAGTGTTTGGGTTAATGCCCTCATAAATGATTCGGCAAAGATCCCATCTCGGGATGCCGTGATGAGAACATTGAACCAATAGA
Source organism: Agapanthus africanus (assembly GCA_030015575.1). Taxonomy (NCBI): domain Eukaryota; kingdom Viridiplantae; phylum Streptophyta; class Magnoliopsida; order Asparagales; family Amaryllidaceae; genus Agapanthus; species Agapanthus africanus. The sequence continues at coordinate 238,897,589 of JASDDO010000004.1, forward strand.
TCCTTGAAACGTTCAAAGCATTTAGAGAATGGTTCAGTAGGGAGCTGGGTAAATTGATTAAGTTCGCTACGAATTCGAGCTGTCTTTTGTATCGGGTAAAATTTCTTAAGGAATGCCGCGACGAATTCTTCCCAATTCGTGATAGAGTGTGCTGTAATGTTATATAGCCACTTCTCGGCTATATCGCACAAAGTAAATGGAAGAAGTCGTAGACGCATAGCATCCACTGAAAGTTGTGACGTACCCATCATTGCGCATACGTTTTCAAATTTGGTAATGAAAACGTAAGCGTCCTCAGTCTCGAGTCCGTGGAATTTGGGTAAAAGGTTGATGTATTGGGGTTTAATTTCAAAATTATCCCCGTTGGCTGGTGGAATGGATAAGCAGGTCGAAAGAGGACCTCGCAATGGATAGCACCTCTCTTGGAGAGAGATGCGGGGTGGATTCTGCGCACCAACGGACGGCGGCAGATTAGTGTTAAAGAAATTCGATGGAGGTGGATCCATCGATGTGGGTGTGGTGGTGGGTAAAGAAGAAGTAAATGGAGAAATACCGACTTCGGAGTCGATAAAGGGTACGCGGACTAAACGGGCACTAGAATCCCGTGTCCAGCCTATCTTGTACTAAAAAGGGTTAGTACAAGTGGCAGCGTGGCTTATAATTAGGGGTAATGAATGAATGAATGCGGTGTTTGTTTTGAAAATTGGACGGATTTTTGAAAATATGATGCAACACAACAAATACAACACACAAAACCCTAATTCTAGGGGTCGCCTAGGTCAAATCTCTAGACCGCTCCTAACTTCCAAAAGATAAGACGTATGATAAATCCTCCACTGCCTCTTTATCTCTCCTGTGGCTAGGTAAGTGCCAGGTAAGTGGGAGGTTCTCCACTACGTAAGTAGTGGGCCTAATTAAGTAACCACTAGCCTTCGACACACTTGCCTTAGACACCACAAGAGAAACGCGGATAAGCAATGAGTTACCCACGGCCTTCTTCTGTCCTAAGTGAGCGCGACGGTCCTTAGAGTCATCTCTAGATTTCTTTTAGTTAATTGGTGTCAATGCGGATGCAAATTTTGCGATTTTCGGGGCTTAGGAAGGGTAATGAACTCCCCACCTAATCTGGATTTGGTCTTTGCCCCTTAATGTCCGTATTAATTATGCAAACAACTACAAAAATCAAAACAAGCATAATTTAATTTTTCTTTTTGCGCGGCGCTGCGATTTTTTTTGCAAAGAAGCCTGCACAAATTGTTAATTGGAGCAGATTTTGAGAGAGATAAGAAAGTTAGGAAGTTACAGAGGAGTTTTGGCGCAGTGATGACGTCAGCACGCGGCGGTTCAGCGGTGGGAGCTTGCTATTGCCGCGGAATCGCGGTCCTCTAGTGGGATCACTGCACGAAATTTTCACAGAATATCCCTGTTCACTCCCCAAGCTCTCTGGATTTTTCAGAAAAAATTTTCCACAGCTCCAATGATTCCAGATTTCCTCGCACAAATCACAACAACTTGTATTAGCGTTTGCGCGAATTTTGATCTAAAAATGTAATGGAATAAATCTTTCAATTCAAATTTCAATATAGAACGAATTAGCGCGCGATCTCCGGCAACGGCGCCATTTGATTGACCTTATTTTCCGTTGTCGGTTTAGAAAAAATGAATAGAATCACAAACAAAAATATTTGACCGCAATCAATAACGGTGTCGGATGTAGCGCGTTAGTAAGTGCGGATCGTCTACAGGGATTGCGCGATTCGTTCATATTTTGTTTTGTTTGAATTGAAAATTTAATGAAAAGAGAACAAAACGAAAATGATTCAAGATTTTTATCGATGAGTTTCAAGTATCACTATTCTAATCAAGAATCAAGAAAACGATAAACATCGAGAATCAAGTATCGATAGAATTCCAATCAATTTAGGGTTCAAGATTTGAAGTAAAGCTCGTAGGAATCGATTCGGTTGTAAATAAGAAGAAGATTCAAGATTACGATTTCTTATCTATTAACAAATTGATGCTAAATCGATGTAGAATTCATCGAGGATCAAGGATCTTGCGAAGAATTAGGGTTCCTCATCGTATCCTTTGTCCTTTCAATGAATCACATTCACTAGATAGCTTCTTGAAAGTCGAATGATCAATTGTTGATCTCTAGATCGTGCGAAAGGAATCAAGAACGCATTCGCATCGATCTAGATCATCGATCAATCGATTTTCAAGAATTTACAATTGTTTTAAGACTTAAGAAATCGTTTAAAGATTTGTTAACATCATCATTCTACAATCGTTTCGATTCCTCCACGAGCGGAGTTTAATTCAAGCATCATCACAAAGTACATATTCAAGAATCGAAATATAAGCATAATGCTCGAATTGAAATGTAAACAAGTTTAAAGAATCTTCACCTTTATTACATCAACAAGTAGTTACAACTCTCAAGATTTACAAGAGGTAGGAACTTCGCTCGTCGAATCTAGCATCGCTCGGCTCCTTGAGTCTTGGATCGCTTGGATCTCGTGCTCCGTTGAAGTCCGGCTTCGCATCAAAGGATCATCGAAGACTTGCTTGGCTTGCACTCAAAGGATCTTGAGGTTTCTTGATTTTGGATTGGATTAGGGTTAGGGTTTTGACACAAGTCTTGTCACTAGACTTGTGGGTGGAAATTGGGGAAGATGAAGATTGAACTAGAATTTAGCCAACAATGAACAACAACCAAGGAATGAACAACCTTGAACAAGTGAGCCTAGGGGTCTATTTATAGGTTTTCCAAACCCTAGGTCTAGGAATTCAAATTTGAGTTTTCCCTCCAAAAGTTAGTTAGAGGAAGAGGCTTCTAGAAGTAGTTAGTTAGGGGATTAGCTTCTACCCTAAGCTAGGAGGTTAGGGGGAAGGTTCTAGGTCCTTAATAGAGTTTAGGTGAAGCTTGTTAAGGAAGCTAGAGGTGTTTAGTTAGGAACCCTAGGTTTGCTGAACTGGCAGAAGCTTCAGGAGTATTCTGGAACTTGCAATGGCTTTCTGAAGTGTAGGTACAAAGATAAGAGTTATGAAGGAAATTTGAGGTGCTGACGTGGACAAGCCGCCGTGGAACCGCGGCGGAAGGCGGCTCCGGCCGCGGTTCCGCGGCCAAGTTGATGGCTTGTGGCTTCATCTTTTCAGTGTTGCTTTGTTCTGTCTTTGAATGTACATTCTGATATGTTGAATTGTGTAATTCCCTCTATATTAATACCAGATTCCAAATCCATGAGTTGGCGTCTTTTTAACAGTCTTCGTTTGTAAATTTGACCGATCTTCTGTAGTGTCCTGCACAGACTTCGAAACACAAGTTACGATATATAGGAATGATGCCATGCTATGAAAATACAGTCAATTTCCCTTATAGTGCCGGTTTTAATGTCTAACACATGCAATCTGATATTTAACGACTGTTTTGCTAATATGTGCTATATGAATGCCGAACACTTCTAGATGAGTGCAAATGATAGGGAAATTGCCGGTTTAAAGATACAGTATATTCGACTGATCAGGAGACCCGGTCTCAATTCCTTGAGATGGTCTCCCACTAGACTCTAGAACCCGGTTACTTGTGCTCCCCGTCTTGGGTCTATCCTAATGCGGAAAAGTAAATAATATACAATGGTGACATCATCCTCAACCCGGAAGTGCCCCAATTAAAGAATATTACATACAATGAATTTTACATGAATGAAAATGAAAAACTCTCATCTCACATAAAACCCCCGGCTATTCAAAACATGACGATCCAATATAACATATCACAGCAACACATAACATCACATGCCATCAACATATGTAAATATGCGTATCCCAATTGTCGTTGACGTATAGCAATGGAACCGGCGATACACCACATATTACACTTACGGTCGCAGAAAAGAAAGTAAAAACTACAACAATTAGAATCCGTAACCACCTTAGCCAACGTATCACATACTTTGGATTTCATGCCTAACCAAATGAATTCTTTAGATTTCGCTTGCATAACAATTATAAACCCCGCATTTTAGTTTCGATCTCGAAAACCCTTTTCAATGTCAAGTTGGGCAATTCAATAAGATTCCCGACATCCTGATCGAATGCTCGTCGGAAACTTTAGTAGACGGCCGCATCCCCCGATACCGTCAACGAAGTGCACTAAGGCGGAACACCACTGCCGCGAGCACCCGAACGGATGCTTTTGGCGACGGGTTCTCTTACAGTCACTTGGTCGGGGCTATGGGGCATGGCTATCTAATAAGGTTACCCGGCGAGTATCCGCGTACGCTACGTGATTGTGACGGACTTTTGATCACATCAAAATCCCGTGGCTACCGATCAAATGAGACTAAATTGCTAGATTTATAACATTTTAATTAGTTATCTCATAACTATTTGTGGATTCCAAATATTGTATCCCATCACATGATACCCGAACGACGTTAAAATTTTCGATCGATGCATCAAAGTCCCACAATTTCCCGATGACTCAACACTTGAGCACAATTTTAATAATACCCAGAATATGCTACAGTACCTATGCACCAGCCTTAGAAGGGTAAACCCAAGCCTCACTCATGTCGCCACGGAACTACGGCAAACCCTAGGGTATGACCGCGGTTCCACGATCCAAGAAGTCGAGTTAGGGTTTCATTCTTCTAGAGGATTCATAGAATTACTTGCATGTTTTTCCGGATACGTTAAATATGGAAAAATAGGTTTTTGACATTCGATCGAACTCTTTCACTTCGCCTAGACAATATGTGAATAACACGAAATAATGTTAAAACTACGAATACGAAACACTCTGAATTGCTTATAGTATAAGATTACATCACATGCAAAATTAGAAAAAACAAACAACACCTGAAACACCAAAACCCAGTCACTGGAACACGGTGAAAATTTCAGGTGTTTTGCTCGGATTTTGGCCGGTAGGGGGGGTTGTGGCCGGCCAAAAAGTTTCAAAATTGCCTTGAATTTCTTCTGTGATCATGTCATATCACATATAACATTCTGCAGTTGTTTAAAAAAAATTTTGAAGACTTTTTAAAATGGACATAAACCAAGTTTTTAGCGTTGCAAGTTTCGGAGTATTTCGGTTACGTAATATTAAAAAAAATTCGTCTAATTTTCTAGCATGGCTCTGATACCACTGCAGGGTTCCCTAGCACAGCAGCAAGGTTTCTGGAGGCATCATTTATGCCATATTAAAAATTTTCCGTTCTAACTAACCCTAACCCTAGAATCGTATACTAGAAATCCGACGGAATAAAATGCAAACGACTTTGCAAGTAAAGTGAACAAGGAATACAACCTTTGTAGACTGGTCCTTCACTTCATTAGCTCCGTGTAGTAGCCCCTTCGCTGCGATCATGAACTCTCGGACTCTAGAGAGACTCCCTTGAAGAAATAAACATGCTTGCTTCGAAGTCTTCGAGGCCGAAGATGATCTACGTCGAGGAGACACTAACCCAAGCTATCTCTTCACTAATTATAGAATTAGTAAAGTAAACACCCTATACTAAATGGCATGTAGTAGAGGATGATGAAGTAGGAATTTTGCTCACTTTAGATTTCATATTCTCACAATCATTCATCACAATTGAAAAAGCTAGAAAGCTTTTGTCAAGACGAAGAAGAAGAACAAATGATGAAATGAATTATTGTTAAGGTTAGAAATGCAACCAAGGGTTAAGCATGTCATACTTAACCCTTGTAGAGAGTTAACCAGCTAGGGTTAAAGGTTAGGTCAAAAAATATCTTAAGCTAGACAAAGAGAGTGGACAAAGTCAAAGATGCTTACAAGCTTCTATAAGCTTTCAACAAATATCAACCATGACAAAAATCCACAATATTTGAATTACTTAATGATAAATATAAACCTTAATCTTGACCCTAGCATGGTTTAATCCTTATAAACCCTAGTTGCATTTGTAACCTAGCATGATACATTTAACATATATCACATATATATCAATGTATCCAAAGTGAGAAAAGAAATCTTAAGTTAGCTAATATTAGTTAATGTAATGTAATATATCAAATATATAATTATACATTAAATTATTAAATCAACATTTGATTTAATAATCCGGCTATATCACATATAACTGACTAATATCAAATGTAACATTTTATCGAATCAAGATCCGATAACCCGGCTATATCACATATAACCAATTATGTCACACATCGCGAGAATAGTGTAGGGTTCCTAGGCACGCTAATGAGGTCTCACAAGGCATCAACCATGCCAATTAATAATTTTAAGGTGCCGAGAAACCCTAGACTACGGATCGTTAACTAGAAATTTAGGCGACAAAAGCGAATAGTTAACAAATTAATTAAGTGAACGGAAATACAACCTTTGTAGATCCGGTCCTCCACCTCCATAGCTCCGCAATGAAGTCTCCTCGCTGTCCAAATGGAATCCCGGGCTCTAGCGTCGGCTTCATCGGAGAAATGGGCGGGCAAGGTCGTCGGCTTCGTGCCGAAGATGATCTACGTCGAGGCATCACAAGATCAAGCTCCCACTTCACCAAGTCATGAAACTTGTGAAGAAAACACCCTATACTACTTGGCAAGAGGTAGAGGATGAAGAAATAGGAGGTGGGTTCACTTTAGAATTGGATTTCTCACTCTTTTCATCAAGTTGCCATTGATGAGGCAAGCTTTTTCTTCAAGTAGAAGATGAAGAAGAAGAAGATAATATTATGATAAGTTATTTGAATAGAATAGAAAAATCAATCCTTATCATAATTTTAACTATCGTTATGTGTAGAGAATTGACCAAGGTTAAAGGAATGGTTAGGGTTAAGGAGATGAAGACAAAATGGTTACATTGGTCAAAGCTTCATGAAGCTTCAACAAGCTTCATGAAGAAAAGCAACCTTTTGTTTTCATTTCTCATTTATTTAATCCAAAAATAAATAGATAAATGAATGAATAATCAAATAAAAACCCTAACCATTTATTTAACCAAGGATTAATTCTTTACACAAACCCTAGCAATCATGTATCATCAAATATGATACAATCAAATGCACAAAAATATATCACATATACAATGTGCACATCAAGTGAGAAAATCTATTTAAAGTGAACCGATACTAGTTAATGCAAAGTAATATATCAAATATATAATTATGCATTAAATCATTAAATCAACACTTGATTTAATGATCCGGTCATATCGCATATAACCGACTAATATCAACAGTAACAACTTATCGAATCAACACTTGATCCGATAACTCGGCTATATCGCATATAACCGATCAATGTCACAAATCGCGAGAATCGAATACAGTATCACATACTGGTATCATTCTCGGTCCCGCACATATCTCATATGCGCTCCTATTTCGTTTTGCTTGAGCCAGGAAACCTCTGTGTAGGACTCTAAAGACTCATCAATACGCCGCCAGCAGGTGATGATCATATCAAACACCCACAAGCCGCAAGAGGTCTCCTAAACGTAACGGCCACCCGGGTATTGAGCGATCAGAAGATCGACGAGCAAGCCCGCTCACACTCCTGTGAATCCAACCAGCAACACTTACCGTACAGTCCGGTCTGTTCGTCTGATATGTCGCATATCTCGCCTAGGGGTGGTAAACGTCAGACCCCAATAGCTCGATAAGTCGTGTCGATATGAGGTCTATAACATTTCGAGAAACTACTGGTAACACTTACCAGTAAATCTCAGCAACCCTGGCCAGGGATTTCCGGTTATAGCCAATCGAACACAGCACAACATCAACTCCCTATACCGGGAGAGACGAATCCCCTCCTATCGCTCATTGCCTCCATGTGACTCGGGACTGTACCCAAAAACCACCGTTTTGCACGCCCTCTTGGACGTGGTAAGGTGGAAATCAAAGCACAGTGGGAACCACACAAGACTCTATGACAATCTCGGGTCAACACACTACTCTGTACTAGTGTCACCAGAGAACTGCCATCTGACGTAAGTTATAATACCATCTGGGAGTTCTCGGCGAGTCCGTCCAGTGTACCCAGTCTCTACTGAGCACCCGTATATCTCCTCTGATGTCAAACACCAATGGATATGGGATCATCCATCGCCCATCTGTATGGGTCGAGAAGGTACACGCTAGTCTACTCTGGTATATCGATGCCCCGTCTCGATACACCCACAACTAGGGACTTTGAAGGATGTACTTATGGACTACCATATCCCCACTAGTATGATCCGCATCATAGTCCAGGTTGTCAAGTACACGTCCTAAGGGCTTTACCAACATGTAACAGAGAGACAATCAATGTACACGTTAATGTAAAGAGTAACCAGATAGCATACTATCATGTCGAGCAAGAAAGTCCTCCCTATATATGTCCCAGCATCCACTATAATATACATCCAATGTACAGTAATGGCCTCTAGGGCATACATATAACTAACAATCTCCCACTTGCACTAGGGCCATCTGATAGCAGTGATTGTAGTATCTCATACTCAACCATCCCATAAAAGTCTCTCTCTGGGAATAGGCCTTCGTGAGTGGATCTGCCGTGTTATCCTCTGAGTCTACTCTCCTAACCTTGATCCCTTAGAGATCAACCATCTCCACGATCAGGTGACACTGCCTTAGAATATGTCTGGATCACTGATGGGACGGTCGTTCCTTGGCATAAGCCACAGCTCCATTGTCACACAATGGGAGGAACGTAGTTCATCTCATGAACCAATATACACCCAAACAGCCTCTTTGGTAGCATCTTAAGTTGCGATGTATCTTGCCTTTATCGTCTAGTATGCCACAGTATCTATAGTTTGGAACTCTTCCAACATACCGTCCCTTTACTTAGGGTAAAGACAATGCCTGTGACTGACACTCAGTCGTCTTTATCACTCTGGAACCTTTCCAGTGATTCTCCCCAGGATCGATTGATACCATCTCACTACAACTAGTGAGTGTCCTAATATCCATTTAGATCTATCTCATAGATCCAAAACCCAGGATTTAGTATGTAACGTTTTGAAAATCGTTTCGGTGAAATTTCGAAAAAATCGGTAAAATAAGGGGGTTTTCTGTAAAAAGTAAAAATACAAATATCTTATTATAAAAATTAAATATACATATTCTAGCTATGTAATTGCTATTATTTGGTGTTTATTGAGCCGCTGGTGAAATTTCAAATTTTTTGAAAAAAATATTATTTTATTATTATTTAAGCCGTCACTAATACATTTAATTAGGGAAAATTACAAATTGGAATGAGTTGAAACAAATTTTGTGCATCATAAAACATTAAATAAAATTTTATCATGTGGTTTTTGGAACGAAATCATTTGCCAAAACGGTTTAGAAATTATTGAAGAAAAAAAGGCTTTTTTTTAGCGTAAATGGATGTTTGGGGTATTATATTTATCATTTTTCATCACCCCACACCCGTACCCACATCCACACACTCCCATTTACTTCTCCCCTTGAAGAATTCAGCAGCCCACTTCTCCCCCTCAAAAATTTCTCCATCTCATTTGTATGGGTGAAATAGAGTTTATAGGTGTAGGTTAAGATGTATTGTTTTGGAGGCTCATTGTACCTTGTTTTGAGGGGGGTTGACTTGACCAATTGTGCACAACACCCACACCATTCCCCCTATCACCCCATGGCCGAAATTCTGCAGCCCTTCCCCCTTCATTTTCCCTCTTTTCATTTCCTTCAATTTAAATCAAAAAATTGCTCCAAAATCCAATTTAAATCTCACAAATTGATTTCCATTCTTCATCCCATTCTCCTTAGCTTTTATCACTTGGATCATGGTGTTATGAAGCCATCATTGGAGGCAAATTCTTCTTGCTAGATCACTAGATTTTAAGGTATAATTTCTACCCATTTAAATTCTTATGTTTAGATTTATTTAATTGAGTTGTTTTAGTGTTAATTTTAGTGCTATTTGCATACTAGTTTTTTTTTAAAAGTTTATGGCTTGAGTTGAATTAGGGTTTTGTTGTGGAAATGGGTTATGATAAATTGTGCATGGTTTTGTGTTGTGGATTAACATCTTAAGTTTTATAGAAAGCTAATTTAGTTGTTAATTCCAAACCATTACTTATAAAATGCCCTAATTAAGTTATTTTGCTAACTAGAGTTTTGGAAAATTATTAAATGCCTTAGATTAAATTATAATTATGGTTTCATGTCATTATAGATAATATATTGAGTGGGTTAATGCTTTTAGTTCAAGAAAATCCTAGCTAAATTGTTGTTTGTGCATTTTTGCTATAAATTGTAAAAAAAATTGGGTATTTTGTAAACTAGAATTTTGGGGTTAATGGAATTTATTGAGATTAAATTATGGAAATTGTTTTTTTGACTTATTTAAGATATTTAATAAGTATTATGGCCACTAGATTTGTTTAAACATCATGTTTTGTACAAAAACGGCTAATTGTGCTTGCTAGATTTTCGGGAAAATGACTTTTTAAGTGAAATTGGGGTTTTTGTGAATTTTAACCTATTTTATATTTAAAATTAGTGTTCGTGAATGTGCAAATGAGTGTGTTTGGGTTTTTCTCGATGATTTGGCGTTTGTACGCCGACGTCGAGGGTTTTTGGGTTGATTTGTGAAAGCAACCATAGGTTTTGACCTATGTGGGATTCGTGTGTCGTTTTGGTCATGAGTCGGATTTTAATACGATACGGTGCGTTATGATATGTAGGTACCCCATGTGGACTTCGAGACGACAAGCAAGCGCGTGGCGACGTCGGCACCGGCGAACGAGGACCAGGTGAGTAGATTTATATCTACGGGGAGAAGTCGGGTGGATGGCGTATAGCACCCCCGCAGTTCGTGGTGATGTATACGAATACGTATACACACAGATATTGATTATATGTTGTTGAGATTATTGATGATAAGATGGATATTTTGTATTTTTGGATTGGTTTAGTGTAGTTGCGAAACCCTAGAGTAGTGGTCGCACTCACACACGCACACACACACATACTTGCATACATTCTTCTTTTATATGTGCGTATATGGGATTATATATTTATGTGTTCACATGGGTATGTGACTATGTGTTCATATACTGGATTTGAGGATAGTATTTGGAATTTGAGATGAGTTGATGATATTGGGCCTGAGGCCAGAAGATCGGTGATGTGATTTGGTTCGTATTGAGATACGACATGATGTTTTAGCGGGTCTTTTGACGTAGAAATTCTTACACCTGTATGCATGCTTAGGCGGTATCAGTATTGTACTAGACGTAGGACATTGTCCCGGATCATGATATTTGATAAAGAAGATACCAGATGAATAGTGTGATTGAATGTGATATTAATCCGTACCCAGATTTGGGGATGCCGTACGACGGATTTACGTACGAGCTATATTGATGATTGATCCGCACTCTTGACTTGGGATGCCTGATTATAGATATGGTATCGGATATGATATTATTGAGGCGGGATCACCGACTATACATATACAGGTATGTATATGTATCGACTCAGATGATAGGCGGTTTCCTTACCTGTAGTTCAGCTTGTTAGTTCAGCCGTATAGTTTAGTGTAGTTGTTAGATTAGATTAGACTTCTCACCTATTTCAAAAACTAACGAATCGTGGGCATTTTTAAAGACAGCCCAAGGGATCCTACGGATATTTCAAAAGACGTATCTTTTCATAAAAACACCGTAGCCCCTATTTTCAAAACCCCATGATTTGTGTTATTTCAAAAGGCACCATTTGTAGGACTGATATTAGATTAATGCAGATTAGGTATAGTTGCGTCTAGTTTTCAGCTCCCGCTCATTTTTGTGGTCCGCTTCGCATCGCATGCTTATTTTATGTTTCATACTCCATTATTGATATCATGCTGTTAGGACACCAGCACCATTACCGATGATGCGTATGTACCACGTACACTTAATTGCCGGCTCACACACATCTTCATCGGTAATTATCATGTCACGTACACCTTAGAAAATGTTATTGCTTGACATAGCCTGTTAGCTAATAGTTAGACATGATATTAGTGTACTTGCCTTATATATTAGTTTAGACATTGTAGTTATTACCTGCTACTTCATGCATACTGTTATTCATTGTTATGCCGCATTCATGGATTCTCATGCATATATTCACTATTTTACGTGTTACTGAGGTTTTAGACTCGGATTTCCATGAGATTTTCTGGATTTGGAGGAAAACAGCAAAAACTTATATGAACTGATTTCTCTCTTTTTAAAATAAAAAGTGCGGTTTTCCCATGATGTATGAGTCGTCCACCATGAGTTTGCTGATGGATTTCGAGACCCGATTCGAGGAGACGGATGAACCGTTTCGGGCACATGGTGGACCCGGTAAGGTACCCCGGGGCAAGAAGCGCGTGATGATGACGATGTGAGCCTGGCAGGGGAGCACTACCTACCGGTGATTTTACCCGACGCGTCGGATATCCGGAGGATACCGTCGTGGTCTTGAGATGGATGGTAGGGGCCGGTCTGGACTGACGGCGCCCTAGATATTGAGGTACAGAGACTGTGATACAGAGATATCGAGATATTGGGATTACGTTTTGTGCCGATGCTAGGCACTGTTTTATGCTGATTTCATTATGATATCTCATTTTAAAAATACAAAGGAAATCTCACTAAATTATGGAAACAGTTCTTCACTTGTATTCTATTTTCATGCATTCATACCTCATTCATATGATATATTGCTACCCTTGGGCACTGACACGGGCACATGAGATTACACTCGGGTTAGATATTTACCCTAGCCTTGTTATAGGCTACGTGTTATTCATATATTTGAGGATATATTATGATCATTGACCTAGGTTGCGTTATTTATGCGATTTCTGTGCGTAGATATTTTTCTATTCACGAGTTGGCAACTCACCCCCGTTGTGCCCCAGTTTCTTGCAGGTTGCCGTACAGGTTTCATTACGGCTTTGCGGGCTCAGTTTCATTCGGTTGACTTGCTAGTAGGTGGGTTTTTCTTGTATCGTACCCATCATATTACCTTGTATAATATTATTCCGTTGTATCTAGTAAATTCCATCAACCAAACATGTATTTTTTGAGATAGAGACCAGTGTTGTTTATTCTTTCGACCTTAGAGTTGCTCGTTATATTTCTGGTGGTTTTGAGTTTCCTTTTGAGTATTGATCCTCGCCGTTGGCGTTGTATATTATATTGTTTGTGTGGTTGTGACCGTCGATTGACGAAGAGCTAGCTCCCGCTTGGGGATGCCCTTTTCTTGTTTTCGTATACTATTCATGTTGTATCCCGTTTGGGGGCCTGTATTTACAAAGGAGACTGCCGAAATTTTCAGTAAATTTTTGATGTTTTAAAAACCGCATAATTCGGCTTATGCTATTAAAACTACTTGTTTTAAATTGGTTTTCCTTCACTCTACTTCTTTTCTTGGTTTGGATTTCTGGGTTTTCGGTTTACTTAGATTACGTACGCCTCGAGACGTTTCGTAGTTTAAGTGCCGGTCATGTTCCGTACTTTCGGGATGTGACAAAGTAGGTATCACTTTGATCCTATGTGGAGAATCATTGTGATAAGCGGAGATTGATCGAGCGTAGCATAGGAAACTCCTTCCCTATCAAGAGTATGTCATCCACGTACTCTACGAGGATCGTCACCATACTCCCTACTAACTTTTTGTTTATACAAGGTTCATCTACCATTTTGATGATGTCAACTTCTTTGACTAATCCATCAAAACAGATGTTCCAACTCCACGATGCCTGCTTTATCCTATAAAACATCTTGCACACGTTTCCGCTTCTCCCACTGTCTACGAAGCCCTCTGGCTGTGTACTTATAGACGCTCTCTTCTAAAACATTATTTAGAAAAGCAGTCATGACACCCAACCGCCAGATATCGTAGTCATGGTATGTAGCCGTGGCAAGTAGTATCTGGATGGACTTAAGCATAGGTACTGGAAAAGGTTTCATCATTATCCATGCCTGGTCGATGACGAAAACCTTTAACAAGTCTAGCTTTGAAAGTCTCAACTTTTCCATCTACACCAAGTAATCTTCTCAAGATTTACTTGCTCCTGATGGGGATTTAACCCTTCAGATATAGCAACCAAAGTCCATACTTTGTTGGTGTACATGGATTCCATCTCAGATCACTAAGCATCCAGCCATTCTTACAGAGTCCCTACTCTCGATGGCCTGCTCGAAACTAGTTGGGTCATCATCTCATGATGCAATTCTCGCTCCCACTGTCATAGAGAAACCAAAGTATCTCTCAGGTGGGTGAGGAACCCTACTAGATCGCCGGAGAGGCTGAGGTTCGTTGGTTACTATTGAATCCTTTGGTTGTACCAAATCATCTGCTGTAGTTTGCATAGCTGGAACCTTTCCAGTTGTACATCACAGACCTTGCCTCGAGCTTGTCCGGATTTTGCTTTTAGACATATAGGCCGGACAACCCAAATCTTAACCAGCTTAAGACATGGGCTCTTACCATACCATATCTCATATGGAGTGGTAGGCAACAGATTTGATTTGAACCCTTTTCAATAGGTATGCAGCTTCTCAAGTGCATAACTCCCAAAAGGAAACAGGTAACTCAGTAGTACTCATCATAGAGCGCACCTTATCATATAAGGTGTGATTGCTCTGCCCCGATATACCATCGTGCTATGGTGTATACGTAGGAATAATGCTGAGAGAGAATCTCATTCTCCTTTAGAATAGACCAGGATTTCCGTGCTCAAGTATTCTCCTCCCTGATCTCATCATAGGACATAATACTTATACCCGTATTTTGGTTCTCTACTTCTAACTTATATTCTGTGAAGATCTCAAAAGGTTCGGACTCATGTTTCAACAGGAACATATGACTGAATCTTGAGAGATTATCAGAGAACGTAATGAAGTATAAAAAACCAGTCCTGGCATGTGTAGACAGGGGACCTTTATACATCAACATGTATCATCCCAAGAGTTCACTAACTCTTTCTCTGTTTCCAATAAACAGAGCTGGTGTCATTATATCTTTGTGACATGACTGGCAAGTTTCACAAGATGTAAATTCAAACTGATTTAAATATACATCTATATGTAACTTCAGCTAGTCGGGTCGCATTGATATGACCTAGTCTACAATGCCTCAAGAAAGATTCGTTCATTTCTGAACTTTTCCTCTTGTGTGTGTTCCATATACTAAGAACTGTAGTTTGATTTAGAACATCAACGCTTTTAGATAACGTGCCTGATCCAATCAACTTTTGATATAGGAAATGTTCAAAACATTATCCAGCAATACAAAATTTTATCTTTTCTTTACTACTAAAGAGACTGATATGATTTTGTATATCAGGTTCGGTATCTAATAGCATTTGTTCAGAATCAATGTATTGGTAATACAGGGTGACAGTGACCAACAGACTTGGCTGCAACACTTGCCCCGTTTTCTGTCTCATGAAACTTATCACTCGTTCTCAGTTTTCTACCCTTTTGTAGCCCTATGTAACAGATTACATATCTGGGATCCTGATCCGGTATCATATACCAAGGATGCGAAGGATACTGAGAAACAGTTCTGTATAAGGAACACACCCGAAGATGATGCATCTCATGCACTTTCTTCGTTTGGGCGGCACGGGAAATCTGGTATTCCCCAATTTCCTGCTCTGTCTTATAACAATTATAAGTTGGAGCGGGACCAACATTCCCCAGCTCAGTATAACAAGCGGGTTGGGTCAAATATCCGTTTTATTGTCTTGATTAAGGCGTGATATGGTCGCTACCTGGAGAGAGAGAGAAGAAAACACTCAGCGTGCGCTCTTACAAGAATAGATTGGTTATTATTTTATCTAATCAGGATGGCTCCCACTGCTTTTTATCAAATCTTCCTTCAAATCCTAAAAGGAAAGACTAGCCGGGATTAATTACACACTACAAGTTCGCCAATCTTTCAGCCAGGCCAGTGTCGGTACTTTGAGGGAGGTCCCCCGTGCTTTCGCACGAACCTAATTAATGTTAACCTCGTTTTCCCAGAGGCGTAACCCCGTTGACACCTTTCTAGATACCTACTTGATCGGCTAATTGTAATGTGTAAAACTCTCCCAGGAGTAACTCTTACTCGCAGCGGGTATCGGGATCCAACTATCTCATAGAAGGTATGCAATCTCATTGCAAATTTCAACACTTGAAATTCCCGATAATATTTTGCCCCTAGTGTTCTATGACCTTGACGAATGCCAAACAACCCATAGTCCACTAGTCAAGTTCAACCCGTACATTTCTTGATCGAATTAAACCCACCCGCACGACCCTTGACGAATGCCAAACAACGCCGTACGAATACCCTAATCCAATCTGCATCATATGCATATGCAGATAAATACTAGTTAGCTACCGTACACTACGCCTTGACGAATGCCAAACAACCGCAGCACGAATACTAACTAGTACTTATCTGAAATGACGGAGGGCTACGACAGGTTTTTCTGAAAACCTATTGCGTAATGAACTTGATATCGTTGTAGAATCAAATGATTTTGAAATGGAGTGCTTTTGAGGCTTTTCTAGTTTTGCTA
The DNA here is from genome assembly GCA_030015575.1 of Agapanthus africanus. Classification (NCBI taxonomy): domain Eukaryota; kingdom Viridiplantae; phylum Streptophyta; class Magnoliopsida; order Asparagales; family Amaryllidaceae; genus Agapanthus; species Agapanthus africanus. The sequence continues at coordinate 238,914,143 of JASDDO010000004.1, forward strand.
AAGGAGTCACTCCCGGTGAAGGGATCGTCGGTCCTTTCCTCGTCGAATGAGGTGCGGGATATATCACATATATCACTGTGCAAAGCAAAAACTCTTAAAAGCAATCAAAAGACAAACCGAGTGTGTAACATCTGCCAGTTATTGCTAAAGGAGTCACTCCCGGTGAAGGGATCTTGGTCCTTTCCTTATCGAATAAGGTGCAGGATATATCATATATACCGCTGTGCAAAGCAAGAACTGTAGCTACCTGTTTTAATTTTGAAATTCGATTCTACAACATCTTAGGTTTCTTTTATTTCATTAATCTCATTAATGAAGTCCCATCATTTAAGTACCTAAACATCACAGATAAATACGACGTACACTTATGCCATCCGCATTCGCCTCGATGTCCCCTCATGCACCGTTAGGTTAGGTAACTAACGGCAGAGCGGGGCAGGGCCAGCGCGGGTGTAAAACATAAGTAACGTCTATATAATATATCATATATACTATATACAGTAGCCATCACAGAACATATCACATGATCACATCACAGATATCGCAGCAGAAGAATCATATGAAATATTGGATATACTAGGACGTCCGTGTTTTCAATACGAGCCAGTATAAAACACGGATTCCACGGTCGCGATGAATAGCCAAACCCACACCCCTAGACCCCTACGAGAGCGGCAAGCAACCCTACCAATTCTAGAGTTAGGAGACCCGGACTCGACTCCTCGAGTTGGTCTCCCACTGGACTCCAGAACCCGGTTACTTGTGCTCTCCTCCTTGGGTCTATCCTAGTGCGGAAAAGTAAATAATATTCATCAACGGTGACAACTTCCGCAACCTGGAAGTGCCCCAATAAAAGAATATTACATACAAGTTTTTACATGAATGAAAATGAAAAGCACTCATCTCACATAAAAACCCCCGGGCTATTCGAACACGACGATCCAATATAACATATCCAGCAACACATAACATCACATGTCATCAACGTAAGTAAATATGCGCATCCCAATTGTCGTCGACATATAGCAACGAAACCGGCGATATCACATATTACACTTACGGTCACAGAAAAGAAAGTGTAAAACTACAACAGTTGGAATCCGCAACCACCTCAGACATCGCATGCCTGACCAAATGAATTACTTAGACATCGCATACCTAACAATTATAAACCCCGCATTTTAGTCTCATTATTGAAAACACTTTTCAATACCAAGTCGGGCAATTCAACAAGATTCCCGACATCCTGATCGAATGCTCGTCGCAAACTTTAGTAGACGGCCGCACCCCCGATACCGTCGACGAAGTGCACCAAGGAGGAACACCGCTGCCGCGAGCACCCGAACGGATGCTTTCGGTGACGGGGTTCTCCTACAGTCACTTGGTCGGGGCTATGGAGTGAGGCTGTCTTTTAAGTTTACCCGGCGAGTATCCGTGTACGCTACGTGATTGCGACGGACTTTTGATCACATCAAAATTCCGTGGCAATCGATCAAGTGAGACTAAACCGCTAGATTTATAACATTCATTCAGTTATCTCATAACTACTTGTGAATTCCAATTATTGTATCACATTCCAGATAATTAGAAAATGTTAAACTTTCCGATCGAACATTCAAACACCCAAGTTTTCCCGATATAGATCAACACATGAAACAAGTCTAAAAACATTCAGTTCGTGCCTCAGTACCAACGGTCCAGCTGTAGAAGGGCCAAGCCAACGCCTCACATGTGGCACGCCGTACTGCCCCAAACCCTAAGGTTCAAAGGGCAGTTCAAGACGGTCACATAATCGAGTTAAGGTTTGTTGTCTTCTAGAGGGTCCATCGCGTTACTTGCACTACTTAGAACGTCTTTAAACCACGGAAAAATCCAACACTTGGAAATTTCCCGACAGGGGAAAAAATTGGGTATTTATATCCGGTCGAACTTTTTTAACATATTCAAAAAATATCCGGAAAAACACAGACAAGATTAGACAATCCGATCGAATCACCGAAGTCCCAATACAACCCCAGAAAACTCAACTATTGAGTGCAGATTAAAACTTTCCAGAGAACATATGAAACAGATACGGGCATTTCTGTACCAAAACGAGACCCCAATCATTACAGACGGCCGCGGAACCGCCGCAAAAGGAGGCTATTGCCGCGGTTCCGCGGCGCATTAGTGGAGTTAGGGGCTCGTTTTCTACAGTAACTCTTAGAATTTCCTGCTCTATTTTCTGAGAATTTTTAATTCACAAAAATCCCTGTTTTTTAAAAAATTCCAGAGAGCATGGAAAATTGGGGTTTCGGGTTCGATCGGGTTTCTAACATCGTCTACGCATCGCCTAAGGCTCTAGTTAGGCTCTGATACCACTGTAGGGTTCCTAGACACGCTAATGAGGTCTCACAAGGCATCAACCATGCCAATTAATAATTTTAAGGTGCCGAGAAACCCTAGACTACGGATCGTTAACTAGAAATTTAGGCGACAAAAGCGAATAGTTAACAAATTAACTAAGTGAACGGAAATACAACCTTTGTAGATCCGGTCCTCCACCTCCATAGCTCCGCAATGAAGTCTCCTCTCTGTCCAAATGGAATCCCGGGCTCTAGCATCGGCTTCATCGGAGAAATGGGCGGGCAAGGTCGTCAGCTTCGTGCCGAAGATGATCTACGTCGAGGCATCACAAGATCAAGCTCCCACTTCACCAAGTCATGAAACTTGTGAAGAAAACACCCTATACTACTTGGCAAGAGGTAGAGGATGAAGAAATAGGAGATGGGTTCACTTTAGAATTGGATTTCTCACTCTTTTCATCAAGTTGCCATTGATGAGGCAAGCTTTTTCTTCAAGTAGAAGATGAAGAAGAAGAAGATAATATTATGATAAGTTATTTGAATAGAATAGAAAAATCAATCCTTATCATAATTTTAACTATCGTTATGTGTAGAGAATTGACCAAGGTTAAAGGAATGGTTAGGGTTAAGGAGATGAAGACAAAATGGTTACATTGGTCAAAGCTTCATGAAGCTTCAACAAGCTTCATGAAGAAAAGCAACCTTTTGTTTTCATTTCTCATTTATTTAATCCAAAAATAAATAGATAAATGAATGAATAATCAAATAAAAACCCTAACCATTTATTTAACCAAGGTTTAATTCTTTACACAAACCCTAGCAATCATGTATCATCAAATATGATACAATCAAATGCACAAAAATATATCACATATACAATGTGCACATCAAGTGAGAAAATCCATTTAAAGTGAACCGATACTAGTTAATACAAAGTAATATATCAAATATATAATTATGCATTAAATCATTAAATCAATACTTGATTTAATGATCCGGTCATATCGCATATAACCGACTAATATCAACAGTAACAACTTATCGAATCAACACTTGATCCGATAACCCGGCTATATCGCATATAACCGATCAATGTCACAAATCGCGAGAATCGAATACAGTATCACATACTGGTATCATTCTCGGTCCCGCACATATCTCATATGCGCTCCTATTTCGTTTTGCTTGAGCCCGGAAACCTCTGTGTAGGACTCTAAAGACTCGTCAATACGCCGGCAGCAGGTGATGATCATATCAAACACCCATAAGCCGCAAGCGGTCTGCTAAACGTAACGGCCACCCGCGTATTGAGCGATCAGAAGATCGACGAGCAAGCCCGCTCACACTCCTGTGAATCCAACCAGCAACACTTACCGTACAGTCCGGTCTGTTCGTCTGATATGTCGCATATCTCGCCTTGGGGTGGTAAACGTCAGACCCCAATAGCTCGATAAGTCGTGTCGATATGAGGTCTATAACATTTCGAGAAACTACTGGTAACACTTACCAGTAAATCTCAGCAACCCTAGCCAGGGATTTCCGGTTATAGCCAATCGAACACAGCGCAACATCAACTCCCTATACCGGGAGAGACGAATCCCCTCCTATCGCTCATTGCCTCCATGTGACTCGGGACTGTACCCAAAAACCACCGTTTTGCACGCCCTCTTAGACGTGGTAAGGTGGAAATCAAAGCACAGTGGGAACCACACAAGACTCTATGACGATCTCGGGTCAACAGACTACTCTGTATCAGTGTCACCAGAGAACTGCCATCTGACGTAAGGTATAATACCATCTGGGAGTTCTCGGCGAGTCCGTCCAGTGTACCCAGTCTCTACTGAGCACCCGTATATCTCCTCTGATGTCAAACACCAATGGATATGGGATCATCCATCGCCCATTTGTATGGGTCGAGAAGGTACACGCTAGTCTACTCTGGTATATCGATGCCCCGTCTCGATACACCCACGACTAGGGATTTTGAAGGATGTACTTATGGACTACCATATCCCCACTAGTATGATTCGCATCATAGTCCAGGTAGTCAAGTACACATCCTAAGGGCTTTACCAACATGTAACAAAGAGACAATCATTGTACACGTTAAGGTAAAGAGTAACCAGATAGCATACTATCATGTCGAGCAAGAAAGTCCTCCCTATATATGTCCCAGCATCCACTACAATATACATCCAATATACAGTAATGGACTCTAGGGCATACATATATCTAACAAATAGAATGCGGTATCACATATCGCATTAATCTCGGTCCCGCACATATCACATATGTGCTCCTACTCCATTTCTCTTGAGCCAGGAAACCTCTGTGTAGGACTCTAAAGACTCGTCAATACGCCGGCAGTAGGTGATAATCATATCAAACACCCACAAGCCGCAAGCGATCTGCTTAACGTAACGGCCACCCGGGTATTGAGCGATTAGAAGATCAACAAGCAAGCCTGCTCGTACTCCTGTGAGTCCAATCAGTAACACTATCGTACAGTCCGGTCTCTTTGTCTGATATGTCGCATATCTCGTCTAGGGGTGGTAAACGTCAGACCCCAGTAACTCGATAAGTCGCGTCGATATGAGGCTCATAATGGGTCGAGAAACTACTGATAACACATACCAGTATATCTCTGAAGCAGCCCTGGCCAGGGACTTCCTGTTATAGCCAATTGAGCACAGCACAACATCAACTCCCAAGACCGGGAGAGAAGAAACCCCTCCTATCGCTCATTGCCTCCATGTGATTCGGGACTGTACCCAAAAGCCACCGTTTTGCATGTTCTCTTGAACGTGGTAAGGTGGAAATCAAACCACAGTGAGAATCATACAAGACTCTATGACGATCTCGGGTCTATAGACTAACCTGTACCAGTGTCACCAGAGAACTGCCATCTGACGTGAGGTATAATACCATCTGGAAGTTCTCGGCGAGTCTGTTCAGTATACCCAGTCTCCACTGAGCACCTGTATACTATCTCTGATGGCAAACACCAATGGATATGGGATCATCCATCGCCCATCTGTATGGGTCAAGAAGCTATACGCTAGTCTACTCTGGTATATCGATGCCCTGTCTCAATACACCCTCGACTGGGAACATTTGAAGGATGTACTTAACAACTACTCTGTCCCCACTAGTATGATCTGCATCATAATCTTGGTAGTCAAGTACTAATCCTAAGGGCTTTATCAACATGTAACATAGAGTCAATCAGTGGACATGTTAAGATAAAGAGCAACCAGATAGCATACTATCATGTCGAGCAAGATAGTCCTCCATGTATATGTCCAAGCATCCACTACAATATACATCGTATGTACAGTAATGGCCTCTAGGGCATACATATAACTAACACTCCCACTGGAGTTTACCGTTACCAAAAACCCCAAGAACATTTCTTCAGTGCTTCTCGAGTACTTAAGAATGTCCTTCACAGCTGTCCAGTGATTCTCCTAAGATCCGTTTGATTCCTGATCACTACGTCTAGTGAGCTAGCTATATCTGTTCTGGTACATAACATCGCATGCATGATAGATCCTACTGCCGAAGTATATGGTATCCCTTGCACGCGAGCTCTCTCCAAATCAGTCTTGAAAGATATCTTTTTAGAAAGAGTGATTCATGAGTTAGTGGGCGAACCACTACGCTTAGAATCTTCCATACTAAATCTCTTTAGTATGGTGTTAATGTACCTGGATTTGGGACACTCCCAACATCCACTTAGATCTATCATCATAGATTATAATCCACAAGATGTAGTAGGTATCATCCAGATCTTCCATGGAGAATCCTCGTGATAAGAGGAGCTTGACCGAGTGTAGCATAGGAAACCATTTCTTATCAAGAGTATATCATCTACGTACAATACGTGGAAGACAACCTTACTCTCTACAACCTTCTTATATATACAAGGTTCATCTATCTTTTTGATGAAGTCAAACTCTTTGACTTCCACATCAAAACAGATATTCTAACTCCGCGATGCCTGCTTTAATCATGATGGACTTAAGCATAGCTTTGAAAGTCTCAACTTTTCCATTTACACCAAGAATCTTCTCAAGATCCACTTGCTCCCGATGAGTTTTACCCCTTCAGGTGCAACATCTAAAGTCATACTTTGTTGGTGTACATGGATTCCATCTTTGATTGCATAGCATCCAGCCATTTCACAGAGTCCCTACTCGTGATGGCATGCCTGAACCTAGTTAGGTCATCATGTACCATGATGCAATCATCGCTCCCACCGTCATCAAGGAAACCGCAGTATCTCTCAGGTGGATGATGACCCTACCAGATTGGCGGAGAGGCTAAGGTTCGTTGGAGACTATTGAATTCTTTGGTTCCACCAAATCATCAGCTGTTAGTTTGTCTAGCTGGAACTCCTTCCAGTTCTACCTCATGACTACTAATTTCTTCATAAGAAATTCCTTTTCTAAAAAGGTGGCATGCTGAGAAACAAAACACCTTTTGCTCCTCAGTGTGGTAGAAGATATACCCTCCCGAATGTTTGGGATATCCAACAAACTTATACATAACTGACCTTGCCTCAAGTTTGTCTAGATTTTTCTTTTCAACATAGGCCGGACAACCATCTTAACTCGTTTAAGAGATGGTCTCTCCCCATTCCATATCTCATATGGAGTGGTAGGCATTGATTTGGATGGAACCCCATTCAATAGGCATGCAGCTTCTCAAATGCATAACACCAAAAGGAAACAGGCAACTCAGCAGTACTCATCATAGATCACACCATATCTCATAGGGTGCGATTTCTCCGCCCCGATATTCCTTTGTGTTGTGGTGTATACGAAGGAGTAAGCTGTGAGAGAATCCCATTCTCCGTTTAGAAAATCCAGGAACTCCATGCCTAAGTATTCACCTACCCGATCTCATCGAAGGACTTTAATACTTCTACCCGTCTGGTTCTCAACTTCAAGCTTATATTCCTCGAATTTCTCAAAAATTTCAGACTTATGTTTCAACAGGAACACATGTCCGAATCTTGAAAGATCATCGATGAATGTAATGAAGTACAAATAACCAACCCTGGCATTTGTAGACATAGGAGCATATACATCATCATGTATCCATCCTAAGAGTTCAGTAACTCTTTCTCTGTTTCCAGTAAACGGAGTATTGGTCATTTTACCTTTGAGACATGACTGGCAAGTTTCATAAGATGAAAATTCGAACGGATTCAAATATTCATCTTTATGTAACTTAGCTAGTTGTCGCATTGACCTAGTCTACAATGCCACAAGAAAAATTCGTTCATTTCTGAACTACCCCTCTTGTGTGTGTTCTGTATACTTTGAACTGTGGTTTGATTTAGAACGTATATGCCATTACACAACGTGCCTGATCCAATCAACTCTTGATTCAGCAAAACTGTTCACAACATTGTCCTGTAATACAAAATTATATCCTTCTTTAACTTAATAAAGAAACCGATGTAATGTTGTATATCAGGTTCGGCATGTAATAACATTTGTTCAGAATCAATGTATTTACCATTTGGTAATAGAAGATGATATTCGCCAACTGATTTAGCTACAACACTTGCACCATTCCGTACTCTAGAGAATGATCACCTTTTCTCAGTTGTCTACCTTTCTATAGCCCACGTAATATCTTACATATGTGGGATCCTGTTTCGGTATCTCATACCCAGGACATAGAGTGTACTGAGAAACAGTTCCCGATAACGAACATACCCGAAGAATATGCATCAACATGCTCATTCCTCGTTTGGGTCGTGTAGGAATCCGGATTTCCCCTATTTCCTGTTCAGTCTTATAACAATTATAAGAAATAACGGAACCAACGTTCCCCAGCTCAGTATAATAAGCAAGTTCGGTCAATACATCGATATTATTATCTTGATTAAGGCATGTCACGGTCGCTACCAGGAGAGAGAGAGAGAGAGAGAGAAGAAAATACTCAGCGTATGCTCTTGAAAGATCAGATTGGTTATTATTTTATCTAGTCAGGATGGCGCCCACTGTTTTTATCAAATATTCCTTCAAACCCTAAAAGGTAAGACTTGCCGGGATTAATTACACCGTACAAGTTCGCCAATCTTTCGGCCAGGCCAGTGTCGGTACTTTGAGGGAGGTTCCCCGTGCTTTCGCACGGACATAATTAAAATAAACCTCATTTTCCCAGTGGCGTAACCCCGTTAACACCTTTCTAGACACTTACTTGTTCGGCTAATTGTAATGTGCAAAACTCTCTCAGGAGTAACTCTTACTCGCAGTGAGTATCGGGATCCAACTATCTCATAGAAGGTATGCAATCTCATTGCAAATTTCAACACTGGGAATTCCCGATAATATTTTGCCCCAAGCGATCTATGACCTTGACAAGGTTAACAAACTATAAATTGCAAGTCAAGTCAACCCGTACATTTCATGATTGAATTAAACTCGCCCGCACGACCCTTGACAAGGTCAACAAGACCGCACGACTACCCTAGTACAATCGCATCTCATGCTTTGCAGATAAGCACTAATCAGCTACCACACACTACGCCTTGACAAGGTCAACAAGCGCAGCACGAATACTAAATAGTCCTTATCTGAAATGACAGAGGGCTACGTCAGGTTTTTAATAAAACCCTTTGCGTAATGAACTTGATATCGTTGTAGAATCGAGTGGTTTTGAAAATGAGTGTTTTTTAAGCTTTTACTAGTTTGGCTAAAGAAGTTACTCCCAGTGAAGGGATCTCGGCTCTTTCTTCATTGAATAAGGTGCTAGATATTTCACAAATACCACTATGCAAAGCATGAGCTAAAAAAGCAGTCAAAAACCAAACCGAGTGGGTTGTAGTTGTAAGTCTACGGTAGCGCCCCGACCGTCAATCCGAGGCTAAATGCGGAAACAAAAACTTTTTTAGGAAACCTACGCTATCGTAGTCTTTCACCCGGATCGAACTATTAACGCTAAACTATCTAAATACTAAGAAGTTAGAGTGGCTATACCGATCGATCCGTGTCCTTCGGTCTTTGGCCACAATCCCAAGCTCCTCGTGGCATCTCCGATCTCCGGTCTCCTCGTCGGAAGGGCACCACATCAATGAGTCTTTTTACGGGCTCCCGCTTCATCCGAAGCAATTCGAACATGAAGTTTGCTACCCGACATGTCCAAGGTGAAGTAGAGAATGTGTGTGATAACTTTGTCTCTTGACACTCTAGGATTCTCAACACATGAGATGGTTAGAGTGGAGGTAGAAGATGATGCCATTAATGGAGATAGTGAGCTCAAGAAGAAAGAGGAGGAAGAAGAACTCTTTCTTTTTCTTATGTGTTAAAATGATAATGAGAGTGAGCTAGAATTTATCAACACAAGAGCAAACCTCAAGCCATATGGCTACCCTCTCTCTCCTCTTATCATTTCAACACATAAATCAATCCAAAATGTGACATATGCACAAATAAAGAGACCATGAGTCATCATTTGTGCATGTGTCACAATTAATGCTCCTAATCATGACTTTGAGCTCACAATTTCCATTTGCAAACATTAATCCAAATGTTTGCAACAATAAAAAGAGAATGGCATCTACTAAAGTAAACTCGTGATGGATCACAAGGGTACCCCTCACCTGCATATACATACCTGCATCCACATTCCGACTGAATGCGAATGCAATGAGACTAAAGTAATCCAACAAATCTAATACTAGGATCCGGCTTAAACCAAAGCCCACTAGTATGATCCGCCCGATCATGATTTGTGCACGACTGCACGTATATGATCGAACCCTGCCATAATACCATACGGCCTCTACAAAGTTTCGCCTGAAACTTGAGAAACTGTCTGTGGGGGACTTTAAAGACTCGTCAATACTTTGGCTGTGGATTTAACCACTAGCACGTCAGTGGTACTAGCTGTACGTAACGGGCTACCTGGTATTGACCAAAAGGGAGGTCGATGAGCGAACTCATCCTGACACCCTACTGAGCCTGTCAGAGACAATATCCGTACAGTCCGGTCCGTTCGTTTATGAGTATCGCATGTCGGTCCTAGGGGTTGGTAAAAGTCAGACCCCCAAAAGTGGTACAAGTCGTGTCGGAGTGTAGCCCAGAATACCCTGAGATACTACTGGAATACCTACCAGTAAATCTCCTGCCTTGGCCAAGGACTTCGTATAATGGCTCTCCTAGACACAACGTGATCTGACCCCCAATACCGGGAGAGACGAAACCCCTACCGATCCGCTCACTGCCTCCATGTGGCTCGGGATTGTACCCAACTAAAACCTTTTTATACGACTTCTTTGAGCCGTGGTAGGGTAGTAATCAAAGCACAGTGGGAACTCATACGAGACAAATGACGATCTCAGGTCGATGAACTAACCTGTAGACATGTCACCAGGGAACTGCTATCTAACGTCAGGTATAATACCAACTAGCATGTTCCCGGCCAGTCCTGTCCGGTGTACTCATAACCCAATGGGCACCTGTATACATCTTAGGTGAACCAACTGACACCAATGGCTTGTGAGACCGGCCACCGCCCCTCGTCGGGGTCTCGACTGTATCACTAGTCTACTAATGGAGTATCATGCCCAGTCTCGAAACTCCCATGACTAGGGACCACTTTAAGGATGTGCTTATAGACTACCCAACTCTCACGTATATGATCGCCATCATACTGCTGGTAGTGAAGCAAGAATCCTAAGGGCTCTATCAATGTGTAATAGTGATCTGTAAGGTTACCTAAAGCTGTATACGATGATAAAGATAAACCAGATAGCATACTATCATCTTGAGTAAGACTGTCCTACCGGCATAGGTCCTCCCTCCATCATTGCAATCACGTGCCTGCGATCCAATAATTGACTTTGAGGGCACTATATCCAACAATCTCCCACTTGCACTCAAGGCTAATTATTGCGATGTCGCATACTCACAGCCCGTGTGATACCGAACACCCGACTCCTCTACTGATCAGTCTCACAAAGCTCGTTTGCGAAACTATTGCGTTCTTGGAATAGCCTCAGTGAGTGGATCCGCCCTGATGTTTCTTTCTATGTCTCTCTTTATCTCAAGTTCGCGGAGAAAGCCATCTCCCGAAATGAGCAATACCTGTCTTAGAATATGTCTGGATATCTGATGGGACCTAGTTCATAAATGAACTCCAAATCCAAACTTCTTAGACTGTATCGTCAACTGAACTTAATCAGTATCCTGCGCCATGCCTCCCTCGGTATCTGCTTGGAACTCCTGTCCAAAAAACCACCCCTCGTCAGAGGGAAAACTATAACTCTGACAGTCACTCTGTCATCCAGGTCACCTTGGAAGTCTGGAATGATAACCGTCTCCCGAAAGAGGCTGTCGTTATTATATCCCTAGAACATCCACTTATGTTCTAAAACTGCTTCTGAATGTTTCTTCAGGATTGGATCAATATCAACCTATTGCATCTAGTGGAAAAACAACATCTGGTGTGGTACTTGACATCTCGTGATTGACTCAATTGCCTAAGCAAGTGATATGTCAATCATGCACATCCCTCCCCCCTTTAGTCTGTAAGACACCTTCAGAGATGGTGACTCCATCACCAGCAGGTATACTACCGTGCCAGGAGTCGTCCATTCTAAAATACCTGTAGATGTAATCGCAATCAGAACGGTGTCGCGTGTAGCTAGACCGAGATGAGTACGGGTCGTCCTCAGGGAAACGTTGAATCTTTTACTCTTACTTTAGATGTGTTGAAAAAGAGAGGAGGGATAAACAATTTTGTGGAATGGTTTCTAGATCTACGTTAGGCACTAATGCAAGATATAGATCTAGATTATTTATGGGTGTAGTTAATATAATAAGGGGGATTGTAGGGTTCGTTAGGATTTAGTAGTTATGGATGATTAATTAAAAGTTACCTTTTTTATCCTTTAATAGATTTAAAGCTAGAACGACGGTGATGCGTGTAGATTAGGATTTCTGGAGGGAAAAGGAATCCAACTCTTAACCCTTATCTCGACGCGGAACTCCTTTCATATCTAGCCTTTACCAAAACAATCACTAATCTAATCTCTAATCGCGGTCGGAACTAACAAAGAATTGTTAGCGCGCCCGATTAGGATGTTAATGATTCTTTTGATAAAGCTCATAAACTTTATAGGACTTAAAAAAGGGTTTAGGGATGTTCATCATCCATTAACCTACCCTAATCCTACGAACCCTAACAAGCGGAGAATTTCTCGCGCATGTTGGGAGAAAGAGAGATGGAGAGAAAATGCATAATTAAACTACTAAGAAAAAGAATAAGAAAAAGAAAGCTACCTTTATTAATCAACAATATTCATTACACTTTGATTCCTTAGAAAATGATTACAAAGACTAGTTTGCTTCTCGATCTCTTCCAAGGAGGTAGACGAACAGTTGATGATCAGCCTGGATGCGTGAGCCGTCTTAGACTTCGTGATCTCGTCGGCTTGATGATTTTTCCAAGAGGCTCTCGGTCTTTATTTATAGTCCCAAGGCCAGAAAGTTAGCTTCCAAAATTGGAAGCTAACAGTATAGATTCACCCCCAAAATCCTCATCTCCTAAATCTCCTACCCTGCGGCGGATCCGCGGCCAACATGGGGGTTTGGCCGCGGATCCACGGCCAAGGGTGGGGATTACTTCATCAAAAGTTTGGGGCTTTCTCCTGTGACATGTGTCTATCTCTGGTATCTTTGGAAATTTGAAATCTTTTCTTTTCTTCTGCCAGACTTGATTTCTTCATTTTGAGTTCTTAATTAGGCAGGTTAGCTTCAACAACCCGATTTCCTTGATTTTAGACCTGCAAATTCTGCACAACAACTTAAATAATATTTAGTAGACTTAGTTCTACTAGGATTAGGTCAATAGTAATATTATATACATTTTCCTACCAAATGCTAATTATAATATATCAACACATGGAAAATAATATTTTTACAAATAAACCCTCTTATGTATGATATATTATAATAATGACCTTTTTAATATGGAAATGGTAGGAAAAAATGTAATAACAAATATGCAGTTTTATCAACTGAACAAATACCCCCAAACTTATCTTTGATCGTCCCGAGCAAACTAGTTTATTCAAGAGAAGGAGAAAAAAGAAAGGAGAAAGCTAAGCACACTTTCGTAGGAAAACACGATTGCACTGAGCACGTGCAACAAGTCATTAAACCTCTAGATGTCCCTAGTAGGAGGAGTGTTGTCTCCTGAGGGTTTTCAGCGGATTACACCCACAAAATCCAATAACAAAAGAGAGATGGTGAAATTTACATATAAAGATAAGAACCATAAGAGAAAGACTTTGAAAATAAGAGTTTCCAACTACACTAGCTTTTCAGTTGTCATGAGCCCTAGCTTAATAGTCATGAAAAAATGTTAGAAATCACATTATCCCTCAATAAAACATCGTCTTTATTCTTCATTCCTATCTTTCTTCCAAACATTGATCATATACCCCTATGTGTGTGTATAGAACATCCCTACACTCGGAGAATTCAATTCAAGCTATTATACTCTTGTCCATTTACCTTAGTACTTTTTAATTTGATGAATACTTAGGTTTGCTCACACCTTTTCATGTGACCGTTAATACTTCTTGAGATACTAACCGACTGATTACTCATGTGCTTGCTGATTAGGTGATAATATTTTCCTCGTCTTGCGCCACCTAAGGCTTAGCAGTGACTCCCAGACCAGTTGGCCTTAGGGCACTAGGTGAAGAGGCACCCTCGCTATATTTTTTTATTGCTGCCTTGGCGATACAAAACCAGTGTTCATTTTTTTCTTTTCACCATTTTTATATTTTCTTCTCACCATTTTTATATTTTCTTCATTTTTTTTATTTTTTTTTCATTTCCTTTATATTTTGGCTTTTAGACAAGAGCATTTCAAGGTATCCTCTACTATCCCGAGTTTCAAGACGCGTGTAAGTGCATATAGTAGGGTATCAACATTCAAATGTTTGGCTTCCAGAATAGAAATTATTTTTCAGACTTATTTTTATCCTCAGATTAGTGACTTCCATCATCTTACTAACCCTTGGGACAACAGCTCATAACTACTTATTACTAGTTCGTTTAAGAAAACTTCTAATTTTCTTGGTTTTCTTAAACTATTCCTATCTTTCATATATAATTTTTCACTTTCTATTCTTTTATTATCAAAAATTTTTTGTGCTTATATATAGTATAATTCAAAGTATGTGTAAATAAGCACAAACCTCCCCCAAACCTGTTTACAGCAGTGTCCTCACTGATGTCATCCGTTAAGCTCAAAAACCTGTAGACTTGGGAGGAAATTATTAATGGGGGCAAGAATATATGCAAGTGAAATCCTCCCCCAAACTTATTTTTTTGGCTCACAATTTTGTAAAAATCATTTTCTTTCAAGAGCCAAACTACACCCCCCCAAAATTGAATTAAACAATGTTAATCTTTTAAAATCATACGAGGGGGGTAAGGTTATTGGTCAATGCCAAGCTTTGCAAAGACCGAAGGTCAACACCAACCATTCAAAAATTTTATCGATGAAGCACCAAGGTTGGTGGAAGAACATGTCACCTTTCGACGTGAAGAAGTGGGGAGGTGATAAGAGGTGTAATGGAAAAGGATTGCGTCTCAATTTGGAAAGACGACACAATGATAGTAATGATGGATTACTCGCATTATCATGATTGTCCAAAAGAAGAGGTGGAGGTCCAATTTCTTCATCTTGGAGTTGATTCATCTCAACACCCGTGTCTTGTAAAAATGCGAGTTTTTCAGCGAAAATTTCCTCAAAGTTTTCATCGATACCCCGAAAAATAATGTCATCAGAAAAAATGGGGTGATCGTCAGACTCTATAAAAAGTTCCTTATCAGCGTTAGATATTGACCCGGACAACTTGGTGGAAGAGTCCGTGTCAAGCAACAACATATGAAAAGAGTCAGAATTATGAGGTTGATCATATTCGCTGCTGTCGACATTCATTAATTCGACATAACACACTTGAGCATATGGCTCGGAGGGTTCACTTCCCAACTTGTAAATGTTAAGCTCAATTGACTTCTTTCCAAAGGATAGGGTCATAGAGCCATTTCTATAATTGATTACTGCGTTGGAAGTGGCCAAAAAGGGTCGACCGAGTATCACCGGGATTTGATTGCGTGGGTTTGCCACAGGTTGTGTATCAATAAAGATAAAGTCCACAGGAAATATGAATTCCCCGACTTTAATTAACACATCCTCTAGCTCACCCCTAGGTTGGTTGATAGATCGATCAGCCATCTGAAGAGTGCAATGCGCAGGTTTTAACTCTCCGATCCCTAATTGCTCATAAACAGAAAACGGAAGCAAGTTAACAGTAGCACCTAAATCGAGTTGAGCACGATTGATATTTTTACCCCCAATAGAAATTGAAATTGTAGGACTTCCGGGGTCCTTTCGTTTCTTGGGTAGTTGTTGTGTAAAAGCTGTGCTCACATTACTCGCAAGGAAAACTTTTTTAGGTACTTGAACTGTTCTCTTCCTAGTGCACAAGTCCTTTAGGATTTTCGCATATGACGAAACTTGTTGAATAGCATCTAGGAGAGGAATATTTATATTAACTTGCTTAAAAATTTCCACAATCTTCTCCATTTGTGGACTTGGTCTGTTGCCCCTTAACCTGTTTGGATAAGGTGCTTGATCAATAAGTTTTGGGTCCAACGTTTGTGGAGAAGACTGTGGGGACGGATTCGATCCCAAAATTGGAGTGGGAATCGACTTAGATAGATTCGACGAAATGTTCGAGCCTTGGGGAAAACGGAGAATAGGCTCGGCTGAAGGTGGGAGATTAGACGAATTAGGGGAAGAAGAAGAAGCTGGGGTATCATTGGTGTCACTATCATCACATTGCTCACCCATTCGGTTCTTCAGCACTTTTCCCGATCTCAACGTGGTAACAGTACAAACATTATAACTTTGTGAGTGGCCAGGATTAAGTATGAGTTGAGATGGGAGTTTCCCTTTCTCTCTCGCACTCATTGCGGCGTTTAACTGTGCAATTTGGTTTTCTATTGATTTAATACTCTCACCATGGGAGGCGGAGTTTTTCGTTATGGTATCAATAGAAGACTTCATCTCAGCCGACAATTGCATGGATTGTTTCATGAACATATCCAAAGTTTGTGCAAGTGAGTTGTCAATACCGGCCACTTGTGGTGTAGAAATGTTGGCTGGATTTTGGAAATTCTGTGACTGAAAGGGGGGCTGATTCTGTGGTTGTGGTTGCTGTGGAGGAGGTCTTTGATAATTGCTTTGTTGGTTTTGATTCCAAGCAAAGCTAGGATGCTTCCTCCATCCTTGATTGTACGTGGAAGAATAAGGGTCGTTTCTAGGTCGCTGCTGAAAAGCAGCATTAGCTTGAAATGATGCATTCATAGGACATTCTTCCGTTAAGTGTGAAGGATCCGAACAGCAACCACAGACGGTCTTAGGAAGCGTGACCTGATTTAGGGAGAATGATGAGAATTTGTTCTCAATAGCATCGAGTTTCTTCTGTATCGCTGCCATTTCAGCTTTTATTGCGATAGAAACATCGAGTTGGTGAACACCTCCCCTAGATGAAGGTGGTCTTACGCTTTCCCACTACAAAGTGTGTTCAGCGAGGTCTTCCAGATAATTCCAAGCTCCGCCGTCATCTTTAGACATGAAATTGCATTGACACATTGTTTCAAGCATCTGCTTTGTCGCAGGATTAATGCCTTCATATATAATCCGACATAAATCCCATCTATTGATTCCACGATGAGGACATTGGACAAGCAGATCCTTGAAACATTCAAAGCACTTCCAAAATGGTTCATTGGGAAGCTGGGTGAACTGGTTGATCTCGCTTCTAACACGGGCAGTCTTATGGTATGGGTACAACTTCTTAAGAAATGCTATTACGAATTCATCCCAATTAGTGATAGAGTGTGCGACAGTATTGTAAAGCCATTTTTCTGCCAAGTCGCACAGTGTGAATGGGAGAAGACGTAAGCGCATAGCATCTAAAGTCAATTGTGAAGTACCCATCATTGCGCATACGTTTTCGAATTTGGTAATGAAAACGTATGCGTCTTCCGATTCAAGCCCGTGAAATTTGGGCAGCAGATTGATGTAGTGGGGTTTAATTTCGAAATTATCCCCGTTAGGTGGTGGAAGAGATAGACAAGTGGGAAGAGGACCACGGATAGGATAGCATCTCTCTTGGAGAGAGATGCGCGGTGGATTCTGCGCACCTACGGGCGGTGGCAGCGTGGTGGTATAATCTGATGGAGTGCCGTCCATCTCGGTCGTGGTGTGTGGTGGGGGAAAAGAAGATGAAGAAGTACCAACTTCGGCGTCGATAGCAGGAACGCGGACAAGATGGGCACTAGGATCCCGTGTCCAGCTAAGCATGCACTAAGCAGGTTTAGTGCAAGTGGCAGCGTGTGTGTTATTTAAAATTGGCTTATTTTGAAAAAAGTGGGACTCAAGACAAATCACTCTAAAATGCACAAGCAACCCTAGAACTAAGGTCACCTAGGTCCAGTCTCTAGACCGCTCCTAGACTTCCAAAGGACAAGGGGTAGGATCAATCCTCTACCGCCTCTTTACTACTCTTGTAGCCAGGTAAGTGCCAGGTGAGTGGGAGGCTCCCTACTACAAAAGTAGTGATCCTAATTAAGTAACCACTCGCCTTGGACACACTTTCCTAGGCACTACAAAAGTAATGCGGATAAACGATAGATTACCCACGACCTTCCTCTGTCCTTAATGAGCGAGACAGTCCTTAGAGTCTGGTCTAGATATTTTTTAAATTATTGTAGGGTTGATGCAGATGCTCGGTTTGTGATTTGTGGGGCTTAGGAAGGGTGATGAAATCCCCACCTAATCTGGATTTGGTCTTTGCCCCTTAAAGTCAGTATTAAAATATGCAAAACAAAACCATTCATAAAACTTTGCAAAAAGATTTTTGAGCGGCGATATTTTGCAAAGAATCCTGCAGAAAATAGATTTTATTGGATTTTAGAGGAGAGAGAAAGAGTTAAGAAAGATACCAGAGAAGTGTGAAACCCTAGATCTCCTATTTCCTCAAGTCCGTGATTCCAGATTCCCTCGCAAAATTCACACACAAATCGTTAAATATGCAATTTGCAGTTTTGTTTTAATAATGATATGAATCGTCTAAGAATTCAACACAAATAGTAAGAATAAAAAATTACGCACGTATCCCCGGCAACGGCGCCATTTGATTGTTTGGAAAAAGTGTGTTTGTAGTGTAACCGCAATCAGAACGGTGTCGCGCGTAGCCAGACCGAGATGAGTACGGGTCGTCCTCAGGGAAACGTTGAATGTTTTACTCTTACTTTAGATGTGTTGAGAAAGAGAGGAGGAATAAAGAATTTTGTGAAAAGTTTCTAGATCTACTTTAAGCAAGAGTGCAAATTTATAGATCTAGATTATTTTAGGAATATAGTTAATATAATAAGAAGGCTTGTACGGTTCGTTAGGATTTAGTAGTCATGGACGATTAATTAAAAGTTACCCTTTTTATCCTTTAATAGATTTAAAACTAGAATGACGGTGTTGTGTGTAGATTAGGGTTTTTGGAGGGAAAAGGAATCCCACTCTTATCACTTATTTCGACACGGAACTCCGTTCATATCTAGCCTTTACCAAAACAATCATTAATCTAATCTCTAATCGCGGTCGGAACTAACAAAGAATTGTTAGCGCGCCCGATTAGGATGTTAATGATTCTTTTGATAAAGTTCATAAACTTTATAGGACTTAAAAAGAGTTTAGGGATGTTCATCATCCATTAGCCTACCCTAATCCTACGAACCCTAACAAGCGGAGAATTACTCGCGCATGTTGGGAGAAAGAGAGATGGAGAGAAAATGCATAATTAAACTACTAAGAAATAGAATAAGAAAAAGAAAGCTACCTTTATTAATCAACAATATTCATTACAGTTTGATTCCTTAGAAAATGATTACAAAGACTAGTTTGCTTCTCGATCTCTTCCAAGGAGGTAGACGAACAGTTGATGATCAGCCTGGATGCGTGAGCCGTCTTCGACTTCGTGATCTCGTCGGCTTGATGATTTTTCCAAGAGGCTCTCGGTCTTTATTTATAGTCCCAAAGCCAGAAAGTTAGCTTCCAAAATTGGAAGCTAACAGTATAGATTCACCCCCAAAATCCTCATCTCCTAAATCTCCTACCCTGCGGCGGATCCGCGGCCAACAAGGGGGTTTGGCCGCGGATCCACGGCCAAGGGTGGGGATTACTTCATCAAAATTTTGGGGCTTTCTCCTTGTGACATGTGTCTATCTCTGGTATCTTTGGAAATTTGAAATCTTTTCTTTTCTTCTGCCAGACTTGATTTCTTCATTTTGAGTTCTTAATTAGGCATGTTAGCTTCAACAACCTGATTTCCTTGATTTTAGACCTGCAAATTCTGCATAACAACTTAAATAATATTTAGTAGAGTTAGTTCTACTAGGATTAGATCAATAATAATATTATATACATTTTCCTACCGAATGCTAATTATAATATATCAACACATGGAAAATAGTATTTTTACAAATAAACCCTCTTATGTATGATATATTATAATAAAGACCTTTTTTATTATGGAAATGGTAGGAAAAAATGTAATAACAAATGTGCAGTTTTATCAACTGAACAAATGCTGTCTAAGTACCCAGATTGGGAAACTACCCAAATCTAGATCTAAAACCATAGATCTAGTAACCATAATGTCTGATATTATATCTATATCTTATGTGGAGAAACCACTGTGTGACAACCAAAGTATAATCGATCGTAGTATAGGAATTTCACTTCCTACTCTGTGTATGTCTGTAACGTTTTAGAAATCGTTTTGCGAATTTTCCCGTTTTAGGGCAAAATTGTCGGTTTTTCCCGTTTTAACCCGATTTCGATCAAACGACCGTATAAGCTTACCGACACCTAGTTTGGCTAAAATAAAGCTTGTGCGCGAACTTTGGGAGTATTTGGTAGGTTTTGGTTCAGATAGAATTTTTCCCAAATAAAATATTATTTTAAGCGGTATTTTGTGCACGTAAATCGGGAAAATTTTCCTCTTGTGAATAAATTAATTTTGTCGCTAGAATTATTTTAGAAACTTCATTTTAAATATCTAGATATTTCTTTTGTGCAAAAGGATTTGGATTTAAAAAGAAAAGAAAAGAGTGAAAGGTTGCAAAATAGCTTTAATTAGTATTAATTACTCTCTTTCCTGGCTATTTCCTCACAAAATATTCACAAAAATACCCCCATCCCTCCTTGGCCGAGCCTCATCCCCATTTCTGCCCATTTCAATTTCCAAGCTCATTTCTCACTCTTTTTCAATCAAAAACACAAAAAGAATTCCAAAAATGAATCCAAAAATTCCTATATAAAAATTAAACCATTTTTCCTTCACTAATCCTTCATGGATCTTCAACAAAGCTTGGTTTTTGATACTAAGATATTGGATTAAGTTTTATTTTGTGTTCTTGGGGAGGTATAATTCTTACCTTAATCCTTATATTTTTGCTTTAATCTTAAACTAGCTAATTTAGTTAGCTATTTATGTGTTTAGTTTAGTTTTTAAATCATGATTAATTCATTATATTTGGTTTAAGAAATTCATGTTAAGGTTAAATTTTGATTAAGTGATTAGTGTTCATTGGAAGTGTTAAATTGTGTTTTTGAAAAGATTAACCTAGTAGAAAATGTTAATTTTTGCTAATAAATACTTTGTTAAATTAAACAAAGTTGCTTACTAGGTTTTTGCTAAAACATAATTAGCAAGTGTTAAAAATATAGGAAAGGTTTAGATAGTTTAGTTAAGCTATTTTAAGGTATTTGTAATCGCTAGATATGCGTTATCTTGAATCTAGTGCGAAATATTGCGATAGGTTGCTTACTAGATTTCGGGGGTTTTCCGACGTAGGGTTCGTTTGGTAGTTGCGAGGTTATATCTAGTGTATTCCTCGTAATTTTTGTGTTGTGTTGCGCGATCGGGACGATCGAGGTCCAGACTTGGTGTTTTGTAGTTTAGCGACCCCAATTAGGGTTTTGGCCGGTATCGTGCGCGATAGATGCGTTAAGCGCGCAGTGAAATTTTCCGGGCGTTTTCATCGCGTTTCGTTGTCTTTTCGTCATTATAGGATATTTAGCTTATGTGTTGTATTTATGAAATTTTAGGTTCGCAAGCAGGGATTTCAGGTGCTGCGGACAAGGGGAAGCAGGTGGTCGGATTTTCTTAGCTCGAGACCATCGGTGAGTAGATTTAACATCTACGGGGAAATCGCCCGTATGGCGTTATGCGTCCGGACGAATTTGATATGTTAGCTGCATAGTATTTGCATATTCTTTACTTTCATATGAATGTCATTGCATAGCATTATCTGTTGTACTTGACCCGTACCTTTAGATATAACACATTACTGACGGTTCATGTTGCACG
Organism: Agapanthus africanus; assembly: GCA_030015575.1. Taxonomy (NCBI): domain Eukaryota; kingdom Viridiplantae; phylum Streptophyta; class Magnoliopsida; order Asparagales; family Amaryllidaceae; genus Agapanthus; species Agapanthus africanus. The sequence continues at coordinate 238,935,965 of JASDDO010000004.1, forward strand.
AGCACTAAAAATTATGCTACACCCACATCGTCAGTAATCGCCATGACACACACAAGCCGATATATATTGTTGACACTTACATACGTGATACGGTAGTGGATAGGGATAGTTGTAGTAGTAGCCCTTATCCCATAGTGCATATGAGTTGATACTTACATACGTGACATTGCTTTGGGCAAGAATAGTTGAGGTAGTAACCCTTATTCCATTTCATGTATACCTTACTATAGCTATATTATATATCATGCACTCACATTGACATGTACACCCACATAGTCTATTATAGTTACATGTATATCATGCACTCATATTGATATGTACACCGCATATTTTCTCTATAGTTGTATGTACCCCAAGTGGTATTGTTTGATATATGATATTGAGTTGTTGATCCTTGCACTTATGACTTGTATTATACATACTAGCTTACATGTAGATACTTAAACCTTGTTGCAATTACATGTACACCTTATATGATACTGCATTATTTTTTGGAGGTTTTGGGAATCGCAAGATATATTCTAAAAAGCTGGATTCATTTAAAGAGCGGTTTTCCCTTTATATGCTCATATTGATGTTTTATGTTGCATATATCAGTTTTACGTGAATTTTACGCATTTAGATATGGATTTCATGTGATTATGGATTTGAGGACCGGGGGGGATATTTTCAAGAAAACTATGTATTGTTTGAAAACCCGATTTCTCTTGATATGATATTTCAGTGCGTCCACCATGTGATTTCTCTGTTATGAGATTTGGCTTGTGATACTCGATTCGAGGAGCGGGAGGCACCGTCTGCGGGTACATGGTGGACCCGGTATGGTACCCCAGGGCGAGTGGTGATTTCGTGGTGTAGACGATAAGCCTGGCGGTAGGACCACTACCTACCGGTGATTGTATTTGGACTCGGCGGTTATCATGGGGATACCGACCGGAGTGAGGTATGACATATCGTCAGGGCCAGTCATGGTGACAGCGTCTGAGTTATGAGGATTTACGTGTCGATACTAGACACGGGTTTCATGATGTTTCGAGTGTCGGTGTTTGACACTCAGGTTTTCGTGAGACTTACAGGATGTGAGGGCCGATCTGAGGATGCGATGCCTGAAGATTTGGGATTTGATGTGTCAGTGAGGGACACTGGTGTTTTTCCATGCTGATGATTTTTGCATGAGATTTTGTATTATATCATCCCACACTCAGGATTATGTTGATATGCATTGTTTCATGTAGTTGTAGTACCCTGATGATGTACCTTTACGTGATTGTTGTATATTCACTTATCATACTTATGCTATCGGATTGCATATGATAGATAGATCGCTGTTCGTGCATACTTGCGATTACTGTATGATGTTATTTACTATTCACGAGTTGGCAACTCAACCCCATTGTGCCACAGTGTTTTGCAGGACTTACCCTCTGAGTAGTCGTGGCAGGGTGTCTTATCATCTCTACTTTTGCGGATACCGCTACGGTTAGCTGTGAGGCCTTGCTTTTAGATGGGTTGCGGTTATCTGTTTGTACATTTTATATCTTTTTGTTGGATCTAGTATTCTCCATCTACCACTGTTGTATATGACTTAGAGATGACTTGTGAGGATTCAGTGTTATATTTTGTGGTGACTTTGGGTGTTGTGCTCGTGAGAGCCGGTTTTGTTGAAAAGTTTTACTTCTTTATGCAGTTTTCTTTTATATTTCTTCGATTCGGCGTCGTATATATGTTGTGGTGGTTTTCTCCGCCGTTGGGCGTGATTTGCTCCCGTTTGGGATGCTTTTATTATTATCTATGTTGTACCCGTTTTCGGGGTTAGTTTTTACAAAGGAGGTGCTGCCGAAATTTTTAAGAACGAAAACTAAACTTAAAGATTTTAATTTTTTTTACTTGAAAATTTCTAAATGTTTAAAAATATGTTTTTTTTTCCGTTGATCCAGTTTTGGATGGTTTAGATTTCTGGGTTTCGGCTTACTTGAGTTGCGTACGCCTGTAGACGTTACGTAGTTTAAGTGCCGGTTACGGGCCAAATTTTGGGTCGTGACAATGTCATCCAAATACCAGGACATCACACACTACTACCTTCTTAACAGATCCATCTCCTATTCTGATGAAGTCAAAGTCCATGACTGTCACATCAAAAATAGATGATCTATCTCCGCTATATCTGCTTTAGTCCATAGACTTAAGCTACTTGTCCACTATGCTTCCGCTGCTCCCACTGACTACGACAACCCTCTGGCAGAGTCATATATACGTGCACTTCTAAAGCTAGTTTAGAACGACGCTATACTCATCCTCCTGCCGGGTCTCATAGCCTGGAACAACAGTAGTATCAAGTCTGGGTAAACAAGAACCTTCCTGTCACCATCCTTGAGGCTATCGGAGTACCTCTCGGGTGCCTGAGGTTACCCACCATATCTGCGGAGTGGCTAATGAAATGTCAATCTTGATTGAATCCTTAGGTCCTTATTAAATTTCCAGTAATCGTTTGTGGTTCTGGAATCACTTCCAGTTCTACCATACTCCCACTACTGTTTTCTGAAAAAAAATCCATTTTTATAAAAACTGTGGCGAGTCTAGAACAATATCACTATTGATCTTCCAGATGGTAGAAAGTCAACCCTCGTCATAGCCCGGGTCAACCCACAAACAGTCATTACAGAAACGTGCCTTGAGTTATCCAGAGTCTGGTTTTAAGCATAAGCCGGACAACTCCCCGTACCTTAACATTGTTAAGATATGAACTATTCTATATCCAATATAGAAACAGAGACACTGATTTAATTGGAACTAGATTCAAATCATGCAGCTGTGTCCAGTGCATGTCAACTAAATGGAGATAGGCCGATCAGTATTACTCAACTTTGGAGTGCATCCAAAACATGAGTAACCTGAAAGAGAAACAAGTTTCTCATAATCATTACTATTAACTGAATACCATACACAAGTATCTATATCTTCGATCACATTGAAGAATCCCGATACTTGCAATACCTGGTTCTCTACTTTATTCATATAGCTATAACTTCTCAAAACTTGGATCTTGTATTTCTATGAAACACATGTCTAAGAACTAGAGAAGTCACAAGTAAACAGAATATAGTACGAGTACCAACCCCTCTGTCCTAATGGACACTGGACAACATACAATACTCTGTATAAGTCCCTTGAGTCTAATAACTCATTCCCTGTGTGTCATAGGTTGAAAACTGTACTTATGGTTAAGAAGAATTACACCGCTGTTTAATGCTCCTGACCTAACCATCTACTGATATAGGTAAATGTCATGGACATAATTTCAAAAAGTTATATCTCACTTTATAAAAATAAACATACAGATATATCAATTTGAAATTGGTGCATAACAACGGATATTCAAAACCAAGTATTTGCCGTCCGGCAAACAACCCAGGCGATTTCCTCAAATATCACCAATTACAACAAATCCCGATATAATGAGGATGATCACCCAATTCCCAATAACTTACTCCCGCTCATCATCTGTAAAACCATACAGATGTGAGAATCATACCTGGTAAATACATACCCTGGGGTAAGGGCTTATAGGGAAATCGGTTTTCTTTTAACAATACACAGTGAAACTGAAACATAAAAATGTTTTGTAGGGGTATCCGGGTATTCCTAGTAATGCCTCTTCCATTATCATATTCACAACTGCAACCGTATATTTCTTTGCCATCTCTCCAAATCCCTTTATATGTCTTTAGTCATTACCTTCTGTACACCACCTTTAGGCCAAATGGTTTTCTTGTCCTACCGTTCGGCACCAGCCTATGGTTTGAAACAAGACTACCCAATAAGCATAATGGGTGTACTCTCCTAATCCTAGGAGCACTCACAACGCGAGAGAATGTAAAGATAAAAGACAACTGAATAAACCTTATTCCTATTTCTCCTGAACCAGAATCCATCCCCAAACCGGAACAAGTTCCTTCGAGTTCGTATATAACCATACGATGGATTATCCAAATAACTGTGGATCTTCGTAGTGATATGGGGTGTTCTGGAGAAATACAAAGGTGAAGTAGGAGTGGCGATGGAATACTTGGTTTGGTCGTGAATAGCAGTCGCAATTTACTTTGCCATCTTTCTAATCCCTTTATTTGTCTTTACTTATTACCTTCTGTACACCTTACTTAGGCTAATCGGTTTTCTTCATTCCCTACCTTTCGGCACCTGTCTATGGTTTGGATGAAGACTATCCAATTAGCGTAATAGGTGTACCGTCCTAATCCAAGGAGTACTCGTAACCTGAGAGAAGGTAAAAGGAAAAGACAACTGAATAGTCCTATTCATTTTCTCCAGAACCGGAAACCATCCTTGAATCTGGAACAAGTTCCTTCGAGTTCGTATATAACCATACGATGGTTTTATCCAATGGAAGTGGACGTTCGTAGTGATACAAAATGTTCCGGAGAAAAAGGGTAAAAGTAGGAGTGGCAATGAGGTATGCAACTCAGACAATCCAAAAGCCATTGTTTTAAGAAGGTTCGGTTAACTTGGTCACTGAGTTACAGTCTAGGGTCGGGCCATGGTCGCTGCCAAAGAGAGAGAGAGAGAGAGAGAGAGAGAGAGAGAGAAAAGAAACACTCTGCGTGCACTCTAACCTAGATCAGAATGGTTATCAATTTATCTAATCAGGAAACCTCCCACTCCCACTGTAACCTCAAATTCTCCTCCAAACCTGAAAGAAGAATTAGTCGGGATCACCCGAGGAGTAAACCAACTCATCAGTGGGAATCAGGATCCAACTATCATCGCATGATAACGTGATAGAATCCACTCACGTTATCACACTCCAGAAGGTATGCGCATATCTGGCAAGTTTCAGTTTCTTTAGAAACTCCCGATGTGATTTTTACCCCATGCTCTTATGACCTTGACGAAGGTCAACAAATCATAAGTCACATGTCAAGTTCTTCCCGTTATTGTCCAGGTTAATTTCAACCCACCCGTACAAGCCCTTGACGAAGGTCAACAAGGCTATACGACTATCCCAAACCAACGCATCTATCCATGCAGCAGAAAAGTAACAAGCAACTACCATTCACTATGCCTTGATGAAGGTCAACAAACATAGCATAAATACTAAGTGCTACCCGTCTGAAATGATGGAGGATTACGAATGGTTTTTGGAGAAAAACCTCTAACGTAATGAACTTGATATCGTTGAAGGAACCGGATAGCTTTTTATAAATATAGTGGCGAAAACCTTTGCTAAAGAGGTCACTCCCGGTGCAGGGATCTGGGCTCTTTCCCCGTAGAATGAGGTGCAGGATATTCCAACTGAATACCGTGAAGCAAAGCAAAAAGTAATCAACTATAGTGATGTTATTACCCTGATGCAAACTTCTGTCCAAGGGGTCACTGTCGATAAAAGGATCTCGTCCCTTGCCTCGTCGAATGAGGTGCAAGATATTCATAACCGAATACCACTGTGCAAAACAAAAGAGAACGTCCTTATAATAATAGCTTTTTGAAAATTATTCCAACAATATCGAATAGGTTTGTTTTCCTTGCATTGATCAAAATCAATGCAGTCCCATCAATTAATCACACCAGAAAAGAACGAAAATATGATGTACGTATATGACATCCGCATTCGCCACTGGGTCACGTCATCACCCGTTAGGTTACTTAACTAACGACGGAGCGGGGACTGGACTAGTGTTCAGTTGATAAAACTGCACATTTGTATTACATTTTTCCTACCATTTTCATATTAAAAAAGGACTTTAATATAATATATTATACATATGGGGGTTTATGTGTGAAAACACCATTTTCCATGTGTTAATATATTTTAATTAGTATTTGGTAGAAAAATGTATGCAAATAAATTCATTGACCAAATCCTAGTAGAACTAAGTCTACTAAATATTATTTGAGATTATTGTGCAGAATTTTCCAAGTTGTTATGCAGAATTTATCAAGAAAATCAAGTTGTTGAAGAAAGACTTGCCTAATTAAGAAACAAAACTTGGAGACCAAGTCTGGAAGCAACCGAGAAAAGATTTCCAGATTCTGAAGGTGCCTAGGATTGCCACATGTCACAAGATGCAAGCCCAAAAATTTCAGTCAAGAGATCCTGACCTTTAAGCGCGGATCCACGGCCAAACCCCCCTTGGGCCGCGGATCCGCCGCAATTCTATGGAGTTAGAGGAAGAGATTTTTTGGGGTGAATCTATGCTATATTTTACCAAGTTTTCAACCTAAAGATTCTGCTTTGCACTATAAAAGGGCACCGAGAGCCTCTTGGAAAAGTTATCAAGCCGACGCGATCACGAAATCCAAGACGGCTCACGCATCCAGGCTGATCATCAACTGTTCATCTACCTCCTTGGAAGAGATCGAGAAGCAACTAGTTTTGTAATCATTTTCTAAGCAATCAAAGTGTAGATTGTTCAAGTTGATTAATAAAGGTAGTTGTTTTATTTAATTCTTTTGCATTTTACATTATGTTTTCCCTCTCTGTCTTTTCATCTTCTTCTCCCAATATGTGCGAGTAATTCTCCGCTTGTTAGGGTTCGTAAGATTAGGGTAGGCTAATGGACGATGAACATCCCTAAACCCTTTTTAAGTCCTATAAAGTTTATGAACTTTATCAAAAGAATCATTAACATCTTAATCGGGCGTGCTAACAATTCTTTGCTAGTTCCGACCGCGATTAGAGATTAGATTAATGATTATTTTGGTAAAGGCTAGATTTGAACGGAGTTCCGTGTCGAGATAAGGGTTAAGAGTGGGATTCCTTTTCCCTCCAGAAACCCTAATCTACACGCATTACCGTCGTTCTAGTTATAAATCTATTAAAGGATAAAAAGGGTAACTTTTAATTAATCGTCCATGACTACTAAATCCTAACGAACCCTACAAGCCCTTCTATTATATTATCTACATCTCTAAAATAATCTAGATCTATATTTTTGCATTCTTGCTTAACGTAGATCTAGAAACTTTTCACAAAATTCTTATTTCCTCCTCTCTTTTTCAACACATCTAAAGTAAGAGTAAAAGGTTCCACGTTTCCCTGAGGACGACCCGTACTCATCTCGGTTTTGCTACGTGCGACACCGTTATTGATTGCGGTTAAACTACTATACACTTTTTCGAATCAATCAAATGGCGCCGTTGCCGGGAATACGTGCGTAATTTTTTATTCTTACTATTTGTGTTGAATTCTTAGATGATCCATATCATTATTAAAACAAAACTGCAAATTGCATATTTAACGATTTGTGTGTGAATTTTGCTAGGGAATCTGGAGTCACGGACTTGAGGAAACAGGAGATCTAGGGTTTCACACTTCTCTGGTATCTTTCTTAACTCTTTCTCTCTCCTCTAAAATCCAATAAAATCTATTTTCTGTAGGATTCTTTACAAAATAGCGCTGTTCAAAAATCTTTTTGCAAAAGTTTTGTTTTGCGGTTTGTTTTTGCATATTTTAATATGGATTTTTAAGGGGCAAAGACCAAATCAAGATTAGGTGGGGATTTCATCACCCTTCCTAAGCCCCAAAAATCACAAACCGAGCATATAGATCAACCCTTCATTAATTTAAAAAATATGTAGACCAGACTCTAAGGACTGTCGCGCTCATTAAGGACAGAGGAAGGTCGTTGGTAATCTATCGTTTATCTGCATTACTTTTGTAGTGCCTAGGCAAGTGTGTCAAAGGCTAGTGGTTTTTAATTAGGCCCACTACCGTGGTTCCTTCCCACTTACTTGGCACTTACCTGGCTACAAGGGTAGTACGGAGGCAGTAGAGGATTTATCCTGCGGCTTGTCCTTTGGAAGTCTAGGAGCGGTCTAGAGACTGGACTTAGGTGACCTTAGTTCTAGGGTTGCTTGTGCATCTTAGGGTGATTTGTCTTGAATCCTACTTTTTCAAAAACAAGCCAATTTTAAAATCACACACACGCTGCCACTTGCACTAAACCCGCTTAGTGCATGCTCGGCTGGACACGGGATCCTAGTGCCCGTCTTGTCCGCGTTCCTTCTATCGACGCCGAAGTCGGTACTTCTTCATCTTCTTTTCCCCCACCACACACCACGACCGAGATGGATGGCACTCCATCAAATTATAACACCACGCTGCCACCGCCCGAAGGTGCACAGAATCCACCGCGCATTTCTCTCCAAGAGAGATGCTATCCTATCCGTGGTCCTCTTCCCACTTGTCTATCTCTTCCACCACCTAACGGGGATAATTTCGAAATTAAACCCCACTACATCAATCTGCTGCCTAAATTTCACGGGCTTGAATCGGAAGACGCGTACGTTTTCATCACCAAATTCGAGAACGTATGCGCAATGATGGGAACTTCACAATTGACTTTAGATGCTATGCGCTTACGTCTTCTCCCATTCACACTGTGCGACTTGGCAAAAAAATGGCTTTATAATACTGCCGCACACTCTATCACTAATTGGGATGAATTCGTCATAGCATTTCTTAAGAAGTTTTACCCAAACCATAAGACTGCCCGCGTGAGAAGCGAGATCAACCAGTTCACCCAGCTTCCCAATGAACCATTTTGGAAGTGCTTTGAACGTTTCAAAGATCTGCTTGTCCAATGTCCTCATCATGGAATCAATAGATGGGATTTATGCCGAATTATTTATGAGGGCATTAATCCAGCGACAAAGCAGATGCTTAAAACAATGTGTCAATGCAATTTCATGTCTAAAGATGACGGTGAAGCGTGGAAATATCTGGAAGACCTTGCTAAACACACATTGCAGTGGGAAAGCGTAAGACCACCTTCAACTAAGGGAGGTATTCACCAGCTCGATATTTCTATCGCAGTAAAAGCCGAAATGGCAGCGATACAGAAGAAACTCGACGCTATTGAAAACAAGTTCTCATCATTCTCCCTAAATCAGGTCACGCTTCCTAAGACTGTCTGTGGTTGCTGTTCGGATCCTTCACACTTAACGGAAGAATGTCCTATGAATGCATCGTTTCAAGCTAATGCTGCTTTTCAGCAGCGACCTAGAAACGACCCTTATTCTTCCATGTACAATCAAGGATGGAGGAATCATCCTAACTTTGCTTGGAATTATCAAAGACCTCCTCCACAGCAACCACAACCACAACCACAACGACAGAATCGGCCCCCCTTTCAGTCACAGAATTTCCAAAATCCGGCCAACATTTCTACACCACAAGTGGCCGGTACTGACAACTCACTTGCACAAACTTTGGATATGTTCATGAAACAATCCATGCAAATTTCGGCTGAGATGAGGTCTTCTTTTGATACCCTAACGAAAAACTCCGCCTCCCATGGTGAGAGTATTAAATCCATAGAAAACCAAATCGCACAGTTAAATGCCGCAATGAGTGCGAGAGAGAAAGGAAAACTCCCATCTCAACCCATACCTAATCCTGGCCACTCACAAAGTTATAATGTGAGTGCTGTTACTACGTTGAGATCGTGAAAAGTGCTGAATAACCGAGTGGGTGAGCAATGTGATGATAGTGACACCAATGATACCCCAGCTTCTTCTTCTTCCCCTAATTCGTCTAGTCTCCCACCTTCACCCGAGCCTATTCTCCGTTTTCCCCAAGGCTCGAACCCTTCGCCCATTTCGCCAAATCTATCTAAGTTGATTCCCACTCCAGTTTTGGGATCGAATCCGTCCCCATAATCCTCTCCAATGTTGGACCAAACCCTTATTGATAAAGAACTTTATCCAAACAGGTTAAGGGGCAACAGACTAAGTCAACAAATGGAGAAGATTGTGGAAATTTTTAAGCAAGTTAACGTAAACATTTCTCTCCTAGATGCTATTCAACAAGTTCCGTCATATGCGAAAATCCTAAAGGACTTGTGCACTAGGAAGAGAAAAGTTCAAGTACCTAAAAAAGTTTTCCTTGCGAGTAATGTGAGCACTGCTTTTACACAACAACTACCCAAGAAACGAAAGGACCCCGGAAGTCCTACAATTTCAATTTCTATTGGGGGTAAAAATATTAATCGTGCTCTACTCGATTTAGGTGCTAACGTTAACTTGCTTCCGTATTCTGTTTATGAGCAATTAGGGATCGGAGAGTTAAAACCGGCGCATTGCACTCTTCAGATGGCCGATCGATCTATCACCCAACCTAGGGGTGAGCTAGAGGATGTGTTAATCAAATTCGGGGAATTCATATTTCCTGTGGACTTTATCGTTATTGATACACAACCTGTGGCAAACCCACGCAATCAAATCCCGGTGATACTCGGTCGACCCTTTTTGGCCACTTCCAACGCAGTAATTAATTGTAGAAACGGCTCTATGACCCTATCCTTTGGAAAGAAGTCAATTGAGCTTAACATTTACAAGTTGGGAAGTGAACCCTCCGAACCCTATGCTCATGGGTGTTCTGTCGAATTAATGGATGTCGACAGCAGCGAATTTGATCAACTTAATGATACTGACTCTTTTCATATGTTGTTGTTTGACCCAACCATGTACTCTTCCACCGAGTTATCCGGATCAACATCTAATGCTGATGAGGAACTTTTTATAGAGTCTGACGATCACCCTGCTTTTTCTGATGACATTATTTTTCGGGGTATCGATGAAAGCTTTGAGGAAATTTTCGCTGATGAACTCGCATTTTTACAAGACACGGGTGTTGAGATGAATCAACTCCAAGATAAAGAAATTGAACCTCCACCCCTTCTTCTTGACAATCATGATAATGCGAGTAATCCATCATTACTATCACTGTGTCATCTCTCCAAATTGAGACGCAATCCTTTTCTATTACACCTCTTATCACCTCCCCACCTCTTCACGTCGAAAGGTGACATGTTCTTCCACCAACCTTGGTACTTCATCGATAAAATTTTTGAATGGTTAGTGTTGACCTTCGGTCTTTGCAAAGCTTGGCATTGACCAATAACCTTGACCCCCTCTTGTGATTTTAAAAGATTAAAATTGTTTAACTCAAGTTTGGGGGTGGTATATTTTGGGATCTTGAAAGAAAATGATTTTTACAAAATTGTGAGCCAAAAATAAGTTTGGGGCAGGATTTTCACTTTCATATATTCTTTCCCCCATTGATAATTTCCTCCCAAGTCTACAGGTTTTTGAGCTTAACGGATGACACCAGTGAGGACACTGCTGTAAACAGGTTTGGGGGAGGTTTGTGCTTATTTACACATCAATTTGCATCATACTTTGCATAAGCACAATATTTTCAACAACATTAAAAAAAATATTTTATAACAAAAGAGTAGAAAGTGAAAAATTACATCCAAAAGATAGGAATAGTTTAAGAAAACCAAGAAAATTAGAAGTTTTCTTAAACGAACTGGTAATAAGTAGTTATGAGCTGTTGTCCCAAGGGTTAGTAAGATGAAGGAAGTCACTAATCTGAGGATAAAAATAAGTCTGAAAAATAGTTTCTATTCTGGAAGCCAATCATTTGAATGTTGATACCCTACTATATGCACTTACACACATCTTGAAACTCGGGATAGTAGAGGATACCTTGAAATGCTCTTGTCTAAAAGCCAAAGTATGAAGGAAATGAAAAAATGAAGAAAATATAAAAATGGTGAAAAGAAAAAATGAACACTGGTTTTGTATTGCCAAGGCAGCAATAAAAAAATATAGCGAGGGTGCCTCTTCACCTAGTGCCCTAAGGCCAACTGGTCTGGGAGTCACTGCTAAGCCTTAGGTGGTGCAAGACGAGGAAAATATTATCACCTAATCAGCAAGCACTTTAGTAATCGGTCGGTTAGTACCTCAAGAAGTATTAACGGTTGCATGAAAAGGTGTGAGCAAACCTAAGTATTCATCAAATTAAAAAGTACCAAGGTAGATGGATAAGAGTATGAAAGCTTGAATTGAATTCTCTGAGTGTGGGGATGACCATTTCACACACGTAGGGGTATATGATCAATGTTTGGATGAAAGGTAGGAATGAAGAATAAAGACGATGTTTTATTGAGGGATAATGTGATTTCTAACATCTTTTCATGACTATTAAGATAGGGCTCATGACAACTGAAAAGCTAGTATAGTTGGAAACTCTTATTTTCAAAGTCTTTCTTTTATGGTTCTTATCTTTATATGTAAATTTCACCATCTCTCTTTTGTTATAGGATTTTGTGGGTGTAATCCGCTGAAAACCCTCAGAAGACAACACTCCTCCTACCAGGGACACCTAGAGGTTTAACGGCTTGTTGCACGTGCTCAGTGCAATCGTGTTTGCCTACGAAAGTGTGCTTAGTTTTCTCCTTTCTTTTTTCTTCTTCTTTTGAATAAACTAGTTTGCTCGGGACAATCAAAGATAAGTTTGGGGGTATTTGTTCAGTTGATAAAACTGCACATTTGTATTACATTTTTCCTACCATTTTCATATTAAAAAAGGACTTTATTATAATATATTATACATATGGGGGTTTATGTGTGAAAACACCATTTTCCATGTGTTAATATTGAAAGGTTCCCAGGCACTCTTGTGAAGGTTCATAAGGCATCAAACATGCCCGGATAAAAATTTAGACGTGCCGAACAACCCAAAGCCGGGATCTTTGCTAGATTATTAGTGTTTAACATGCAAGATGATAACTTTTATCTAAGTGTGAGGGATTACAACCTTTGTAGTCCGCTCCTTCGCTTCACAAGCTCCGAGTAGAAGTCCCTTTGCCGCGATCCACAATCTCCCGGACTCATGAGAGACTCCACGACTCGAACGATCCATGCTAGCTTGAAGTGTTCCAAATCTCCGATGATCTACGTCGAAGTTGCAAAGACTCAAGCTTTCTCACTCTTAAGAGATGAACACACTAATCTCATGGGCTAGATGAGATGAGGATGAGAGAGTAGTATTTTTTCTTTCTTTTTATATCATTTTCTCATATTTATTCATCACTTAAAGAAAATCAAGTAAGCTTTTCAAGAGAGAAGAAGATGATAATGGAAAATCAATAATAAGATTAATCCTTTTGTGATGAATAGAAAGAAGACTATATGATTGATTTATAAACCATGGTCAAGGATGAGTGGCTAGGATTTAGTAGAGAATAAACTAGAGTTAGGGTTTGGTTGGGTTAAATAAGTGTCATCCAAAAATATCTTAAGAATGACAAAAGAATAAAGCTTCTAGAAGGTACATGAAGCATCTAACCCTAATCAAACCCTAACCTCAATTAATCATCCTTAAACATGTTTAACAATTAATCATATCATGTCACAATAATATATATCACATATATATTATATATTTGCAACAAAAGAAAATAATACAATTAACATATATCGCATATATATCAATGTATCATCCAATGAGAAAATGAAATAATAAAGCGAGCCAATATTAGATAATGTAATAATATATCATATATATTATTATACATTAAATCATCGAATCAACACTTGATCCGACGATCCGGCTATATCGAATATTACCGACTAATATATCATCTACCGATTCATCGAATCAACACTTGATCCGATGACCCGGTTCATATCTAAATATCGCGAGAATATAATATGGTATCCCATATCGCAATATTCTCGGTCCTGCACATATCACATATGTGCCTCTACTCCGTTTCGCCTGAGCCAAGAAACCTCTGTGTAGGACTCTAAAGAATCGTCAATACGCCGGTAGCAGGTGATGATCATATCAAACACCCACAAGCTGCAAGCGGTCAGCTAAACGTAACAGCCACCCAGGTATTGAGCGATCAGAAGATCAACAAGCTAGCCTGTGCGTTCTCCTGTGAATCCAATCAGTAACACTTCCGTACAGTCCGGTCTGTTCGTTTGATATGTCGCATATCAAGTCTAGGGGTGGTATACGTCAGACCCCAGTAACCGATAAGTCGTGTCGATGTGTGGCTCATAACGGGTCGAGAAACTACTGGTAACACTTACCAGTAAATCTCTATATCAGCCCTAGCCAGGGACTTCCAGTTATAGCCAATCGAACACTGCACAACATCAACTCCCTATAACGGGAGAGACAAATCCCCTCCTATCGCTCATTGCCTCCATGTGATTCGGGACTGTACCCAAAAGCCACCGTTTTGCATGCCCTCTTGGACGTGGTAAGGTGGAAATCAAAGCACAGTGGGAATCATACAAGACTCCATGACGATCTCGGGTCTACAGACTACCCTGTACCTGTGTCACCGGAGAACTGCCATCTGACGTGTGGTATATCACCATCTGGGAGTTCTCGGCGAGTCCGTCCAGTGTACCCAGTCTCCACTGAGCACCCGTACACCATCTCTGATGTCTAACACTGATGGATATGGGATCATCCATCGCCCATCATATGGGTCAAGATGCGTATACGCTAGTCTACTCTGGTGTATCGATGCCCTGTCTCGATATACCCTCGACTAGGAACAGTTATAGGATGTACTCATCGACTACCGCGGCCCCACTAGTATGATCTCATCATAGTCCCAGTAGTCGAGTACAGATCCTAAGGGCTTTATCAACATGTGAGAGTAAAACAGTAAACCAATACAAGTTAACATGTTAAGATAAAGTGAAACCAAATAGCATACTATCATGACGAGCAAGAAAGTCATCTCTATATATATCCAAGCATCCATTATAATATACATCATATATACAACAATGGCCTCTAGGGCATATACATAACTAACAATCTCCCACTTGCACTAAGGCCAGCTGCTGTAGTATCTCATACCTAGCATCCCGAATAATCTCTCAAACTGTATCCGGGGAATAGCCTTCGTGAATGGATCCGCAGTGTTGTCCTTCGTATCTACTCTCCTGACCTCGATCTCCCGGCGATCAACTATCTCCCTGATCAGGTGATACCGCCTCAGAATATGTCTGGACTTTTGATGGGACCTGGGTTCCTTGGCTAAAGCCACAGCTCCATTGTTATCGCAATACAGAGGTATTGGATGCTCAATGGATGGAACCACACCAAGTTCACTAATGAACTTCTTTATCCAGACAGCCTCCTTGGCAGCATCGTTGGCAGAGATGTATTCAGCCTCCATCGTCGAGTCTGCAACGGTATCCTGTTTGGAACTCTTCCAACATACCGCCCCTCCATTGAGGGTAAAGACAAAACCCGAATGCGACTTAGAGTCGTCCTTATCACTTTGGAAGCTGGAATCGGTAAAGGACTCCACCTGGAGTTCTCCGTTACCATACACCAAGAACATCTCCTTAGTCCTTCGTAAGTACTTGAGATGTTCTTCACTGTTGTCCAATGACTCTCTCCAGGATCTGCTTGATACCGACTCACTACACTTAGTGAGTATGCTACATCGGGTCTGGTACATAGCATCGCATACATGATAGAGCCTACTGCCGAAGCATAGGGTATCCCTTGCATGCGAGCTCTCTCCAAATCAGTCTTGGGAGACATCTCTTTGGAGAGAGTGAGTCCAGAGATCGTGGGTTGGTTCCCACGCTTGGATTCTTCCATACTAAACCTCTTTAGTATGGTGTCAATGTACCTGGATTGGGACAATCCCAGTATCCGTTTAGATCTATCTCTATAGATCATGATTCCCAATACACAGGAGGCATCACCTAGATCTTTCATTGAGAATCTCTGTGATAAGAAGAGCTTGACTGATTGCAGCATAGGAATATCATTTCCTATCAAGAGTATGTCATCCACGTACAATACGAGGAAGACAACCTTACCCTCTGCTACCTTCTTATAGATACAAGGTTCATCTATATTTTTGATGAAGTCAAACTCTTTGACTACAACATCAAAACAGATGTTCCAACTCCGCGATGCTTGCTTTAACCCATAAATGGATTTAAGCAGCTTGCACACCTTTCCGCTGCTCCCACTATCTACGAAGCCTTCTGGTTGAGTCATGTACACGCTCTCTTCTAAATCACCGTTTAGAAAGGCGGTCTTAACATCCATTTGCCAGATTTCGTAGTCATGGTATGCAGCAATGGCAAGTAAGATCCGGATGGACTTAAGCATAGCCACTGGAGAAAAGGTTTCGTCATAATCCACACCTGGTCGTTGACGAAAACCCTTTGCTACAAGTCTAGCTTTGAAAGTCTCAACTTTTCCATCTACACCAAATTTCCTTTTAAAAATCCACTTGCTCCCAATGGGTTTTACCCATTCAGGAGCATTTTCCAAAATCCATACTTTATTGGTGTACATGGATTCCATCTCAGATCGCATTGCATCCAGCCATTTCACAGAGTCACCACTCGTGATGGCCTGCTCGAAACTAGTCGGGTCATCATCATCCATGATGCAATCCTCGCTTCCACTATCAATGAGAAAACCATAGTATCTCTCAGGTGGACGAGAAACCCTACTAGATCGGCGGAGAGGCTGGGGTTCGTCGGGTACTACTGAATCCTCTGGTTCCACTAAATCATCTGTTGTAGTTTGTTCTGCTGGAACCTCTTCCAGTTCTACCTCAATGCCACTTATCTGTTTCATAAGAAAACCTTTTTCTAAGAAAGTGGCATGTCGAGAAACAAACACCTTTTGTTCCTCGGGGTGGTAGAAGATATACCCTTGTGAATTTTTAGGATATCCTACAAACTTACATAAGACAGATCTTGCCTCGAGTTTGTCCGGATTTTGTCTTTTGACATAGGCCGGACAACCCCATATCTTAATGTAATTAAGATGTGGTCTCTTCCCTTTCCATATCTCATACGGAGTGGTAGGCACTGATTTGGTAGGAACCATATTCAATAGGTGTATGGCTGTCTCAAGCGCATACCCCCAGAAGGAAATGGGTAACTCAGCTGTACTCATCATTGAACGCACCATATCTAATAGGGTGCGATTCCTTCGTTCCGATACACCGTTGTGCTGTGGTGTATAAGGTGGAGTAAGCTGAGAGAGAATCCCATTCTCTTTTAGATAATCTTGGAACTCATTGCTCAATTATTCTCCTCCTCGATCAGATCGAAGGATCTTAATACTTTTTCCCGTTTGGTTCTCTACTTCGTGCTTATATTCTTTGAATTTCTCAAAAGCTTCAGACTTGTGTTTCATCAGAAACACATGTCCGTATCTAGAGAGATCGTCAGTGAATGTAATGAAGTAGGAAGAACCGTTCCTGGCATGCGTAGACATGGGACCACAAACATCACTATGTATTAGTCCTAAGAGTTCAGTAACTCTTTCTCCGTGTCCACTAAACGGAGCTTTGGTCATTTTTCCTTTGAGACATGAATGGCAAGTATCATAAGATGATAATTCAAACGGATTCAAATAACCATCTTTATGTAACTTAGCCAGTCGTGTCGCATTGATATGACCAAGTCTACAATGCCACAAGTAGGATTCGTTCATATCTGAACTTTTCCTCTTGTGTGTGTTTTGTATATTCAGGACTGTATTCTGATTTAGAATGAATATGCCATTATGTAACGAGCCTGATGCAATCAACTTTTGATCTAGGAATATGTTCATAACATTATCCTGTACTACAAAATTATATCCTTCTTTACTTAATAAGGAGACTGATATAATGTTGCACATCATGTTCGGTATATAATAGCACTCATTTAGAATCAGTGTATTACGACTTGGTAATACAAGGTGATATTCGCCAACTGCTTTGGCTACAATACTTGCACCGTTCCCTACTTGAATGGAATGATCACCTTTTCCTAGTTCTCTACCTTTTCGTAGCCCATGTAACAATTTACATATGTGGGATCCTGATCCGGTATCTAATACCCAGGACGTAGGGTGAACTGAGAAACAGTTCTCAATAACTAACACACCCAAAGAAGATGCATCAACATGCATGTTCTTTTGGGCGGCGTGAGAATCTAGATATTCTCCTGTTTCCTGTTCAGTCTTATAACTCTTATAAGAAAGAACGGGTCCAACTTTCCCTAGCTCAGTACAATAATTGGGTTCAGTCAATACATCCATATTATTATCTTGATTATGGCCTGACATGGTCGCTACCTGGAGAGAGAGAGAAGAAAAACACTTTAGCGTATGCTCTTGCAAGATTAGATTGGTTATTATCTTATCTAATCAGGATGTCTCCCACTGTTTTTATCAAATCTAACTTAAAACCCTAAAAGGTAAGATTAGCCGGGATTAATTACACCCTACAATTTCGTCAATCTTTCAGCCAGATCAGTGTCGGTACTTTGAGGGAGGTTCCCCGTGCTTTCGCACGGACCTAATTAAAGTAAACCTCGTTTTCCCAGAGGCGTAACCCCGTTAACACTTTTCTACACACCTACTTGAATGACTAATTGTCCTGTGTAAAACTCTCTCAGGAGTAACTCTTACTCGCAGTGGGTATCGGGATCCAACTATCTCATAGGAGATATGCAATCTCATTGCAAATTTCAACGCTTGAAATTCCCGATAAAGCTTTTACCCCTAGTGTGCTATGACCTTGACGCATGCCAAACAACCCATAGTCCACTAGTTAAGTTCAACCCGTACATTTCGTGATTGAATTAAACCTACCCGTACGACCCTTGACGCATGCCAAACAACGCCGTACGAATACCCTAATCCAATCGCATCTCATGCTGCAGATAAGTAATAATCAGCTACCGTACACTACGCCTTAACGCATGCCAAACTACCGCAGCACGAATACTAAATATTACTTATCTGAAATGACGGAGGGCTACGCAGGTTTTTCTGAAAACCTTGAACGTATTGAACTTGATATCGTCGTAGAATCATGTAGTTTTTGATAAGGAGTGTTTTTTAGGCTTTTCTTAGTTTCGCTAAAGGGGTCACTCCCGGTGAAGGGATCGTCGGCCCTTTCCTCATTGAATAAGGTGCAGGATATATCATATATACCGCTGTGCAAAGCAAAACACTAAAAGCATTCAAAAGACAAACCGCGTTTTGTAGCATCTGCCAGTTTCGCTAAAGGGGTCACTCCCGGTGAAGGGATCGTCGGCCCTTTCCCCATCGAATAAGGTGCAGGATATATCATATATATCACTGTGCAAAGAAAAACTGTAGCTACCCCTTTTTATAAAGTTTTGATTCTACAACATTTTTAGGTTTCTTTTTTTTTATTAATCTCATTAATAAAAATCCCATCAGCTTATGCTTCCTAAGCATCACAGAAGAAACGAAAGCAGTAATATTTATATATCAGCATATATATAGTATAAGCATTCGTCTCAGGCAGTAATATGATCTCATCACAGAATATTGCAGCAGAAGAACATATATGAAATATTGGATATACTAGGACGTCCGTGTTTTCAATACGAGCCTGTATAAAACACGGATTCCACGGTCGCGACGAATAGCCAAACCCACATCCCAAGACCCCTACGAGAGCGGCAAGTAACACTGCCAATTCTAGGGTTAGGAGACCCGGTCTCGACTCCTCGAGATGGCCTCCCACTGGACCCTAGAACTCGGTTACTTGTGCTCCCCTCCTTGGGTCTACCTAATGCGGAAAAGTAAATAATATACACTGGTGACAGCAACCGCAACCTGGAAGTGCCCCAAATAAAAGAATATTACATTACAAATGAATTTTACATGAATGAAAATAAAAACCCTCATCTCACATAAAACCCCCGGCTATTCAGAACGCGACGATCCAATATAACATATCACAGAAACACATAATATCTCATATCATCAACGTAAGTAAATATGCGCATCCCAATTGTCGTTGACATATAGCAACGAAACCGGCGATATCACATATTACACTTACGGTCACAGAAAAGAAAGTGTAAAACTACAGCATTTGGAATCCACAATCACTTTAGACATCGTAAATCCGAAATATCACATACTCCGTATTTCATGCCCAACTCTATGAATTCCACATATTGTATCACATTCCAGATAAATAGACAGTATTAAACTTTCCGAACAGATAATCAAATACCCAAAATTTCCTAAAGTGCTCAACACTTGAGCGGAGTTCAAATAATCCCAGAATATGTCACAGTACCGGTGATCCAGCCGTAGAAGGGTCAAGCCAACGCCTCACATGTGGCACGCCGTACTGCCCCAAACCCGAAGGTTCAAAAGGCAGTTCAAGACGGTCACATAATCGAGTTAAGGTTTGTTGTCTTCTAGAGGGTCCACCGCTTAACTTGTACAATTTTTCCGAAAGATTTAAACCCTAAAAAATTTCAACACTTGAAAGTTTGCCGTACCGGGAAACAGTGAGTTAATGATATCCGTTCAAATAGTTTAACAGTTTCTAAATATCCGGAAAGAAATACGAATTTAAATATTCCGATCGAATCTACGATTACAAAATAAACCCCAGATTTAAAGAACACTGGAATCACTGTTAAAAATATCCAGAAGCATCAACAAGCACCTACGGACATTACCAAAAAAGCCACGTGTCACCAATCCATCAATCCGCCGCGGAACCGCCGCGCAAGCATGCTTGCGCCGCGGTTCCGCCGCCGTTTGGATGAATTGGGGGCTCAGGTTTTATGGTAATTCTTAGAATTCCCTGCTGATTTTTTTACATATTTTTAATTCAGAAAAATCCTAAATTTTGAAAAATTTCCAGAGAGGGGGCTTTTTCCGTCGGTTCGGGTTCGATCGGAGTTTTAACTTTGTAAACACGTCGCCTAATGCTCTAGCTAGGCTCTGATACCACTGAAAGGTTCCCAGGCACTCTTGTGAAGGTTCATAAGGCATCAAATATGCCCGGATAAAAATTTAGACGTGCCGAACAACCCAAAGCCGGGATCTTTGCTAGATTATTAGGGTTTAACATGCAAGATGATAAATTTTATCTAAGTGTGAGGGATTACAACCTTTGTAGTCCGCTCCTTCGCTTCACAAGCTCCGAGTAGAAGTCCCTTTGCCGCGATCCACGATCTCCCAGACTCATGAGAGGCTCCACGACTCGAACGATCCATGCTAGCTTGAAGTGTTCCAAATCTCCGATGATCTACGTCGAAGTTGCAAAAACTTAAGCTTTCTCACTCTTAAGAGATGAACACACTAATCTCATGGGCTAGATGAGATGAGGATGAGAGAGTAGTATTTTTGCTTTCTTTTTATATCATTTTCTCATATTTATTCATCACTTAAAGAAAATCAAGTAAGCTTTTCAAAAGAGAAGAAGATGATAATGGAAAATCAATAATAAGATTAATCCTTTTGTGATGAATAGAAAGAAGACTATATGATTGATTTATAAACCATGGTCAAGGATGAGTGGCTAGGATTTAGTAGAGAATAAACTAGAGTTAGGGTTTGGTTGGGTTAAATAAGTGTCATCCAAAAATATCATAAGAATGACAAAAGAATAAAGCTTCTAGAAGGTACATGAAGCATCTAACCCTAATCAAACCCTAACCTCAATTAATCATCCTTAAACATGTTTAACAATTAATCATATCATGTCACAATAATATATATCACATATATATTATATATTTGCAACAAAAGAAAATAATACAATTAACATATATCGCATATATATCAGTGTATCATCCAATGAGAAAATGAAATAATAAAGCGAGCCAATATTAGATAATGTAAAAATATATCATATATATTATTATACATTAAATCATCGAATCAACACTTGATCCGACGATCCGGCTATATCGAATATTACCGACTAATATATCATGTACCGATTCATCGAATCAACACTTGATCCGATGACCCGGTTCATATCTAAATATCGCGAGAATATAATACAGTATCCCATATCGCATTATTCTCGGTCCTGCACATATCACATATGTGCCTCTACTCCGTTTCGCCTGAGCCAAGAAACCTCTGTGTAGGACTCTAAAGAATCGTCAATACGCCGGTAGCAGGTGATGATCATATCAAACACCCACAAGCTGCAAGCGGTCAGCTAAACGTAACAGCCACCCAGGTATTGAGCGATAAGAAGATCAACAAGCTAGCCTGTGCATTCTCCTGTGAATCCAATCAGTAACACTTCCGTGCAGTCCGGTCTGTTCGTCTGATATGTCGCATATCAAGTCTAGGGGTGGTATACGTCAGACCCCAGTAACCGATAAGTCGTGTCGATGTGTGGCTCATAACGGGTCGAGAAACTACTGGTAACACTTACCAGTAAATCTCTATATCAGCCCTGGCCAGGGACTTCCAGTTATAGCCAATCGAACACTGCACAACATCAACTCCCTATACCGGGAGAGACGAATCCCCTCCTATCGCTCATTGCCTCCATGTGATTCGGGACTGTACCCAAAAGCCACCGTTTTGCACGCCCTCTTGGACGTGGTAAGGTGGAAATCAAAGCACAGTGGAAATCATACAAGACTCCATGACGATCTCGGGTCTACAGACTACCCTGTACCTGTGTCACCGGAGAACTGCCATCTGACGTGTGGTATATCACCATCTGGGAGTTCTCGGCGAGTCCGTCCAGTGTACCCAGTCTCCACTGAGCATCCGTACACCATCTCTGATGTCTAACACCGATGGATATGGGATCATCCATCGCCCATCATATGGGTCAAGATGCGTATGCGCTAGTCTACTCTGGTGTATCGATGCCCTGTCTCGATATACCCTCGACTAGGAACAGTTATAGGATGTACTCATCGACTACCGCGGCCCCACTAGTATGATCTCATCGTAGTCCCAGTAGTCGAGTACAGATCCTAAGGGCTTTATCAACATGTGAGAGTAAAATAGTAAACCAATACAAGTCAACATGTTAAGATAAAGTGAAACCAAATAGCATACTATCATGACGAGCAAGAAAGACATCTCTATATATATCCAAGCATCCATTATAATATACATCATATGTACAACAATGGCCTCTAGGGCATATACATAACTAACAATTATATTTTAATTAGTATTTGGTAGAAAAATATATGCAACTAAATTCATTGACCAAATCCTAGTAGAACTAAGTCTACTAAATATTATTTGAGATTATTGTGCAGAATTTTCCAAGTTGTTATGCAGAATTTATCAAGAAAATCAAGTTGTTGAAGAAAGACTTACCTAATTAAGAAGCAAAACTTGGAGACCAAGTCTGGAAGCAACCGAGAAAAGATTTCCAGATTCTGAAGGTGCCTAGGATTGCCACATGTCACAAGATGCAAGCCCAAAAATTTCAGTAAAGAGATCCTGACCTTTAAGCGCGGATCCGCGGCCAAACCCCCCTTGGGCCGCGGATCCGCCGCAATTCTATAGAGTTAGAGGAAGAGATTTTTTGGGGTGAATCTATGCTATATTTTACCAAGTTTTCAACCTAAAGATTCTGGCTTTGCACTATAAAAGGGCACCGAGAACCTCTTGGAAAAGTTATCAAGCCGTCGCGATCACGAAGTCCAAGACGGCTCACGCATCCAGGCTGATCATCAACTGTTCATCTACCTCCTTGGAAGAGATCGAGAAGCAACTAGTTTTGTAATCATTTTCTAAGCAATCAAAGTGTAGATTGTTCAAGTTGATTAATAAAGGTAGTTGTTTTATTTAATTCTTTTGCATTTTACATTATGTTTTCCCTCTCTGTCTTTTCATCTTCTTCTCCCAACATGTGCGAGTAATTCTCCGCTTGTTAGGGTTCGTAGGATTAGGGTAGGCTAATGGACGATGAACATCCCTAAACTCTTTTTAAGTCCTATAAAGTTTATGAACTTTATCAAAAGAATCATTAACATCTTAATCGGGCGTGCTAACAATTCTTTGCTAGTTCCGACCGCGATTAGAGATTAGATTAATGATTGTTTTGGTAAAGGCTATATTTGAACGGAGTTCCGTGTCGAGATAAGGGTTAAGAGTGGGATTCATTTTCCCTCCAGAAACCCTAATCTACACGCATCACCGTCGTTCTAGTTATAAATCTATTAAAGGATAAAAAGGGTAACTTTTAATTAATCGTCCATGACTACTAAATCCTAACTAACCCTACAAGCCCTTCTATTATATTATCTACATCTCTAAAATAATCTAGATCTATATTTTTGCATTCTTGCTTAACGTAGATCTAAAAACTTTTCACAAAATTCTTATTTCCTCCTCTCTTTTTCAACACATCTAAAGTAAGAGTAAAAGGTTCCACGTTTCCCTGAGGACGACCCGTACTCATCTCGGTCTAGCTACGTGCGACACCGTTATTGATTGCGGTTAAACTACTATACACTTTTTCGAATCAATTAACTAGCGCGTGTGTAAAACATATACAACATCTACTAGTATATATATCAATATATAATAATCGCTCCAGGCGTGATAAATGCAGCATTACAGAAAAGTAATAAGCATCACAGAACAATACAGATAATCTGGGATCCCCGGGTTTCCTTTGAGCCGCAAGTGAAATCCGACATTCCCCTTGTCGTGTGGATAGCCTGTTTAATGAAATCCTCGACCTCTACGGGCGCGACAAGTTACCCGCCAAAACTTGAAGCGAGGTAACTCCCTTCAACAAAGTGAATGGACCATCCAGCACTTCACGGAATCCGGTAACTTGAGCACCCCACCTTGGGTCAACCTATACCCCCTACGAGTGCGCGAATAGCCCGCCAATTCTAGAGTGAAGGCCCCTCCGTTTCAACGCCATGAGATGCGGGCCCGTTGCCTTCTAGAACCCGGCTATCCGTGCACTCCACCGCGGGGTAATCCTAGTACAGAAAAGAATAATACGTACAACGGGTACATCGACCTCAACTCGGTCGTGCCCCAAAAGAATAATATACAAACAGGCAATGACGGCAGTCCACATGTCGGACGCTCGCCCCGCAATATCAAATGTACAAATAATACCAAACTGTACTAACATTGCACCAAGCTATCCACCGTAACAAATCCGCAACATCACAGCACAACACAGAACATCAACATGAATGTCACATTTGCAAACCCGTCTAAAAGGACTATAGCAATTAGACAAGATTTACCGCTCGAATGACATTCACGGTCACAGATATAATGTAAGTACTGTAAACTAACGTATTTAAAATTTCGATCGACAAAACTTCCCGAAGTGGGCCCCAAGTGCAAATCCAACACTCAAATGAATCTGGGACAAAACTATATATCACAAAAATTCATATTTCCATGAACTAATGCCCCAGAAAAAATTTAGGGCACTGTAGCCCAAAAAGGGC
Organism: Agapanthus africanus; assembly: GCA_030015575.1. Lineage (NCBI taxonomy): Eukaryota > Viridiplantae > Streptophyta > Magnoliopsida > Asparagales > Amaryllidaceae > Agapanthus > Agapanthus africanus. The sequence goes on from JASDDO010000004.1 coordinate 238,961,030, forward strand.
CGCGGATGGTCCGCCAAATGCGACATTTCGTGGCGGTTCCGCGGTGGAATTTTGGAGTTAGGTCTCCAAAATTTTTCTGTAGCTTTAGTTATGCCTGCATGTATTTTTAAGATGCCTAATATAATTTTTTGAACAACTTTGAAATTCGACAGCAAGCACACTGAAATGAAAATACGATTCAGAAATTTCGATTGATCGATATTTTAAACACGTTAGAACAAGCTAGTAAAGGTTAATGGCATGGCTCTGATACCATGTAAGTCTACGGTAGCGCCCCGGCCGTCAATCCGAGGCCAAAATGCGGAAACAAAAACTTTTTAGGAAACTGGCGCTATCGTAGTCTTTCACCGGATCAAACCATTAACGCTACATTATCTAACTACTAAGAAGTGAGAGTGGCTATACCGATCGATCCGTGTCCTTCAATCTTTGGCTAAATCCCAAGCTCCTCGCGGTATCTTCGATCTCCGGTCTCCTCGTCGGAAGGGCACCACATCAATGAGTCTTTTTACGGGCTCCCGCTTCATCCGAAGCAACTCGAACATGAAGTTTGCTACCCGGCATGTCCAAGGTGAAGTAGAGAATGTGTGTGATAATTTTGTCTCTTGACACTCTAGGATTCTCAACACATGAGATGGTTAGAGTGGAGGTAGAAGATGATGCCATTAATGGAGATAGTGAGCTCAAGAAGAAAGAGGACGAAGAAGAACTCTTTCTTTTTCTAATGTGTTAAAATGATAATGAGAGTGGGCTAGAATTTATCAACACAAGAGCAAAGCTCAAGCCATATGGCTACCCTTTCTCTCTCCTCTTATCATTTCAACACATATATCAATCCAAAATGTGACATATGCACAAATAAAGAGACCATGAGTCATCACTTGTGCATGTGTCATAATTAATGCTCCTATGGAACCTGTACGGCAAAACCTGCAAGAACTGTGGCACAACGGGGGTGAGTTGCCGTGTAGCCCAGAACACCCTGAGATACTACTGGAATACCTAGCAGTAAATCTCCTGCCTTGGCCAAGGACTTTGTGTAATGGCTCTTCTAGACACAGCGCGATCTCACCCCCAATACTGGGAGAGACGAAACCCCTGCCGATCCGCTCACTTCCTCCATGTGGCTCGGGACTGTACCCAACTAAAACCTGTTTGCACGACTCCTTTGAGCCGTGGTAGGGTAGTAATCAAAGCACAGTGGGAACACACACGAGACAAATGACGATCTTGTAGGGTTACTAGGCACTCTCACAAGGGTCTACAAGGCATCAACCATGCCCGATTCAAAATTTAGACGTGCCGAACAACCCTAACCAAGATCTTTAACTCACTCATTTTCATCACTAATGAAAAAGCTAGAAAGCTTTTCATCAAGAACTCAAGGAAGAAGAAGAAGAATCCTTTGTGATGAATAATGAAACTCTAGTCTATGGTTAGAATTGCAACCATGGGTTAAGTATGAAGACTTAACCCATGTAGAGATTTAACTAGGGTAAAGGGTTGGGTTGGGTTAAGGAAATATCTATGCAAAATATCCAAGTCAAAGTCAAAGCTTCAAGAACCTTCTTGAAAGCTTCATGAAGACTTAACCTTAATCCAAACCCTAACCTCAATTAAACTCCACAAAACATGTTGCATTTATAACCATAACATGTTACAATATTATATATCACATATATAATATTTATTGTAAGAAAATAAAATAATACTATTAACATATATCACATATATATCAATGTATTACCCGAGTGAGAAAAAGAATCTTTAAGTGAGCTTTTATTAGTTAATATAATTTAATATATCAAATATATAATTATACATTAAATTATCGAATCAACACTTGATCCAATAATCCGGCTATTTCATAAATAACCGACTAATAAAATCTGTATCAGTTCATCGAATCAACAGTTGATCCGATGACCCGGCTATATCACATATACCCGGACGATATCTCATATCGCGAGAATCTAATAAGGTATCACATACACCCATTGTTCTCGGTCCCGCACATATCACATATGTGCTCCTACTCCGTTTTGCCCGAGCCAGGAAACCTTTGTGTAGGACTCTAAAGAATCGTCAATACGCCGGCAGTAGGTGATGATCTTATCAAACACCCACAAGCTGCAAGCGGTCAGCTAAACATAACAGCCAACTAGGTATTGAGCGATCAGAAGATCAACAAGCAAGCCTGTACATTCTCCTGCGAATCCAATCAGTAACACTCCCATACAGTCCAATCTCTTCGTCTGATATGTTGCATATCTCGCTTAGGGGTGGTAAACGTCAGACTCCAGTAGCTTGATAAGTCGTGTCAATATGAGATCTATAACAGTTTGAGAAACTACTGATAACACTTACCAGTAAATCTCAGCAACCCTGGCCAGGGATTTCCAGTTATAGCCAATCGAACACAGCACAACATCAACTCCCTATACCGGGAGAGACGAATCCCCTCCTATCGCTCATTGCCTCCATGTGATTCGGGACTGTACCCAAAAGCCACCATTTTGCACGCCCTCTTGGACGTGGTATGATGGAAATCAAAGAACAGTGGGAATCACACAAATCTCTATGACGATCTTGGGTCTACAGACTACTCTGTACCAGTGTCACCAGAGAACTGCCATCTGACGTGAGGTATAATACCATCTGGGAGTTCTCTGCGAGTCCGTCCAGTGTACCCAGTCTCTACTGAGCACCCGCATACCTTCTCTGATATCAAACACCAATGGATATGGGATCATCCATCGCCCATCATATGGGTCAAGAAGCGCATACGCTAGTCTACTCTGGAGTATCGATGCCCTGTCTCGGTACTCCCACGACTAGGAACATTTGAAGGATGTACTTGGCGACTACACTGTCCCCACTAGTATGATCCGCATCATAGTCCTGGTAGTCAAGTACTCATCTTAAGGGCTTTATCAATATGTAACATAGAGACAATCAGAGTACATGTTAAGATAAAGAGCAACCAGATAGCGTACTATCATGTCGAGCAAGAAAGTCCTCCCTATATATGTCCAAGCATCCACTTCAATATACATCGTATGTACAGTAATGGCCTCTAGGGAATACATATAACTAACAATCTTCCACTTGCACTAGGGCCATCTGTTGTGGTATCGCATACCTAACAATCAGCTGTGGTTGAAGTATCTCATACTCAACCATCCCATAAAAGTCTCTACTGGGAAATAGGCCTTTGTGAGTGGATCCGCGTTGTTGTCCTCTGTGTCTACTCTCCTAACCTCGATCTCCTTGGAGATCAACCATCTCCATGATCAGGTGATACTGCCTAAGAATTATATCTGGATTTCTTATGGGACGGGGGTTCCTTGGCATAAGCCATAACTCCATTGTCACACAATGGTAGGAAGGAAGTTCATCTCAAGAACTTATATATATCCAGGATGCCTCTTTGGTAGCATCCTTGGTAACGATGTATCTTGCCTTTAATCGTCTAGTAAGTCACGGTATCTAGCTTGGAACTCTTCCAACATACCGTCCCTCCACTGAGGGTAAAGACAATGCCTGCGACTGACATTCAGTCATCCTTATCATACTGGAACCTTTCCAGTGATTCTCCCCAGGATCGATTGATACCATCTCACTACAACTAGTGAGAATCCTAACATAAAAATTAGATCTATCTCATAGATCTATCACTCGGGATTTAGAAGGTATCACCTTGATCAAGAGGAGATTGACCGAGCATAGCATAGGAAACTCCTTCCCTATCAAGAGTATGTCATCGACGTACTCTACGAGGATCACCACCATACTCTCTACCACCTTTTTGTATATACAGGATTCATTTACAATTTTGATGAAGTCAAACTCTTTGACTACCACATCAAAACAGACGTTCCAACTCCGCGATGCCTGATTTATCATATAAAACATCTTGCTCACGTTTCCGCTGCTCCCACTGTCTACGAAGCCCTCTGGCTGTGTACTTATAGACGCTCTCTTCCAAATCACTATTTAGAAAAGCAGTCATGACCCCCAACCGCCAGATATCGTAGTCATGGTATGTAGCCGTGGCAAGTAGGATCTGGATGGACTTTAAGCATAGTTTTGAAAGTCTCAACTTTTCCATGTACACCAAGTAATCTTCTCAAGATATACTTGCTCTTGATGGGGATTTAACCTTTCAGATAAAGCAACCAAAGTCCATACTTTGTTGGTGTATAAGGATTTCCATCTCAGATCGCTAAGCATCCATCCTTTCTTACAGAGTCCCACTCCTGATGGCCTGCTCGAAATAAGTTGGGTCATCATCTCATGATGCAATCCTCGCTCCCACTGTCATAGAGAAACCGAAGTATCTCTCAGGTGGGCGAGGAACCCTACTGGATCGGCGGAGAGGCTGAGGTTCGTTAGAAACTATTGAATCCTCTGGTTCTACCAAATCATCAGCTGCAGTTTGTATAGCTGAAACTGTTTCCAGTTCTACCTCATGATCACTAATTTCTTCTCAAGAAATTCCCTTTCACAAAGGTGGCATGTTGAGAAACAAAACATCTTTTGTTGCTCGGTTAGGTAGAAGATATTCCCATGCGAATGCTTAGGATATCCAACAAACTTCAACAGAACCGACTTTTCCTCGAGCTTGTCTGGATTTTGCTTTTAGACATAGGCCGGACAACCCCAAATATTAACATTCTTAACAGATGGGCTCTTCCCATACCATATCACATATGGAGTGGTAGGCATCTGATTTGATTGGAACCCTATTCAATAGGTATGCAGCTTCACAAGTGCATAACTCCCAAAAGGAAATAGGAAACTCAGTAGTACTCATCGTAGAGCGCACCATATCAAATACGGTGTGATTGCTCCACCCCGATACACCGACGTGCTGTGGTGTATACGGAGGAGTAATGCTGAGAGAGAATCTCATTCTCCTTTAGAATAGTCCAGGAATCCCGTGCTTAAGTATTCTCCTCCCTGATCACATCAAAGGACATAATACTTGTACCCTTTTTGGTTCTCTACTTCTAACTCATAATCATTGAATTTCTCAAAAGGTTCAGACTTGTGTTTCAACAGGAATACATGTGCGAATCTTGAGAGATAATCAGTGAATGTAATGAAGTATAAAGAACCGATCCTGGCATGTATAGACAGGGGACCTTACATACATCATCATGTATCAATCCCAAGAGTTCACTAACTCTTTCTCTGTTTCCAATAAACAGAGTTGTGGCCATCTTATCTTTGTGACATGACCGACAAGTTTCACAAGATGTAAATTCAAACAAATTTAAATATGCATCTAAATGTAACTCAGCAAGTCGGGTCGCATTGATATGACCTAGTCTACAATGCCTCAAGAAGGATTTATTCATTTCTGAACTCTTCCTCTTGTGTGTGTTCTGTACGTTAAGAACTGTGGTTTGATTTAGAACGTCTATGCTTTTAGATAACGTGCCTGAACCAATCAACTCTTGATATAGGAAATGTTCAAAACATTATCCAACAATACAAAATTATATCCTTCTTTACTAATAAAGAAACTGATATGATGTATATCAGGTTCGGTATCTAATAACATTTATTCAGAATCAATGTATTCTAGTAATACAGGGTGATAACTGCCAACAGACTTGGCTGCAACACTTGCATCATTTCCAACTCTTGAAACTTATCACCCATTCTCAGTTCTCTACCTATCTGTAGCCCATGTAACAGATTACATATCTGGGATCCTGATCCGGTATCTCATACCCAGGATGTAAAGGATACTGAGAAACAATTCTCGGTAAAACACACACCCGAAGATGATGCATAAACATGCACTTTCTTCGTTTAGGCAGCACGGGAATTCTGGTAATCCTCTATATCCTGCTCGGTCTTATAAGATTTATAAGTTGGAGCTGGACCAACGTTCCCTAGCGCAGTATAACAAGCGGGTTCGGTCAATACATCCGTATAATTATCTTGATTAAGGCGTGACATGGTCGCTACCAGGAGAGAGAGAGAAGAAAACACTCAGTGTGCGCTTTTTACAAGATTAGATTGGTTATCAATTTATCTAATCAGGATGGCTCCCACTGTTTTAGTCAAATCTTCCTTCAAACCCTAAAAGGAAAGACTAGCTGGGATTAATTACACTCTACAAGTTCGCCAATCTTTCAGCCAGGCCAGTGCCGGTACTTTGAGGGAGGTTCCATGTGCTTTCGCACGGACCTAATTAAAATAAACCTCGTTTTCCCTAGGGCGTAACCCCGTTAACACCTTTCTAGACACCTACTTTGATCGGCTAATTGTAATGTGTAAAACTCTCCCAGGAGTAACTCTTACTCGCAGCGGGTATCGGGATCCAACTATCTCATAGAAGGTATGCAATCTCATTGCAAATTTCAACACTTGAAATTCCCGATAATATTTTACCCCTAGCGTGCTATGACATTGACACATGCCAAACAACCTATAGTCCGCTAGTCAAGTTCAACCCGTACATTTCTTCATTGAATTAAACCCACCCGCACGACCCTTGACGCATGCCAAACAACGCCGTACGAATACCCTAATCCAATCGCATCGTATGCTAGCAGATAAGCACTAGTTAGCTACCGTACACTACGCCTTGACGCATGCCAAACTACCGCAGCACGAATACTAAGTAGTACTTATCTGAAATGACGGAGGGCTACGACAGGTTTTTAAGAAAACCCTTTGCGTAATGAACTTGATATCGTTGTAGAATCGAGTGATTTTTTAAAAGGAATGTTTTTGAGGCCTTTTCTAGTTTTGCTAAAGAGGTCACTCCCGGTGAAGGGATCTCAGCTCTTTCCTCATCGAATAAGGTGCAGGATATTTCACAAATATCACTATGCAAAGCAAAAACTATAAAAAAAAAATCAAAAGACAAACCGAGTATGCAGCATCTGCTAGTTTCGCTAAAGAGGTCACTCCCGGTGAAGGGATCTCGGCTCTTTTCTTATCGAATAAGCTGCTGGATGTTCTACAAGGAACAACGCAATGCAAAGCAAGAACTAGAGCTGCCATTTTTTAATAACTAGTTTCTACAACATCTTTAGGTTTCTTTTATTTCATTAATCTCATTAATGAAATCCCATTTTATTATGCTTCACAAGCATCACATTTGAAACGAAATCTGCAATATAACATATATCTCATATATATAATATAAACATTCGTCTCAGGCAGTAATATGATCTCATCACAGAACATTGCAGCAGAAGATAACATATGAAATATTTGATATACTAGGTCGCCCGTGTTTTATACGAGCTTGTATAAAACGCGGATTCCACGGTCGCGATGAATAGCCAAACCCACATCCCTAGACCCCTGCGAGAGCGGAAAGCAACTCTGCCAATTCTTGGGTTAGGAGACCCGGTCTCGACTCCTCGAGATGGTCTCCCACTGGACCCTGGAACCCGGTTACTTGTGCTCCCCGCCTTGGGTCTACCTAATGCGGAAAAGTAAATAATATACAATGGTGACATCATCCTCAGCCCGGAAGTGCCCCAATAAAAGAATATTACATACAAATGAATTTTACATGAATGAAAAAAGAAAAACTCTCATCTCACATAAAACCCCCGGCTATTCAGAACACGACGATCCAATATAACATATCACAGCAACACATAATATCTCATATCATCAACGTAAGCAAGTATGCGTATCCCGATTATCGTTGATGTATAGCAACGAAGCCGGCGATACACCACATACTATGCTTACGGTCGCAGAAAAGAAAGTGTAAAACTACAACAGTTGGAATCCGCAACCTCCTTAGACATCGCATGCCTAACCAAATGAATTTCTTAGACATCGCATGCCTAACAATTATAAACCCCGCATTTTAGCCTCATTATCGAAAACTCTTTTCAATATCAAGTCGGACAATTCAACAAGATTCCCGACATCCTGATCGAATGCTCATAGCAAACTTTAGTAGACGGCCGCAACCCCGGATGCCATCGACGAAGTGCACTAAGGCGGAACACCGCTGCCGCGAGCACCTGAATGGATGCTTTTGGCGACGGGGTTCTCCTACAATCACTTGGTCGGGGCTATGGGGCATGGCTGTCTATTAAGTTTACACGGCGAGTATCTGCGTACGCTACGTGATTGCGACGGACTTTTGATTGCATCAAAATCCCGTAGCAACCGATCATCTGAGACTGAACTGCTAGATTTATAACATTCAAATTAGTTATCTCATAACTACTTGTGGATTCCAAATATTATATCACAATCCAGATAAATAGACAATGTTAAACTTTTCGATCGAATAAACAAACACCCAAAATTTCCCAAATAGTTCTCAACACTTGAAATTAGTTTTAAAAAATCCATCACATGCCACAGTACCAATGGTCCAGCCGTAGAAGGGTCAAGCCAACGCCTCACATATGGCAACGCCGTACTGCCCCAAACCCTAAGGTTTAGAGGCAGTTCAAGACGGTCACATAATCGAGTTAAGGTTTGTGTTCTTCTAGAGGGTCCACCGAGTTACTTGCACGACTAAGAACGTTCTTAAACTATGGAAAAATCCAACGCTTGGAAATTTTCCGGCAGGGGAAAAAGTGAGTTATTGATATCCGTTCGAACTTTTTAGCACGTTCTAAAATTACTCGGAAAAAACTTAAACGAAGTTAAACTTTCCGATCGAATCAACGAGTTCCCAATACAACCCAGAAAACTCAACACAAGAGTATAAATTAAAAATTCCCAGAAGCATCAGGAAGTACCTACGGATGTTACTGTGCAAAACTCAAACCATAATGCTACTGTTTGGCCGCGGAACCTGTTCATATCATAATATTGCAATTTATATTCCCCAATTCTTATTCGTTTTATAATTAAACAGGTGCTTTTGACGCATGCCTGCTGCATGTTACAGGATACAGGTTTTTGGAGCGAAAACAGTGAAAAAGACACAAGACAACAGAAAAGGGACTTTTTACCAACAAATAGACGGATCCTAGTCAAGCTGAGACTAATCACAGTTCACATAGGTATAAGGCAACGCAAGGTCCAAACATGTCAAAGTGAAACGGTTAAAAGACCAATACAAATTTTCACTGAAGATCTGGAAAAGAATAAGAAGCCAAACAAAGAAATAGGATGAAGAAATAACAAGCCCAGACAAGTACAATGAATCCCAGAAAAGATGGTGAGCCAAGCCCACCAAAGGGCCGCGGAACCGCGGCCCAAGCCCACTATTGCCGCGGTTCCGCGGCCATTAAGTGCCCGTGTCGGTGGATTTTTCTCGTGTCGGTGCGTCGGTGCGGGTGTTGGGATTTTTCATCGGCATATCTGTAATTGCACATGCGCGAGACTCTGTTGTTAGTGTATATGCCCTAGAGGCCATTACTGTATCATACTAGTTTGTATATTACTTGATGGAAGCTTGGGATATTCACCTTGTATAAACAATCTTGCTCAATATAGTAGTATGCTACTTGGTTTGTTTCTACTTCAATGTGTACTTGTGTTTATTTCAGTATATCACTTATACGCATTAGTGGAGCCCTTAGGATCTTTGCTTGATTACCAGCGTTGTGATGGCAGTCACACTAGTGGGGGCTGGGTAATCTATAAGCACATCCTTATACAGGTCCCTAGTCGCAGGACTATCGAGACAGGGCATCGATACTCCGGAGTAGACTAGCGTATGCGCTTCTCATCCCAGTGTGGGAGATGGTCTGTCCCACAGCCATCAGTACGTCGTACTGGAGATAGTATACGGGTGCTCGTTGGGTTACGAGTACACTGGACAGGACTCGTCGGGAACTGACAGGTTGGTATTATACCTATCGTCAGTTATCAGTTCCCAGGTGACATGAGTACAGCTTAGTCCGCTGACTTGACACTGGCACTTCGCCGCGAGTGTGTTCCCACTGCACTTTGATCACTACCCTACCACGGCTCAAAGGAGTCGTGCAAACAGGTGGTGGTTGGGTGCAGTCCCGAAGCACTTGGAGGCAGTGACGGTTAGACAGGATTCGTCTCTCTCGGTATTGGGGGTTGACATCGCGCTGTGTCTAGGAGAGCCATTACACGAGTAGTCCCTGGCTAGGGCAAGCGAGATATACTGGTAGGCTTCCGGTGTTATCTCAGGGTGTTTTGGGCTTCACTCCGACACGACTTGTACCGCTATTGGGGGACTGACGTTTTACCGCCCCCTAGGCCCGACATGCGATGTATCAGACGAACAGACCGGACTGTACGGAGACTGTCACATTCAGACTCAGTAGGAGTACCGATGGGGTTTCACCTCGTCAGCCTTCTTGTCGGCATCTACCTGGGGACCGTTACGCACAGCTAGTGCCGCTTGCGGTCTGTGGTTAAACCCACTGCCAGCGTAGTGTCGAGTCTTTAGAGTCCCACACAGAGGGTATTCGCCTCTGGGCAAAACAGAGTAGAGGTCGCATGGTTTTGCGACAGGGTTCGTTCTCATCCGCGTACTTGTGCACGTTTGGAGTCCGGACGGATATTACTGGCTGGCTCTGGTTTGAGTCAGATACCGGTATATGTTTTGGGGTTGCTTTTATCTCTCAGTATTCATGTTCCTCAGAACAAGGATGCAGGTGTGTATGCACAGTTTTTGAGGAAGAGGAGGAGGACTTTCATTAGGGTTTCGGAACGGGTGCGTATGCACAGTTGACAGTCGTCTTTTTCCAAACCCTAATGGATTTGTATTATATCAATTAATAATAGATAATAAAATGAAATTGTGTCATGGTTGGTTTTTGTTGACTTGTTGACCATGGTTGACTTGTTGACCATGGTTGAAGATTTGACCATCATCATTACAAAAGCAAGATGCTTTTTGATTCTTGCAAAACATTTAATGTTTGAAATGATAATGGTCATTCCTAAACCTTCCATCAACTATTTTATTTTCATTATTATTATTAATTAGATAATTCTTTTTCTTTTGATATGGTTGCAAAAAGGAAAAAGAGAGCTCATTCTTTCATAACCATTCTCTCTCCTCACTTCATCTTCTTCTTCCTCTAGCTCAAGGTGACTCCTTCTCATGTGTTGAGAATCCCTCACCTTGAAAAGAAAACAACCCCTAGATACTCTCTACTCATTCTAGGTTCAAGGTTTAGCAAGCCGGAAACCCTAGTTCACTCAAAGTTCGAGGAAGAGCCCAAAGGTTGAACCCTCGAGGTGGATCCATCTTCGACGGAAGAAGGCGACAAGAAGAGAACCATCAACCTCTACAAAAGTTTGAAGAAGAAGGAGTTCAAGTTTAGGTATAACCATCTCCATCCGAGTAGCTAACTCTCTTTAGCAAAGTTTGCTAGTTTTAGTTTAGTTAAAGATCCCGACTTTGCTTAGTCCATGTTGCCCCTTGCGATAAAAATTTGATTTTTATACCGTTTCCGCCTCCCCGTAAGAACCGGGGGTCGCAACGTGGACTTAGAGTGGTATCAGAGCCTAACTAAACTTAAACTAGCTTGGTAGTGAAGTGTAACGAAGTTCGGAACCAAAAAAATTACAAAACCGGAAAAACAAAAACCCTAAGTTTCTGTTGAAATTTTTTCTGCTCTAAATGAAAAACTTTATACTTGTAAATTCGGCTCAGGGTTTTGTGTGAACACCCAAGAAAAACGATGCCCTAATTCATTCAAACCGCCGCGCTTCCGCGGCACGAGGTAGGCATGTGCCGCGGAACCGCCGCCGTTTGTCGTCTTCTGTGCATCATTTTTCGTGCAGTGTGTGTCTGTGTTGGTTTTTGGGATTTTTAAAATATATTATATGTGCCCAGATTTTCCAGAACTGAAATTTACTTTTGGGATCCTATAATTCCGTATTTTTTCCGAACTTCACTGCACTTTGACTATGATGGTTATATCTGTGATGCTTGCATGTATTGAACGTCGGCTAATCGCTATAAGTCGATTGGTCGGGGTTATACATGATCTGTGTTTGATATTGGAATGTGTATATGAATGTGTTGGACTGTCGCGGGTGAATAGCCGGGGTGGATGTGAGATGAGCTTTTGTTTTTCTTTCATTCATTGTAAATGTAAATTGATGTAATATTATTATTTGTTTGGCCGCACAACCGGGTCGGGGTTGTAGCCGTCATTGTATAATTCTTTTTACTGTTTTTGCTTCTAGGATAGACCCATGGAGGGGGTGCACAAACTGCCAAGTACTTGGCGGGTAGTTTGCCGCACCCGTAGGGGTCTTGGGTGGGGTATTTGGCTATTCACCGCGACCGTGTTATCCGCTTTTCGTTCCAGGCTCGAAAGGATTGCGGATTGCTAGTATATCCAATGTATTCATCTGTGATCTGTAATGTCTATCATTGCTTTCTATTTAGGCGTTGCTTATGTTTTACAGCCGCGCTAGCCCAGCCCCCGCTCTGTCGTTAGTTAAGTAACCTAACGGGTGATGACGGGACCCCGTGGCGAATGCGAATGGCATAAGCGTACGTCATATTTTGGTTGTTTTCTGCAATGGTAGGAATTAAATGATGGGACGCATTAAAAGTACTAATGCAAGAATATCACGCATTAAAAGAACTAATGCAAGATAATAAACCAAGTTAAAGTCGTTGGAACACTTTCGAAAAACCACTCGGTTCTTTTCAAAACTAACTTTTAAATACGGAGATTGAGCCACTCCTTTTAAAAGCTATCTCGTTCCATCGACTATATCAAGTTCACTACGTTCACGGTTTTGCCAAAACCATCCGTAGCCCTCCGTCGTTTCACATGAATAGTCAATAGTATTCAAGCTGTGTTTGTTGGCCAAAGTCAAGGCATAGTGATTGGTAGCTGTTTGGTATTCATGTGCAGCATAGATAGATGCGTTGGTTTGGAACAGTCGTACTGCCTTGTTGGCCAAAGTCAAGGGTAGGTACGGGTGGATTCAAATTAACCTGGAGAACGACGGGTAGAACTTGACATGTGACTTATGATTTGTTGGCCAAAGTCAAGGTCATAAGAGCATGGGGCAAAAATCCACATCGGAAGTTTCATAAGTACTGAAACTTGCTAGATTTGCATACCATTTGGAGTGTGGTGATTCTGGTAGGATTCCTTCAGTTTCGTCACACGATGATATTTGGATCCCGATCCTACTGTGAGTATATGCTACTCCTCGGGAAATTTCTCACTAAACGATCAATGCTATAAACCTAGTAGGTGCCTAGAAAGGTGTTAGCGGGGCTACGCCCCCAGGGAAAAGAGGTTATTTAATTAAGGAACTTCGCGAAAGCGTTGGAAAACCTCCCTCGAAGTACCGACACTGGCCTGGCTGAACGGTTAAGCAAGTATTGTACGGTGGGATTGATTCCGACTAATTCTTCCTTTATGGTTTGAGGAGGGATTCGAGAGACAGTGGGAGCCATCCTGTTTAGACAAATTAAAAACCATTCAAAACTTGCAAGAGCATCGTGCTAAAGTGTTTCTTCTCTCCCCCCTGCAGCGACCAAATCGAAATGACTGGACTTAAGTTACTTCTAGATAAAAACATATTAACAGGGCCAAACTATAAAGATTGGCTCAGGAATGTCAAGTTGGCAATCACTTACGACAAGCTGGGGTATCTTCTTACCACCAAAGCTCCCCCCGTCCCAGGTCCCACCTCCAGCGTCACGGATAAGGAAATCCGTAAGACTTGGGAGATTGACAGCGCGAAGGCCAGGTGCCTCGTACTTGCCTCGATGGACAACGATCATCAGAGGAGGCACGAGAATATGGATTTGGAATCCATATTTCTTCATACAAAAGAACTGTATGGAGAGCAGTCTCGTATCGCAAGATACGAAGTGTCGAAGAAGTTATTTTCGACAAAGTTGGCAGTCGGATCATCGGTAGCGGACCACGTGCTTAAGATGATTGGCTATACTGAGGAGCTCGCGGAACTTGGGACCACGTTGGACAGTGAACTCTATACGGATATAATTCTCCAGTCCCTTCCATCCACTTACGCCCAGTTCATACTGAATTTCAACTTGCAAGAAAAGGAAGTTGAACTTTCAGAACTCCTCAACATGCTGAGGAGCGCAGAGGGCACCCTACAGAAGGGTAGGGAAACACCCGCTTTGTTTGTAGGAGGATCTTCTTCCTCTAGGTCCAAGGCGAAAGCCAAGGGAAAGAGGAAGAAAGCCCCCGCCAAACCAAGAGGCGGTGTTAGTAAAGTGGGTACGAAGGGAAAAGAAATGGCAACAAAGATTGCGGGGAAGCTTGTGGGAAAGGAGGAATGCTTCTATTGTCATAAGAGTGGACACTGGAAGAAAGATTGCAGGGCTTGGAAAGCCAGGACACAGGAACTGAAGCAGGTTGCGGCTTCAGCTTCAGGTGTGTATGCTATTGAAAACTGTCTTTCTATAAACTCTACTTCCTGGGTATTGGATACCGGATCAGGATCTCATATCTGTAATTCATTGCAGGCGTTGAGAAATCGTAGGTTTTTGAAGGAAGGTGACATGACCCTCAGAGTTGCAAACGGAGCTATCATGGATGCTAAAGCCGTGGGGGACTATCACCTGGGAATGTCAGATGGGCATGTTTTGGTTTTGCGTAATTGCTTTTTTGTACCCAACGCAACTTGTAATATCATTTCTGTATCTTTGGTTTCTAAAGAAGGTTATGAATTTGCGTTTGTAAGTAATGTTGTAAACATTCACCTTAATCAAGTTCTGATTGGGTCAGGTACACTGAGCAATGGTATATACGTGTTAAACCAACCACAGATTTTCAATGTCCAGAATACACACAAAAGAAAGTCTCCAGATATCAATCAGGCTTTCTTATAGCATTGTAGACTGGGTCACATCAATGAGACACGGTTGACTAAGTTACATAAAGAAGGATACTTGGATCCGTTTGAGTATCAGTCTTATGCCACTTGTGAATCTTGTCTCATGGGAAAGATGACAAAGACTCCGTTCACTGGACACGGAGAAAGAGCAAGCGAGCTCTTGGGACTCGTACACAGCGACGTGTGCGGTCCAATGTCTACACATGCGCGAAGCGGTTACTCTTACTTCATTACTTTTACGGATGATTTCTCAAGGTACGGTTATGTCTTCTTAATGAAACATAAGTCCGAAGCCTTTGAAAAGTTCCAGGAATATAAGAATGAAGTAGAGAAACAGACCGGCAAAAGTATCAAGATTCTAAGATCGGATCGAGGTGGAGAATACTTAAGTGCCGAGTTCCTGAATTATTTAAAAGAGAACGGAATTCTCTCTCAGCTTACTCCTCCATACACTCCGCAACACAACGGTGTATCGGAGAGACGGAACCGAACCCTATTGGATATGGTACGGTCCATGATGAGAAACGCTGAGTTACCGCGATCATTCTGGGGGTATGCGCTAGAATCAGCTGCGTACCTTTTGAACCGAGTTCCTACTAAGACTGTGCCTACTACACCATATGAGATGTGGAGTGGGAAGAGACCCTATCTTAAGCACATTAAGACATGGGGATGTCCAGCTTTTGTTAAAAAGCAGCATGCGGACAAGCTCGAGGCACGCTCAGTACAGTGTAAGTTCGTGGGATATCCAAAGAACTCCAAGGGATATTTCTTCTACTGTGAAGAGGAACAAAAAGTTCTTGTTTCTCGTCATGCCTACTTCTTGGAAACTGAGTTTTTGGAAAACCAGATAAGTGGGAGCACAGTAGAACTGGAAGAAATTCCAGAACCACGAGCTATTACTGAAAGCTTGGAGGAACCAGGGGGTTCAAAAGAACAGGACATTCCTACGCCGCTCCGCAGGAGTAGTAGGCAGTCTCATCCGCCCGAGAGATACTACGGTTTTCTCATAGATGGGGATAGAGAGGATTGCATCATAGATTATGATGAGCCTACTAGCTTCCAGCAGGCCGTTCAGAGCATTGACTCGGTAAAATGGCTGGATGCAATGCGGACCGAAATGGAGTCCATGTACACCAACAAAGTATGGACGTTGGACATTGCTCCAGACGGGGTAAAACCCGTAGGATGCAAGTGGATCTTCAAAAGGAAGATTGGTGTAGATGGACAGGTTGAGACCTATAAAGCTAGACTTGTAGCAAAGGGTTTCCGTCAAAGACCTGGCTTGGACTATGACGAAACCTTTTCTCCAGTGGCTATGCTGAAATCCATTCGGATCCTTCTTGCCATTGCTGCCTTCCACGATTATGAGATTTGGCAGATGGACGTAAAGACCGCTTTTCTAAATGGAAATTTAGAGGAGTGTGTCTATATGGATCAGCCAGAGTGTTTCATTCAGAGTGGGAGCAGCGGAAAGGTGTGCAAGTTGCTTAAGTCCATCTATGGACTAAAGCAGGCATCGCGGAGTTGGAACATCTGTTTTGATGAGACGGTCAAGGAATTTGGCTTTATCAAAAATCCAGATGAACCATGCATCTATAGTAGATTTGTAGCGAGAACTGTAGTATTCCTCGTTTTGTACGTGGATGACATTCTCTTAATAGGAAATGACATTCCTATGCTACAATCTGTCAAAGGGTAATTGTCACACAGGTTCTCCATGAAAGACCTGGGTGATGCCTCATACATCCTGGGGATCCGGATCCATCGTGATAGATCCAAGAGGATATTAGGACTTTCTCAGTCCAGGTACATCGACACCATAGTGAAGAGATTCAGTATGGAAGATTCCAAGCGCGGTAACCTACCGGCTTGTCACGGGATCACCCTCTCTAAAGAGATGTCTCCCAAGACTGATTTGGAGAGGGATCACATGTCTATTATACCCTACGCTTCTGCGGTAGGCTCTATAATGTATGCGATGTTGTGTACCAGACCGGATGTAGCTTATGCACTGAGTGTGGTAAGCCGGTATCAGTCAAACCCTGGGGAGAAACACTGGATAGCGGTAAAGAACATTCTCAAGTACCTAAGAAGGACTAAGGAGATGTTCTTGGTGTATGGCGGAAAAGACCTCCAGATCGAGGCCTTTGCTGACTCCAGCTTCCAGAGTGACAAGGATGATTCCAAGTCCATGTCGGGTTTTGTCTTTACCCTCAATGGAGGGGCGGTGTGTTGGAAGAGCTCCAAACAGGAAACCGTTGCAGACTCGACTATGGAAGCGGAATACATTGCTGCATCTGATGCCGCAAAAGAAGCTGTCTGGATGAGGAAGTTCTTAAAAGAACTTCAGGTGGTTCCGTCCATTGTTGACCCAATACCTCTGTATTGCGACAACAACGGGGCTATAGCTTTAGCGAAGGAACCCAGGTCCCATCAGAGATCCAGGCACATCTTGAGGCGGTATCACCTGATCAGGGAGATCGTGGATCGCAAGGAGATCGAGGTTCGGAGGGTTGCTTCAGAAGAGAACACTGCAGATCCATTCACCAAGGCCTTACCCCAGACTCAGTTCGAGCGGCTGATCGAGATGATAGGTCTTCGATACGCCAGTACATGGCCTTAGTGCAAGTGGGAGATTGTTAGTGTATATGCCCTAGAGGCCATTGCTGTATCATACTAGTTTGCATATTACTTGATGGAAGCTTGGGATATTCACCTTGTATAAACAATCTTGCTCAATATAGTAGTATGCTACTTGGTTTGTTTCTACTTCAATGTGTACTTGTGTTTATTTCAGTATATCACTTATACGCATTAGTGGAGCCCTTAGGATCTTTGCTTGATTACCAGCGTTGTGATGGCAGTCACACTAGTGGGGGCTGGGTAATCTATAAGCACATCCTTATACAGGTCCCTAGTCGCAGGACTATCGAGACAGGGCATCGATACTCCGGAGTAGACTAGCGTATGCGCTTCTCATCCCAGTGTGGGAGATGGTCTGTCCCACAGCCATCAGTACGTCGTACTGGAGATAGTATACGGGTGCTCGTTGGGTTACGAGTACACTGGACAGGACTCGGCGGGAACTGACAGGTTGGTATTATACCTATCGTCAGTTATCAGTTCCCAGGTGACATGAGTACAGCTTAGTCCGCTGACTTGACACTGGCACTTCGCCTCGAGTGTGTTCCCACTGCACTTTGATCACTACCCTACCACGGCTCAAAGGAGTCGTGCAAACAGGTGGTGGTTGGGTGCAGTCCCGAAGCACTTGGAGGCAGTGACGGATAGACAGGATTCGTCTCTCCCGGTATTGGGGGTTGACATCGCGCTGTGTCTAGGAGAGCCATTACACGAGTATTCCCTGGCCAGGGCAAGCGAGATATACTGGTAGGCTTCCGGTGTTATCTCAGGGTGTTTTGGGCTTCACTCCGACACGACTTGTACCGCTATTGGGGGACTGACGTTTTACCGCCCCCTAGGCCCGACATGCGATGTATCAGACGAACAGACCGGACTGTACGGAGACTGTCACATTCAGACTCAGTAGGAGTACCGATGGGGTTTCACCTCGTCAGCCTTCTTGTCGGCATCTACCTGGGGACCGTTACGCACAGCTAGTGCCGCTTGCGGTCTGTGGTTAAACCCACTGCCAGCGTAGTGTCGAGTCTTTAGAGTCCCACACAGAGGGTATTCGCCTCTGGGCAAAACAGAGTAGAGGTCGCATGGTTTTGCGACAGGGTTCGTTCTCATCCGCGCACATGTGCACGTTTGGAGTCCGGACGGATATTACTGGCTGGCTCTGATTTGAGTCAGATACCGGTATATGTTTTGGGGTTGCTTTTATCTCTCAGTATTCATGTTCCTCGGAACAAGGATGCAGGTGTGTATGCACAGTTTTTGGGGAAGAGGAGGAGGACTTTCATTAGGGTTTCGGAACGGGTGCGTATGCATAGTTGACAGTCGTCTTTTTCCAAACCCTAATGGATTTGTATTATATCAATTAATAATAGATAATAAAATGAAATTGTGTCATGGTTGGTTTTTGTTGACTTGTTGACCATGGTTGACTTGTTGACCATGGTTGAAGATTTGACCATCATCATTACAAAAGCAAGATGCTTTTTGATTCTTGCAAAACATTTAATGTTTGAAATGATAATGGTCATTCCTAAACCTTCCATCAACTATTTCATTTTCATTATTATTATTAATTAGATAATTCTTTTTCTTTTGATATGGTTGCAAAAAGGAAAAAGAGAACTCATTCTTTCATAACCATTCTCTCTCCTCACTTCATCTTCTTCTTCCTCTAGCTCAAGGTGACTCCTTCTCATGTGTTGAGAATCCCTCACCTTGAAAAGAAAACAACCCCTAGATACTCTCTACTCATTCTAGGTTCAAGGTTTAGCAAGCCGGAAACCCTAGTTCACTCAAAGTTCGAGGAAGAGCCCAAAGGTTGAACCCTCGAGGTGGATCCATCTTCGACGGAAGAAGGCGACAAGAAGAGAACCATCAACCTCTACAAAAGTTTGAAGAAGAAGGAGTTCAAGTTTAGGTATAACCATCTTCATCCGAGTAGCTAACTCTCTTTAGCAAAGTTTGCTAGTTTTAGTTTAGTTAAAGATCCCGACTTTGCTTAGTCCATGTTGCCCCTTGCGATAAAAATTTGATTTTTATACCGTTTCCGCCTCCCCGTAAGAACCGGGGATCGCAACGTGGACTTACATCTGTAACCCTAGTTTTCCTATTTTCCTATAAATTATAATCACAGATCTGTAAAACTCATGCCTCTTTTCAATAAACAAATTCAGATCTGTTCTGTATTATTGCTTGGAGGGAGCCATCAAATTAGTAAGTTAATTTTATTTCTTCGCTTTTTAATTCTCTTTTAATTAGAATGTCTTTTAATCCCCTAATGAGCGAGTAATCTCCTCGCTTGTTAGGGTTAGCCTTAGGGAAAAGGTTTGAGAGATGAGATCTCTCACCCCTTTCATGCCATTCACACCTAAGAATTAGAACTCCATACATACGCGCACACCCCGCGCCCTACGGCAACCTACCCCTCGAGGTAACTGTGACACCGTAGTATAAAGGCTCGGTTGCGCGTGTTTTCCATGGAGGTTAGGGTAAGTATCGATAAAGGACGGATAAGAATCTAGAGGAAGAAACATCTACCCAAAAGATTCTAATCCACTTTATTGATAATTACCACAACATCTAATAGATCTAAAATAAGGCATTGAAAGCGGTGAGGAAACCTTTAATCTCCCAACTTCCCCTAAACCTAACCCTAGCAAGACTTTAATTTAGATTAACTTAGTTTATTGATAGATCTAGATTTTAGATTTAATCAATCCAAATAACATTTGGAATCAACTCATAAAAACACATTAAGAAAATTACCCATCTCTGTGGATCGACCCGTACTCACCGGCTAGCTGCAAAGCGACGCCATTTCTGATTACGGTTAACAAATATTTTTTAGACTAATCAAATGGCGCCGTTGCCGGGGATGGCGTAAAATTTCTTTTGTGTGATTTCGGGTTGATATAAATTTTAAAAATTATAAAAATCTGAAAATAAAAAAAATTAAAAAAAAAATTATCTATTTTTATCTGTTTGAAGGGTTTATCTTTTGAATCTTGCAGGAACAGCGAAGAATCGAGGATCTGAAAATTTACAGAGGGCAAACCAGGAAAAATCACATCGGAATAGAGGAGAAAATTCACAACAGAGCCGTACAAATTTTCTGACGACCTGATCTCCTAGTCCCACCGCGAAACCGCGGCTTAACTGCTGTCCTAACCGCGGAACCGCGGTCGTCTGTGCACTTCTCTGCACGGAAAAATATTCCAGTTTGTTTCTCATTCTCCCCTTTGCAACCTCCATATATCTGTCTGTAAAAACTTTCTGCAGGAATTCTTTGCGCTAAAAATCTTCTCTCCCCTTCTAAATAACAGATTTTCTGCAGATTTCTTTGCGCCGCGCTAAAAAAATTGATTGCAAGTGAATTTTATTGTTTTGCATAATTTAATTGGACTTTAAGGGGCTAATTGACCAAAATCAGATTGGGTGGGGATTTTATCACCCTTCCCAGGACCCCAGAAAACACCTAAAGCATTTGCATTGACCACAATTAATTAAAAAATACTAGATTCAGCCCTAAGGACTTCGAGCTCAATAGGAAAAGGACTAGTATAGGCATCGGTCGTTTATCCTAACCTGACCTTGCGGTGTCTAGGCAAGTGTGTCTAGGTTAGTGGTTATTAATTAAGCCTACTGTTGTGGTTCCTTCCCACTTACCTGGCACTTACCTGGCCGCAAGTGTCGGTGAAGAGGCTGTTTGAGGTCCTATTTCTTGCCCTAGTTAGGAGCTGTCTAGCAGACCTAGGTGACCCTAGATCTAGGCCTGATTGTGCATGTGTGGTTGATACATTTGTGTCATAAGTCTCTTTTCAAAAATCTCTTTGCAAACATTCTCACATAAAAAAAAATAAAGAAAAAATCTTTTCAAAACTTGCTACTTGTCGCTAAAGGAACCTGCAACTCACTTACACCACTTCTTCTCATTGACGTTATCTTACCCCCACATTCTGTTTTCTGACTACACTACCCCTTTAGTGTATGTCACTTTGTACTAGGGATACTAACGCCCGATTAGTCCGTGTTTCGTTGGTACCGACCGACGAACCTTTCGACACCGAAGTCGAAATTCCCTCCATTTCCTTACCTCCACCTTCAAATTCTTCATTCGAAGGTATGTCGGGACACGACCCCAACGATACCTTATCGACGGGAATGATTCCACCACCGTTACGTGCGAATAACCCGAATCTTCCGCCTGTTGTAGCGCCCTAACGAATCGCGCTCCAGGATCTCTTCTACCCCGTCCGCACTTCTTTACCTACCTGTCTTTCACCCCCACCGGAAAATGGGGACAACTTTGAAATAAAACCACATTTCATCAATATGCTGCCAAAATTTCATGGTTTGGAATCTGAAGATGCATATATCTTTATCAATAAATTCCAAAATGTGTGCACTATGATGAAAACGACCCAATTAAGTGATGATGCTATAAGGCTAAGGGTCATTTCTTTTACCTTATGTGACCTAGCCGAGAAGTGGCTATACAGCACCGCATCATATTCCATTAGAAATTGGGACAAGTTTGTGAAAGCTTTTCTGAAAAAGTTCTATCCTCATCACAAAACTGCTAGAATCCGTAACGAGATTATACAATTTGCACAGCTTCCTTCCGAACCATTTTGGAAGTGCTTCGAGAGATTTAAAGACCTACTTGTTCAATGCCCTCATCATGGGATCGAAAGTTGGCAACTTTTCTAAACATTATACGAGGGATTGAACTCGGCAACGAAGCAGTTGCTAGAAACCATATGTCAAGGTCATTTTCTCTCTAAGTCTAGTGATGAAACGTGGCAATTTCTTGAGGATCTTAGTGAGCAAACAATTCAGTAGGAGAGTACCAAGACCATATCTGCAAGGTTCCTAGGCACACTATGGAGGTCTCACAAGGCATCAACCATGCCAATTTCAAATTTTACAAGTGCCGAGAAACCCTAATACGGATCGTTAACTAGATTTTAGGCGAATCAAATGCGAATAGTTAACAACTTAACTAAAGAGAAAACGGAAATACAACCTTTGTAGATCCGGTCCTCCACCTCCATAGCTCCGCAATGAAGTCTCCTCGCTGTCCAAATGGAATCCCGGGCTCTAGCGTCGGCTTCATCGGAGAAATGGGCGGGCAAGGTCGTCGGCTTCGTGCCGAAGATGATCTACGTCGAGGCATCACTAGATCAAGCTCCCACTTCACCAAGTCATGAAACTTGTGAAGAAAACACCCTATACTACTTGGCAAGAGGTAGAGGATGAAGAAATAGGAAGTGGGTTCACTTTAGAATTGGATTTCTCACTCATTTGCTCAAGTTGCCATTGATGGAGCAAGGTTTTCTTCTTGAAGAAGAAGAAGAAGAAGATGAAAAATGTTATGATAAGTTATTTCAAAAAGAAATTAAAATGAATACTTATCATAATCAAACCATGGTCAAGTGTAGAGAATAAACTAGGGTTAGGTCAATGGTTAGGGTTAAGCATGAAGACAAAAATGGTGACTTAGTCAAAGCTTCATGAAGCTTCAACATGCATCTAAATAAAGCCACCATTTTTCTTTTCTTTTGCCAAAAAGAAATAAATAAATAAATGAATAAATAGATATGAAAAACAAAACCCTAACCACTTAAATAACCATGGTTTAATCTTTACACAAACTCAAGTAAGCATGTATCATCAAACATGATACAATCAAGTGCACAAAAGTATATCACATATACAACTTGTGAACTTCAAGTGAGAAAATCCATTTAAAATGAACCAATACTAGTTAATGCAAAGTAATATATCAAATATATAATTATGCATTAAATCATTAAATCAACACTTGATTCAATGATCCGGTCATGTCGCACACAACCGACTAGTATACAATGTATCGATTTATCGAATCAATCCTTGATTCGATAACTAGGTTATATCGCATACAACCATTCGATACATTCATCGCGAGAATGAAATACGGTATCACATACACGCATTATTCTCGGTCCCGCACATATCTCATATGCGCTCCTATTTCGTTTCGCTTGAGCCAGGAAACCTCTGTGTAGGACTCTAAAGACTCGTCAATACGCCGGCAGCAGGTGATGATCATATGAAACACCCACAAGCCGCAAGCGGTCTGCTAAACGTAACGGCCACCCGGGTATTGAGCGATGAGAAGTTCGACGAGCAAGCCCGCTCACACTCCTGTGAATCCAACCAGTAACACTTACCGTACAGTCCGGTCTGATCGTCTGATATGTCGCATATCTCGCCTAGGGGTGGTAAACGTCAGACCCCAATAGCTCGATAAGTCGTGTCGATATGAGGTCTATAACCGTTCGAGAAACTACTGGTAACACTTACCAGTAAATCTCAGCAACCCTGGCCAGGGATTTCCGGTTATAGCCAATCGAACACAGCGCAACATCAACTCCCTATACCGGGAGAGACGAATCCCCTCCTATCGCTCATTGCCTCCATGTGATTCGGGACTGTACCCAAAAACCACCATTTTGCACACCCTCTTGGACGTGGTAAGGTGGAAATCAAAGCACAGTGGGAACCACACAAGACTCTATGACGATCTCGGGTCTGTTAGTGTATATGCCCTAGAGGCCATTACTGTATCATACTAGTATGTATATTCACCTTGTATATACAATCTTGCTCAAAATAGTAGTATGCTACTTGGTTTGTTTCTACTTCAATGTGTACATGTGTTTATTTTTGTATATCGCCTATACACATTAGTGGAGCCCTTAGGATCTTTGCTTGATTACCAGCGATGTGATGGCCGTCACACTAGTGGGGCTGGGTAATCTATAAGCACATCCTTATGCAGGTCCCTGGTCGCAGGACTATCGAGACAGGGCATCGATACTCCGGAGTAGACCAGCACATGCGCTTCTCATCCCAGTGTGGGAGACGGTCTGTCCCACAGCCGTCAGTACGTCGTACTTGAGATAGTATGCGAGTGCTCGTTAGGTTACGGGTACACTGGACAGGACTCGTCGGGAACTGACTAGTTGGTATTATGCCTATCGTCAGTTATCAGTTCCCAGGTGACATGAGTACAGCTTAGTCCGTTGACTTGACACAGTCACTTCGCCTCGGGTGTGTTCCCACTGTACTTTGATCACTATCCTACCACGGCTCAAAGGAGTCGTGCAAACAGGTAGTGGTTGGGTGCAGTCCCGAAGCACTTGGAGGCAGTGACGGTTAGACAGGATTCGTCTCTCCCTGTATTGGGGGTTGACATCGCGCTGTGTTTAGGAGAGCCATTACACGAGTAGTCCCTGGCCAGGGCAAACGAGATATACTGGTAGGTTTCCAGTGTTATCTCAGGGTGTTTTGGGCTTCGCTCCGGCACGACTTGTACCGCTATTGGGGGACTGACGTTTACCGCCCCCTAGGCCCGCCATGCGATGTATCAGACGAACAGACCGGACCGTACCGACAATGTCACACTCAGGCTCAAAAGGAGTTCAGATGGGTTTCGCCTCGTCGGTCTTCTTGTCGGCATTACTTGGGGACCGTTACGCACAGCTAGTGCCGCTTGCGGTCTGTGGTTAAACCCACTGCGAGCGTAGTGTTGAGTCTTTAGAGTCCCACACAGAAAGCTTTTCTCCTTTAGGCAAAAGAGTAGAGGTCGCATGGTATTGCGACAGGTCGCATGGTTTTGCGACAGGGTTCGGTCACATCCGTGCACTTGTGCACGTACAGTGTCCGGACAGTTTACACTAGCGGGCTTTGGTTTAAGCCAGATCCTAGTGTACCTTATGGGATTGGATTTATCCAGTTTGCATTCGTGTTCCTCGGAACGCGGATGCGGGTGTGTATGCACAGTTGACAGGGAGGCACAGACAGCGGATTCTCATTTGGGTTGTTGACAGTTGACCGTTGACTATTTGACTTTTTGCTCAACCCTAATGAGAATATGATATGTGATTAACTATTATATTAATTAAGTATTATGGTGACTTGGTTGTTGACTTTTGTTGACTTGTTGACTTTGTTGACCGGTTGACTAGGCTTGACTAGTTGACCATCATGATAACCATAGCCATCATTTCATGGCAAAGACTTTTACTTGCTTGCTCATTTGTGTAAAATGAGTGCATGATATGATATGGTTATGGTTGCTTCAACCATCACATAAGACTTTTATTGATATGATGAGTTATGATTACTTTGGATTATGAGAGGGTGAGAGACAAAAGAGAGCCTCATTCTTTCTTGCTCATTCTCTCTCTTGTTCTTGAGCTCTCACCCTCATCCTCTTGCTCCCTCTCTTGACTCTATGGTTCATATCTCTCATGTGTTGAGAATCAAGAACCATAGATAAAATCCCATTCTAAATCTTCTCTACTCTTTCTAGTTCACTAGGTTTAGCAAACCAAGTGAACTAGTTTCTTCAAAGAACGAAGAAGGAGCTAAAGGTTGGAGCTTTCAGGTGGATTTATCTTCGGCGTACGGAGACGACGAGAAGAAGCCAATCGGACCACCACCGGAGCGTGAAGACGAAGGAGTTCAAGACAAGCTAGGTATAACCCCCTAACCGAGTAGCTAGAAACTCTTAGTTAGGATGTTAGATAGAAGTTTAACCAAGATCCGGGTTATAGGTCCATGTTACCACCTCCGTAAAAATTATTTTTTACCAAATTCCGCATTCCCGAAAGTACCGGGAGAGGTAGCATGGACTTACAGTGGTATCAGAGCCTAGTTAAACTCTATCTAGCATGTTAGCAAGTAACTAGAAGATCGATCAACGAAAAAGTCCCGAAACGAACCCCGGATTTTTAAACTTTCTGTCGATTTTAAAAGTGCTGGAAAAGTTTTTTGAAACACACCAAAAATCGACTCAGGCTTTTTTAAAGAAACTGCAAAAATTTGGGCCCCTGACTCGATCAAAGCGCCGCGGTTCCGCGGCGGGAGCACGCTCCCGCCGCGGAACCGCGGCCGAGTTGACTCGGTCAAGGGTTTTTTTTTTGCAGTTTACTTATTGGGGTATTTTGGGATTTTTGGAATATATATTTTCAACCCAGATTTTCCAGAACGAAAATTTTATTTTGGGGTCCCGAAAATCCGTATTTTTTATCGAACTTCTAAAAGACTTAAGCTAACGGGTTTTTTCTGTAATGTGATATTTGTATTGAACGTCTACTAATCGCTATATGTCGATTAGTGGGGGTTATACAAATCTGTGATCTGTAATGTGCTGGAATGTGTATATAAATATGTTGGATTGTCGTGGGTGAATAGCCGGGGGTTGTGAGACAAGAGTTTTCTTTTCTTTCAATTCATGTAAATTTGTAAATTGATGTAATAATTATTTGTATGGCCGCACAACCGGGTCGGGGTTGTAGCCGTCATTGTATAATTTCTTTTTACTGTTTTTGCTCCTAGGATAGACCCATGGAGGGGTGCACAAACTACCGGGTATGCCGAAGTGTCGAGTGGCCTACTCATGGAGATGAGGGAGGTTGCTACGCTTCGGGTACTTGGCGGGTAGTTTGCCGCACCCGTAGGGGTCTTGGGTGGGGTATTGGCTATTCACCGCGACCGTGTAATCTGTTTTTGTTACAGGCTCGTACAAATTACAGATTCCTAGTATATCCAATGTATTTATCTGTGATCTGAAATGTTTATCATTGCAGTATATCTATATATGATATTATTTAGGCGTTGCTTATGTTTTACAGACGCGCTAGCCCAGCCCCCGCTCTGTCGTTAGTTAAGTAACCTAACGGGTAATGACGGGGCCCAGTGGCGAATGCGAATGGCATAAGCGTACGTCATATTTTTGTTGTTTTCTGCAATGGTAGGATAAATGATGGGACGCATTAAAAGAACTAATGCAAGAATATCACGCATTAAAAGAACTAATGCAAGATAATAAACCAAGTTAAAGTCGTTGGAACACTTTCGAAAAACCACTCGGTTCTTTTCAAAACAAACTTTTAAAATACGGAGTTTGAGCCACTCCATTTAAAACCTATCTCGTTCCATCGACTAAATCAAGTTCACTACGTTCACGGTTTTGCCAAAACCATCCGTAGCCCTCCGTCGTTTCGTATGAATATTCAATAGTATTCAAGCTGTGTTTGTTGACCTTCGTCAAGGCATAGTGATTGGTAGCTGTTGGGTATTCATATGTAGCATAGATAGATGCGTTGGTTTGGGACATTCGCATTTACCTTGTTGACCTTCGTCAAGGGTATATACGGGTGGATTCAAATTAACCTGGATAATGACGGGCATAACTTGACATGTGACTTATGATTTGTTGACCTTCGTCAAGGTCATAAGAGCATGGGGCAAAAATCCACATCGGGAGTTTCATAAGTACTGAAACTTGCTAGATTTGCATACCATTTGGAGTGTGATGATTCTGGTAGGATTCCTTCGGTTTCGTCACGCGATGATATTTGGATCCCGATCCTACTGTGAGTATATGCTACTCTTCGGGAAATTTCTCGCTAAACGATCAATGTTATAAACCTAGTAGGTGCCTAGAAAGGTGTTAGCGGGGCTACGCCCCCAGGGAAAAGAGGTTCTTTAATTAAGGAACTTCGCGAAAGCGTTGGAAAACCTCCCTCGAAGTACCGACACCAGCCTGGCCGAACGGTTAAGCAAGTATTGTACGGTGAGATTGATCCTGACTAATTCTTCCTTTTTGGTTTTAAGGAGGGATTCGAGATACAGTGGGAGCCATCCTGTTTAGACAAACTAAAAACCACTCTAAACTTGCAAGAGCATCATGCTGAGTGTTTCCTCTTCTCTCCAAATTGCAGCGACCAATCAACATGACTGGACTTAAGTTACTCCTAGATAAAAACAAACTGACAGGGCCAAACTACAAAGATTGGCTCAGGAATGTCAAGATAGCAATCACTTATGACAAGCTGGGGTATCTTCTTACCACCAAAGCTCCCCCTGTCCCTGGTCCAACTTCCAGCGTCGCGGATAAGGAAATCCGCAAGACTTGGGAGATTGATAGCGCGAAGGCCAAGTGCCTCCTGCTTGCCTCGATGGACAACGAACATCAGAGGAGGCATGAGAATATGGACATGGAATCCATATTGCTCCATACAAAAGAACTGTATGGAGAGCAATCTCGTATCGCAAGACACGAAGCGTTGAAAAAGTTATTTTCGACAAGAATGGCCGTCGGATCATCAGTAGCCGAGCACGTGCTAAAGATGATCGGCTACATTGAGGAGCTCGCGGACCTAGGGATCACATTGGAGAGTGAGCTATATACGGATATAGTTCTCCAGTCCCTTCCTTCCACTTACGCCCAGTTTATACTGAACTTCAACTTACAAGAAAAAGAGGTTGAACTTTCAGAGCTCCTCAACATGCTGAGGAGCGCAGAGGGCACCCTACAGAAAGGTAGGGATACATCCATTTTGTTTGTAGGAGGATCATCTTCTTCTAGGTCCAAGGCGAAAGCCAAGGGAAAGAAGAAGAAGGCCCCCGCCAAACCAAGGGGCGGTGTTAGTAAGGTGGATACGAGGGGAAAAGGTAAAGCAACAAAATTGGCGGGAAAGCTTGTGGATAAGGAAGAATGCTTCTATTGTCATAAGAAAGGACACTGGAAGAATGATTGCAGGGCCTGGAAAGCCAGAACACAGGAATTGAAGCAGGTTGCAGCTTCAGCTTCAGGTGTGTATGTTATTGAAAACTGTCTTTCAATAAACTCTACTTCCTGGGTATTGGATACCGGATCAGGATCTCATATCTGTAATTCTTTGCAGGCGTTGAGAAACCGTAGTGTTTTGAAAGCAGGTGACATGACCCTCAGAGTTGCGAATGGAGCTAGCATGGATGCTAAAGCCGTGGGGGACTATCACCTGGAAATGTCAGATGGACATGTTTTGGTTTTGCGTAATTGCTTTTTTGTACCCAACGCAACTTGTAATATCATTTTTGTATCTTTAGTTTCTAAAGAAGGTTATGAATTTGCGTTTGTAAGTAATGTTGTAAACATTCACCTTAATCAAGTTTTGATTGGGTCAGGTACATTGAGTAATGGTATATACGTGTTAAACCAACCACAGATTTTTAATGTCCAGAATACACACAAAAGAAAGTCTCCAGAAATAAATCAGACTTTCTTATGACATTGTAGATTGTGTCACATCAATGAGAGAAGGTTGACGAAGTTACATACAGAAGGGTATTTGAATGCGTTCGAATATCAGTCGTATGCCACTTGTCAATCCTGTCTCAAAGGAAAGATGACAAAGACTCCGTTTACTGGACATGGAGTAAGAGCGAGCGAGCTCTTGGGACTCGTACACAGTGACGTGTGCGGTCCAATGTCTACACATGCCCGAAGCGGACATTCTTACTTCATTACTTTTACGGATGACTTCTCAAGGTACGGTTATGTCTTCTTAATGAAACATAAGTCCGAGGCCTTTGGAAAATTCCAGGAGTATAAGAATGAAGTAGAGAAACAGACCGACAAAAGTATTAAGATTCTAAGATCGGATCGAGGTGGAGAATACTTAAGTGCCGAATTCCTGAATTACTTAAAAGAGAATGGTATTCTCTCTCAGCTTACTCCTCCATACACTCCGCAACATAACGGTGTATCGGAGAGACGGAACCGAACCCTATTGGATATGGTTCGGTCCATGATGAGTAACGCTGAGTTACAGCGATCATTCTGGGGATATGCGCTAGAAGCAGCTGCGTATCTCTTGAACAAGGCTCCCACCAAGACTGTGCCTACCACCCCATATGAGATGTGGACTGGGAAGAAACCCTGTCTTAAGTATCTTAAGGTATGGGGATGTCCAGCTTTTGTAAAAAAGCAGCATGCGGACAAGCTTGAGGCACGTTCAGTACAGTGTAAGTTTGTGGGATACCTAAGGAACTCCAGGGGGTATTTTTTCTATTCCGCTGAGGAACAAAAAGTTTTTGTTTCTCAGCATGCCCGCTTCTTGGAAACTGAGTTTTTGGAAACCCCGATAAGTGGGAGCACAATAGAACTGGAAGAAGTTCCAGAACCACAGACTGTTACTGAAAGCTTAGTGGAACCAGAGGGTTCAACAGAACAGGACATTCCTACGCCGCTCCGCAGGAGTAGTAGGCAGACTCATCCGCCCGAGAGATACTACGGTTTTCTCATAGACGGGGATAGAGAGGATTGCATCATAGATTATGATGAGCCTACTAGCTTCCAGCAGGCCGTTCAGAGCGTTGACTCAGTGAAATGGCTGGATGCAATGCGGACCGAAATGGAGTCCATGTACACCAACAAGGTATGGACGTTGGACATTGCTCCAGACGGGGTAAAACCCGTAGGATGCAAGTGGATCTTCAAAAGGAAGATTAGTGTAGATGGACAGGTTGAGACTTATAAAGCAAGGCTGGTAGCAAAGGGTTTTCGTCAGAGACCTGGCTTGGACTATGACGAAACCTTCTCTCCAGTAGCCATGCTGAAATCCATTCGGATCCTTCTTGCCATTGCTGCCTTCCACGATTATGAGATCTGGCAGATGGACGTAAAGATAGCTTTTCTAAATGGAAATTTAGAGGAGTGTGTCTATATGGACCAGCCAGAGGGTTTCATTCAGAGTGGGAGCAGCGGAAAGGTGTGCAAGTTGCTTAAGTCCATCTATGGACTAAAGCAGGCATCGCGGAGTTGGTACATCTGCTTTGATGAGACGGTCAAAGAATTTGGCTTTATCAAAAATCCAGATGAACCATGCATCTATAGTAGATTTGTAGCGAGAACTGTAGTATTCCTCGTTTTATACGTGGATGACATTCTCTTAATAGGAAATGACATTCCTATGCTACAATCTGTCAAGGGGTTCTTGTCACACAAGTTCTCCATGAAAGACCTGGGTGATCCTCGTACATTCTGGGTATCCGGATCTACCGTGACAGATCCAAGAGGATATTAGGACTTTCACAGTCCAGGTACATCGACACCATACTGAAGAGATTCAGTATGGAAGATTCCAAGCGCGGTAACCTACCGGCTTGTCACGGGATCACCCTCTCTAAAGAGATGTCTCCCAAGACTGATTTGGAGAGGGATCGCATGTCTATTATACCCTACGCTTCTGCGGTAGGCTCTATAATGTATGCGATGTTGTGTACCAGACCGGATGTAGCTTATGCACTGAGTGTGGTAAGCCGGTATCAGTCAAACCCTGGGGAGAAACATTGGATAGCGGTAAAGAACATTCTCAAGTACCTAAGAAGGACTAAGGAGATGTTCTTGGTGTATGGCGGAAAGGACCTCCAGATCGAGGCCTTTGCTGACTCCAGCTTCCAGAGTGACAAGGATGATTCCAAGTCCATGTCGGGTTTTGTCTTCACCCTCAATGGAGGGGCGGTGTGTTGGAAGAGCTCCAAAAAGGAAACCGTTGCAGACTCGACGATGGAAGCGGAATACATCGCTGCATCAGATGCCGCAAAAGAAGCTGTCTGGATGAGGAAGTTCTTGAAAGAACTTCAGGTGGTTCCGTCCATTGTTGATCCAATACCTCTGTATTGCGACAACAACGGGGCTATAGCTTTAGCGAAGGAACCCAGGTCCCATCAGAGATCCAGGCACATCTTGAGGCGGTATCACCTGATCAGGGAGATCGTGGATCGCCAGGAGATCGAGGTACGGAGAGTCGCTTCGGAAGATAACACTGCAGATCCATTCACCAAGGCCCTGCCCCAGACTCAGTTCGAGCGGCTGATCGAGATGATAGGTCTTCGATACGCCAGTACATGGCCTTAGTGCAAGTGGGAGATTGTTAGTGTATATGCCCTAGAGGCCATTACTGTATCATACTAGTATGTATATTACTTAATGGAAGCTTGGGATATTCACCTTGTATATACAATCTTGCTCAAAATAGTAGTATGCTACTTGGTTTGTTTCTACTTCAATGTGTACATGTGTTTATTTTTGTATATCGCCTATACACATTAGTGGAGACCTTAGGATCTTTGCTTGATTACCAGCGATGTGATGGCCGTCACACTAGTGGGGCTGGGTAATCTATAAGCACATCCTTATGCAGGTCCCTGGTCGCAGGACTATCGAGACAGGGCATCGATACTCCGGAGTAGACCAGCGCATGCGCTTCTCATCCCAGTGTGGGAGACGGTCTGTCCCACAGCCGTCCGTACGTCGTACTTGAGATAGTATGCGGGTGCTCGTTAGGTTACGGGTACACTGGACAGGACTCGTCGGGAACTGACTAGTTGGTATTATGCCTATCGTCAGTTATCAGTTCCCAGGTGACATGAGTACAGCTTAGTCCGTTGACTTGACACTGTCACTTCACCTCGGGTGTGTTCCCACTGTACTTTGATCACTACCCTACCACGGCTCAAAGGAGTCGTGCAAACAGGTAGTGGTTGGGTGCAGTCCCGAAGCACTTGGAGGCAGTGACGGTTAGACAGGATTCGTCTCTCCCGGTATTGGGGGTTGACATCGCGCTGTGTCTAGGAGAGCCATTACATGAGTAGTCCCTGGCCAGGGCAAACGAGATATACTGGTAGGTTTCCAGTGTTATCTCAGGGTGTTTTGGGCTTCGCTCCGGCACGACTTGTACCGCTATTGGGGGACTGACGTTTACCGCCCCCTAGGCCCGCCATGCGATGTATCAGACGAACAGACCGGACTGTACGGACAATGTCAGACTCAGGCTCAGAAGGAGTTCAGATGGGTTTCGCCTTGTCGGTCTTCTTGTCGGCATTACCTGGGGACCGTTACGCACAGCTAGTGCCGCTTGCGGTCTGTGGTTAAACCCACTGCCAGCGTAGTGTCGAGTCTTTAGAGTCCCACACAGAAAGCTTTTCGCCTTTAGGCAAAAGAGTAGAGGTCGCATGGTATTGCGACAGGTCACATGGTTTTGCGACAGGGTTCGGTCACATCTGTGCACTTGTGCACGTACAGTGTCCGGACAGTTTACACTAGCGGGCTTTGGTTTAAGCCAGATCCTAGTGTACCTTATGGGATTGGATTTATCCAGTTTGCATTCGTGTTCCTCGGAACGCGGATGCGGGTGTGTATGCACAGTTGACAGGGAGGCACAGACAGCGGATTCTCATTAGGGTTGTTGACAGTTGACCGTTGACTATTTGACTTTTTGCTCAACCCTAATGAGAATATGATATGTGATTAACTATTATATTAATTAAGTATTATGGTGACTTGGTTGTTGACTTTTTTTGACTTTGTTGACTTGTTGACTTTTGTTGACTTGTTGACTTTGTTGACCGGTTGACTAGGCTTGACTAGTTGACCATCATGATAACCATAGCCATCATTTCATGGCAAAGACTTTTACTTGCTTGCTCATTTGTGTAAAATGAGTGCATGATATGATATGGTTATGGTTGCTTCAACCATCACATAAGACTTTTATTGATATGATGAGTTATGATTACTTTGGATTATGAGAGGGTGAGAGACAAAAGAGAGCCTCATTCTTTCTTGCTCATTCTCTCTCTTGTTCTTGAGCTCTCACCCTCATCCTCTTGCTCCCTCTCTTGACTCTATGGTTCATATCTCTCATGTGTTGAGAATCAAGAACCATAGATAAAATCCCATTCTAAATCTTCTCTACTCTTTCTAGTTCACTAGGTTTAGCAAACCAAGTGAACTAGTTTCTTCAAAGAACGAAGAAGGAGCTAAAGGTTGGAGCTTTCAGGTGGATCTATCTTCGGCGTACGGAGACGACGAGAAGAAGCCAATCGGACCACCACCGGAGCTTGAAAACGAAGGAGTTCAAGACAAGCTAGGTATAACCCCCTAACCGAGTAGCTAGAAACTCTTAGTTAGGATGTTAGATAGAAGTTTAACCAAGATCCGGGTTATAGGTCCATGTTACCACCTCCGTAAAAATTGTTTTTTACCAAATTCCGCATTCCCGAAAGTACCGGGAGAGGTAGCATGGACTTACAGGGTCAACAGACTACTCTGTACCAGTGTCACCAGAGAACTGCCATCTGACGTAAGGTATAATACCATCTGGGAGTTCTCGGCGAGTTCGTCCAGTGTACCCAGTCTCTACTGAGCACCCGTATATCATCTCTGATGTCAAACACCAATGGATATGGGATCATCCATCGCCCATCTGTATGGGTCGAGAAGGTATACGCTAGTCTACACTGGTATATCGATGCCCCGTCTCGATACACCCACGACTAGGGAC
This sequence comes from Agapanthus africanus, assembly GCA_030015575.1. Taxonomy (NCBI): domain Eukaryota; kingdom Viridiplantae; phylum Streptophyta; class Magnoliopsida; order Asparagales; family Amaryllidaceae; genus Agapanthus; species Agapanthus africanus. The sequence continues at coordinate 238,995,625 of JASDDO010000004.1, forward strand.
CTTGAAGGATGTACTTATGGACTACCATGTCCCCAGTAGTATGATCCGCATCATAGTCTAGGTAGTCAAGTACACATCTTAAGGGCTTTACCAACATGTAATAGAGAGACAATCAGTATACACGTTAAGGTAAAGAGTAACCAGATAGCATACTATCATGTCGAGCAAGAAAGTCCTCCCTATATATGTCCCAGCATCCACTACAATATACATCCTATGTACAGTAATGGTCTCTAGGGCATACATATAACTAACAATCTCCCACTTGCACTAGGGCCATCTGTAGCAGTGGTTGCAGTATCTCATACTCAACCATCCCATAAAAGTCTCTCTCTGGAAAAAAGGCCTTTGTGAGTGGATCCGCCGTGTTGTCCTCTGAGTCTACTCTCTTAACCTCGATCACCCTGGAGATCAACTATCTCCATGATCAGGTGATACTGCCTTAGAATATGTCTGGATCACTGATGGGACCTGCGTTCCTTGGCATAAGCCACAACTCCATTGTCACACAATGGGAGGAACTAAGTTCATCTCATGAACTAATATACACCCAAACAGTCTCTTTGGTAGCATCTTAAGTAGCGATGTATCCAGCCTTTATCGTCTAGTATGCCACGGTATCTAGCTTGGAACTCTTCCAACATACCGTCCCTCGACAGAGGGTAAAAACAATGCCTGTGACTGACATTCAGTCGTCCTTATCACTCTGGAACCTTTCCAGTGATTCTCCCCAGGATCGATTGATACCATCTCACTACATCTAGTGAGTATCCTAACATCCAATTACATCTATCTCATAGATGAAAACTCAGGATTTAGGAGGTATCATTTTGATCCTATGTGGAGAATCCTTGTGATAAACGGAGATTGACCGAGCGTAGCATATGAAACTCCTTCCCTATCAAGAGTATGTCATCCACGTACTCTACGAGGATCGTCACCATACTCCCTACTACCTTTTTGTTTATACAAGGTTCATCTACCATTTTGATGATGTCAAACTCTTTGACTAACACATCAAAACAGACGTTCCATCTCCGCGATGCCTGCTTTATCCTATAAAACATCTTGCACACGTTTCCGCTGCTCCCACTGTCTACGAGGCCCTCTGGCTGTGTACTTATAGACGCTCTCTTCCAAAACATTGTTTAGAAAAGCAGTCATGACACCCAACCACCAGATATCGTAGTCATGGTATGTAGCCGTGACAAGTAGGATCTGGATGGACTTAAGCATAGGCACTGGAAAAGGTTTCATCATTATCCACGCCTGGTCGATGACGAAAACCTTTAACAAGTCTAGCTTTGAAAGTCTCAACTTTTCCAAGTACACCAAGTAATCTTCTCAAGATATACTTGCTCCTGATGGGGATTTAACCCTTCACATATAGCAACCAAAGTCCATACTTTGTTGGTGTATAAGGATTCCATCTCAGATCACTAAGCATCCAGCCATTCTTACAGAGTCTTACTCCTGATGGCCAGCTCGAAGCTAGTTGGGTCATCATCTCATGATGCAATCCTCGCTCCCACTGTCATAGAGAAACAGAAGTAACTCTCAGGTGGGTGAGGAACCCTACTAGATCGGCGGAGAGGCAGAGGTTCGTTGGAATCTACTGAATTCTTTGGTTCTACCAAATCATCTGCTGTAGTTTGTATAGCAGGAACCTTTCCAGTTGTACATTACAGACCTTGCCTCGAGCTTGTCCGGATTTTGCTTTTAGACATAGGTCGGTCAACCCCAAATCTTAACTAACTTAAGATATGGGCTCTTCCCTTTCCATATCACATATGAAGTGGTAGACAACTGATTTGATTTGAACCCTATTCAATAGGTATGCATCTTCATAAGTGCATAACTCCCAAAAAGGAAATAGGCAACTCAGTAGTACTCATTATAGAGCACAACTTATCATATAGGGTGTGATTGCTCCGCCCCGATATACCATCGTGCTATGGTGTATACGGAGGAGTAATGCTGAGAGAGAATCTCATTCTCCTTTAGAATTGTCCAGGAATTCCATGCACAAGTATTCTCCTCCTTGATCTCATCATAGGACATAATACTTATACCCGCATTTTGGTTTTCTACTTCTAACTTATATTCTGTGAATATCTCAAAAGGTTCGGACTTGTGTTTCAACAGGAACATAGGTCTGAATCTCGAAAGATCATCAGAGAATGTAATGAAGTATAAAGAACCATTCCTGGCATGTGTAGACAGGAGACCTACATACATCAACATGTATCATCCCAAGAGTTCACTAACTCTTTCTCTGTTTCCAATAAACAGAGCTGTGGTCATCTTATCTCTGTGACATGACTGGCAAGTTTCACAAGATGTAAATTCAAACTGATTTAAATATGCATCTATATGTAACTTCAGCTAGTCGGGTCGCATTTGATATGACCTAGTCTACAATACCTCAAGAAGAATCCGTTCATTTCTGAACTCTTCCTCTTGTGTGTGTTCTGTATACTAAGAACTGTAGTTTGATTTAGAACATCAATGCTTTTAGATAACGTGCCTGAACCGATCAACTTTTGATATAGGAAATGTTCAAAACATTATCCAACAATACAAAATTTTATCATTTCTTTACTACTAAAGAGACTGATATGATTTTGTATATCAGGTTCGGTATCTAATATCATTTGTTCAGAATCAATGTATTGGTAATACAGGGTGACAGTGACCAACATACTTGGCTGCAACACTTGCCCCGTTTTCTGTCTCATGAAACTTATCACCCGTTCTCAGTTTTTCTACGCTTTTGTAGCCCAATGTAACAGATTACATATCTGGGATCCTGATCCGGTATCATATACCAAGGATGCGGAGGATACTGAGAAACAGTTCTGTATAATGAACATACCCGAAGATGATGCATCAGCATACACTCTCTTCGTTTGGGCAGCACGGGAAATCTGGTATTCCCCAATTTCCTGCTCTGTCTTATAACAATTATAAGGTGGAGCGGGACCAACGTTCCCCAGCTTAGTATAACAAGCAGGTTCGGTCAATAATCCGTATTATTATCTTGATTAAGGCGTGATATGGTCGCTACCTGGAGAGAGAGAGAAGAAAACACTCAGCGTGCGCTCTTGCAAGATCAGATTGGTTTTTGTTTTATCTAATCAGGATGGCTCCCACTGCTTTTTATCAAATCTTCCTTCAAACCCTAAAAGGAAAGACTAGCCGGGATTAATTACACACTACAAGTTCGCCAATCTTTCAGCCAGGCCAGTGTCGGTACTTTGAGGGAGGTCCCCCGTGCTTTCGCACGAACCTAATTAATGTAAACCTCGTTTTCCCAAAGGCGTAACCCCGTTGACACCTTTCTAGACACCTACTTGATCGGCTAATTGTAATGTGTAAAACTCTCCCAGGAGTAACTCTTACTCCCAGCGGGTATCGGGATCCAACTATCTCATAGATGGTATGCAATCTCATTGCAAATTTCAACACTTGAAATTCCCGATAATATTTTGCCCCTAACCTCCTATGACCTTGACAAAGGCCAACAAACCATAGGATGCTAGTCAAGTTCAACCCGTCATTTCCTGATTGAATTAAACCCACCCGCACGACCCTTGACAAAGGCCAACAAGGTCGCACGACTACCCTAACCCAATCTGCATCATATGCATAAGCAGATAAGCACCAGTTAGCTACCGCACACTACGCCTTGACAAAGGCCAACAAACGCAGCACGAATACTAACTACTACTTATCTGAAATGACGGAGGGCTACGACAGGTTTTTCTGAAAACCTATTGCGTAATGAACTTGATATCGTTGTAGAATCAAATGATTTTGAAATGGAGTGCTTTTGAGGCTTTTCTAGTTTTGCTAAAGGAGTCACTCCCGGTGAAGGGATCGTCGGTCCTTTCCTCGTCGAATGAGGTGCGGGATATATCATATATATCGTTGTGCAAAGCAAAAACTCTTAAAAGCAATCAAAAGACAAACTGAATGTGTAACATCTGCCAGTTATTGCTAAAGGAGTCACTCCCGGTGAAGGGATCTCGGTCCTTTCCTCATCGAATAAGGTGCAGGATATATCATATATACTGCTGTGCAAAGCAAGAACTGTAGCTACATGTTTTATTTTGAAATTCGATTCTACAACATCTTAGGTTTCTTTTATTTCATTAATCTCATTAATGAAGTCACATCATTTAAATACCTAAACATCACAGATAAATACGACGTATACTTATGCCATCCGCATTCGCCTCGATGTCCCCTCGTGCACCGTTAGGTTAGGTAACTAACGACAGAGCGGGGCAGGGCTAGCACGGGTGTAAAACATAAGTAACGTCTATATAATATATCATATATACTATATACAGCATTTATCACAGAACATCACATGATCACATTACAGATATCGCAGCAGAAGAATCATATGAAATATTGGATATACTAGGACGTCCGTGTTTTCAATACGAGCCAGTATAAAACACGGATTCCACGGTCGCGATGAATAGCCAAACCCACACCCCTAGACCCCTACGAGAGCGGCAAGCAACTCTACCAATTCTAGGGTTAGGAGACCCGGAGTCGACTCCTCGAGTTAGTCTCCCACTGGACCCTAGAACCCGGTTACTTGTGCCCTCCTCCTTGGGTCTATCCTAGTGCGGAAAAGTAAATAATATACAAAAGGTGACAACTTCCGCAACCTGGAAGTGCCCCAATAAAAGAATATTACATACAAGTTTTTACATGAATGAAAATGAAAAACACTCATCTCACATAAAAAAACCCCGGCTATTCAAACACGACGATCCAATATAACATATCCAGCAACACATAACATCACATGTCATCAACGTAAGTAAATATGCGCATCCCAATTGTCGTTGACATATAGCAACGAAACCGGCGATATCACATATTACACTTACGGTCACAGAAAAGAAAGTGTAAAACTACAACAGTTGGAATCCGCAACCACCTCAGACATCGCATGCCTGACCAAATGAATTCCTTAGACATCACATGCCTAACAATTATAAACCCCGCATTTTAGTCTCAAAATCGAAAAAACTTTTCAATACCATGTCGGGTAATTCAACAAGATTCCCGACATCCTGATCGAATACTCGTCGCAAACATCAGTAGACAGCCGCACCCCCGGTACCGTCGACGAAGTGCACCAAGGCGGAACACCGCTGCCGCGAGCACCCGAACGGATGCTTTCGGCGACGGGGTTCTCCTACAGTCACTTGGTCGGGGCTATGGAGTGAGGTTGTCTATTAAGTTTAGCCGGCGAGTATCCGCGTACGCTACGTGATTGCGACGGACTTTTGATCGCATCAAAATTCCGTGGCAACCGATCAAGTGAGACTAAACTGCTATGTTTATAACATTCATTCAGTTATCTCATAACTACTTGTGAATTCCAATTATTGTATCCCATTCCAGATAATTAGAAAATGTTAAACTTTCCGATCGAACATTCAAACACCCAAGTTTTCTCGATACAGATCAACACATGAAATAAGTTTAAAAAACATTCACTTCATGCCTCAGTACCAACGGTCCAGCCGTAGAAGGGTCAAGCCAACGCCTCACATGTGGCACGCCGTACTGTCCCAAACCCTAAGGTTCAAAGGGCAGTTCAAGACGGTCACATAATCGAGTTAAGGTTTGTTGTCTTCTAGAGGGTCCATCGCGTTACTTGCACTACTTAGAACGTCTTTAAACCAGGGAAAAATCCAACACTTGGAAATTTCCCGACAGGGGAAAAATTGGGTATTTATATCCGGTCGAACTTTTTAACATATTCTAAAATTTATCCGGAATCCACATAGACATAATCTGATAATCCGATCGAATCATCGATTCCCAAAACAACCCCAGAAAATTCAACTCTTGAATAAATATTAAAAATTCCCAGAAAATCCAGCACCTGACAATAGGAATTACTGTGCAGAAACCTAACAGTGATCTCATAATATAGCCGCGGAACCGCCGCAGAAGCCATGCTTCTGTCGCGGTTCCGCCGCCGAAGCCATGCTTCTGCCGCGGTTCCGCCGCCGTTTAGCCTTATCACATGATAATTTTTGCATCGTAATTCATAGATTTCCCTGCTGAAATTTTTAAGCATTTTTAATCTGGAAAAAACCCAGTTTTTAGAAAAAGTCCAGAGAGCATAAAAAAGTTAGGGTTTCGGGTTCGATCGGGTTTCAAACGTCGTCTAGACTTCGCCTAAGGCTCTAGCTAGGCTCTGATACCACTGTAGGGTTCCTAGGCACACTATGGAGGTCTCACAAGGCATCAACCATGCCAATTTCAAATTTTACAAGTGCCGAGAAACCCTAATACGGATCGTTAACTAGATTTTAGGCGAATCAAATGCGAATAGTTAACAACTTAACTAAAGAGAAAACGGAAATACAACCTTTGTAGATCCGGTCCTCCACCTCCATAGCTCCGCAATGAAGTCTCCTCACTGTCCAAATGGAATCCCGGGCTCTAGCGTCGGCTTCATCGGAGAAATGGGCGGGCAAGGTCGTCGGCTTCGTGCCGAAGATGATCTACGTCGAGGCATCACTAGATCAAGCTCCCACTTCACCAAGTCATGAAACTTGTGAAGAAAACACCCTATACTACTTGGCAAGAGGTAGAGGATGAAGAAATAGGAAGTGGGTTCACTTTAGAATTGGATTTCTCACTCATTTGCTCAAGTTGCCATTGATGGAGCAAGGCTTTCTTCTTGAAGAAGAAGAAGAAGAAGATAAAAAATGTTATGATAAGTTATTTCAAAAATAAATTAAAATGAATACTTATCATAATCAAACCATGGTCAAGTGTAGAGAATAAACTAAGGTTAGGTCAATGGTTAGGGTTAAGCATGAAGACAAATATGGTGACTTAGTCAAAGCTTCATGAAGCTTCAACATGCATCCAAATGAAGCCACCATTTTTCTTTTCTTTTGCCAAAAATAAATAAATAAATAAATGAATAAATAGATATGAAAAACAAAACCCTAACCACTTAAATAACCATGGTTTAATCTTTACACAAACTCAAGTAAGCATGTATCATCAAACATGATACAATCAAGTGCACAAAAGTATATCACATATACAACTTATGAACTTCAAGTGAGAAAATCCATTTAAAGTGAACCAATACTAGTTAATGCAAAGTAATATATCAAATATATAATTATGCATTAAATCATTAAATCAACACTTGATTCAATAATCCGGTCATGTCGCACACAACCGACTAGTATACAATGTATCGATTTATCGAATCAATCCTTGATTCGATAACTAGGTTATATCACATACAACCATTCGATACATTCATCGCGAGAATGAAATACGGTATCACATACACGCATTATTCTCGGTCCCGCACATATCTCATATGCGCTCCTATTTCGTTTCGCTTGAGCCAGGAAACCTCTGTGTAGGACTCTAAAGACTCGTCAATACGCCGGCAGCAGGTGATGATCATATCAAACACCCACAAGCCGCAAGCGGTCTGCTAAACGTAACGGCTGATCGCACGCTTTTGGCGTGTCGGATGTTCAAAGTTCTAAAGTTTACCGCGATCAGGACGGTGTCGCTATGCAGCTAGCCGGTTGAGCACGGGTCGATCCACAGGGAGATGGTTGTATTTCCGTTCTTGTTTTAGACGAGTCAATAAAGAATTTGTATGTGTTTGTTCAATCTAACCTATGTGTATTATTTGCAAGTATAAAGTTGTTAAGAAAAAGATACGAGATTGTAAGCTAAAGAAATCCGTACTCAAAACCTTTGAGCCGAGTCTTGACCAATTGAAGCTAGAGTAATCGGCAACAACGTGGATTAGGGGATTTAAGCGCGGTATTCATGGAATACGGCTTATTTACCCTTGTCCTTCCGTTCTTGTCTCTTGATTTCGCCTCCGGCCAAACCGAACGCAATCGGTCGCAGTTAGGAATCACCGTTACCTTGTTAGGGTAGGGTGCCTAACGGAGCTCTTGCGTATCGTTTGGGAGGAGTTCAATGGAAAATACGGGAAAAGGAAATTAGCAAAGAAATGTTAACTTATAATATCGTATTTCTTCTTAACAATAATAATTACATTCATTCACAAAAAGAACCAAAAAGAGAGAACAAAAAGAACAAAGAAAAGAAAAGATTACAAGCAAGTAATTAAAGTGCATGTAATAAATTGCAAGTAATTAAAGACAAGAATGAAAAATGCAAGAAAGTAATTACAAGAACCATAGAACTCAAAACAAGCATGGGATCAATAGCCAACCCTTAAACTTCCAAGCTCAATCAAGAGGTTGCAAGATCAAGAGAAGGGTAAAGAACGCATGTGAAATGAAGCACTAAGGAGAGAATGAAATGATACAACCCCTTGAGACCAATGACCAAAGCTTAAACTTGCAAGCTCACTTAAGAGGTTGCAAGATCAAGTTAAGGTAGAGAGCTCAAGGGGGAAGCTAAAAAAAATAATGATGCAAAAACCTTCATCTTTATTCACATCCACTCAATGCTGTCACTACATTTCCATGGAGGAAGAATGAAGAAGAAGAAGAAGAACTAAAACTACACTAAAGTGGCTAAAAGAATGGACATGAAATTGGACCCTTGGCTTAGCTCAGTTCTGGAGTATTTATAGGCTGCTTACAGAAACCCTAGGGCAAGAATATGGCATAAAATGAAGTACCCAAACTACCCCTGAAACACGACAACCTGAAGAGCTAGTACGGCCACGTTTCCGCGGCCTAAGCCTGCTTAGGCCGCGGAACCGCGGCCATCTTGATGAGTTGGGCCACCATCTTTTGTGGTTATCCCTGGTTCCTTTTTTCCTCGCGTTTGACAACTGCAAACTGCACAAAAGTCTTCCAGAATATCTGCAGATTTCTTAGTCCAAGATTGCTATCATTTCTTCACTTCTGACTTCTATCTCTCTCGAGCTCCACGCACCCATTGATTCTTGTGCTGCCCCCCTCGTGCTCTGTGCTTGTCCGAGACACGAATGACCACTGTCATATGTCTTGTCTCTAGAACTGGTACTCGGCACTGGACGGATATGGATGACCGGAACCCGGCTTTTATCTGCTGTGACAGATGTTCTGTATTTGGTGTAACTGTGGAGATTTTGTCTTGATTTGCAATATTTGTACTGGAAACCTGTATTCTGTAAATATGTAACAAACACGGATTACAAGCACATACCTATAAACACACGAGCATAAGAATGGGCGGTATAAAATGCAATATTCTGGTATGAACAAGAACCGTAGGAAGAAAGAAAGGAAGAATATTGACGCCTCCCGAACTTATGGGTCGTTCGAAGTTCGGCCAAAGCAAGAACCGTAGGAAGTTATGTCTGGTTGTGGGTACCAAAGTTCGGCAAGAGTTTTTCGAGGTGGGGTACTCATGATATGAAGAGAGAAAGAAAGAAAGGAAGTGAAAAGGAAGGAAAAAGAATATGGATTTTTTTATATTTTTTTTATATATTAACAGAAGAATGAAATATACACACAAAAAGAATATTGACAAAAACAATCACGACACAAAAATACCACACACCTAATCGTTCTAGGGTTCACCTAGGTCAACTAGACCTGCTTCAGAACTTGATTGTCGAAGTAAAACTGTGTCGAGAAACGGGCTCAAGATACACTGATCACAAGGCCAGGTAAGTGCAGAGATAAGGGGAGGTTTTCCAACGCTTTCGCGAAGTTCCTTAATTAAATAACCCTTTCTCTTTTGTCGGTTTCGCCGTTAACACTTTCCTAGACACCCCGTAAACAATATACCGTTAAGCAAGGTTCTAAACACAGTTAACTTCTCCTAGTGAGCGCGAAGTCCTTAAGGCTTAAAGTCTAGTTTCTTTTAAATTTTGTGCGGGTAAACGTTATGCTCAAGTTCGTGATTTGTGGGCCACGGAAAAGGTGATGAAATCCTTTACCGTATATTGTGGGGTTCGCTTGCCCTTAAGTCCGTATTAATGTATGCAATGCGCAATTCAATAAAAATTCTATAAAGAATCAAACAATCATTGTTTTAGTTTAAGCGCGGCACTGCAACAAATACGGGTTAGTCAATTTTTAGCGTTTGCTAGCGAACTTGGAAAGAATCCTGCAAAGAATAGTATATTGGATGCGTCGGATTTGAGAAGAAGGTGTTAGTAAAATACGTACCGATAAGTTTTGGGTTAGGAAACCCCCGTTGAATCAAATCCGGTAAGCTTGAAAAGTTCGCTTGCGTGGGTCAAACTACCCGGATCTTTAGCACTGTACTTCGTAATCACCTTAACCTTGAACGTACACTTTGCTCCCCACAATTGCAGTTTGCAAATACGCAAAAATCTGCACACTTGCCCGCAAAAATGATCAAAAAAAACAAAAAGATTTTTTTTTAATAAATATATACAAAAAGAATATTAACCCGAATAACAAGAAAGAAAATACGCTACCGTCTCCCCGGCAACGGCGCCATTTGATCGCACGATTTTGGCGTGTCGGATGTTCAAAGTTCTAAAGTTTACCGCGATCAGGACGGTGTCGCTATGCAGCTAGCCGGTTGAGCACGGGTCGATCCACAGGGAGATAGTTGTATTTCCGTTCTTGTTTTAGACGAGTCAATAAAGAATTTGTATGTGTTTGTTCAATCTAACCTATGTGTATTATTTGCAAGTATAAAGTTGTTAAGAAAAAGATACGAGATTGTAAGCTAAAGAAATCCGTACTCAAAACCTTTGAGCCGAGTCTTGACCAATTGAAGCTATAGCAATCGGCAACAACGTGGATTAGGGGATTTAAGCGCGGTATTCGTGGAATACGGCTTATTTACCCTTGTCCTTCCGTTCTTGTCTCTTGCTTTCGCCTCCGGCCAAACCGAACGCAACCGGTCGCGGTTAGGAATCACCGTTACCTTGTTAGGATAGGGTGCCTAACGGAGCGCTTGTGTATCGTTTGGGCGGAGTTCAATGGAAAATACGGGAAAAGGAAATTAGCAAAGAAATGTTAACTTATAATATCGTATTTCTTCTTAACAATAATAATTACATTCATTCACAAAAAGAACCAAAAAGAGAGAACAAAAAGAACAAAGAAAAGAAAAGATTACAAGCAAGTAATTAAAGTGCATGTAATAATTGCAAGTAATTAAAGACAAGAATGAAAAATGCAAGAAAGTAATTACAAGAACCATAGAACTCAAAACAAGCATGGGATCAATAGCCAACCCTTAAACTTGCAAGCTCAATCAAGAGGTTGCAAGATCAAGAAAAGGGTAAAGAACGCATGTGAAATGAAGCACTAAGGAGAGAATGAAATGATACAACCCCTTGAGACCAATGACCAAAGCTTAAACTTGCAAGCTCACTTAAGAGGTTGCAAGATCAAGTTAAGGTAGAGAGCTCAAGGGGGAAGCTAAGAAAAAAGAATGATGCAAAAACCTTCATCTTTATTCACATCCACTCAATGCTCTCACTACATTTCCATGGAGGAAGAATGAAGAAGAAGAAGAAGAAGAAGAACTAAAACTACACTAAAGTGGCTAAAAGAATGGACATGAAATTGGACCCTTGGCTTAGCTCAGTTCTGAAGTATTTATAGGCTGCTTACAGAAACCCTAAGGCAAGAATATGGCATAAAATGAAGTACCCAAACTACCCCTGAAACACGACAACCTGAAGAGCTAGTACGGCCGCGTTTCCGCGGCCTAAGCCTGCTTAGGCCGCGGAACCGCGGCCGTCTTGATGAGTTGGGCCACCATCTTTTGTGGTTATCCCTGGTTCCTTTTTTCCTCGTGTTTGACAACTGCAAACTGCACAAAAGTCTTCCAGAATATCTGCAGATTTCTTAGTCCAAGATTGCTATCATTTCTTCACTTTTGACTTCTATCTCTCTCGAGCTCCACGCACCCATTGATTCTTGTGCTGCCCTCCTCATGCTCTGTGCTTGTCCGAGACACGAATGACCACTGTCATATGTCTTGTCTCTGGAACTGGTACTCGGCACTGGACGGATATGGATGACCGGAACCCGGCTTTTATCTGCTGTGACAGATGTTCTGTATTTGGTGTAACTATGGAGATTTTGTCTTGATTTGCAATATTTGTACTGGAAACCTGTATTCTGTAAATATGTAACAAACACGGATTACAAGCACCTACCTATAAACACACGAGCATAAGAATGGGCGGTATAAAATGCAATATTCTGGTATGAACAACGGCCACCCGGGTATTGAGCGATGAGAAGATCGACGAGCAAGCCCGCTCACACTCCTGTGAATCCAACCAGTAACACTTACCGTACAGTCCGGTCTGATCGTCTGATATGTCGCATATCTCGCCTAGGGGTGGTAAACGTCAGACCCCAATAGATCGATAAGTCGTGTCGATATGAGGTCTATAACAGTTCGAGAAACTACTGGTAACACTTACCAGTAAATCTCAGCAACCCTGGCCAGGGATTTCCGGTTATAGCCAATCGAACACAGCGCATCATCAACTCCCTATACCGGGAGAGACGAATCCCCTCCTATCGCTCATTGCCTCCATGTGATTCGGGACTGTACCCAAAAACCACCGTTTTGCATGCCCTCTTGGACGTGGTAAGGTGGAAATCAAAGCACAGTGGGAACCACACAAGACTCTATGACGATCTCGGGTCAACAGACTACTCTGTACCAGTGTCACCAGAGAACTGCCATCTGACGTAAGGTATAATACCATCTGGGAGTTCTCGGCGAGTCCGTCCAGTGTACCCAGTCTCTACTGAGCACCCGTATATCATCTCTGATGTCAAACACCAATGGATATGGGATCATCCATCGCCCATCTGTATGGGTCGAGAAGGTATACGCTAGTCTACACTGGTATATCGATGCCCCGTCTCGATACACCCACGACTAGGGACCTTGAAGGATGTACTTATGGACTACCATGTCCCCACTAGTATGATCCGCATCATAGTCTAGGTAGTCAAGTACACATCCTAAGGGCTTTACCAACATATAATAGAGAGACAATCAGTATACACGTTAAGGTAAAGAGTAACCAGATAGCATACTATCTTGTCGAGCAAGAAAGTCCTCCCTATATATGTCCCAGCATCCACTACAATATACATCCTATGTACAGTAATGGCCTCTAGGGCATACATATAACTAACAACATCATCTTCTTCTAGTGGTCAATCTAGGGCAGGCATACATCAAGTAGATATGTCGATTGCTATGAAGGCCGAGATAGCCGCACTTATGAAAAAGCTAGAAGCCATTGAGACCAAAATCTCATCTACTTCTCATGCCCCTGCTTTACCTCCACGAACTGTTTGTGCTTGTTGTGCGAATCCATCGCATCTAACCGAAGAGTGTCCTTATAATGCATCTACTCAAGGACAAGATCAAGTCAATGCTGCACTTCAGCAACGACAAAGAAACGATCCGTACTCTTCGACATACAATCCGGGGTGGAGGAGTCACCCAAATTTCGCTTGGAACCAAAATCAATAAGTCCAAGGAAATAACAATTTTCAAAGACCTCCTCCTCCACAACAACAACAAGCACCTTCACAAACTCAAAACCAACAACCTTTCCAACAACAACCTTATACAAATCAAACGAACAATTTGGTTCAACCAAATGATGATAAGGTTATCTCGCTCGAAAAAAGTCTAGATGTATTTCTCAAGCAATCTACAGAATCCGCAGCAAGATTTGAAAATTATGTTCAGTCTTTGATGCATAACAATGCCTCACACGATCAAAGTATCAAATCTATTGAGGCACAAATTGCACAATTAACTGCTGCGTTGAGCGAGAGAGAAAAGGGAAAGCTTCCATCTCAACCATTACCAAATCCCGGTCACACACAAAACGCATATCACAATCACAATGTTAATGCGGTGACCACGTTGAGATCCGGAAGAGTGTTGCAGAATAATGTGGGTATTAGTGATGACATCCCCGCCGGTGGTTCTTCCCCTTCTTCACCTTCTTCTTCACCTTTTTCTTTAGAGCCTATTCTCCACCCTTCACACGGCTCTACTTCTTCTAGCTCGAACGGACCCATTTATCACAACATGAACACATCTACACCAGGATCCGTTTCTACTCCACAGACATTTGACTCAACGAATTTTAAAAATGCTCCATTCCCAAACATGTTAAGTCTTAATAAACCAACTGCACAAGTGGAGAAGATTGTAGAGATATTTAAGCAGGTTAGCATAAATATACCTCTCTTGGATGCAATCCAACAAGCCCCTTCATACGCAAAAATCTTAAAGGGCTTATGCACTTCGAAGAGAAAGGCATCTCAAGTATTCAAGAAAGTGCTAGTGGCTAGTGCAGTGAGCAATGCTATTAACCACCCTCAAACCTTACCCCAAAAACGAAAGGACCCCGGCTGTCCTACGATTTCAATCACAATTGGGGATAAGAAAATTAATCGATCACTTTTAGATCTTAGGTCTAGTGTTAACCTGCTTCCCTACTCCGTGTACCAACAATTAGGGGTTGGAGAGTTGAAACCCACTCGTTGTACTCTCCAAATGGCTGATCGATCAATCACCCATCCAAGGAGTGAGCTAGAGGATGTGTTGATCAAAGTTGGGGAGTTCATATTCCCCGTTGATTTTATTATTATGGATACACAAGCTGTTGCTAACCCACGGAACCAAATTCCGGTGATACTCGGTCGACCATTTTTGGCCACTTCCAATGCTGTAATAAACTGTCGCAATGGCTCCATGACTCTATCCTTTGGGAAGATGTCTAGTGAGTTCAATATTTATAAGATGGGAAGTCTACCCCCCGTGCCTAAAACTAGTACACGAGAAGTTTGCTCTATTTACGAAATCACGCAGGAGGACTGCGAACTTGAAAGATTTCTATTTGATGAAAACAGTTTTGACGCCACTAGTGCGTCCCTCCTTGAGCCTACCACCGTTGACACAACCGACATTGATTATGAATGTTTCAATTTTTCGGATGATGGCGACTCACAGCCCGAATATGTGTCTTTTGAATTTTTGGATGAGTTAGTCAAACCATCCGAATCGGTTGTTTGTAGTGATTTCGAACCTGTGTTGGAGTCCTTTGAGTTCGAGGTAGATTCCGCAATGATTCTTTCGACTCCGAAACTCGAACTCATGTCCTTACCGCCTCACCTTAAATATGCTTACATAGGTGAGAATGAGACTTTTCCCATTATAATATCAGCCTCTCTAGCCTTCGAGCAAGAGAACGCTATTTTAAAGGTCTTACAAGATAGGCGGCAAGTTTTCGGTTGGACTATGATGGACATTGAGGAGATCGGTTCCCTTATAATTGAATATCATATGCATTTAATGGATGATGCCAAGTCAATGGAGGACCCACAGAAACATTTTGGGGGTATTGTGGTGAGTCAACCTCCTCCTTTAGAAGTTGAACCACCCCCATTTCTTTTAATAAGCTACGAGAATGCCAATATTCCACAGATTGCTGATCATTCCCATTATCGTTTTGATGCATCACCACCTCCTGTATATTCACCTCCACACCTTCCATACCACCACTTCTATCTTCCCCAATTCTTTTTGGATCGCTACAACTTATTCTTCCACCAACCAATACTCTTTACTGATAAATTTTTCAACTGGTTGGTGTTGACGTTTGGTCTATGCAAAGTTTGGCAGTAATGTCTAACAGAGTTTAAATGAAGTTTGGGGGAGGGCCTTTTTGTATATATTTTTGTTTTTCTTAAAAATATAAAAATTATAAATAAACAGGGGAGTGCCGGTATTTTGACCCTCTTGGTTTAGCATGACAGTGAGGACACTGTCAAGTTCAAGTTTGGGGGTATGCTCGGTACGTCTTCTTCCTTCGCATTCATTTGTACATATTTTTGCATTTGCATATTTATTTGAAAAACCCATAAAAATTGAAAAATTTCAAAAATTATAAAGATTATTGTATTCAATTTTGGCTATAATTGACTTGAGTTTGACAAATAGGTTAACTGGCTAGGAACAACTAGATCTTAGACTTAGTGAATTAAAAACCCTAAAGATAACATTCCTTAAAGTTTAACGGTAGAAAGTATATGCCTTGTAGTTTATTTAGAAATAGGCAAATTTTGGGTTAACTTCTTGGGCTAAGTCAAAATGAGGGAAGAGTATTGATGCTCTTATTAGAGTATAAGTTTGAAAAATAGTTCCTAGCTTAAGTCTAGATTCTGAAAATGTATACCCTACAATTTGCACAATCACGCACCTTGAAACTTGGAATAGTAGAAGAGACCTTGAAGTGCTCTTGTCTAAAGTCCTTAGTACAATGAAAATAAAGAAAAAAAAGTGAATAAAGAATAAAAAAAATGAACACTGGTTTTTGTGATTACTTAAGGCTGCAAAAATAGAAAAATATTTAGCGAGGGTGCTTCATCACCTAGTGCCTTAGACCAACTGGTTTGGGAGTCACTGCTAAAGCCTTGGGTGTTGCAAAACTAGGAAGTATGCTTTAAAGTGCTAACGCATCTTGTAATCGGTTGTTGGTACCTCAAGAAGTATTAACGGTCGCATGAAGGATGTGTAAGCAAATTTCATTTAAAAATTCACTAATTAATAAGTGCTTTGGACAATGGACGAGAGTATGATTGCTTGATTTGAATTTCTAAGTGTAGGGGTGATCTATACACACACGTAGGGATATGTGATTGGAATTTAGATAAGAGAGAGGAATGAAAAATAGAACTTATATCTTTAATAGAGTTGATAGAAATTCCTAAGTCGAGATGGAATCCTAGAAGGAAAACTTAAGATATGCCGAAAGCTAAGTAAGTCTATAGGATAAATATAATCTTAAGTTAGATGATGAGGAAGTGTGAAGAATATGGGTGGATAATTTACAGGTCAAAGATAATAGAATTCCTTGTTAGAAAACCTAATTAGAGAACAAAAGTTAATGGGCCGAATTGATAGGATTTTGTGGGTAGTATCCGCTGAAAACCCTTAGGAGACAACATTCCTCCTACTAGGAACACCTAAAGGTTTAACGGCTTGTTGCACGTGCTCAGTGCAATCACGTTTCCCTGCGAAAGTGCGGTTAGGATTTTAGTGAATAAAAATAAGTTTGCTCAAGGATGAGCAAAAGATAAGTTTGGGGGTATTTGTTCATATCATAATATTGCAATTTATATTCCCCAATTCTTATTCGTTTTATAATTAAACAGGTGCTTTTGACGCATGTCTGCTGCATGTTACAGGATACAGGTTTTTGGAGCGAAAACAGTGAAAAAGACACAAGACAACAGAAAAGGGACTTTTTACCAACAAATAGACGGATCCTAGTCAAGCTGAGACTAATCACAGTTCACATAGGTACAAGGCAACGCAAGGTCCAAACATGTCAAAGTGAAACGGTTAAAAGACCAATACAAATTTTCACTGAAGATCTGGAGAAGAATAAGAAGCCAAACAAAGAAATAAGATGAAGAAATAACAAGCCCAGACAAGTACAATGAATCCCAGAAAAGATGGTGAGCCAAGCCCACCAAAGGGCCGCGGAACCGCGGCCCAAGCCCACTATTGCCGCGGTTCCGCGGCCATTAAGTGCCCGTGTCGGTGGATTTTTCTCGTGTCGGTGCGTCGGTGCGGGTGTTGGGATTTTTCATGGGCATATCTGTAATTGCACATGCGCGAGACTCTGTAACCCTAGTTTACCTATTTTTCTATAAATTGTAATCACAGATCTGTAAAACTCATGCCTCTTTTCAATAAACAAATTCAGATCTGTTCTGTATTATTGCTTGGAGGGAGCCATCAAATTAGTATGTTAATTTTATTTCTTTGCTTTTTAATTCTCTTTTAATTAGAATGTCTTTTAATCCCCTAATGAGTGAGTAATCTCTTCGCTTGTTAGGGTTAGCCTTAGGGAAAGGTTTGAGAGATGAGATCTCTCACCCCTTTCATGCCATTCACACCTAAGAATTTGAACTCCATGCATACGCGCACACCCCGCGCCCTACGGCACCCTACCCCTCGAGGTAACTGTGACACCGTAGTATAAAGGCCCGGTTGCACGTGTTTTCCATAGAGGTTAGGGTAAGTATCGATAAAGGACGGATAAGAATCTAGAGGAAGAAACATCTACCCAAAATATTCTAATCCACTTTATTGATAATTACCACAACATCTAATAGATCTAAAATAAGGCATTGAAAGCGGTGAGGAAACCTTTAATCTCCCAACTTCCCCTAAACCTAACCCTAGCAAGACTTTAATTTAGATTAACTTAGTTTATTGATAGATCTAGGTTTTAGATTTAATCAATCCAAACAACATTTGGAATCAACTCGTAAAAACACATTAAGAAAATTACCCATCTCTGTGGATCGACCCGTACTCACCGGCTAGCTGCAAAGCGACACCGTTTCTGATTACGGTTAACAAGTATTTTTTGTACTAATCAGAACCCCGCGCAAGCCATGGTACGGCCGCGGTTCCGCGGCGCTTTAATTGTACTGGAGTCTCGTTTTTCACAGCAATTCCTAAAATACCCTGCTGATTTTTTTTGAGTATTTTTAATATGATAAAATCAACATTTTTGAAAAATTTCCAGAAACTAGGGTTTTACGGGTATTCGGAGTTCGATCGGACTTTAAACTTCGTCTAGACATCGCCTAAAGCTCTAGCTTGACTCTGATACCAGTGTAGGGTTACTAGGCACTCTCACAAGGGTCTACAAGGTATCAACCATGCCCGATTCAAAATTTAGACGTGCCGAACAACCTTAACCAAGATCTTTAACTCACTCATTTTCATCACTAATGAAAAAGCTAGAAAGCTTTTCATCAAGAACTCAAGGAAGAAGAAGAAGAATCCTTTGTGATGAATAATGAAACTCTAGTCTATGGTTAGAATTACAACCATGGGTTAAGTATGAAGACTTAACCCATGTAGAGATTTAACTAGGGTAAAGGGTTGGGTTAAGGAAATATCTATGCAAAATATCCAAGTCAAAGTCAAAGCTTCAAGAACCTTCTTGAAAGCTTCATGAAGACTTAATGCTAATCCAAACCCTAACCTCAATTAAACTCCACAAAATATGTTGCATTTATAACCATAACATGTTACAATATTATATATCATATATACAATATTTATTGTAACAAAATAAAATAATACTATTAACATATATCACATATATATCAATGTATTACCCGAGTGAGAAAAAGAATCTTTAAGTGAGCTTTTATTAGTTAATGTAATTTAATATATCAAATATATAATTATACATTAAATTATCAAATCAATACTTGATCCAATAATCCGGCTATTTCATAAATAACCGACTAATAAAATCTGTATCAGTTCATCGAATCAACACTTGATCCGATGACCCGTCTATATCACATATACCCGGCCGATATCTCATATCGCGAGAATCTAATACGGTATCATATACACGCATTGTTCTCGGTCCCGCACATATCACATATGTGCTCCTACTCCGTTTTTCCCGAGCCAGGAAACTTCTGTGTAGGACTCTAAAGAATCGTCAATACGCCGGCAGTAGGTGATGATCATATCAATCACCCACAAGCTGCAAGCGGTCAGCTAAACGTAACATCCACCCAGGTATTGAGCGATCATAATATCAACAAGCAAGCCTGTACATTCTCCTGCGAATCCAATCAGTAACACTCCCGTACAGTCCGGTCTCTTCGTTTGATATGTCGCATATCTCGCCCAGGGGTGGTAAACGTCAGACCCCAGTAGCTTGATAAGTCGTGTCGATATAAGGTCTATAACAGTTTGAGAAACTACTGATAACACTTACCAGTAAATCTCAGCAACCCTGGCCAGGGATTTCCAGTTATAGCCAATCGAATACAGCACAACATCAACTCCCTATACCAGGAGAGACGAATCCCCTCCTATCGCTCATTGCCTCTATGTGATTCGTGACTGTACCCAAAAGCCACCGTTTTGCACGCCCTCTTGGACGTGGTATGATGGAAATCAAAGCACAGTGGGAATCACACAAGACTCTATGACGATCTCGGGTCTATAGACTATTCTGTACCAGTATCACCAGAGAACTACCATCTGACGTGAGGTATAATACCATCTGGGAGATCTCTCTGCGAGTCCGTCCAGTGTACCCAGTCTCCACTGAGCACCCGTATACCTTCTCTGATATCAAACACCAATGGATATGGGATCATCCATAACCCAACATATGGGTCAAGAAGCGCATACGCTAGTCTACTTTGGAGTATCGATGCCCTGTCTCGGTACTCCCACGACTAGGAACATTTGAAGGATGTACTTGGCGACTACACTCTCCCCACTAGTATGATCCGCATCATAGTCCTGGTAGTCAAGTACTCATCCTAAGGGCTTCATCAACATGTAACATAGAGACAATCAGAGTACATGTTAAGATAAAGAGCAACCAGATAGCGTACTATCATGTCGAGCAAGAAAGTCCTCCCTATATATGTCCAAGCATCCACTACAATATACATCGTATGTACAGTAATGGCCTCTAGGGCATACATATAACTAACAGATCTCAGGTCGATGAACTAACCTTTACACATGTCACCAGGGAACTGCTATCTGACGTCACGTATAATACCAACTAGCATGTTCCCGGCGAGTCCTGTCCGGTGTACTCATAACCTAATGAGCACCTATATACATCTTAGGTGAACCAGCTGATACCAATGGCTTGTGAGACCGGCCACCGCCCCTCGTCGGGGTCTCGACTGTATACACTAGTCTACTAATGGAGTATCGATGCCCAGTCTCGAAACTCCCACGACTAGGGACCACGACTACCCAACTCTCATGTATATGATCGCCATCATACTGCTGGTAGTCAAGCAAGAATCCTAAGGACTCTATCAATGTGTAATAGTGATCTGTAAGGTCACTTAAAGCTGTACACGATGATAAAGATAAATCAGATATCATACTATCATCTTGAGTAAGACTGTCCTACCGGCATAGGTCCTCCCTCAATCATTGCAATCGCGTGCCTGCGATCCAATAATTGACTTTGAGGGCACTATATCCAATAGTAGCATCTGCCAGTTTCTCTAAAGAGGTCACTCCCGGTTAAGGGATCTCGGCTCTTTCATTATCGAATAAGGTGCTGGATATTCTACAAGGAATACCGCTATGTAAAGCAAGAACTAGAGCTACCAGTTTTTAAAACAAGATTGTACAACATCTTTAGGTTTCTTTTCTTTCATTAATCTCAATAATGAAGTCCCATCAATTTTGCTTCCTAAGCATCACAGAAGAAACGAAAGCAGCAATATTTATTATATATCATATATATAATATAAGTATTCGTCTCAGAATATCAAGTGATCATATCACAGAATATCAGCAGCAGAAGAACACATATGAAATATTGGATATACTAGAAATTCCGTGTTTTAATTAAGCCAATAAAAAACGCGGATCCCACTGTCGCGATGAATAGCCAAACCCACATCCCTAAACCCTTACGAGAGTGAAAAGAAACCCTACCGATTCTAGAGTTAGGAGACCTAGTCTCGACTCCTCGAGATGTCTCCCACTGGACCCTAGAACCTGGTTATTTGTGCTCTCCTCCTTGGGTCTATCCTAATGTGAAAAGGTAAATAATATACATCAATGGTGACATCATCCTCAACCCGGAAGTGCCCCAATAAAAGAATATTACATACAAGTTTTTACATGAATGAAAATGAAAAACTCTCATCTCACATAAAAACCCCCGGCTATTCAAATACGACGATCTAATATAACATATCACAGCAACACATAACATCACATATCATCAACGTAAGTAAATATACGTATCCCAATTGTCGTTGACATATAGCAACGAAACCGGCGATACACCACATATTACACTTACGGTCGCGGAAAAGAAAGGGAAAAACTACAACAATTGGAATCCACAACCACCTTAGACATCATAAACCCAATGTATCACATATTTTGGATTTCATGCCTAACTAAATGAATTCCTTAGATATCATAAACCCAGAATATCTCATATTCCGAATTTCATGCCTGACAATTATAAACCCCGCATTTTAATCTCGATATTGAAAACACTTTTCAATAACCAGTCGGACAATTCAAAAAGATTCCCGACAACTTGATCGAATGCCCGTCGGAAACTTTAGTAGACGGCCGCACCCCTGATGCCGTCAACGAAGTGCACTTAGGCGGAACACCGCGGCTGCGAGCACCCGAACGGATGCTTTTAGCGACGGGGTTCTGCTACAGTCACTCGGTCGGGGCTATGGGGCGTGGCTATCTAGTAAGGTTACCCGGCGAGTATCCGCGTACGCTACGTGATTGTGACGGTGTAACACTCTAGAATGCAGATAGTGTTAATTAAGCGATAATACGGGTTTTTAATGAAATTTAACTAATAAATATTTTCTTCATATTTTATTTAATTAATTAATATTTTTCTTAATTATTTTTATGCGTGCACACATTTGTTGAATTGGGGTTTAAGAGGTGTTAACCATGCTCATATAGTCATGGCACACTTAACCCTCTCTTTTTTTTTATCATGTTATGCAAAATTTTACACTTTATCTATTTAAATTATTCAAAAAAAAGTTATTGTTTTAAAATAAAGAAAAAGAGAAGAGAATAAAAGGGAATAGAAGGGAAGAGGGGTCGAATTCTAAGGAGACTAGGGGGGATGGCTGCCATTAATGGCATTTATGGAGGGAGAGTGAGTATAACCCTGACCTACACTCACCTCATTCACTCACCCTCACATACCCTCACCTCATAACACTTATACTCTCAATTCTTTCACAAAATATCTCATTCTCATCTCACTCTCTCTATTATTAATCCTAACTCAGTTTCTCCTTTCTCTTTCACTACACATCAAAGTTCTCCATTGATATTATATGTTTGCATCACAATCCAAAGCTTAAACCTTCATCAACCTCACTAAAACCTTCATTAATCTTGCTTGTGATGACTTGGAGCTTGGAAAGCTAGGGTTTTGGGCAAGTTTGGGAAGTTAGCGACTCTAAACTGTTAATTAGGAGTTTATTCTGGTTGTGTTGCTTTATATTTTCAGTTTAGAACACTAAAAGTATATTTTTTTTTGCACGATATCGTATTTTAGTGTCATATTAGGGTGTCTGTGATCTGTTGTGACCCCTAGTCTTTACTGTGAAAACTAGCAGTGTATAAGTGTTGTGCTAGTTCCCCTGCGTGTACACCTGAAACACGAGCCCCATCTGACACTGTTTGGCCGACGACATGTAGGTATTTTCCGGCGATCTTAGCCAATTGAGGGACTGGGGAGTTGAATTTTTATGGGTAGCTGTCTGCAGTTATTTTGAGTTCTTTGGTGCTGCTAGATTTTTGATGTTTTTACAGTGGGTAAAATCTGGGATCGATTAGCTAGTTTTTAGTGTTTCGACGACGCGCGTTACGATATCCGACACGGTGTCCGACTCAGTTCTGTGCTTCGCGTGATTTCGGGACTTGGGTTGTTTTAGTGATGTCGCCATACACGTTAGCCACTAAGCGAACACTTGTGAGTTGTTAGAGTCGGCGCATCGGTCTAAGTGTAGTTTGTGCGTATTATTGGTCGATTTCTAAGATTTGCCTTGCTATGTTTTATATGTTAATAGGATCGCAGGCGGGGACTTTGGATACTACGAAGAAAGGAAAGCAGGTAGTCGGATATACGTAGCTTGAGATCACCGGTGAGTAGATTTAACATCTATGGGGAAATCGCCCGTATGGCGTTATTCATCAGGGCTTGATAGGACATTATAGCCGCATGTTTTATATACATATATATTGATTGTGCATGAGCATCATTACATACCATTACTTGTTGTGCCTTAATTTAGTACATAGTGGACACTGCACCATTACTGACGGTTCATGTTGCACGAGCACTAAATTGTATGCTACACCCACACCGTCGGTAATTGCCATGTCACTCACAACCTATACGCAAATGCTGTATTGTAATTGGTATTGATATTGATACATGGATTATTGTTCTATTGCGCACATGAGATATATCGTGCATACATACTTACATGTACACACCCATACCTGCTATAGCTACATGTGCACCTTTAAATGATGTTGCATTGGATTTTGGAAGAATTGGGAATCACATGATATATTTTAAAACTGGATTCATTTAAAAGAGCGGTTTCCCCTTGACATGCTCATATTACTGTTTTATGTTGCATATATCACATATCCTCGATTTACGCATGGAGATATGTATTTCATGTGAATTCTGGATTTGAAAACCATGATATTATTTTATGAAATCATGCATTGTTTTGAAAACCCGGTTTCTCTTGATATGATATTTCAGTGCGTCCACCATGTGTTTTCTCAGTTCTGAGATGTGTGATAGAAACCCAATTCGAGGAGCTGGATGATCCGTTTGCGGGTTCATAGTGGACCCGGTATGGTACCTCGGGGCAAGAAAGGGATGTCGCGCAGTAGACGATGAGCCTGGCAGAGGGACTACTACCTACCGGTGATTGGTTGGACCTGGTGATTATCCGGAGGATACCGACAGGAGTCGAGAGATGGATATAGGCCGATACGTACTGCCGGAGCCCGATGGCCGATCTGGACAGACGGAGCCCGTGGGCCGATCCGGACCGACGGAGCCCGATATATGTGGATTTGCGTGTCGATGTTGGACACGGGTTTTCATGATGGAGTGTCGATGTTGGGCACTCAAGTTCCATGAGATTTACAGATATGAGGGCCGATCAGAATGACGGCTCCTGAGGTATTGGGATTTTGGGGTGTCGTTGATGGACACCGATTTTTCCACGATGATAAGATGTTTTATCCCATACTCAGTAGTTATATGATATGCATTGTTTCATGTAGTTGTAACACCCTGGTGGTGTACCTTGATCATTATTGTTGCATATCCATATTGCCATACTTATGCTATCAGTTTGCATGTGATAGATTATCGATGTTCATGCATACTTGTGATTATCTGTATGATGTTACTTACTATTCACGAGTTGGCAACTCACCCCCGTTGTGCCATAGTGTTTTGCAGGTTGACCCTCGGAGTAGTCGCGGCAAGGCTATCTCATTGTATCTTTTTGCAGTGGATACCGCTACGGTTGGCCGTGAGCCGTTTTGCTGTAGGTGGGTTGTGGTTATCCCACTTTATATTTCATTGTACATCTTATTGTATCTAGTACTCTCTATCTACCATTTCATGTATTGATTTAGAGATGAGATGTGAGGACGATGTTGTATATTATTTTGTGACTTTGGGTGTTGAGCTTGTGTGAGCCGGCTTTTATTAAGCAGTTTCATCTCTTTTATGTTGTTTTTCACTTATACTGTGTATTTCTTCGCTACGGCGTCGTATATATGCTTGTAGTGGTTGTTTCCGACTTTGGGCGTGATTTGCTCCCATTTGGGGATGCTTTATTTATTTCACATGTTGCTTTACTTATATCTTATGTTATACCCATTTCAGGGCTAGTATTTACAAAGGAGGTGCTGCCGAAATTTTTTAAAAAATAAGTTTAAACTTTAAAGGTTTTTGCTTGAGATTTCCAATTGTTTTTAACAATGTTTTTATCACTTACTATTTTTGATGGTTTAGATTTATGGGTTTCCGGCTTACTTAAATTGCATTACGCCTGTAGAAGTTACGTGGTATAAGTGCTGGCCACGTACCAAATTTTGGGGTCGTGACAGACAGATCCACATCAAAATCCCGTGGCAACCGATCACATGAGACTGAATTGATAGATTTATAAAATTCAAATTAGTTTTCATAAAACTAAATATTGTGGATTCCAAGTAATGTATCACAATCACAGATAGCTAGACGATGTTAAAATTTTCGATCGAATCAACAAACACCCAAAATTTCTCAAAGAGCTCAACACTTGAACAGAGTTTAAAAAGTACCCAGAATATGCCATAACACCTATAGACCAACCGTAGAAGGGTCAACCGTTGCCTCACCTATGGCGATGTGGAACTACCACAAACCCTAGGGTTTGGTGGCGGTTCCGACTGTCACAGAATCGAGTTAGGGTTTCGTTCTTCTAGAGAGTCCATAGAAAACACCTACATGATTTTTTGAAGATTTTAAACTTGGAAACTTCCAACTTTTGGAAAATTTCCAGCGAGAGAAAAAATGGGTTATTATATCCATTCGAACTTTTTAACGTCATCTAAATAACCCGAAAATATGTTAGAATTACGACTACGAAGCACTCCGAATTGCCTTTACAAAAATATAACATCACATGCAATCTCAGTAAAAACAAGCAACACTTGAAACACCAAAACCCAGAGACTGGAACACCACCCAAAATTGAAGCCCAAATTCAACAAAAAATCCGGCGAGGCTGGTCAAAATCATCATCTCGCCGGGTCAAATACGGTGAAGGGGTTTCAATTTTCTATGGTGTTCATGTTACATCTCATGCAACATTCTGCAATTGATTAAAAAAAATTTAGACACTTTAAAAATTTCAACAGAAACTAGGTTTTTGTTTCGAGTGTTTCGGAGTCGTTTCGGTTTCATAATTCTACAAATATCGTCTAATTCTCTTGCTTGGCTCTGATACCACTGCAGGGTTCCCAAGGGTCGCCGTTGGGTTTCGGGAGGCATCGTCCATGCCGTTTTTAAGACAATTGGCGCGCTAAACAACCCTAACCTAGAATCTTAACAAGACAATTAGACGAAACAAGAATGTAAACATCTTTACATCTAAGTGAACAAGGAATACAACCTTTGTAGACCGGTCCTTCACTTCAATAACTCCATGTAGTAGTCCCTTCGCTCCAAGCAGTGAACTCCCGAATTCTAGAAAGGCTCCACAAGATGAAAGGAATAAGCTTGCTTCAAGTCTTAGAGGCCGAAGATGATCTACGTCTAGGAGACACCAACTAAAGCTACCTCTTCACTAATATGGAATTAGTGAAGCAAACACCCTAAACTAAATGGCTAATCTAGTAGAGAATGATGAAGTAGGAATTTTGCTCACTTTAGAAATATTTTTCTCACTCATTTTCTTCACATCCCAGAAAGCTAGTGAGCTTGAGGAAGGAGATGAAGAAAAGCAACCATGGAAAAAGTCTAAGTGTAGAATGGTAATCATGGGTGAGTTAATATCATATACTAACTCTTGTAGAGACTAAACCATGGCTAATCATAATGGTTGGGTTAATAAATATCTAATGTAAGATAAAATTAGTGGACAAAGTCAATGGGTTCTACAAGCTTCCACTAAGCTTGAACCATGTGACAAATTTCCAACTTATTTTGATTTACTTTAAATAAATAAAACCCATCATTATGATAAGCATGGTGTGAGTCTCATACACCCATATCTCATGTATCATCTAGCATGACACAAAAGAGTGTACATTAATATATATCACATATATATACTAAATGCACAAGTGAGAAAAAGAATTCTTAAGTGAGCTAATATTAGTTAATGCAAATTAATATATCAAATATATAATTATATATTAAATTATTAAATCAACACTTGATTTAATAATCCGGCTATATCACATATAACCGACTAATATCATATGTATCAACTTATCGAATCAACACTTGATTCAATAACTCGGCTATATCACATATAACCAACTGATAACATAAATCGCGAGAATAGAATACGGTATCACATACACGTATTAATCTCGGTCCCGCACATATCACATATATGCTCCTACTCGTTTCGTCTGAGCCAGGAAAACTCTATGTAGGATTCTAAAGACTCGTCAATACGCTGGCAGTTGGTGATGATTATATCAATCACCTACAAGCCGTCAGCGGTCTGCCAAATGTAACGGTCACCCGGGTATTGAGCGATCAGAAGATCAACAAGCATGCCTGCTCATACTCCTGTGAATCCAATAAGTAACACTACCGTACAGTCTGGTCTCTTCGTCTGATATGTCGCATATCTCAGCCTGGGGGTGGTAAACGTCAGACCCCAGTAACCTGATAAGTCATGCCGATGTGAGGCCTATAACGGTTTGAGAAACTACTGATAACACTTACCATTAAATCTCAGCAACCCTGGCCAGGGATTTCCTGTTATGGCCAATCAAGTATAGCGCAACATCTGTTAGTGTATATGCCCTAGAGGCCATTACTGTATCATACTAGTTTGTATATTACTTAATGGAAGCTTGCGATATTCACCTTGTATACACAATCTTGCTCAAAATAGTAGTATGCTACTTGGTTTGTTTCTACTTCAATGTGTACATGTGTTTATTTTAGTATATCACCTATACACATTAGTGGAGCCCTCGGGATCTTTTGCTTGATTACCAGCGATGTGATGGCAGTCACACTAGTGGGGCTGGGTAATCTATAAGCACATCCTTATGCAGGTCCCTAGTCGCAGGACTATCGAGACAGGGCATCGATACTCCGGAGTAGACTAGCGCATGCGCTTCTTATCCCAGTGTGGGAGACGGTCTGTCCCACAGCCGTCAGTGCGTCGTACTTGAGATAGTATGCGGGTGCTCGTTAGTTTACGGGTACACTGGACAGGACTCGTCGGGAACTGACTAGTTGGTATTATGCCTATCGTCAGTTATCAGTTCCCAGGTGACATGAGTACAACTTAGTCCGCTGACTTGACACTGTTACTTCGCCTCGAGTGTGTTCCCACTGCACTTTGATTACTACCCTACCACGGCTCAAAGGAGTCGTGCAAACAGGTAGTAGTTGGGTGCAGTCCCGAAGCACTTGGAGGCAGTGACGGTTAGACAGGATTCGTCTCTCCCGGTATTGGGGGTTGACATCGCGCTGTGTCTAGAAGAGCCATTACACGAGTAGTCCCTGGCCAGGGCAAACGAGATATACTGGTGGGCTTCCAGTGTTATCTCAGGGTGTTTTGGGCTTCACTCCGACACGACTTGTACCGCTATTGGGGGACTGACGTTTACCGCCCCCTAGGCCCGCCATGCGATGTATCAGACGAACAGACCGGACTGTACGGAGAATATCACATTCAGGCTCAGTAGGTTTTCAGATGGGTTTCACCTCGTCAGTCTTCTTGTCGGCATCTACCTGGGGACCGTTACGCACAGCTAGTGCCGCTTGCGGTCTGTGGTTAAACCCACTGCCAGCATAGTGTCGAGTCTTTAGAGTTCCACACAGAAAGCTATTCGCCTTTAGGCAAAAGAGTAGAGGTCGCATTGTTTTGCGACAGGTCGCATGGTTTTGCGACAGGGTTCGGTCACATCTGTGCACTTGTGCACGTACAGTGTCCGGACAGTTTACACTAGCGGGCTTTGGTTTAAGCCAGATCCTAGTGTACCTTTTGGGATTGGATTTATCCAGTATGCATTCGTGTTCCTCGGAACGCGGATGCGGGTGTGTATGCACAGTTGACGGAGAGACAGAGGCAGAGAATTCTCATTAGGGTTGTTGACAGTTGACCGTTAACTATTGACTTTTTGCTCAACCCTAATGAGAATATGATATGTGATTAACAATTATATTAATTAAGTATTATGGTGACATGGTTGTTGAGGGGTTGACTTTGTTGACTTGTTGACTTTGTTGACTTGTTGAATTTGTTGACCGGTTGACTTTGTTGACCGATTGACTAGGCTTGACTAGTTGACCATCATGATAACTATAGCTATCATTTCATGGCAAAGACTTTTGCTTGCTTGCTCTTTTGTGCAAAATGAGTGCATGAAATGATAAGGCTATGGTTGCTTAAACCATCACATAATACATGATTGATATGAGGTGTTATGATTGTTTTGGATTATGAGAGCCAAATGAGAAAAGTCTTCTCTCATTCTATCATTCTCATTCTCTCTCTTGTTCTTGAGCTCTCATCTTCCTCCTCTTGCTCTCCCTCTCTTGACTCTATGGTTCACTTGTCTCATGAGTTGAGAATCAAGAACCATAGATA
This sequence comes from Agapanthus africanus, assembly GCA_030015575.1. Lineage (NCBI taxonomy): Eukaryota > Viridiplantae > Streptophyta > Magnoliopsida > Asparagales > Amaryllidaceae > Agapanthus > Agapanthus africanus. Next base: position 239,025,567 of record JASDDO010000004.1, read on the forward strand.
AAATCCCATACAAACTCTTCTCTACTCACTCTAGTTCACAAGGTTTAGCAAACCGAGTGAACTAGTTTCTTCAAAGATCGAAGAAGGAGCCAAAGGTTGAAGCTTTCAGGTGGATCTATCTTCGGCGTAAGGAGACGATGGGAAGAAGCCGATCCGGACCACCATCGAGATTTGAAGACGAAGGAGTTCAAGACAATAAAGGTATAAACCCCCTAACCGAGTAGTTAACGACTCCTAGTTAGGTTGTTAGTTAGATGTTTAACAAAGATCCGGGTTTTAAGTCCATGTTACCACCTCTAAGAAAATCGTTTTTCATCAAATTCCGCATGCCCGAAAGTACCGAGAGAGGTAGCATGGACTTACAGTGGTATCAGAGCCTAGTTAAACTCTATCTAACATGTTAGCAAAGTAGCTAGAAGATCGATCAAAGAAATGTCACGAAACGAACCCGAGATTTTCAAGTTTCTGCCGATTTTTATTCTGTTCAAAAATTGATAAATTTTATCTTAAAAATCGGCTCAGGCTTTTGTGTGAACACCCACCAAATTTGGTCCAACGATCGAGTCAAAGCGCCGCGGAAACGCGGCGGGAGCACGCTCCCGCCGCGGTTCCGCGGCCGAGTTGACTCGGCCGAGGTCCAAGTTTGGTGCAGTGTTTTCCTAGGGTTGTTTTGGGATTTTTGGAATATGTATTTTCATCCCAGATTTTCCAGAACGAAAATTTTATTTTTGGGGTCCTAAAAATCCGTATTTTTGATCGAACTTCTAAAAGACTTTAGCTGACGGGTTTTTCTGTAATGTGATATTTGTATTGAACGTCTGCTAATCGCTATATGTCGATTAGTGGGGGTTATACAAATCTGTGATCTGTAATGTTGCTGGAATGTGTATATGAATATGTTGGATTGTCGCGGGTGAATAGCCGGGGGGTTGTGAGACGAGAGTTTTTCTTTTCTTTCAATTCATGTAAATTTGTAAATTGATGTAATAATTATTTGTATGGCCGCACAACCGGGTCGGGGTTGTAGCCGTCATTGTATAATTTCTTTTTACTGTTTTTGCTCCTAGGATAGACCCATGGAGGGGGTGCACAAACTACCGGGTATGCCGAAGTGCCGAGTGGCCTACTCACGGAGATGAGGGAGGTTGCTTCGCTTCGGGTACTTGGCGGGTAGTTTGCCGCGCCCGTAGGGGTCTTGGGTGGGGTATTGGCTATTCACCGCGACCGTGTAATCTGCTTTTCGTTACAGGCTCGTACGAATTGCAGGTTCCTAGTATATCCAATGTATTCATCTGTGATCTGAAATGGCTATCATTGCAATATATCTATATATGATATTATTTAGGCGTTGCTTATGTTTTACAGCCGCGCTAGCCTAGCCCCCGCTCTGTCGTTAGTTAAGTAACCTAACGGGTAATGACGGGGCCCCGTAGCGAATGCGAATGGCATAAGCGTACGTCATATTTTGATTGTTTTCTGCAATGGTAGGATTAAATGATGAGTCGCATTAAAAGAACTAATGCAAGAATATCACGCATTAAAAGAACTAATGCAAGATAATAAACCAAGCTAAAGTCGTTGGAACACTTTCGAAAAACCACTCGGTTCTTTTCAAAACCAACTTTTAAATGCGGAGCTTGAGCCACTCCTTTTAAAAGCTATCTCGTTCCATCGACTATATCAAGTTCACTATGTTCACGGTTTTACCAAAACCATTCGTAGCCCTCCGTCGTTTCACATGAATAGTCAATAGTATTCAAGCTATGTATGTTGGCCAAAGTCAAGGCATAGTGATTGGTAGCTATTGGGTGTTCATGTGTAGCATAGATAGATGCGTTGGTTTGGGACAGTTGTACTGCCATTTTGGCCAAAGTCAAGGGTAGGTACGGATGGATCCAAATTAACCTGGATAATGACGGGTAGAACTTGACATGTGACTTATGATATTTTGGCCAAAGTCAAGGTCATAAGAGCATGGGGCAAAAATCCACATCGGGAGTTTCATAAGTACTGGAACTTGCTAGATTTGCATACCATTTGGAGTGTGATGATTCTGGTAGGATTCCTTCAGTTTCGTCACGCGATGATATTTGGATCCCGATCCTACTGTGAGTATATGCTACTCCTCGGGAAATTTCTCACTTAACGATCAATGCTATAAACCAAGTAGGTGTCTAGAAAGGTGTTAGCGGAGCTACGCCCCCAGGGAAAAGAGGTTATTTAATTAAGGAACTTCGCGAAAGCGTTGGAAAACCTCCATCGAAGTACCGACACTGGCATGGCCGAACGGTTAAGCAAGTATTGTACAGTGAGATTGATCCTGACTAATTCTTCCTTTTTGGTTTGAGGAGGGATTCAAGAAACAGTGGGAGCCATCCTGTTTAGACAAACTAAAAACTACTCTAAACTTGCAAGAGCATCATGCTGAGTGTTTCTTCTTCTCTCTCCTAATTGCAGCGACCAATCGACATGACTGGAATTAAGTTAATTCTAGATAAAAACATACTGACAGGGCCAAACTATAAAGATTGGCTCAGGAATGTCAAAATGGCAATCACTTACGACAAGCTGGGGTATCTTCTTACCACCAAAGTTCCCCCTGTCCCTGGTCCCACTTCCAGCGTCGCGGAGAAGGAAATCCGTAAAACTTGGGAGATTGATAGCGCGAAGGCCAAGTGCCTCGTGCTTGCCTCTATGGACAATGAACATCAGAGGAGGCACGAGAATATGGACCTGGAATCCATATTTCTTCATACAAAAGAACTGTATGGAGAGCAGTCTCGTATCGCAAGATACGAAGCGTCGAAAAAGTTATTTTCGGCAAGGATGGCCGTCGGATCATCAGTAGCAGAGCACGTGCTTAAGATGATCGGCTACATTGAGGAGCTCACGGACCTAGGAACCACATTGGAGAGTGAGCTCTATACAGACTTAGTTCTCCAGTCCCTTCCTTCCACTTACGCCCAGTTTATACTGAACTTCAACTTACAAGAAAAAGAAGTTGAACTTTCAGAGCTCCTCAACATGCTGAGGAGCGCAGAGGGCACCCTACAGAAAGGTAGGGAAACATCCACTTTGTTTGTAGGAGGATCATCTTCTTCTAAGTCCAAGGTGAAAGCCAAGGGAAAGAAGAAGAAAGCCCCCGCCAAACCAAGGGGTGGTGTTAGTAAAGTGGATACGAAGGGAAAAGCTAAAGCAACAAAGAAAGCGGGGAATCTTGTGGATAAGGAAGAATGTTTCTACTGTCATAAGAAAGGACACTGGAAGAATGATTGCAGGGCTTGGAAGGCCAGAACACAGGAATTGAAGCAGGTTGCAGCTTCAGCTTCAGGTGTGTATGTTATTGAAAACTGTCTTTCAATAAACTCTACTTCCTGGGTATTGGATACCGGATCAGGATCTTATATCTGTAATTCTTTGCAGGCGTTGAGAAACCGTAGGGTTATGAAGGCAGGTGACATGACCCTCAGAGTTGCGAACGGAGCTAGCATGGATGCTAAAGCCGTGGGGGACTATCACCTGGGAATGTCAGATGGACATGTTTTGGTTTTGCGTAATTGCTTTTTTGTACCCAACGCAACTTGTAATATCATTTCTGTATCTTTGGTTTCTAAAGAAGGTTATGAATTTGCGTTTGTAAGCAATGTTGTAAACATTCACCTTAATCAAGTTTTGATTGGGTCAGGTACATTGAGTAATGGTATATACGTATTAAACCAACCACATATTTTCAATGTCCAGAATACACACAAAAGAAAGTCTCCAGAAATCAATCAGGCTTTCTTATGGCATTGTAGACTGGGTCACATCAATGAGAGAAGGTTGACTAAGTTACATACAGAAGGATATTTGAATCCGTTCGAATATCAATCGTATGCCACTTGTCAATCCTGTCTCAAAGGAAAGATGATAAAGACTCCGTTTACTGGACACGGAGTAAGAGCGAGCGAGCTCTTGGGACTCGTACACAGTGACGTGTGCGGTCCAATGTCTACACATGCGCGAAGCGGTTATTCTTACTTCATTACTTTTACGGATGACTTTTCAAGGTACGGTTATGTCTTCTTAATGAAACATAAGTCCGAAGCCTTTGGAAAATTCCAGGAATATAAGAATGAAGTAGAAAAACAAACCGGCAAAAGTATCAAGATTCTAAGATCGGATCGAGGTGGAGAATGCTTAAGTGCCGAGTTCCTGGACTATCTAAAAGAGAACGGAACTCTCTCTCAGCTTACTCCTCCATACACTCCGCAACATAACGGTGTATCGGAGAGACGGAACCGAACCCTATTGGATATGGTACGGTCCATGATGAGTAACGCTGAGTTACCGCGATCATTCTGGGGGTATGCGCTAGAATCAGCTGCATACCTTTTGAACCGAGTTCCCACTAAGACTGTGCCTACCACACCATTTGAGATGTGGTGTGGGAAGAGGCCCCATCTTAATCACATTAAGACATGGGGAAGTCCAGCTTTTGTCAAAAAGCAGCATGCGGACAAGCTCGAGGCACGCTCAGTACAGTGCAAGTTTGTGGGATATCCAAAGAACTCCAAGGGATATTTCTTCTACTGCGAAGAGGAACAAAAGGTTATTGTTTCTCGTCATGCCCACTTTCTAGAACACCAGTTCTTAGAAAAGGAAATTAGTGGGAGTGCAGTAGAACTGGAAGAAATTCCAGAACCACAGACTATTACTGAAAGCTTAGTGGAACCAGAGGGTTCAAAAGAACAGGACATTCCTACGCCGCTCCGCAGGAGTAGTAGGCAGACTCATCCGCCCGAGAGATACTACGGTTTTCTTATAGACGGGGATAGAGAGGATTGCATCATAGATTATGATGAGCCTACTAGCTTCCAGCAGGCCGTTCAGAGCGTTGACTCGGTAAAATGGCTGAATGCAATGCGGACCGAAATGGAGTCCATGTATACCAACAAAGTATGGACGTTGGACATTGCTCCAGACGGGGTAAAACCCGTAGGATGCAAGTGGACCTTCAAAAGGAAGATTGGTGTAGATGGACAGGTTGAGACCTATAAAGCTAGACTTGTAGCAAAGGGTTTTCGTCAAAGACCTGGTTTGGACTATGACGAAACCTTTTCTCCAGTGGCTATGCTGAAATCCATTCGGATCCTTCTTACCATTGCTGCCTTCCACGATTATGAGATTTGGCAGATGGATGTAAAGACAGCTTTTCTAAATGGAAATTTAGAGGAGTGTGTCTATATGGACCAGCCAGAGGGTTTCATTCAGAGTGGGAGCAGCGGAAAGGTGTGCAAGTTGCTTAAGTCGATCTATGGACTAAAGCAGGCATCGCGGAGTTGGAACATCTGTTTTGATGAGACGGTCAAGGAATTTGGCTTTATCAAAAATCCAGATGAACCATGCATCTATAGTAGATTTGTAGCGAGAACTGTAGTATTCCTCGTTTTATACGTGGATGACATTCTCTTAATAGGAAATGACATTCCTATGCTACAATCTATCAAGGGGTTCTTATCGCACAGGTTCTCCATGAAAGACCCGGGTGATGCCTCTTACATCCTGGGGATCCGGATCCATCGTGATAGATCCAAGAGGATATTAGGACTTTCACAGTCCAGGTACATCGACACCATACTGAAGAGATTCAGTATGGAAGATTCCAAGCGCGGTAACCTACCGGCTTGTCACGGGATCACCCTCTCTAAAGAGATGTCTCCCAAGACTGATTTGAAGAGGGATCGCATGTCTATTATACCCTACGCTTCTGCGGTAGGCTCTATAATGTATGCGATGTTGTGTACCAGACCGGATGTAGCTTATGCACTGAGTATGGTAAGCCGGTATCAGTCAAACCCTGGGGAGAAACACCGGATAGCGGTAAAGAACATTCTCAAGTACCTGAGAAGGACTAAGGAGATGTTCTTGGTGTATGGCGGAAAAGACCTCCAGATCGAGGCCTTTGCTGACTCCAGCTTCCAGAGTGACAAGGATGATTCCAAGTCCATGTCGGGTTTTGTCTTTACCCTCAATGGAGGGGCGGTGTGTTGGAAGAGTTCCAAACAGGAAACCGTTGCAGACTCGACGATGGAAGCGGAATACATCGCTGCATCTGATGCCGCAAAAGAAGCTGTCTGGATGAGGAAGTTCTTGAAAGAACTTCAGGTGGTTCCGTCCATTGTTGATCCAATACCTCTGTATTGCGACAACAACGGGGCTATAGCTTTAGCGAAGGAACCCAGGTCCCATCAGAGATCCAGACACATCTTGAGGCGGTATCACCTGATCAGGGAGATCGTAGATCGCCAGGAGATCGAGGTTCGGAGAGTCGCTTCAGAAGATAACACTGCAGATCCATTCACCAAGGCCCTGCCCCAGACTCAGTTCGAGCGGCTGATCGAGATGATAGGTCTTTGATACGCCAGTACATAGCCTTAGTGCAAGTGGGAGATTGTTAGTGTATATGCCCTAGAGGCCATTACTGTATCATACTAGTTTGTATATTACTTAATGGAAGCTTGGGATATTCACCTTGTATACACAATTTTGCTCAAAATAGTAGTATGCTACTTGGTTTGTTTCTACTTCAATGTGTACATGTGTTTATTTTAGTATATCACCTATACACATTAGTGGAGCCCTTAGGATCTTTTGCTTGATTACCAGCGATGTGATGGCAGTCACACTAGTGGGGCTGGGTAATCTATAAGCACATCCTTATGCAGGTCCCTAGTCGCAGGACTATCGAGACATGGCATCGATACTCCGGAGTAGAATAGCGCATGCGCTTCTTATCCCAGTGTGGGAGACGGTCTGTCCCACAGCCGTCAGTGCGTCGTACTTGAGATAGTATGCGGGTGCTCGTTAGTTTACGGGTACACTGGACAGGACTCGTCGGGAACTGACTAGTTGGTATTATGCCTATCGTCAGTTATCAGTTCCCAGGTGACATGAGTACAGCTTAGTCCGCTGACTTGACACTGTTACTTCGCCTCGAGTGTGTTCCCACTGCACTTTGATTACTACCCTACCACGGCTCAAAGGAGTCGTGCAAACAGGTAGTAGTTGGGTGCAGTCCCGAAGCACTTGGAGGCAGTGACGGTTAAACAGGATTCGTCTCTCCCGGTATTGGGGGTTGACATCGCGCTGTGTCTAGGAGAGCCATTACACGAGTAGTCCCTGGCCAGGGCAAACGAGATATACTGGTGGGCTTCCAGTGTTATCTCAGGGTGTTTTGGGCTTCACTCCGATACGACTTGTACCGCTATTGGGGGACTGAAGTTTACCGCCCCCTAGGCCCACCATGCGATGTATCAGACGAACAGACCGGACTGTACGGAGAATGTCATATTCAGGCTCAGTAGGAGTTCAGATGGGTTTCACCTCGTCAGTCTTCTTGTCGGCATCTACCTGGGGACCGTTACACACAGCTAGTGCCGCTTGCGGTCTGTGGTTAAACCCACTGCCAGCGTAGTGTCGAGTCTTTAGAGTCCCACACAGAAATCTATTCGCCTTTAGGCAAGAGAGTAGAGGTCGCATGGTTTTGCGACAGGTTGCATGGTTTTGCGACAGGGTTCGGTCACATCTGTGCACTTGTGCACGTACAGTGTCCGGACAGTTTACACTAGCGGGCTTTGGTTTAAGCCAGATCCTTGTGTACCTTTTGGGATTGGATTTATCCAGTATGCATTCGTGTTCCTCGGAACACGGATGCGGGTGTGTATGCACAGTTGACGGAGAGACAGAGGCAATGGATTCTCATTAGGGTTGTTGACAGTTGACCGTTGACTATTGACTTTTTGCTCAACCCTAATGAGAATATGATATGTGATTAACAATTATATTAATTAAGTATTATGGTGACATGGTTGTTGAGGGGTTGACTTTGTTGACTTGTTGACTTTGTTGACTTGTTGACTTTGTTGACCGGTTGACTAGGCTTGACTAGTTGACCATCATGATAACTATAGCTATCATTTCATGGCAAAGACTTTTGCTTGCTTGCTCTTTTGTGCAAAATGAGTGCATGAAATGATAAGGCTATGGTTGCTTAAACCATCACATAATACTTGATTGATATGAGGTGTTATGATTGTTTTGGATTATGAGAGCCAAATGAGAAAAGTCTTCTCTCATTCTATCATTCTCATTCTCTCTCTTGTTCTTGAGCTCTCATCTTCCTCCTCTTGCTCTCCCTCTCTTAACTCTATGGTTTACTTGTCTCATGAGTTGAGAATCAAGAACCATAGATAAAATCCCATACAAACTCTTCTCTACTCACTCTAGTTCACAAGGTTTAGCAAACCGAGTGAACTAGTTTCTTCAAAGATCGAAGAAGGAGCCAAAGGTTGAAGCATTCAGGTGGATCTATCTTCGGCGTAAGGAGACGACGTGAAGAAGCCGATCCGGACCACCATCGAGATTTGAAGACGAAGGAGTTCAAGACAAGAAAGGTATAAACCCCCTAACCGAGTAGTTAACGACTCCTAGTTATGTTGTTAGTTAGATATTTAACAAAGATCCGGGTTTTAAGTCCATGTTACCACATCTAAGAAAATCGTTTTTCATCAAATTCCGCATGCCCGAAAGTACCGGGAGAGGTAGCATGGACTTACAACATCAACCCCCAATACCGGGAGAGACGAAATCCCCTCCTATCACTCATTGCCTCTATATGACTCGGGACTGTATCCAAAAACCACCGTTTTGCACGATCTCTTGAACGTGGTAAGGTGGAAATCAAAGCACAGTGGGAATCACACAAGACTCTATGACGATCTCGGGTCGACAGACAAACTTTTACCAGTGTCACCAGAGAACTGCCATCTGACATGAGGTGTAATACCATCTAGGAGTTCTCGGCGAGTCCGTTCAGTGTATCCAGTCACCACTGAGCACCCGTATACCTTCACTGATGTCAAACACCAATGGATGTTGGTGTTAGTTATGTATATGCCCTAGAGGCCATTATTGTACATATGATGTATATTATAGTGGATGCTTGGATATATATAGAGAGGACTTTCTTGCTCGACTTGATAGTATGTTATTTGGTTTCACTTTATTTTAACATGTTGACTTGTATTAGTTTACTGTCTTGCTCTCACATGTTGATAAAGCCCTTAGGATATGTACTTGACTACTAGGACTATGATGAGATCATACTGGTGGGGCAAGGGTAGTCAACGAGTACATCCTATAACAGTTCCTGGTCGTGGGTGTATCGAGACAGGGCATCGATACACCAGAGTAGACTAGCGTTTACGCATCTTGACCCATATGATGGGCGATGGATGATCCAATATCCATCGGTGTTTGACATCAAAGATGGTGTACGGGTGCTCAGTGGAGACTGGGTACACTGAACGGACTCACCGAGAACTCCTAGATGGATATATACCTATCGTCAGATAGCAGTTCTCCAATGACATTGGTACAGGTTTGTCTGTATACCCGAGATTGTCATAGAGTCTTGTGTGATTCCCACTGTGCTTTGATTTCCACCTTACCACATCCAAGAGGCCGTGCAAAACGGTGACTTTTAGGTACATTCCCGAATCATATGGAGGCAATGAGCGATAAGAGGGGTTTCGTCTCTCCCGGTATAGGGAGTTGATGTTGTGCTGTGTTTGATTGGCTATGACTGGAAGTCCCTGGCCAGGGCTGACATGGAGTGCTACTGGTAAGTGTTATCAGTAGTTTCTCGACCTGTTATGAGCCTCACATCGACAGGACTTATCGGTTACTAGGGTCTGACGTTTACCATCCCTAGACTGGATATGCGATATATCAGACGAAGAGACCGGACTGTACGGTAGTGTTACTGATTGGATTCACAGGAGAATGTAAAGGCATGCTTGTTGATCTTCTGATCGCTCAATACCTGGATGGCTGTTACGTTTAGCTGACCGCTTGCAGCTTGTGGGTGTTTGATATGATCATCACCTACTGCCGGAGTATTGACGATTCTTTAGAGTCCTACACAGAGGTTTCCAAGCTCAGGCTAAATGGAGTAGGAGCACATATGTGATATTTGCGGGACCGAGAATATTACGATATGAGATACCGTATTCTTTTCTCACGATGTATGATATCGGCCGGGTATATGTGATATAGCCGGGTCATCGGATCAAGTGTTGATTCGATGAATCGGTACATGTTATATTAGCCGGTTATATGCGATATAGCCGGATTGTCGGATCAAGTGTTGATTCGATAATTTAATGTATAATTATATATGTGATATATTACATTATGTTAACTAATATAAGCTCGCTTTATTGATTCATTTTCTTACCGGTTAATACATTGATATATATATGCGATATATGTTAATTGTATTATTTTCTTTTGTTACAAAAATATATTATATATGTGATATATAATATTGTAACAAGTTAGGGTTACAAATACAACATGTTTTGTAGAGTTTAAACAAGTTAGGGTTTGGATTTGGGTTAGCTTTTGGGTTAGCTTTTTCATGAAGCTTCATGAAGCTTTCTTTTGTCTTTAGCTTAGATATTTTTGTGTTGATATTTATTAACCCAACCCAAAGCTTAGCCTCTAGTTTATTCTCTACAAGGGTTAACTTTATCATTCTTAACCCATGGTTGGATTTGTAACCATAATAACAATTTTCATTATTCATTACAAAAGCTTTCTTCTTCTTCTTCCTCCTTGAAAAATCTTGCTAGCTTTTTGCATGTGATGAATTAGTGTAAGAAATTGAAAACAAAAGAGAGATAAATTCCTACTTCATCATCCTCATCTATTCTAGCCACTTAGATTAGGGTGTTCACTTCTCTAATAAGTTGTTTAGTGAAGTGTAAGCTTGGGTTAGAGATTCTTCAAGGTAGATCATCTTAGATTATGAAGACTACAAGCAAGGTGTCTCATTAACCTCATGGAGCCACTCGAGAGTCGGAGTTCTTGATGATCGCAGCGAAGGGACCTCAACACGGAGCTTATGAAGCGAAGGAACGGACTACAAAGGTTGCAATCCCTCTCTCTTAGATGTAAAGTTGTTTACATGCATGTTAACCCTAATTCTCTAGTTAAGATCTTGGTTAGGGTTTGTTTAGCACCCCAAAATTTTTAAAGTAGCATGATTGATGCTTGCCAAAACCTTCACAAGGTGCTATGCTAACCCTCCAGTGGTATAAGAGCCTAGTTAGAGTATTAGGCATTGTCTGGACGAAGTTTGAAGTCCGATCGAACTCCAAAACCCCGGTAAATCCCACTTTCTGGAATTTTTTTCAAAAGATGAGATTTTTCATATTAAAAATACTCAGAAAATCATGCAGGGAATTTTAAGGATTACTGTGAAGTACGAAGCCATAACTCACTCAACGGACCATGGAACCGCGGCCAAACCATGCGTTTGGCGACGGTTCCACGGCCACCTTTGGGAGTTGGGGGATAATACTTCAGGGGTTATTCTTGGGTACTTTTTCATGCTTCTGGGAATTTTTAGTTCTACTCAAGTGTTGAGCTTTCTGGGATATATTGGGAACTCGTTAATTCGATCGGAAAGTTTAACTTTATTTAAGTTTTTCCGGGTAATTTAGAATTTTTTAAAAGGTTCGAACGGATATCAATAACTCACTTTTTCCCCTGTCGGAAAACTTTCAAGTGTTGGATTTTTCCTGAGTTTAAAACTTTCAGAAAATCATGCAAGCGAATCTGTGGACCCTCTAGAAGAACATAACCTTAACTCGATTATGTGACCGTCAAAACCGCCACTGAACCATATGGTTTGTGGTAGTTTAGCGTTGCCACGTGTGAGGCGTTGGTTTGACCCTTCTACGGCTGGTTCATAGCGGCTGTGACATGTTCTGGGACTTTTTGAACTCCGCTCAAGTGTTGAGCTATTTGGGAAATCTTGGGTGTTTATTTATTCGATCGGAAAGTTTAACATTGTCTATTTATCTGGAATGTGATACAATATGTGGAATTCATATAGTTAGGCATGAAATCCGTAATATGTGATATTTCGGGTTTACGATGTCTAAAGAGATTGTGGATTCCAAATGTTGTAGTTTTTCACTTTCTTTTCTGTGACCGTAAGTGTAATATGTGGTATATCGCCGTTTTCGTCGCTATAGATCGACGACAATTGTGACAGGCATATTTACTTACGTTGATGACATGTGTTGTTATGTGTTACTGTGATATGTTATAATTGATCATCGTGTTTTGAATAGCCGGGGGTTTTATATGAGATGAGGGTTTTAATTTTCATTCATGTAAAATTCATTGTATGTAATATTCTTTTATTGGGGCAATTCCGGGTTGAGGATGATGTCACCATTGTATATTATTTACTTTTCTGCATTAGGATAGACCAGAGGAGGGGAGCACAAGTAACCGGGTTCTAGGGTCCAGTGGGAGGCCATCTCGAGGAGTCGAGACCGGGTCTCTTAACTCTAGAATTGGCAGTGTTACATGCCGCTCTCGTAGGGGTCTAGGGATGTGGGTTTGGCTATTCATCACGACCGTGGAATCCGTGTTTTATACAGGCTCGATATAAAACACGGACGTCCTAGTATATCCAATATTTCATATGTTATCTTCTGCTGCAATGTTCTGTGATGATATCATATTAATGCCTGAGACGAATGCTTATAGTATATATATATGATGATATATAAATATTACTGCTTTCGTTTCTTCTATGATGCTTAGGAAGCATAAATGATGGGATTTATTAATGAGATTAATAAAAGAAAAGAAACCTAAAAGATGTTGTAGAATCAAAACTTTATAAAAAGGGTAGCTACAGTTTTGCTTTGCATAGTGGTATATGTGATATACTCTACACCTTATTCGATGAGGAAAGAGCCGAGATCCCTTCACCGGGAGTGACCTCTTTAGCAAAACTAGCAGATGCTACAAACTCACGGTTTTGCTTTTGATTGCTTCTATAGTTCTTGCTTTGCATAGTGGTATATATGATATACCCTGCACCTTATTCGATGAGGAAAGAGCCGAGATCCCTCCACCGGGAGTGACCCCTTTAGCGAAACTAGAAAAGCCTCAAAACACTCCTTTTCAAAATCACCTGTTTCTACAACGATATCAAGTTCTTTACGCTCATGGTTTTCTGAAAAACCTGCGTAGCCCTCTGACATTTCAGATAAGTAATACTTAGTATTCATGCTGCGTTTGTTGGCTTCGTCAAGGCGTAGTGTGCGGTAGCTAACTATTGCTTATCTGCTGCATATGATGCGATTGGGTTAGGGTAGTCGTACGACTTTGTTGGCTTTCGTCAAGAGTCGTACGGGTGGGTTTAATTCAATCAAGAAATGTACGGGTTGAACATGACTAGCGGACTATGGTTTGTTGGCATTCGTCAAGGTCATAGCACGTTAGGGGTAAAAGCATTATCAGGAATTTCAAGTGTTGAAATTTGCAATTAGATTGCATACCTTCTATGAAATAGATGGATCCCGATACCTACTGCGAGTAAGAGTTACTCCTGGGAGAGTTTTACACAGGACAATTAGCCGATCAAGTAGGTGACTAGAAAGGTGTTTACGGGGTTATGCCTCTGGGAAAACGAGGTTTATTTAAATTAGGTCCGTGCGAAAGCACGGGGAACCTCCCTCAAAGTACCAACATTGGCCTGGCTGAAAGATTGGCGAACTTATAAGGTGTAATTAATCCCGGCTAGTCTTATCTTTTAGGGTTTGAAGGAAGATTTGATGAAAATAGTGGGAGCCATCATGATTAGATAAGATTATAACCAATCTAATCTTGCAAGAGCATACGCTAAAGTGTTTTCTTCTCTCTCTCTCTAGGTAGCGACCATGTCAGGCCTTAATCAAGATTATAATATGGATGCATTGACTGAACCCGCTTATTATACCGAGCAAGGAAACGTTGGTCCCGTTCTTTCTTATAAGTGTTATAAGACTGAGCAGAAAATAAGAGAATATATGGATTCTCACACCGCCCAAACGAAGAACAAGCATGTTGATACATCTTCTTCGGGTGTGTTAGTTATTGAGAACTGTTTCTCAGTACACTCTACGTCCTGGGTATTAGATACCAGATCGGGATCCCACATATATAATATGTTACGTGGGCTACGTAAAGGTAGAGAACTGGGAATGGGTGATCATTCCGTAAGAGTAGAGAATGGTGCAGATGTTGCAGCCAAAGCAGTTGGCGAATATCACCTTGTGTTACCAAATGGTAATACATTGGTTCTGAACGAATGCTATTACATTCCGACCCTGATATGCAATCTTATATCAGTTTCTTTATTGAGCAAAGAAGGATATAATTTTGTAGTACAGGATAATGTTATGAACATATTCCTGGATCAAAAGTTGATTGGATCAGGATCGTTAAATAATGGCATATACGTGTTAGTTATATGTATGCCCTAGAGGCCATTACTATACATGTGTTGTATATTGTAGTGGATGCTTGGACAAATATAGGGAGGACTTTCTTGCTCGACATGATAGTATGCTATCTGGTTACTCTTTACCTTAACGTGTATACTGATTGTCTCTCTGTTACATGTTGGTAAAGCCCTTAGGATGTGTACTTGACTGCTTGGACTATGATGGGGATCATACTAGTGTGGACATGGTAGTCCATAAGTACATCCTTCAAGGTCCCTAGTCGTGGGTATATCGAGACGGGGCATCGATATACCAGAGTAGACTAGCATATACCTTCTCGACCCATACAGATGGGCGATGGATGATCCCATATCCATTGGTGTTTGACATCAGAGATGATATACGGGTGCTCAGTGGAGAATCGGTACACTGGACGTACTCGCCGAGAACTTCCAGATGGTATTATACCTTACGTCAGATGGCAGTTCTCTGGTGACACTAGTACAGGTTAGTCTGAAGACCCGAGATCGTCATAGAGTCTTGTGTGATTCTCACTGTGCTTTGATTTCCACATTACCACGTCAAAGTGGGCGTTCAAAACGGTGGTTTTTGGGTACAGTCCCGAGTCACATGGAGGCAATGAGCGATAGGAGGGATTTCGTCTCTCCCGGAATTGGGGGTTGATGTTGCGCTGTGCTCGATTGGCCATAACAGGGAAGTCCCTGGCCAGGGCTGGTTTAGAGATTTACTGGTAAGTGTTACCCATAGTTTCTTGACCCGTTATGCGCCTCATAACGGCACGACTTATCGGTTATTGGGGTCTGACGTTTACCACCCCTAGACTTGATATGCGACATATCAGACGAGGAGACCGGACTGTAAGGTAGTGTCACTGTCAGGCTTTCTGCAGGAGTTGGAGCGGGCTTGCTTGCTGATCTTTTGATCGCTCAATACCCGGGTAGCCGTTACGTCCAGCTAGTACCGCTGACGGCTTGTGGGTGTTTGATATGATCATCATCTACTGCCGGCGTATTGACGAGTCTTTAGAGTCCTACATAGAGGTTGTACTGGCTCAGGCAAAACGAGATAGGAGCGCATATGTGATATGTGCGGGACCGAGAATGATGCGAGTATGTGATACAGTATTCAATTCTCGCGATGATTGTATCGATTTATTGTATGCGATATAACCTAGTTATCAAATCAAGGATTGATTCGATAAGTCGATACATTGATATTAGTCGGTTATATGCGATATGACCGGATCGTTAAATCAAGTGTTGATTTAATGATTTAATGTATAATTATATATTTGATATATTACTTTACATTAACTAGTATTGGTTCACTTAAGATTGATTTTCTCACTTGATGTGCACAAGTTGTATATGTGATATATTTTTGTGCACAAGATTGTATCATGTTTGATGATACATGCAAACTTGGGTGTGTGTGCTTTAAACCATAGTTTAGGTTAATGGTTGAGGTTTTATTTATTTATTTGATTTTGGAAAAACTAAATGGTGGCTTTTTTGTTTCATTGCTAGAAGCTTCATGAAGCATGCTAGCATCTTTGAAAAAGTCTTGCCATTTTGTTTCATCCTTAACCTAACCATCAACCTAAACCCTAGTTTATTCTCTACATGAGTTATCCTCACCCATGGTTGCATTATGATAAGTCTTCACTTGATTTTCTATTATGAGATTATTCTTTTCTTTTCTTCTTCTTCTTCTTCTTGAAGAAAAAGAGATAGCTTGCTAGAAAATTATCAAGTGAAGATTTAGAGTGAGAAATCAAAATCTAAAGAATACCCACTTCCTATCTCACCATCCTCTACTAGACTAGCACTTTAGTTTAGGGTGTTTGCTTCACTAATTCTATGGTTAGTGAGGTAGAAGCTTGAGTCCGTTTTCCCTCGAGGTAGATCATCTTCGGCACCGAAGACTTCAAGCGATCCCGTTGCAATTTCCTTATGGAGCCGTCCGAGAGTCCGGGAGTTGGTTGATCGCAGCGAAGGGACGTCGTTATGGAGCTATGGAAGTGGAGGATCGGATCTACAAAGGTTGTAGTCCCTTCCCTTTAGTGATAATTGTTATCTACTAGCTTTATGTTTCGCATAATATCTAGTTAACGATCTAGCTTAGGGTTGTTCGGCACCTAAATTTTTTTAATCCGGCATGTTCGATGCCTTGTAGAGCCTCCTTAGTGTGCCTAGTAACCCTACAATACGTTCTCAACCAAACCACAATACTTAATGTACAAAACACACACAAGAGGAAGAGTTCAGAAATGAACGAATCCTTCTTGTGGTATTGTAGACTAGGTCATATCAATACGACACGGCTAGCTAAGTTACATAAGAATGGATATTTGAATCCGTTAGAATTTTCATTTTATGACACTTGCCAGTCATGTCTCAAAGGCAAGAAGACCAAAACTCCGTTTAGTAGACACGGAGAAAGAGTTACAGAACTCTTGGGACTGATACATAGTGATGTATGTGGTCCTATGTCTACACATGCCAAGAACGGTTCTTCCTACTTCATTACATTCACTGATGATCTCTCAAGATATGGACATGTGTTCCTGATGAAACACAAGTCTGAAGCTTTTGAGAAATTCAGAGAATATAAGCACGAAGTAGAGAACCAAACGGGCAAAAGTATTAAGATCCTTCGATCTGATCGAGGAGGAGAATACTTGAGCAATGAATTCCTGGACTATCTAAAAGAGAATGGGATTATCTTTTAGCTTACTCCTCCTTATACGCCACAGCACAACGGTGTATCGGAGCGGAGGAATCACACCCTATTAGATATGGTGTGCTCTATGATGAGAAATGCTGAGTTGCCTATTTCCTTCTGGGGGTATGCGCTTGAGACAGCCATACACCTATTGAATATGGTTCCTACCAAATCAGTGCTTACCACTCCATATGAGATATGGAAGGGGAAGAAACCATCTCTTAAGTATGTTAAGATATGGGGTTGTCCGGCCTATGTCAAAAGGCACAATCCGAATAAACTCGAGGCAAGGTCTGTCCTATGCAAGTTTGTAGGATATCCTAAGAACTCACAAGGGTATATCTTCTACCACACTGAGGAACAAAATATGTTTTTTTCTCGACATGCCACCTTTTTAGAAAAGGAATTTCTTGCAAAGGAAATATGTGGCAAGGAGGTAGAACTGGAAGAGGTTCCGGCAACACAAACTACGGTAGAAGATTTAGTGGAACCAGAGGATTCAGTAGTCTCCAACGAACCCCAGCCTCTCCGCCGATCTAGGAGGGTTTCTCATCCACCTGAGAGATACTAAGGTTTTCTCGTTGATGGTGGGAGCGAGGATTGTATCATGGAAGATGATGACCCGACTAGTTTCGAGCAGGCCATCACGAGTGGGGACTCTGTGAAGTGGATGGATGCAATGCGATCTGAGATGGAATCCATGTACACCAACAAAGTATGGACTTTGGAAGTTGCTCCTGAAGGGGTAAAACCCATTGGGAGCAAATGGATCTTTAAGAAGAAACTTGGTGTAAATGGAAAAGTTGAGACTTTCAAAGCGAGACTTGTTGAAAAGGGTTTTCGTCAACGACCAGGTGTGGATTATAACGAAACCTTTTCTCTAGTGGCTATTCTTAAGTCCATCCGGATCCTACTTGCCATTGCTGCATACCATGACTACGAAATCTGGTAAATGGATGTTAAGACCGCCTTTCTAAATGGTGATTTAGAAGAATGCGTGTACATGACTCAGCCAGAGGGCTTCGTAGACAGTAGGAGCAGCGGAAAGGTGTGCAAGCTGTTTAAATCCATCTATGGGTTAAAGCAAGCATCGCGGAGTTGGAACATCTGCTTTGATGTTGTAGTCAAAGAGTTTGACTTCATCAAAAACGTAGATGAACCTTGTATTTACAAGAAGGTTGCAGAGAGTAAGGTAGTCTTCCTCGTATTGTACGTGGATGACATACTCTTGATAGGAAATGATGTTCCTATGCTGCAATCGGTCAAGCTCTTCTTATCACAAAGATTCTCAATGAAAGATCTAGGTGATGCCTCCTGCATTTTGGGAATCAAGATCTATAGAGATAGATCTAAACGGATATTGGGATTGTCCCAATCCAGGTACATTGACACCATACTAAAAAGGTTTAGTATGGAAGAATCCAAGCATGGGAACCAACCCACGATCTCTGGACTCACTCTCTCCAAAGAGATGTCTCCCAAGACTAATTTAGAAAGAGCTTGCATGCAAGGGATACCCTATGCTTCGGCAGTAGGCTCTATCATGTATGCGATGCTATGTACGAGACCCGATGTAGCATACTCACTAAGTGTAGTGAGTCGGTATCAAGCAGATCCTGGAAAGAGTCACTGGACAACTGTGAAGAACATTCTCAAGTACTTACGAAGAACTAAGAAGATGTTCTTGGTGTATGGTAATGGTGAACTCCAGGTGGAGTCCTTTACCGATTCGAGCTTCCAGAGTGATAAGGATGACTCTAAGTCGCACTCGGTATTTTTCTTTACCCTAAATGGAGGGGAGGTGTGTTAGAAGAGTTCCAAATAGAAAACCGTTGCAGACTCGACGATAGAGGATGAATACATCACTGCCAACGATGCTGCCAAAGAGGCTGTCTGGATGAAGAAGTTCATCACTGAACTTGGTGTGGTTCCTTCCATTGAGCATCAAATACCTTTGTATTGTGATGACAATGGAGCTGTGGCTTTGGCCAAGGAACCCAGGTCCTATCAGAAGTCCAGACATATTCTGAGGCGGTAACACCTGATCCGGGAGATAGTTGATCACCGGGAGATCGAGGTCAGGAGAGTTGATACGAAGGACAACACTGTGGATCCACTCAAGAAGGCCATACCCCAGATACAATTTGAGAGACTCTTCGGGATGTTGGGTATGGGATACCACAACAGCTGGCCTTAGTGCAAGTGGGAGATTATTGGTTATGTATATGCCCTAGAGGCCATTATTGTACGTATGATGTATATTATAGTGGATGTTTGGATATATATAGAGAGGACTTTCTTGCTCGACATGATAGTATGCTATTTGGTTTCACTTTATCTTAACATGTTGACTTGTATTAGTTTACTGTCTTACTCTCACATGTTGATAAAGCCCTTAGGATATGTACTTAACTACTAGGACTATGATGAGATCATACTAGTGGGGCAAGGGTAGTCAACGAGTACATCCTATAACAGTTCCTAGTCGAGGGTGTATCGAGACAGGGCATCGATACACCAGAGTAGAGTAGCTGTTTACCCCAATCAGAGCAAAGCTCTGTTCAAATTCCGAGGCGGGAGATGAAGCAACGCTTCATCTTACCCCAATCAGAGCAAAGCTCTGCTTGGAAAAGTTAAACTTTAATAAATGAAGCAACGCTTCAGATTCTTTACGCTGTGCGCAACGCGCCACGTGGCAGGCGCAGATGTATCAGCGCGGCGCCCAAGAGGGCGCGCCCAATCAGAGCAAAGCTCTGTTTAAAGGAAGCAACGCTTCAGTTGCGCATGCACTGCGCTGCGCGACACGTGTCAGCGCAGATGCGCTGAGCTGTGCGCTGCGCGACACGTGTCAGCGCAGATGCGCTAGTGCGCTAGCGCAGTTGCGCTGCGCTGTGCGATGCCCGACACGTGTCAGCGCAGATGCGCTAGCGCAGTTGCGCTGCGCTGTGCGCTGCGCGACACGTGTCAGCGCAGATGCGCTAGTGCGCTAGCGTAGTTGCGCTGCGCTGTGCGCTGCGCGACACGTGTCACGCGCTGGGGCATCTGCGCCAAACTGAATTAAGATTTTAAGAAATCTTTTATGTTCTTGTTAAAACAAGAAGATTTTCTTCTGCAAAGCAGAAGCCCTTGGATCAAAGATCCAACGGTGGGGAAAATTCCCCAAATCACTCAGAGAAAGATCTCTTTAACAAATTTAACTAATTTATGAGCACTATAAAAAGGACCCTAGGCCTCAATTCAAAGGCATCAACATCCCTTAAAAAAGGGGGGGTCAAGAGCTTCAAACAGAGAGAACTCTGAGAAAATTCCAAGGAAAAGGTAAAGAACCTTCATAAAATAGAAGAAATTTCTTCTAATAGATCATTGATCTAAAAACAAGATCAATGATCTTTATATAAAAAAACAGTGTTTTGCACTTCTTATGAACCTCTGGTTCTTTAAAATAAGAAAACAATAAAAATAAAAATAGTGCTTTGCACTAAAAATAAAAATAGTACTTTGCACTTTTATGAACCCCTGGTTCTTGAAACAAAAAAAAGAAAAATTATCTTTCTTTGATCTAATCAAGAAATTAAATAGTGCTTTGCACTTCTGTTTTTGAATCTAAAAGATTCTTAGTGCTCTGCACTTACAAACTGCGTTAGAGCTTTGCTCTCTGGAATTGGCGCAACTCACCAGAGCGCGCCACGTGTCAGCAGCGCAACAGCGCAGCGCACTGCGCTGTTGCGCTTGCGCTTACTAGAGCATGACACGTGTCCTAACCATAAGCGCTTGCGCTCAGTAATTGGCGCAAACCGCCTGATAAATGCAATGCATTTCTCAAAGGGCCAGGCCCAAGTCAAAAGACCAAGCAGGCCTAATTAAATTGATGCTCTGCATCATTTATAAATGGGTAGAGCCCAAACAAAATAATATAAATGCTATGCATTTTAAAAGGGGCAGAGCCCAAACAAAGCAGATGCCTTGCAGAGCCCAGAATAAATTGATGCTCTGCATCAATCATGAGCAGAGCCCAAACAAAAAATAAATTGATGCAATGCATTATTTAAAAATAGGCCAAGCCCTAGCACAGGTCTAACAGACAAAAAACAAATAAAAGGCGTTGAATATTTTTCAACTGGACTTAGCCCAATTTTGGCCGTAAGTCCTCAAATTAAATTGACTGAGCAAGATTGCTCTCTTAAATCAATTTACTACTGTTTCGAGGGTGCATCTCCGAACTCCTCTGACACACGTCGTTGTAATCATTCAACATCGTCAGAGAGGTGACGGGTCCCAACGACCACACATGAATATGGACTGCGGGGTCCTTAAACTCGTGGACCGAAACATCCCTAAACTAATACCGGACCGAAACGTCCTTAAACTAATACCGGACCGAAACGTCCCTAAACTAATATCGGACCGAAACGTCCCTAAACTAATAATGGACCACCACGTCCCTAAACTAGCGATGGACCACCACGTCCTTAAACTGGCGATAGACCACCACGTCCCTAAACTGGCACAATAGAGCCCAAATACTCTTTTGTCGGATCTAAACGGTCCCGTTAAGTTGATCTTAGTCTCAAAATGGACTAACGTATCCTTAACAAACGTTTGAGTCGATCTTAGCCCCAAACATGGCTAACGTATCCTTAGACATTTAAATGAATGATAAAACTCCAAATCAATTTTGGTTCAAGGGTACATCTCTGAACTCCTCTGACATCCGTCGTTGTAATCCCTCAACGACGTCAGAGAGGTGACGAGTCCCGACGACCATATATTAAATGAATCACTATGTTAAGTTGATCTTAGTCTAAAACAGGACTAATGTACCCTTAACAAACGTTTAAGTTGATCTTAGTCGCAACGCGACTAATACATCCTTAAACTAAAAACACCAAACTCAAATCTAAGTAAATACGGATTTGGACTAATCCACGTCCTACGGGCGACGGTATTACTCAGTCTCCGTATACAATCCACGAGCAACCACAAACAAAACAAACACACACAACACGAAGTGAAATTCTGGAGAAGGAGAAAGTTGTTACCGCGATGCGGTAGCGTAATTAACTGCAGGGGCTTGCGCCTGCAGGGAAGAGCGTCCCCACAATCAAAACCCCTCACCCTGAGGGGGAATCTGACGAAGTCTGCTACATCGGCCGCATCCGTCTAAACCTCCGATACACGGTACCAGAAATCAACTTGGCATCTTCGGAGAGGTAGACGGATAAAACCAAATAGCATCTGCCCCGAATCTCAGGCAAGACAGCCCATGTCTCGGCCGCCATTCGGAGGGGAACAAATTCTGGCACGCCCGGTATGACCTCTTCCTCTTTCCACTCCACACTTCGTGTGTCGTGTTCACGAACGAATCGCGGTTTACTGTGGTTGCCTGTAGATTCGAGGTACTAAGATTTGGTGTCTTGCTCCGTGCAGAAAACAGAAGATCAATGGCTTCAAACTGCACTGCCTGCAACTGCAACTCTCGCTCGGTCCTTACTGGAGGGGTGACTTATGGGCCTCAAGCAGCCTCCCTTTTCAAGATGCCGGTGGAGCAGGTAACTCAGGCCACCACTGGATTATTCTTCGGGACCATGCTTCCACCGTTAAGCTTCAATGCCACAATGACGTTGCAAGAAGCCCTAAAGAAGTCGGTCTTTGATCGGCTTACCACTGCCGCGACCCTTCTCAATGGGTCGCCCAGCTTCAATACCTCAGTTTTCAACAGACTGGGCCAGAACGTCTGCAAACCCGCGATACCCGAAGCTGCCATCCCAAAGCGGATAGCTATCCCGGCTCAAGCGGACGAAATCATTGGAAAGGCTCCTCCTTCCAAGAAGTCAGTTTTTACAAGGCTGGCCATTCCAGTTACTGCTCCAGGGGGCATGAAGAAACTTATCCAACAACGGATGTGATCGCATCCGCACGACATGCTCGACGTCGCCACTGGCGCCGAATGAGGAAGGCTGGGGGCAACTCCCCCTCTGGGATAACTCCGCCAGCTCCAACGGTGGGGATTGATGTGGCTGTTCCAACCGGGTACAGCTTTGAATTGCTGAACACGGTGAGCAGAAACTCTCCTACCGCCGTACTAAAAAGATCCCCTCCTCCGGTGGGGAATATTGCGAAAGCCAAGCCAGAACAGTCCTCTCAGCGGCTGTCCTCTAAAATCTATAAGGTCTGGCGCCAAGTCCAAGACTCGGTGATTGATCGAAATTTCTCCCGCCAGCAGAAGAAGCTGAAGGTCCGGCAGGAAGAAAACCGTCCTGTTAAGCCACAAAAGATGATGACTACTTGGGTGCCCACAACAGCGGCCCCCTCAACGTCAACCACTCAGAAAAGAAGGAGGCCAGAGAAAGCCCCAGTAAACGTGGCGGACCACAAAGACGCTGAGCCCAAATGCCCCAAGTCTGGGGGCATGGTGGTGCACACCGTATACATGGCTTCTGAAAAGGAGAAAAGCCGTGCTTCGACGGGTCACCGACCGCTCACCCGATCCGTGACGAAAACCCAGGGGCAGCAACAGAAGCTTTAGGAGATGATGATTGCAGTGGCCGCACTCACCGGGCCAAAAGAAAGCCCGGAGGCATCATCAGAGCAGCGTCACGAAAAGAAACTGATGCTGACTTCTTACGCAGAGTCCTCGAAAAGAAGGACAGAGAAGCCGCAGAGCAAGTGGCTAACATAAAGCAAATGGCGCTCCTCTTCCAAGATATGGTAGGGATGATGCTACAGCCGGACCCTCCAGTTGAAGACCCTTCAATCATTACTGAAGACGATAGAGGAGAGACATCTAATCCTCCTCCGACTCTTTCAACACCCAAAGATGAAACCATTTCCAAGACTGCGCTGGATGACTATATAGCTCATCAAATACGGGCTCATCAAGTGAATGAAGCGGCTGCGCAAATTGTTAGAACTGGACGACCCTATCCGGGCTGGTATGACCAAATCAGTTACCCACCGGGATATACGATCCCTAAGTTCCACGTATATAAAGGGACAGGGAACCCACATCAGCATGTCGCTCAATTCAGGGCCTTATGCGGCAATACTGGAGGCGATGACAGACTGTTGCTTCGACAATTTGTCGGCAGCTTAGCGGAAACGGCATTCGAATGGTATTCAGAGCTACCTAACGACTCTGTCAAAACATTTGCGGAGATGGAGTTGCTGTTTACACAAAGATTCGTGAGTGCTAGTGAACGCACCCCGATAACAGCACTGATCAACGCCAGGATAAGGCCAGGCGAAACGTGTGTTCAATACGCAACACGATGGCGGAATCTGTGGTCAAAATGCGAACAGCGGATCGAAGAAGCACCTGCGGTAGGTATGTTCGTGGGCACTCTTGATCCGCAAGCAACCATCTCGCAATTCATGATGTTCTTCAAACCGACCACATTCCAGGCTTCAATTGATAAGTTGGCCCAAATGGATTAGATGAGTCACATATCATCTCATTCAAAGACGGATCCTCGGCATGAAAAGGGGAATCGAAAAGCGACTTTCGTCGCCAACGCTCAACAACAGTCGAGCAACTTGAAGCCGGTTGTCCGTCAAAACAATATGCGTCCACGCACATCCCTCGAGGAAAGACTGGGACGTCCTTACTCGTTTCCCCAAGATAAAACGAGGAAACTGTTCCAGCTCTGTGTGCTATCGAATACCTAATTGCTATATTAATCAGTTCGCAAACCGTGTTTGAGAAACAACCGTGTTCGAGACATAGCCTCAGTAAGTGGATCCGCTACATTATTCCTTACTTTATCTTTCTATATCTCAAGATATACTATCTCCTGAAATGAGCGATGCATGCCTTAAAATTTGTCTGGATGGATGATAGAACCAAGTTTATAAATGAACAATTTTATCCAACAAACTTCTTAGGCTGTATCGTCTGCTGAGCATAATCAGCATCTTATGCCATGTCTGCCTCAGTATTATGATGACATGGCACAATCTGTTGAAGTAAAAGTTTCATCACGATCCACGCCCGGTATTTGACGAAAACCTTTACTACTAGTCTAGCCTTATTAGGTTACTACCCTTCCACCTGCATTAATCTCGAAAGATTTATTTGCTTCTAATTGGTTTTACCCATTCAGGAGAATCCAGCAAAATCCAAAATCTATAATTTGCTGGAGTGCATGGAGTCCAACTCGGACATAAAGCATCCAGCCATCAATCGGAATTCACCACTTCTTATGACCTGCTGATAAATAGTAGGGTCATCATCATTATGATGATGACCTCCTTATCACCGTCTATGAGGAAACCGAAGTCTCTTGGGTGGCTGAGATCACCTACTAAAATTTATGGAGTAGCTAAGGTTTGTCGGGGTCCAAATGAATCTCCGGCTTCTACTAAATTTTTAGTAACCGTTTGTGGTTCTGGAATTACTTCTAGTTCTACCATACTTCCACTAGTTTCTTTTGCAAAAAGATTTCTTTTATAAAAAGGTGGTGATTCAAGAAAAATACTACTATTAATCTTGAAAATAGTAGAAGTTAAACCCTTGTGAATACTTGTGATAACCCACAACTGCCATTATTGAAATGTTCTTTGAGTTTGTCCGGATTCTGCTTTTAAACAGAAACCAGTTAACTTCATATCATAACAATCTCAAGATATGCTACCATTATATGTCCATATAGAATCTAAGGCACTAATTTAGATAAAACCATATTCAAATGTTATAATGTAGTTTCCAATGCACTTCCTAAATGGAAAAAGTCCATACAGCATTACCCATCATAAAGCGCATCCGAGGATGTGTAATCTGAGAGAGAATCAAATTCTCAATTACTATGGAATATCTAGCATAAGTATCCACATCTTCGATCACTTTGAAAAATCTTGATACTTCCAATGTTTGGTTCTTTACTTTATTCTTATACCTATGAACTTCTCAAAATCTTTGGACTGCATTTCAACGAATGCGTGTCTAAAACCAGAAAAATCATATATAAAACAGAATGAAGTAAACTGTCACGACCCGAAATAGCACGTGACTGGCACTTGAATCATATGAAGTCTATAGGACCTCATCTAAGTCAAGTAAGCCAAAAGCCCAGAAATCTAAAACCATTTTAAGGAGTAAATAAAGAAAACTGGTTTTTAAGAAGTAAGGAAAACATGTTTTAAAAACAAGGTTTTTAAATAAGTAAGCCGAATATGCATTTTAAAAATCTATAGTCCTTTTCTGAAAATTTTGGTAGAGCTTCCTTTGTAAATACTGGCCCCAAACGGGGTACAACATGAATAATATATATACAATGATAAATGGCATCCCCAAGCGGGAGCTAGCTCTTCGTCAATCGACGGTCACAACCACGCAAGCAGTATAATATACAACGCTGAAGGGCGAGGATCAAAACTCAAAAAGGAAACTCAAAATCAGCATGAAAACCAGAATACTACCACGCGCGACTCTAAGGTCGAAATAATACACAACTGGTTTTCTAAGTCTGAAACAATATACAAGTTTGGTTGATGGAATTACTAGATACAACTGAATAAAATAATACAAGGGTGGTCACGATGCGAGTGAACCCACCTACCAAAGCAATCACCCAGAAAGGAAGCAGTATGCCAGAAAAGCCGTAATGAAACCTGTACGGCAAAACCTGCAAGAACTGTGGCACAACGGGGGTGAGTTGCCAACTCGTGAATAGAAAACATCACAGAGTAGAAATCGTATGTATGACTCAATCCTAGGTCAATACGATCAAATAAATATATAAACCTCAAATGAATAAGTCTGAAGCATGATAAAGTGGCAATGTAACATCTATACATGAGTGTAGTGCCAAGTGCTCGTGCCAGTGCCTCAAGTAATAACATATCATCAATATGAGTTATGATCAATGTCGACTATATCATGAAGTCTATAAGTATGTGGATATCATCTAACTATGTAATCAATGTCATCATGTATGTGGATCTCGTCCAACTATGTGATCATGTCATCAATGTTGACTATATGTATGTGGCCATCGTCTACGTGTCACCCAATGATAATAAATATCATGCATGTAAATATCATAAAGCATATGTATGGAAGTATGAGAATATAATCAACAGGTGTCCCTCGCGACACATCGAAGTCATGGAACCAGAGTGTCCAGCATCGACACTCGAAAACATCATGAAACCTGTGCCTAGCATCGGAATGTAAATCTTCATATATCGGGCTCCGTCGGTCTGGATCGGTTCATATCATCTCTCGATTCCAGTCGGTATCCTTCGGATATCCGCCGAGCCTAAAACTGTCACCGGTAGGTAGTAGTCCCTCTGCCAGGCTCACCGTCTACCACACAGCGATCCGTTCTCGCCCCGGGGTACCATACCGGGTCCACCATGTACCCGCAATCGGCCTCATCCGTCTTCTCGAATCGGGTTTCACATGTCGCTCTCAGAACCGAGAAAACACATGGTGGACGCACTGAAATATCATATCAAGGGTAACCAGGTTTTAAAACAATTACATACTCTCTTTTGAAATACCCACGGTTCCCAAATCCAGAAATATCATGGAAACAACATATCTCAATGCGTATAATCAAAAAGCATGATGTATGCGACATGTAAAAGAATGTAAGCATATCAGTATATCATGCAACATGGAATAGTAATATGCACATATTGAGGGAAACCGCTCTTTTAAAATGAATCAGTTTTAAAGAGTATCTTGCGGTTCCCAAATCTCTAATCAAGCCAGAATCATCTATGTATGTGTGAATACGTATGTATGCATGTATGGGTGTACAATAGATAAGTACACAAGTATGAATGTACAATAGGTGTGTGCACAAGTATAGGTGTACAATATGTGAGTACACAAGTATGAATGTACAATAGGTGTATGCACAAGTATAGGTGTACAATATGTGAGTACACAAGTGTGAATGTACAATAGGTGTGTGCACAAGTATAGGTGTACAATATGTGTATTTCAACATGCAATGCGATGCAAACAGTAAGAATCGGCGGAAAATGAATAATAACCACAACAGTGTAGAATCTACATCAATGTATCTATGTCATACTGTTCTGCCATTTAAAAGAAGACAAATCGGGGTTTTTAGGAAAATAAGGGCTACGGTGTTTTTAAGAAAAGATGCGTATTTTGAAAATATCCGTAGAATCCCTTTAATTGTCTTTAAAATACTCCCGATTCGCTAGTTTTTGAAATAGGTATGACATCGGCCTAGCCAAACATCTACTAACAAAACTACCGCTCTAACTAATCAAGTCAATCGGGAGGGGTATGGAAACCACCTAAATCTGAGTCGATATATATATATATATATATATATATAGATAATAGTCGGGGATCCAGCCTCAAAGGTACCACGTACGATACAATATCATATGACATCCTCGAGTCATGAGTGCGGATCTATCATCAATATAAAGCTCGTACGGTAAATCATCGTACGGCATCCCACAAGCTGAGTACGGGTTAATATCACATTCATCTCATCAATTATCCGGTATCCTTATCATCATATCTCATGATCTGGGGTACTGATCTAAGTCTAGTACAGATCGATACCATCTATATAAATATAAATGCGTGTGTGAAATACACGTCTAAAGGCCCGCTAAAATCTCATGTCGTATCCCAAATACGAATCACATCATATCACCGATATCACGGCACTATGCCCAAAGTCATCAACTCATCTCCAAATATCATTCACTATCCTCATCATCCAGGTATAGGTATAACAAGCAAGCATGTGTGTGTAGACCTATTCTAGGGTTCGCAACTAGAAAACTATACTAGTTTACTTCTAAACCCGAATCTATCCATAATACACCTAATCACATCTAGAATTTCCATAACTCACTTAAGGCTATCATACGTATATATATAGTACATATATAGTATACTAAGTGTCGAACTGCGGGGGTGCTATACGCCATCCACCCGACTTCCCCCGTAGATATAATCTACTCACCTTGATCTTGCTTGCCGATGTCGATGTCGCCACCATCTTCTTCATCGTCTCGGATCACCGTGGGGATACCTACATTTCACACGTATCACATCGCATTAAAACCAAATCGAAACCAAAACGACACACGAAAACCAAAATGATACGCTTAAAAGCCTATACGTTAGAACCTATGGTTAGAATCAACCCGATATCACTCGAGATAGACGTACAAACGTCACACGATCGAGATAACGCACAAATACAGAAATCTAGAAATCGAAATACGGAAAACCATAACTCAAATCAAAGCAGCAACTAGAGAAAGTGGTCCCAGATTTTGACTCAGGCCAAAATAGGGCAACTAAACAACTCTGGGGTGATATATAGTGTGAATATGACATACTGAAGCAATCTGGGCACCTACTTTACCAGGGGGGGCGGCCACATACCTAGAAATTCAGGCCAGGCCGGTTTTCTTAGGGAGTTAGGGTCCCGTGTGCAGAGGGTGGTCTCCTGGTGATCTATCTAAGCCCTTAGTATTGTTTATTTATCTCGTAAACGCCCCGGTTCATCCCAGATTTCTCTGCACGCCAAAATCCCTCAAAAAACCAAAATGCAAAGTTTTTGTTTTTTCATTTCAGGTTACAGTTTGAGTTTGGTCTGGGTTTGCTAAGGTCACTAATAAGGCTTATTACACCATCTCTACTCCAATCAAACCCTAATTTCCAACTTGAGTTCTCAAAGCTCATTAAACTTCTCCGAAACGATATTAAACTTGAAATGATGCTAAATCACTTGAAATACTACAATAATTGTGAAAGGTTTTACCTCATTTAGATCTCAAGAATCCTCTACAGCACCAAAATCAAGTTTTTCTTGGTCCATGGGGTAGCTAGAGGGCTTGTACACCTTTTTTGTGAAATGGGATTTAGGTTTTGGGGTGATTTTCATGGTGTTTTGGGGGTTTGAAGATGGAGGAGGAAAGGGGACAGCAGCAACAGCAAGGGAAAGAGAGGGGAGAGAAATGAGTGAGAAAAATGATGGGGGATGGCTCATGACAAAGGGTTGACCCCTCACCCACTTTTTCTCTCTCTAATCATACCTCCATATTATAATCTTATCCTTTTCTTTTCTATTTTCATTCGCACATCAATAGTAACCCCAAAATACCAAGCCATGCACCCGAAACATGTAGGAAAATGCAACAAGTGTAGATAAAGATATGGTGCATGTTTTGCACAAAATACGCTTAAAGCGCGATTAGCGATTTTTAATCGCGGTTAGCACTAAATTTGCATATAATTAATCATAAAAACTTAAAATTTGCATAATTCAAATGAAACACCCTCTTTTAGTAATTTATGTAATTTTAATAAATTTTCCCCCAATTTATCGGTATTCAATTATACCGAAATATTAAAATATTCATTTAAAATTAATATTAAATTATAAAAATTCCCCAAAAATAATATTTTATTTTTTTGAAATTTTACAATCTTCCCCACTTAAAGAAATTCGGTCCCCGAATTTAAATTTAAAACCCCTCAAATACTAAAACATTTCAGTAAAAGTCCAAGTCGTCGGGGCACCGAAATCGTCAATACATAAAACGCATCATAGCGTAATGCATGCGCATGAGTAGTGAGCAGTTAACTCAAAATCAAATCTCTGTCAAGCATCCCGCAATCATCGGAGTCATGGTAAATACACAAAGGTCAAATCCAAAACAAAACTAATATGATATAAATCAGAACTATACATGTAGACCTCAAATCTATACATGTAAATATCTTAAAGAAATGCATGCCAAACCTTTTTAAATCGCTGTGCGATGCAAATATCACTGCACAGTGGCGGACGACTACTGTAAGAAAATAACCATATATGTATATAACTTTAGTTTAATATGTACGTTCCGCCGGTTTTGAAAACAATTTAGAAGGGTTCCCTTGTTTTAAACACGTCGTGTCATATTAGACACGTAGATAAATACTGAGAGTATAGCTCGCTTTTTGACAAACAGGACAGGAGCACCCCATGGAGAAACACTGGCTATGACGAGAACTCCGCCGGGGCCATCCGATAAGGCGGTATAGAAATAGGCCCCGAGCCAGAAATCAAATCAATACAGAACTCGACAGCGCGCTCAGGCGGCAGTCCTGGCAGCTCATCAGGGAAAACATCGGGGAACTCGCATACAATCGGAACCTGGTCCAATGGAATATCTGTAGCTCTATTATCGCAAACATAGGCTAGAAATCCCCGACATCCCTTTCTCAACAGCTGATCAGCGCGAAGAGAAGAAATCAATATGTGAGGGGCGGCACCACGGTCCCCCTACACAACAAAAGCCGACTCGTCGGGAAAATAAAATCTAACTGTCTTCTCGCGGCAGTCCACAGACGCATAGCACGTGGCTAACCAATCCATGCCCAAAAGGACGTCGAAGTCCAACATCTCAAGAAGGATCAAGTCGAAAAGCAGCTCTCGCTCGCCAATACGGACAGTACAGGATCGGAACACGTGCCTAGCAACAAATGACTCTCCCACAGGAGTGGTCACAACAAGCGGCTGATCAAGCAAACCGGACTCTCTACCTAAACTCGGCACGAAATGTATGGAAACGTAGGAATGCATGGATTCGGGATCAAATAACATGTGTGGATCAACAGAACATACTGATAGGGTACCTGTCACGACGGCATTGGATGCCTGCGCATCCTGCGGTGTCAACGCAAAAACTCGGGCTTGACCTCCACCAATAGCGGGCTGACCTCGGCCTCGGCCTCTGCCTCCTCGTCCTCTCTGGTTCGGTCCACCGCGTCGACGGCCTCTGGGTGCACCTAACTGGCGTGGAGCATCGCCTGTGGCTGGAAGTAGAGCTCTCTGAGGAGGGGGCGGTGATGGTGGTAGGGTCACATGCGGAACTGTCGCCACTCCCTGTCGTCTCTCCGGGCAGTCTCTGATACGATGGTGCAGACTCCCGCACCCAAAACATCCGGGCTACGCCTGCTGTCCCTGTGGATACGAACCATACAGCTGACCTCGTCCAAACCCTCTGCCGGCCCTATCTCTCGGAAAGAATCTAGCATGCTGCCTCTGATCTGGCGTGCCGGTACGAATCCTCTTCGACGCGGGAACGGCCGAAGTCGCTGAAATACGTGCCTCCATTCGCAATGTTGTATCCATAGCCGCTGAATAGGTATCGAAGTGCTGGGCGCCAATGGCAAGAAATAGCTGGGCATCCAGTCCCTGTATGAACTTCTTCACTCTCTTCGCTCGGTATCCACCAAGTACGGAGCATATCGGGACAACTGTGTAAACTGGACGTCATACTTAGACACCGTCATCCCTGGAGTCTTGATCAAGGCCTCAAAACTACGAGCTCTGACGTCACGAACGTTCTCCGGAAGGAAACGGGCTAAAAAGACTGCTGTGAACTCGGTCCAGGTCATGGGCGGTAGACCTGCAGCTCGACCTCTCAAAACTGACTCCCACCATATCTGTGCGAGGCCCTCTAGTCGGAAACTCGCCAGCTCTACCCATCGATCATCAGAACATCTCAGCGTGCGGCAGATCCTGGCTAAGCGCTCAAGGAACGTCTGCGGGTCCTCTGCTGCATCGGTACCCGTGAAGACTGGAGGTCTCAGCCTCATGAACTCCTGTAGAGAAACGGGATGGATACTGTGGTAGTAGTAGGAGCAGGTATCATAGTAGTCTGGGATATAGTGGGTACGTCCTCTGGCCTCGGTGCACGACTGGCCGCAACTAAGGATCCCACCATCTGACGTAGCTCCTGCATACTCCCCATCATCTGTCGCAGCTCCTCCATACCAGACTCAAGTCTATTCATTCGTCCTGGGGAAGGCGGATCAGTAGTCCCTGCGGCGTAGGCATACCACCCTGCTCAGTCCTAGTCTCGGACGAGCCAGCTCGAATCTCATCTCGGGCGACAGCCCTCTGTGCTCTGGTAGCCCTCTACGGCATAGCGACTGGTACATGAAACAGGACAATAAGAACGGTGCAATAGAATCATAGGATACACGGAATTGAAGAAGGAATTTTAAGCAAGTATATCCTAAAGTCGCTTAGGCGGAGTACCGTATCGCAAGTATGCCGCAGATATACGTACGCTATGTTACCCTGCTTAAGTCACTTACTTCATCTACTAAGGGTCATCCTACACTCAGAAAGGTGAAACCTATAGCTCTGATACCAACTTTGTCACGACCCGCAAGGTACGGAACGCAACCGGCACTTAAATTACGAAACGTCTCAAGGCGTCCGTAAAATAAGTAAGCCGAAGCCCAGAATACAAAACCCAATTAAGAATTAGAGTGAAGGAAACCAATTTATTTAAAGTATTTTATTCCATTAAACCACATCAGGTTTCCTTTTAAAACAACTTTCCCTCTTTAAGAAAATTCCGGCAGAACCTCCTTTGTAAAACAAGCCCCAAACGGGTACAAAACAGGAATATAAATGAATAACATGAATATGGCATCCCCAAGCGGGAGCTAGCTCTTCGCCTCAAGGAGGTCACAAATCCCACGCAATGTAAAATACAATATGCATAAGTAAGAAGGAAAGCACAGATAAAATAACATGTCGACTCAAGTGAGCTCCACCCCAAATAACATAAATCCACAAGTCTCACAACCTCGCCTCTAGGTCAATATACAGTAATCCAAATAAACTGGTACAGCTGAAATAGTAGCAGATGGAGTACTCTAGATACAATGAATACATAAGGTGGTACAAAATGATAACAACCCACCTATGAGCAAAAGCCCCGAGTCCAGGCCAAAAGAGCAAAAGAGGAAAAAGTGTCCGCCGCTACAGTGCTGACGGAACAGACCTGCAGAAAAGCTGTGGCACAACGGGGGTGAGTTGCCAGCTCGTGAGTAATAAATAACATCTACAAAGGCTATCACATGTATGCACACAAGTATCCTAGCATCTCTAAACAAGTATGGCTATAGGCACTAGCAGGTATGTATGCATCATCAGTGTGCTAACAAGTATGAATGTCACATGGATGTACTAACAGGTATGTATGCCACATGAATGTACTAACATGTATGTATGCTATATGTGTCAACTCAAGATCTCAACATGTAAGTACAAGAACTATCCTTTCCTTGTTTTTGAAACTCTTTTCAAATATCAGCATAATATCCATGAAATCAACAAAATCCGTGTCCAACAACGACACCTAAAACTGTCTCAATCTCATATATCCATGTCAAGTATCGCTGGTCTCAGCCATCCGGCTGATCCATCCCAAATATCCATATCTTAATCTAGCGGCCACGGTCGGTATCCCCTGGATATCCGTCGTGCCAAATGAAGTCACCGGTAGGCAATCCGACCCCTGCCAGGCTCAACGCCATCTCCTGCGATCTTCTTGCCCCGGGATACCTTACCGGGCCCACCATGTACCCGAGACGGTTCATCCACATCCTCGAAACGGGTCTCGAAAACCATAGCAAACTCATGGTGGACGACACTTTACATCACTAGAAAACCGCAACTCATATATTTTTAAAAGATCATAAGTTTGAAATCTTCCGGCTTTCCCCCCGAAATCCAGAAATATTATAAATCTCATGAAATCATCATGGGTGCATATGTCAATGATAATGAATGCAAATGGTATCAATGTTCAAGTTGCAATGTATGATTTATACTAGGCATGAGCAAGTGATATAATGATATATATGCACGAGAATAGCAATTCTTATGATTTCATTTTAAATATTTATTGCAATAGCACAGGTTTAAGCTATTAACATGTTTCAGATTTATAGTTATCTAGTGTCGTGACATGGCAATTACAAGGGTGTGTGTGTACACATGAATAGTGTTCGTGCTGCATATAAAAACCTGATAATGGTGCATGTGTCCTACAGAATGAGTTTGCGCATATGGGTACAAAATATAGATCCTAACTGCAGCAACTATCATGCAAGTATTATTATTTCTAATGTCACAAGCAAGTGTTAAAGTTTACTATTTTCAAGTTTACTAAATCTATCGGGCGACTTGCGCCATCCAAACGATCGTCCCCCGTAGATGTGAAAACTACTCACCCGTGATCTCGCGCTAGGTGTGTCTGACCACCTGCTTCTCTTTCTCCGCTGCGCTCGAAGTCTCTTCCGGCGAACCTAGAATTTACAAAAATCACCATATAAGGAGAAATCCTGGAAAACATGATATATCGATAAAAGGGATACGTGTGCGTGAAACTAAACGCGCGTGCACACGACACGCCGTGACGCGTTTAAACCCACCAGAACCTACTCTGACGCACTGTGTCGCGCAGCGCGCCACAGAACCACGCGTATCACGCGCGTGTCGCACAAGACTTAAAATATCGAAAACACGTTTATAACTCCAGATTTTTCCTCTGGGCCTAACTTAAAAAGTTGCAGGTACCAACAGACTAAGCTGCCCAGCAGAGCCCCACACCCAAAAACCCAACACCCCACCCCCTTCTCTGGCCGCAATTTGCAGCCAGAATGAATAAACCGGCGGCCTCAAATGTGAGGTGGGTCCCCGTACTTTGTGTGTGTGTCCCTACTAGTCTCACCATGCTACAGTTTTCCCAATTTTATCCTGAAGGGCTTGGGTCAACAGAAGATCTAACAGAGGCTAAAAAGTCACTAAAACTGCTAAATTACGCCAAGTCGGGTAAATCGGGTATGTTTGTGAAATCTGGGACCAAACTTGGTTGATCTAGTCTCAACAGCATCTAATAAGGCTACTCTAATCATCACAACCACTACTTTGCCAAAACTCACCTAAATTACCCAAGATTACCACTAAAACATATAATAAACACTAAATTAAGCTAGATAACCATAACTTTAGCAATTAGGAGTCGGGTTAAGGGGTTATACCTCTAGAGACCCTAGATGAAGGAGAAGAGAAGAAGTGGGAGAGTGTGTGCTGCTGCATTGGTGCTACTGCAGCTCCAAGAGCTGTTGCTGCAACTGCTCATTCTGGCTGAAGCTGTATCAGGCCGTTGCTGTTGCAATAGTTCTGTTGTTTTTATTTTGTGAAGTATGGGCTGCAGCAGCAGCAGCAGGGGTTGTATTCATGGCTGTTGGGGTGGTGAAGTGTTGTGTGTTGTTTACAATGATGTTAGGGGCTGATGTGGCTGTTTGTGCAGCATCTACTGCTGAAATGTGGCTGAAAAGTGCTGAAATGATGATGTATTTGGCTGATGTGAGTGTGTGAGTGAGAGGTGTGAGTGTGAGTGAGAGGGAGAGATGGGAGGGAGTGAAAGATAGTGTGAGGAGACATGCAAAAAGGTTTGAGTTGAAATGGTGTGACACAAGCTTAAAGCCATCATTCTCCCTCTAAACAAAAGCTAGTATGACAACCATCACAACTCTCTCTTTCTCTCTCTCTCTCTCTCTCACACAGCAAGAAAATCAACCTAAACCCTAAACACCCTTGGACAAAACCAAGACCCCTTAATTAAACTAATTAGTTCATAACCAACTCAATTATCTTAACTAAAGGCCTAACCCACCATGGTTGTCTAAACATGGTTAACCCACCATGCACACCCAAACTAGGTCACCTTAAGCTTAACCCTAGTTATCATGCACAAGTGTGTGCGGTCATGATAAAATTCTACTAAAATACCCATAAAACCAGATAAATTATTAGAAACCCGTTTTCGTAAACTTTTTACCAAAACCCCCACATTAACACACAATTACCACTAAACCTAAACTCAGGTGTTACATGTATCTATGTCATACTGTTCTGCCATTTAAAAGAAGACAAATCGAGGTTTTTTTTAGGAAAATAAAGGCTACGGTGTTTTTAAGAAAAGATGCGTCTTTTGAAAATATCCGTAGAATCCTTTTGCCTGACTTTAAAATACTCCCGATTCGCTAGTTTTTGAAATTGGTATGACATCGGCCTAGCCTAACAACTACTAGCAAAACTAACGCTCTAACTAATCAAGTCAATCGGGAGGGGTATGGAAACCACCTAAATCTGAGTCGATATGTATATATATATAGTCGGTGATCCCGCCTCAAAGGTACCACGTACGATACAATATCATATGACATCCTCGAGTCATGAGTGCGGATCTATTATCAATATATAGCTCGTACGGTAAATCATCGTACGACATCCCACAAGTTGGGTACGGCTCAATATCACATTCATCCCATCAATTATCTGGTATCCTTATCATCATATCTCATGATCTGGGGTACTGATCTAAGTCTAGTACAGATCGATACCATCTATATAAATATAAATGCGTGTGTGAAATACACGTCTAAAGGCCCGCTAAAATCTCATGTCGTATCCCAAATACGAATCACATCATATCACCGATATCACGGCACTATGCCCAAAGTCATCGACTCATCTCCAAATATCATCCACTATCCTCATCATCCAGGTATAGGTATAACAAGCAAGCATGTGTGTGTAGACCTATTCTAGGGTTCGCAACTTGGAAACTTTACTAGTTTACTTCTAAACCCGAATCTATCCATAATACACCTAATCACATCTAGAATTTCCATAATTCACTTAACGCTATCATACGTATATATATAGTATATATATAGTATACTAAGTGTCGAACTGCGGAGGTGCTATACGTCATCCACCCGACTTCCCCCGTAGATATAATCTACTCACCTTGATCTTGCTTGCCGATGTCGATGTCGCCACCATCTTCTTCATCGTCTCGGATCACCGTAGGGGTACCTACATGTCACACGTATCGCATCGCATTAAAACCAAATCGAAACCAAAACGACACACGAAAACCAAAATGATACGCTTAAAAGCCTATAGGTTAGAACCTATGGTTAGAATCAACCCGATATCACTCGAGATAGACGTACAAACGTCACATGATCGAGATAACGCAGAAATACAAAAATCTAGAAATCGAAATACGGAAAACCATAACTCAAATCAAAGCAGCAACTAGAGAAAGTGGTCCCAGATTTTGACTCAGGCCAAAACAGGGCAACTAAACAACTCTAGGGTGATATATAGTGTGAATATGACCTACTGAAGCAATCTGGGCACCTAGTTTACCAGGGGGGCCGGCCACATACCTAGAAATTACGGCCAGGCCGGTTTGCTTAGGGAGTTAGGGTTCTGTGTGCAGAGGGTGGTCTCCTGGTGGTCTATCTAAGACCTTAGTATTGTTTATTTATCTCGTAAACGCCCCGGTTCATCCCAGATTTCTCTGCACGCCAAAATCCCTCACAAAACCGATATGCAAAGTTTTTTTTTCCGTTTCAGGTTACAGTTTGGGTTTGGTCTGGGTTTGCTAACAATTGGGAAGGGTTTAAGGTCAACAATATGGCTTATTACACCATCTCTACTCCAATCGAACCCTAATTCCCAACTTGAGTTCTCAAAGCTCATTAAACTTCTCCAAAACGATATTAAACTTGAAATGATGCTAAATCACTTGAAATACTACAATAATTGTGAAAGGGTTTACCTCATTTAGATCTCAAGAAGCCTCTACAGTGCCAAAATTAAGTTTTTCTTGGTCCATGGGGTAGCTAGAGGGCTTGTGCACCTTTTTTGTGAAATGGGATTTGGGTTTTGGGGTGATTTTCATGGTGTTTTGGGGGTTTGAAGATGGAGGAGGAGAGGGGACAGCAGCAGCAGCAAGGGAAAGAGAGGGGAGAGAAATGAGTGAGGAAAATGATGGGGGATGGCTCATGACAAAGTGTTGACCCCTCGCCCACTTTTTCTCTCTCTAATCATACCTCCATATTATAATCTTATCCTTTTCTTTTCTATTTTCATTCTCATATCAATAGTAACCCCAAAATACCAAGCCATGCACCCGAAACATGTAGGAAAATGCAACAAGTGTAGAAAAAGATATGGTGCATGTTTTGCACAAAATACGCTTAAAGCGCGATTAGCGATTTTTAATCGCGATTAGCACTAAATCTGCATATAATTAATCATAAAAACTTAAAATTTGCATAATTCAAATGAAACACCCTCTTTTAGTAATTTATGTAATTTTTATAAATTTCCCCCCAATTTATCGGTATTTAATTATACCGAAATATTAAAATATTCATTTAAAATTAATATTAAATTATAAAAATTCCCCAAAAATAATATTTTATTTTTTTGAAATTTTACAATCTTCCCCACTTAAAGAAATTCGGTCCCCGAATTTAAATTTAAAACCCCTCAAATACTAAAACATTTCAGTAAAAGTCCAAGTCGTCGGGGCTCCGAAATCGTCAATACATAAAACGCATCATAGCGTAATGCATGCGCATGAGTAATGAGCAGTTAACTCAAAATCAAATCTCTGTCAAGCATCCCGCAATCATCGAAGTCATGGTAAAGACACAAAGGTCAAATCCAAAACAAAACTAATATGATATAAATCAGAACTATACATGTAGACCTCAAATCTATACATGTAAATATCTTAAAGAAATGCATGCCAAACCTTTTAAATCGCTGTGCGATGCAAATATCACTGCACAGTGGCGGACGTCTACAGTAAGAAAATAACCATATATGTATATAACTTTAGTTTAATATGTACGTTCCGCCGTTTTTGAAAACAATTTAGAAGGGTTCCCTTGTTTTAAACGCGTCGTGTCATATCAGACACGTAGGTAAATACTGAGACTATAGCTCGCTTTTTGACAAACAGGACTGGAGCATCCCATGGAGAAACACTGGCTATGAAGAGAACTCCGCCGGGGCCATCCGATAAGGCGGTATAGAAATAG
This sequence comes from Agapanthus africanus, assembly GCA_030015575.1. NCBI lineage: Eukaryota > Viridiplantae > Streptophyta > Magnoliopsida > Asparagales > Amaryllidaceae > Agapanthus > Agapanthus africanus. Next base: position 239,065,362 of record JASDDO010000004.1, read on the forward strand.
GCCCCGAGCCGGAAATCAAATCAATACAGAACTCGACATCGCGCTCAGGCGGCAGTCCTGGCAGCTCATCAGGGAAAACATCAGGGAACTCGCATACAATCGGAACCTGGTCCAATGTAATATCTGTAGCTCTAGTATCACAAACATAGACTAGAAATCCCCGACATCCCTTTCTCAACAGCTGATCAGCGCGAAGAGAAGAAATCAATATGTGAGGGGCGGCACCACGGTCCCCCTACACAACAAAAGCCGACTCACCCGGAAAATAAAATCTAACTGTCTTCTCGCGGCAGTCCACAGACGCATAGCACGTGGCTAACCAATCCATGCCCAAAAGGACGACAAAGTCCAACATCTCAAGAAGGATCAAGTCGAAAAGCAGCTCTCGCTCGCCAATACGGACAGTACAGGATCGGAACACGTGCCTAGCAACAAATGACTCTCCCACAGGAGTGGTCACAACAAGCGGCTGATCAAGAAAACCGGACTCTCTACCCAAACTCGGCACGAAGTGTGTGGAAACGTAGGAATGCGTGGATCCGGGATCAAACAATATGTGTGCATCAACAGAACATACTGATAGGGTACCTGTCACGACGGCATTGGATGCCTGCGCATCCTGCGGTGTCAACGCAAAAACTCGGGCTTGACCTCCACCAATAGCGGGCTGACCTCGGCCTCGGCCTCTGCCTCCTCGTCCTCTCTGGTTCGGTCCACCGCGTCCACGGCCTCTGGGTGCACCTAACTGGCATGGAGCATCGCCTGTGGCAGGAAGTAGAGCTCTCTGAGGAGGGGGCGGTGATGGTGGTAGGGTCACATGCGGAACTGTCACCACTCCCTGTCGTTTCGCCGGGCAGTCTCTGATACGATGGTGCAGACTCCCGCACCCAAAACATCCTGGCTACGCCTGCTGTCCCTGTGGATATGAACCATACAGCTGACCTCGTCCAAACCCTCTGCCGACCCTATCTCTCGGAAAGAATCTAGCATGCTGCCTCTGATCTGGCGTGCCGGTACGAATCCTCTTCGGCGCGGGAACGGCCAAAGCCGCTGAAATACGTGACTCCATTCGCAATGTTGTATCCATAGCCGCTGAATAGGTATCGAAGTGCTGGGCGCCAATGGCAAGAAATAGCTGGGAATCCAGTCCCTGTATGAACCTTTTCACTCTCTTCGCTTCGGTATCCACAAAGTACGGAGCATATCGGGACAACTGTGTAAACTGGACGTCATACTCAGACACCATCATCCCTGGAGTCTTGATCAAGTCCTCAAAACTACGAGCTCTGGCGTCACGAACGCTCTCCGGAAGGAAACGGGCTAAAAAGACTGCAGTGAACTCGGTCCAGGTCATGGGCGGTAGACCTGCAGCTCGACCTCTCAAAACTGACTCCCACCATATCTGTGCGAGGCCCTCTAGTCGGAAACTCGCCAGCTCTACCGATCGATCATCACAACATCTCAGCGAGCGGCAGATCCTGGCCAAGCTGTCAAGGAACGTCTGCGGGTCCTCTGCTGCATCTGTACCCATGAAGACTGGAGGTCTCAGCCTCATGAACTCCTGTAGCGAAAACGGGATGGCTACTGTGGTAGTAGTAGGAGCAGGTATCATAGTAGTCTGGGATATAGTGGGTACGTCCTCCGGCCTCGGTGCACGACTGGCCGCAACTAAGGATCCCACCATCTGACGTAGCTCCTGCATACTCCCCATCATCTGTCGCAGCTCCTCCATACCAGACTCAAGTTTATTCATTCGTCCTGGGGAAGGCGGATCGGTCTGTCCCTGAGGCGTAGGCATACCACCTTGCTCAGTCCTAGTCTCGGACGAGCCAGCTCGAATCCCGTCTCGGGCGACAGCCCTCTGTGCTCTGGTAGCCCTCTGCGGCATAGCGACTGGTACAGGAAACAGGACAATAAGAACGGTGCAATAGAATCGTAGGATACACGGAATTGAAGAAGGAATTTCAAGCAAGTAGATCCTAAAGTCACTTAGGCGGAGTACCGCATCGCAAGTATGCCGCAGATATACGTACGCTACGTTACCCTGCTTAAGTCACTTACTTCATCTACTAAGGGTCATCCTACACTCAGAAAGGTGAAACCTATCGCTCTCATACCAACTTTGTCACGACCCGCAAGGTACGGAACGCGACCGGCACTTAAGTTATGAAACGTCTCAAGACGTCCGTAAAATAAGTAAGCCGAAGCCCAGAATACAAAACCCAATTAAGAATTAGAGTGAAGGAAACCAATTTATTTAAAGTATTTTTTTCCATTAAACCACATCAGGTTTCCTTTTTAAAACAACTTTCCCTCATTAAGAAAATTCCGGCAGAACCTCCTTTATAAAACTAGCCCCAAACGGGTACAAAACAGGAATATAAATGAATAACATGAATATGGCATCCCCAAGCGGGAGCTAGCTCTTCGCCTCAAGGAGGTCACAAATCCCACGCAATGTAAAATACAATATGCATAAGTAAGAAGGAAAGCACAGATAAAATAACATGTCGACTCAAGTGAGCTCGATCCCAAATAACATAAATCCACAAGTCTCACAACCTTGCCTCTAGGTCAATATACAGTAATCCAAATAAACTGGTACAGCTGAAATAGTAGCAGATGGAGTACTCTAGTTACAATGAATACATAAGGTGGTACAAAATGATAACAACCCACCTATGAGCAAAAGCCCCGAGTCCAGGCAAAAAGAGCAAAAGAGGCAAAAGTGTCCGCTGCTACAGTGCTGACGGAACAGACCTGCAGAAAAGCTGTGGCACAACGGGGGTGAGTTTCCAGCTCGTGAGTAATAAATAACATCTACAAAGGCTATCGCATGTATGCACACAAGTATCCTAGCATCTCTAAACAGGTATGGCTATAGGCACTAGCAGGTATGCATGCATCATCAGTGTGTTAACAAGTATGAATGTCACATGGATGTACTAACAGGTATGTATGCCACATGAATGTACTAACATGTATGTATGCTATATGTGTCAACTCAAGATCTCAACATGTAAGTACAAGAACTATCCTTTCCTTGTTTTTGAAACTCTTATCAAATATCAGCATAATATCCATGAAATCAACAAAATCCGTGTCCAACAACGACACCTAAAACTGTCTCAATCTCATATATCCATGTCAAGTATCGCTGGTCTCAGCCATCCGGCTGATCCATCCCAAATATCCATATCTCAATCTAGCGGCCACGGTCGGTATCCCCTGGATATCCGCCGTGCCAAATGAAGTCACCGGTAGGCAATCCGTCCCGTGCCAGGCTCAACGCCATCTCCTGCGATCTTCTTGCCCCGGGGTACCTTACCGGGCGCACCATGTACCCGAGACGGTTCATCCACCTCCTCGAAACGGGTCTCGAAAACTATAGCAAACTCATGGTGGACGACACTTTACATCACTAGAAAACCGCAACTCTTATATTTTTAAAAGATTATAAGTTTGAAATTTTGCGGCTTTTCCCCCGAAATCCAGAAATATCATAAATCTCATGAAATCATCATGGGTGCATATGTCAATGATAATGAATGCAAATGGTATCAATGTTCAAGTTGTAATGTATGATTTATACTAGGCATGAGCAAGTGATATAATGATATATATGCACGAGAATAGCAATTCTTTTGATTTCATTTTAAACATTTATTGCAATAACACTGGTCTAAGCAATTAACATGTTTCAGATTTATAGTTATCTAGTGTCGTGACATGACAATTACAAGGGTGTGTGTGTACACATGAATAGTGTTCATGCTGCATATAAAAACCTGGTAATGGTGCATGTGTCCTACAGAATGAGTTTGCGCATATGGGTACAACATATAGATCCTAACTGCAGCAACTATCATGCAAGTATTATTATTTCTAATGTCACAAGCAAGTGTTAAAGTTTACTATTTTCAAGTTTACTAAATCTATCGGGCGACTTGCGCGATCCAAACGATCGTCCCCCGTAGATGTAAAATCTACTCACCCGTGATCTCGCGCTAGGTGTGTCCGACCACCTGCTTCCCTTTCTCCGCTGCGCTCGAAGTCTCTTCCGGCGAACCTAGAATTTACAAAAATCACCATATAAGGAAAAATCCTGGAAAACATGATATATCGATAAAAGGAATACGCGTGCGTGAAACTAAACGCGCGTGCACACGATACGCCGCGACGCGCATAAACCCACCAGAACCTACTCCGACGCGCTGTGTCGCGCAGCGCGCCACAGAACCACGCGTATCACGCGCGTGTCGCAAAAGACTTAAAATATCGAAAACACGTTTATAGCTCTAGATTTTGCCTCTGGGCCTAACTTAAAAAGTTGCAGGTACCAACAGACTAAGCTACCCAGCAGAGCCCCACACCCAAAAACCCAACACCCCACCCCTACTCTGGCCGCAATTTGCGGCCAGAATGAATAAACCGGCGGCCTCAAATGTGAGGTGGGTCCCCGTGCTTTGTGTATGTGTCCCTGCTAGTCTCACCATGCAACAGTTTTCCTAATTTTATCCTGAAGGGCTCGGGTCAATAAAAGATCTAACAGAGGCTAAAAAGTCACTAAAACTGCTAAATTACGCCAAGTCGGGTAAATCGGGTATGTTTGTGAAATCTGGGACCAAACTTGGTTGATCTAGTCTCAACAGCATCTAATAAGGCTACTCTAATCATCATAACCACTACTTTGCCAAAACTCACCTAAATTACCCAAGATTACTACTAAAACATATAATAAACACTAAATTAAGCTAGATAACCATAACTTTAGCAATTAGGAGTCGGGTTAAGGGGTTATACCTCTAGAGACCCTAGATGAAGGAGAAGAGAAGAAGTAGGAGAGTGTGTGCTGCTGAATTGGTGCTACTGCAGCTCCAAGAGCTGTTTCTGCAACTGCTCATTCTGGCTGAAGCTGTATCAGGCTGTTGCTGTTGCAATGGTTCTGTTGTTTTTATTTTGTGAAGTATGGGCTGCAGCAGCAGCAGCAGGGGTTGTATTTGTGGCTGTTGGGGTGGTGAAATGTTGTGTGTTGTTTACAATGATGTTAGGGGTTGATGTGGCTGTTTGTGCAGCAGCTACTGCTGAAATGTGGCTGAAAAGTGCTGAAATGATGATGTATTTTGCTGATGTGAGTGTGTGAGTGAGAGGTGTGAGTGTGAGTGAGAGGGAGAGATGGAAGGGAGTGAAAGATAGTGTGAGGAGACATGCAAAAAGGTTTAAGTTGAAATGGTGTGACACAACCTTAAAGCCATCATTCTCCCTCTAAACAAAAGCTAGCATGACAACTATCACAACTCTCTCTTTCTCTCTCTCTCTCTCACACAACAAGCAAGTCAACCTAAACCCTAAACACCCTTGGACAAAACCAAGACCCCTTAATTAAACTAATTAGTTCATAACCAACTCAATTATCTTAACTAAAGGCCTAACCCACCATGGTTGGCTAAATATGGTTAACCCACCATGCACACCCAAACTAGGTCACCCTAAGCTTAACCCTAGTTATCATGCACAAGTGTGTGCGGTCGTGATAAAATTCTACTAAAATACCCATAAAACCAGATAAATTATTAGAAATCCGTTTTGGTAAACTTTTTACCAAAACCCCCACATTAACACACAATTACCACTAAACCTAAACTCAGGTGTTACATGTATCTATGTCATACTGTTCTGCCATTTAAAAGAAGACAAATCGGGTTTTTTTTAAGGAAAATAAGGGTTATGGTGTTTTTAAGAAAAGATGTGTCTTTTGAAAATATCCGTAGAATCCTTTTGCCTGTCTTTAAAATACTCCCGATTCGCTAGTTTTTGAAATAGGTATGACATCGGCCTAGCCTAACAACTACTAGCAAAACTAACGCTCTAACTAATCAAGTCAATCGGGAGGGGTATGAAAACCACCTAAATCTGAGTCGATATATATATATATATATATATAATATAATAGTCGGTGTTCTCGCCTCAAAGGTACTGCGTACAATACAATATCATATGACATTCTTGAGTCATGAGTGCGGATCTATCATCAATATAAAGCTCGTACGGTAAATCATCGTACGACATCCCACAAGCTGGGTACGGGTCAATATCACATTCATCTCATCAATTATCTGGTATTCTTATCATCATATCTCATGATTTTGGGTACTGATCTAAATCTAGTACAAATCGATACCATCTATATAAATATAAATACGTGTGTGAAACACATGTCTAAAGGCCCGCTAAAATCTCATGTCGTATCCCAAATACGAATCGCATCATATCACTGATATCACGGCACTATGCCCAAAGTTATCGAATCATCTCCAAATATCATCCACTATCCTCATCATCCAGGTATAGGTATAACAAGCAAGAATGTGTGTGTGTAAACCTATTCTAGGGTTCGCAACTAGGAAACTATACCAGTTTACTTCTAAACCCGAATCTATCCATAATACACCTAATCACATCTAGAATATCCATAACTCACTTAACGCTATCATACGTATATATATAGTATATATATCGTATACTAAGTGTCGAACTGCGGGGGTGCTATACGCCATCCACCCGACTTCCCCCGTAGATATAATCTACTCACCTTGATCTTGCTTGCCGATGTCGATGTCGCCACCATCTTCTTCATCGTCTCGGATCACCGTGGGAGTACCTACATATCACACGTATAGCATCGCATTAAAACCAAATCGAAACCAAAACGACACACGAAAACTAAAATGATACGCTTAAAAGCCTATAGGTTAGAACCTATGGTTAGAATCAACCCGATATCACTCGAGATAGACGTACAAACATCACATGATCGAGATAACGCACAAATACAGAAATATAGAAATCGAAATACGGAAAACCATAACTCAAATCAAAGCAGCAACTAGAGAAAGTGGTCCTAGATTTTGACTCAGGCCAAAACAGGGCAACCAAACAACTCTGGGGTGATATATAGTGTGAATATGACCTACTGAAGCAATCTGGGCACCTACTTTACCAGGGGGGCCGGCCACATACCTAGAAATTCCGGCCAGGCCGGTTTGCTTAGGGAGTTAGGGTCCCGTGTGCAGAGGGTGGACTCCTGGTGGTCTATCTAAGCCCCTAGTATTGTTTATTTATCTCGTAAGCGCCCCGGTTCATCCCAGATTTTTCTGCACGCCAAAAACCCTCACAAAACCGATATGCAAAGTTTCTGTTTTTCCGTTTCAGGTTCCAGTTTGGGTTTGTTCTGTGTTTGCTAATAATTGGGAGGGGTTTAAGGTCACTAATAAGGCTTATTACACCATCTCTACTCCAATCAAATCCTAATTCCCAACTTGAGTTCTCAAAGCTCATTAAACTTCTCCAAAACGATATTAAACTTGAAATGAGGCTAAATCATTTGAAATACTACAATAATTGTGAAAGGGTTTACCTCATTTAGATCTCAAGAATCCTTTACAACGCTAAAATCATGTTTTTCTTGGTCCATTGGGTAGCTAGAGGGCTTGTGCACCTTTTTTTGTGAAATGGGATTTGGGTTTTGGGGTGATTTTCATAGTGTTTTGGGGGTTTGAAGATGGAGGAGGAGAGGGGACAGCAGCAGCAGCAGCATGGGAAAGAGAGGGGAGAGAAATGAGTGAGGAAAATGATGGGAGATGCTCATGACAAAGGGTTGACCCCTCACCCACTTTTTCTCTCTCTTATCATACCTCCATATTATAATCTTATCCTTTTCTTTTCTATTTACATTCTCACATTAATAGTAACCCCAAAATACCTAGCCATGCACCCAAAACATGTAGGTAAATGCATCAAGTGTAGAAAAAGATATGGTCCATATTTTGCACAAAATACGCTTAAAGCGCGATTAGCGATTTTTAATCGCGATTAGCACTAAATTAGCATATAATTAATCATAAAAACTTAAAATTTGCATAATTCACATGAAACGCCCTCTTTTAGTAATTTCTATAATTTTTATAAATTTTTCCCAATTTATCGGTATTTAATTATACCGAAATATTAAAATTAATATTAAATTATAAAAATTCCCTAAAAATAATATTTTATTTTTTTGAAATGTTACATAACGTATCAAACCCCTCATCCGACATGACGCCAAACAACTTGCATTATCATGTATAAGTCCCAAGAGTTCAATTACTCTTATACCGTGTGTTCTAAATTGAAAAAACTGTATTTTGGTTAAAAACGTCTACACCATTATTCAATGACCCGGTATATGAGTGTTTTAAGACCAGTTATTTTTAGGTATGATCTCGTTTAGAAATTCAACGAGTTAATTTTCATATAATTCGAACGGATCACGATTTGGTACTCTCGAATGAGAGTTATGGTTTTTTTGCCCCATGTGTCGAAACAGGAAGACTTAACCCAAAAATGCGGATACTTTTTTGAGATATCTGAAAATGTATTAATTCATGGACATTTATCTTCAAGCATGATCTCGTTTCGAAACTTAATGAGTTAGATTTCATACGCTTTGAACAGATCGCGATTTAACACTCTCGGGTTAGAGTTATGGTTGTTTTGGTCAGATGTGTCTGAGTTGACAGATTCAACCCGAAAATTTGTTTTGAAATTTGGACAGAGTTTTTCCTTACATTTTTAAGTATTTATGAAGAAATAGACTTTTTAGGGTCTTTGTTATTATATATGCAGAAGATAGGGTTTCCCTTATAATCTGAAAAGAGTATTTTAATAATCTCATTAATCAGAGAAACATGAGTTTTAATCATGTTCTTGAGTACACAGGAAATTCTTGATGGTGGGAATCCATGAACATTCTTTCAAGTCTTCAATTCACCAAATATTCCTAGTCCAAAAATAAAAGTAAGAAGAATAGGTCTTCAAAAAGAGAGGATGTTCATCAACTTTCCACTTTCTCTTTCTTTTTCTTTATTCTTCAGCCGAGAGCACTAAATCTTGAAAAGCATTCAAGGATTTAGAATTCTCTATCTTGTCGAATAATAAGCGATCCCTTCTCCCACTCCTTAAGTGTGTGTGTGTATATATGCGCGCGCGTGTCTGTGGTGGGAGTAGTTATTATAAGTGCTTCCATATTTTAAGGGGAGTGGACGAACAGAATAACTCCAATTTCTTTTCTTTTAACTTAATTAATTATATAAAAAAAAAATTGGCTTGAACAATGTCACTATTTAGTGTAGGCTTGCTTATTATCATTTATTTGAAAGCCATATGGATCTAAAAATCAATTAACCGGCACTTTGAAACTAAAAAATATATATCAAAACATTTGATTTTGAGATTCAAAATTTTTAAATCACCTGAGGCTTACACACCTAGATCTTAGGGAGATATATAAACATATTAAGATTAGAAGGAAATCTCAGGGAGATTTTTAAAATGGGGCCCTGTCTCAAACACACATATCCTTTATATTTTTTACCGATCCAAATAACGCATCTTGATCAACATATCATGAATCCCCATGTATAAAAAATCTCGAGATTTGAAGATCTTTAACATGTTCATCAAACGGATAGAAAAACCAACAGTTTATTGGTACTAGAAAAATGTGGTCGCTTGATGGACGAGTTAGAGATTCTGAAATCTCGAGATTTTTTATATAGAGAGGTTTCATAATACGTAGAACAAGATGACCGGTTTGGAACAGTGAAATACATGGGGGATAGGTATGTTCAGGACGGGCCTTTTTTAGAAAAAGTGCTGCCACCTCATATCTCATATACATGCGCGCGCGCGTGATCTGAGGGGATTTTTTTTAATATATACACTTCATAATTGAGATATGATGTTGATGACCTTAGTTTGGATTAGAAATTAGATCAGGAAGGAAGTGTGCATTGTAGTTGGATTCTTATAGGGTAATAGGATTGTACAACTTTTAACTATATTAGGTAAGCTGGCTTGGAGTTGAACAAACATATGGTAAGATTTTAAATGTGATCATAATTGTCTTGTTGTGGACTAAGATATTTGTACAGTGCATATTATTTTTGGGCACATGGATCGTATCACATGAATGTTTGGAATAATTCATGTGATATGGCACTCGACACTTTGTTAATTTTTGTTAATTGCGTGGCCTCAGCTTTAATTTGATGTAGACTTTCAAATTAACTATACTACTATCTTGAACACAAGTGTTCAAATAATAATTATGTTTAACTTTTTTTAATTTGAATTCAAAATAATTAGAGTGGATTAAAACTTACAAGGTTGGAGTGGTCAATGTGTTTTCAAAATGATTCAAAATGATTCTAGTGGTTATTTAAGATCGGTAGACATGATTATTGTATAGTTATAACTAATTCAGTCGATGATTGTATTTAGTAAATATTTGTTAAAGAAAATTCTATAATACTGATGTGGCGCTATTTGAGGCTATGTTAGACCTTCAAATTGAAATCAATTTTGAGGACCCTTAAGTTTTGTGGTTATAATAGTAGAGATGCATGCAAGATCATTTGGATAATTATTAACTAATAGCACATTTAGAAGAGTCTGACTTTGGGAGGAAATGTTTAAATATAATGGAATTATTGAAAATAAATATAAAATCGGTCCAAATTGCGTAAATGTTTCCATCAACATTCATTTTTTTTATTTACGTTTGCTACTGTGAACTTTAAAAAATAGGGATAAATTCCAAGTATAATTTTTTTTCCTTATAACCACCATATAGGTTAAATTTTATAAATGAATGGACCTTGATATCCCTTGAATTTTTATTAATCTTTACCTTATTAAAAATATTTCTTTATTTATTTATAATTTCACTTTTACTACTCCTAGTTCCATGATCCTCCTAGTCGTCCTCATCCAAGCTGACCTCCAACTCACCCTTGACGATGACGAGGCCGGTGGCGACATGCGGCCTCTCATCTTCAAGATCCAGTCGTGGCTTCTCAACCGCGGCGGATCGAGGCAATTCCGTCATGGGAGTCACACGGTCCACTTCGCTTTAGACCTCTCCCGCACAAAATTTTTTGCCGCCGATGTCTCCGAACCTATCTTCGGTTTCTACCTCTCGATTGCCATCGATGGCGAGATCGTACTCATCGTCGCCGATCTCGTTGAACTAGCCTTCAAGAGATGCAGTTGAAAAGATGAGAGCTGCACGCGCAGGTGGCAATGAAGGAAGGCCGATGCTTGGGATGGATTTACGGTTTCGAGGATGAATTGGGAGAGAGGTTGGGGTTGTTATTTTGAGGATGATGGAGGGTTTTTGTCACGTCCCGGAAACGGAACGTGACCGGCACTTAAATCACGTGAAGTTTATATGATTCCACCGTAATCCAAATAAGCCGAAAACTAGGAATCTAAATTTTTTTTAGTAAATAGTAGAGGTGAAGTATTGGAAAATGGTTATCAATGAAATAAAGTTCTTTTTTAAAGTATAAGTACGGTTTGTTTAAAAACACAAATGGGTTTTAGACTAAAATTTGAAAATATATTCGTCATTTAAAATTTTGGCAGTACCTTCTTTGTAAATTTTGATAAAACCGATACATACACATAAATATAATATCATTGTCCTCAATTGGAAGCTATCTCATCGCCGAATCAGCGGAATCACAACCACACAGTAATATACGATGCCCAAGACGAAAATCAACACAAAAACAAGTAAGAGAAATACTTTTAAAAAACATCATCAAATCGATTATATCCAAACACGACATCTAAAAGAATAGCATACAAGTCTCTAAGTCCACAAAATATACAAGCTTAGTCGATAGAGCTTTTAACTATTACATAAAAGAATATACATATACAAGATGTGGTTACGATCCGGAATATAACCACCTACCAAAGCAATTATCCGAAGAAGAGGAAGTTGTTGAATATGTATGCCCTAGAGGCCCGTATTGTATAGGATGTTGGGGATATATATGTACAGGACAATCTTGCTCGGTTGTATATAGTATATTATTTGAGATGTCTCTATCTTAATATGTGTATTTCTTTCTCTTGTTGCTTTATATTGCTTACACATATTGATAAAAACTCGATACAATAATATACTATTATGGTTTGATTTTATCTTAACATGTGCATATATTATACTCGATATCACATATAGCAAATACATGTTGATAAAGCCCGTAGGATTTTGCTTAACTACCAGCGTTATGATGGCGATCATACTTGTGGGAGATGGGTAGTCCATAAGCACATCCTTAAAAGTCCTAAGTCCCAAGAATATCGAGACCGGGCATCGATATTCCAGAGTAGACTTGTGTATACATTTCTAGACCCCGACGAGGGGCGGTGGTTGGTCCAACAGCCATTGGTGTGATCACTTAAGATTGTATACAGGTGCTCACTAGAAGTGAGTACACTGGGCGGACTCGCCGAGAACCACTAGATGGTATTATACCTATCGTCAGATAGTGGTTCTCAGGTGACATAAGTACATGTTAGTCTTTAGACCTAAAAATCATTATTTGTCTCTTGTGAGTTCCCACTGTACTTTGATCACTACCCTACCACAACTCTACTGAGTCGTGCAAATAGGTTTTGGTTGGGTACAGTCCCGAGCCATATGGTGGCAGTGAGTGATTGTCAGGGATTCATCTCTCCCGGTATTGGGAGTCGATATCGTACTGTTAGTGTATATGCCCTAGGGGCCATTATTGTATCATACTTGTATGTATATTACTTAATGGAAGCTTGGGATATTCACAGTTGTATATACAGCCTTGCTAAAAATGGTAGTATGCTACTTGATTTGTGTCTACTTTAATATGTGCATATGTTTCTTGTAACGTATCACTTATACATATTAGTAGAGCCCATAGGATCTTTACTTGATTACCAGCGTTGTGATGGCAGTCACACTAGTGGGGGCTGGGTAGTCTATAAGCAACATCCTATACTTGTCCCTAGTCGTAGGATTAGCGAGACAGGGTCGATACTTCAGAGTAGACTAGTGTGTAAGCTTCTCATCCCAGTTGGGGAGATGGTCTGTCCCACAGCCGTCAGTACGTCATACTGGAGATAGTATACAGGTTCTCGTTAGGTTACGGGTACACCGGACAGGACTCGTAGGGGAACTGTTGGTTGGTATTATACCCGTCATCAGTTAACAGTTCCCAGGTAACATGAGTACAGTATAGTCCGCAGACTTGACACTGCTACTTGGCCTCGAGTGTGTCCCACTGTTCTTAGATTTCTACCCTACCATGGCTCAAAGGAGTCGTGCAAACAGGTAGCAGTTGGGTGCAGTCCCGAGCACTTGGAGGCAGTGGCGGTTAGAAATGATTCGTCTCTCCCGGTATTGGGAGTTGATATCGCGCTGTGTCAGAGAGCCATTACGCAAAGTCTCTGGCCAGGGCAAGCGAGATTTACTGGTAGGTTCCAGTAGTTTCTCAGGGTGTAATGGGCTACGCTCCGACACGACTTATACCTGTCACGTCCCGAAAGTATGGAAAATGACCGGCACTTAAACTACGAAACGTCTCGAGGCGTACATAATCTAAGTAAGCCGAAAAACCAGAAATCCAAACCAAGAAAAGTAGTAGAGTGAAGGAAAACCAATTTAAAATCAAGTAGTTTTAATAGCATAAGCCGAATTATGCGGTTTTTTTTATAGAAAAAAACATCAAGTATTTCCTGAAAATTTCGGCAGAGTCTCCTTTGTAATTACTGGCTCCCAAACGGGATACAACATGAATAGTATACGAAATCAAAAAAAAGGCATCCCCAAGCGGGAGCTAGCTCTTCGTCAATCGACGGTCACAACCACACAAGCAAAATAATATACAACGCCAAGGGTGAGGATCAAAACCCAAAAGGAAACTCAAAACCACCAGAAATATAACGAGCGACTCTAAGGTCGAAAGAATAAACAATACTGGTCTCTAACTCAATAAATACATGTTTGGTTGATGGAATTTACTAGATACAACTGAATAATATCATACAAGGTAAATAATGGGGGTATGATACAAGTAAACCCACCTACTAGCAAATCACCCGAATGAAACTATGCCCGCAAAGCCGTAAGGAACCTGTACGGCAACCTGCAAGAACTGGGGCACAACGGGGGTGAGTTGCCAACTCGTGAATAGAAAAACATCTACGCACAGAAATCGCATAAATAACGCAACCTAGGTCAATGATCATAATATATCCTCAAATATAAGTATAACAGGCAGCCTATAACAATGACTAGGGTAATATCTAACCCGAGTAATATTTCATGTGCCCGTGTCAGTGCCTCAGGTAGCAATATATCATATGAATGAGGTATGAATGCATGAAACAGAATACATGTAAATGAAGAAACTGTTTTCATAAATTAGTGAGATTTCCTTCGTATTTTTAAACTGAGGTATCATAATGAAATCAGTATCAACAGTGTCTAGCATCGATACAAAACATAAATCTCACTGTCTCGAAATATCAATGTCTCAAGCTCAATATCTAGGGCGCCGTCAGTCCGGACCGGCCCCTACCATCCATCTCAAGACCACGACGGTATCCTCCGGATATCCGACGCGTCGGGTAATATCACCGGTAGGTAGTGCTCCCCAGCCAGGCTCAACGTCAACACCACATTCCTCTTGCCCCGGGGTACCATACCGGGCCCACCATGTACCCGTGACGGTTCCTCCACTCCTCGACACGGATCTCCAAAACCACAGCAAACTCATGGTGGACGACACTTTACATCACTAGAAAACCGCAACATTTTATATTTTAAAAGATCATAAGTTGTAAATTTTGCGGCTTTCCCCGAAATCCAGAAATATCATAAATCTCAAGAAATCATCACAAGTGCATATGTCAATGATAATGAACTAGGCATGAACAACTGAATAACCGTATGCATGAAGTGGTAGGTAATAACTACAATGTCTAATATGGCATATAAGGGAAGTACACTAATATCATGTCAAAATTACTAGCTAACAATCTAAGTCAAGCAATTATATTCTCTAAAGTGTACGTGACATGACAATTACCGATGAAGATGTGTGTGAGCCGGCAAGTAGGTGTACGTGGTACATACGCATCATCGGTAATGGTGCTGGTGTCCTAACAGCATGATATCAATAATGGAATGTGCAGCAAAATAAATATGCGAGGAAGAGCGAACAGCAATAATGTGCGGGAGCTGAATACTAGACACAACGATAACTAATCTGCAATAATCTAATATAAGTCCTACGAATGGTGCCTTTTGAAATAACACGAATCATGGGGTTTTGAAAATAGGGGCTACGGTGTTTTTATGAAAAGATACGTCGTTTTTGAAATATCCGTAGATTCCCTTGAGCTGTCTTTAAAAATGCCCACGATTCGTTAGTTTTTGAAAAAGGTAAGAAGTCTAATCTAATCTAACAACTACACTAAACTATACGGCTGAACTAACAAGCTGAACTACAGGTAAGGAAACCGCCTATCATCTGAGTCGATACATATACATACTTGTATATGTATAGTCGGTGATCCCGCCACAATAATATCATATCCGATACCATATCTATAATCAGGCATCCCAAGTCAAGAGTGCGGATCAATCATCAATATAGCTCGTACGTAAATCCGTCGTACGGCATCCCAATCTGGGTACGGGTCAATATCACATTCATCATACTATTCACCTGGTATCCTCTTTATCAAATATCATGATCGGGGTACTGATCTACGTCTAGTACCATACTGATACCGCCTACATGTGCATGGACGTGTGTGAAACACTACGTCAAGGACCCGCTACAACGTCATGTCGTATCTAAGATACGAACCCTGCTATATCACCGATCTCACGGCCTCAAATCAAATCTCATCGACTCAGCTCAATCCCAAGTATCATCCTCAAATCCGTATGTGAACACATAGTCCCATACCCATGTGAACACATAACAATAAAGAGTCCCATGAGCACATATCAATAGGAATGTATGCAAGTATGTATGTGTGCAGGTGTAGTGCAACACTACCCTAGGGTTCGCAACACTAAAAATAGTCCAACACACCAATATCCATCCTAAGCATCGTTATTAATCCTAAATAACATATAATAATTGTTGGTGTGTATACGCATCTGTATACACCACCACGGACTGCGGGGGTGCTATACGCCATCCACCCGACTTCTCCCCGTAGATATAAATCTACTCACCTGGTCTTCGCTAGCCGGTGCCGACGTCGCCACGAGCTTGCTTGTCGTCTCGAAGTCCACATGGGGGTACCTACATATCATAACGCACCATATCGTATTAAAACTAAATTCGAAATCGAAACGGCATACGAAAATCAAATCAGCACGCGTATCACGCATAGGTCTAAACCTATCGCCTACGCATGCAAGAATAGTCAAACCAACCCTCGATGTCGATGTACAAACGTCAAACCATCGAGAAAAATCCAATCACACTCATTTGCACATTCACGAACACTAATTTTAATATAAACTCGGTTAAAACTCACAAAAACCCCAATTTCACCTAAAAGGTCATTTTTCCGAAAATCTAGCAAGCACAATTCGCCGTTTTTGTACAAAACATGATGTTTAAATGAATGTAGCGGCCAATATATTTATTAAATATCTTAAATAAGTCATATAAACAATTCCCGGAATTTAATCTCATTAAATTCCAAAACCCCTAATATTCTAGTTTACAAAATACCTAAATTTTAACAATTTCATAGCAAAAATGCACAAACTACAATCTAGCTTAGATTTGCATGATCTAAAGCATTAAACTACACTTAATAAAGTTAATAATATGATAAAAACCCTAACCATATTTTTAATCTCATATTTCGAATTAAATCAAAAAACCTAGTTTGCAACAAAAAGCTTAATTTGGACATTTTTCAAGTAACAACTTGTAATTAACAACTAGATTAGTTTTCTACAAAACTAAATGTGTTAATCCACATCACTAAACCATGCACAATCAAACACAACTCATTTCCACAACAAACCCTAACTTGAAATCTTAATCATGCAATTAAACTCACATAAACCACATTAACACTTAATTAAATTAGCTTTAAGAAACAAGTAACAAATTAAGCAAAAAAGTTTAGAATTATACCCAAAAACATTTGAAGATCCACAAGCATCCATGGCCTCCCAAAATGCTCTCTTTTCACAAGGATCCATGCTATACGGGCTAAGCTAAAATGGGTAGGAGTCGGATTTGGATTTAGATTTGAATTTGCATGGATTTTGAAGTGATTTGTGGATTTTTTTGATGAAGAAAAGAGTGGGATTTGGGGGGGGAGGGACTGCTGCTGTTGGGAGGGGGAGAATTTCGGCTAGAAATGGGAGTGAGGAGAGAGAGGGAGGTAGAGAAAATACAAGGGAGGAAAGTCCAAGTCAACATAAAGTCAAAAGTCCACATAATTCATCCATTTTCTTTTCTTTTCTATCATTTCTTTTCCTTTGAAATTCAAGTGGGGAAAAAATGGGGGCTGCTGAATTTGGCTAAGGGGAGGAGTAAATGGGTGTGTGTGGGTGTGGGTACGGGTGTAGGGTGATGAAAAATGATAAATACAATACCCCAAACATCCATTTACGCTAAAAAAAAGCCTTTTTTTTTCTTCAATAATTTCTAAACCGTTTTGGCAAATGATTTCGTTCCAAAAACCACATGATAAAATTTTATTTAATGTTTTATGATGCACAAAATTTGTTTCAACTCATTCCAATTTGTAATTTTCCCTAATTAAATGTATTAGTGACGGCTTAAAATAATAATAAAATAATATTTTTTCAGAAAATTTGAAATTTCACCAGCAGCTCAATAAACACCAAATAATAGCAATTACATAGCTAGAATATGTATATTTAATTTTTATAATAAGATATTTGCATTTTGACTTTTTTTCAGAAAACCCCCTTATCTTACCGATTTTTCGAAATTTCACCGAAACGATTTTCAAAGCGTTACAATCTTCCCCCCTTAAAGAAATTCGGTCCCCGAATTTAAATTCAAACTCCCCCAAATACTAAAACATCTAAGAAAACCCATCAAGTCGTCGGGGCTCCGAAATTGTAAATACATAAAACAAATCGTAGCGCAGCGCATGCGCTTGAAAAATGAGCATATAACTCAAATCAAAACTCCGTCAAGCATCCCGCAATCATCGGAGTCATGGAGAAGACATCAATGCCAAATCCAAATCAAAACCAATATGACATAACTCGAAACTATACATGTAAATATCGAATCTATATCTGTAAGTATCTGAAGGAAATGCATGCCAAATCTCTTTAAGTCGCTGTGCAACGCGTATAACACTGCACAGTGGCGGACGTCTATCATAAGAAAATAACTATATACATATATACCTTTGTTTTAAATGTACGTTCCGCCGTTTTGGAAACAATTTAGAAGAGTCTCCTTGTTTTAAACATTTCGTGTCATATCAGACACGTAGGTAAATACTGAGGCTATAGCTCGCTTTTTGGAAATCCCTTCAATAACTATCAATGCATGCAAAATATATTCAGGTACTGTTCTCTGACTAGTCCTGCTCAGTACGAAAACACATAGCAATATCATAAAAACGTACTGCTCTATACGAAATCAATCCCAAAATATGCACATGAATGCTACGTGCGTCTGGTGCGCACGGAAATCAAAATCCATGAATATGCCATACATGCGCACAGAAACAACATCTAAGTGCATCGGGTGTGCACGAAACATCTGTCGTAGGCAACGTGTGTGCCTGACAGCAAAATCAGGTGCATCTGACATGCACGAAAAATCTTGAATTAGTGCATCTGGTGTGCACCAAATTGCATCTCGTAACAGGCGCCCAACAGGCGCTAAAAATCCAAATCAGGTGCATCCATCGTGCACAAAATCATGAAATCCAATATCAAGCGCCGAACGTGCGCAAAATCAATCAGGTGCACAAGGTGCACAAAACAAATATCGAGTATCACCATCGAAATCGAAGTCCAGTGCATCTAAGTGCACAAAAGGCGTATCACTGCACTGCAAGCATATATAAACTATACAGAGTGCAGGAACCAAATCGTGTGCATGCATACGCACAAAACCAACTCAACTGTTTAAAATCGTAAAATCACAAACATGTGAAACTGAAGCACGAAAACGATATCAAGTGCAACACTGTGCAAAGATCGTAAATCCTCAATCATCAAAATCAAATCATACGAATAATTCACCCAAAACATCGTAATCAATAATGGCGGAATAGTACCGCTCAAGTGCGTCCTCTAAGAATCTTGGGCCAACTGTCGCGGTCACTAGTGGGACGTCTCGTCGATGATCATGGACTCTGGCCTGCTGGTGTGCGTAACAATGACCACTCCTGGGTCAAGATCTCCACTGTGAATTACCAATCTCTCGGTCCATCGGCTCATCGGCCCTGTCAGGTGTGCTAACGGGGATGATCCCATTCTGGCACTCCTCTGGTCATCTCTTGGTCAATCATCGCGACCACTCGTAAGACAGCATATCACTGGCGTCGGCCTCTGGCTCTCTGAATGTACGTGACACATCTGATCCTGGGTGCAAGTATCATTGCAGCAGTGTCCTGGAAGGAATCCTGCTCACGGTCTCTTCCATGTCTCGTCTCTGCCAACTGTCCGGAAGTCATTGTCCTTTCCTATATCTGCATCTTGCTCCGGAACGGCTGCATACCCATCGCGACTCCTTCTGGAAGGTATATCCAGTACTCTGCCTCGGCATGCGTATCGCATCTCTGATGTCGGCGGAGTGGAACGTCGTCTTATCCAGATCTTGTACGGACCTCTTTACTCCACTTTCTCTAATGTCGACTGCTTCAGAATCGTCTCATCATGGCTATATGGACTGAGCTCCAACGGCTATCCTCGTATCTGGAGTCTCCCAAGAAATGCATCTCACCACCTAGCATCCGAATTAAGTCGAGCCATCCGACCGAGTCGTCAAACCTCATAATCCCCCAAGAGCTCAACCTCTTGGGCACAGTTTAATAGTATCGAGTACATACCACAGCATCGGTGGTCCAGCCGTAGAAGGGCAAACCCAAACCTCACTAATGGCGCCGTAGAACTGCCGCAAACCCGAAGGTTCAAAGGCTTTCACACGGTCATTAAGTCGAGTTAGGGTTTCATTCTTCTAAAGGGACCATAGAATTGTCTGCATGTCTTTCCGACTACTTTAAACTTGGAATAATAGGTTTCTGACATTCGATCGTCTCTGTCGACTCTTAACGTCTCCGCGTGAAATCGTCTCCAGCTGGAATCAATCTATCTGATGACCTCGCATCGGGGTAAGCGAACGAACCACCTGTCCCAGTCATTCATCATCGGGTGACTAGCGACCTTCTATCATCTATTCGTACAACTCGTCCAGCCATAGTTCCAACATATGGGGCGATATCTCGTCGCTCGCAGCAACAACTGGCTCGCTCGTCTGCACGCTGAACAGTGCCTCAATCATCAGGAGTAAGCAACACACCAACGGTCATCAAAATCTGGCTGGCCTCTGTCAGTGGCTCAATCCTCTAGTGTCGATCGGCACATCCGAGTAACCTCATAAAGGCGATCCGCCAAACGCTCGCGGCGCGGAAACACAGTAAAAAGACACATCTCTGCAATCGTGTGTCGCCGGAATTTCGCCCTGGTCAGTCCTCGTTCGTGACGAGCTTGTGCTGACCGCAACTCTAGCTGTAGCTCTCACTGCCCATAATCGTGGCAGAAAAACCATAACTGGTACTGATGAGGCTGGATCAGGAAGGAATATAATACTGAACAAGGAAATGTACATCCTAAGGCTTCATAAATGGAGTGGCGTGTCGTAAATATGCCGCGGAACATACCAACGGTACGTCACTCTACTTTAGTCACCCATTCCATCAACCAAGGGTCATCCTACGCTCCGAAGGTAAAACCTAACGCTTTGATACCAACTTTGTCACGTCCCGAAAGTACGGAAAATGACCGGCACTTAAACTACGAAACGTCTCGAGGCGTACGTAATCTAAGTAAGCCGAAAACCCAGAAATCCAAACCAAGAAAAGCAGTAGAGTGAAGGAAAACCAATTTAAAATCAAGTAGTTTTAATAGCATAAGCCGAATTATGCGGTTTTTTTTTTAGAAAAAAACATCAAGTACTTCCTGAAAATTTAGGCAGAGTCTCCTTTGTAATTACTGGCTCCCAAACGGGATACAACATGAATAGTATACGAAATCAAAAAAAAGACATCCCCAAGCGGGAGCTAGCTCTTCGTCAATCGACGGTCACAACCACACAAGCAAAATAATATACAACGCCAAGGGTGAGGATCAAAACCCAAAAGGAAACTCAAAACCACCAGAAATATAACGAGCGACTCTAAGGTCGAAAGAATAAACAACACTGGTCTCTAACTCAATAAATACATGTTTGGTTGATGGAATTTACTAGATACAACTGAATAATATCATACAAGGTAAATAATGGGGGTATGATACAAGTAAACCCACCTACTAGCAAATCACCCGAATGAAACTATGCCCGTAAAGCTGTAAGGAACCTGTACGGCAACCTGCAAGAACTGGGGCACAACGGGGGTGAGTTGCCAACTCGTGAATAGAAAAACATCTACGCACAGAAATCGCATAAATAACGCAACCTAGGTCAATGATCATAATATATCCTCAAATATAAGTATAACAGGCAGCCTATAACAATGACTAGGGTAATATCTAACCCGAGTAATATTTCATGTGCCCGTGTCAGTGCCTCAGGTAGCAATATATCATATGAATGAGGTATGAATGCATGAAACAGAATACATGTAAATGAAGAAACTGTTTTCATAAATTAGTGAGATTTCCTTCGTAATTTTAAACTGAGGTATCATAATGAAATCAGTATCAACAGTGTCTAGCATCGACACAAAACATAAATCTCACTGTCTCGAAATATCAATGTCTCAAGCTCAATATCTAGGGCGCCGTCAGTCCGGACCGACCCCTACCATCCATCTCAAGACCACGACGGTATCCTCCGGATATCCGACGCGTCGGGTAATATCACCGGTAGGTAGTGCTCCCCAGCCAGGCTCAACGTCAACACCACATTCCTCTTGCCCCGGGGTACCATACCGGGCCCACCATGTACCCGTGACGGTTCCTCCACTCCTCGACACGGATCTCCAAAACCACAGCAAACTCATGGTGGACGACACTTTACATCACTAGAAAACCGCAACATTTTATATTTTAAAAGATCATAAGTTGTAAATTTTGCGGCTTTCCCCGAAATCCAGAAATATCATAAATCTCAAGAAATCATCACAAGTGCATATGTCAATGATAATGAACTAGGCATGAACAACTGAATAACCGTATGCATGAAGTGGTAGGTAATAACTACAATGTCTAATATGGCATATAAGGGAAGTACACTAATATCATGTCAAAACTACTAGCTAACAATCTAAGTCAAGCAATTATATTCTCTAAAGTGTACGTGACATGGCAATTACCGATGAAGATGTGTGTGAGCCGGCAAGTAGGTGTACGTGGTACATACGCATCATCGGTAATGGTGCTGGTGTCCTAACAGCATGATATCAATAATGGAATGTGCAGAAAAATAAATATGCGAGGCAGAGCGAACAGCAATAATGTGCGGGAGCTGAATACTAGACACAACGATAACTAATCTGCAATAATCTAATATAAGTCCTACGAATGGTGCCTTTTGAAATAACACGAATCATGGGGTTTTGAAAATAGGGGCTACGGTGTTTTTATGAAAAGATACGTCGTTTTTGAAATATCCGTAGATTCCCTTGAGCTGTCTTTAAAAATGCCCACGATTCGTTAGTTTTTGAAATAGGTAAGAAGTCTAATCTAATCTAACAACTACACTAAACTATACGGCTGAACTAACAAGCTGAACTACAGGTAAGGAAACCGCCTATCATCTGAGTCGATACATATACATACTTGTATATGTATAGTCGGTGATCCCGCCACAATAATATCATATCCGATACCATATCTATAATCAGGCATCCCAAGTCAAGAGTGTGGATCAATCATCAATATAGCTCGTACGTAAATCCGTCGTACGACATCCCAATCTGGGTACGGGTCAATATCACATTCATCATACTATTCACCTGGTATCCTCTTTATCAAATATCATGATCGGGGTACCGATCTACGTCTAGTACCATACTGATACCGCCTACGTGTGCATGGACGTGTGTGAAACACTACGTCAAGGACCCGCTACAACGTCATGTCGTATCTAAGATACGAACCCTGCTATATCACCGATCTCACGGCCTCAAATCAAATCTCATCGACTCAGCTCAATCCCAAGTATCATCCTCAAATCCGTATGTGAACACATAGTCCCATACCCATGTGAACACATAACAATAAAGAGTCCCATGAGCACATATCAATAGGAATGTATGCAAGTATGTTTGTGTGCAGGTGTAGTGCAACACTACCCTAGGGTTCGCAACACTAAAAATAGTCCAACACACCAATATCCATCCTAAGCATCGTTATTAATCCTAAATAATATATAATAATTGTTGGTGTGTATACGCATCTGTATACACCACCACGGACTGCGGGGGTGCTATACGCCATCCACCCGACTTCTCCCCGTAGATATAAATCTACTCACCTGGTCTTCGCTAGCCGGTGCCGACGTCGCCACGCGTTTTCTTGTCGTCTCGAAGTCCACATGGGGGTACCTACATATCATATCGCACCATATCTCATTAAAACTAAATTCGAAATCAAAACGGCATACGAAAATCAAATCAGCACGCGTATCACGCATAGGTCTAAACCTATCGCCTACGCATGCAAGAATAGTCAAACCAACCCTCGATGTCGATGTACAAACGTCAAACCATCGAGAAAAATCCAATCAAACTCATTTGCATATTCACGAACACTAATTTTAATATAAACTCTGTTAAAACTCACAAAAACCCCAATTTCACCTAAAAGGTCATTTTTCCGAAAATCTAGCAAGCACAATTCGCCGTTTTTGTACAAAACATGATGTTTAAATGAATGTAGCGGCTAATATATTTATTAAATATCTTAAATAAGTCATATAAACAATTCCCGGAATTTAATCTCATTAAATTCCAAAAACCCTAATATTCTAGTTTACAAAATACCTAAATTTTAACAATTTCATAGCAAAAATGCACAAACTACAATCTAGCTTAGATTTGCATGATCTAAAGCATTAAACTACACTTAATAAAGTTAATAATATGATAAAAACCCTAACCATATTTTTAATCTCATATTTCGAATTAAATCAAAAAACCTAGTTTGCAACAAAAAGCTTAATTTGGACATTTTTCAAGAAACAACTTGTAATTAACAACTAGATTAGTTTTTTACAAAACTAAATGTGTTAATCCACATCACTAAACCATGCACAATCAAACACAACTCATTTCCACAACAAACCCTAACTTGAAATCTTAATCATGCAATTAAACTCACATAAACCACATTAACACTTAATTAAATTAGCTTTAAGAAACAAGTAACAAATTTAGCAAAAAAGTTTAGAATTATACCCAAAAACATTTGAAGATCCACAAGCATCCATGGCCTCCCAAAATGCTCTCTTTTCACAAGGATCCATGCTATACGGGCTAAGCTAAAATGGGTAGGAGTCGGATTTGGATTTAGATTTGAATTTGCATGGATTTTGAAGTGATTTGTGGATTTTTTTGATGAAGAAAAGAGTGGGATTTGGGGGGGGGGGGCTGCTGCTGTTGGGAGGGGGAGAATTTCGGCCAGAAATAGGAGTGAGGAGAGAGAGGGAGGTAGAGAAAATACAAGGGAGGAAAGTCCAAGTCAACATAAAGTCAAAAGTCTACCTAATTCATCCATTTTCTTTTCTTTTCTATCATTTCTTTTCCTTTGAAATTCAAGTGGGGAAAAAATGGGGGTTGCTGAATTTGGCTAAGGGGAGGAGTAAATGGGTGTGTGTGGGTGTGGGTACGGGTGTGGGGTGATGAAAAATGATAAATACAACACCCCAAACATCCATTTACGCTAAAAAAAAGCCTTTTTTTTTCTTCAATAATTTCTAAACCGTTTTGGCAAATGATTTCGTTCCAAAAACCACATGATAAAATTTTATTTAATGTTTTATGATGCACAAAATTTGTTTCAACTCATTCCAATTTGTAATTTTCCCTAATTAAATGTATTAGTGACGGCTTAAAATAATAATAAAATAATATTTTTTCAAAAAATTTGAAATTTCACCAGCAGCTCAATAAACACCAAATAATAGCAATTACATAGCTAGAATATGTATATTTAATTTTTATAATAAGATATTTGCATTTTGACTTTTTTTCAGAAAACCCCCTTATCTTACCGATTTTTCGAAATTTCACCGAAACGATTTTCAAAGCGTTACAATACCGCTATTAGGGGACTGACGCTTGCCTCCCCCTAGGCTAGATATGCGATAGTCTTAGACGAACAGACCGGAATGTACGGAGATTGTCACATCAGGCACAGTAGGAGTTCGGATGGGTTTCCTCATCGGCCTTCTTATCGACATCTACCTGGGGACTGTTACGTACAGCTAGTGCCGCTTGCGGTCTGTGGTTAAACCCACTGCCAGCGTAGTGTCGAGTCTTTAGAGTCCCACACAGAGGGTTTCCCTGCTCCAGGCGAAACGATATAGAGGTCGTATGGTTTTACGACAAGGGTTCGGACGCATACGTGTGTTTATGCACGTACGGCGTTCGGACAGTTTTTACTAGCCGGCTTTGGTTTAAACCAGATTCTAGTATCAGGTTATTGGATTTATACAGTCTAAAGTTTTTCCGTGTTTTCACGGATTGGAGGGTCGTTCTCGTAATTTTCCGGGAAGCTTCTAGAAGCATGGTGGCTTGGGGGTTAAGGTGGCATAAGCATTTATTGCTTAATGACTCATTTGTGTGATTCATCCATTGAGTTAATGCTTCATTTATTGAGCTAATGACTCATGAGATGAATCACACAAGGTGAATGCATCAACCATGATGATTAATCATGTATATTATTTATTTGATAAATTGTTATGGTTGATATATTCAAATGAGTTCATTTTTCAATATTATTCTCATCATCACCTTCTCTCTCCTCAAGCTCTCTGATTTTTGAAACCCTAACCCTAACCTCTCATGTGTTGAGATCAAGGGTTAGCTAGACTAATACATCCATAACCTCACTCTATATCCCTTAGGTAGATTAGATTAGCACTTTGAGCAACCTAGTTATCTCAAGTTAGAGATCAAGCTTGGCGTAGGAGCTCTCGGGTGGATCGTCTTTGACTCGAGGAGGCCGTTGAGGTGACGATGTTCTAAGGAGCCTACGATGAGTGGAGGACAGCGATGAAGACCCGAAGGACAAGTAACGTGAGGTATAACTTCGAATCCGAGTAGTTAAACCTCTCGTAGTTTGCTAGTAACGGTTTAGATACGATTCATGCGCTCAAGTCCGTGTTGCGAAGCTTTGATAATCGTTTTTCATATATTCCGCCTCCCCGCAAGTTCGTGGGGTGCGTAACATGGACTTACAGTGGTTTCAGAGACAACTAAACCATTACTAGCTTGTTAGCAACTAATTAGAAGTTCGATCGACGGAAAATGCGAAAAACTAAAAACCTTGCCCTAACAGTTCTGCTAATTTTAAACATGTCTAAAAAATTATTTGATATGCCTTAAAATTCACAGCAGGGAAATATATGAATTCTGAGAAAATACGAGACCCTAACTCGGCAAGATGGCCGCGGATCCGTGGCAAGATGGTGCTTTTGGCCGCGGATCCGCCGCCGAGTCAACTCCGAGTTGACTCGGATTTCCTCTGTAATTCATATTTTATGGTTTTCTGTTTTCCAGAATGTTCTGTTTCTACCCAGGTTACTTCAGTGCAGGTTTTCTTTTGGGGTAGACACGGATAAAAGTTGTCGATCGATATTCTAAGTTATTTGCTAATTGGGTTTTTATCTGTAATGTTTAATGTGTTCGTAAACCATCCCTAACTGCTAATGTGTCGGTTGGCAAGGGGTTGCACATTTCTGTAATGTTTACTGTTTGTGTATATGGACTTGATTGGAGTGTTGTGATGATTAGCCGGGGTTTGAGATGGATTTAATATTCATTCATTCGATATAAATGTAATATGATGTAATATTCTTTTGCGGGGCGATCCAGGTTGCGGTTGTAGCCAACGTTGTATTATTTCTTTTTACTGTTTTTTTGCTCCTAGGATAGACCCAAGGCGGTGTTGGAGATAGTGCCCTCAGAGTCAATTATTGGATCGCAGGCACGTGATTGCAATGATTGAGGGAGGACCTATCCCAGTAGGACAGTCTTACTCAAGATGATAGTATGCTATCTGGTTTATCTTTATCATCGTGTACTGCTTTAGGTGACCTGACAGGTCGCTATTACACGTTGATAGAGCCCCTAGGATTCTTGCTTGACTGCCAGCAGTATGAGGGTGATCATATACGTGGGAGCTGGGGTCTATAAGCACATCCTCAAAAGGTCCCTAGTCGTGGGAGTTTCGAGACAGGGCATCGATACTCCATAGTAGACTAGTGTATACAGTTGAGACCCCGACGAGGGGCGGTGGCCGGTCTCACAAGCCACTGGTGTCAGTTGGTTCACCTAAGATGTATACAGGTGCTCATTGGGTTATGAGTACACCGGACAGGACTCGCCGGGAACATGCTAGTTGGGATTATACCAGACGTCAGATAGCAGTTCCCTGGTGACATGTGTACAGGTTAGTTCATCGACCTGAGATCGTCATTTGTCTCGTGTGAGTTCCCACTGTGCTTTGATTACTACCCTACCACGGCTCAAAGGAGTCGTGCAAACAGGTTTTTGTTGGGTACAGTCCCGAGCCACATGGGGGCAGTGAGCGGATCTGCAGGGGTTCGTCTCTCCCGGTATTGGGGGTGAGGTCGCGCTGTGTCTAGGAGAGCCATTACACAAAGCCCTCGGCCGAGGCAGGAGATTTACTGGTAGGTATTCCAGTAGTATCTCAGGGTGTTCTGGGCTACACTCCGACACGACTTGTACCGCTTTTGGGGGTCTGACTTTTACCAACCCCCTAGGCCCGCCATGCGATGCTCATAGACGAAAGGACCGGACTGTACGGATATTATCACTGACAGGCTCAGTAGGGTGTCAGGATGAGTTCGCTCATCGATGTCCCTTTTAGTAAATAGCTGGTGGTCCGTCATGTATGGCTAATACCTCTGACGTAGTAGTGGTTAAATCCACAGCCATAGTATTGACGAGTCTTTAGAGTCCCCCACACAGACAGTTACTCAAGTTTCGGGCGAAACGCTGTAGAGGCCGTATGGAGATATGGCAGGGTTCGATCAGATACGTGCGGTATTGCACGGATCGTGATCGGACGGATTTTACTAGCCGGCTTTGGTTTAAGCCGGATCCTAGTATTAGACAGTGTAGATTTTGTCTCTTTGCATTTGTGTTCTGTGGGAATACAAATGCGGGCATGTATATGCAGTAGCAGGGTTTTCCTTTAATTTATTACGGGATCAGTTTTCTGAAGTTGCCAGTTTGCATTCCGTTCTGGCCCGTTTTCCTTTGTTCTTTCTCGGCCGGACTTTTCCGATGGAGGGGGTTATTTGCAAGTTTGCAAATAACATTTGTGGAGGGGGTTTCTTGCATTTGTGGCATTATGAAAGGTTAAGCATCTTTGCTTTTTCATGATGGCTTGCTTTATTGAGATTAGAAAGGATTAGAGTTGATTTGAATTGGATTTGACCTTGTTATCATTGCTTGGGGGTGTGGTCACCATTCTACTTTTCCTACACTCACCTCCCTTCTTGTGTTGGTTTTTCCTCCACCATATTTGATATGGCCGGCCACTTGAGGGAAGAGATGAGAGGTTCATTTTATGTGTAGTATATTTCCTCATCTCATTCCTTGCAAGAAAATATAGCTCCATTTTTCCAAAGTTCATTTTCTTCCTACACCTCCACATCCATGGCAACTTCACAAACCCCAAAGAGACAAGCCACTACACTACAACCTACAGTACCCTTGGACGCGTCGGCTAGCCAACTTCGCGCCCGAGTTGCCTCGGTCCAGAGGTGGGAGCCCGTAAGAGATATCGGCGACGTGGGGCCCTTTTCAACGAGGAGGTGACGGACGGAGATTCCGCGGGAGATCGGAGTGGAGACGAAGACCGGAGGACACGGATCGCTCGGTATAGCTTCTACCCCATTCTCTTGATAGCTAGGATTAGGTTAATGGTTACGATCCGGGTTTTATTGTCCGCGGTAGCGCCAGTTTAAAAGTTAAGAAAAATTTTGATTCCGCATTTTGGCCTCGAGTAGACGGCCGGGGCACTGCCGTGGCGCAACATGGTATCAGAGCCACGCCATTAACCTAGTCTAGCTTTGCTCTAACGTGTTTACAAGTTCGATCGATCAGATTTTCCAAAAACTGTATTTTCAGTTGCATCAGTTTCTGTCGAAAAATTTTTAGCTCCAAAATTTTTTCAGGTTGTTGCAGAATGATGTACATGGAATTCTAAGAACACTGTAAAATTTTGGTAACTTGATCCCTCCATAAGACCGCGGAACCGCGGCTATAACCCCTATTTGGCCGCGGTTCCGCCGCAGGATATTGGCTTCACTTCACCAATTTTTTGCAGTGGGCTTTTGGGCTGAAAATAGGGGTTTTGGTATACTTTGTTTGGACCCAGAATTTCTTTATCTGCTACAGTAATGCTTTGGGGCCCACTTGGTAAATTTGTTCGATCGGAAATTTTAAACACGCTAGTTCACAGTATTTACATTATATCTGCGACCGTGAATGTCACTTGATCGGTAAATCCTGTCTAACTGCTATAGCCCGGTTAGACGGATTTGCGAACGTGACATTCACGTTGATGTTCTGTGTTGTGCTGTGTTGTTGCAGATCGGTCGTGGGGATAGCCTGGTTGCAGTGGTAGTACAGTTTTGTTTATATATGTACATTTGATATTGCGGGGCGAGCGTCCGACATGTGGACAGCCGTCACTGCCTGTTTGTATTATTCTTTTGGGGCACTACCGGGTCGAGGTCGATGTACCCGTTGTATGTATATTTTACTTTCTGCACTAGGATTACCCCGCGGAGGGGTGCACGGATAGTCGGGTTCTAGAGGGCAACGGGCCCGCATCTTATGGCGTTGAGAAGGAGGGGGCTTTACTCTAGAATTGGCGGGCTATTCGCCGCACTCGTAGGGGGTACAGCTTGACCCAGAAGGGGTGCCCAAGTTACCGGATTCCGTGAAGTGCTGGGTGGTCCATTCACGTTGCTGAAGGGGGCTTCCTCGCTTCAGGTTTTGGCGGGTGACTTGCCGCGCCCGTAGGGGTCTAGGATTTTCATTGCGCAGGCTATCCACACGACCAGGGGAACGTCGGGTTTCAGTAGCGGCTCTATGAAACCCGGGGATTCCAGATATCTGTATTGTTCTGTGATGCTTTACATTTCTGTGATGTTGCATTTTATCACACGCCATGAGCGAATATTATATATTGATATATATACTAGTAGATGTTGTATATGTTTTGCATCCGCGCTAGTCCAGTCCCCGCTCTGTCGTTAGTTAAGTAACCTAACGGGTGATGACGGGACCCAGTGGCGAATGCGGATGGCATATACGTACATCATTATTTTCGTTCTTTATTGGTGTGATCAATTGATGGGACTGCATTGATTCGGATCAATGCAAGATAAACAAACCTATTCTGATGTTGTTGGAACATTTTTCAAAAAGCTGTTATTGCAAGGACGTTCTCTTTTGTTTTGCATCGTGGTATTCAGTTGGAATATCCTGCTCCTCAGTCAACGAGGCAAGGGCCGAGATCCCTTCACCGGGAGTGACCCCTTGGACAAAAATTTGCGTCAGGGCAATAACTTCACTATAGCCGATTACTTTTGCTTTGCATCGTGATATTCAGTTGGAATATCCTGCACCTCATTCTACGGGGAAAGAGCCGAGATCCTTTCATCGGGAGTGACCTCTTTAGCAAAGGTTTTCGTCACTATATTTTTATAAAAAGTTATCCGGTTCCTTCAACGATATCAAGTTCATTACGTTAAAGGTTTTTCTCCAAAAACCAGCCGTAGCCCTCCGTCATTTCAGATTAGTATTGCTTAGTATTCGTGCTACGTATGTCGTGCTCAGCCGAGGCGTAGTGTGCGGTAGCTCTGTAATGTTTTTCTGTCTTATGGATATGTGATTGGTTAGGACAGTCGTACGGTCATTTTGGCTCAGTCAAGGACTCGTGCGGGTAGGTCTAATGCAATCAAGATAATGACGGGTTGAACTTGACTAGGATCCTTTGATATGTTGGCTCAGTCAAGGTCACTTGGGTCCTAAGGGTAAAAACACACATCGGGAGTTTCTAAAGAAACTGAAACTTGCCAGGCATGCGCATACCTTCTGGAGTGTGGTGACTTGAGTGGATTCCGTCAAGTTATCATGCGATGATAGTTGGATCCCGATTCCCACTGATGAGTTGGTTTACTCCTCGGGTGATCCCGACTAATTCTTCTTTCAGGTTTGGAGAAGAATTTGAGGTTACAGTGGGAGGTTTCCTGATTAGATAAAGTGATAACCATTCTGATCTAGGTTAGAGTGCACGCTGAGTGTTTCTTTTCTCTCTCTCTTTGGCAGCGACCATTGACCCGACCCTAGACTATGACTCAGTGACCAAGTTAACCAAACCTTCTTAACACTGGCTTTTGGATTGTCAGAGTTGCAAACCTCATTGCCACTCCTACTTTTACCCTTTTCTCCAGGACACCCCGTATTACTGCGAACGTCCACTTCCATTGGACAAAACCATCGTATGGTTATATACGAACTCGAAGGAATTCGAGGATGGTTTCCGGTTCTGGAGAAAACGAATAGGACTATTCAGTTGTCTTTTCCTTTTACCTTCTCTCGCAGATTGCGAGTACTCATTGGCTTAGGAGATAGTACACCTATTACGAAAATTGGATAGTCTTCTTCCAAACCTTAGGCTGGTGCCGAACTGTGGGGAATGAAGAAAACTAATTAGCCTAAACGGTGTACAGAAGGTACTAAGTTAAGACAAAGAAAGGGATTAGTAAGAGGGCAAACTAAATTGCGACTGCTATTCAAGACCAAACCAAGTATTTCTTCGCCAATCCTAAATCACCTTTGTATTTCTCCAGGACACTCCGTATCACTATGAAGATCCACAGTTTATTTGGATATTCCATCGTATGGTTATATACGAACTCGAAAGGAACTTGTTCCAGTTCGGGGATGGATTCTGGTTCAGGAGAAATAGGAATAAGGTTTATTCGGTTGTCTTTTATCTTCACCTTCTCTCGCATTGCGAGTGCTCCTAGGATTAGGACAGTACACCCATTATGCTTATTGGATAGTCTTCTTCCAAAGCATAGGCTGGTGCCGAACGGTAGGGAAGGAAGAAAACCATTTGGCCTAAAGGGGTGTGCAGAAGGTAATGACTAAAGACATATAAAGGGATTTGGAGAGATGGCAAAGAATTATACGGTTACAGTTGTGAATCTGGATAATGGAAGAGGCATTACTAGGAATACCAGGATACCCCATCGAAACATTTCAATGTTTCAGTTTCACTGTGTACTGTTAAAAGAAAACTGATTTCCCAATTAGACACTTGCTCCAGGGTTTGTATTTACCAGGTATGATTCTCACATCTGTATGGTTTTACAGATGATGAGTGGGAGTAAGTTATTGGGAATTAGGTGATCATCCTCATTATATCGGAATTCGTTGTAATTGGTGATATTTGAGGAAGTCACCTGGATTGTTTGCCGGACGGCAAATATTTGGTTTTGAATATCCGTTGTTATGCACCAATTTCAAATTGATATATCTGTACGTCTATTTTTATAGAGTGAGATATACATTTTTGAAATTATGTCTATGACATTTACCTATATCAGTGGATGGTTAGGTAAGGAGCATTAAACAGCGGTGTAATTCTTCTTAACCATAAGTACAGTTTTCAGCCTACGACACACAATGAATGAGTTATTAGACTCAGAGGACTTATACAGAGTATTGTATATTGTCCAGTGTCCATGAGGACAGAGGGGTTGGTTCTCGTACTATATTCGGTTTACTTATGACTTCTCTAGTTTTTAGACAGGTGTTTCGTAGAAACACAGGGTCCAAATTTTGAGAAGTTATAGGTATATGAATAAAGTAGAGAACCAGGTATTGCAAGTATCGGGATTCTTCAAAGTGATCGAAGATGTAGATACTTGTGTATGGTATTCAGTTGATAGTAATGATTAAGAGAACTTGCTTCTTTTTCAGGTAACTGATAATTGGAAGTATTCCTAAGTTGAGTAACACTGATCGGCCTCTTTCCATTTTATTGACATGCACTGAAGACAGCTGCATGATTTGAATCTGGTTCCAATTAAATCAGTGCCTCTGTTTCTATATTGGATATAGAACAGTTCATATCTTGTTATTGTTAAGGTACGGGGAGTTGTCCGGCTTATGCTTAAAACCAGACTCTGGATAACTCAAGGCACGTTTCTGTAATGGCTGTTTGTGGGTTGACCCAGGCTATGACGAGGGTTGACTTTCTACCATCTGGAAGATCAATAGTGTTATTGTTCTTGACTCGCCACAGTTTTATTAAAAATGGACTTTTTCAGAAAAACAGTAGTGGGAGTATGGTAGAACTGGAAGTGATTCCAGAACCGCAAACGATTACTGAAGATTTGATAAGAACCTAAAGATTCAATCTGGTTTGACATTCCATTGGCCACTCCGCAGATAAAGTGGGTAACCTCAGGCACCCGAGAGGTACTTCCGTATGCTCAAGGACGGTGGCAGGGAGGTTCTTGTTTACCCAGACTTGCCATTGCTGTTGTTCCAGACAATGAGACCCGGCAGGAGGATGAGTATAGCGTCGTTCTAAACTAGCTTTAGAAGTGTACGTCTATATGACTCTGCCAGAGGGTTGTCGTAGTCAGTGGGAGCAGCGGAAGCATTGGTGGACAAGTGGCTTATGTCTATTTACAGACTAAAGCGGATACAGCGGAGATAGATCATCTGTTTCTGATGTGACAGTCATAGGTTTGACTTCATCAGAATAGGGGATGGATCTGTTAAGAAAGTAGTAGGGTGTGATGTCCTGGTATTTGGATGACATACACAGGGTAGGAAGTGAAATTCATATACTACGATCGGTTATACTTTGGTTGTCACACAGTAGTTTCTCCACATAGGAATTGGATCTTATATCGTACATTCTGGTTACTAGATCTAGATTTGGGTGGTTTCCTAATCAGGGTACTTAGACAGCATTCTAAGAGTATTTAGAATGGACGACTCCTGGCATGGTAGTGTACCTGCAGGTGATGGAGTCACCCTCTCTAAAGGTGTCTTACAGACTAAAGGGGAGAGGGATGTGCATGATTGGCAGATCACTTGCTTAGGCAATTGAGTCAATCATGAGATGTCAAGTACCACACCAGATGTTGTTTTTGCAGTAGATGCAATAAGTTGATATTAATCCAGTCCTGGAGAAACATTCGGAAGCAGTTTTAGAACATAAGTGGATGTTCTAGGGATATGATAACGGCATCGTCCTTCGGGAGACAGTTATCATTCCAGGCTTCCAAGGTGACCTGGATGGCAGAATGGCTGTCAGAGTTATAGTTTTCCCTCTAACGAGGGGCAGTATTTTGGACAGATGGTCCAAGGGGATACCGAGGGAGGCATGGCACAGGATACTGATTAAGTTCAGTTGACGATACAGTCTAAGAAGTTTGGATTTAGAGTTCATTTATGAGCCAGGTCCCATCAGACATCCAATCATATTCTAAGACAGGTATTGCTCATTTCGGGAGATGGTTTTCTCCGCGAACTTGAGATAAAGAGAGACATAGAAAAAAACATCACAGCGGATCCACTCACTGAGGCTATTCCTCGAACGCAATAGTTTCGCAAACGAGCTTTGTGAGACTGACTAGTAGAGGAGTTGGGTGTTCGGTATCACACGGGCTGTGAGTATGCGACATCGCAATAATTAGCCTTGAGTGCAAGTGGGAGATTGTTGGAGATAGTGCCCTCAGAGTCAATTATTGGATCGCAGGCACGTGATTGCAATGATTGAGGAAGGATCTATCCCAGTAGGACAGTCTTACTCAAGATGATAGTATGCTATCTGGTTTATCTTTATCATCGTGTACTGCTTTAGGTGACCTGACAGGTCGCTATTACACGTTGATAGAGCCCCTAGGATTCTTGCTTGACTACCAGCAGTATGAGGGCGATCATATACGTGGGAGCTGGGGTCTATAAGCACATCCTCAAAAGGTCCCTAGTCGTGGGAGTTTCGAGACAGGGCATCGATACTCCATAGTAGACTAGTGTATACAGTCGAGACCCCGACGAGGGGAGGTGGCCGGTCTCACAAGCCACTGGTGTCAGTTGGTTCACCTAAGATGTATACAGGTGCTCATTGGGTTATGAGTACACCGGACAGGACTCGCCGGGAACATGCTAGTTGGGATTATACCAGACGTCAGATAGCAGTTCCCTGGTGACATGTGTATATGTTAGTTCCTCGACCTGAGATCGTCATTTGTCTCGTATGAGTTCCCACTGTGCTTTGATTACTACCCTACCACGGCTCAAAGGAGTCGTGCAAACAGGTTTTAGTTGGGTACAGTCCCGAGCCACATGGAGTCAGTGAGCGGATCTGCAGGGGTTCGTCTCTCCCGGTATTGGGGGTGAGGTCGCGCTGTGTCTAGGAGAGCCATTACACAAAGCCCTCGGCCGAGGCAGGAGATTTACTGGTAGGTATTCCAGTAGTATCTCAGGGTGTTCTGGGCTACACTCCGACACGACTTGTACCGCTTTTGGGGGTCTGACTTTTACCAACCCCCTAGGCCCGCCATGCGATGCTTATAGACGAACGGACCGGACTGTACGGATATTGTCACTGACAGGCTCAGTAGGGTGTCAGGATGAGTTCGCTCATCGACGTCCCTTTTAGTCAATAGCTGGTGGTCCGTCATGTATGGCTAATACCTCTGACGTGCTAGTGGTTAAATCCACAGCCATAGTGTTGACGAGTCTTTAGAGTCCCCCACACAGACAGTTAGTCAAGTTTCGGGCAAAAAGCTGTAGAGGCCGTATGGAGATATGGCAGGGTTCGATCAGATACGTGCGGTATTGCACGGATCGTGATCGGACGGATTTTACTAGCAGGCTTTGGTTTAAGCCGGATCCTAGTATTAGACAGTGTAGATTTTGTCTCTTTGCATTTGTGTTCAGTGGGAATACAAATGTGGGCATGTATATGCAGTAGCGGGGTTTTCCTGTAATTTATTACGGGATCAGTTTTCTGAAGTTGCCAGTTTGCATTCCGTTCCGGCCCGTTTTCCTTTGTTCTTTCCCGGCCGGACTTTTCCGATGGAGGGGGTTATTTGCAAGTTTGCAAATAACATTTGTGGAGGGGGTTTCTTGCATTTGTGGCATTATGAAAGGTTAAGCATCTTTGCTTTTTCATGATGGCTTGCTTTATTGAGATTAGAAAGGATTAGAGTTGATTTGAATTGGATTTGACCTTGTTATCATTGCTTGGGGGTGTGGTCACCATTCTACTTTTCCTACACTCACCTCCCTTCTTGTGTTGGTTTTTCCTCCACCATATTTGATATGGCCGGCCACTTGAGGGAAGAGATGAGAGGTTCATTTTATGTGTAGTATATTTCCTCATCTCATTCCTTGCAAGAAAATATAGCTCCATTTTTCCAAAGTTCATTTTCTTCCTACACCTCCACATCCATGGCAACTTTACAAACCCCAAAGAGACAAGCCACTACACTACAACCTACAGTACCCTTGGACGCGTCGGCTAGCCAACTTCGCGTCCGAGTTGCCTCGGTCCAGAGGTGGGAGCCCGTAAAAGATATCGGCGACGTGGGGCCCTTTTCAACGAGGAGGTGACGGACGGAGATTCCGCGGGAGATCGGAGTGGAGACGAAGACCGGAGAACACGGATCGCTCGGTATAGCTTCTACCCCATTCTCTTGATAGCTAGGATTAGGTTAATGGTTACGATCCGGGTTTTATTGTCCGCGGTAGCGCCAGTTTAAAAGTTAAGAAAAATTTTGATTCCGCATTTTGGCCTCGAGTAGACGGCCGGGGCACTGCCGTGGCGCAACAGGCGGGGTACACAAACTACCGGGTACTTTGAAGTGTTTAGTGGCCTACTCACTTTGTTGAGGGAGACCGCTTCATTTCGGGTACTTGGCGGGTAGTTTGCCGTACCCATAGGGGTCTAGGGTGGGGTAATGGCTATTCATCACAACCGTGTAATCCGTCTTTTGTTGCAGGCTCAAAGCAAACGCGGATTGCTAGTAAATCAAATAAAGTTCATCAGTGATCTGGAATGCCTATTATTGCGTCTGACGAATGTACAATATCTATATATGATAGCTATTAGACGCCACTTATGTTTTACACCCGCGCTAGCCCAGCCCCCGCTCTGTCGTTAGTTAAGTAACCTAACGGGTGATGACGGGACCCCATGGCAAATGCGGATGGCACAAGAGGATGTGGTATTTTTGTTGTTTTCTGCAATGATAGGATAAATGATGGGACGCATTATTATAATGCAAAGAAAATAAACCAAAGTTTAATCGTTGAACAAATTTAAAAGAAACCACTCGGTTATTTTAAAAAGGATCAGAATTTTTAATTACGGAGCTTTAACCACTTCTTTTAAATAGTATCAGGTTCCTTCGATTATATCAAGTTCACTACGTTCACGGTTTTGCCAAAACCATTCGTAGCCCTTCATCATTTCATTTGGGTATTCAGTAGTATTCAAGCTATGCATTTTGACCAACGCCAAGGCATAGTGTTTGGTAGCTTCTGGGTATTTCATTTGTTGCATAGATAGATGTGTTAGTTTGGGATAGTCGTATTATTATTTGGCCAACGTCAGGGATATGTACGGATGGGTTCAAATTAACAAGGACAATGATGGGTAGAACTTGACATGTGACTTATGACATTTTGACCAACGTCAAGGTCATAAGAGCATGGGGCAAAAATTTATTTCGGGAATTTCTAAAGAAACTGAAATTTGCAGAGAGATGCATACCATTTTGGAGTTTGATGAATGTTGGTAGGATTCCTTCAACATTATCACACGATGATATTTTGGATCCCGATCCTACTGTGAGTATATACTACTTATCAGGAGATTCGTCACTTAACGATCAATGCTATAAACCAAGTAGGTGTCGAGAAAGGTGTTAGCGGGGCTACGCCCCCAGAGAAAAGAGGTTATTTAATTAAGGAACTTCGCGAAAGTGTTGGAAAACCTCCCTCGAAGTATCGATACTGACCTGGCTGAACGGTTGAGCAAGAATTGTACGGTGGTCCTGGCTAATTCTTCTTTTATGGTTTGAGGAGGGATTCGAGAAACAGTAGGAGCCATCTTGTTTAGATAAATTAAAAACCACTCCAAACTTGCAAGAGCATCATGCTAATAGAGTTTTCTTCTCTCTCTCTTAAATTGCAGCGACTTTGTGACCACGACTAGGTTACATCTAGATAACAAATTGACTGAATCTGACTTATATGACAGGAAAAGGTCTGTCTAGATGTCCATTGCCTATGACAAGCTGGACCACCCTATTACTATTCAAGATCCCGCCGTCCCAGGTCCAGTTTCCACTGTCGCGGATATGGATATCCGTCAGACAAGGGAAAAAGATAAAGCGAAAGCCAAGTGCCTCGTGTTAGCTTCAGTTGATGGTGTATACCAGAAGCAGCACGAGAAGATAGACTCAGTTTCCATCTTTCTGCATAACAAAGATTTATATGGAGAGAAATCTCATATCGCAAGATATGAGACCTCGAACGAATTAATTCAAGCGAGGTTGGATTTCGGGTCATCTGTAGGGGACAACGTCCTTACAATGACTAGCTATATTGATGAGCTCCAGGACCTGGAGACTACGTTAGGAAACGAGTCAGATACTGACTTGATTCTACAGTCTCTGCCATCTACCCTGAAGGAAACCAGGGAAGTAGAAGGAAAGAGAAGGGCAAAAGTTTCAGGACTGAATGTAGTAAAAGAGGAACGTTCCTATTGTTATGGGATTGGGCATTGGCAGAAAGATTGCAGGGCTTTTGAAGCCAGTAGCCAGGATATGAAGTATGTTGTGGCTTCAGCCTCAAGTGTATTTGTAATTGAGAACTGTTTGTCAATTAACTCTACTTCCTGGGTACTAAATACCGGAGCAGGATCTCATATCTGTAATTCATTACATGCTTTGAGAAACCATAAAGTTATGAAGGTAGGTGATTTGTCTCTCAGAGTTGCAAACGGACTGAGCGTGGACGCTGAATCCGTAGGAGAATATCGCCTAGGTTTGACAAGTGGGCAGATATTGATTCTACGTAACTGTCTGTATGTACCTAGTATGACTTGTAATATCATATCAGTATCCTCACTTTCAAGAGATGGATATAATTTTACATTCGTAAGCGATGTAGTTCACATCCACCTAAATCAAGTTTTGATTGGGTCCGGTACATTAGATAACGGCATATACGTATTGAGTCAAGCTCAGGTATTCAATGTCCAGAACACACTTAAAAGAAAGTCTCCGGAATTAAATCAGGCTTTCTTATGGCATTGTAGACTAGGTCACATCAATGAGAGAAGGTTGACTAAGTTACATAGAGAAGGATATTTTAATCCGTTCAAATATCAATCTTATGCTACTTGTGAATCTTGTCTCATAGGAAAGATGACCAAGACTCCGTTTACTGGACACGGAGTAAGAGCAAGCGAGCTCTTGGGACTCATACACAGTGATGTATACGGTCCAATGTCTACACATGCGCGAGGTAGTTATTCCTACTTCATTATTTTTATGGATGATTTCTCTAGGTATGGACATGTCTTCTTAATGAAACATAAATCCGAGGCTTTTGAGAAATTCCAGGAATACAAGAATGAAGTGGAAAACCAAAAAGGCAAAAGTATCAAAACCCTGAGATCTGATCGAGGTGGTGAATACTTAAGTGCCGAATTCCTGGGTTACTTAAAAGAGAATGCAATTCTCCCTCAGCTTACTCCTCCATGCACACCACAACATAACGGTGTATCGGAAAGGAGGAATCGAACCCTATTGGATATGGTTTGTTCCATGATGAGTAACGCTGAGTTACCGCGATCATTCTGGGGATATGCGCTAGAATCAGCGGCATATCTTCTGAAGAGGGTTCCTACTAAGACAGTGCCTACCACCCCATATCAGATGTGGAGTAGGAAAAAACCATATCTTTAGTATCTGAAGATTTGGAGATGTCCGGTTTTTGTTAAAAAAAAACAGCATGCGGACAAGCTCGAGGCACGATCAGTACAGTGTAAGTTTGTGGGATATCCAAAGAACTCCAAGGGGTATCTATTCTATTACGCAGAGGAACAAAAGGTTTTTGTTTCTCGTAATGCCCATTTTTTAGAACAACAAGTTTTAGAAAAGGATACAAGTGGGAGCGAAATAGAACTGGAAGAAATTCCAGAACCACAAACTACAACTGAAATTCTGGTAGAACCAGTAGTTCAAGAAGAACAGGACATTCCCGAACCACTCCGCAGGAGCAGTAAGCAATCTCATCCGCCCAAGAGATACTACAGTTTTCTCATAGACGGGGATAGAGAGGATTGCACTATTGATTATGATGAGCCTACTAGCTTCCAGCAAGCCATTCAGAGCGGTGACTCAGTAAAATGGCTGGATGCAATGCGGACCGAAATGGAGTCCATGTACACTAACAAAGTATGGACTCTGGACATTGCTCCAGATGGGGTAAAACCCGTAGGATGCAAATGGATCTTCAAAAAGAAGATTGGTGTAGATAGACAGGTTGAAACCTATAAGGCTAGACTTGTTGCAAAGGGTTTCCGTCAAAGACCTGTTTGGACTATGACGAAACCTTTTCTCCAGTGGCTATGCTCAAATCCATTCGGGTCCTTCTTGCTATTGCTGCCTTCCATGATTA
Organism: Agapanthus africanus; assembly: GCA_030015575.1. Taxonomy (NCBI): domain Eukaryota; kingdom Viridiplantae; phylum Streptophyta; class Magnoliopsida; order Asparagales; family Amaryllidaceae; genus Agapanthus; species Agapanthus africanus. Next base: position 239,106,435 of record JASDDO010000004.1, read on the forward strand.
TGAGATCTGGCAGATGGACGTAAAGACGACCTTTCTAAATGAAAATTTGGAAGAGAGCGTCTATATGGATAAGCCAGAGGGATTCATTCAGAGTGGAAGCAGCGGTAAAGTATGCAAGCTGTTTAAGTCCATTTATGGACTAAAGCAGGCATCGCGGAGTTGGAACATCTGTTTTGATGATGCTGTCAAAGAATTTGACTTTATCAAAAATCCAGATGAACCTTGCATATACAGTAAGATTGCAGGGAGAGCTGTAGTATTTCTCGTCTTGTACGTGGATGACATTCTCCTAATAGGAAATGATATTTCTATGTTACAGTCAGTCAAAAGATTCTTATCACAGAAATTCTCCATGAAAGACCTAGGTGATGCCACCTACATTCTGGGGATCCAGATCTATCGTGATAAATCAAAAAGGATGTTGGGACTTTCACAGTCCAGGTACATAGACACCATAGTGAAGAGATTCAGTATGGATGATTCTAAGCACGGGAACCTACCGGCTTGTCACGGAATCACCCTCTCCAAAGAGATGTCTCGCAAGACTGATTTGGAAAATGATCGCATGTCGATTATACCCTACGCTTCTGCGGTAGGCTCTATAATGTACGCGATGTTATGTACCAGACCAGATGTAGCATACGCATTAAGCGTTGTAAGCCGGTATCAGGCAAACCCAGGGGAGAAGCACTGGATAGCAGTAAAGAACATTCTCAAGTACTTGAGGAGGACTAAAGATATGTTCTTGGTGTATGGCGGAAAAGACCTCCAGATTGAGGCCTTTGCCGACTTCGGCTTCCAGAGTGACAAAGATGACTCCAAGTCTATGTCAGGTTATGTCTTTACCCTCAATGGAGGGGCGTTCTGTTGGAAGAGTTCCAAACAGGAGACCGTTGCTGACTCAACGATGGAAGCGGAGTACATAGCTGCTTGCGATGCCGCAAAAGAAGCTGTCTGGATGAAAAAGTTCCTCACAGAGCTTCAGGTGGTTCCTACCAGTGTTGATCCAATACCTCTGTATTGTGACAACAACGGCGCTATAGCTTTAGCGAAGGAACCCAGGTCCCATCAGAAATCCAGACACATCTTAAGGCGGTATCACCTGATCAGGGAGATCGTCAATCGCCGGGAGATCGAGGTGAAAAGAGTAGAGACGGAGAATAACATTGCTGATCCATTCACAAAGGCCATTCCTCAGACGCAGTTCGAGAGGCTATTCGAGATGATAGGTCTACGATATGCCAGCTCATGGCCCTAGTGCAAGTGGGAGATTGTTAGTGTATATGCCATAGGGGCCATTATTGTATCATACTTGTATGTATATTACTTAATGGAAGCTTAGGATATTCACAGTTGTATATACAGTCTTGCTAAAAATGGTAGTATGCTACTTGGTTTGTGTCTACTTTAATATGTGCATATGTTTCTTGTAACGTATCACTTATACATATTAGTAGAGCCCATAGGATCTTTGCTTGATTACCAGCGTTGTGATGGCAGTCATACTAGTGGGGGCTGGGTAGTCTATAAGCAACATCCTATACTTGTCCCTAGTCGTATGATTATCGAGACAGGGCATCGATACTCCAGAGTAGACTAGTGTGTACACTTCTCATCCAAGTTGGGGAGATGGTCTGTCCCACAGCCGTCAGTACGTCGTACTGGAGATAGTATACAGGTGCTCGTTAGGTTACGGGTACAGCGGACAGGACTCGCAGGGGGACTGTTGGTTGGTATTATACCCGTCGTTAGTTAACAGTTCCCAGGTGACATGAGTACAGCATAGTCCGCAGACTTGACACTGCTACTTAGCCTCGAGTGTGTCCCACTATTCTTAGATTGCTACCTTACCACGGCTCAAAGGAGTCGTGCAAACAGGTAGCAGTTGGGTGCAGTCCCGAGCACTTGGAGGCAGTGGCGGTTAGAAAGGATTCGTCTCTCCCGGTATTGGGAGTTGATATCGCGCTGTGTCAGAGAGCCATTACGCAAAGTCCCTGGCCAGGGAAAGCGAGATTTACTGGTAGGTTCTAGTAGTTTCTCAGGGTGTAATGGGCTACGCTCCGACACGACTTATACCGCTATTAGGGGACTGACGCTTACTGCCCCCTAGGCTAGATTTGCGATAGTCTTAGACGAACAGACCGGACTGTACGGAGATTATCACATCAGGCTCAGTAGGAGTTCGGATGGGTTTCCTCATCGGCCTTCTTATCAACATCTACCTGGGGACCGTTACGTACAGCTAGTGCCGCTTGCGGTCTGTGGTTAAACCCACTGCCAACGTAGTGTCGAGTCTTTAGAGTCCCATACAGAGGGTTTCCCTGCTCCAGGCGAAACGATATAGAGGTCGTATAGTTTTACGACAAGGGTTCGGACGCATACGTGTGTTTATGCACGTACGGAATTCAGACAGTTTTTACTAGCCGGCTTTGGTTTAAGCTAGATTCTAGTGTCAGGTTATTGGATTTATACAGTCCAAAGATTTTCCGTGTTTTTACGGATTGGAGGGGCGTTCTCGTAATTTTTCGGGAAGCTTCTAGAAGTATGGTGACTTGGGGGTTAAGGTGGCATAAGCATTTATTGCTTAATGACTCATTTGTGTGATTCATCCATGGAGTTCATGCTTCATTTATTGAGCTAATGACTCATGAGATGAATCACACAAGGTGAATGCATCAACCATGATGATTAATCATGTATATTATTTATTTGATAAATTGTTATGGTTGATATATTCAAATGAGTTCATTTTTCAATATTATTCTCATCATCACCTTCTCTCTCCTCAAGCTCTCTGATTCTTGAAACCCTAACCCTAACCTCTCATGTGTTGAGATCAAGGGTTGGCTAGACTAATACATCCATAACCTCACTCTATATCCCCTAGGTAGCTTAGATTAGCACTTTGAGCAACCTAGTTATCTCAAGTTTGAGATCAAGCTTAGCGTAGGAGCTCTCGGGTGGATCGTCTTTGACTCGAGGAGGCCGTTGAGGTGCCGATGTTCCAAGGAGCCTACGAGGAGTGGAGGACAGCGTTGAAGACTCGAAGGACATGTAACGTGAGGTATAACTTCGAATCCGAGTAGTTAAACCTCTCGTAGTTTGCTAGTAACGGTTTAGATACGATTCATGCGCTCAAGTCCGTGTTGCGAAGCTTTGATAATCGTTTTTCATATATTCCGCCTCCCCGCAAGTTCGTGGGGTGCGTGACATGGACTTACACGCACTATGTCCGGTTGTCTAGAACCATAAGACCTTGGCCAAGGTAGTTGAGATTTACTGATGGTTAGATCGGTAGTTTCTCGGATTGGTCCTGAGCCATATCGACACGATATATCAGGTCAGTAGGGGTCTGACGTTTACTACCCCCTAGACCCGGTATGCGATATTTTTAGACGAAGAGACCGAACTGTACGGAGATTGTCACGGATAGAATTAGTAGGGGTTTGGATGAGCTTACTCGTCGGCCTTCTTTTCGACAGGTACCTAAATAGCCGTTACGTACAGCTAGTGTTGCTGACATGCTTGTGGTTAAAGCTATTACCAGCGCACTGTCGAGTCTTTAGAGCCCTACACAGAAGGTTTCTCTGGTTCGGGCGAAATGATGTGGTGGCCGTATGTTTAAACGTGAAAGGTTCCGATCGAATGATAATACTAGCTGGCTTAGGATTGAGCCAGATTATTAAATCAGGTATTAATTTAATAATTTACATATAGATATTTCGATATGTATATTCTAGTGTTATCCAGGTTTTCAATCAGATGGTTGATGATACTGGCGGGCTTAACATTAAGCCGGTTTGTTAAATCAGATATTGATTTAATACTATTATTATATTAGTAGTATTATTCTATCTCTTTGGTATTCGTATTTTGGTATGAATACGGGTATGTATATGTTGGGTTAGCCTAGCACCTCATGAAGGGTTTGGAAGCATCACATGTACCAAAGATTGAATTTTTAGGGTGCTAAGTTAACAAACAAAGAATCGTTCCTAGAAAAATTAGGGTTTCAAAAACTACACTTCATCTCATGAAAGAAAAGCTTGGGTTTTGAGAGTACAACCTTTGTAGCTCCCTACGCTAGACTCCTCGGCTACTTGGGGTTTGGAAAAGGTCCGCTTGAACTCCTCTAGGTCACCGATGATCCACCCGGAGTCCGCTTTGTCCAAGCTAGAAACTTCCCAAGATCAAGAATGAAAATTGAAGTTAACACTCTAAACAAGTAGGCAAGACTTGTGTAGAATGATGTTGTGGTGGCTTTTCTCACTTCAAAATCCTAACTTGATGAGTATTTTGCTCACTTGAAAAATCTAGAGAGCAATGGAAGAAGGAGGAAGAAGATGGTGACCTTTTTGAATAAGAGAGAAGAAAAAACCTCTCCTTCAAAAAGAAAATATATCTATATATATTTTTATATCTCTCATCTCAAACCATGGTTGATCAAATAGGATATTATTGAACTTGAGTTAAAATCCAAAAGGAAAAGTAATCCATGGTTAAATGGTGGGTGAGCATGGTTAGGTCAAGAAGAGTGTAGAAAGCATCCATGAATTATCCTTTTCTTTTCTTTTCTTTTGTTTTAAATCAAATTCAATAATAATTTATATATAAATCAAACCATGGTGTGAATCTTATATTGCCACCATTTTCATGTATGTACAACCATGAAGGATGTATGTATGTATGTATGTGTGTATGTACATCCATATGTGCATGAATCTATAAAGAAAGAATACATGCATGCATACATCCATCAAACTCAAGAAAGGATTTCAAGTGAGAAGCTAATGGTTAAATGATAAATCAACACTTGATTTATCAATCCGGTCATATCACATACGACCCCAACAAAAATCAAGCCGCCCGATCAATATACGGTATCCTATACGCGCATTTTAATCGGGTCCAAGCGCATATCGCATACGCGCACCACAACGTTTCGCCTGGACCAGGAAACTCCATTGTGGGACTCTAAGACTCGTCAATACGCCGGCAGTGGGTGATGATCATATCAAGCACCCCCAAGCCGCAAGCGGTCAGCTAAACGTAACGGCCACCCGGGTATTGAGCGATCAGAAGAGAACAAGCGAACCTGCTTCAACTCCCGTCGAGCCAATCGACAACACTTCCCGTACAGTCCGGTCTTCTCGTCTGATATGTCGCATATCAAGTCTAGGGGTGGTAAACGTCAGACCCCAATAACTGATAAGTCGTGCCGATGTGAGGCTCATAACGGGTCGAGAAACTACTGGTAACACTTACCAGCAAATCTCTGAATCAGCCCTGACCAGGGACTTCCCTGTTATGGCCAATCGAGCACAGCGCAACATCAACCCCCAATACCGGGAGAGAAGAAACCCCTCCTATCGCTCATCATCTCCATGTGACTCGGGACTATACCCAAAAACCACCATTTTGCACGCCCTCATGGACGTGGTAAGGTGGAAATCAAAGTACAATGGGAATCACACAAGACTCTATGACGATCTCGGGTCTACAGACTAACCTGTACAAGTGTCACCAGAGAACTGCCATCTGACGTAAGGTATAATACCAACTGGGAGTTCTCGGTGAGTCCGTCCAGTGTACCCAGTCTCCACTGAGCACCCGTATACCATCTCTGATGTCAAATACCAATGGATATAGGATCATCCATCGCCCATCTCATGGGTCGAGAAGTGTATACGCTAGTCTACACTGGTATATCGATGCCCCGTCTCGATACACCCATGACTAAGGACCTTGAAGGATGCACTTATGGACTACCATGTCCCCACTGGTATGATCCGCATCATAGTCCAGGTAGTCAAGTACACATCCTAAGGGCTTTACCAACATGTAACCATAAGACAGTATAAAGAGACAAGTATACATGTTAAGATAAAGAGCAACCAGATAGCATACTATCATATCGAGCAAGAAAGTCATCTCTATATATGTCCAAGCATCCAATATAATATACATCATCTGTACAATACTGGCCTCTAGGGCATACATACAACTAACAATCTCGCACTTGCACTAGGGCCAGCTGCTGTAGTATCGCATACCGAGCATCCCGAAGAGTCTCTCAAACTGTATCTCGGGAATGACCTTCGTGAGTGGATCCGCTGTGTTATTCTTCGTGTAAACCCTCCTGACCTCGATCTCCCGGCGATAAACTATCTCCCGGATCAGGTGATACCGCCTCAGAATATGCCTAGATCGCTGATGGGACCTGGGTTCCTTGGCCAAAGCCACCGCTCCATTATTATCGCAATACAAAGGTATTGGATTCTCAATGGATGGAACCACTCCAAGTTCAGTAATGAACTTCTTGATCCAGACAGCCTCTTTAGCAGCATCGTTGGCAGCGATGTATTCAGCCTCCATTGTCGAGTCTGCCACGGTTTCCTGCTTGGAACTCTTCCATCTAACCTCCCCTCCGTAAAGGGTAAAGACAAATCCCGACTGCGACTTAGAGTCGTCCTTATCACTCTGGAAGCTCGAATCGGTTGAGGACTCCACTTGGAGTTCTCCGTTACCATATACCAAGAGCATCTCTTTAGTCCTTCGTAAGTACTTGAGAATGCTCTTCACAGCTGTCTAGTGACTCTTTCCAGGATCAACTTGATACCTACTCACTACACTTAGCGAGTATGCAACATCGGGTCTGGTACATAGCATCACATACATGATAGAGCCTACAGCCGAAGCATAGGGTATCCCTTGCATGCGAGCTCTCTCCAAATCAGTCTTGGGAGACATCTCTTTGGAGAGAGTGACTCCAGAGATCGTGGGTAAGTTCCCACGCTTGGATTCTTCCATACTAAACCTCTTTAGTATGGTGTCAATGTACCTGGATTGGGACAATCCCAATATCCGTTTGGATCTATCTCTATAGATCCTAATCCCCAATATGCAGGAGGCATCACCAAGATCTTTCATTAAGAATCTTTGTGATAAGAAGAGCTTGACCGATTGCAGCATAGGAATGTCATTTCCTATCAAGAGTATGTCGTCTACGTATAATACGAGGAAGACAACCTTACTCTCTGCCACCTTCTTGTAGATACAAGGTTCATCTACATTTTTGATGAAATCAAACTCTTTGATAACGACGTCAAAGCAGATGTTCCAACTCCGCGATGCTTGCTTTAATCCGTAAATGGATTTAAGCAACTTGCACACCTTTCCGCTGCTCCCACTGTCTACGAAGCCCTCTGGCTGAGTCATGTACACGCACTCTTCTAAATCACCGTTTAGAAAGGAGGTCTTAACATCCATTTGCCAGATTTCGTAATCATGATATGCAGCGATGGCAAGCATAATCCGGATGGATTTAAGCATAGCTACTGGAGAGAAGGTTTCGTCATAGTCCACACCTGGTCTTTGACGAAAACCCTTTGCAACAAGTCTAGCTTTGAAAGTCTCCACTTTCCCATCTACACCAAGCTTTTTCTTGAAGATCCACTTGCTCCCAATGGGTTTTACCCCTTCAGGAGCATCTTACAAAGTCCATACTTTGTTGGTGTACATGGATTCCATCTCGGACCGCATTGCATCCAGCCATTTCACTGAGTCCCCACTCGTGATGGCCTGCTCGAAGCTAGTTGGGTCATCATCCTCCATGATGCAATCCTCGCTCCCACCATCCATGAGAAAACCGTAGTATCTCTCAGGTGGGCGAGGAACCCTACTAGATCGGCGGAGTGGCTGGGGTTCATTAGGAATTACCGAATCCTCTGGTTCCACTAAATCTTCAGTTTGAGTTTGTGTAGCCGCAATTTCTTCCAGTTCCACCTTATTGCCACTAATTTCTTTTGCAAGAAATTACTTTTCTAAAAATGTGGCATGTCGAGAAACAAATACTTTTTGTTCCTCAGCATAGTAGAAAAGATATCCATGTGAATGTTTGGGATATCCCACAAACTTGCATAGAACTGACCGTGCCTCGAGTTTGTCCGGATTTTGCCTCTTGACATAGGCCGGACAACCCCATATCTTAACTCGTTTAAGACATGGTCTCTTCCTACTCCATATTCATATGGTGTGGTAGGTACAGATTTAGTTGGAACTTGATTCAATAGGTATGCTGCTGTTTCCAGCGCATATCCCCAGAAGGAAATAGGTAACTCAGCTGTGCTCATCATAGAGCGCACCATATCTAATAGGGTGTGGTTCCTCCGTTCTGATACACCATTGTACTGTGGTGTATATGGAGGAGTCACCTGAGAGAGAATCTCATTCTCTTTTAGGAAGTCCAGGAATTCATTGCTCAAGTATTCACCTGCTCGATCAGATCGAAGGATTTTAATACTTTTCCCGGTTTGGTTATCGACTTCTAGTTTATATTCTCTAAATTTCTCAAAAGCTTCTGATTTGTGTTTCATCAGGAACACATATCCTAATCTAGAGAGATCTTCAGTGAATGTAATGAAGTACGAAGTACTATCCCAGGCATGTGTAGACATGGGACCGCATACATCACTATGTATCAGTCCCAAGAGTTCGGTAACTCTTTCTCCGTGTCCCGTAAACGGAGTTTTGGTCATCTTGCCTTTGAGACATGACTGGCAAATGTCATAGAATGAAAATTCAAACGGATTCAAATATTCATCCTTATGCAACTTAGCTAGTTGTGTCGCATTGATGTGACCCAGTCTACAATGCCACAAGAAGGATTCGTTCAGTTCTGAACTTTTCCTCTTGTGTGTGTTTGTTATGCTTAGAACTGTTGATTGATTTAGAACATAAATGCCATTGCACAACGTGCCTGATCCAACCAACTTTTGGTTACGGAAAATGTTCATAACATTATCCTGTAATACAAAATTATATCCCTCTTTACTCAGTAAAGAAACCGATATAATGTTGCATATCAGGTTCGGCATGTAATAGCATTCGTTCAGATCCAATGTATTACCAGTTGGCAATACAAGGTGATATTCCCGACGGTCTTAGCAGCAACAATTGCACCATTTCCAACTCTTATGTCTTTATCACCTTCTCCAAGTTCTCTACCTCTCCTAAGCCCATGTAACTGATTACATATATGGGATCCTGACCCGGTATCTAATACCCAGGACGTAGGGCAAATGGAGAAACAGTTCTCTATAACGAACAAACCCGAAGAAAATGCATCATCATGTACTTTCTTCATTCGGGTGGCATGGGAATCCTGGTATTCCCCTATGTCCTGTTCAGTCCTATAACTCTTATAAGAAAGAACGGAACCAACGTTCCCCAGCATAGTATAACATGCGGGTTCAGTCAATACATCCATGTTATTATCTTGATTAAGGCATGACATGATCGCTACCTGGAGAGAGAGAGAAGAAAACACTTTAGCGTATGCTCTTGCAAGATCAGATTGGTTATTATCTTATCTAATCAGGATGGCTCCCACTGTTTTTATCAAATCTTCCTTCAAACCCTAAAAGGAAAGACTAGCCGGGATTAATTACACACTACAACTTCGCCGATCTTTCAGCCAGGCCAGTGTCGGTACTTTGAGGGAGGTTACCCGTGCTTTCGCACGGACCTAATTAAAGTAAACCTCGTTTTCCTAGAGGCGTAACCCCGTTGACACCTTTCTAGACACCTACTTGATCGGCTAATTGTCCTGTGTAAAACTCTCCCGGGAGTAACAATTACTCGCAGTGGGTATCGGGATCCAACTATCTCATAGAAGGTATGCAATCTCATTGCAAATTTCAACACTTGAAATTCCCGATAATATTTTGCCCCTAACCCCCATGACCTTGATAAAGGCCAACAAATCATAGGATGCTAGTCAAGTTCAACCCGTCATTTCTTGATTGAATCAAACCCACCCGCACGACCCTTAACAAAGGCCAACAAGGTCGTACGACTACCCTGAAACAATCAGCATTATATGCATAAGCAGATAAGCATTATTCAGCTACCGCACACTACGCCTTGACAAAGGCCAACAAACGCAGCACGAATACTAAACAGTTCTTATCTGAAATGACGGAGGGCTACGACAGGTTTTTTCTGAAAACCTATTGCGTAATGAACTTGATATCGTTGAAGAATCAAGTGAAGTTTTGAAATGGAGTGATTTTGAGGCTTTCATTAGTTTTGCTAAAGAGGTCACTCCCGGCGAAGGGATCTTGGCTCTTTCCTCATCGAATAAGGTGCAGGACATATCATATATATCACTATGCAAAGCAAAACTCCAAAAGCAATCAAAAGTCAAACCGAGTGTTGTAGCATCTGCCAGTTTCGCTAAAGAGGTCACTCCCGGTGAAGGGATCTCGGTTCTTTTCTCATCGAATAAGGTGCAGAGTATATCATATATACCGCTATGCAAAGCAAAACTGTAGCTACCCTTTTATTTGAAAATTTGATTCTACAACATCTTTTAGGTTTCTTTTCTTTCATTAATCGCATTAATGAAGTCCCATCATTTAAGTCACCTAAACATCACAGATAAATACGACGTACACTTATTGTAAGTGCACGGCGGCGCCCCGGCCGTCAATCTGACGCCAATATGCGGAAGCGGTGATAAACTTTAATTTTGCGAACTTAGCAAACCGGCACCACCGCGCACTTTTCACCCGGATCGAACCATTAACTAGTCCTAGCTAACTACAAGACGGGTTAGAGATATTCCGAGTGATCCGAGTCCTCCGGTCTTCTCGTCATCGTCCCGATCTCCTGCGGAAACTCCGGTCGTCGCCTCCTCGCCGGAAGGGCACCACATCGCCTGTATCTTTTACGGGCTCCCGCCTCTATACCGAGGCAACTCGGGCACGAAGCTGGCAAGTCGACGTGCCCAAGATTTGCTGTAGAATGTGTAGTGTAGAGGCTATGTCTCATTTGGGGTTTGTTGCCTTTGAAGATGATGGAGGAATCAAGATAAGAAAAATGGTGCTTGCATTTTTCTTAACATGAAAAGAGATCAAAATGCTACACTCTCAAAAATGAAGATCTCATCCTTTTCTTCTCTCAAGTGTGTTCAACCATCTCCAAAATGAGAATGGTGGAGGAAGGAATACAAAATGCAAGAGGGAGGTAAGTGTAGTAAAAGGTAAGAGGTGACCATATCCAAACATCATCATAACTAACTCACATCAAAACTCTAATCACCTTTTAATGATGTAAAGAGAATCAAATGATGGTTGAAAAGAAAAGATGCCATCATAATCAATACATTTGCAAGAAACCCCTCCACAATGTGTTATTTGCAAACTTGCAAATAACACCCTCCATCGGAAAAGTCCGGCCGGGAAAGAACAAAGGAAAACCGGCCGGAACAGAAAGCAAACTGGCAACTCTAGAAAATTGGTCCCGTAATAAATTACAGGAAAACCCCCATACTGTGCATACACACCCGCATCTGTATTCCGACCGGATACAAATGTAAAGAGACAAAATCTACACTGTACTATACTAGGATCCGGCTTAAACCAAAGCCGGCTAGTAATATCCGTTCGATCCTGATCCGTGCAATACCGCACGTATCCGATCGAACCTTGCCATATATCCATACGGCCACTAGTACAAACCGTCCGATCCTGATCCGTGCAATACCGCACGTATCTGATCGGACCCTGCCATATCTCCATACGGCCTCTACAGCGTTTTGCCCGAAAGCTTGAGTAACTGTAAATGTGGTGGACTCTAAAGACTCGTCAATACTATGGCTGTGGATTTAACCACTAGCACGTCAGAGGTATAAGCCAATACGTGACGGGCCACCAGCTATTGACCAAACGGAACGTCGATGAGCGAACTCATCCTGACACCCTACTGAGCCTGTCAGTGACAATATCCGTACAGTCCGGTCCGTTCGTCTATGAGCATCGCATGGCGGGCCTAGGGGGTTGGTAAAAGTCAGACCCCCAAAAGCGATACAAGTCGTGTCGGAGTGTAGCCAAGAACACCCTGAGATACTACTGGAATACCTACCAGTAAATCTCCTGCCTTGGTCAAGGACTTCGTGTAATGGCTCTCCTAGACACAGCGCGAACTCACCCCCAATACCGGGAGAGACGAACCCCTGAAGATCCGCTCACTGCCTCCATGTGGCTCGGGACTGTACCCAACTAAAACCTGTTTGCACGACTCCTTTGAGCCGTGGTAGGGTAGTAATCAAAGCACAGTGGGAACTCACACGAGACAAATGACGATCCTCTGGTCGATGAACTAACCTGTACACATGTCACCAGGGAACTGCTATCTGACGTCAGGTATAAGACCAACTAGCAAATTCCCGGCGAGTCCTGTCCGGTGTACTCATAACCCAATGAGCACCTGTATACATCTTAGGTGAACCAACTGACACCAGTGGCTTGTGAGACCGGCCACCGCCCCTCGTCGGGGTCTCGACTGTATACACTAGTCTACTCTGAGAATCGATGCCCTGTCTCGAAACTCCTACGACTAGGGACCTTTTAAGGATGTGCTCATAGACTCCAGCTCTCACTTATATGATCGCCCTCATACTGCCGGCAGTCAAGCAAGAATCCTAGGGGCTCTATCAGCGTGCAATAGCGACCTGTCAGGTCACCTAAAGCAGTACACGATGATAAAGGTAAACCAGATAGCATACTATCATCTTGAGTAAGATTGTCCTACCGGGATAGGTCCTCCCTCAATCATTGCAATCACGTGCCTGCGATCCAATAATTGACTCTGAGGGCACTATCTCCAACAATCTCCCACTTGCACTCAAGGCTAATTATTGCGATGTCGCATACTCACAGCCCGTGTGATACCGAACACCCAACTCCTCTACTAGTCAGTCTCACAAATCCCGTTTGTGAAACTATTGCGGTCGAGGAATAGCCTCAGTGAGTGGATCTGCCTAGGTGTTTCTTTCTATGTCTCTCTATATCTCAAGTTCGCGGAGAAAGCCATCTCCCGAAATGAGCAATACCTGTCTTAGAATGTGTCTGGATGTCTGATGGGACCTAGCTCATAAATGAACTCCAAATCCAAACTTCTTAGACTGTATCGTCAACTGAACTTAATCAGTATCCTGCGCCATGCCTCCCTCAGTATCTGCCTGGATCACCTGTCCAGAATACTGCCTCTCGTCGGAGGGAAAACTATAACTCTGACAACCTCCCTGTCGTCCAGGTCACCTTGGAAGCCTGGAATGATAACTGTCTCCCTTAATAAGGCTGTCGTTATCAAATCCCTAGAACATACACTTATGTTCTAAAACTGCCTCCGACTGTTTCTCCAGGATTGGATCAATATCAACTTATTGCATCTACTGCAAGAACAACATCTGGTGTGGTACTTGACATCTCATGATTGACTCAATTGCCTAAGCAAGTGATCTGCCAATCATGAACATCCCTCTCCCCTTTAGTCTGTAAGACACCTTCAGAGAGGGTGACTCCATCACCTGCAGGTACACTACCGTGCCAGGAGTCGTCCATTCTAAATACTCATAGAATGCTGTCCAAGTACCCAGATTGGGAAACCACCCAAATCTAGATCTAAAACCATAGATCTAGTAACCAGAATGTCTGATATAATATCCAAGTCCTATGCGGAGAAACTACTGTGTGACCACCAAAGTATAACCGATCGTAGTATAGGAATATCACTTCCTACTCTGTGTATGTCATCCAAATACCAGGACATCACACCCTACTACCTTCTTAACAGATCCATCCCCTATTCTGATGAAGTCAAACCTATGACTGTTACATCAGAAATAGATGATCAATCTCCGCTGTATCTGCTTTAGTCTATAAATAGACATAAGCCACATGTCCACCAATGCTTCCGCTGCTCCCACTAACTACGACAACCCTCTGGCAGAGTCATATAGACATGCACTTCTAAAGCTAGTTTAGAACGACGCTATACTCATCCTCCCACCGGGTCTCGCAGCCTGGAACAACAGCAATGGCAAGTGTGGATAAACAAGAACCTCCCTGCCACCGTCCTTGAGCATACCGGAGTACCTCTCGGGTGCCTGAGGTTACCCACCAAATCTGCGGAGTGGCCAATGGAATGTCAATCCAGATTGAATCTTTAGGTTCCTTATTAAATCTTCAGTAATCGTTTGCGGTTCTGGAATCACTTCCAGTTCTACCATACTCCCACAGCTGTTTTCTGAAAAAATCTATTTTTGATAAAACTGTGGCGAGTCGAGAACAATATTACTATTGGTCTCCCAGATGGTAGAAAGTCAACCCTCGTCATAGCCTGGGTCAACCCACAAACAGCCATTACAGAAACGTGCCTTGAGTTATCCAGAGTCTGGTTTTAATCATAAGCCGGACAACTCCCCGTACCTTAACATCGTTAAGATATGAATTGTTCTATATCCAATATAGAACCAGAGGCACTGATTTAATTGAACCAGATTCAAATTATGCAGCTGTCTCCAGTGCATGTCAACTAAATGGAAAAAAGGCCGATCAACGTTACTCAACTTAGGAATACTTCCAATTATGAGTAACCTGTAAGAGAAGCAAGTTCTCTTAATCATTACTATCATCTGAATACCATGCACAAATATCTACATCTTCGATCACTTTGAAGAATCCCGATACTTGCAATACCTGGTTCTCTACTTTATTCAAATACCTATAACTTCTCAACTTTCGGACCCTGTGTTTCCACGAAACACCTGTCTAAAAACTAGAGAAGTCATAAGTAAACCGAATATAGTACGAGGACCAACCCCTCTGTCCTGATGGACCCTGGACAACATACAATACTCTGTATAAGTCCCTTGAGTCTGATAACTCATTCACTGTGTGTCGTAGGTTGAAAACTGTACCTTTGGTTATGAAGAATTACACCGCTGTTTAATGCTCCTTACCTAACCATCCACTGATATAGGTAAATGTCACCGACATAATTTCAAAAGGTATGTCTCACTCTATGAAAATAGACGTACAGATATATCGATTTGAAATTGGTGCATAACAGCGGATATTCAAAACCAAATATTTGCCGACCGGCAAACAACCCAGGTGGCTTCCTCAAATATCACCAATTACAACGAATCCTGATATAATGAGGATGGTCACCTAATTCCCAATAACTTACACCCACTCATCATCTGTAAAACCATACAGATGTGAGAATCATATCTGGTAAATACATACCCTGGAGCAAGTGTCTAATTGGGAAATCAGTTTTCTATTAACAGTACACAGTGAACCTGAAACATTGAAATGTTTCGATGGGGTATCCTGGTATTCCTAGTAATGCCTCTTCCATTATCCATATTCACAACTGTAACCGTATAATTCTTTTCCACCTCTCCAAATCCCTTTATATGTCTTTAGTCATTACCTTCTGTACACCCCTTTAGGCCAAATGGTTTTCTTCCTTCCCTACCGTTCGGCACCAGCCTATGGTTTGGAAGAAGACTATCCAAAAAGCATAAAGGGTGTACTGTTCTAATCCTAGGAGCACTCGCAACGCGAGAGAAGGTGAAGATAAAAGACACCTGAATGTACTTTATTCCTATTTCTCCTGAACCAGGATCCATCCCCGAACTGGAACAAGTTCCTTTCGAGTTCGTATATAACCATACGATGGATTATCCAATAAACTGTGGATCTTCGTAGTGATACGGAGTGTCCTGGAGAAATACAAAGGTGATTTAGGATTGGCGAAGAAATACTTGGTTTGGTCGTGAATAGCAGTCGCAATTTACTTTGCCCTCTTACTAATCCCTTTCTTTGTCTTAACTTAATACCTTCTGTGCACCATCGTTAGGCTAATTGGTTTTCTTCATTCCCCACCGTTCGGCACCAGCCTAAGGTTTGGAAGAAGACTATCCAATTTGCGTAATAGGTGTACTATCTCCTAAACCAAGGAGTACTCGCAACCTGAGAGAAGGTAAAAGGAAAAGACAACTGAATAATCCTATCCATTTTCTCCAGAACCAGAAACCATCCTCGAAGTCCTTCGAGTTCGTATATAACCATACGATGGTTTTGTCCAATGGAAGTGGACGTTCGTAGTAATACAGGGTGTCCCGGAGAAAAGGGTAAAAGTAGGAGTGGCAATGAGGTTAGCGACTCAGACAATCCAAAAGCCAGTGTTAAGAAGGTTCGGTCAATTTGGTCACTGAGTCATAGTCTAAGGGTCGGGTCAATGGTCGCTGCCAAAGAGAGAGAGAAAAGAAACACTCAGCGTGCACTCTAACCTAGATCAGAATGGTTATCACTTTTTCTAATCAGGAAACCTCCCACTGTACCTCAAATTCTCCTCCAAACCTGAAAGAAGAATTAGTCGGGGTCACCCGAGGAGTAAACCAACTCATCAGTGGGAATCGGGATCCAACTATCATCGCATGATAACGTGACGGAATCCGCTCACGTCATCACACTCTAGAAGGTATGCGCATATCTGACAAGTTTCAGTTCTTTTGAAACTCCCGATGTGGATTTTTACCCCATGCTCTTATGACCTTGACTTTGGCCAACAAATCATAAGTCACATGTCAAGTTCTGCCCGTCATTCTCCAGGTTAATTTGAGCCCACCCGTACAAGCCCTTGATTTTGGCCAATAAGGCTATACGACTGTCCCAAACCAACGCATCTATCTATACTGCATATGAATAACCAACAGCTACCAAACACTGTGCCTTGACTTTGGCCAACAAACACAGCTTGAATATTATTGACTACCCATATGAAACGACGGAGGGCTACGAATGGTTTCTGGAGAAAACCTTTAACGTAATGAACTTGATATCGTTGAAGGAACGGATAGCTTTTTAGAAAATATAGTGACGAAAACCTTTACTAAAGAGGTCACTCCCGGTGAAGGGATCTCGGCTCTTTCCCCGTAGAATGGGGTGCAGGATATTCCAAATGAATACCACGATGCAAAGCAAAAGTAATCGGCTATAGTGAAGTTAATGCCCTGACGCAAACTTCTGTCCAAGGGGTCACTCCCGGTGAAGGGATCTCGACCCTTGCCTCGTCGACTGAGGAGCAGGATATTCCAAATGAATACCACGATGCAAAACAAAAGTGAACGTCCTTGCAATAACAACTTTTTGAAAAGTGTTCCAACAACATCAGAATAGGTTTGTTTTAACTTGCATTGATCCGAATCAATGCAGTCCCATCAATTGATCACACCACAAAGAACGAAAATATACTGACGTACGTATATGCCATCCGCATTCGCCACTGGGTCCCGTCATCACCCGTTAGGTTAGCTAACTAACGACGGAGCGGGGACTGGACTAGCGCGGATGAAAAACATATACAACATCTACTAATATATATACCAATATATTATATTCGCTCAAGGCGTGATAAGAAATGAAACATCACAGAAATGTACAGCATCACAGAACAATACAGATATCTGGGATCCCCGGGTTTCACAGAGCCACAACTGAAACCCGACGTTCCCCTGGTCGTGTGGATAGCCTGTGCAATGAAATCCTAGACCCCTACGGGCGCGGCAAGTTACCCGCCAAAACCTGAAGCGAGGCAGCCCCCTTCAGCTCCGTGAATGGACCACCCAGCACTTCATGGAATCCGGTAACTTGGGCACCCCTCCTGGGTCAACCTGTACCCCCTACGAGTGCGGCGAATAGCCCGCCAATTCTAGAGTGAAGCCCCCTCCGTCCCAATGCCATGAGATGCGGGCTTGTTGCCCTCCAGAACCCGGCTATCCGTGCACCCCACCGCGGGGTAAACCTAGTACAGAAAGTAAAATATACATACAACGGGTACATCGACCGCAACCAGGTCGTGTCCCAAAATAATAATACAATCAGGCAGTGACGGCAGTCCACATGTCGGACGCTCGCCCCGCAATATCAAATGTACATAATACAACAAAACTGTACTAGCATTGCTTCCAGGCTATCCCCACGACCGATCCGCAACATCACAGCATAACACAGAACATCAACGTGAAAGTCACGTTCGCAAATCCGTCTAACCGGGCTATAGCAGTTAATAGGATTTACCGATCGAGTGACATTCACGGTCGCAGATATAATGTAAATACTGTGAAATAATGTGTTTAAAATATCCGATCGATCAAAAATTAACAAGTGGGCCCCCAAGCAATACTGCAGCACTCACAGAAATTCTGGGCCCAATTTTAATATTCCAAAACCCCTATTTTCAGCCCACAAGCCCACTGCAAAAAAAACGATGACATGATCCCTCATTCCTGCGGCGGAACTGCGGCCAAACATGGGTTATGGCCGCGGTTCCGCGGTCGTACGGAGGGATCGTGTTGTCAAATTTTTCCAGTGTTCTTAGAACTCCCTGCACATCATTCTGAGACAACCTGAAAAATTTTTGGACTTCAAAAAATTTCGACAGAAAACTGATGTAAGGAAAAACGCGGGTTTTTGGAATTTTGGTTGATCGGAAATGCAAACACATCAAACAAAGCTAGACGAAGTTAATGGCGAGGCTCTGATACCACTGTAAGTGCACGGCGGCGCCCCGGCCGTCAATCTGACGCCAATATGCGGAAGCGGTGATAAACTTTAATTTTGCGAACTTAGCAAACCGGCACCACCGCGCACTTTTCACCCGGATCGAACCATTAACTAGTCCTAGCTAACTACAAGACGGGTTAGAGATATACCGAGTGATCCGAGTCCTCCGGTCTTCTCGTCATCGTCCCGATCTCCTGCGGAAACTCCGGTCGTCGCCTCCTCGCCGGAAGGGCACCACATCGCCTGTATCTTTTACGGGCTCCCGCCTCTATACCGAGGCAACTCGGGCACGAAGCTGGCAAGTCGACGTGCCCAAGATTTGCTGTAGAATGTGTAGTGTAGAGGCTATGTCTCATTTGGGGTTTGTTGCCTTTGAAGATGATGGAGGAATCAAAATAAGAAAAATGGTGCTTGCATTTTTCTTAACATGAAAAGAGATCAAAATGCTACACTCTCAAAAATGAAGATCTCATCCTTTTCTTCTCTCAAGTGTGTTCAACCATCTCCAAAATGAGAATGGTGGAGGAAGGAATACAAAATGCAAGAGGGAGGTGAGTGTAGTAAAAGGTAAGAGGTGACCATATCCAAACATCATCATAACTAACTCACATCAAAACTCTAATCACCTTTTAGTGATGTAAAGAGAATCAAATGATGGTTGAAAAGAAAAGATGCCATCATAATCAATACATTTGCAAGAAACCCCTCCACAATGTGTTATTTGCAAACTTGCAAATAACACCCTCCATCGGAAAAGTCCGGCCGGGAAAGAACAAAGGAAAACCGGCCGGAACAGAAAGCAAACTGGCAACTCCAGAAAATTGGTCCCGTAATAAATTACAGGAAAACCCCCATACTGTGCATACACACCCGCATCTGTATTCCGACCGGATACAAATGCAAAGAGACAAAATCTACACTGTACTATACTAGGATCCGGCTTAAACCAAAGCCGGCTAGTAATATCCGTTCGATCCTGATCCGTGCAATACCGCACGTATTCGATCGAACCTTGCCATATATCCATACGGCCACTAGTACAAACCGTCCGATCCTGATCCGTGCAATACCGCACGTATCTGATCGGACCCTGCCATATCTCCATACGGCCTCTACAGCGTTTCGCCCGAAAGCTTGAGTAACTGTAAGTGTGGTGGACTCTAAAGACTCGTCAATACTATGGTTGTGGATTTAACCACTAGCACGTCAGAGGTATAAGCCAATACGTGACGGGCCACCAGCTATTGACCAAAAGGGACGTCGATGAGCGAACTCATCCTGACACCCTACTGAGCCTGTCAGTGACAATATCCGTACAGTCCAGTCCGTTCGTCTATGAGCATCGCATGGCGGGCCTAGGGGGTTGGTAAAAGTCAGACCCCCAAAAGCGGTACAAGTCGTGTCGGAGTGTAGCCCAGAACACCCTAAGATACTACTGGAATACCTACCAGTAAATCTTCTGCCTTGGCCAAGGACTTCGTGTAATGGCTCTCCTAGACACAGCGCGAACTCACCCCCAATACCGGGAGAGACGAACCCCTGAAGATCCGCTCACTGCCTCCATGTGGCTCGGGACTGTACCCAACTAAAACCTGTTTGCATGAGTCCTTTGAGTCGTGGTAGGGTAGTAATCAAAGCACAGTGGGAACTCACACGAGACAAATGACGATCCTCAGGTCGATGAACTAACCTGTACACATGTCACCAGGGAACTGCTATCTGACGTCAGGTATAAGACCAACTAGCAAATTCCCGGCGAGTCCTGTCCGGTGTACTCATAACCCAATGAGCACCTGTATACATCTTAGATGAACCAACTGACACCAGTGGCTTGTGAGACCGGCCACCGCCCCTCGTCGTGGTCTCGACTGTATACACTAGTCTACTCTGGAGAATCGATGCCCTGTCTCGAAACTCCTACGACTAGGGACCTTTTATGGATATGCTCATAGACTCCAGCTCTCACTTATATGATCGCCCTCATACTGCCGGCAGTCAAGCAAGAATCCTAGGGGCTCTATCAGCGTGCAATAGCGACCTGTCAGGTCACCTAAAGCAGTACACGATGATAAAGGTAAACCAGATAGCATACTATCATCTTGAGTAAGACTGTCCTACCGGGATAGGTCCTCCCTCAATCATTGCAATCACGTGCCTGTGATCCAATAATTGACTCTGAGGGCACTATCTCCAACACTTATGCCATCCGCATTCGCCTCGATGTCCCCTCGTGCACCGTTAGGTTAGGTAACTAACGACAGAGCAGGGCAGGGCTAGTGCGGGTGCAAAACATAAGTAACGTCTATATAATATATCATATATCATATATACTGTATCTATCACAGCACATCACATGATCACATCACAGATATTGCAGCAGAAACATAGATATAATGTAGGATATACTAGGACGTCCGTATTTAGTATTTAGCCAATAATAGAAAATACGGATTCCACAGTCGCGATGAATAGCCACGCCCACACCCTGGACCCCTACGAGAGCGGCAAGCGACCCTACCAATTCTGGAGTTTAGGAGACCCGGTCTCGACTCCTCGAGATGGCCTCCCACTGAACCCCAGAACCCGGTCACCCATGCTCCCCTCCTTGGGTCCATCCTAATGCGGAAAAATAAATAATATACAACACTGGTGGCATCAACCTCAACCCGGAAGTGCCCCAAATAAAAGAATATTATATTACATTTGAATTTACATGAATGAAAATATAAAACTCTCATCTCACAAAAAAAAACCCGGCTATTCAATCGCGACAATCCTGCACATCATATCTCAGCAACACATAATATCTCATATATCATCAACGTAAGTAAGTATGCGTACCCCAATTGTCGTTGATGTATAGCAACGAAACCGGCGATATCGACATACTACACTTACGGTCACAGAAAAGAAAGTGTAAAATTGCAATATTTGGAATCCACATTCTCTTTAGACATCGAAAATGCGAAATATCACATGCTTCATATTTCATGTCCAACCTTATGAATTCCACATATTGCATATCATTCCAGATAATCAGATAGTATTAAAGTTTTTGAACGAATGATCAAATACT
This sequence comes from Agapanthus africanus, assembly GCA_030015575.1. NCBI lineage: Eukaryota > Viridiplantae > Streptophyta > Magnoliopsida > Asparagales > Amaryllidaceae > Agapanthus > Agapanthus africanus. The sequence continues at coordinate 239,127,933 of JASDDO010000004.1, forward strand.
CAAAATTCCCTAAAGCTCAACACTTGACCGGAGTTCAAAAAACCCGGAGTGTGACACAGTAGTAGCGGTCCAGCCGTAGAAGGGTCAAGCCAACGCCTCACATGTGACACGCCGTACTGCCCCAAACCCTAAGGTTCAAAGGGCAGTTCAAGACGGTCACATAATCGAGTTAAGGTTTGTTGTCTTCTAGAGGGTCCACCACAAAACTTGCACGTATCTCCAAAATATTTAAACCCCGTGAAAAGTAAGCAAATGATACTCGTTCAAACACTTCAATACTTTCTAATTTATCCGGAAAAGACAAGAAGTTAAAATTCCGATCGAATCATTGAACTCAAAAAAATCTCCAGAACAAATAACACTAATACCAGATTAAAAATACCCAAAAATATCACCAAGCAGTTATAAGTATTACTGTGCAAAAAGTATGCACTGACCCATCTGTACGGCCGCAGAACCGCGGCCCAAGCAAGCTTTGGACGCGTTTCCGCGGCGAGAATAACTGTTCATGTCCTCGTATTTCACAGTAATGCTTATATTTTCCTGCTGTAATTTTTACATATTTTTAATTCTGAAAAACAGCAGTTTTGAAAACATGTCCAGAGAGCACTAAAAATCCGTATTTTTCGGTTTGATCGGAGTTTTAACTTCGCTAAAGCGTCGCCTAATGTTCTAGGTCGGCTCTGATACCAATGTTGGGTTAGCCTAGCACCTCATGAAGGGTTTGGAAGCATCACATGTACCAAAGATTGAATTTTTAGGGTGCTAAGTTAACAAACAAAGAATCGTTCCTAGAAAAATTAGGGTTTCAAAAACAACACTTCATCTCATGAAAGAAAAGCTAGGGTTTTGAGAGTACAACCTTTGTACCTCCCTACGCTAGACTCCTCGGCTACTTGGGGTTTGGAAAAGGTCCGCTTGAATTCCTCTAGGTCACCGATGATCCATCCGGAGTCCACTTTGTCCAAGCTAGCAACTTCGCAAGATCAAGAATGAAAATTGAAGCTAACACTCTAAACAAGTGGGCAAGACTTGTGTAGAATGATGTTGTGGTGGCTTTTCTCACTTCAAAATCCTAACTTGATGAGTATTTGCTCACTTGAAAAATCTAGAGAGCAATGGAAGAAGGAGGAAAAAGATGGTGGCCTTTTTGAATAAGAGAGAAGAAAAAACCTCTCCTTCAAAATGAAAATATATCTATATATATTTTTATATCTCTCATCTCAAACCATGGTTGATCAAATAGGATATTATTGAACTTGAGTTAAAACCCAAAAGGAAAAGTAATTCATGGTTAAATGGTGGGTGAGCATGGTTAGGTCAAGAAGAGTGTAGAAAGCATCCATGAATTATCCTTTTCTTTTCTTTTGTTTTAAATCAAATTCAATAATAATTTATATATAAATCAAACCATGGTGTGAGTCTTATATTGCCACCATTTTCATGTATGTACAACCATGAAGGATGTATGTATGTATGTATGTGTGTATGTACATCCATATGTGCATGAATCTATAAAGAAAGCATACATGCATGCATACATCCATCAAACTCAAGAAAGGATTTCAAGTGAGATGCTAATGGTTAAATGATAAATCAACACTTGATTTATCAATCCGGTCATATCACATACGACCCCACCAAAAAACAAGCCGCCCGATCAATATACGGTATCCTATACGCGCATTTTAATCGGGTCCAAGCGCATATCGCATACGCGCACCACAATATTTCGCCTGGACCAGGAAACTCCATTGTGGGACTCTAAGACTCGTCAATACGCCGGCAGTGGGTGATGATCATATCAAGCACCCCAAGCCGCAAGCGGTCAGCTAAACGTAACGGCCACCCGGGTATTGAGCGATCAGAAGAGAACAAGCGAACCTGCTTCAACTCCCGTCGAGCCAATCGGCAACACTTCCCGTACAGTCCGGTCTCCTCGTCTGATATGTCGCATATCAAGTCTAGGGGTGGTAAACGTCAGACCCCAATAACTGATAAGTCGTGCCGATGTGAGGCTCATAACGGGTCGAGAAACTACTGGTAACACTTACCAGCAAATCTCTGAATCAGCCCTGGCCAGGGACTTCCCTGTTATGGCCAATCGAGCACAGCGCAACATCAACCCCCAATACCGGGAGAGACGAAACCCCTCCTATCGCTCATCGTCTCCATGTGACTCGGGACTGTACCCAAAAACCACCGTTTTTCACGCCCTCTTGGACGTGGTAAGGTGGAAATCAAAGTACAGTGGGAATCACACAAGACTCTATGACAATCTCGGGTCTACAGACTAACCTGTATATGTGTCACCAGAGAACTGCCATCTGACGTGAGGTATAATACCAACTGGGAGTTCTCGGCGAGTCCGTCCAGTGTACCCAGTCTCCACTGAGCACCCGTATACCATCTCTGGTGTCAAATACCAATGGATATGGGATTATCCATCGCCCATCTCATGGGTCGAGAAGCGTATACGCTAGTCTACACTGGTATATCGATGCCCCGTCTCGATACACCCATGACTAGGGACCTTGAAGGATGCACTTATGGACTACCATGTCCCCACTAGTATGATCCGCATCATAGTCCAGGTAGTCAAGTACACATCTTAAGGGCTTTACCAACATGTAACCATAAGACAGTATAAAGAGACAAGTATACATGTTAAGATAAAGAGCAACCAGATAGCATACTATCATATCGAGTAAGAAAGTCATCTCTATATATGTCCAAGCATCCAATATAATATACATCATCTGTACAATACTGGCCTCTAGGGCATACATACAACTATCAATCTCCCACTTGCACTAGGGCCAGCTGCTGTAGTATCGCATACCGAGCATCCCGAAGAGTCTCTCAAACTGTATCTTGGGAATGGCCTTCGTGAGTGGATCCGCTGTGTTATTCTTCGTGTCAACCCTCCTGACCTCGATCTCCCGGCGATCAACTATCTCCCGGATTAGGTGATACCGCCTCAGAATATGCCTAGATTGCTGATGGGACCTGGGTTCCTTGGCTAAAGCCACCGCTCCATTGTTATCGCAATACAAAGGTATTGGATTCTCAATGGATGGAACCACTCCAAGTTCAGTAATGAACTTCTTGATCCAGACAGCCTCTTTGGCAGCATCGTTGGCAGCGATGTATTTAGCCTCCATTGTCGAGTCTGCCACGGTTTCCTGCTTGGAACTCTTCCAGCTAACCGCCCCTCCGTAAAGGGTAAAGACAAATCCCGACTGCGACTTAGAATCGTCCTTATCACTCTGGAAGCTCGAATCGGTAGAGGACTCCACTTGGAGTTCTCCGTTACCATACACCAAGAGCATCTCTTTAGTCCTTCGTAAGTACTTGAGAATGCTCTTCATAGCTGTCCAGTGACTCTCTCCAGGATCAGCTTGATACCTACTCACTACACTTAGCGAGTATGCAACATCGGGTCTGGTACATAGCATCGCATATATGATAGAGCCTACAGCCGAAGCATAGGGTATCCCTTGCATGCGAGCTCTCTCCAAATCAGTCTTGGGAGACATCTCTTTGGAGAGAGTGACTCCAGAGATCGTGGGTAAGTTCCCACGCTTGGATTCTTCCATACTAAACCTCTTTAGTATGGTGTCAATGTACCTGGATTGGGACAATCCCAATATCCGTTTGGATCTATCTCTATAGATCCTAATCCCCAATATGCAGGAGGCATCACCAAGATCTTTCATTGAGAATCTTTGTGATAAGAAGAGCTTGACCGATTGCAGCATAGGAATGTCATTTCCTATCAAGAGTTTGTCGTCTACGTATAATACGAGGAAGACAACCTTACACTCTGCCACCTTCTTGTGACACAGAATGAAAACGAGGAATTTTGGCTATACAAAAACCGCCCAAAATGTTAAATCCCCGCCCTCGGCGGTTTTGTTGTCTCTGTTGGTCCTCGTTTTCATGCTGTGTCTTGGGCTTTAAGAATTGGGATTTTTGGTCTTGTTTGATTTTCCCCAGATTTCACCTAGTGTTATCTTTGCTTTGGAGCAACTTGAAAGTTTAGAACTTGAAATTTTTTCAACATTGATTTCTGTGATGTGATGTATGTGTTTTCAAACATCGTCTATATGCTATATGTCATTTAGACAGGTTGCACATACTTGTTTATGCTGCTGTGATGTTTATATTTATGATGGTTTGTTCGGATTGTCGTGTTGGGTAGCCCCTAGTGCAATAGTAGTTGTATAGTTTAGATTCATTTGTATGTTCAGTATTGCGGGATGAGCGTCCGACATGTGGACTGCCGTCTCTGCCAGTTTGTATATTCTTTTATTGGGGCATGGCCGGGTTGAGATCGATACCACCGTTTGTATATATATTTTTCTTTTCTGTACTAAGATTACCCCGCGGAGGAGTGCTGGAATAGCCGGGTTCTATAGGACAACGGGCCCGCATCTCATAGCGTTGAGATGAAGGGGGCTTTACTTTAGAATTGGCGGGCTATTTTCCGCACTCGTAGGGGGGATAGGATGACCTACGGAGGGGTGCTTAAGTTACCAGATTTCGTGCAGTGCTGGGTGCCCCATTCACTTTGTTGATTAGGGTTTCCTCACTTCCGGGATTAGCGGGTAACTTTTCGCACTCGTAGAGGTCTAGGTTCTTCATTGCACGGGCTATCCACACGACCAGGGAATGTCGAGTTTCATTTACGGCTTAAATAAAACCCGGGGTTCCTAGATTATTCGTTATTCCATGTTGCTTATTGATATTCTGTGATGTTGCTTATTGATATTCTGTGATGTTGCTTATATCATGTCTGGGATGAATGGTTATATATATATATATATATTTATATATACTAGTAGATGTTGTATATGTTTTGCATCCGTACTAGTCCTGCCCTCGCTCTACCGTTAGTTAAGTAACCTAACGATGCATGACGAGGCCCCTTGGCGAATGCGGATGACATATACGTATATTTTATTTTCGTTATTTTCTGGTGTGATAGGAATTAATTGATGGGACAACATTAATTTTAATTAATGTAAGGAAAAAGAAACCTAAAAGATGTTGTTGGAACAAATTTTCGAAAAACTATAGTCATATTTTTTCGCTTTGCATTGTGGTATTCGGTTAGGAATATCCAACACCTCACCCGAGGAGGCAAGAGCTTAGATCCCTTCATAGGGAGTGACCTCTTGAGCAAAAGTTTATGTTACTATAAATTACTCGATTTCTTCAAAACCACTAGTTTTCAAAAGCGGGGCCTAAACCACTGCTTTTCAAAACTGCTCGGTTCCATCAACGATATCAAGTTCATTACGTTAAAGGTTTTTTGCCAAAAACCAGTCGTAGCCCTCCGTCATTTCAGATTAGTATTGCTTAGTATTCTTGCTATGTATGTCGTGCTCAGCCGAGGCGTAGTGTTCGGTAGCTATATAATATTTTTCTGCAGTATTAGATGCAATTGGTTAGGATAGTCGTACGGTCGTTTTGAGTCAGTCAAGGACTCGTACGGGTGGTTTTAATGCAATCAAGATAATGACGGGTTGAACGTGACTAGGCCACTTTGATATGTTGGCTCATCAATGCAACATTTCAAAATAATAAAATATTATTTTTGGGAATTTTTATAATTTAATATTATTTTATGGAATATTTTAATAATTCGGTATAATTAAATACAAATAAATAGAGGAAAATTTTGGAAAATTATGGCAAATTCTAAAATAGGGTAAATTAGAGAATTATACCATTTCTAAGTTTTTATGATTAGTTATATGATAATTTAGTGCTGATCGCGATTAAAAATCGCTAATCGGCTTTTAAGCAATTTTGTGCAAAACATGCACATATCTTTTCTCTACACTTGTGCATTTTCACCATGGTTTGTTTTGGGGTTACTATTTATGTGAGAAGGATTTTGTATGAGAAAAAGAAAAGAGAAGAAAGGGGAAAGGATTATAATATTGGGTATGGGCATGTGAGAGAATGAGAGGGTGAGATGTGTTGACTAAGTCCTAGCCATTCTCCTCCATTTTTAACACTCATTTCTCTCCCTCTCCCTCTTGCTGCTGCTCCTGCTCCTGCTCCTCACCTCACCTCCCCTCTTCAAGCCCCAAATCACCTCTAAAACTACACCAAAACCCCACTCTCATTTCAATAAAAATGTGCACAAGCTTGCAAGCTATAGGATGGACCAGGAAAGCTTTTATTTTGGCGCTGTTGAGGATTCTAGGGGTGTCTTATGAGGTAATTCCTTCACAAAAAGAGTGGTATTTCTTGTGCTTAAGCTTCGATTCAAGTTTCATATCGATATTGTGTGTTTTTGTGGACTTGAGGAAAACTTAGTTAGGGTTTGGGGAAATTTGTGTTGTAATGTGAAATTGAGCTCAGTAGAAGTTAGATAAACACCCCAGTGCATGAATTGAGACCCCAACATGAGATTTGAAACCCGAAATACGGATTTAGAAACCGATATCGGAAAGTTTGTGGAATCTGTGAAGGTTATTTGAGATCTGCTATCACCCGTGACATCCTAAAATAAAATTGATTGGACAGTGAGATGTGCAGGCACCCAGGAAGCTAACCCCAAGACCCTAGCCCCTAACTCCTAGATACGGCTGCAGATTTATCCTGTTTGGCCGCAATTTGCGGCCAGACCTGCCCCATTTTGGTTCGTCTTGGTTTTGGTGTTCCCTCATCAGTAGATTAGGCCCCTGGTATGTGTAGATTTGCCTAGTTTGACCTAGGGTGAAATCTGGAGTCTATTTCCTTAGTTGCTGATTTGGATTCGTGTTTCCGTATTCCGTATTTTTAGTTCTGAAATTGTGTATTGTGTTTTACCTCGACTATTTGGCGTTTATACGACGATATCAACGATTGATTGATGGTTTTGAAGGCGTGCCCATAGGTTCTAACCTATAGGCCCCTTATCGTATCGTTTTGGGATTCGCATGCCGTTTTAGTTTGGAATTGGTTTTGATACGCATTTGAGATATGTTAATGTGTAGGTACCAAATGAAGACTCCGGGACGACAAGCAAGCGCGTGGCGACGTCCACAAATGAAGACGCAAGGTGAGTAGATTATATCTACAGGGGGAAGTCGGGTGGATGGCGTATAGCACCCCCACAGTCCGTAGTTGATATACTATATATTATATATGATAGTTATAGTGTGTCATGGATATTGTGTTAGGTGTATTATGGATAGCTTAGGGTTAGAAGTAAACTAGTATCGTTCATAGTCGCGAACCCTAGAATAGGTTTACACCCACACGCGCACCCTTGCATATTCACTATACTTACACTGTGTTGATGATGATTTTGGATGACATTGGAGATGAGTAGATGATTTTGGGCATTGTGCCATGAGATCGGTGATATGATGTGATTCGTACTTGCGATACGACATGTGATCTTAGCGGGCCGTTGGGCATGTGTTTTACCCCCACTTTCATACTTATATAGATGGTATTGATTTGTACTAGACTTAGATCTGTATCCTAGATTATGCGATACAATGATAATGATACCTGATATTTGATGAGAGGAATGTGAGACTGACCCGTACCCAGCTATTGGGATGCCGTACGACGATTTACCGTACGAGCTTTATATTGATGATAGTTCCGCAGTAATGACTTGAGGATGCCATATGACATACTGTATCGTACGCAATACTATTGAGGCGGGATCACCGACTATATATATATATATATATATATATATATATATATATCGACTCAGATTTAGGTGGACTCCATACCCCTCCCGCTTGACTTGATACTTAGATCTATAGTTTGCATAGTAGATGTTAGACTAGACCCAAGTCATACCTATTTAAAAAACTAACGAATCGGGAATATCTAAAAAACACTGTAGCCCTTAGTTTACTAAAAAAAATCCCGATTTGTCTTATTTCAAATGGCAAGCTGCATTACTATTCATTTACCATTTACTCTACGGCTCGTATTGCATTGCATGCTTATATGTTATTGATTCATATTCCTTGTACATATGCCTTTACATAGTTGCATGCTCATATTAGTGTTCATGTTGCATGTATTATAATTCATGGATTTCGCACTGTGATATGGTTGCATATGATGATTCTGGATTGTTTTACTCCTACGTATATATATCAATGGTATGGGACGCTGAAATATATATATACACCCATAGAGTATATATATATATATATTAGTGGTATGGGACGCTGATATATATATATATATATATATATATATATATATATATATATATATATATATATATATATATATATATACGCCTCTTAATATATCATCATGATGATCTATGCAAATTTACATATGCATTATGAGAGGAGCCTATGTGCTCGGAGCCTATGAGCTCGATGTGAGAGGAGCCTATGTGCTCGGAGCCTATGTGCTCGATGTGAGAGGAGCCTATGTGCTCGGGGTCTTTATGGTTGATGGCATATTATATCTCCCCTACCCCACATTTATTTTATATGCATTGCATCATATATTAGTAGTACCTGATAGAGTACCTTCATGAATGCTGCATACATATCGGATACATGATATATGGGTTTCACTTGATATTGAGATATATAGTTTGTGTTGATGCTCGACATTGATTTCCTGATGATTTCATTCATGATATCTTCTGTTTTCATTTTACCGCATACATACATCATATTTATGATATGTTTTTACGTGAGGCACTGGCACGAGTTCTTGGCACTACACTTATGTTCAGATGTTACATTGCCACTTTACCATGCTTCAGAATTATTCATTTGAGGTTTATATTATATCTGATCGTTTGACTTAGGATTATGTAATGCTTTCATTTTCTGCTTGTAGATATTTTCTATTCACGAGTTGGCAACTCACCCCCGTTGTGCCACAGTTCTTGCAGGTTTTGCCGTACAGGTTCCATAGCGGCATTTCCGGCACATTGTTTCCTTTGCAGGTGATTTGCTTGGTAGGTGGGTTCTTTGCATCAGAACCACCCTTGTATATGTATTATTCTTTGTATCTAGAAATTCCATCAACCAAAACTTGTATATTGTTTCAGACTTAGACACTAGTGATGTATTATTTCGACCTTAGAGTCGCGCTCAGTAGTATTACGATTTTCTTGCTTATTGGAGTCTCTCTTGGCTTTTGATCCTCGCCCTTCGGCGTTGTATATTATATTGCTTGTGTGGGTTGTGCTCTTTGTTTATGCGTAGTAAGTGTTTGATAAAATGCCTCAAAGGAAAATAATTTACAAAATATGTTTCTTTACTCTTAAAATGGTTTTAGATTTCTGGTTTTTTGTCTTACTTGGATCAGATGGAGTCCTATAGACTTCATATGGTTCAAGGGCCAGTCACGTGCTCTTTCGGGTCGTGACAAAGTTGGTATCAGAGCGCTAGGTTAACCTTTGTTCGAGTCTAAGTTTGACTATGTGGAGCCTAGGGCGTTTATATATATACGGAACTTAGGCCTGACCTTACGGAACTTAGACTTAGTCGAGAGGGTATTAGACTCGAATTTTCGTCGCGTAGGATGACCTTGGTTGATGGAATAGGTGACTAAAGAAGAGTGACGCACCGTGGGTATGTTCCGCGGCATATTTACGACACGCCACTCCGCTTAAGGAATCTTAGGATATACATAATTTCGAGATCAGTGATTCTCTTCATATCCATGATTATACATCCATTTGAGATCCTCGATTCTATTAGTTTCATGATCATACCTTCATTGATGCTGGTCCTTCTTATGATCATGTATCCACTCTGGATCTGTTGTTTTCTTTCTTGCCATTGATCTGCTCTCTTCGATACTCAATTGAGGTTCCTGTCGCCATGTTTGAGCGCAGTTTGGGCTGCTGCTAGGGTTACGGTCAGTGCGAGCTCGTCTGGTACGAGGGACGGCCATTGTGTTTTCTGGTGACATGGGAACGTCTCGAGTTAGTATTGGTGATTGTGACCTCTAGTGGAGGCGAGTGCTTGGTTTTGCACCGGATGATCGGGCCATTGTTAGAGCTGCCAGTTGAGAGAGGACTGTTGATGTACAGCACACCTCAGAGATTATGATGTCTCCTACCGTGCAGACAGATGGACCAGCTGTTGCTTAGATTCATAGGATGTCGCTTCCCGAGCTTACGAGCTGAGATCGCCGGAGCTTCCAGGCAGATATGAGACAGATGATAGCTAGTCTACCCGATTTGAGAGACGAAGGTGATTCGTTCGATTTATGCGCCAGAAAAGGCCCAGTTGAGTTGAAGATTTCCAATGTGGAGAGTCTTACTCAGATCTAGAGCAGACCGATTTAGAGATGACCGCCAATGTATTGCCTTTCCTGGAGGATTGAGGGGTTGTTCAGCATACAGACGAATGAGCCAGTTGTTGCTGCAAATGATGAGATATCGCCCAGATGATTGGAGCTACTGCAGCATGAGTATACACTTAGAGATATGATGGAAGGTCGCTAGTCACTAAGGATGGAGGACTAGGACGTGTGGTTCGTTCGCTTACCGATGCGAGGTCATCAGATAGATTGCTTCCAGCTAGAGACGACTTCACGCGGAGACGTTGAGAGTCGACAGAGATGATCGAATGTCAAAAACCTGCTATTCCAAGTTTAAAGTATTCGGAAAGACATGCAGGCAATTCTATGGACCCTCTAGAAGAATGAAACCCTAACTCGACATGATGACCGTGTGAAAGCCTTTGAACCTTAGGGTTTGCGGCAGTTCTGCGGCGCCATTAGTAAGGCTTGGGTTTGCCCTTCTACGGCCGGATCATTGATGCTTTGGTATGTACTCGATGCTGTTAAACTGTACCAAGATGTTGATCTCTTGGGGGATTAAGAGGTTTTGACGAATCGATCGAATGGTTCGACTTTCTTCGGATGCTAAGTGGTGAGATGCATTTCTTGGGAGACTCCTGATACGAGGATAGCCGTTGGAGCGCAGTCCGTGCAGCCACGATGAGACGAGTCCGAAGCAGTCGACATTGAAGCAGAGTGAAGTAAAGAGTTCGCAAGAGATTTCGACGAGATGACGTCCCACTCCGCTGACATCAGAGATGCGATACGCACGCAGAGACATTGTATATGGATATATCTTCCAGAAAGAGGCACGATAAGTATGCAGCCGTTCCAGAATAAGAATTAGCTTCAGCAATGGATGATGACTTCCGGGCAATTCGGCAAGAATGAGATTTGAGAGAGAAACCTCGACAGGGCCTTTCTGGAATATGATACGAGAAGACCAGGACCCAAGAGGGGTCATATTGAGCACACTCAGCAGGCCAGAGCTCGACATCGTCGACGAGGTAGTTGACCAGGTTCGGGTAAAGGACCTTACCCATATGCGTTGCGAATTGATCAAGGACGGACGAGTATTGAGTATTCCTCCGATGGTTGGGACGCGTTCCCGAGGACCTGTTCGGCCAGACATCTTCTACAGAATGATGAAGCTACAGAGTACGCGATTTCGAGTCCGTATGAGAGACTTCGGATTGACCGTGGCCGAGAACAGTGCAGTGCGTAGATAGCATGGCGTGACGTTATAGTGGACGACAATAGAGATAAGTGGAACCAGAGGTTCGTGCGAGACGCTGACGAGCTGTCATTACTTCCCGTCGAGGCTAGAGACCTGATATGCTTACAGAGGCGTTAGGATTCGACCAATTTCCGAGAAAATGTTGTGCTGAGGACACAGATGTCCATCGAGTGAGAAGAGATTATGCAAGAGATTCAGCCTCCGTACAGTTCGGCGTAGGCAAGATCGGAAGAGACCTTGAGCAGGATCCCTTCCAGACACTGCTGCAATGATATTTGCACCCAGGATCAGATGTGTCACGGGCATTCAGAGAGCCAGAGGCCGACGCCCGTGACATGCTGCTTTACGAGTGGTCGTGAGGATTGACCGAGAGATGACCAGAGAAGTGCCAGAACGGAATCGTCCCCGTTAGCACACCTGACAGGGTCGATGAGCCGACTGATTGTGAGATTGGTAATTCACAGAGAAAATAAGGACCCAGAGGCAGAGGACGCCGGACCGTGAGCAAGAAGCAAGTAGATATCATGCGCTGCTAGCATTGGATGCACCCTTAGTGTTTTGAGGTACGATTTTGGTGCACACCAGATGCACTAAATCGGGTTTCCTTGTGCATGTCAGATGCACCTGGTTTTGCTGTCAGGCACACATGTTGCCTATGACAGATGTTGTGTGCACACCCGTTGTACCTGAATGGAACTTATGTGGATTCTGTTTTTCGTGCACACCTGACGCACGGGGTATTCTTATATACGCCTTAGGATTGATGTTTGTGAAGCCCCGACAATTTGGATTTTTTTGCTGAATGTTTTTGTAGTTGGGGGTTTAAATTTAAATTCGGGGACCGAATTTATTTAAGGGGGGTAGATTGTAACATTTCAAAATAATAAAATATTATTTTTGGGAATTTTTATAATTTAATATTATTTTATGGAATATTTTAATAATTCGGTATAATTAAATACAAATAAATGGGGGGAAATTTTAGAAAATTATGGCAAATTCTAAAATAGGGTAAATTAGAGAATTATTCCATTTCTAAGATTTTATGATTAGTTATATGATAATTTAGTGCTAATCGCGATTAAAAATCGCTAATCGGCTTTTAAGCAATTTTGTGCAAAACACGCACATATCTTTTCTCTACACTTGTGCATTTTCACCATGGTTTGTTTTGGGGTTACTATTTATGTGAGAAGGATTTTGTATGAGAAAAAGAAAAGAGAAGAAATGGGAAAGGATTATAATATTGGGTATGGGCATGTGAGAGAATGAGAGGGTGAGATGTGTTGACTAAGTCGTAGCCATTCTCCTCCATTTTCAACACTCATTTCTCTCCCTCTCCCTCTTGCTGCTGCTGCTGCTCCTGCTCCTCACCTCACCTCACCTCCCCTCTTCAAGCCCCAAATCACCTTTAAAACTACACCAAAACCCCACTCTCATTTCAATAAAAATGTGCTCAAGCTTGCAAGCTATAGGATGGACCAAGAAAGCTTTCATTTTGGCGCTATTGAGGATTCTAGGGGGGTCTTATGAGGTAATTCCTTCACAATAAGAGTGGTATTTCTTGTGCTTAAGCTTCGATTCAAGTTTCATATCGATATTGTGTGTTTTTGTGGACTTGAGGAAAACTTAGTTAGGGTTTGGGGGAAATTTGTGTTGTAATGTGAAATTGAGCTCAGTAGAAGTTAGATAAACACCCTAGTGCATGATTGAAACCCCAACATGAGAGTTGAAACCCGAAATATGGATTTAGAAACCGATATCGGAAAGTTTGTGGAATCTGTGAAGGTTATTTGAGATCTGCTATCACCCGAGACATCCTAAAATAAAATTGATTGGACAGTGAGATGTGCAGGCCCCAGATTTATCCTGTTTGGCCTCAATTTGCGGCCAGACCTGCCCCATTTTGGTTCGTCTTGGTTTTGGTGTTCCCTCATCAGTAGATTAGGCCCCTGGTATGTGTAGATTTGCCTAGTTTGACCTAGGGTGAAATCTGGAGCCTATTTCCTTAGTTGCTGTTTTGGATTCGTGTTTCCGTATTCCGTATTTTTAGTTCTGAAATTGTGTATTGTGTTTTACCTCGACTATTTGGCATTTATACGACGATATCGAGGATTGATTGATGGTTTTGAAGGCGTGCCCATAGGTTCTAACCTATAGGCCCCTTATCGTATCGTTTTGGGATTCGTATGCCGTTTTAGTTTGGAATTGGTTTTGATACGCTTTTGCGATATGTTAATGTGTAGGTACCAAATGAAGACTCCGGGACGACAAGCAAGCGCGTGGCGACGTCCACAAATGAAGACGCAAGGTGAATAGATTATATCTACAGGGGGAAGTCGGGTAGATGTCGTATAGCACCCCCACAGTCCGTAGTTGATATACTATATATTATATATGATAGTTATAGTGTGTCATGGATATTGTGTTAGGTGTATTATGGATAGCTTAGGGTTAGAAGTAAACTAGTATCGTTCATAGTCGCGAACCCTAGAATAGGTTTACACCCACACGCGCACCCTTGCATATTCACTATACTTACACTGTGTTGATGATGATTTTGGATGACATTGGAGATGAGTCGATGATTTTGGGCATTGTGCCGTGAGATCGGTGATGTGATGTGATTCGTACTTGCGATACGACATGTGATCTTAGCGGGCCGTTGGGCATGTGTTTTCCTCCCGCTTTCATACTTATATAGATGGTATTGATTTGTACTAGACTTAGATCTGTATCCCAGATTATGCGATACGATAATAATGATACCTGATATTTGATGAGAGGAATGCGATACTAACCCGTACCCAGCTATTGGGATGCCGTACGATGATTTACCGTACGAGCTTTATATTGATGATAGATCCGCACTCATGACTTGAGGATGCCATATGACATACTGTATCATACGCAATACTATTGAGGCAGGATCACCGACTATATATAAATATATATATCGACTCAGATTTAGGTGGACTCCATACCCCTCCCGGTTGACTTGATACTTAGATCTGTAGTTTGCATAGTAGATGTTAGACTAGACCCGAGTCATACCTATTTCAAAAACTAACGAGTCGGGAATATCTGAAAAACACTGTAGCCCTTAGTTTACTAAAAAAACCCGATTTGTCTTATTTCAAATGGCAAGCTGCATTACTATTCATTTACCATTACTCTACGGCTCGCATTGCATTGCATGCTTATATGTTATTGATTCATATTCCTTGTACATATGCCTTTACATAGTTGCATGCTCATATTAGTGTTCATGTTGCATGTATTATAATTCATGGATTTCGCACTGTGATATGGTTGCATATGATGATTCTGGATTGTTTTACTCCTACGTATATATATCAATGGTATGGGACGCTGAAATATATATGTACACCCATAGAGTATATATATATATGAGTGGTATGGGAAGCTGATATATATATATATATATATATATATATATACGCCTACTTAATATATCATCATGATGATCTATGCAAATTTACATATGCATTATGAGAGGAGCCTATGTGCTCGGAACCTATGAGCTCGATGTGAGAGGAGCCTATGTGCTCGGAGCCTATGAGCTCGATGTGAGAGGAGCCTATATGCTCGGAGCCTATGAGCTCGATGTGAGAGGAGCCTATGTGCTCGGGGTCATTATGGTTGATGGCATATTATATCTCCCCTACCCCACATTTATTTTATATGCATTGCATCATATATTAGTAGTACCTGATAGAGTACCTTCATGAATGCTGCATACATATCGGATACATGATATATGGGTTTCACTTGATATTGAGATATATAGTTTGTGTCGATGCTCGACATTGATTTCCTGATGATTTCATTCATGATATCTTCTATTTTCATTTTACCGCATACATACATCATATTTATGATATGTTTTTACGTGAGGCACTGGCACGAGTTCTTGGCACTACACTTATGTTCAGATGTTACATTGCCACTTTACCATGCTTCAGACTTATTCATTTGAGGTTTATATTATATTTGATCGTTTGACTTAGGATTATGTCATGCTTTCATTTTCTGCTTGTAGATATTTTCTATTCACGAGTTGGCAACTCACCCCCGTTGTGCCACAGTTCTTGCAGGTTTTGCCGTACAGGTTCCATAGCGGCATTAATTGTGACACATGCACAAGTGATGACTCATGGTCTCTTTATTTGTGCATATGTCACATTTTGGATTGATATATGTGTTGAAATGATATTTGTGCATAGCGGCAACTCACCCCCGTTGTGCCACAGTTCTTGCAGGTTTTGCCGTACAGGTTCCATAGGAGCATTAATTGTGACACATGCACAAGTGATGACTCATTGTCTCTTTATTTATGCATATGTCACATTTTGGATTGATATATGTGTTGAAATGATAAGAGGAGAGAGAAAGGGCAGCCATATGGCTTGAGCTTTGCTCTTGTGTTGATAAATTCTAGCCCACTCTCATTATCATTTTAACACATAAGAAAAAGAAAGAGTTCTTCTTCTTCCTCTTTCTTCTTAAGCTCACTATCTCCATTAATGGCATCATCTTCTACATCCACTCTACCCATCTCATGTGTTGAGAATCCTAGAGTGTCAAGAGACAAAGTGATGTCTCATGGTCACTTGTACAAACAGATAACCGTAACCCACCTAAAAGCAAGGCCTCACAGCCAACCGTAGAAACTCACCCCCGTTGTGCCACAGTTCTTGCAGGTTTTGCCGTACAGGTTCCATAGCAGCATTTCCGGCACATTGTTTCCTTTGCGGGTGATTTGCTTGGTAGGTGGGTTCTTTGCATCAGAACCACCCTTGTATATGTATTATTCTTTGTATCTAGAAATTCTATCAACCAAAACTTGTATATTGTTTCAGACTTAGACACTAGTGATGTATTATTTCAACCTTAGAGTCACGCTCAGTAGTATTACGATTTTCTTGCTTATTGGAGTCTCTCTTGGGTTTTGATCCTCGCCCTTCGGCGTTGTATATTATATTGCTTCTGTGGGTTGTGCTCTTTGTTTATGCGTAGTAATTGTTTGATAAAATTCCTCAAGGGAAAATAATTTACAAAATATGTTTCTTTACTCTTAAAATGGTTTTAGATTTCTAGGCTTTTGGCTTACTTGAATCAGATGGAGTCCTATAGACTTCATATGGTTTAAGGGCCAGTCACGTGCTCTTTCGGGTCGTGATAATCAAGGTCACTTGGGTCCTATGGGCAAAAACCATATCGGGAGTTTCAAATATACAGGAAACGTGCTAGTGTTGCACACCTTCTGAAGCGTGGTAACTAGAGTGGCTTCCATCTATATTATCACGCGATGATAGTTAGATCCCGATCCCACTGATGAGTAGTATTACTCTTGGGAGATATTTTTCACTTCACAATTAGCTAACCTATTAGATGTCTAGAAAAGTATTAACGGGGCTACGCCTCTACGGAAACGAGGTTTATTTTAATTATGTTCGTGCGAGAGCACAGGGAACCTCCCTCAGAGTACCAACACTCACCTGACTGAATGGTTAGCGAACTTGTAAGGTGCGAATGATCCAGACTAATTCTCATTTTAAGGTTTGGAGGAGAATTTGAGGAAATAGTGGGAGCCATCCTGATTAGATAAACTAATAACCAATCTAATTTTGCAAGAGCGCATGCTGAGTGTTTCTTTTCTCTCTCTCCAGGTAGAAACTATCTCACAACCTAATCAAGATAATAAAATGTTTGACTTGACCGAACCAGCTTATTACACTGGGATGGATAACGTCGGTTCGGCTCAAACTTGTGACAACCATCATGAGTATGGGCAATGGAAAGAGGAAAGTAAGGAATTCTAGATGACCCTAATGAAAGAGAAGCATTCTAATGCGTCTTCCTCGGGTGTACTTGTTATTGAAAACTGTCTTTCGGTCAACCCTACCTCCTAGTTACTAGATACCAGATCAGGATCTCATATTTGTAATTTATTAGAAGGACTGAGAAAAAGTAGAATAGTTGGACCAGAATATGTCCCTCAGAGTAGGAAACGGAGCACAAGTTGATGTTGCTCCCGTCGGTGAATATCACCAAGTGCTGCCAAGCGGCAATACTATGATTTTGAACAACTGCTACTATGTACCTTCTATACTCTGCAACATCATATCAGTTTCTTTACTTGATAAAGATGGATATAATTTTGTTCTAGATAGAAATATCATGAACATTTACCTTAATCAGGTATTGGTTGCAGAAGGTACACTGTGTAATGGTATCTACGTTCTGAATCAAAACACGGTCTTCAATATACAAAACACACGCAAGAGGAAAAGTTGAGATACGAACGAAACCTACTTGTGGCATTGTAGACTTGATCATATAGGTGAGAAAAGACTAAATAAGTTATATAAGGATGGATATCTGAATCCGTTTGAATTTTCGTTGTATGAAACTTGTCAGTCTTGTCTCAAAGGAAAAATGACCAAATCACCGTTCACCGGACATGGAGAAAGAGCTACAGAGCTCTTGGGACTCATACATAGTGATGCATGTGGTCCGATATTTATACATGCGAGGGGTGGATTCTCGTACTTCATTACATTCACTAATGATCTCTCTAGATTCGATTATGTATTTCTCATGAAACACAAATCTGAAGATTTTAAGAAGTTCAAAGAATATAAGAACAAAGTAGAGAACTCTTACTCGCAGTGGGTATCGGGATCCAACTATCACATAGAAGGTATGCAATCTTATTGTAAATTTCAACACTTAAAATTCCCGATAATATTCTGCCCCTAGCGTCCTACGACTTTGACAGAGGTCAACAAACCATAGTGCGCTAGTCAAGTTCAACCCGCCATTTCATGATAGAATTAAACCCACCCGCACGATCCTTGACAGAGGTCAACAAGGTCGTACGACTACCCTAATCCAATCGCATCACATGCTTTGCAGATAAGCATTGATCAGCTACCGCACACTACGCCTTGACAGAGGTCAACAAACGCAACACGAATACTAAATAGTACTTATCTGAAATGACGGAGGGCTACGACAGGTTTTTAAGAAAATCTTTTGCGTAATGAACTTGATATCATTGTAGAGTGATTTTGAAAAGGAGTTTTTTTAGGCTTTACTAGTTTCGCTAAAGAGGTCACTCCCGGTGTAGGGATCTCGGCTCTTTCCTTATCGAATGAGGTGTTGGATATTCTACAAGGAATACCGCTATGCAAAGCAAGAACTAAAAAAGCAATTAAAAAACAAAACCGAGTGGGTTATAGAATTTTCTAGTTTCACTAAAGAGGTCACTACCGGTGAAGGGATCTCGGCTCTTTCATCATCGAATGAGGTGCTGGATATTCATCAAGGAATACCACTGTGCAAAGCAAAATCTAAAGCTACCCTTTTTGAAAATTTGATTCTAAAACATCTTTTGGTTTCTTTCTTTTCATTAATCTCATTAATGAAGTCCCATCAATTAATGTTTCCTAAACATTACAGAAAAATGAAACGAAAATAGAACGTACGCTTATGCCATCCGTATTCGCCACGGGGCCCCGTCATGCACCGTTAGGTTACTTAACTACCGGCAGAGCGGGGACTGGACTAGCACGGGTGCAAAACATAAGCAGCGTTTATTATATATCATATATATAATATTACATTCGTCTCACGCAGTTATACGATCAACATCACAGAATCAAGCAGCAGAAGCAACATATGAAATATTGGATATACTAGGATGTCCGTGTTTTAAATTTAGCTAATAATGTAAAACACGAATTCCACAGTTGTGATGAATAGTCAAACCCACATCCCTAGACCCCTACGAGAGCGGTAAGTAATCCTGCCAATTCTAGAGTTAGAAGACCCTGTCTCAACTCCTTGAGATGGTCTCCCACTGGACTCTAGAACCCGGTTACTTGTGCTCCCTGCCTTTGGTCTATCCTAATGCCGAAAAGTAAATAATATACAACAGTGGTGACATCATCCTCAACCCGGAAGTGCCCCAATAAAAAAATATTACATATAGATTTTACATGAATGAAAATAAAAACCCTCATCTCATATAAAAACCCCTGCTATTCTTTCACAACGATCCAATAAATCATATCAACAGCAACACATGATATCACATATCATTAACGTAAGCAAATATGCGTATCTCTAAAACTCGTTGACATATAGCAACGAGATTGGGATACCCCACATATTACACTTACGGTCGCAGAAAAAGAAACAGAAAACTACAATAATTAGAATCCGCAATATCCTTAGACATCATAAACCCGAAATATCTCATATTTCGGATTTCATGCCTAACTTATAAAACTTGCATTTTAGTCTCAAATTGAAAACTCTTTTCAAATGGTTGTCAGATAATTCAACAAGATTCCTGACTTAGTGATCGCGTACAATACGCAATTACGACAGAGTTTTGATCCGAATCAAAACTTCATGGCAATCGATCAATTGAGACTAAATGGCTAGGTTTATAATATACTAACTAGTTTTCATAAAACTAATTAATCCGGATTCTAATAATTATATCACACACATCACAAAGCTTGTAAAATAACTGCGACATTAGAATTTCGCACGCAATTAGCAAACATAACCAATTTTTTCCAAAACACGAAAAATCCAAAGAGCTAAAGTTCCAAAACCAATCGTTTTAAGCCAATCCGGGAGTCGAAACGAACTCGATACAAACAGGCAGTGACGGCAGTCCACATGATGGACGCTCGCCCCGCAATATCAAATGTACAAATAAATCCAAACTGCACTACCATTGCACACGGCTATCCACCACGACAAATACGCAACATCATAGCACAACACAGAACATCAACGCGAATGTCACGTTCGCAAACCCGTCTAAAAGAACTATAGCAATTAGACGCAATTTACCGCTCGAATGACATTCACGGTCGAAGATATAATGTAAGTACTGTAAACTAACACGTTTAAATTTCGATCGACAAAACTTCCCAAAGTGGGCCCCACGTACATCTGCAGTACAGTAACAAAATCTGGGCCCAAAAGAAATATTCCAGAAACCACAATTTTACATGAAGAACCAACTGTAGAAAAATGGTTTACTGTAGCTCTAAAACGGCGGCGGAACCGCGGCCAAACTAGGGTTTGCGCGGCGGTTCCGCGGCGCTTTGGAAGCTTCAGTTGACCAAATTTCACCAGAATTATTAAAAAAGCCTGCACGATTTTCTAAGATGCTCAAAATGATTTTTTGACCTGTTTAAAAATTCGACAGAAACCTTACACTGAAAAATGCGGTTTCGGAAATTTCGTTCGATCGATATTTTAAACGCGTTAGAACAAGTTAGTAAAGGTTAGTGGCGTGGCTTTGATACCATGTAAGTCTACGGTAGCGCCCCGGCCGTCAATCTGACGCCAAATGCGGAACAAAAACTTTTACAACTGGCGCTATCGCATACTATAACCCGGATCTGCCATTGATGCTAAACTAACAAACTACAAAGTGGGTAGAAAGGCTATACCGAACGATCCGAGTCCTTCGGTCTTTAACCATCATCCCACGCTCCGTTGCGGCTGCTCCGATCTCCTGGCTCCTCATCGAGGTGGCACCACATCTATGGATCTTTAAACAGGCTCCCGCCTCTGAACCGAGGCAACTCAGACATGAAGTTTGCTAGCCGACATGTCCAAGATTGATATAGAGAATGAGTAGAACACTTTATCTCGCTTCATCCAAAGCCATGGATGAACGGTTATGAAGTTGCTTTTTGAATGGAATGAAATGAGAAATGAGCTATCTAATTTCCATGAACCAAATTCCATAATCTTTTTTCCAACAACCTTGCATTTTATCAAGAGGGGCCGGCCACTATATGAAGAGGAGGGAGGTGAGTGTAGGAGCAAGGGGTGGTAACCATAATGGAAAAGATCTTTAATCAAGAACAAAAGGAATTAATGGAAAAGGATGACTCATTTAAACACCTCATCAAAACAATTAATGCAAACTAATGAGTCACAAACCTAGTCATCAACCAATAAGGAAAATGAATGACTCACTAATCCTAGTCACCAATCTAGAAGCTTCCACACTCATGACTCACCCTCTAGAAAAGATAAATCCGTATTAAACCGAATGTTTAAGACGGGTGATAGAAAACTGGCAACTTCCAAAAGCGATCCCGAAACGAATTTCAGGATAACCCCGTAACTGTATAAATATACCCGTATTTGTATTACGACCGAATACAAATGCAACTGAGACAAAGATATTATATCTACAAAGTATACTACTCGGATCCGGCTTAAACCAAAGCCCACCAGTATTATCTGCCCGAAATATGACACGTGTGTAAACGCACGTGCTTTTTCCGAACCCTGCCATAAAACCATACGGCCTCTACAACGTTTCGCCCGAACTTGGGAAAATATCTGTGGGGGACTCTAATGACTCATCAGTACCCTGCCAGTGGGTTTAACCATAAGCACGTCAGCGGCACTAGCAGTGCGTAACGGCTGCCCATGTACTGACCTCAAGGGAAGCCGATGAGCGAACTCATCCTGAAACCCTACTGAGCCTAACAATGACAATATACATACAGTCCGGTCCGTTCGTCTATGAGTATCGCATATCAGGCCTATGGGGCTGGTAACGTCAGACCCCCAATAGCGGTATAAGTCGTGTCGAAGACAAGCCCTGAACACCCTGAGAAACTACTGGAATACTTACCAGTAATTCTCACCTGCTGATTGAAAAGAATTTCCGATTGTGTTAATCAAATCAAATGATCCTAGGCAACGGCGCCATTTGATTGAAAAGAATTCTTGTTTGTGTAGTATTTGAGAAAATTGTAAAGAAATCACAACCAAAAATTATATTTGACCGCAATCAACTACGGTGTCGGATGTAGATTGTAAGTGAGTGCGGATCGTCCACAGGGATTGTGCAATTCGTTTTTATATTTGATTTGTTTGAATCGAAAAGTTAATCGAAAAGAAAAGAAAACATGATTCAAGAATTTATCAATTGATTCAGGTGTCACGAGTTTAATCAAGAATCAAGAAACTGATAAACAATCAAGAATTGGGTTTCGATAATATTTCCAATCAAATGTCAAGAATCTAAATGAGGCTCGTAGGAATCGATAGGATCTATAGATGTGATGTAACCTCAAGATTTCATGTTCTTGTCCTTCGAAGGATTGATACTAGATCGATGATGATCGACGAGAGTTAGGGCTTTCTTGATGAAACTAGGGTTTCATCGTTTAACCCTTGTTCTTTCGTTGATTTCATTCACATTCTAGCCTCTAGCAATTTCAAGAAATGATCGTAACTCTCCAATTTCGAGCGATATCATTCAAGAAAGCATCGCAACGAAATGGGTCGTCGGTTCTTGAATTTGCTAGGGTTTACAAAACTCGTAGGAATCAAGAATCGATTTAAGATATATTACATCATCATTCTATTGATCGTCTCGACTCCTCGACGAGCGGAGTATTACTCAAGCATCACAACAAGAATTATAACTAGAAATTTAGATTGACTCATGATGCAAGAATTTAAAGAAAACAAGATAAAAGAATTTCACCTTTTATTTATATCAACAATTTGATTACAGTCGCTCAAGAACTACAAGAGGAAGAACTAAATTGTCGACTTGGCTTCGCTCGGCTCCGTGAGTCGCGAATCGGCTTGGACCACTTGCTCCGTTGAAGACCGGCTCAGCTCCTAAAAGGTTGCAAGGCTTCTTGCTTGAATGGGTACTCAGGATCTTGGCTTTTGAATGGAATTAGGGTTAGGGTTTCACACAAATCCTCTCACTAGATTTGTGGAAGAAGAAGATGAAGAGAGAGATAGAATGGCTCTCAAATGAATTAGAATAGGGTTGATTCCATTCCTCTTTTTTTTTTTACAAGTGAGCCTAGGGACTTTATTTATAGAGCACCCAAACCCTAGGTCTAGGTTTGAATTTACTATTCCCTCCAAAAGTTTGTTGAGGAGTTTCTAGAAAGAGTTTGTTAGGAGTTAGCTTAGGGTTTAAGCTAGGGTTTAGGAAGAAGGTTCTAGAATACAAAGCTTAGTTTAGTGTAGAAACAAGGGTTTGCTGATCTGGCAGAAGTATCTGGAATCTTCTGGAATTTGGAATACATTTCTGAACTGTAGCCACTGATGTAGGAGTTATCATGCGAAATTGGAGTACTGACGAGGCAAACCCACCGCGGAACCGCGGCACAAGGTGGCTTAGGCCGCGGTTCCGCGGCCAAGTTGGCGCTTCGGAGCTTCCAATTTCTTGTGCTGGCTTCTTATGTCTTCAAGTGTCTTTTGTGATATATTTAATTCCTGAATACCCTTTGCATCAATACCAGATTCCAAATCATTGAGTTGGCGTCATGTTTTAGCTGTACCCTGTAAATTTTGGCCTTTCTTCTGGATTTTCCTGCACAGATCTCAAAACAAGTGTTGCTCAAATGTAGGGATGATGCGATGCCATGAAATGTAGTCAATTTCCTTTATAGTGTCGGTTTTAGAGTCTAATACATGTAATCTGATATTTTTCGACAGTTTTGCTAATATGTAAAATATGAATGCCGAACACTTCTATATGAATGCAAATGATGAGGAAATTGCCGGCTAAAATATACAATATTTTCGACTAATCAAATTCCCCCAAACTTAATTTCAATCGTCTCGAGCGAACTGTTTTATTAAAAAGAGAAGGAGAAAATAAAGAAAGAGAAAAAACTAACTAGCACACTTTCGTTGGCAACACGATTGCACTGAGCACGTGCGACAAGCCTTTAAACCTCTAGGTGTCCCTAGTAGGAGGAGTGTTGTCTCCTGAGGGTTTTCAGCGGATTGCACCCAAAAAATCCAATAATAAAAGAAAGATCATGAATATTACATTTAAAGATAAGAATTGTAAAAGAAAGACTTTGAAAATTAGGGTTTCCAACTAAGCTAGCTTTTCGGTTGTCATGAGCCCTATCTTAATGGTCATGAAAAGATGTTAGAAATCACGTCCTCCCTCAATAAAACATCGTCTTATTCTTCATTCCTATCTTTCTTCCAAACATCGATCATATAACCCTGCGTGTGTGTAAAGGGCATCCCTACACCCGGAGAATTCAATTGAAGCTATCATACTCTTGCCCATCAGCCTCAGTACTTTTTAATTAATGAATATTTAGATGAGATTGCTCACACACTTTCATGCGACCGTTAATACTTCTTGAGGTACTAACCGACCGATTACTCCTGTGCTTGCTTATTTGGTGTATTTTCCCCGTCTTGCACCACCTCAGTCATAGCAGTGACTCCCAGACCAGTTGGCCTTAGTGCACTAGGTGAAGAAGCACCCTCGCTATACATTTTTTATTGCCCTTGGTGATTACAAAACCAGTGTCCATTTTTCTCACCACTTTATATTTTCTTTATTCACTTTTTTTTTATTTCCTTCATACTTTTGGCTTTAAGACAAGAGCATTTCAAGGTATCCTCTACTATCCCAGGCTTTAAGACGTGTGTAAGTGCGAATAGCAGGGTAGCAACGTTCAAAATGTTTGGCTTCCAGAATAGAAACTATTTTTCAGACTTATTTTTATCCTCAGATTAATGACGTCCTTTATCTTACTAACCCTTGGGACAACGGCTCATAACTACTTATTACTAGTTCGTATAAGAAAACTTTCTAATTTTCTTAGATTTCTTAAATTTTTCTAATCTCATGGATGTAATTATTCACTATCTAAACTTTCATTATCTTATTTATATACAAAAAAGTGTAAATATTAAAATTATTTTTATACTTGAAATTTTTTTTAAAATTTTTATGGGTTTTGAAAATTTTTAAATTTTTATAGATTTTTTAAAAGAAATGTTTTGTGCTTATGCAAATGATATGCAAATGATGCAAAAATAAGCACAAACCTCCCCCAAACTTGTTTTCAACAGTGTCCTCACTGTTGCCAACAGCTATATCTGAAAAACCTGTAAATCTGGGAGGAATTATTAGTGGGGGCAAAATGTATAAGTGAAGAACTTCCCCCAAACTTATTCTTTTCACTCACCTTCATTCAAAAGATGATGCAATGATATACTGGATATGAAGGTGAGACGGAGGAATTTTAATCCAAATAAACTGGCTCTTGTAAGAACAAGAGCTCCTCCGTGGGGTCAGTGGAAAAATAAGGTTTTAGTTGTAAGTGCACGGCGGCGCCCCGGCCGTCAATCCGACGCCGGAGTGCGGAAGCGGTGATAAACTTTAATTTTGCAGACTTAGCAAACCGGCACCACCACGCACTAAACATCCGGATCGTAACCATTAACAAGTCTAAGCTACTAACAAGATAGGGAAGAGAAGTATACCGACAGATCCGAGTCCTCTGGTCTTCTCGTCGTCGTCCCGATCTCCTGCGGAATGTCCCGTCTCCTCCTCGTCGCCGGAAGTGCACCACATCGCCTACTTCTTTTACGGGCTCCCACCTCAATGCCGAGGCAACTCGGGCACGAAGCCGGCTACTCGACGTGCCCAAGATTTGCTGTAGAATATGTATAGAACCATATCTCACTTTGGGGTTGTGGAATTGCCATTTTGGTGGAGGAAATCAAGAAGGTTTTTGGATGAACAAGAGAGCAATTTTCATAGCACCATGAGAACCAAAATTGCCACACACATCATGAAATGAATCCCCATCCCTCTCATGGAAAAATGGCTGGCCCACCCCCCCTTTTTGTGATTGGAGAGAGAAAGAGAGAGCAAGGTCAAGGGGTGGGTGGATTGCAATGATCACAACAAATCCAACACTTCAAGGCAACCATCATCTCAAGCATGATGGCTTCAAAAAGTCAAGCCATCATGAGAAGAAGAAAGTCAAGTGATGGTGCTCATCATGAAAACCATCATGATGCAACAAGATGCAAAGAACCCCCTCCACTAATGCCTATTTGCAACAATGCAAATAAACCCTCCTCCACCAATCTTCGGCCAATGAACGGAACAATGGAAATCGGCCGAAACGGAAAGCAAACTGGCAACTCCATAAAACAGGACCCGTAATAAATTACAGGAAAACCCCGATACTGTGCATACACACCCGCATCTGTATTTCGACCGAAATACAAATGCAATGAGACAAAATCTCCACTGTACTATACTAGAATCCGGCTTATACCAAAACCGGCTAGTAATATCTGTTCGATCCTGATCCGTGCAATACCGCACGTATCTGATCGAACCCTGCCATATAACCATACGGCCTATAGTACAAACTGTCAGATCATGATCCGTGCAATACCGCACGTATCTAATCGGACCTTGCCATATCTCCATACGGCCTCTACAACCTTTCGCCCGAAAGCTGAGTAACTGAATGTGGGGGACTCTAAAGACTCGTCAACACCTTGGTTGTGGATTTAACCACTAGCACGTCAGAGGTATAAGCCAATACGTAACGGGATACCAGGTATTGACTAAAAGGCACGTCTGTGAGTGAACTCAGTCAGACAACCCTACTGAGCCTGTCAGTGACAATATCCGTACAGTCCGGTCCGTTCGTCTATGAGCATCGCATGGCGGGCCTAGGGGGTTGGTAAAAGTCAGACCCCCAAAAGCGGTACAAGTCGTGTCGGAGTGTAGCCCAGAACACCCTGAGATACTACTGGAATACCTACCAGTAAATCTCCTTGCCTCGGCCGAGGGCTTCGTGTAATAGCTCTCCTAGACACAGCACGACCTCACCCCCAATACCGGGAGAGACGAACCCCTGAAGATGCGCTCACTGCCTCCATGTGGCTCGGGACTGTACCCAACTAAAACCTGTTTGCACGACTCCTTTGAGCCGTGGTAGGGTAGTAATCAAAGTACAGTGGGAACTCACACGAGACAAATGACGATCCCCAGGTCGATGAACTAACCTGCACACATGTCACCAGGGAACTGCCATCTGACGTCTGGTATATGACCAACTGGCATGTTCCCGGCGAGTCCTGTCCGGTGTACTCATAACCCAATGAGCACCTGTATACATCTTAGATGATCTAACTGACACCAGTGGCTTGTGAGACCGGCCACCGCCCCTCGTCGGGGTCTCGACTGTATACACTAGTTTACTATGGAGTATCGATGCCCTGTCTCGAAACTCACATGACTAGGGACCATTTAAGGATATGCTTATAGACTGCCAGCTCCCACGTATATGATCGCCCTCATACTGCTGGTGGTCAAGCATGAATCCTAGGGGCTCTATCAACGTGTAATAGCGACGTGTCAGGTCACCTAAAACAGTACACGATGATAAAGGTAAACCAGATAGCATACTATCATCTCGAGTAAGACTGTCCTACCGGGATAGGTCCTCCATCAATCATTGCAATCACGTACCTGTGATCCAATAATTGACTCTGAGGGCATTATCTCCAACATTAGTCTATGTCCATTTACTTTGAAAAATGTGCCGTTTTTATCATTTTCTACTTCTACTGCCCTGTGCGGATATACAGACCGCACAACAAAAGGTCCCTTCCATCGAGATCGGAGCTTACCTGCGTGAAGGTGTAATCGTGAATCATAAAGAAGGACTTGTTGACCAGGTGAAAATGTTTTCCTCAAAATGTTTTTATCGTGAAAAACCTTAGTCCTATTCTTTGTGATTACAACGTTATCATAAGCTTCATCACGGAGTTCGCTTAGCTCATTAAGTTGCAGCTTCCGAAAGTTGCAAGCAAGGTTTAAATCAAAATTTATTTCTTTAATGGCCCACAATGCTTTATATTCTATCTCGACGGGTAAATGACATGCTTTTCCAAACACTATCCTATATGGAGACATCCCTAGGTCGGTCTTATATGCAGTTTGGAATGCCCAAAGAGCATCCGTCAGTTTGGTCGACCAGTCTTTTCTATTTTTAGCAACAGTTTTCTCCAGGATAAGTTTGATTTGTCTGTTTGAGATTTCAGCCTGCCCGCTTGTTTGGGGGTGATAGGGTGTAGAAAGTCGGTGGTTGATTGAGTATTTCCGCATCAGAGTCTCGAAAGACCTGTTGCAGAAGTGTGCCCCATTATCGCTAATAATAGCGCGTGGGTGTCCAAATCGCGAGAAGATTCTTTTTCAAGAACATAATGACAACTTTCTTGTCATTAGTGCGACATGGAATGGCTTCTACCCATTTTGAGACATAATCAACCGCCAGCAGTATGTACAAATTCCCAAAGGAGTTGGGAAAAGGACCCATAAAATCTATGCCCCAAACATCGAATATTTCAACAACCAAGATGGGTTGCTGAGGCATTTCATTTCTCTGGGAGATTCTACCCGTATACTGACATTGTGTACAGGTTTTGCAATGCTCAAATGCGTCCTTGAATAAGGTCGGCCAATAAAATCCACATTGCAAAACCTTTTCCGCTGTCTTTCTAGGACCAAAGTGACCCCCACAGGCCTGATCATGACAAAAAGAAAGAACACTCTTGAACTCTTCATTCGGGACACACCGGCGAATGATATGATCAGGACAATATTTAAACAAATAGGGCTCGTCCCAGTAATAGTGTTTTACTTGGGATTGAAAACGGTATTTGTCCTGTTTTGATCAATCGCTGGGTATAAGTCCCGTGGCATGATAGTTTACAATATCCCTGAACCAATGTTCAGCGGATACGTTCAAGAGTTGTTCATCAGGGAACGAGTCATTGATCGGCAGGGTGACAGGGGAAGAAGAGATGCGTGAAAGATGGTCAGCTACTACGTTTTCACATCCTTTCTTATCTTTGATAACAAGATCGAATTCTTGTAACAGAAGGATCCAACGTATTAGTCGACCTTTTGCATCTTTCTTCGCCAGAAGATGTTTTAAAGCGGAATGGTCAGTATACATAACTATAGGTGAGCCAATTAAGTAAGGCCTGAATTTTTCTAATGCAAATACAACCGCTAAAAGTTCTTTTTCTGTGGTTGTATAATTGATTTGCGCATCATTCATGGTCTTACTTGCATAGTAAATCATGTGTGGTATCTTTTCAATGTGCTGTCCTAAGACTGCACCTACTGCAAAATCAGATGCGTCACACATCAGCTCAAAGGGGTAGTCCCAGTTTGGTGATGATAAAACGGAGGCTGAAGTGAGTGAGTGTTTAAGTGAGTCGAAAGCTGTCTCGCAATCCGAGTCAAAATGGAAGGTCGTATCCTTGGCCAGGAGAAGAGTTAAAGGTCTAGCAATTTTGCTAAAGTCCTTAATGAATCTCCTATAAAAGCCTGCGTGGCCAAGGAAAGAGCGAATATCTTTGACGCTTTTGGGATGAGGGAGGTTTTGAATGACATCTATTTTGGCTCTGTCAACCTCAATGCCTTTCTATGAAATGACATGTCCAAGAACAATTCCTTCTTGGACCATAAAGTGGCATTTTCCCCAGTTTAAAGTCAAGTTCTTCTCTTTGCAACGCGTAAGAACAGCGTCAAGATTCGCTAGGCAATCGGAAAAAGAGTCTCCAAAAATCGAGAAGTCGTCCATAAAGATCTCCAGAAAATTCTCTACCATATCAGAGAATATCCCCATCATACACCGCTGAAAGGTAGCGGGAGCATTGCATAGCCCGAAGGGCATGCGACTGTAAGCAAAGGTACCAAAAGGACAAGTAAAAGTAGTTTTATCTTGATCCTTTTTGGCGATGGGGACCTGATTATAGCCTGAGTATCCGTCCATAAAACAATAATACTCTCGTCCCGCTAAGCGTTCCAGCATCTGATCAATGAATGGTAGAGGAAAGTGGTCTTTCCTCGTGGCAGCGTTGAGTTTTCTATAATCGATACATACACGCCACCCAGTTTGGGTGCGTGTCTGAATCAACTCATTCACCTCATTGGTTATAACTTTGATGCCGGATTTCTTAGGAACGACATGTATAGGACTCACCCATTGGCTATCGGAGATGGGGTATATAATACCATTATCTAAGCATTTGACGATCTCTTTCATGACCGCTTCCTTCATGACGGGATTCAACCGTCTCTGTGGTTCTCGGGTTGGTCTGGCATCATCCATCACATGTATATGATGTTCAACTATCAAAGGACTAATCCCTTTGATGTCTGCCATACTCCAACCAAACGCCTCTTTGTTAGATCTCAATACCGATAAAAGTGCATTCTCTTGCTCTAATGCTAGAGAAGCGGAAATTATAACCGGTAAAGACTCCTTCTCACCTAAATAAGCATATTTCAGATGAGTGGGTAAAATTTTGAGATCTAATTCAGGCGGAGAAATGATAGAAGGAGGGATCATTGAGTGATTTTTGGATTTACAAAGAAGCTCAGAGCCTGTGAAAGATACAGACTCGGGTGGAGAAATGTCAGAAGTGCAGGACTCAAGTGTAGTGTCCTCACTAAGATCTTGTGTAAAGTCAAACAGAGATGTGGTAATGTCATCGAGATCAGTAAAGCAAAGTTCCTCAGCTCCACAACTATCGGGAGCGATCTCATGGACAGAGCACACATATAAAATATGAGCAGAGGGTTCTGATGGCTGACTTCCAACTTTGTAAATATTTAGTTCAATGGTCATATTTCCAAATGATAAGTTCATTGAACCATTTCTACAGTTTATAACAGCATTGGAAGTGGCAAGGAAAGGACGACCTAGAATCACCGGAATTTGGCCCCGGGGGTTTGCTACAGGATGTGTGTCGAGTACAATGAAGTCTACAGGGAAAAAAAATTCCCCGACCTTTATCAACACATCCTCTAATTCACCCCTTGGTTTGGTGATAGATCGGTCTGCCATCTGGAGAGTGCAGTGAGCAGGTTTCAGCTCTCCAATCCCTAGTTGCTCATAGACAAAATAAGGGAGTAGGTTAACACTTGCGCCAAGGTCTAAAAGAGCACGATTTATGTTTTTACCCCCAATAGAAATCGATATTGTATGACATCCTGGGTCCTTTCGTTTCTTTGATAGCTGGGGAATAAAAGCAGTGCTGATATTATTAGACATAAAGACCTTCTTCGGCACTTGAGTCTTCCTCTTCCTAGTGCACAAGTCCTTAAGAATTTTCGCATAAGCGGGGACTTGTTGAATCGCATCTAGGAGAGGGATATTGGTGTTAACCTGTTTGAACATTTCCATAATTTTCTCCATATGAGGACTCGTTCTGTTACCCCTTAACCGGTTCGGATAAGGAGCTTTCGCAATAAGCGCAGGGTCCATCATAAGAGAAGGAAGAGGGGGTAGACGAGATCCCAAAAGAGGTGTGGGGACTGTCTGTGGAAAACTATAAGGGTTGGGAGAAGGTGTCGAGCCTAATGGGAAATGGAGAATAGGCTCTCGAGAAGGTGGTATGGTAGAAGAAGAAGGATCAGAAGGAGAAGTGTGTGTGTGTGGAAAGGTCTCAGCCGGGGTGTTGATATGATTTTCAGTATCATCAATACCTTCCCCGACATGATTGTTCAGCACTTTCCCCGATCTCAACGTTGTGATGGCATTTATATTGTAATGCCTAGGATTCTGTAGGGATTGAGAGGGAAGTTTCCCTTTTTCTCTCGCACTCATTTCGGCTTTAAGGTGAGCTATTTCAGCTTCCATCGATCTGATACTCTCAGCTTGGGATGTTGAGTTTTTCTTTATCTCACTGACGGAAGATCTAACCTCAGTCGAAACCTCTATGAAATTTGATAAAAGTGATTTCATGGTTTGAGTGAATTGAGAGAATTCGTCAGAACAAGACAACTGCATAGGATAAGACTGTGCAGGAGTGTTGCCCTGGTTTTGGAAATTTTGTGACTGATAGGGGTGCTGAGTGAGTTGAAGGGGTTGCTGTTGTGGTGGAGGAAGAGCCCTTTGAAAATTATTCGTGTTTGGAACCGTGTTTTAAGATTGGTTTTGGTTCCAAGCGAAATTAGGGTGATTCCTCCAACCCTGATTGTACGTGGAAGAATATGGATCGTTTCGAGGTCTTTGAAATGCGGCATTAGAATGCTCGTGACCTTGAAACGCAGAGTTTAATGGACATTCTTCCGTTAAATGAGACGGATCAGAACAGCACCCACAAACAGTTTTGGGGAGCGACATTGGGTTTAGGGAGGCTGCAGAAAATTTGTGTTCCATAGCGTCAAGCTTCTTTTGCATTACTGCCATCTCAGCTCGAACACCTATGGACACATCTATTTGGTGTACGCCACCCCTATTCAATGGTTGGGTTCCACTCTCCTACTGTAGTGATTTTTCAGCGAACTCTTCTAAGTACTTCTAAGCTTCCCCGTCATCCTTGGTCATAAAAGTACCTTGACACATGTTTTCAAGGCTCTGTTTAGTGTTTGAGTTAATGCCCACATAAATGATTCGGCAAAGCTCCCATCTCGGGATGCCGTGATGAGGACACTGAACCAATAGATCCTTGAAACGTTCAAAGCATTTAGAAAATGGTTCGGTAGGGAGCTGGGCAAATTGATTCAGTTCGCTACGGATTCGAGTTGTCTTTTGGATTGGGTAAAATTTCTTAAGAAATGCAGCGACGAATTCTTCCCAATTCGTAATAGAGTGTGCGGTAGTGTTATATAGCCACTTCTTGGCTATATCGCACAAGGTAAATGGAAGAAGTCGTAGACGCATTGCATCCACTGAAAGTTGTGACGTACCCATCATTGCGCATACGTTTTCAAATTTGGTAATGAAAACGTAAGCGTCCTCAGTCTCGAGTCCGTGGAATTTGGGTAAAAGATTGATATACTGGGGCTTAATCTCAAAGTTATCCCTATTGGCTGGTGGTGTGGATAAGCAGGTCGAAAGAGGACCTCTGAGTGGATAGCACCTCTCCTGGAGAGAGATGCGGTGTGGATTCTGCGCACCAACGGACGGCGGCAGATTAGGGTTAAAGAAGTTTGATGGATTTGGATCCATCGATGTGGGTGTGGTAGTAGGTAAAGGAAAGGTAAATGGAGAATATCGACTTCGGAGTCGATAAAAGGTACGCGGACTAAACGGGCACTAGAATCCCGTGTCCAGCCTATCTTGTACTAAAAAGGGTTAGTACAAGTGGCAGCGTTGGCTTATAATTAGGGGTAAATGAATGCGGTGTTTGCTTTGAAAAAGGGACGGAATTTTGAAAAAATGATGCGACACAACAAATGCAGCACACAAACCCTAGAATCTAGTGGTCACCTAGGTCCGGCTCTAGACCGCTCCTAACTGCCAAAAGACAAGTCGCGGGATAGAATCCTCCACTGCCTCTTTGTCCCCCTGTGGCCAGGTAAGTGCCAGGTAAGTGGGAAGGTACTCCACTACGTAAGTAGTGGGCCTAATTAATAACCACTAGCCTTCGACACACTTTCCTAGGCACCACAAGAAAACGCGGATAAGCAATGAATTACCCACGGCCTTCTTCTGTCCTAATTGAGCGCGACAGTCCTTAGAGTCATCTCTAGATTTCTTTTAGTTAATGTGGGTCAATGCGGATGCAAGTTTGGTGGTTTTCGGGGCCTAGGAAGGGTAATGAAATCCCCACCTAAATTGGATTTGGTCGTGCCCCTTAATATCCGTATTTAGAATGCATACAACCAAGAAACAAAATCACGCACAAATTTAATTTTGCAATTTGCGAGCTTCTATTCTTTGCAAAGAATCCTGCAGAAAATTGTTAGTTGGAGCTAAAAAGAGGAGAGAGGAGAAGTCAAGAAAGTACCTAAAGCAAAAAAATTTCAGAGATCCCCCCAAGAGGCCGCGGTTCCGCCGCAGATCATCCCTTATGCCGCGCTTCCGCGGTTGAACTATGGGATCAATGCACAAAACTTCACCAGGGAGCTTCTGTAGACTCCCTCTGCTCTCTGGTATTTTCCAAAATTTTTTTCAAATTTCCAGCAAGCTCCAGATCTCCTTGCAATGAAACACAACAAATTGTTTAGGATTTGCACGAATTTTGATCTTCAAAAATCACAATGAAATAAATCTTTCAATTCAAATTTTGATATAAAATGAATTAGCGCGCGATCCCCGGCAACGGCGCCATTTGATTGAAAAGAATTTCCGATTGTGTTAATCAAATCAAATGATCCCCGGCAACGGCGTCATTTGATTGAAAAGAATTCTTGTTTGTGTAGTATTTGAGAAAATTGTAAAGAAATCACAACCAAAAATTATATTTGACCGCAATCAACTACGGTGTCGGATGTAGATTGTAAGTGAGTGCGGATCGTCCACAGGGATTGTGCGATTCGTTTTTATATTTGATTTGTTTGAATCGAAAAGTTAATCGAAAAGAAAAGAAAACATGATTCAAGAATTTATCAATTGATTCAGGTGTCACGAGTTTAATCAAGAATCAAGAAACTAATAAACAATCAAGAATTGGGTTTCGATAATATTTCCAATCAAATGTCAAGAATCTAAATGAGGCTCGTAGGAATCGATAGGATCTATAGATGTGATGTAACCTCAAGATTTCGTGTTCTTGTCCTTCGAAGGATTGATACTAGATCGATGATGATCGACGAGAGTTAGGGCTTTCTTGATGAAACTAGGGTTTCATCGTTTAACCCTTGTTCTTTCGTTGATTTCATTCACATTCTAGCCTCTAGCAATTTCAAGAAACGATCGTAACTCTCCAATTTCGAACGATATCAATCAAGAAAGCATCGCAACGAAATGGGTCGTCGGTTCTTGAATTTGCTAGGGTTTACAAAACTCGTAGGAATCAAGAATCGATTTAAGATATATTACATCATCATTCTATTGATCGTCTCGACTCCTCGACGAGCGGAGTATTACTCAAGCATCACAACAAGAATTATAACTAGAAATTTAGATTGACTCATGATGCAAGAATTTAAAGAAAACAAGATAAAAGAATTTCACCTTTTATTTATATCAACAATTTGATTACAGTCGCTCAAGAACTACAAGAGGAAGAACTAAATTGTCGACTTGGCTTCGCTCGGCTCCGTGAGTCGCGAATCGGCTTGGACCACTTGCTCCGTTGAAGACCGGCTCGGCTCCTAAAAGGTTGCAAGGCTTCTTGCTTGAATGGGTACTCGGGATCTTGGCTTTTGAATGGAATTAGGGTTAGGGTTTCACACAAATCCTCTCACTAGATTTGTGGAAGAAGAAGATGAAGAGAGAGATAGAATGGCTCTCAAATGAATTAGAATAGGGTTGATTCCATTCCTTTTTTTTTTACAAGTGAGCCTATGGTCTTTATTTATAGAGCACCCAAACCATAGTTCTAGGTTTGAATTTGCTATTCCCTCCAAAAGTTTGTTGAGGAGTTTCTAGAAAGAGTTTGTTAGGAGTTAGCTTAGGGTTTAAGCTAGGGTTTAGGAAGAAGGTTCTAGAATACAAAGCTTAGTTTAGTATAAAAACATGGGTTTGCTGATCTGGCAGAAGTATTTGGAATCTTCTGGAATTTGGAATACATTTCTGAACTGTAGCCACTGATGTAGGAGTTATCATGCGAAATTGGAGTACTGACGAGGCAAACCCACCGCGGAACCGCGGCACAAAGTGGCTTAGGCCGCGGTTCCGCGGCCAAGTTGGCGCTTTGGAGCTTCCAATTTCTTGTGTTGGCTTCTTATGTCTTCAAGTGTCTTTTGTGATATATTTAATTCCTGAATTCCCTTTGCATCAATACCAGATTCCAAATCATTGAGTTGGCGTCATGTTTTAGCGGTACCATGTAAATTTTGGCCTTTCTTCTGGATTTTCCTGCACAGATCTCAAAACAAGTGTTGCTCAAATGTAGGGATGATGCGATGCCATGAAATGTAGTCAATTTCCTTTATAGTGTCGGTTTTAGAG
This sequence comes from Agapanthus africanus, assembly GCA_030015575.1. Classification (NCBI taxonomy): domain Eukaryota; kingdom Viridiplantae; phylum Streptophyta; class Magnoliopsida; order Asparagales; family Amaryllidaceae; genus Agapanthus; species Agapanthus africanus. The sequence continues at coordinate 239,164,218 of JASDDO010000004.1, forward strand.
TCTAATACATGTAATCTGATATTTTGCGACAGTTTTGCTAATATGTAAAATATGAATGCCGAACACTTCTATATGAATGCAAATGATGAGGAAATTGTCGGCTAAAATATACAATATTTTCGACTAATATATACGTGCACTTCTAAAGCTACTTTAGAACGACGCTATACTTAACCTCCTCCCGGGTCTCATAGCCTGGAACAACAGTAGTGTCAAGTATGGGTAAACAAGAACCTCCCTGTCACCGTCCTTGAGGCTACCGGAGTACCACTCGGGTGTCTGAGGTTACCCACCATATCTGCGGAGTGGCTAATGGAATGTCAAACCTGATTGAATCATTAGGTCCTATTAAATTTTCCGTAATCGTTTGCGGTTCTGGAATCACTTCCAGTTCTACCATACTCCCACTACTGTTTTCTGAAAAAATATCCATTTTACAAAAACTATGGCGAGTCAAGAACAATATCACTATTGATCTTCCAGATAGTAGAAAATCAACCCATGTCATAGCCTGGGCCAACACACAAACTGCCATTACAGAAACGTGCTCTGAGTTATCCAAAGTCTGGTTTTAAGCATACGCCGGACAACTCACCGTACCTTAACATCGTTAAGATATGAACAATTCTATATCCAATATAGAAACTTTGGCTCTTATTTAATTGGAACCAGATTCTAATCATGCAGCTGTCTCCAGTGCATATCAACTTAATGGAGAGAGGCTAATCAGCATTACTCAACTTAGGAATACATCCAATTATGAGTAACCTGAAAGAAAAACAAGTTTCTCAAAACCATTACTATCAACTAAATACCAATCACAAGAATCTACATCTTTGATCTCTTTGAAGAATCCCAATACTTGCGACATCCGGTTCTCTACTTTATTCCTATACCCACAACTTCTCAAAACTTAGACCTTGTATTTATACGAAACACTTGTCTAAAAACTAGAGAAGTCATAAGTAAACAGAAAATAGTACGAGGACCAACCCCTTTGTCCTAATGGACACTGGACAGCATATAATACTCTGTATAAGTCCGCTGAGTTGAATAACTCAAAACCTGTGCATCGTAGGTTGAAAACTGTACCTATGGTTAAGAACTACTCCGTTGTTCAATACTCCTTACCCAATCGTCAACTGATATAGGTAAATGTCAAGGACATAATTTCAAAAAGTTATATCTCACTTTATAAAAATAAACGTACAGATATATCATTTTGAAATTGGTGCACAACAACGGATACTCAAAACCAAAAACATGCCGTCCGGCAAAAACCCAGGCGATTTCCTCAAATATCACCAATTACAACGAATTCCGATATAATGAGGATGATCACCTTATTCCCAATAACCTACTCCCACTCATCATCTGTAAAACCATACAGATGTGAGAATCATACCTGGTAAATACATACCCTGGAGTAAGTATCTAATCGGGAAATCAGTTTTCCTTTAACAATGCACTGAAACATGAAAATTTTTCGTAGGGGTATCCTGGTATTCCTAGTAATGCCTCTTCCATAATCCAATTCATGACTGTAACCGTATATTTCTTTGCCATCTCTCCAAATCTCTTTATTTGTCTTTAGTCGTTACCTTCTGTACACCATCGTTAGGCTAAATAGTTTTCTTCCTTCCCTACCGTTCGGCACCAGCCTATGGTTTGGAAGAAGACTATCCAATAAGCGTAATAGGTGTACCCTCCTAAACTAAGGAGTACTCGCAACTTGAGAGAAGGCGATGATAAAAGACAACAGAATAATACCTTATTCTATTTCTCCCGAACTGGGGAAAAAAGCAAAGGTGAAATAGGAGTGGCAATGAAGTACGCGGTTTGGTCGTGAATGATAGCAGTCGCAATTTACTTTTCCCTCTTTCTAATCCCTTTATTTTGTCTTTATTCATTTCCTTCTGTACACCCTACTTAGGCTAATTGGTTTTCTTCATTCCCTACCTTTTGACACCTGCCTATGGTTTGGAAGAAAACTATCCAATAAGCGTAATAGGTGTACTCTCCTAAACCAAGGAGCCCTCACAACCTGAGAGAAGGTGATGATAAAAGACAACTGAATAAACCAATTCTTTTTCTCCTGAACCTGGGTCCATCCTCGAAGAAGTCCCTTCGAGTTCGTATATAACCATACGATGGATCTATCCAATGGAAGTGGATGTCCGTAGTAATACGGGGTGTTCTGAGAAATGCAAAGGGTAAAAGAAGGAGCGGCAATGACTTATGCAACTTAGACAATCCAAAAGCCAGTATTTTAAGAAGGTTCGGTCAACTTGGTCACTGGGTCATAGTCAAAGGTCGGTCAAAGGTCGCTGCCAAAGAGAGAGAGAGAAAAGAAACACTCTGCGTGCACTCTAGCCTAAATCAGAATGGTTATCACTTTATCTAATCAGGAAACCTCCCACTATACTGTCAAATTCTCCTCCAAACCTGAAAGAAAAATCAATCGGGATCACCCGAAGAGTAAACTAACTCATCAGTGGGAATCGGGATCCAACTCTCATCGCATGATAACGTGACGGAATCCACTCACGTTATCACACTCCAGAAGGTATGCGCATGCCTGGAAAGTTTCAGTTTCTTTAGAAACCCCCGATTTGATTTTTGCCCCATGTTCTTATGACCTTGACGAAAGCCAACAAATCATAAGTCACATTTCAAGTTTTTCCCGTCATTATCTTGTTAATTCGAACCCACCCGTATATACCCTTGACGAAAGCCAACAAGGTAATACGACTGTCCCAAACCAACTCATCTATCTATGCAACAAATGAATACCCCAGCAGCTACCAAACGCCATGCCTTGACGAAAGCCAACAAACATAGCTTGAATACTACTGACCATCCATAAGAAATGATGGAGGGCTACAGCTGGTTTTTGGCGAAAATCCTTTAACGTAATGAACTTGATCTCGTTGAAGGAACCTGATAGCTTTTTATAAAAATATAGTGGTGAAAACCTTTGCTAAAGAGGTCACTCCCGGTGAAGGGATCTCGGCTCTTTCCTCGTGGAATGAGGTGCATGATATTCCAACTGAATACCGCGATGCAAAGCAACATGTAATCGACTATAGTGAAGTTATTACCCTGACGTAAACTTCTGCCCAAGGGGTCACTCCCGGTGAAGGGATCTCGGCCTTTGCCTCGTCGAATGAGGTGCAGGATATTCCAACCGAATACCACTGTGCAAAACAAAAGAAAACGTCTTTGTAATAACACTTTTTAAAACTGTTCCAACAATATCCAAACAGGTTTGTTTTCCCTTTGCATTGATCAAAATCAACGCAGTCCCATCAATTAATCACACCAGAAAAGAACGAAAATAAAATGTACGTATATGCCATCCGCATTTGTTACTGGGTCCCGTCATCACCCGTTAGGTTACTTAACTAACGACAGAGCGGGGACTGGACTAGCGCGGGTGTAAAACATATACAACATCTACTAGTATATATACCAATATACAATAATCGCTCCAGGCGTGATAATATGCAACATTACAGAAAAGTAATAAGCATCACAGAACAATAAAGATAATCTGGGATCCCCGGGTTTCAAAGAGCTGCTACCGAAACCCGACGTTCCCCTGGTTGTGTGGATACTCTGTGCAATGAAACCTAGACCCCTATGGCTGCGACAAGTTATCCGCCAAAACCTGAAGCGAGGCAGCCCCTTACAGCATAGTGAATGGACTACCCTGCACTTCACGGAATCCGGTAACTTGAGCACCCCTCCTTGGGTCAACCAGTACCCCCTACGAGTGCGGCGAATAGTCTGCCAATTCTAGAGTGAGACCCCTCTGCCTCTCAAAGCCATGAGATGCGGACCCGTTTCCCTCCAGAACCCGGCTATCCGTGCACTCCGTCGCGGGGTAAACCTGGTACAGAAACGAAAAATATGTACAACGGGTACATCGACCTCAGCCCGGTCGTGCCCCAGAAGAATATCATACAAACAGGCAGTGACGGCAGTCCACATGTTGGACGCTCGCCCCGCAATATCAAATATACAAATAAATCCAAACTGCACTACCATTGCACACAACTATCCACCACGACAAATCCGCAACATCACAGCACAACACAGAACATCAATGCGAATGTCACGTTCGCAAACCCGTCTAAAAGAACTATAGCAATTAGACGCAATTTACCGCTCGAATGCATTCACGGTCGGAGATATAATGTAAGTACTGTAAACTAACACGTTTAAATTTCGATCGACAAAACTTCCCGAAGTGGGCCCCACGTACATCTGTAGTACAGTAACAAAATCTGGGCCCAAAAGAAATATTCCAGAAACCACAATTTTACATGAAGAACCAACTGTAGAAAAATGGTTTACTGTAGCTCTAAAACGGCGGCGGAACCGCGGCCAAACTAGGGTTTGAGCGGCGGTTCCGCGGCGCTTTAGAAGCTTCAGTTGACAAACATTTCACTAGAATTATTAAAAAAGCCTGCACGATTTTCTAAGATGCTCAAAATGATTTTTAGACCTGTTTAAAAATTCGACAGAAACTTTACACTGAAAAATGCGGTTTCGGAAATTTCGTTCGATCGATATTTTAAACGCGTTAGAACAAGTTAGTAAAGGTTAATGGCATGGCTTTGATACCATGTAAGTCTACGGTAGCGTCCCGGCCGTCAATCTGACGCCAAATGCGGAACAAAAACTTTTATAACTGGCGCTATCGCATACTATAACCCGGATCTGCCATTAACGCTAAACTAACAAACCACAAAGTGGGTAGAAAGGCTATACCGAATGATCCGAGTCCTTCGGTCTTTAACCATCATCCTACGCTCCGTTACGGCTGCTCCGATCTCCTGGCTCCTCGTCGAGGTGGCACCACATCTACGGATCTTTAAACGGGCTCCCGCCTCTGAACCGAGGCAACTCGGACATGTAGTTTGCTAGCCGACATGTCCAAGATTGATGTAGAGAATGAGTAGAACACTTTGTTTCGCTTCATCCAAAGCCATGGATGAACGGTTAATGAAGTTGCCTTTTTAATGGAATGAAATGAGAAATGAGCTATCTAATTTCCATGAACCAAATTCCATAATCTTTTTTCCAACAACCATGCATTTTATCAAGAGGGGCCGGCCACTATATGAAGAGGAGGGAGGTGAGTGTAGGAGCAAGGGGTGGTAACCATAATGGAAAAGATCTTTAATCAAGAACAAAAGGAATTAATGGAAAAGGATGACTCATTTAAACACCTCATCAAAACAATTAATGCAAACTAATGAGTCACAAACCTAGTCATCAACCATTAATGCAAATGAATGACTCACTAATCCTAGTCACCAAACTAGAAGCTTCCACACTCATGACTCACCCTCAAGAAAAGATAAATCCGTATTAAACCGAATGTTTAAGACGGGTGATAGAAAAACTGGCAACTTCCAAAAGCGATCCCGAAACGAATTTCAAGATAACCCCGTAACTGTATAAATATACCCGCATTTGTATTATGACCGAATACAAATGCAACTGAGACAAAAATATTATATCTACAAAGTATAATACTCGGATCCGGCTTAAACCAAAGCCCACCAGTATTATCTGCCCGAAATATGACACGTGCGTAAACGCACGTGCATTTTCCGAACCTTGCCATAAAACCATACGGCCTCTACAACGTTTCGCCCGAACTTGGGAAACTATCTGTGGGGGACTGTAATGACTCATCAGTACCCTGGCAGTGGGTTTAACCACAAGCACGTCAGCGGCACTAGCAGTGCGTAACGGCTGCCCATGTACTGACCTCAAGGGAAGCCGATGAGCGAACACATCCTGGAACCCTACTGAGCCTAACAGTGCCAATATACATACAGTCCGGTCCGTTCGTCTATGAGTATCGCATATCGGGCCTAAGGGGTTGGTAACGTCAGACCCCTAATAGCGGTATAAGTCGTGTCGGAGACAAGCCCTGAACACCCTGAGAAACTACTGGAATACTTACCAGTAATTCTCACCTGCCTTGGACAAGGACTTGGTGTAATGGCTTTCCTAGACACAGCGCGATCTCACCCCCAATACCGGGAGAGACCAATCCCCTGCCGATCCGCTCACGTGCCTCCATGTGGTTCGGGACTGTACCCAAAAACTACCTGTTTGCACGACTCCTTTGAGCCGTGGTAGGGTAGAAATCAAAGCACAGTAGGAAATCACACGAGACAAATGACGACCTCAGGTCGATGACTAACCTGTACACATGTCACCAGGGAACTGCTATCTGACGATATGTATCATACCAACTAGCAGGTTCCCGGCGAGTCCTGTCCGGTGTACTCATAACCCAATGAGCACCTGGATACATCTTAGGTGATCCAACTGACACCAGTGGCTTGTGAGACCGGCCACCGCCCCTCGTCGGGGTCTCGACTGTATATACTAATCTACTCCGGAGTATCAATGCCCTGTCTCGAAACTCCCATGACTGGGGACCACAATTAAGGAAGTGCTTATGGACTACCCAACTCTCACGTATATGATCGCCATCATACTGTTTGTAGTCAAGCAAGATCCTAAGGGCTCTATCAACGTGTAACAGCGATCAGTCACCTGAACCTGTACACGACTGATAAAGGCAAACCAGATAGCAAACTATCATCTCGAGTAAGACTGTGCTACCGGTATAGGTCCACCTCAATCATTGCAATCACGTACCTGCGATCCAATAATTGACTTTGAGGGCACTATATCCAACACTTGGTTCAAACCGTGAGCCCGCGGGGTGTGCAAACAACTCAAAACATCAATTTCGAAACTGCTTTTATCGGCAGTTTTTGCGCGATAAAACAACAGATTTCTAATGTCGCTAAAAGTTACCCTAATGTTTTAGCTTGGCTCTGATACCATGAAAGTCGACCTTAACACCACCATGAGGTTCTAGAGGCATCAAGCATGCTACATTTTAATTTTTTGTTAGGTGCTAAGTCAGACTAACAAGATCATTACTAGATTATTAGGGTTTTCCTTTGTGATGTGATTAACTTAAAGAGATGAAAAGAGAATACAAACTTTGTAGTTCGAGACCTTCTCTTCAATAGCTTCGGGTTGAAGTACACGCGACTCTACTAGGCTCCTTTTCAAGTTGAACGAACCTCCTTCTTGATCTTCGCGCCGAAGACGATCCACCCGAAGTCCACAAACTCAAGCTAACACTTCACTAATCTCATTAGTGAAGGCAACACTCCATATTAAATTGGTAATCTAATATGTGATGGTGAAGTAGGGGATGTTAAAAGCTCACAAGTTTGTATTCAAGCTTCATGATTCACATCTCATGTGAGGGTTGATGCTTGAACCATTGCAATTGAGGAAGAAGATGAAGCTAGAAAGGGCCGACGATCCCTTCACCGGGAGTGACCCCTTTAGCAAAACTAGAAAAGCTTCAAAAACATTCCATTTAAAAACCATTTGATTCCGCAACGAGATCAAGTTCAAAGCGTTAATAGTTTTCATAAAAACCATTCGCAACCCTCCGTCAATTTAGGAAGTAGAGTACTTAGTATTCGTGCTGTGTTTGTTGACCACAGTCAAGGCACAGTGTACGGTAGCTAAGTGATGTCTTCCTACACCGCATATGATGCGATTAGTTAGGACAGTTGCGTGACTTTGTTGACCTTAGTTAAGGGTCATGTGGGTGGGTCTAATTAATCACGAAATGACGGGTAGAACTTGACTAGTACTTATGATTTGTTGACCATAGTTAAGGCCATAGGTGCTAGGGGTAAAAACCTTTATCGGGAGTTTCAAGTGTTGAAATTTGCAATGAGATTGCATACCTTCTATATGATAGTTGGATCCCGATACCCACTGCGAGTAATTGTTACTCCTGGGAGAGTTTTGCACTTTGCAATTAGCCGATCAAGTAGGTGTCTAGAAAGGTGTCAACGGGGTTACGCCTCTGGGAAAACGAGGTTTACTGTAATTAGGTCCGTGCGAAAGCACGGGGAACCTCCCTCAAAGTACCGACACTGGCCTGGCTGAAAGATTGGCGAACTTGTAGAGTGTAATTAATCCCGGCTAGTCTTTCCTTTTAGGGTTTGATGGAAGATTTGATAAAAACAGTGGGAGCCATCCTGATTAGATAAAATATATAACCAATCTAATCTTGCAATAGCGCACGCAGAGTGTTTTCTTTTCTCTCTCTCCAGGTAGCGACCATATCACGCCTTAATCAAGATAATAATATGGATGTATTGACCGAACCCGCTTGTTATACTGAGCTGGGGAACGTTGGTCCCGCTCCAACTTATAATTGTTATAAGACAGAGCAGGAAATAGGGGAATACCAGAATTCCTATGCCGCCCAAACGAAGAAAGTGCTTATGATGCATCTCCTTCGGGTGTGTTCATTATAAATAACTGTTTCTCAGTATCCTCTGAATCCTGAGTATTTGATACCGGATCAGGATCCCAGATATGTAATCTGTTACATAGGGCTACAAAAAGGTAGAAAAACTGAGAACGGGTGATAAGTTTCATGAGACAGAAAACGGGGCAAGTGTTGCAGCCAAGTCTGTTGGTCACTGTCACCCTGTATTACCAATACATTGATTCTGAACAAATGCTATTAGATACCGAACCTGATATACAAAATCATATCAGTCTCTTTATTAGTAAAGAAATGATAAAATTTTGTATTGTTGGATAATGTTTTGAACATTTCCTATATCAAAAGTTGATCGGTTCAGGCACGTTATCTAAAAGCATTGACGTTCTAAATCAAACTACAGTTCCTAGTATACCGAACACACACAAGAAGAAGAGTTCAGAAATGAACGAATCCTTCTTGAGGCATTGTAGACTAGGTCACATCAATGCGACCCGACTGGCTGAAGTTACATTATAGATGCATATTTAAATCAGTTTGAATTTACATCTTGTGAAACTTGCCAGTCATGTCACAAAGATTAGATGACCATAGCTCTGTTTATTAGAAATAGAGAAAGAGTTAGTAAACTCTTGGGACTGATACATGATGATATATGTAAGGTCTCCTGTCTACACATGCCAGGACTGGTTCTTTATACTTCATTATATTCTCTAATAATCTCTCAAGATTCAGTCATATGTTTCTGTTGAAACATAAGTCCGAAGCTTTTGAGGTATTCACAGAATATAAGTCAGAAGTAGAGAACCAATAACCGGGTATAAGTATTATGTCCCATGATGAGATCAGGGAGGAGAATACTTGTGCATAGAATTCCTGGACTACTCTAAAGAAGAATGAGATTCTCTCTCAGTGTTACTCCTCTGAATACACCACAGCACGACGGTGTATCGGGGTGGAGCAATCGCACAATATTAGATATGGTGTGCTCTATGATGAGTACTACTGAGTTTCCTATTTCCTTTTGGGAGTTATGCGCTTGAGAAGCTGCATACCTATTGAATTAGGTTCGAATCAAATCAGTGCCTACCACTCCATATGAGATATGGTATGGGAAGAACCTATCTCTTAAGTAAGTTAAGATTTAGGATTGTTCGGCCTATGTCTTAAGCAAAATCCGGACAAGATTGAGGCAGGATCAGTTCTGTAGAACTGGAAAGGTTCCAGCTATACAAAACTGCAGTTGATGATTTGACAGAACCAAAGGATTCTATAGTTCCCGACGAACCTCAGCCTCTCCGCCGATCTAGTAGGGTTCCACATCCGCCTGAGAGATACCTCGGTTTCTCGATGACAGTGGGAGCAAGGAATGCATCATAAGATGACGACCCAACTAGTTTCGAGCAGGCCATCGAGAGTAGGGACTCTGTAAGAATGGTTGGATGCTTAGCGATCTGAGATGGAATCCATATACACCAACAAAGTATGGACTTTGGTTGCTATATCTGAAGGGTTAAATCCCCATCAGGAGCAAGTAAATCTTGAGAAGATTACTTGGTGTATATGGAAAAGTTGAAACTTTCACAGCTAGACTTGTTAAAGGTTTTCGTCATCGACCAAGAGTGGAAAATGATGAAACCTTTTCCAGAGACTATACTTAAGTCCATCCAGGTCCTACTTACCATTGCTACATACCATGACTGCGATATCTGGTGGTTGGGTGTCATGACTGCTTTTCTAAATACTGATTTAGAATAGAAAGTCTATAAGTACACAGCCAGAGGGCTTCGTAAACAGTAGGAGCAGCGGAAACATGTGTAAGTTGCTTTACAGGATAAAGCAGGATAAAGCAGGCATCGCGGAGTTGGAACATCTGTTTTGATGTCAAAGTCAAAGAGTTGGACTTCATCAAAATGGTAGATGAACCTTGTATGTACAAAAGGGTAGTATGGAGTATGGTAATGATCCTCGTAGAGTACATGGATGACATACTCTTGATAGGAAAAGAGTTTCCTATGCTACGATCGGTCGATCTCCTTTTATCACATAGATTCTCCATATAGGATCAAAGTGATACCTCCTAAATCCTAGGTTTTGGATCTATGAGATAGATCTAAATGGATGTTAGGATTCTCACTAACTATAGTGAGATATAGTATCAGTTGATCCCGGGGAGAATCACTGGAAGTGTTCCAGGGTGATAACGATGACTGAATGTCAGTCACAGGCATTGTCTTTACCCTCAGTAAAGGGACGGTATGTTGGAAGAGTTCCAAGCTAGATACCGTGGCAAACTATACGATAAAGGCTGGTAACATCGCTATTAAAGATACTACCAAAGAGGCAGTTTGGGTGTATATTGGTTCATAAGATGAACTAGGTTCCTGCCATTGTATGACAATGGAAGTGTGGCTTTGGCCCTGGAACCCTGGTCCCATCAGTGACCCAGACATATTCTGAGGAAGCATCACCTGATCATAGAGATAGTTAATCTCCGGGGTGATCGAGGTTAGGAGAGTAGACTCAGAGGACAACACGGCGGATCCACTCACGAAGGCCTCTTCCCAGAGAGAGACTCATATGGGATGTTTGAGTATTAGATACTGCAACCACTGCTACAGATGGCCCTAGTGCAAGTGGGAGATTGTTAGTTATATGTATGCCCTAGAGGCCATTACTGTACATTGGATGTATATTGTAGTGGATGCTGGGACATATATAGATAGGACTTTCTTGCTCGACATGATAGTACGCTATCTGGTTGCTCTTTATCTTAACATGTATACTTTCTGTCTCTCTGATTACATGTTGATAAAGCCCTTAGGATGTGTACTCGACTTCCAGGACTATGATGAAGATCATACTAGTGGGGCCTGGGTAGTCAATGAGTACATCCTTCATTGTTCCTAGTCGTGGGAATATCGAGACGGGGCATCGATATTCCAGAGTAGACTAGCGTATATCTTCTCGACCCATGTGATGGGTGATGGATGATCCCATATCCATTGGTGTTTGACATCGGAGATGGTATGCGGGTGCTCAGTAGAGACTGGGTACACTGAACGGACTCGCCGAGAACTCCCAGATGGTATTATACCTCATGTCAGATGGCAGTTCTCTGGTGACACTGGTACAGCTTAGTCTGTTGACCCGAGATCGTCATAGAGTCTTGTGTGTCTCCCACTGTGCTTTGATTTCCACCCTACCACGGTTCTACTGAGTTGTGCAAACAGGTGGTTTTTGGGTACAGTCCCGATTCACATGGAGACAATGAGCGATAGGAGGGGATTCGTCTCTCCCGGTATTGGGGGTTGATGTTGTGCTATGCTCGACTGGCCATAACAGGAAATCCCTGGCCAGGGTTGCAGTGATATACTGGTAAGAGTTATCAGTAGTTCACGAATGTTATGGACCTTACGTCGGCATGACTTATCAAGCTACTGGGGTCTAACGTTTACCACCCCTAGGCGAGATATGCGGCATATCAGACGAACAGACCGGACTATACAATAAGTGTTACTGGTTGGATTCACAGGAGTGTGAGCGGGCTTGCTCGTCGATCTTCTGATCGCTCAATACCCGGGTGGCCGTTACGTTTAGCAGACCGCTTGCGGCTTGTGGATGTTTGATATGATCATCATCTGCTACCGGCGTATTGACGAGTCTTTAGAGTCCTACACAGAGGTTTCCTGACTCAAGCGAAACGAAATAGGAGCGCATATGAGATATGTGCAGGACCGAGAATAATGCGTGTATGTGATACCGTATTCCATTCTTGCGATTAATGTATCGATTAGTTATATGCGATATAACCTAGTTATCGAATCAAGGATTGATTCGATAAGCCGATACATTGGATATTAGTCGGTTATATGCGATATGACCGGATCGTTAAATCAAGTATTGATTTAATGATTTAATGCATAATTGTATATTTGATATATTACTTTGCATTAACTAGTATTGGTTCATTTTAAAAGGATTTTCTCACTTGATGCACATTGTATATGTGATATATTTTTTGTGCACTTGTTTGTATCATGTTTGATGATACATGCTCACTTGGGTTTGTGTAAAGATTAAACCATGGTTGTGAGAGTGGTTAAGGTTTTTTTTATTCACTTATTATCTATTTATTTATTTATCATTCTTTTGGAAAAGATAAAGAGAAAAGAATGGTGGCTTGTTTTGTTTGTTTGTTGAAGCTTCTTGAAGCTTTGAACAAGTCCACCATTCTTGTCTCATGTCTAACCCTAACCATTCTTCTAACCTTAGTTAAATCTTTACACTAAACCATGGTTGAATATATGATAAGTATCATATTGTTTTCTTTTTAAAAAATAACTTATCATATTTTCTATCATATTCTTTTCTTCTTCTTCTTCATCTTCAACATGAAGAAACTATGCCACCATCAATGGCAACTTGAGAATAAGTGTGAGAAATCCAATTCTAAAGTGAACCCACCTCCTATTTCTTCATCCTCTACCTCTTGCCAAGTAGTATAGGGTGTTTCCTTCACAAGTTTTCATGGCTTGGTGAAGTAGGAGCTTGATCTTGTGATGCCTCGACGTAGATCATCTTCGGCATCGTAGTCGATGACCTAGCCCGCCCATTCTACGATGAAGCCGATGCAAGAGTCCAAGATTCAATTTGGACAGTGGAGGGACGTCATCACGGAGCCTAGGAGGTGGAGGACCGGATCTACAAAGGTTGTAGCTTCTTTCCTTTAAGTTAAAGTTGTTTACTTGCATAGTATCGCCTATATATCTAGTTAACGATCCGTATTAAGGTTTCTCGGTACTTATAAAATTTCAATTGGCCATGTTTGATCACTTGTGAGACCTCATAAGTGTGCCTAGGAACCCTACAGTGGTATCAGAGCCTAGCTAGAGCCATAGGCGATGCGTAGACGGAGTTTGAAGTCCGATCGAACCAAAACCCTAACTCCAAACTTGTTCTCTGTACTTTTTTCAAAACTGTGCATTTTTCCACATTAAAAATATGCAGAAAAATCAGCAGGTGATTGTAAGAGTTACTGTGAAATTCGATAGCCTAATTCCATTAAAGCGCGGCGGAACCGCGGCATTAGCATGGCTAATGCGGCGGTTCCGCGGCCAATTAGCCTCTTTAGTTAGTTCTTTTTGCACAGTAACTTCTATATTTCATTGCTGAGTTTCCTGGGAATTTTTAATCTGAACTCAAGAGTTGAGTTTTCTGGGTTGTATTGGGGACTCGGTGTTTCGATCGGATTGTCTAATTTTTTCTGTGTGTTTTTCCGGGTAATTTTTGAATATGTTAAAAGGTTCGACCGGATATAAATACCCAATTTTTTCCCTGCCGGGAAATTTCCAATTGTTGGACTTTTCCGTAGTTTAACGACGTTCTAAGTAGTGCAAGTAACGCGACGGTCCCTCTAGAAGACAACAAACCTTAACTCGATTATGTGACCGTCTTGAACTGCCCTTTGAACCTTAGGGTTTGGGGCAGTACGGCGTGCCACATGTGAGGCGTTGGCTTGACCCTTCTACGGCTGGACCGTTGGTACTGAGGCACGAACTGAATGTTTTTAGACTTATTTCATGTGTTGGACTGTATCGGGAAAACTTGGGTGTTCGATTGTTCGATCGGAAAGTTTAACATTTTCTATTTATCCGGAATGTGATACAATACTTGGAATTCGCAAATAGTTATGAGATGACTGGATGAATGTTATAAACATAGCAGTTTAGTCTCACTTGATCGGTTGCCACGGAATTTTGATGCGATTAAAAGTCCGTCACAATCACGTAGTGTACGCGGATACTCGCCGGGTAAACTTAATAGACAGCCTCGCCCCATAGCCCCGACCAAGTGACTGTAGGAGAACCCCGTCGCCGAAAGCATCCGTTTGAGTGCTCGAGGCAGCGGTGTTCCGCCTTGGTGCACTTCGTCGACGGTATCGGGGGTGCAGCCGCCTACTAAAGTTTGCGACGAGCATTCGATCAGAATGTCGGGAATCTTGTTGAATTGTCCGACTTGATATTGAAAAGTGTTTTCGATAATGAGACTAAAATGCGGGGTTTATAATTGTTAGGCATGCGATGTCTAAGGAATTCATTTGATTAGGCATGCGATGTCTAAAGAGATTGCGGATTCCAACTGTTATAGTTTTACACTTTCTTTTCTGTGACCGTAAGTGTAATATGTGATATCGCCGGTTTCGTTGCTATATGTCAACGACAATTGGGATGCGCATATTTACTTACGTTGATGACATGTGATGTTATGTGTTGCTGGATATGTTATATTGGATCGTCGTGTTCGAATAGCCGGGGGGTTTTTTATGTGAGACGAGTGTTTTTCATTTTCATTCATGTAAAAACTTGTATGTAATATTCTTTTATTGGGGCACTTCCAGGTTGCGGAAGTTGTCACCGTTGATGTATATTATTTACTTTTCCGCATTAGGATAGACCCAAGATGGGGAGCACAAGTAACCGGGTTCTAGGGTCCAGTGGGAGACCATCTCGAGGAGTCGAGTCCGGGTCTCCTAACCCTAGAATTGGTAGCGTTGCTTGCCGCTCTCGTAGGGGTCTAGGGGTGTGGGATTGGCTATTCATCACGACCGTGGAATCCGTGTTTTATACTGGCTCGTATTAAAAATACGGACGTCCTAGTATATCCAATATTTCATATGATATTTTCTGCTGCGTTATCTGTGATGTGATCATGTGATGTTCTGTGATAGATATAATATATAGTATATATGATATATTATATAGACGTTACTTATGTTTTACACCCGCGCTAGCCCTGCCCCGCTCTGCCGTTAGTTACCTAACCTAACGGTGCACGAGGGGACATCGAGGCGAATGCGGATGGCATAAGTGTACGTCATATTTATCTGTGATGTTTAGGTAATTTAAATGATGGGATATTCATTAATGAGATTAATGAAAGAAAATAAACCTAATTGATGTTGTGGAATCGAATTTCAAAATAAAAACAGGTAGCTACAGTTCTTGCTTTGCATCGCGGTGTTCCTTGTAGAACATCCTGCACCTTATTCGATAAGGAAAGGACCGAGATCCCTTCACCGGGAGTGACTCCTTTAGCAATAACTGGCAGATGCTACAACTCTCGGTTTGTCGTTTGATTGCTTCTATAGTTTCTGCTTTGCACAGTGATATATATGATATATCCCGCACCTCATTCGACGAGAAAAGGGCCGACGATCCCTTCACCGGGAGTGACCCCTTTAGCAAAACTAGAAAAGCTTCAAAAACATTCCATTTAAAAACCATTTGATTCCGCAACGAGATCAAGTTCAAAGCGTTAATGGTTTTCATAAAAACCATTCGCAACCCTCCGTCATTTTAGGAAGTAGAGTACTTAGCATTCGTGCTGTGTTTGTTGACCATAGTCAAGGCACAGTGTACGGTAGCTAAGTGATGTCTTCCTACACCGCATATGATGCGATTAGTTAGGACAGTTGCGTGACTTTGTTGACCTTAGTTAAGGGTCATGTGGGTGGGTCTAATTAATCACGAAATGATGGGTAGAACTTGACTAGTACTTATGATTTGTTGACCATAGTTAAGGTCATAGGTGCTAGGGGTAAGAACCTTTATCGGGAGTTTCAAGTGTTGAAATTTGCAATGAGATTGCATACCTTCTATATGATAGTTGGATCCTGATACCCACTGCGAGTAATTGTTACTCCTGGGAGAGTTTTGCACTTTGCAATTAGCCGATCAAGTAGGTGTCTAGAAAGGTGTCAACGGGGTTACGCCTCTGGGAAAACGAGGTTTACTGTAATTAGGTCCGTGCGAAAGCACGGGGAACCTCCCTCAAAGTACCGACACTGGCCTGGCTGAAAGATTGGCGAACTTATAGAGTGTAATTAATCCCGGCTAGTCTTTCCTTTTAGGGTTTGATGGAAGATTTGATAAAAACAGTGGGAGCCATCCTGATTAGATAAAATATATAACCAATCTAATCTTGCAAGAGCGCACGCAGAGTGTTTTCTTTTCTCTCTCTCCAGGTAGCGACCATATCACGCCTTAATCAAGATAATAATATGGATGTATTGACCGAACCCGCTTGTTATACTGAGCTGGGGAACGTTGGTCCCGCTCCAACTTATAATTGTTATAAGACAGAGCAGGAAATAGGGGAATACCAGAATTCCTATGCCGCCCAAACGAAGAAAGTGCTTATGATGCATCTTCTTCGGGTGTGTTCATTATAAATAACTGTTTCTCAGTATCCTCTGAATCCTGGGTATTTGATACCGGATCAGGATCCCAGATATGTAATCTGTTACATAGGGCTACAAAAAGGTAGAAAAAGTGAGAAGGAGTGATAAGTTTCATGAGACAGAAAACGGGGCAAGTGTTGCAGCCAAGTCTGTTGGTCACTGTCACCCTGTATTACCAATACATTGATTCTGAACAAATGCTATTAGATACCGAACCTGATATACAAAATCATATCAGTCTCTTTATTAGTAAAGAAATGATAAAATTTTGTATTGCTGGATAATGTTTTGAACATTTCCTATATCAAAAGTTGATCGGTTCAGGCACGTTATCTAAAAGCATTGACGTTCTAAATCAAACTACAGTTCCTAGTATACAGAACACACACAAGAAGAAGAGTTCAGAAATAAACGAATCCTTCTTGAGGCATTGTAGACTAGGTCACATCAATGCGACCCGACTGGCTGAAGTTACATTATAGATGCATATTTAAATCGGTTTGAATTTACATCTTGTGAAACTTGCCAGTCATGTCACAAAGATTAGATGACCATAGCTCTGTTTATTAGAAACAGAGAAAGAGTTAGTAAACTCTTGGGACTGATACATGATGATGTATGTAAGGTCTCCTGTCTACACATGCCAGGACTGGTTCTTTATACTTCATTATATTCTCTAATAATCTCTCAAGATTCAGTCATATGTTTCTGTTGAAACATAAGTCCGAAGCTTTTGAGGTATTCACAGAATATAAGTCAGAAGTAGAGAACCAATAACCGGGTATAAGTATTATGTCCCATGATGAGATCAGGGAGGAGAATACTTGTGCATAGAATTCCTGGACTATTCTAAAGAAGAATGAGATTCTCTCTCAGTGTTACTCCTCTGAATACACCACAGCACGACGGTGTATCGGGGTGGAGCAATCGCACAATATTAGATATGGTGTGCTCTATGATGAGTACTACTGAGTTTCCTATTTCCTTTTGGGAGTTATGCGCTTGAGAAGCTGCATACCTATTGAATTAGGTTCGAATCAAATCAGTGCCTACCACTCCATATGAGATATGGTATGGGAAGAACCTATCTCTTAAGTAAGTTAAGATTTAGGATTGTTCGGCCTATGTCTTAAGCAAAATCCGGACAAGATAGAGGCAGGATCAGTTCTGTAGAACTGGAAAGGTTCCAGCTATACAAAACTGCAGTTGATGATTTGACAGAACCAAAGGATTCTATAGTTCCCGACGAACCTTAGCCTCTCCGCCGATCTAGTAGGGTTCCTCATCCGCCTGAGAGATACCTCGGTTTCTCGATGACAGTGGGAGCAAGGAATGCATCATGAGATGATGACCCAACTAGTTTCGAGCAGTCCATCGAGAGTAGGGACTCTGTAAGAATGGCTGGATGCTTAGCGATCTGAGATGGAATCCATATATACCAAAAAAGTATGGACTTTGGTTGCTATATCTGAAGTGTTAAATCCCCATCAGGAGCAAGTAAATCTTGAGAAGATTACTTGGTGTATATGGAAAAGTTGAAACTTTCACAGCTAGACTTGTTAAAGGTTTTCGTCATCGACCAAGAGTGGAAAATGATGAAACCTTTTCCAGGGACTATACTTAAGTCCATCCAGGTCCTACTTACCATTGCTACATACCATGACTGCGATATCTGGTGGTTGGGTGTCATGACTGCTTTTCTAAATACTGATTTAGAATAGAAAGTCTATAAGTACACAGCCAGAGGGCTTCGTAAACAGTGGGAGCAGCGGAAACATGTGTAAGTTGCTTTACAGGATAAAGCAGGCATCGCGGAGTTGGAACATCTGTTTTGATGTCAAAGTCAAAGAGTTTGACTTCATCAAAATGGTAGATGAACCTTGTATGTACAAAAGGATAGTATGGAGTATGGTAATGATCCTCGTAGAGTACATGGATGACATACTCTTGATAGGAAAAGAGTTTCCTATGCTACGATCGGTCGATCTCCTTTTATCACATAGATTCTCCATATAGGATCAAAGTGATACCTCCTAAATCCTAGGTTTTGGATCTATGAGATAGATCTAAATGGATGTTAGGATTCTCACTAACTATAGTGAGATATAGTATCAGTTGATCCCGGGGAGAATCACTGGAAGTGTTCCAGGGTGATAACGATGACTGAATGTCAGTCACAGGCATTGTCTTTACCCTCAGTAAAGGGACGGTATGTTGGAAGAGTTCCAAGCTAGATACCGTGGCAAACTAGACGATAAAGGCTGGTAACATCGCTATTAAAGATACTACCAAAGAGGCAGTTTGGGTGTATATTGGTTCATAAGATGAACTAGGTTCCTGCCATTGTATGACAATGGAAGTGTGGCTTTGGCCCTGGAACCCTGGTCCCATCAGTGACCCAGACATATTCTGAGGAAGCATCACCTGATCATAGAGATAGTTGATCTCCGGGGTGATCGAGGTTAGGAGAGTAGACTCAGAGGACAACACGGCGGATCCACTCACGAAGGCCTCTTCCCAGAGAGAGACTCATATGGGATGTTTGAGTATTAGATACTGCAACCACTGCTACAGATGGCCCTAGTGCAAGTGGGAGATTGTTAGTTATATGTATGCCCTAGAGGCCATTACTGTACATTGGATGTATATTGTAGTGGATGCTGGGACATATATAGGTAGGACTTTCTTGCTCGACATGATAGTACGCTATCTGGTTGCTCTTTATCTTAACATGTATACTTTCTGTCTCTCTGATTACATGTTGATAAAGCCCTTAGGATGTGTACTCGACTTCCAGGACTATGATGAAGATCATACTAGTGGGGCCTGGGTAGTCAATGAGTACATCCTTCATTGTTCCTAGTCGTGGGAATATCGAGACGGGGCATCGATATTCCAGAGTAGACTAGCATATATCTTCTCGACCCATGTGATGGGTGATGGATGATCCCATATCCATTGGTGTTTGACATCGGAGATGGTATGCGGGTGCTCAGTAGAGACTGGGTACACTGAACGGACTCGCCGAGAACTCCCAGATGGTATTATACCTCACGTCAGATGGCAGTTCTCTGGTGACACTGGTACAGCTTAGTCTGTTGACCCGAGATCGTCATAGAGTCTTGTGTGTCTCCCACTGTGCTTTGATTTCCACCCTACCACGGTTCTACTGAGTTGTGCAAACAGGTGGTTTTTGGGTACAGTCCCGATTCACATGGAGGCAATGAGCGATAGGAGGGGATTCGTCTCTCCCGGTATTGGGGGTTGATGGTGTGCTATTCTCGACTGGACATAACAGGAAATCCCTGGCCAGGGTTGCAGTGATATACTGGTAAGAGTTATCAGTAGTTTCACGAATGTTATGGACCTTACGTCGGCATGACTTATCAAGCTACTGGGGTCTGACGTTTACCACCCCTAGGCGAGATATGCGGCATATCAGACGAACAGACCGGACTATACAATAAGTGTTACTGGTTGGATTCACAAGAGTGTGAGCGGGCTTGCTCGTCGATCTTCTGATCGCTCAATACCCGGGTGGCCGTTACGTTTAGCAGACCGCTTGCGGCTTGTGGATGTTTGATATGATCATCATCTGCTACCGGTGTATTGACGAGTCTTTAGAGTCCTACACAGAGGTTTCCTGGCTCAAGCGAAACGAAATAGGAGCGCATATGAGATATGTGCGGGACCGAGAATAATGCGTGTATGTGATACCGTATTCCATTCTTGCGATTAATGTATCGATTAGTTATATGCGATATAACCTAGTTATCGAATCAAGGATTGATTCGATAAGCCGATACATTGGATATTAGTCGGTTATATGCGATATGACCGGATCGTTAAATCAAGTATTGATTTAATGATTTAATGCATAATTGTATATTTGATATATTACTTTGCATTAACTAGTATTGGTTCATTTTAAAAGGATTTTCTCACTTGATGCACATTGTATATGTGATATATTTTTTGTGCACTTGTTTGTATCATGTTTGATGATACATGCTCACTTGGGTTTGTGTAAAGATTAAACCATGGTTGTGAGAGTGGTTAGGGTTTTGTTTATTCACTTATTATCTATTTATTTATTTATCATTCTTTTGGAAAAGATAAAGAGAAAAGAATGGTGGCTTGTTTTGTTTGTTTGTTGAAGCTTCTTGAAGCTTTGAACAAGTCCACCATTCTTGTCTCATGTCTAACCCTAACCATTCTTCTAACCTTAGTTAAATCTCTACACTAAACCATGGTTGAATATATGATAAGTATCATATTGTTTTCTTTTTAAAAAATAACTTATCATATTTTCTATCATATTCTTTTCTTCTTCTTCTTCATCTTCAACATGAAGAAACTATGCCACCATCAATGGCAACTTGAGAATAAGTGTGAGAAATCCAATTCTAAAGTGAACCCACCTCCTATTTCTTCATCCTCTACCTCTTGCCAAGTAGTATAGGGTGTTTCCTTCACAAGTTTTCATGGCTTGGTGAAGTAGGAGCTTGATCTTATGATGCCTCGACGTAGATCATCTTCGGCATCGTAGTCGATGACCTAGCCCGTCCATTCTCCGATGAAGCCGATGCAAGAGTCCAAGATTCGATTTGGACAGTGGAGGGACGTCATCACGGAGCCTAGGAGGTGGAGGACCGGATCTACAAAGGTTGTAGCTTCTTTCCTTTAAGTTAAAGTTGTTTACTTGCATAGTATCGCCTATATATCTTGTTAACGATCCGTATTAGGGTTTCTCGGCACTTGTAAAATTTCAATTGGCCATGTTTGATCACTTGTGAGACCTCATTAGTGTGCCTAGGAACCCTACAGTATAGTCCGGTCTCTTCGTCTGATATGTCGTATATCATGTCTAGGGGTGGTAAACATCAGTCCCCAGTAACGTGATAAGTTATGCCGATGTCTGGCCTATAACGGTTCGAGAAACTCCTGATAACTCTTATCAGTAAATCTCAGCAGCAGCCCTAGCCAGAGACTTCCAGTTATAGCCAATCGAGCACAGCGCAACATCAACCCCAATAACGGGAGAGACGAAACCCCTCCTATCGCTCATTACCTCCATGTGACCCGGGACTGTACCCAAAATCCACTGAGCACTCGTATACCATCTTTGATGTCAAACACCAATGGATGTGGGATCATCCATCGCCCATCATATGGGTCAAGAAGCGTATACGCTAGTCTACTCTGGAATATTGATGTCCTATCTCGATATACTCTCGACTAGGAACAATTAAAGGATGAACTTGTGGACTACCCTGGCCCCACTAGTATGATCTCCATCATAGTCTTGGTAGTCAAGCATACATCCTAAGGGCTTTATCAACATGTGAGAGCAAGACAGTATCACAATACAAGTCTACATGTTAAGACAAAGAGCAACCAGATAGCATACTATAATGTCGAGCAAGAAAGTCCTCTCTATATATGTCCAAGCATCCTCTATAATATACATCATATGTACAATAATGGCCTCTAGGGCATACATATAACTAACAGCACAACGGTGTATCGGAGCGGAGGAATCGTACCCTATTGGATATGGTTCGCTCAATGATGAGTAATACTGAGTTACCTCTTTCATTCTAGAATAATGCGCTATAGACAACGGCTTACCTATTGAATGATGTTACATCCAAGTCTATGCCTAAGACTCTATATGAAATATGGAGTGGAAAAAGACCTTATCTTAAACGCATTAAGATATGGGGTCGTCCGACCTATGTTAAAATACAAAATCCAGAAAAACTTCAGGCACGTTCAGTTTTATGTAAGTTTGTGGGATATCTAAAACATTCACCAGGATATCTGTTCTACCACACCGAGGAACGGAAGTTGTTTATTGCTCGTCACGCCACGTTTTTAGAAAGACAATTTCTTGCAAAAGAAATTAGTGGGAGTATGGTAGAACTAGAAGAAATTCTGGAACCACAAACTGAAACTGAAGAATTGGTGGATTCTCAGAATTCAATAATCCCGGACAAACCTCAGCCACTCCGCAGATCTAGTAGGATTTCTCATCCGCCAGAGAGATACTACGGTTTTCTAATAGATGGGGATCGAGAGGATTGTATCTTGGAAGAAAATGGTCCTACTAGTTATAAGCAGGCCATTACCAGTAGGGACTCTGATAAATGGCTTGATGCTATGCAATCTGAAATGGAGTCCATGTACACCAATAAAGTTTGGACTTTGTATGTTGCTCCTCCTGGAGTAAAACCCGTTGGATGCAAGTGGATCTTCAAAAAGAAGATTGGTGAAGATGGACAGGTGGAAACCTATAAGAGTAGACTTGTTGCGAAAGGTTTTCGTCAAAGACCAAGAGTGGAATATGACGAAACCTTTTCTCCAGTGGCTATGCTGAAATCCATTCGGATCCTACTTGCTATTACAACCTACCATGACTATGGAAGATGGACGTAAAAATGGTTTTTCTAAATGGATGTTTAGAAGAGTGCGTTTATATGGATCAGCTTGAGGGATTCGTAGACAGTGGGAGCAGCGGAAAGGTGTGTAAGTTGTTTAAATTCATTTATGGATTAAAGCAAGTATCGCGGAGCTGGAACATCTCTTTTGATGAGACAGTCAAGGAATTTGACTTCATCAAAAATGAGAATGAGCCTTGTATCTATAAGAAGATTGTAGGGAGAACTGTTGTATTCCTCATCCTGTGTGTGGATGAAATTCTCTTGATAGGAAATGACATTCCTATGCTGCAATCGGTCAAGCTGTTCTTGTCACAAAAGTTCTTCATGAAGGACCTGGGTGATGCCTCGTACATTCTGGGGATTAAGATCTACAGAGATAGATCCAAGAGCTTGTTGGGACTTGAAAGTCGACCTTAGCACCATGGTAAGGTTCTAGAGGCATCAAGCATGCCAAATTTTAAATTTTCTAGGTGCTAAACTAGACTAACATGATCACTACTAGAATTTTAGGTTTATTCCTTTGTGATGTGATTAAACTTAAGAGAAGAAAAAGAGCATACAACCTTTGTAGTTCGTGTCCTTCTCTTCAAAAGCTCCGGGATAAAGTCCATGCGACTCTTCAAGGCTCCTCTCCGAGTTAAACGAACCTCCTTCGTGATCTTCACGCCAAAGACGGTCCACCCAAAGTCCACAAGCACAAGCTTTTCATTACACTAAACACTTTTAGTGTAGGAAACACACCACACCAAATTGCTAGTTTGGTGTGGGATGATGAAGTAGGGGATAAGTAAAGCTCACTAAGATCTCACAAGCTCAATGATTCACATCTCATGTGAGGGTTTTGAGCTTGGAGGTGAGGTGAAGAAAATTGTAAAGAGCAAGAGAAGAAAAGAGCTCAAGAAAAATGGCCAAGGCATGAACTATGAAGCAAGTGTAGAATGAATAATATGAATCATCTCTCTCATCACTCATTCAAGCATGGAATAAAAATACAATTAAAATTGCAACCATGCTTGAATAGTGAGTCAAGAGTAATATAAAAACATATAAACCCATGTTTTGAACCATACCACAAATATCTCCACAATTTACACATCATTTTTCTATTTTCTAAAAATAGAAAAACATGCCATGCTTCATATATATATATATATATATATATATATATATATATATATATATATATATATATATTGTCACGACCCAAAATAGCACGTGACTGGCCCTTGAATCATATGAAGTCTATAGGACCTCATCTAATTCAAGTAAGCCAAAAGCCCAGAAATCTAAAACCATTAAAAATAATATATGAAAGAAAATATTTTTTAAGAAGTGAAGAAAACATGTTTTAAAAAACAAGGTTTTTAAATAACATAAGCCGAATATGCATTTTAAAAATCTCATGTCTTTTCTGAAAATTTCGGCAGAGTTTCCTTTGTAAATACTGGCCCCGAACGGGGTACAACAAGAATAATATATGCACAATGATAAAAGGCATCCCCAAGCGGGAGCTAACTCTTCGTCAATCGACGGTCACAACCACGCAAGCAGTATAATATACAACGACGAAGTGCGAGGATCAAAACACAAAAGGAAACTCAAAATCAGCATGAAAACCGTAATACTATAACGCATGACTCTAAGGTCGAAATAATACACAACTGGTTTTCTAAGTCTGAAACAAATATACATGTTTGGTTGATGGAATTACTAGATACAACAGAATACAATAAATACAAGGGTGGTCACGATGCGAGTGGACCCACCTACCAATGCAATTACCCAGAAAAGGAAGCGGTGTGCCAGAAAAGCCGCAATGAAACCTGTACGGCAAAATTTGCAAGAACTGTGGCACAACGGGGGTGAGCTGCCAACTCGTGAATAGAAAACATCACAGAGTAAAAATCGTATGTATGACTCAATCCTAGGTCAAACGATCAGTAATATATATATCCTCAATATGATAAAGTCTGAAGCATAATAAAAAGGCAAGGATAAACATCTAAACAAAAGTTCTTCTTTCCCTTGGCTTTCGCCTTGGACCTAGAAGAGGAAGATCCTCCTACAAACAAAGTGGATGTTTCACTACCTTTCTGTAGGGTGCCCTCTGCACTCCTCAGCATGTTGAGGAGTTCTGAAAGTTCAACTTCCTTTTCTTGCAAGTTGAAATTCAGGATGAACTGGGCGTAAGTGGAAGGAAGGGACTGAAGAATCAAGTTCGTATAGAGCTCATTCTCTAACGTGGTCCCAAGGTCCGCGAGCTCCTCTATGTAGCCAATCATCTTAAGCACGTGTTCCGCTACCGATGATCCGACGGCCAATCTCGCCGAAAACAGCTTTTTCGACACTTCATATCTGGCGATACGGGATTGCTCTCCATACAGTTCTTTTGTATAGAGAAATATAGATTCGAGGTCCATATTCTCATGCCTCCTCTGATGTTCATTGTCCATAGAGGCAAGCACGAGGCACTTGGCCTTTGCGCGGTCGATTTCCCAGGTCTTACGGATTTCCCTATCCGCGACGCTGGTTTTGGGACCTGGGACAGGGGGAGCTTTGGTGGTAAGAAGATACCCCAACTTGTCATAAGTGATTGCCATTTTGACATTCCTGAGCCAATCTTTGTAGTTTGGCCCTGTCAGTATGTTTTTATCTAGAAGTAACTTAAGTCCAGTCATGATAATTGGTCGCTGCAATTAGGAGAGAGAGAAGAAACTCTTTAGCATGATGCTCTTGCAAGTTTAGAGTGGTTTTTAATTTGTCTAAACATGATGGCTCCCACTGTCTCTCGAATCCCTCCTCAAACCATAAAGGAAGAATTAGTCGGGATCAATCTCACCGTACAATACTTGCTTAACCGTTCAGCTAGGCCAGTGTCGGTACTTCGAGGGAGGTTTTCCAACGCTTTCGCGAAGTTCCTTAATTAAGTAACCTCTTTTCCCTGTGGGCGTAGCCCCGCTAACACCTTTCTAGACACCTACTTGATTTATAGCATTGATCGTTAAGTGAGAAAGTTCCAGAGGAGTAGCATATACTCACAGTAGGATCGGGATCCAAATATCATCGCGTGACAAAACTGAAGGAATCCTACCAGAATCATCACACTCCAAATGGTATGCAGCGCTAGCAAGTTTCAGTTTCTTTAGAAACTCCCGATGTGGATTTTTGCCCCATGCTCTTATGACCTTGACTTTGGCCAAAATATCATAAGTCACATGTCAAGTTATACCCGTCATTCTCCAGGTTAATTTGAACCCACCCGTACCAACCCTTGACTTTGGCCAACATGGCAGTACGACTGTCCCAAATCAACACATCTATCTATGATGCACATGAATACCCAATAGCTACCAATCATTATGCCTTGACTTTGGCCAACATACATAGTTTGAATACTTATTGACCATTCATGTGAAACGACGGAGGGCTACGAATGGTTTTTCCGAAACCGTGAACGTAGTGAGCTTGATATAATCGAAGGAACGAGATAGCTTTCAAAAGGAGTGGTTCAAACTCCGCATTTAAAAGTTGGTTTTGAAAAGAACCGAGTGGTTTTGAAAGTGTTCCAACGACTTTTAGTTGGTTTATTTTTTTCTTGCATTAAGTTTAATGCGTCCCATCAATTAATCCTACCATTATAGAAAACAACAAAAATATGACGTACGCTTATGCCATCCGCATTCGCCACGGGGTCCCGTCATCACCCGTTAGGTTACTTAACTAACGACAGAGCGGGGGCTGGACTAGCGCGGATGCAAAACATAAGCAACGCCTAAATAGATATCATATAGATATATATAAACATTCGTCACATACAATGATAGCCATTCCAGATCACAGATGAACACATTGGATATACTAGGAATCCGCACTCTCTACGAGCCTGTAACGAAGAACGGATTACACGGTCGCGATGAATAGCCAAACCTCACCCTAGACCCCTACGGGTGCGGCAAACTACCCGCCAAGTACCCGAAGCGAAGCAACCTCCCTCAACATCGTGAGTAGGCCACTCGGCACTTCGAGATACCCGGTAGTTTGTGCACCCCACCTTAGGTCTATCTTAGGAGCAAAAACAGTAAAAAAAATTATACAATGACGGCTACAACCCCAACCCGGTTGTGCGGCCATAAAAATAATATTACATCAATTTACATATTACAAGAATTGAAAGAATAAGAAAAATCTCATCTCACAACCCCCGGCTTCCGCGACAATCCAATGAATTCATATACACAAACCATCAACATTACAGATCACAGATATGTATAACCCTCACTAATCGACGTATAGCGATTGGCAGACATTCAATACATATATCACATCACAGATATAACCCATTATCCAAAGTGTAAAGAAGTTCGATCAAAATACGGATTTGTGACCACCCCAAAAACTAACTTGTTCTCTCGAAAATCTGAGCAGAAACAAACCATCCTAAAAATCCCAAAACAACAACAGAAGAACACTACAGGAAAAACGACCCACGGCCGAGTCAACTCGGCCGCGGATCCGCAGCAAGAGCATGCTCTTGCCGCGGTTCCGCGGTGAGTTGGTCGACTCTCTGGTTCGTTTTTCTTGGGTGTTCTGTAAAAACCCTGAGCCGATTTTTAGTGTATGATTTATTATTTTTAAAGCAGAAATAAAAATCGGCAGAAACTTAGGGTTTTTGAAAAGTGTTTTGTGATTTTTTCCGATCGAAGTTTTAGATACTTTGTTAACTAGTTAGTTTGTGTTTAGCTAGGCTCTAATACCACTGTAAGTCCACGTTGCCCACCCCGGTACTTGTGGGGAGACGGAAACGTTATGAAAAATCGGATTTTACAACACTAGGCAACATGGACTATGCTAAAGGAGGGATCTTTGCTAAACAAAAACTAACTACCAAGCTAAAAGAGTTAGCTACTTGGAAAGGGGGTTATACCTAAGTCTTGAAGTCCTTCTCTTCTTACTCCTTGGAGTGGAAAGAACGGGTTCTCCTCGTCGCCTTCTCTTGCCGAAGAAAGATCCACCCGAGGGCCTCTACCTTTGGCTCCAACCTCAAACTAGAAGTAACTAAGGTGCTTGGTGTGCTAAACCTAGAACCTTAGAAAAAGTAGAGAGTAATTTAGAATGTTTTATCTCAAGCTCAATGGTTCTCAACTCATGAGAGGCGAGAGCTTTGAGAGAGAGGAAGAGGAGGAGAGAGAATGAAAATGATAGAATGAGAAGAATAATGCCAACCTTCTCACATATATGTGAATTATGATAAATAAATAATTAGCTAAAGATAATTGTGATGGTTAATCATGAAATGACTATTATCATTTCACATTAATTACTTTTGCAAGAATCAAAGAGCATCTTTCATATGAAATGATGATAGTCAACTTGTCAACCTAGGTCAACAAGTCAAGCATAGTCAAATGGTCAACAACCCTAACCATACACAATTATAATTAACTAATATTAATAAATCATATTTCACACATAAACATTAGGGTTAAGAAAATGACAATGGTCATCAACCCTAATGAAAGTCCTCTGCCTCTGCCTCAGTCAACTGTGCATACACACCCGTATCCGCGTTCCGAGGAACATGAATACAAAGAGATAAAACCAATCCCAAAACATATACTAGGATCTGGCTTAAACTAAAGCCCGCTAGTATAAGCTGTCCGGACACCAAACGTGCACAAGTGCGCGGATGTGAACGAATCCCGTCGCAAAACCATGCGACCTCTATTCATTTTGCCTAAAGGCGAATAACCCTCTGTGTGGGACTCTAAAGACTCGACACTACGCAGGCAGTGGGTTTAACCACAGACCGCAAGCGGCACTAGCTGTACGCAACGGTCCCCAGGTAGATGCCGATAAGAAGACTGACAAGGTAAACCCATCTGAACTCCTACTGAGCCTGAATATGACAGTCTCCGTACAGTCCGGTCTATTCGTCTAAGAGTATCGCATGGCGGGCCTAAGGGGCGGTAAACGTCAGTCCCCTAATAGCGGTACAAGTCGTGTCGGAGTGTAGCCCAGAACACCCTGAGATAACACTGGAAACCTACCAGTCTATCTCGCTTGCCCTGGCCAGGGACTTTGTGTAATGGCTCTCCTAGACACAGCGCGATATCAACCCCCAATACCGGGAGAGACGAATCCTGTCTAACCGTCACTGCCTCCAAGTGCTTCGGGACTGCACCCAAAAACTACCTGTTTGCACGACTCCTTTGAGCCGTGGTAGGGTAGTAATCAAAGTACAGTGGGAACACACGCGAGGCGAAGTGACAGTGTCAAGTCAACGGACTAAGCTGTACTCATGTCACCTGGGAACTGATAACTGACGATAGGTATAATACCAACCAACAGCTCCCGACGAGTCCTGTCCAGTATACTCGTAACCTAACGAGCACCCGCATAATATCTCAAGTACGATGTACTGACGGCTGTGGGACAGACCGTTTCCCAAACTGGGATGAGAAGCCCATACGCTAGTCTACTCCGGAGTATCGATGCCCTGTCTCGATAGTCCTACGACTAGGGACCTGCATAAGGATGTGCTTGTGGATTACCCGGCCCCCACGAGTGTGACTGCCATCACAACGCTGGTAATCAAGCAAAGATCCTAAGGGCTCCACTAATGTGTAAAGGCGATATGCTAAAAGAAACACATGCACACATTAAAGTAGAAACAAACCAAGTAGCATACTACTATATTGAGCAAGATTGTCAATACAAGGTGAATATCCCAAGCTTCCATCAAGTAATATACAAACTAGTATGATACAGTAATGGTCTCTGGGGCATATACACTAACAAGTATGCCATGAAAGGATCATATCCAGATGCAATAATCCTACTGTGTAGTGACATGGCAATTATCGACGATGAAGTGTGTGAGCCGGCAAGCAGGTGTACGTGGAACATATGCATCATCGATAATGGTGCTGGTGTCCTATCAGCATGGTTTTAATATAACAATAAACATATATAACATGCAATGCGATGCGAACAGCAAGAATATGCGGCAAATGGATAATAAACACAACAGTGTGGAATCTACATCAATGTATCTATGTCATACCGTTTTGTCATTTGGAAGAAGACGAATCGGGGTTTTTAAGAAAATAAGGGCTACGATGTTTTTAAGAAAATATGCGTCTTTGAAATATCCGTAGAATCCCTTTGCCTATCTTTAAAATACTCCCGATTCGTTATTTTTTGAAATAGGTATGACATCGGCCTAGCCTAACATCTACTAGCAAAACTACAGCTCTAACTAACAAGTAAATCAGGAGGGGTATGGAAACCACCTAAATCTGCGTCGATATATACATAAATATAAAATATAATAGTCGGTGATCCCGCCTCAAAGGTACCGCGTACGATATAATATCATATGACATCCTCGAGTCATGAATGTGGATCTATCATCAATAAAGCTCGTACGGTAAATCATCGTACGACATCCCAAATCTGGGTACGGGTCAATATCACATTCATCTCATCGATTATCTGGTATCCTTATCATCATATCTCATGATCTGGGGTACTGATCTAAGTCTAGTACAAATCGATACCATCTATATAAATATAAATGCGTGTGTAAAACATACGTCCCAAGGCCCGCTAAAATCACATGTCGTATCCCAAATACGAATCACATCATATCACCGATCTCCTGGCACTATGCCCAACATCATCGACTCATCTCCAAATATCATCCACTATCCTCATCATCTAGGTAAATGTATAACAAATAAGCATGTGTGTGTGGGGGGGTGTAAACCTATTCTAGGGTTCGCATCTAGAAAACTATACTAGTTTACTTCTAAACCCTAATCTATCCATAGTACACCTAACAACATCTGAATATCCAATTCACACATAACGCTATCATACATATATATAGTATATATATAGTATACTAAATATCGAACTGCGGGGGTGTTATACGCCATCCACCCGACTTCCCCCGTAGATATAAACTACTCACCTTGATCTTGCTTGCCGATGTCGATGTCGCCACCATCTTCTTCATCGTCTCGAATCATCGTGGGGGTACCTACACATCACACGTATCGCATCGCATTAAAACCAAATCGAAACCAAAACGACACACGAAAACCAAAACGATACGCTTAAAAGCCTATAGGTTAGAACCTATGGTTAGCTCTCGCAAATCAACTCGATATCACTCGATATAGACGTACAAATGTCACATGATCAAGATAAAGCACAAATACTGAAATCCATAATTTAAAATACGCAAATAAAAATAGCAACATATGTACTCTGTCCCAGATTTTGAATAGGGTGCAACCAATGTTCCAAAGCAATACTGGAGTGATGTATAAAGTGTAACTGAGTTATGGAAGTAACCAAGACTGCTAACTCTACAAGGTGGCCGGCCCCCTACCCTAAAATTTTGGCAACGCCGGCCCTGGTAGGGAGTTGGGGTGTCATGCTTATAGGGTAGTCTCCTGGTGGTCAATATAGGGTAATGGTCTTGCTAGTTTTTCCCACTAAGTGTCTAGGGTCACTCCAGATCCCTGTAGGCTACCAATCTAACACAAAACCAAGATTTGGTATGTAAAGTTTAAGTCATGGCAATGTCATAATACTACACTGTAGGAAATTAGTCCCAGATTTGTATGAGGGTGAAAACCATGTGAGCAAATAATACAAGGGTGATATATAGGGTATATGTGACCTACAGAAGAAACCTGGACCCTACCCTACACCAAGTGGCCAAGCCCTCTTCCATGAAAAACCGGCCTCTCTGGTCTGGTGGTCCCCATTGTGGTTCGTCTTTCTACAGTGGGTTCCTATGGTCTCAAATGGGTCTCTGGAGTTGTTTATTTTTCCAGTAAAAGTCCGAATTCATTCCAGATTTTCCTGCACACACAAAGTTCATAAACAGACATGAAAGTTCTGAAATTCCATATTTTTGGGTTTCAGGTTTGGTTGGTCTGGGTTTTCTACCATCATGGGGGTTTAGGTCACTAATAAGGCTTATTAGCACTTAATCCAACTCAAAATAACCTCAACCCTTTCTAGGCTTTTCCAAAGTCCACAAAACTTCGCCAAAACGATGTTAAACTTGTAATGAGGCTAAAGCACATGAAACACTACACTAATTATGAAAGGGGTTACCTCATCTAACTCCAAAGAATCTCTTACAGCGCCAAAATCATATTTTTCTTGGTCCATAAGGTAGCTTGTGAGCTTGTGCACCTTTTTTGTGAATGGGGTTTGAGTTTTGAGATGTTTTTCATATAGTTTTGGGGGAGGTGAAGAGGGGAGGGAGTGAGGCAGCAGCAGCAGCACAAAGGAAGAGGGAGAGGAAAATGATGAAGAGAGATGAGAGGAGCAAGAGAATGGTCAAGGTCAAATACCCCCCTCACCTTTCTCTCTCATGCCCATGCCAATATATTCTATTCTTTTCCTTTTTCTTTTCTTCTCTAATTTCCTTCTCTCCTCAATAGTGAACCCAAAACAAATATCATACACCCCAAATCATGTAGGAAAATGTAACAAGTGTGAAAAAAATGACATGTGCACAAAACACGCTTAAAGTCCGATTAGCGATTTTTAATCGCGATTAGCACTAAATTAGCATATAATTAATCATGAAAACTTAAAAATTGCATAATTCATATAAAACACCCTCTTTTAGTAATTTCTATAAGTTTTTAAATTTTTTCCCAATTTATCGGTATATAATTATACCGCCTTATTAAAATATTCAATATTTTATTATTAAATTATAAAAATTCCCAAAAATAATATTTTATTTATTTGAATTGTTACATACACATATATATATTAATGTATATCAAATATACATTAATATATATATATAAAGCAATTAGTGAGCTAATGATATTAGTTAACATATAATTATATCACATATAATATATATCACATTATTAAATCAACACTTGATCTAATAATCTGGTTATATCACATATAACCAACTGATATCATTAATCTGAATATCACATTATCAAACCAACACTTGATTCGATAATCCGATTATATCACATATAACATGACTGATAACAGATAACTGCAAGATTATAATACGGTATCACAAACTCGTATTTAATCAGGCCCACACACATATCACATATGTGTCCTACTTCGTTTCGCTTGAACCAGTAAACTTCTGTGTGGGACTCTAAAGACTCGTCAATACGCCAACAATAGGTGATGATCACATCAGTCACCTACAAGCCGTCAGCGGTACTAGCTGGACGTAAGGGCTACCCTTGTATTGAGCGATATGAAGATCAACAAGAAAGCTCGTCCATACTCTCCATGAAGCTTATCAGTAACACTACCGTACAGTCCGGTCTCTTCGTCTGATACGTCGCATATCATGTCTGGGGGTGGTAAACGTCAGCCCCCAGTAACGTGACAAGTCATGCCGATGTCTGGCCGATAACGGTTTGAGAAACTACTGATACTCTTATCAGTAAATCTCATCAGCAACCCTGACCAGGGACTTCCAGTTATAGCCAATCAAGCATAGAGCAACATCAACCCCTAATACCGGGAGAGATGAAACCCCTCCCATCACTCATTGTCTCTATGTGACTCGGGACTGTACCCAAAATCCACCTGTTTGCACGACTCCTTTGAGCCGTGGTAGGGAGGAAATCAAAGCACAGTGGGAGCCACACAAGACTCTATGACAATCTCGGGTCTAAAGACTAACCTGTACCAGTGTCATCGGAGGACTGCTATCTGACGATAGGTATACTACCAACTAAGAGTCCTCGATGAGTCCGTTCAGTGTACCCATTCTCCAATGAGCACTTGTGTACAATCTTTGATGTCATACACCAATGGTTGTGGGATCAACCATCGCCCTCTAAGAGACAAGAAACGTACACAGTATTCTACCCTGGAATATCAATGTCCTAGTCTCGATATTCCCACTACTAAGAACTGATTAAAGGATGTACTTTTGGACCACCCTGGCCCCACTAGTATGATCTCATCAGAGTCCTGGTAGTCAAGTACATATCCTAAGGGCTTTATCAACATGCGAGAGCAAGACAATATAGAATACCAGTCAACATGTTAAGATAAAGGAAACCTGATAGCATACTATCATGTCGAGCAAGAAAGTCCACTATATATATGTCCAAGCATCCACTATATCATTAATAATGGCCTCTAGGGCATACATATTACTAACAATCTCCCACTTGCACTAAGGCCAGTTGTTGTAGTATCTCTTATCCAACGTCCCAAAAGCCCCTCAAATAGCATCTGGGGGATGGCCTCGGTGAGTGGATCCGCTGTGTTATCCTCTGTGTCAACTCTCCTGACCTCGATCTCCTGGAGATCAACTATCTCTCTGATCAGGTGATATTGTCTAAGAATATGTCTGGATCACTGACGGGACCGGGGTTCCTAGGCCAAAGCCACGACTCTATTGTCATCAAAATACATAGGTATTGGATGCCCAATGGTAGGAACCTAGTTCATCTCATGAACTCTATTCATCCAGACAACCTCTTTGGCAGTATCGTTGGTAGCGATGTAATTAGCCTCTATCAACGAGTCTGCTACGGTATATAGCTTAGAACTCTTCCAACATACCATCCCTCCATTGAGGGAGAAGAAAAAAAAACCTAGATTGACTTTCAGTCGTCCTTTTCACTCTGAAAGCTCGAATCGGTAAAGGACTCCATCTGGAGTTCACCGTTACCATACACCAAGAACATCTCTTTAGTTCTTCTCAAGCACTTAAGAATGATCTTCAGCTGTCCAGTGGTTTTCCTAAAGATCTTTTCGATACTTATTCACCACACCTAGTGAGTAAGCTACATCTAGTCTGGTATATAACATCGCATACATGATTGACCCGTTTTCCAGAGCATTGGGTATCTCTTATATGCGAGCCCTCTCTAAATCAGTCTCGAAAGACATCTCTTTCGAGAGAGTGATTCCTGAACAAGTGGGTACATTACCACGCTTAGAATCATCCATACTAAAACACTTTTAGTATGGTGTCTATTTACCCGGATTGGGACAATCCCAAATCCATTTAGATCTATCTCTATAGATCTATAACCCCAGAATGCAGGAGGCATCAGTTAGATCTTTCATGGAGAACCTGTGTGATAAGAGGTGCTTGACCGAGTGTAGCATAGGAACACCTTTTCCTACCAAGAGTATCTCATCCGCATACAATACGAGGAAGACAACCATACTCTCTACAGCCTTCTTATTTATACATGGTTCATCTATCTTTTTGATGAAGTCAAACACTTTTACAGCTTTATTAAATAGATGTTCCATTTGCGCGATGCCTGCTTTAACCCGTAGATGGGTTTAAGCAGCTTGCACATGCTTCCGCTGCTCCCACTGTTTACGAATCCCTCTGGCGGTGTCTTATACATGCTCTCTTCTAAATCACCATTTAGAAAAGCGATTTTGACATGCAGTCTGCCAGATTTCGTAGTCATGGTATGCAGTAATGGCAAGTAGGATCCTGATGGACTTAAGCTTAGCGACAAGTCTAGCTTTGATAGTCTCAACTTTTCCATCTACACCAATTTATCTTTCTCAAAGATCCTCTTGCTCCCAATAGGTTTTACCCCTTCAGGAGCAACATGCAAAATCAACACTTTGCTGGTGTATATGGATTCCATCTCAGATCACATAGCATCCAGCCATTTCACATAGTCTCCACTTGTGATGGCCTGCTCGAAACTAGTTGGGTCATCATCTCCATGATGCAATCCTCGCTCCCACCGTCTATGAGAAAACCGTAGTATCTCTCAGGCGGATGAGGAACCCTACTAGATATGCGGAGTTGTTTCGGTTCATCAGGGACTATTGAATCCTCCGGTTCCACCAACTCGTCTGTTATAGTTTGTTTTGCTGGAACTTCTTCCAGTTCTACCACATCGCCACTAATTTCTTCCACAAGAAATTCCTTTTCCAAAAAGGTGGCATGTCGAGAAACAAAACATCTTTTGTTCCTCGGTGTGGTAGAAGATATACATTTGCGAATGTTTGGGATATCCTACAAACTTGCACAGAACCGACCTTTCCTCGAGCTTGTCCGGATTTTGCTTTTCAACATCGGCCGGACAACCCCATATCTTAACTCGTTTAAGAGATGGTCTCTTCCCATTCCATATCTCATATGGAGGGGTAGGCAACAGATTTGGTCGGAACTCTATTCAATAGGTATGCATCTTCTCAAGTGCTTGTCCCTGAAAGGAAATAGGCAACTCAGCAGTACCCATATCTCATAGGGTCCGATTCCTCCACCCCGATATACCGTTGTGCTGTGGTATATACGGAGGAGTAAACTGAGAGAGAATCTCATTCTCTTTTAAATAGTCTCGGAATTCTGTGCTCCAGTATTCTTCTCCCCGATCATATCGATGGATTTTAATACCTTTACCCATATGGTTCTTAACTTCGTACTTATATTCCTTGAAATTCTCAAAAGACTCAGCTTTGTGTTTCAACAAGAACACATGTCCGTATCTTGAGAGAACATCGGTGAATATAATAAAGTAAGCGGAACCATCCCTGGCATTTGTAGACATATACCACATACATCACCATGTATCTGTCGATGAGTTCAGTAGCTCTTTCTCCGTTTCCAGTAAACGGAGATTTGGTCACCTAGTCTTTGAGACATGACCAGCAAGTTTCATAAGATGTAAATTCGAACGGATTAAAATATGCATCCTTATGTAACTTTAGCTAGTCTTGTTTCATCGATATGACCCAGTCTACAATGCCACAAGACGACTTCGTTCATTTCTGAACTGTTCCTCTTGTATGTGTACGCTTAGAAATGTAGTTTGATTCAGAACGTGTATACTTCTATACAACATACATTACCCAATCAACACTTTATTTAGGAAAATATTCACAATATTTGTTGGTACGAAATAACAGTCGCTAAGAATCAATGTATTACTAGTTGGTAACACTAGGTGATATTTGCCAACTGCTTTGGCTGCAACAATTGCACCATTCTCTACTACTAGAGATATATCACCCTTTCCCAGTTCTCCGCCTTTTATAGCCCATATAACAAATTACATGTGTGGGATCCTGATCCGGTATCCAATACCCAGGACGTAGAGGTAAACTGAGAAACAATTCTTGGTAATGAACACACCCAAAGACAATGCATCAACATGTTTTTTCTTCGTTAGGGTGGCGTGGGAATCCGAATATTCTCCTATTCCTTACTCAGACTTATGACAATCATAAGATAGATCGGAACCTAGTCCAGTATAATAAGTAGCTTCGGTCAATACATCCATATTATTATCTTGATTAAGGCATGTCATTGGTCGCTACCAGGAGAGAGAGAATGATAATCACTTTGCGTGCACTCTTTGCTAGATTTAGATTGGTTACTTTTATCTAATCAGGATGGCTCCCACTTTTTTTTATCAAATCTTCCTTCAAACCCTAAAAGGTAAGATTAGCCGGGATTAATTAGACCCTACAAATTTTCTATTCGTTCGGCCAGGCCAGTGTCGGTACTTTGAGGGAGGTTCCCTGTGCTTTCGCACAGACCTAATTAAAATAAACCTCATTTTCCCAGAGGTATTACCCCATTGACAACTTTCTAGACACCTACTTGATCAGCTAATTGTAAAGTGCAAAACTCTCTCAGGAGTAACTCTTACTCGCAGTGGGTATCGGGATCCAACTATCATATAGAAGGTATGCAATCTCATTGCAAATTTCAACACTTGAAATTCCCGATAATGGTTTTTATCCGTAGAAACTTATGACTTTGGCTTTGGTCAACAAATCATAAGTGCTATCCATGTTCAACCCGTCATTTCTTGATTGAATCAAACCCACCCGTGCGACCATTGGCTAAGATCAACAAAGCTGCACGACTACCCTAATACAATCGTATCACATGCCGCAGACAAGCACTAATTAGCTACCGCACACTATGCCTTAGCTAAGGTCAACAAACGTAGCACGAATACTAAATAGTACTTATCTGAAATGACGGAAGGCTATGCAGGTTTTTAAGAAAACCATGAGCGTAATGAACTTGATATCGTTGTAGAATCTAATGATTTTGAAAAGGAGTGTTTTTGAGGCTTTTGCTAGTCTCGCTAAAGAGGTCACTCCCGGTGAAGGGATCTCGGCTCTTTTCTCATCGAATGAGGTGCAGGATATTCAGGAATACCACTATGCAAAGCAAGAACTACAGAAGCAATAAAAAAACAAAACCGAGTGTCGTAGCATTTGCTAGTTTTGCTAAAGAGGTCACTCCCGGTGAAGGGATCTCGACTCTTTTCTCATCGAGTGAGGTGCTGGATATTCATCAAGGAATACCACTGTGCAAAGCAAAAACTAGAGCTACCCTTTTTGAAAATTTGATTTTACAACATCTTTTGGTTTCTTTCTTTTCATTAATCTCATTAACGAAGTCCTATCAATTAGCGTTTCCTAAACATTACAGAAAAAGAAACGAAAATAGAGCGTACGCTTATGCCATCCGCATTCGCCACGGAGCCCCGTCATGCACCGTTAGGTTACTTAACTACCGGCAGAGCGGGGGCTGGACTAGCGCGGATGTAAAACATAAGCAACGTTTATTATATATCATATATATAATATAACATGATCACATCACAGAAATAAGCAGCAGAAGCAACATATGAAGTATCGGATATACTAGGATTTCCGTGTTTTAAATTCAGCCAGTAATGTAAAACATGGATTCCACAGTCGTGATGAATAGCTAACCCACATCCTTAGACCCCTACGAGAGTGGCAAGTAACCCTGCCAATTCTAGAGTTAGGAGACCCGATCTCAACTCCTTGAGACGGTCTCCTACTGGACCCTAGAACCCGGGTACTTGTGCTCCCCACCTTGGGTCTATCATAATGCGGAAAAGTAAATAATATACAACAATGGTGGCATCATCCTCAACCCGGAAGTGCCCCAATAAAAGAATATTACATTGAATTTTACATGAATGAAAAAATAAAAACTCTCATCTCACATAAAAACCCCCGGCTATTCAATCACGACGATCCAATAAATCATATCATAAGAAACACATAACATCTCATGTCATCAACGTAAGTAAATATGCGTATCCCGAAAACTCTTTGACATATAGCAACGAGATTGGGATACCCCTCATTACACTTACGGTCGCAGAAAAGAAATAGAAAAATATAATGATTAGAATCCGACTTATCCTTAGACATCATAAACCCGGAATATCACATATTCCGAATTTCATGCCTAACATGTAAAACTTGCATTTTAGTCTCAAATTGAAAACACTTTTCAATAATGTGTCGGATAATTCAACAAGATTCCCGACTAGGTGATCGCGTACAATACGCAATTGCGACGGAGTTTTGATCCGAATCAAAACTTTGTTGCAATCGATCAATTGAGACTAAACGGCTAGGTTTACTAACTAGTTTTCATGGAACTAATTAATCCGGATTCTAATAATTGTATCACACATCACAAAGATTGTAAAGTAACTGCGACATTAGAATTCCGCACTCATTTAGCAAACTTAAACCAATTTTTTTTCAACACTTGAAAAAACAGTGAGCTAAAGTTTCAAAACCAATATTTTTGAGCCAATCCGGGAGTCGAAACGAACTCGAAATCCGCCCGAATCTTCGCGAGGGTGAAGACCCACAAATAATTATCGAATGGATGGCCTAAAAGGGGTGCCTAACCCCCGAGGACATCACGAGGTGGCCAGGGAGTGAGGCAGATCCGAAACTGCCCATGGTGGGGCAGTTTCGGGTCCCCACCGCCAAGACCACCTTGTGATGGTCTTGGGGAGTGGGCCCAGCCGTTCGGTCCCCCCCGGGGTGTCCCCAGATGCGCATGCTCCACCCCGCATCTTCTCGGTTCAAACCGTGAGCCCGCGGGGTGTGCAAACAACTCAAAATATCAATTTCGAAACTGTTTTTTCGGCAGTTTTGCGCGATAAAAACGGCGGATTTCTAACGTCGCTACAAGTAATCCTAATGTTCTATCTTGGCTCTGATACCAGGAAAGTCTACCTTTGCACAATGGTGAGTTTCTAGAGGCATCAAGCATGCCAAATTTTAATTTTTCTAGGTGCTAAGCTAGACTAACTAGATCACTATTAGAATTTTAGGTTTATTCCTTTATGATGTGATTAAACTTAAGAGAAGAAAAAGAGCATACAACCTTTGTAGTTCGTGTCCTTCTCTTGAAAATCTCCGGGTTGGAGTCCACGCGACTCTTCAAGGCTCCTCTCCGAGTTGAACGAACCTCCTTCGTGATCTTCACGCCAAAGAAGATCCACCCGAAGTCCACAAGCACAAGCTTTTCACTACACTAAACACTTTTAGTGTAGGAAACACACCACACCAAATTGCTAGTTTGGTGTGGGATGATGAAGTATGGGATAAGTAAAGCTCACTAAGGTCTCACAAGCTCAATGATTCACATCTCATGTGAGGGTTTTGAGCCTGGAGGTGAGGTGAAGAAAATTGTAGAGAGCAAGAGAAGAAAAGAGCTCAAGAAAAATGGCTTGACGCATGAACTATGAAGCAAGTGCAGAATGAATAAAATGAATCATCTCTCTCCTCACTCATTCAAGCATGGAATAAAAATGCAATTAAAATTGTAACCATGCTTGAATAGTGAGTCAAGGGTAACATAAAAACATATAAACCCATGCCTTGAACCATACCACAAATATCTCCACAATTTACACCTCATTTTTCTTTTTTCTAAAAATAGAAAAACATGCTATGCTTCATATAATATATATATATATATATATATATATATATCAAATATACATTTATATATATATATATATATAAAGCAATTAGTGAGCTAATGATATTAGTTAAGATATAATTATATCACATATAATATATATCATATTATTATATCAACACTTGATCTAATAATCCGGTTATATCACATATAACCGAATGATATCATTAATCTGAATATCACATTATCAAACCAACACTTGATTCGATAATCCGGTTATACCACATATAACCTGACTGATAACAGATAACTGCTAGATTACAATACGGTATCACATACTCGTATTTAATCAGGCCCACACACATATCACCTATGTGTTCTACTTCGTTTCGCTTGAACCAGTAAACTTCTGTGTGGGACTCTAAAGACTCGTCAATACGCCAGTAGTAGGTGATGATCACATCAGTCACCTACAAGCTGTCGACGGTACTAGCTGGACGTAACGGCTACCCGGGTATTGAGCGACATGAAGATCAACAAGTAAGCTCGTCCATACTCTCCATGAAGGTTATCAGTAACACTACCGTACAGTCCGGTCTCTTCGTCTGATACGTCGCATATC
Organism: Agapanthus africanus; assembly: GCA_030015575.1. Lineage (NCBI taxonomy): Eukaryota > Viridiplantae > Streptophyta > Magnoliopsida > Asparagales > Amaryllidaceae > Agapanthus > Agapanthus africanus. The sequence goes on from JASDDO010000004.1 coordinate 239,205,624, forward strand.
ATGTCTAAGGGTGGTAAACGTCAGCCCCCAGTAACGTGATAAGTCATGCCGATGTCTGGCCTATAACGGTTTGAGAATCTACTGATAACTCTTATCAGTAAATCTCATCAGCAGCCCTGGCCAGGGACTTCCAGTTATAGCCAATCGAGCATAGCGCAACATCAACCCCCAATATCAGAAGAGACGAAACCCCTCCTATCGCTCATTGACTCCATGTGACTCGGGACTGTACCCAAAATCCACCTGTTAGCATAACTCCTTTGTTAGGTTTACCTAGCACCCTATGAGAGGTTTGGAAGCATCACATGTCACAAAGATCAAATTTTTGTGGTGCTAAGTAAGCATACAAAGGATCTATCCTAGAAAATTAGGGTTTCATAAACTTTAACCAACATCATATGTTACAAAGGCTAGGGTTTTGAGAGTACAACCTTTGTAGCTCCCTTTAGTAGACTCCTTGGCCACTTGAAAGTTGGAAAACGATTAGCTTGAAGTCCTCTAACGTCCACGACGATCCACCTGAAGCTCCTTTGTCCAAGCTATCAACTTCACTTTAACAAGAAGATGAAATGAAGCTAACACTCTAAACAAGTGGGCTAGACTTGTGTAGAATGGTATTGTGGTTCTCTTTCTCACTTCAAAATCCTATCTTTTTGAGTATTTTGCTCACTTGAAAAGTCTGGAGAGCAAGAGATCAAGGTTGAAGAAGATGATGGCTATTTTTTTTAAGAAGAAGAGAAGATAAACTCATGAAAAGAAAAAGAAAATATATGTATATATATTTATTTCTTCTCATCTCAAACCATGGTTAAATCATGAAGATATTATTTAATTTGAGTTAAAACATGAAAGGAAAGTTTAATCCATGGTTAAGGGTAGGTGAGCATGGTTAGGTCAAAGAAGAGACTAGAAACAAACCATGAATTATCCTTTCCTTTTTCATTTTGTTTTAAAACAAATATAAGTAATAATCCATATAAATAACCAAGGTGTGAGTCTTATATTGCCACCATTTTCTATGTATAAACAATCATGATAGAATGATGTATGTATGCATGTGTGCATGCACATCCATATGTGCATGAACAAGAATGAACGCATACATGCATGCATACATCCAAAAGAAACAAGATAGGATTTCTAGTGAGAAGCTAATGGTTAAATGATAAATCAACACTTGATTTATCAACCCGGTCATATCACATACGACCCGACCAAAAGCAAGCCGCCCAATTAATATACGGTATCTCATACGCGCATTTTAACCGGGTCCATGCGCATATCGCATACGCGCACCACAACGTTTCGCCTGGACTAGGTAACTCCTTTGTGGGACTCTAAGACTCGTCAATACGCCGGTAGTGGGTGATGATCATATAAAGCACCCCCAAGCCGCAAGCGGTCAGCTAAACGAAACGGCCACCCGGTTATTGAGCGATCAGAAGAAAACAAGCGAACCTGCTACAACTCCCGTCGAGCCAACCTGCAACACTACCGTACAGTCCGGTCTCTTCGTCAGATATGCTGCATATCGAGTCTAGGGATGGTAACGTCGACCACAATAACTCAATAAGTCATGCCAGTGAATGGTCTATAACTGATCGAGAAACTACTGATAACACTTATCAGTAAATCTCAGCAGCCCTGGCCAGGGACTTACTGATATAACCAGTCGAGCATAGCACAACATCAACTCCCAATACCGGGAGAGACGAAACCCTCCTATCGCTCATCGCCTTCGTGTGTCTTGGGACTGTACCCAACAGCCACCTGTTTGCACGACTCAGTAGAGCCATGGTAGGGTGGTAATCAAAGTACAGTGGGAGAGCACACAAGACTCTATGACGATCTCGGGTCTACAGACTAAGCTGTACCAGTGTCACCTGAAAACTGGTATCCGACGATAGATATAATTCCATATAGGAGTTCTCGGTGAGTCCGTCCAGTGTACCCAGTCACCACTGAGCACCCGTATACGATCTTGATGTCAAACATCGATGAATGTGGGAACATCCATCGCCCATCACATGGGTCTAGTATCATATACGCTAGTCTACTCTGGTATATCGATGCCCCGTCTCGATACACCTCCGATTAGGGAGATTTCAGGATATGCTTATAAACTACAGATGTCCCACTAGTATGATCTCTATCATAATCACTGTAGTCAAGCCGATATCCCCAGGGCTTTATCAGCATGTATGAATGAATAAAAGCATGATCAAATCAACATGTCAGATAAAGTAGAACCGGATAGCATACTATCATGTCGAGCAAGAATGTACACTGAATATATATATGTATATATATATATATATTCATGTACAGATACATCCATTATCATATAATGGCCTCTAGGGCATACATATATCCAACAATCTCCCACTTGCACTAAGGCCGGTTATTGACGTATCTCATACCCAACATCTCAAAAAGTCGCTCATGCTGCGGCTTCGGGAGGGCCTTGGTGAGTGGATCCGCGGCGTTATTCTTTATGTCTACTCTCTTAATCTCGATCTCGCGGCGATCTACAATCTTCCGGATCAAATGAAAGCGCCTCAGGATGTGTCTGGACCGCTGATGGGATCTGGGCTCCTTGGCTAACGCCATAGCCCCATTATTATCACAATACAAGGGTATTGGATCAATAATGGTTGGAACTACTCCTAGCTCCGAGACAAACTTCTTCATCCAGACGGCTTCCTTGGCGGCATCATTTGCAGCAATGTACTCAGCCTCCATCGTAGAGTCTGCAACGGTATCCTGTTTGGAACTCTTCTAACTTACCGCCCCTCCATTGAGGGTAAATACAAACCCTGAGATAGATTTGCTGTCGTCCTTATCGCTCTGGAAGCTCGAATCGGTAAAGGCCTCCATTTGGAGATCTTTATTACCATACACCAAGAACAATTCTTTAGTCCTTCGCAAGTACTTAAGAATGTTCTTCACAGCTGTCCAGTGATTCTCCTCTGGGTTGGATTGATACCTGCTTACAACACTAAGTGCATAAGCTACATCTGGGCGTGTACATAACATGGCATACATTATAGATCCTACTTCCGAAGCATAGGGTATAATGCTCATGCGAGCTCTCTCTTCATCGGTCTTTGGACAAGAATCCTTGGAGAGAGTGACTCCATGGCAAGCGGGTAAGGCACCCCGCTTGGAGTCTTCCATACTAAACCTTTTTAGGATGGTGTTGATGTACCTGGTTTGGGACAATCCCAATAACTTTTTGGATCTATCCCTATAGATCCTTATGCCCAGGATGTATGTGGCATCACCCAGGTCCTTCATGGAGAACCTCAGTGATAAGAATGATTTGACCGACTGTAGCATAGGAATATCATTTCCTATCAGAAGAATGTCATCCACGTACAATACGAGGAATGTGACAGCTCTTCCTACAGTCTTCTTATAAACACAAGGTTCATCTGGATTTTTGATGAAATCAAACTCTTTGATAACATCATCGAAACAGATGTTCCAACTCTGAGATGCCTGCTTTAACCCATATATGGATTTAAGCAATCTACATGCTTTCCCGCTGCTCCCACTGTCAATGAAGCCCTCTGGCTGATCCATATAAATGCATTCTTCTAAATCTCCATTTAGAAATGTTGTTTTAACGTCCATCTGCCAGATTTCATAGTCGTAGTGAGTAGCAATAGCAAGTAGGATCCGAATGGATTTAAGCATGGCTACGGGCGAAAAAGTTTCGTCATAGTCCAAACCTGGTCTTTGACGAAAACCCTTCGCCACAAGTCTTGCCTTATAGGTCTCTACCTGCCCATCTACACCAATCTTTCTTTTAAAGATCCATTTGCATCCCACAGGTTTTACCCCAGGGGGTACAATGTCCAAAGTCCATACTTTGTTGGTGTACATAGACTCCATTTCGGATCTCATGGCATCCAGCCACTTCACAGAGTCTCCACTCGTGATAGCTTGCTGAAAACTGGTAGGATCATCATCATCCATGATGCAGTCTTCTCCGTCACCATCAATGAGAAAACCGTAGTACCTCTTCGGTGGGCGAGAAGTCCTACCAGACCTTTGGAGTGGCCGAGGTTCCTCAGTTTCTATTGCAACAGCCGGTTCAACCAAATCGTCATTTGTAGTTTGTGTCTCTAGAACCTCTTCTAGATCCACCACTTTGCCATCATCTTTATCTGTGAAAAACTCTTTTTCCAAGAATGTGGCATACTGAGAAACAAACACCTTTTTTTCCTCTTTGTGGTAGAATAGATATCCATAAGAATTCTTTAGATACCCCACAAAATTACACATGACTGACCGTGTCTCGAGTTTGTCCGGATTCTGCTTTTTAACATAGGCCGGGCAACCCTAAATCTTAATTCTCTTAAGAGATGGTCTCTTCCCATGCCATATCTCATATGGCATGGTAGACACGGTTTTTGTTGGAACCTTGTTCAGTAGAAACGCTGCAGTCTCCAATGCATGCCCCCAAAATGAGATGGGTAACTCAGCATCACTCATCATGGATCGGACCATATCTAATAGGGTCCTATTCCGTCGTTCAGACACACCTTTGTGCTGTGGTGTGTAAGGAGGAGTGAGCTGAGAGAGAATCCCATTCTCTTTTAGGAAGTTTGCAAATTCTGTACTAAGGTATTCCCCACCTCGATCTGATCGAAGCATCTTGATACTCAAGCCGGTTTGTTTTTCTACTTCTTGTTTATATTCAATGAATTTCTCGAAAGCTTCGGACTTGTGCTTTAATAAAAATACATGACCGAATCTTGAGAAATCGTCAGTTAAAGTAATGAAGTAAGAAAAACCGCCTCTAGCCTGTGTAGACATTGGCCTGCATACATCACTATGTATGAGGCCTAGGAGCTCAGTAGCTCTTTCTCCGTGTCCGGTAAACGGAGTTTTGGTCATTTTACCCTTGATACAAGACTGGAAAGTCGCATAAGATTTATATTCAAAAGGATTTAAATATCCATCTTTGTGTAACTTGTTTAGTCTTGTTTCGTTAATATGACCAAGTCTACAGTGCCAAAGAAAAGCTTCATTTAATTCTGAAAGTTTTCTTTTCTTAGTGTGTTGTATACTGAAAACTGTGTGTTGATTTAGGACGTATATCCCGTTATTAAGTGTACCATACCCAACCAACATTTGATTCAGGTGAATGTTCATAATATTGTTCTGCAATATAAAGTTATATCCTTCATTGTCTAACAAAGAAACTAATATTATATTACATAGCATACTTGGTACAAAATAACATGGGTTCAAAACCAATATACACCCAGATGGCAACCCCAAGTGATACTCTCCCACTGCGACTGTATGTACATTGGAACCATTTCCAACGCGGAGAGTATGGTCACCTGTCTTCAGAACTTTGCTATTTCTCAGTCCCTGCATAGAATTGCAAATGTGAGAACCTGAACCGGTATCTAATACCCAGGAAGAAGAGTTTATTGAAAAATAGTTTTCTGTCACAAACACACCTGAAGCGGAAGCATCCCCATGCTTCTTCTTGAGGTTCAAGTACTCTGTACAGTTGCGCTTCCAATGTCCTGTCTTGTGGCAATGAAAACATTCACCTTTCCCCGAGTCTCCAGCTTTGGACTTTTCCTTTCCCTTCACCTTTTTAACTCCACCCTTAGGATTGGTGGGCTTCTTCTTTTTCTTTCCTTTGGCCTTAGCTTTTGGGCGAGAAGAAGAAGATTGCCCAATAGTCATAACGGGAGTTTTCATTGATTTCATAGTGCTCTCTACACTCCTTAACATATTAAGGAGTTCAGGTAGCTCCTTCTCCATGCCGTGCATGTTGAAGTTAACTATGAACTGAGCAAAGGTAGAGGGGAGGGACTGCAGAATAATATCCGTATATTGTTCATTGTCCATTGTCCATCCTAGGTCCTCAAGCTCTTCTATAAGAGCTATCATCTTCAGAACATGGTCTCCTACCGGTGTGCCAGGGGCCATTCGCATCTGAAACAATTTCTTTGATGCTTCGTATCGTAATACGCGGGATTGATCTCCATACAACTCCTTTGTATGGAGGAATATGGTTTGAATGTCCATATTCTCGTGCTGCTTTTGATGTGTATTATCCATCGATGCAAGCGCGAGGCATTTGGCCGTGGCACAGTCAGCGTCCCATGTCTTGCGGACTTCAATGTCCGCAACTGAGGATTTTGGACCTGGGGTGGGCGGGGCTGACTCCGTGAGGACATATGATACTTTATCATAAGTCAAGGCTATTTTCAGATTCCTCAGCCCGTCTTTATAATTGGTCCCATTCAGTTTGTTTTTATCTAGTAGAAGCTTGAGTCCAGTCATTGGTATCTGCCATTAAGAGAGAGAAAAGAATACACTCAGCGAAAGCTCTTGCATAGATCAGATTGGTTATTATCTTGTCTAATCGATGTCTCCCACTGCTTTAATCAAGTTTTTCTTTCAAACCTTAAAAAGAAAACTAGCCAGGATTAATTACAGTCTACAACTTCGCTAACCGTTCAGCCAGGACAGTGTCGGTACTTGAGGGAGGTTCCCCGTGCTTTCGCACGGACCTAATTAAAGTAAACCTCGTTTTCCCAGAGGCGTAGCCCCGTTAACACCTTTCTAGACACCTAATGAGTTAGCTAATTGTAAACTGCAAAACTCTCATAGGAGCAACTATTGCCTACAGTGGGATCGGGATCCAACCATCATATGGAGGGTATGCAATCTCATTGCAAATCTCAACACTTGAAATTCCTGATGTGATTTTTACCCCTAGTACTTATGACCTTAACTATGGTCAACAAATCATAAATACCAGTCAAGTTCTACCCGTCATTTCTTAATCAATTAGACCCACCCATATGATCCTTAACTAAGGTCAACAAAGTCGCATGAATGTCCTAATTAATCTGCATCATATACAGTGTAGGAAGAAATCACTTAGCTACCGTACACTATGCCTTAACTAAAGTCAACAAACGTAGCACGAATACTAAGTACTCTACTTCCTAAAATGAAGGAGGGTTGCGTATGATTTTTAAGAAAATCTTTAACGCTTTGAACTTGATATCGTTATAGAATCAAACGGTTTTCAAAAGGAGTGGCTTGTGCTCCGCAGTTTTGAAATATAGCTTTTTCATAAAGAGCCGAGTGGTTTTCAAATCTGATTCTACATCTTTTTAGGTTTATTTTCTTTACATTAATCATATTAATGTAATCCCATCATTTAAGTTCTTAAGCCAATCACAGAAAAGAAACGAAAATAACACGTACGCTTATGCCATCCGCATTCGCCGCAATGTTCCGTTATGCACCGTTAGGTTACTTAACTAACGGCATACCGGGACGGGACTAGCGCGGGTGTAAAACATAAGCAACGTCTACTATATATCATATATATAATATGTCATTCGTCTCAGATATCTCAGAACACAGGCAGCAAAAACATATATATAATGTGGGATATACTAGGACGTCCGTATTTAGTATTTTAGCCAACAATAGAAAATACGGATTCCACAGTCGTGATGAATAGCTAAGCCCACACCCCTAGACCCCTACGAGAGCGGCAAGCGACCCTACCAATCCAGGAGTTTAGGAGACCCGGTCTTGACTCCTCGAGATGGCCTCCCACTGAACCCCAGAACCAGGTCACTTGTGCTCCCCTCCTTGGGTCTATCCTAATGCGGAAAAGTAAATAATATACAACACTGGTGACATCAACCTCAACCCGGAGGTGCCCCAAATAAAAGAATATTACATTACATTTGAATTTACATGAATGAAAATATAAAACTCTCATCTCACATAAAAAAAAACCCGGCTATTCGATCGCGACAATCCTGCAAATCATATCTCAGCAACACATAATATCATATATCATCAACGTAAGTAAGTATGCGTACCCCGATTGTCGTTGATGTATAGCAACGAAACCGGCGATATCGAACATACTACACTTACGGTCACAGAAAAGAAAGTGTAAAACTACAATATTTGGAATCCACATTCTCTTTAGACATCATAAATGCGAAATATCACATACTTCGTATTTCATGCCTAAACTATATGAATTCCACATATTGTATCACATTCCATATAAATAGACAGTATTAAAGTTTTCGACCGAATGTTCAAATATCCAAAATTCCCTAAAGCTCAACACTTGAGCGGAGTTCAAAAGATCCGGAGTGTGTCACAGTAGTAGCGGTCCAGCCGTAGAAGGGTCAAGCCAACGCCTCACATGTGGCACGCCGTACTGCCCCAAACCCTAAGGTTCAAAAGGGCAGTTCAAGATGGTCACATAATCGAGTTAAGGTTTGTTGTCTTCTAGAGGGTCCACCACAAAACTTGCACATGTATCCGAAAGATTTAAACCCTGTGAAAAGTGAGCAAACAACACTCGTTCGAACAATTCAATACTTTCTAGTTATCCGGAAAGACAAGAAGTTAAAATTCCGATCGAAACAATGAACTCAAAACAATCTCCAGAATTAACAGTACTAAATTCAGATTAAAAATACCCAAAAATATATTCAAGCAATTATAAGCATCACTGTATAAAAATTAAAAAAATATACCCTCTGTACGGCCGCGGAGCTGCGGCCCAAGCAAGCTTTGGCCGCGGTTCCGCGGTGGATTTAACTGTTCATAGGCTCGTATTTTACAGTTATGCTTATATTTACCTGCTGAATTTTTTAAGGATTTTTAATTCTGAAAAATAACAGATTTTAAAAAATGTCCAGAGAGTGTCCCGTAATTCCGTATTTCGGTTCGATCGGAGTTTATACTTCGCTAAAGTATCGCCTAATGTTCTAGGTCGGCTCTGACACCAATGTTTGGTTTACCTAGCACCCTATGAGAGGTTTGGAAGCATCACATGTCACAAAGATCAAATTTTTTTGGTGCTAATTAAGCATACAAAGGATCTATCCTAGAAAATTAGGGTTTCATAAACTTTAACCAACATCATATGTTACAAAGGCTAGGGTTTTGAGAGTACAACCTTTGTAGATCCCTTTAGTATACTCCTTGGCCACTTGAAAGTTGGAAAACGATTAGCTTTAAGTCCTCTAACGTCCACGACGATCCACCCGAAGCTCCTTTGTCCAAGCTATCAACTTCACTTTAACAAGAAGATGAAATGAAGCTAACACTCTAAACAAGTGGGCTAGACTTGTGTAGAATGGTGTTGTGGTTCACTTTCTCACTTCAAAATCCTATCTTTTTGAGTATTTTGCTCACTTGAAAAGTATAGAGAGCAAGAGATCAAGGTTGAAGAAGATGATGGCTATTTTTTTAAGAAGAAGAGAAGATAAACTCATGAAAAGAAAAAGAAAATATATGTATATATATTTATTTCTTCTCATCTCAAACCATGGTTAAATCATGAAGATATTATTTAATTTGAGTTAAAACATGAAAGGAAAGTTTAATCCATGGTTAAGGGTAGGTGAGCATGGTTAGGTCAAAGAAAAGACTAGAAACGAACCATGAATTATCCTTTCCTTTTTCATTTTGTTTTAAAACAAATATAAGAAATAATCCATATAAATAACCAAGGTGTGAGTCTTATATTGCCACCATTTTCTATGTATAAACAACCATGATAGAATGATGTATGTATGCATGTGTGCTTGCACATCCATATGTACATGAACAAGAATGAATGCATACATGCATGCATACATCCAAAAGAAACAAGATAGGATTTCTAGTGAGAAGGTAATGGTTAAATGATAAATAAACACTTAATTTATCAACCCGGTCATATCACATACGACCCGACCAAAAGCAAGCCGCCCAATTAATATACGGTATCTCATACGCGCATTTTAACCGGGTCCATGCGCATATCGCATACGCGCACCACAACGTTTCGCCTGGACTAGGTAACTCCTTTGTGAGACTCTAAGACTCGTTAATACGTTGGTAGTGGGTGATGATCATATAAAGCACCCCCAAGCCGCAAGCGTTCAGCTAAACGTAACGGCCACCCGGGTATTGAGCGATCAGAAGAAAACAAGCGAACCTGCTACAACTCCCGTCGAGCCAACCTGCAACACTACCGTACAGTCCGATCTCTTCGTCAGATATGCTGCATATCGAGTCTAGGGATGGTAACATCGACCCCAATAACTCAATAAGTCGTGCCAGTGAATGGTCTATAACAGATCGAGAAACTACTGATAACACTTATCAGTAAATCTCAGCAGCCCTGGCCAGGGACTTACTGATATAACCAGTCGAGCACAGCACAGCATCAACTCCCAATACCGGGAGAGACGAAACCCCTCCTATCGCTCATCGCCTTCGTGTGTCTCGGGACTGTACCCAACGGCCACCTGTTTGCACGACTCAGTAGAGCCATGGTAGGGTGGTAATCAAAGTACAGTGGGAGAGCACACAAGACTCTATGACGATCTCGGGTCTACAGACTAAGTTGTACCAGTGTCACCTGAGAACTGCCATCCGACGATAGATATAATTCCATATAGGAGTTCTCGGTGAGTCCGTCCAGTGTACCCAGTCACCACTGAGCACCCGTATACGATCTTGATGTCAAACATCGATGAATGTGGGAACATCCATCGCCCATCACATGGGTCTAGTATCATATACGCTAGTCTACTCTGGTATATCGATGCCCCGTCTCGATACACCTCCGACTAGGGACATTTCAGGATATGCTTATAAACTACAGATGTCCCACTAGTATGATCTCTATCATAATCACTGTAGTCAAGCCGATATCCTCAGGGCTTTATCAGCATGTATGAATGAATAAAAGCATGATCAAATCAACATGTCAGATAAAGTAGAACCAGATAGCATACTATCATGTCGAGCAAGAATGTACACTGAATATATATATATATATATATATATATATATATATATATATATATATACATGTACAGATACATCCACTATCATATAATGGCCTCTAGGGCATACATATATCCAACATCCTTTGAGCCGTGTTAGGGAGGAAATCAAAGCACAGTGGGAGCCACACAAGACTCTATGACAATCTCGGGTCTACAGACTAACCTGTACCAGTTTCACCGGAGGACTGCTATCTGACGATAGGTATACTACCAACTAGGAATCCTCGGCGAGTCCGTTCGGTGTACCCATTCTCCAATGAGCACTTGTGTACAATCTTTGATGTCACACACCAATGGTTGTGGGATCAACCATCGCCCTTTTATTGGGATTCCTCAGCACCTAGCCTAGGGTTTGCAAGCATCATACATGCCACAACAAAAATTAAAGGGGGTGCTAAGCAATCAACCTAAAGATCATACTAGAAAACTAGGGTAACAAAACTTGTAATCCACCATTACAAAGAGAAGTGAATGAAAATATAACCTTTGTAGATCCGGTCCTTCACTTCTAAACCTCCGTGTTGACGTCCCTTCGCTACGATCATCGTAGTCCCAAACTCTAGAATGGATTTCCCCGAAGAAATGATCTAGCTAGCTCGTTGACTTCGAGGCCGAAGATGATCTACGTCGAGGTGACTCAAACTCAAGCTCCCTCTTCACTTAGTCAAAAACTTTGTGAAGAGAACACCCTAAACTAAATGGCAAGTAGTAGAGAATGATGAAATAGGAAATGGGTTCACTTTATAAGACTAAATTGCTAGACTTATAAAATTCAAATGTTGTTTCTAGATTTTTTTTAAGTGAAGCTGCAGGGTTTTAGAAACTGTTTTACGGAGTTGTTTCGGTTTCGTATTAGTTATAACATTGTCTAGTATAATGTGATACAATACTTGGAATCAACAACATTTGAATTTTACAAGTCTAGCAATTTAGTCTCATTTGATCGGTTGCCACGGGATTTTGATGCGATCAAAAGTCCGTCGCAATCACTTTGTGTATTCGGATACTTGCTGGGTAACATTACTAGATAGCCACACCCCATAACCTCGACCAAGTGACTATAGGAGAACTCCGTTGCCAAAAAGCATCCGTCCGGGTGCTCGCGGCCGCGGTGTTCCGCCTAAGTGCACTTCGTCGTCGGTATCGGGGGGTGCGTCTGTCTACTAATGTTTCCGACGAGCATTCGATCGGTATGTCGGGAATCTTGTTGAATTGCCTGACTGATTATTGGAAAGTGTTTTCAATATCGAGACTAAAATGCGAGGTTTATAATTGTTAGGCATGCGATGTCTAAGGAATTCATTTGTTAGGCATGAAATCCGCAATATGAGATATTACGGGTTTATAATGTCTAAGGTTGTTGCGGATTCCAACTGTTGTGGTTTTCATTTTCTTTTCTACGACCGTAAGTGTAATATGTGGAGTATCGCCGGTTTCGTTGTTATACGTCAACGACAATTGGGATACGCACATTTACTTACGTTGATGACATGAGATGTTATGTGTTGCTGGATATGTTATATTGGATCGTCGTGTTTGAATAGCCGGGGTTTTATGTGAGATGAGTGTTTTTCATTTTCATTCATGTAAAAACTTGTATGTAATATTCTTTTATTGGGGCACTTCCGGATTGAGGAAGATGTCACCGTTGATGTATATTATTTACTTTTCCGCATTTGGATAGACCCAAGGAGGGGAGCACAAGTAACCGGGTTCTAGAGTCCAGTGGGAGACCATCTCGAGGAGTCGAGTCCCGGCCTCCTAACTCTAGAATTGGTAGGGTTGCTTGCTGCTCTCGTACGGGTCTAGGGATATGGGTTTGGCTATTCATCACGACCGTGGAATCCGTGTTTTATATAGGCTCAAAATAAAACACGGACATCCTAGTATATCCAATATTTCATATGATGTTTTCTGCTGCGTTATCTGTGATGTGATCATGCGATATATTGAGATAGATACTGTATATAGTATATATGATATATTATATAGACGTTGCTTATGTTTTACACCCTCGTTAGCCTTTCCCCGCTCTGCCGTTAGTTACCTAACCTAACGGTGCATGACGGGACTTCGAGGCGAATGCGGATGGCATAAGCGTACGTTGTATTTATCTGTGATGTTTAGGTGACTTAAATGATGAGACATTCATTAATGAGATTAATGAAAGAAAATAAACCTAAAAGATGTTGTGGGATCGAATTTCAAAAATTAGGTAGCTCTAGTTGTTGCTTTGTATAGCGGTATTCCTTGTAGAATATCCAGCACCTTATTCGATAAGGAAAGAGCCGAGATCCCTTCACCGGGAGTGACCTCTTTAGAAATAACTAGCAGATGCTACAACCTTCGGTTTTGTCTTTTGATTACATTTCTAGTTCTTGCTTTGCACAGTGGTATTGTGAATATCCTGCACCTCATTCGACGAGGAAAGAGCCGAGATCCCTTCACCGGGAGTGACCTCTTTAGCGAAACTAGCAAAACCCTCAAAAACACTCCATTTTAAACCATTTGATTCTACAACGAGATCAAGTTCAAAGCGTTAAAGGTTTTCTTAAAAACCATCTGCAACCCTCCGTCATTTTAGGAAGTAGAGTACTTAGTATTCGTGCTATGTTTATTGACCTTAGTTAAGGCACAGTGTACGGTAGCTAAGTGATATCTTCCTACGTAGCATATGATGCGATTAGTTCGGACAGTCATGTGACTTTATTTACCTTAGTTAAGGGTCATGTGGGTGGGTCTAATTAATCACGAAATGACGGGTAGAGCTTGACTAGTGCTTGTGATTTGTTGACCATAGTTAAGGTCATAAGCACTGGGGGTAAAAACCATTATCGGGAGTTTCAAGTGTTGAAATTTGTAATGAGATTGCATACCTTCTATATGATAGTTGGATCCTGATACCCACTTCGAGTAATTGTTACTCCTGGAAGAGTTTTGCACTTTACAATTAGCCGATTAAGTAGGTGTCTAGAAAGGTGTCAACGGGGTTACGCCCTTGGGAAAACGAGGTTTATTTTAATTAGGTCCCTGCGAAAGCACGGGGAACCTCCCTCAAAGTACCGGCACTGGCCTGGCTGAAAGATTGGCGAACTTGTTGGGTGTAATTAATCCTGGCTAGTCTTTCCTTTTATGGTTTGAAGGAAGATTTGATAAAAACAGTGGGAGCCATCCTGATTAGATAAAATATATAACCAATCTAATCTTAAAAGAGCGCACGCAGAGTGTTTTCTTCTCTCTCTCTCCAAGTAGCGACCATGTCACGCCTTAATCAAGATAATAATATAGATGTATTGACCGAATCCGCTTGTTATACTGAGCTAGGGAACGCTGGTCCCGCTCCAACTTATAATTGTTATAAGACCGAGCAGGAAATAGGGGAATACCAGGATTCCCATGCCGCCCAAACGAAGAAAGTGCATGATGATGCATCTTCTTCGGGTGTGTTCATTACATAGAACTGTTTCTCAGTATCCTCTATGTCCTGGGTATTTGATATCGGATCAGGATCCCATATATGTAATCTGTTACATGGGCTACATATAGGTAGAGAACTGAGAAAGGGTGATAAGTTTCAAGAGTCGGAAATGGTGCAATTGTTGCAGCCAAGGTGTTGGCAGTTATCACCCTGTATTACCAAATACATTGATTCTGAACGAATGTTATTAGATATCGAACCTGACATACAATATCATATCAGTCTCTTTATTTAGTAAAGAAGGATATAATTTTGTATTGTTGGATAATGTTTTGAACATTTCCTATATGAAGAGTTGATCAGTTCAGGCACGTTATCTAAAAGTATATACATTCTAAATCAAACCACAGTTCCTAACGTACAGAACACACACAAGAGGAACAGTTCAGAAATGAACGAATTCTTCTTGAGTCATTGTAGACTAGGTCATATCAATGCGACCCGACTAGCTAAGTTACATTTAGATGGATATTTAAATCAGTCTGAATTTACATCTTTTCAAACTTGCCAGTCATGTCACAAAGATAAAATGACCATAGCTCCGTTTACCTTAAACGGAGAAGGGGTTAGTGAACTCTTGGGACTGATACATGATGATGTATGTAGTCCCCTGTCTACACATGCCAGGACTGGTTCTTTATACTTTCTTATATTCACTGATGATCTCTCAAGATTCGGACACATGTTCCTGTTGAAACACAGGTTTGAAGCTTTTGAGAACTTCAAAGAATATAAGATAGAAGTAGAGAACACATACACATATAAGTATTATGTCTTTTGATGTGATCATGGAGGAGTATACTGAGGCATGGAGATCCTGGACTATTCTAAAGGAGAATGAGATTCTCTCTCAGCATTACTCCTCCATATACACCACAGCACAATGGTGTATCGGGGCAGAGCAATCGCACCCTATTAGATATGGTGCGCTCTATGATGAGTACTACTGAGTTACCTGTTTCCTTTTGGGGGTTATGCACTTGAGAAGCTGCATACCTATTGAATTGGGTTCCAATCAAATCAGTGTCTATCACTCCATATGTAATATGGTATAGCCCATCTCTTAAGCAAGTTAAGATTTGGGGTTGTCCGGCCAATGTCTAAAGACAAAATACGGACAAGATCGAGGCAAGGTCAGTTCTGTAGAACTGGAAGGAGTTCCAGCTATACAAACTACAGCTGCTGATTTGGTTGAACCAAAGGATTCAATAGTCCCCGACGAACCTCAACCTCTCCGCCGATCTGGCAGGGTTCCTCATCCGCCTGAGAGATACTTCGGTTTCTCGATGATAGTGGGAGCGAGGATTGCATCATGAGATGATGACCCAACTAGTTTCGAGCAGGCCATCAAGAGTGGCGACTCTGTAAGAATGGCTGGATACTTAGCGATCTGAGATGGAATCCATGTACACCAACAAAGTATGGACTTTGGTTGCTATATCTGAAAGGTTAAATCCCCATCAGGAGCAAGTATATCTTGAGAAGACTACTTGGTGTACATGAAAAGTTGAGACTTTCAAAGCTAGACTTGTTGCAAAAGGTTCAGGTCATTGACCAGGCGTGGTTAATGATGAAACTTTTTCTCCAGTGGCTATGCTTAAGTCCATCCGGATCCTGCTTGCCACTGCTACATACCATAACTACGATATCTGGCGGTTGGGTGTCATGACCGCTTTTCTAAATATTGATTTAGAAGAGAGCGTCTATAAGTACACAGCCATAGGGCTTCGTAGACAGTGGGAGCAGCGGAAACGTGTGCAAGATGCTTTATGGGATAAAGCAGGCATCGCAGAGTTGGAACATCTGTTTTGATGTGGCAGTCAAAGAGTTTGACTTCATCAAAATGGTAGATGAACCTTGTATATACAAAAAGGTAGTAGAGAATAAGGTGGTCATCCTCATGTTGTACGTGGACGACACACTCTTGATAGGAAAAGAGTTTCCTATGCTACGTACGGTCAATCTCCTCTTATCACATTGATTCTCTATGTAGGATCTAGGTGATACCTCCTAAATCCTAGGTTTTGGATCTACGAGATAGATCTAAGTGGATGTTAGGACTCTCACTAGGTGTAGTAAGATGGTATCAATCGATCCTGGGGAGAATCACTGGATAGCTTCCAGGATGGTAAGGTTGACTGAATGTCAGTCACATGCTTTGTCTTTACCCTCAGTGGAGGGGCGGTATGTTGGAAGAGTTCCAAGCTTGATACCGTGGAAAACTAGATGATAAAGGCTGGATACATCGCTACTAAAGATGCTACCAAAGAGGTAGTCTGGGTGTATATATGTTCATGAGATGAACTGGGTTCCTACCATTGTATGACAATGGAAGTGTGGCTTTGTCCCAGGAACCCCGGTCCCATCAGTGACCCAAACATATTCCAAGGCAGTATCACCTGATCATGGAGATAGTTGATCTCCAGGGAGATCGAGGTTAGGAGAGTAGACTCAGAGGACAACACGGCGGATCCACTCACAAAGGCCTTTTCCCAGAGAGAGACTTTTATGGGATGGTTGAGTATGAGATACTACAACCACTGCTATATGATGGCCCTAGTGCAAGTGGGAGATTGTTAGTTGTATGTATGCCCTAGAGGCCATTATTGTACATGAGATGTATATGATAGTGGAGCGGGGACATATATAGGGAGGACTTTCTTGCTTGACATGATAGTACGCTATCTGGTTGCTCTTTATCTTAACATGTACACATGATGTCTCTTTGTTACATGTTGATAAAGCCCTTAGGATGTGTACTCGACTTCCAGGATTATGATGCAAATCATACTAGTGGGGCCTGGGTAGTCCATGAATACATCCTTCAATGTTCCTAGTCGTGAGAATATCTAGACGGGGCATCGATATTCCAGAGTAGACTAGCGTATATCTTCTCGGCCCATATGATGGGCGATGGATGTTCCCATATCCATTGGTGTTTGACATCAGAGATGGTATGCGGGTGCTCAGTGGAGACTGGATACACTGAACAGACTCGCCGAGAACTCCCAGATGGTATTATACCGCACGTCAGATGGCAGTTCTCTGGTGACACCGGTACAGCTTAGTCTGTCGACCCGAGATCGTCATAGAGTCTTGTGTGTCTCCCACTGTGCTTTGATTTCCACCCTACCACGGCTCTACTGAGTCGTGCAAACAGGTGTTTTTTGGGTACAGTCCCGAGTCACATAGAGGCAATGAGCGATACGAGGGGATTCGTCTCTCCCGGTATTAGGGGTTGATGTTGCGCTATGCTCGATTGGCCATAACTGGAAATCCCTGGATAGGGTTGATGTATTTACTGGTAAGTGTTATCATTAGTTTCACGACCGTTATGGACCTTACATCGGCCTGACTTATCAAGCTACTGGGGTCTGGCGTTTACCACCCCTAGGCGAGATATGCGACATATTAGACGAACAGACCGGACTGTATGGTAAGTGTTGCTGATTCGATTCGCATGAGTGTGAGTAGGCTTGCTCATTTATCTTCTGATCGCTCAATACCCGGGTGGCCGTTACATTTAGCAGACCGCTTGCGGATTGTGGATGACTGATATGATCACTACCTACTGCCGGAGTATTGACGAGTCTTTAGAGTCCTACACAGAGCTTTCCTGGCTCAAGCGAAACGGAATAGGAGCACATATGAGATATGTGCAGGACCGAGAATAATACGTGTATGTGATACCGTATTCTATTCTCGCGATTTGTATCATCGGCCGGTTATATGCGATATAGCCGAGTTATCGAATCAAATGTTGATTCGATATTTTGATACGCATGATATTAGTTGGTTATATGCGATATGACCGGATCATTAAATCAAGTGTTGATTTAATGATTTAATGTATAATTATATATTTGATATATTACTTTACATTAACTAGTATTAGTTCACTTAAGATTGCTTTTCTCACTTGATGTACACATAATGCATATGTGATATATAATTGTGTACATGTTTGTATCATGCTTGATGATACATGCAAGCATGGGTGTGTGTGTGACATACACCATGCTAATTATAATTTAGGTTTTTATTTATCTTAATTATTCAAAAATGGTGGCTTATTTTGTCATGGCTCAAAGCTTCATGAAGCTTAAAGCATCTTTGACAAAGTCCACTCATTTTTGTCTTAATTAAGATATTTCTTAACCAAACCATTATAATTAACCGTGGTTATGTCTCTACAATGGTTAGTGGATAAAAACTAACTCACCCATAGTTGCATTATGAGGATTCACTTCACTTCATTTTTCCTTCTTCTTCTTCTTCATCCAAAAGAAAAAGGTTGCTAGATTTTTTTCACTGTGTGACAGTGTGGCGAAGCATAGGCTCTTACTGTGTGACAGTGGTATCAGAGCTACTGGGCATTGGATGTTGACCTATGGGGGGTTCTTACTGTGTGACAGTGTGGCGAAGCATAGGCTCTTACCCCCAGGGTATCCAGAGACTGGAAGGTGTTCCGGCGGGTTGTAGTCCTCGCGAGGGGGCATGCGTAAAAAGTAGCTGCTGAGGGACTCGTTGGTGCCACGACGACCCTATTGGATGGGGTGGCTGCCTGGCCTACAGTGGTATCAGAGCCTAGCTAGAGAATTAGGTGGATTGTGTAGGATTACGAAACCCAAACAACTCCAAAACTTGAAACAAGATTACCTAGTTTCTGTCGATTTTAAAACGTGCTCTAAAATTTTTTTAAACCACTGCAGAATATTGTATGATATGCAACATGAACACAGCACAAATTTTAGCCCAAGACCTCGGATTTTGGCCGGCCACATAGGGTTAAAAACCGGCCTGCTCGGTTTTTTGATGGTGTCTGGGGTTGAAATTTGTACCGTGTTCCAGGCTCTGGGTTTTGGTGTTTCAGGTGTTGTTTGTTTTTGCTAAATTTTTATGTGATGTTAACTTTCTGCAAAGGCAACTCGGAGTGTTTCGTAGTCGTAACTCTAGCAGTTTTTCGGGTTACTTTAGACGGTGTTAAAAAGTTCGAACGGATATCAAATACCCATTTTAACCCTCGCCGGAATTTTCTAAGTGTTGGATTTTCCCTTAGTTTAAAACTTTCAGAAAATCATGCAAGCGATACTGTGGACCTTCTAGAAGAACGAAACCTTAACTCGATTATGTGACCGTCAGAACCGCCACTAAATCCTAGGGTTTGTGTTAGTTCAGCGGTGCTACATGTGAGGCATTGGTTGACCCTTCTACGGTTGGTTCATAGGAGCCGTGGTATGTACTGAGTATTTTTAAACTACGCTCAAGTGTTGAGCTTTCTGGAAAATTTTGGGTGTTTTGATTCGATCGGAATATTTAACATCGTCTAGCTATTTGTGGAATGCGATACAATATGTGGAATTCATATAGTTAGGCATGAAATCCAAAGTATGTGATATTTTGCGTTTATGATGTCTAAGGTTATTATGGATTCCAAATGTTGTAGTTTGACATTTTCTTTTCTGCGACGGTAAGTGTAATATGTGGTGTATCACCGGTTTCGTTGCTATATGTCAACGATAATTAGGATATGCATATTTAGTTACGTTGATGATATGTGATGTTATGTGTTGCTGTGATATGTTATATTGGATCGTCCTGTTTTGAATAGCCGGGGGTTTTATGTGAGATGAGAGTTTTTATTTTCATTCATGTAAAATTCATTGTATGTAATATTCTTTTATTGGGGCACTTCCGGGTTGAGGATGATGTCATCATTGTTGTATATTATTTGCTTTTCCGCATTAGGATAGACCCAAGGAGGGGAGCACAAGTAACCGGGTTCTAGAGTCCAGTGGGAGACCAACTCGAGGAGTCGAGTCCAGCTCTCCTAACTCTAGAATTGGTAGGGTTGCTTGCCGCTCTCGTAGGCGTCTAGGGATATGGGTTTGGAGATTCATCGCGACCGTGGAATCCGTGTTTTATACAGGCTCAAAATAAAACACGGACCTCCTAATATATCCAATATTTCATATGTTATCTTCTGCTACTGATATTCTGTGATGTGATCACTTTATATGTTTGAGACAATTGCTTTATTATTATATATTCGATATATAATAAACGTTGATTATGTTTTGCACCCGCGCTAGTCCCGCCCCACTATGCCGTTCGTTAAGTAACCTAACGGTGCATAACGGGACACTGTGGCGAATGCGGATGGCATAAGCGTACGTTGTATTTTCGTTTCTTCTGTGATACTTAGGAAGCATAAATGATGGGACTTCATTAATGAGATTAATGAAAGAAAAGAAACCTAAAACATGTTGAAGAATCAAATTTTCAAAAAGGGTAGCTCTAGTTTTGCTTTGCATAGCGGTATTCCTTTTAGAATATCCAGCACCTTATTCGATAAGGAAAGAGCCGAGATCCCTTCACCGGAAGTGACTTATTTAGCAAAGGCTAGCAGATGCTACAAAACTCGGTTTTGTTTTTGATTGCTTCTATAGTTCCTGCTTTGCATAGTGGTATTTGTGAAATATCCTGCACCTTATTCGATAAGGAAAGAGCCGATATCCCTTCACCGGGAGTGACCTCTTTAGCGAAACTAGTAAAATCCTCAAAACACTCCTTTTCAAAATCACTCGATTCTACGAGGATATCGAGTTCATTATGCAAAAGGTTTTCTTAAAAACCTGACGTAGCCCTCCGTCATTTCAGATAAGTACTACATAGTATTCGTACTACGTTTGTTGACTATGTTAAGACGTAGTGTGTGGTAGCTAATTAGTGCTTATCTGGAAAAGCATGAGATGCGATTGGATTATGGTAGTCGTATGACTTTGTTGACAATGTTAAGGGTCGTGTGGGTGTGTTTAATTCAATCAGGAAATGACAGGTTGAACTTGGCTAGCGCTTATGATTTGTTGACTATATTAAGGTCAAAAGTTGCTAGGGACAAAATATTATTGGGAATTTCAAGTGTTGAAATTTGCAATGAGATTGCATACTTTCTATGAGATAGTTGGATCCCGATACCCACTGTGAGTAAGTGTTACTCCTGGGAGAATCTTGCACTTTACAATTAGCCGATCAAGTGGGTGTCTAGAAAGGTGTCAATGGGGTTATGCCTCTGGAAAAACGAGGTTTATTTTAACTAGGTTCGTGCAAAAGCATGGGGAACCTCCCTCAAAATATCGGTACTGGCCTGGCTGAAAGATTGGCGAAATTGTAGGGTGTAATTAATCCCGGCTAGTCTTTCCTTTTACGGTTTAAAGGAAGATTTGATAAAAACAGTGGGAGCCATCCTTATTAGATAAAATAATAACCAATCTGATCCTACAAGAGCATACGCTAAAGTGTTTTCTTCTCTCTCTCTTCAGGTAGCGACTATGTCACGTCTTAATCAAGATAATAATATGGATGTATTGACCGAACCTGCTTGTTATACTGAGCTGGGGAACGTTGGTTTCGTTCTTTCTTATAATTGTTATAAGACAGAGCAGGAAATAAGGGAACATCCGGATTCCCATGCCACCCAAACGAAGAATAAGCATGTTGATGCATCTTCTTCGGGTATGTTAGTTATTGAGAACTGTTTCTCAGTTCACTCTACGTCCTGGGTATTAGATACCGGATCGGGATCCCACATATGTAATATATTACATGGGCTAAGGAAAGGTAGAGAACTGGGAATGGGTGATCATTCCGTAAGAGTAGGGAATGGTGCAAATGTTGCAGCCAAAGCAGTTGGCGAATATCACCTTGTATTACCAAATGGTAATACATTGATTCTAAACGAGTGCTATTACATTCCGACCCTGATATGCAATCTTATATCAGTTTCTTTATTAAGTAAAGAAGGATATAATTTTATAGTACATGATAATGTTATGAACATCTTCCTGAATCAAAAGTTGATTGGTTCAGGCTCGTTAAATAATGGCATATACGTTCTAAATCAAACCACAATTCTTAATATACAAAACACACACAAGAGGAAGAGTTCAGAAATGAACGAATCCTTCTTGTGACATTGTAGACTGGGTCATATCAATGCGACACGTCTAGCTAAGTTACATAAGGATGGATATTTGAATCCGTTCGAATTTTCATCTTATGAAACTTGCCAGTCTTGTCTCAAAGGCAAAATGAACAAAACTCCGTTTAGTCGACACGGAGAAAGAGTTACCGAACTCTTGGGACTGATACATAGTGATGTATGCGGTCCCATGTCTACACATGCCAGGAATGGTTCCTCATACTTCATTACATTTACTGACGATCTCTCAAGATTCAGACATGTGTTCCTGATGAAACACAAGTCTGAAGTTTTTGAGAAATTCAAAGAATATAAACATGAAGTTGAGAACCAGACGGGTAAAAGTATTAAAATCCTTCGATCAGATCGAGGAGGAGAATACTTGAGAAATGAGTTTCTGGATTATCTAAAAGAGAATGGGATTCTCTCTCAGCTTACTCCTCCATATACACCACATCACAACGGTGTATCGGAGCGGAGGAACCGCACCCTATTAGATATGGTGCGCTCTATGATGAGCACCGCTGAGTTGCCTATTTCCTTTTGGGGTTATGCGCTTGAGACAGCAGCATACCTATTGAATCAAGTTCCATCTAAATCTGTACCTACCACACCATATGAGATATGGAGTGGGAAGAGACCATATTTTAAACGAGTTAAGATATGTGGTTGTCCGGCCTATGTCAAGATGCAAAATCCGGACAAACTCGAGGCACGATCAGTTCTTTGCAAGTTTGTGGGATATCCGAAGAATTCACAAGGATATATTTTCTACCACGCTGAGAAACAAAAAGTGTTTGTTTCTCAATATGCCACTTTTTTGGAAAAGGAATTTCTTGTAAAAGAAATTAGTGGCAATGAGGTAGAGCTGGAAGAAGTTCCAGCAGCACAAACTGCAACTGAAGATTTAGTGGAACCAGAGGATTCGATAGCTCCCAACGAATCTCAGCCTCTCCGCCGATCTAGTAGGGTTCCTCATCCACCTGAGAGATACTACGGTTTTCTCATTGATGGTGGGAGCAAGAATTGCATCATGGAAGATGATGACCCAACTAGCTTCGAGCAGGCCATCACGAGTGGGGACTCTGTGAAGTGGCTGGATGCAATGCGATCTGAGATGGAATCCATGTACACCAACAAAGTATGGACTTTGGAAGTTGCTCCTGAAGGGGTATAACCCCTTGGGAGCAAATGGATATTTAAGAAGAAACTTGGTGTAGATGGAAAAGTTGAGACTTTCAAAGCTAGACTTGTTGCAAAAGGTTTTCGTCAACGACCAGGTGTGGATTATGACGAAACCTTTTCTCCAGTGGCTATGCTTAAGTCCATCCAGATCCTGCTTTCCATTGCTGCATACCATGACTACGAAATCTGGCAAATGGATGTTAAGACTGCCTTTCTAAATGGTGATTTGGAAGAACACGTGTACAAGACTCAGCCAGAGGGCTTCGTAGACAGTGGGAGCAGCGGAAAGGTGTGCAAGCTGCTTAAATCCATCTACGGGTTAAAGCAAGCATCGCAGAGTTGGAACATCTGTTTTGATGTCGTTGTCAAAGAGTTTGACTTCGTCAAAAACGTAGATGAACCTTGTATATACAAGAAGGCGGCAGAGAGTAAGGTTGTCTTCCTCGTATTGTACGTAGATGACATACTTTTGATAGGAAATGATATTCCTATGCTGCAATCGGTCAAGCTCTTCTTATCACAAAGATTCTCAATAAAAGATCTAGGAGATGCCTCCTACATTGGGGATGAAGATCTATATAGATAAATCTAAACGGATACTGCGATTGTCTCAATCCAGGTACATTGACACCATACTAAAAAGGTTTAGTATGGAAGAATCCAAGCGTGGGTTTTTACCCACGATCTCAGAACTCACTCTCTCCAAAAAGATGTCTCCCAAGACTGATTTGGAGAGAGCTCGCATGCAAGAGATACCCTATGCTTCGGCAGTAGGCTCTATCATGTACGCGATGCTATGTACCAGACCCGATGTAGCATACTCACTAAGTGTAGTGAGTAGGTATCAAGCAGATCCAGGAGAGAGTCACTGGACAGCTGTGAAGAGAATTCTCAAGTACTTGAGAAGGACTAAAGAGATGCTCTTGGTGTATGGAACGGAGAACTCCAAGTGGAGTCCTTTACCGATTCGAGCTTCCAGAGTGTTAAGGACTACTCTAAGTCGGTCTCTGGATTTGTCTTTACCCTCAATGGAGGGGAGGTATGCTGGAAGAGTTCCAAGCAGGAAACCGTGGCAGACTCGAAGATGGAGGCTGAATACATCGCTGCCAACGATGCTGCCAAAGAGGCTGTCTGGATGAAGAAGTTCATAACTGAACTTGGAGTGGTTCCATCCATTGAGTATCCAATACCTTTGTATTGTGATAACAATGGAGCGGTGGCTTTGGCCAAGGAACCCAGGTCCCATCAGCGATCCAGGCATATTCTGAGGCGGTATCACCTGATCCGGGAGATAGTTGATCGCCAGGAGAGCGAGGTCTGGAGAGTTGACATGAAGAATAACACAGTGGATCCACTCACGAAGGCCATTCCCCAGATACAGTTCGAGAGACTCTTCGGGATGTTGGGTATGCGATACTACAACAGCTGGCCCTAGTGCAAGTGGGAGATTGTTAGTTGTATGTATGCCCTAGAGGCCATTATTGTACATATGATGTATATTATATTGGATGCTTGGACATATATAGAGAGGACTTTCTTACTCGACATGATAGTATGCTATCCGGTTGCTCTTTATCTTAACATGTATAATTGTCTCTTGATACTGTCTTATAGTTACATGCTGGTAAAGCCCTAAGGATGTGTACTTGACTACCAGGATTGTGATGCCGATCAGACTAGTGGGGCCATGGTAGTCCATAAGTTCATCCTTTAATGTTCCTAGTCGTGGGTGTATCGAGACAGGGCATCGATATGCCAGAGTAGACTAACGTATACACTTCTCGACCCATGAGATGGGCGATGGATGATCCCATATCCATTGGTGTTTGACATCAAAGATGGTATACGAGAGCTCAGTGGAGACTGGGTACACTGGACGGACTCGCTGAGAACTCATAGATGGTATTATACCTGACGTCAGATAGCAGTTCTCTGGTGACACTGGTACAGGTTAGTCTGTAAACCCGAGACCGTCATAGAGTCTTGTGTGATTCCCACTGTGCTTTGATTTCCATCTTTCCACGTTCAAGAGGACATGCAAAACGGTGGTTTTTGGGTACAGTCCCGAGTCAGATGGAGGCAATGAGCGATAGGAGGGGATTTCGTCTCTCCCGGTATTGGAGGTAGATGTCGTGCTGTGCTCGATTGGCTATAACTGGAAGTCCCTGGCCTTGGCTGATTTAGAGATTTACTGGTAAGTGTTATCAGTAGTTTCTCGACATGTTATGAGCCTCGTATCGGCATGACTTATCAAGTTATTGTGGTCTGACGTTTACCACCCCTAGACTTGATATGCGACATATCAGACGAAGAGACCGGACTATACGGTAGTGTTACTGACATGCTTTTGCAGGAGAAAGAGTAGGCTTGCTTGTTGATCTTCTGATCGCTCTATACCCGGGTAGCCGTTACGTCTAGCTAGTACCGCTGACCGCTTGTGGGTGCTTAATGTGATCATCACCTACTGCCGGCATATTGACGAGTCTTTAGAGTCCTACACAAAGGTTTCACTGGCCCAGGCAAAACGAGGTAGGAGCACATATGTGATATGTGCGGGACCGAGATTAATACGAGTATGTGATACCGTATTTTATTCTCGCGATTTATTCGTATCGGTCGGTTATATGTGATATAGCCGGGTTATCGAATCAAGTGTTGATTCGATAAGTTGATACAGATTATATTAGTCGGTTGTATGTGATATAGCCGGATTTTTAAATCAAGTGTTGATTTGATAATTTAATATATAATTTTATATGTGATATACTAGATTACATTAACTAATATTAGCTCACTTAAACATTTCTTTTCTCACTTGTGTGTGCATATAATATATATGTGATATATATTATTGTACATTTTTTGTGTCATGGTTGATGATACATGCAACATGGGTGTATGAGACTTACACCATGATAAAGATAATGTAGGGTTTATTTATTTATAGTAATTCAATTATTAGTTGGAAATTCGTCACATGGAATGAAGCTTCATGAAGCTTTGAGATCCATTGACTTAGTCCACTAGTTTTGTCTTACACTAGATATTTATTAACCCAACCATTATCTAAACTCATGGTTAAGTCTCTACATGAGTAATATTAGATACTTTCTCACCCATGGTTGCCATTTACTATCACAACATTATTTCTCTTCATCTTCTTCTTCAAGCTCAAGAGTTTTCTAGCTTTTGAGCAAGTGAGAAATATTAGTGAGAAAATTAATTCTAAAGTGAGCAAAAATCCTACTTCATCATCCTCTACTAGATTAGCACTTTAGTGTAGGGTGTTAGCTTCACTAATCTCTCATTAGTGAAGTAGTAGCTTGGGTTAGTGTCTCCTCGACGTAGATCATCTTCGTCCTCGAAGACTTCAAGCAAGTTCGTTCCTTTCTTCTTGTGAAGCCATACTAGAGTCCGGAATATCACTACTTAGAGCGAAGGGACTACTACACGAAGCTATTGAAGTGAAGGACCGGTCTACAAAGGTTGTATTCCTAGTTCATTTAGTTGTAAAGTAGTTTACAATTTGTTTCGTATGATTCTCTAGTTAAACATCCTAGGTTAGAGTTCTTTAGCACGACAAAAATTTAAAAATGGCATGGAAGATGCCTTCCGAAACCTTGCTGTTGTGTATAAGAACCCTACAGTCTATCCTCGTCATATCATGTACGGAATCTCCCTTGTACGATATCATTCAAACAACACAGTACGGATCAATAGTCGCGTATGCCAACTTATATCATATAAAGTACAGATATCTAGTCACGTACAACACAAAACCATAATCATATATATACCTGTATGTATAAATATATATAGCCTGATAGCTTAGAAATAGACACTAAATATATAGCTATTTACTAAATGTACGAACACGTATCTAGTTTTCTAGCATGACCTTATAGGCTAGGTATATGGTTTTAATATATATAGTATTCTAATTACTACGGTTGCGGGGGTGCTATACGCCATCCACCCGACATCCCCCGTAGATATAAATCTACTCATCGATATGCGTCTCGCTCTAGTCGAAGCCGACAAACGCCTTACCCTTCTTCGTCTTCTCGGATGTCCCCACGATCATAGCTACAATCGAAACTATATTGAATCACATAAACACCTGCATTGAAAACGAAACAACGAGCGAAGCGCACATAAGTTAGAACCTATGGCTAACGCGTACCAAATACGACAAAATACCCCCGGTGTCGACGTACGAATATCGAATGACCAAGTCATAACATAAAAATCCAAAAAAACAAGTTTAAAAACCGTAAGACATCGTCAAAAAGCTAAGTAAAACAACTCCAGATTTTTACTCAGGAAATCTGGGACAATTTAGCGTATAAAAAGGGCTTGTACATCATGTAAAACATCTACTAGACAAACCCCGACAACTATATCAATTGGGGGGTGCAAATAAATTCATTTGGACCGCAATTTGCAGCCAGGTCGTGGGTGTTGGGGCTCGTGTTCCTGGTGGGGTCTCCTGGTGGTCTAAATAGGTCGAATCCATACACAAAATATTTTTCAAAGATCCTAACTTACACCAAATTTGAATTGAACATCACAACTCCAAAAGACCAAGTTTTAAAACTCTTACCACTATAAAATCAACCATACATGCACTAAAATACCCTCATCTATTTCTAATTAGGTTGTGATTAGCTAAGGAATGATCCTAGAACAACATACCCTTCAAAACATATTTTGAATTATCAAAACCTATTAGAAGTTGATCTTAACTTAAAAACTAGAATTATCATGGCAAGTGTATTTGAAATATGATTAAAGAGAGCATTTTTATATCTAAATTAGGATTATGGGAAGTCCCAAGCTTACAAGATGGCCTCAAAGGTGAAAACTTGGCTTCTACTTTAAGTTTTGAAAGAAAATATCAATGTTGTGTAGGGATTTGTAGTTTTCTCTATTCCATGCTCAAATATTTTTATTCTAACCATGCATGAGCCATACCCCCTTATCCCCCATGCTAATATATGTGTGTGTGTGTGTGTGTGTGTGTGTGTGTGTGTGTGTGTTGGGTTACGGCAGCGCCCCGACCATCAAACTGTGGCAAAATGCGGAACAAAAATTTTCTAAACTGGCGCTACCATGACCCGATAATCGGATCTACCCTAAACCCTATACTAGTGATCAGTCAAAAATATTGCACTTTTAACACGTCAATTTCCCTACCATTTGCATTCATCTAGAGGTGTTCGGTATTAATATAGCACATATTAGCAAATTAACTGTAAAATACCAAATAACTTGTGTTATGTATTAAAACCGACATTTTGAGGGAAATTGAGTGTTTATCATTGCATCACATAATCTTTGTGTAGCGCAACACTTGTCTCGAGAATTTGTGCAGGAAATTCCAGGAAAAGAGCCAAAACAGTTAAAAGTGCTGAGAAAAATACGCCAAGTCCAAGACTTAAGATCTGGCAGAAATCAAGAAAGCAAAATAAGATTCCACACATCATAAAAGTGCCATAAGAACAGCACAAAAAGAGCACAGAAGTTTCAAGCACAGTGGCCACTAAAGCGCCGCGGATCCGCGGCCAAAGCCCCACTCCCGCCACGGATCCGCGGCTGTATGATGACGTCAGCATGGCATATTTCCACATGTGGCTTCATGTAACGGCATTAGCTTCCAGAAGATTCCAGAATCACACGTGGCTTCATCCAGAAGGCTCGGCCTAACAACCTAGCCCTAGAATATACCTTATTCTAGAATATTCCCTCCAACAAACTTCTTCTAGAAGGCTCTCTCTAACAAACTTTTTGGAGGGAAATTTGAATTTTGAATTCTAGATCTAAGATTGAGATGGTTATAAAAAGAAACCTAGATCTAAGGTTTTGGGTTGTTCAAGGGGCTGTTCTCTAATTTCCAACACAAGTTGAGTGACACAACTTGTAACCCTAATCCTAATCCAATCACCAAAGCCAAATTCAAGATCCCCGAGTACAATTCAAGCAAGAAGCCTTCAACCTTTTAGGAGCGAAGCCGATCTTCATCCGAGCAAGTTGCCCAAGACGATCCGCGACTCACGAAGACGTGCGAAGCCAAATCGACGATCTAATTCTTTCCTCATTATAGATCTTGAGAGAATTGTAACAAAATTGTTGATAAATAAAAGGTGAAATTCTTTATCTTGCTTTCTTTACATTCTTGCATCATGATTAGATCTCGATTCTTGATTGTGTTCTTTGAGATGATGTTTGAGTAAAACTCCGCCCGTGAAGGAGTCGAGAGAATCAATAGATGGTGATGTTACAAATCTTGAAACGATTCTTAAGTCCTATAAGTTTTGTAAACTTTAGTAAATTGAAGAATCGACAACCTAGTTTCGAGCGATGCTTTCTTGATTTTGTTCGCTCTTAATTAGTGATCCACGATTGATTCTTGAATTTACTAGAGGCTAGAATGTGAATGAAATCAACGAAAGGACAAGAGATAGATGACGAAACCCTAGTTTCCGCAAGAAATCCCTAATTCTCGTTGATCGTCATCGATCTAGTATCAAATCATTAATGAATAAGAAAACGTAATCACAAGTTTTCATCACGTCTATAGATTCGATCGATTCCTACGAGCCTCACTTCGATTCTTGAAACCTAATTCGATTGGAAATCATCAATTCTTGATTCTTGATTTTAATGTTTTCTTGTTATTAGATCTAGATTTTAATAATTCTTCAAATTCACTTTTAAATCTTGAATTGAATTGTCTTTTCTTTTCTCTTTAATTTTCGACTCATCTAATTCAATTACGAACGGATCTCACTTTCCTTGTGGACGATCCACACTTGCTAACGCGCTACATACGACATCGTTATTGATTGCGGTAAAAAATTTCTTTGATTGTGAAACATCATTTCTAAAACACGACACATCGAGAATTTCATATCAATCAAATGGCGCCGTTGCAGGGGATCGTGTACTAATTTGTTTGTTTTTGAAATTTGAGTTGAAAATTTTATTCTATCAGAATTTTTATATCAAAATTCGCGCAAACACTAAACGATTCGTTGTGATTTGTTGCGAGGAAATCTGGAATCTGTGGAGCAAGTGAAAATTTTTTCAGAGCATTCCAGAGGGCTCAGGGTGTGAACAGAAGCATTGTATAAATTTTCTGTGCAGGGAATCATCTGAACCACCGCGTTTCCGCGGTCCGAGTATCATAACCGCGGCGGATCCGCGGTCGCCTTAGGGCTTCAGTGCACGAAATTTGCCCAGGTCCTCTCTGACTTTTTTATCTCTTCTCTCATCTGTTCCAATAACAAATTTCTGCAGGTTTCTTTGCAAAAATTCGCAGCGCCACAAAAACAAAAAAAATGTGCATGTTTGATCTTGGTTGTTTGCATTTTTTAATACGGAAATTAAGGGGCAAAGACCAAATTCAGATTAGGTGGGGAGTTCATTACCCTTCCTAAGCACCGAAAATCACAAAATTGCATCCGCATTACCCTCATTAACTAAAAAAATCTAGACATGACTCTAAGGACCGTCGTGCTCACTTAGGATAGGAGAAGATCGTGGGTAATCTATTGCTTATCCACGTTTCTTTTGTGGTGTCTAAGGCAAGTGTGTCTAAGGCAAGTGGTTACTAAATTAGGCCCACTACTTACGTAGCGGAGAACCTCCCACTTACCTGGCCACAGGAGGGACAAAGAGGCAGTAGAGGATTGATCCTGCGATTTGTCTTCTGGCAGTTAGGGGCGGTCTAGAGACTTGACCTAGGTGACCATTAGACTTAGGGTTGTGTGTGCATTTTTGTGATTTTCATTTTTTCAAAAATCCGTATCTTTTTCAAAACAAACACCACTTCATCTTTTCCCCTAATTATCTTAACGCTGCCACATGTGCTAAACCCTTTAGTGCAAGCTCGGCTGGACACGGGAGTCTAGTGCCCGTCTTGTCCGCGTTCCCCCGATCGACCCCAAAGTCGGTATTTCTACATTTTCTTTTTCCCACCACCACCGCAATGGACGGATTTCCATCAAACTTTTACACCACTCTGCCACCGCCCGCAGGTGCGCAGAATCCTCCACGCATTTCTCTCTAAGAGAGATGCTATCCTACACGTATTCCCCTTCCCACCTGTCTTTCTATACCACCAGCCAACGGGGAAAATTTTGAAATCAACCCCCAATTCATAAAACCGTTACCCAAATTTCACGGTCTTGATTCTGAAGACGCATACGTTTTTATCTTTAAATTTGAAAACGTATGCGCAATGATTGGAACGTCACAACTGTCTTTGGATGCTCTGCGTCTACGTTTTCTCCCATTCACTTTGTGCGATTTAGCTGAGAAGTGGCTTTATAATACAACCGCACATTCTATTTCAAAATGGGATGAATTTGTTGCAGCATTCCTTAAGAAATTTTATCCCAATCACAAGACCAGCCGTGTTCGGAGCGAAATCTTCAAATTTACCCAACTTCCCAATGAACCATTCTGGAAATGCTTTGAACGGTTCAAGGATCTTCTTTTACAATGCCCCCATCACGGAATCTCCAGATGGGATTTGTGTTGAATTATCTATTAGGGTATTGATCTCACTACTAGACAGATGCTTGAAACCATGTGTCATTGCCAATTCCTATCTAAAGAAGATGGTGAAGCTTGGAAATACCTAGAAGATTTAGCTCAAAACACATTACAATGGGAAAGTGCTAGACCACCATCACCTAGGGAAGATGTCAACCAGCTCGATGTTTCCATCATAATGAGAGCCGAAATGGCCGCAATACAAAGGAAACTCGACGCTATAGAAAACAAAATCTCTTCAGCCTCCCTAAACCAATACACACTTCCCAAAACCGTGTGTGGCTGCTGTTCAAACCCTTCACATTTGACGGAAGAATGTCCTTTGAATATACCGTTTCAAGGTCACACTAATGCCGCATTTCAGCAAAGACCTGGAAACGATCCTTCTTCTTTATCATATACTCAAGATTGGAGGAATCACCCTAACTTTGCTTGGAACCAATCACAAACTCAAAACACGGTTCCAACCCAAAACAATTTCCTAAGGGCTCTTCCACCACAATAGCAACCACTTCAATTGAGTCAGCACCCCTACCAATCACAAAACTTCCAACATCCGGCCAACACTTTTGCACCACATGAAAATTCTTTGTAAATGGCCGGTACTGATAATTCCCCTGCACTAGAACAAACCTTGGATACTTTCATTAAAAAATCCATCCAAGGGACGGCAACTTTCAATCTTCCATCGATAATATGATGAAGATCATTCTCACTCAAAATGAGAATATTAAATCGATGGAAGAACAAATTGCACAGATAACAGCCAAAATGAGTGCTAGAGAAAAAGGGAAACTTCCAGCTCAACCTTTACCTGATCCTGGACCTTCACATTACACTAATGTGGATGCACTTACCACGTTGAGATCTGGAAGAGTGATAGACAATCATGTGGGTGAACAAATTGATAATGATGAATTGATCATTAACACCCCGGCTTCCACTTCCACTCCCACTTCTACTTCTTACCCTCTTTCGTCTAATTTACCTTCTTCTTCCGAGCCTATTCTCCGTTTTCCCAAAGGCTCGAACCCTCCACCCACTTCATCTTTCCCACCCCCATAACCTTCTCCACAAATGTTGGACCCAACACTTATTGATAGAGCTCCATTTCCAAATAGGTTGAGGCCCAACAAACCCAATGCCCAAATGGAGAAGCTTATGGACATGTTTAAGCAAGTTAATATCAACATTCCTCTCCTAGATGCTATCCAACAAGTTCCGTCCTATGCGAAAACTCTTAAGAACTTGTGCACTAGAAAGAGGAAGACTCAAGTGCCCAAGAAGATATTCATGGCAAAGACAGTAGACACGGCCTTTCTCCAACAATTACCAAGGAAACGTAAGGACCCTGGCTGTCCTACTATTTCTATTTCTATTAGGGAAAAACACATCAACCGTGCTCTACTTGACCTTGGCGCTAGTATTAACTTGCTTCCATATTCAGTCTATGAGCAACTAGGTATCGGAGTGTTAAAGCCCTCGAGCATAACTCTCCAAATGGTTGACCGATCAATCACCAAACCTAGGGGTGAACTGGAGGATGTGTTAATAAAAATCAGGGAATTTGTATTCCCTGTGGACTTTATTGTACTTGATACACAGCCTGTAGCAAACCCACGAAATCAAATTCCGGTGATTCTTGATCGCCCATTTTTGGCCACTTCCAATGCAATCATCAACTGTCGTAACGGTTCTATGACCCTATCCTTCAGGAATAGGTCAATAGAGCTGAACATTTACAAGTTGGGAAGTGTACCCTCCGAACCTACTGCTCAGGTCTGTTCTGTCGAATTAATGAATATCGACAGCAGCGAATTTGACGATCCTCATGATACCGATCTTGACTCTTTTCATATGTTGTTGTTTGACCCAACTATGTATCATACACATACGGACTCTTCCACTGAGTTGTCCGGGTCAACAACTAATACTGATTATGAACCGTTTCTGGAGTCTGAAGATCACCCCGTGCTTTGTAATGACATTATTCTTTGGGGTATCGATGTGACTTTTGAGGAAATCTTCGCTGATGAACTCGCATTT
Organism: Agapanthus africanus; assembly: GCA_030015575.1. Taxonomy (NCBI): domain Eukaryota; kingdom Viridiplantae; phylum Streptophyta; class Magnoliopsida; order Asparagales; family Amaryllidaceae; genus Agapanthus; species Agapanthus africanus. The sequence goes on from JASDDO010000004.1 coordinate 239,239,744, forward strand.
TTGAAAAGCACGGGCGTTGAGATGAATCATCTCCCAATAAATGAAATTGAACCTCCACCCCTTCTTCTGGACTATAAAAAGAATGCGAGTAATCCATCACAATCACTGAGTAGTCTCTCCAAAATGAGACGCAAACACATTCTATTCCACCACTTATCCTTTCCACACTTCTTCTTCCACCAACCTGAGCACTACATTGATAAAAATTTTGAATGGTTGGTGTTGACCTTCGGTCTTTGCAAAGCTTGGCATCGACCAATAATTTTTGACCCCCTCATGTGATTTTCAAAAATTAACATTGTTTAACTCAAGTTTGGGGGGGTATAATCTGGCTCTTGAAAAGAAATTTTTACTGAAAATGATGAGCCAAAAATAAGTTTGGGGGAGGATTTTCACTTAAATATTTGCCCCCGTTAATAAATTTCCTCCCAAGCTTACAGGTTTTTTGAGATTTAGCGGATGGCAACAGTGAGGACACTGTTGAAAACAAGTTTGGGGGAGGTTTGTGCTTATTTTCTCATCATTTGCATATCACTTTTGCATAAGCACAAAACATATTAAAATTTAAAAAAATTCAAAAAAAAAATTAAATATTTTTGTACATAAATAAGATAATAAAAGATTAGATAGTGAAAAATTGCATCCAAAAGATTAGAAAAATTTAAGAAAACCAAGAAAATTAGAAGTTTTCTTAAACGAACTAGTAATAAGTAGTTATGAACCGTTGTCCCAAGGGTTAGTAAGATGAAGGAAGTCACTAATCTGAGGATAAAAATAAATCTGAAAAATAGTTCCTATTCTGGAAGCCAAACATTTTGAACGTTGATACCCTACTATACGCACTTACACACGTCTTGAAACTCGTGATAGTAGAGGATACCTTGAAATGCTCTCTGTCTACAAGCCAAAGTATGAAGGAAATAAAAAATGCATAAAATATAAAATGGTGAGAAAAATGAACACTGGTTTTGTTATCGCCAAAGCAGCAATAAAAAAAATATAGCGAGGATGCCTCTTCACCTAGTGCCTTAGACCAACTGGTCTGGGAGTCGCTGCTAAGCCTCTAGGTGGTGCAAGACAAGGGAAAATACACCTAATAAGCAAGCACATGAGTAATCGGTCGGTTAGTACCGTCAAGAAGTATTAACGGTCGCATGAAAATGTGTGAGCAAATCCATCTAAATATTCATCAAACTAAAATGTACTGAGGCAGATGGACAAGAGTATGATAGCTTGAATTGAAATTCTCCGGGTGTAGGGATGTTCTTTACACACACGTAGGGTTATATGATCGATGTTTGGAAGAAAGATAGGAATGAAGAATAAAGACGAAGTTTTATTGAGGGATGATGTGAGTTCCAACATCTTTTCATGGCTATTAAGATAGGGCTCATGACAACCGAAAAGCTAGCATAGTTGGAAACTCTGATTTTCAAAGTACTTCTTTTAAAATTCTTATCTTTATATGTAACTTTCACGGTCTTCCTTTTATTATTGGATTTTGTGGGTGCAATCCGCTGAAACCCCTCAAGAGACAACACTCCTCCAACTAGGGACACCTAGAGGTTTAAAGGCTTGTTGCACGTGCTCTGTGCAATCGTGTTGCATACGAAAGTGTACTAGTTAGTTTTTCTTTTTCTTATATTTTCTCCTTCTCTTGTAATAAAACAGTTCGCTCGAGACGACCGAAAATAAGTTTGGGGAAATTTGATCAGTCGAAAATATTGCATTTTTAACACGTCAATTTCCCTACCATTTGAACTCATCTAGAGGTGTTCGGTATTAATATAGCACATGTTAGCAAATTGACTGTAAAATACTAAATAACTTGTGTTATGTATTAAAACCGACATTTTGAGGGAAATTGAGTGTTTATCATTGCATCGCATAATCTTTGTGTAGCGCAACACTTCTCTCGAGAATTTGTGCAGGAAATTCCAGGAAAAGAGCCAAAACAGTTAAAAGTGCTGAGAAAAATACGCCAAGTCCAAGACTTGAGATCTGGCAGAAATCAAGAAAGCAAAATAAGATTCCACATATCATAAAAGTGCCACAAGAACAGCACAAAAAGAGCACAGAAGTTTCAAGCACAGTGGCCACTAAAGCGCCGCGGATCCGCGGCCAAAGCCCCACTCCCGCCGCGGATCCGCGGCTGTATGATGACGTCAGCATGGCATATTTCCACATGTGGCTTCATGTAACGGCATTAGCTTCCAGAAGATTCCAGAATCACACGTGGCTTCATCCAGAAGGCTCGGCCTAACAACCTAGCCCTAGAATATACCTTATTCTAGAATATTCCCTCCAACAAACTTCTTCTAGAAGCCTCTCTCTAACAAACTTTTTGGAGGGAAATTTGAATTTTGAATTCTAGATCTAAGGTTGAGATGGTTATAAAAGGAAACCTAGATCTAGGGTTTTGGGTTGTTCAAGGGGTTGTTCTCCAATTTCCAACACAAGTTGAGTGACACAACTTGTAACCCTAACCCTAATCCAATCACCAAAGACAAATTCAAGATCCCCAAGTACAATTCAAGCAAGAAGCCTTCAACCTTTTAGGAGCGAAGCCGATCTTCATCCGAGCAAGTGGTCCAAGACGATCCGCGACTCACGAAGACGTGCGAAGCCAAATCGACGATATAGTTCTTTCCTAATTGTAGATCTTGAAAGAATTGTAACAAAATTGTTGATAAATAAAAGGTGAAATTCTTTATCTTGCTTTCTTTACATTCTTGCATCATGATTAGATCTCGATTCTTGATTGTGTTCTTTGAGATGATGTATGAGTAAAACTCCGCTCGTGAAGGAGTCGAGAGAATCAATAGATGATGATGTTACAAATCTTGAAACGATTCTTAAGTCCTATAAGTTTTGTAAACTTTAGTAAATTGAAGAATCGACAACCTAGTTTCGAGCGATGCTTTCTTGATTGTGTTCGCTCTTAATTAGTGATCCACGATTGATTCTTGAATTTACTAGAGGCTAGAATATGAATAAAATCAACGAAAGGACAAGGGATAGATGACGAAACCCTAGTTTCCGCAAGAAATCCCTAATTCTCGTTGATCGTCATCGATCTAGTATCAAATCATTAATGGATAAGAAAACGTAATCACAAGTTTTCATCACGTCTATAGATTCGATCGATTCCTACGAGCCTCACTTCGATTCTTGAAACCTAATTCGATTGGAAATCATCAATTCTTGATTCTTGATTTTAATGTTTTCTTGTTATTAGATCTAGATTTTAATAATTCTTCAAATTCACTTTTAAATCTTGAATTGAATTGTCTTTTCTTTTCTCTTTAATTTTCGACTCATCTAATTCAATTACGAATGGATCTCACTTTCCCTGTGGACGATCCACACACGCTAATGCGCTACATATGACACCGTTATTGATTGCGGTCATAAATTTCTTTGATTGTGAAACATCATTTATAAAACACGACACATCGAGAATTTCATATCAATCAACTAGCTAGCAATATAAAGAGTTAGGAATGTTTATACCGAGTTGATCCGTGTCCTTCAGTCTTCAACCTTCATCCCAAGCTCCTAATGGTTACGGATCGAGTTTGGTTGCCGGTCTTCCTCCATCTATGATGATCCACCTGAGGGAAACGACGCAAGCTTCAGTCTCGCCAAGCGAGGCAACCGACGCTCTAAGGTTGCAAGCAATGGAGAGTGGAGATGTAGGAATGTGTCACTATAATTTTTCTCTCATCACAAATGCTCCATGAGCAATCATAGAAGATCAAGAGGAGGTGAGGAAACATGTGGCATGAGCAACTAAAGAAAAATGGCTAAGTGTTTTCTCCAAGTGAGAATAAGAGTGAGCAAGTGATGAAACAATTAAAGAAAAGAAATGAGCAAGGCTCACCCCAAGCAAGTGGCTTCCCCCCTCTCTCAATCATGCACCCACACTAAAGAAAATATCTCATCTTAATTTACCAATAAACAAATGCATGACGTACCTCTCTACATGCTCAAGCCCATGCTCATGCCAACTCACCCCTCCACCTCATTTGTAAAACAAATAATTTTCTAAAAAGGAAAATCATACAAATGAGGTGTCCAATCTTCTAGAAGCTATTCCGTATAAATACGGAATACAACCCGGTACACGTATCGAAATACATATACGTGTATTTGTACAAAAATACGAATAACCAAGAGAGAAAATGAATAGTGAACAATAATACTAGAATACATATATATAAATTATTAAATCAAAACCTGATTTAATAATCCGGCTTAACCCTAAGCCGCTAGTATTATCAACCGTCCGACTAAAGTCTGTGCAGCCTGTACACATATTTAATCGGACACCTGTATGTACCAACATACGTCATCTACACCATATCGCCTGAACCGTGAAAACCCTCTGTGTGGGACTCTAAAGACTCGTCAATACGCTGGCAGTGGGTTTAACCACAAGCACGTCAGCGGCACTAGCTGTACGTAACGGCTACCCAGGTATTGAGCGAAAGGAAGGCCGACGAGCAAGCTCATCCAAACCTCTACTGAGCCTGACAGTGACAATATCCGTACAGTCCGGTCTGTACGTCTAAGAGTATCGCATATCAAGTCTAGGGGGTGGATAAAATCAGACCCCTAATAACACGACATTTAGTGTCGGCATGAAACCCATCACCACCTGAGAAACTATCGATCCTGGATCGGTAATTCTCGTCTACCCCGGTTGAGAATTTCTGGTGATGGCCACCTGTGCACAACGCGACATCAACCCCCAATACCGGGAGATGAGAATCCCCGACGATCCGCTCACTGCCTCCATGTGGCTTGGGACTGTACCCAACTAAAACCTGTTTGCACGACTCCTTTGAGCCATGGTAGGGTAATAATCAAAGCACAGTTGGAACTCACACGAGACAAATGACGATCTCAGGTCGACAAACTAACCTGTACACATGTCACCTGAGAACTGCTATCTGACAATAGGTATAATACCAACTAGCAGGTTTTCGGCGAGTCCGTCCAGTGTACTCATAACCCAATGAGCACATGTATACTATCTTAGGTGAACTAACTAACACCAATGGCTTGTGAGACCTGGCTACCGCCCCTCGTCGGGGTCTCGATTAGTATACACTAGTCTACACTGGAGTATCGATGCCCGGTCTCGAAACTCCCACGACTAGGGACATTTAAGGATTTGCTTATAGACCCCCAGCTCCCACATATATGATCGCCATCATAATGCTGGTAGTCAAGCAATAATCATATGGGCTCTATCAACATGTAATAGTGCTGATAAAGACAAACCAGATAGCATACTATCATCTCGAGTAAGACTGTTCTACCGGTATAGGTCATCCCTCAATCATCAAAATCACCTGCCTGGGAGTATGATAATTGCCTTGATGGCACTATAGCCAACAATATATATATATATATATATATATATATATATATATATATATATGAGATTAATGGAGGAAAGAGGCCATAGGAGGAAATTTCCTCCTATGGCGTCAAAAAAATACGCCCTCCATCGTGTATTCTGACAATCGGAATCCATCATCTTCATCGTTATCATCGAAGATGTGGGTACGCCAAATTTCATGTGATTCTACAACTTTTTCACCGTAGATTTAGCAATGTAAAAAGTTCTATTGTCGGTAAACCGTTAATTTTGAACCCACTAATTCAACAGTGATAAAGTTGTAGAAGCACATAAAATTTGGCATACCCACATCTTCGATGATAACGATGAAGATGATGGATTCCGATCGTCGGAATACACGATGGAGGGCGTATTTTTTTGACACCATAGGAGGAAATTCCCTCCTATGGCATCTTTCCTCCATTATTCTCTCTCTCTCTCTCTCTCTCTATATATATATATATATATATAACAAATTAGAATTAAAAAAAGAGAAGTATATATATATATATATATATATATATATATATATATATATCAAATTAGAATTAAAAAAAGAGAAGAGAAGAGAGATTAACTTTCCATGGCAACTAAAACTTGTTAAGCTTTTAAGCATATCTTTTATAGTTAAGGTACTTAACTAATTATATATGTGTGCACTAATTATATAAAAGAAAACCAATTTAATTAAATGTTCTCTAGTTGAAATGAAACTAGATATATCATTAATTGTAAAAACCCAAATGAAAAGAGAATAAAAAGAAAACTAATTTACTCCCACTTGTTAATATGTCATGCACATTAATCATATGTTCAAATTAAGTCTTGGTTTAGAATGCTAATTAGGAAAACACAAATTAGTTTTAACATTATAACTTGTGTGGATATAATTATATACTAATTTAAGAAAAGCCCCATTAAATAAATGCTTTCATAATTATAAACTCATTTTAATTCCAATTACTTTCCAAAAATAGAGGTATATAATTATACCAATATATGAAAACTCAAATCCATATTGGTTATCATATCTGTAAAACCCAACATTTTATTATTTAAATTTCAAAATAATATTTACTATTTTTTTGAAATGTTATAGTTTTTGGAATTGCTTGAGGATTTGATTGAGAAGGAAGGAGAAAATGGCTGATTGATCTGTATTTAAAGAAGTGTTTGTAAAAATAACCGCAATCAATAATGGTGTCGCGTGTAGCTAGACCGAGATGAGTACGGGTCGTCCTCAGGGAAATGTGAATCTTTTAATCTTTGTTTAGACATGTTGATTAGGAAGAGGAAGAAGAATAGATAATAATGAAGAATAGTTATACAATCTAGATTTACGTTAAACACGGATGTAGAATATATATCTAGTTTAAAGACAGATGTAGATTTTATATCAGAAGAGAGCTTGTAGGGTTCGTTAGGATTTAGTAATCCTGGATGACTAAGAAAGATGACTCTTTTTATCTTTTGATAGATTTAAAACTAGATTGATAGTGATGAATGAATATTAGGGTTCTTGGAAGAAACTAGGGTTTCCACACCATTGACCCTTTTCCTTTCATTGATCTATATTCATGTCTAGCCCTTAACAAAACAATTGTTAATCTGATCTCAAATCGCGGTCGAGACTAGCAATAAATTGGTAAATCGCCCAATAAGAATGTTAACGATTCTTTTGATAAAGTTTATAAACTTCATAAGACGTAAAAAAACTTAAAATATTTTCTTATCCATTGATCTACCCTAATCCTACGAACCCTATCAAGAGGAGAATTACTCGCGCGTGATGGAGATAGAAGAACGGATAGAGGTGGAATTCATAATGTAACTGAATAATTAAACTACTAATTAATTGAACTAAAGATCTACCTTTATTAATCAGCTTTACAAGTACAAAGTTCAAGTTTAGATTACAAGAGGAAGAAGAAATTGCTCTCGATCTCTGCCTTGTCGGATGTAGATGTTCCGTCAAATCTCACGTCGCTTTATCACGTCGAATCTTGGACCTGTCTTGGATCACTTGTTCTTTGACGGTGATTAGCTTATATAAAAGGTTGATGATTTCTAAGTTTAGCTCTCGGTCCTTTATATAGCCCAAAACCAGAAACCAAAGATCCCCAGAATTAGGGTTTGTTGTTACAAATCATAACTAAAAATCCTAAATCCTGACTCAGTGAATCGGTCGCGGATCCGCCGCATATTGCATGGTTTCGCCGCGGATCCGCGGTTTGTTGATGAGATCTTAGCTTCAGAATTCTGGAGCTGCTTTGTTGTGACACATAGAGATTTATTTGATGTCTGGAATCTTCATATCTTTTCTGAGTCTCTGCCAGTATTGATTTTTCGATTTTATTTAACTTTATCGGCAGATTTTTGATTCCCGACATCTCAACATCTCGATCTCCTGACCTGAACTAAACCTTGCACAATATCCTAATGAATAATGTTAGTAATATTTGATATTTTTGAGATATTATCCTAACCGATTTGATATGATATTATATTTTAAGAATATTGATTAAGGATATTTGATATGATATGCATATTTAAATTATCAAAATATTATATAAATATTATATGCATACATTTTTCTTCATAATGTTAATTAAAATATATAAACATATGATAAATAGTATTTTTACAAATAAATCCAAATATGTGTCATATTTATAATAAACACTTTTAGATATTTAAGAAAAGTAAGGAAAATATTATATCAAAAGTGCTATATTTTTGACTGAACAATGGTGCAATGCTCCGAGGAGACAGTGTTGGCTCTGTCTGTTAGAGAAGAACTTGTTCTTGCTGGTGTTGGCTATAGTGCCCTCAAGTCAATTATTGGATCACAGGCACATGATTGCAATGATTGAGGGAGGACCTATACCGGTAGAACAGTCTTACTCGAGATGATAGTATGCTATCTGGTTTGTTTTTATCATCGTGTACATGCGTCAGGTGATATTACAGATCACTATTACATGTTGATAGAGCCCATAGGATTCTTGTTTAACTACCATCAGTATGATGGAGATCATATACGTGAGAGTTGGGTAGTCTATAAGCACATCCTTAAAGTGTCCCTAGTCATGGGAGTTTCGAGACTGGGCATCGATACTCCATGAGTAGACTAGTGTATACGGATCGAGACCCCGACGAGGGGCGATGTCCGGTCTCACAAGCTATTGGTGTCAGTTGGTTCACCTAAGGTAGTATACAGGTGCTCATTGGGTTATGAGTACACCGGACGGACTCGCCGGGAACATGCTAGTTGGTATTATACCTATCGTCAGATAGCGGTTCCCTGGTGACATGTGTACAGGTTAGTCTATCGACCTGAGATCGTCATTTGTCTCGTGTGAGTTCCCACTGTGCTTTGATTACTATCCTAACACGGCTCAAAAGAGTCGTGAAAACAGGTTTTAGTTGGGTACAGTCCCGAGCCACATGAAGGCAGTAGGCAGATCGTCACGGGATTCGTCTCTCCCAGTATTGTGGGTTGATATCGCGTTGTGTTTGGAGAGCCATTACACAAGGTCCTTGGCCAAGGCAAGTGAGATTTACTAGTAGGTATTCCAGTAGTTTCTCAGGGTGTTCGGACTACACTCCAACACGACTTATACCGCTATTAGGAGTCTGACGTTTTCTATCCCCTAGGCCCGATATGCGATACTCATAGACGAACGGACCGGACAGTACGGATATTGTCACTGTCAGACTCAGTAAGGTTTCAGGATGAGTTCGCTCGTCGGCCTCCCTTTCGCTCAATACCTGGGTAGCCGTTACGTACAGCTGGTGCCACTGACGTGTTTGTGGTTAAACCCACAGCCAGCGTATTGACGAGTCTTTAGAGTCCCACACAGAGGGTTTCCCTAGTTCGGGTGAAACGTTGTAGAGGCCGTATGGTTTTATGGCAGGGTTCGATCATATACGCGCACTTGTGCACGGATCATACTAGTGGGCTTTGGTTTAAGCCGGATCCCAGTATTAGATTGTTGGATTACTTTCGTCTCATAGTATTCGTATTCAGTCGGAATACGGATGCGGATATATATATATGGATGAGGGGTATTCTTGTAATTCGTTACAAGATTTCTTTAGTTGACGCCATGTTCTTTTCTTGATTTAAACATTTAGATTAAATGTTTAATGGTGGAAATTGTGACTCATTCTTGGCATGACATATCTTTTGTCATGCTAAGATATTTGTGAGTGAGCTAAGATATTTGTGGTAAGTGTGTGAGTGTAGAGATATTTTGTGTGGGGGGGGGGCTCATTTTCTCACCACAATATATCAAAACACTCACTTGAAAATGAGAGGGCAGCCATCACATTTTATTGAGCCATCTCATTTTCATTGGCTAGGCTTGCTCACTTGCATTTTCTTTGGGCTTCACATTTTCCTCCATGGGCATCTTCTTCAACCTCCACTTTATCCCTCTCATGTGTTGAGAATCCTTGAGTGTTTTGAGACAAAGTAATCACGCACTCTCTCTACTTCATCCTGGGCACCTAGTCTAGCAAACTAGTTGTACGAGTTTCTTCGGTTTTGAAGCAGGAGCCCGTATAAAGAACCCTCGACGTGGATCTTCTTTGACGAAGGGAGACCGGAGATCAAACTTAATCGGGGAAGCCGTGAGGAGCTTGGCGCAGAGATTGAAGACTGAAGGACACGGATCGATCGGTATAATCTCTTAAACCACTTTACAGTTTACTAGTATAGGATTAATGGTTCGATCCGGGATTTATGGTTATGTTAGTGCCAGTTTTAATAAGTTTTTGTTCCGCGTTTGGCCTCGGATTGACGGCCGGGGTGCTGGCGTAGCCTTACATGGTATCAGAGCCAACCCATTAACCGTATACTAGTTGGTTTAGTGTCACGACCTGAAGGTACGGAACGTGACCGGCACTTAAATTACGAAACGTCTAGAGGCGTAACGTAATCTAAGCAAGCCGAAGCCCAGAAATCTAAACCATTTAAAAGAAGAAGTGTAGGAAAACAAGTTTTAAAAGCAACATCAAATTTTCTCAAAAATTTCGGCAGAGTCTCCTTTATAAAAACTGGCCCCAAACGGGTACAAATAAGAATATAAACAAAAGCAATAATAGAAAGGCATCCCCAAGCGGGAGCTAGCTCTTCGCCAATTGGCGGTCATAACCACTCAAGCAATATAATATACAACGCCGAAGGGCGAGGAACAAAACTCAAAGAAAACCATCAAAACCACTAGAAAACCATAATAGTACAAGCGCGACTCTAAGGTCGAAAGAATAAGCAACTGGTCTTCTAAATTTATCAAGTAATACAAGTCTGGTTGATGGAGCTTACTAGATACAAATGAAATAATACAAGTACAACGGTGGTCCTGATACAAGTGAACCAACCTACCAAGAAAATCACCCTGAATGAAATGAGGTGCCAGCAAGCTGCCAAGGAAACCTGTACATCGAAACCTGTAAGAAAATTTGGCACAACGGGGGTGAATTGCCAACTCGTGAGTAGAAGACATCTGCGAGTAGAAATCGCATGCACGGCGCTCTCCTAGGTCATAATAATATACTTAATATAACACTAGTCATCTAGTAGTGGCAGGATAATAATCTATGCGTAAGTGCAACGCTCAGTGCTCGTGTCAGTGCCTCAAGTAGTAACATATCATGTGTATGAGTATGCATGCACCATGAATGTAAAATAATCAACCATGAAATCTGGATATACCTGTATAAGAAATCTTTAACTTGTATCATCGTAAAATTTGTACGGTAATCTGAAACATCATCAATGAAATCCATGGAAATCCGTGTCAAGTATCGACACAAAACATGTAAATCTCAAGTATCGATACCTCATAGTCTCAATATCTCATAGTCTCAAAATCTCGGGCTCCGTCAGTCCGGATCGGCTCATATCATCACATCTCACGACAACGGTCGGTATCCTCCGGATATCGGCCGCGCCGGACATCACCGGTAGGTAGTCTTCCCCTGCCAGGCTCATCGTCTACAACTCGAGCTTCTTGCCCCGGGTACCATACCGGGCCCACTATGTACCCGAGACGATTCATCCACTCCTCGAAACGGGTCTCGAAATCCAACAGAAAACATGAAATCTCATGGTGGACGACACATACATCACGAGAAAACCGCAACTTGTATTTTAAAATGAGAGGGAGAGAGAGAGAGAAGTTTTTATATATATTCTTGCGGTTTTCCCCAAAATCCAGAAATCTCATAGAAATCCAAAATCCCAAAATCATGAGTAAGTAAATAATGAGTATCGGCATAAGCCCCACAATACTGCATGATAACATGAAAATGTGAATGCATGAAGTGTCTAAGTAATAAATGCAATGTCTAAACTAGCACATGAGAGTAATCACACAATATTATATTGATCTAGCCTTTAGCTGATTCTATCAATAAAAGATAATATGTTCTAAAGTGTACGTGACATGGCAATTACCGATGATGATGTGTGTGAGCCGGCAAATAAGTGTACGTGGAACATGCGCATCATCGGTAATGGTGCTGGTGTCCTAACAGGCAGAGTGTCATATTAGCTAAAGAAACATATATATGAATATGCAATGCTATGAATACAACATGAATATAACGGTGAATGTGTAGTAAATGCACAACTAGAGAATACATACTAATTACGAGTCATACAGTTTGTTGTTTGAAAAAGCACGAATCATGGTTTTTAGAAAAATAGGGGCTACGGGGTTTTTAAGAAAAGATATGTCTTTTGAAAAATCCGTAGTATCCCTCAGGCTGTCTTTAAAAATGCGCACGATTCGTTAGTTTTTAAAATGAATATGACTCGAGCCCAAACTAAAATCTACCTAACCAACTAAGGAACTAACTAAAGATACTAGTCGAAAGGTAAGAATAATCCTCCTAAAGTCTGAGTCGGTATCTCTATTAGTCGGCGATCCAGCCTCAATAGTGTCACGTACGTAGTACGACTTCCTTGAGTCAAGAATGTGGATCAGTCATCACATCTATGCCTCGTATGGTAAAATCCATCGTACGGCATCCCAAAATTGGGTACGGGTCAACTATCACATATACACATCATCGTTTGTATAGTATCATCATCAAACTATATCATGATCATGGGTACTGTACTATAATCGCATACATCCCAATATCATCAAACATATATCATCGTCGGTGAAAATATCCATCGTCAAATGATCCACTAAAATACCATGTCATATATCATATCATGATTAAGTCACATATTACAATCCGGGTTTTATTCTAGAGTCTCATTCATTCCAATGTCATCAATACATATTATCGTTTATATAAATATATTTTATATAATCTCATTACCCAACGATCCGCTACTATCATAACACATCTCATGTCATAACTCGATTATATATTAAATAAATCACGCATCAAGCCTAGTCATATTGACTCATCCCCATGTATCATATAACATCCTCATATCACATGTATATGTTGTGTGTGCACGCGAGCGTGCACACACACACCAAGTCAAGTTTGTGTGTGTGCGTGTGTGTGTGTCTACCTGTAACCCATGAATTCCCTCCAAGGCAGTCATCCTCTGGTTAAGTCTTTCTAAATCAATCTAGTCCAACCTAAAATCTTCAGTAGGATCTTACTCGCAAAGAATCTAAGGTCACGTCCGACTTCCTAATAACAGTACGTAATATCCCTATTGTACGTTTGCGGGGGTGCTATACGCCATCCACCCGACTTCCCCCGTAGATATACATCTACTCACCTGGTCCTTATCCGCCGAAGTCGATGCCGCCATCCTCTTATTCATCGTCCGAAGTCCACGTAAGGGGTACATATACGCAAACATATATAATATCGTAAACCGAAATCGCGGACAGAACCAAAACAGCGCACGAAACGCGCATAGGTTAAAACTTATGACCCGCTCATGCAAAATAACCAAATAACCCTCAACATCGGCGTACAAATGCCGATTGATCGAGAAAACCCAAAACACACCAATTGTGGTTTCACAAATCACTAATTATAATATGAAATAGATTGCAACTCATCAAAAACTCAAAATAAATCAAATCGATTTATTTCCGAAAACCTAGAAAGCATCAAATAACCGTTTTAATTCGAAACATGATGTTTTAACAAAACTAGTGGCCATAAAATTAACTAATTAACATAAGTAGATCATAAAAACCATAACTTAAATTTAATCTCATCAATTTCTTTTAAACCCAAAATTCTAGTTTGCAAAAATATCAAATTTTAACATTTTTTAAAGAAAAATTCACAATTCCACAACTAAACTTGGTTTTGCATGAACTAAATTATTAAACTACAATTTATAATGTTAATAATACCATGAAACCCTAATTATATTTTAATCCCAATTATTTAAGTAATTTCTAAAAACCTAGTTAGCAAAAATAGCATATTTAGCAAAATTTTAAACTAACAATTAGCAACTATTAACTAGATTAGGTTTTGCATTCAATTAACATGTTAATCTCCTCATTAAAACCATAATCTAATGATAGAAACCCTCATCATAATTTTATCTCACCAATATATATTAATATTAAAAACCTAGTATGCAAAATTATCTAATTTTAACAATTTTGAAGCAACAATTTGCAACTTAACAACTAAACTAAATTTTGCATGACATAAAGTGTTAAACTACATATTGTAATCATGATCAATTTATAAAAATCCTAACTTAATTTTAAATCCCTCTCTTGAATTTTAAATCTTAATATTAAAACCATAATTAAACTCCTAATTAAGTTGATTCAAAGTATTTAACCAATAATTAAACACTAAGGGTTAGGATTTTTATACCTCACAATCTTAAGAGATCAAACTTTAGTTCTAGGTCTTCTAAATTGCTCTCAAGCTCCAAGATCCATGCTTGCTTGGAAAAAGAATGAAGGGTCGAGATTTAATTAGGAATTAGTGGTGTAGAATTTTGGATTTGGTTCAATTTTTGATGAAATTTGATGTGAGAATGAGTTTTGAAAAAAAATGAGGGTTGCCTCAAGCTAGGCTCGGCCATGAGGATGGAAGAGAAAAGAGAGAGAGAAAAGTGTGTGGATTTGTGTAGAAAGTTCATGATTTAATGCATCTTTCACTTAAACCCTTATTTATCTAACTTTTTTCAATTTAATCCTTTTCCTAGAAATTTCTAGAACCATGGAGAGATTTGAAAAAGAATTTTGCATGATACACACTTGTTTTAAATTATCATGATTCAAATTTGTAAAATTAACCCATTCAAATTTGTATTTATCACTAATTTAATGTATAATTAAAGCTTATGTTAATATTTGAATTTAATTAATTAAAGGAAAATATTTAAGTAAACTAATAATTTATAAGTGACCAAATAAATACCAAATACTACCAATTACATAGTTAAAATGGGTATTTTTAAATCTATGATGAAAAATAATTATAGTTAAGTTTTACGGAAAAATACGGTTTATTTTACCGATTATCTGAAAATTCACTTAAAGGATTTTATTTATTTAATTATTTATTTACTTTTTTTTTAAAACGTTACATTTAGACAATGTTAAACTATCAAAACCAAAACAAATCCAATTCACTGCCCTGAACATTCAAGGTTCTGTCGATTTTAAAAGTGTCTTCAAAAATTATTTTTGCAACTACAGAAGACTACTGACATGACCACTTGACCATACCCCAAATACGAACCCAATCCTCCAAAATTTGGCCGAGCACATTGCTCCCAAAACCGAGGAGGCCGGCCATTTTGAGGCTTCAAGGTTTCGTTTTTTGGGTGTGGTTTTGTCTCTGGAATGTTAGTTCAGTGGTATTGTTTGTTTAGCCCAGTTTTGATATGGTTTTATCTAGTTGTTTCAGGCTATTCGGGGTTATTTCGAACTCGATAATTTTTAACATTGTTTAAAGTTTACAGTACATACATTTCTATCTGTGACCGTGAATGTCACTTGATCGATAAAACTTGTCTAATTGCTATAGTTCTTTTAGACGGGTTTGCGAACGTGATATTCACGTCGATATTGTGTTGTGCTGTGTTGTTGTGGATTTGTCATGGTGGATAGCTTGGGTGCAATGTTAGTACAGTTTAGTTTTATTTGTACATTTGATATCGCGGGGCGAGCGTCTGACATGTGGACTGCCGTCACTGTTTGTTTGTATATTATTTGTTTGGGGCACGACCGGGTTGAGGTCGATGTCACCGTTGTACATATTTTTCTTTTCTGTTCTAGGATTACCCCACGATGGAGTGCACGGATAGCCGGGTTCTAGAAGGAAACGGGTTCACATCTCATGGCGTTGAGACAGAGGAGGCCTCACTCTAGAATTGGCAGGCTATTCGCCGCACTCGTAGGGGGTATAGGTTGATCAGATTCCGTGAAGTGTCGGGTGGCCCATTCACTTTGCTGAAGTGGGCTGCCTCACTTCTGGTTTTGGCCGGTAACTTGCCACGCTAGTAGGAGTCTAGGTTTTCATTGCACAGGCTATCTACACGACCAGGGGAATGTCGGGTTTCACTTGCGGCTCAAAGGAAACCCGGGGCTCCCAGATTATCTGTATTATTCTGTGATACTTATTACTGATCAGTGATGTTGCATTTATCACGCCTGGTGCGATCATTGTATATTGCTATATATACTAGTAGATGATGTATATGTTTTACATCGCGCTAGTCCATTCCCTACTCTGTCAATAGTTAAGTAACCTAACGGGTGGTGACGGGACCCAGTGGCGAATGCGGATGGCATATACATACATCATATTTTCGTTTTTTTCTAGTGTGATTAATTGATGGGACTGTGTTTATTTAGATCAATGCAAGGAAAACAGACCTATTCGATGTTGTTAGAACAATTTTCAAAAAGCTGTTATTACAAGGACGTTCTCTTTTGTTTTGCACAGTGGTATTCGGTTATGAATATCCAGCACCTCATTCGATGAGGCAAGTGCCGAGATCCCTTCATCAGGAGTGACCCTTTGGGCAGAGGTTTGCGTCAGGGCAATAACTTCATTATAGTTGATTACTTTTTTCTTTGCATCGAGATATTCAGTTGGAATATCCTGCACCTCATTCCACGAGGAAAGAGCCGAGATCCTTTCACCGGGAGTGACCTCTGTAGCAAAGGTTTTCTCCACTATATATTTGTAAAAAGCTATATGGTTCCTTCAACGATATCAAGTTTATTACGTTAAAGGTTTTTCGCCAAAAACCATTCTTAGCCCTCCGTAATTTCAGACATGTAGCACTTAGTATTCATGCTATGTTTGTTGGCCTTCGTTAAGGCATAGTGTATGGTAGCTGCTTGTTACTTTTCTGTTGCATAGATAGATCTGTTGGTTTGGGACAGTCGTACTACTTAGTTGGCCTTCGTCAAGGGTATGTACGGGTGGGTTCAAATTAACCTAGACAATGACGGGTAGAACTTGACATGTGACTTATGATTTGTTGGCCTTCGTCAAGGTCATAAGAGCATGGGGTAAAAATCACATCGGGAATTTCAAACATACAGGAAACTTGCAAGGCATGCACATACCTTCTGGAGTGTGATAACGTGAGTGGATTCTATCAGGTTATCATGCGATGATAGTTGGATCCCGATACCTACTGATGAATTGGTTTACTCCTCAGGTGATTTTAGATGATCCCGACTAATTCTTCTTTTAGGTTTGGAGGAGAATTTGAGGATACAGTGGGAGACATCCTGATTAGATAAAGTGATTAACCATTCTGATCTAGGTTAGAGTGCATGCAGAGTGTTTCTTTTCTCTATCTCTCTTTGGCAGTGACCATGTCCCAACCCTAGACTATAACTCAGTAACCAAGTTAACCGAACTTTCTTAAAACACTGGTTTTTGGATTGTCTGAGTTGCATACATCACTGCCACTCCTTCTTTTACCCTTTGCTTTTCTCCGAAATATTCTGTATCACTATGAAGATCTACATTTATTGGATATGACCATCGTATAGTTACATACGAACTCGAAGAAACTTGTTTCAGATTCGAGGATGGTTTCCGGTTCTGGAGAAATTGAATATGACTATTCAGTTGTCTTTTCCTTTTACCTTCTCTCAGGTTGTGAGGGCTCCTAGGATTAGGAGAGGGTACACATATTGTGCTTATTGGATAGTCTTCTTCCAAACCATAAGCAGGTGCCGAAAGGTAGGGAATGAATAAAACCAATTAGCCTAAGTGTAGTGTACAAAAGGTAATAAGTAAAGACAAATAAAGGGATTAGAAAGAGGGCAAAGTAAAATGCGACTGTTATTGTCACGACCTGAAAAGTACGGAACATGACCGGCACTTAAATTACGAAACGTCTCGAGGCGTACGTAATCTAAGTAAGCCAAAACCCAGAAATCAAAACCAAAGAAGCAGTAGAGTGAAGGAAAAACCAATTTAAAGCAAGTAGTTTTAACAACATTGGCCGAAGTATGTATTTTTAAAATCTCAAGTATTTTCTGAAAATTTCGGCAGAATCTCCTTTGTAAATACTGGCCCCCAAACAGGATACAACATGAATAGTATACGAAATGATAAATGGCATCCCCAAGCGGGAGCTAGCTCTTCGTCAATCGACGATCACAACCACGCAAGCAATATAAACAACGCCGAAGGGCGAGGATCAAAACTCAAAAGAAAACCCAAAATCAGCATGAAAACCATAATAATACAACGCGCGACTCTAAGGTCGAAATAATAACAAGTCTGGTCTTCTATCTCGATCAAATATACAATCTGGTTGATGGAGTTTTACTAGATACAACTGAGATAACAAATATACGATGGTGGTCCTGATGCAAAGAACCCACCTGTCAAAGCAATCACCCGGAAGGAACAGTGTGCCAGCAAATCCGCAATGAACCTGTACGGCAAAACCTGCAAAGAACTGTGGCACGACGGGGGTGAGTTTCCAACTCGTGAGTAGAAAACATCTACGAGTAGAAATCGCATGCATGACGCTATCCTAGATCAACACGATCAATATATATAACCTCAAAATGATAAGTCTGAAGCATGAAAAGGTGGCAATGGTAAACATCTATACATAAGTGTAATCCCATGTGCTCGTGTCAGTGCCTCAGGTAGCAATGTATTATATGTATGAGGTACAAATGAAATGTAATGAAAACAGAATACATGAAAATGAAGAAACTGTTTTCTTTCTTTAGTGAGATTTCTGTAATTTAAAATGAGGTATCATCAATAAATCAATATAAATCAGTGCCTAGTATCGACACAAAACATAAATCTCAATATCTAGGGCTCCGTCAATCCAGATCGGCCCATATCATCAATCTCACGACCATGAACGGTATCCTCCGGATATCCGACGCGCCAAGTAAAATCACTGGTAGGCAGTCTGTCCCTGCCGGGCTCATCATCCACCATGAAATCACTCTTGCCCCGGGGTACCATACCGGGTCCACCATGTACCCGAGACGGTTCATACGTCTCCTCGAATCGGGTCTCGAAATCCATCTCATAACCGAGAAAACATCATGGTGGACGACTCATACATCACGAGAAAACCGCACTTTTCATTTTAAAAAGAGATAGAGAAGTTTATATATGTTCTTGCGGTTTTCCCCAAAATCCAGGAATCTCATGAAAATCCGAAATCCAATCATCAATAGCAAGTAAACAGTGAATATCGGCATAAAACTCCATAATACTGCATAGCAGTGAATAATAATATGCATGAAGTAGAAAGTAATAACTGCAATGTCTAAACTAGCATATAAAGACGAGTACGCTAATACCATGTCGAACTATTAGTTACAAGCTATGTCAATAAGTAATATTCTCTAAAGTGTACGTGACATAGCAATTAACGATGATGATGTGTGTGAGCCGGCAAGTAAGTGTACGTGGAATATACGCATCATCGGTAATGGTGCTGGTGTCCTGACAGCATGATCTCAATAATGGCACATGAAAAACACAATATAACCATGCGATGCGATGCGAACTGCAATAATATGCGGGAGCTGAATTATAAACAGAATGATAACTGATCTGCATTTATATAAATATGAGTCATACTGTTTTGCCATTTAAAATAACATGAATCGTGGTGTTTTGAAAATAAGGGCTACGGTGTTTTTAAGAAAAGATACGTCCTTTGAAATATCCATAAAATCCCTTGCCCCGTCTTTAAAATACACACGATTCGTTAGTTTTTTAAATAGGTATGAGTCGAATCTAATCTATCATTTACATGTACACAACAGGACCAAACTAAACAGGCTGATCGAAAGGTAAGGAAACCACCTAACATCTAAGTCGATACATATATATACATATAAAAGTCGGTGATCCCGCCTCAATTGTATCCCATACGATACCCTAATATAATACGACATCCTCGAGTCAAGAGTGCGGATCTATCATCAATATATAGCTCATACGGTAAATCCGTCGTACGGCCTCCCAAATCTGGGTACGGATCAAATGCTATATTTATCACATTATTCATCTGGTATTCTCTTTATCAAATATCATGATCGGGGTACTGATCTACGTCTAGTACAAAACTGATACCATCTATATAAAAGCATGCGTGTATATGAAAACACCATGTCGAAAGGACCCGCTAAAACATCATGCCGTATCTCGAATACGAACCCTGTCATATCACCGATCTCACGGCCTCAAGCCCAATCTCATCGACTCGTCTCCAATCCCAAGTACTATCCTCATAATCCATGTATATGTATATGTATATAAATATATATATATAGTCCCATACCCATGTGTGTGTGTGTGTATGCATATCCCCATATACGCACATGTAAATAGATGTATGCAAATCCGTGTGTGCGAGTGGGTGTGAACCTATTCTAGGGCTCACGACTAAGAAGCTATGCTAGTTTACTTCTAATTACCCTAAACTAAACCATAAACACAATAATCATCTCTTGATAAACATTCACGTATCATGAATCACATATATAACATATATATATATATATATATATATATATCATAACTATACTACGAACTACGGGGGTGATTTACGCCATCCACCCGACTTCCCCCGTAGATATATATCTACTCACCTGATCTTCGTTCGCCGGTGCCGACGTCACCACGCGCTTGCTTGTCGTATCGAAGTCCATATGGGGGTACCTACATGTCACAACGTATCGTATCGCATAAAAACCCAATTCGAAATCGAAACAGCATACGAAAACCAAATCAGCACGCGTATCACGGATAGGTTAAAACCTATCGCCTACGCATGCAAGAATAGCCAAACCAACCCTCGATTTCGATGTAGAAACGTCAAACCATTGAGAAAAACCCAAACACCCCAATCGTGTTTTCACAATTACTATTTTTAATATTAAATAGATTGCAACTCATCAAAACCCCAAAATAAATCAAATCGATTTATTTCCGAAAACCTAGAAAGCACTAAATTTTCGTTTTAATTCGAAACTTGATGTTTTAACAAAACTAATGGCCATAATATCCAATAAATATCATAAATAAGTCATATAAACCATTTCTATAATTTATTCTCATAAATTTGTATTAAACCCAAAATTCTAGTTTGCAAATTTAACCGGTAGGGAGTGCAGAATCAACTGGGGCTAACCTTTCTTTAGCCTATCTGTCCTCATGCTAGCCAATCTCTGGCAATTGGTCATAATCAATTTTTAACAATTTCATAGTAAAAATGCACAAACAACAATTTAGCTTAGTTTTGCATGATCTAAACTATTAAACTACAATTTAAAATGTTAATAATGTCATGAATACCCTAATTAGATTTTTATCTCAATTATTTATATATTTTACAAAAACCTAGTTTGCAACAATTAAGCAATTTGGACAATTTAATTGTAACAAATTTACAAATTAACAACTAGACTACAATTTGTATAACTTAAGATGTTAAACCATACATTGTAACCTTAATGATGTGCTAAAACCTTAACTAAATTTTAATTTCATCTAATTATGCAATAACAAAAACCTAGTAAGCAAAATATCTTAAATTGGACAATTTAAAAGTGGCAATTGGTAATATAACAACTAGCTTAGATTTTTGCATATCATAACAGGTTAACCTACATCTTGTAATCATAAATGAGTGATGAAAAACCTAACCTAGCTCAAAACCCCATCTCTTGAAATTTCAAGTTTGAATATAGAACCAAAATTAAACACCAAAATTACTTAAATTGAAGTAATTAAACAACAACTTAAAAATGGGTTGGGATTTATATCTCACAAACATGAGATCAAAATGAAACTCAGCCACCCAATCTTGCTTCCATGCCCCAAGATCCATGCTTGATAGGCTAAGGAAAAATGGGTAGAGATTGGATTTTGATTTTGATGGAAATTTGTGTGGATTTATTGGATTTTTGAGTGAGCTTTTTGCAAGGTTTTCACCATGATAGAAGAGGAAATTTTTGAGATGTGGGGGGCTGCTGAATTTCTCCAGAAAAAAGAGGGAGAGGGGAGGTGTGTGGGTGTGGCTAAAAGTCTAAGTCAACTCTCCTATTACATATTAATTAAACACCATACTTCTTTCAATATTAATATTTCATTTTCCCTTTTTATTTTCAAATGAGGTGAAGGGAATTGGGGGGGGGGGGTGTTCTGCTGGTCTTGGCCATCAAGGGGTGGGTATGGGTGTGTGTGGGAGTGTGGGTGAGGGAAAAAATGATAACACCAAAACCCCCAAGTCAAACTAGCACCATACCTCAATTACCTAATTAATTTTCACAAAATAAGTCTTTTCTAGTTTATATTTTCTAAAACCATCTTAATAATTTTTTTTCATTTCAAAAATAATATTTTACATGTTACATTAATGTGTCTTGATGCACAAAATTTGTATCAACCCATTTCAATTTGTAATTATCCCTAATTAAATGTATTAGTGACGGCTTAAAATAATATTAAAATAATTATTTTCGGAAAAATTTCAGTAAACTAGAAATTTTACAAGTGGCTCAATAAACACCAAATACTAGCAATTACATAGCTAGAATATGTATATTTAATTTTATATTAAAAGATATTTATATCTTGATTTTTATGGAAAACACCCGTTATTTTACCGATTTTCCGAAATTTCACCTAAACGATTTTCAAAACGTTACAATCTTCCCCCTTAAAGAAATTCAGTCCCCGAATTTAAATTAAAATTCCCCCCAAATATTAAAACATTTCAGCAAAACCATCAAGTCGTCGGGGCTCCGAAATTATAAATACATAAAACATATCATAGCGCAATGCATGCGCATGAAAAACAGATATATAAACCAAAATAAAAACTCCGTCAAGCATCCCGCAATCATCCGAATTATGGGGAAGACATCAATGTCAAGATCCAATACGAAAACCAACATGATATACATCATTAAAACATCTGGAAGCAATGCATGCCAAACCTTTATATATATATATATATATATATATATATATATATATATATATATATATATATATATATATATATATCCTTTGTTTAATATGCATGTCCCGCCGTTTTGAAAGAAATTTTAGAAGGGTTTCTTTTATAAAATGTTTCGTGTCATCTCGGACACGTAGGTAAATACTGAGACTGTAGCTCCTCTTTGGAAATCCCTTCGATAACTATCAATGTATGCAAAAATATACTCAGGTACTGTCCTCTGACTAGTCCTGCTCAGTACTAAACCAAATAGTAAGTATCATAAAATATACTGTTCCAAAAGAAATCAATCCCAAATATATATATGAATGCCACGTGCGTCTGGTGCGCACGGAAATCGAAATCCATGAATGTGCCATACATGTGCACATAAACAAAATCTGAGTGCAACGGTGTACACGAAAACACCTGTCAAGGGCAACGTGTGTGCCTGACAGCAAAACCAGGTGCATCTGATAAGCACGAAGAATCTCGATTTAGTGCATCTAGTGTGCACCTAAATCGAATCAAGCGCCTAAAGTATGCGTAAAATCCAAATCAAGTGCACAATGTGAACGAAAACGAATATCGAATATCACGATCGAAATCGACGGTATACAACACATTTCAATCAAAATCCCAATCAGGTATACCGTGGTATAAAATCTCACCATCCTGTGCATCGGCGTGCACAAAAGCAAATCAAGTATTAATAGTGCATGAAAACTATGTGATTGATCATTCTTCATGTGTATTTAGAAATATTTCACAACCAAAGAAATTTATACCGCAATCAATTAACGGTGTCGATGTAGCACGTTAATAAATATGGATCGTCTACTGAGATATATGTTTTGATCAATCTTGTTTTAGATGAGTCGAAATTTAAAAGATAAGAGAAATTGCAAGAAAATTGATTCAAGATTTGTAAATTTTAATTTCAAGAAACATAAAAAATATAGATCTAGAATCAAGAATCAAGAAATGTCCCAATAACTTTGATTTATCAAGATATGAAGAGTAGCTTGTAGGATCCGATTGAGTTAATAGCTAATGATGAATCTAATAATAACTAATCTTATCTATTGTTAATTTGTAGCTAGATTAATGATGATGAATGAAGATTAGGGATCTATTGAAGAAACTAGGGTTTCTCCTTCTATCCCTTGTCTTTTCAATCATGATCATTCGGATCTAGCCTCTAGCAAAGAAAATCATCAATCATTTGATCCCTAATTTGCAACGAAATTCGCAAGAATGTGATCTCGATCCAAATTAGGTCAGTGATGATTCTTTTTCCTGGAGTTCACAAATCTCATAAGACTTAAAATTAGTATTAAGATTTGATCATCATTAGATCTATCAATTCTCTCAAATCCTCCACAAGCGAAGATTTCACTCACACATCATGAAAATTAATGAATCAAAGATCAAGAAGTTTCATAATGCAAGAATGTAAAGAAAGCAAGAATTGCAATTATCACCTTTATTAAATCGACGACTAATTACACATTCCCTCAATTCGAGGTTACAAGAGTTGCTCTCGATCGCTCCTTTGAAGAGGTAACTAGATCCGTCGAAGTTCGCTCCGCTCGATCTCCGTGAGTCACGGATCGTCGTGGATCTCTTGCTCGGATGAAGATTGGCCTCGCGGATAAAGGATCGAAGGTTGCTTGCTTGATTTGCTTCTCAAAATGATCTTGATTTGGCTTTTGATTTAAATTTGGGCTAGGGTTTTGGTATCAAGTTGTGTCACTCAAATATCAAGTTGTGTCACTCAACTTGAATTTGAATTTTAGCTCCAAATGTGTAACAAACTCACCCTAATTAATTGTGTAACCCCTAAACCCTAGATCTAGATCTCATTTTATAACCTCCTCATTTGAATCTTCCCTCCAAAGCTAGGTTGTTAGAGAGAGTCTTCTAGAAGAAGTTTGTTGGAGGGAATATTCTAGAATAAGGAATATTCTAGGATAAGGTTGTTAGGCCGAGCCTTCTGGATAAAGCCACGTGCTCTTTGGGAGTCTTCTGGAAGCTGAGGCCGTTATGGTAAGCCACGTGGAGGAATTTGGGCCAATGAGGAGCTACCATAGCCGCGGAACCGCGACAACTCGGCCGAATTGGCCGCGGATCCGCGGCCTTCTTGGTGAATCAATGCATACTTTCTCTGGGCGGTTATGTATTGGCTTTTTGGTACTTCATGGGGTGCTTGGAATCTTTTTATTCTTTCAGAATCATTGCCAGATTACAAGTCTTGGACTTGACGTATTTTATCGGCACTTTTAGCATTTCCGGCTCTTTTACCTAGAGAATTTCCTGCATACAATCTCGAAACAAGGGTTTGATACACAAAGATCATGCGTGCAATAATAAACACACAATTTCCCTCAAAGTGCCGGTTATAACGTATAACACATGTTATTTGATGTTTCGTAGACGAATTGCTAATATGTGCTATATTTATACCAAACACCTTTAGATGATTACAAAGAGTAGGGAAATTGATGTGTTAAAAATGCAATATTTTCGACTGATCAAATTCCCCCAAACTTAATTTTGGTCGTCTCGAGCAAATATCTTTTATTCAAGAGAAGGAGAAAATAAAGAAAAATAAAAACTAACTAGCACACTTTCGTAGGCAACACGATTGCACTGAACACGTGCAACAAGCCTTTAAACCTATAGGTGTCCCTAGTAGGAGGAGTGTTGTCTCGTGAGGGTTTTCAGCGGATTGCACCCAAAAAATCCAATAATAAAAGGAAGACCGTAAAAGTTACATGTAAAGATAAGAATTATAAAAGAAAGACTTTGAAAATTAGAGTTTCCAACTACACTAGCTTTTCGGTTGTTATGAGCCCTATCTTAATAGTCATGAAAAGATGTTAGAAATCACATCATCCCTCAATAAAACGTCGTCTTTATTCTTCATTCCTACCTTTCTTCCAAACATAGATCATATACCCCTACGTGTGTGTAAAAGACATCCCTACACTCGGAGAATTCAATTCAAGCTATCATACTCTTGTCCGTCTACCTCAGTACTTTTTAATCGGTGAATATTTAGATGGATCTGCTCACACATTTTTCATGCGACCGTTAATACTTCTTGAGGTACTAACCGACTGATTACTCATGTGCTTGCTTATTAGGTGTATTAGTATTTTCCTCATCTTGCAACCCCTAAGGCTTAGCAGTGACTCCCAAACCAGTTGGTCTAAGGCACTAGGTGATGAAGCACCCTCGCTATATTTTTTTATTGCTGCCATGGTTATAACAAAACCAGTGTTCATTTTTCTTAACACCATTTTATCTTTTTCATTTTTTATTTCCTTCATACTTTGGCTTTTAGACAAGAGCATTTCAAGGTATCCCCTATTATCCCGAGTTTCAAGACGTGTGTAAGTGTGTATGGTAGGGTATCAACATTCAAATGTTTGGCTTCCAGAATAGGAACTATTTTTCAGACTTATTTTTATCCTCAGATTAGTGACTTCCTTCATCTTACTAACCCTTGGGACAACGGCTCATAACTACTTATTACTAGTTCGTTTAAGAAAACTTCTAACTTTCTAGGTTTTCTTAAACTTTTCTAATCTTTTGGATGTAATTTTTCACTATCTAATCTTTTATTATCTTATTTATGTACAAAATTTTTCTTTATTTTTTTAATATGTTTTGTGCTTATGCAAAGTATGATGCAAAGTGATGCGTAAATAAGCAGAAACCTCCCCCAAACTTGTTTAGAACAGTGTCTTCACTGTTGCCATCCGCTAAAGCTCAAAAACTTGTAAGCTAGGGAGGACAATTTATTAGCGGGGACAAGAAACATGGACATGAAAATCTCTCCCAAACTTATTTTTGGCACACAATTTTGAGGAAAACTTTTATTTTCAAGAGCCAACAATATACCCCCTCCCCCCAAGCTTGAGTTAAACAATGTTAATCTTTTAAAATCACAAGAGGGGTTCAAAGTTATTGGTCAATGTCAAGCTTTGCAAAGACCGAAAGTCAACACCAACCATTCAAAGATTTTATCAGTGTAGTGCATCGGTTGGTGGAAGAACAAGTTGAAAAGAGCCAAGAAGAAGTGGGGAAAAGATAAGTGGTAGGATAGAATGTGTTTGCGTCTCGTTTTGGAGAGACGACACAGTGATTGTGATGGATTACTCGCATTCTCGTGATTGTCAAGAAGAAGGTTCAATTTTTTTGTTTTGGAGATGATTCATCTCAACACCCGTATTTGCTAAGAATGCAAGTCTATCAGCGAAGCTTTCATCGATATCCCGAAGAATAATGTCATTGGCAAGAACGGGATGATACTCAGACTCCAGAATAGGTTCATCGTCGACGTTAGATGTTGACCCGGACAACTCGAAAGAAGGGTCCATATGTATATGATATATATCTGGGTCAAACAACAACGTATAAAGGAAGTCTGGATCTGTATCGTGAAGCTGATCAAATTCGTTGCTGTCGACATCCATTAATTCGACAGAACATACTCGAGCATGAAGATCGGAGGGTTGACTTCCCAACTTGTAAATGTTGAGCTCAATTGACCTATTCCCGAAAGATAGGTTCATAGAGCCGTTTCTACAGTTGATTACAGCGTTGGAAGTAGCCAAAAAGGGACGACCTAGAATCATCGAAATTTGGATCTGTGGGTTCCCCACAGGCTGTGTATCGAGAACAATAAAGTCCACAGGGAATACAAATTCCCCGATTTTTATCAACACGTCCTCAAGTTCACCCCTAGGTTTGGTGATTGATCGGTCGGCCATTTGGTGAGTTATGTTTGAGGGCTTTAACACTCCGATACCTAGTTGCTCATAGACTGAATATGGAAGCAAGTTAACACTAGCGCCAAGGTCAAGTAAAGCACGGTTAATGTGTTTATCCCCAATAGAAATAGAAATAGTAGGATAGCCTGGGTCCTTACGTTTCCTTGGTAATTGTTGGGGAAAAGCCGTGTCTACAGTACTCGACATGAAAACTTTTTTAGGTACTTGAGTCTTCCTATTCCTAGTGCACAAGTTCTTAAGAATTTTCGCATAGGACGGAACTTGTTGTATAGCATCTAGGAGAAGGATGTTGATGTTAACTTGCTTAAACATTTCCACAAGCTTCTCCATTTGTGCATTGGGTTTGTTGGGCCTCAACCTTTCCGGAAATGGAGCTCTATCAATAAGTGTTGGGTCCCATATTTGTGGAGAAGGTTGTAGGGGTGGAAAGGATGAAGTGGGTGGAGGGTTCGAGCCTTCGGGAAAACGGAGAATAGGCTCGAAAGAAGAAGGTAAGTTAGACGAAATAGGGTAAGAAGTAGAAGTGGGAGTGGACGTGGAAGTGGAATCCTGGGGTTCAATTGATTCCTCAACATCAATCTGTTCACCCACATGATTGTCTAGCGCTCTTCCAGATCTCAACGTGGTAAGTGCATTCACATTAGTGTAATGTGAAGGTCCAGGATCAGGTAGAGGTTGAGCTGGAAGATTCCCTTTCTCTCCAGCACTCATTTTGGCAGTCAGTTGTGCAATTTGTGCTTCTATCGATTTGATACTCTCACCGTGGGAGACAGTGTTTTGCACTAACATTTGGATAGAAGATGTTAAAATGTCATTTGTTTTCATGAACTGTGTAATGAACATGTCGAGTGCAGAGGGTGTAGAAGTACCGGCAGAAGAAGGATCAAAGTTGTTGGCCGGGTTTTGAAAATTTTGTGGTTGAAAGGGGTGCTGACTCATTTGTGGTGGTTGCTGTTGTGGTGGAGGGACCCATTGAAAGTTATTATGGTTTGGGTTCGTGTATTGAGTTTGGTGTTGGATCCAAGAAAGATCAGGGTGATTCCTCCAATCTTGATTATATGAGGAAGAAGAAGGATCGTTTCCAGGTCTTTGCTGAAATGCAGCATTAATGTGATCTTGAAACTGTACATTCAAAGGACATTCTTCCGGCAAATGTGATAGATTTGAACAGCATCCACACACAATTTTGGGAAGTGTGTATTAGTTTAGGGAGGCTGAAGAGAACTTATTTTCTAAAGCGTCGAGCTTCCTTTGTACTGCGGCCATTCCGGCTCTCATTGTGACGGTAATATCGAGCTGATTGATATCTTCCCAAGGTGATGGTGGTCTAACACTTTCCCATTGTAAAGTGTTTTGAGCTAAATCTTCTAGATATTTCCAAGCTTCACCATTATCTTTAGACAGGAATTGACAATGACACATGGTTTCAAGCATCTGTTTAGTCGTGAGATCAATGCCCTAATAGATAATTCGATACAGGTCCTATCTAGGGATTCCGTGATGAGGACATTGGATAAGAAGATCCTTTAACCGTTCAAAACATTTCCAAAATGGTTCATTGGGAAGTTGGGTAAATTTGAAGATTTCGCTCCGAATACGGGCAGTCTTATGATTGGGATAAAATTTCTTAAGGAATGCTGCAACAAATTCATCCCATTTTGAAATAGAATGTGCGGTTGTATTATAAAGCCACTTCTCGGCTAAATCGCACAACGTGAATGGAAGAAAACGTAAACGCAGAGCATCCAAAGACAGTTGTGACGTTCCAATCATTGCGCATATGTTTTCAAATTTGGAGATAAAACATATGCGTCTTCAGACTCAAGACCATGAAATTTGGGTAACAGTTTGATAAATTAGGGGTTGATTTCAAAATTTTCCCCGTTGGCAGGTGGTATAGAAAGACAGATGGGAAGGGGAACACGTGTAGGATAGCATCTCTCTTGGAGAAAAATGCGTGGAGGATTCTACGCACCTGCAGGCGGTAGTAGAGTAGTGTTAAAGTGTGATGGATATCCGTCCATCGCGGTCGTGGTGGGTGGTGGGAAAAAGAAAATGTAGAAATACCGACTTTGGGGTCGATGGGGGAAACGCGGACAAGACGGGCACTAGAATCCCGTGTCCAGCCTAGCTTGCACTAATGGTTTAGCACAAGTGGCAGCGTTGTGATAATTAGGGGAAAAGTTGGTTGGTGTTTGTTTTGAAAAATACGGTTTTTGAAAAATCAAATCAAAAAAAATGCACACACCACCCTAGATCTAGTGGTCGCCTAGGTCAAGGCTCTAGACCGCTCCTAGACTTCCAGAAGACAAGTCGCAAGATAAATCCTCTACTGCCTCTTTGCCCCTTCTGTGGCCAGGTAAGTGGGACGTTCTCCAGTACGTAAGTAGTGGGCCTAATTAAGTAACCACTTTCCTTAGACACCATAAAAGAAACGCGGATAAGCAATAGATTACCCACGACCTCCTTCTGTCCTAATTGAGCGCGACGGTCCTTAGAGTCTTGTCTAGATATTTTTTAGTTAATGAAGGGTGATGCGGATGCAAGTTTATGATTTTTGGGGCTTAGGAAGGGTAATGAACTCCCCACCTAATCTGAATTTGGTCTTTGCCCCTTAATTTCCGTATTAAGATATGCAAACAACCAAGATCAAACACGCAACAATTTTTCTTTTTGCGGCGCTGCTAATTTTGTAAAGAATCCTGCAGAAAATGGTTATTGGAGAAGATCAGAGAGAAGAAGAGAGAACAGAGAGTATACCACAGAAACTTGAGTCACTGAAACGCCTAAACAACGGCGGAACCGCCGCAAAAACCTGCTAATGGTCGCGGATCCGCGGTGATAAGGAGGACTTTAGGTTTCAAAATTTTCCAGTAGCTTCTGGTACTCCTCTGGAATTTGCAGAACTTCTCTGAATCTTGATCGCACTGCTACAATGATTCCAGATTCCCTCGCAAAAATTCACAACTAATCGTTAAGCACTTGATGCGAATTTGATCTAAAAATTCTGATGGAATAATAATTTTTCAACTCAAATAACAAAAACGAACAAAATAGCACACATCCCCGGCAACGGCTCCATTTGATTGATCATTCTTCGTGTGTATTTAGAAATATTTCACAACCAAAGAAATTTATACCGCAATCAATTAACGGTGTCGATGTAGCGCGTTAATAAATACGGATCGTCCACTGAGATGTATGTTTTGATCGATCTTGTTTTAGATGAGTCGAAATTTAAAAGATAAAAGAAATTGCAAGAAAATTGATTCAAGATTTGTAAATTTTAATTTCAAGAAACATAAAGAATATAGATCTAGAATCAAAAATCAAGAAATGTCCCAATCACTTTGATTTATCAAGATATGAAGAGTAGCTTGTAGAATCCGATTGAGTTAATAGCTAATGATGAATCTAATAATTCCCAATCTTATCTATTGATAATTTGTAGCTAGATTGATGATGATGAATGAAGATTAAGGATCTATTGAAGAAACTAGGGTTTCTCCTTCTATCCCTTGTCTTTTCAATCATGATCATTCGGATCTAGCCTCTAGCAAAGAAAATCTTCAATCATTTGATCCCAAATTTGCAACGGAATTCGGATGAATGTGATCTCGATCCAAATTAGGTCATTGATGATTATTTTTCCTAGAGTTCACAAATCTCATAAGACTTAAAATTAGTATTAAGATTTGATCATCATTAGATCTATCAATTCACTCGAATCCTCCACAAGCGGAGATTTTACTCACACATCATGAAAATTAATGAATCAAAGATCAAGAAGTTTCATAATGAAAGAATGTAAAGAAATCAAGAATTGCAATTATCACTTTTATTAAATCGACGACTAATTACACATTCCCTCAATTCGAGGTTACAAGAGTTGCTCTCGATCGCTCCTTTGAAGAGGTAACTAGATCCGTCGAAATTCGCTCCGCTCGATCTTCGTGAGTCATGGATCATCGTAGATCTCTTGCTCGGATGAAAATTGGCCTCGCGGATAAAGGATCGAAAATTGCTTGCTTGATTTGCTTCTCAAAATGATCTTGATTTGGCTTTTGATTTGAATTTGTGCTAGGGTTTTGGTATCAAGTTGTGTCACTCAAATATCAAGTTGTGTCACTCAACTTGAATTTGAATTTTGGCTCCAAATGTGTAACTAACTCGCCCTAATTAATTGTGTAACCCCTAAACCCTAGATCTAGATCTCATTTTATAACCTCCTCATTTGAATCTTCCCTCCAAAGCTAGGTTGTTAGAGAGAGTCTTCTAGAAGAAGTTTGTTGGAGGGAATATTCTAGAATAAGGAATATTCTAGGATAAGGTTGTTAGGCCGAGCCTTCTGGATAAAGCCACGTGCTCTTTGGGAGTCTTCTGGAAGCTGAGGCCGTTATGGTAAGCCACGTGGAGGAATTTGGGCCAATGAGGAGCTACCAAAGCCGCGGAACCGCCGCAGCTCGGCCGAATCGGTCGCGGATCCGCGGCCTTCTTGGTGAATCAATGCATACTTTCTCTGGGTTGTTATGCGTTGGCTATTTGGAACTTCATGGGGTGCTTGGAAACTTTTTATTCTTTCAGAATCATTGCCAGATTACAAGTCTTGGACTTGACATATTTTATCAGCACTTTTAGCATTTCCGACTCTTTTACCTGGAGAATTTCCTGCACACAATCTCGAAATAAGGGTTTGATACACAAAGATCATGCGTGCAATAATAAACGCACAATTTCCCTCAAAGTGCCGGTTATAACGTATAACACATGTTATTTGATATTTTGCAGACGAATTGCTAATATGTGCTATATTTATACCAAACACATTTAGATGATTACAAAGAGTAGGGAAATTGATGTGTTAAAAATGCAATATTTTCGACTGATCACTATGCTGAAAGCATAAGTCAAATCATATGCTTGCCCTAGGCATGAAATCAAATATCATGAAACTCGGTCATCAAAACTCAATCATGAAATAAATCACCCAAAAATACTGAAAATCCAAACTGACGGATACGTGATAGTCAATCACAAAATCACAATCATAAATACCGCCGTCGATATGTCCGTCTTTCAAAGACGAGAAGGTGTCGGTGCATCAAATGCTAGTAAAGCAAGATATCAACTTGCCTTCTGATCATGGCATGTCGCCTAGTGCCCTTAGGCTCTCATATCTCACTGCAGATTGCTAAGTACATAGCTCCTCGGCTCAAAGGTCCAATATAGAAACGATAACGGAAGCAGTCCGCTCTGACACATCCTCTAAAGATCTCTGCCCAACTATCATAGTCACTCATAACATGTCTCGTCGACGATGCCGAACTCTGGCCTGCTAGGTGTGCGCAATGCGACCGCTCCTGGGTCCAAGTCTTCTCGTATAGTATTCTAGAAAGGTCCTGTCGAGGTCTCTCTCAAATCTCGTTGCTGCCGAACTGACCGGAAGTTACCACCCTTTAATATATCTGTTTCTTGTTCCGGAACGGCCGCATACTCATCGCGACTCCCTCTGGAAGATATATCTATATACAACGCCTCTGCATGCGTAACACATCTCTAATGTCGGCGGAGTGGAACGCCATCTCATCAAAATCTTGTACGAACCTCTTACTCTACTTTTGTTAAATGTCGACTGCTTCGGACTCATCTCTTCGTGGCTGCATGGACTGTGTTCCAATGGCTATACTCATATCTGGAGCCTCCCAAGCAATGTATCCCATCGCATGATATCCGAAATGATGTCGAACCATCCGATCGACTCGTCAAAACCTCATAATCCCCCAAGAGCTCAACATCTTGGGTACAGTTTAATAGTATCGAATATATGCCACAGCACCTATGAACCAACCGCAGATGGGCAGACCCAAGCCTCACTAATGGCACCGCTGAACTGCCGCAAACCCTAAGGTTCATCGGCGTTCCATGGTCATTATGTCGAGTTAGGGTTTCATTCTTCTAGAGGGTCCGTAGAATTACTTGCATTGTTTTCCGAATACTTTAAACTTGGAAAATGGGTTCCTGACATTCGATCGTCTATATCGACTCTCAACGTATCAGCATGAAGTCGTCTCTAACTGGAATCAATCAATCTGCCGATCTCGTATCGGGGTAGGCAATGAATCACATGTCCTAGTCTTTCATCTCTGGTGACTAGCGATCTTCTATCATATCTCGAAGTATAACTCATGTGGAGTTAGCTTCAAACATCTAGGGCGATATCTTTTCATTTGCTAAAATCACTGGTTCATTCGTCCGCACGCTGAACAGTGCCTC
The DNA here is from genome assembly GCA_030015575.1 of Agapanthus africanus. Taxonomy (NCBI): domain Eukaryota; kingdom Viridiplantae; phylum Streptophyta; class Magnoliopsida; order Asparagales; family Amaryllidaceae; genus Agapanthus; species Agapanthus africanus. The sequence continues at coordinate 239,273,660 of JASDDO010000004.1, forward strand.
AATCATCAAAATAATCTGTGCTCTGACGGTCATCACAATCTGGCTGGCCTCTTGAAGTGGTCCAATCCTTTGGTGCTGATCTGCACGTCCGAGAAATCCCGTAAAAGCGATCCATCAAACGCTCGTGGCACGAAAACACAATAAAATGGCGCCTCTATGCAAACGTATGCCCCTGGAATCACTCCCTGGTCAGTCCTCGTCCATCACGAGCTCATGCTGACCGCAACTCTAGCCGTAGCTCTCCACGCCCATACAACCGTGATAACAAAATCATAAACCGGTACTGATGAGGCTAGATCATAGGAATGAATATAATACTGTGCAAGAAAATGTATATCCAAAGGCTTCTTAAGCGGAGTATCGTATCGTAAGTATGCCGCGGAACAAACACACGGTACGTCACTCTACTTGAGTTACCTACTCCATCAACCAAGGGTCATTCTACACTCAGAAGGTAAAACCTAACGCTTTGATACCAACTTTGTCACGGCCCGAAAATTACGGAACATGACCGGCACTTAAATTACGAAACGTCTCGAGGCGTACATAATCTAAGTAAGCCAAAACCCAGAAATCAAAACCAAAGGAGCAGTAGAGTGAAGGAGAAAACCAATTTAAAGTAAGTAGTTTTAACAACATAGGCCGAAGTATGTATTTTTAAAATCTCAAGTATTTTCTAATAATTTCGGCAGAGTCTCCTTTGTAAATACTGGCCCCCAAATGGGATACAACATGAATAGTATACGAAATGATAAATGGCATCCCCAAGCGGGAGCTAGCTCTTCGTCAATCGACGATCACAACCACGCAAGCAATATAAACAACGCCGAAGGGCGAGGATCAAAACTCAAAAGAAAACCCAAAATCAGCATGAAAACCATAATAATACAACGCGCGACTCTAAGGTCGAAATAATAACAAGTCTGGTCTTCTATCTCGATCAAATATACAATCTGGTTGATGGAGTTTTACTAGATACAACTGAGATAACAAATATACGATGGTGGTCCTGATGCAAAGAACCCACCTGTCAAAGCAATCACCCGGAAGGAACAGTGTGCCAGCAAATCCGCAATGAACCTGTACGGCAAAACCTGCAAAGAACTGTGGCACGACGGGGGTGAGTTTCCAACTCGTGAGTAGAAAACATCTACGAGTAGAAATCGCATGCATGACGCTATCCTAGGTCAACACGATCAATATATATAACCTCAAAATGATAAGTCTGAAGCATGAAAAGGTGGCAAGGGTAAACATCTATACATAAGTGTAATCCCATGTGCTCGTGTCAGTGCCTCAGGTAGCAATGTATTATATGTATGAGGTACAAATGTAATGTAATGAAAACAGAACACATGTAAATGAAGAAATTGTTTTCTTTCTTTAGTGAGATTTTCTGTAATTTAAAATGAGGTATCATCAATAAATCAATATAAATCAGTGCCTAGCATCGGCACAAAACATAAATCTCAATATCTAGGACTCCGTCAATCCGGATCGGCCAATATCATCAATCTCACGACCACGAACGGTATCCTCCGGATATCCGACGCGCCAAGTAAAATCACCGGTAGGCAGTCTGCCCCTGCCAGGATCATTATCCACCATGAAATCACTCTTGCCCCGGGGTACCATACCAGGTCCACCATGTATCTGAGACGGTTCATATGTCTCCTCGAATCGGGTCTCGAAATCCATCTCATAACCGAGAAAACATCATAGTGGACGACTCATACATCACGAGAAAACCGCACTTTTCATTTTAAAAAAAGAGAGAGAAGTTTATATATACTCTTGCGATTTTCCCCCAAATCCAGGAATCTCATGAAAATCCGAAATCCAATCATCAATAGCAAGTAAACAGTGAATATCGGCATAAAACTCCATAATACTGCATAGCAGTGAATAATAATATGCATGAAGTAGCAAGTAATAACTGCAGTATCTAAACTAGCATATAAAGATGAGTACGCTAATACCATGTCGAACTATTAGTTACAAGCTATGTCAATGAGTAATATTCTCTAAAGTGTACATGATATGGCAATTACCGATGATGATGTGTGTGAGCCAGCTAGTAAGTGTACGTGGAACATACGCATCATCGGTAATGGTGCTGGTGTCCTAACAGCATGATCTCAATAATGGCACATGAAAAACAAAATACAAGCATGCGATGCGATGCGAACTGAAATAATATGCGGGAGCTGAATAATAAACACAATAATAACTAATCTGCATTTATATAAATATGAGTCATACAGTTTTGCCATTTGAAATAACACGAATCGTGGTGTTTTGAAAATAAGGGCTACGGTGTATTTAAAAAAAGATACGTCCATTGAAATATCCATAGAATCCCTTGTCCCGTCTTTAAAATACACATGATTCGTTAGTTTTTGAAATAGGTATGAGTCGAATATAATCTATCATTTACAAGTACACTATAGGACCAAACTAAACATGTTGATCGAAAGGTAAGGAAACCGCCTAACATCTGAGTCGATACATACATATGTATATAAAAGTCGGTGATCCCGCCTCAATAGTATCCCATACGATACCCTAATATAATATGACATTCTCGAGTCAAGAGTATGGATCTATCATCAATATATAGCTTATACGGTAAATCCGTCGTACGGCCCCCCAAATCTGGGTGTGGATCAAATGTCACATCTATCACATTATTCATCTGGTATCCTCTTTATCAAATATCATGATCGGGAACTGATCTACGTCCAGTACAAAACTGATACCATTTATGTAAAAGCATGCGTGTATATGAAAACACCATGTCGAAAGGACCCGCTAAAACATCTTGTCGTATCTCGAATACGAACCATGTCACATTACCGATCTCACGGCCTCAAGCCCAATCTCATCGACTCATCTCCAATCCCAAGTACTATCCTCATACTCCATGTATATGTGTGTGTGTGTGTGTGTGTGTGTGTGTGTGTGTGTGTATATAGTCCCATACTCATGTGTGTGTGTGTGTGTGTCTATATATATATACATATCCCCATATACGCACATGTAAATAGATGTATGAAAATGCATGTGTGCGTGTGGGTGTGAACCTATTCTAGGGCTCGTGACTAAGAAGCTATGCTAGTTTACTTCTAATTACCCTAAACTAAACCATGAACACAATAATCATCTCTTGATAAACATTCATGTATCATGAATCACATATATAACATATATATATATATGTGTGTGTGTGTCGTAACTATACTACGAACTGCGGGGGTGCTATACGACATCCACCCGACTTCCCCCGTAGATATATATCTACTCACCTGATCTTCGCTCGCCGGTGTCGACGTCGCCACGCGCTTGCTTGTCGTTTCGAAGTCCACATGGGGGTACCTACATGTCACAACGTATCATATCGCATAAAAACCCAATTCGAAATCGAAACGGCATACGAAAACCAAATCGGCACGCGTATCACGCATAGGTCAAAACCTATAGCCTACGCATGCAAGAATAGCCAAACCAACCCTCGATGTCGATGTAGAAACGTCAAGCCATCGAGAAAAACCCAAACACCCCAATCGTGTTTTCACAATTACTAATTTTAATATTAAGTAGATTGCAACTCATCAAAACCCCAAAATAAATCAAATCGATTTATTTCCGAAAACCTAGAAAGCACTAAATTTTCGTTTTAATTCGAAACTTGATGTTTTAACAAAACTAATGGCCATAATATCCACTAAATATCATAACTAAGTCATATAAACCATTTCTATAATTTATTCTCATAAATTTGTATTAAACCCAAAATTCTAGTTTGCAAATTTAACCAATTTTTAACAATTTCATAGTAAAAATGAACAAACAACAATTTAGCTTGGTTTTGCATGATCTAAACAATTAAACTACAATTTAAAATTTTAATAATGTCATGAATACCCTAATTAGATTTTTATCTCAATTATTTATATATTTTACAAAAACCTAGTTTGCAACAATTAAGCAATTTGGACAATTTAATTGTAACAAATTTACAAATTAACAACTAGACTACAATTTGCATAACTTAAGATGTTAAACCATACATTGTAACCTTAATGATGTGCTAAAACCTTAACAAGATTTTAATTTTATCTAATTATGCAATAACAAAAACCTAGTAAGCAAAATAGCTTAAATTGGACAATTTAAAAGTGGCAATTGGTAACATAGCAACTAGCTTAGATTTTTGCATATCATAACATGTTAACCTACATCTTGTAATCATAAATGAGTGATGAAAAACCTAACCTAGCTCAAAACCCCATCTCTTCAAATTTCAAGTTTGAATATAGAACCAAAATTAAACACCGAAATTACTTAAATTGAAGTAATTAAACAACAACTTAAACATGGGTTGGGATTTATACCTCACAAATATGATATCAACATGAAACTAAGCCTCCCAATCTCACTTCCATGCCCCAAGATCCATGCTTGATAGGCTAAGGAAAAATGGGTAGAGATTGGATTTTGATTTTGATGGAAATTTGTGTGGATTTATTGGATTTTTGAGTGAACTTTTTGCAAGGTTTTCACCATGAGAGAAGAGGAAATTTTTGAGATGGGGGGGGGGGCTGCTGAATTCCTGCAGAAAAAAGAGGGAGAGGGGAGGTGTGTAGGTGTGGCTAAAAGTCTAAGTCAACTCTCCCATTACATATTAATTGAACACCATACTTCTTTCAATATTAATATTTCATTTTCCCTTTTTCTTTTCAAATGAGGTGAAGGCAATTGGGGGGGTTCTGCTGGTCTCGGCCATCAAGGGGTGGGTTTGGGTGTGTGTGGGAGTGTGGGAGAGAAAAAAAATGATAACACCAAAACCCCCAAGTCAAACTAGCACCATACCTCAATTACCTAATTAATTTTCACAAAATAAGCCTTTTCTAGTTTATATTTTCTAAAACCATCTTAATAATTTTTTTTTTCATTTCAAAAATAATATTTTACATGTTACATTAATGTGTCTTGATGCACAAAATTTGTATCAACCCATTTCAATTTGTAATTATCCCTAATTAAATGTATTAGTGACGGCTTAAAATAATATTAAAATAATTATTTTCGGAAAAATTTCAGTAAACTAAAAATTTTACAAGTTGCTCAATAAACACCAAATACTAGCAATTACATAGCTAGAATATGTATATTTAATTTTATATTAAAAGATATTTATATCTTGATTTTTACGGAAAACACCCGTTATTTTACCGATTTTCCGAAATTTCACCTAAACGATTTTCAAAACGTTACAATCTTCCCCCCTTAAAGAAATTCGGTCCCCGAATTTAAATTAAAACTTTCCCCAAATACTAAAACATTTCAGCAAAACCATCAAGTCGTCGGGGCTCCGAAATTATAAATACATAAAACATATCGTAGCGCAATGCATGCGCATGAAAAACAGATATATAAACTAAAATCAAAACTCCGTCGAGCATCCCGCAATCATCGGAGTTATGGGGAAGACATCAATGTCAAGATCCAATACGAAAACCAACAAGATATACATTATTAAAATATCTGGAAGCAATGCATGCCAAACCTTTTTCAAATCGCCGTGCGATGTTCGCAATACTGCACAGTGGCGGACGTCTATTGTAAGAAAATAACTATATATATATATATATATATATATATATATATATATATATATATATATATATATATATATATCCTTTGTTTAATATGCATATCCCGCCGTTTTGAAAGCAATTTTAGAAGGGTTTTCTTTTATAAAATGTTTCGTGTCATCTCGGACACGTAGGTAAATACTGAGACTATAGCTCCTCTTTGGAAATCTCTTCGATAACTATCAATGTATGCAAAAATATACTCAGGTACTGTCCTCTGACTAGTCCTGCTCAGTACTAAACCAAATAGTAAGTATCATAAAATATACTGCTCCAAAAGAAATCAATCCCAAATATATATATATGAATGCCACGTGCGTCTGGTGCGCACGGAAATCGAAATCCATGAATGTGCCATACATGTGCACATAAACAAAATCTGAGTGCACCGAGTGTGCACGAAAACACCTGTCAAGGGCAACGTGTGTACCTGACAGCAAAACCAGGTGCATCTGATAAGCACGAAGAATTTCGATTTAGTGCATCTAGTTTGCACCTAAATCGCATCAAGCGCCTTAAGTATGCGCAAAATCCAAATCAATTGCACAATGTGAACGAAAACGAATATCGAATATCACGATCGAAATCGACGGTATACAACACATTTCAATCAAAATCCCAATCAGGTATACCGTGGTATAAAATCTCACCATCCTGTGCATCGGCGTGCACAAAAGCAAATCAAATACTAAAAGTGCATGAAAACTATTTGATTGATCATTCTTCGTGTGTATTTAGAAATATTTCACAACCAAAGAAATTTATACCGCAATCAATTAACGATGTCGATGTAGCGCGTTAATAAATATGGATCGTCTATTGAGATATATGTTTTGATCGATCTTGTTTTAGATGAGTAGAAATTTAAAAGATAAAAGAAATTGCAAGAAAATTGATTCAAGATTTGTAAATTTTAATTTCAAGAAACATAAAGAATATAGATCTGGAATCAAGAATCAAGAAATGTCCCAATCACTTTGATTTATCAAGATATGAAGAATAGCTTGCAGGATCCGATTGAGTTAATAGCTAATGATGAATCTAATAATTCCTAATCTTATCTATTGTTAATTTGTAGCTAGATTGATGATGATGAATGAAAATTAGGGATCTATTGAAGAAACTAGGGTTTCTCCTTCTATCCCTTGTCTTTTCAATCATGATCATTCGGATCTAGCCTCTAGCAAAGAAAATCATCAATCATTTGATCCCTAATTTGCAACGAAATTCGCAAGAATGTGATCTCGATCCAAATTAGGTCATTGATGATTCTTTTTCCTAGAGTTCAAAAATCTCATAATACTTAAAATTAGTATTAAGATTTGATCATCATTAGATCTATCAATTCTCTCGAATCCTCCACAAGCGAAGATTTCACTCACACATCATGAAAATTAATGAATCAAAAATCAAGAAATTTCATAATGCAAGAATGTAAAGAAAGCAAGAATTGCAATTATCACCTTTATTAAATCGACGACTAATTACACATTCCCTCAATTCGACGTTACAAGAGTTGCTCTTGATCGCTCCTTTGAAGAGATAACTAGATTCGTCGAAGTTCGCTCCTCTCGATCTCCGTGAGTCGCGGATCGTCGTGGATCACTTGCTCGGATGAAGATTGGCCTCGCGGATAAAGGATCGAAGGTTTTTTTCTTGATTTGCTTCTTAAAATGATCTTGATTTGGCTTTTGATTTGAATTTAGGCTAGGGTTTTGGTATCAAGTTGTGTCACTCAAATATCAAGTTGTGTCACTCAACTTGAATTTGAATTTTGGCTCCAAATGTGTAACTAACTCACCCAAATTAATTGTGTAACCCCTAAACCCTAGATCTAGATCTCATTTTATAACCTCCTCATTTGAATCTTTCCTTCAAAGCTAGGTTGTTAGAGAGAGTCTTCTAGAAGAAGTTTGTTGGAGGGAATATACTAGAATAAGGAACATTCTAGGATAAGGTTGTTAGGCCGAGCCTTCTGGATAAAGCCACGTGCTCTTTGGGAGTCTTCTGGAAGCTGAGGCCGTTATGGTAGGCCACGTGTAGGAATTTGGGCCAATGAGGAGCTACTAAAGCCGCGAAACCGCGACAACTCGGCCGAATCGGCAGCGGATCCGCGGCCTTCTTGGTGAATCAATGCATACTTTCTCTTGGCCGTTATGTATTGGCTTTTTGGTACTTTATGGGGTGCTTGGAATCTTTTTATTCTTTCAGAATCATTGCCAGATTACAAGTCTTGGACTTGACGTACTTTATCGGTACTTTTAGCATTTCCGGCTCTTTCACCTGGAGAATTTCCTGCACACAATCTCGAAACAAGGGTTTGATACACAAAGATCATGCGTGCAATAATAAACACACAATTTCCCTCAAAGTGCCGGTTATAACGTATAACACATGTTATTTGATATTTCGCAGACGAATTGCTAATATGTGCTATATTTATACCAAGCACCTTTAGATTATTACAAAGAGTAGGGAAATTGATGTGTTAAAAATGCAATATTTTCGACTGATCAAATTCCCCCAAAGTTAATTTTGGTCGTCTCGAGCAAATATCTTTTATTCAAGAGAAGGAGAAAATAAAGAAAATGAAAAACTAACTAGCACACTTTCGTAGGCAACACGATTGCACTGAACACGTGCAACAAGCCTTTAAACCTCTAGGTGTCCCTAGTAGGAGGAGTGTTGTCTCGTGAGGGTTTTCAGCGAATTGCACCCACAAAATCCAATAATAAAAGGAAGACCGTAAAATTTACATGTAAAGATAAGAATTATAAAAGAAAGACTTTGAAAATTAGAGTTTCCAACTACACTAGCTTTTCGGTTGTCATGAGCCCTATCTTAATAGTCATGAAAAGATGTTAGAAATCACATCATCCCTCAATAAAACGTCGTCTTTATTCTTCATTCCTACCTTTCTTCCAAACATCGATCATATACCTCTACGTGTGTGTAAAAGACATCCCTACACTCGGAGAATTCAATTCAAACTATCATACTCATGTCCATCTACCTCAGTACTTTTTAATCGGTGAATACTTAGATGGATCTGCTCACACATTTTTCATGCGACCGTTAATACTTCTTGAGGTACTAACCGACCGATTACTCATGTGCTTGCTTATTAGGTGTATTAGTATTTTCCTCGTCTTGCAACACCTAAGGCTTAGCAGTGACTCCCAAACCAGTTGGTCTAAGGCACTAGGTGATGAAGCACTCTCGCTATATTTTTTATTGCTGCCATGGTGATAACAAAACCAGTGTTCATTTTTCTTAACACCATTTTATCTTTTTCATTTTTTATTTCCTTCATACTTTGGCTTTTAGACAAGAGCATTTCAAGGTATCCCCTATTATTACGATTTTCAAGAGGTGTGTAAGTGCGTATGGTAGGGTATCAACATTCAAATGTTTGGCTTCCAGAATAGGAACTATTTTTCAGACTTATTTTTATCCTCAGATTAGTGACTTCCTTCATCTTACTAACTCTTGGGACAACGGCTCATAACTACTTATTACTAGTTCGTTTAAGAAAACTTCTAGCTTTCTAGGTTTTCTTAAACTTTTCTAATCTTTTGGATGTAATTTTTCACTATCTAATCTTTTATTATCTTTTTTATGTACAAAAATTTTCTTCATTTTTTTATTTTTTTAATATGTTTTGTGCTTATGCAAAGTATGATGCAAAGTGATGCGTAAATAAGCAGAAACCTCCCCCAAACTTGTTTAAAACAGTGTCTTCACTGTTGCCATCCGCTAAAGCTCAAAAACCTGTAAGCTTGGGAGGACAATTTATTAGCGGGGACAAGAAACATGGACATGAAAATCTCTTCCAAACTTATTTTTGGCTCACAATTTTGAGGACAACTTTTATTTTCAAGTGCCAACAATATACCCCCCCCCCAAACTTGAGTTAAACAATGTTAATCTTTGAAAATCACAAGAGGGGGTCAAAATTATTGGTCAATGCCAAGCTTTACAAAGACCGAAAGTCAACACCAACCATTCAAAGATTTTATCAGTGTAGTGCATCGGTTGGTGGAAAAACAAGTTGAAAAGAGCCAAGAAGAAGTGGGGAAAAGATAAGTCGTAGGATAGAATGTGTTTGCATCTCGTTTTGGAGAGACGACATAGTGGTTGTGATGGATTACTCGCATTCTCGTGATTGTCAAGAAAAAGGTTCATTTTTTTTGTTTTGGAGATGATTCATCTCAACACCCATAATTGCTAAGAATGCAAGTCTATCTGCGAAGCTTTCATCAATATACCGAAGAATAATGTCATTGGCAAGAACGGGATGATACTCAGACTCCAGAATAGGTTCATCATCGACGTTAGATGTTGACCCGGACAACTCGAAAGTCCATATGTATATGATACATATCTGGGTCAAACAACAACGTATAAAGGAAGTCTGGATCTGTATCGTGAAGCTGATCAAATTCGCAGCTGTCGACATCCATTAATTCGACAGAACATACTCGAGCATGAAGATCGGAGGGTTGACTTCGCAACTTGTAAATGTTGAGCTCAATTGACCTATTCCCGAAAGATAGGTTCATAGAGCCGTTTCTACAGTTGATTACAGCGTTGGAAGTAGCCAAAAAGGGACGACCTAGAATCACCGGAATTTGGATCCGTGGGTTCGCCACAGGCTGTGTATCGAGAATAATAAAGTCCACAGGGAATATAAATTCCCCGATTTTTATCAACACATCCTCAAGTTCACCCCTAGGTTTGGTGATTGATCGGTCGGCCATCTGGAGAGTTATGTTTGAGGGCTTTAACACTCCGATACTTAATTGCTCATAGACTGAATATGGAAGCAAGTTAACACTAGCACCAAGGTCAAGTAAAGCACGGTTAATGTGTTTATCTCCAATAGAAATAGAAATAGTAGGACAGCCAGGGTCCTTATGTTTCCATAGTAATTGTTGGGGAAAAGTCGTGTCTACAGTACTCGACATGAAAACTTTTTTAGGTACTTGAGTCTTCCTCTTCCTAGTGCACAAGTTCTTAAGATTTTCGCATAGGACGGAACTTGTTGTATAGCATCTAGAAGAAAGATGTTGATGTTAACTTGCTTAATCATTTCCACAAGCTTCTCCATTTGTGCATTGGGTTTGTTGGGCCTCAACCTTTCCGGAAATGGAGCTCTATCAATAAGTGTTGGGTCCCACATTTGTGGAGAAGGTTGTAGGGGTGGAAAGGATGAAGTTGGTGGAAGGTCCGAGCCTTCGGGAAAACGGAGAATAGGCTCGGAAGAAGAAGGTAAATTAGACGAAATAAGGTAAGAAGTAGAAGTGGGAGTGGACGTGGAAGTGGAATCCTGGGGTTCAATTGATTCCTCAACATCAATCTGTTCACCCACATGATTGTCTTGCACTCTTCCAGATCTCAACGTGGTAAGTGCATTCACATTAGTGTAATGTGAAGGTCCAAGATCAGGTAGAGATTGAGTTGGAAGATTCCCTTTCTCTCCAGCACTCATTTTGGCAGTCAGTTGTGCAATTTGTGCTTCTATCGATTTGATACTCTCACCGTAGGAGACAGTGTTTTGCACTAACGTTTGGATAGAAGACGTTAAAATGTCATTTGTTTTCATGAACTGTGTAATGAACATGTCGAGTGCAGAAGGTGTAGAAGTACCGGCAGAAGAAGGATCAAAGTTGTTGGCCGGGTTTTGAAAATTTTGTGGTCGAAAGGGGTGCTGACTCATTTGTGGTGGTTGCTGTTGTAGTGGAGGGACCCATTGAAAGTTATTATGGTTTGGATCCGTGTATTGAGTTTAGTGTTGGATCCAAGAAAGATCAGGGTGATTCCTCCAATCTTGATTATATGAGGAAGAAGAAGGATCGTTTCCAGGTCTTTGCTGAAATGCAGCATTAATGTGATCTTGAAACGGTACATTCAAAGGAAATTCTTCCGACAAATGTGATAGATTTGAACAGCAGCCACACACAGTTTTGGGAAGTGTGTATTAGTGTAGGGAGGCTGAAGAGAACTTATTTTCTATAGCGTCGAGCTTCCTTTGTATTGCGGCCATTTCGGCTCTCATTGTGACGGAAACATCGAGCGGATTGATATCTTCCCTAGGTGATGGTGGTCTAACACTTTCCCAATGTAAAGTGTTTTGAGCTAAATCTTCTAGATATTTCCAAGCTTCACCATCATCTTTAGACAGGAATTGACAATGACACATGGTTTCAAGCATCTGTTTAGTCATGAGATCAATGCCCTCATAGATAATTCGACACAGATCCTATCTAGGGATTCCGTGATGAGGTCATTAGATAAGAAGATTCTTGAACCGTTCAAAACATTTCCAAAATGGTTCATTGGGAAGTTGGGTAAATTTGAAGATTTCGCTCCGAATACGGGCGGTCTTATGATTGGGAGAAAATTTCTTAAGAAATGCTGCAACAAATTCATCCCATTTTGAAATAGAATGTGCGGTTGTATTATAAAGCCACTTCTCGGCTAAATCGCACAACGTGAATGGAAGAAAACGTAAACGCAGAGCATCCAAAGACAGTTGTGATGTTCCAATCATTGCGCATACGTTTTCAAATTTGGAGATAAAAACATATGCGTCTTCAGACTCAAGACCGTGAAATTTGGGTAACAGTTTGATAAATTAGGGGTTGATTTCAAAATTTTCCCCGTTGGCAGGTGGTATAGAAAGACAGATGGGAAGGGGAACACGTGTAGGATAGCATCTTTCTTGGAGAGAAATGCGTGGAGGATTCTACGCACCTGTGGGCGGTGGCAGAGTGGTGTTAAAGTGTGATGGATATCCGTCCATCGCGGTCGTGGTGGGTGGTGGGAAAAAGAAAATGTAGAAATACCGACTTTGGGGTCGATGGGGGAAACGCGGACAAGACGGGCACTAGAATCCCGTGTCCAGCCTAGCTTGCACTAATGGTTTAGCACAAGTGGCAGCGTTGTGATAATTAGGGGAAAAGTTGGTTGGTGTTTGTTTTGAAGATTACGATTTTTAAAAAATCAAATCACAAAAAATGCACACACCTCCCTAGATCTAGTGGTCGCCTAGGTCAAGGCTCTAGACCGCTCCTAGACTTCCAGAAGACAAGTCGCAAGATAAATCCTTTACTGCTTCTTTGCCCCTTCTGTGGCCAGGTAAGTGGGACGTTCTCCACTACGTAAGTAGTGGGCCTAATTAAGTAACCACTTGCCTTAGACACCACAAAAAAACGCGGATAAGCAATAGATTACCTACGACCTCCTTCTGTCCTAATTGAGCGCGGCGGTCCTTAGAGTCTTGTCTAGATATTTTTTAGTTAATGAAGGGTGATGCGGATGCAAGTTTGTGATTTTTGGGGCTTAGGAAGGGTAATGAACTCCCCACCTAATCTGAATTTGGTCTTTGCCCCTTAATTTCCGTATTAAGATATGCAAACAAGCAAGATCAAACACGCAACAATTTTTCTTTTTGTGGAACTGCGAATTTTGCAAAGAATCCTGCAGAAAATGGTTATTGAAGAAGATCAGAGAGAAGAAGAGAGAACAGAGAGTATACCACAGAAACTTGAGTCACTGAAACGCCTAAACGGCGGCAGAACCGCCGCAAAAACCTGCTAATGGCCGCGGATTCGCGGTGATAAGGAGGACTTAAGGTTTCAAAATTTTCCAGTAGCTTCTGGTACTCCTCTAGAATTTGCAGAACTTCTCTGAATCTCGATCGCACTGCTACAATGATTCCAGATTCCCTCGCAAAAATTCACAACTAATCGTTAAGCACTTGATGCGAATTTGATCTAAAAATTCTGATGGAATAATAATTTTTCAACTCAAATAACAAAAACGAACAAAATAGCACACATCCCCGGCAACGGCGCCATTTGATTGATCATTCTTCGTGTGTATTTAGAAATATTTCACAACCAAAGAAATTTATACCGCAATCAATTAACGGTGTCGATGTAGCGCGTTAATGAATACGGATCGTCCACTGAGATGTATGTTTTGATCGATCTTGTTTTAGATGAGTCGAAATTTAAAAGATAAAAGAAATTGCAAGAGAATTGATTCAAGATTTGTAAATTTTAATTTCAAGAAACATAAAGAATATAGATCTAGAATCAAAAATCAAGAAATGTCCCAATCACTTTGATTTATCAAGATATGAAGAGTAGCTTGTAGGATCCGATTGAGTTAATAGCTAATGATGAATCTAATACTTTCTAATCTTATCTATTGATAATTTGTATCTAGATTGATGATGATGAATGAAGATTAGGGATCTATTGAAGAAACTAGGGTTTCTCCTTCTATCCCTTGTCTTTTCAATCATGATCATTCGGATCTAGCCTCTAGCAAAGAAAATCATCAATCATTTGATCCCTAATTTGCAACGAAATTCGCAAGAATGTGATCTCGATCCAAATTAGGTCATTGATGATTCTTTTTCCTAGAGTTCACAAATTTCATAAGACTTAAAATTAGTATTAAGATTTGATCATCATTATATCTATCAATTCTCTCGAATCCTCCACAAGCGGAGATTTCACTCACACATCTTGAAAATTAATGAATCAAAGATCAAGAAGTTTCATAATGCAAGAATGTAAAGAAATCAAGAATTGCAATTATCACCTTTATTAAATCGACGACTAATTACACATTCCCTCAATTCGAGGTTACAAGAGTTGCTCTCGATCGCTCCTTTGAAGAGGTAACTAGATCCGTCAAAGTTCGTTCCGCTCGATCTCCGTGAGTCGTGGATCATCGTGGATCTCTTGCTCGGATGAAGATTGGCCTCGCGGATAAAGGATCGAAAGTTGCTTGCTTGATTTGCTTCTCAAAATGATCTTGATTTAGCTTTTGATTTGAATTTGGGCTAGGGTTTTGGTATCAAGTTGTGTCACTTAAATATCAAGTTGTGTCACTCAACTTGAATTTGAATTTTGGCTCCAAATGTGTAACTAACTCGCCCTAATTAATTGTGTAACCCCTAAACCCTAGATCTAGATCTCAGTTTATAACCTCCTCATTTGAATCTTCCCTCCAAAGCTAGGTTGTTAGAGAGAGTCTTCTAGAAGAAGTTTGTTGGAGGGAATATTCTAGGATAAGGTTGTTAGGCCGAGCCTTCTGGAAAAAGACACGTGCTCTTTGGGAGTCTTCTGGAAGCTGAGGCCGTTATGGTAAGCCACGTGGAGGAATTTGGGCCAATGAGGAGCTACCAAAGCCGCGGAACCGCGGAAGCTCGGCCGAATCGGTCGCGGATCAGCGCCCTTCTTGGTGAATCAATGCATACTTTCTCTAGGCTGTTATGTGTTGGCTTTTTGGTACTTCATGGGGTGCTTGGAATCTTTTTATTCTTTCAGAATCATTGCCAGATTACAAGTCTTGGACTTGACATATTTTATCAGTACTTTTAGCATTTCCGGCTCTTTTACCTGGAGAATTTTCTGCACACAATCTCGAAACAAGGGTTTGATACACAAAGATAATGCGTGCAATAATAAACACACAATTTCCCTCAAAGTGCCGGTTATAACGTATAACACATGTTATTTGATATTTCGCAGACAAATTGCTAATATGTGCTATATTTATACCAAACACCTTTAGATGATTACAAACAGAAGGGAAATTGATGTGTTAAAAATGCAATACTTTCGACTGATCACTATGCTGAAAGCATAAGTCAAATCATATGCTTTCCCTAGGCATGAAATCAAATATCATGAAACTCGGTCATCAAAACTCAATCATGAAATAAATCACCCAAAAATACTGAAAATCCAAAGTGACGGATACGTGATAGTCAATCACAAAATCACAATCATAAATAATGTCATCGATATGTCCGTCCTTCAAAGTCGAGAAGGTGTCGGTGCATGAAATGCTAGCAAAGCAAGATATCTACTTGCCTTCTGATCATACCATGTCGCCTAGTGCCTTTAGGCTCTTGTCTCTCACTGCAGATTGCTAAGTACATAGCTCCTCGACTCAAAGGTCCAAGATAAAAACGATAACGGAAGCAGTCCGCTCTGACACATCCTCTAAGGATCTCTGGCCAAATATCATGGTCACTCATAACATGTCTCGTCGACGATGCCGAACTCTGGCCTGCTGGGTGTGCGCAATGCGACCGCTCCCGGGTCCAAGTCTTCTCGTATAGTATTCCAGAAAGGTCCTGTCGAGGTTTCTCTCAAATCTCGTTGCTGCCGAACTGCCCGGAAGTTACCACCCTTTACTATATCTGTTTCTTGTTTCGGAACGGCTGCATACTCATCTCGGCTCCTTCTGGAAGATATATCTATATACAACGCCTCAGCATGCGTATCACATATCTGATGTCGGCGGAGTGGAACGCCATCTCATCAAAATCTTGTACGAACCACTTACTCCACTTTTCTCAAATGTCGACTGCTTCAGACTCATCTCTTCGTGGCTGCATAGACTGTGTTCCAATGGTTATACTCGTATATGGAGCCTCCCAAGCAATGTATCCCATCGCATGATATCCGAAATGATGCCGAACCATCCGATCGACTCGTCAAAATCTCATAATCCCCCAAGAGCTCAACATCTTGGGTACAGTTTAATAGTATCGAATATATGCCACATCACCTATGGACCAACTGCAGAAGGGTAGACCCAAACCTCACTAATGGCACCGCTGAACTGCCGCAAACCCTAAGGTTCATCGGCGTTCCATGGTCATTATGTCGAGTTAGGGTTTCATTCTTCTAGAGGGTCCGTAGAATTACTTGCATTGTTTTCCGAATACTTTAAACTTGGAAAATGGGTTCCTGACATTCGATTGTCTATATCGACTCTCAACGTATCAGCATGAAGTCATCTCTAACTGGAATCAATCAATCTGCCGATCTCGCATCGGGGTAGGCAATGAATCACATGTCCTAGTCTTTCATCTCTGGTGACTAGCGATCTTCTATCATATCTCGAAGTATAACTCATGTGGCGTTAGCTTCAAACATCTGGGGCGATATCTTTTCATTTGCTAAAATCACTGGTTCATTCGTCCGCACGCTGAACAGTGCCTCAATCATCAAAATAATCTGTGTTCTGATGGTCATCACAATCTGGCTGGCCTCTTGAAGTGGCCCAATCCTTTGGTGCTGATATGCACGTCCAAGAAATCCCGTAAAAGCGATCCATCAAACGCTCGTGGCACGAAAACACAATAAAATGGCGCCTCTATGCAAACATATGTCCCTGGAATCACTTCCTGGTCAGTCCTCGTCCATGACGAGCTCATGCTGACCGCAACTCTAGCCGTAGCTCTCCACGCCCGTACAACCGTGATAACAAAATCATAAACTGGTACTGATGAGGCTCGATCATAGGAATGAATATAATACTGTGCAAGAAAATGTATATCCTAAGGCTTCTTAAGCGGAGTATCGTATCGTAAGTATGCCGCGGAATAAACACACGGTACGTCACTCTACTTGAGTTACTTACTCCATCAAGTAAGGGTCATCCTACACTCAGAAGGTAAAACCTAACGCTTTGATACCAACTTTGTCACGACCCGATTAGTACGGAATATGAACGGCACTTAAATTACGAAACGTCTCGAGGCGTATGTAATCTAAGTAAGCCAAAACCCAGAAATCAAAACCAAAGAAGCAGTATAGTGATGGAAAAACCAATTTAAAGTAAGTAGTTTTAAAAACATATGCCGAAGTATGTATTTTTAAAATCTCAAGTATTTTCTGAAAATTTCGGCAGAGTCTTCTTTGTAAATACTGGCCCCCAAACGGGATACAACATGAATAGTATACGAAATGATAAACGACATCCTCAAGCGGGAGCTAGCTCTTCGTCAATCGACGGTCACAACCACGCAAGCAATATAATATACAACGCCGAAGGGCGAGGATCAAAACTCAAAATAAAACCCAAAATCAGCATGAAAACCTTAATAATACAACGCGCTACTCTAAGGTCGAAATAATAACAAGACTGGTCTTCTATCTCTATCAAATATACAATCTGGTTGATGGAGTTTTACTAGATACAACCGAGATAACAAATATACGATGGTGGTCCTGATGCAAAGAACCCACATGTCAAAGCAATCACCCGGAAGGAACAGTGTGCCAGCAAAGCCGCAAAGAACCTGTATAGCAAAACCTGCAAGGAACTGTAGCACGACGGGGGTGAGTTTCCAACTCGTGAGTAGAAAACATCTTCGAGTAGAAATCGCATGCATGACGCTATCCTAGGTCAACACGATCAATATATATAACCTCAAAATGATAAGTCTGAAGCATGAAAAGGTGGCAAGGGTAAACATCTATACATAAGTGTAATCCCATGTGCTCATGTCAGTGCCTCAGGTAGCAATGTATTATATGTATAAGGTACAAATGTAATGTAATGAAAACAGAATACATGTAAATGAAGAAATTGTTTTCTTTCTTTAGTGAGATTTTCTGTAATTTAAAATGAGGTATCATCAATAAATCAATATAAATCAGTGCCTAGCATTGACACAAAACATAAATCTCAATATCTAGGGCTCCGTCAATCCGGATCGACCCATATTATCAATCTCACGACCACGAACGGTATCCTCCGGATATCCGACGCGCCAAGTAAAATCACCGGTAGGCAGTCTGCCCCTGCCGGGCTCATCATCCACCATGAAATCACTCTTGCCCCGGGGTACCATACCAGGTCCACCATGTACCCGAGATGGTTCATGTCGTATCTCAAATACGAACCATGCCACATTACCGATCTCATGGCCTCAAGCCCAATCTCATCGACTCATCTCCAATCCCAAGTACTATCCTCATAATCCATGTATATGTATACGTGTTATATATATATATATATATATATATATATATATATATATATATATATATATATAGTCCCATACTCATGTGTGTGTGTGTGTATACATATCCCCATATATGCACATGTAAATAGATGTATGCAAATGCTTGTGTGCGTGTGGGTGTGAACCTAATCTAGGGCTCGCGACTAAGAAGCTATGCTAGTTTACTTCTAATTACCCTAAACTAAACCATGAACACAATAATCATCTCTTGATAAACATTCACGTATCATGAATCACATATATAACATATATATATATATATATATATATATATATATATCGTAACTATACTACGAACTGCGGGGGTGCTATACGCCATCCACCCGACTTCCCCCGTAGATATATACCTACTCACCTGATCTTCGCTCGCCGGTGCCGACGTCGCCACGCGCTTGCTTGTCGTTTTGAAGTCCACATGGGGGTACCTACATGTCACAACGTATCATATCGCATAAAAACCCAATTCGAAATCGAAACGGCATACGAAAACCAAATCGGCACGCGTATCACGTATAGGTCAAAACCTATCGCCTACGCATGCAAGAATAGCCAAACCAGCCCTCGATGTCGATGTAGAAACGTCAAACCATCGAGAAAAACCCAAACACACCAATCGTGTTTTCACAATTACTAATTTTAATATTAAGTAGATTGCAACTCATCAAAACCCCAAAGTAAATCAAATCGATTTATTTCCGAAAACCTAGAAAGCACTAAATTTTCGTTTTAATTCGAAACTTGATGTTTTAACAAAACTAATGGCCATAATATCCACTAAATATCATAACTAAGTCATATAAATCATTTCTATAATTTATTCTCATAAATTTGTATTAAACCCAAAATTCTAGTTTGCAAATTTAACCAATTTTTTACAATTTCATAATAAAAATGCACAAACAATAATTTAGCTTGGTTTTGCATGATCTAAACAATTAAACTACAATTTAAAATGTTAATAATGTCATGAATACCCTAATTAGATTTTTATCTCAATTATTTATATATTTTACTAAAGCCTAGTTTGCAACAATTAAGCAATTTGTACAATTTAATTGTAACAAATTAACAACTAGACTACAATTTGCATAACTTAAGATGTTAAACCATACATTGTAACCTTAATGATGTGCTAAAACCTTAACTAGATTTTAATTTCATCTAATTATGCAATAACAAAAACCTAGTAAGCAAAATAGCTTAAATTGGACAATTTAAAAGTGGCAATTGGTAATATAGCAACTAGCTTAGATTTTTGCATATCATAACATGTTAACCTACATCTTGTAATCATAAATGAGTGATGAAAAACCTAACCTAGCTCAAAACCCCATCTCTTGAAATTTCAAGTTTGAATATAGAACCAAAATTAAACACCGAAATTACTTAAATTGAAGTAATTAAACAACAACTTAAACATGGGTTGGGATTTATACCTCACAAACATGAGATCAACATGAAACTAAGACTCCTAATCTCGCTTCCATGCCCCAAGATCCATGCTTGATAGGCTAAGGAAAAATGAGTAGAGATTGGATTTTGATTTTGATGGAAATTTGTATGGATTTATTGGATTTTTGAGTGAGCTTTTTGCAAGGTTTTCACCATGAGAGAAGAGGAAATTTTTTAGATAGGGGGGCTGCTGAATTTCTGCAGAAAAAAGAGGGAGAGGGGAGGTGTGTGGGTGTGGCTAAAAGTCTAAGTCAACTCTCCCATTATATATTAATTAAACACCATACTTCTTTCAATATTAATATTTCATTTTCCCTTTTTCTTTTCAAATGAGGTGAAGGCAATTGGGGGGGTTCTGCTGGTCTCGGCCATCAAGGGGTGGGTTTGGGTGTGTGTGGGAGTGTGGGTGAGGGAAAAAATGATAACACCAAAACCCCCAAGTCAAACTAGCACCATACCTCAATTACCTAATTAATTTTCACAAAATAAGCCTTTTCTAGTTTATATTTTCTAAAACCATCTTAATAATTTCTTTTCATTTCAAAAATAATATTTTACATGTTACATTAATGTGTCTTGATGCACAAAATTTGTATCAACCCATTTCAATTTGTAATTATCCCTAATTAAATGTATTAGTGACGGCTTAAAATACTATTAAAATAATTATTTTCGGAAAAATTTCAGTAAACTAGAGATTTTACAAGTGGCTCAATAAACACCAAATACTAGCAATTACATAGCTAGAATATGTATATTTAATTTTATATTAAAAGATATTTATATCTTGATTTTTACGGAAAACACCCGTTATTTTACCGATTTTCCGAAATTTCACCTAAACGATTTTCAAAACGTTACAGCTATCATTCACGACCAAACCACGTATTTCATCGCCACTCCTACTTCACCTTTGTATTTCTCCAGAACATCCCGTATCACTACGAAGATCCACAGTTATTGGATAATCCATCGTATGGTTATATACGAACTCGAAGGAACTCGTTCCAGTTCGAGGATGGATTCTAGTTCAGGAGAAATAGAATAAGGTTTATTCAGTTGTCTTTTATCTTTACCTTCTCTCAGATTGCGAGGGCTCCTAGGATTAGGAGAGTACACCTGTTACGCTTATTGGATAGTCTTCTTCCAAACCATAGGTTGGTGTCGAACGGTAGGGAAGAAGAAAACCATTTAGCCTAAGGATGGTGTACAAAAGGTAATGAGTAAAGACAAATAAAGGGATTTGAAGAGATGACAAAGAAATATACGGTTACAGTCATGAATATGGATAATGGAAAAGGCATTACTAGGAATACCCGGATACCCCTTCGAAACATTTTCATGTTTCAGTTTCACCATGCGTTGTTAATTGAAAACTGATTTCCCAATTAAATCCTTACTCCAGGGTATGTATTTACCAGGTCCGATTCTCACATATGTATAGTTTTACAGATGATGAGTGGGAGTAAGTTATTGGGAATTAGGTGATCATCCTCATTTTATCGGAATTCGTTGTAATTGGTGATATTTGAGGAAATCGCCTGGGGTTTTGTCTGATGGAAGATATTTGGTTTTGAATGTTCATTATTATGCACCAATTTCAAACTAATATATCTGTACGTTTATTTCACAAAGTGAGATATAACCTTTTGAAATTACGTCCATGACATTTACTTATATCAGTTGATGGTTAGGTAAGGAGCATTAAACAGCGGTGTAATTCTTCATAACCATAGTACAGTTTTCAACCTATGATTCACAGAGTTTGAGTTATTCAACTCAGGGGACTTATACAAAGTATTGTATGTTTTCCAGTGTCCGTTAGGACATAGGGGTTGGTTCTCATACTAAATTTTGTTTACTTCTGACTTCTCTAGTTTTAGACAAGTGTTTCGTAGAAATACAAGGTCCAAGTTTTGAGAAGTTAAAGGTACAAGAATAAAGTCGAGAACCATGTGTTGCAAGTATCGGGATTCTTCAAGGTGATCGAAGATGTAGATATTTGTGTTTGGTATTCAGTTGATAGTAATGGTTTTGAGAACTTGCTTCTCTTTCAGGTTACTCATATTTGGATGCACTCCTAGTTGAGTAATGTCGATAGACCTTTTTTCCATTTGGTTGACATGCACCGGAGACAGCTGCATGATTTGAATCTGGTTTCAATTAAATCAGTACCTTTGTTTCTATATTGTATATAGAATGGTTCATATCTTAACGATGTTAAGGTATATGGAGTTGTCCGGCTTATGCTTAAAACCAGACTCTGGATAACTCAAGGCACGTTTCAGTAATGGAAGTTTGTGGGTTTTCCCAGGCTATGACGAGGGTTAACTTTCTACCATCTGGAAGATCAATAGAAATATTGTTCTTGACTCGCCACAGTTTTAGTAATATGGACTTTTTCAGAAAACAGTGGTGGGAGTATGGTAGAACGGGAAGAGATTCCAGAACCACAAACGATCACTGAAATTTTAATAGGACCAAAAGATTCAATCAGGTTTGACATTCCATTAGCCACTCCGCAGATATAGTGGGTAACCTCAGGCACCCGAGAGGTACTCCGGTATCCTCAAGGACGGTGATAGGGAGGTTCTTGTTTACACAGACTTGCCATTACTACTGTTCTAGACTATGAGACCCGGCAGGAGGATGAGTATAGCGTTGTTCTAAACTAGCTTTAGAAGTGCATGTGTATATGACTCTGCCATAGGGTTGTCGTAGTTAGTGGGAGCAGCGGAAGCATAGTGGATAAGTAGCTTGTGTCTATTTATAGACTAAAGCAGATATAGTGGAGATAGATTATCTATTTTTGATGTGACAGTCATGGGCTTTGACTTCATCAGAATACGAGATGGATCTGTTAAGAAAGTAGTAGGGTATGATGTCCTGGTATTTGGATGATATACACTTTGTAGGAAGTAAAATTCCTATACTACGATCGGTTATACTTTGGTTGTCATACAGTGGTTTCTCTGCATAGGATATTGACATTATATCAGGCATTCTGGTTACTAGATCTATGGTTTTAGATCTAGATTTGAGTAGTTTCCCAATTCGGGTACTTAGACAGTATTCTAAAGGTGTTTTAGAATAGACGACTCCTGGCAAGGTGGTGTACCTGCAGGTGATGGAGTCACCCTCTCTAAAGGTGTCTTACAGACTAAAGGGGAGAGGGATGTGCATGATTGGCATGTCACGTACTTAAGCAATTGAGTCAATCATGAGATGTCAAGTACCACACCGGATGTTTTTTTTGCACTAGATGCAATAAGTTTTTATTGATCCAATCCTGGAGAAACATTCGAAAGCAGTCTTTGAACACAAGTGGATGTTCTAGGGATTTGATAACGGCAGCCTCTTTCGGGAGACGGTTATCATTCCAGGCTTCCAAAGTGACCTAGCTGACAGAGTGACTGTCAGAGTTATAGTTTTCCCTCTGACGAGGGGCAGTAGTTTGGACAGGTGGTCCAAGCGGATATTGAGGGTAGCATGGCGCAGGATACTGATTTAATTCAGTTGACGATATAGTCTAAGAAGTTTACTGGATTTGAAGTTCATTTGTGAACTGGGTCCCATCAGATATCTAGACATATTCTAAGACAGGTATTGCTCATTTCGGGAGATGGCTTTCTCTGCGAACTTGAGATAAAGAGAGACATAGAAAGAAACATTAGAGTGGATCCAGTCACTGAGGCTATTTCTCAAAAGCAATAATTTTACAAATGAGCTTTGTAAAGTTAATTAGTAGAGAAGTTGGGTGTTCGGTATCACACTGGCTGTGAGTATGCGACACTGCAATAATTAGCCTTAAGTGCAAATGGGTGATTGTTGGCTATAGTGCCCTCAACTCAATTATTGGATCGCAGGCACGTGATTGCAATGATTGAGGGAGGACCTATACCGGTAGAACAGTCTTACTCGAGATGATAGTATGCTATCTGGTTTGTCTTTATCATTATGTACATGCTTCAGGTGACAGTACAGATCACTATTACATGTTGATTGAGCCCATAGGATTCTTGCTTGACTACCAGCAGTATGATGGCGATCATATACGTGAGAGTTGGGTAGTCTATAAGCACATCCTTAAAGTGTCTCTAGTCGTGGGAGTTTCGAGACTGGGCATCGATACTCCATGAGTAGACTGGTGTATACGGATCGAGACCCCGACGAGGGGCAATGGCCGGTCTCACAAGCCATTGGTGTCAGTTGGTTCACCTAAGATAGTATACAGGTGCTCATTGGGTTATGAGTACACCGGACGGACTCACCGGGAACATGCTAGTTGGTATTATACCTATCGTCAGATAGCAATTCCCTAGTGACATGTGTACAGGTTAGTGTATCGACCTGAGATCGTCATTTGTCTCGTGTGAGTTCCCATTGTGCTTTGATTACTACCCTACCACGGCTCAAAGGATTCGTGCAAATAGGTTTTAGTTGGGTACAGTCCTGAGCCACATGGAGGCAGTGGGCGGATCGTCAGGGGATTCGTCTCTCCCGGTATTGGGGGTTGATATCGCGCTGTGTTTGGGGAGCCATTACACAAAGTCCTTGGCCAAGGCAAGTGAGATTTACTGGTAGGTATTCCAGTAGTTTCTCAGGGTGTTCTGGGCTACACACTGACACGACTTATACCGCTATTAGGGGTCTGACGTTTACCATCCCCCTAGGCCTGATATGCGATACTCATAGACGAACGGACCGGACTGTACGGATATTGTCACTGTCAGGCTCGGTAGGGTTTCAGGATGAGTTCACTCGTCGGCCTCCCTTTCGCTCAATACCCGGGTAGCCGTTACGTACAGTTAGTGCCACTGACGTGCTTATGGTTAAACCCACTGCCAGAGTATTGACGAGTCTTTAGAGTGCCATACAGAAGGTTTCCCTAGTTCTGATATATGTATACCATAGAGGCCATTATATGATAGTATATGTACCGGTATGTGTGTGTGTAAATATATATATATATATATATATATATATATATATATATATATATATATATTCAGGGGACATTCTTGCTCGACATGATAGTATGCTATCTGGTTGCACCTTTTATCTTGACATGTTCATTTGATCATGCTTTCATTCATTTGGTACATGTTGATATAACCCTTAGGATGATGCAGGACTACTGAGATTATGATGCGGATCATACTAGTGGGACATGTGTAGTTTATGAGCATATCCTTGAAATATTCTTAGTCGTGGGTGTATCGAGACGGGGCATCGATATCACCAGAGTAGACTAGCGTATACGTTACTTGTCCCATATGATGGGCGATGGATGATCCCATATCCATTGGTGTGGTGACACCAAAGATCGTATACGGGTGCTCAGTAGAGACTGGGTATACTGAACGGACTCGCCAAGAACTCCTATATGGTATTATATCTATCGTCGGATAGCAGTTCTCAGGTGACACTGGTACAGATTAGTATGTAGACCCGAGATCGTCATAGAGTCTTATGTGTCTCCCACTGTACTTTGATCTCCACCCTACCACGGCTTTACTGAGTCGTGCAAACAGGTGGATTTTAGGTACAGTCCCGAGGCACATGGAGGCAATGAGCGATAGGAGTGGTTTCATCTCTCCCGGTATTGGGGGTTGATGTTGCACCATGTACTATTGGCTATAACAAGAAGTCCCCGGCCAGGACTGTTGAAATTTACTGATAAGTGTAATCAGTAGTTTCTCGATTTGTTATGATCCATATACTGGCATGACTTATTGGGTTATTGGGGTCGACGATACCATCCCTAGACTCACATATGCAGCATATTTGACGAAGAGACCGGACTGTACGGTAAGTGTTACCAGTTGGCTCGACGGGAGTTTTAGCAGGTTTGCTTGTGTTTCTTCTGAACGCTCAATACCTAGGAGCCGTTACGTACTGCTTGTGCCACTGATGGCTTGTGGGCATGTGATGTGATCACTGCCTACTGCTAGCGTATTGACGAGTCTTAGAGTCCTACAAAGGGGTCTCCTAGCTTAGGTAAAACGATGTGGGGGTGCATATGTGATATGCGCGGGAGCTCGATTAAATGCGTGTATTGGATACCGTATTTTAATCGGATGTTTTCTATTGGACGGGTCGTATGTGATATGACCGGGATATTAAATCAAGTGTTGATTTAATATTAAGTCCATTAGCTCATTTATTAAAACCTATTTTTTTATTATGCATGCATAAGTGTATGTATATGTTGATGTGCATGCACACATGCAAGCATACATGTGTCATGGTTGATAATACAATGGTGGTGGCAATGCAAGACTCACATGGTAACAATTTTTAGATATTTTGTTTATTTGAGAAAACCAAAATGGCAACATAATCATAGTTGACTGTTCAACTCTCTTGAGTTGACAATGGTCAATGGTTTTTTAGCTCATGGTTTTGCTTAAACTCAAGTTACAAAATATCTAGATATTTTGTAACCATGGTTTAGCATGGATGACACCCTCTTACTCTCTTTAGTTTAGGGATGGTTATCACATTATTCTTTTGAGTTTGTTTTGTTCCATCTCCTTCTTCCTCTCTCTCCTTAAAAAGGCTCACTAGGGTTTTAAAAGAAAGAGAAAGAATTAAAAAGAAAAGGTTTTGTAGTGAGATCCAAACCCACATCTCCATTCCACTTTAGACTAGCCCACTTGAGTGGAGTTTTTGCTTCTTCTTCATCCTTGATCAAGAGAAGCTCGGAGCTTGATGCAAAGAGACTTCGTGGTGGATCATCGTGGACACGGAAGGATACAAGCCAACCGGTTCAAACCTCAATCGACCCAAGGAGTCTAGTAGGAGGTCTACAAAGGTTGTATCTCTCCCCACTTAGTGTTAGACACTTGTAGTATATGATACTAGCTAGTTGTTACTCTATTTTTCTAGTTCGATTCATGTTTGGAATTGTTTAGCACCCTCTAAATTTTTGTTATAGCATGTGTGATGCAACCCTAAACCTAGTGTGGTGCTATAGAATCCCTACAGTGGTATCAGAGACAAGCTAGAACTTTAGAGTAACCTAGACGACGTTAAAAACTTCGAACGAATGAAATCCAACATCCAAAGTAGTCCTCTCTGGAAATTTTTTAAAAAGTTGGAATTTTTCATATTAAAAATACTTAGAAAATCATGCATGGTATTGTATGGGGCCCCAAGAAGAACGAAGTCCTAACTCGACTTAACGACTGCGGAACCGTGGCCAAAAGGGTCTTTTGGCGGCGGTTCCGCGGCGCCGTTGGAGAGGCTTGGACTGTGCCTTTTTGTGTTGGCCCATATGTGCTTGATGCAGTCTCTGGTATATTTTGATCTGACTCAAGTGTTGAGCCATTTAAGAATTCTTTGGATGATTGATCGATCGATCGGATGTTTTAATTGCGCCTAGTTTATTTATGAATGTGATACAATAATTGGAATCTACATTAATTAGTTTTGTGAAAAGTAATTAGTTGCGTGTAAATCTAATATTTTGGCCTCGGTAGAATCGGGAATCTTGTTGAATTATCCGGCTTCTTTTGAAAAGGTGTTTTCATGGTTGAGCCCTAAATATAAGATTTGCATTGTTAGGCATGAAATCCTGAATATGTGATATTCCAGGTTTATGATGTCTAAAGGCAGTGTTGATTCCAAATATTGTAGTTTTTCACTTTCTTTTCTGCGACCGCAAGTGTAGTATGTAGTGTATCGCCGGTTTCGTTGCTATACATCAACGACAATTGGGGTATGCATACCTACTTACGTTGATGATATGTGATATTATGTGTTGCTGAGATATGGCGTGCAGGATCGTCGTGAATGAATAGTCGGGGGGTTTTATGTGAGATGAGAATTTCTCTTTTCATTCATGTAAAATCAATTGTATGTAATATTCTTTTATTGGGGCACTTCCGGGTTGAGGATGATGTCATCATTGTTGTATATTATTTACTTTTCCGTATTAGGATATACCCAAGGAGGGGAGCACAAGTGACCGGGTTCTAGGGTTCAGTGGGAGGCCATCTCGAGGAGTCGAGACCGGGTCTCCTAAACTCTAGAATTGGTAGGGTCACTTGCCGCTCTCGTAGGGGCCTAGGGATGTGGGCTTGGCTATTCATCGCGACCGTGGAATCCGTATTTTCTATCGTTGGCTAAATACAAATACGGACCTCCTAATATCCTGTATTTTCATATATGTGTTTCTGCTGTGGATATTATGTAATCTAATTACTTTATATGTTGAGATGAATGATGTATTATATATATGATATATAATAAACGTTTCTTATGTTTTGCATCCGCGCTAGTCCCGCCCTGTTATGCCGTTAGTTAAGTAACCTAACGGTTCATAACGGGACATTATGGCGAATGCGGATGGTATAAGCGTACGTTCTATTTTCGTTTCTTTTCTGTAATGGCTAAGGACCTAAATGATGGGACTACATTAATATGATTAATGTAAACAAAAGAAACCTAAAAAGATGTTGTAGAATCAGATTTGAAACCTACTCGGCTTTTTTATGAAAAAGCAAGATTTCAAAAGGCAGAGCTTAAGCCATTCCTTTTAAAACCATTAGATTCTACAATGATATCAAGTTCGAAGCGTTAAAGGTTTTCTTAAAAACTATACGCAGCCCTCTGTCATTTTAGAAAGTAGAGCACTTAGTATTCGTGCTACGTATGTTAATTATAGTCAAGGCGTAGTGTACGGTAGCTAAGTGATATCTTCCTACACAACATATGATGAGATTAATTAGGACATTCATATGATTATGTTGATTATAGTCAAGGGTCATATGGGTGGGTCTAATTAATCATGAAATGACGGGCAGAACTTGACTAGTACTTATGATATGTTGATTATAGTCAAGGTCATAAGTGCTAGGGATAAAAACCATATTAGGAGTTTCAAGTGTTGAAATTTGCAATGAGATTGCATACCTTCTATGTGATAGTAGGATCCCGATCCCACTGTGAGCAATAGTTGCTCCCGGGAGAATTTTGCACTTTACAATTAGCTAACTCATTAGGTGTCTAAAAAGGTGTCAACGGGGCTACGCCTTTGGGAAAATGAGGTTTATTTTAATTAGGTCAATGCGAAAGCACGGGGAACCTCCCTCAGAAGTACCGGCACTGGCCTGGCTGAACGGTTAGCGAAGTTGTAGAATGTAATTAATCCTGGCTAATTTTTTCCTTTTAAGGTTTGAAGGAGAATTTGATAAAAGCGGTGAGAGACATCGATTAGATAAGATAATAAACCAATCTAATCTTTGCAAGAGCTTTCGCTGAGTGTATTCTTTTCTCTCTCCTAATGGCAGATAACCATGACTGGACTTAAGCTACTATTAGAGAAAAATAAGCTTTCTGGACCGAACTATAAAGATTGGTTGAGGAACATTAACATTGCTCTCACATATGATAAAGTATCATATGTCCTCACTGCCACAGCCCCGTCCAAACCAGGCCCTGAATCTTCTGTTGAGGATAGGGAGATCCGCAAAACATGGGATATTGACTGTGCCACCGCCAAATGCGTCGCGCTTGCATCGATGGACAATACACATCAAAAGCAGCACAAGGAGATGGATGTTCAATCCATCTTTCTCCATACAAAGGAGTTGTATGGAGAGCAATCTCGTATCCTACAATACGAAGCATCTCGAAAGCTATTTCAGATGCGGATGGCTCCTGGAATTTCAATAGGTGACCACGTTATGAAGATGATAGCTCTTATTGAAGAGCTTGAGGGGCTCGATAGACAATGGATAATTAGCAATATACGGATATTGTTCTACAGTCTCTTCCCTCTGCCTTTGCTCCTTTCATAGTGAACTTCAACATGCACAACATGGAGAAGTCACTACCTGAATTTCTCAATATGTTGAGAAATGCGGAGAGCACGCTTAAGGCGAAGTCTCCCTCCCTGCTTGTTGGACAATCTTCTTCCGTCCCAAAAGCCAAGGCCAAGGGAAAGAACAAGAAGAAATCCACCAAGCCGAGAGGTGGAATAAAAAAGGCAAAGGGGAAAGACAAATCCAAAGCTGCGGAGTCAGGAAAAGGAGAATGTTTCTACTGCAAGAAGACGGGACACTGGAAGCGGAATTGTACTGAGTACCTTGGTCTCAAGAAAAGGAAGCATGTTGATGCTTCAGCTTCAGGTGTGTTCGTAACTGACAACTGTTTTTCTATAAATTCTGCTTCCTGGGTATTGGATACCGGTTCAGGTTCTCACATCTGCAATTCTGTACAGGGGCTGAGAAATAGCAGAGTTTTGAAGACAGGTGATCATACTCTCCGGTTTGGAAATGGTTCCAATGTACATATAGTTTCAGTGGGAGAGTATCATCTGGGGTTGCCATCGGGTTGTATATTGGTTTTGAACTCATGTTATTTTGTACCAAGCATGCTTTGTAATATTATATCCATTTCTTTGTTAGACAATGAAGGATATCATTTTATATTGCAGCACAATATTATGAATATTAAACTTAATCAAGAGTTGATTGGTTATGGTACACTTAATAACGGGATATGCGTCCTTAATCAACACACAGTTTTCAACATACAACACACAAACAAAAGAAAAATTTTAGATATAAATGAAGCTTTTCTTTGGTATTGTAGACTTGGTCATATTAATGAAACAAGACTAAACACGTTTCATAAAGATGGATATTTAAATTCTTTTGAGTATAAATCTTATGCGACTTGCCAGTCTTGTATCAAAGGGAAAATGACCAAAACTCCATTTACTGGACACGGAGAAAGAGCTACTGAGCTCTTGGGTCTCATACATAGTGATGTATGTGGGCCAATGTCTACACATGCGAGAGGCGGTTTTTCTTACTTCATAACTTTTACTGATGATTTCTCAAGATTCGGTCATGTGTTTTTGATAAAGCATAAGTCTGAAGCTTTTGAGAAATTCAAGGAGTACAAACTTGAAGTAGAAAAACAAACTGGATTGAGCATCAAGATACTTCGATCAGATCGAGGTGGAGAGTATCTTAGTACAGAGTTTTCAAACTTCCTAAAAGAGAATGGGATTCTCTCTCAGCTCACTCCCCCTTACACACCACAACACAACGGTGTGTCAGAGCGACGGAATCGAACCCTATTAGTAAGATACGATCCATAATGAGTGATGCTGAGTTACCTCCTCTCCTTTTGGGTGCATGCATTGGAGATTGTAGCTTTTCTGTTGAACAGGGTTCCGACCAAGACCTTGTCTACCACTCCATATGAGATATGGTATGGGAAGAGACCATCTCTTAAGCGAGTTAAGATTTGGGGTTTGTCCGGCTTTTGTCAAAAAGAAGAATCCGGAAAAACTCGAGACACGGTCGTTCAAATATTTATTTATGGGATATCCAAAAGATTCATATGGATATCTGTTCTACCATAAAGAGGAACAAAGGGTGTTTGTTTCTCGAAATGCCACATTTTTAGAAAATGAGATTTTTCCAAATGATACTGATGGCAATGTGGTAGATCTAGAAGAGGTTCTAAAGACATAAATTACAAATGACGACTTGGTTGAACCTAATGTTGCAACAGAACCTAATAAACCTCAGCCGCTCCATAGATCTGGTAGGACTTCTCGCCCAACGGAAAGATACTACGGTTTTCTCGTTGATGGTGATGGAGAAGACTGCATCATGGATGATGATGACCCTACCAGTTTTCAGCAAGCTATCACGAGTAGTGACTCTGTGAAGTGGCTGGATGCCATGAGATCCGAAATGGAGTCTATGTACACCAACAAAGTGTGGACTTTGGATGTTGTACCCTCTGGGGTAAAACCCGTAGGGTGCAAATAGATCTTTAAGAGAAAGATCGGTGTAGATGGGCAGGTAGAGACCTATAAGGCAAGGCTTGTGGCGAAAGGATTTCGACAAAGACCAGGACTGGACTATGACGAAACCTTTTCTCCTATAGCCATGCTTAAATCCATTCGGATCCTACTTGCTATTGCTGTTCACTACGACTATGAAATCTGGCAGGTGGACATTAAAACTGCTTTTTTAAATGGTGATTTAGAAGAGTGCGTTTATATGGATCAGCCAGAGGGCTTCATTGATAGTAGGAGCAGCAGGAAAGTATGTACGTTGCTTAAATCCATTTATGGATTAAAGCAGGCATCACGGAGTTGGAACATCTGTTTTGATGATGTTATCAAAGAGTTTGATTTCGTCAAAAATCCAGATGAACCTTGTGTTTATAAGAAGATTGTGGGAAGTACTGTCACATTCCTTGTATTGTACGTGGACGACATTCTTCTGATAGCAAACGACGTTCTTATGCTACAATCGGTCAAACTGTTCTTATCACACAGGTTCTCCATGAAGGACCTGGGTGATGCCTCGTACATATTGGGCATAAAGATCTATAGTGATAGATCTAAACGGTTATTGGGATTGTCCCAAACCAGGTACATTAACACCATCCTAAATAGGTTTAGTATGGAAGACTCCAAGCTGGGTTCCTTACCCGCTAGTCATGGAGTCACTCTCTCTAAGGACTTTTGCCCAAAGACTGATGGAGAAAGAGCTCGCATGAGCATTATACCCTACGCTTCTGCTGTAGGATCTATAATGTATGCGATGTTATGTACACGCCATGATGTAGCTTATGCACTGGGTGTAGTAAGCTGGTATCAATCCAACCTAGGGGAGAATCACTGGACAGCAGTGAAGAACATTCTTAAGTACTTGCGAAGGACTAAAGAAATGTTCTTGGTATATGGTAACGGGGATCTCCAAATGGAGGCATTTACCGATTCGAGCTTCCAGAGTGATAAGGATGACAGCAAATCTATCTCTGGGTTTGTCTTTACCCTCAATGGAGGGGCGGTGTGTTGGAAGAGTTCCAAACAGGATACCGTTGCAGACTCCACGATGAAAGCTGAGTATATTGCTGCAAATGATGCTGCCAAGGAAGCCGTCTGGATGAGGTAGTTCGTCTCGGAGTTAGGAGTAGTTCCGACAATTATTGATCCAATACCTTTGTATTGTGATAATAATTGGGCTATGGCATTATCCAAAGAGCCCAGATCCCATCAGCGATCTAGACACATCCTCAGGCGATATCATCTGATCCGGGAGATAGTTGATCGCCGCGAGATCAAGATTCGGAGAGTAGATACAAAAGATAACACCGCGGATCCACTCACCAAGGACCTCCCTTTGCCGCAGCATGAGCGACTTTTTTGAGAGGTTGGGTATGAGATACGCCAATAATTGGCCTTAGTGCAAGTGGGAGATTGTTGGATATATGTATGCCCTAGAGGCCATTATATGATAGTATATGTACCGGTATGTGTGTGTGTGTGTCTATATATATATGTGTGTGTGTCTATATATATATATATATATATATATATATATATATATATATATATATATATATATATATATATTCAGGGGACATTCTTGCTCGACATGATAGTATGCTATCCGGTTGCACCTTTTATCTTGACATGTTCATTTGATCATGTTTTCATTCATTTGGTACGTGTTGATATAGCCTTTAGGATGATGCAGGACTACTGAGATTATGATGCGGATCATACTAGTGGGACATGTGTAGTCTATGAGCATATCCTTGAAATGTTCCTAGTCGTGGGTGTATCGAGACGGGGCATCGATATCACCAGAGTAGACTAGCGTATACGTTACTTGTCCCATATGATGGGCGATGGATGATCCCATATCCATTGGTATGGTGACTCCAAAGATCGTATACGGGTGCTCAGTGGAGACTGGGTACACTGAACAGACTCGCCGAGAACTCCTATATGGTATTATATCTATCGTCGGATAGAAGTTCTCAGGTGACACTGGTACATGTTAGTCTGTAGACCCGCGATCGTCATAAAGTCTTGTGTGTCTCCCACAGTACTTTGATCTCCACCCACGGCTCTACTGAGTCGTGCAAACATGTGGATTTTGGGTACAGTAACGAGGCACATGGAAGCAATGAGCGATAGGAGGGGTTTCGTCTCTCCCGGTATTGGGGGTTGATGTTGCACCATGTACGATTGGCTATAACAGGAAGTCCCTGGCCAGGGCTGTTGAGATTTACTGATAAGTGTTATCAGTAGTTTCTCGATCTGTTATGAGCCATATACCGGCATGACTTATTGGGTTATTGGCGTCGACGATACCATCTCTAGACTCACATATGCAGCATATTTGACAAAGAGACCAGACTGTACGGTAAGTGTTACCAGTTAGCTCAACGGGAGTTTTAGCAGGTTTGCTTGTGTTTCTTCTGATCGCTCAATACCTAGGAGCCGTTACGTACTGCTTGTTCCACTGACGGCTTGTGGGCATGTGATGTGATCACTGCCTACTGCTAGCGTATTGACGAGTCTTAGAGTTCTACAAAGGGGTCTCCTAGCTCAGGCAAAACGATGTGGGGTGCATATGTGATATGTGCGGGAGCTCGATAAAATGCGTGTGTTGGATACTGTATTTTAATCGGTTGTTTTCTATTGGACGGGTCGTATATGATATGACCGGGATATTAAATCAAGTGTTGATTTAATATTAAGTTCATTAGCTCATTTATTAAAACCTATTTTTTTATGATGCATGCATGAGTGTAAGTATATGTTGATGTGCATGCCAACATGCAAGCATACATGTGTCATGGTTGATGATACAATGGTGGTGGCAATGCAAGACTCACATGGTAACAATTTTTAGATATTTTGTTTATTTGAGAAAACCAAAATGGCAACATAATCATGGTTGACTATTCAACTCTCTTGAGTTGACAATAGTCAATGGTTTTTTAGCCCATGGTTTTGCTTAAACTCAAGTTACAAAATATCTATATATTTTGTAACCATGGTTTAGCATGGATGACACCCTCTTACTCTCTTTAGTTTAGGGATGGTTATCACATTATTCTTTTGAGTTTGTTTTGTGCCATCTCCTTCTTTCTCTCTCTCCTCAAAAAGGCTCACTAGGGCTTTAAAAGAAAGAGAAAGAATAAAAAGAAAAGGTTTTGTAGTGAGATCCAAACCCACATCACCATTCTACTTTAGTCTAGCCCACTTGAGTAGAGTGTTTGCTTCTTCTTCATCCTTGATCAAGAGAAGCTCGGTGTTTGGTGCAAAGAGACTTCATGGTGGATCATCGTGGACGCGGAAGGATACAAGCCAACCGGTTCAAATCTCAATCGATCCAAGGAGTTTAGGAGGAGGTTTACAAAGGTTGTATCTCTCCCCACTTAGTGTTAGACACTTGTAGTATATGATACTAGCTAGTTGTTACTCTATTTTTCTAGTTCGATTCATGTTTGGAATTGTTTAGCACCCTCTAAATTTTTGTTATAGCATGTGTGATGCAACCCTAAACCTAGTGTGGTGCTATAGAATCTCTACAGTTCGGGCGAAACGTTGTAGAGGCCGTATGGTTTTATGGCAGGGTTCAATCATATACGTATACTTGTGCACGGATCATGATCGGACGGGTCATACTAGTGGGCTTTGGTTTAAGCCGGATCCTAGTATTAGATTGTTGGATTACTTTCATCTCGTAGTATTTGTATTCAGTCGGAATACGGATGCGGGTATGTATATACGGAGAAGGGGTATTCTTGTAATTCGTTACAAGATTTCTTTAGTTGTTGCCATGTTCTTTTCTTGATTTAAACATTTAGATTAAATGTTTAATGGTGGAAATTGTGACTCATTCTTGGCATGACATGTCTTTTGTCATGGCTAAGATATTTGTGAGTGAGCTAAGATATTTATGGTAAGTATGAGTGTAGAGATATTTTGTGTGTGTGTGTCTCATTTTCTCACCACAATATATCAAAACACCCACTTGAAAATGAGAGGGCAGCCATCACATTTTATTGAGCCATCTCATTTTCATTGGGTAGGCCTGCTCACTTGCATTTTCTTTGAGCTTCACATTTTCCTCCATGGGTATCTTCTTCAACCTCCACTCCATCTCTCTCATGTGTTGAGAATTCTAGAGTGTTTTGAGATAAAGTAATCACACACTCTCTATACTTCATCTTAGGCAACTAGGCTAGCAAACTAGTTGTTCGAGTTGCTTCGGTTTTGAAGCGGGAGCCCGTATAAAGAACCCTCGACGTGGATCTTCTTCGACGAAGGGAGACCAGAGATCAAACTTGATCGGAGAAGCCGCGAGGAACTTGGCGCAGAGATTGAAGATCGAAGGACACGGATTGATCGGTATAATCTCTTAAACCACTTTACAGTTTACTAGTATATGGTTAATGGTTCGATCCGGGATTTATGGTTACGTTAGCGTCAGTTTTAATAAGTTTTCGTCAGTTTTAATAAGTTTTTGTTCCGTGTTTGGCCTCGGATTGACGGCCGGGACGCTGGCGTAGCCTTACAGCTGGCGATGACAAAAGCGAAAGAGGAGATGGCAGAGGATTTGATGGCTGTTTGAGCAGAGGAGGGTGATGATGGCGGGGCTGGAAGCGGTGCTCATGTTGACGATGATGTACTTGATTTTAGTTATTATTATTTTCTATTTTTCCGTCCTTTTTTTTTTGAAATTGAAGGTTACTAAGGTTGAGTAAGAATGTAAGGGTAACATGGGAAAAACAAATCATAGACTTCCATTCCCAAACAGCCCTAAAAAGAGGCGGAGGGAGTACGGAGTACGTAAAAAGTGAGCTAAATTGCATATAAATATTTGTTTAATCCAACTAACAGATAAATAGCCGTTTTTCATAATACGGCACTTTAATGCCCGAAGTTTTGTGTTTTGGCACTTTACTACCTACTCGTTCTTCAGAAATATATAAAATCTTTCTGTATTTTCAATGCCAAGAGAAAATCTAAAATAGACACGTGAGAAACACATGGAGATGTAGAAAGGAATTTGCATATTTCTGGAGATCGGATAGATAGCAAAATACCAAAAAACAAAACTTTAAATATTATAGTGCCCAGTTTGAAAAATAGGAATTTACTGCTATTCGAATGAAACAGTATGCATGTACATGACATTTAGCCTAAAAAGTGTGAGGAGGAACTCAAAATTCAGGGATTGAGCCAAATATAAGTAATTTCTTGTCTACCCAATGTTTAAACATAATAAAATTTGGGATAGATAAGATAACAACATGCAGTTAATTACAATTTTGTCTCGCCCACTGCTTCCAAAACCTCCATAACTTTTGGGTACTTTACTCTATCTGATCAAAAATCAATGACCCCCATGGCCTCAGCTTTTTGTCCCTATAATAAGTCAATTCAATCCACACTCGTAGATTCTTGGTACCGGACCCAATTAAAGTTACCTCCACAGGAAAAAAAAATGTTTCTTTATAAAACAATAAATTTACAAATGGTCAGGGCTCGCTTATTCTCACCTATCGTTGCTCAGTACCAGCGGGCCCAAGGCCCGTACAGTTTAGATAGAGTGGGCCCAGTAAAAGAGCGTTTAAAAGTTCACACTTTGGATAACGTTACTGTCTTCTAGAAAGCTGCTACTTACTCAATATTATATTATGAACAAAAAAGGAAACTTAAAATTAATTAAGAGCTCTCAACTGTTAAACCTAACTAAATATCTTAGCTTGGAACTAAGCATTCGTTGTTTGTGCGCATGTGAGAGGAAATTTTTGTATTAAATTTTCAATTTTACAATTTAGGGTGAAATATATATCCAAAACTATCTTGTTTTCAACTGAAATATCTTAAAGTTGTTTTATTATAGTAAAATGCTTCTAGTGTTGTTTTAAAGGATTTTTTAGTGAAAAAATTCAACAAAAAATTATTATTTAAGTTATTTTATCGTAATAACTAGGATAGTTGAGGTATTTTGTATAATTAACCCTACAAAATTTAATTTCCAGTTAACGGCTTATGGTGAAATAAAAAATAAGAAGGAAAAAATGGAACTCCTTTGAGAAGTAGGCTCTAATGGATCATATCTTTGCTGTTATAACTCAAACACTTCCGTCACTTCTTTATATATGAAAGTTAAAAAAAGATAGGATATCTTCTGCTTTTCATTATTCCCGAAAGTCTACATCTTCCTCAAGTTGCACGTACAAATATCTAGTATAGATAGCGTGTCTCTCAAAGTAATATGTAAAACCAGAACATCGATTTTGCCGTATTCTCGCATTATTTAGAAATTGGCTTGCTCAATAAGAAATAACTAGTTAGATTGGCACATTAGTTTGTATTTTTCCATCTCTATATATAGAGATGGTCTATAAACTTTAGATCCTTGAACTAACCATCTAATCCTAACTAAAATAAAAACTCCTATTCTGGTTTTTCTCCCTTAAATTATCTCTTGCAATATTCTAAAAAGCAGCACAATCTGAGTGTAACATTTCAGAAAATATAAAATATTATTTTTGGAATTTAATATTAAAATAATATATTTCCCGAAAACTGCCGATTTGCAAAATTGGGGTTTTCGAAAAAGAGTATAAATATATACCAATAATTGTGAAATAATTGGATATTAAAATGATTTATTCATTTAAAAATATATTTATCGGATTTGGCATTTTAAAAATTTATTATATGCGTTTGGATAAAAACCAATTAGTGCACTGCTAATCGCGATTAGGCCAAATCTGTGTTTTTACAGTTTTCCATGGTCAATGCACCATGTCATATTGCATTTGGTTACATGTTGTTGCATTTGTGTTGTTTTATAGATATTATGTGATTTGGTTTTAAAATTAAATAGAAAAGAAAAAGAGAAAGGGCAAAAGGGTAATTAGTGAGAGAGTGGGTGAGAATAAGAGAGAGTCAGAGTAGGAGAGAGAGAGGGCAGCCATTCTTTTTCCCCTTCCCTTTATTTTTCCTTCTTCATCTTCCTCAACTCACTTCCCTCCACCTCTACCCCAAGATCCATCTCCAAATATTCACCAAAACCATATACCCCCTTCACAAAAGTTAATCCCCTCCTCATCCTCTATACATTGGACCAAGCAAAGTTTGATTTTGGAGACTTTGATGGAGCTAGGGTTTTCTTGAGTTGCCTAAAGGAGGTATAAATTCTTCCATTTAGTTTAGTTTTAGTTTTCTTGCATTCTTATGTAGTTTAGAGGTTGATTTTTGTGTGGAATTGTGATCTTAGAAATCCCAGGAGAAGGGTTTGGGAAATTGTGGGGAATTAGTGATGGGTAGCGGCTGTTAACAAGACTTGAGCTGTGTTTTTACTGGCCTAGAAACCAAAATACGGATTTAGAATTTTGTCCATGTCGGTTTTGTGAGGTTTGGTGTGCCTACAGTGAATCTGGAGCGACCCGGGAAGTTTTTGAGTTAAACAAACAACTCTAGAGACCAAATTGGACTAATATGAGACCACCCTGACCAGACGAGCACCAACAGAGATGAAATGGCCGAGGTGGCCGGATTTTATAGGCATGTGGCCGGCCACTTTGGGGGGTTTTGGGTCTAGGTTGGTCCAGTAGCTCACCTACTACATTTACAACACCCGTATACTTGTTTGTGCTACTCCTTTTGGCTTGAGTCAAAATCTGGGAGTACATTAGTGTGATTTTTGGATATGTTTTCCATATTGAAATGATGAGTTTTGATATTTGGATTTGTAATTGGTTGTTGGATTTTTGTACATCAACGACTAGGGGTAATTTGTTGGTTTTGCATGCGTGAGCTATAGGTTCTAACCTATAGGCGATCCGTATGCCGTTTTGGTTTCCGAACTCGATTTTAATAGCGATTGCGATTGTGTGTTATTGTAAGTACCTTCGTGTGGATTCCGAGGCGACAGAGCGTGGCGTCATCGACTTCGGCAAGCAAGGTGTCACACCCCGCTTTCCAGTGTACGGAGAAGGGGACGCGACCGGTCCGCTACGTATATACTCAGAAGTACATACACTAAGCGTATCTAAGCAATATAAAATAAATACACAAGAGACGGGATGTAATAAAAACAGCAACTATTATTTATTAACATTTTTTTGTACAATGAATGAAAAGGAAATACAACTGAAATAAAAAGATGCCTAAACAATGGCATAACAGGAAATGAAAAGTACTGAATAGAAATGTACAATAAAACTAGAGCTCTGGTTCTTCAGCAAACTGCTCCAAGTCTTCTGCAGATGGCTCGATCTCTGCCGGGTCTAAATCACCTGACGACATTCAAAGAGGTGAGTGGATCTATATCCACAGGGGAAGTCGGGTGGATGACGTATAACACCCCGCAAGTTTTTGATGGAAACCGATTCATAGTATATGGTTAAGGAAACCTTTAATAGGAAACTATAGATAGAGTTAAAAGATAGTTAGAGAAACCATATTAGAAACTAAAAGATAATTAGAAGTGATATAATACGACTAATATATGATGACAGGATTCGAGGATGACGTTTGATGATATTGCCGTTTAGGGTACTATAAGACTAGATAGCCGACGTAAATGTGTCATCCGGACCATACCTATTTCCAACCTGAAGAATCGTATGCATCTTTTAAACATATACCTTGAGGGACGTTACGGATTTTCAAATGATATCTTTTCCTTAAAAACACCGTAGCCCCTACTTTCAAAACTACGATTCATATCTTTTAAAAACTGATTGTATGGTTCGGGTGTGTATGTTAGATTAGATACGTATGCTTACAGTAAAGGTAGAATGCAATTGTAAATTGACTTTATGTGAGATATAGATACGATGAAAAGAGAATACGATTTGGCATATGATATAATGATATGTTGGTATACGGATGCAAGTCGATTGAGAGGATTGATACCTTGCCGATCCCCTGATATGAGATTGTTATGGATGTGACTTGGGACATAGGTATATGGATATATATATGTATACATGTTGTGAATCATGAATGATAGGCCGTACGTGACCTTAGGCCGTACCCTCATTGTCATATAGATTGATAGGATCCCTATTGGTTTAATACCGCCGTACGATGATTTTCCGTACGAGATGAGTTTTATGATGATTGATCCGTACCCTTAACTAGAGGATGCCGTACGATGTACTATACCGTACGTGATGCTGTGAGGCTAGATGTCGATGGTTAGATTCACTGACTCGGTCATGTTAGATACGTATACCCGTCAGCATTTGTATATGATTTACCTTATACTGCATTCATGTTATTCTCATTGCATTGCATATACCTGTGCTAGTACACTTACACCATTATCAATGATGCGTATGTTACACTACACGTACACAGATTTTCCGGCTCACACACTTCATCATCGATAATTTCCATGTCACTACACAGTAGGATTTGCTGCATCGTGATATGATTCCTTACACGATTTACTTGCGTACATACATATTGTACACCCATACTTGCGTACATACATATTGTACATCCATACTTGTGTACATACACATATGCACCTTTATACGATATTGCATTCGATTTTGGAGATTTGGGAACCGCATGACCTATTTTAAAACTGGATTCATTTAAAAGAGCGTTTTTCCCTCGATATGTGCATATTACTGTTCCATGTTGCATGATATACGGATATGCTTACATTTCTGTTATATATCGCATACATCATGCTTTACGCTTTTACGCATCGAGATATGTTGTTTTCATGAGATTTCTGGATTTGAGAACCATGGTCATTTTAAAAAGAAAGTATGTATTGTGTTAAAAACCCGGTTTCTCTTGATATAATATTTCGGTGCGTCCGCCATACGTTTTCTTGGTTCTGAGACGTGTGACATGTGAAACCCGATTCGAGGAGTGGACGATCCATTTGCGGGTTCATGGTGGACCCGGTATGGTTTCCCGGGGCGAGAAATGTTTTTCGTGGAGTAGACGATGAGCCTAGCAGGGTGGCTAGTACCTACCGGTGATTGGTTGGACCTAGCGGCTATCCGGAGGATACCGACCGGAGTCGAGAGATGTTATGGGCCGATCCGGACTGACGGAGCCCGAGAGATATGAGGATTTACGTGCCGATGCTAGGCACGGGTTTCATGATGTTTCGAGTATTAGTGTATATGCCCTAGAGGCCATTACTGTATCATACTAGTTTGTATATTACTTAATGGAAGCTTGGGATATTCACCTTGTATAAACAATCTTGCTCAATATAGTAGTATGCTACTTGGTTTGTTTCTACTTCAATGTGTACTTGTGTTTATTTTAGTATATCACCTATACACATTAGTGGAGCCCTTAGGATCTTTGCTTGATTACCAGCGTTGTGATGGCAGTCACACTAGTGGGGGCTGGGTAATCTATAAGCACATCCTTATACAGGTCCCTAGTCGCAGGACTATCGAGACAGGGCATCGATACTCCGGACTAGACTAGCGTATGCGCTTCTCATCCCAGTGTGGGAGATGGTCTGTCCCACAGCCATCAGTACGTCGTACTGGAGATAGTATACGGGTGCTCGTTGGGTTACGAGTACACTGGACAGGACTCGTTGGGAACTGACATGTTGGTATTATACCTATCGTCAGTTATCAGTTCCCAGATGACATGAATACTGCTTAGTCCGCTGACTTGACACTGTCACTTCGCCTCAAGTGTGTTCCCACTGTACTTTGATCACTACCCTACCACGGCTCAAAGGAGTCGTGCAAACAGGTAGCAGTTGGGTGCAGTCCCGAAGCACTTGGAGGCAGTGACGGTTAGACAGGATTCGTCTCTCTCGGTATTGGGGGTTGACATCGCGCTGTGTCTAGGAGAGCCATTACACGAGTAGTCCCTGGCCAGGGCAAGCGAGATATACTGGTAGGCTTCCAGTGTTATCTCAGGGTATATTGGGCTTCACTCCGACACGACTTGTACCGCTATTAGGGGACTGACGTTTACCGCCCCCTAGGCCCGCCATGCGATGTATCAGACGAACAGACCGGACTGTACGGAGATTGTCACATTCAGACTCAGTAGGAGTTCAGATGGGGTTCACCTCGTCAGTCTTCTTGTCGGCATCTACCTGTTACGCACAGCTAGTGCCGCTTGCGGTCTGTGGTTAAACCCACTGCTAGCGTAGTGTCGAGTCTTTAGAGTCCTACACAGAGGGCTATTCGCTTTTGGGCAAAACAGAGTAGAGGTCGCATGGTTTTGCGACATGGTTCGTTCTCATCCGCGCACTTGTGCACGTTTGGAGTCCGGACGGATATTACTGGCTGGCTCTGGTTTGAGTCAGATACTGGTATATGTTTTGGGGGTTGATTTATCTCATTGTATTCATGTTCCTCGAAACAAGAACGCGGGTGTGTATGCACAGTTGTTATGAGGCGGAGGAAGAGGATTTTCATTAGGGTTTCGGAACGGGTGTGTATGCACAGTTGACAGTCGTCTTTTTCCAAACCCTAATGAATTTGTGTTATATCAATTAATAATATTAATTAAATGAAATTGTGTTATGGTTGGGTTTGTTGACTTGTTGACCAAGGTTGACTTGTTGACCATGGTTGAAAGTTTGACCATTATCATTACATATCAAAGATGCTCTTTGATTCTAGCAAAATTCATTTAATGAATGTGATGATAGTGGTCATTCCAAACCATCCATCAACTATTTCATTTTTATTATTATTGTTAATTTGATAATTCTTTTCATTTGAGTTATGGTTGTAAAATGAAAAGAATGGCTCATTCTATCATAACACTTCTCTCTCCTCTCTTCTTCTTCTTCCTCCTCTAGTTCAAGGAGCTCCCTTCTCATGTGTTGAGAATCCATCTCCTTGAGATAAAAACACCCCAAAGCCACTCTCTACTCACTCTAGGGTTAGAGGTTTAGCAAGCCAAAGATCCTAGTTTACTCAAAGTCCGAGAAAGAGCCCGAAGGTTGAACCCTCAGGTGGATCCATCTTTGACGGAAGAAGGCGACGAGGAAAGCACCATCAAACCCTACAAAGGTTTCAAGAAGAAGGAGTTCAAGTTAGGTATAACCTTTTATCCGAGTAGCTAACTCTCTTTAGCTTTCTTGCTTGTTTAGTTTAGAAAAGATCCCGACTTTGTTAGTCCATATTGCCTCATGCGCTAAAAATTTGATTTTTATATCGTTTCCGCCTCCCCGCAAGAACCGGGGGTGGCAACGTGGACTTACAGTGGTATCAGAGCCTAATTAAACTTAAACTAGCTTAGTAGTAAAGTGTATGGAAGTTCGAACGGAAAAATCGCAAAAAAACCGGAGAAACAAAACCCTAACTTTCTGTTGAAATTTTTTGTGTTCTAAAGTGAAAAAGTTTTACTCCTAAAATCGGCTCAGGGTTTTGTGAGAACACCCACCAAAAACGATCCCCTGATTCCCTCAAACCGCCGCGGTTCCGCGGCAATAGGTATGCATTTGCCGCGGAACCGCCGCCGTTTGGGCTCCTCTCGTGATCGGGTTTTGTGCAGTGTTCTTCTGGTAGGGTTTTGGGATTTTTCAAATGGTTTATTTGTGCCCAGGTTTTCCAGAATAGAAATTTGCTTTTGGGGGCCTATAAATCCGTATTTTTATCGAACTTCACTACACTTTGACTATATTGGT
Organism: Agapanthus africanus; assembly: GCA_030015575.1. Classification (NCBI taxonomy): domain Eukaryota; kingdom Viridiplantae; phylum Streptophyta; class Magnoliopsida; order Asparagales; family Amaryllidaceae; genus Agapanthus; species Agapanthus africanus. The sequence continues at coordinate 239,318,065 of JASDDO010000004.1, forward strand.
TATATCTGTGATGTTTATATGTATTGAACGTCGGCCAATCGCTATATGTCGATTAGTCGGGGTTATACATATCTGTGATCTGTGTTTGTTGATGGTATGTGTATATGAATGGATTGGATTGTCGCGGGTGAATAGCCGGGATGGATGTGAGATGAGTGTTGTTTTTCTTTCATTCATTTGTAATATGTAAATTGATGTAATATTATTATTTGTATGGCCGCACAACCGGGTCGGGGTTGTAGCCGTCATTGTATAATTCTTTTTACTGTTTTTGCTCCTAGGATAGACCCATGGAGGGGGTGCACAAACTACCGGGTATCTCGAAGTGCCGAGTGGCCTACTCACGGTGGTGAGGGAGGTTGCTTCGCTTCAGATACTTGGCGGGTAGTTTGCCGCACCCGTAGGGGTCTTGGGTGGGGTTTTGGCTATTCACCACGACCGTGTAATCCGCTTTTCGTTGCAGGCTCGAACGGATTGTGTATTCCTAGTATATCCAATGTATTCATCTGTGATCTGTGATGTCTATCATTACTTTACATTTATAACTATTTAGGCGTTGCTTATGTTTTACAGCCGCGCTAGCCTAGCCCCCGCTCTGTCGTTAGTTAAGTAACCTAACGGGTGATGACGGGGCCCCGTGGCGAATGCGAATGGCATAAGCGTACGTCATATTTTGGTTGTTTTCTGCAATGGTAGGATTAAATGATGGGACGCATTAAAAGAACTAATGCAAGAATATCACGTATTAAAAGAACTAATGCAAGATAATAAACCAAGCAAAAGTCGTTGGAACACTTTCGAAAAACCACTCGGTTCTTTTCAAAACTAACTTTTAAATGCGGAGCTTGAGCCACTCTTTTTAAAGCTATCTTGTTCCATCGATTATATCAAGTTCACTACGTTCACGGTTTCGCCAAAACCATTCGTAGCCCTCCGTCGTTTCACATGAATAGTCAATAGTATTCAAGCTGTGTTTGTTGGCCAAAGTCAAGGCATAGTGATTGGTAGCTATTGGGTATTCATGTGCAGCATAGATAGATGTGTTGATTTGGAACAGTCGTACTGCCTTGTTGGCCAAAGTCAAGGGTAGGTACGGGTGGATTCAAATTAACCTGGAGAACGACGGGAAGAACTTGACATGTGACTTATGATTTGTTGGCCAAAGTCAAGGTCATAAGAGCATGGGGCAAAAATCCACATCGGGAGTTTCATAAGTACTGAAACTTGCTAGATTTGCTTACCATTTGGAGTGTGGTGATTCTGGTAGGATTCCTTCAGTTTCGTCACGCAATGATATTTGGATCCCGATCCTACTGTGAGTATATGCTACTCCTCGGGAAATTTCTCACTAAACGATCAATGCTATAAACCTAGTAGGTGCCTAGAAAGGTGTTAGCGGGGCTACGCCCCCAGGGAAAAGAGGTTATTTAATTAAGGAACTTCGCGAAAGCGTTGGAAAACCTTCCTCGAAGTACCGACACTGGCCTGGCTGAACGGTTAAGCAAGTATTGTGCGGTGGGATTGATCCCGACTAATTCTTCCTTTATGGTTTGAGGAGGGATTCGAGAGACAGTGGGAGCCATCCTGTTTAGAAAAACTAAAAACCATTCTAAACTTGCAAGAGCATCATGCTGAGTGTTTCTTCTTCTCTCTCCTAATTGCAGCGACCAATCGACATGACTGGACTTAAGTTACTTCTAGATAAAAACATACTGACAGGGCCAAACTACAAAGATTGGCTCAGGAATGTCAAAATGGCAATCACTTACGACAAGCTGGGGTATCTTCTTACCACCAAAGCTCCCCCCGTCCCAGGTCCCACCTCCAGCATCGCGGATAAGGAAATCCGTAAGACTTGGGAGATAGATAGCGCGAAGGCCAAATGCCTTGTGCTTGCCTCTATGGACAACGAACATCAGAGGAGGCATGAGAATATGGACCTCGAGTCCATATTTCTCCATACAAAAGAACTGTATGGAGAGCAGTCTCGTATCGCAAGATACGAAGTGTCGAAGAAGTTGTTTTCGGCAAGATTGGCCGTCGGATCATCGGTAGCGGAACACGTGCTTAAGATGATTGGCTACATTGAGGAGCTCGCTGAACTTGGGACCACGTTGGAGAATGAGCTCTATACGGACTTGATTCTTCAGTCCCTTCCTTCCACTTACGCCCAGTTTATACTGAACTTCAACTTACAAGAAAAAGAGGTTGAACTTTCAGAACTCCTCAACATGCTGAGGAGCGCAGAGGGCACCCTACAGAAAAGTAGGGAAATATCCACTTTGTTTGTAGGAGGATCTTCTTCTTCTAGGTCCAAGGCGAAAGCCAAGGGAAAGAAGAGGAAAGCCCCCGCCAAACCAAGGGGCGGTGTTGGTAAAGTGGATACGAAGGGAAAAGTAAAGGCAACAAAAATAGCGGGGAAGCTTGTGGATAAAGAAGAATGCTTCTATTGTCATAAGAAAGGACACCGGAAGAATGATTGCAGGGCTTGGAAAGCCAGGACACAGGAATTGAAGCAGGTTGCGGCTTCAGCTTTAGGTGTGTATGTTATTGAAAACTGTCTTTCAATAAACTCTACTTCCTAGGTATTGGATACCGGATCAGGATCTCATATCTGTAATTCTTTGCAGGCGTTGAGAAACCGTAGGGTTTTGAAGGCAGGTGACATGACCCTCAGAGTTGCAAACGGAGCTAGCATGGATGCTAAAGCCGTGGGGGACTATCACCTGGGAATGTCAGATGAGCATGTTTTGGTTTTGCATAATTGCTTTTTTGTACCCAACGCAACTTGTAATATCATTTCTGTATCTTTGGTTTCTAAAGAAGGTTATGAATTTGCGTTTGTAAGTAATGTTGTAAACATTCACCTTAATCAAGTTCTGATTGGGTCAGGTACATTGAGCAATGGTATATACGTATTAAACCAACCACAGATTTTCAATGTCCAGAATACACAAAAAAGAAAGTCTCCGGAAATCAATCAGACTTTCTTATGGCATTGTAGACTGGGTCACATCAATGAGAGAAGGTTGACTAAGTTACATACAGAAGGGTATTTGGATCCGTTCGAATATCAATCGTATGCCACTTGTCAATCCTGTCTCAAAGGAAAGATGACAAAGACTCCGTTCACTGGACACGGAGTAAGAGCGAGCGAGCTCTTGGGACTCGTACACAGCGACGTGTGCGGTCCAATGTCTACACATGCGCGAAATGGTTATTCTTACTTCATTACTTTTACGGATGATTTTTCAAGGTACGGTTATGTCTTCTTAATGAAACATAAGTCCGAAGCCTTTGAAAAGTTCCAGGAATATAAGAATGAAGTAGAAAAACAAACCGGCAAAAGTATCAAGATTCTAAGATCGGATCGAGGTGGAGAATACTTAAGTGCCGAGTTCCTGAATTACTTAAAAGAGAATGGGATTCTCTCTCAGCTTACTCCTCCATACACTCCGCAACATAACGGTGTATCGGAGAGACGGAACCAGACCCTATTGGATATGGTACGGTCCATGATGAGTAACGCTGAGTTACCGCGATCATTCTGGGGGTATGCGCTAGAATCAGCTGCATATCTTTTGAACCGAGTTCCTACTAAGACTGTGCCTACCACACCATATGAAATGTGGTGTGGGAAGAGGCCCCATCTCAGTCACATTAAGACTTGGGGAAGTCCAGCTTTTGTTAAAAAACAGCATGCGGACAAGCTTGAGGCACGCTCAGTACAGTGTAAGTTCGTGGGATATCCAAAGAACTCCAAGGGATATTTCTTCTACTGTGAAGAGGAACAAAAAGTTCTTGTTTCTCGTCATGCCTACTTCTTGGAAACTGAGTTTTTGGAAAACCAGATAAGTGGGAGCACAGTAGAACTGGAAGAAATTCCAGAACCACGAGCTATTACTGAATGCTTAGTGGAACCAGAGGGTTCAAAAGAACAGGACATTCCTATGCCGCTCCGTAGAAGTAGTAGGCAGTCTCATCCGCCCGAGAGATACTACGGTTTTCTCATAGACGGGGATAGAGAGGATTGCATCATAGATTATGATGAGCCTACTAGCTTCCAGCAGGCCGTTCAGAGCGTTGACTCGGTAAAATGGCTGGATGCAATGCGGACCGAAATGGAGTCCATGTACACCAACAAAGTATGGACGTTGGACATTGCTCCAGACGGGGTAAAACCCGTAGGATGCAAGTGGATCTTCAAAAGGAAGATTGGTGTAGATGGACAAGTTGAGACTTATAAAGCTAGACTTGTTGCAAAGGGTTTTCGTCAAAGACCTGGTTTGGACTATGACGAAACCTTTTCTCCAGTGGCTATGCTGAAATCCATTCGGATCCTTCTTGCCATTGCTGCCTTCCACGATTATGAGATTTGGCAGATGGACGTAAAGACCGCTTTTCTAAATGTAAATTTAGAGGAGTGTGTCTATATGGATCAGCCAGAGGGTTTCATTCAGAGTGGGAGCAGCGGAAAGGTGTGCAAGTTGCTTAAGTCCATCTATGGACTAAAGCAGGCATCGCGGAGTTGGAACATCTGTTTTGATGAGACGGTCAAGGAATTTGGCTTTATCAAAAATCCAGATGAACCATGCATCTATAGTAGATTTGTAGCGAGAACTGTAGTATTCCTCGTTTTATACGTGGATGACATTCTCTTAATAGGAAATGACATTCCTATGCTACAATCTGTCAAGGGGTTCTTGTCGCACAGGTTCTCCATGAAAGACCTGGGTGATGCCTCATACATCCTATGGATCCGGATCCATCGTGATAGATCCAAGAGGATATTAGGACTTTCTCAGTCCAGGTACATCGACACCATAGTGAAAAGATTCAGTATGGAAGATTCCAAGCGCGGTAACCTACCGGCTTGTCACGGGATCACCCTCTCTAAAGAGATGTCTCCCAAGACTGATTTGGAGAGGGATCGCATGTCTATTATACCCTACGCTTCTGCGGCAGGCTCTATAATGTATGCGATGTTGTGTACCAGACCGGATGTAGCTTATGCACTGAGTGTGGTAAGCCGGTATCAGTCAAACCCTGGGGAGAAACACTGGATAGCGGTAAAGAACATTCTCAAGTACCTAAGAAGGACTAAGGAAATGTTCTTGGTGTATGGCGGAAAAGACCTCCAGATCGAGGCCTTTGCTGACTCCAGCTTCCAGAGTGACAAGGATGATTCCAAGTCCATGTCAGGTTTTGTCTTTACCCTCAATGGAGGGGCGGTGTGTTGGAAGAGTTCCAAACAAGAAACCGTTGCAGACTCGACGATGGAAGCGGAATACATCGCTGCATCTGATGCCGCAAAAGAAGCCGTCTGGATGAGGAAGTTCTTGGAAGAACTTCAGGTGGTTCCGTCCATTGTTGATCCAATACCTCTGTATTGCGACAACAACGGGGCTATAGCTTTAGCGAAGGAACCCAGGTCCCATCAGAAATCCAGACACATCTTGAGGCGGTATCACCTGATCAGGGAGATCGTGGATCGCCAGGAGATCGAGGTTCGGAGGGTCGCTTCAGAAGAAAACACTGCAGATCCATTCACAAAGGCCTTTCCCCAGACTCAGTTCGAGCGGCTGATCGAGATGATAGGTCTTCGATACGCCAGTACATGGCCTTAGTGCAAGTAGGAGATTGTTAGTGTATATGCCCTAGAGGCCATTACTGTATCATACTAGTTTGTATATTACTTAATGGAAGCTTGGGATATTCACCTTGTATAAACAATCTTGCTCAATATAGTAGTATGCTACTTGGTTTGTTTCTACTTCAATGCGTACTTGTGTTTATTTTAGTATATCACCTATACACATTAGTGGAGCCCTTAGGATCTTTGCTTGATAACCAGCGTTGTGATGGCAGTCACACTAGTGAGGGCTGGGTAATCTATAAGCACATCCTTATACAGGTCCCTAGTCGCAGGACTATCGAGACAGGGCATCGATACTCCGGAGTAGACTAGCGTATGCGCTTCTCATCCCAGTGTGGGAGATGGTCTGTCCCACAGCCATCAGTACGTCGTACTGGAGATAGTATACGGGTGCTCGTTGGGTTACGAGTACACTAGACAGGACTCATCGGGAACTGACAGGTTGGTATTATACCTATCGTCAGTTATCAGTTCCCAGGTGACATGAGTACAGCTTAGTCCGCTGACTTGACACTGTCACTTCGCCTCAAGTGTGTTCCCACTGTACTTTGATCACTACCCTACCACGGCTCAAAGGAGTCGTGCAAACAGGTAGTAGTTGGGTGCAGTCCCGAAGCACTTGGAGGCAGTGACGGTTAGACAGGATTCGTCTCTCCCGGTATTGGGGGTTGACATCGCGCTGTGTCTAGGAGAGCCATTACACGAGTAGTCCCTGGCCAGGGTAAGCGAGATATACTGGTAGGCTTCCAGTGTTATCTCAGGGTGTATTGGGCTGCACTCCGACACGACTTGTACCGCTATTAGGGGACTGACGTTTACCGCCCCCTAGGCCCGCCATGTGATGTATCAGACGAACAGACCGGACTGTACGGAGATTGTCACATTCAGACTCAGTAGTAGTTCAGATGGGGTTCACCTCGTCAGTCTTCTTGTCGGCATCTACCTGGGGACCGTTACGCACAGCTAGTGCTGCTTGCGATCTGTGGTTAAACCCACTGCCAGCGTAGTGTCGAGTCTTTAGAGTCCCACACAGAGGGCTATTCGCTTTTGGGCAAAACAGAGTAGAGGTCGCATGGTTTTGCGACAGGGTTCGTTCTCATCCGCGCACTTGTGCACGTTTGGAGTCTGGACGGATATTACTAGCTGGCTCTGGTTTGAGTCAGATACTGGTATATATTTTGGGGGTTGATTTTATCTCATTGTGTTCATGTTCCTCGGAACAAGAACGCGGGTGTGTATGCACAGTTGTTATGAGGCGGAAGAAGAGAATTTTCATTAGGGTTTCGGAACGGGTGTGTATGCACAGTTGACAGTCGTCTTTTTCCAAACCCTAATGAATTTGTGTTATATCAATTAATAATATTAATTAAATGAAATTATGTTATGGTTGGGTTTGTTGACTTGTTGACCAAGGTTGACTTGTTGACCATGGTTGCAAGTTTGACTATTATCATTACATATCAAAGATGCTCTTTGATTCTAGCAAAATTCATTTAATGAATGTGATGATAGTGGTCATTCCAAACCATCCATCAACTATTTCATTTTTATTATTATTGTTAATTTGATAATTCTTTTCATTTGAGTTATGGTTGTAAAATGAAAAGAATAGCTCATTCTATCATAACACTTCTCTCTCCTCTCTTCTTCTTCTTCCTCCTCTAGTTCAAGGAGCTCCCTTCTCATGTGTTGAGAATCCATCTCCTTGAGATAAAAACACCCCAAAGCCACTCTCTACTCACTCTAGGGTTAGAGGTTTAGCAAGCCAAAGATCCTAGTTCACTCAAAGTCCGAGAAAGAGCCTGAAGGTTGAACCCTCAGGTGGATCCATCTTTGACGGAAGATGGCGACGAGGAAAGCACCATCAAACCCTACAAAGGTTTCAAGAAGAAGGAGTTCAAGTTAGGTATAACCTTTTATCCGAGTAGCTAACTCTCTTTAGCTTTCTTGCTAGTTTAGTTTAGAAAAGATCCCGACTTTGTTAGTCCATGTTGCCTCATGCGCTAAAAAATTGATTTTTATACCGTTTCCGCCTCCCCGCAAGAACCGGGGGTGGCAACGTGGACTTACATCGAGTGTCAATGCTGGACACTCAGGTTCCATGATTTGATGTATCGCGAGGGACACGCGTTGATTTATATTCTCATATTTTCATGCATATGCTTTTATGATATTTACATGCATGATGTTGTTGTGTCATTGGTTGATACGTGGACGAGATCCACATACATACATACATTTATTATATGGTTGGATGTTATCCATATGCTGATAGGTAATTACTTATAGTCCAGGCACATATACAGATACGGTCACCCTAGACATCATAGAATTACCTTTATGATATAGTTGACTTAGGAGTCATTGTTTATTCGATTTCTACTTGTTGATGTTTTTCTACTTAAGAGTTGGAAACTCACCCCCGTTGTGCCACAGTTCTTACAGGTTGGCCGCATGGATCTGTAGAGGCACCTTTGGCACACAGTTGCATTCGGGTGCTTTTCTTGGTAAGTGGGACATTTGTATCGTACCCACTCTTGTATTTATTACTCATTTTGTATCTAGTCAACTTCATCAATTAAACTAGTATTTGTATAAGTAATGAGACTTAGTGAGACTTGTAGTTGCGAGACTTGAGCGATGGGTTTTATGTTCGCTTTTTGGGTTGATGTCTTGCTTATTTATTTATCTTTTGTGGTGAACTTCGCCGTTGGGCGTCGTATACTTATATTTATGCCTTGCGTGGTTGTGAATCCGCCGATTGGCGAAAAGCTAGCTCCCGCTTAGGGATGCCTTTTATATTATCATGTATTGTGGTTTTGGATCAAAAAATACAAAGGAGGTGCTGCCCAAATTTTTAAAAAGACGAAACATATTTTCAAACTGGTAAATTTCACTTGCATTATTCATATTCCTTTTCTATGCATGTAAGAAAACTTGATTTCATTATATCTTTATTTCAAAACTTCACCTCTTTTATTTTCATTAAAATGGTTTAGATTTCTGGGTTTCAGTTTACTTGACTTACGTTACGCTTTTAGACGTTACGTGATTTAAGTGCTAGTCACGAGCTAATATTTCGGGTTGTGACACTGAGGATAAAACTTAATGGATCTCTATAAGAAAAGTTTTGTTGTATTTTAAACATGTAGGTATTTAAGCGGGCATGAATTTTATTATGGCTTCTTTTTTGGCCGAAAAGAAACTTTTTTGGCCGAAAAGAAACTTTTTTGTCAATGTTTGGAACTAAAAAATTTATTCTTTTAGCGTAGCGATATTCTCAAACCTTTATTTGATAAATGCACATCTAAACTTGTGTATGAACAAAATTAACCCCAACTACACCACCCTTTAATTTTTGTCTTTTTTATATTGTCCTTCTTCTTGATCCTGATCCGGATCATGTTCACGGCATTGATGTAGCAGTACCGTGTGTCGATCGCATGATGGTCGTCGTCTGCGAGATCACAAAGATCCGCAGCATTGCATGAAGATCTGCAGTCTCGTGGGATCATCGGCAATGTGATTGAGCTCCTCCATCATGTTGCTGAGATCCTCCTGCGACCAAATCCTGATGAGGGTGTTGAGATCCTTGTCGGGAAGCTAGTCCTTGACGGTGCCGATCTCACCTCCGAACACACTGCTAATTTTGTCATGTTTTTTACTAATCCGAGTATTCATCATGATCTACATGTCTTAAATAGGTTATATAAATCAAAATTCACGAGATTCGAAGACCTATAACATAATATCAAGTGTTGATTCTGATTTAAGTTAGACAAGATTTGAAGCCCAGATCGAATAGGAGTCGATGATTAAGATTTAAACCAATCCTTAATTTTAAATAATAAGCTTATCTTTTTGTACTCCTAATTTAAATCTAAGTCTTATTGATATGGGCTATAAATATAAAACCAATTAGACTAGAGTTTTAAAAAAAAGATGGTTGTCAATATTCTCCTCAAATAAAAGAGGGTAGCTGTAAAGCCAATGGAGATGGAGATAAATGAGACGTTTTTGTGAGGGTTAGAGATTTCTTTGTATTGGACAGCGATCAGAGAAGGTAATTCTCGTGTAATCCTTAAGGATAGTAGAAGTTCTTGTCGTCAGATTACAGGATTAGGTGCGTTGCACCGAACCTAGATAAAATCTCGTGCTTGTGTAACAGTTTGAAAATTATAAATATTATTTTATAACTTAAACATGAATATTATAAGTTTACGAAAATAATATCAAGTATGGATTTGGGTTTTCATAAATTGGTATAATTATATACATTTATTTTTGGAGTTAAAAATACAAGATGTTTTAAACATGGCAGGTATTTTGGGTTGAGAAAATGATATGGGATTTTAATGGTAAGTATATGGTTTATTTGTTTTGTTGAAAGAGAGAGGGAATATGTTAAGTTTGAATATACCCTTACTATATCCTAACATACACCCTCAAATATTATGGCACACTCTCTCTCTTACTCTCAAAATTCTCATCTCTTTTTCTCTCCTCACAAAATCTCTCCTCTCTCAAAATATATCGTCTCCTCACAAACCTCTCAAAACCCTAGCTTTCTTGACTTTAACCTGTGTATTTTGCCAAATTTTTCATCTCAACCCATCAAGATCTCAAGTAGAGTCACCTCAACCATCAAGAGCTTCAAGTGGCCAACCATAGAGCTTCTATATCTCTTTTCCTCACTCCACTTGGTAAAAATGTCTCCTTTTATCAAGTACTTATAGTGTTTAAAGTTTTAGCCATGAAAAATTATAGTTTTTATGTAAAAGTTCAGTTTTTATGGGTTGAATTCTTTTCAAGTAGGGTTTTTTGAAGTGATCCACTATTAGTGATGGATCTAATATGGTTATTTGGTAACTACCACTTGTTTGAGATAGTTAGTGGTATTTTGATGCATGTATATTTATATTGAAAAGTGTTTTAAAGTTTTAAAATAAGGATTTCATTGAGTTTTTGGTATTAGAATAAAATCTGGTGTTCACTGGGTACTCTGAAAAATAAACTAGCTATATTTTTGAAATGCTTGGACCAACATGAGACCACCCCCAAAACCCGAGCCCCTAATTCCTAACCCTGGCCGCCCAAATATTCTTTCTGGCTTCAAATAGCGGCCAGCCATCAAGTTAGGGTTTGGATTTTTGTCTGTAGTTCATATAATTGATAACTTAGCAACTGGTATACCTCTTTTTAGCCCAGATTCTCTGTATCCAAATCTGGAAGCACTTTAGCTGGTTTTTGACGATGTTTTTCGGTTGTTAAACTTCGTTTTTGGATTTCTATATTTTGACTTGATCTTTCGACATTCGTACGTCGACGTCGGGGGTATTTTGTCATATTTAGCATATGTCGGCCATAGGTTCTAATCTATGTGTGCTACGCTTGTTGTGTCGTTTTCGATTTGGATATTTATACGATTGCATCATGGTTTCGATTGTAGGTATGATCATGGGGACTTCCGAGACGGCGAAGACGGCTGAGTCAGTCGTAGGTTTTGACTAGCTCGAAACGTCGGTAAATAGATTTGTATCTACGGGGGAAATCGGGTGGATGGCGTATAACACCCCCGCAACCAAACTAAGTAGAACACATACTATACTATATACTCGTATCTTATATTAATATGATTCGTATAATTAACTATAACTAGGTAGTTAGTCTATGTTCATAACTAGTAGATTATGTGTGCAGGGGGATATATGATTATTGTTAAGTGTCGTACACGACTAGATGTCCGTACTATATAGATTTGATGACTGTTGAGATCGTACGATGGAGATTCCGTACTCGATGTGATGAGAATAGATTGCCGGATACGGCCGATATATATTTGATTCGTGGAGTCTTGCTAAATCCCAATAGGGACATTATTATGATTGATAGAGTTATACCTTTTCAAAAAAACCAACGATTCATTTCCTACTTTTAAATGATAATTTCAAGGATGCGCTACAAATTTCTAATGAATATCTATTTCAAAAATACCGTAGCCTCCTTGTTTCTAAAACAACATTTTGTTTTATATTAAACTAAACCTTATTGCTTATATGTAATTATCTATATTTTACGCTTGTCACGTTACGATTATTTTATGCTCACGCTTCGATTGCATAGTATATAGGCTAGTTTGCGTTTGCTATGCTAATATGAATACACTGATAGAACACTGCACGAATACCAATGATTCCTATGTTGCACAAATTACAGACGCGCATGTTACACTAAACATTATTGGTACTGCCATAAAACTTTAGGATTGCCATGCTTATTAATGTTGATGTGGTTAGATAAATGCGATTGATTGATATATCTGTGTGATAAATTATCAACTAACATAGATGCATGATGCATTGTTGATGATTGTGATAATGATGTTCGAACACACTTGATAGAACTCTTGTACAATTACTAATGATTTGCATGAGACACAATCACAGGTGTGTATGCTACACTTCACATCATTACTATTACCATGATACAATAGAGTCTGTTATGCTTTTCGTGTTTTAATTATCCATGCTAGTATGCATGATATTTTCTGATTTTGATATACGAATACCATTGCAATAAATATTCGTATATGGTGATATATATACATATCAGTGGAATGGGGAATTAATATATATTGATGGTTGCCAATTGTGGCAAAGATGAATTATATATGTGTTCTTCGGAACTTGATGTTTTCCATAGATTTGAGAAGCCATGGTGCGATTTATAAAACTTGTAAATGTTCTAAAATACGGTTTTCTCTTGATATGATAACTTGGTGTCCACCTTGAGTTTTCTTGTTATGATGATATGATTATTATCCGAATCGAGAGAGAGATTAACCGATTTACGGATACATGGTGGACCCGGTACGACACCGAGAGACATGAAGTCCGTAGGAAGGTACAGAGAGCCTAGCGAGGTGGATCGATACCGGAGATAGTAATGGAGCACAGCGGATATCCGGAGGATACTGACCGAGGTTATATTAATATCGAGACAGGGCCGGTCTGGGAGACGGTGCCTACGATATCTGGGTTTCGTGCGTCGATGATAAACACATGATTTATAATGAGTTCGAGTATCGATGATGGACACTCGGTGGATGATGATTTCGAGTGTCGATGATGGACACTCATGAGATTTGGAGTGTCGATATTGGACACTTATATGTTGATATTTGCTCGATCCGTCGTGATGAGCTGATATAGATTATGCTATTAGTGGCCGAACAGGACCGATCCATGAGACAGTACCTGAATACTATTTTCATATATCGATATACATTAAAGAGATTTCTAAATGAGCTATAGTCTCACTATTTTCAACATGTCCATGACGACATAAGAATCTCTCATATGGAAACCCTCTTAAAATCATTTCTAAAAAGCGAGACGTATGCTTTAAACAAAACGCATATAATGCTTTATAACCAATGTCTGCTACTTAAGCCATCATATATTGTTCATACGGCTATTTTGAAAGAATTTTACATACATCTTTCGACTACTTTATATGCTTGTACATGGATACATGCTATATATACGATATTACATATTTCTATGTTTACGCGATCCATTGGGATGCACTTGTATTACTTATGTAGTATATATATAGTTGTTATCACATTGTATGTTGACATATTACTGTATGACCTAGGTAGATCGTTATGCATCTCGATTTCTACCTTTTGATATATTTTTATTCACTGAGTTGGCAACTCACCCCGTTGTGCCCCAGTTTCTTACAGGATTGACCGCTCAGATCAGTAGCGGCTTGTCGGCACGCTTCTGTCTATGGTGATTGCTTTTGGTAGGCGGGTTAAATATTTGCATCGTAACCACCTCTTGTATATGTATATTCTTTTGGATCTAGTTAAAAACTCTATCAACCAAAAACTTGTATATTTATGGAATTAGAAGCGAGACTTAGATTGTTTATGTATTTTTGGGTGTCATACTCGTGTGGAGTCGACATTATATTGGATTTCTTTATGTTTCGCTTGTTTTTCTTCGCCTCGGGCGTCATATATTAACTGCGTGGTTGCTCCGCCGTTTGGACGTGAAAGCTAGCTTCTGTTGGGGATGCTTATTATATATTATACTTGTATGGTTTTATTCAAAATTCACAAAGGAGGTTCTACCCGATTTTTTTACGACGTATGTGTTTTCAAGCAAACTTTACTAATACTTTCAAAAGGAACTTGATTTCATCAATAACCCTTTTCAAAACTTCACATCCACTATTTCTTTAAAAACTTTTAGATTCCGGGTTTTTGGCTTACTTGGGTTACGGTGGGGTCCTATAGATTTCGCGTGATTCAAATGCTAGTCACGTGCCTTTTCCGAGTCATGACAAAGTTGGTATCAGATCGCTAGCTTTATTCTCTGTTCGAGTCTAGGTTTGACTATGTGGAGTGTAAGGTGTATATTTTCGGAAGCTAGGCTTAACCTTACGGAATTTAGACTTGGCTTTGGGGGTTTACACTCGAAGTTTCGTAGATTGGCCTTGGTATGATGGAGTAGGTACTAAGTAGAATGACATACCGTATGTAGGGTTACTAGGCACTCTCACAAGGGTCTATAAGGCATCAACCATGCCCGATTTAAAATTTAAACGTGCCGAACAACCCTAACCAAGATCTTTAAACTAGAGATTAGGCGAAACAAAGCATGTTAAACACTTTAACACTAAGAGTTTGGGATTACAACCTTTGTAGTCCGGTCCTTCACTTCTAAAGCTCCGTGTTGAGGTCCCTTCGCTGCGATCATCGAGTATCCGGACTCTCGAAAAGCTCCACGAAGAGAAAGATGCAAGCTTGCTTCCGATCTTCGATAACTAAGATGGTCTACCTTGAAATTTCTTTAACACAAGCTCTCACTCACTAAATGAAGTGAACACCCTAATCTAAATGGTTAGGATAGATTAGGATGATGAAGTAGGATTTTAGCTCTCATTTATTTTCATTAACTCACTCATTTTCATCACTTCATAAAAAGCTAGAAAACTTTTCATGAAACAAAGAAGAAGGAAGAAGAAGAACAAATCTCTTTTGTGATGAATAATGAATTGTTATGAGGTTAGAATTGCAACCATGGGTTAAGTATGATAACTTAACCCATGCAGAGACTTAACCCTGGTCATGGGTTGGGTTGGAATAATAAATATCATAACAAATATCTTTACAAATATCTTTAGCAAGAAACAAAAGAAAAACCTTCTAGAAGCTTCTAGAAAATATTAACCCAAATCAAACCTTAATCATGTTTAATCTCTACTAATCGCGTTGCATTAATAACCCTAACATGTTACAATATTATATATCACATATACAATATTTATTGTAACAAAATAAAATAATACAATTAACATATATCACATATATACCAATGTATTACCCGAGTGAGAAAAAGAAACTTTTAGTGAGCTTATATTAGTTAATGTAATTTAATATATCAAATATATACATTAAATTATCGAATCAACACATGATCCGATAATCCGGCTATTTCACAAATAACCGACTAATATTATCTGTATCAGTTCATCAAATCAACACTTAATCTGATGACCCGGCTATATCACATATACCCGGCCGATATCTCATATCGCAAGAATCTAATACGGTATCACATACACGTATTGTTCTCGGTCTCGCACATATCACATATGTGCTCCTACTCCGTTTTTCCTGAGCCAAAAAACCTCTGTGTAGGACTCTAAAGAATCGTCAATACGCCGGCAGTAGGTGATGATCATATCAAACACCCACAAGCTGCAAGCGGTCAGCTAAACGTAACAGCCACCCAGGTATTGAGCGATCAGAAGATCAACAAGCAAGCCTGTACATTCTCCTGCGAATCCAATCAGTAACACTCCCGTACAGTCCGGTCTCTTCGTCTAATATGTCGAATATCTCGCCTAGGGGTGGTAAACGTCAGACTCCAGTAGCTTGATAAGTCGTGTCGATATAAGGTCTATAACAGTTCGAGAAACTACTGGTAACACTTATCAGTAAATCTCAGCAACCCTGGCCAGGGATTTCCAGTTATAGCCAATCGAACACAGTGCAACATCAACTCCCTATACCGGGAGAGACGAATCCCCTCCTATCGCTCATTGCCTCCATGTGATTCGGGACTTACCCAAAAGCCACCTTTTTGCATGCCCTCTTGGACGTGGTATGATGGAAATCAAAGCACAGTGGGAATCACACAAGACTCTATGACGATCTCGGGTCTACAGACTACTCTGTACCAGTGTCACCAGAGAACTGCCATCTGACGTGAGGTATAATACCATCTGGGAGTTCTCGGCGAGTCCGTCCAGTGTACCCAGTCTCCACTGAGCACCCGTATACCTTTTCTGAGGTCAAACACCAATGGATATGAGATCATCCATCGCCCATCATATGGGTTCAGAAGCGCATACGCTAGTCTACTCTGGTATATCGATGCCCTGTCTCGATACACCTACGACCAGGAACATTTGAAGGATGTACTTGACGACTACACTGTCCCCACTAGTATGATCCGCATCATAGTCCTGGTAGTCAAGTACTCATCCTAAGGGCTTTATCAACATGTAATCATAGAGACAATCAAAGTACATGTTAAGATAAAGTGTAACCAGATAGCATACTATCATGTCGAGCAAGAAAGTCCTCCCTATATACGTCCAAGCATCCACTACAATATACATCGTATGTACAGTAATGGCCTCTAGGGCATACATATAACTAACAATCTCCCACTTGCACTAGGGCCATCTGTTATGGTATCACATACCCAACAATTAGCTGTTGTTGAAGTATCTCATACTCAACCATCCCATAAAAGTCTCTATTGGGAAAAAGGCCTTTGTGAGTGGATCCGCGCTGTTGTCCTCTGTGTCTACTCTCCTAACCTCGATCTCCCTGGAGATCAACCATCTCCATGATCAGGTGATACTGCCTAAGAATTATATCTGGATTTCTGATGGGACGGGGGTTCCTTGGCATAAGCCATAACTCCATTGTCACACAATGGTTGGAACGAAGTTCATCTCATGAACTTATATATATCCAGACTGCCTCTTTGGTAGCATCCTTGGTAACGGCATATCTTGCCTTTAATCGTCTAGTAAGTCACGGTATCTAGCTTAGAACTCTTCCTACATACCGTCCCTCCACTGAGGGTAAAGACAATGCCTGCGACTGACATTCAGTCGTCCTTATCACCGTGGAACCTTTTCCAGTGATTCTCCCCAGGATCGATTGATACCATCTCACTACAACTAGTGAGAATCCTAACATCCAATTAGATCTATCTCATAGATATAAAACCTAGGATTTAGGAGGTATCACTTTGATCCTATATGGAGAATCCTTGTGATAAGCGAAGATTGACCGAGCGTAGCATAGGAAACTACTTCCCTATCAAGAGTATGTCATCCACGTACTCTACGAGGATCACCACCATACTCCCTACTACCTTTTTGTATATACAAGGTTCATCTACCATTTTGATGAAGTCAAACTCTTTGACTACCACATCAAAACAGATGTTCCAACTCTGCGATGCCTGATTTATCACATAAAACATCTTGCACACGTTTCCGCTGCTCCCACTGTCTACGAATCCCTCTGGCTGTGTACTTATAGACGCTCTCTTCCAAATCATCATTTAGAAAAGCAGTCATGACACCCAACCGCCAGATATCGTAGTCATGGTATGTAGCCGTGGTAAGTAGGATCTGGATGGACTTAAGCATAGCTTTGAAAGTCACAACTTTTCGATGTACACCAAGTAATCTTCTCAAGATATACTTGCTCCTGATGGGGATTTAACCCTTCAGATAAAGCAACCAAAGTCCATACTTTGTTGGTGTATACAGATTCCATCTCAGATCGCTAAGCATCCAGCCATTCTTACAGAGTCCCACTCCTGATGGCTTGCTCGAAACTAGTTGGGTCATCATCTTATGATGCAATCCTCGCTCCCACTGTCATAAAGAAACCGAAGTATCTCTCAGGTGGATGAGGAACCCTACTAGATCGGCGGAGAGGCTGAGGCTTGTTGGTTACTATTGAATCCTTTGGTTCTACCAAATCATTAGCTACAGTTTGTATAGCTGGAACTGTTTCCAGTTCTACCTCATGTCCACTAATTTCTTCACAAGAAATTCCTTTTCACAAAGGTGGCATGTTAAGAAACAAAACATCTTTTATTCCTCGGTTAGGTAGAAGATATTCCCTTGTGTATGCTTGGGATGTCCAACAAACTTCTACAGAACCGACTTTGCCTCGAGCTTGTCCGGATTATGCTTTTAGACATAAGCTGGACAACCCCAAATCTTAACTACCTTAAGAGATGGGCTCTTCCCATACCATATCATATATGAATTGGTAGGCAACTGATTTGATTGGAACCCTATTCAATAGGTATGCAGCTTCTCAAGTGCATAACTCCTAAAAGGAAAATAGGAAACTCAGTAGTACTCATCATAGAGCACACCATATCACATATGGTGCAATTGCTATGCCCCGATATACCATCGTGCTATGGTGTATACGGAGGAGTAATGCTGAGAGAGAATCTCATTCTCCTTTAGAAAAGTCCAGGAATCCCGTGCTCAAGTATTCTCCTCCTTGATCACATCAAAGGACATAATACTTATACCCGTTTTTGGTTCTCTACTTCTAACTTATATTCTGTTATTATCTCAAAAGTTTCGGACTTGTGTTTCAACAGGAACATATGTCTGAATCTTGAGAGATCATCAGTGAATGTAATGAAGTACAAAGAACCGATCTTGGCATGTGTAGACAGGGGACCTTCATACATCATCATGTATCAATCCTAAGAGTTCACTAACTCTTTCTCTGTTTCCAATAAACAGAGCTGTGGTCATCTTATCTCTGTGACATGACCGGCAAGTTTCACAAGATGTAAATTCAAACTAATTTAAATATGCATCTAAATGTAACTTCAGCTAGTCGGGTCACATTGATATGACTTAGTCTATAATACCTCAAGAAGGATCCGTTCATTTCTGAACTCTTCCTCTTGTGTGTGTTCTGTACGTTAAGAACTATGGTTTGATTTAGAACGTCTATGCTTTTAGATAACGTGCCTGAACCGATCAACTCTTGATATAGAAAATGTTCAAAACATTATCCAACAATACAAAATTATATCCATCTTTACTAATAAAAAGACTGATATGATGTTGTATATCAGGTTCGGTATCTAATAATATTCGTTCAGAATCAATGTATTCTAGTAATACAGGGTGATAACTGCCAACAGACTTGGCTTGCAACAATTGCGCCTTTCCAACTCTTGAAACTTATCACCCGTTCTCAGTTCTCTACTTATCTGTATCCCATGTAACAGATTACATTTGCGGGATCCCGATCCAGTATCTCATACCCAGGACGTAAAGGATACTGAGAAACAGTTCTCGGTAATGAACACACCCGAAGATGATGCATCAGCATGCACTTTCTTCGTTTGGGCGGCACAGGAATTCTGGTAATCCCCTATTTCCTGCCCTGTCTTATAACAATTGTAAGTTGGAGCGGGACCAACGTTCCTTAGCTCAGTATAACAAGCGGGTTCGGTCGATACATCCGTATTATTATCTTGATTAAGGCGTGACATAGTCGCAACCAGGAGAGAGAGAGAAGAAAACACTCAGCGTGCGCTTTTACAAGATTAGATTGGGTATCAATTTATCTAATTAGGATGTCTCCCACTGTTTTAGTCAAATCTTCCTTCAAACCCTAAAAGGAAAGACTAGCCGGGATTAATTACACGCTACAAGTTCGCCAATCTTTCAGCCAGGCCAGTGCCGGTAATTTGAGGGAGGTTTCCCGTTCTTTCGCACGGACCTAATTAAAATAAACCTCGTTTTCCCAGGGGCGTAACCACGTTAAAACCTTTCTAGACACCTACTTGATCGGCTAATTGTAATGTGTAAAACTTTCCCAGGAGTAACTCTTACTCGCAACGGGTATCGGGATCCAATTATCTTATAGAAGGTATGCAATCTCATTGCAAATTTCAACACTTGAAATTCCTAATAATATTTTTACCCTAATCATCCTATAACCTTGACAGAGGTCAACAAACCATAGGCCGCTAGTCAAGTTCAACCCGTCATTTCCTGATTGAAGTAAACCCACCGGCACGACCCATGACAGAGGTCAACAAGGTCGCACGACAACCTTAAATCAATCACATTATATGTTTATACAGATAAGCACTAATCTTCTACCGCACACTACGCCTTAACAGAGGTCAACAAACGCAGTACGAATACTAACTATTACTTATCTGAAATGACGGAGGGCTACGACAGGTTTTTAAGAAAACCCTTTGCGTAAAGAACTTGATATCGTTGTAGAATCGAGTGATTTTAAAAGGAGTGTTTTTGAGGCTTTTCTAGTTTCGCTAAAGAGGTCACTCCCGGTGAAGGGATCATCGGCTCTTTCCTCATCGAATAAGGTGCTGGATATTTCACAAATATCACTATGCAAAGCAAGAACTATCGAAGCAATCAAAAGACAAACCGAGTTTGTAGCATCTGCTAGTTTCGCTAAAGAGGTCACTCCCGGTGAATGGATCTCAGCCTTTCCTTATCGAATAAGGCGCTGGATGTTCTACAAGGAACACCGCTATGCAAAGCAAGAACTAGAGCTACCAGTTTTTAAACAAGTTTCTACAACATCTTTAGGTTTCTTTTAGTTTCATTAATCTCATTAATGAAGTCCCATTTTAATTATGCTTCACAAGTATCACATTTGAAACGAAATCTGCAATATAACATATATCTCATATATATAATATAAACATTCATCTCAGGCAGTAATATGATCTTATCACAGAACATTGCAGCAGAAGAACATATATGAAATATTGGATATACTAGGATGTCCGTGTTTTAATACGAGCCTGTATAAAACACGGATTCCACGGTCGCGATGTATAGCCAAACCCACATCCCTAAACCCCTACGAGAGCGGCAATCAACTCTGCCAATTCTAGGGTTAGGAGACTCGGTCTCGACTCCTCGAGATGGTCTCCCACTGGACCCTAGAACCCGGTTACTTGTGCTCCCCGTCTTGGGTCTACCTAATGCGGAAAAGTAAATAATATACAATGGTGACATCATCCTCAGCCCGGAAGTGACCCAATAAAAGAATATTACATACAAATGAATTTTACATGAATGAAAAAGAAAAACTCTCATCTCACATAAAACCCCCGGCTATTCAGAACACGACGATCCAATATAACATATCACAGCAACACATAATATCACATATCATCAACGTAAGTAAATATGCGTATCCCAATTGTCGTTGATGTATAGAAACGAAACCGGCGATACACCGCATATTACACTTACGGTCGCAGAAAAGAAAGTGTAAAACTACAACAGTTGGAATCCGCAACCTCCTTAGACATCGCATGCCTAACCAAATGAATTCCTTAGACATCGCATGCCTAACAATTATAAACCCCGCATTTTAGTCTCATTATCGAAAAATCTTTTCAATATCAAGTCGGGCAATTCAACAAGATTCCTGACATCCTGATCGAATGCTCGTCGCAAACTTTAGTAGATGGCCGCACCCCCGATGCCGTCGACTAAGTGCACTAAGGCGGAACACCGCTGCCGCGAGCACCCGAACGGATGCTTTTGGCGACGGGGTTCTCCTACAGTCACTTGGTCGGGGCTATGGGGCGTGGCTGTCTATTAAGTTTACCCGGCGAGTATCCACGTACGCTATGTGATTGTGACGGACTTTTGATCGTATCAAAATCTCGTGGCAACCGATCATCTGAGACTAAACTGCTATGTTTATAACATTCAAATTAGTTATCTCATAACTACTTGTGGATTCCAAATATTGTATCACATTCCAGATAAATAGACAATGTTAAACTTTCCGATCGAATAATCAAACACCCAAGTTTTCCAAATAATTCTCAACACTTGAAATTAGTTTAAAAACATCCATCACATGCCACAGTACCAATGGTCCAACCGTAGAAGGGTCAAGCCAACGCCTCACATGTGGCAACGCCGTACTGCCATAAACCCTAAGGTTTAGAGGCAGTTCAGACGGTCACATAATCGAGTTAAGATTTGTGTTCTTCTAGAGGGTCCACCGCGTTACTTGCACGACTTAGAACGTTCTTAAACTACGGAAAAATCCAACGCTTGGAAATTTTCCGGCAGGGGAAAAAGTGAGTTATTGATATCCGTTCGAACATTTTAACACGTTCTAGAATTACCCGGAAAAACTAAACGAAGTTATACTTTCCGATCGAATCAACGAGCTCCCAATACAATCCAAAAAACTCAACACTTGAGTAAGATTAAAAATACCCAGATGCATGGACAAATACCTAAGGATCAACCCTGCCAGTACGAGCCCATAACTCCCAAGTACGGTCGCGGAACCGCCGCAGGAAGCATGCTCCTGCCGCGGTTCTGTGGCGACTTCAGGGAGTTAGGGTGTCGTATTTTAGGGTAATCCTTAGAATTTCCTGCTGATTTTTTGAGTATTTTTAATGCATAAAAAATCACATTTTTACAAAATTTCCAGAGAAGGGTATAAATCGGGGTTTTCGGGTTCGATCGGACTTTAAACTTCGTCTAGACTTTACCTAAAGCTTTAGCTTGGCTCTGATACCACTGTAGGGTTACTAGGCACTCTCATAAGGGTTTATAAGGCATCAACCATGCCTGATTTAAAATTTAAACGTGCCGAACAACCCTAACCAAGATCTTTAAACTAGAGATTAGGCGAAACAAAGCATGTTAAACACTTTAAAACTAAGAGTTTAAGATTACAACCTTTGTAGTCCGGTCCTTCACTTCTAAAGCTCCGTGTTGAGGTCCCTTCGCTGCGATCATCGAGTATCCGGACTCTCGAAAAGCTCCACGAAGAGAAAGATGCAAGCTTGCTTCCGATCTTTGATAACTAAGATGATCTACCTTGAAGTTTCTTTAACACAAGCTCTCACTCACTAAATGAAGTGAACACCCTAATCTAAATAGCTAGGATAGATTAGGATGATGAAGTATGATTTTAGCTCGCATTTTCATCACTTCATAAAAATCTAGAAAGCTTTTCATGAAAGAAAGAAGAAGGAAGAAGAAGAACAAATCTCTTTTGTGATGAATAATGAATTGTCATGAGGTTAGAATTGCAACCATGGGTTAAGTATGATAACTTAACCCATGTAGAGACTTAACCATGGTCATGGGTTGGGTTGGGTTAATAAATATCATAACAAATATCTTTACAAATATCTTTAGCAAGAAACAAAAGAAAAACCTTCTAGAAGCTTCTAGAAAATATTAACCCAAATCAAACCTTAATCATGTTTAATCTCTACTAATCACGTTGCATTAATAACCCTAACATGTTACAATATTATATATCACATATACAATATTTATTGTAACAAAATAAAATAATACAATTAACATATATCGCATGTATATCAATGTATTACCCGAGTGAGAAAAAGAATCTTTTAGTGAGCTTATATTAGTTAATATAATTTAATATATAAAATATATAATTATACATTAAATTATCGAATCAACACTTGATCCGATAATCCGGCTATTTCATAAATAACCGACTAATATTATCTGTATCAGTTCATCGAATCAACACTTGATTCGATGACCCGGCTATATCACATATACCTGGCCGATATCTCATATCGCGAGAATTTAATACGGTATCACATACACGTATTGTTCTCGAACTCGCACATATCACATATGTGCTCCTACTCCGTTTTGCCTGAGCCAAGAAACCTATGTGTAGGACTCTAAAGAATCGTCAATACACCGGCAGTAGGTGATGATCATATCAAACACCCACAAGCTGCAAGCGGTCAGCTAAACGTAACAGCCATCCAGGTATTGAGCGATCAGAAGATCAACAACTAAGCCTGTACATTCTCCTGTGAATCCAATCAATAACACTTCCGTACAGTCCGGTCTCTTCGTCTGATATGTCGCATATCTCGCCTAGGGGTGGTAAACGTCAGACCCCAGTAGCTTGATAAGTCGTGTCGATATGAGGTCTATAACAGTTCGAGAAACTACTGGTAACACTTACCAGTAAATCTCAGCAACCCTGGCCAGGGATTTCCAGTTGTAGCCAATCGAACACAGCGCAACATCAACTCCCTATACCGGGAGAGACGAATCCCCTCTATCGCTCATTGCCTCCATGTGATTCGGGACTATACCCAAAAGCCACCTTTTTGCACGCCCTCTTGGACGTAGTATGATGGAAATCAAAGCACAGTGGGAATCACACAAGACTCTATGACGATCTCGGGTCTACAGACTACTCTGTACTAGTGTCACCAGAGAACTGCCATCTGACGTGAGGTATAATACCATCTGGGAGTTCTCGGCGAGTTCGTCCAGTGTACCCAGTCTCCACTGAGCACCCGTATACCTTTCTCTGATGTTAAACACCAATGGATATGAGATCATCTATTGCCCATCATATGGGTCAAGAAGCGCATACGCTAGTTTACTCTGGTATATCGATGCCCTGTCTCGATACACCTACGACCAGGAACATTTGAAGGATGTACTTGATGACTACACTGTCCCCATTAGTATGATCCGCATCATAGTCCTGGTAGTCAAGTACTCATCCTAAGGGCTTTATCAACATGTAATCATAGAGACAATCAAAGTACATGTAAAGAAAAAGTGTAACCAGATAGCTTACTATCATGTCGAGCAAGAAAGTCCTCCCTATATACGTCCAAGCATCCACTACAATATACATCATATGTACAGTAATGGCCTCTAGGGCATAATATAACTAACACTGTACGTATGATTCACGGCATATTTATGATATGATACTCAACCTAAGTGACCTTAGGATATATCTTGAGATCCTTTCTTCTATTCGTTCAGTTGATCTATCATCATCGATATTTGTTGTTCTGGCTACCATGTCTATGCAAGCCGAGAGGGCTGCGGCTAGAGATGCGGTCAGGACGGGCTCGTCTGAGACGAGAACTGACCAGGGTGGTATCCCGGTGACATAGTGATTTGTTGATTATCCTTTTTATGTTAGGATTTCTCGTTTGGAGACGAGTGTTTTGGATCCGCATCAGATAGTCGGGTCATTGCTGGAGACCAGCCGGACATGGAAGCCTGATATTGTTCAGCCTACTTTGGAGATCGTTGTACTGTCTACCGTACAGATAGTGTACCAGCCGTTGATGAGATTATCAAGGTCTTGCTTCCAGAGTTCATGACGCTGAAGACGCCGGTGTTTGCGGGCATGGATGTGAAGAGGATCCTCAGTCATTCCTGGATAGGGTAGCTAGGATATTTTTTTCGTTGAGATACTCCGATGCGAGATCAGTGAAGTTCGCTGGATTCTGTTTAAAGGGTCTTGCTCAGACCCTGTGTGAGTCGAACGAGAGAGGCCGAGCAGCGGGTCTTCCTCCGATGACTTGGGACGAGTTCCTGAAGGTCTACTTAGCTAGATTTCTTTCGATTGAGTGTCAGAGATGCTTGAGCTCGTAGCTTTGAGTATTTTCATAAGACTCCATATATAATCGTAGCCGAGTATGACTTACAGTTTGCCCAGCTATCACGAGGTGCCCCCTACTTGGTCGATACTGAAGAGAAGTGGACTAAGAGATTCATACGAGGGCTCGATGCATAGTTGTTCGTCACCGTTGGTGTCAGAGATTTGATATGTATGCAGAGACATTAGATGTGACTACACTTATAGGGGAACGACTTGATGAGATTGCAGCTGTTTCGGAACGGAAGCGGATTCATTAAGAAGTGCCAGTTTCCAGGCAGTTCGATAGAGATGATATAGGCAGAGACCGTGGCGGGTTCTTTCCGTGATAATGATAGAGATTAGATCCAGGGCCATTGGTATGGCACGTACTCAGAGGGCCAGAGACCGCCGTGAATGTGTTACATTTGCATGAGGCCAAGTTACTTGGCCAGGAGGTGTCCCGAGAGGCGTCAGGGCGGAATTGTTTCCATCGCTGCTCCGTACCAGGCTGTTGTGCCGACAGAGGCCGTGGATTTGGTGGTTTGCAGAGAGAACGAAGACCCAGAGGCAGAGAACGCCGGACCGTGGGCAGAAGTCAAGTGGGAATCCTTGCTCTGCCAGTTTTGGATGCTCCAGCACCTATTGACGTTGAAAGAGATATACTTCAATGTCAATTGATTTGATTTGACTAGTGTTTTTGTGATCCGAGTATCACACTTTCGACATTGAAGAAGGAATACTTTGATGTCGGTTTTTTTGACTCTTGAGTTTTGATGCACTTGATTGATATTTTGTGCACACCGGCTGCACTTGATGTTTTTGTGCACACTTGATGCACTTGATTGATATTGTTTCGCGCACTAGATGTTTTTGTGCACCCCGTTGCACATGATATTATTTTCGTGTACCTAGTTGCACTTGATATTGATTTTTATGCACCTTATTGCACTAGATGTTTTTGTGCTCTCCATCGCACTTGATATTGATTTTTGTGCACACTCGATACACTTGATTTTGTTTTCTTGTACATGATATTGATTTCGTACACCCCGGTGCCCTTGATGTTGTTTTCGCGCACATCTGTTGCACGTGGTTTGGTTTTTGTGCAAAGCCGTTGCAATTGATTTCATTTTCGTGCATTGTACTTGATAATATATGTTATGCTATACAGGTATTATAGCCTTGATTATATTTGTGCTTGGTTGTGTGCTTAATTTAAATTGTTGATTTCGCACTTTGCACTTTGCATTTTAGCTTGTGTGTGATTTCGGAGTCCCATTGATTTGATTTGAGTAGACAAAATGTTTTAAGATTTGGGGTTAAATTTAAATTCGGGGATCGAATTTCTTTAAGGGGGTATATAGTAATATTTTGAAAATTATAAATATTATTTTATAATTTAAATATGGATATTATGAGTTTACGAAAATAATATCAAGTATGGATTTGGGTTTTCATTAATTGGTATAATTATATACCTTTATTTTTAGAGTTGGAAAATATGAGATGTTATAAACATGGCAAGTATTTTGTGTTGAGAAAATGATATAGGATTTTAGTGATAAGTATATGGTTTATTTGTTTTGTTGAGAGAGTGTGTGAACATGTTAAGTTTTAATATTCCCTCACCATATCCTAACATATACCCGTAAATATTATGGCACACACTCTCTCTTCCTCTCATAATTCTTATCTATTTTTCTCTCCTCACAAAATATCTCATCTCTCAAAATATATCATCTCATCAAAACCTTCTTCCAAAACCCTAGCTTCCTTAATTTTAACCTATGGATTTTGCCAAATATATTCATCTCAATCCTTCATGATCTCAAGTAGAGCCACCTCAACCATTAAGAGCTTCAAGTAGCCATCCATAGAGCTTGGATCCCTCTTTTCCTCACTCCCCTTGGTAAGAATCTCTCATTTTATCAAGTTCTTATAGTGTTTAAAGTTTTAGCCATGAAAAATTATAGTTTTCATGTAAAAGTTCTATTTTTATGGGTTGAATTCTTTTCAAGTGGTTTTTTTTGAAGTGATCCACTATTAGTGATGGATCTAATATGGTTATTTGGTAACTACTACTTATTTGAGATAGTTAGTGGTATTTTGATGCATGTATATGGATATTGAAAAGTGTTTTAAAGTTTTAAAACATGGATATCATTAAGTGTTTGGTGTCAGAATAAAATCTGGAGTTCACTGGGTACTTTGAAAAATAAACTAGCTATATTTTTTAGATACTGGGTACTTTGAAAAATAAACTAGCTATATTTTTAAGATGCTTGGACAAACATGAGACCACCCCAAAGACGGAGCCCCTAATTCCTAACCTTGGTCGCCCAAATATTCTTCCTGGCCGCAAATAGCGACCAGACCATCAAGTTAAGGTTTGGGTTTTTGTCTGTAGTTCATATACTTGATAACTAAGTCACGGGTATACCTTATTTTAGCCTAGATTCTCTATATCCAAATCTGGAAGCACTTTAGCTAGTTTTCGACGATATTTTCCCGATTTTTAAACTTGGTTTTTGAATTTCTATATCTTGACTTGATCGTTCGATGTTCGTAAGTCGACGTCGGGGGTATTTTGTCGTATTTAGCGTATACCGGTCATAGGTTTTAACCTATGTAGACTTCACTCATTGTGTTGTTTTCGATTTAGATATTTATGCAGATGCGTTATGCTTTCGATTGTAGGTACAATCATGGGGACTTCCGAGATGGCGAGGCGGTCATAGGTTTCGACTAGCTCGAGACGTCAGCGAATAGATTTATATCTATGGGGGAAGTCGGGTAGATGGCGTATAGCATCCCCACAACCAAACTGAGTAGAACACATACTATACCATATACCCGTATCTTATATTAATATGATTTGTATACTTAAACTATAACTAGGTAGTTAGTCTATGTTCATAACTAGTAGATTATATATATGATGGAGTTTTGGCACTCTGATATAAATTAAGAAGCAAGATAGTATGATTTTCAAAAAACCTAGAGAGCAAAAACTCCACAAACCATAGGATCAAGGCTAAAAAATTAAACTTGACAACAAAAAAGAGAGCTTTTTAGCTACTCAAATGGAATTGCAACCTTTGTAGTGTGTCTTTCATTTTCTAAAGCTCCACTTGAATTCTTAAACAAGCTAGGTTGATGAACCCCTAGGAAAAAGATGATCCACCTTGAGATAACACTAACACAAGCTCTCACTTCACTAAACAATCTAGTAATGAAGAAAACAACCTAAACTAATTTGTTGATATATTTTAGATTGATGAAATAGGATTTTTGCTCACTTATTTTTCTTTTATTTTACTTCACTCTTGCATGAAAAATAAATCAATAGGAAGAATATGAAGATAAGAATGGTTAAGGATTCTTCAGATGAGAACAAAAATATCATACCTTATTTAAATAATAAATCATAATGAGTCATCAATATTCTACACCATTCTAACAAATGATTCATTGATTCGTTTATTTAAATAAGCAAATATGTTTAATCCTTATCTTTGAATCCTATGTGATTCTTATACACACATCTATTGTGTATATACAACCATAACAAATGCTATATATATTATTTATATCATATATAAATAATATATAAAGAGAAGGAAAAATAAAGTGAGCATAATATTGGTTAATACACATACACACACACACACACACACATACTAACTTGAATTAATAATCCGATTATATCATATATAATCCGGCTAATATTAAATAACGCTAGATTAAAATACGGTATCATATACCCGTATTTAATCAAGCTCCCGCAAATATAGCTATGCATTCCCTACTTCATTTCGCTTGTGCTAAGAAATCTCTGTGTGGGATTCTAAAGACTTGTCAATACGCTGGCAATAGGTAATGATCATATCAAATACAATGTCAGTGGTACTAGCTGTACGTAACGGCTAACCAAGTATAGAACGAATAGGAATATCAACAAGCTAACTTTTCTGAAATCCAACCAAGCCTAAAAGAGACACTTACCGTACAGTCCGGTCTCTTTGTCTGATATATTGCATATCGGGTCTGGGGGTGGTATTGTCAGACCCCAATAACCTGATAAGTCATGTCGATGTGTGGCCTATAACCAATTGAGAAACTACTGATAACACTTATTAGTAAATCTCATCAGCCCTGACTAAGGACTGTTGGATATGTATGCCCTAGAGGACTTCATTGTATAGGATGCTAGGGATATGTATATACAAGACAATCTTGCTCGATATGATAATATGCTATTTGGTTTGTCTTTATCTTAACATGTGATATACTTTACTTATTATTTCATATCTCGTATACATATTGATAATGTTAGTTGTATGTATGCCCTAGAGGCCATTATTGTACATATGATGTATATTATAGTGGATGCTTGGACATATATAGAGAGGACTTTCTTGCTCGACATGATAGTATGCTATCTGGTTGCTCTTTATCTTAACATGTATACTTGTCTCTTTATACTGTCTTATGGTTACATGTTGGTAAAGCCCTTAGGATATGTACTTGACTACCAGGATTGTGATGTAGATTATACTAGTGGGGCCATGATAGTCCATAAGTTCATCCTTTAATGTTCCTAGTCGTGGGTGTATCGAGACGGGGCATTGATATACCAGAGTAGACTAGCGTATACGCTTCTCGACCCATGTGATGGGCGATGGATGATCCCATATCCATTGGTGTTTGACATCAGAGATGGTATACAGGTGCTCAGTGGAGACTGGGTACACTGGACGAACTCGCCGAGAACTCCTAGATGGTATTATACCTCACGTCAGATAGCAGTTCTCTGGTGACACTAGTACATGTTAGTCTGTTGACCCGAGATCGTCATAGAGTCTTGTGTGATTCCCACTGTGCTTTGATTTCCACCTTACCACGTTCAAGAGGATGTGCAAAACGGTGGTTTTTGGGTACAGTCCCGAGTCACATGGAGGTAATGAGCGATAGGAGGGGTTTCGTCTCTCCCGGTATTGGAGGTTGATGTTGTGCTGTGCTCGATTGGCCATAACAGGGAAGTCCCTGGCCATGGCTAATTTAGAGATTTACTAGTAAGTGTTATCAGTAGTTTCTCGACCCGTTATGAGCCTCATATCGGCATGATTTATCGGTTATTGGGGTCTGACGTTTACCACCCCTAGACTGGATATGCGACATATCAGACGGGGAGACCGGACTGTACGACAGTGTTACTGACATGCTTTACAGGAGCTATAGCGGGCTTGCTTGTTAATTTTCTGATCGCTCAATACCCGGGTAGCCATTACGTCCAGCTAATACCGCTGACAGCTTGTGGGTGCTTGATGTGATCATCACCTACTGCCGGCGTATTGACGAATCTTTAGAGTCCTACATACAGGTTTTACTGGCTCAGGCAAAACGAAGTAGGAGTACATATGTGATATGTGCGGGACCGAGAATAATGCGAGTATGTGATACCGTATTCTATTCTCACGATATTTGTATCGGACGGTTATATGTGATATAGCTGGGTTATCGAATCAAGTGTTGATTCGATAAGTTGGTACATTTAATATTAGTCGGTTATATGTGATATAGCCGGATTATTAAATCAAGTGTTGATTTGATGATTTAGTGTATAATTGTATATTTGATATACTAATTTACATTAACTAATATTACCTCACTTAAGCATTTATTATTCTCACATGTGCACACTTAATATATATGTGATATATATTAATTGTGTTTTATTTTGTATCATGGTTGTTGATACACACTACATCGGTGTATGAGACTTACATTATACTAATTATAATGTTGGGTTTTAGTATTTAAAGTAATTCCAAATTAGTGGATAATAGCTCACATACATGAAGCTTCATGAAGCTTGTGGATGTATTGACTTAGTCCACTAACTTTGTTTTACTTAAGATATTTATTAACTTAACCATTATAATTTAGCCATGGTTATATCTCTACATGAGTTAGTATATGATACAAACTCACCCATTGTTCATTCTCTCACCTCATTAGTTCATTCTCATTTCTTTTGCTCATCTTCTTTTTCCTTGAGCAAAAAGCTTGCTAGGGTTTTCTAAAGAGAGAAAATATTGTGAGAAAAATAAAACTAAAGTGAGTCCACTTCCTACTTCATCATCCTCTACTAGATTAGCACTTTAGCATAGGGTGTTAGATTCACTAATCTCTCATTAGTGAAGTAGTAGCTTAAGTTAGTGTCTCCTTGACGTGGATCATTTTCGGCCTCGAAGACTTCAAGCAAGATCGTTCCTTTCACCTTGAGAAGCCATGCAAGAGTCCGGGAGTTTCATGATCGCAGCGAAGGGACCACTACAAGGAGCTAATGAAGTGAAGGACCAGTCTACAAAGGTTGTATTCCGTTATCACTTAGATGTAAAGTAGTTTACATGTTGTTTCGTATGATTCTCTAGTTATCGATTCTAGTTTAGGGTTCTTTAAAACGGCAAAATTTTGAAAATGACATGGACGATGCCTCCCGAAACCTTATTGTCGTTCATAGGAACTCTACAGTGGTATCAGAGCCTAGCTAGAGAATTAGACGGATTGTATAGGATTACGAAACCGAAACTACTCTGAAACTTAAAATGCCAAAACCATGTTTTCTGTCGATTTTTATATGAGCTCTAAATTTTTTTTAAACAAGTGCAGAATCATATATGTGTGATAACATGAACACTGGTGAAATTTGAGGGCGTTCTAACAATATTTGGCCGGCGAGACCCCCCTCCATCTCGGCCAAATCCGAGCCCCCTCCAAGTTTTTGCAGTGTTCTATTGCATGGGTTTTGGTATTTCAGGTGTAGTTTATTTTTGCTAAATTTTCATGTGATGTTAATTTACTATAAAGACAACTCGGAGTGTTTCGTAGTCGTAATTCTAACTGTTTTCGGGTTATTTTAGACGGCGTTAAAAAGTTCAATCGGATACAAATACCCGCTTTAACCGTTGCCGGAAAATTTTCCAAGCGTTGGATTTTTTCCGTAGTTAAAAAGCATTCAAACATCATGCAAGTTATTTGATGGACCCTCTAGAAGAATGAAACCCTAACTCGATTATGTGACCGTCAGAACCGCCACTAAACCCTAGGATTTGTGGTGGTTCAGCGGTGCCACATGTGAGGCCTTGGTTGAACCTTCTACGGCCGGTTCATTGGTACTGTGGTATGTACTGAATAATTTTAAACTACGCTCAAGTGTTGAGCTTTTTGGGTAATTGTGGGTGTTTATTGATTCGTTTGGAATGTTTAATATCGTCTAGTTTTTTTGCGACCGTAAGTGTAATATGTGGTGTATCGCCGGTTTCATTGCTATATGTCAATGACAATTGGGATACGCATATTTACTTACGTTGATGACATGTGATGTTATGTGTTGCTGGGATATGTTATATTGGATCGTTGTGTTTGAATAGCCGGGGTTTTTATGCGAGATGAGAATTTTTCATTTTCATTCATGTAAAATTCAATGTATGTAATATTCTTTTATTGGGGCACTTCCGGGTTGAGGATGATGTCACCATTGTTGTATATTATTTACCTTTCTGTATTAGGATATACCCAAGGAGGGGAGCACAAGTAACCGGGTTCTAGAGTTCAGTGGGAGACCAACTCGAGGAGTCGAGTCCAGGTCTACTAACTCTAGAATTGGTAGGGTTGCTTGCCGCTCTCGTAGTGGTCTGGGGATGTGGGTTTGGCTATTCATCATGACCGTGGAATCCGTGTTTTATATAGGCTCAAAATAAAACACGGACCTCCTAATATATTCAATATTTCATATGTTTCTTCTGCTGCTCTGTGATGTGATCACTGTGGATTCTGAGATGAATGGATATACATTATATATGAGATATATAGTAGACGTTGCTGATGTTTTACACCCGCGCTAGTCCCATCCCGGTATACCGTTAGTTAAGTAACCTAACGGTGAATAAACGGACACTGAGGCGAATGCGGATTGTATAAGCGTACGTTGTATTTTCGTTTCATTTTCTGTAATGCTTAGGAAGCTTAAATGATGGGACTTTATTAATATGATTAATGAAAGAAAAAGAAACCTAAAATATGTTGTAGAATCAAATTTTCAAAATGGGCAGCTACAGTTATTGCTTTGTATAGTGATATATGTGATATTTCCTGCACCTTATTCGATAAGGAAAGAGCCGAGATCCCTTCACCGGGAGTGACCTCTTTAGCAATAACTGGCAGATGCTACAACACACGATTTGTCTTTTGATTGCTTTTGGAGTATTTGCTTTGCATAGTGATATATGTGATATATCCTGCACCTTATTCGATAAGGAAAGAGCCGAGATCCCTTCACCGGGAGTGACCTCTTTAGAGAAACTAGTAAAAGCCTCAAAAGCACTCCTTTTCAAAATCACTCGATTCTACAACGATATCAAGTTCATTACGCAAGAGGTTTTCTGAAAAACCTATCGTAGCCCTCCGTCATTTCAGATAAGCACTAGTTACTATTCGTGCTATATTAGTTGGCCTTCGTCAAGGCGTAGTGTGCGGTAGCTGATTAATACTTATCTGCTTATAGCATATGATGCAGATTGGATTAGGGTAGTCGTACGACTTTTTTGGTCTTCGTCAAGGGTCGTGCGGGTGGGTTTAATTCAATCAAGAAATGTACGGGTTGAACTTGACTAGCGGCCTATGGTTTATTGGCCTTCGCCAAGGTCATAGGTTGCTAAGGGCAAAATATTATCGGGGATTTCAAGTGTTGAAATTTGTAATGAGATTGCATACCTTTTATGAGATAGTTGGATCTCGATACCCACTACGAGTAAGTGTTACTCCTGAGAGAGTTTTACAAAGGACAATTAGCCGATCAAGTAGGTGTCTAGAAAGGTGTTAACGGGGTTACGCCCCTGGGAAAACGAGTTTGTTTTAATTAGGTCCGTGCGAAAGCACGGAGAACCTCCCTCAAAGTACCAACACTGGCCTGGCTGAAAGATTGGCGAAATTGTAGGGTGTAATTAATCCCGGCTAGTCTTTCCTTTTAGGGTTTGAAGGAAGATTTGATAAAAATAGTGGGAGCCATCCTAATTAGATAAAATAATAACAAATCTGATCTTGCAAGAGAATACGCTAAAGTGTTTTCTTCTCCCTCTCTCCAGGTAGCGACCATGTCACGTCTTAATCAAGATAATAATATGGATGTATTGACCGAACCCGCATGTTATACTGTGCTGGGGAACGTTGGTTCCGTTCTTTCTTATAATTGTTATAAGACTGAATAGGGAATAGGGACATATCCGGATTCCCATGCTGCCCAAACGAAGAATAAGCATGTTGATACATCTTCTTCGGATGTGTTAGTTATTGAGAACTGTTTCTCAGTTCACTCTACATCCTGGGTATTAGATACCGGATCAGGATCCCACATATGTAATATGTTACTTGGGCTAAGGAAAGGTAGAGAACTGGGAGTAGGTGATCATTCCGTAAGAGTAGGGTGTAGGGTTGCTAGGCATACGCACAATGGTCTACGAGGTATCAACCATGCCTGATTTAAAATTTAGCCGTCCCGAACAACCCAAAGCCGGATCTTTAAACTAGAGATTAGGCGAAAACAAGCATGTTAAACACTTTAACACTAAGTGAGAGGGATTACAACCTTTGTAGATCCGGTCCTTCACTTCTAAAGCTCCGTGTTGAGGTCCCTTCGCTGCGATCATCGTGTTCCGGACTCTCGAGAGGCTCCACGAAGAGAAAGATGCAAACTTGCTTCCGATCTTCGATAACAAAGATGATCTACCTTGAAGTTTCATTAACAAAAGCTCTCACTCACTAAATGAAGTGAACACCCTCATCTAAATGGCAAGGATAGATGAGGATGATGAAGTAGGATTTATGCTCTCTTTTGTTTTCTATTTCTCACTCATAATCATCACTTAGGAAAAACCTAGAAAGCTTTTCATGAAGCTCAAAGATGAAGAAGAAGAATAGTAATCCTTTTGTGATGAATAATGAAAGGATAATAATGATGAATAATGCAACCATGATTAAACAAACCTTTGTAGAGATTTAACTAGGGCTAGGGTTTGGGTTGGGTTAAAGCATGAGTCATTTGAAAATATCTTAGCAAAAACAAAAAGAAACCTTCTAGAAGCACAAGAAGGAACTAACCCAAAACAAACCCTAACCTTGTTTAATATCGACTAAACATGTTGCATTAGTTATCATATCATGTTAAAATATTATATATCACATATATAATATTTATTGTAACAAAATAAAATAATACAATTAACATATATCGCATATATATCAATGTATTACCCGAGTGAGAAAAAGAATCTTTTAGTGAGCTAATATTAGTTAATGTAATTTAATATATCATATATATTATTATACATTAAATTATCGAATCAACACTTGATCTGACAATCCGGCTATATCGCATACAACCGACTAATATATCATTTACCGATTCATCGAATCAACACTTGATCCGATGACCCGGCTGATATCAAATATCGCGAGAATAGAATACGGTATCTCATATCGCATTATCCTCGGTCCCGCACATACCACATACATGCTCCTACTCCGTTTTTCCTGAGCCAAGAAACCTCTGTGTAGGACTCTAAAGAATCGCCAATACGCCGGCAGTAGGTGATGATCATATCAAATACCCACAAGCTGCAAGCGGTCAGCTAAACGTAACAGCCACCCAGGTATTGAGCGATCAGAAGATCAACAAGCAAGCCTGTACATTCTCCTGCGAATCCAATCAGTAACACTCCCGTACAGTCCGGTCTCGTCGTCTGATATGTCGCATATCTCGCCTAGGGGTGGTAAACTTCAGACCCAGTAGCTTGATAAGTCGTGTCGATATGAGGTTTATAACAGTTCGAGAAACTACTGATAACACTTACCAGTAAATCTCAGCAACCCTGGCCAGGGATTTCCAGTTATAGCCAATCGAACACAGCGCAACATCAACTCCCTATACCGGGAGAGACGAATCCCCTCCTATCGCTCATTGCCTCCATGTGATTCGGGACTGTACCCAAAAGCCACCTTTTTGCACGCCCTCTTGGATGTGGTATGATGGAAATCAAAGCACAGTGGGAATCACACAAGACTCTATGACGATCTCGGGTCAACAGACTACTCTGTACCAGTGTCACTGAAGAACTGCCATCTGACGTGAGGTATCATACCATCTGGGAGTTCTCGGCGAGTCCGTCCAGTGTACCCAGTCTCTACTGAGCACCCGTACACCATCCTTGATGTCAAACACTGATGGATATGAGATCATCCATCGCCCATCATATGGGTCAAGATGCGTATACGCTAGTCTACTCTGGTGTATCGATGCCCTGTCTCGATACACCCTCGACTAGGAACAATTATAGAATGTACTCGTCGACTACCGTGGCCCCACTAGTATGATCTCATCATAGTCCCAGTAGTCGAGTACATATCCTAAGGGCTTTATCAACATGTAACATAGAGACAATCAGAGTACATGTTAAGATAAAGTACAACTAGATAGCATACTATCATGCCGAGCAAGAAAGTCCTCCCTATATATGTCCAAGCATCCATTACAATATACATCGTATGTACAGTAATGGCCTCTAGGGCATACATATAACCAACATAGGGAATGGGGCAAATGTTGCAGCCAAAGCAGTTGGCGAATATCACCTTGTATTACCAAATGGCAATACATTGATTCTGAACGAATGCTATTACATTCCGACCCTGATATGCAATCTTATATCAGTATCTTTACTAAGTAAAGAAGGATATAATTTTGTAGTACAGGATAATGTTATGAACATCTTCCTGAATCAAAAGTTGATTGGATCAGGCTCGTTAAATAATGGCATATACATTCTAGATCAAACCACAGTTCTTAATGTACAAAACACACACAAGAGGAAGAGTTCAGAAATGAACGAATCCTTCTTGTGGCATTATAGACTGGGTCATATCAATGCGACACAGCTAGCTAAGTTGCATAAGGATGGATATTTTAATCCGTTCGAATTTTCATCTTATGACACTTGCCAGTCATGTCTCAAAGGCAAGATGACCAAAACTCCGTTTAAAGGACACGGAGAAAGAGTTACGGAACTCTTGGGACTGATACATAGTGATTTATGTGTTCCTATATCTACACATGCCAGGAATGTTTCTTCATACTTCATTACATTCACTGACGATCTCTCAAGATATGGACATGTGTTCCTGATGGAACACAAGTCTGAAGCTTTTGAGAAAATCAAGGAATATAAATCCGAAGTTGAAAACCAAACGGGTAAAAGTATTAAAATCCTTCGATCTGATCGAGAAGGTGAATACTTGAGCACGGAGTTCCTGGACTTTCTAAAAGAGAATAGGATTCTCTCTCAGCTTACTCTTCCATATACACCACAACACAACGGTGTATCGGAACGGAGAAATCGCACCCTATTAGATATGGTGCGCTCTATGATGAGCACTGCTGAGTTACCTATTTCCTTTTAAGGGTATGCGCTTGAAACAGCCATACACCTATTGAATATGGTCCCTACCAAATCTGTGCCTACCACTCCATATGAGATATGAAAGGGGAAGAAACCGTGTCTTAATTATATTAAGATATGGGGTTGTCCGGCTTATGTTAAAACGCAAAATCCGGACAAGCTCGAGGCAAGGTCTGTTGGATATATGTATGCCCTAAAGGCCATTATATGATAGTGGATGTATTTATACATGTATATGTAGGGTTCCTGGGCACACAAAGGAGGTCTCACAAGGCATCAACCATGCCAATTTCAAATTTTACGGATGCCGAGAAACCCTAATACGGATCGTTAACTAGAAATTTAGGCGAAAAAGAAACTAGTTAACAACTTAACTAAAAGAACGGAAATACAACCTTTGTAGATCCGGTCCTCCACCTCCATAGCTCCGCAATGAAGTCTCCTCGCTGTCCAAATCCAATCCCGGGCTCTAGCGTCGGCTTCATCGGAGAAATGGGCGGGCTAGGTCATCGACAACGATGCCGAAGATGATCTACGTCGAGGCATCACAAGATCAAGCTCTCACTTCACCAAGTCATGAAACTTGTGAAGAAAATACACTCTACTACTTGGCAAGAGGTAGAGGATGAAGAAATAGGAAGTGGGTTCACTTTAGAATTGAATTTCTCACTCTTTTTCATCAAGTCACCATTGATGGTTGCAAGCTTCTTCTTGTTGAAGAAGAAGAAGAAGAAAGAATATGATAAGTGTTATCTCAAAATAATAAAATAATTGAATACTTATCATATCCTAACTATGATTAAGTGTAGAGAATATACTAAGGTTAGTGAATGGTTAGGTTTAGTAGATGAAGACAAAATGGTCAAACCTTCTTGAAACTTCAACAAGCATCATGTTTTTCAAGCAATCATTTTGTTTTCTTCTCTCTTTATTTGACCAAAAATAAATGGATAAATAAATAAAAGAATAATTCAAAACCCTAACCATTATGATAACCATGGTATAAGTCTTTACACAAAGCCAAGATAGCATGTATCATCAAACATGATACAATCAAGTGCACAAAAGTATATCACATATACAACTTGTGAACTACAAGTGAGAAAATCCATTTAAAGTGAACCAATACTAGTTAATGCAAAGTAATATATCAAATATATAATTATGCATTAAATCATTAAATCAACACTTGATTTAACGATCCGGTCATATCACATATAACCGACTAATATTCAATGTATCGGCTTATCGAATCAATCCTTGATTCGATAACTAGGTTATATCACATACAACCATTCGATACATTCGTCGCGAGAATGAAATACTGTATCACATACACGCATTATTCTCGATCCCGCACATATCTCATATGCGCTCCTATTTCGTTTTGCTTGAGCCAGGAAACCTCTGTGTAGGACTCTAAAGACTCGTCAATACGCCGGCAGCGGGTGATGATCATATCAAACACCCACAAGCCGCAAGCGGTCTGCTAAACGTAACGGCCACCCGGGTATTGAGCGATCAGAAGATCGACGAGTAAGCCCGCTCATACTCCTGTGAATCCAACCAGTAACACTTACCGTACAGTCCGGTCTCGTCGTCTGATATGTCGCATATCTCGCCTAGGGGTGGTAAACGTCAGACCCCAATAGCTCGATAAGTCGTGTCGATATGAGATCTATAACAGTTCGAGAAACTACTGGTAACACTTACCAGTATATCTCAGCAACCCTGGCCAGGGATTTCCGGTTATAGCCAATCGAACACAGCGCAACATCAACTCCGTATACCGGGAGAGACGAATCCCCTCCTATCGCTCATTGCCTCCATGTGATTCGGGACTGTACCCAAAAACCACCGTTTTGCATGCCCTCTTGGACGTGGTAAGGTGGAAATCAAAGCACAGTGGGAACCACACAAGACTCTATGACGATCTCGGGTCAACAGACTACTCTGTACCAGTGTCACCAGAGAACTGCCATCTGACGTAAGGTATAATACCATCTGGGAGTTCTCGGCGAGTCTGTCCAGTGTACCCAGTCTCCACTGAGCACCCGTATATCATCTCTGATGTCAAACACCAATGGATATGGGATCATCCATCGCCCATCTGTATGGGTCGAGAAGGTATACGCTAGTCTACTCTGGTATATCGATGCCCCGTCTCGATACACCCACGACTAGGGACCTTGAAGGATGTACTTATGGACTACCATGTCCCCACTAGTATGATCCGCATCATAGTCCAGGTAGTCAAGTACACATCCTAAGGGCTTTACCAACTTGAAACAGAGAGACAATCAGTATACACGTTAAGGTAAAGAGTAACCAGATAGCATACTATCATGTCGAGCAAGAAAGTCCTCCCTATATATGTCCAAGCATCCACTACAATATACATCATATGTATAGTAATGGCCTCTAGGGCATACATATAACTAACAATCTCCCACTTGCACTAGGGCCATCTGATAGCAGTGGTTGTAGTATCTCATACTCAACCATCCCATAAAAGTCTCTCTCTGAGAATAGGCCTTCGTGAGTGGATCCGCCGTGTTATCCTCTGAGTCTGCTCTCCTAACCTTGATCACCCTGGAGATCAGCTATCTCCATGATCAGGTGATACTGCCTTAGAATATGTCTGGATCACTGATGGGACGGACGTTCCTTGGCATAAGCCACAACTCCATTGTCACACAATGGGAGGAACTAAGTTCATCTCATGAACAAATATACATCCAGACTGCCTCTTTGGTAGCATCTTAAGTAGCGATGTATCCATCCTTTATCGTCTAGTATGCCACGGTATCTAGCTTGGAACTCTTCCAACATACCGTCCATTTACTGAGGGTAAAGACAATGCCTGCGACTGACTTTCAGTCGTCCTTATCAACCTGGAACCTTTCCAGTGATTCTCCCCAGGATCGATTGATACCATCTCACTACAACTAGTGAGTATCCTAACATCCATTTAGATCTATCTCATAGATCCAAAGCCCAGGATTTAGTAGGTATCACTTTGATCCTATATGGAGAATCATTGTGATAAGCGGAGATTGACCAAGTGTAGCATAGGAAACTCCTTCCTTATTAAGAGTATGTCATCCACGTACTCTACGAGGATCACCACCATACTCTCTACTACCTTTTTGTTTATACAAGGTTCATCTACTATTTTGATGAAGTCAAACTCTTTGACTACTACATCAAAACAGACGTTCCAACTCCGCGATGCCTGTTTTATCACATAAAACATCTTGCACGCGTTTCCGCTGCTCCCACTGTTTACGAAGCCCTCTGGCTGTGTTCTTATAGACGTTCTCTTCTAAATCATTTTTTAGAAAAGCAGTCATGGCACCCAACCACCAAATATCGTAGTCATGGTATGTAGCCGTGGCAAGTAGGATCTGGATAGACTTAAGCATAGCCATTGGAAAAAAGTTTCATCATTATCCATGCCTGGTCGATGACGAAAAACTTTTAACAAGTCTAGCTTTGAAAGTCTCAACTTTTCCATCTACACCAAGTAATCTTCTCAAGATATACTTGCTCCTGATGGGGATTTAACCCTTCAGATATAGCAACCAAAGTCCATACTTTGTTGGTGTATATGGATTCCATCTCAGATCGCTAAGCATCCAGCCATTCTTACAGAGTCCCACTCTTGATGGCCAGCTCGAAACTACTTGGGTCATCATCTCATGATGCAATCCTCGCTCCCACTGTCTTAGAGAAACAGAAGTATCTCTCAGGTGGGTGAGGAACTCTACTAGATCGGCGGAGAGGCTGAGGTTCGTTGGTAACTATTGAATCCTTTGGTTCTTTCAAATCATCTGCTGTACTTTGTATAGCTGGAACATTTCCAGTTCTACATAACAGACCTTGCCTCGAGCTTGTCCGGATTTTGCTTTTAGACATAGGTCGGACAACCCCAAATCTTAACTAACTTAAGATATAGGCTCTTCCCTTTCCATATCACATATGAAGTGGTAGGCAACTGATTTGATCAGGACCCTATTCAATAGGTATGCAACTTTATAAGTGCATAACTCCCTAAAGGAAATAGGTAACTCAGTAGTACTCATCATAGAGCACACCATATCTAATAGGGTGTATCTGCCCGCCCCGATATACCATCGTGCCATGGTGTATTCGGAGGAGTAATGCTGAGAGAGAATCTCATTCTCCATTAGAATAGTCCAGGAATTCCATGCACAAGTATTCTCCTCCTCGATCACATCAAAGTACATAATACTTATACCCGTATTTTGGTTCTCTACTTCTATCTTATATTCTGTGAATATCTCAAAAGGTTCGGACTTTTGTTTCAACAGGAACATATGTCTGAATCTTGAGAGATTATCAGAGAATGTAATGAAGTACAAAGAACCGGTCTTGGCATGTGTAGACTGGGGACCTATATACATCAACATGTATCATCCCAAGAGTTTACTAACTCTTTCCCTGTTTCCAGTAAACAGAGCTATGGTCATCTTATCTCTGTGACATGACTGGCAAGTTTCACAAGATGTAAATTCAAACTAATTTAAATATGCATCTAAATGTAACTTTAGCTAGTCGGGTCGCATTGATATGACCTAGTCTACAATATCTCAAGAAGGATCCGTTCATTTCTGAACTCTTCCTCTTGTGTGTGTTCCGTATACTAAGAACTGTAGTTTGATTTAGAACATCAATGATTTTAGATAACGTGCCTGAACCGATCAACTTTTGATATAGGAAATGTTCAAAACATTATCCAACAATACAAAATTTTATCATTTCTTTACTAATAAAGAGACTGATTTGATTTTGTATATCAGGTTCGGTATCTAATAACATTCGTTCAGAATCAATGTATTGGTAATACAGGGTGACAGTGACCGACAGACTTGGCTGCAACTCTTGCCCCGTTTTCTGCCTCATGAAACTTATCACCCGTTCTCAGTTCTTTACCTATCTGTAGCCCATGTAACAGATTACATATGCGGGATCCTGATCCGGTATCATATACCCAGGACGTAAAGGATATTTGAGAAACAGTTCTCAGAAAAGAACACACCCGAAGAAGATACATCATCATGCACTTTCTTCGTTTGGGCGGCATAGGAATCTTGGTATTCCCCTATTTCCTGCTCTGTCTTCTAACAATTATAAGTTGGAGCGGGACCAACGTTCCCCAGCTCAGTATAACAAGCGGGTTCGGTCAATATTCCGTATTATTATCTTGATTAAGGCGTGATATGGTCGCTACCTGGAGAGAGAGAGAAGAAAACACTCAGCGTGCGCTCTTGCAAGAATAGATTGGTTATTATTTTATCTAATCAGGATGGCTCCCACTGTTTTTATCAAATCTTCCTTCAAACCGTAAAAGGAAAGACTAGCCGAGATTAATTACACACTACAAGTTCGCCAATCTTTCAGCCAGGCCAGTGTCGGTACTTTGAGGGAGGTCCCCCGTGCTTTCGCACGAACCTAATTAATGTAAACCTCGTTTTCCCAGAGGCGTAACCTCATTTACACCTTTCTAGACACCTACTTGATCGGCTAATTGTAATGTGTAAAACTCTCCCAGGAGTAACAATTACTCGCAGTGGGTATCGGGATCCAACTATCTCATAGAAGGTATGCAATCTCATTGCAAATTTCAACACTTGAAATTCCCGATAATATTTTGCCCCTAGCGTCCTATGACCTTGACGCAGGCCAACAAACCATATTGCGCTAGTCAAGTTCAACCCGTCATTTCCTGATTGAATTAAACCCACCCGCACGACCCTTGACGCAGGCCAACAAAGTCGCACGACTACCCTAATCCAATCTGCATCATATGCATAAGCAGATAAATACTAGTTAGCTACCGCACACTACGCCTTGACGCAGGCCAACAAACGTAGCACGAATACTAACTACCACTTATCTGAAATGACGGAGGGCTACGACAGGTTTTTCTGAAAACCTATTGCGTAATGAACTTGATATCGTTGTAGAATCAAATGAATTTTGAAATGGAGTGTTTTTGAGGCTTTTCTAGTTTTGCTAAAGGAGTCACTCCCGGTGAAGGGATCGTCGGTCCTTTCCTCGTCGAATGAGGTGCAGGATATATCATATATATCACTGTGCAAAGCAAAAACTCTTAAAAGCAATCAAAAGACAAACCGAGTATGTAGCATCTGCCAGTTATTGCTAAAGGAGTCACTCCCGGTGAAGGGATCTCGGTCCTTTCCTCATCGAATAAGGTGCATGATATATCATATATACCGCTGTGCAAAGCAAGAACTGTAGCAACCTGTTTTATTTTGAAATTCGATTCTACAACTTCTTAGGTTTCTTTTCTTTCATTAATCACATTAATGAAGTCCCATCATTTAAATTACCTAAACATCACAGATAAATACGACGTACACTTATGCCATCCGCATTCGCCTCGATGTCCCCTCGTGCACCGTTAGGTTAGGTAACTAACGGCAGAGCAGGGCAGGGCTAG
The DNA here is from genome assembly GCA_030015575.1 of Agapanthus africanus. Taxonomy (NCBI): domain Eukaryota; kingdom Viridiplantae; phylum Streptophyta; class Magnoliopsida; order Asparagales; family Amaryllidaceae; genus Agapanthus; species Agapanthus africanus. The sequence continues at coordinate 239,362,290 of JASDDO010000004.1, forward strand.
CGCGGGTGTAAAACATAAGTAACATCTATATAATATATCATATATACTATATACAGTATCTATCACAGAACATCACATGATCACATCACAGATATCGCAGCAGAAGAATCATATGAAATATTGGATATACTAGGACGTCCGTGTTTTCAATACGAGCCAGTATAAAACACGGATTCCACGGTCGTGATGAATAGCCAAACCCACAGCCCTAGACCCCTACGAGAGCGGCAAGCAACCCTACCGATCCTAGAGTTAGGAGACCCGGACTCGACTCCTCGAGTTGGTCTCCCACTGGACCCTAGAACCCGGTCACTTGTGCTCCCCTCCTTGGGTCTATCCTAGTGTGGAAAAGTAAATAATATACAACAACGGTGACAACTTCCGCAACCTGGAAGTGCCCCAATAAAAGAATATTACATACAAGTTTTTACAAGAATGAAAATGAAAAACACTCATCTCACATAAAAAAACCCCAGCTATTCAAACACGACGATCCAATATAACATATCCAGCAACACATAACATCACATGTCATCAACGTAAGTAAATATGCGCATCCCAATTGTCGTTGACATATAGCAACGAAACCGGCGATATCAAATATTACACTTACGGTCACAGAAAAGAAAGTGTAAAACTACAACAGTTGGAATCCGCAACCTTTTTTAGACATCGCATGCCTAATCAAATGAATTACTTAGACATCACATGCCTAACAATTATAAACCCCGCATTTTAGTCTCATTATCAAAAACTCTTTTCAATATCAAGTCGGGCAATTCAACAAGATTCCCTACATCTTGATCGAATGCTCGTCGCAAACTTCAGTAGACGGCCGCACCCCCGATGCCGTCGACGAAGTGCACCAAGGCGGAACACCGCTGCCGCGAGCACCCAGATGGATGCTTTCGGCGACGGGGTTCTCCTACAGTCACTTGGTCAGGGCTAAGGGATGTAGCTGTCTATTAAGTTTATCCGGCGAGCATCCGCGTACGCTACGTGATTGCGACGGACTTTTGATCACATCAAAATTCCATGTCAACCGATCAAGTGAGACTAAACTGCTATGTTTATAATATTCATTCAGTTATCTCATAACTACTTGTGAATTCCAATTATTGTATCACATTCCAGATAAACAGAAAATGTTAAACTTTCCGATCGAACAGTCAAACACCCAAGTTTTCCCGAAACAGCTCAACACATGAAACAAGTTTAAAAAAACATCCAGTTCATGCATCAGTACCAACGGTCCAGCCGTAGAAGGGTCAAGCTAACGCCTCACATGTGGCACGCCGTACTGCCCTAAACCCGAAGGTTCAAAGGGCAGTTCAAGACGGTCACATAATCGAGTTAAGGTTTGTTGTCTTCTAGAGGGACCATCACGTTACTTGCACTACTTAGAACGTCGTTAAACTACGGAAAGATCCAACACTTGAAAATTTCCCGACAAGGGAAAAATTGGGTATTTATATCCGGTCGAACTTTTTAACATATTCAAAAATTATCCGGAAAGCACATAGACAAAGTTTGACAATCCGATGGAATATTCGAATCCCCAAAACAACCCCAGAAAATTCAACTCTTGAATAAAGTTTAAAAATTCCCAGGAAAACCAGCACTATCAATTAGGAGTTACTGTGTAAAATTTATTGAACAATGAGGCCGTATGGCCGCGGAACCGCCGCACGAGCCATGCTCGTGCCGCGGAACCGCGGCAGTTTGATTGAGTTAGGCACTCGAATTTCACCGTAACTTTTATAATCACCTGCTGATTTTTCTGCATATTTTTAATCTGGAAAAAACCCAGTTTTTGAAAAAAGTCCAGAGAGCATGGAAATTTTAGGGTTTCGGGTTCGTTCGGGTTTCAAACTTCGTCTTCGCATCGCCTAAGGCTCTATCTAGGCTCTGATACCACTGTAGGGTTCCTGGGCACACAAAGGAGGTCTCACAAGGCATCAACCACGCCAATTTTAAATTTTACGGGTGCCGAGAAACCCTAATACGGATCGTTAACTAGAAATTTAGGCGAAAAAGAAACTAGTTAACAACTTAACTAAAAGAACGGAAATACAACCTTTGTAGATCCGGTCCTCTACCTCCATAGCTCCGCAATGAAGTCTCCTCGCTGTCCAAATCCAATCCCGGGCTCTAGCGTCGGCTTCATCGGAGAAATGGGCGGGCTAGGTCATCGACAACGATGCCGAAGATGATCTACGTCGAGGCATCACAAGATCAAGCTCCCACTTCACCAAGTCATGAAACTTGTGAAGAAAACACACTTTACTACTTGGCAAGAGGTAGAGGATGAAGAAATAGGAAGTGGGTTCACTTTAGAATTGGATTTCTCACTCTTTTTCATCAAGTCACCATTGATGGTTGCAAGCTTCTTCTTGTTGAAGAAGAAGAAGACGAAAGAATATGATAAGTGTTATCTCAAAATAATAAAATAATTGAATACTTATCATATCCTAACTATGATTAAGTGTAGAGAATATACTAGGGTTAGTGAATGGTTAGGTTTAGTAGATGAAGACAAAACGGTCAAACCTTCTTGAAACTTCAACAAGCATCATGTTTTTCAAGCAACCATTTTGTTTTCTTCTCTCTTTATTTGACTAAAAATAAATGGATAAATAAATAAAAGAATAATTCAAAACCCTAACCATTATGATAACCATGGTATAAGTCTTTACACAAAGCCAAGATAGCATGTATCATCAAACATGATACAATCAAGTGCACAAAAGTATATCACATATACAACTTGTGAACTACAAGTGAGAAAATCCATTTAAAGTGAACCAATACTAGTTAATGCAAAGTAATATATCAAATATATAATTATGCATTAAATCATTAAATCAACACTTGATTTAACGATCCGGTCATATCGCATATAACCGACTAATATTTAATGTATTGGCTTATCGAATCAATACTTGATTCGATAACTAGGTTATATCGCATACAACCATTCGATACATTCGTCGCGAGAATGAAATACTGTATCACATACACGCATTATTCTCGGTCCCGCACATATCTCATATGCGCTCCTATTTCGTTTCGCTTGAGCCAGGAAACCTCTGTGTAGGACTCTAAAGACTCGTCAATATGCCGGTAGCAGGTGATGATCATATCAAACACCCACAAGCCGCAAGCGGTCTGCTAAACGTAACGGCCACCCGGGTATTGAGCGATCAGAAGATCGACGAGTAAGCCCGCTCATACTCCTGTGAATCCAACCAGTAACACTTACCGTACAGTCCGTTCTCGTCGTCTGATATGTCGCATATCTCGCCTAGGGGTGGTAAACGTCAGACCCTAATAGCTCGATAAGTCGTGTCGATATGAGGTCTATAACAGTTCGAGAAACTACTGGTAACACTTACCAGTATATCTCAGCAACCCTGGCCAGGGATTTCCGGTTATAGCCAATCGAACACAGCGCAACATCAATTCCCTATACCGGGAGAGACGAATCCCCTCCTATCGCTCATTGCCTCCATGTGATTCGGGACTGTACCCAAAAACCACCGTTTTGCACGCCCTCTTGGACGTGGTAAGGTGGAAATCAAAGCACAGTGGGAACCACACAAGACTCTATGACGATCTCGGGTCAACAGACTACTCTGTACCAGTGTCACCAGAGAACTGCCATCTGACGTAAGGTATAATACCATCTGGGAGTTCTCGACGAGTCCGTCTAGTGTACCCAGTCTCCACTGAGCACCCGTATATCATCTCTGATGTCAAACACCAATGGATATGGGATCATCCATCGCCCATCTGTATGGGTCGAGAAGGTATACGCTAGTCTACTCTGGTATATCGATGCCTCGTCTCGATACACCCACGACTAGGGACCTTGAAGGATGTACTTATAGACTACCATGTCCCCACTAGTATGATCCGCATCATAGTCCAGGTAGTCAAGTACACATCCTAAGGGCTTTACCAACATGAAACAGAGAGACAATCAGTATACACGTTAAGGTAAAGAGTAACCAGATAGCATACTATCATGTCGAGCAAGAAAGTCCTCCCTATATATGTCCAAGCATCCACTACAATATACATCCTATGTATAGTAATGGCCTCTAGGGCATACATATAACTAACAGTATATATATATATTCAGTGTACATTCTTGCTCGTCATGATAGTATGCTATCTGGTTCTTCGTTATCTAATATGTTGATTTGATCATGCTTTTATTCATTCATACATGTTGATAAAGCCCTGAGGATATAGACTTGACTACTGTGATTGTGATAGAGATCATACTAGTGGGACATCAGTAGTTTATAAGCATATCCTGGAATGTCTCTAGTCGTAGGTGTATCGAGACGGGGCATCGATATACCAGTATAGACTAGCGTATGTGATACTAGACCCATATGATGGGCGATGGATGTTCCCACATTCATCGATGTTTGACATCGAGATCGTATACGGGTGCTCAGTGGTGACTGGGTACACTGGACAGACTCACCGAGAACTCCTATATGGAATTATATCTATCGTCGGATAGCAGTTCTCAGGTGACACTGGTGCAGGTTAGTCTGTAGACCCGAGATCGTCATAGCGTCTTGTGTGTTCTCCCACTGTACTTTGATTACCACCCTACTACGGCTCTACTGAGTCGTGCAAACAGGTGGCCGTTGGGTACAGTCCCGAGACACACGAAGGCGATGAGCGATAGGAGGGGTTTCGTCTCTCCCGGTATTGGGAGTTGATGCTGTGCTATGCTCGATTGGCTATATCAGTAAGTCTCTGGCCAGGGCTGTTGAGATTTACTGATAAGTGTTATCAGTGGTTTCTTGATCTGTTATAGACCTTTCATCGGCACGATTTATTGAGTTATTGGGGTCGACGTTACCATCCGTAGACTCGATATGCAGCATATCTGACGAAGATACCGGACTGTACGGTAGTGTTGCCGGTTGGCTCGACAGGAGTTGTAACAGGTTCTCTTGTTTTCTTCTGATCGCTCAATACCCGGGTGGCCATTACGTTTAGCTGACCGCTTGCGGCTTGTAGGTATTTGATATGATCATTACCTACTGCCGGCGTATTGACGAGTCTTAGAGTCCCACAATGAAGTTTTCTGGCTCAGGCGAAAAGATGTGGTGTGCATATGAGATATGCGCGGGGACCCGATTAATTACGGATATGTGATACCGTATATTAATCGGGCATTTTCTATTGGTCGGGTCGTTTGTGATATGACCGGTTTGCAAAATCAAGTGTTGATTTAACAAATGACTTTTAGATTAATTCTTTAATCAAACTCTTTTTCTATTTTTGTATGCATACATGTATGCACATGATGATGTGCATGGATACATACATACATACATATATAGTATCATAGTTGTTGATACATGTTTGGTGGCAATGCAAGACTTACATTGTAGAATTATCTATTTATTTATCATTTAGAAAAAGAGAAAGGATAATTCACACAAGGTTTATACTTATCATCTTTGACCATGCTTCAACCACCATTTAACCTTGAGTTAATCTATCCTTTCATCTTTAACCCACTTGATTTATTCTTTTCTCATTTCAATTATTCTCACTCTCTCATATCTTTTCTCTTGTGAGAAAGCTTAGCCACCATCTTCTTCTTCCTCTCTTGATAATTTCTTTAAGTGAGGTTGATAAAAAGAAAGAGTTTTGATTATAGAATACAAGCCACATCATCGTACTACACACATCTAGCCGGTTTGTGTAGGGTGTTTGCTCTACTTCATTCACATATCGAGTAAAGCAAGGAGCTTTGGGCAAAGGAGCTTCGGGTGGATCGTCGTGGACTTAGAAGACCTCAAGCGAACCTTTTTCCAACCCTCAAGTAGCCAAGGAGTCTAGCGTAGGGAGCTACAAAGGTTGTACTCTCAAAACCCTAGCCTTTATTACTTGTGATGTTGTCTTTGTAATGAAACCCTAAATTTCTAGTGATGATTCTTTGTATGTTCACTTAGCACCTTAAAAATTTGATTTTGAGACATGTGATGCTTCCAAACCCTTCATGAGGTGCTAGGTAAACCTAACATTGGTATCAGAGCCTAGCTAGAGCTTTAGGCGATGCTTTAGCGAAGTTAAAATTCCGATCGAACAAAAAAATACGGATTTTTAACCCTCTCTGGACATTTTTTGAAACTGTGTTATTTTCAAAATTAAAAATACGTAAAAAATTCAGCAGGGAATTCTAAGAACTTATGTGAAACACGAAGCCATGAGCCGTATAAGCCGCCGCGGAACCATGGCCATACCTTGCTTGGGTCGCGGCTCCGCAGCCGTACAGAGGCTTTATGGCTTCGTATTTATATAGTAATCTTCTCACTTGCTTTTATATATTTTTGGGTATTTTTAATCTGATTAAAGTGTTGGATGTTCTGGGGATTGTTTTGGATTCGGTGATTCGATCGGAATTTTAATCTCGTGCCTTTTTTGGATAATTTAGAAAGTATTAAAAAGTTCGAACGGATATCATTAACTCACTTTTTCCCGGCACGAAGAATTTTCAAGTGTTGAATTTTTTCTCGAGTTTAAATCTTTTGGAAATGTGTGCAAGTTTTGTGGTGGACCCTCTAGAAGAACACAAACCTTAACTCAATTATGTGACCGTCTGAATTGCCTCTAAACCTTAAGGTTTGAGGCAGTACGGCGTGCCACATGTGAGGCGTTGGCTTGACCCTTCTACGGCTGGACCACTACTACTGTGATGCATTCTGGGTTTTTTGAACTCCGCTCAAGTGTTGAGCTTTAGGAAATTTTAGGTATTTGATTATTCGATCGAAAAGTTTAATACTGTCTATTTATCTGGAATGTGATACAATATGTGGAATTCATATAGTTAGGCATGAAATGCGAAGTATGTGATATTTCGGATTTACGATGTCTAAAGAGAATGTGGATTCCAAATATTGTAGTTTTACACTTTCTTTTCTGTGACCGTAAGTGTAGTATTTCGCTTATCGCCGGTTTTGTTACTATACATCAACGACAATCGGGGTACGCATACTTACTTACGTTGATGATATATGATATTTTGTGTTGCTGAGATATGATGTGCAGGATTGTCGCGATTGAATAGCCCGGGGTTTTTATGTGAGATGAGAGTTTTATTTTCATTCATGTAAAATTCAAATGTAATGTAATATTCTTTTATTTAGGGCACTTCCGGGTTGAGGTTGATGTCACCAGTGTTGTATATTATTTACTTTTCCGCATTAGGATAGACCAAAGGAGGGGAGCACAAGTGACCGGGTTCTGGGGTTCAGTGGGAGGCCATCTCGAGAAGTCGAGACCGGGTCTCCTAAACTCCAGGATTGGTAGGGTCGCTTGCCGCTCTCGTAGGGGTCTAGGGGTGTGGGCTTGGCTATTCATCGCGACTGTGGAATCCGTATTTTCTATTGTTGGCTAAATACTAAATACGGATGTCCTAGTATATCCCACATTATATCTGTGTTTCTGCTGCCTGTGTTCTGTGATATCTAAGACGAATGATATATTATATATGAGATATATAGTAGACGTTGCTTATGTTTTACACCCGCGCTAGTCCCGTCCCGGTATGCTGTTAGTTAAGTAACCTAACGGTGCATAACGGAACATTGCGGCGAATGCGGATGGCATAAGCGTACGTTGTATTTTCGTTTCTTTTCTGTGATTGGCTTAAGGACTTAAATGATGGGACTACATTAATATGATTAATGTAAAGAAAATAAACCTAAAAAGATGTTGTAGAATCGGATTTGAAAACCACTCGGCTCTTTATGAAAAAGCTACATTTCAAAACTGCGGAGCACAAGCCACTCCTTTTGAAAACCATTTGATTCTACGACGATATCAAGTTCAAAGCGTTAAAGATTTTCTTAAAAACCATCCGCAACCCTCCGTCATTTTAGGAAGTAGTGTACTTAATATCCGTGCTACGTTTGTTGACTATAGTTAAGGCGTAGTGTACGGTAGCTAAGTGATGTCTTCCTACACTGCATATGATGAAGATTAATTAGGACATTCATGCGACTTTGTTGACCATAGTTAAGGGTCATATGAGTGGGTCTAATTAATCAAGAAATGACGGGTAGAACTTGACTAGTACTTATGATTTGTTGACCATAGTTAAGGTCATAAGTACTAGGGGTAAAAACCGCATCGGGAATTTCAAGTGTTGAGATTTGCAATGAGATTGCATACCTTCCATATGATGGTTGGATCCCGATCCCACTGTGGGCAATAGTTGTTCCCATGAGAGTTTTGCAGTTTACAATTAGCTAACTCATTAGGTGTCTAGAAAGGTGTTAACGGGGCTATGCCTCTGGGAAAACGAGGTTTACTTTAATTAGGTCCGTGCGAAAGCACGGGGAACCTCCCTCAAGTACCGACACTGGCCTGGCTGAATGGTTAGCGAAGTTGTAGACTGTAATTAATCCTGGCTAGTTTTCTTTTTAAGGTTTGAAAGAAAAACTTGATTAAAGCAGTGGGAGACATCGATTAGACAATATAATAACCAATCTGATCTTTGCAAGAGCTTTCGCTGAGTGTATTCTTTTCTCTCTCTTAATGGCAGATACCAATGACTGGACTCAAGCTTCTACTAGATAAAAATAAACTGAATGAGACCAATTATAAAGACTGGCTGAGGAATCTGAAAATAGCCTTGACTTATGATAAAGTATCATATGTCCTCACGGCTCCAGCCCCGCCCGTCCCAGGTCCAAAATCTTCAGTTGCGGACAAAGAAGTCCGCAAGACATAGGACGCTGACTGTGCCACGGCCAAATGCCTCGCGCTTGCATCGATGGACAACACACATCAAAAGCAGCATGAGAATATGGACATTCAAGCCATATTTCTCCATACAAAGGAGTTGTATGGAGAGCAATCCCGCGTATTACGATACAAAGTATCAAAGAAATTGTTTCAGATGCGAATGGCCCCTGGCACACCAGTAGGAGACCATGTTCTGAAGATGATAGCTCTCATAGAAGAGCTTGAGGACCTTGGATGGACAATGGACAATGAACAATATACGGATATTATTCTGCAGTCCCTCCCCTCCACCTTTGCTCAATTCATAGTTAACTTCAACATGCACAACATGGAGAGGGAACTACCTGAACTCCTTAATATGTTAAGGAGTGCAGAGAGCACACTGAAATCAGTGATAACTCCCATTTTGAGTGTTGGGCAATCTTCTTCTTCTCGCCCAAAGGCTAAGGCCAAGGGAAAGAAAAAGAAGAAGCCCACCAATCCTAAGGGTGGAGTTAAAAAAGGTTAAGGGGAAGGACAAGTCCAAAGCTGGAGAATCGGGGAAAGGGGAATGTTTTTATTGCCACAAACAGGACATTGGAAGCGCAACTGTACGGAGTACTTGAATCTCAAGAAGAAGCATGGGGATGCTTCCGTTTCAGGTGTGTTTGTGACAGAAAACTGTTTTTCAATAAACTCTGCTTTCTGGGTATTAGATACCGGTTCAGGTTCTCACATTTGCAATTCTATGCAGGGGCTGAGAAATAGCAAGGTTTTGAAGACAGGTGACCATACTCTCCGCGTTGGAAATGGTTCCAATGTACATACAGTCGCAGTGGGAGAGTATCACTTGGGGTTGCCATCTGGGTGTATATTGGTTTTGAACCCATGTTATTTTGTACGAAGTATGCTTTGTAATATAATATCCGTTTCTTTGTTAGACAATGAAGGATATAATTTTGTATTGCAGAACAATGTTATGAACATTCACCTGAATCAAATGTTGGTTGGGTATGGTACGCTTAATAACAGGATATACGTCCTCAATCAACACACAGTTTTCAGCACACAACACACTAATAAAAGAAAACTTTCAGAAATAAATGAAGCTTTTCTTTGGCACTGTAGACTTGGTCATATTAACGAAACAAGACTAAACAAGTTACACAAAGATGGATATTTAAACCCTTTTGAATATAAATCTTATGCGACTTGCCAGTCTTGTATCAAGGGTAAAATGACCAAAACTCCGTTTACCGGACACGGAGAAAGAGCTACCGAGCTCCTAGGACTTATACATAGTGATGTATGTGGGCCAATGTCTACACAGGGTAGAGGCGGGTTTTCTTACTTCATTAATTTCACTGACGATTTCTCAAGATTCGGTCATATATTTTTATTAAAGCACAAATCCGAAGCTTTCGAGAAATTCACTGAATATAAACTCGAAGTAGAAAAACAAACCGTCTTGAGTATCAAAATGCTTCGATCAGATCGAGGTGGGGAGTACCTCAGTACAGAATTTGCAAACTTCCTAAAAGAGAATGGGATTCTCTCTCAACTCACTCCTCCTTACACACCACAGCGCAACGGTGTGTCTGAACGACGGAATAGGACCCTATTAGATATGGTCCGATCCATGATGAGTGATGCTGAGTTACCTGTCTCATTTTGGGGGCATGCATTGGAAACTACAGCGTTTCTACTGAATAGGGTCCCAACCAAAACCGTGTCTACCACGCCATATAAGATATGGCAGGGGAAGAGACCATCTCTTAAGAGAATTAAGATTTGGGGTTGCCCGGCCTATGTTAAAAAGCAGAATCCGGAAAAACTCGAGACACGGTCAATCATGTGTAACTTTGTGGGATATCCAAGGAACTCTTATGGATATCTATTCTACCACAAGGAGGAACAAAAGGTGTTTGTTTCTCAGTATGCCACATTATTAGAAAAAGAGTTTTTCACAGATAAAGATGATGGCAATGTGGTGGATCTAGAAGAGGTTCTAGAGACACAAACTACAAATGACGACTTGGTTGAACCGGCTGTTGCAATAGAAACTGAGGAACCTAGGCCACTCCGTAGGTCTGGTAGGACTTCTCGCCCACCGGAGAGGTACTACGGTTTCCTCATTGATGGTGACAGAGAAGACTGCATCATGGAGGATGATGATCCTACCAGTTTTCAGCAAGCTATCATGAGTGGAGACTCTGTGAAGTGGCTGGATGCCATGAGATCCGAAATGGAGTCTATGTACACCAACAAAGTATGGACTTTGGACGTTGTACCCCCTGGGGTAAAATCTGTGGGGTGCAAATGGATCTTTAAAAGAAAGATTGGTGTAGATGGGCAGGTAGAGACCTATAAAGGCAAGACTTATGGCGAAGGGTTTTCGTCAAAGACCAGGTTTGGACTATGACGAGACTTTTTCGCCCGTAGCCATGCTTAAATCCATTCGGATCCTACTTGCTATTGCTGCTCACTACGACTATGAAATATGGCAGATGGAGGTTAAAACGGCATTTCTAAATGGAGATTTAGAAGAATGCATTTATATGGATCAGACAGAGGGCTTCATTGACAGTGGGAGCAGCGGGAAAGCATGTAGATTGCTTAAATCCATATATGGGTTAAAGCAGGCATCACGGAGTTGGAACATCTGTTTCGATGATGTTATCAAAGAGTTTGATTTCATCAAAAATCCAGATGAACCTTGTGTTTATAAGAAGGCTGTAGGGAGAGCTGTCGCATTCCTCGTATTGTACGTGGATGACATTCTTCTGATAGGAAATGACATTCATATGCTACAGTCGGTCAAATCTTTCTTATCACTAACGTTCTCCATGACGGACCTGGGTGATGCCACATACATTCTGGGCATAAGAATCTATAGGGGGAGATCCAAGAGGTTATTGGGATTGTCCCAAACCAGGTACATCAACACCAACCTAAAAAGGTTTAGTATGGAAGACTCCAAGCGGGGTGCCTTACCCGCTTACCATGGGGTCACTCTCTCTAAGGACTCTTGTCCAAAGACCGATGAAGAGAGAGCTCGCATGAGCATTATACCCTATGCTTCGGCAGTAGGATCTATAATGTATGCGATGTTATGTACACGCCCAGATGTAGCTTATGTACTTAGTGTTGTAAGCAGGTATCAATCCAACCCAGGGGAGAATCACTGGATAGCTGTGAAGAACATTCTTAAGTACTTACGAAGGACTAAAGAATTGTTCTTGGTGTATGGTAATAGAGATCTCCAAATGGAAGCCTTTACCGATTCGAGCTTCCAGAGCGATAAGGACGACAATAAATCTATCTCAGGGTTCGTATTTACCCTCAATGGAGGGGCGGTAAGTTGGAAGAGTTCCAAACAGGATACCGTTGCAGACTCTACGATGGAGGCTGAGTACATTGCTGCAAATGATGCCGCCAAGGAAGCCGTCTGGATGAGAAAGTTCGTCTCAGAGCTAGGAGTAGTTCCAACTATTATTGATCCAATACCATTGTATTATGATAATAATGAGGCTATGGAATTAGCCAAGGAGCCCAGGTCCCATCAGCGGTCCAGGCACATCCTGAGGCGCTTTCATTTGATCCGGGACATTGTAGATCACTGCGAGATTGAGATTATGAGAGTAGACACAAAGGATAACGCCACGGATCCACTCACCAAGGCCCTCCCTCAGCCGCAGCATGAGCGACTTTTTGAGATGTTGGGTATGAGATACGCCAATAACTGGCCTTAGTGCAAGTGTGAGATTGTTGGATATATGTATGCCCTAAAGGCCATTATATGATAGTGGATGTATTTATACATGTATATATACATATTCAGTGTACATTCTTTCTCGTCATGATAGTATGCTATCTGGTTCTTCTTTGTCTGACATGTTGATTTGATCATGCTTTTATTCATTCATACATGTTGATAAAGCCCTGAGGATATAGACTTGACTACTGTGATTATGATAGAGATCATACTAGTGGGACATCAGTAGTTTATAAGCATATCATGGAATGTCCCTAGTTGTAGGTGTATCGAGACGGGGCATCGATATACCAGTGTAGACTAGCGTATATGATACTAGACCCATATGATGGGCGATGGATGTTCCCACATTCATCGATGTTTGACATCGAGATCGTATACGGGTGCTCAGTAGTGACTGGGTACACTGGACGGACTCACCGAGAACTCCTATATGGAATTATATCTATCGTCGGATAGCAGTTCTCAGGTGATACTGGTGCAGGTTAGTCTGTAGACCCGAGATCGTCATAGAGTCTTGTGTGTTCTCCCACTGTACTTTGATTACCACCCTACCACGGCTCTACTGAGTCATGCAAACAGGTGGCCGTTGGGTACAGTCCCGAGACACACGAAGGCGATGAGCGATAGGAAGGGTTTCGTCTCTCCCGGTATTGGAAGTTGATGCTGTGCTGTGCTCGATTGGCTATATCAGTAAGTCCCTGGCCAGGGCTGTTGAGATTTACTGATAAGTGTTATCAGTGGTTTCTCGATCTGTTATAGACCTTTCATCGGCACGACTTATTGAGTTATTGGGGTCGACGTTACCATCCCTAGACTCGATATGCAGCATATCTGACGAAAAGACCGGACTGTACGGTAGTGTTGCCGGTTGGCTCGACAGGAGTTGTAACAGGTTTGCTTGTTTTCTTCTGATCGCTCAATACCCGGGTGGCCGTTACGTTTAGCTGACCGCTTGCGGCTTGTAGGTATTTGATATGATCATTACCCACTGCCGGCGTATTGACGAGTCTTAGAGTCCCAAAATGAAGTTTCCTGGCTCAGGCGAAAAGATGTGGTGTGCATATGAGATATGCGCGGGGACCCGATTAAATACGGATATATGATACCGTATATTAATCGGGCATTTTCTATTGGTCGGGTCGTATGTGATATGACCGGTTTGCAAAATCAAGTGTTGATTTAACAAATGACTTTTAGATTAATTCTTTAATCAAACTCTTTTTCTATTTTTGTATGCATACATGTATGCACATGATGATATGCATGGATACATACATACATACATACATAGTATCATGGTTGTTGATACATGTTTGGTGGCAATGCAAGACTTACATTGTAGAATTATCTATTTATTTATCATTTAGAAAAAGAGAAAGGATAATTCACACAAGGTTTATACTTATCATCTTTGACCATGCTTCAACCACCATTTAACCTTGAGTTAATTATCCTTTCATCTTTAACCCATTTGATAAAAATCTAGATGATTCTAACCATGGTTGAAGTGAGAAAGGATTAACATATATTATTCTTTTCTCATTTCAATTATTCTCACTCTCTCATATCTTTTCTCTTGTGAAAAAGCTTAGCCACCATCTTCTTCTTCCTCTCTTGATAATTTATTTAAGTGAGGTTGATAAAAAGAAAGAGTTTTGATTATAGAATACAAACCACACCATCGTACTACACACATCTAGCCGGTTTGTGTGGGGTGTTTGCTCTACTTCATTCACATATCGAGTAAAGCAAGAAGCTTTGGGCAAAGGAGCTTCGGGTGGATCGTCGTGGACTTAGAAGACCTCAAGCGAACCTTTTTCCAACCCTCAAGTAGCCAAGGAGTCTAGCGTAGGGAGCTACAAAGGTTGTACTCTCAAAACCCTAGCCTTTATTACTTGTGATGTTGTCTTTGTAATGAAACACTAAATTTCTAGTGATGATTCTTTGTATGTTCACTTAGCACCTTAAAAATTTGATTTTGAGACATGTGATGCTTCCAAACCCTTCATGAGGTGCTAGGTAAACCTAACATGGTTAGTTCTGTGTACATTTGTTGGATATCCCAAAAATTCACGTGGGTATGTCTTCTACCGTTCCGAGGAACAAAAAGTGTTTATTTCTCGCAATGCCACCTTTTTAGAAAAGGAATTTCTTACAAAGGAAATTAGTGGCAAAGAGGTAGAACTAGAAGAGGTTCCAGCAGCACAAACTACAATAGATGGTTTGGTAGAACCATAGGATTCGATAGCTCCCAACGAACCTCAGCCTCTCCGCCGATCTAGTAGGGTTCCTCATCCACCTGAGAGATAATACAGTTTTCTCATTGATGGTGGAAGCGATGATTGCATCATGGAGGATGATGACCCAACTAGTTTCGAGTAGGCCATCACGAGTGGGGACGCAGTGAAGTGGCTAGATGCAATGCGATCTGAGATGGAATCCATGTACACCAATAAAGTATGGACTTTGGAAGTTGCTCCTGAAGGGGTAAAACCCATTGGGAGCAGATGGATCTTTAAGAAGAAACTTGGTGTAGATGGAAAAGTTGAGACTTTCAAAGCTAGACTTGTTGCAAAGGGTTTTCATCAACGACCAGGTGTCGATTATGACGAAACATTTTCTCCAGTGGCTATGCTTAAGTCCATCCGGATCATGCTTTCCATCGCTGCATACCATGACTACGAAATCTGGCAAATGGATGTTAAGACCGCCTTTCTAAATGGTGATTTGGAAGAGTGCATGTACATGACTCAGCCAGAGGGCTTCATAGACAGTGGGAGCAGCGGAAAGGTGTGAAAGTTGCTTAAATCCATTTATGGGTTAAAGCAAGCATCGCGGAGTTGGAACATCTATTTTGATGTCGTTATCAAAGAGTTTGATTTTGTCAAAAACATAGATGAACCTTGTATATACAAGAAGGTGGCAGAGAGTAAGGTTTTCTTCCTCGTATTGTACGTGGATGACATACTCTTGATAGGAAATGACATTCCTATGCCGCAATCGGTCAAGCTCTTCTTATCACAAAGATTCTCAATGAAAGATCTAGGGGATGACTCCTACATCTTGGGGATCAAGATCTATAGATATATATCTAAACGGATATTGGGATTGTCCCAATCCAGGTACATTGACACCATACTAAAGAAGTTTAGTATGGAAGAATCCAAGCATGGGTTTTTACCCACAATCTCAGGACTCACTCTCTCCAAAGAGATGTCTCCCAAGACTGATTTAGAGAGAGCTCGCATGAAAGGGATACCCTATGCTTCGGCAGTAAGCTCTATCATGTACGCGATGCTATGTACCAGACCCGATATAGCACACTCACTAAGTGTAGTGAGTAGGTATCAAGTAGATCCTGGAGAGAGTCACTGGACAGCTGTGAAGAGCATTCTCAAGTACTTGAGAAGGACTAAAGAGATGCTCTTGGTGTATGGTAACGGAGAACTCCAAGTGGAGTCCTTTACCGATTCGAGCTTTCAGAGTGATAAGGACGACTCTAAGTCGCACTCAGTATTTGTCTTTACCCTCAATGAAGGGGCAGTTTGCTGGAAGAGTTCCAAGCAGGAAATCGTGACAGACTCGACGATGGAGGCTGAATATATTGTTGCCAACGATGCTGCCAAAGAGGCAATCTAGATGAAGAAGTTTATAGCTGAACTTGGTGTGGTTCCATCCATTGAGTATCCAATGCCTTTGTAATGTGATAACAATGGAGCGGTGGCTTTGGACAAGGAACCCAGGTCCCATCAGCGATCCAGGCATATTCTGAGGCGGTATCACCTGATCCGGGAGATAGTTCATCGCCGGGAGATCGAGGTCAGGAGAGTTGACATGAAGAATAACACAGCGGATCCACTTATGAAGGTCATTCCCCAGATACAGTTCGAGAGATACTTCGGGATGTTGGGAATGCGATACTACAGCAGCTGGCCCAAGTGCAAGTGAGAGATTGTTAGTTGTATGTATGCCCTAGAGGCCATTATTGTACATATGATGTATATTATAGTGGATGCTTGGACATATATAGAGAGGACTTTCTTTCTCGACATGATAGTATGCTATCTGGTTGCTCTTTATCTTAACATGTATACTTGTCTCTTTATACTGTCTTATGGTTACATGTTGGTAAAGCCCTAAGGATGTGTACTTGACTACTAGGATTGTGATGCATATCATACTAGTGAGGCCATAGTAGTACATAAGTTCATCCTTTAATGTTCCTAGTCGTGGGTGTATCGAGATGGGGCATCGATATACCAGAGTAGACTAGCGTATACGCTTCTCGACCCATGTGATGGGCGATGGATGATCCCATATCCATTGGTGTTTGACATCAGAGATGGAATACGGGTGCTAAGTGGAGACTGGGTACACTGGACGGACTCGCCGAGAACTCCTAGATGGTATTATACCTTACGTCAGATAGCAGTTCTCTGGTGACACTGGTACAGGTTAGTCTGTTGACCCGAGATCATCATAGAGTCTTGTGTGATTCTCACTGTGCTTTGATTTCCACCTTACCACGTTCAATATGACACGCAAAACGGTGGTTTTTGGGTACAGTCCCGAGTCGCATGGAGGCAATGAGCGATGGGAGGGATTTCGTCTCTCCTGGTATTGGGGGTTGATGTTGCGCTGTGCTCGATTGGCCATAACAGGAAAGTCCCTGGCCAGGCTGATTTAGAGATTTATTGGTAAGTGTTATCAGGAGTTTCTTGACCCGTTATAAACATCAAATCGGCATGACTTATCGGTTATTGGGGTCTGACGTTTAACACCCCTAGACTGGATATGCGACATATCAGACAAGGAAACCGGACTGTTGTAGGGTTCCTAGGCATACTCAAGAGGTTCCACAAGGCATCAACCATGCCAAATTCAAATTTTCTATGTGCCAAACAACCCTTAGCAAGATCGTTAACTAGGGTTTAGGCGAAACTAAATGAAAGTAAATCACATTTACACTAAGTGAATGGAAATACAACCTTTGTAGATCCGGTCCACCACTTCTTTAGCTCCATGATGACGTCCCTTCGCTGCGATCACCGGGATCCCGGACTCTTGCGATGGTTTCGTCGGAGAAATGAGCGGGCTAGGTCGTTGACTTCGATGCCGAAGATGATCTACGTCGAGGCAACTCTAACTCAAGCTCCATCTTCACTTGGTCATGAAACTTGTGAAGATAACACACTCTACTACATGTCAAGTGGTAGAGGATGAAGAAATAGGAAGTGGGTTCACTTTGGATTTGGATTTCTCACTTGATTTCATCACTTGAAATTTTTCTAGCAATGGTTTTCTTTCTTCTTGAAGAAGAAGAAGAAAGAAATGAAAAATGAATTAATTAAAATAGAAAATCAAGTGATGCTTTATCATATTGCAACCATGGGTGAAGATAACTCATGTAGAGAGCAAACCCTGGTTTAGGTAATGGTTAGGTTAAGGAAAGAAACAAAATGGTCAAAGCTTTCAAAGCTTCATGAAGTTTCAAGAATGAAACAAAATTAGCCACCATTTTATTCTTGCCAAAATAAATAAGTAAATAAATAAATAAGGTAATGGAAACCCTAACCATTAACCAAACATGGTTTAAAGTAAACACACACCCAAGTTTGCATGTATCATCAAACATGATACAAACTAGTGCACAAACATATATCATATATACAATGTGCACAATCAAGTGAGAAAATAATCCTAAGTGAACCAATACTAGTTAATGTAAAGTAATATATCAAATATATAATTATACATTAAATCATTAAATCAACACTTGATTCAATGATCCGGTCATACTGCATATAACCGACTAATATCAAGTGTATCAATGTATCGAATCAACATTTGATTCGGTAACCGGGCTATATCACATATAGCCGACCAATGATACAAATCGCGAGAATAGAATACAGTATCACATGCTGGTATTATTCTCGGTCCCGCACATATCTCATATACGCTCCTATTTCGTTTCGCTTGAGCCAGGAAACCTCTGTGTAGGACTCTAAAGACTCGTCAATACGCCGGCAGCAGATGATGATCATATCAAACACTCACAAGCCGCAAGCGGTCTGCTAAACGTAACGGCCACCTGGGTATTGAGCGATCAGAAGATCAACAAGCAAGCCCGCTCACACTCCTGTGAATCCAACCAGTAACACTTACCGTACAGTCCGGTTTGTTCGTCTGATATGTCGCATATCTCGCTTAGGGGTGGTAAACGTCAGACTCCAGTAGCTCGATAAGTCATGTCGATATGAGGTCTATAATAGTTCGAGAAACTACTGGTAACACATACCAGTAAATCTCAGCAACCCTGGCCAGGGATTTCCGATTATGGCCAATCGAACACAGTGCAACATCAACTCCCTATACCGGGAGAGACGAATCCCCTCCTATCGCTCATTGCCTCCATGTGATTCGGGACTGTACCCAAAAACCACCGTTTTGCACGCCCTCTTGGACGTGGTAAGGTGGAAATCAAAGCACAGTGGTAATCACACAAGACTCTATGACGATCTCGGGTCTACAGACTAACCTGTACCAGTGTCACCAGAGAACTGCCATCTGACGTAAGGTATAATACCATCTGGGAGTTATCGGCGAGTCCGTCCAGTGTACCCAGTCTCTACTGAGCACCCGTATATCATCTCTGATGTCAAACACCAATGGATATGGGATCATCCATCGCCCATCTGTATGGGTCGAGAAGGTATACGCTAGCCTACTCTGGTATATCGATGCCCCGTCTCGATACACCCACGACTAGGGACCTTGAAGGATGTACTTATGGACTACCACGTCCCCACTAGTATGATCTGCATCATAGTCCAGGTAGTCAAGTACACATCCTAAGGGCTTTACCAACATGTAACAGAGAGACAATCAGTGTACACGTTAAGATAAAGAGCAACCAGATAGCATACTATCATGTCGACCAAGTCCTCCCTATATATGTCCAAGCATCCACTACAATATACATCCTATGTACAGTAATGGCCTCTAGGGCATATATATAACTAACAATCTCCCACTTGCACTAGGGCCATCTGTAGCAGTGGTTGTAGTATCTCATACTCAACCATCCCACAAAAGTCTCTCTCTGGGAAAAGGCCTTTGTGAGTGGATCCGCCGTATTGTCCTCTGAGTCTACTCTCCTAATCTCGATCACCCTGGAGATCATCTATCTCCATGATCAGGTGATGCTGCCTCAGAATACGTCTGGGTCACTGATGGGACCGGGGTTCCTGGGACAAAGCCACACTTCCATTGTCAAACAATGGTAGGAACCTAGTTCATCTCATGAACCAATATACACCCAAACTGCCTCTTTGGTAGTATCTTTAATAGCGATGTCACCAGCCTTTATCGTCTAGTTTGCCACGCTATCTAGCTTGGAACTCTTCCAACATACTGTCCCTCTACTGAGGGTAAAGACAATGCCTGCGACTGACATTCAGTCGTCCTTATCACCCTGGAACATTTCCAGTGATTCTCCCCAGGATCAATTGATACCATCTCACTATAACTAGTGAGTATGCTAATATCCAATTAGATCTTTCTCATAGATCGAAAACCCAGGATTTTAGTAGGTATCACTTTGATCCTATTTGGAGAATCATTGTGATAAGCGGAGATTGACTGAGCGTAGTATAGGAAACTACTTCCCTAACAAGAGTATGTCATCCACATACTATACTAGGATCACCACCATACTCCCTACTACCTTTTTGTATATACAAGGTTCATCTACTATTTTGATGATGTCAAACTCTTTGACTAACACATCAAAACAGACGTTCCAACTCCGCGATGCCTGCTTTATCACATAAAACATCTTGCTCGCGTTTCCGCTGCTCCCACTGTCTACGAGGTCCTCTGGCTATGTACTTATAGACGCACTCTTCTAAAACATCACTTAGAAAAGCAGTCATGGCACCCAACCACCAGATATCGTAGTCATGGTATGTAGCAATGACAAGTAGGATCTGGATGGACTTAAGCATAGCTACTGGAAAAGGTTTCATCATTTTCCACGCCTGGTCGATGACGAAAACCTTTAACAAGTCTAGCTTTGAAAGTCTCAACTTTTCCATCTACACCAAGTAATCTTCTCAAGATATACTTGCTCCTGATGGGGATTTAACCCTTCAGATATAGCAACCAAAGTCCATACTTTGTTGGTGTACATGGATTCCATCTCAGATCGCTAAGCATCCAGCCATTCTTACAAAGTCGCTACTCTTGATGGCCTGCTCGAAACTAGTTGGGTCATCATCTCATGATGCAATCCTCGCTCCCACTGTCATAGAGAAGCAAAAGTATCTCTCAGGTGGGTGAGGAACCCTACTAGATCGGCGGAGAGGCTGAGGTTCGTTAGATTCTATTGAATCCTTTGGTTCTACCAAATCATCAGCTGCAGATTGTATAGCTGGAACCTTTCCAGTTCTACATAACTGACCTTGCCTCGAGCTTGTCCAGATTTTGCTTTTAGACATAGGCCGGACAACCCCAAATCTTAACTATCTTAAGATATGGGCTTTTCCCTTTCCATATCACATATGAAGTGGTAGGCAACTGATTTGATCTGAACCGTATTCAATAGGTATGCAGCTTCTCAAGTGCATAACTCCCAAAAGGAAATAGGTAACTCAGTAGTACTCATCATAGAGCACACCTTATCATATAGGGTGTGATTGCTCCGCCCTGATACACCGTTGTGCTGTGGTGTAATCAGAGGAGTAACACTGAGAGAGAATCTCATTCTCCTTTAGAATAGTCCAAGAATTCCATGCATAAGTATTCTCCTCCCTTATTTCATCAAAGGACATAATACTTATACCCATTTTGGTTCTCTACTTCTAACTTATATTCTGTGAATATCTCAAAAGGTTCGGACTTATGTTTCAACAGGAACATATGTCTGAATCTTGAGAGATTATCAGAGAATGTAATGAAATACAAAGAACCAGTCTTGGCATATGTAGACAAGGGACTTACATACATCAACATGTATCATCCCAAGAGTTCATTAACTCTTTCTCTGTTTCCAGTAAACAAAGCTATGGTCATCTTATCTCTGTGACATGACTGGCAAGTTTCACAAGATGTAAATTCAAACTGATTTAAATATGCATCTACAATGTAACTTAAGCTAGTCGGGGCAGATTGATATGACCTAGTCTACAATACCTCAAGAAGGAATCGTTCATTTCTGAACTCTTCCTCTTGTGTGTGTTCTGTATACTAAGAACTGTAGTTTGATTTAGAACATCAATGCTTTTAGATAACGTGCCTGAACCGATCAACTTTTGATATAGAAAATGTTCAAAACATTATCCAACAATACAAAATTTTATCATTTCTTTACTAATAAAGAGACTGATATGATTTTGTATATCAGGTTCGGTATCTAATAACATTCGTTCAGAATCAATGTATTGGTAATACAGGGTGACAGTGACCAACTGACTTGGCTGCAACACTTGCACCATTTTCTGCCCCATGAAACTTATCACCCGTTCTCAGTTCTCTACCTTTTGTAGCCCTATGTAACAGATTACATATCTGGGATCCTGATCCGGTATCAGATACCCAGGACGCAGAGGATACTGAGAAACAGTTCTGTGTAACGAATACACCCGAAGAAGATGCATCATATGCACTTTCTTCGTTTGGGCGGCATTGGAATCTTGGTATTCCCCTATTTCCTGCTCTGTCTTATAAACTTTTATAAGTTGGAGCGGGACCAACGTTCCCCAGCTAAGTATAACAAGCGGGTTCGGTCAATACATCCGTATTATTATCTTGATTAAGGCGTGACATGGTCGCTACCTGGAGAGAGAGAGAAGAAAACACTCTGCGTGCGCTCTTGCAAGATCAGATTGGTTATTATTTTATCTAATCAGGATGGCTCCCACTGTTTTTATCAAATCTTCCTTCAAACCCTAAAAGGAAAGACTAGCCGGGATTAATTACACTCTATAAGTTCGCCAATCTTTCAGCCAGGCCAGCGTCGGTACTTTGAGGGAGGTTCCCGTTGCTATCGCATGGACCTAATTAAAGTAAACCTCATTTTTCCAGAGGCGTAACCCCGTTGACACCTTTCTAGACACCTACTAGATCAGCTAATTGTAATGTGTAAAACTCTCCCAGGAGTAACTCTTACTCGCAGCGGGTATCGGGATCCAACTATCTCATAGAAGGTATGCAATCTCATTGCAAATTTCAACACTTGAAATTCCCGATAATATTTTGCCCCAAGCGATCTATAACCTTGACAAGGTCAACAAACCATAGACCGTAAGTCAAGTTCAACCCATCATTTCTTGATTGAATCAAACCCACCCGCACGACCCTTGACAAGGTCAACAAGGCCGTACGACTACCCTAACCCAATCTGCATCATATGCATAAGCAGATAAATACTGGTTAGCTACCGCACACTGCGCCTTGACAAGGTCAACAAACGCAGCACGAATACTAAGCAGTACTTATCTGAAATGATGGAGGGCTACGACAGGTTTTTCTGAAAACCTATTGCGTAATGAACTTGATATCGTTGTAGAATCAAATGATTTTAAAATGAAGTGTTTTTTAGGCTCTTCTAGTTTTGCTAAAGGGGTCACTCCCGGTGAAGGGATCGTCAGCCCTTTCCTCATCGAATAAGATGTAGGATATATCATATATACCGCTGTGCAAAGAAAAACTCCAAAAGCAATCAAAAGTCAAACCGAGGGGTGTAGCATCTGCCAGTCATTGCTAAAGGGGTCACTCCCGGCGAAAGGATCTCGGCCCTTTCCTTATCGAATAAGGTGCAGGATGTTCTACAAGGAACACCGCGATGCAAAGCAAGAACCGTAGCTACCTGTTTTTGAAAATTCGATTCCACAACATCTTAGGTTTCTTTTCTTTCATTAATCACATTAATGAAGTCCCATCATTTAAGCACCTAAACATCACAGATAAATACGACGTACACTTATGCCATCCGCGTTCGCCTCGATGTCCCCTCTGCACCGTTAGGTTAGGTAACTAACGGCAGAGCGGGGCAGGGCTAGCGCGGGTGTAAAACAAAAGTAACACCTATATAATATATCATATATACTATATATACAGTATTTATCACAGAACATCAAATGATCACATCACAGATATCGCAGCAGAAGAAACATATGAAATATTGGATATACTAGGACGTCCGTGTTTTCAATACGAGCCAGTATAAAACACGGATTTCACGGTCGCGATGAATAGCCAAACCCACACCCCTAGAACCCTACGAGAGCGGTAAGCAACCCTACCAATTCTAGAGTTAGGAAACCCAGACTCGACTCCTCGAGTTGGTCTCCCACTGGACTCCAGAACCCGGTTACTTGTGCTCTCCTCCTTGGGTCTATCCTAGTGCGGAAAAGTAAATAATATACATCAACGGTGACATCTTCCGCAACCTGGAAGTGCCCCAATAAAAGAATATTACATACAAGTTTTTACATGAATGAAAATGAAAAACACTCATCTCACATAAAAAACCCCGGCTATTCAAAACGCGATGATCCAATATAACATATCCAGCAACACATAATATCACATGTCATCAACGTAAGTAAACATGCGATCCCAATTGTCGTTGACATATAGCAACGAAACCGGCGATATCACATATTACACTTACGGTCACAGAAAAGAAAGTGTAAAACTACAACAGTTGGAATCCACAACCTGCATAGACATCGCATGCCTAACCAAATGAATTCCTTAGACATCGCATGCCTAACTATTATAAACCCCGCATTTTAGTCTCATTATCGAAAACACTTTTCAATATCAAGTCGGGTAATTCGACAAGATTCCCGACATTTTGATCGAATGCTCATCGCAAACTTTAGTAGGCAGCCGCACCCCCGATGCCGTCGACGAAGTGCACCAAGGCGGAACACCGCTGCCGCGAGCACCCGAACGGATGCTTTCGGCAACGGGGTTCTCCTTCAGTCACTTGGTCGGGGCTATGGGGCGTGGCTATCTATTATGTTTTACCGGCAAGTATCCGCGTACGCTACGTGATTGCGACGGATTTTTGATCACATCAAAATTCCGTGGCAACCGATCAAGTGAGACTAAAGTGCTATGTTTATAACATCCAAATCAGTTATCATAACTATTTGTGGATTCCAAATATTGTATCACATTCCAGATAAATAGAAAATGTTAAACTTTCCGATCGAACAATCAAACACCCAAGTTTTCCCAAACTGCTCAACACATGAAATAAGTTTAAAAACATTCATTTCATGCCACAGTACCAACGGTCCAGCCGTAAAAGGGTCAAGCCAACGCCTCACATGTGGCACACTGTACTGCCCCAAACCCGAAGGTTCAAAGGGTAGTTCAAGACGGTCACATAATCGAGTTAAGGTTTGTTGTCTTCTAGAGGGTCCATCGCGTTACTTGCACTACTTAGAACGTCATTAAACTACGGAAAAATCCAACAATTGGAAATTTCCCGGCAGGGGAAAAATTGGGTATTTATATCCGGTCGAACTTTTTTAACATATTCTAAAATTACCCGGAAACACACATAGACGAAATTAGACTTCCCGATCGAAACACCGAGACCCCAATACGACCCAGAAAACTCAACTCTTGAGTAAAATTTAAAACATCCCAGAAAACACAGCAACTCCAGAGATAAATTACTGTGCAAACCACATGGCCTAATTCACCAGTATGGCCGCGAAACCGCCGCAAAAGCAGGGGTGGGGCCGCGGTTCCGCGGCGCTTTGGTCGAGTTGGGGTCACGTGTTGCACAGTAACTCATACAATACCCTCCTGAATTTTTTGGATATTTTTAATATGGAAAAATCCACTATTTTCAAAAATGTACAGAGAGGGCTCTAAGTTAGGGTTTCGGGGTTCGATCGGGTTTCTAACTTCGTCTACGCATCGTCTAAAGCTCTAGCTAGTCTATGATATCACTGTAGGGTTCCTAGGCACACTCAAAAGGTTCCACAAGGCATCAACTATGCCAAATTCAAATTTTCTATGTGCGAAACAACCCTTAGCAAGATCGTTAACTAGGGTTTAGGCGAAACTAAATGAAAGTAAATCACATTTACACTAAGTGAATGGAAATACAACCTTTTTAGATCCGGTCCACCACTTCTTTAGCTCCATGATGACGTCCCTTCGCTGCGATCACCGGGATCCCGGACTCTTGCGATGGTTTCGTCGGAGAAATGAGCGGGCTAGGTTGTTGACTTCGATGCCGAAGATGATCTACGTCGAGGAAACTCTAACTCAAGCTCCATCTTCACTTGGTCATGAAGCTTATGAAGATAACACACTCTACTACATGGCAAGTGGTAGAGGATGAAGAAATAGGAAGTGGGTTCACTTTGGATTTGGATTTCTCACTTGATTTCATCACTTGAAATTTTTCTAGCAATGGTTTTCTTTCTTCTTGAAGAAGAAGAAGAAAGAAATGAAAAATGAATTAATTAAAATAGAAAATCAAGTGATGCCTTATCATATTGCAACCATGGGTGAAGATAACTCATGTAGAGAGCAAACCCTAGTTTAGGTAATGGTTAGGTTAAGGAAAGAAACAAAATGGTCGAAACTTTCAAAGCTTCATGAAGTTTCAAGAATGAAACAAAATTAGCCACCATTTTATTCTTGCCAAAATAAATAAGTAAATAAATAAATAAGGTAATGGAAACTCTAACCATTAACCAAACATGGTTTAAAATAAACACACACCCAAGTTTGCATGTATCATCAAACATGATACAAACTAGTGCGCAAACATATATCATCATAAAAAGCCGTGGCTTAAGCTCCGTATCTTTTTGAACTTGATCTCGTTGTAGAATCAAAACGGTTAAGAAAAGGAGTGGCTTAAGCTCCGTATCTTTTTGAAACTTGCATTTTTCATAAAAAGCCGAGTTTGTTTCAAATCTGATTCTACAACATCATTAGGTTTCTTTTCTTTACATTAATCTCATTAATGTGATCCCATCATTTAAGTTCCTAAGCCATCATAGAATAGAACGTATACTTATACCATCCGCATTCGCCACAGTGTCCCGTTATGCACCGTTAGGTTACTTAACTAACGTCATAGCGGGGCGGGACTAGCGCGGGTGTAAAATATAAGCAACGTTTATTATATATCATATATATAATAATAATCCATTCGTCTCAGATACTAAGTAATCACATTACAGAATATCAACAGCAGAAGCATATAAAAGGATATCTAGGATGTCCGTATTTTGTATCGAGCCAACAATAGAAAATACGGATTCCACGGTCGTGATGAATAGCCAAGCCCACACCCTTAGACCCCTACGAGAGCGGCAAGTGATCCCGCCAATTCTAGAGTTTAGGAGACCCGGTCTCGACTCCTCGAGATGGCCTCCCACTGAACCCTAGAACCCGGTCACTTGTGCTCCCCTCCTTGGGTCTATCCTAATGCGGAAAAGTAAATAATATACAATTGATTTATACATGAATGAAAATAAAACTCTCATCTCAAATAAAAAAACCCCGGCTATTCAGTCGCGACAATCCTACTCATCATATCTCAGCAACACATAATATCTCATATCATCAACGTAAGTAAGTATGCGTATCCCGATTGTCGTTGACGTATAGCAACGAAAACGGCGATACACCACATACTACACTTACGGTCGCAGAAAATAAAATGAAAAACTACAACATTTGGAATCCACAATCACCTTAGACATCATAAATTCGAAATATCACATACTTCGTATTTCATGCCTAACTATATGAATTCCACATATTGTATCACATTTCAGATAAAATAGACAATGTTAAACTTTTCGATCGAATAAACAAACACCCAAGATTTCCCAAACTGCACAACACTTGAGCCGAGTTCAAAAATTTCTAGAACATGCCACAGCCCCTTATGGACCAACCGTAGAAGGGCCAAACCAACGCCTCACATGTGGCAACGCTAAACTACCACAAACCTTAAGGTTCAGTGATAGTTTTGACGGTCACATAATCGAGTTAAGGTTATGTTCTTCTAGAGTGTCCACAGATACGCTTGCATGTTTTTCGAAAGTTTCGAACTAGGGAAAAATCCAACACTTGGAATTTTTCCAATACGGGAAAAATTGTGTTTCTAATATTCGTTCAAACATTTTAACACGTTCTAAAAATCTGAATGAAGTTAAACCTTTCCAATCGAATCACCAAATACAATATATCTCCAGAAAACTCAACACTTGAGTAAGTTTAAAATATTTCAGAGGCATGTACATATTAAATCAGGTGTACTGCATAAAAAATTATCTCCTGAACCCCTTGTACGGCCGCGGATCCGCGGCCAAAGGCATGCTTTTGCCGCGGATCCGCGCCTCTTTGGAGTGATCATGGAATAATTTTTATATGGTAACTTTTAAAAAAGCCTGCTGAATTTTTTAAGAACTTTTAATTTGGAAAAATCCAATTTTCAAAAAAATTTCCAGAGAGCGGTCCAAATTGGTGTTTCGTGGTTCGATCGGACTTTTAACATCGCCTACGCATCGCCTAAAGCTCTAGCTTGGCTCTGATACCACTGAAGGGCTAGCCTAGCACCTCGTCAAGGGTTCGGTAGCATCACATATGCCATAATCAAAATTTTAGAGGTGCTAAGTTAACTCGACAAGAATCGAAACTAGAAGTTTTAGGGATTCATACAAATAAGCATCACATGCAAATGTAAAACTATCACTAAGAGTAGAGATTACAACCTTTGTAGATCTCCCTCGGTGACTCCTTGGCACTATGAGAGTTTGGAACGGATCGATGGAAGCCTTCTTTGTCCACGATGATCCACCCGAAGTCCCTTTGCCTAAAGCTCCTTGCCTTACTTGTTTCGCAAACGAAGTAGAGCAAACACCCTACACAAATCGGCTAGATGTGTGTAGTATGATAATGTGGTTTATGTTCTTCAATTGAAATCCTTTCTTTTATCAACTTCACTCAAGAGAGAAATCAAGAGAGGAAGAAGAAGATAATGGTGGCTTGAGCTTTCTATCATATCACATATGATAACTTGTTTTCACACCCTTGTTCACAATTTTTTTCTTTGTTGTGTGCATCTTGTTTCATATCACATATGAAGCTATTTATAGTGATGAGAAGGAATAATCACCATTATTCCTTTACCACCATAATTATGAGTGGAAATTCTTTTCATAAAGAATTAAGCATGGGTGGAAATTCTTTTCATTAAGTTAAGTAAAGCTTACCCACTAAAGAATAAAGGAGCATGAGTGGGTTTTCTTTTCATTAACTTAAAATGATAAATACAAATTAAAAGCTTCAATATAAGTCTTGCATTGCCACCATTTTTGTATCATCAACCATGATATTATGTATGCATGTATGTGTCCATGCACATCATCATGTGCATACATGCATGCATACAAAAGGATTTAATTAAAGATTTAATCTAAATGTAATTTGTCAAATCAACATTTGATTTAGCAAACCGGTCATATCACATACGATCCGACAAATAGAAAATGCCCGATTAATATACGTTATCATATAACCGTATTTAATCGGGTCCCGCGCATATCTCATATGCACACCACATCTTTTTGCCTGAGCCAGGAAACTTCATTGTGGGACTCTAAGACTCGTCAATACGCCAGCAGTAGATGATGATCATATCAAATATCTACAAGCCGCAAGAGGTCAGCTAAACATAACGGCCACCCGGGTATTGAAACGATCAGAAGAAAACCAGCGAAGCTGTAAAAACTCCCGTCGAGCCAACTGGCAACACTTACCGTACAGTCCGGTCTCTTCGTCAGATATGCTGCATATCGAGTCTAGGGATGGTATCGTCGACCCCAGTAACTCAATAAGTCATGCTGGTGTATGGCTCATAACAGATTGAGAAACTACTGATAACTCTTATCAGTAAATCTCAGCAGCCCTGGCCAGGGACTTCATGTTATAGCCAATCGAGCATAGCACAACATCAACCCCCAATACCGGGAGAGACGAAACCCCTCCTATCGCTCATTGCCTCCATGCGCCTCGGGACTGTACCCAAAGACCACCTGTTTGCACGACTCAGTAGAGCCGTGGTAGGGTGGAGATCAAAGTATAGTGGGAGGACACACAAGACTCTATGACGATCTCGGGTCTACAGACTAACCTGTACCAGTGTTTCCTGAGAACTGCTATCCGACGATAGATATAATACCACATAGGAGTTCTCGGCGAGTCCGTTCAGTGTACCCAGTCTCCACTGAGCACCCGCATACAATCTTTGGTGTCTCCTCACCAGATGGATATGGGATCATACATCGCCCATCATATGGGACAAGAATGGTATACGCTAGTCTACTCTGGAATATCGATGCCCTGTCTCGATACACCCTCGACTAGGAACAGTTCAAGGATATGCTTATAGACTACATGTGCCCCACTAGTATGATCCACATCATAGTCACAGTAGTCAAGCAAATATCCTTTGGGCTTTATCAATATGTGTAAATGATTAAATCTACATATCAAGATAAAGTAAACCAGATAGCGTACTATCATGTTGAGCAAGAAAGTCATCTATCTCTATAGATTATATGTCCAAGTTTCCACTATCTATATAATGGCCTTTAGGGCATACATATTACTAAGAATCTCCCACTTGCACTAAGGCCAGTTATTGGCGTATCTCATACCCAACATTTCAAACAGTCGCTCATGCTGAGGCTGTGGAAGTGCCTTGGTGAATGGATCCGCTGTGTTATCCTTTGTATCTACTCTCCGAATCTCGATCTCCTGGCGATCTACTATCTCCCGGATCAGATGATATCTCCTTAGGATGTGTCTGGACTTCTGATGGGTCCTTGGTTCTTTGGCTAATGCTATAGCTCCATTATTATCGCAATGCAATGGTATTGGATCAACAATGGTTGGAACTACTCCTAGTTCCGCAATGAACTTATTCATCCAGACGGCTTCCTTAGCAGCATCACTTGCAGCAATATACTCAGCTTCCATCATGGAGTCTGCAACGGTGTCCTGTTTGGAACTCTTACAACTAACCGCTCCTCCATTTAGGGTAAATACGAACCCTGAGATTGATTTACTGTCATCCTTGTCACTTTGGAAGCTTGAATCGGTAAAGGCCTCCATCTGGAGATCCCTATTACCATACACCAAGAACAATTCTTTAGTCCTTCGCAAGTACTTAAGAATGTTCTTCACTGCTATCCAATGTTTCTCCCCTGGGTTGGATTGATACCTGCTTACTACAGCCAGTGCATAAGCCACATCAGGGCGAGTACACAACATCGCATACATTATAGATCCTACGGCTGAAGCATAGGGTATAATGCTCATGCGAGCTCTCTCTTCATCAGTCTTCGGACAGAAGTCCTTAGAGAGAGTGATTCCATGACTAGAAGGCAAGGCACCACGCTTGGAATCTTCCATACTAAACCTCTTTAGAATGGTGTCTATGTACTTTGATTGGGACAGTCCCAATAACCTCTTGGATCTATCTCTATAGATCCTAATGCCCAAAATGCGCGAGGCATCACCCAGGTCCTTCATGGAGAACCTTTGTGATAAGAATAGTTTGACCGATTGTAGCATAGGAACATCATTTCCTATCAGGAGAATGTCATCTACGTACAATACGAGGAATGTGACAGTACTCCCTACAATCTTCTTATAAATACATGGTTCATCTTCATTTCTGACAAAATCAAACTCTTTGATTGTATCATCAAAGCAGATGTTCCAGCTCCTTGAGGCCTGCTTTAATCCATAAATGGATTTAAGCAATCTACATGCTTTCCCGTTGCTCCCACTATCAATGAAGCCCTCTGGCTAATCCATAAAAACGCATTCTTCTAAATCACCATTTAGAAATGATGTTTTCACGTCCATCTGCCATATTTCATAATCATAGTGAGCAGCAATAGCAAGTAGGATCCTAATGGATTTAAGCATTGCTACCGGAGAGAAAGTTTCATCATAGTTCAAGCCTGGTCTTTGACGAAAACCTTTCGCTACAAGCCTTGCTTTATAGGTCTCCACCAGTCCATCTACACCAATCTTTCTCTTAAAGATCCATTTGCACCCAACGGGTTTTATCCCAGGAGGCGCAACGTCCAAAGTCCATACTTTGTTGGTGTACATTGACTCCATTTCGGATCTCATTGCTTCCAGCCATTTCACTGAGTCACCACTCGTGATAGCTTGCTGAAAACTAGTAGGGTCATCATCATCCATGATGCAATCTTCTCTATCACCATCTATGAGAAACCCATAGTATCTCTCTGGTGGGCGAGAAGTTCTACTAGACCTCCTGAGCGGCTAAGGTTCTTGAAGTTCTACTGCAACATCAGTTTCAACCAATTCCTCCTGAGTAATTTGTGTCTCTAGAACCTCTTCTAGTTCTACCATATTGCCATCAGTTTCATTACCGTTTCGCCTTGAGAAGCCATGCAAGAGTCCGGGAGTTCCATGATCGCAGCGAAGGAACCACTATAAGGAGCTAATGAAGTGAAGGACCGGTCTACAAAAGTTGTATTCCGTTATCACTTAGATGTAAAGTAGTTTACATGTTGTTTCATATGATTCTCTAGTTATCGATTCTAGTTTATAGTTCTTTAAAACGACAAATTTTTGAAAATGGTATGGACAATACCTCCCGAAACCTTGCTGTCGTTCATAGGAACCCTACAGATAAAGCCCGTAAGATTCTTGCTTGACTACCAGCGTTGTGATGGCAATCATACTTGTGGGAGCTGGGTAGTCGATAAGCACATTCTTAAAATGTCCCTAGTCGTGGGAGTATCGAGACTGGGCATCGATACTCCTGAGTAGACTAGTATATACATATCTAGACCTTTACGAGGGGCGATGGATTGGTCCCGCAGCCATTGGTGTGGTGCACCTAAGATTGTATTCAGGTGCTCACTGGGGGTGAGTACACTGGATGGACTCACCGAGAACTGGTTAGATGGTATTATACCTAGCGTCAGACAGCAGTTCTCTGGTGACATGAGTGCAGATAGTTTATCGACCCGAGGTCGTCATTTGTCTCATGTGAGTTCCTACTGTGCTTTGATTACTACCCTGCCACGGCTCTACTGAGTCGTGCAAATAGGTTTTAGTTGGGTACAGTCCCGAATCATATGGAGGCAGTGAGCGATTGTTAGGGATTTGCCTCTCCCGGTATAGGGAGTTGATGTCGCGCTGTGTTCAGTTGGCCAACACCATAAGTCCCTGGCCATGGCGGATTGAGAATTACTAGTAGTTAGACCAGTAGATTCTTGGATGGTCTTGAGCCACATCGACACGACTTGTCAGGTTATTAGGGGTCTGACGTTTTCCATCCCTTGGACCCGGCATGCAATACTCTCGGACGAATAAACCGGACTGTACGGAGATGGTCATGGATAGGCTCGGTATGGGTTCAGATGAGTTTGCTCGTCGGCCTTCTTTTCGATAGGTACCTGGGTATCTGTTACGTACAGCTAGTGCCACTGACGGACTTGTGGTTAAATCCACTGCCAGCATACTGTCAAGTCTGTAGAGTCCTACACAGAGGGTTTCTCTGGTTCAGGCGAAACGATGTAGAGGCCGTATGGTTTTACGTGTAGAGTTCCGATCATATACGTGTACTGGTTACACGGATGTTGTTCGGGCGGATAATACTAGTGGGCTTAAGATTAAGCCGCATTCTAGTATTATATTATTGGATTATCTTTATCTCTTGGTATTCGTATTTTTTGCAGTACGAATACGGGTATATATACAGTGAGGGCATTCTTGTAATTTTACAAGATACGCTTCTAGAAGGGGACACCTCATTTTGCATATATCTATTTTTGGTAAATAGATAATAAGGTGGAAAATGGAGATATTTGTGTCATGTTTTGAAGCATGGCAAATTCTTTAGTTTATTCATTTGACCTTACTATTCAAGCATGGTTGCATTTTCTATGGAAAAATAATGCATGTTTGATTATTGGAAAAATACTTAGCCATTCTTCACTTGCTCTCATTCTATCATCATTCTATACTTTGCATTCTCCCTCCATTGCTCTCCTTCTTCTTCCTCAAACCCTAACCCTCACATGTGTTGTGAATTCTAGGGTTTTTTGAGATAAACTAGTCCAATTAACTCTCTACATCTCCTAAGCTACCTAAATTAGCAAATTAGGTACTTTAGTTACCTCATTCTTGAGGTTAGAGCTTGAACCATAGACTCTCGGGTGGATCGTCTTCGACACGAGGAGGCCGACGATCAAGCGTGATCCGTACAATCTAGGAGCTAAGGAAGAGGAGAAGAAGATCCGAAAGACCTGTATCTTAGAGGTATAAACCACTATCATAGTAGTTTAGAACCTCTTTGAGTTTAGTTAGTTAAGGTTTATGAATGATCTTGGAAGTTTAGTCGATATTACTCGTATTAAAATTGTTTTTTGTAAATTCCACCTCTTCACAAACCTTGTGGAGTGTGTGACATCGACTTACAGGGACTTCTGGTTATAGCCAATCGCGCATAACACAACATCAACTCCCAATACCAGGAGAGACGAAACCCCTTCTATCCCTCACCGCCTCTATGTGATTTGGGACTGTACCCAACTACTATCTATTTGCACGACTCGGTAGAACGGTGATAGGGAAGTAATTTAAGCACAGTGGGAACCACACAAGACACTATGATGACCTCAGGTTTATAGACTAACATATACCAGTGTCACCAGAGAACTGCTATCTGACGATAACTATGATGCCATCTACGAGTTCTCGGCAAGTCCGTTTGGTGTACTCGGTCGCCAATAAGCACCTGTATACAATCTTTAGTGTCAGACACCAATGGTTGTGGGATCAATCAACACCCCATACAGGGTCAAGAAACGTATACACTTGTTTACTCTGGAATATCGATACCCTGTCTCGATATTCTCTCGACTATCAACACTTAAGGATGTACTTATAGACCACCTAGGCCCCACTAGTATGATCTCTATCACAATTCTGGTAGTCAAGCAAACATCCTAAGGATTTTATCAACATGTATCAATAAAATAGCAAACTAAAACAAATACACACGTTAAGATAAATACAAACCAGATAGCATACTATCATATCGAGTAAGACTGTCCACTATATACATATGTCCAAGTGTCCACTATAATATACAATAATGGTCTCTAGGGCATACATAACTAACAATGTATATATGTGTATATAGATATATGATTATTGTTATGTGCCGTATGCAACCAGATGTTCGTACTATATAGATTGGATGATTGTTGATATCGTACGATGGAGATTCCATACTCGATTTGATGAGGATAGATTGCCGGATACCTTCAATATGTATTTGACTCGTGGAGTCTTGCTAAATCCCGATAGGGACATTATTATGATTGATTGAGCTATACCCTTTCAAAAAGCCAACGGTTCGTTTCCTACTTTTAAATGATAATATCAAGGACGCGCTACAAATTTCAAATGAATATCTATTTCAGAAATACCGCAGCCTCCTTTTTTCCAAAACAACGTTTCGTTCTATATTAAACTAAACCGTATAGCTCATATGTAATTATCTATATTTAACGCTTGTGACGTTGCGATTATTTTACACTCGCGTTTTGATTGCGTAGTATATAAGCTAGTTTGCGTTTGCTATGCTGATATGAATACACTGATAGAACACTACACGACTACCAATGATTGCTATATTGCACAAATCACAGACGTACATGTTACACTACATATCATTGGTACTGCAACACTATAGGATTGCCATGCTTGATAATGTTGACGTGGTTATATAAATGTGATTGATTGATATATCTGCGTGATAAATCACCAACTAACATAGATACATGATGGATTGTTGATGATTGTGATAACAATGTTCGAACACACTTGATAGAACACTTGCACAGTTACTAATAATTTCCATGAGACATAATCACAGACGCGTATGCTATACTACACATCATTAGTATTGCCATAACATGGTAGAAACTGTTATGCTTTTCGTATTTTAATTACCCATGGTAGTATGCATGATATTTGTTGATTTTGATATACGAATACCATTGCAATGTATATTCGTATATGGTGATACATATATTAGTGGAATGAGACGTTGATATATATATTGATGGTTTCTAATTATAACAAAGATGAATTATATATGTGTTCTTCGGAACTTGACATTTTCCATGGATTTGAGAAACCGCGATGTGATTTATAAAACTTGTGAATATTTTAAAATGCGGTTTTCTATTGATATGATAATTTGGCATTCTTGTTTTAATAATATGAGTATTATCGGAATTGAAAGAGGGGTTAACCGATCACGGATACATGGTGGACCCAATACGACACCGAGGAGCAGGAAGTACGTAGGGAGGTACGGGGAGCTTAGTGAGGTGGATCGATACCGAAAATAGTAGTAGAATGCGGCGGATATACGGAGGATACCGACCAAGCCTATATTGATTTCGAGAGAGGGCTGGTCTGTGAGACGGTGCCTACGATATCTGGATTTCATGTGTCGATGATAAACATGTGATTTATGATGATTTCGAGTGTCGGTGATGTACACTCGGTGGATGATGATTTTGAGTGTCGATGATGGACACTTATGAGGTTTGGAGTGTCGATACTTGACTCTCATATGTTGATATTTGCGCGATCTGTCGTGATGAGCAGACATAGATTATGTCCGAACAAGACTGATCCATGAGACAGTACCTGAATACCATTTTCACATATCGATGTACATCAAAGAGATTTCCAAATGAATATACACTACTAAAATAGGGGGTTACCCCTACGGATAACGAAATCCGTAGGGCAGATTTCGTTTGGCCCTACGGACTAATCCGTAGGGCCATAAGGTTGCCCCTACAGTCCTTACATATTAAATTAAAAATATTAAACCGTAAATTGTTGATTTCCCATATGGAGCCGTAAACCAAGAACTTACGGACTTATCCGTAGGGGCATCTAAATAGGGATTTAATTAAAAAGGCACAGATCGATCCCTACGCTGATTATCTTATTCTCGATATACTGTCGCGCGCGAACCCAAAATCCCAAATCCTCGTTCCCGCCGATCTCCAAATCTTTCGTCGCCGTTCTCGTCGTCGCCAGTGCAGGCCGTTTCGTCGTCGCCACCGCCTGGTTCTACCTCGTCGCCGTTTTCGTCGTCGCCTCTGTTTCGTCGTCGCCACCGATCGATCGTCTTCTCTACTGCAAAGGTTAGGAAATCTTCAATTAAACAAATTTTTGATTATTTTAGGGCTAGGGTTCATGGTTTGGGTACCGATGAGGCATCGGTTGGGGTTGTAGGGTTACTAGGCACACTAACGAGGCTCTACAAGGCATCGACCATGCCAAAATTAAATTTTTATGTGCCGAATAACACTTAGCAAGATCGTTAACTAGAGTTTAGGCGAAACTATTAGCAAGTAAACATCTTTACTCTAAAGGGAATACGAAATACAACCTTTGTAGATCGGTCCTTCGCTTCTAAAGCTCCTTGATGAAGTCCCTTCGCTGCGATCAAGGTTCTTCCAGGCTCTTGCATGGCTTCACGATGCGTGGGATGCGACTTTGCTTAAAGTCTCCGAGGCCGAAGATGATCTACGTCGAGAGAATTCCGACTCAAGCTCCTACTTCACTAATTTGAGAATTAGTGAAGGAAACACCCTATACAAGAGTACTAGTCTTGATGAGGATGGAGAAATAGGAAGTGGGTTCTTTTTGGATTTTTAATTCTCACAAAGTATCACTCTTTTTCAAAACCCTAGCAAGCTATTTCTTTTGGTGGATGAAGAAGATGAACAAAAGAAAGGAATGAGGATAATGATCAAGTGTCAAGTGTAACCATGGTGAGTGAGTATCATATACTAACCCTTGTAGAGCCATAACCATAGCTAATTCAATATGGTTGGGTTAAGAGGAATCTAAGGTAAAGACAAACCTAGTAGACTTTGTCAAAGCAAGTTAAGCTTCTATAAGTTTCATGCTCATTCCAAAACTCTACTAATTTTGTAATTATCTTAAATAATCTTAACCCATCATAATTCATAGAATGGTGTATGTCTCATACACACAAGTCATGTGTCTCATCAACCATGATACAATATGATAACACATTTTAACATATATCATATACATGTTAAAATAGTGTGCATGTGAGAAAAACCCTAAAGTGAACAAGTGTTAGCAAATGTAAATTAGTATATCTAATATAAAATTATACACTTAATTATTAAATCAACACTTGACTTAATAATCCGGTCATGTCTCATATAACCGGATAACATCCATCGTATCGACTTATCGAATCAACACTTGATTCGATAACCCGGTCATATCATATATAACCTGACCGATACAAAAATTCACGAGAATAGAATACGGTATCACATACACGCATTTATTCTCGGTCTCGCACATATCACATACGTGCTACTATTTCGTTTCGCCTGAGCTAGTAAAACCTCTGTGTAGGACTCTAAAGACTCGTCAATACGCCGGCAGTAGGTGATGATCATATCACGCACCCACAAGCCGTCAGCAGTACTAGCTGGACGTAAAGGCTACCCGGGTATTGAGCGATCAGAAGATCAGCAAGCAAGCCCGCTCCAACTCCTGTGAAAACCTGCCGGTAACACTTCCCGTACAGTCCGGTCTCCTCGTCTGATATGTCGCATATCAAGTCTAGGGGTGGTTAACGTCAGACCCCAATAACCGATAAGTCGTGCCGATATAAGGCTCATAACGGGTCGAGAAACTACCGGTAACACTTACCAGTAAATCTCTAATCAGCCCTGGCCAGGGACTTCCCTGTCACGGCCAATCGAGCACAGCGCAACATCAACCCCCAATACCGGGAGAGACGAAACCCCTCCTATCGCTCATTGCCTCCATGTGACTCGGGACTGTAACCAAAAACCACCGTTTTGCACGCCCTCATGGACGTGGTAAGGTGGAAATCAAAGCACAGTGGGAATCACACAAGACTCTATGACGATCTCAGGTCTACAGACTAACCTGCACAAGTGTCACCAGAGAACTGCCATCTGACTTAAGGTATAATACCATCTGGGAGTTCTCGGCGAGTCCGTCCAGTGTACCCAGTCTCCACTGAGCACCCGTATACCATCTCTGATGTCAAACACTAATGGATATGGGATCATCATCGCCCATCTCATGGGTCGAGATGCGTATACGCTAGTCTACTCTTGTGTATCGATGCCCCATCTCGATACACCCACGACTAGGGGCCTTGAAGGATGTACTTATGGACTACCATGTCCCTACTAGTATGATCCACATCATAGTCCAGGTAGTCAAGTACACATCCTAAATGCTTTACCAACATGTAATGATAAGACAGTACAAAGAGACAAGTATACATGATAAGATAAAGAGCAACCAGATAGCATACTATCATATCGAGCAAGAAAGTCCTCTCTATATATGTCCAAGCATCCAATATAATATACATCATCTGTACAATACTGGCCTCTAGGGCATACATACAACTAACAATCTCCCACTTGCACTAGGGCCAGCTGCTGTAGTATCGCATACCGAGCATCCCGAAAAGTCTCTCAAACTGTATCTGGGGAATAGCCTTCGTGAGTGGATCCGCTGTGTTATTCTTCGTGTCAACCTTCCTGACCTCGATCTCCCGGCGATCAACTATCTCCCGGATCAGGTGATACCGCCTCAGAATATGCCTGGATCGCTGATGGGACCTGGGTTCCTTGGCCAAAGCCACCGCTCCATTGTTATCGCAATACAAAGGTATTGGATGCTCAATGGATGGAACCACTCCAAGTTCAGTAATGAACTTCTTGATCCAGACAGCCTCTTTGGCAGCATCGTTGGCAGCGATGTATTCAGCCTCCATCGTCGAGTCTGCCACGGTTTCCTGCTTGGAACTCTTCTAGCTAACCGCCCCTCCGTAAAGGGTAAAGACAAATCCTGACTGTGACTTAGAGTCGTCCTTATCACTCTGGAAGCTTGAATCGGTAAAGGACTCCACTTGGAGTTCTCCGTTACCATACACCAAGAGCATCTCTTTAATCCTTCGCAAGTACTTGAGAATGCTCTTCACAGCTGTCCAGTGACTCTCTCCAGGATCAGCTTGATACCTGCTCACTACACTTAGTGAGTATGCTACATCGGGTCTGGTACATAGCATCGCGTACATGATAGAGCCTACAGCCGAAGCATAGGGTATCCCTTGCATGCGAGCTCTCTCCAAATCAGTCTTGGGAGACATCTCTTTGGAGAGAGTGAGCCCTGAGATCGTAGGTAAAAACCCACGTTTGGACTCTTCCATACTAAACCTCTTTAGTATGGTGTCAATGTACTTGGACTGGGACAATCCCAATATCCTTTTAGATCTATCTCTATAGATCCTAATCCCCAATATGCAGGAGGCATCACCAAGATCTTTCATTGAGAATCTTTGTGATAAGAAGAGCTTCACCGATTGCAGCATAGGAATGTCATTTCCTATCAAGAGTATGTCGTCTACGTACAATACGAGGAAGACAACCTTACTCTCTGCTACCTTCTTGTAGAT
This sequence comes from Agapanthus africanus, assembly GCA_030015575.1. NCBI lineage: Eukaryota > Viridiplantae > Streptophyta > Magnoliopsida > Asparagales > Amaryllidaceae > Agapanthus > Agapanthus africanus. Next base: position 239,402,471 of record JASDDO010000004.1, read on the forward strand.
ACAAGGTTCATCTACGTTTTTGACGAAATCAAACTCTTTGATAACGATGTCAAAGCAGATGTTCCAACTCCGCGATGCTTGCTTCAATCCATAAATGGATTTAAGCAGCTTACACACCTTCCCGCTACTCCCACTATCTACGAAGCCCTCTGGCTGAGTCATGTACACGCACTCTTCTAAATCACCGTTTAGAAAGGCGGTTTTAACATCCATTTGCCAGATTTCGTAGTCATGATATGCAGCGATGGCAAGCATGATCCGGATGGATTTAAGCATAGCCACTGGAGAAAAGGTTTCGTCATAGTCCACACCTGGTCTTTGACGAAAACCCTTTGCAACAAGTCTAGCTTTGAAAGTCTCCACTTTCCCATCTACACCAAGTTTTTTCTTGAAGATCCACTTGCTCCCAATGGGTTTTACCCCTTCAGGAGCAACTTCCAAAGTCCACACTTTGTTGGTGTACATGGATTCCATCTCGGACCGCATTGCATCCAGCCATTTCACTGAGTCCCCACTCGTGATGGCCTGCTCGAAGCTAGTTGGGTCATCATCAAATATGATGCAATCCTCGCTCCCACCATCTATGAGAAAACCGTAGTATCTCTCAGGTGGGTGAGGAACCCTACTAGATCGGCGGAGAGGCTGAGGTTCGTTGGGAACTACCGAATCCTCTGGTTCCACTAAATCTTCAGTTGCAGTTTGTGTATCTGGAACTTCTTCCAGCTCTACCACTTTGCCACTAATTTCTTTTACAAGAAATTCCTTTTCTAAAAAGGTGGCATGTTGAGCAACAAACACTTTTTGTTCCTCATTGTGGTAGAAAATATACCCATATGAGTTCTTTGGATATCCCATAAACTTGCAAAGAATTGACCGTGCCTCGAGTTTGTCCGGATTTTGTCTTTTGACATAGGCCGGACAACCCCATATCTTAACTCGTTTAAGATATGGTCTCTTCCCACTCCATATCTCATATGGTGTAGTAGGTACAGATTTAGATGGAACTTGATTCAATAGGTATGCTGCTGTCTGCAGTGCATACCCCCAGAAGAAAATAGGTAACTCAGCTGTGCTCATAGAGCGCACCATATCTAATAGGGTGCGGTTCCTTCGTTCAGATACACCGTTGTGCTGTGGTGTATATGGAGGAGTCAGCTGAGAGAGAATCCCATTCTCTTTTAGGAAGTCCAGGAATTCATTGCTCAAGTATTCACCTCCTCGATCAGATCGTAGGATTTTAATACTTTTTCCGGTTTGGTTCTCGACTTCTTGTTTATATTCTCTAAATTTCTCAAAAGCTTCTGATTTTTGTTTCATCAGGAACACATATCCGAATCTAGAGAGATCGTCAGTGAATGTATTGAAGTACGAAGAACCATCCCTGGCATGTGTAGACATGGGACCGCATACATCACTATGTATCAGTCCTAAGAGTTCGGTAACTCTTTCTTCGTGTCCCGTAAACGGAGTTTTGGTCATCTTGCCTTTGAGACATGACTGGCAAGTGTCATAAGATGAAAATTCAAACGGATTCAAATATCCATCCTTATGCAACTTAGCGAGTCGTGTCGCATTGATGTGACCCAGTCTACAATGCAACAAGAAGGATTCGTTCAGTTCTAAACTCTTCCTCTTGTGTGTGTTTGTTATGCTCAGAACTGTTGATTGATTTAGAATATAAATACCATTGCACATCGTGCCTGATCCGACCAACTTTTGGTTTAGGAAAATGTTCATAACATTATCCTGTAATACAAAATTATATCCCTCTTTACTCAACAAAGAAACCGATATATTGTTGCATATCAGGTTCGGCATGAAATAACATTCGTTCAGAATCAATGTATTACCAGTTGGTAATACAAGGTGATATTCCCCGACGGTTTTAGCTGCAACAATTGCACCATTTCCAACCCTTATGTCTTTATCAGCTTCTCCAAGTTCTCAACCTTTTCTAAGCCCATGTAACTGATTACATATATGGGATCCTGACCCGGTATCCAATACCCAGGACGTAGAGCAAATGGAGAAACAGTTCTCAGTAACGAACACACCCGAAGAAAATGCATCAACATGTACTTTCTTCATTTGGATTGCATGGGAATCCTGGTATTCCCCTATATCCTGATCAGTCTTATAACTCTTATAAGAAAGAACGGAACCAACGTTCCCCAGCATAGTATAACATGTGGGTTCGGTCAATACATCCATATTATTATCTTTATTAAGGCATGATATGGTCGCTACCTGGAGAGAGAGAGAAGAAAACACTTTAGCGTATGCTCTTGCAAGATCAGATTGGTTATTATCTTATCTAATCAGGATGGCTTGTTCATAACATAATATTGCATTTTGTATTCCCCATTCTTACGCATTTTAGAATAAAATCAGGTGCTTTTGACCCATGTCTGCTACATGTTACAGGTTACAGGTTCTTGGAGCGAAAACAGTGAAAAAGACACAAGACGACAGAGAAAGGGACTTTTGACCAACAAATAGAAGGATCCTAGTCAAGCCTGGACGAAGAACAGTTCAAAATCAATAAGGCAATGCAAGGTCCAAAATGTCAAGGCAAACGGTTAAAAGACTGCTACAAATTGTTCACTGAAGATCTGGAACCAATGCAGAATCCCAACAGAGAAAAGAACCGAAGAAATAACCAGACCAAAGAATCATGATGCAGCCCAGAAAAGATGATGAGCTGAACTCACCAAAGGGCCGCGGAACCGCGGCCCAAGCGCGCCAATGCCGCGGTTCCGCGGCCGTATAAAGCCCTCATGCGCAGAAATTTTACCATAATGATGAGGCGGCTATGGAAAGATTTTCTGAGGCTATATTTGTAATTGTAGACATGCGGAGCAATTGTAAACCTAGGGTTTCTATGTCCTATAAATAGAACCCAAACCCTTGTATTTTTCTTATGCCTCTATTCATGAATAAAATTCTGTTTTCTTGAAGTTAGAGCGCATCAATCGTAAGTAGGTTATTTTTCTTGCCCTAGTTATAGTTTTTCATATCTGACCTAGGTAAATTATTTTCTCGCCTTAGTTTAATTTAGTTTAAGAATTTTATTAACTTGCAATAGATGTTTCTTCTCTTTAATAAAATCATGTCTTTCTTCATCCCCTCAATGAGCGAGTAGTTTCTTCGCTTGTTAGGGTTAGGAATAGGGAAGGATTTGAGAGATGAAGATCTCTCATCTCGTTTCTGTTGCCAATCTTTTATGAACATTAGAACTCCATGCATACCTTCTTATTCCGCTCCCTACGGCACTCTACCCTCGAGGTAACGGTGATTCCGTAGTCTAAAGGCCCGGATTTTAAGGTTTTCCATGGAGGTTAGGGTAAAGATTAAGAAAGGAAGGACAAGGATCTAGAGGGAGAATCAATCTTCCCAATCATCCTAATCCCCTTTGTTAAGATTTACCATAACACTAATATGATATATTTAATTAAAGGCAATAGAAAGAGATGTAGATCTTTGTTTACCAAATTTTCCCTAAACCTAATCCTAGCAAGTTTCTAATCCTAGTATCATACAACTTCAATTTTTTGGTTTATTTATAAGACCCAACATCATTTGGAATTAGCTCATAAGAACTTAAAGGAGATTTACAACATCCCTGTGGACCGACCCGTATTCACCGGCTAGCTTCATGCGACGCCGTTCTTGATTGCGATAAATATATTTTTGATCGACAAAACCTATATAAATCAAATGGCGCCGTTGCCGGGGATGGCGTAAAATTTCCTTTTTGTAATTTCGGGTTAATATAAAATATAAAAAACCATAAAAATTTGAAAAATCATAAAATATAAAAATTCTTTCATCTTTTATTGTTTGAAGGGTTTTCTTTGTGAATCTTTGCAGGATTGACGGATCTGAAACAACACAGAAGGAGAATCAGGAAAGGGTACATCAGAACAGAGGTAGATTGCTACAGAAGAGCCGTACAAATTTTTTCAAAGCGCGATCTCTTTTTCTCACCGCGAAACCGCGGCCTGTGGGCGGTATCTGCGGCGGAACCGCGGTCTGGTGGAGTCTTCTCTGCACGAAATTTGCTTGGTTTGTTTCCTCATTCTCCCCTCTGCAAATCCCCATATATCTTTTGCCAAATCTTCTGCAGGATTCTTTGCGCTAAAAATCTTCTTCCCCCTTCCAATAATTGATTTTCTGCAGGATTCTTTGCGCCGCGCTAAATAGCAAATTGATTGCAAGTGATTTACTGCTTTGCATAGTTTAATCTGACTTTAAGGGGCTATTGACCAATTCAGATTGGGTGGGGATTTCATCACCCTTCCCAGGACCCCAGAAATCACTTAAAGCATTTGCATTGACCACTCTTAATTAAAAAATATTAGACTCGGCCCTAAGGACTTCGAGCTCAATAGGACAGAGGACTAGTATAGGCATCGGTCGTTTATCCTAACCTGTCTTTGCGGTGCCTAAGCAAGTGTGTCAAGGCTAGTGGTTTTTAATTAGGCCCACAGTGTGGTTCCTTCCCACTTACCTGGCACTTACCTGGCCGCAACTGACGGTGAAGAGACAGTTTGAGGTCCTATCTCTAGCCCTTTGGAATAGTTAGGAGCTGTTTAGCTGACCTAGGTGACCCTAGACCTAGGCCTGATTGTGCATTTGTGGTTAATTGCATTTGTGTCAAAAGTCTTCTAAAAAAAAATCTTTTTGCAAAAAGCTCACATAAAAATAAGAAAAAAGAAAAATCTTTTCAAAACTTGCAACTTGTCGCTAAAGAATCTTTGCACTCACTTTCACCACTTCTTCTCATTAACGTTTTCTTACCTCCACATTCTGTCTTTCATCTTTCGACTACACTAACCCTTTTAGTGTATGTCCGGTTGGACTAGGGACCCTAGCGCCCGATTAGTCCGTGTTTCGTTGGTACCGACCGACGAACCTTTCGACTCCGAAGTCGAAATCTTGTCCACTTCTTCACTTTCACCATCACATTCTTCTTCCGAAGGTATGTCGGGATACGATCCTAACAACACCTTACCGACGGGAAGGATTCCACCTCCGTTAGGTGCGAATAACCCGAATCTCCCGCCTGTTGAAGCGCCCGCACGAGTCGCGCTCCAGGATCTTTTCTACCCCGTCCGCACCGCCCTTCCTACTTGTCTTTCCCTCCCACCGGCTAATGGGGACAATTTTGAGATCAAACCCTACTTCATCAATATGCTGCCTAAGTTTCATGGTTTGGAATCCGAAGATGCATATATCTTTATCAATAAATTCCAAAACGTGTGTGCTATAATGAAAACAACCCAATTAAGTGATGACGCTATAAGGCTAAGGGTCATTCCTTTCACCTTATGTGACCTAGCTGAGAAGTGGCTATACAGCACCGCATCACATTCAATTAGAAATTGGGACGAGTTTGTGAAAGCTTTTCTTAAAAAGTTCTATCCTCACCACAAAACTGCTAGAATCCGTAATGAGATTATACAATTTTCACAGCTTCCTTCCGAACCATTTTGGAAATGTTTTGAAAGATTCAAAGACCTACTCATTCAATGCCCTCACCATGGGATCGAAAGTTGGCAACTTTGCCAAACATTATACGAGGGATTGAACCCGGCAACGAAGCAGTTGCTAGAAACCATTAGTCAAGGTCACTTTCTATCCAAGTCTAGTGAGGAAGCGTGGCAGTTTCTTGAGGATCTTAGTGAACAAACAATTCAGTGGGAGAGCACCAAGACCACATCATCATCTTCTTCTATTGGTCAACCTAGGGCAGGCATACATCAAGTAGAGATGTCGATAGCTATGAAGGCCGAGGTGGCCGCTCTTACGAAAAAGCTAGAAGCGCTTGAGACCAAAATCTCAGCGCCTTCTCCTACCCCTGTTGTGCCTCCACGAACTGTTTGTGCTTGTTGTTCGGATCCATCACATCTCACCGAAGAATTTCCTTACACTGCATCTACTCAAGGACAGGATCAAGTCAATGCTGCCTTTCAGCAACGACAAAGAAATGATCCATACTCTTCGACATACAATCCGGGTTGGAAGAGCCACCCAAATTTTGCTTGGAACCAAAATCAACAAGTCCAAGGAAACAACAATTTTCAAAGGACTCCTCCTCCACAAAAACAAGCACCTCCACAAACTCAATTTCAGCAACCTCTCCAACAGCAACCTTACCCTAATCAAATGAACAATTTTGTACCCAACAATTTTGTTCCCCCTCAAAATGCTGTTAGCTCGCTCGAAAGAAGTCTAGAAGCATTCCTAAAGCAATCTGCACAGTCCACAGCTAGGATAGAGACTTCTATTCAATCTTTGGTGCAAAACAGTGCCTCACACGATCAAAGCATTAAAGCTATTGAGGCACAAATTGCACAACTCAACGCAACATTGAAAGAGCGAGAGAAAGGAAAGCTTCCGTCTCAACCACTCCCAAATCCCGGTCAAGCACATGTTGCACATGAACAGCAGAATCATAACGTAAATGCTGTGACTACGTTGAGATCCGGAAAAGTGCTGCAAAACAATGTGGGTATTAACCATGACACCCCAGCCGGTGGTCCTTCTTCATTTTCTTCACCTTCTTCTTCTTCTTCTTCTTCGTTAGAGCCTATTCTCCATCCTTCACATGGCTCTACTTCTTCTAGCTCGAACGGACCCTCTTCTCACAACACGAACACATCTACACGGGGTTCCGTTCCAACTCAACAATCTGATCCGCAAAAATTGGACTCAACGACTTTTCAAAATGTTCCTTTTCCAAATCGGTTGAGATCCAATAAACCAACTCCACAGATGGAGAAGATTGTAGAGTTGTTCAAACAGGTTAGCATAAATATCCCTCTTTTGGATGTAATCCAACAAGTTCCTTCATATGCAAAAATCTTAAAGGACTTATGCACCAAAAAGAGGAAGTCACAAGTACCCAAGAAAGTTTTTGTGGCTAGTGCTGTTAGTGATGCTCTTGTAAATTCTTTACCCCCAAAGCACAAGGACCACGGTTGTCCTACTATTTCGATCACAATTGGGAACAAGACCATCAATAGAGCACTATTAGATCTTGGTGCTAGTGTCAATTTGCTACCTTATTCGGTGTATGAACAGTTAAGCGTTGGAGAGCTTAAGCCCACTCATTGCACTCTCCAAATGGCCGACCGATCAATCACCCATCCTAGGGGAGAGTTGGAGGATGTGTTAATTAGAGTAGGGGATTTCATTTTCCCCGTTGACTTTATTGTTATGGATACACAACCTGTCGCTAACCCCCGTAATCAAATTCCGGTGATACTTGGTCGACCATTCCTCGTGACTTCTAACGCAGTAATCAACTGTCGTAATGGTTCAATGAATTTATCTTTTGGAAATATGACAGTTGAACTCAACATTTTCAAGTTAGGAAGTCAGCCTTGCGAGCCTAATTCTAGCGTACTTGATGTGTGCTCGATCAATGAGATCGCGGAGGAGGACTGTGAGTTCGAAAATTTTATGTTTGATCACAGCAATGATGACGCCACTAGTGCGTTCCTCCTAGAATCCGACACAGCTTTCACGACAGAAAAATATTATGAGTGTTTCACCTTTGTTGACAATCTTGAAGACTCTCCACCCGAGTTTGAGTCTTTTGCTTTTCCGGATGAGTTAGCTGAACCATCCGAGTCGATAGCGTATACTCAATTTGAACCTTTGATGGAATCATTCGAGTTTGAAACAGTTACTCCATTGTTACCATCCATTGTTTCACCACCTAAACTCGAACTAAAGCTTTTGCCGTCGCACCTAAAATATGCTTATCTAGGTGACAATGAGACCTTACCCGTTATCATATCGGCCTCTCTAGCTCTCGAGCAAGAGAAGTCTCTTTTAATGGTCTTACACAATAATCGGCAAGCTTTCGGCTGGTCTATGGCGGACATCAAGGGGATTAGTCCCCTCATAGTCGAACATCATATACACTTGATGGATGATGCCAAGCCGGCAAGGGATCCACAAAGACGCCTCAACCCCATTATGAAAGAGGCGGTCAAGAAGGAGATTGTTAAGTGTCTTGATAGCGGTATCATTTACCCTATCTCGGATAGCTAATGGGTTAGCCCCATTCATGTCGTGCCAAAGAAATCGGGCATCACGGTCATTACCAATGAGGCAAATGAGTTAATTCCCACTCGCACCCAAACTGGGTGGCGAGTTTGCATCGACTACCGAAAACTCAATGCCGCGACAAGGAAGGACCACTTTCCTTTACCTTTCATTGACCAAATGCTAGAACGATTGGCGGAGCATGAGTTCTACTGCTTTTTAGATGGCTATTCCGGTTATAACCAAGTCCCCATAGCCAAAGAGGATCAAGACAAGACCACATTTACTTGTCCCTTTGGCACTTTTGCTTATCGTCGCATGCCCTTTGGATTATGCAATGCACCCGCTACATTTCAGCGGTGTATGATGGGGATCTTTTCTGACATGGTGGAGAAGTTTTTGGAAATCTTTATGGACGATTTCTCCATTTTCGATGACTCCTTCAACGAGTGTTTACGACATCTTGACGCGGTTCTTACCCGCTGTAGGGAGATGAACATAACTTTGAATTGGGAGAAATGCCACTTTATGGTACGAGAAGGCATTGTCTTAGGACATGTCATCTCGCAAAACGGCATTGAGGTTGATAGAGCTAAAATTGAAGTTATTTCTAATCTTCCTCCTCCTAAATGCGTCAAAGATATCCGAGCTTTCCTTGGCCATGCCGGTTTTTATAGACGGTTCATCAAGGACTTTAGCAAGATTGCTAGACCCTTGACTCTCTTATTGGCCAAGGACACTACTTTTGTTTTCGACTCAACTTGCATGGAAGCGTTCGAGGCTTTGAAACACTCTCTCATTTCTGCGCCCATTATTTCATCTCCAGACTGGACGCACACTTTCGAAATCATGTGCGACGCATCAGATTTGGCCATTGGTGCTGTTCTTGGACAGCACATTAATAAGATGCCTCACGTGATTTATTACGCTAGCCGAACATTAAATGAGGCCCAATTAAACTACACAACAACAGAAAAAGAGTTTTTAGCGGTTGTGTTTGCACTTGAAAAATTTCGGCCTTATTTAATCGGCTCTCCAGTTATAGTGTACACGGATCATTCAGCTCTTCGCCACATTTTTGAGAAGAAGGATGCTAAATCGAGGCTAATACGTTGGATTCTCTTGCTACAAGAATTTGACCTTGTCATAAGGGACAAAAAAAGGATGTGAAAACGTAGTGGCCGATCACCTTTCACGACTTCCTTCTTCGCCTACACTTGAACTTCCTATCACTGATGCTTTCCCCGATGAGCAACTCTTGACCGTTTCTTGCGAACCATGGTTCGCCGATATTGTAAACTACTTAGCCACCGGCTTGATACCTAACGATTGGTCGAAACAGGATAAACTTCGATTCTTGTCCCAAGTAAAGCATTTTTACTGGGATGAACCTTATCTTTTTAAATACTGTTCCGACCAAATCATTCGTCGGTGTGTGCCGGAAAATGAGGTTAAGAGTGTGCTGTCTTTTTGCCACGATCAAGCATGTGGCGGGCACTTTGGCCCAAAGAAGACAGCCGAGAAAGTTTTGCAGTGTGGTTTCTATTGGCCATGACTCTTCAAGGATGCATACGAATATTGCAAGACTTGCTCCCGGTGCCAACACTTGGGCCGGATATCGCAGAGAAACGAAATGCCGCTCCAACCGATTTTGGTTGTGGATATTTTTTATGTTTGGGGTATAGACTTCATGGGACCTTTTCCCAATTCTTTTGGAAATGTGTATATTCTTTTGGCTGTTGACTATGTTTCAAAGTGGGTCGAGGCTGTGCCTAGTCGCACGAATGACAACAAGGTTGTCGTTCGATTTCTTAAAGAACACATCTTTTCTCGATTTGGGCACCCTCGCGCGATAATAAGTGATAATGGTTCTCACTTTTGCAATAGGACTTTTGAGTCCTTAATGCGCAAATATTCTATCACCCATAAGCTGTCAACGCCATACCATCCCCAAACATGTGGGCAAGCCGAGGTCTCTAATCGGCAAATTAAGCAAATCTTGGAGAAAACGGTTTCTAAAAACCTCAAGGATTGGTCACTCAAATTGATCGATGCACTATGGGCTTTCCGTACTGCATACAAGACCGATCTTGGCATGTCTCCATACCGGCTTGTTTACGGGAAGGCTTGCCACCTCCCAGTAGAAATTAGCACAAGGCATTTTGGGCTATTAAAGAGCTGAATCTATCTTTAGGAGATACGGGCAGCAACCGAAAGCTGCAGTTAAATGAACTAGAAGAGCTGCGGGATGAGGCATATGATAATGCCGTGATTGCTACGAACCGAGCTAAGGTGTTCCATGATAAAAACCTTTTGCGAAAGACATTTAAACCTGGTCAACAGGTTTTACTTTATGATACTCGGTTACATTATCATCCCGGCAAGCTCCGTTCTAGGTGGAAGAGACCTTTTGTAGTCCGCACCGTTTATCCGCACGGTGCGGTTGATCTTGAAAATCCGGAGGACGGTACGCTATTCAAAGTAAATGAGTATCGATTGAAACCGTTCCTCACAGCGGACCCTTCGGAGGAGCTCCTGTTTTTGCAGGAGCCGATCTACACTGAGCAATTTGCCTCCACTTTCACCCCCAAATTCCTATTTTTTCCAACACATTATTTCAAATAAGTTTGGGGGTGTGTATACATTTTGTAAATATATAATCCCAAAATACCATAAAAAATAAAAAAAAAATTGAAAAAAAAATTTATATTTTTGGACCTAATTAAAAAATTTCAGAATTAAAAGCTGATTTTTTTTAATTTACAAATAAAACCCTCATTTTAGAGGGTGTTTTCTACAAATAACTATTCTCCCCTCCTCTATTTAAAGAGAACCGAGCCCCTGGTCTTTTAACCCTAAATATTTTCTCTTCATAAAACCCTAGCCGCCGCCCCCTTTCATCTCCAGAAAAATCACGACTCGCCGCCGCCTAACCGCCGCGATCCCGCTGCCCTAGCCGCCTAACGCCGCGCTTCCGCCGCCTTCTGGTGTCGTCGCCCCCTGAAATTATCAGGGGAGGTAACTCTGTCGATTTCCTCTCTGTTATTGCATAACTTTTTCTGAAAAAAAATATTATGGAACATAAAATGCAATTTGAGAGGGATGTTTCCCCAGTTTTCACGCACGAAGTGTACGGTAGCTATTTTGCACATGAAATAGAGCAAAGGGGCTGGAATTTCCTGACCTACAATCACCCTTTTGCGTTTGCTATACCTGAACTAGTTACCCTGTTTTATGAATCAATGGAGGATAATAGTCTAGACGACTTAGGCTACATTAAAATAAATTGGGGAGATCTCGTAATTCACATTGATAGGGATATGATCCACGAAGTCACACTCATACCTCGTATGCCCGCACATGACCACCCCTTACACTTTGAGGATTATATGCCCTTGATGGGCAATGACTGCGCGAGAGAGCCGCGTAAGGGTATCCAAGCACGGACCCTTTTCGCTAACGTTCTTACTATGTGCCGGTAGGCACAAAACAACATCTTTGGCAGCTCGCACAACACGACTTTTTTCACCCCCTCCTTACATGTCGTACACACACTAATGATGAAAAATCCACGGTTCGACATGTGCACCGTATTGCTCCATTCTATAGGTGCGAGCAAAAGGGGTACCATCTACCCATGTCCCATGCTAGTCACCCAACTCTGCCGTTATTTCCTCCCCGTCGAGGAATTTGATTCATACATGATAGGAGGAGTTCTGGTTCGACCACTCATTGAGGGCGTTACTTCGTCCTACTCAAGACTTACTGATATTTGGTCACGAACCGAACCAGCAGAGAATATCCCCGCTCGCACCCCTAGCTCTAGCTCGACATCGAGCGGCGAAGAGCTGACCCCTCAGGAGCATGCACGATTGATGCGGAGAACGGTAAGGAGAATTGATTCTTTGAGGGACGAGTTTCGGGCGACAGCACGAGATCACGACCGTCGGTTGACGGAAATTGAGAGGGGTATTCAAACCCTTTTGGCTAGAGGGGAGCGATCACGTTCACGCTCACGGGCGCGACGTGGGGCCGGGCAGTGAGGGCACTGCTTTGCTCAAGTTTATGGGAGAGGGTAGTGTAAATAGTTATCTTTTGCATTGCATATTTTCATTTTGTATATATTCTTTTTGCATATTTAATTTCTGCATTGCATCTTTATATAAAAATCATAAAAATTTGAAAAATTTGAAAAAAAAATAGGAAAAAAAAACTTAGAAAAAGGAAAACCCATAAAAATTGAAAAAATTCAAAAAAATTATAAAAATTAATGTATTCATTTCTGGTTAATTGACTTGAGTTTGATAAATAGGTTAACTGGCTAGGAAAAACTAGATCTTAGACTTAGCAAATTAAAAACCCTAAAAATAACCTTCCTTAGAGTTTAACGGTAGAAAGTATATGTCTTTGTAGGTTATTTAGAAATAGGTAAATTTTGGGTTCACTTCTTGGGCTAAGTCGAAACGAAAGAAGAGTATTAAAACTTTTATTAGAGTATAAGTTTGAAAAATAATTCCTAGCTTAAGTCTAGATTCTGAAAACGTGTACCCTACAAAATTCACAATCACGCACCTTGAAACTTGGAATAGTAGAAGAGACCTTGAAATGCTCTTGTCTAAAGTCCTTAGTACAATGAAAATAAAAGAAAAAAAAGTGAATAAAGAAAAAAATGGACACTGGTTTTTGTGATTACTTAAGGCTGTAAAAATAGAAAAATTTAGCAAGGGTGCTTCATCACCTAGTGCCTTAGACTAACTGGTTTGGGAGTCACTGCTAAAAGCCTTGGGTGTTGCAAAACTAGGAAGTACGCTTTAAAGTGCTAACGCATCTTGTAATCGGTTGTTAGTACCTCAAGAAGTATTAACGGTCGCATGAAGGATGTGTAAGCGAAATTCAACAATTAATAAGTGCTTTGGACAATGGACGAGAGTACGATTGCTTGATTTGAATTTCCAAGTGTAGGGGTGATATTTATACACACACGTAGGGGTATGTGATTGGGATTTAGATAAGAGAAAGGAGTGAAGAATAGAACTTGCATCTTTAGTAGAGTTGATAGAAATTCCTAAGTGGAGATGGAACTTTAGAAGGAAAACTTAAGAAATGCTGAAAGCTAAGTAATTCTATAGAACATATATAATCTTAAGTTAAATAATGAGGAAGTGTGAAGAATATGGGTGGATAATTTGCGGGTCGACGATAATAGAATTCCTTGTTAGAAAACCTAATTAGAAAACAAAAGTCGAAAAACCAAATTGATAGGATTTTGTGGGTGTAATCCGCTGAAAACCCTCAGGAGACAACACTCCTCCTACTAGGGACACCTAGAGGTTTAACGGCTTGTTGCACGTGCTCAGTGCAATCGCGTTTCCCAGCGAAAGTGCGGCTAGGTAAGATTTTTATCGAGAATAAAAAATAAGTTTGCTTGAGGACGAGCAAAAGATAAGTTTGTGAGTATTTGTTCATAACATAATATTGCATTTTGTATTCCCCATTCTTACGCATTTTAGAATAAAAACAGGTGCTTTTGACCCATGTCTGATATATGTTACAGGTTACAGGTTCTTGGAGCGAAAACAGTGAAAAAGACACAAGACGACAGAGAAAGGGACTTTTGACCAACAAATAGAAGGATCCTAGTCAAGCCTAGACGAAGAACAGTTCTAAAAATCAATAAGGCAGTGCAAGGTCAAAAATGTCAAGGAAAACGGTTAAAAGACCGCTACAAATTGTTCACTGAAGATCTGGAACCAATGCAGAATCCCAATAGAGAAAAGAACTGAAGAAATAACCAGACCAAAGAATCATGATGCAGCCCAGAAAAGATGATGAGCTGAACTCACCAAAGGGCCGCGGAAACGCGGCCCAAGCGTGCCAATGCCGCGGTTCCGCGGCCGTATAAAGCCCTCATGCGCAGAAATTTTTACCATAATGATGAGGCGGCTATGGAAAGATTTTCTGGGGGTATATTTGTAATTGTAGACATGCGGAGCAATTGTAAACCTAGGGTTTCTATGTCCTATAAATAGAACCCAAACCCTTGTATTTTTCTTATGCCTCTATTCATGAATAAAATTCTGTTTTCTTGAAGTTTGAGCGCATCAATCGTAAGTAGGTTATTTTTCTTGCCCTAATTATAGTTTTTCATATCTGCCCTAGGTAAATTATTTTCTCGCCTTAGTTTAATTTAGTTTAAGAATTTTATTAACTTGCAATAGATGTTTCTTCTCTTTAATAAAATCATGTCTTTCTTCATCCCCTCAATGAGCGAGTAGTTTCCTCGCTTGTTAGGGTTATGAATAGGGAAGGATTTGAGAGATGAAGATCTCTCATCTCTTTTCTATTGCCAATCTTTTATGAACATTAGAACTCCATGCATACCTTCTTATTCCGCTCCCTACGGCACTCTACCCACGAGGTAACGGTGATTCCGTAGTCTAAAGGCCCGGATTTTAAGGTTTTCCATGGAGGTTAGGGTAAAGATTAAGAAAGGAAGGACAAGGATCTAGAGGGAGAATCAATCTTCCTAATCATCCTAATCCCCTTTGTTAAGATTTACCATAACACTAATATGATATATTTAATTAAAGGCAATGGAAAGAGATGTAGATCTTTGTTTACCAAATTTTCCCTAAACCTAATCCTAGCAAGTTTCTAATCCTAGTATCATACAACTTCAATTTTTAGGTTTATTTATAAGACCCAACATCATTTGGAATTAACTCGTAAGAACTTAAAGGAGATTTACAACATCCCTATCGACCGACCCGTATTCACCGGCTAGCTTCATGCGACGCCGTTCTTGATTGCGGTAAATATTTTTGATCGATAAAACATCTCTTAATCATGGCTCCCACTATTTTTTTTATCAAATCTTCCTTCAAACCCTAAAAGGAAAGACTAGCCGGGATTAATTACACCCTACAACTTCGCCGATCTTTCAGCTAGGCCAGTGTCGGTACTTTGAGGGAGGTTCCCCGTGCTTTCGCACAGACCTAATTAAAATAAACCTCATTTTCCCAGAGGCGTAACCCCGTTGACACCTTTCTAGACACCTACTTGATCGGCTAATTGTCCTGTGTAAAACTCTTCCGGGAGTAACAATTACTCGCAGTGGGTATCGGGATCCAACTATCTCATAGAAGGTATGCAATCTCATTGCAAATTTCAACACTTGAAATTCCCGATAATATTTTGCCCCAAATGATCTATGACCTTGACAAGGTCAACAAATCATAGACCGTAAGTCAAGTTCAACCCGTTATTTCTTGATTGAATTAAACCCACCCACACGACCCTTGACAAGGTCAACAAGGCCGTACGACTACCCTAAAACAATCTGCATCATATGCATAAACAGATAAATACTGGTCAGCTACCGCACACTACGCCTTGACAAGGTCAACAAACGCTGCACGAATACTACGCAGTACTTATCTGAAATGACGGAGGGCTACGACGGGTTTTTCTGAAAACCTATTGCGTAATGAACTTGATATCGTCGTAGAATCGCATGAATTTTGAAATGGAGTGATTTTGAGGCTTTTATTAGTTTTGCTAAAGAGGTCACTCCCGGTGAAGGGATCTCGGCTCTTTCCTTATGGAATAAGGTGCAGGATATATCATATACATCACTATGCAAAGCAAAACTCCAAAAGCAATCAAAAGTCAAACCGAGTGTTGTAGCATCTGCCAGTTTTGCTAAAGAGGTCACTCCCGGTGAAGGGATCTCGCTCTTTCCCCATCGAATAAGGTGCAGGGTATATCATATATACCGCTATGTAAAGAAAAAACTGTAGCTACCCTTTTATTTGAAAATTTGATTCTACAACATCTTTTAGGTTTCTTTTCTTTCATTAATCACATTAATGAAGTCCCATCATTTAAGTCACCTAAACATCACAGATAAATACGACGTACACTTATACCATCCGCATTCGCCTCGATGTCCCCTCGTGCACCGTTAGGTTAGGTAACTAACGGCAGAGCAGGGCAGGGCTAGCGCGGGTGTAAAACATAAGTAACGCCTATATAATATATCATATATACTATATACAGTATTTATCACAGAACATCAAATGATCATATCACAGATATCGCAGCAGAAGAAATATATGAAACATTGGATATACTAGGACGTCCGTGTTTTATTTTGAGCCTCTATAAAACACGAATTCCACGATCGCGATGAATAGCCAAACCCACACCCCTAGACCCCTACGAGATCGGCAAGCAACCCTACCAATTCTGGAGTTAGGAGACCCAGACTCGACTCCTCGAGTTGGTCTCCCACTGCACTCCAGAACCCGGTTACTTGTGCTCTCCTCCTTGGGTCTATCCTAGTGCGGAAAAGTAAATAATATACAAAAGGTGACATCAACCTCGACCCGGAAGTGCCCCAATAAAAGAATATTACATACATTTAAATTTTATATGAATGAAAATAAAAACTCTCATCTCACATAAAACCCCCCGGCTATTTAGAACGCGACGATCCAATATAATATATCCAGCAACACATAACATCACATGTCATCAACGAAAGTAAATATGCGCATCCCAATTGTCGTTGACATATAGCAACGAAACCGGCGATATCACATATTACACTTACGGTCACAGAAAAGAAAGTGTAAAACTACAATAGTTGGAATCCGCAACCCTTTTAGACATCACATGCCTAACCATCTGAATTCCTTAGACATCACATGCCTAACAATTATAAATCCCGCATTTTAGTCTCTTTTTCGAAAACTCTTTTCAATATCAAGTCGGGCAATTCAACAGGATTCTCGACATCCTGATCGAATGCTCGTCGCAAACTTTAGTAGGCGGCCGCACCCCCGATACCGTCGACGAAGTGCACCAAGGCGGAACACCGCTACCGCGAGCACCCGAACGGATGCTTTCGGCGACGGGGTTCTCCTACAGTCACTTGGTCGGGGCTAAGGGGTGTAGCTGTCTATTAAGTTTATCCGGCGAGTATCCGCGTACGCTACGTGATTGTGACGGACTTTTGATCGCATCAAAATTCCGTGGCAACCGATCAAGTGAGACCAAAGTGCTATGTTTATAACATTCATATTAGTTATCTCATAACTATTTGTGAATTCCAAATATTGTATCACATTCCAGATAAATAGAAAATGTTAAACTTTTCGATCGAACAATCAAACACCCAAGTTTTCCTGAAACAGCTCAATATATGAAATAAGTCTAAAAACATCCATTTCATGCCACAGTACCAACAGTCCAGCCATAGAAGGGTCAAACCAACGCCTCACATGTGGCACGCCGTACTGCCCCAAACCCTAAGGTTCAAAGGGCAGTTCAAGACGGTCATATAATCGAGTTAAGGTTTGTTGTCTTCTAGAGGGTCCATCGCGTTACTTGCACTACTTCGAACGTTCTTAAACTACGAAAAGATCCAACACTTGGAAATTTCCCGACAAGGGAAAAAGTGGGTATTTATATCCGGTCAAACTTTTTAACATGTTCTAAAATTTACCCGGAAAACATAACAAAATTAAATTCTCCGATCGAATCGACGATTACAAAATGGACCCCAAAAACATTCAACAGTTGAGATAGATTAAAAATACACAGAAAGATGCAGGAATGATATTAAATATTACTGCAAAAAGCTCTGTCTCCAATTCAATATATCTGCCGCGGAACCGCCGCAGGAAGTGGGGTGGGACGGCGGTTCCGCGGCGATGGTACGGAATTAGCCACTCGAACTTTCTGGTAATTCTTATAATTACCTGCTGATATTTTTGGATATTTTTAATTCATAAAAATCCCAGATTTTAAAAATTGTACAGAGAGGGGTGGATTTTGACGTTGTCGGGTTCGATCGGGGTTTTAACTTTGTTAACACATCGCCTAAGGCTCTAGCTAGGCTCTGATACCACTTGAGGGTTACTAGGCACACTAACGAGGCTCTACAAGGTATCGACCATTCCAAAATTAAATTTTTATGTGCCGAATAACACTTAGCAAGATCGTTAACTAGAGTTTAGGCGAAACTATTAGCAAGTAAACATCTTTACTCTAAAGGGAATACGAAATACAACCTTTGTAGATCGGTCCTTCACTTCTAAATCTCCTTGATGAAGTCCCTTCACTGCGATCAAGGTTCTTCCGGGCTCTTGCATGGCTTCACGACGCGTGGGATGCGACTTTGCTTGAAGTCTCCGAGGCCGAAGATGATCTACGTCGAGGGAATTCCGACTCAAGCTCCTACTTCACTAATTTGAGAATTAGTGAAGGAAACACCCTATACAAGAGTGCTAGTCTTGATGAGGATGGAGAAATAGGAAGTGGGTTCTCTTTGGATTTTTAATTCTCACAAAGTTTCACTCTTTTTCAAAACCCTAGCAAGCTATTTCTTTTGCTCAATGAAGAAGATGAACAAAAAAAAAGAAAGGAGGATAATGATCAAGTGTCAAGTGTAACCATGGTGAGTGAGTATCATGTACTAACCCTTGTAGAGCCATAACCATAGCTAATTCATTATGGTTGGGTTAAAAGGAATCTAAGGTAAAGACAAACCTAGTAGACTTTGTCAAAGCAAGTTAAGCTTCTACAAGCTTCATGCTCATTCCAAAACTCCACTAATTTTGTAATTATCTTAAATAATCTTAACCCATCATAATTCATAGAATGGTGTATGTCTCATACACCCAAGTCATGTGTATCATCAACCATGATACAATATGATAACACATTTTAACATATATCATATACATGTTAAAATAGTGTGCATGTGAGAAAAACCCTAAAGTGAACAAGTGTTAGCAAATGTAAATTAGTATATCTAATATACAATTATACATTTAATTATTAAATCAACACTTGACTTAATAATCCGGTCATATCTCATATAACCGGCTAACATCCATCGTATCGACTTATCGAATCAACACTTGATTCGATAACCCGGTCATATCATATATAACCTGACCGATACAAAAAGTCGCGAGAATAGAATACGGTATCACATACATGCATTTATTCTTGGTCTCGCACATATCACATACGTGCTCCTATTTCGTTTCGCCTGAGCCAGTAAAACCTCTGTGTAGGACTCTAAAGACTCGTCAATACGCCGGCAGTAGGTGATGATCATATCACGCACCCACAAGCCGTCAGCGGTACTAGCTGGACGTAACGGCTACCCGGGTATTGAGCGATCAGAAGATCAGCAAGCAAGCCCGCTCCAACTCTTTTGAAAACCTGCCGGTAACACTTCCCGTACAGTCCGGTCTCCTCATCTGATATGTCGCATATCAAGTCCAGGGGTGGTTAACGTCAGACCCCAATAACCGATAAGTCGTGCCGATATGAGGCTCATAACGTGTCGAGAAACTACTGGTAACACTTACCAGTAAATCTCTAATCAGCCCTGGCCAGGGACTTCCCTGTCACGGCCAATCGAGCACAGCGCAACATCAACCCCCAATACCGGGAGAGACGAAACCCCTCCTATCGCTCATTGCCTCCATGTGACTCGGGACTATAACCAAAAACCACCGTTTTGCACGCCCTCATGGACGTGGTAAGGTGGAAATCAAAGCACAGTGGGAATCACACAAGACTCTATGACGATCTCGGGTCTACAGACTAACCTGCACAAGTGTCACCAGAGAACTGCCATCTGACGTAAGGTACAATACCATCTGGGAGTTCTCGGCGAGTCCGTCCAGTGTACCCAGTCTCCACTGAGCACCCGTATACCATCTCTGATGTCAAACACCAATGGATATGGGATCATCCATCGCCCATCTCATGGGTCGAGATACGTATACGCTAGTCTACTCTGGTGTATCGATGCCCCATCTCGATACACCCACGACTAAGGACCTTGAAGGATGTACTTATGGACTACCATGTCCCCACTAGTATGATCCACATCATAGTCCAGGTAGTCAAGTACACATCCTAAGGGCTTTACCAACATGTAATGATAAGACAGTACAAAGAGACAAGTATACATGTTAAGATAAAGAGCAACCAGATTGCATACTATCATATCGAGCAAGAAAGTCCTCTCTATATATGTCCAAGCATCCAATATAATATACATCATCTGTACAATACTGGCCTCTAGGGCATACATACAACTAACAGGGGTTAGCGTTAGGGTTAGGGTTGGGGTTGCGGTTGGGGATTGGGTTGCAGTTGGGGTTGGGGTTCGGCAGGGGGTTGCGGTTAGGGTTAGGGTTGGGGTTAGGGTTAGGGTTGGGGTTCGGCTGGGGTTGGGGCTGGGGCTGGGGTTAGGGTTAGGGTTAGGGTTAGGGTTGGGGTTTGGCTGGGGCTTGGGCTGGGGATGGGGTTAGGGTTAGGGTTGGGGTTGGGGTTCTTAAATTTTAGAGTATGATAGGAGTGCTACTAATTTTCCTGGGGAAAAGTGTGTGAGAGCATGGACTGCAAATCAGTTCAAATTAGAGCTGAAAATTGAAAATGTTGCTTGCATTTTGCTCAGGCGTAACTTTTGAACGAATAGATTCTGGTGGAGCAGTGCATGTTAAGATACAGACTGTTTTTTTTGTGTGGGAAAACTGGTCTCAGGGGACGGAGATTTTATTTATGATCTGCTGAGTGCAACTGCATATACAACAGAGACAGCAAAGCTGAATACACTTTCATTTTTAGCAAAAGTAATTAAAAATTTAGAGCTTGGGATTGAACTTCCTTGAATGTAACTCTGTTGTATGGTAAATTTGTCATACTTGATTTTGCACCATCTACATTCAATTCGTGCCTATCTTTGTGAGGTTTTACCCAGCGGGTATATCCGATCAGGTTAAATTTGTTAACTCGATAGATAATATTCAGTATGCAGGTAGTTAAGGATAAGGGTTGCTTCCTGTGTGTCAGGACCGTGTTTCTGATACCAGTTATATTTTATTTAAATATTTCGTATAGTCTATATGACGAGAATATTCAATCGTATGATAACCGATAGAAGCCTTACCCCCGACAGCCGAAACACACACACACACACACACAATAAGAATACACAACAAACGCATCATTAGAGAGTGATTCAAGATGTTCAAGTTAAAACCAATATATGATAATCGATGATAATATGAAACTTTTATATTCTCATCGATACTCATATATGAAACTAAAAGCGCCACTTAGTCCTCGTCTATCGGTTAACATACATTCGATGTTCGTCGTGACATAGAACTATATGAAGGTTGTTAAATATCGGACGGTATAGCTCGATACTAACAACCGTCGTATAGTCTATGTGACGAGAAGATTCTGTTAGTTATATGTATGCCCTAGAGGCCATTACTATACATAGGACGTATATTGTAGTGGATTCTGGGACATATATAGGGAGGACTTTCTTGTTCGACATGATAGTATGATATCCGGTTGCTCTTTAACTTAACGTGTACACTGATTGTCTCTCTGTTACATGTTGGTAAAGTCCTTAGGATGTGTACTTGACTACCTGGACTATGATGCGGATCATACTTGTTAGTTATATGTATGCCCTAGAGGCCATTACTGTACATACGATGTATATTGTAATGGATGCTTGGACATAAATAGGGAGGACTTTCTTGCTCGATATGATAGTATGCTATCTGGTTGTACTTTATCTTAACATGTACTCTGATTGTCTCTATATTACATGTTGATAAAGCCCTTAGGATATGTGCTCGACTACTGGGACTATGATGAGATCATACTGGTGGGGCCACGGTAGTCGTCGAGTACATCCTATAACTGTTCCTAGTCGAGGGTGTATCGAGACAGGGCATCGATGCACCAGTGTAGACTAGCGTATACGCATCTTGACCCATATGATGGGCGATGGATGATCCCATATCCATCGGTGTTTGACATCAAGGATGGTGTACGGGTGCTCAGTGGAGACTGGGTACACTGGACGGACTCGCCGAGAACTCCCAGATGGTATTATACCTCACGTCAGATGGCAGTTCTCCGATGACACTGGTACAGAGTAGTCTGTTAACCCGAGATCGTCATAGAGTCTTGTGTGATTCCTACTGTGCTTTGATTTCCATCATACCACGTCCAAGAGGGCGTGCAAAAAGGTGGCTTTTGGGTACAGTCCCGAATCACATGGAGGCAATGAGCGATAGGAGGGGATTCGTCTCTCCCGGTATAGGGAGTTGATGTTGTGCTGTGTTCGATTGGCTATAACCGGAAATCCCTGGCCAGGGTTGCTGAGATTTACTGGTAAGTGTTATCAGTAGTTTCTCGAACTGTTATAGACCTCATATCGACACGACTTATCGAGCTACTGGGGTCTGACGTTTACCACCCCTAGGCGAGAAATGCAACATATCAGATGACAAGACCGGACTGTACGGGAGTGTTACTGTTTGGATTCACAGGAGAATGTACAGGCTTGCTTGTTGATCTTCTGAGCGCTCAATACCTGGGTAGCTGTTACGTTTAGCTGACCGCTTACAGCTTGTGGGTGTTTGATATGATCATCACCTACTACCGACGTATTGACGATTCTTTAGAGTCCTACACAGAGGTTTCTTGGCTCAGGCAAAACGGAGTAGGAGCACATATGTGATATGTGCGGGACCGAGGATAATACGATATGAGATACCGTATTCTATTCTCGCGATATATGATATCAGCCGGGTCATCGGATCAAGTGTTGATTCGATGAATCGGTACGGATAAATATTAGTCGGTTATATGCGATATTGCCGGATTGTCGGATCAAGTGTTGATTCGATAATTTAATGTATAATAATATATATGATATATTAAATTACATTATCTAATATTAGCTTACTAAAAGATTCTTTTTCTCACTCGGGTAATACATTGATATATATGCGATATATGTTAAATGTATTATTTGATTTTGTTACGATAAATATTATATATGTGATATATAATATTGTAACATGATATGATAACTAATGCAACATGTTTAGTGGAGTTTAAATATGATTAGGGTTTGGATTAGGGTTAAGACTTCTAGTTGATTCTAGAAGGTTTCTTTTTGTCATGATAAAGATATTTTATTCTGACTCATGCTTTAACCCAACCTAAACCCTAACCCTAGTTAATTCTCTACATGAGTTTAGTTGACCATGGTTGCATTATTTATCATATTAATTCTTTCTATTCATCACAAAAGGAATTTCTATTATTATTCTTCATCTTCTTCCTTCTTCTTTCTTCATGGAAAAAGCTTACTAGCTTTTTCCAAGTGATGAATAAATATGAGAAAAAGATAAATAAAGAGAGCAAAAATCCTACTTCATCATCCTCATCTTCCCTTGCCATTTAGATGAGGGTGTTCAAATCATTTCATGAGTGTTAGCTTGTGTTAACGAAACTTCAAGGTAGATCATCTTTGTATCGAAGATCGGAAGCAAAGGTTGCATCTTTCTCTTCGTGGAACCTCTCGAGAGTCCGGAACCCGATGATCGCAGCGAAGGGACCACAACACGGAGCATATGAAGTGAAGGACCGGATCTACAAAGGTTGTAATCCCTCTCACTTAGTGTTAAAATGTTTAGCATGTTAGTTTTCGCCTAATCTCTAGTTTAAAGATCCGTATTCGGGTTGTTCGGCACGGCTAAATTATTAATCGGGCATGGTTGATACCTCGTAGACCCTTGTGCGCATGCCTAGCAACCCTAAATACTAGTGGGGACATGGTAGTCCATAAGTACATCCTTCAAGGTCCCTAGTCGTGGGTGTATCGAGACGGGGCATCGATATACCAGAGTAGACTAGCGTATACCTTCTCGACCCATACAGATGGGCGATGGATGATCCCATATCCATTGGTGTTTGACATCAGAGATGATATACGGGTGCTCAGTGGAGACTGGGTACACTGGACGGACTCGCCGAGAACACCCAGATGGTATTATACCTTACGTCAGATGGCAGTTCTCTGGTGACACTGGTACAAGTTAGTCTGTAGACCCGAGATCATCATAGAGTTTTGTGTGATTCCCACTGTGCTTTGATTTCCACCTTACCATGTCCAAGAGGGCGTGCAAAACGGTGGTTTTTGGGTACATTCCCGAATCACATGGAGGCAATGAGCGATAGGAGGGGATTCGTCTCTCCCGGTATAGGGAGTTGATGTTGCGCTGTGTTCGATTGGCCATAACCGGAAATCCTTGGCCAGGGTTGCTGAGATTTACTGGTAAATGTTACCAGTAGTTTCTCGAACTGTTATAAACCTCATATCGACACGACTTATCGAGCTATTGGGGTCTGACGTTTACCACCCCTAGGCAAGATATGCGACATATCAGACGACGAGACCGGACTGTACGGTAAGTGTTACTGGTTGGATTCACAGGAGTGTGAGCGGGCTTGCTCGTTGATCTTCTGATCGCTCAATACCCGGGTGGCCGTTACGTTTAGCAGACCGCTTGCGGCTTGTGGGTGTTTGATATGATCATCACCTGCTGCTGGCGTATTGACGAGTCTTTAGAGTCCTACACAGATGTTTTCTGGCTCAAGCGAAACGAAATAGGAGCGCATATGAGATATGTGCGGGACCGAGAATAATACCAGTATGTGATACTGTATTCTATTCTCGCGATTTGTATTATTGGACGGTTATATATGATATAGCCGGATTACCGAATCAAGTGTTGATTCGATACATTGATACACTTGATATTAGTCGGTTATATGCGATATGACCAGATCATTAAATCAAGTGTTGATTTAATGATTTGATGTATAATTATATATTTGATATATTATTTTACATTAACTAGTATTTGTTCACTTAAGATTATTTTCTCACTTGATTGTGCACATTGTATATATATGATATATGTTTGTTCACTAGTTTGTATCATGTTTGAAGATACATGCAAACATGGGTTTGTGTAAGACTTAAACCATGTTTAGTTAATGGTTTAGGGTTTTTACTTGTTTATTTATTATTTTTATTTATTTTTGGAAAGATAAATGAAATGGTGGCTTGCTTTGTTTTTTGTTGAAGCTTCATGAAGCTTTGAATAAGTGACCATTTTGTTTCTTTCCTTAACCCTAACCATTTAATTTAACCCTAGTTTATTCTCTACACTTGTTAACCTACCCATGGTTGCTATATGATAAGGCATCACTTGATTTTCTATTTAATTAATTCATTTTCATTTCTTTCTTCTTCTTCTTCTTGATGAAGAAAGAAAACCTTTGCTAGATTTTTTCAAGTGATGATTCCAAGTGAGAAATCCAAATCTAAAGTGAACCCACTTCCTATTTCTTCATCCTCTATCACTTGCCATTAGAGGGTGTTTTCTTCACAAGTTTCTTGACCTAGTGAAGATGGAGCTTGAGTTTGAGTCGTCTCGACGTAGATCATCTTCGGCTTCGAAGTCAACGACCTAGCCCGCCTATTTCTCCGATGAAATCGACGCTAGAGTCCGGTATTCCAATGATCGCAGTGGGGGGACGTCAACGCGGAGCTAGAGAAGTGGTGGACCGGATCTACAAAGGTTGTAGTTCCATTCACTTAGCAATAAAGTTGTTTAATTGCATGTTTCGCCTTTGCCCCTAGTTATCGATCTATCATTAGGGTTTCTCGGCACAAGAAAAATTTGATTTTGCCATGGTTGATCAGTTATGAAACCTCTTGAGTGTGCCTAGTAACCCTACAGTGGTATCAGAGCCTAGCTCGAGCCTTAGGCGATGCGTAGACGATGTTAGAAGTCCGATCGAACCCGAAACCCTAATCCGAAACTCTTCTCTGTACAATTTTTCAAAACTAGGATTTTTGCGAATTAAAAATATGCAGAAAAATCAGCAGGGATTTTTAGGGATTACTGTGCAGCACGTACTCATGATTCGACTAAAGCGCGGCGGAACCGCGGCACGAGCATGGCTCGTGCGGTGGTTCCGCGGCCAAGTAGTCACATCAGCTTTTTAAAATTGCACAGTAATTCCTATCTGTTAGTGCTGTATTTTCTGGGAATTTTTAAATTCTACTCAAGAGTTGAGTATTCTGGGTTGTATTGGGAGTTCGAAGATTCGATCGGATTGTCAAACTTTGTCTATGTGTTTTTCCGGGTAATTTTAGAATATGTTGAAAAGTTCGACCGGATATAAATACCCACTTTTTCCCCTGCCGGGAAATTTCCAATTGTTGGATTTTTTCGTAGTTTAATGACGTTCTACGTAGTGCAAGTAACGCGATGGTCCCTCTAGAAGACAACAAACCTTAACTCGATTATGTAACCGTCTTGAACTGCCCTTTGAACCTTAGGGTTTGGAGCAGTACGGCGTGCCACATGTGAGGCGTTGGCTTGACCCTTCTACGGCTGGACCGTTGGTACTGAGGCATGAAGTGAATGTTTTAAACTTATTTCATGTGTTGAGCTGTTTCGGGAAAACTTGGGTGTTTGATTGTTCGATCGGAAAGTTTAAAATTTTCTATTTATCTAGAATGTGATACAATATTTGGAATCCACAAGGAGTTATGAGATAACTGATTTGGATGTTATAAACATAGCAGTTTAGTCTCACTTGATCGGTTGCCACGGAATTTTGATGTGATCAAAAGTCCGTCGCAATCACGTATCGTACGCGGATACTCGCCGGATAAACTTAATAGATAGCTACACCCCTTAGCCCCGACCAAGTGACTGTAGGAGAACCCCATTGCCGAAAGCATCCGTTCGGGTGATCGCGGTAGCGGTGTTCCGCCTTGGTGCACTTCGTTGACGGTATCGGGGGTGCGGCCGCCTACTAAAGTTTGCGACGAGCATTCGATCAGTTTTTCGGGAATCTTGTTGAATTGCCCGACTAGATATGGAAAAGTGTTTTCGATATAGAGACTAAAATGCGGGGTTTATAATTGTTAGGCATGTGATGTCTAAGGAATTCAGATGGTTAGGCATGCGATGTCTAAAGAGGTTGCGGATTCCAACTGTTGTAGTTTTACACTTTCTTTTCTGTGACCGTAAGTGTAATATGTGATATCGCCGGTTTCGTTGCTATATGTCAACGACAATTGGGATACGCATGTTTACTTACGTTGATTACATGTGATGTTATGTGTTGCTGGATATGTTATATTGGATCGTCGTGTTTGAATAACCGGGGGTTTTTTATGTGAGATGAGTGTTTTTCATTTTCATTCATGTAAAAACTTGTATGTAATATTCTTTTATTGGGGCACTTCCAGGTTGCGGAAGATGTCACCCATTGTATATTATTTACTTTTCCGCACTAGGATAGACCCAAGGAGGGGAGCACAAGTAACCGGGTTCTAGAGTCCAGTGGGAGACCATCTCGAGGAGTCGAGTCCGGGTCTCCTAACTCTAGAATTGGTAGGGTTGCTTGCCGCTCTCGTAGGGGTCTTGGGGTGTGGGTTTGGATATTCATCGCGACTGAGGAATCCGTGTTTTATACTGGCTCGTATTGAAAACACGGACGTCCTAGTATATCCAATGTTTCATATGTTTCTTCTGCTGCGATATCTGTGATGTGATCATGTGATGTTCTATGATAGATACAGTATATAGTATATATGATATATTATATAGACGTTACTTATGTTTTACACCCGCGCTAGCCCTGCCCCGCTCTGCCGTTAGTTACCTAACCTAACGGTACACGAGGGGACATCGAGGCGAATACGGATGGCATAAGTGTACGTCGTATTTATCTGTGATGTTTAGGTGGATTTAAATGATGGGACTTCATTAATGTGATTAATGAAAGAAAAGAAACCTAAGATGTTGTGGAATCGAATTTTCAAAAACAGGTAGCTACGGTTCTTGCTTTGCATCGCGGTGTTCCTTGTAGAACATCCTGCACCTTATTCGATGAGGAAAGGACCGAGATCCCTTCACCGGGAGTGACTCCTTTAGCAATAACTGGCAGATGCTACAACCCTCGGTTTGTCTTTTGATTACTTCTATAGTTTTTGCTTTGCACTGCGGTATATGTGATATATCCTGCACCTTATTCGATGAGGAAAGGGCCGACGATCCCTTCACCGGGAGTGACCCCTTTAGCAAAACTAGAAAAGCCTCAAAAGCACTCCATTTTAAAATCATTTGATTCTACAACGATATCAAGTTCATTATGCAATAGGTTTTTAGAAAAACCTGTCGTAGCCCTCCATCATTTCAGATAAGTAGTAGTTAGTATTCGTGCTGCGTTTGTTGGCCTTTGTCAAGGCGTAGTGTGCGGTAGCTAACTGTTGCTTATCTGCTTATGTATATGATGCAGATTGGGTTAGGGTAGTCATGCGACCTTGTTGGCCTTTGTCAAGGGTCGTGCGGGTGGGTTTAATTCAATTTGGAAATGACGGGTTGAACTTGACTAGCATCCTATGGTTTGTTGGCCTTTGTCAAGGTCATAGGAGGTTAGGGGCAAAATTATCGGGAATTTCAAGTGTTGAAATTTGCAATGAGATTGCATACCTTCTATGAGATAGTTGGATCCCGATACCCACTGCGAGTAATTGTTACTCCTGGGAAAGTTTTACACATTACAATTAGCCGATCTAGTAGGTGTCTAGAAAGGTGTTAACGGGGTTACGCCTCTGGGAAAACGAGATTTACTGTAATTAGGTCCGTGCGAAAGCACGGGGAACCTCCCTCAAAGTACCGATACTGGCCTGGCTAAAAAATTGGCGAACTTGTAGCGTGTAATTAATCCCGGCTAGTCTTTCCTTTAAGGGTTTGAAGGAAGATTTGATAAAAACAGTGGGAGCCATCCTGATTAGATAAAATAAATAACCAATCTAATCTTGCAAGAGCGCACGCAGAGTGTTTTCTTCTCTCTCTCTCCAGGTAGCGACCATGTCACGCCATAATCAAGATAATAATACGGATGTATTGACCGAACCCGCTTGTTATACTGAGCTGGGGAACGTTGGTCCCGCTCCAACTTATAAATGTTATAAGGCAGAGCAGGATTTTGGGGAATACCAGATTTCCCGTGCCACCCAAACGAAGAAAGTGCATGTTGATGCATCATCTTCGGGTGTGTTCGTTATAAAGAACTGTTTCTCAGTATCCTCTACGTCCTGGGTATTTGATACCGGATCAGGATCCCGTATATGTAATTTGTTACATGGGCTACAGATAGGTAGAGAACTGAGAACGGGTGATAAGTTTCATGAGGCAGAAAACGGTGCAAGTGTTGCAGCCAAGTCTGTTGGTCACTGTCACCCTGTATTACCTGTTAGTTATATGTATGCCCTAGAGGCCATTACTATACATAGGATGTATATTGTAGTGGATGCTGGGACATATATAGTGAGGACTTTCTTGCTCGACATGATAGTATGCTATCTGGTTACTCTTTACCTTAACGTGTATACTGATTGTTTCTCTGTTACATGTTGGTAAAGCCCTTAGGATGTGTACTTGACTACCTGAACTATGATGCAGATCATACTAGTGGGGACATGGTAGTCCATAAGTACATCCTTCATAGTCCCTAGTCGTAGGTGTATCGAGACGGGGCATCGATATACCAGTGTAGACTAGCGTATACCTTCTCGACCCATACAGATGGGCGATGGATGATACCATATCCATTGGTGTTTGACATCAGAGATGATATATGAGTGCTCAGTGGAGACTGGGTACACTGGACGGACTCACCGAGAACTCCCAGATGGTATTATACCTTACGTCAGATGGCAGTTCTCTGGTGACACTAGTACAGAGTAGTCTGTTGACCCGAGATCGTCATAGAGTCTTGTGTGGTTCCCACTGTGCTTTGATTTCCATCTTACCACATCCAAGAGGGCATGCAAAACGGTGGTTTTTGGGTACAGTCCCGAATCACATGGAGGCAATGAGCGATAGGAGGGGATTCGTCTCTCCCGGTATAGGGAGTTGATGTTGCGCTGTGTTCGGTTGGCTATAACCGGAAATCCCTGGCCAGGGTTGCTGAGATTTACTGGTAGGTGTTACCAGTAGTTTCTCGAACTGTTATAGACCTCATATCGACACGACTTATCGAGCTATTGGGGTCTGACGTTTACCACCCCTAGGCAAGATATGCGACATATCAGACGATCGGACCGGACTGTACGGTAGTGTTACTGGTTGGATTCACTGGAGTGTGAGCGGGCTTGCTCGTCGATCTTCTGATCGCTCAATACCCGGGTGGCCGTTACGTTTAGCAGACCGCTTGCGGCTTGTGGGTATTTGATATGATCATCACCTGCTGCCGGCGTATTGACGAGTCTTTAGTGTCCTACACAGAGGTTTCCTGGCTCAAGCGAAACGAAATAGGAGCGCATATGAGATATGTGCGGGACCGAGAATAATGCGTGTATGTGATACCGTATTCTATTCTCGGGATGAATGTATCGAATGGTTGTATGCGATATAACCTAGTTATCGATTCAAGCGTTGATTCGATAAGTCGATACATTGAATACTGGTCGGTTATGTTCGACATGACCGGATCATTGAATCAAGTGTTGATTTAATGATTTAATGTATAATTATATATTTGATATATTACTTTACATTAACTAGTATTGGTTCACTTTAAATGGATTTTCTCACTTGAAGTTCACAAGTTGTATATGTGATATACTTTTGTGCACTTGATTGTATCATGTTTGATGATACATGCTTTCTTGAGTTTGTGTAAAGATTAAACCATGGTTATTTAAAATGGTTAGGGTTTTGTTTTTCATATCTATTTATTCATTTACTTATTTATTTCTTTTTGGCAAAAGAAAAGAAAAATGGTGGATTTATTTGGATGCATGTTGAAGCTTCATGAAGCTTTGACTATGTCACCATTTTTGTCTTCATGCTTAACCCTAACCATTGACCTAACCCTAGTTTATTCTCTACACTTGACCATGGTTTGATTATGATAAGTATTCATTTTAATTTCTTTTTGAGATATACTTATCATAACATTTTTCATCATCTTCTTCTTCTTCTTCAAGAAGAAACCTTGCTCCATCAATGGCAACTTGAGTAAATGAGTGAGAAATCCAATTCTAAAGTGAACCCACTTCCTATTTCTTCATCCTCTACCTCTTACCAAGTAGTATAGGGTGTTTCCTTCACAAGTTTTCATGGCTTAGTGAAGGTGGAGCTTGATCTAGTGATGCCTCGACGTAGATCATCTTCGGCAAAGTCATCGATGACCTAGCCCGCCCATTCTTCGATGAAGCCGATGCTAGAGTCATGGTTCGATTTGGACAGCGAGGAGACATCATCACGGAGCTATGGAGGTGGAGAACCGGATCTACAAAGGTTGTATTTCTGTTACACTTTAGTTAAGTTGTTAACTTGTTTTCGGTTTCGCCTAAAATTCTAGTTAACGATCCGTATTAGGGTTTCTCGGCACATGTAATTTTTGAAACGGGCATGGTTGATGCCTTGTGAGACCTCTTGAGAGTGCCCAGGAACCCTACAGTAGTATCAGAGCCTAGCTAGAGCCTTAGGCGGTGCGTAGACAGAGTTTGAAGTCCGATTAAACCGAAACCCTAACACAAATTTGCTCTCTGGACTTTTTCCAAAAATTGGGTTTTTTCCAGATTAAAAATATGCAGAAAATTCAGCAGGAAATTCTAAGAATTACGGTGCAAAAATTACCTAATGATCTTTCTAAAGTGCGGCGGAACCGCGGCATTAGCGTGCTAATGCGGCTGTTCCGCGGCCCTTTTGTCTCTTCTCCCATTAAATTTTGCACAGTAATTCCTATTTGGCAGTGCTGGTTTTCCTGGGAAGTTTTAATCTGAAATCAAGAGTTGAGTATTTTGGGTTGTATTGGGAGTTCGTACATTCGATCGGATTGTCAAATTTTGTCTATGTGTTTTTCCGGATAATTTTAGAATATGTTAAAAAGTTCGACCGGATATAAATACCCAACTTTTCCCCTGCCGGAAAATTTCCAAGTGTTGGATTTTTCCGTGGTTTAAAGACGTTCTAAGTAGTGCAAGTAACGCGATGGTCCCTCTAGAAGACAACAAACCTTAACTCGATTATGTGACCGTCTTGAACTGCCCTTTGAACCTTCGGGTTTGGGGCAGTACGGCGTGCCACATGTGAGGCGTTGGCTTGACCCTTCTACGGCTGGACCGTTGGTACTGAGGCACGAAGTGAATGTCTTTGAACTTATTTCATGAGTTGAGCTGTTTTGGGAAAACTTGGGTGTTTGACTGTTCGATCGGAAAGTTTAACATTTTCTATTTATCTGGAATGCGATACAATAATTGGAATTCACAATAAGTTATGAGATAACTGAATGAATGTTATAAACATAGCAGTTTAGTCTCACTTGATCGGTTGCCACAGAATTTTGATGTGATCAAAAGTCCGTCGCAATCACGTAGCGTACGCGGATACTCGCCGGGTAAACTTAATAGACAGCCTCGCTCCATAGCCCCGACCAAGTGACTGTAGGAGAACCCCGTCGCCGAAAGCATCCGTTCGGGTGCTCGCGGCAGCGGTGTTCCACCTTGGTGCACTTCGTCGGAGGCATCAGGGGTGCAGCCGTATATTGAAGTTTGCGACGAGCATTCGATCAGGATGTCAGGAATCTTGTTGAATTGCCCGACTTGATATTGAAAAGAGTTTTCGATAATGAGACTAAAATGCGGGGTTTATAATTGTTAGGCATGCGATGTCTAAGGAATTCATTTGATTAGGCATGCGATGTCTATGCAGATTGCGGATTCCAACTGTTGTAGTTTTACACTTTCTTTTCTGTGACCGTAAGTGTAATATGTGATATCGCCGGTTTCGTTGCTATATGTCAACGACAATTGGGATGCGCATATTTACTTACGTTGATGGCATGTGATGTTATGTGTTGCTGGATATGTTATATTTGATCGTCGTGTTTGAATAGCCGGGGGTTTTTATGTGAGATGGGTGTTTTTCCTTTTCATTCATGTAAAAACTTGTATGTAATATTCTTTTATTGGGGCACTTCCAGGTTGCGGAAGATGTCACCATTTGTATATTATTTACTTTTCCGCACTAGGATAGACCCAAGGAGGGGAGCACAAGTAACCGGGTTCTGGAGTCCAGTGGGAGACCAACTCGAGGAGTCGAGTCCGGGTCTCCTAACTCTAGAATTGGTAGGGTTGCTTGCCGCTCTCGTAGGGGTCTAGGGGTGTGGGTTTGGCTATTCATCGCGACCGTGGAATCCGTGTTTTATACTGGCTCGTATTGAAAACACGGACGTCCTAGTATATCCAATATTTCATATGTTTTTTCTGCTGCGATATCTGTGATGTGATCATGTGATATGTTCTGTAATGGATACTGTATATAGTATATATGATATATTATATAGACGTTACTTATGTTTTACACCCGCGCTAGCCCTGCCCCGCTCCGCCGTTGGTTACCTAACCTAACGGTGCACGAGGGGACATCGAGGCGAATGCGGATGGCATAAGTGTACGTCGTATTTATCTGTGATGTTTAGGTATTTAAATGATGGGACTTCATTAATGTGATTAATGAAAGTAAAAGAAACCTAAAGATGTTGTAGAATCGAATTTCAAAAATAAAACAGGTAGCTACAGTTCTTGCTTTGCACAGCGGTATATATGATATATCCTGCACCTTATTCGATAAGGAAAGGACCGAGATCCCTTCACCGGGAGTGACTCCTTTAGCAATAACTGGCAGATGCTACACACTCGGTTTGTCTTTTGATTGCTTTTAAGAGTTTTTGCTTTGCACAGTGATATATATGATATATCCCGCACCTCATTCGACGAGGAAAGGACCGACGATCCCTTCACCGGGAGTGACTCCTTTAGCAAAACTAGAAAAGCCTCAAAAACACTCCATTTTAAAATCATTTGATTCTACAACGATATCAAGTTCATTACGCAATAGGTTTTCAGAAAAACCTGTCGTAGCCCTCCGTCATTTCAGATAAGTCCTGTTTAGTATTCGTGCTGCGTTTGTTGACCTTGTCAAGGCGCAGTGTGCGGTAGCTAACCAGTATTTATCTGCTTATGCATATGATGCAGATTGGGTTAGGGTAGTCGTGCGGCCTTGTTGACCTTGTCAATGGTCGTGCGGGTGGGTTTGATTCAATCAAGAAATGACGGGTTGAACTTGACTTGCGATCTATGGTTTGTTGACCTTGTCAAGGTCATAGATCGTTCGGGGCAAAATATTATCGGGAATTTCAAGTGTTGAAATTTGCAATGGGATTGCATACCTTCTATGAGATAGTTAGATCCCGATACCCACTGCGAGTAATTGTTACTCCTGGGAGAGTTTTACACATTACAATTAGCCGATCAAGTAGGTGTCTAGAAAGGTGTCAATGAGGTTACGCCTCGGGGAAAACGAGATTTACAGTAATTAGGTTCGTGCGAAAGCACGGGGGACCTCCCTCAAAGTACCGACACTGGCCTGGCTGAAAGATTGGCGAACTTGTAGTGTGTAATTAATCCCGGCTAGTCTTTCCTTTTTGGGTTTGAAGGAAGATTTGATAAAAAGCAGTGGGAGCCATCCTGATTAGATAAAATAATAACCAATCTATTCTTGCAAGAGCGCACGCTGAGTGTTTTCTTCTCTCTCTCTCCAGGTAGCGACCATATCACGCCTTAATCAAGATAATAATACGGAAAATTGACCGAACCCGCTTTTTATACTGAGCTGGGGAACGTTGGTCCCGCTCCAACTTATAATTGTTATAAGACAAAGCAGGAAATTGGGGATTACCAGAATTCCCGTGCTGCCCAAACGAAGAAAGTGCATGCCGATGCATCATTTTCGGGTGTGTTCATTATACAGAATTGTTTCTCAGTATTCTTTACGTCCTGGGTATGTGATACCAGATCAGGATCCCGCATATGTAATTTGTTACATGGGCCACAGATAGGTAAAGAACTGAGAACGGGTGATAAGTTTCATGAGACAGAAAACGGGGCAAGTGTTGCAGCCAAGTCTGTTGGTCACTGTCACCCTGTATTACCAATACATTGATTCTGAACGAATGTTATTAGATACCAAACCTGATATACAAAATCATATCAGTCTCTTTATCAGTAAAGAAATGATAAAATTTTGTATTGTTGGATAATGTTTTGAACATTTCCTATATCAAAAGTTGATCGGTTCAGGCACGTTATCTAAAAGCATTGACGTTCTAAATCAAACTACAGTTCCTTGTATACCGAACACACATAAGAGGAAGAGTTCAGAAATGAACGAATCCTTCTTGAGGTATTGTAGACTAGGTCATATCAATGCGACCCGACTAGCTAAGTTGCACAAAGATGCATAATTAAATCTGTTTGAATATACATCTTGTGAAACTTGCCAGTCATGTCACAGAGATAAAATGACCATGGCTCTGTTTATTGGAAACAGAGAAAGAGTTAGTGAACTTTTGGGATAATACATGTTGATGTATATAGGTCCCCTGTCTACACATGCCAAGACCGGTTCTTTGTACTTCATTACATTCTCTGATGATCTCTCAAGATTCAGTCAAATGTTCCCGTTGAAACATAAGTCCGAACCTTTTGAGATATTCACAGAATATAAAGCAGAAGTAGAGAACCAAAATACGGGTATAAGTATTATGTCCTTTGATGAGATCAAGGAGGAGAATACTTAAGCATGGAAATCCTGATCTATTCTAAAGGAGAATGAGATTCTCTCTCAGCATTACTCCTCCGTATACACCATAGCACGATGGTATATCGGGGCGGAGCAATAGCACCCTATGAGATATGGTGTGCTCTATGATGAGTACTACTGAGTTTCCTATTTCCTTTTGGGAGTTATGCACTTGAGAAGCTGCATACCTATTGAATAGGGTTCAAATCAAATCAGTTGCCTACCACTTCATATTTGATATGGTAAGGGAAGAGCCCATCTCTTAAGTTAGTTAAGATTTGGGGTTGTCCAGCCTATGTCTGAAAAGCAAAATCGGGACAAGCTCGTGGCAAGATCTGTTATGTACAACTGGAAAGGTTCCAGCTATACAAACAACAGCAGATGATTTGGTAGAACCAAAGGATTCAGTAGATTCCAACGAACCTCAGCCTCTCCGCCGATCTAGTAGGGTTCCTCACCCACCTGAGAGATACTTTGGTTTCTCTATGACAGTGGGAGCGAGGATTGCGTCATGAGATGATAACCCAACTAGTTTCGAGCAGGCCATCGAGAGTAGGGACTCTGTAAGAATGGCTGGATGCTTAGTGATCTGAGATGGAATCCATGTACACCAACAAAGTATGGACTTTAGTTGCTATATCTGAAGGGTTAAATCCCCATCAGGAGCAAGTATATCTTGAGAAGATTACTTGGTGTAGATGGAAAAGTTGAGACTTTCAAAGCTAGACTTGTTAAAACTTTTCGTCATCGACCAGGCGTGGATAATGATGAAACCTTTTCAAGTGGCTATGCTTAAGTCCATCCAGATCCTACTTGCCACGGCTACATACCATGACTACGATATCTGGCGGTTGGGTGCCATGACAGCTTTTCTAAATGGTGTTTTAGAAGAGGGAGTCTATAAGTACACAGCCAGAGAGCTTCGTAAACAGTGGGAGCGGAGGAAACGTGTGCAAGATGCTTTATAGGATAAAGCAGACATCGCGGAGTTGGAACATCTGTTTTGATGTGTTAGTCAAAGAGTTTGACATCATCAAAATGGTAGATGAACCTTGTATAAACAAAAAGGTAGTAGGGAGTATAGGGACGATCCTCGTAGAGTACGTGGATGGCATGCTCTTGATAGGGAAGGAGTTTCCTATGCTACGCTTGGTCAATCTCTGCTTATCACAAGGATTCTCCATATAGGATCAAAATGATACCTCCTAAATCCTGGGTTTTGGATCTATGAGATAGATCTAATTGGATGTTAAGATTCTCACTAGTTGCAGTGAGATGGTATCAATCGATCCTGGGGAGAATCACTGGAAGGGTTCCAGGATGATAAAGACGACTGAATGTCAGTCGCAGGCATTGTCTTTACCCTCAGTAAAGGGACGGTATGTTGGAAGAGTTCCAAGATAGATACCGTGACATACTAGACGATTAAGGCTGAATACATCGCTACTTAAGATGCTACCAAAGAGGCTGTCTGGGTGTATATTAGTTCATGAGATGAACTTAGTTCCTCCCATTATGTGACAATGGAGTTGTGGCTTATGCCAAGGAACGCCCGTCCCATCAGTAATCCAGACATATTCTAAGGCAGTATTACCTGATCATGGAGATGGTAGATCTCCAGGGGATCGAGGTTTGGAGAGTAGACTCAGAGGACAACACAGCGGATCCACTCACAAAGGCCTGTTCCCAGAGAGAGATTTTTATGGGATGGTTGAGTATGAGATACTACAACCACTGCTATCAGATGGCCCTAGTGCAAGTGGGAGATTGTTAGTTATATGTATGCCCTAGAGGCCATTACTATACATAGGATGTATATTGTAGTGGATGCTGGGACATATATAGTGAGGACTTTCTTGCTCGACATGATAGTATGCTATCTGGTTACTCTTTACATTAACGTGTATACTGATTGTCTCTCTGTTACATGTTGGTAAAGCCCTTAGGATGTGTACTTGACTACCTGAACTATGATGCAGATCATACTAGTGGGGACATGGTAGTCCATAAGTACATCCTTCATAGTCCCTAGTCGTGGGTGTATCGAGACGGGGCATCGATATACCAGTGTAGACTAGCGTATACCTTCTCGACCCATACAGATGGGCGATGGATGATACCATATCCATTGGTGTTTGACATCAGAGATGATATACGAGTGCTCAGTGGAGACTGGGTACACTGGACGGACTCGCCGAGAACTCCCAGATGGTATTATACCTTACGTTAGATGGCAGTTCTCTGGTGACACTGGTACAGAGTAGTCTGTTGACCCGAGATCGTCATAGAGTCTTGTGTGGTTCCCACTGTGCTTTGATTTCCATCTTACCACGTCCAAGAGGGCGTGCAAAACGGTGGTTTTTGGGTACAGTCCCGAATCACATGGAGGCAATGAGCGATAGGAGGGGATTCGTCTCTCCCGGTATAGGGAGTTGATGTTGCGCTGTGTTCGGTTGGCTATAACCGGAAATCCCTGGCCAGGGTTGCTGAGATTAACTGGTAAGTGTTACCAGTAGTTTCTCGAACTGTTATAGACCTCATATCGACACGACTTATCGAGCTATTGGGGTCTGACGTTTACCACCTCTAGGCAAGATATGCGACATATCAGACGATCGGACCGGACTGTACGGTAGTGTTACTGGTTGGATTCACTGGAGTGTGAGCGGGCTTGCTCGTCGATCTTCTGATCGCTCAATACCCGGGTGGCCGTTACGTTTAGCAGACCGCTTGCGGCTTGTGGGTATTTAATATGATCATCACCTGCTGCCGGCGTATTGACGAGTCTTTAGAGTCCTACACAGAGGTTTCCTGGCTCAAGCGAAACGAAATAGGAGCGCATATGAGATATGTGCGGGACTGAGAATAATGCGTGTATGTGATACCGTATTCTATTCTCGGGATGAATGTATCGAATGGTTGTATGCGATATAACCTAGTTATCGATTCAAGCGTTGATTCGATAAGTCGATACATTGAATACTAGTCGGTTATGTTCGACATGACCGGATCATTGAATCAAGTGTTGATTTAATGTATAATTATATATTTGATATATTACTTTACATTAACTAGTATTGGTTCACTTTAAATGGATTTTCTCACTTGAAGTTCACAAGTTGTATATGTGATATACTTTTGTGCACTTGATTGTATCATGTTTGATGATACATGCTTTCTTGAGTTTGTGTAAAGATTAAACCATGGTTATTTAAAATGGTTAGGGTTTTGTTTTTCATATCTATTTATTCATTTACTTATTTATTTCTTTTTGGCAAAAGAAAAGAAAAATGGTGGATTTATTTGGATGCATGTTGAAGCTTCATGAAGCTTTGACTAAGTCATCATTTTTGTCTTCATGCTTAACCCTAACCATTGACCTAACCCTAGTTTATTCTCTACACTTGACCATGGTTTGATTATGATAAGTATTCATTTTAATTTCTTTTTGAGATATACTTATCATAACATTTTTCATCATCTTCTTCTTCTTCTTCAAGAAGAAACCTTGCTCCATCAATGGCAACTTGAGCAAATGAGTGAGAAATCCAATTCTAAAGTGAACCCACTTCCTATTTCTTCATCCTCTACCTCTTGCCAAGTAGTATAGGGTGTTTCCTTCATAAGTTTTCATGGCTTAGTGAAGGTGGAGCTTGATCTAGTGATGCCTCGACGTAGATCATCTTCGGCAAAGTCGTCGATGACCTAGCCCGCCCATTCTTCGATGAAGCAGATGCTAGAGTCATGGTTCGATTTGGACAGCAAGGAGACATCATCACGGACTATGGAGGTGGAGAACCGGATCTACAAAGGTTGTATTTCCGTTACACTTTAGTTAAGTTGTTAACTTGTTTTCGGTTTCGCCTAAAATTCTAGTTAACGATCCGTATTAGGGTTTCTCGGCACATGTAATTTTTGAAACGGGCATGGTTGATGCCTTGTGAGACCTCTTGAGAGTGCCCAGGAACCCTACATTACCAATACATTGATTCTGAACAAATGCTATTAGATACCGAACCTGATATACAAAATCATATCAGTCTCTTTATTAGTAAAGAAATGATAAAATTTTGTTTTGTTGGATAATGTTTTGAACATTTCCTATATCAAAAGTTGATCGGTTCAGGCACGTTATCTAAAAGCATTGATGTTCTAAATCAAACTACAGTTCTTAGTATACGGAACACATACAAGAGGAAGAGTTCAGAAATGAACGGATCCTTCTTAAGGTATTGTAGACTAGGTCATATCAATGCGACCCGACTAGCTAAGTTGCATATAGATGCATATTTAAATTTGTTTGAATTTACATCTTG
Organism: Agapanthus africanus; assembly: GCA_030015575.1. Lineage (NCBI taxonomy): Eukaryota > Viridiplantae > Streptophyta > Magnoliopsida > Asparagales > Amaryllidaceae > Agapanthus > Agapanthus africanus. The sequence continues at coordinate 239,442,438 of JASDDO010000004.1, forward strand.
TGAAACTTGTCAGTCATGTCACAGAGATAAGATGACCATAACTCTGTTTACTGGAAACAGAGAAAGAGTTAGTGAACTCTTGGGATGATACATGTTGATGTATGTAGGTCCCCTGTCTACACATGCCAAGACCGGTTCTTTGTACTTCATTACATTCTCTGATGATCTCTTTTGATTCAGACATATGTTCCTCTTGAAACACAAGTCCGAACCTTTTGAGATATTCACAGAATATAAGTTAGAAGTAGAGAACTAACAACGGGTATAAGTATTATGTCCTTTCATGTGATCAGGGAGGAGAATACTTGAGCACGGGATTCCTGGACTATTCTAAGAATAAGATTCTCTCTCAGCATTACTCCTCCGTATACTCCATAGCACGATGGTATATCGGGACGGAGCAATCACACCCTATATGATAAGGTGTGCTCTATGATGAGTACTACTTAGTTACCTATTTCTTTTTGGGAGTTATGCACTTGAGAAGCTGCATACCTATTGAATAGGGTTCAAATCAAATCAGTTGCCTACCACTTCATATGTGATATGGAAAGGGAAGAGCCCATATCTTAAGTTTGTTAAGATTTGGGGTTGTCCGGCCTATGTCTAAAAAGCAAAATCCGGACAAGCTCGAGGCATGGTCTGTTATGTAGAATTGGAAATGTTCCAGCTATACAAACTGCAGCTGATGATTTGATAGAACCAAAGGATTCAGTAGATTCCAACGAACCTCAGCCTCTCCGCCGATCTAGTAGGGTTCCTCACCCACCTGAGAGTTAATTCGATTTCTCTATGACAGTGGGAGCGAGAATTGCATCATGAGATGATGACCCAACTAGTTTCGAGTAAGCCATCAGGAGTGAGACTCTGTAAGAATGGCTGGATGCTTAGTGATCTGAGATGGAATCCATGTACACCAATAAAGTATGGACTTTGGTTGCTATATCTGAAGGGTTAAATCCCCATCAGGAGCAAGTATATCTTGAGAAGATTACTTGGTGTAGATGGAAAAGTTGAGACTTTCAAAGCTAGACTTGTTAAAGGTTTTTCGTCATCGACCATGCGTGGATAATGATGAAACCTTTTTCCAGTGGCTATGCTTAAGTCCATCCAGATCCTACTTGCCACGGCTACATACCATGACTACGACATCTGGCGATTGGGTGCCATGACTGCTTTTCTAAATGATGTTTTAGAAGAGTGCGTCTATAAGTACACAGTCAGAAGGCTTCGTAGATAGTGGGAGCAGCGGAAACGTGTGCAAGATGTTTTATGTGATAATGCAGGCATCACGGAGTTGGAACATCTGTTTTGATGAGTTAAACAAAGAGTTTGACATCATCAAAATAGTAGATGAACCTTGTATATACAAAAAGGTAGTAGGGAGTATGGTGGTGATCCTCGTAGAGTACGTGGATGACATACTCTTGATAGGGAAGAAGTTTCCTATGCTACGCCCGGTCAATCTCCGCTTATCACAAGAATTCTCCATATGGGATCAAAGTGATACCTCCTAGATCCTGAGTTTTGATCTATGAGATGCTAGTAATTGGATGTTAGGATTCTCACTAGTTGTAGTGAGATGGTATCAATCGATCCTGGGGAGAATCACTGGAAGGGTTCCAGGGTGATAAGGACGACTGAATGTCAGTCACAGGCATTGTCTTTACCCTCAGTAAAGGGACGGTATGTTGAAAGAGTTCCAAGCTAGATACCGTGGCATACTAGACGATAAAGGCTGGATACATCGTTACTTAAGATGCTACCAAAGTGGCTGTCTGGGTGTATATTAGTTCATGAGATGAACTTCGTTCCTCCCATTGTGTGACAATGGAGTTATGGCTTATGCCAAGGAACGTCCGTCCCATCAGTGATCCAGACATATTCTAAGGCAGTATCACCTGATCATGGAGATGGTTGATCTCCAGGGGATCGAGGTTAGGAGAGTAGACTCAGAGGACAACACGGCGGATCCACTCACAAAGGCCTTTTCCCAGAGAGAGACTTTTATGGGATGGTTGAGTATGAGATACTACAACCACTGCTACCAGATGGCCCTAGTGCAAGTGGGAGATTGTTAGTTATATGTATGCCCTAGAGGCCGTTACTATACATAGGATGTATATTGTAGTAGATGCTGGGACATATATAGGGAGGACTTTCTTGCTCAACATGATAGTATGCTATCTGGTTGCTCTTTACCTTAACGTGTACACTGATTGTCTCTCTGTTACATATTGGTAAAGCCCTTAGGATGTGCACTTGACTACCTAGACTATGATGCGGATCATACTAGGGGGGATATGGTAGTCCATAAGTACATCCTTCAAGGTCCCTAGTCGTGGGTGTATCGAGACGGGGCATCGATATACCAGAGTAGACTAGCGTATACCTTCTCGACCCATACAGATGGGCGATGGATGATCCCATATCCATTGGTGTTTGACATCAGAGATGATATACGGGTGCTCAGTGGAGACTGGGTACACTGGATGGACTCGCCGAGAACTCCCAGATGGTATTATACCTTACGTCAGATGGCAGTTCTCTGGTGACACTGGTACAGGTTAGTCTGTAGACCCGAGATCGTCATAGAGTCTTGTGTGATTCCCACTATTCTTTGATTTCCACCTTACTACGTCCAAGTGGGCGTGCAAAACGGTGGTTTTTGGGTACAGTCCCGAATCACATGGAGGCAATGAGCGATAGGAGGGGATTCGTCTCTCCCGGTATAGGGAGTTGATGTTGCGCTGTGTTCGATTGACTATAACCGGAAATCCCTGGCCAGGGTTGCTGAGATTTACTGGTAAGTGTTACCAGTAGTTTCTCGAACTGTTATAGACCTCATATCGACACGACTTATCGAGGTATTGGGGTCTGACGTTTACCACCCCTAGGCAAGATATGCGACATATCAGACGATGAGACCGAACTGTACGGTAAGTGTTACTAGTTGGATTCACAGGAGTGTGAGCGGGCTTGCTCATTGATCTTCTGATCGCTCAATACCCGGGTGGCCGTTACGTTTAGCAGACCGCTTGCGGCTTGTGGGTGTTTGATATGATCATCACCTGCTGCCGGCGTATTGACGAGTCTTTAGAGTCCTACACAGAGGTTTACTGGCTCAAGAGAAATGAAATAGGAGCGCATATGAGATATGTGCGGGACCGAGAATAATACCAGTATGTGATACTGTATTCTATTCTCGCGATTTGTATCATTGGACGGTTATATATGATATAGCCGGATTACCGAATCAAGTGTTGATTCGATACATTGATACACTTGATATTAGTCGGTTATATGCGATATGACCGGATCATTAAATCAAGTGTTGATTTAATGATTTGATGTATAATTATATATTTGATATATTACTTTACATTAACTAGTATTTGTTCACTTAACATTATTTTCTCACTTGATTGTGCACATTCTATATATATGATATATGTTTGTGCACTAGTTTGTATCATGTTTGATGATACATGCAAACATGGGTGTGTGTAAGACTTAAACCATGTTTAGTTAATGGTTTAGGGTTTTTACTTGTTTATTTATTCTTTTTTTTATTTTTGGAAAGATAAATGAAATGGTGGCTTGCTTTGTTTTTTGTTGAAGCTTCATGAAGCTTTGAATAAGTGACCATTTTGTTTCTTTCCTTAACCCTAACCATTTACTTTAACCCTAGTTTATTCTCTACACTTGTTAACTCACCTATGGTTGCTATATGATAAGGCATCACTTGATTTTCTATTTAATTAATTCATTTTCATTTCTTTCTTCTTCTTCTTCTTGATGAAGAAAGAAAACCTTTGCTAGATTTTTCCAAGTGATGTTTCCAAATGAGAAATCCAAATCCAAAGTGAACCCACTTTCTATTTCTTCATCCTCTATCACTTGCTATATAGTAGAGGGTGTTTTCTTCACAAGTTTCTTGACCTAGTGAAGATGGAGCTTGAGTTTGAGTCGCCTCGACGTAGATCATCTTTGGCATCGAAGTCAACGACCTAGCCCGCCCATTTCTCCGATGAAATCGACGCAAGAGTCTGGGATTTCAATGATCGCAGCGGAGGGACGTCAACACGGAGCTTGAGAAGTGGTGGACCGGATCTACAAAGGTTGTAGTTCCATTCACTTAGCAATAAAGTTGTTTAATTGCATGTTTCGCCTTTGCCTCTAGTTATCGATCTATCATTAGGGTTTCTCGGCACAAGAAAAATTTGATTTTGCCATGGTTGATCAGTTGTGAAACCTCTTGAGTGTGCCTAGTAACCCTACAGATTCAATCGTATGATAACCGATAGATTTGTCCAGTGTGGACAAGTTAGGAATGTATAAAGCAAACACCCTCATTCACATGTGTTTTAATCCGTTTCGAGATATTTCGTCGGTACCTTTCTGCTGGTTCTCCGTATACAAAGATAGATTATATGTTCATTTCAACGTTGTTTTACATCTTTGAAATGATTATCTATTCTATTACAGTGTACTCGGAGAACAGCGGGGAGGTGCTGCCGAAATTTACTCGAAACGGTTGAAAGCACAAGCGAATGAGTGTTCGCTCTATACATTCTTAATGGGATAGAAGCCTTACCCCCGACAGCCGAAACACACACACACAACAAGAATACACAACAAACGCATCATTAGAGAGTGATTCAAGATGTTCAAGTTAAAACCAATATATGATAATCGATGATAATATGAAACTTTCATATTCTCATCGATACTCATATATGAAACTAAAAGCGCCACTTAGTCCTCGTCTATCGGTTAACATACGTTCGATGTTCGTCATGGCACAGAACTATACGAAAGTTGTTAAATATCGGACGGTATAGCTCGATACTAACAACCGTCGTATAGTCTATGTGACGAGAAGGTTCAGTCGTATGATAACCGATAGATTTGTCCCGTGTGGACAAGTTAGGAATGTATAAAGCAAACACCTTCATTCACTTATGTTTTCATCCGTTTCGAGATATTTCGTCGGTACCTTTCCGCTGGTTCTCCATGTACAAAGATAGATTAGATGTTCATTTCAACGTTGTTTCACAGCTTTGAAATGATTATCTATTCTATTACAGTATACTCGGAGAACAGCGGGGAGGTGCTGCCGAAATTTACTCGAAATGGTTGAAAGCACAAGCGAATGGATGTTCGCTTTATACATTCTTGATGGGATAGAAGCCTTACCCCCGACAGCCGAAACAAACACGCACAACAAGAATACACAACAAACGCATCATTAGAGAGTGATTCAAGATGTTCAAGTTAAAACCAATATATGATAATCGATGATAATATGAAACTTTCATATTCTCATCGATACTCATATATGAAACTAAAAGCGCCACTTAGTCCCCGTATATCGGTTAACACACGTTCGATGTTCGTCGTGGCTTAAGACTCTACGAAGGTTGTTAAATATCGGACGGTATAGTTCGATACTAACAATCGTCGTATAGTCTATGTGATAAGAAGATTCAATCGTATGATAACCGATAGATTTGTCCCGTGTGGACAAGTTAGGAATATATAAAGCAAACACCTTCATTCACTTGTGTTTTCATCCGTTTCGAGATATTTCGTCGGTATCTTTCCGCTGGTTCTCCGTGTAGAAAGATAGATTAGATGTTCATTTCAACGTTGTTTCACAGCTTTGAAATGATTATCTATTCTATTACAGTGTACTCGGAGAACAGCGGGGAGGTGCTGCCGAAATTTACTCGAAACGGTTGAAAGCACAAGTGAATGGGTGTTCGCTCTATACATTCTTAATGGGATAGAAGCCTTACCACCGACAGCCGAAACACACACATACAACAAGAATACACAACAAACGCATCATTAGAGAGTGATTCAAGATGTTCAAGTTAAAACCAATATATGATACTCGATGATAATATGAAACTTTCATATTCTCATCGATACTCATATATGAAACTAAAAGCGCCACTTAGTCCCCGTCTATCGGTTAACATACGTTCGATAATTTATTCTTTTCAACGACAAACGCATACACAAAGCATATACACGGATTTTCTCCTTTGTCAGTAACTATCTCGTTCTTAGATTTCTCAATATAGTCATCATAACCTACAATTTATATGTTATACAGTCTAACATGGCCCATAAGTACGTCAGAGTTAAGGACTGGATGTATGTGGATTGGCAACAACGTATGCAACCTAAGTTTATCGCAGGAGTTGCTGCTTTTATTGAATTTGCACGCGCACATAATAAGATCGTGATAGAGAAGATTCTCTGCCCGTACGATAGATGTGGCAATAAGTACTGGCAGAAGGTAGAATTGGCAGAGCTTCATATCGTAAAATATGGGTTTACTAGACTTTATACAACTTGGAAATATCACGGGAAAGGAGAAGAACACAGTAATGCGGCAGAAGAAGAAAGAGAACACGATAATGCAACAGGAGAAGAAGGAGAAGACGGTAATGCGGTAGAAGAAGAAGATGGTAATTTATTTCCATCAGAAGAAATGGAGGATATGGTAGAGGCTGCCCTAGGTGAATCTATTCGTACCGAAGATGACATTCCTTTCGGTCAAGGACCGCTTGCGGATAAATATGAAAATTTCATGAATGATGCTAGAAAACCAATTTATAAGAATGCAAAGTATTCCACCCTCTCATGGTTCGTCCAACTTTTCCAGATTAAGTGCCTAAATGGATGGAGCAACAAGTCATTCACAATGCTTCTTTCGTTCTTGAAAGATTCTATGCCCCCGGGAAATAACATGCCCGACAGTTGGTACGGAGCCCAGAAGATGATGTCTGATTTGGGTCTAAAGTGCGAGAAGATTCAAGCATGTCCTAAAAATTGCGTGTTGTACCGGAAAGAGAATTCAGATTTGAAAGAGTGTCCAACATGCGGAGAGGCCAGGTATAAGCCGAAAGATTCTGATAAGAAGCCTGATATACCTGTCAAGATAGCACGATACTTTCCCATAACACAGAGGCTACAGAGGCTCTTCAGGTGTAAGAAAACAGCCGAGGCAATGATTTGGCATCACCGTGCTCCTCCAAGTGAAGATGGAAAAATGAGCCATCCAAGAGATTCACCGGCATGGAATAATTTCGATAGGAGGCACGCAATATTCAGTAGCGATCCTCGCAATGTCCGGCTCGGACTGGCTAGTGATGGCTTCTGCCCATTCAACTATATGGCTGGAAGTCACAGCACATGGCCCGTTGTAATGATAATTTATAATCTGTCGCCTTGGTTGGCTATGGACCAATCATACTTTATGATGCCTCTTCTTATCGATGGACCAAACTCACCGGGAAACAATATCGACGTCTATCTCCGACCTCTGATCGAAGAGTTAAAATCTTTTTTCATTGATGGTGTAGAGACATACGATGCAAACATAAATACAACCTTCATATTGCGTGCGGCTTTAATGTGGACAATTAATGACTTTCCTGCGTATGGAATACTATCAGGTTGGTCCGTACACGGTCACAAAGCATGTCCTCGTTGCCATCAACACACAACATCGAAATTCTTGAATTTTAGCAGAAATGTTTGTTATTGCGGCCATCGACGTTTCCTACCTCTAGACCACCCCTACAGGTTAAACACTGTTCACTTTGATAGTCATCAGGAGCTTCTTGGACCTCCAGCCCCATTGTCCGGAGAGGACGTGACTGCTCAGTGGGATGGTTACAATAATGTGACCTTTGGGATGGATCCAACAAAACAGGCCAAACCACCATTTTGGAACAAGTTAAGCATTTTCTTCGAGCTTCCGTACTGGTCAACAAATTTAGTGCGTCATTGTCTGGACGTCATGCATATAGAGAAGGGAGTATTAGAGCACATACTCAACTTGCTTCTTTGTAAAGACGGGAAATCGAAAGACAACCTGAATGCTCGGATGGATCTACAGGAGTGGGGAATAAGAAGTGAATTGCACCCTAGACCGGTAGCGGGTAAACCAGGCAAGTTTGTACTTCCCAATGCCGCATATCATATTGTTGGAGATAGTGCCCTCAGAGTCAATTATTGGGTCACAGGCACGTGATTGCAATGATTGAGGGAGGACCTATCCCGGTGCGACAGTCTTACTCGAGATGATAGTATGCTATCTGGTTTACCTTTATCATCGTGTACTGCTTTAGGTGACCTGACATGCCGCTATTGCACGTTGATAGAGCCCCTAGGATTCTTGCTTGACTGCCGGCAGTATGAGGGCGATCATATAAGTGAGAGCTGGAGTCTATTAGCACATCCTTAAAAGGTCCCTAGTCGTGGGAGTTTCGAGACAGGGCATCGATTCTCCAGAGTAGACTAGCGTATACAGTCGAGACCCCGACGAGGGGCGGTGGCCGGTCTCACAAGCCACTGGTGTCAGTTGGTTCACCTAAGATGTATACAGGTGCTCATTGGGTTATGAGTACACCGGACAGGACTCGCCGGGAACATGCTAGTTGGTCTTATACCTGACGTCAGATAGCAGTTCCCTGGTGACATGTGTACAGGTTAGTTCGTCGACCTGGGGATCGTCATTTGTCTCGTGTGAGTTCCCACTGTACTTTGATTACTACCCTACCACGGCTCAAAGGAGTCGTGCAAACAGGTTTTAGTTGGGTACAGTCCCGAGCCACATGGAGGCAGTGAGCGGATCTTCGGGGGTTTCGTCTCTCCCGGTATTGGGGGTGAGGTCGCGCTGTGTCTAGGAGAGCCATTACACGAAGACCTTGGCCAAGACAGGAGATTTACTGGTAGGTATTCCAGTAGTATCTCAGGGTGTTCTGGGCTACACTCCGACACGACTTGTACCGCTTTGGGGGGTCTGACTTTTACCAACCCCCTAGGCCCGACATGCGATGCTCATAGACGAACGGACCGGACTGTACGGATATTGTCACTGACAGGCTCAGTAGGGTGTCAGGATGAGTTCGCTCATCGACGTCCCCTTTTAGTCAATAGCTGGTGGCCCGTCACGTATTGGCTTATACCTCTGACGTGCTAGTGGTTAAATCCACAGCCATAGTATTGACGAGTTTTTAGAGTCCACCACACCTTCAGTTACTCAGCTTTCGGGCGAAACGCTGTAGAGGCCGTATGGAGATATGGCAGGGTCCGATCAGATACGTGCGGTATTGCACGGATCAGGATCGGACAGTTTTGTACTAGTGGCCGTATGGTTATATGGCAGCGTTCGATCAGATACGTGCGGTATTGCACGGATCAGGATCGAACGGATATTACTAGCCGGCTTTGGTTTAAGCCGGTCCTAGTTTAGTACAGTGTAGATTTTGTCTCATTGCATTTGTATCCGGACGGAATACAGATGCGGGTGTGTATGCACAGCATGGGGGTTTTCCTGTAATTTATTACGGGACCAGTTTTCTGGAGTTGCCAGTTTGTTTTCCGTTCCGGCCGGTTTTCCTTTGTTCTTTCCCGGCCGGACTTTTCCGATGGAGGGGGGTTATTTGCAATTGTGCGAATAACTTTTGTGGAGGGGTTTTATTGCAAAAGTGTTGATTATGATAGCATCATTATCTTTTGCACCATCACTTGCATTAATGAGGGTATGGGTTTGATTTATGTGTGAAGCATGGTTGATGTTTCTTGGTCTTTTGATGTGGTCACCTTTTCTTCACTCCTACACTCACCTCCCTTCATGATATATATCAATTCCCTCCACCATTTCCACTAAGGGTTGGCCGGCCACCTCTTTGAGTGAGGAAGAGAGAGTTTCATTTTGTGGTGTGGCAAATTACATTCATCTCATTTTGATACAAGGAAAAATGAAAGCACCATTTTTCATACCTTCATTCCTCCATCTTCAAAAGGCAACCAAAATCCCAATGAGACATACACTCTACACTAAACAACCTACAGCACATCTTGAGCATGTCGAGTTGCCGGCTTCATGCCCGAGTTGCCTCAGTATAGAGGCGGGAGCCCGTAAAAGATGCAGGCGACGTGGTGCCCTTCCGGCGAGGAGGCGACGACCGGAGATCCCGCGAGGAGATCAGAGAGGAGATGAAGACCGGAGGACTCGGATCAGTCGGTACATCTCTAACCCTTCTCTTGTTTGCTAGAATTAGTTTAATGGCATGATCCGGGGTTTAGTGCGCGGTGGTGCCGGTTTTGCTAAGTCCGCAAATATCAAAGTTTATCACCGTTTCCGCGTTTGGCCGTCTGATTGACGGCCGGGGCGCCGCCGTGCACTTACACATATGTCACAACCGGAGAAGAAAAGATTCCTGCAGGTGTTGCATGATTTAAAATTTCCCACAGGTTTCTCAGGATCATTCAGCAAGAAAATAAAAATTGTGAAAGGCAAGATCGATAGAATGAAAAGTCATGATCACCATGTTATCGTGGAGCACCTTCTTCCATTAGCCCTCAGGACTTCTCTCCCCGAATCGGTTGGTCTAGTAATCAACGACCTATGTTGTTCTTTCAGAGAGTTGTGTGCTAAAACACTGGAGGTTGTGATGCTGGATAAACTAGAAAATTCTATTGCGTTGATACTTTGCAAGTTTGAGCGTATTTTTCCACCGTCATTCTTCGATATCATAATACACTTGACGGTTCATCTTGCAACTGAGGCTAAGTTAGCCGGACCGGTACAATATCGATGGATGTATCCCATCGAGAGGTACGTGGAATTTTTCGTTTCGCGCAATTTTTAAAATTATTGTTGTCCTGTATGCCCGTATTTATTTATTCAACATATTTTCTTTAGGTACCTCTACACTCATAAAAAATATATACGCAATAGAAATCGATCAGAGGGTTCTATCATACAAGGTTATCTTCTTGATGAAGCAACCACATTTTGTTCTCGCTATCTGGATGAGAATATTGAGTCGAGACTTAACCGGCCTCGAAGAATTCAAGACGGGCCATATGGTAAAGCCGATTATAAGAGGGTAGACACTATGTTTATCAACAAGATATACTGGTTTATCTTTCTTAATTGCGCATGTCTTGAACAAATTAGAGAGCACGTTTTTTTGGATTAATTGTTATATTTGTGTTTGTGTGTGTATGAAATGATATAATATTAATGTCACCCTTACTTGTCGAAAACAGAATTCATTTTAACGAGGTACGTAAGGGGCATCCTGATTGGAACGAAGAACGATTGGAAAAATATCATCAGGATAATTTTTGTGATTGGGTCACAGATCATGTAATTTATTCGAATAACATGTTATTGCTATCAGTTTTAATCTAAACTTATATCGTTATGTATTTGTCGTAAAATTTGTTTTGTTAGATCCACGATCCGAACTTGTCTGCAACATTTGAGAGTGATTCAAGATGTTTAGCTCAATTTCCTAGTATGGAGGTTGCATATTATAAAGGATCCGGTGTCCTTGGATACAAATTCGAAGTTAAGAACATAGAAACATCTAGAACCATTAAGAATAGTGGGATTGCGACGGTAGGATCGGACGGTGTGATTTATTATGGGTACTTAAATTGTATACTCGGCATCCACTATCCCGGAAGATCAGAACCCTTTTATATATTCCAGTGTACTTGGTACGATACGCGAACCCATACGGAGAAGTAGAGAAGCAATCTTGGGACTTGGAAAGATGAATATGGATTGACCAGTGTGAACACACTTCGATTTTACGGTCAGGAAGATCCGTTTATCTTTCCGAACCAAGCGTTCCAAGTATACTACTCACAGTGTTTGAAGCATCCGGTATGGAGTGTCGTATGCCGTTGGAAACCCAGGGATGTCTACGATGTCCCAGAATTCGAGGACAGCGATGGGGATGAAGAAGAGAGAAGGCTTAGAGTGCTCCGACCGTCTGTTTCGAAGGACGGGTTGTCTTCGGCCGATCATGAAGTTACGTGAGTTAGAAATGATATCGATGATGAAATCCAAGTAGATATGTTTAATGCGCCTACGAAACGAAAAAGGTTATAAGTAATGTTATATTATTACTTCACATTTTACGATCTATGCATATATAGTCAATACTTGTAATGATTGTCTAATGCGTCCACGAACCGTTTATCTAGATTTGATAATGATGACGGGAGCAGCGAGGGGCGGCAGGAGCTCCAGCCACGGCACCGGCAGAGCCAGAGGCAGAGCGGTTCTGCCGCCCGGAGAGTTGCGTAAGGAGCTTCAGAGGGCCGGTCTTACACCCAGATCGGAGACCCCTTCGGATGCCTCCTTCCGTGTGGACTTTGCCACACCTCCAGGTATATTGCACGCATATCCATTCAATGTAATATTATAGATATTCATGCCTGTTCATGTCAAAATTACTTATATTGTCAATGTTTGATTGTATAGTTGTTGGTGATGCGTCCACATCAGGGACAAAGGCCACTCCCGCACCTCCAGATATGTTTATATATTATATAGTGCATGTATATTGATTTAGAATGCTATATCATAAATATACACACATTCCTTTTGCTCTTACTTAGATAGTAATTTTTTTTATTGTCTAGCTGTAGGTGGAGACACCACCGCACCTGCGGGTATATTTATATATCCTATAGTGCATGCATATTGATTTAGAATGTTATATTATTGATCTACACATTCTTTTCGCAATTACTTATATAATCTATTTTTAATTGTCTAATTATAGATGGTGTGTCCACATCTGACGCAGGGCCCACTCCTGCCACTTCCGTACCCTCCACATCGTCTGTAGGTTAGTATGAATAAATATAAAATATTTATTCATTTTACATATCCTCTATAGAATAAATATGAACTTCATGGAAATTTAGCGTCAATGTTTATTTTATAGTTGGAGGGGATGCGTCCGCATCCGGGACACCGGCTGTTCCTCACCAGAGGAACTATCGTCCCACTCGTGCTGCTGCCCGGGTCCAGGCTCGTGCTTTAGTCACCGGAGGTATATATCACACTTCAATTTTCGTTTAACCTTGATTTCTTAATACAACTTTGTCTTAATATTGATTGTCTTGATATTTCTTGCAGACGTAGGGCCTACCCATCCCCAGAGGGGGGACTCGAGGCCCGAATCAGTCCCACAGGCTAAGGCCTGACAGAGTTAGGGGGGAGGCAGCATTCCCCCTATTTTTTACCCCTGATTATCGCTATACCGGCGATCATGCCGAGAGGTTCGGCCGGTATATGGAGGATGAGAGCCGGCTCGTGAAGAACTATCCACTTCACGTTGAGTGGGACGACCAGCACCGGCGCTCATTCGCCCTCTTCTTTGATTAGGCTTGGGTATTAATATATATTTTTATTTGATTTATCCAATATATTTATTATTAACACTTGCAATCTAATAACAATGTTTTTTTTTGTATTTTCAGTTGGATTACGATTTTCAGCCAGTACCCGATCCTGATCACCTTGGGAGGGTGCTCGACCTTCATACTCTGTACAATGGCCTGATGAAGAACATGCAGACCAAGGTCCGATACAACAGGATTGAGCTGAAGGCCGACTGCTACTCCCTGTGGATGGCGACCCCCGAGGCAGAGAAAGCGGCCCTCCTATCTACTCATGCCTTTGATTATGTCATATTATAGATAGCAATATATCCAATATTAGTACGTAGACGGAGCTTATTTGGTTGTAGACTTAGCTTTGATTAATCATACATACATATCTAATTAAAATAAACTACGGTTTTCTAAACTAGATACCCAAACGAGGCCTAAGTCCCTAAGTATACATAGATTGGGGTTTCGAAATAACTTGATAATGATACGAATTCGAATAATACACTGTTCTTACTCGCTTATTACATACGTAGGTCCAGACGCGACAGGGTATATCGGCCGAGTCTCCATATGCATCTCCTTCGGCTGCGGCTCCGCAAGCCACTATATCGGCCGCAGTTCCGCAGACAGCTCCTATAGCTCCACCGCCCGCTCAGACTCCCGCAGCCGCGGCTCGGCAAGCCACTACCTCGACGGCGGCTGCGCAGACCACATCGCCAGCTCCACAGCTCGCTCAGACTCTCGCACGCTCCACATTGCATGATTTATTGACCGAGAAGCAGGCGCGTCAGATTCTGGCGTTTATCAGAGGTGGAGCTGGACCGAGCTAGGGTAGCTTTTTGATTCTTATATTTTAAACATGTATTTATTTATTTAATACATATTGTACTACATTTTGGACTTGGTGGTGTTTGCGTGTTTATATTGATATCATATTCTGCTTGTTGGTTTCTTTTGTATATTATGCGTGATGTGATTATGAATACTGCGATATATGTTCTGCGTGATGATTAATTTTATATATGATGTATATATTATTATGCATAGGGCGAGAAAAAAATAGGCAACTCTTTTTTAAAAAAAACCCTGATAATATGTATCTACGGATTAATCCGCAGGGCCTAACAATGTACCTACAGATTTATCCGTAGGGACAAAATATCAGGATATTTTGCCCCTATGATCTCAGTATTAGGGGTAACGCATGCCCCTACGGATATATCCGTAGAGGCACACAAATGCCCCTACACAGGTATCCGTAGGGACAAAATATCAGGATACCTGATATTTTGTCCCGACGGATTTATACCTACGCACTTATCCGTAGGGGCAACTACTTGGCCCTATGGATAAGTCCGTAGGGACACCTAATTTATTTTATAAAATCATAAATTAAATAAATTTTGTGTCCCTACGACGGAATCCGTAGGGACAACTGGACCTACACAAAACTCCGTAGGGGCATGTTCAAGGCTGCGACTTGCACCTACGGCGTTTGTACCTACAGGGTATTTTCTTGCCCCTACGAATATATCCATAGGGGCAGTGGTTTGTTCCTACGGATAAATCCGTAGGGGCAACCCTTATTTGCAGTAGTGATAGTCTCACTATTTTTAACATGTCTATAACGATACAAAAATCTCCCAAACGGAAATTCTCTTAAAATCATTTCTAAAAAGCATGACGTATAATTTAAATAAAACACATATAATGCTTTATAAACCAACGTCCGCTACTTGTGCCGTGATCTACGTATCATACGGTTATTTTGAAAGAATTTTACATATATCTTTCAGTTATTATATAGGTTTATACATGGCTGCATACTATATATATGATATAATATATTTCTATTTTTACGCGATCCATTAGGACGTGCTTGTATTACTTATGTAATGTGTGTGTGCACTTGTTATCTTATAGTATGTTGATATATTACTATATGATCTAGGTAGATCATTGTGCATTTCGATTTCTACATTTTGATATATTTTTATTCACCGAGTTAGCAACTCACCTTCGTTGTGCCTCAGTTTCTTGCAGGATTGACCTCTCGGATCAGTAGCGGCTTGCCGGTACGCTTCTGATTACGGTGATTGCTTTTGGTATGCGGGTTACATATTTGCATCGTAACCACATCTTATATATGTATATTATTTTGGATCTGGTTAAAAATTCCATCGACCAAAGACTTGTATATTTGTGGACTTAGAAGCGGAACTTAGATTATTTATGTGTTTATGGATATCGTACTCGTGTGGAGTCGATTTTATATTAGATTTATTTATATTTCGCTTGTTTTTCTTTATCTTGGGCGTCGTATATTAACTGCGTGATTGGTCCCGCCGTTTTGGCGTGGAAACTAGCTCCTGTTGAGGATGCTTATTATATATTATGCGTGTATGTGGTTTTATTCAAAATTTATAAAGGAGGTGCTGCCCGATTTTTTTTACTACGTATATGTTTTCAAACAAACTTTACTTATATTTTCAAAAGGAACTTGATTTCATTAATAACTTTTTCCAAAACTTCACCAACACTATTTTTTTAAAAAAAGGTTTAGATTCCGGGTTTTTGGCTTACTTGGGTTAAGATGGGATCCTATAGACTTCACGTGATTCAAATGCCGGGCCACGTGCCTTAACTTGCGGTGATTTGGTAGTTGTTCTTTTTTCAGATAGATTTGAATCACGCGATCCTGATAGATTTTTCGCTGCGACTCTTGGTGTGGCTTGTGATTCCTTCGAAAATCATGGGTATAGAAATTACAACATTAAGTAATCATATTTTTTGGTACAGAAAACGCGTTAATATTTAGTTAACTTGATGAATGTTTTAAACGATATATAAATATAGTGAACTTTGATCTATAATCTATCGAAGACATATAGATCATAATGACTTACCGAATCAGTGAAAAACATGATGGGTTGGATGCTTGAGGAGTTAGACACGTTATTTATAATGAGGCCAACCTTTGTGGATCGGCTTCATAAGACTACTCAAAAGGTGATGCAAGTCATTTCTCTATCTAATTCTCCACTGAGATGAATTTGTTGGAGCAAATGCACTAAATATCAAAAAGGTCCAATCTGTTCATAGGAAGTTTTTAGTCCCACCCACATCCGAAAAATCAAGGTTGAGAGAAGTGTTTATATAACATTTTGACATTTCAAATCATTGAGTCCAATGAAAGATACGGTGGAACCACACACGGGTGCGCCGCCACCGTTGTGCCGAGCCGTGTGTGCCTGTGTGCTGCATCCGTGGACACGAATGTAACTTTGATTCCACTTCACAAATTAAGTCTATAGGTTTTTTTAACAGATTACAGAAAATTATATTAATATATATTTTGTAATGTTTTTAATTTTTTTGAAACATTTTTATTTTTCACGAAAGGTTTTGCGAACGGGTGCGACCGTTCATGAACGGTTACGACTGATGACCGTTGCTGGTTGAACGGTTACGACCGTTGGTAGTTGAACGGTTGCGATCGTTGCGGTTAACCGCGAACGGTTGCGATCGTTTGAATGGTTACAAACCGTTGGTGTTTTGGAGGCTATATAAAGCCCTCCTTGAAAGCAAAAGAAGAAACATTACCGAAAACCAGAAACACACACACAAAAGTCTTTCCCACTGCATCTATTGCATTCGAGCATCTAACTTCGAAACAGAAAAGGGTACTAACGCTGTTTCGGCGACTTGTGCAAGCCGGAGTACCAGAAGGACCATGGGAGTTATATCTTGGATTGAATCGCCGTTGTAAATCTGCCAAGAGGAAACCGATATCTTTCTTAGATCAGCACATTCAAGTGCATGACTTTTTCTCATAAACTTCAATTGTCATATATGTGATTCACAATGGTTAGAATTTTGTTTATTCTATTTTTTAAGATATAAAACGTATTAAACAACAAATTTTCCGACAGAATTGCACTTCAAAACTCTAATAATCCCGTGGTGATAGTTAAACCCTATCTAAGCTAAAATGTTAGCGTTGCACTGCATGGTTGATAAGACCACTCAAAAATCTACAAAAGGAAATATCCTTTTCTGTTCTTATTCTCCACTAAGGTGATTGCACTCCAAAAACGGCAACAATATGCATGAAGACACTTGGACTAACCCTTACTAAAATTAATAATGACAGATTGTTTCTTGTCTTTCATGCAAGAAAGTAAAATTTTACCGCATTTGAGCTAAAACCCTAATTTAAATCAAATTTGAAAGAATCAATCATCTGAAATAAAAGTCAATACAATTGCACAAGGTACTATAGCCTTTTGTTTTGGTTTATATTTGTATTTCTCGCTCTCTTTTCTCTCTTTCTATTTTTCTAGCTCTTGTATTTGTTTCGTTAGGATATTTTAATGGAACGCAGGCTTCCCAACTGTCTTACTCTAAAAAGGAAATAGTACTACTAAAGCTATAAAAGGAAAAAGAATGAAAGGGATGGATATATATGATTTAGATGCCTGCCCAAAGATGAGAAGAGGTACAGTTGGTGGGGCACCATCTTTCTATTCCTAATTTAACAGTAACTGATTGGTGGGCACATTTTGGTACACAAGGGACATATATTTTGAAAGGATATGATGAAGTTGTATAATTAAATAAGAAAATCCAAGAATTTTTTTCCTCTCGCCTGCTCATTTTTATTGAATAACCGACAGCTATGCGATCATCTTTCATCACTTCTTGAATTCCTACAATCCATTCCGCGCTGGCTGGCTGAACATTTCCAGAGTTTTCCTATAAATGTTTATATTATAAAATTTACATAAATTACAAAAAACCTTATAATTTGCCTTTTACTTTTCCATGGATGAACTTCTTACTATAAAAGAAATTCTTTTTTATTGTATGACTGTTCCATTATTAAATTAGATAATAACGAAGCAATCTTTCGATAATATTTATTTGAAGTAAATTTTAGCAGCTATTGAATTCTCTTATGTTTATTGATGAAATGATAAATTTAGAATTTAAATTCCAGCAGCCTTGATTATGGTTTTGGGTATGAGATTGAGGGGGAGAGAGAGAGAATGGGTAATGAAGAGGGTAATTTCGTAAATCTATCTCCAAAAGGCTAAATCAAAGCTTTCCTTATACATATGGTTTTTTTTGAAAGGCCAGTAGTCCTATAATTGTAGCGTCCAGACTGCAGGCCCAATAGGATCATGAGCATTTTTACAAATACCCTTACGGGACCTACAGTCTAAACACTGCGGTTATGGACCTGCAGTGTCCCTGCAGGCTCTGTTTCCTCTTTTTGAAAAGGCATTGAGGTATTTTAAGGGCTTTGACAAGGGTTTTGAGCTTGGGAGGTTTTTGACGGCGGGAAAAAGTTTTGACAGCTTACCCTAAAATATTTCTCAGCTGAAAATTTGATTACCAGATCCAAAAATCTCCTGTTGCTCTCCAGCTCAGTGTCCTGCAAAATTATTATCCTCTATCTATTTAAGAAGTACCTATCAATTGTATAAGAAGCCTACTCCTAGAAACCTATATTCGATTTTTTAAGAGTTTTAGATCACGGGGATTGTCTATATTAGTTCCTTAGTCCAATCCCATAGTGGGCAGGTTGATTCGATGGTCATCTCTCAAAGGGTCTCGTAGTGGGAGGATGGATGTAATGACTATATTTTCAAGAGAAAAATTTCTTAACCAACTTACTATACAACACAAATAAAGAAATCTTTATAATTTTATCCTCAACTCAAAGTGTATCTTATACATCCATCTAAAATGTATCATCAACCATGATTCAAGATTTTATATGTTATTTATATCAAATATAAATAATATATAAAGGGAAGAAAATATTAAAGTGAGCATATATATATCAAATTATTAAATCAACACTTGATTCAATAATCCGGTTATATCATATATAACCCGGCTAATATCAAAAACGCTAGATTAGAATACGATATCATGTACTCGTATTTAATCAAGCTTCCGCACATATCTCCATATGTGCCCTATTTCGTTTCGCTTGAGCTAGAAAATCTCTGTGTGGGACTCTAAAGACTCGTCAATACGCTAGCAGTAGCTAATGATCACATCAAGCACCTATAAGCCGTCAGTGATCCTAGCTGGACGTAACGGTTACCCAGGTATTGAACGAATAGAAGATCAAAAAGCAAACTTGTACAAACTCCCGTAGAGCCTATAAGCAACACTTACCGTACAGTCCGGTCTCTTCGTTTGATATGTCGCATATCGAGTCGGGTGTGGAATCATCAGACCCCAATAACTCGATGAGTTATGCCGATGTGTGTCTTATAACCAATCGAGAAACTACTGATAACACTTATCAGTAATTCTCATCAGCCCTGACCAGGGACTTGCGATTATAGCCAATTGCGCATAGTACAACATTAACTCTTAATACCTGGAGAGACGAAACCCCTCCTATCGCTCACTGCCTCCATGTGACTCGGTACTGTACCCAAAAACCACCTGTTTACACGACTCAGCAGAGCCGTAGTAAGGTGGAAATTAAAGCACAGTGGAAACCACACAAGACACTATGACAATATAGGGTCTACAGACTAATCTGTACAAGTGTCACCAAAGAACGACTATCTGACGATAGGTATGATATCATCTAGGAGTTCTCGGCAAGTCTTGTTTGATGTCCTCATTCTTTAATGAGCACCTGTGTACAATCTTTGATGCCAAACACCAATGGCTGTGAGATCAAATATCGCCCCATACAGGATCAAGAAACGTACACACTAGTCTACTCTGGAATATCGATACCCTATCTCGATACTCTCTCGACTAGGAACTGTTAAGAATGTGATTGTGGACTATTCAAGCCCAACCAGTATGATCTACATTATAGTCCTGGTAGTCAAGCCAACATCCTAAGGGCTTTATCAACATGTATCAAAGAGACGGTAAGCTAAAAAAAGTGCACATGTTAAGATAAAGAACAACTAGATAGCATACTATAATGTTGAGTAATAATGTCCTTTATGTGTGTGTGTGTGTGTGTCCAAGTATCCACTATAATATACAATAATGGCCTTTAGGGCATACATTTTCCTAACAATCTTCCACTTACACTAAGGCCAGTTGTTGTTAGTGTATATGCCCTAGAGGCCATTACTGTATCATACTAGTTTGTATATTACTTGATGGAAGCTTGGGATATTCACCTTGTATAAACAATTTTGCTCAATATAGTAGTATGCTACTTGGTTTGTTTCTACTTCAATGTGTACTTATGTTTATTTTACTATATCACTTATACGCATTAGTGGAGCCCTTAGGATCTTTTGCTTGATTACCAGCGTTGTGATGGCAGTCACACTAGTGGGGGCTGGGTAATCTATAAGCACATCCTTATACAGGTCCCTAGTCGCAGGACTATCGAGACAGGGCATCGATACTCCGGAGTAGACTAGCGTATGCGCTTCTCATCCCAGTATGGGAGATGGTCTGTCCCACAGCCATCAGTACGTCGTACTGGAGATAGTATACGGGTGCTCGTTAGGTTACGAGTACACTGGACAAGACTCGTCGGGAACTGACAGGTTGGTATTATACCTATCGTCAGTCATCAGTTCCCAGGTGACATGAGTACAGCTTAGTCCGCTGACTTGACACTGGCACTTCGCCTCGAGTGTGTTCCCACTGCACTTTGATCACTACCCTACCACGGCTCAAAGGAGTCGTGCAAACAGGTAGTGGTTGGGTGCAGTCCCGAAGCACTTGGAGGCAGTGCCGGTTAGACATGATTCGTCTCTCCCGGTATTGGGAGTTGACATCGCGCTGTGTCTAGGAGAGCCATTACACGAGTAGTCCCTGGCCAGGGCAAGCGAGATGTACTGGTAGGCTTCCAGTGTTATCTCAGGGTGTTTTGGGCTTCACTCCGACACGACTTGTACCGCTATTGGGGGACTGACGTTTTACCGCCCCCTAGGCCCGACATGCGATGTATCAGACGAACATACTGGACTGTACGGAGACTGTCACATTCAGACTCAGTAGGGGTACAGATGGGGTTCACCTCATCAGCCTTCTTGTCTGCATCTGCCTGGGGACCGTTACGCACAGCTAGTGCCGCTTGCGGTCTGTGGTTAAA
Source organism: Agapanthus africanus (assembly GCA_030015575.1). Lineage (NCBI taxonomy): Eukaryota > Viridiplantae > Streptophyta > Magnoliopsida > Asparagales > Amaryllidaceae > Agapanthus > Agapanthus africanus. The sequence goes on from JASDDO010000004.1 coordinate 239,463,769, forward strand.
CCCACTGCCAGCGTAGTGTCGAGTCTTTAGAGTCCCACACAGAGGGTATTCGCCTCTGGGCAAAACAGAGTAGAGGTCGCATGGTTTTGCGACAGGGTTCGTTCTCATCCGCGCACTTGTGCACGTTTGGAGTCCGGACGGATATTACTGGCTGGCTCTGGTTTGAGTCAGATACCGGTATATGTTTTGGGGTTGCTTTTATCTCTCAGTATTCATGTTCCTCGGAACAAGAATGCAGGTGTGTATGCACAGTTATTTGAGGAGGAGGAAGAGGAATTTCATTAGGGTTTCGGAACGGGTGCGTATGCACAGTTGACAGTCGTCTTTTTCCAAACCCTAATGGATTTATGTTATATCAATTAATAATATTAATAAAATGAAATTGTGTCATGGTTGGTTTTTGTTGACTAGTTGACCATGGTTGACTTGTTGACCATGGTTGAAGGTTTGACCATCATCATTACAAAAGCAAGATGCTTTTTGATTCTTGCAAAACATTTAATGTTTGAAATGATAATGGTCATTCCTAAACCTTCCATCAACTATTTCATTTTCATTATTATTATTAATTAGATAATTCTTTTTCTTTTGATATGGTTGCTAAAAAGAAAAAGAGAGCTCATTCTTTCATAACCATTCTCTCTCCTCACTTCATCCTCTTCTTCCTCAAGCTCAAGGTGATTCCTTCTCATGTGTTGAGAATCCTTCACCTTGAAAAGAAAACAACCCCTAGACACTCTCTACTCATTCTAGGATCAAGGGTTTAGCAAGCCGGAGGTTCTAGTTCACTCAAAGTTCGAGGAAGAGCCCGAAGGTTGAACCCTCAGGTGGATCCATCTTCGACGGAAGAAGGCTACGAGGAAAGAACCATCAACCTCCACAAAGTTTGAAGAAGAAGGAGTTCAAGTTTAGGTATAACCATCTTCATCCGAGTAGCTAAGTCTCTTTAGCAAGTTTGCTAGTTTTAGTTTAGGAAAAGATCCCGACTTTGTTTAGTCCATGTTGCCCCTTGCGCTAAAAATTTGATTTTTATACCGTTTCCGCCTCCCCGTAAGAACCGGGGGTCGCAACGTGGACTTACAGTGGTATCAGAGCCTAACTAAACTTAAACTAGCTTGGTAGTGAAGTGTAACGAAGTTCGGAACCGAAAAAATCGCAAAACCGGGAAAAACTAAAACCCTAAGTTTCTGTTGAATTTTTTTCTGCTCTAAATGAAAAACTTTATACTCCTAAATTCGGCTCAGGGTTTTGTGTGAACACCCATGAAAAACGATCCACTGTTTCATTCAAACCGCCGCGGTTCCGCGGCATGAGGTAGGCATGTGCCGCGGAACCGCCGCCGTTTGTTGTCCTCTCTGCATCGTTTTTCATGCAGTGTGTCTCTGTGTTGGTTTTGGGATTTTTAAAATATATTATATGTGCCCAGATTTTCCAGAACAGAAATTTACTTTTGGGGTCCTATAATTTCGTATTTTTTCCGAACTTCACTGCACTTTGACTATGATGGTTATATCTGTGATGCTTGCATGTATTGAACGTCGGCTAATCGCTATAAGTCGATTGGTCGTGGTTATACATGATCTGTGTTTGATATTGGAATGTGTATTTGGATGTGTTGGACTGTCGCGGGTGAATAGCCGGGGTGGATGTGAGATGAGCTTTTGTTTTTCTTTCATTCATTGTAAATGTAAATTGATGTAATAATATTATTTGTATGGCCGCACAACCGGGTCGGGGTTGTAGCCGTCATTGTATAATTCTTTTTACTTTTTTTGCTCCTAGGATAGACCCATGGAGGGGTGCACAAACTACCGGGTACTTGGCGGGTAGTTTGCCGCACCCGTAGGGGTCTTGGGTGGGGTATTTGCTATTCACCGCGACCGTGTAATCCGCTTTTCATTGCAGGCTCGAATTGATAGCGGATTGCTAGTATATCCAATGTATTCATCTGTGATCTGTAATGTCTATCATTGCTTTCTATTTAGCCGTTGCTTATGTTTTACAGCCGCGCTAGCCCAGCCCCCGCTCTGTCGTTAGTTAAGTAACCTAACGGGTGATGACGGGGCCCCGTGGCGAATGCATATGGCATAAGCGTACGTCATATTTTGGTTGTTTTCTGCAATGGTAGGATTAAATGATGGGACGCATTAAAAGTACTAATGCAAGAATATCACGCATTAAAAGAACTAATGCAAGATAATAAACCAAGCTAAAGTCGTTGGAACACTTTCGAAAAACCACTCGGTTCTTTTCAAAACTGACTTTTAAATACGGAGATTGAGCCACTCCTTCTAAAAGCTATCTCGTTCCATCGACTATATCAAGTTCACTACGTTCACGGTTTCGCCTAAACCATCCGTAGCCCTCCGTCGTTTCATATGAATATTCAACAGTATTCAAGCTGTGTTTGTTGGCCTTAGTCAAGGCACAGTGTTTGGTAGCTGATGGTTATTCATATGTTGCATAGATAGAATGCGTTGGTTTGGGACAGTCGTATTGCCTTGTTGGCCATAGTCAAGGGTAGATACGGGTGGGTTCAAATTAACCTGGATAACGACGGGTAGAACTTGACATGTGACTTATGATTTGTTGGCCTTAGTCAAGGTCATAAGAGCATGGGGCAAAAATCCACATCGGGAGTTTCATAAGTATTGAAACTTGCTAGATTTGCATACCATTTGGAGTGTGGTGATTCTGGTAGGATTCCTTCAGTCTCGTCACGCGATGATATTTGGATCCCGATCCTACTGTGAGTATATGCTACTCCTCGGGAAATTTCTCACTAAACGATCAATGCTATAAACCTAGTAGGTGTCTAGAAAGGTGTTAGCGGGGCTACGCCCCCAGGGAAAAGAGGTTATTTAATTAAGGAACTTCGCGAAAGCGTTGGAAAACCTCCTTCGAAGTACCGACACTGGCCTAGCTGAACGGTTAAGCAAGTATTGTGCGGTGGGATTGATCCTGACTAATTCTTCCTTTATGGTTTGAGGAGGGATTCGAGAGACAGTGGGAGCCATCCTGTTTAGACAAATTAAAAACCATTCTAAACTTGCAAGAGCATCGTGCTAAAGTGTTTCTTCTCTCCCCCCTGCAGCGACCAAATCGAAATGACTGGACTTAAGTTACTTCTAGATAAAAACATATTGACAGGGCCAAACTACAAAGATTGGCTCAGGAATGTCTAGTTGGCAATCACTTACGACAAGCTGGGGTATCTTCTTACCACCAAAGCTCCCCCCGTCCCAGGTCCCACCTCCAGCGTCGCGGATAAGGAAATCCGTAAGACTTGGGAGATTGACAGCGCGAAGGCCAGGTGCCTCGTACTTGCCTCGATGGACAATGAACATCAGAGGAGGCACGAGAATATGGATTTGGAATCCATATTTCTTCATACAAAAGAACTGTATGGAGAGCAGTCTCGTATCGCAAGATACGAAGTGTCGAAGAAGTTATTCTTGACAAGGTTGGCCGTCGGATCATCGGTAGCGGACCACGTGCTTAAGATGATTGGCTACACTGAGGAGCTCGCGGAACTTGGGACCACGTTGGACAGTGAACTCTATACGGATTTAATTCTCCAGTCCCTTCCATCCACTTACGCCCAGTTCATACTGAATTTCAACTTGCAAGAAAAGGAAGTTGAACTTTCAGAACTCCTCAACATGCTGAGGAGCGCAGAGGGCACCCTACAGAAGGGTAGGGAAACACCCGCTTTGTTTGTAGGAGGATCTTCTTCCTCTAGGTCCAAGGCGAAAGCCAAGGGAAAGAGGAAGAAAGCCCCCGCCAAACCAAGAGGCGGTGTTAGTAAAGTGGGTACGAAGGGAAAGGAAAAGGCAACAAAGATTGCGGGGAAGCTTGTGGGTAAAGAGGAATGCTTCTATTGTCACAAGAGTGGACACTGGAAGAAAGATTGCAGGGCTTGGAAGGCCAGGACACAGGAACTGAAGCAGGTTGCGGCTTCAGCTTCAGGTGTGTATGTTATTGAAAACTGTCTTTCTATAAACTCTACTTCCTGGGTATTGGATACCGGATCAGGATCTCATATCTGTAATTCTTTGCAGGCGTTGAGAAACCGTAGGTTTTTGAAGGCAGGTGACATGACCCTCAGAGTTGCGAACGGAGCTAGCATGGATGCTAAAGCCGTGGGGGGCTGTCAGATGGGCATGTTTTGGTTTTGCGTAATTGCTTTTTTGTACCCAACGCAACTTGTAATATCATTTCTGTATCTTTGGTTTCAAAAGAAGGTTATGAATTTGCGTTTGTAAGTAATGTTGTAAACATTCACCTTAATCAAGTTCTGATTGGGTCAGGTACACTGAGCAATGGTATATACGTATTGAACCAACCACAGATTTTCAATGTCCAGAATACACACAAAAGAAAGTCTCCAGATATCAATCAGGCTTTCTTATGGCATTGTAGACTGGGTCACATCAATGAGACACGGTTGACTAAGTTACATAAAGAAGGATACTTGGATCCGTTCGAGTATCAGTCTTATGCCACTTGTAAATCATGTCTCATGGGAAAGATGACAAAGACTCCGTTCACTGGACACGGAGTAAGAGCGAGCGAGCTCTTGGGACTCATACACAGTGACGTGTGTGGTCCAATGTCTACACATGCGCGAAGCGGTTATTCATACTTCATTACTTTCACAGACGATTTCTCTAGGTATGGACATGTCTTCTTAATGAAGCACAAATCCGAGGCCTTTGAGAAATTTCGGGATTATAAGAATGAAGTAGAGAAACAGACCGGCAAAAGTATCAAGATTCTAAGATCGGATCGAGGTGGAGAATACTTAAGTGCCGAGTTCCTGAATTATTTAAAAGAGAACGGAATTCTCTCTCAGCTTACTCCTCCATACACTCCGCAACACAACGGTGTATCGGAGAGACGGAACCGAACCCTATTGGATATGGTACGGTCCATGATGAGTAAGGCTGAGTTACCGCGATCTTTCTGGGGTTATGCACTGGAAACAGCTGCACATCTCTTGAACCAAGTTCCTACTAAAACAGTGCCTACCACACCATATCAGATGTGGAGTGGGAAGAAACCCTGTCTTAAATCATTTAAGACATGGGGATGTCCGGCTTTTGTAGCATGCGGATAAGCTCAAGGCACGCTCAGTACAGTGCAAGTTTGTGGGATACCCAAAGAACTCCAAGGGGTATCTTTTCTATTACGCAGAGGAGCAAAAAGTCCTTGTTTCTCGTCATGCCCGCTTCTTGGAAACTGAATTTTTAGAAAATCAGATAAGCGGGAGCGCAGTAGAACTGGAAGAAATTCCAGAACCACAAACCATTACTGAAAGCTTAGAGGAACCAGAGGGTTCGAAAGAACAGGACATTCCTACGCCGCTCCGCAGGAGTAGTAGGCAGTCTCATCCGCCCGAGAGATACTATGGTTTTCTCATAGACGGGGATCGAGAGGATTGCATCATAGATTATGATGAGCCTACTAGCTTCCAGCAGGCCGTTCAGAGCGTTGACTCGGTAAAATGGCTGGATGCAATGCGGACCGAAATGGAGTCCATGTACACCAACAAAGTATGGACGTTGGACATTGCTCCAGACGGGGTAAAATCCGTAGGATGCAAGTGGATCTTCAAAAGGAAGATTGGTGTAGATGGACAGGTTGAGACCTATAAAGCTAGACTTGTAGCAAAGGGTTTCCGTCAAAGACCTGGCTTGGACTATGACGAAACCTTTTCTCCAGTGGCTATGCTGAAATCCATTCGGATCCTTCTTGCCATTGCTGCCTTCCACGATTATGAGATTTGGCAGATGGACGTAAAGACTGCTTTTCTAAATGGAAATTTAGAGGAGTGTGTCTATATGGATCAGCCAGAGGGTTTCATTCAGAGTGGGAGCAGCGGAAAGGTGTGCAAGTTGCTTAAGTCCATCTATGGACTAAAGCAGGCATCGCGGAGTTGGAATATCTGTTTTGATGAGACGGTCAAGGAATTTGGCTTTATCAAAAATCCAGATGAACCATGCATCTAAAGTAGATTTGTAGCGAGAACTGCAGTATTCCTCGTTTTATACGTGGATGACATTCTCTTAATAGGAAATGACATTCCTATGCTACAATCTGTCAAGGGGTTCTTGTCGCACAGGTTCTCCATGAAAGACCTGGGTGATGCCTCGTACATCCTGGGGATCCGGATCCATCATGATAGATCCAAGAGGATATTAGGACTTTCTCAGTCCAGGTACATCGACACCATAGTGATGAGATTCAGTATGGAAGATTCCAAGCGCGGTAACCTACCGGCTTGTCACGGGATCACCCTCTCTAAAGAGATGTCTCCCAAGACTGATTTGGAGAGGGATCGCATGTCTATTATACCCTACGCTTCTGCGGTAGGCTCTATAATGTATGCGATGTTGTGTACCAGACCGGATGTAGCTTATGCACTGAGTGTGGTAAGCCAGTATTAGTCAAACCCTGGGAAGAAACACTGGATAGCGGTAAAGAACATTCTCAAGTACCTGAGAAGGACTAAGGAGATGTTCTTGGTGTATGGCGGAAAAGACCTCCAGATCGAGGCCTTTGCTGACTCCAGCTTCCAGAGTGACAAGGATGATTCCAAGTCCGTGTCGGGTTTGTCTTTACCCTAAATGGAGGGGCGGTGTGTTGGAAGAGTTCCAAACAGGAAACCGTTGCAGACTCGACTATGGAATCGGAATACATTGCTGCATCTGATGCCGCAAAAGAAGCTGTCTGGATGAGGAAGTTCTTAAAAGAACTTCAGGTGGTTCCGTCCATTGTTGACCCAATACCTCTGTATTGCGACAACAACGAGGCTATAGCTTTAGCGAAGGAACCCAGGTCCCATCAGAGATCCAGGCACATCTTGAGGCGGTATCACCTGATCAGGGAGATCGTGGATCGCAAGGAGATCGAGGTTCGGAGGGTTGCTTCAGAAGAGAACACTGCAGATCCATTCACCAAGGCCTTACCCCAGACTCAGTTCGAGCGGCTGATCGAGATGATAGGTCTTCGATACGCCAGTTCATGGCCTTAGTGCAAGTGGGAGATTGTTAGTGTATATGCCCTAGAGGCCATTACTGTATCATACTAGTTTGTATATTACTTGCTGGAAGCTTGGGATATTCACCTTGTATAAACAATCTTGCTCAATATAGTAGTATGCTACTTGGTTTGTTTCTACTTCAATGTGTACTTGTGTTTATTTTACTATATCACTTATACGCATTAGTGGAGCCCTTAGGATCTTTTGCTTGATTACCAGCGTTGTGATGGCAGTCACACTAGTGGGGGCTGGGTAATCTATAAGCACATCCTTATACAGGTCCCTAGTCGCAGGACTATCGAGACAGGGCATCGATACTCCGGAGTAGACTAGCGTATGCGCTTCTCATCCCAGTGTGGGAGATGGTCTGTCCCACAGCCATCAGTACGTCGTACTGGAGATAGTATACGGGTGCTCGTTAGGTTACGAGTACACTGGACAAGACTCGTCGGGAACTGACAGGTTGGTATTATACCTATCGTCAGTCATCAGTTCCCAGGTGACATGAGTACAGCTTAGTCCGCTGACTTGACACTGGCACTTCGCCTCGAGTGTGTTCCCACTGCACTTTGATCACTACCCTACCACGGCTCAAAGGAGTCGTGCAAACAGGTAGTGGTTGGGTGCAGTCCCGAAGCACTTGGAGGCAGTGCCGGTTAGACAGGATTCGTCTCTCCCGGTATTGGGAGTTGACATCGCGCTGTGTCTAGGAGAGCCATTACACGAGTAGTCCCTGGCCAGGGCAAGCGAGATGTACTGGTAGGCTTCCAGTGTTATCTCAGGGTGTTTTGGGCTTCACTCCGACACGACTTGTACCGCTATTGGGGGACTGACGTTTTACCGCCCCCTAGGCCCGACATGCGATGTATCAGACGAACAGACTGGACTGTACGGAGACTGTCACATTCAGACTCAGTAGGGGTACAGATGGGGTACACCTCGTCAGCCTTCTTGTCGGCATCTGCCTGGGGACCGTTACGCACAGCTAGTGCCGCTTGCGGTCTGTGGTTAAACCCACTGCCAGCGTAGTGTCGAGTCTTTAGAGTCCCACACAGAGGGTATTCGCCTCTGGGCAAAACAGAGTAGAGGTCGCATGGTTTTGCGACAGGGTTCGTTCTCATCCGCGCACTTGTGCACGTTTGGAGTCCGGACGGATATTACTGGCTGGCTCTGGTTTGAGTCAGATACCGGTATATGTTTTGGAGTTGCTTTTATCTCTCAGTATTCATGTTCCTCGGAACAAGAATGCAGGTGTGTATGCACAGTTGTTTGAGGAGGAGGAAGAGGAATTTCATTAGGGTTTCGGAACGGGTGCGTATGCACAGTTGACAGTCGTCTTTTTCCAAACCCTAATGGATTTATGTTATATAAATTAATAATATTAATAAAATGAAATTGTGTCATGGTTGGTTTTTGTTGACTAGTTGACCATGGTTGACTTGTTGACCATGGTTGAAGGTTTGACCATCATCATTACAAAAGCAAGATGCTTTTTGATTCTTGCAAAACATTTAATGTTTGAAATGATAATGGTCATTCCTAAACCTTCCATCAACTATTTCATTTTCATTATTATTATTAATTAGATAATTCTTTTTCTTTTGATATGGTTGCTAAAAAGAAAAAGAGAGCTCATTCTTTCATAACCATTCTCTCTCCTCACTTCATCCTCTTCTTCCTCAAGCTCAAGGTGATTCCTTCTCATGTGTTGAGAATCCTTCACCTTGAAAAGAAAACAACCCCTAGATACTCTCTACTCATTCTAGGATCAAGGGTTTAGCAAGCCGGAGGTTCTAGTTCACTCAAAGTTCGAGGAAGAGCCCGAAGGTTGAACCCTCAGGTGGATCCATCTTCGACGGAAGAAGGCTACGAGGAAAGAACCATCAACCTCCACAAAGTTTGAAGAAGAAGGAGTTCAAGTTTAGGTATAACCATCTTCATCCGAGTAGCTAAGTCTCTTTAGCAAGTTTGCTAGTTTTAGTTTAGGAAAAGATCCCGACTTTGTTTAGTCCATGTTGCCCCTTGCGCTAAAAATTTGATTTTTATACCGTTTCCGCCTCCCCGTAAGAACCGGGGGTCGCAACGTGGACTTACAGTTGTAGTATCACATACCCAACATCCCAAAAAGTCTCTTGAACCGTGTCTGGGGGAGGGCCTTCGTGAGTGGATCCGCCGTGTTGTCCTTCGTATCTACTCTCCTGGCCTCGATCTCGCGGCGATCAACTATCTCCCGGATCAGGTGATACTGCCTCAGAATTTGTCTGGATCACTGATGGGATCGGGGTTTCTTGGCCAAAGCCACAGCTCCATTATTATCACTATACAAGGGTATTGGATTTTCAATGGATGGAACTACACCAAGTTCAATAATGAACTTCTTCATCCAGACAGGCTCTTTAGCAGAATCGTTGGCAGATATATTCAGCCTCCATCGTCGAGTCTGCAGCGGTATCTTGCTTGGAACTCTTCCAACATACCGCCCCTCCATTAAGAGTGAAGACAAAACCCGAGACATACTTGCTGTTATCCTTATCACTCTGAAAGCTCGAATCGGTAAAGAACTCTACTTGGAGTTCTCTGTTACCATACACCAAGAATATATCTTTAGTTCTTCGCAAGTACTTAAGATTGTTCGTCACAGCTGTGCAATGCTTCTTCCCTGGGTCTAATTGATACCTACTTACCATACTAAGTGTGTAAGCTACATCCGGTCTGATACATAACATCGCGTACATGATAAACCCAACTGCAGAAGTATAGGGTATCACGTTCATGCGAGCCCTCTCCAAATCAGTCTTAGGAAACATCTGTTTGGAGAGAGTGATTCCTAAGCAAGCGGGTAAGTTACCATGCTTAGAATCTTCCATACTAAATCTCTTTAGTATGGTGTATATGTACCTGGATTGAAACAATCCATCATTCTTTTAGATCTATCCCTATAGATCTTTATCTGGAGGATGTAGGAGGCATCTCCCAGATCTTTCATGGAGAACTTTTGTGATAGGAAGAGTTTGACCGAGTACAGCATAGGAACATCATTTACCATCATGAGTATGTCATCCATGTACAATATGAGTAATATGATCTTACTCTCTACTACCTTTTTATATATACAAGGTTCATCTACGTTTATGATGAAGTCAAACTCTTTGACCGCTACATCAAAACAGATGTTTCAGCTCCGCGACGTCTGCTTTAATCCATAAATTGATTTAAGCAGCTTGAACACCTTTTCGCTTCTTCCACTGTCTACGAAGCCCTATGGCTGTGTCTGTTGGATATATATGCCCTAGAGGCCATTATTGTATATGTATACATGTGGATACTGGGGATATGTATGTATAGGACGATCTTGCTCAGTTATATAGTATATTATTTCAGTTGGATTTATCAGGTGTCACGACCCGAAATATTAGCTTGTGACCGGCACTTAAATCACGCCACGTCAAAAGGCGTCACGTAATTCAAGTAAGCCGAAACCCAGAAATCTAAATCTCTTTAAGAAAAAATCAATGAGGTGAAGTTTTGAAATAAAGGTATAATAAAATCAAGTTTTCTTAAATACATAGAAAAGGAGCATGGCTAATGCAAGTGAAATTTACCAGTCTGAAAACATGTTTCGTCTTTTAAAAATTTAGGCAGCACCTCCTTTGTATTTTTTTTGATCCAAAACCATAATACATGATAATATAAAAGGCATCCCCAAGCGGGAGTTAGCTCTTCGCCAAACGGCGGCTCCATAACCACGCAAAGCATAAATATAAGTATACGACGCCCAACGGCGAAGATCACCACAAAAGATAAATAAATAAGCAAGACATCAACCCAAAATGCGAACATAAAATCCATCGCCCAAGTCTCGCAACTACAAGTCTTGCTAAGTCTCATTACATATACAAATACTAGTTTGATTGATGGAGTTGACTAGATACAATATGAATAATGAATACAAGAGTGGGTACGATACAAATGTCCCACCTACCAAGCAAATCACCCAAAAGTAGCTGTATGCCAGCGATACCGCTACTGATCCATGCGGTCAACCTGCAAGAACTGTGGCACAACGGGGTGAGTTGCCAACTCGTGAATAGAAAAACATCTACAGATAGAAATCGAATAAACAACGACTCCTATGCCAACTATATCAAAAGGTAATACTATGATATCTAGGGTGACCGAGTCTGTATATATGCCAACAATGTAATCAATGCCTATGAGCATGCGGATATTATCCAACAATATAATCAATGTATGTATGCATGTGGATCTCGTCCAACCATATAATCAATGTAAGCATGCATGTGGATCTCGTCCAACCATATATCCATGTAAGTATGCATGTGGATCTCGTCCACGTGTCAACCAATGACACAACAACATCATACATGTAAATATCATAAAAGCATATGCATGAAAGTATGAGGATAAAAATCAACATGTGTCCCTCCCGACACATCAAAATCATGGAACCTAAGTGCCCAACATCGACACTCGAAACATCATGAAACCCGTGTCCAGCATCGACACGTAAATCTTCATATCTTGGGCTCCGTCAGTCCGGATCGGCCCATATCATCTCTTGACTCCGGTCGGTATCCTCCGGATATCCACCGAGCCCAAATACTATCACCGGTAGATAGTGCTCCCCTGCCAGGCTCACCGTCTAACAATACGAGTCTTCTTGCCCCGGGGTACCTCACCGGGTCCACCATGTACCCGCAGACGGTGCCTACCGCTCCTCGAATCGGGTTTCACATGCCATATCTCAGAACCGAGAAAACACATGGTGGATGCACTGAAATATCATATCAAGAGAAACCGAGTTTTTAAAACAATACATACTTTCTTTCGAAATCACCATGGTTCTCAAATCCAGAAATCTCATGAAAACAGCATATCTCTATGCGTAAAATCATAAAGCATGATGTATGAGACATATAACAGAAATGTAAGCATATCCATATATCATGCAATATGGAACGACAATATGCACATATCAAGGGAAAACCACTCTTTTAAATGAATCCAGTTTTGAAATATATCCCGCAGCTCCCAAATTCTCCAAGTCCAATGCAACATCGTATAAAGATGCATATGCAACTATAGCAAGTAAATTATATAAGGAGTCATATCATGATACAACAATCCTACTGTGTAGTGACATGGCAATTATCGATGATGAAGTGTGTGAGCCGGCAAATCTGTGTAAGTGACATGCGCATCATCGATAATGGTGCAAGTGTACTAGCACATGTATATGTAATGCAATGCGAGTGACATGAGCGTAGCATCAAGTAAATCACATGCGAATGCTGATAGGTATACGTATATAACATGACCGAGTCGGTGAATCTATCAATCGGCATTCAGCCTCACAACATCACGTACGGTAAAATCCATCGTACGACATCCTCTAGTCAAGGGTATGGATCAATCATCAAGCCCAACTCATCACGTACGGAAAATCATCGTACGACGACATCAAACCATCGGGGATCCTATAATCCTATATGACAATGAGGGGTATGGACCTAACGTCTCGTATGGTATATCATTCATGATTCACGACATTCTATAATATCTATATACCTATTTCCCAGGTCGCATCCATAACAATCTCATATCGAGAGACCGGCAAAGGTATCAATCATCTCAATCGACTCGCATCCGTATACCAACATATCAATCAAGTCATCATATCACATCGTATAATCTTTTCATCGCATTTATATCTCACATCAAGTCCATTATATATACATTCTACTCTACACATCAATTTTCATGTTACTCTAAAACTCATACTATTCTAGTATAAATACAATTCTATAAGTCGTGATTCACATTCACTTTTCATATCTTTATAGCTTTCATCTCATATCTTCATATGTATATGTTCAATCATTCATCTTTAACTATCTTCTTAACCATATTCCTAGTTTTCAAATCTAGGTTTCTACGACTGTACCCTATAGATCGGTTTCCATCAAAAACTTGCGGGGGTGCTATACGCCATCCACCCGACTTCCCCTGTAGATATAGATCTACTCACCTTGTTCTTCGCTTGCCGAGGTCGCCACGCACTTTCTTGTCATCTCGAAGTCCTCGTGGGGGTACCTACATATCATAACACATCGTATCGCATTAAAATCCAATTCGCAATTGAAACGACACACAAAACACACATAGGTTAAAACCTATGGTCTACTCACGCAAATCAACCAAACAACACCCGATATAGACGTACAAACGTCAAGTGATCGATACCAAACACAAATATCAAAACTTAAATTCATAAACATTAAGGAATACAAAGCAGCAAACAAAGAAACTGGTCCCAGATTTTGTTTAAGGTGAAAACAAGGTGCACAAACAATACTGGGGTGAAGTATATAGGGTATATGACCTACAGAAGCAACTTGGGCACCCAATTCCCTCATGTGGCCGGCCAGAAGCCTCCCAAGTCCGGCCTCCTCGGTTTTGTAGGGGGTTTGGAGTCTCGTTTTGGTAGGGTGGTCTCGTGGTGGTCCATCTAGGCTACAGGTCTTGTTTGCTTTTCTAGAAAAAGTCCCGGTTCACTCCAGATTTCCCTGCACCCACTAAATTCTCACAAAACCGACATGACAAGTTCTATTTTGGGTTTCAGGTTTGGTATTTGTGTTCGGTCTGGGTTTCTATCACCAAGGGGGGTTTAAGGTCACCACTAAGCTCAAATTCACCATCTCACTTCAAGGATTCCTCAAAACCTCTTCTAAGAATTTTCAAAGTTCACAAACTATACTAAATCGGTTTTTAAACTTAAATAGAGGCTATAGAAACTTAACTAATACACAATTGGTGAAAAGATTACCTCATTTGGCCTCTCTTGAATCCCCATAGAGCTCAAAATCTGATTTTTCTTTGTCCAAAATGTTTGCAATGAGCTTGTGCATCTTTTTAATGAAGTGTGGATGAACTTTTGTGTGGTTTTTGATGAAGTTGTGAGGAGGTAGAGGGGAGAGGAAGGAGTGTGCCGCCATGGTTGAAGAAGAGAAGAAAATGAAGAGGATGATGAAGTGAGACCAAGTTAAGAGAACCCCTCACCTCACTCTCTCTCATGCCCATCCCTCTTTGTTTATTGTTTTCCTTTTTCTTTTCTTTTCTTTGTTATCTTTTTCCCTCTCTTCTCACATAAACAAAACCAAGCACAAAGAAAACATGGAGGATAAAATGTAACAAGTGTGAAAAATGATATGGTGCATGTCAAGTGCATAAAACTAGCTTAATGCGCGATTAGCGATATTTAATCGTGATTAGCGTTAAAATTGTGTATAATAAATTATAAAAATCTATAATTTGCCTAAATCACATAAAAGCACCCTCATTTCAGTAATTTCTATAATTTTCCAAATTTCTCCCAATTTATCGGTATTTAATTATACCGAAATATTAAAATATTCATTATATTTATTATTTAATCATAAAAAATCCCAAAAATAATATTTTATTTTTCTGAAATGTTACATCAGGATATGTGTATTTGTTTTTATTGATGCTTTATCCAGTTTGCACATATTGATAAAGACTTGATATAGTAGTATACTATTATGGTTTGATTTTATCTTAACATGGTATATGTTATACACGTTATTACATATTGCGGTTACATGTTGATAAAGCTCGTAGGATCTTGCTTGACTACCTGTGTTGTGATGGCGATCATACTTGTGGGAGCTGGATAGTCTATAAGCACATTCTTAAATGTCCCAAGTCACAGGAGTATCAAGATCAGACATCGATACTCCAGAATAGACTTGCGTGTACGTTTCTAGACCCCGACGAGGGACGGTGGTTGGTCCCACAACCATTGGTGTGATCACCTAAGATTATATACGGGTGCTCACTGTTGGATATATGTATGCCCTAGAGGCCATTATTTGATAGTGGATGTATCGACATGTGTGTGTGTATATTCAGAGGACATTCTTGCTCGACATGATAGTATGCTATCTGGTTACTCTTTATCTTAACATGTTCACTTGATCATGAATATTATTCATTTAGTGCATGTTGATAAAGCCCTTAGGATATTTGCTTGACTACTGAGATTATGATACAGATCATACTGGTGGGACATGTGTAGTTTATAAGCATATCCTTAAAATGTTCCTAGACGTGGGTGTATCGAGACGGGGCATCGATATTCCAGTGTAGACTAGCGTATACGTTTCTTGACCCATATGATGGATGATGGATGATCCCATATCCATTGGTGTTGAACATCAAAGATTGTATACGGGTGCTTAGTAGAGACTGGGTATACTGAACGGACTCGCCGAGAACTCCTATATGGTATTATATCTATCGTCGGATAGTAGTTCTCAGGTGACACTGGTACATGTTAGTCTGTAGACCCGAGATCGTCATAGAGTCTTATGTGTTCTCCCACTGTACTTTGATTTCCACCCTACCACGGCTCTACTGAGCTATGCAAACAGGTGGTTTTTGGGTACAGTCCTGAGACACATAGAGGCAATGAGCGATATGAAGGGTTTCGTCTCTCCCGGTATTGGGGGTTGATGTTGCGCTGTGCTCGATTGGCTATAACAGGAAGTCCCTGTAAGTCTACGCTAGCGCCTCGGTCGTCTACAGACGCCAAATGCGGAACAAAAACTTTTTAACTGGCGCTATCGTATACTTTAACCCGGATCTGCCATTATTGCTAAACTAACAAACTGTAAAGAGTGTAGAAAGGTTATACCGAACGATCCGAGTCCTTCGTTCTTCAACCATCATCCCACGCTCCGTTGCGGCTGCTCCGATCTCGTCGATCTCCGATCTCCTCGTCGAGGTGGCACCACATGATCGGTTATTTAAACGGGCTCCCGCCTCTGACTCGAGGCAACTCGATCGTCAAGTTTGCTAAAAGAGACGACCAAGAATGATGTAGAGAATGAGTAGATGACTTTGTCTCACTTCGTCCAAATCCGTGGACGATCGGTTAATGAAGTTGCCGAAGGAATCGGGTGATGGAATGAAATGGACTGTGAAATTCCATACACCGATAAAACCTATCATAATCTTTTCTAGCAAATGAAAACTCAAGTGAGAGAGAGTATGAGGAGAGAGAGGGGGCCGGCCTCTTATAGCAAAGAGGGAGGTGACCGTAGGAGAGGGGGGTGACCATAGATCATAATGTGAACACAAAAGAATATCAAGCATAAAGATCTTAAGCAAAACAAGAATGTAATGAAATCAAAGCATGAGTCGGTTAGCCTTGTCACAAATTCTAGAACCTTCTAGAACCTTCTAGAAGCACGACTCACTCTCATCCAAGAAAAGATAAATCCGCCTTTAACCAAATGTTAAAAGACGGCTGATAGAAAACTGGAAACTGGCAACTTCCAAAAGTGATCCTGAAACGAATTTCAGGACAACCCCGAAACTGTATAAATATACCCGGATTTGTATTACGACCGAATACAAATGCAACTGAGACAAAGATATTATACCTACTCAATATAATACTCGGATCCGGCTTAAACCAAAGCCGACCAGTATCATCTGTCCGAAAATCGACACGTGCGTAAACGCACGTGCATTTTCCGAACCCTGCCATAAAACCATACGGCCTCTACAACGTTTCGCCCGAACTTGGGAAACTGTTTGTGGGGAACTCTAATGACTCGTCAGTACCCTGGCAGTGGGTTTAACCACAAACCGTCAGCGGCACTAGCTATGCGTAACGGCTGCCCATGGACTGACCTCAAGGGAGGCCGAGGAGAGAACTCAAGGGAGACCGATGAGCGAACTCCTCCGAAAACCCTACTGAGCCTAACAGTGACAATGTATATACAGTCCGGTCCGTTCGTCAATGAGTATCGCATATCTGCCTAGGGGGCTAGTAACGTCAGACCCCCAATAGCAGTATAAGTCGTGTCGGAGTGAAGCCCAATAACACCCTGAGATACTACTGGAGTACCTACCAGTAAATCTCCTGCCATGGCCATGGACTTTGTGTAATGGCTCTCCTAGACACAGCACGATCTCGCCCCCAATACCGGGAGAGACGAATCCCCTGCCGATCCGCTCACGTGCCTCCATATGGCTCGGGACTGTACCCAAAAGCTACCTGTTTGCACGACTCCTTTGAGCCATGGTAGGGTAGAAATCAAAGCACAGTGGGAACTCACACGAGACAAATGACGACCTCAGGTCGATGAACTAACCTGTACACATGTCACCAGGGAACTGCTATCTGACGGTAGATATAATACTAACTGGCAGATTCCCGGCGAGTCCTGTCCGGTGTACTCATAACCCAATGAGCACCTGTATACATCTTAGGTGATCCAACTGACACCAGTGGCTTGTGAGACCGGCCACCGCCCCTCGTCGGGGTCTCGACTGTACACACTAGTCTACTCCGGAGTATCGATGCCCTGTCTCGAAACTCCCACGACTAGGGACCACAATTAAGGATATGCATATAAACTACCCAACTCTCACGTATATGATCGCCATCATACTGTTGGTAGTAAAGCAAGATCCTAAGGGCTCTATCAAAGTGTAACATGCAATCAGTCACCTGAACATGTACACGACTGATAAAGGCAAACCAGATAGCATACTATCATCTCGAGTAAGACTGTCCTACCGGGATAGGTCCTCCGCAATCATTGCAATCACGTACCTGCGATCCAATAATTGACTATGAGGGCACTATCTCCAACAATCTCCCACTTGCACTCAAGGCTAATATTGCGATGTCGACTACTCACAGCCCGTGTGAAACCGAACATCCAACTCCTCTACTAATAAGTTTCACAAAGCCCGTTTGTAAAACTATTGTGTTCGAGAAATAGCCTCAGTGAGTGGATCCGCCTAGATGTTTCTATATATATCTCTCTTAATCTCAAGTTCACGGAGAAAACCATCTCCCGAATCGAGTAATACCTGTCTCAGAATATGTCTGGATATCTGATGGGACCTAGTTCATAAATGAACTCCAAATCCAAACTTCTTAGAATGTATCGATCACTGAACCTAATCAGTATCCGGCACCATGCCACCCACAGTATCCTCTTGAACCACCTGTCCATAATACTGTCCCTCTTCGTCAGAAGGAAAAACTATAACTCTGACAATCACTCTGTCAACCATGTCACCTTTGAAGCCTGGAATGATAACCGTCTCCCGACAGAGGCTGTCGTCATCAAATCCGTAGAACATGTACTTATGTTCTAAAACTGCTTCCTTATGTTTCTCCAGGATTGGATTAATACAAACTTATTGCATCTAGTGCAAAAACAACATCTGGTGTGGTACTTGACATCTCATGATTGACTCAATTGCCTAAGCAAGTGATCTGCCAATCATGCACTTCCCTCTCCTCTTTAGTCTGTAAGACACCTTTAGAGAGGGTGACTCCATCACCTGCAGGTACACCACCATGCTAGGAGTCAACTATTCCAAAAACCATTAGAATAACTGTCAAAGTACCCACATTGGGAAACTACCCAAATCCAGATCTAAAACCATAGATCTAGAAACCAGAATGTCAAACATTATATCCATATCCTGTCTGGAGAAACAACTGTGTGACGACCACAGTACAACCGATCGTAGTATAGGAATTTTACTTCCTACTCTGTGTATGTCATCCAGATACCATGACATCACACCCTACTACCTTCTTAACTGATCCATCCCTTATTCTGATTGAAGTCAAACCCATGACTGTCACATCAAAATTAGATGATCTATCTCCGCTATAACTGCTCAAGTCTATAAATAGATATAAGCTACTTGCCCACTATGCTTCCGCTGCTCCCACTGACTACGACAACCCTCCTACCGGGTCTCATATCCTGGAACAATAGTAGTGTCAAGTCTTGGTAGATAAGAACCTCCCTGTCACCGTCTCTGAGGCTACCGAAGTACCTCTCGGGCATCTGAGGTTACCTACCATACCTGCGGAGTGGCTATTGGAATGTCAAACCTGATTGAATGTATAGGTCCTATTAAATTTTCCGTAATCGTTCGCGGTTCTGGAATCACTTCCAGTTCTACCATACTCCCACTACTGTTTTCTGAAAAAGATCCATTTTTACTAAAACTGTGGCGAGTCAAGAACAATATCACTATTGATCTTCCAAATGGTAGAATATCAACCCTCGTCATAGCCAGGGTCAACCCACAAACAGCCACTACAGAAACGTGCCCTGAGTTATCCAGTGTCTGGTTTTAAGCATAAGCTGGACAACTCCCCGTACCTTAATATCTTTTAAGGTACGATCCATTCTATATCCAATACAGAAACTTTGGCACTTATTTAATTGGAACCAAGATTCAATCCATGCAGCTGTCTCCAGTGCATATCAACTTAATGGAAAGAGGCTAATCAGCATTACTCAACTTAGGAATCCATCCAATTATGAGTAACCTGAAAGAGAAACACGTTTCTCAAAACCATCACTATCATCTGAATACCAATCACAAGAATCTACATCTTCGATCTCTTTGAAGAATCCCGATACTTGTGATACCTGGTTCTCTACTTTATTCTTATACCCACAACTTCTCAAAACTTAGACCTTGTATTTCTACGAAACACTTGTCTAAATACTAGAGAAGTTATAGGTAAACAGAACATAGTACGAGGACCTACCCCTTTGTCCTGATGGACACTGGACAACATACAATACTCTGTATAAGTCCGCTGAGTTAAACAACTCAAAACCTGTGCGTCGTAGGTTGAAAACTGTACCCTGGCGATTTCCTCAAATATCACCAATTACAACGAATTCCGATATAATGAGGATGATCACCTAATTCCCAATATCTTACTCCCACTCATCATCTGTAAAACCATACAGATATGAGAATGAAACCTGGTAAATACATACCCTTGGAGTAAGTGTCTAATCGGGAAAACAGTTTTTTTTTAACAATGCACTGAAACATGAAAATGTTTCGTAGGGGTATCCTGGTATTCATAGTAATGCCTCTTCCATAATCCAATTCATGACTTCAACCGTATATCTCTTTGTCATCTCTCCAAATCCCCTTTATTTGTCTTTAGTCGTTACCTTCTGTACACCATCGTTAGGCTAAATGGTTTTCTTCCTTCCCTACCGTTCGGCACCAGCCTATGGTTTGGAAGAAGACTATCCAGTAAGCATAATAGGTGTACCCTCCTAAACCAAGGAGTACTCGCATCTCGAGAGAAGGTGATGATAAAAGACAACTGAATAATACCTTATTTCTTTAAAGGTGAAATAGGAGTGGCGATGAAGTACGCGGTTTTGGTCGTGAATGATATCAGTCGCAATTTACTTTGCCCTCTTTCTAATCCCTTTATTTTGTCTTTACATATTACCTTCTGCACACCCTACTTAGGCTAATTGGTTTTCTTCATTCCCTACCTTTCGGCACCAGCCTATGGTTTAGAATAAGACTATCCAATAAGCGTAATAGGTGTACTCTCCTAAACCAAGGAGCTCTCGTAACCTGAGAGAAGGTGATAATAAAAGACAACTGAAAAAACCAATTCTATTTCTCCTGAACCTGGATCCATCCTCGAAGAAGTCCCTTCGAGTTCGTATATAACCATACGATGGATCTATCCAATGGAAGTGGATATCCGTAGTAATACGGGTGTTCTGAGAAATGCAAAGGGTAAAAGAAGGAGTGGCAATGACTTATGCAACTCAGATAATCCAAAAGCCAGTATTTTAAGAAGGTTCGGTCAACCTGGTCACTGAGTCATAGTCTAGGGTCGGTCAAAGGTCGCTGCCAAAGAGAGAGAGAAAAGAAACACTCTGCGTGCACTCTAACCTAGATCAGAATGGTCATCACTTTATCTAATCCGGAAACCTCCCACTGTCCTGTCAAATTCTCCTCCAAACCTAAAGAAGAATCAATCGGGATCATCCGAAGAGTAAACCAACTCATCAGTGGGAATCGGGATCCAACTCTCATCGCATGATAACGTGATGGAATGCATCCACGTTACTCATACTCCAGAAGGTATGCGCATACTTGGCAAGTTTCAGTTTCTTTAGAAACTCCCGATATCATTTATGCCCCATGCTCTTATGACCTTGGCGAAAGTCAACAAATCATAAGTCACATGTCAAGTTCTGCCCGTCATTATCTTGTTAATTTGAACCCACCCGTACATACCCTTGACGAAAGCCAACAAGGTAATACGACTGTCCCAAACCAACTCATCTATCTATGCAACAAATGAATACCCAGCAGCTACCAAACACTATGTCTTGACGAAAGCCAACAAACATAGCTTGAATACTACTGACCATCCATAAGAAACGACGGAGGGCTACGACTGGTTTTTGGCGAAAAACCTTTAGCGTAGTGAACTTGATATCGCTGAAGGAACCTGATAGCTTTTTAAAATATAGTGGCGAAAACCTTTTGCTAAAGAGGTCACTCCCGGTAAAGGGATCTCGGCTCTTTCCTCGTGGAATGAGGTGCAGGATATTCCACTGAATACCGCTATGCAAAGCAACTTGTAATCGACTATAGTGAAGTTATTACCCTGACGCAAACTTCTGCCCAAGGGGTCAGTCCCGGTGAAGGGATATCGGCCCTTGCCCCGTCGAATGAGGTGCAGGATATTCCACTGAATACCGCTATGCATAACAAAAGGAAACGTCTTTGCAATAACACATTTTAAATTTGTTCCAACAACTGTAAACAGGTTTGCTTTACTTTGCATTGATCAGAATCAACGCAGTCCCATCATTAATCACACCAGAAAAGAACGAAAATAAAATGTACGTATATGCCATCCGCATTCGTCACTGGGTCCCGTCATCACCCGTTAGGTTACTTAACTAACGACAGAGCGGGGACTGAACTAGCGCGGGTGTAAAACATATACAACATCTAATAGTATATAAGCCAATATACAATAATCGCTCCAGGCGTGATAATATGCAACATTACAGAAAAGTAATAAGCATCACAGAATAATACAGATAATCTGGGATCCCCGAGTTTCACAGAGCCGCTGCTGAAATTCGACGTTCCCCTGTCGTGTGGATAGCCTGTGCAATGAAACCTAGACCCCTACGGGTGCGGCAGGTTACCCGCCAAAACCTGAAGCGAGGCAGCCCCCTACAGCATAGTGAATGGACCACCCAGCACTCCACGGAATCCGGTAAGCTTGGGCACCCCTCCTTGGGTCAACCTGTACCCCCTACGAGTGCGGCGAATAGTCTGCCAATTCTAGAGTGGGACCCCTCTGCCTCTCAAAGCCATGAGATGCTGACCCGTTGCCCCCCAGAACCCGGCTATCCGTGCACTCCGTCGCGGGGCAAAACCTAGTACAGTAATGAAAAATAGTACAATAGGTACATCGACCGCAACCTGGTCGTGCCCCAAAAGAATATTATACAACAGGCAGTGACGGCTGTCCACAAGTTGGACGCTCGCCCCGAAATATCAAATGTACAAATAAACTCAAACTGTACTAACATTGCACACTGCTATCCACCACGACAAATCCGCAACATCACAGCACAACACAGAACATCAACGCGAATGTCACGTTCGCAAACCCGTCTAAAAGAACTATAGCAATCAGACGCGGTTTACCGATCAAATGACATTACCGGTCGGAGATATAATGTAAGCACTGTAAACTAACGTGTTTAAATTTCGATCGACCAAAGACCAAATATCAAAAAGTGGGCCCCACAGCTTACTGGTGAACAGTAACAAAATCTGGGCCAAAACGATATTTACCAAAAACCCCAAAATCCAACAGAGAACCTACTGACAAAATTTGGGAGCACGAGCTCACCACGTGGCCGCGGATGCGCGGTCAAACCATGGGTTTGACCGCGTTTCCGCGGCTCTTTGGTGGGGTCACGTGCCCAAATTTTGTCGTCGTTCTAATAAAAGCCTGCACAGTATTCTGAGATGTGTAGAAAAATTTTAGGACACCGTTTAAAAACAACAGAAACTGTCAAGTTGTAATTTTGTGATTTTTGATTTCCGGTCGGATCGATGTTTTAAACACGTTAGCACAAGTTAGTATAGCAAAATGGTTAGGCTCTGATACCACTGTAAGTCTACGCTAGCTCCTCGGCCGTCTACAGACGCCAAATGCGGAACAAAAACTTTTTAACTGGCGCTATCGTATACTTTAACCCGGATCTGCCATTATTGCTAAACTAACAAACTGTAAAGAGTGTAGAAAGGTTATACCGAACGATCCGAGTCCTTCGTTCTTCAACCATCATCCCACGCTCCGTTACGGCTGCTCCGATCTCGTCGATCTCCGATCTCCTCGTCGAGGTGGCACCACATGATCGGTTCTTTAAACGGGCTCCCGCCTCTGACTCGAGGCAACTCGATATTCAAGTTTGCT
Source organism: Agapanthus africanus (assembly GCA_030015575.1). Lineage (NCBI taxonomy): Eukaryota > Viridiplantae > Streptophyta > Magnoliopsida > Asparagales > Amaryllidaceae > Agapanthus > Agapanthus africanus. Next base: position 239,487,192 of record JASDDO010000004.1, read on the forward strand.
AAAAGAGACGACCAAGAATGATGTAGAGAATGAGTAGATGACTTTGTCTCACTTCGTCCAAATCCGTGGACGATCGGTTAATGAAGTTGCCGAAGGAATCGGGTGATGGAATGAAATGGACTGTGAAATTCCATACACCGATAAAACCTATCATAATCTTTTCTAGCAAATGAAAACTCAAGTGAGAGAGAGTATGAGGAGAGAGAGGGGGCCGGCCTCTTATAGCAAAGAGGGAGGTGACCGTAGGAGAGGGGGGTGACCATAGGATAAATATCATAATGTGAACACAAAAGAATATCAAGCATAAAGATCTTAAGCAAAACAAGAATGTAATGAAATCAAAGCATGAGTCACTTAGCCTTGTCACAAATTCTAGAACCTTCTAGAACCTTCTAGAAGCACGACTCACTCTCATCCAAGAAAAGATAAATCCGCCTTTAACCAAATGTTAAAAGACAGCTGATAGAAAACTGGAAACTGGCAACTTCCAAAAGTGATCCTGAAACGAATTTCAGGACAACCCCGAAACTGTATAAATATACCCGCATTTGTATTACGACCGAATAAAAATGCAACTGAGACAAAGATATTATACCTACTCAATATAATACTCGGATCCGGCTTAAACCAAAGCCGACCAGTATCATCTGTCCGAAAATCGACACGTGCGTAAACGCACGTCCATTTTCCGAACCCTGCCATAAAACCATACGGCCTCTACAACGTTTCGCCCGAACTTGGGAAACTGTCTGTGGGGAACTCTAATGACTCGTCAGTACCCTGGCAGTGGGTTTAACCACAAACCGTCAGCGGCACTAGCTATGCGTAACGGCTGCCCATGGACTGACCTCAAGGGAGGCCGAGGAGCGAACTCAAGGGAGACCGATGAGCGAACTCCTACGAAAACCCTACTGAGCCTAACAGTGACAATGTATATACAGTCCGGTCCGTTCGTCAATGAGTATCGCATATCTGCCTAGGGGGCTAGTAACGTCAGACCCCCAATAGCAGTATAAGTCGTGTCGGAGTGAAGCCCAATAACACCCTGAGATACTACTGGAGTACCTACCAGTAAATCTCCTGCCATGGCCATGGACTTTGTGTAATGGCTCTCCTAGACACAGCACGATCTCGCCCCCAATACCGGGAGAGACGAATCCCCTGCCGATCCGCTCATATGCCTCCATATGGCTCGGGACTGTACCCAAAAGCTACCTGTTTGCACGACTCCTTTGAGCCGTGGTAGGGTAGAAATCAAAGCACAGTGGGAACTCACACGAGACAAATGACGACCTCAGGTCGATGAACTAACCTGTACACATGTCACCAGGGAACTGCTATCTGACGGTAGATATAATACTAACTGGCAGATTCCCGGCGAGTCCTGTCCGGTGTACTCATAACCCAATGAGCACCTGTATACATCTTAGGTGATCCAACTTACACCAGTGGCTTGTGAGACCGGCCACCGCCCCTCGTCGGGGTCTCGACTGTACACACTAGTCTACTCCGGAGTATCGATGCCCTGTCTCGAAACTCCCACGACTAGGGACCACAATTAAGGATATGCATATAAACTACCCAACTCTCACGTATATGATCGCCATCATACTGTTGGTAGTAAAGCAAGATCCTAAGGGCTCTATCAAAGTGTAACATGCAATCAGTCACCTGAACATGTACACGACTGATAAAGGCAAACCAGATAGCATACTATCATCTCGAGTAAGACTGTCTTACCGGGATAGGTCCTCCGCAATCATTGCAATCACGTACCTGCGATCCAATAATTGACTATGAGGGCACTATCTCCAACAGTCCCTAGCCAGGGCTGATGAGATTTACTGATAAGTGTTATCAGTAGTTTCTCGATATTTTATAGGCCATACATCGGCATGACTTATTGAGTTATTGGGGTCGACGATGCCATCCCTAGACTAGATATGCAGCATATCTGACGAAGAGACCGGACTGTACGATAAGTGTTGCTGGTTGACTCTACGGGAGTTTTGATAGGTTTGCTTGTTGTTCTTCTGTTTGCTCAATACCTGGGAGCCGTTATGTACAGCTAGTGCCGCTGACGGTTTGTGGGTATGTGATATGATCACTGCCTACTGCTAGTGTATTGAAGAGTCTTAAAGTCCCACAAAGGGGTTTCTTAGCTCAGGAGAAACGATATGGGGTGCATATGGGGATATGCACGGGAGCTTGGTTAAATATGCGTATATGATACCGTATTTTAATCTGGCGTTTTCTATTGGCCGGGTCGTATGTGATATGACCGGATTATTAAATCAAGTGTTGATTTAATATTTAATGACCATTAGCTTATTTATTAAACCTTTGCTTTATTTTGTATGCATGAATGTATGTATGTTTATATTGATATACATGCACGCATGCATGTGTAGGGTTCCTAGGCACTCTTGTGAAGGTTCAAAAGGCATCAAACATGCCCGGATAAAAATTTAGACGTGCCGAACAACCCAAAGCCGGGATCTATGCTAGATTATTAGGTTTAAACATGCAAGATGATAACTTTTATCTAAGTGTGAGGGATTACAACCTTTGTAGTCCGCTCCTTCACTTCACAAGCTCCGAGTAGAAGTCCCTTTGCCGCGATCCATGATCTCTCGGACTCATGAGAGGCTCCACGACTCGAACGATCCATGCTAGCTTGAAGTGTTCCAAATCTCCGATGATCTACCTCGAAGTTGCAAAGACTCAAGCTTTCTCACTCTAAAGAGATGAACACACTAATCTCATGGGCTAGATGAGATGAGGATGAGAGAGTAGTAATTTTGCTTTCTTTTTAAATCATTTTCTCATATTAATTCATCACAAAAAGAAAATCAAGAGAGCTTCTTCAAGAGAGAAGAAGAAGATGATAATGGAAAAGATAATAAGAATAATCCTTTTGTGATGAATAGAAAGAAGTGTATATGATTGATATATAAACCATGGTTAAGGATGAGTGGATAAGAATGTGTAGAGAATAAACTAGAGTTAGGGTTTGGTTGGGTTAATAATGTGTCATCACAAAATATCTTAACCATGACAAAAAAAATGCTTCTAGAAGGTGCATGAAGCAACTAACCCTAATCAAACCCTAACCTCAATTAATCATCCTTAAACATGTTTAACAATTAATCATATCATGTCACAATAATATATATCACATATATATTATATATTTGCAACAAAAGAAAATAATACAGTTAACATATATCGCATATATATCAATGTATCATCCAATGAGAAAATGAAATAATAAAGCGAGCCAATATTAGATAATGTAATAATATATCATATATATATTATTATACATTAAATCATCGAATCAACACTTGATCCGACGATCCGGCTATATCGAATATTACCGACTAATATATCATGTACCGATTCATCGAATCAACACTTGATCCGATGTCCCGGTTCATATCAAAATATCGCGAGAATATAATACGGTATCCCATATCGCATTATTCTCGGTCCTGCACATATCACATATGTGCCTCTACTCTGTTTTGCCTGAGCCAAGAAACCTCTGTGTAGGACTCTAAAGAATCATCAATACGCCGGTAGCAGGTGATGATCATATCAAACACCCACAAGATGCAAGCGGTCAGCTAAACGTAACAGCCACCCAGGTATTGAGCGATCAGAAGATCAACAAGCTAGCCTGTGCGTTCTCCTGTGAATCCAACCAGTAACACTCCCGTACAGTCCGGTCTGTTCGTCTGATATGTCGCATATCAAGTCTAGGGGTGGTATACGTCAGACCCCAGTAACCGATAAGTCGTGTCGATGTGTGGCTCATAACGGGTCGAGAAACTACTGGTAACACTTACCAGTAAATCTCTATATCAGCCCTGGCCAGGGACTTCCAGTTATAGCCAATCGAACACAGCACAACATCAACTCCCTATACCGGGAGAGAAGAATCCCCTCCTATCGCTCATTGCCTCCATGTGATTCGGGACTGTACCCAAAAGCCACCGTTTTGCACGCCCTCTTGGACGTGGTAAGGTAGAAATCAAAGCACAGTGGGAATCACACAAGACTCTATGACGATCTCGGGTCTACAGACTACCCTGTACCAGTGTCACCGGAGAACAGCCATCTGACGTGTGGTATATCACCATTTGGGAGTTCTCGGCGAGTCCGTCCAGTGTACCCAGTTTCCACTGAGCACCCGTACACCATCTCTGATGTCTAACACCGATGGATATGGGATCATCCATATGGGTCAAGATGCGTATACGCTAGTCTACTCTGGTGTATCGATGCCCTGTCTCGATATACCCTCGACTAGGAACAGTTATAGGATGTACTCATCAACTACTGCGGCCCCACTAGTATGATCTCATCATAGTCCCAGTAGTCGAGTACAGATCCTAAGGGCTTTATCAACATGTGAGAGTAAAACCATAAACCAATACAAGTCAACATGTTAAGATAAAGTGAAACCAAATAGCATACTATCATGACGAGCAAGAAAGTCATCTCTATATATATCCAAGCATCCATTATAATATACATCATATGTACAACAATGGCCTCTAGGGCATATACATAACTAACAATCTCCCACTTGCACTAAGGCCAGCTGCTGTAGTATCGCATACCTAGCATCCCGAATAATCTCTCAAACTGTATCTGGGGAATAGCCTTCGTGAATGGATCCGCAGTGTTGTCCTTCGTATCTACTCTCCTGACCTCGATCTCCCGGCGATCAACTATCTCCCTGATCAGGTGATACCGCCTCAGAATATGTCTGGACTTTTGATGGGACCTGGGTTCCTTGGCTAACTCCACAGCTCCATTGTTATCGCAATACAGAGGTATTGGATGCTCAATGGATGGAACCACACCAAGTTCACTAATGAACTTCTTTATCCAGACAGCCTCTTTGGCAGCATCGTTGGCAGTGATGTATTCAGCCTCCATCGTCGAGTCTGCAACGGTATCCTGTTTGGAACTTTTCCAACATACCGCCCCTCCATTGAGGGTAAAGACAAAACCCGAATGTTACTTAGAGTCGTCCTTATCACTTTGGAAGCTGGAATCGGTAAAGGACTCCACCTGGAGTTCTCCGTTACCCTACACCAAGAACATCTCCTTAGTCCTTCGCAAGTACTTGAGAATGTTCTTCACAGCTGTCCAGTGACTCTCTCCAGGATCTGCTTGATACCGACTCACTACACTTAGTGAGTATGCTACATCGGGTCTGGTACATAGCATCGCATACATGATAGAGCCTACTACCGAAGCATAAGGTATCCCTTGCATGCGAGCTCTCTACAAATCAGTCTTGGGAGACATCTCTTTGGAGAGAGTGAGTCCAGAGATCGTGGGTTGGTTCCCACGCTTGGATTCTTCCATACTAAACCTCTTTAGTATGGTGTCAATGTACCTGGATTGGGACAATCCCAGTATCCGTTTAGATCTATCTCTATAGATCATGATTCCCAATATGCAGGAGGCATCACCTAGATCTTTCATTGAGAATCTCTGTGATAAGAAGAGCTTGACTGATTGCAGCATAGGAATATCATTTCCTATCAAGAGTATGTCATCCACGTACAATACGAGGAAGACAACCTTACCCTCTGCTACCTTCTTATAGATACAAGGTTCATCTATATTTTTGATGAAGTCAAACTCTTTGACTACAACATCAAAACAGATGTTCCAACTCCGCGATGCTTGCTTTAACCCATAAATGGATTTAAGCAGCTTGCATACCTTTCCGCTGCTCCCACTATCTACGAAGCCCTCTGGCTGAGTCATGTACACGCACTCTTCTAAATCACCGTTTAGAAAGGCGGTCTTAACATCCATTTGCTAGATTTCGTAGTCATGGTATGCAGCAATGGCAAGTAAGATCCGGATGGACTTAAGCATAGCCACTGGAGAAAAGGTTTCGTCATAATCCACACCTGGTCGTTGACGAAAACCCTTTGCTATAAGTCTAGCTTTGAAAGTCTCAACTTTTCCATCTACACCAAATTTCTTTTTAAAGATCCATTTGCTCCCTATGGGTTTTACCCCTTCAGGAGCATTTTCCAAAGTCCATAGTTTGTTGGTGTACATGGATTCCATCTCAGATCGCATTGCATCTAGCCGTTTCACAGAGTCACCACTCGTGATGGCCTGCTAGAAACTAGTCGGTTCATCATCATCCATGATGCAGTCCTCGCTTCCATCATCAATGAGAAAACCGTAGTATCTCTCAGGTGGACGAGAAACCCTACTAGATCGGCGGAGAGGCTGGGGTTCGTCGGGTACTACTGAATCCTCTGGTTCCACTAAATCTTCAGTTGTAGTTTGTGTTGCTGGAACCTCTTCCAGCTCTACCTCATCGCCACTAATTTCTTTTGCAAGAAATTCCTTTTCTAAAAAGGTGGCATGTTGAGCAACAAACACCTTTTGTTGTTCAACGTGGTAGAATAGATATCCATACGAATTGCTTGGATATCCTACAAACTTACAAAGAACTGATCGTGCCTCGAGTTTGTCCGGATTTTGCTTTTTAACATAGGCCGGACAACCCCATATCTTAACTCTTTTAAGAGATGGTCTCTTCCCATTCCATATCTCATATGGAGTGGTAGGCACTGATTTAGTTGGAACTCTATTCAATAGGTATATGGCTGTCTCCAGTGCATACCCCCAAAAGGAAATAGGTAACTCAGCTGTACTCATCATCGAACGCACCATATCTAATAGGGTGCGATTCCTTCGTTCCGATACACCATTGTGCTGTGGTGTATAAGGAGGAGTAAGCTGAGAGAGAATCCCATTCTCTTTTAGATAATCTAGGAACGCATTGCTTAAGTATTCTCCTCCTCGATCAGATCGAAGGATCTTAATACTTTTGCCCGTTTGGTTCTCTACTTCGTGCTTATATTCTCTGAATTTCTCAAAAGCTTCAGACTTGTGTTTCATCAGAAACACATGTCCGTATCTAGAGAGATCGTCAGTGAATGTAATGAAGTAGGAAGAACCGTTCCTGGCATGCGTAGACATGGGACCGCATACATCACTATGTACCAGTCCTAAGAGTTCGGTAACTCTTTCTCCGTGTCTACTAAACGGAGCTTTGGTCATTTTTCCTTTGAGACATGAATGGCAAGTATCATAAGATGATATTTCGAACGGATTCAAATAACCATCCTTATGTAACTTAGCCAGTCGTGTCGCATTGATATGACCAAGTCTACAATGCCATAAGAAAGATTCGTTCATATCTGAACTTTTCCTCTTGTGTGTGTTTTGTATATTTAGAACTGTATTCTGATTTAGAATGAATATGCCATTATGTAACGAGCCTGATGCAATCAACTTTTGATCTAGGAATATTTTCATAACATTGTCCTGTACTACAAAATTATATCCCTCTTTACTTAATAAAGAAACTGATATAATGTTGCACATCATGTTCGGTATATAATAGCACTCATTTAGAATCAGTGTATTATGACTTGGTAATACAAGGTGATATTCGCCAACTGCTTTGGCTACAATACTTACACCGTTCCCTACTTGAACGGAATGATCACCTTTTCCCAGTTCTCTACCTTTACGTAGCCCATGTAACTGTTTACATATGTGGGATCCTGATCCGGTATCTAATACCCAGGACGTAGGGTGAACTGAGAAACAGTTCTCAATAACTAACACACCCGAAGAAGATGCATCATCATGCATGTTCTTTTGGGCGGCGTGAGAATCTAGATATTCTCCTGTTTCCTGTTCAGTCTTATAACTCTTATAAGAAAAAACGGGTCCAACGTTCCCCTGCTCAGTATAATAAGCGGGTTCAGTCAATACATCAATATTATTATCTTGATTATGGCCTGACATGGTCGCTACCTGGAGAGAGAGAGAAGAAAACACTTTAGCGTATGCTCTTGCAAGATTAGATTGGTTATTATCTTATCTAATCAGGATGTCTCCCACTGTTTTTATCAAATCTACCTTAAAACCCTAAAAGGTAAGATTAGCCGGGATTAATTACACCCTACAATTTCGTCAATCTTTCAGCCAGATCAGTGTCGGTACTTTGAGGGAGGTTGCCCGTGCTTTCGCACGGACCTAATTAAAGTAAACCTCGTTTTCCCAGAGGCGTAACCCCGTTAACACTTTTCTAGACACCTACTTGATAGACTAATTGTCCTGTGTAAAACTCTCCCAGGAGTAACTCTTACTCGCAGTGGGTATCGGGATCCAACTATCTCATAGGAGGTATGCAATCTCATTGCAAATTTCAACACTTGAAATTCCCGATAATGCTTTTACCCCTAGCAACTTATGACCTTGGCTAAGGTCAACAAATCATAAGCGCTAGTCAAGTTCAACCCGTCATTTCTTGATTGAATTAAACCCATCCGTACGACCCTTGGCTAAGGTCAACAAAGTTGCACGACTACCCTAACTCAATCACATCTCATGTTTTAGCAGATAAATACTAATTAGCTACCGTACACTACGCCTTGGCTAAGGTCAACAAACGCAGCACGAATACTAACTAGTCTCTATCTGAAATGACGGAGGGCTACGCAGGTTTTTCAGAAAACCCTGAGCGTAACGAACTTGATATCGTCGTAGAATCGAGTGTTTTTGAAAAGGAGTGTTTTTGAGGCTTTTCTTAGTTTTGCTAAAGGGGTCACTCCCGGTGAAGGGATCGTCGGCCCTTTCCTCATCGAATAAGGTGCAGGATATATCATATATACCGCTGTGCAAAGAAAAACACTAAAAGCAATCAAAAGACAAACCGCGTTTTGTAGCATCTGCCAGTTTTGCTAAAGGAGTCACTCCCGGTGAAGGGATCTCGGTCCTTTCCTCATCGAATAAGGTACAGGACATATCATATATGTCACTGTGCAAAGCAAAACTGTAGCTACCCTTTTTATAAAGTTTTGATTCTACAACATCTTTAGGTTTCTTTTCTTTTATTAATCTCATTAATAAAAATCCCATCAGCTTATGCTTCCTAAGCATCACAGAAGAAACGAAAGCAGTAATATTTATATATCAGCATATATATATATATAGTATAAGCATTCGTCTCAGGCAGTAATATGATCTCATCACAGAACATTGCAGCAGAAGAACATATAAGAAATATTGGATATACTAGGATGTCCGTGTTTTCAATACGAGCCTGTATAAAACACGGATTCCACGGTCGCGACGAATAGCCAAACCCACATCCCAAGACCCCTACGAGAGCGACAAGTAACTCTGCCAATTCTATGGTTAGGAGACCTGGTCTCGACTCCTCGAGATGGCCTCCCACTGGACCCTAGAACCCGGTTACTTGTGCTCCCCTCCTTGGGTCTAGCTAATGCGGAAAAGTAAATAATATACACTGGTGACATCAACCGCAACCTGGAAGTGCCCCAAATAAAAGAATATTACATTACAAATTAATTTTACATGAATGAAAATAAAAACCCTCATCTCACATAAAACCCCCGGCTATTCTGAACGCGACGATCCAATATAACATATCACAGCAACACATAATATCTCATATCATCAACGTAAGTAAATATGCGCATCCCAATTGTCGTTGACATATAGCAACGAAACCGGCGATATCACATATTACACTTACGGTCACAGAAAAGAAAGTGTAAAACTACAACATTTGGAATCCACAATCACTTTAGACATCGTAAATCCGAAATATCACATACTTCGCATTTCATGCCTAACTCTATGAATTCCACATATTGTATCACATTCCAGATGAATAGACAGTATTAAACTTTTCGAACAGATAATCAAATACCCAAAATTTCCTAAACTGCTCAACACTTGAGCGGAGTTCAAATAATCCCAGAATATGTCACAGTACCGGTGATCCAGCCGTAGAAGGGTCAAGCCAACGCCTCACATGTGGCACGCCGTACTGCCCCAAACCCGAAGGTTCAAAAGGCAGTTCAAGACGGTCACATAATCGAGTTAAGGTTTGTTGTCTTCTAGAGGGTCCACCGCTTAACTTGTACAATTTTTCCGAAAGATTTAAACCCGAATAAATTTCAACACTTGAATGTTTGCCGTACTGGGAAACAGTGAGTTAATGATATCCGTTCAAATAGTTTAACAATTTCTAAATATCCGGAAAGAAATACGAATTTAAATATTCCGATCGAATCTACGATTACAAAATAAACCTCAGATTTTAACAACACTGGAATCACTGTTAAAAATATCCAGAAGCATCAACAAGCACCTACGGACATTACCAGAAAAGCCACGTGTCACAATCCTATCAATCCGCCGCGGAACCGCCGCGTAAGCATGCTTACGCCGCGGTTCCGCCTCCGTTTGATCGAATTGGGGGTTCGGGTTTTATGGTAATTCTTAGAATTCCCTGCTGAGTTTTTTACATATTTTTAATTCAGAAAAATCCCAAAATTTAAAAAATTTCCAGAGAGGGGTCTAGTTTCGTCGTTTCAGGTTCGATCGGAGTTTTAACTTCATAAACACATCGCCTAATGCTCTAGCTAGGCTCTGATACCACTGTAGGGTTCCTAGGCGCTCTTATGAAGGTTCAAAAGGCATCAAACATGCCCGGATAAAAATTTAGACGTGCCGAACAACCCAAAGCCGGGATCTATGCTAGATTATTAGGTTTAAACATGCAAGATGATAACTTTTATCTAAGTGTGAGGGATTACAACCTTTGTAGTCCGCTCCTTCACTTCACAAGCTCCGAGTAGAAGTCCCTTTGCCGCGATCCACGATCTCCCGGACTTATGAGAGGCTCCACGACTCGAACGATCCATGCTTGCTTGAAGTGTTCCAAATCTCCGATGATCTACCTCGAAGTTGCAAAGACTCAAGCTTTCTCACTCTAAAGAGATGAACACACTAATCTCATGGGCTAGATGAGATGAGGATGAGAGAGTAGTAATTTTGCTTTCTTTTTAAATCATTTTCTCATATTAATTCATCACATAAAGAAAATCAAGAAAGCTTCTTCAAGAGAGAAGAAGAAGATGATAATGGAAAAGATAATAAGAATAATCCTTTTGTGATGCATAGAAAGAAGTGTATATGATTGATATATAAACCATAGTTAAGGATGAGTGGATAAGAATGTGTAGAGAATAAACTAGAGTTAGGATTTGGTTGGGTTAATAATGTGTCATCACAAAATATCTTAACCATGACAAAAAAAATGCTTCTAGAAGGTGCATGAAGCAACTAACCCTAATCAAACCCTAACCTCAATTAATCATCCTTAAACATGTTTAACAATTAATCATATCATGTCACAATAATATATATCACATATATATTATATATTTGCAACAAAAGAAAATAATACAGTTAACATATATCGCATATATATCAATGTATCATCCAATGAGAAAATGAAATAATAAAGCGAGCCAATATTAGATAATGTAATAATATATCATATATATATTATTATACATTAAATCATCGAATCAACACTTGATCCGACGATCCGGCTATATCGAATATTACCGACTAATATATCATGTACCGATTCATCGAATCAACACTTGATCCGATGTCCCGGTTCATATCAAAATATCGCGAGAATATAATACGGTATCCCATATCGCATTATTCTCGGTCCTGCACATATCACATATGTGCCTCTACTCTGTTTTGCCTGAGCCAAGAATCCTCTGTGTAGGACTCTAAAGAATCGTCAATACGCCGGTAGCAGGTGATGATCATATCAAACACCCACAAGATGCAAGCGGTCAGCTAAACGTAACAGCCACCCAGGTATTGAGCGATCAGAAGATCAACAAGCTAGCCTGTGCGTTCTCCTGTGAATCCAACCAGTAACACTCCCGTACAGTCCGGTCTGTTCGTCTGATATGTCGCATATCAAGTCTAGGGGTGGTATACGTCAGACCCCAGTAACCGATAAGTCGTGTCGATGTGTGGCTCATAACGGGTCGAGAAACTACTGGTAACACTTACCAGTAAATTTCTATATCAGCCCTGGCCAGGGACTTCCAGTTATAGCCAATCGAACACAGCACAACATCAACTCCCTATACCGGGAGAGACGAATCCCCTCCTATCGCTCATTGCCTCCATGTGATTCGGGACTGTACCCAAAAGCCACCATTTTGCACGCCCTCTTGGACGTGGTAAGGTGGAAATCAAAGCACAGTGGGAATCACACAAGACTCTATGACGATCTCGGGTCTACAGACTACCCTGTACCAGTGTCACCGGAGAACTGCCATCTGACGTGTGGTATATCACCATCTGGGAGTTCTCGGCGAGTTCGTCCAGTGTACCCAGTCTCCACTGAGCACCCGTACACCATCTCTGATGTCTAACACCGATGGATATGGGATCATCCATCGCCCATCATATGGGTCAAGATGCGTATACGCTAGTCTACTCTGGTGTATCGATGCCCTGTCTCGATATACCCTCGACTAGGAACAGTTATAGGATGTACTCATCGACTACCGCGGCCCCACTAGTATGATCTCATCATAGTCCCAGTAGTCGAGTACAGATCCTAAGGGCTTTATCAACATGTGAGAGTAAAACCGTAAACCAATACAAGTCAACATGTTAAGATAAAGTGAAACCAAATAGCATACTATCATGACGAGCAAGAAAGTCATCTCTATGTATATCCAAGCATCCATTATAATATACATCATATGTACAACAATGGCCTCTAGGGCATATACATAACTAACAGCATGCATAAATGTGTCATGGTTGATGATACATTGGAAATGGCTATGCAAGACTCACATGGAAACCATTTTGGTATTTTTGATTATTGAGTTAAAAGAAAAAGGAAATTAAATCATGGTTGATATTTTATTCTACACGCTTCTTAAAATATCTTGTACTAACCATGGTTTCATTTCTAATTATCTCTTAACTCAACATCAAAAATATCTAAATATTTTCTAGCCTTGGTTAAAAGTGAGTGTGACTCTCTCTTATTCATTTTATTATCTTGAGCTCAAGCAAGCCATTTCCATCTCCTTCTTCCTCCAAGCTCTCTACATCTTTCAAAGTGAGTGAAGAGAAAGAAAAAAAAGGTTTTTTTAGTGAGAATATTACCCACTTCACCAATCTATATTATTCTAGTCCACTAGTGTAGGTTGTTTGCTTCACTTCCACTTGGTTCAAGTGAAGCTAGGAGCTTGAGCAAAAGGACTCCGTGGTGGATTGTCGTGGACTTCGAAGGCTTCAAGCGAACCCGTTCAAACTCCAAGTAGAACCAAGGAGTCAAAGAGGAGAGGTCTACAAAGGTTGTATTTCTCACATCTTAGTGTTAGACACTAACTAGTATGTGATACTTGCTACTTTTTACCCTAATCCTCTAGTCCGATTCTAGGTTAGGTTTGGTTAGCACCCTAGTTTTTTTAAAGTTGCATGTTTGATGCTTGTTAAATCCTAGTGATGGTGCTAATCAAAACCCAGCAGTGGTATTACAGCCAAGCCAGAGAATTAGACGATGTTAGATAAATTAAGAAACTGAAACAACTCCGAAACTTACGACTCAAAACCCCAGTTTCTGTTGTTTTTAAAAAGTCGTTTATTTTTTTTTAAATAGGTACAGAATGTTACATATGATGTAACTAGAACACCATAGAAAAACGAGCCCCAAATGACATGTCTTGGCCGGCGAAAATACCCTAAAAACCAGCATCACCGGTCTATTAGTCAAGTTGGGAATTGTATTTTCTGTGGTGTTCTGGTCTCTAGGGTTTTGGGTTGCAGGTATTGTTTGATTTTTCCAAGATTGCATGTGATGTTATCTTTCTGTAGCGGCAATTCGGAGTGTTTTCGTAGTCGTATTTTAACATTGTTTCGGGTTTGATATATATGTGATACAATATTTAGAATCCACGATAATTAGTTTTGTGAAAACTGGTTAGTGTTCTGTAAATATAGCAATTTAGTCACTTTTGATAGATTGCCACGGAGTTTCGATTCGGATCAAAATTCCGTCACAATCTCGTATAGTACGCGAATATTCGCCGGGTAACACTACTGGATAGACATACTCTATAGCCCCGACCAAGTGACTGAAGGAGAACCCCGTTTCCAAAAGCATCTTCTCGGGTGCTCGCGGCCACGGTGTTCCGTTTAAGTGCACTTCGTCGACGACATCAGGGGTACGGCCATCTACTAATGTTTTCAACGAGTATTCGATCAAGTAGTCAGAAATCTTGTTGAATTACCCGTCTAGGTTTTTGAAAAGATGTTTTCAATATGAGACTAAAATGCAAGGTTTATATGTTAGGCATGAAATTCGGGGTATGAGATATTCCGGGTTTATGATGTTTAAGGATGTTGCGGATTCTAATTATTGTAGTTTTCGTTTTCTTTTCTGCGACCGTAAGTGTAATATGTGGTGTATCGTCGGTTTCGTTACTATACGCCAACGACAATTGTGATACGCATATTTACTTACGTTGATGACATGTGATGTTATGTGTTGCTGTGATATGATGTATAGGATCGTCGTGAATGGATAGCCGGGGTTTTTATGCGAGATGAGAGTTTTTCTTTTCATTCATGTAATATTCATTGTATGTAATATTCTTTTATTGGGGCACTTCCGGGTTGAGGATGATGTCACTATTGATGTATATTATTTACTTTTCCGCATTAGGATGACCTAAGGTGGAGAACACAAGTGACCGGGTTCTTGAGTCTAGTGGGAGGCCATCTCGAGGAGTCGAGACCGAGTCTCCTAACTCTAGAATTAGCGGGGTCGCTTGCCGCTCTCGTAGGGGTCTAGGGGTGTGGGCTTGGCTATTCATCACGACCATGGAATCCATATTTTTTTTTATCATTGGCTAAATACAAAATACGAACCTCCTAGTATATCCTATATTTTTATATATGTGCTTCTGCTGTTGTTATTCTGTGATGTGATCACTTTATATGCTGAGACGAATGGTATATTATATATATGATATATAATAAATGTTGCTTATGTTTTGCATCCTCGCTAGTCCTTCCCCCGCTCTGCAGTTAGTTAAGTAATCTAGCGGTGCATGACGGGATCCCGTGACGAATGCGGATGGCAAAAGCGTACGTTCTATTTTCGTTTCTTTTCTGATTGCTTAAGGACTTAAATGATGTGACTACATTAATGAGATTAATGTAAAGAAAAAGAAACCTAAAAGATGTTATAGAATCGAATTTGAAACTCACTCATCCTTTTTATGAAAAAGCAAGTTTCAAAAATGCGGAGCTTAAGCCACTCCTTTTGAAAACTATTTGATTCTACAACGATATCAAGTTCAAAGCATTAAAGGTTTTCTTAAAAACCATCCGCAGCCCTCCGTCATTTTAGGAAGCACAGTACTTAGTATTCGTGCTATGTATTTTGACCATAGTTAAGGCGTAGTGTACGGTAGCTAAGTGATGTCTTCCTACACAGCATATGCTGCGATTAGTTAGGACATTCATATAATTATGTTGACTATAGTTAAGGGTCATATGAGTGGGTCTAATTAATCACGAAATGACGGGTAGAACTTGACTAGTGCTTATGATATGTTGACCATAGTTAAGGTCATAAGTTCTAAGGGTAAAACCATACCGGGAGTTTCAAAAGTTGAAATTTGCAATGAGATTACATACGTTCTATGTGATAGTTGGATCTCGATCCCACTGTGAGTAAGAGTTACTCTCAGGAGAGTTTTGCACTTTACAATTAGCTAACCCATTAGGTTTCTAGAAAGGTGTCAACGGGGTTATGCCCTTGGGAAAACGATGTTTAGATTAATTAGGTCCGTGAGAAAGCATGAGGAACCTCTCTCAAAGTACCGACACTGGCCTGGCTGAACGGTTAGCGAAGTTGTAGAATGTAATTAATCCTGGCTAATTTTCTTTTTAAGGTTTGAAGAAAATTTGATAAAAGTAGTGGAAGACATCGATCAGATAAGATAACAACCAATCTAATCTTTGCAAGAGCTTTCGCTGAGTGTATTCTTTTCTCTCTCGTAATGACAGATACCTATGACTGGACTTAAGCTTCTGTTAGAGAAAAATAAACTGACAGGACCCAACTATAAAGACTGGCTGAGAAACATAAACATTGCCCTTACATATGATAAGGTATCATATGTCCTCACTACCTCAGCCCCTCCCAGCCCAGGCCTTGAATCTTCTGTTGCAGATAGGGAGATCCGCAAAACATGAGATATTGACTGTGCTCCTGCCAAATGCCTCACGCTTGCCTCGATGGACAATGCACATCAAAAGCAGCATGAGAAGATGGACGTTCAATCCATCTTTCTCCATACAAAGGAGTTGTATGGAGAGCAATCTCGCACCCTGCACTACGAGGCATCTAAAAATCTGTTTCAGATGAGAATGGCTCCTGGCACACCGGTAGGTGATCATGTCTTGAAGATGATAGCTCTTATTGAAGAGCTTGAGGGCCTCGAATGGATAATGGAGAACGAATTGTATATTGATATTGTTCTACAGTCTCTTTCCCCTGCCTTTTCTCCATTCATAGTGAACTTCAACATGCACAACATGGAGAAGTCACTACCTGAACTTCTCAATATGTTGAGAAGTGCGGAGAGAATGTTCAAGGCGAAGACCCCCTCTCTGATTGTTAGGTAATTCCTCTTCCGTCCCAAAAGCCAAGGCTAAGGGAAGGAATAAGAAGAAACCTACCAAACCGAGAGGTGGAATCAAAAAGGCATAAGGGAGAGACAAATCTAAGGCTGAGAAGTCAGGAAAAGGAGAATGTTTCTACTACAAGAATTCGGGACACTGGAAGCGAAACTGTATTGAGTACATTGCAGATCTCAAGAAAAAGAAGCATGGTGATGCTTCCGCGGTGTGTTTGTGACTGAAAATTGTTTTTCTATAAACTCTGATTCCTGGGTATTGGATACCGGTTCGGGTTCTCACATCTGCAATTGTGTGCAGGGACTGAGAAATAGCAGAGTTTTGAAGACCGGTGATCATACTCTCCGAGTTGGAAATGGTTCCAATGTACATGCAGTATCAGTGTGAGAGTATCACCTAGGGTTTCCATCGGGTTGTATATTGGTTTTGAACCCATGTTATTATGTACCTAGTATACTTTGTAATATAATATCGGTTTCTTTGTTAGACAATGAAGGATATCATTTTATATTGCAGAATAATATTATGAACATTAGCCTGAATCAAGAATTGATTGGGTATGGTACACTTAATAACGGGATATACGTCCTAAATCAACACACAGTTTTCAACATACAACACATAAATATCGGTTTTTCTTACTTCATAACTTTTACTGATGATTTCTTAAGATTCGGACATGTGTTTTTATTAAAGCATAAGTCTGAATCTTTCGAGGAATTCAAAAAGTACAAACTTGAAGTAGAAAAACAAACTGGTTTGAGCATCAAGAAACTTCATCAGATCGAGGTGGAGAGTATCTGAGTACAGAGTTTTCGGACATCCTAAAAGAGAATGGGATTCTCTCTCAGCTCACTCCCCCTTACACACCACAGCACAACGGTGTGTCAGAGCGGTGGAATCGTACCCTATTAGATATGGTGCGATCCATGATGAATGATACTGAGTTACCTCTCTCCTTTTAGGGGCATGCATTGGAGACTGCAACATATATGTTGAACAGGGTTCCAACCAAGACCGTGTCTACCACTCCAAATGAGATATGGTATGGGAAGAGACCATCTCTTAAACGAGTTAGGATTTGGGGTTGTCTGGCTTTTATCAAAAAGCAGAACCCAGACAAACTCGAGACACGATTGGTTCCGTGTATATTTGTGGGATATCCAAAAAATTCGTTTGTATATCTTTTCTACCATAAGGAGGAACAAAGAGTGTTTGTTTCTCAGTATGCCACATTTTTAGAAAATGAAATTTTTCCAAATAACACTGATGGCAATGCAGTAGAACTAGAAGATGTTCTAGAGACACAAGTTACAAATGACGACTTGTGTCATGACCCGTAATTTAGCACGTGACCAACACTTAAATTACGCAACGTCTAAAGGCGTAACGTAAATCAAGTAAACCGAAGCCCAGAAAAACTAAAACCTTTTTGCAGAAAATAGTGGGGGTGCAGTTTTGAAATAAGGTATAATGAATCATGTTTCATCTTTTGAAATTTCGGGCAACACCACCCTTGTATATTTTGATCCAGAAACATATACACAACGATATATAGGCATCCCCAAGCGGGAGCTAGCTATTCGCCAACTGGCGGAATCACAACCACGCAATAATATATATACGACGCCCAACGGCGAAGAATCAACCCAGAAGAACAATAAAGAAGCAAGACATCAAAGCTCAAGAAAGCAATCATAAACCCATCGCTCTAAGTCTCGCACAATACCCAAGTCTGACTAGGTCAACCAATATACAAATTCTAGTCTTTGATTTGATTTGATCTAATGTGATGGAGTTTATCTAGATACAATAGAATATAATAGTACGAGAGTGGGCACGATCCAACTTGTGTCCCACCTACCAAAGCATACACCCTGGAAGAAGCTGTGTGCTAGCAATACCGCAACTGATCCCAAACAGTCAAACCTGCAAGAATTGTGGCACAACGGGGGTGAGTTGCTAACTCGTGAATAGAAAACATCATCAGGTAGAAATCGAATAAAACAACGATTTCCTAAGTCACTATATCCTGAAGGTAATACTATGATATCTAGGGTGACCACAAATGCATATATGTCAACAATCGATCAACACAATTACATATATAAATAAACATCTGACATCATATGCCTATATCCCTGTGGATATCATCTACATGTGTAACACCTTAGAATGTGTTTTGTAGCTAATTATATTTTAATGTATGGTTTTTAATAAAAAGTTTACCAAATTAAGTTTCAATTATTTTATCCTATTTTATGATAATTTTATTAGAATTTTTCTAGGCACACACACACTTGTGCATGTAAACTAGGGTGTTAAGTGTGGTTTAACCATTGCTTAATCTAGTTTTATATTTTGTTTAAGTGTTTTGGGTATTATGGTTGTTATAATGAAAAAAGGGTTTTAATAGAAATAAAATGGTTTTTTTTATTTATTTGGATTGTATATTGTTGACTTTGTGTAAGAGAGAGGGAATGGGAGCATGGTGTGAATCATGCCTCATTAATGAGGCAAGAGAAAGAGAAGGGAGGGGTTAGTGTGGCTCTCATTTCCTTTTCTCATTTCTCTTTTGCTCTCAATCTCACTCTCACACAAACACACACACACCTGCTTCAACTCCAGCAGCAGAAGCATCAGCACCACCAGCAGCCACAGCAACAACAACAATAACAGCAGCTTCAGCAGCAGAGGCAGCAACACCAGCATCAGCTCCAGCTTCTTGAGAGGCAGCAGCAGCAACCAGCTCGAGCAGCAGTAGCAAGAGCTTCAGCAGCTGAAGCAAGCAACAACAACTTCAAAAGCAGTAGCAGTAACTGCATCAGCATCAGCAGCACAAGCAACTTCAGCAGCTGCAGCATGCACCAGCATCACCAGCAGCTGTAGCAACTCAATTCTTCACCTTCACCTGCTTCCTAGGGTTCCATAGGGTATAATTCTTGAACCCAATTCCCCTTATTGCTAGCTTGTGCGTAGTTTAGTGTCGGTTTGTGTTAATTAGCTAGTTTAAGTGCTAATTATGGTGATTTGTGGGATGTTGTGGCAAATTGATGATTATGTTGGTAAACCCTACTTATTTAAGTGTTGTTAGGATCACCTTAACTGAGTTTAACCCTGGATTGCACTAAAATACCATAGGGTTTGTGTTTTGTGCAAAATTAGCGTTTTTAAGCGATATTATGGCATTTTGTAATCTGCTTTTGACCCGGTGCCTTCAGGTTAAATTTGAGAATACTGGAGCATGTACACTAGGTATAGATACCACCACCAGAACACGAGCCCATATCCCTAAAGAGTGGCCGCAGATTTAATGCGTTTGGCCGCAATTTGCGGCCAAATAGGGGGCTAGAGTGTTGGGTTTTTGTGTAGGGTTCTCTTCTGTATTGTCTAGTGTTTTGGCATGTCTAGTTTTGTAATATTTGACCTGTAGGAAAATCTGGGGCAATATATCGTATCTGGTGTTCGTTGTGTTTGCGTGATACGCGCGATACGTGAGAGGGTTCTGTGATCCAGCGTATCGCGATGGTTTTAGACGCGTATACACACGTTTTAGCGTATCGTGCACGCGCGTTTAGTTCGCGACGCGAGTTTCTCGTTTGGGTTCGATATCGCGTTTTGCGAGATATTTGGCTTATATATGATTTCTATGTCTTATTTGCAGGTTTGCAGGCGGGGACTACGGACCCTGCTACAGGGGGGAGCAGATGGTAGGATTCACCTAGCGTGGAGTGTAGGTGAGTAGATTTAACATCTACAGGGAAATCACCCTCATGGCGTTATGCGTCTGGGCTAGGATTCAATACTTATCGCATATTCTACGTCATCGTTAGAATTGCGCCTTTACCCTTTTTACTTAGATATAGTTGTACTGTGACTAGTAGCCATAGGGCACTGCACCTATTATTGACGGTTCATGTTGCACGAGAACGGATTGCATGCTACACACACACCGTCAATAATTGACATGTCACACACTAACCATTATAGATACTATTGCTTATCACACATGACATCTAGCTTATCGGGATATCCTACATATTTTACTTATACCCAGGGGGTATACGACATCAGTTCTTATAGGTAGATACCTATACATTGCTACACCTGTATGTTACACACATATTCAGTTGCTGTTACATATTTACCTTTATTGATGTTACTTAGCTGTACCTTATTGGTTTCGTATACATCTGGTTTCAGCTACATATTCTCATTTATATGCTCGCATTTCAGATATATCGCATATATTTATTCCTGGATTTGCGCATTGTTATTTGGATTTCACATGATGATTTCTGGATTTGGGAACCGTGGGAGTTCATGAAATTATGCATACATTGAAAAACCCGATTTCCTTGATATGATATTTGCGCAGCCACCATGAGATTTATCGGTTCTGATTATATACTCCATACGAGGTGTGGTTGCCGTATGAGGGTACATGGTGGGGCCCGGTATGGTTCCCCTCGGCAAGAAGATCGATGGATGTTGCCGATTGAGCCTGGAGACGGGCTAGTACCTACCGGTGACAGTACTGATGACTCGGCGGGGGTCATGGAGACACCGTTAGGAGTCATGCACGTATGCATACGTCGAAAGGCCAGGGTCAGAGCTAGGCACTCGTGCTTTCGGGACAGCGTATGATACGTACCTATCAGGATTTCTGTGTCGAGGCATGGCACATTGTTTTCATGATATTTCTTTTAAACACCTTTGTATATATAACAGGGGATTAGCCGTTGTTATATATACCCTTACACCAATATTAGTGGAATGGGACGCTAATATATGTGTATTGACCCCATTATATTTATTTCTGCATATATATTTATTTAGGATGTTAGAAATTTACTTGAGATTCGATTTGGGATATAGGTGATTCATTGAGATTGGATATTGGATATGAAAGAGATTGTTGATTTGTACATTCGAGATATAGGAGAGCTATTCGATAGTGTACATTGAGGTGATATGATACTTATACGATGTGAGAGCCCAGTTTGGGGGCTGATTTGAGGATTTGGGATTTGAGTGTCTTGATGGATTGTGATCCTACCACAATGTCACGTTTCCGTGGAAATGACATATTCCACCCCCTACCTCACACTCATTTACTTTATGCACAGTTTCATATATTGGTAGTACCTGTTAGTGTACCCTTATGATAGTTGCATATCTACATTCTCATATCCCTATTGCATGGTTATTGCATATTATTGTCATGTTACTATTGCTTCACATATTGATTTTACCTGCTAGTGTACTTTCCTTTATTCAGCATTTGCATGACATGTTATTACTGTAATCGCATATCTTAGATTCATGCTGTACGTACATTCCTGCGATTACCTGCATATGTTATCTACTATTCACGAGTTGGCAACTCACCCCCGTTGTGCCACAGGTGTTTCAGGTTGTTCCCCAGAGTAGTCGAGGCAGGATATTCAGTTATTCAGCTATCATCTTTTGCTACAGATACCGCATCGGCTCACAGTATACTATTTTGCCTAGGTGGGTTAGATGATTATCTGTATTTCATATTGTACATTCGTTGTATCTTGTACTCTCCATCTACTATTATGTTGTTGACTTAGAGACTTGGTGAGGACGATATTATATATTATTGTGGATTTGTTGTCTTTTATATACAGCTTTCTCTCTATTGTCTTTATTTCTTCGCTACAGCGTCATATTTTTGTGTTGCATTCATCTTGGCAAATTTTTACAAAAAGACGGTGTTGCTAAAATTTTAAAGAAATAAAGTAGGACTTTTAAAGAATTTGGGTTGCGATCTCAAATGTTTCAAAAACTTATATTATATTTTCCGTATTTTTATGGTTTAGATTTCTGGGTTTTTGCTTTCTTTTACTACGTTACGTCTTAGGGCGTTGCGTAGTACTAGGGTCGTCACGGGCCAATTTTGGGTCGTGACAAAGTTGGTATCAGAGCGCTAGGTTTTACCTTTCGGAGTGTAGGATGACCTTAGTATGATGGAGTAGGTAGCTTAAGCAGAATAACGTAGTGTGTGTATGTCTGCAGCATACCCGCGATGCGGTACCTTGCATTAAGTGACCTAAGTACAATTTTCTTGAAATTCCTTCCTTGATGATTCATATCCTTGAGATTCGATTCCTTATTCTCATCGAATCTTATATCTATTTATAGCCTTGCCGCCGATGACTATGGGGACTCAGAGTGATGCAGCGAGGGCCGAGGTCAGAGTTGGCTCGGGTGAGACGAGTACTGACCAGGATGGCACTCTAGTTGCACAGGTGCAGACGAATCAGCCTACGACATATACTATTGATAGACTTTTGGCAGAGATGCAGGACTTCCGCTAGACTATGAGTTCATTGGTTGATGTCGTTCGGGAGCTACGACAGGAGGCTGTCACACCTGTTACTCAGTTGTCACTTACGATCAGTATGCAGCAGTCCGTCACCTATATAGCACCAGTGGTTGCAGCTCCAGTTGACGAGGCGCATATTCCAGAGGCTCAGAGAGTTCTAGCACAGTGGATGACTCGTACCAGTGTACCAGCCCAGCGGCAGAGGTTTGGTCATCGAGACAGATTTCGTGGCCGTCGCGAGAGTAGCAGAGGCTTAGGACGAGGACAGTCGTTCGGCTCTCATCCCTAGGATGGTCAGCAGACAGCGCGTGGATGTTTTCGATGCGGAAGCCTTCAGCACTTCGTCAGGGATTGTTCCTTAGCACGGCGTCAGGATCGTATTCAGAGAGGCCGTGGACGTCGAAGATTTGCTCAGAGGGCTCAGTCTACCAGAGGAGTTCATCCAGCTGCGAGTAGAGGGCAGACACAGGAGTTTGCTTCTACTCATCGGGACGTGCAGACGTCCAATGTGGAGTTTTCAGGTACCCTTAATTTATATGTTCTTTTGATGTGTTCGTTTGTTTTTCATGCTTGTGCCGTGGTTGGGTAGATTAGTCGTAGTTGTGCTAACTTCTGTCAGCGATTCTTTTGTTGCGCGACACGTATTCAGTTGTGTGCCAATCGGATAGGAGATATAGATTCGTCCGTCGTTTTGGTCCTTCTAGAGATGTTGGATTTGACGTTCTCCTGGGCACGGACTGGTTAACTACGTGCTAGGCGTCTGTGGACTACCGTGAGGAAACAATCAGGTTTGTTTTTCTCGGCAGGTCAGTTCTTGTTGTGCAGGTGGATAGTTGTGCCGCCTCTCACAGCTTGAATTCATCCTTTTTCGCTAGTCGGCTTCTGAGGAGATGTCGTGGATTCTTGGCGTTCATTCGTGATACCGGAGCCACAGTGGGATTGTTGGACCGGATTCATTTCGTGCGAGAGTTTTTCCGACGTTGCTCCGGATGAGCCGGCGAAGCTTGGGGAGCTTAAGGATCAGCTGCAGAGTTATGGTTTGGGGAGTTTTGTGCGTCTGAGTGTTTCTCTTTTGGAAGCTCCTATTTCTGTTCGTCAAGGAGAAAGACGGCAGTTTAGGGTTGCGTATTGACAGATCGTTAATTGAACTGGCTTACGGTGCGGATAGGTATCCTTCACCTCGCCGTGACGATTTCTTCGATCAGCTCCAGAGTGCGAGACATCTTCTAAGTTTGTTTAGGATCAGGTCATCATTATTGCGGATTCGGGGTGATGGCATTCCAAAGACTGCCTTATGCGTGCGACGGGCTTTGTGTGTTTTTGTGAGTCGTTGGATTCACTGATGCCCTAGCAGCATTCGTAAATGTGATGAACCAGATTTCTTCAGGCCATTCCTCGATCAGTTATTGTTGTGTTATTTACGACATTCTGGTCTATCTAATGTGTCTTGAGGAACAGGAGCAGCACTTGAGGATTTGTTATGCAGATACTGGGAGAGCACCAGCAGTTTGCTAAATTCTCGGAGTGTTTCTTCAGGCTTGTTTTGTGTTGACCCCTAGGTCTTGTAGTCACGGGAGACGGTTTCGTATGGTTCCGAGGGAGATCGTGGCCGTACAGCTTAGGTCCAGACTTGTGTGCAGGACGGAGGTCCGCAGATTTTTGGGCTTAGCTGGTTTTACCGCCGTTTCGTGCAGGATTACTAGAGTAGTGTTGCACCGTCGACTGAATGGACCGGAAGGGAGGTTTCTTTTCTGTGGACTGAGGCTTGTGTGCGGAGTTTCGGCAGTTGAAGATTCTGTTAACAACTGCATCAGTTCTTTCTTTGCCTTTGGTTCGGGCGACCTTGTTGTTTAACTGTAATGTTTCTTGAGTGGGGCTCGAGTGTGTACTGAGGTGACACTATAGAGTTATTGCTTTTGCTTCCCTACATTTGGAGGAAGTACGAGAAGGATATTCCACTCATGATCTGGAGATGGCCGCGGTGGTTTTGTGTTGGAGATTTGGAGGTACTGTCTGTTCGAGAGTCATGTCAGATTTTCACGGACCACCAGAGCTTAATGTACATCTTCCTGCAGCGGATTTGGATTGTTGTGATAGTCTTCTGCAGATTTACAGTTCTTGTGTGATCGTCGAGTACAGCTTTAGTTCGTCTCTACGTAGGGGACAGCTTGCTCATGTCCGCACCCGACCACTTTCCTTAAATCGTTTTCGCGAGACACTGCCCGCCGATGCTCGTTCGTCAGAGATACTTGAGCATACTCGGCTGGGTAATGATTCAGAGACCTTGATTTGTGACAAGGGTGTGCTAAGTTAGGGACGCGTTTGTGTACCTGATATCATCGGGTAGAGACGTGAAATCCTAGAACATGCACATCTATCAACTCTCTATATGCATTCAAGTTCCACCAACATTTAGCGTGACTTGTGAGATAGTTACGGGTGGACAGGGATATAAAGAGAAGTTTCAGGTTTCGTTTCAAGGTGTCTGTCTTGTTGTGTGCCTGGGTCGAGCATCTAAGGCCGGCTGGAGAGTTGCAACCTTTAACCGTTCCGAAGTAGGAGTGGGAGCAGATCTCCATGAATTTCGTTATGGTGTCTACCCAGGTTAGTCAGGGTGTGGCTCCATTCGGATTCTTGTCGTCCGGTTATACTCAGTTTGCTCAGTTGTTTTTGTTAAAGTTGTGTGTTTGTTTTGATTGTTGTCAGCAGTTGGGGATCGTCACTCGCCATCATTAGGGTTCTCTTTCGATAGCTGTTATCAGGAGACACTCCAATTGGCCACCTTTAGGTTTAGGGGTTAGGTCGTTTCGATCACTAGTCTGTTGTTTTTCTGACTCTGCGTAAGTAGGATTTTGGACCCCAGCTATTCTAGAGACTTCGGAGATGATCCGGTTGTTCAGGCCAGGATGAGAGTAGCCCAGCGCAAATAGAGGTCTTGTGCCGACTGTGTTGGTCGTAGACTTAAGTGCGCAGTGGCAAACCATGTATTCCTGCGGATTTTTCCGATGAATGACGTGTTGGATTTTGGAAAGCTTGTCCCATGATTGTAGGTCCTTTCGAGATCCTATAAGCGAGTTAGTTTCGTTGCCTTTAATTTGGCACTTCCGCCCAGATTATTGAATTCTCACCCCGTTTTCCTTATATTAATACTTTACGATTACCTTCATGACCTTTCTTACATGATTTAGCACCAGACCATGTTGCTTGGGCGCGATCTTTCGTTCACCAGCAGCCAATTATGTTAATGGCTCGGCAGGTGGAGAAACGTCGGTCAAGGGTCTTGCCATCTGTGAAAGGTTTTCTTGGGCGTAGCCGTATAGTGAGGTAATCACTTGGGAGGCTGCGAGCGAGATTTGAGAGTTGTAATTTTCTCTTTGAAGGTACGCGTAACAGTATAATTTTAAATTCGGTGACAAATTTCTTTTAAAGGAGGGAGATTGTAACACCTTAGAATGTGTTTTGTAGCTAATTATATTTTAATGTATGGTTTTTAATAAAAAGTTTACCAAATTAAGTTTCAATTATTTTATCCTATTTTATGATTATTTTATTAGAATTTTTCTAGGCACACACACACTTGTGCATGTAAACTAGGGTGTTAAGTGTGGTTTAACCATTGCTTAATCTAGTTTTATATTTTGTTTAAGTGTTTTGGGTATTATGGTTGTTATAATGAAAAAAAGGGTTTCAATAGAAATAAAAAGTTTTTTTTATTTATTTGGATTGTATATTGTTGACTTTGTGTAAGAGAGAGGGAATGAGAGCATGGTGTGAACCATGCCTCATTAATGAGGCAAGAGAAAGAGAAGGGAGGGGTTAGTGTGGCTCTCATTTCCTTTTCTCATTTCTCTTTTGCTCTCAATCTCACTCTCACACAAACACACACACACCTGCTTCAACTCCAGCAGCAGAAGCATCAGCACCACCAGCAGCCACAGCAGCAACAACAATAACAGCAGCTTCAGCAGCAGAGGCAGCAACACCAGCATCAGCTCCAGCTTCTTGAGAGGCAGCAGCAGCAAGCAGCTCGAGCAGCAGTAGCAAGAGCTTCAGCAGCTGAAGCAAGCAACAACAACTTCAGCAGCAGTAGCAGTAACAACATCAGCATCAGCAGCACAAGCAACTTTAGCAGCAGCAACATGCACCAGCATCACCAGCAGCTGTAGCAACTCAATTCTTCACCTTCACCTGCTTCCTAGGGTTCCATAGGGTATAATTCTTGAACCCAATTCCCCTTATTGCTAGCTTGTGCGTAGTTTAGCGTCGGTTTGTGTTAATTAGCTAGTTTAAGTGCTAATTATGGTGATTTGTGAGATGTTGTGGCAAATTGATGATTGTGTTGGTAAACCCTACTTATTTAAGTGTTGTTAGGGTCACCTTAACTGAGTTTAACCCTGGATTACACTAAAATACCATAGGGTTTGTGTTTTGTGCAAAATTAGCGTTTTAAACGATATTATGGCATTTTGTAATCTGCTTTTGACCCGGTGCCTTCGGGTTAAATTTGAGAATACTGGAGCATGTACACTAGGTATAGATACCACCACCAGAACACGAGCCCAAATCCTTAAAGAGTGGCCGCAGATTTATTGCGTTTGGCCGCAATTTGCGGCCAAATAGGGGGCTAGGGTGTTGGGTTTTTGTGTAGGGCTCTCTTCTGTGTTGTCTAGTGTTTTGGCATGTCTAGTTTTGTAATATTTGACCTGTAGGAAAATCTGGGGCAATATATCGTATTTGGTGTTCGTTGTGTTTGCGCGATACGCGCGATACGTGAGAGGGTTCTGTGATCCAGCGTATCGCGGCGTGTCGCGATGGTTTTAGACGCGTATACACACGTTTTAGCGTATCGTGCACGCGCGTTTAGTTCGCGACGCGAGTTTCTCGTTTGGGTTCGATATCGCGTTTTGAGAGATATTTGGCTTATATATGATTTCCATGTCTTATTTGCAGGTTTGCAGGCAGGGACTACGGACCCTGCTACAGGAGGGAGCAGATGGTAGGATTCACCTAGCGTGGAGTGTAGGTGAGTGGATTTAACATCTACAGGGGAATCGCCTGCATGGCGTTATGCGTCTGGGCTAGGATTCAATACTTGTCGCATATTCTACGTCATCGTTAGAATTGCGCCTTTACCCTTTTTACTTAGATATAGTTGTACTGTGACTAGTAGACGTAGGGCACTGCACCTATTATTGACGGTTCATGTTGCACGATCACGGATTGCATGCTACACACACACCGTCAATAATTGCCATGTCACACACTAACCATTATAGATACTATTGCTTATCACACATGACATCTAGCTTATCGGGATATCCTACATATTTTACTTATACCCAGGGGGGTATACGACATCAGTTCTTATAGGTAGATACCTATACATTGCTACACCTGTATGTTACACACATATTCAGTTGCTGTTACATATTTACCTTTACTGATGTTACTTAGCTGTACCTTATTGGTTTCGCATACATCTGGTTTCAGCTACATATTCTCATTTATATGCTCGCATTTCAGATATATCGTATATATTTATTCCTGGATTTGCGCATTGTTATTTGGATTTCACATGATGATTTCTAGATTTGGGAACCGTGGAAGTTCATGAAATTATGCATACATTGAAAAACCCGATTTCCTTGATATGATATTTGCGCAGCCACCATGAGATTTATCGGTTCTGATTATATACTCCATACAAGGTGTGGTTGCCGTATGAGGGTACATGGTGGGGCCCGGTATGGTTCCCCTCGGCAAGAAGATCGATGGATGTTGCCGATTGAGCCTGGAGGCGGGCTAGTACCTACCGGTGATAGTACTGATGACTCGGCGGGGGTCATGGAGACACCGTTGGGAGTAATGCACGTATGCATACGTCGAAAGGCGAGGGTCAGATCTAGGCACTCGTGCTTTCGGGACAGCGTATGATACGTACCTATCAGGATTTCTGTGTTGAGGCTTGGCACATTGTTTTCATGATATTTCTTTTAAACACCTTTGTATATATAACAGGGGATTAGCCGTTGTTATATATACCCTTACACCAATATTAGTGGAATGGGACGCTAATATATGTGTATTGACCCCATCATATTTATTTCTGCATATATATTTATTTAGGATGTTAGAAATTTACTTGAGATTCGACTTGGGATATAGGTGATTCATTGAGATTGGATATTGGATATGAAAGAGATTGTTGATTTGTACATTCGAGATATAGGAGAGCTATTCGATATTGTACATTTAGGTAATGTGATACTTATATGATGTGAGAGCCCAGTTTGGGGGCTGATTTGAGGATTTGGGATTTGAGTGTCTTGATGGATTGTGATCCTACCACGATATCAGGTTTCCGTGGAAATGACATATTCCACCCCCTACCTCACACTTATCTACTTTATGCACAGTTTCATATATTGGTAGTACCTGTTAGTGTACCCTTATGATAGTTGCATATCTACATTCTCATATCCCTATTGCATGGTTATTGCATATTATTGTCATGTTACTATTGCTTCACATATTGATTTTACCTGCTAGTGTACTTTCCTTTATTCAGCATTTGCATGACATGTTATTACTGTAATCACATATCTTAGATTCATGCTGTACGTACATTCCTGCGATTACCTGCATATGTTATCTACTATTCACGAGTTGGCAACTCACCCCGTTGTGCCACAGGTGTTTCAGGTTGTTCCCCAGAGTAGTCGAGGCAGGCTATTCAGTTATTCAGCTATCATCTTTTGCTACAGATACCGCATCGGCTCACAGTATACTGTTTTGCCTAGGTGAGTTAGATGATTATCTGTATTTCATATTGTACATTCGTTGTATCTTGTACTCTCCATCTACTATTATGTTGTTGACTTAGAGACTTGGTGAGGACGATATTGTATATTATTGTGGATTTGTTGTCTTTTATATACAGCTTTCTCTCTATTGTCTTTATTTCTTCGCTACAGCGTCATATTTTTGTGTTGCATTCATCTTGGCAAGTTTTTACAAAAAGGGGGTGTTGCTAAAATTTTAAAGAAATAAAGTAGGACTTTTAAAGAATTTGGGTTGCGATTTCAAATGTTTCAAAAACTTATATTATATTTTCCGTATTTTTATGGTTTAGATTTCTGGGTTTTGGCTTTCTTTTACTACGTTACATCTTAGGGCGTTGCGTAGTACTAGGGCCGTCACGGGGCAATTTTGGGTCGTGACAACATGTCCATCAATGACACAAACAATATCATGGAACCTGAGTGTCCCACACCGACACTCGACACATCATGAAAACATATGTCTGTATATATATATATATATATATATATATATATATCTACCACGTGTGTCCATCAACGACACATCAAAATCATGGAACCTGAGTGTCCAACACCGACACTCGAAACATCATGAAACCCGTGTCCAGTATCGACACGTAAATCCTCATATCTCGGGCTCCATCAGTCCGGATCAACCCATATCATGACTACGGTCGGTATCCTCTAGATATCTGCCGCGCCAACTATCTCGGGCTCCGTCAGTCCGGATCGTCCCATATCATCTCACGACTCTGGTCAGTATCCTCCAGATATCCACCGAGCACAAAACTATCATCGGTTGGTAGTGCTCTCCCTGCCAGGCTCATCATCTACATCTTGAGCTTCATGCCCCGGGTCCACCATGTACCCGCAGACGGTGCCTCCCGCTCCTCGAATTAGGTATAGCCACTGCTTAGAACCGAGAAAACTCATGGTGGACACCTCAAAATATCATATCAAGAGAAACCGCATTTTAAAGCAATACATAATTCCCTTTGAAATATAACTGCGGTTCTCAAATTTAGAGATCTCATAAAATCAGCATCTCAATGCATATAGACATAAAGTACGATGTATGCAACATAGAGTAGTAATATGAGCATATCGAGTGTATCATGCAAGCATGTCAAGTGATAATACTGAATAATGAATGTACTTTTACGTTTAAGATTAATCTCGTAATATGGAAGTTCTACTGTGTAAGTGAAATGGCAATTCTTCTATATAAGTGGCATGGCAATTACCGATGAAGAATGTGTGTGAGTCGGCAAATCTGTGTAGTGTAACATGCGCATCAATGGTAATTGTGCAGGTGTACTAGCAATTGATATCATATAGTATTAAATACCGGCACGTGGTATGTACATCACGAGGTGTAATATCCTACACAACATGAAAAATAAATGGGTATATCTATCTATACATGAACAATACAGTCACTTTTTAAAAGATACAAATCGTAGTTTTGAAAGTGGGTGCTACGGTGTTTTTAGAAAAAAACATCATTTAGAAACCCATAGCGTCCCATAAAGTTTCCGTTTAAAAAATGCATACGATTCGTCAGTTTTAGAAATAGGTATGGTTCAGGTGGCAATCTTTATATCGGCGATTCTGTCTCATAACATCCGATATGACAATAATCCTCGATCATCATCCTCAAATCATAAGCACGGATCAATCATCCGGTACATCTCATCTCATACGTTAATCCATCGTACGGGGTCATCAAACAGAATAGCGAATCTATCGACCTATACAATAATGAGGGTACGGATCTAAAATCTCGTACGGCATATTACTCATTATACTCATAAATATATATATATATATATATATATACACACACAAACATATATCTCAAATCACATTTGTATAAACGTCATATCTTATTAATTTCACAACACCTCTATCTCAATCTCGTGCCGTGTTTATCGATCTCAATCTCGTTTCATACCATTAATAACTCATACTTGTCATCTTTCAATTCATATTTATTAGCGTCAACCATTATCATATCATCTCTTTACTAAATCCTATAACCATGTCCATAAGTTCGTAGCATATCCTTTATCAAAGTTATAATTTAAAACACAATCTTCCATATCAATAGTTGCGGGGGTGCTATACGCCATCCACCTGACTTCCCCCATAGATATAAATCTATTCACCTGCTAAATTCCTCGCTTAGCCGAAGTCGATGTGCTTCGTCGTCTCGGAAGTCCACGCGAAGGTACCTACAATCAATACACAATTGCAATACTATTAAAACCAATATCCGAAAACCTATACGGCACATGGATTGCTTATAGGTTAGAACCTATAGCTTACGCATGAAAGATCAACCAAACAACTCTCGTCGTTGACGTACAAATATCGAACGACCAATTCAAATCTCAAATATAAAAACCAAGAATTCACATATCGGAAAATATAGCCAAAACACACTCAAGTACTTTCCAGATTTTGGCTCAGGTAAATTGGGACAAAACAAACAAGTACAAGGGATAGGTTATATTGAGTGTGTACTACAGGCAAAACCACAACTCCAAGGACCATAGGGGGTCCGGCGACAAGAGGAAATACCCGGCCTCGCTGGTCAAAAAGGGGAGATTTGGGTTCGTACTTCTGTGGTGGTCTTCTAGTGGTTTATCTAAGTCGATGGACTTGTTTGATTTTCTTAGAAATAACCCAAGTTGCTCCAGATACCCTGTAGGCTAACAACCTAAACAAAACCGACACGGAACAAATTCTAAGTTCGTGTATCGGCTCTATTCTCTGTTCTGGTCCAGCAAATCAATCTCTAAGGTTTTGAAAACACTCACTACATCTCTAATTACCACTTAACAGCAACTTGGAATTTTCTAAGATCACATAACCTAATTATATCAAATTCTAACTAAACTATGATATATAACACAGATACTAATCTACAAGTGAAGAGATTACCTCATTTGGCAACTTTGGAACTTGGATGGTTCAAAGGGTTTAGAATAGGTTTGTGCATATTTTTAATGAAGGTGGCATGAGGTTTTGGAAAATATTTGGAGATGAGGCATGGAGGTAGTGAGGGATGAAGCATGAAGCAATTGAGTTGAAGAAGACAATGGGGAAAGGAGAATGGGGCAGCCAAGTCACACCCTCTCTCTCTTATGCTCACTCTCTCACTCTAAATATCTCCTACACTCACCTCTCAACAAATATCTTTTTTTGTTTCTTCTCATTTCTAGTTTTTCACTCATAACTCCTTTCACACGCATAACCCTTTTCTCTTTTTGCATTTCCTTTTCTCTTTCTCACAAACTCACAAATACAAACACAACATGCACATGACATGGTGCACTAGCTACGGAAAAATATAAAAATACGGATTTGTCTTAATCGCGATTAGTAGTGCAATAATCAGTTTTAATCGAAATTGCATATAATTATTTATAAAAATGCCAAAATATGATAAATATCATTAAAATAAATAAATCATTTTAATCTCCGATTATTTTCCAAATATTGGTATATACTTATACCATTTTACGAAAAATCCCTATTCGCAAATCGAATAGTTTTCGTGAAATATATTATTTTAATATTTAATTTCCAAAAATAACATTTTATATTTCTGAAATATTACAGTCTTCCCCCCTTAAATAAATTCGGTCCCCAAATTTAAAATTTAAATCCCTACATGCTAAAACATTTCAATAATCAGCTCAGATCAACGGGGTTCCGAAATCACGGAAGATACAGAAATACCACAGCGTATCGTGTGCGCCTGAAAAAGAGTACAAAACTCAAAATCAAACTCCGTCAAGCGTCACACAATTATCGGAGTTATAAAGGAAACACGAATAACGAATTCCACTACTGGAATTCAAATGCACTATAGTTAAATCATAATACGTATATACAACTTATCTTTGTAAAACCATTTTAAAAGCTGAATAACTCATGCCAAATCTTTCCTAAATTTTCGTATTATGCATAGCTCATGGCACAAGTGGCGGACGATCATTTGTAAAGTAGTAAATATATACCTATATATGTTTAGCTCAATTTATACGTCCTGCCTTTTTGAAATATCCCAAAAGGTTTTCCTTAAAAAATTTCGTGTCACTCGAGGACACGTACGAAATAGCGAGACTATAGCTCCTTTTTGAAAACCTATTGATAACTTTTGATGTATGCAAAAGTACTCGGGCATTGTTTTCAAACCAGCCCTGCTCGGTTACTATATAATATAGTATCAATCATCAAAACACGATACTCATAAATAAATTCAGCCTCAAAAGGCGTATCCAACATCACATGCGTCTGGTGCGGACGGAAAACCAAATCCAATACAAGTGCCACGAAGGTGCATAAAAGCAAAACTAAGTGCAACGGTTGTGCACGAAAGTATCTGTCCAGTGCAACGGATGTGCACGACAACAATATCAAGTGCATCTATAGTGCACGAAAATCTCAACCAAGTGCAACTAATATGCACGAATGAAAATCTCAATCAAGTACATCCAACATGCACGAATAAAAATCTCTATCGAGTGTACCCGGTGTGTACAAAATCTCATATCATTCACCCAATATGCGCAAAAATCCAAATCAAGTGTGTCAGGTCTGCACAAAACATCTAGTGCAGTAGCGTGCACGATAACGAACGCCAAGTGCAGACGCTCACGAAAATATAAATCTGGTGCAACAAATGCACAAAATACAAATCTGGTGCAACCAATGCACGAAAACTCATCAATATCTCAATGATCACAAAAACAACACCGAGTATACCAAGGTATATAGAATCATAAACGTATGCAACTGCGTGCACAAAATCCATCCCAATGCACTGCAAGCACATATAAGCTATACCGAGTACAAAAATCAAGTCAAGTGCGTACAACATGCACGAAATCAAATAGATAGTATCGAATCCACGAAACCATAAATACGCGCAATGAAAGCACAAATCTATACCTAGTGCAATAGATAAGCACAAATCATAAACCAATGTAGCGGTGTATAAAACATAAATCAAGTGCAATAACTGTGCATAATAAATCTCCAGTAGGTGCAGCCATGGTGCACAAAAACATAAATCACAAAACCCAATTATTGAAACTCAAGTCTAAGGGATAAAAGTGTGATACTCGGATCACAAAACACAAACTGCAATAACTGACATTGAGGTACACCTCCTACAATGTCGAAAAATATACCGGTACGCCCAAACTGGCAGAGCAAGATCATCAACTTGCCTCCTGCTCACAGTATAGCGCCTTCGGTCTCTGGGTTCTTGTTTTCTCTGTGGATTACCAATCTCATGATCCTTCTGCTCGTCGGCCTGGTCAGGCGTACTAACGGAACAGTTCTGCTCTGGAACTCCTCTGATCACCGTTTGGCCAATCAACATGACCACTCTCAACGGCACATTACTGACGGCGGCATCTGGCCCTCTGAATACGCACGATATAACAGAACCTGGGTGCAAATCTCTATTGCTGCGGTGTCCTGGAAGGAACCTGCTCACAGCTTCTTCCGATCTCACCTATACCGAACTATACGAAGGTTGGAACTCTTGCTTAACTCTTTTCTCATAATCGGACAGCTGTGTCCTCAACACGACTTTCTTCTGGAAATTTGGCTGTATCTAACTCCTCTACACACATATTAATCCTCTGGTATCAACGGAGTGTAACAACTGCTCGCTAACATCTCACACGAACCTCTTTGTTCCACTCGTCTTTATTATCGTCCACTTCGACGTCATCTCTTGCTGTCTGCATATTGGAATTCATCCTCGGCTACGGTCAATCTGGAGTCTCTCACACGGACTCGAAATTATGAACTCGGTATGTTCATCACTCTGTAGAAGATATCTAGCCGAACACGTCCTCGGAAACTCGTCCAATCATCAGAGGAATACACTTTCTTCGTCCGTTCTCGATCAACTCACAACGCATTTGGTGAGATCCTTCTATCCGAAACCGGTCAACTTACCGATCTCACATCGGAGCATCCAACGAACAATGTCATCTCTTGATTGATCTACTCTAGATCCGAGTAAGATCCTTCAACTGGAATTTTTCGACTCAACTGAGCCTGCATCGGCACATCAAATCTGGCGAATCATATCAGTCGCTCAACTCAAGATAGACTACCTATCTCCTGTCACATCTCTTCCTGGAAGCTCCTTCGGTTTCAACTTATAGACTCTAGAAACGGCATCCCATCAATCTCAACAATAGCTGGTCATCTGTCTGCATGGTAGACGACATCACGATCTCTGAGGTAGGCTGTAAATCAACAATCCTCTCAACCTTGCAGCCTCTATCAATGGCCCGATCATCCGGTACAAAACCGAACACTCTCCTCAAATGAGAGATCACAACACAACACTATACCTACACGTCCCCATGTCACCAAAAAACAACATGGTCAGTCCTCGTCCATGACGAGCTCACCCTGACCGCAACACTAGCAGCAGCTCAATCTGTGCTCAAACCATGGTGACAGAAACCTCAAGAAGGTATCGAAGAAGATAGATCAATGAATGAAAGAATCAACAGATCCTAAATGGATATATGATCATAGGAACGAATAGTATCACAGATCTCAAGAAATGTACATCCTAAGGTTTCTTAAGTGGAGTATCGTATCGTAAATATGCCGTGGAACATAAGTACGTCATGTCACTATACTCAAGCTACCTACTCCATCAATCGAGGTTAACCTATGAAACGAAAGTTCGGGTCTAATACCCCCCGTTAAGTCTACGTTCCGTAAGGTCAAGCCTAGGTTCCGAAATATATACGTCCTAGATTCCGCATAGTCAAACCTAGACTCAAACCAAGGTTAAACCTAACGCTCTGATACCAACTTTGTCACGACCAGTAAATTAGCATGTGACCGGCACTTAAATTACGCAACGTCTAAAGGCGTAACGTAAATCAAGTAAGCTGAAGCCCAGAAAAACTAAACCTTTTTGCGGAAAATAGTGGGTGTGCA
This sequence comes from Agapanthus africanus, assembly GCA_030015575.1. NCBI lineage: Eukaryota > Viridiplantae > Streptophyta > Magnoliopsida > Asparagales > Amaryllidaceae > Agapanthus > Agapanthus africanus. The sequence continues at coordinate 239,524,005 of JASDDO010000004.1, forward strand.
GTTTTGAAATAAGGTATAATGAATTAAGTTTCGTCTTTTGAAATTTCGGGCAGCACCTCCCTTGTATATTTTGATCCAAAAACATATACACAATGATATATAGGCATCCCCAAGCGGGAGCTTTCTCTTCGCCAACTTGCAGAATCGCAACCATGCAATAACATATATACGACGCCCAACGGCGAAGAATAAACCCAGAAAAAACAATAAAGAAGCGAGACATCAAAGCTCAAGAAAGCGATCATAAATCCATTTCTCTAAGTCTCGCACAATACTGTCACGACCCGAAATGGCACGTGAGTGGCACTTGATCATATGAAGTCTATAGGACCCCATCTAATTCAAGTAAGCCAAAAACCCAGAAATCTAAGCCATTTTTAAAGAAAGTGTTTTGTTAAAATAAGCCAAATATGCGTTTTTAAAACATCAAGTCTTTTCTGAAAATTTTGGCAGAGTTCCTTTTGTAAATACTGGCCCCAAAAGGGGTACAACATGAATACGAAATGATAAAAGGCATCCCCAAGCGGGAGCTAGCTCTTCGTCAATCGACGGTCACAACCACGAAAGCAATATAATATACAATGTCGAAGGGCGAGGATCAAAACTCAAAAGAAAACTCAAATCAACATGAAAACCATAATAATACAACGCGCGACTCTAAGGTCAAAATAATAACAACAGGTTTTCTAAGTCTGAAATAAATATACAAGTTTGGTTGATGGAGTTTACTAGATACAACTGAAATAAATAGTATACAATGGTGGTCACGATGAAAGTGAATCCACTTACCAAAGCAATCACCCGGATAGTGTGCCAGCAAAGCCACCAAGAAAAACCTGTACGGCAAAACCTGCAAGAAACTGTGGCACAACGGGGGTGAGTTGCCAACTCGTGAGTAGAAAACATCACCGAGCAGAAATCGTATGTATGACTCAATCCTAGGTTAATACGATCAGTAATATATATCCTCAATATGATAAGGTCTGAAGCATGAAAAGTTGGCAAGGGTAAACATCTATACATAAGTATAATACCAAGTGCTCGTGTCAGTGCCTCAGGTAACAACATATCATAAAATGAGGTATGAATGCATGAAAATAGAATACATGTAAATGAGAAAATTGGTTTCATAGCTCAGTGAGATTTATGTATATAAAATCGAGATATCATCAATGAAATCAACATAAAACAGTGTCTAGCATCGACACAAAAATATATATCTCGCTGTCTCAATATCTAGGGCTCCGGCTATCCGGACTTGCCCCTGGGCTCCGGCTATTCGGACTGGCCTAAACTCCAATCGGTATCCTCCTGATATCCGACGAGTCACAATGAAGTCATCGGTCGGTAGTTTTCCCCTGCCAGGCTCAGTGCCATCATCTGCAACCTTCTCGCCCCGGGGTACCGCACCGGGTCCGCCATGCACCCACAGACTGTTCCTCCTCCTCCTCGAATCGGGTGTATGATATCGCTCAAGAGCCGAGAAAACTCATGGTGGACATATCTCAAATCATATCATGAGAAAACCGCAACTTTCATTTTAAAAATAATAATAAGTTTATAAATCCTTGCGGTTTCTCCAAATCCATAAATCTCATGGAAATCCGAAATCTCAATATCTCAAAGTAAATAAACAATGAATTATAAAATATTGGGCTCCGGCAATCCGGACTGGCCCTAATATTAATGCATAATAATGAATATATAATTATGCATGACAATCACAGTATTAAATGAAATATCTAAAGTAGCACATTAATGATATACCGGAACTATCAGCTAGCAAGCGATAACAATGGATTATATTGTCTAAAGTGTACGTGACATGGCAATTACCGATGAAGATGTGGGTGAGCCGGCAAGCAAGTGTACGTGGAACATACGCATCATCGGTAATAGTGCTGGTGTCCTGACAGCATGATTTCAATAATAGCATATGAAAACATAATATAAGCATGCAATGCGATGCAAACAGCAAGAATATGCTGGAGTTGAATAATAAACACAACAATAAATAATCTACATTACTATATATATGTGTCATATCATTTTGCCATTTGAAATAATACGAAACGTGGTGTTTTGAAAATAGGGCTACGGTGTTTTTAAGAAAATGTATGTCCTTTGAAATATCCGTAGGATCCCTTGGCCTGTCTTTAAAATATTCACGATTCGTTAGTTTTGAAATAGGTATGACTCGAGTCTAGTCTAACATCTACAAGTAAACTACAGACTAATCGACAAGGTAAGGAAAACCACCTAAATCTGAGTCGATACATATATATAACATAATATAGTCGGTGATCCCGCCTCAATAATATCACATATGATACGATATATAACATGACATTCTCGAGTCAAGAGTGCGGATCTATCATCAATATAAAGCTCGTACGGTAAATCCATTGTATGGCATCCCAAATCTGGGTACGGGTCAAATATCACACTTATCTCATTTCTCATCTGGTATCCTTTTCATCATATATCATGATCTGCGGGTACTGATCTACGTCTAGTACATACCGATACCGTCTACATATATATATGTGCTTGTGTATGAAACACATCGCCTAAGGACCCGCTATAACAACATGTCGTATCTCATAATACGAACCAAAACACATCACCGATCTTCTGGCATCGTGCCCAATCACATCGACTCATCTCTATGTATCATATACTATCCTCATCATCCAAGTTTATGTATACGTGTATATATATATATATATATACATACTCACATACATATATGTATATATATATGTACATATCCCCATATACGCACAATAAAATAAAATGTATGCGTGTGCGTGCGCGTGTATGCAAATCACTACTCTAGAGTTCGTGACTAAGAAACTAGCTAACGACACTAATTTACGAATACACTAACACTAACCCAAAGTCATCTAAAGCATTTCGTATACACATCTCATATCACATAAGGATATATATGTATATAATAACGCATTCGCGTTCTATTCTACGAAACTGCGGGGCTGCTATACGCCATCCACCCGACTTCCCCCGTAGATATATATCTACTCACCTTGATTTTCGGTTGCCGATGCCGATGTCGCCACGCACTTGCTTGTCGTATCGAATTCCTCGTGAGGGTACCTATGTATCATAACTCATCGTATCGCATTAAAAACCGACTCATGACCAAAACGACACACGAATCTCACATAGGTCAAAACCTATGGTCCTCTCATGCAAACGGACCAAATAACCCACGACATCAACGTACAAACACCGATTGATCGAGAAAAACCCTAACGTACCATTCGTGGTTTCACAACACACAAAATATATATATAAAATAGGGTTTAAATCATCAAAAAATTCAAATTCGCTTTAAAAGCTATTTTTCCGGAACTCTAGTAAGCAACAATTTCAAAATTAGTTCAAATCTAGTTATTTTAACAATTCTAGCGGTCACAATGCTCACTAGATATCCTAACTAGATCATACAAACTATTTCTATAATTTAATCTCATCTATTTTTATTAAACCCAAAATTCTAGTTTGCAAAATTATCCAATTTTAACAATTCCAAAATAACAATGCACAAAACAACAACTAACCTAGGTTTTGCATGATCTAAAGTGGTAAACTACCAATTATAATTTTAATAATATCATGAAAACCCTAACTAGATTTTTAATCTCATATTTTTAATTAATTTCCAAAAACCTAATTTGCTTAAAAATCTTAATTTGGATATTTTAAATGTTACAATTAGCAATAAGCAACAAGATTACACTTTGCATGTCCTAAGATACAAAAATATATCACACAACCATGAACAATTGATCACAACCCTAACTCCAAAACAAAACCCTCACTTGAATTTCTTAAACTTGAAATTGGAACTTCTTACTAAATAAGTTTTGATTAAAGCAAACAAACAACAATTTAATAAAAGGTTGAGATTATACCTAACATGTTTGAGATCAAACATGGAACTTGACCTCCAAATTGCTAACTTTGTACCAAGATCCATACTAGATTAGCTAAAGAATAATGGGTAAAGCTTGGATTTGGAATTAGCTTTGAATTTGTATGGATTTTGAAGCATTTTTATGGATTTTTGATGCAAAATTGTGTGGGATTTTTGGGGGAGGGGCTGCTGTTGGAGGGGTCGGCCATGATGGGGGGAGAGGTGAGAGAGTAAGGTGAGAGAATGGCAAGTAAAGAAAAATCCAAGTCAACCCAAACCCATACCTCATTTTCTCTTTCTTTTCCTTTATTTTTTTTTCTTTTAAAGCCTCAACAAGTGGGGAAAAATTGGGAGGGCAGCCAAGGGGCTCAGCCAGCAGTAGAGGGGGAGGAGAGAGGGTGTGGGTGAATGTGGGTGAGGGGAAAAAAAGATAAATATTATACCCCAATTTCCCTTTACATTAATTTCACTATTTAAGCATTTTTTCTTGATATTTTCTAAAACCGTCATGACACTTTCTTTTCATTTCAAAAACAATATTTTACATGTTAGTTTAATTTGTCATGATGCACAAAACTTGTATCCACCCATTCCAATTTGTAATTATCCCTAATTAAATGTATTATTGACGGCTTAAAATAATATTAAAATTATTAATTTCGGAAAAAATTTCAGTCAACTAAAAATTTTACAAGTGACTAAATTAAAAATCAAATACTAGCAATTTCATAGCTAGAATAGGTATATTTAATTTTATATTAAAAGTTATTTATATCTTGGTTTTTACGGAAAACACCCGCTATTTTACCGATTCTCCGAAATTTCTCCTAAACGATTTTCAAAACGTTACAATCTTCCCCCCTTAAAGAAATTCGGTCCCCGAATTTAAATTTAATCCCCCTAAATACTAAAACATTTCAGTAAAATGATCAAGGCGTCGGGGCTCCGAAATCATACATACATAAAACATATCGTAGCGCTATACATGCGCATGAAAACGAGTATATAAACCAAATCAAAACTCCGTCAAGCATCTCGCAATCATCGGAGTTATGGTGAAGACATCAATGTCAAAGCCCAATGCGAAAACCAACAGGATATACATCAAATCTATACCTGTAACCATCAAAACTATATATGTAAACATCTGAAGGAAATGCATGCCAAACCTTTTTAAGTTGCTGTGCGATGCGCGTATCACGACACAAATAGCAGACATTCATTTTAAGGAAAGATATCTATACATATATCTCTTTTATTTAACATACACATCCCACCATCTTGAAAATTAATTTAGAAGGGGTTCCCTTGTAAAAGTTTCGTGTCATCTCGGACACGTAGGTAAATACTGAGGCTATAGCTCCTTTTGGAAATCCCTTCGATAACTATCAATGCATGTAAAAATATATTCAGATACTGTCCTCTGACTAGTCCTGCTCAGTACTAAAACAAATAGTAAATATCATAAAACATCTGCTCCAAAAGGAAATCAATCCCAAAAGTGTATATAGAATGCCTCGTGCGTCTGGTGCGCACGGAAATCGAAATCCATGAATGATATATGTGCACAGAAACAAAATCTAAGTGCAACGGGTGTGCACGAAAACACCTATCAAAGTCAACGGGTGTGCCTGTCAGTAATATCAGGTGCATCTGATATGCACGAAAAATCTCGATTTAGTGCATCTGGTGTGCATCAAAATCGCATCAAGCGCCCAAATATGCGCAAGAATCCAAATCCAGTGCACAAGGTGCACGAAAACAATATCTAATATCACAATTGAAATCGATGGTATACAACACACCTCAACCCAAAACCAAATCAGGTATACCGTAGTATATAATCTCACAACCATGTGCATCAGCGTGCACAAAATTGAATCATAATGCTAAAAGTGCATGAAAGCTATGTTAGTTATATGTATGCCCTAGAGGCCATTACTATACATACGATGTATATTGTAGTGGATGCTTGGACATATATAGGGAGGACTTTCTTGCTCGACATGATAGTACGCTATCTGGTTACTCTTTATCTTAACATGTACTCTGATTGTCTCTTTGTTATATGTTGATAAAGCCATTAGGATGAGTACTTGACTACCAGGACTATGATGCAGATCATACTAGTGGGGACAGTGTAGTCGCCAAGTACATCCTTCAAATGTTCCTAGTCGTGGGAGTACCGAGATAGGGTATCGATACTCCAGAGTAGACTAGCGTATGCGCTTCTTGACCCATATGATGGGAGATAGATGATCTCATATCCATTGGTGTTTGACATCAGAGAAGGTATACGGGTGCTCAGTGGAGACTGGGTACACTGGACGGACTCGTCGAGAACTTCCAGATGGTATTATACCTCACGTCAGATGGCAGTTCTCTGGTGACACTGGTACAGGTTAGTCTGTAGACCCGAGATCGTCATAGAGTCTTGTGTGATTCCCACTGTGCTTTGATTTCCATCATACCACGTCCAAGAGGCCGTGCAAAAAGGTGGCTTTTGGGTACAGTCCCGAATCACATGGAGGCAATGAGCGATAGGAGGGGTTTCGTCTCTCCCGGTATAGGGAGTTGATGTTGCGCAGTGTTCGATTGGCTATAACTAGAAATCCCTGGCCAGGGTTGTTAAGATTTACTGGTAAGTGTTGTCAGTAGTTTCTCGAACTATTATAGACTTCATATCGACACGACTTATCAAGCTATTGGGGTCTGACGTTTACCACCCCTAGGCAAGATATGCGACATATCAGACGAAGAGACTGGACTGTACGGGAGTGTTACTGATTGGATTCGCAGGAGAATGTACAGGCTTGCTTGTTGATCTTCTGATCGCTCAATACCTAGGCGGCTGTTACATTTAGCTGACCGCTTGAAACTTGTGGGTGTTTGATATGATCATCACCTACTGTCGGCGTATTGACGATTCTTTAGAGTCCTACACAGAGGTTTCTTGGCTCAGGCAAAACGGAGTAGGAGCACATATATGATATGTGCGGGACCGAGAACAATACGTGTATGTGATACCGTATTAGATTCTCGCGATATGTGATATCGGCCGGGTATATGTGATATAGCTGGGTCATCGGATCAAGTGTTGATTCGATGAACTGATACATATTATATTAGTCGGTTATTTGTGAAATAGCCGGATTATCGGATCAAGTGTTGATTCGATAATTTAATGTATAATTATATATTTGATGTATTAAATTACATTAACTGATATAAGCTCACTAAAAGATTCTTTTTCTCACTCGGGTAATACATTGATATATATGCGATATATGTTAATTGTATTATTTTATTTTGTTACAATAAATAATGTATATGTGATATATAATATTGTAACATGTTAGGGTTATTAATGCAACGTGATTATTGGAGATTGATCATGATTAAGGTTTGATTTGGGTTAATTTTTCTAGAAGCTTCTAGAAGCTTTTGTTTTGTTTTTGCAAAGATATTTTGTAAAGATATTTTTATAGATATTTTGTTAACCCAACCCAACCCTTGGCTATGGTTAAGTCTCTACATGGGTTAAGTTATCATACTTAACCCATGGTTGCATTTCTAACCACACTAGGCTTTCATTATTCATCACAAAAGAGTTAGCTTCTTCTTCTTCTTCTTTCTTGCTTGAAAAGGTTTCTAGCTTTTTGAGAGGTGATGAAAATGAGTGAGATTAAGAAAATAAATGAGAGCAAAAATCCTACTTCATCATCCTAATCTATCCTAGCCATTTAGATTAGGGTGTTCACTTCATTAGTGAGTGAGAGCTTGAGTTAAAGTTTCTTCAAGGTAGATTATCTTAGTTATCGAAGATCGGAAGCAAGCTTGTAGCTTTCTTTTGTGGAGCCTCTCTAGAGTCCGGATTCTTGATGATCGCAGCGAAGAGACCTCAACACGGAGCTTATGAAGTGAAGAACCGGACTACAAAGTTGTAATCCCAAACTCTTAGATGTTAAAGTGTTTAACATGCTTTGTTCCGCCTAATCTCTAGTTTAAAGATCTTGGTTAGGGTTGTTCGGCACGTCTAAATTTTAAATCGGGCATGGTTGATACCTTCTAGAACCTTGTAAGTGTGCCTAGTAACCCTACAGTGGTATCAGAGCCAAGCTAGAGCTTTAGGCGAAGTCTAGACGAAGTTTAATGTCCGATCGAACTCCGAATACCCGATAAAACCTAGTTTCTGGAAAAATTTTCAAAAGTTGACCATTTTCACATTAAAAATACTCAGAAAAATAAGCAGGGAATTATAAGGATTTATGTGAAAAACGAGCCACTAATTTGCTTAAACCGCCGCGGAACCGCGGCAGGACCATGCCTTACGCGGCGGTTCCGCGGCCAAACAGTGTAATTATGGTTTTCTTTTTTCACAGTAATATCCGTACAGATTTCCTGATTGTTCTGGGAATTTTTATTCTACTCAAGTGTTGAGTTTTCTGGGTTGTATTGGGAACTCGTTGATTCGATCGGAAAGTTTAACTTCGTTTATGTTTTTCCGGGTAATTTTAGAACGTGTTAAAATGTTCGAACGGATATCAATAACTCACTTTTTCCACTGCCGGAAAATTTCCAAGCGTTGGATTTTTCCGTAGTTTAAGAACGTTCTAAGTCGTGCAAGTAACGCGGTGAACCCTCTAGAAGACAACAAACTTTAACTCGAATATGTGACCGTCTGAACCTCCTCTAAACCTTAGGGTTTGGGGCAGTACGGCGTTGCCACATGTGAGGCGTTGGCTTGACCCTTCTACGGCTGGACCATTGGTACTGTGGCATGTGATGGATATTTTAAAACTAATTTCAAGTGTTGAGAACTATTTGGGAAATCATGGGTGTTTGTTTATTCGATCGGAAAGTTTAACATTGTCTATTTATCTGGAATGTGATACAATATTTGGAATCCACAAGTAGTTATGAGATAACTAATTTGAATGCTATAAATCTAGCAGTTCAGTCTCAGATGATTGGTTGCCATGGGATTTTGATGCAATCAAAAGTCCGTCGCAATCACGTAGCGTACGCGGATACTCGCCGGGTAAACTTAATAGATAGCCGCGCCCCCTAGCCCTGACCAAGTGACTGTAGGAGAACCCTATCGCCAAAAGCATCCGTTTGGGTGCTCGTGGCAGCGGTGTTCCGCCTTAGTGCACTTCGTCGACGGCATCCGGGGGTGCGGCCGTCTACTAAAGTTTGCGACGAGCATTCGATCAGGATGTCGGGAATCTTGTTGAATTGCCCGAATTGATATTGAAAAGGGTTTTCGATAATGAGACTAAAATGCGGAGTTTATAATTGTTAGGCATGCGATGTCTAAGGAATTCATTTGGTTAGGCATGCGATGTCTAAGGAGGTTGCGGATTCCAACTGTTGTAGTTTTACATTTTCTTTTCTGCGACCGTAAGTGTAATATGTGGTGTATCGCCGGTTTCGTTGTTATACATCAACGACAATTGGGATACGCATATTTACTTATGTTGATGATATGTGATATTATGTGTTGCTGTGATATGTTATATTGGATCGTCGTGTTTTGAATAGCCGGGTTTTTTTTTATGTGAGATGAGAGTTTTTATTTTCATTCATATAAAATTCATTTGTATGTAATATTCTTTTATTGGGGCACTTCCAGACTGAGGATGATGTCACCATTGTATATTATTTACTTTTCCGCATTAGGTAGACCCAAAGCGGGGAGCACAAGTAACCGGGTTCCAGGGTCCAGTGGGAGACCATCTCGAGGAGTCGAGACCGGGTCTCCTAACCCTAGAATTGGCAGTGTTGCTTGTCGCTCTCGTATGGGTCTAGGGATGTGGGTTTGGCTATTCATTGCGACCGTGGAATCCGTGTTTTATGCAGGCTCGTATTAAAACACGGACGTCCTAGTATATCAAATATTTCATATGTGTTCTTCTGCTGCAATGTTCTGTGACGAGATCATATTACTGCCTGAAACGAATGTTTATATTTTATATATGAGATATATGTTATATTGCAGATTTCGTTTCAAATGTGATGCTTGTGAATCATAATAAAATGGGACTTCATTAATGAGATTAATGAAACTAAAAGAAACCTAAAGATGTTGTAGAAACTTGTTTAAAAACTGGTAGCTCTAGTTCTTGCTTTGCATAGCGGTGTTCCTTGTAGAACATCCAGCACCTTATTCGATAAGGAAAGAGCCGAGATCCCTTCACCGGGAGTGACCTCTTTAGTGAAACTAGCAGATGCTACACACTCGGTTTGTCTTTTGATTGCTTCTATAGTTCTTGCTTTGTATAGTGGTATTTGTGAAATATCCTGCATCTTATTCAATGAGGAAAGAGCCGACGATCCCTTCACCGGGAGTGACCACTTTAGCAAAACTAGAAAAGGCCTAAAAAACATTCCATTTAAAATTACTCGATTCTACAACGATATCAAGTTCATTACGCAAAGGGTTTTCTTAAAAACCTGTCGTAACCTTCCGTCATTTCAGATAAGTACTTCATAGTATTCGTACTACGTTTGTTGGCTTTCATCAAGGCATAGTGTGCGGTAGCTATTTATGCTTATCTTCTTATGCATATGATGCAGATTGAGTTAGGGTAGTCGTGCGACTTTGTTGGCTTTCGTCAAGGGCCGTGCGGGTGGGTATAATTCAATCGGGAAATGATGGGTTGGACTTGACTAGTAGCCTATGGTTTGTTGGCTTTCGTCAAGGTCATAGGATGCTAGGGCTAAAATATTACTGGGAATTTCAAGTGTTGAAATTTGCATTGAGATTGCATATCTTCTATGAGATAGTTGGATCCCGATACCCGCTGCGAGTAAGAGTTACTCCTGGGAGAGTTTTACACATTACAATTAGCCGATCAAGTAGGTGTCTAGAAAGGTGTTAACGGGGTTACGTCCCTGGGAAAACGAGGTTTATTTTAATTAGGTCCGTGCGAAAGCACGGGGAACCTCCCTCAAAGTACCGGCACTGTCCTGGCTGAAAGATTGGCGAACTTGTAGAGTGTAATTAATCCCGGCTAATCTTTCCTTTTAGGGTTTGAAGGAAGATTTGACTTAAACAGTGGGAGATATCCTGATTAGATATATTGATAACCAATATAATCTTCCAAGAGCACACGCTGAGTGTTTTCTTCTCTCTCTCTCTCCTGGTTGCGACTATGTCACGCCTTAATTAAGATAATAATACGGATGTATTGACCGAACCCGCTTGTTATACTGCGCTAAGGAACGTTGGTCCCGCTCCAACTTATAATTGTTATAAGACAGAGCAGGAAATGGGGGATTACCAGAATCCCCGTGCCGCCCAAACGAAGAAAGTGCATGCTGATGCATCTTCTTCGGGTGTGTTCATTACAGAGAACTGTTTCTCAGTATCCTTTACATCCTGGGTATGAGATACCGGATCAGGATCCCGCCAATGTAATTTGTTACATGGGCTACAGATAGGTAGAGAACTGAGAACGGGTGATAAGTTTCAAGAGTTGGAAATGATGCAAGAGTTGCAGCCAAGTCTGTTGGCAGTTATCACCCTGTATTACCAGAATATATTGATTCTGAACGAATGTTATTAGATACCGACCCTGATATACAACATCATATCAGTCTCTTTATTAGTAAAGAAGGATATAGTTTTGTATTGTTGGATAATGTTTTGAACATTTCCTATATCAAGAGTTGATCGGTTCAGGCACGTTATCTAAAAGCATAGACGTTCTAAATCAAACCACAGTTCTTAACGTACAGAACACACACAAGAGGAAGAGTTCAGAAATGAACGAATCCTTCTTGAGGCATTGTAGACTAGGTCATATCAATGCAACCCGACTAGCTGAAGTTACATTTAGATGCATATTTAAATTAGTTTGAATTTACATCTTGTGAAACTTGACGGTCATGTCACAGAGATAAGATGACCACAGCTCCGTTTATTGGAAATAGATAAAGAGTTAGTGAACTCTTGGGATTGATACATGCTGATGTATGAAAGTCCCCTGTCTACACATGCCAAGACCGGTTCTTTGTACTTCATTACATTCACTGATGATCTCTCAAGATTCAGACATATGTTCCTGTTGAAACACAAGTCCGAAACTTTTGAGATAATCATAGAATATAAGTTAGAAGTAGAGAATCAAAAACAGGGTATAAGTATTGTGTCCTTTGATGAGATCAAGGAGGAGAATACTTAAGCACGGAATTCCTGGACTATTCTAAAGGAGAATGAGATTCTCTCTCAGCATTACTCCTCCGAATACACCATAGCACGTCGGTGTATCAGGGCGGAGCAATTACACCCTATGTGATATGGTGTGCTCTATGATGAGTACTACTGAGTAGCCTATTTTCTTTTAGGCTTATGCACTTGAGAAGTTGCATACCTATTGAATAGGGTTCCAACCAAATCAGATGCCTACCACTCCATATGTGATATGGTATGGGAAGAGCCCATCTCTTAAAGATGTTAAGATTTGGGGTTGACCGTCCTATGTCTAAAAGAAAAATCCGGACAAGCTCGAGGCAAAGTCAGTTATGTAGAAGTTTGTTGGATATCCCAAGCATTCGCAAGGGAATATCTTCTACCAAACCGAGGAACAAAATATGTTTTGTTTCTCAACATACCACCTTTGTGAGAGGGAATTTCTTGTGAAGAAATTGTAAGTGCACGACGGCGCCCCGGCCGTCGATCCGACGCCGGAATACGGAAGCGATGATTTACTTTAACTTTTCAAACCGGCACCACCGCGCACTATAAACCCGGATCGTGCCATTAATCTAGTCCTAGCTATCTAGAGAGGGGGTAAAGAGATATACCGAGCGATCCGTGTCCTTCGGTCTTCTCGTCGTCGTTCCGATCTCCCCGCGGAATCTCCGGTCTCCACCGCGTCGCCGGAAGGGCACCACGTCGCCGGCTTCTTTTACGGGCTCCCGCCTCTGGACCGAGGCAACTCGGGCACGAAGTTGGCGAGCCGACGTGCCTAAGGTTTGCTGTAGAATATAGTGTAGAAGCTATGTCTCTTTTGGAGTTTATGTTGCCATTGGTGATGGAGGAGAGAAGGAGATGAGCTTTGGAGAGGGGTTAGGGATTTTGGAGTAAGCAAGTGAGATGATCAAATTTGCCTCATCAAAATGAAATCACCCTCTCTCCCCTCTCTAGTAGTGGCCGGCCTCATGATATGGAAATGGTGGAGAGAAAAAGACTAAACCATGAAGGGAGGTGAGTGTAGGAAAAGTAGAATGGTGACCACACCCCCAAGCAATGATAACCATATCAAATCAATATCTAATCCATTCTAATCTCACTTATTACAAAGGAAGAGACATCAAAAGAATCTCATGATGCGAGAACTATCATGAAGCCACAAAATGCAAGAAACCCCTCCACAATAAGTTATTTGCAAACTTGCAAATAACCCCCTCCATCGAAAAGTCCGGCCGTGAAGGAACAAAGGAAAACTTGCCGGAACGGAAAGCAAACTGGCAACTCCAGAAAACTGATCCCGTAATAAATTACAGGAAAACCCCGATACTGTGTATACACACCCGCATCTGTATTCCGACCGAATACAAATGCAATGAGACAAAATCTACACTGTACTATACTAGGATCCGGCTTAAACCAAAGCCGGCTAGTATTATCCGTCCGATCCTGATCCGGGCAATACCGCACGTATCTGATCGAACCCTGCCATATCTTCATACGGCCTCTACAGCGTTTCGCCCGAAACTTGAGTAACTGAATGTGGGGGACTCTAAAGACTCGTCAATACTATGGCTGTGGATTTAACCACTAGCACGTCAGAGGTATTAGCCATACATGACGGGCTACCAGCTATTGACCAAAAGGGACGTCGATGAGCGAACTCATCCTGACACCCTACTGAGCCTGTCAGTGACAATATCCGTACAGTCCGGTCCGTTCGTCTATGAGCATCGCATGGCGGGCCTAGGGGGTTGGTAAAAGTCAGACCCCCAAAAGCGGTACAAGTCGTGTCGGAGTGTAGCCCAGAACACCCTGAGATACTACTGGAATACCTACCAGTAAATCTCCTGCCTTGGCCAAGGACTTCGTGTAATGGCTCTCCTAGACACAGCGCGACCTCACCCCCAATACCGGGAGAGACGAACCCCTGAAGATCCGCTCACTGCCTCCATGTGGCTCGGGACTGTACCCAACTAAAACCTGTTTGCACGTCTCCTTTGAGCGTGGTAGGGTAGTAATCAAAGTACAGTGGGAACTCACACGAGACAAATGACGATCCTCAGGTCGATGAACTAACCTGTACACATGTCACCAGGGAACTGCTATCTGACGTCAGGTATAAGACCAACTAGCATGTTCCCGGCGAGTCCTGTCCGGTGTACTCATAACCCAATGAGCACCTGTATACATCTTAGGTGAACCAACTGACACCAGTGGCTTGTGAGACCGGCCACCGCCCCTCGTCGGGGTCTCGACTGTATACACTAGTCTACTCTGGAGTATCGATGCCCTGTCTCGAAACTCCCACGACTAGGGACCTTTTAAGGATGTGTTTATAGACTACCAGCTCCCACGTATATGATCACCCTCATACTGCTGGCAGTCAAGCAAGAATCCTAAGGGCTCTATCAACGTGCAATAACGACCTGTCAGGTCACCTAAAGCAGTACACGATGATAAAGGTAAACCAGATAGCATACTATCATCTTGAGTAAGACTGTCCTCCTGGGATAGGTCCTCCCTCAATCATTGCAATCACGTGCCTGTGATCCAATAATTGACTCTGAGGGCACTATCTCCAACAATCTCCCACTTGCACTCAAGGCTAATTATTGCGATGTCGCATACTCACAGTCCGTGTGATACCGAACACCCAACTCCTCTACTAGTCAGTCTCACAAAACTCGTTTGCGAAACTATTGCGTTCGAGGAATAGTCTCAGTGAGTGGATCTGCCTTGATGTTTCTTTCTATGTCTCTCTATATCTCAAGTTCACGGAGAAAGCCATCTCCCGAAATGAGAAATACCTGTCTTAGAATGTGTCTGGATGTCTGATGGGACCTAGATCATAAATAAACTCCAAATCCAAACTTCTTAGACTGTATCGTCAACTGAATTTAATCAGTATCCTGCGCCATGCCTCCCTCAGTATCCTCCTGGACCACCTGTCCATAATACCGCCCCTCGTCTGAGGGAAAAACTATAACTCTGACAACCTCCTTGTCGTCCAGGTCACCTTGGAAGCCTGGAATGATAACTGTCTCCCGAATGAGGCTGTCGTTATCATATCCCTAGAACATTCACTTATGTTCTAAAACTGCTTCCGACTGCTTCTCCAGGATTGGATCAATATCAACTTATTGCATTTAGTGCAAGAACAACATCTGGTGTGGTACTTGACATCTCATGATTGACTCAATTGCCTGAGCAAGTGATCTGCCAATCATGCACATCCCTCTCCCCTTTAGTCTGTAAGACACCTTTAGAGAGGGTGACTCCATTACCTGCAGGTACACTACCGTGCCAGGAGTCGTCCATTCTAAATACTCTTAGAATGCTGTCTAAGTACCCTGATTGGGAAACCACCCAAATCTAGATCTAAAACCATAGATCCAGTAACCAGTATGTCTGATATAATGTCCAAGTCCCATGTGGAGAAACCACTGTGTGACGACCAAAGTATAACCGATCGTAGTATAGGAATATCACTTCCTACTTTGTGTATGTCATCCAAATACCATGACATCACATCCTACTACCTTCTCAACAGATCCATCCCCTATTCTGATGAAGTCAAACCTATGACTGTCACATCAGAAATTGATGATCTATCTCCGCTATATCTGCTTTAGTCTATAAATAGACATAAGCCATTTGTCCACCATGCTTCCGCTGCTCCCACTGACCACGACAACCCTCTGGCAGAGTCATATAGACGTACACTTCTAAAGCTAGTTTAGAATGACGCTATACCCATCCTCCAGCCGGGTCTCACAGTCTGGAACAACAGCAATGCCAAGTCTGGGTAAACAAGAACCTCCCTGTCACCGTCCTTGAGGCTATCGGAGTACCTCTCGGGTGCCTGAGGTTACCCACCTTATCTGCGGAGTGGCCAATGGAATGTCAAGCCAGATTGAATCTTTAGGTTCGTATGAAATCTTCAGTAATCATTTTTGGTTCTGGAATCACTTCCAGTTCTACCATACTCCCACTACTGTTTTTCTGAAGGAAAAATCCATTTTTTAATAAAACTATGGCGAGTCAAGAACAATATCACTATTGATCTTCTAGATGGTAGAAAATCAACCCTCGTAATAGCCTGGGTCAACCCACAAACAGCCATTACAGAAACATGCCTTGAGTTATCCAGAGTCTGGTTTTAAGCATAAGCCGGACAACTCCCCGTACCTTAACATCGTTAAGATATGAACTGTTCTATATCCAATATAGAACCATAGGCACTGATTTAATTGAACCAGATTCAAATCATGCAGCTGTCTCCAGTGCATGTTAACTAAATGGAAGGAGGCCGATCAGCGTTACTCAACTTAGGAATGCTTCCAATTATGAGTAACCTGAAAGAGAAGCAAGTTCTCTTAATCACTACTATCAACTGAATACCATACTCAAGTATCTACATCTTCGATCAACTTGAATAATCTCGATACTTGCAATACCTGGTTCTTTACTTTAATCATATACCTATAACTTCTCAAAATTCGGACCCTGTGTTTCCACGAAACACCTGTCTAAAAACTAGAGAAGTCATAAGTAAACCGAATATAGTACGAGGACCAACCCCTCTGTCCTTATGGACCCTGGACACCATACAATACTCTGTATAAGTCCCTTGAGTCTGATAACTCAATCACTGTGTGTCGTAGGTTGAAAACTGTACTTATGGTTATGAAGAATTACACCGCTGTTCAATGCTCCTTACCTAATCATCCACTGATATAGGTAAATGTCATGGACATAATTTCAAAAAGGTAAATCTCACTCTATAAAAATAGACGTACAGATATATCAATTTGAAATTGGTGCACAACAGCGGATATTCAAAACCAAATATTTGCCGACCGGCAAACAACCCAGGCGATTTCCTCAAATATCACCAATTACAACGAATTCCGATATAATGAGGAGGATCACCTAATTCCCAATAACTTACTCCCACTCATCATCTGTAAAACCATATAGATGTGAGAATCATACCTGGTAAATACATACCCTGGAGTAAGTATCTAATCGGGAAATCGGTTTTCCTTTAACAGTACACAGTGAAACTGAAACATTGAAATATTTCGATGGGATATCCCGGTATTCCTAGTAACGCCTCTTCCATTATCCAGATTCACAACTGTAACCGTGTAATTCTTTGCTACCTCTCCAAATCCCTTTATATGTCTTTAGTCATTACCTTATGCATACCCTTTTAGGCCAAATGGTTTTCTTCCTTCCCTACCGTTCGGCACCAGCCTATGGTTTGGAAGAAGACTATCCAATAAGCATAATGGGTGTACTGTCCTAATCCTAGGAACACTCGCAATGAGAGAAGGTGAAGATAAAAGACAACCGAATAAACCTTATTCCTATTTCTCCTGAACCAGAATCCATCCCCGAACTGGAACAAGTTCCTTTCGAGTTCGTATATAACCATACGATTGAGTATCCAATAAACTGTGGATCTTCGTAGTGATACGGAGTGTTCTGGAGAAATACAAAGGTGATTTAGGATCGGCGAATAAATACATGGTTTGGTCGTGAATAGCAGTCGCAATTTACTTTGCCCTCTTACTAATCCCTTGCTTTGTCTTAACTTAATACCTTCTGTACACCATCATTATGCTAATTGGATTTCTTCATTCCCTACCGGTCGGCACCTGCCTTTGGTTTGGAAGAAGACTATCCAATTTGCGTAATAGGTGTACTGTCTCCTAAACCAAGGAGCACTTGCAACCTGAGAGAAGGTAAAATAAAAAGATGTCACGACCCGCAGGGTACGGAACGTGACTGGCACTTAGGTTACGAAACGTCTCAAGACGTCCGTAAAATAAGTAAGCCAAAGCCCAGAAACCAAAACCCAATAAGCAAAAGAATGAAGGAAAACCAATCCATTGAAAGTGAGTTTATCAAATAAGTCATGTAAAACCCTTTTTAAAAACAATACCAATTTTTCCAAAAATTTCGGCAGAGTCTCCTTTGTAAATACTGGCCCCCAAACTGGGTACAACAAAAATATATATGAATCCAACAAATAAGGCATCCCCAAGCGGGAGCTAGCTCTTCGCCACAAGGCGGTCACAAATCCCACGCAATATAAAGCAACAACATGCGAAATAATCATAATGAAGCATAAGAAAACATCATGTCGACTCAAGTGAGCTCGACCCCAAAATACAGCATAAAAGTCCACAAACCTCACAGTCTCATCTCTAGGTCAATATACAACAATACTGGTAGATACAGTAGATGGAGTACACTAGATACAAAGAATATACAAGGTGGTACAAAATAGTAACATAACCCACCTATGAGCAAAATCTCGAGTCCAGGCAAAAGAGGCAAAAGAAGCAAGCGCACCTGCCGCTACTGTACTGACGGAGCAGACCTGCACAAGGCTATGGCACAACGGGGGTGAGTTGCCAACTCGTGAGTAATAAATAACATCTACACAGGCTATCGAATGCATGCACACAAGCATCCTAGCATCTAAATACAGGTAAGGCAGGACATAATGGCAAGTATGTATGCAATATGGATATACTAGCAGGTATGAATGCAATGCGAATCAACTCGTGATCTGAATGTGTAAGTATAAGAAATCATGTTTTTCCCTTTAAGAATGTCTTTTGAAATACCAGCACAATACCAATAGGATCAACAAGAACCTGTGTCCAGCATCGACACCTCAAAACTGTCTCAAATCTCATATCAATGTATCTCTGGCCTCAGCCGTCCGGCTGACCCATCTCAAATATCAATATCTCATCATCTAGCGGCCACAGTCGGTATCCTCTGGATATCCGCCGTCCCAAACAGTCACCGGTAGGTAATCCGTCCCCTGCCAGGCTCAACGTCAACACCACATTCCTCTTGCCCCGGGGTACCTTACCGGGCCCACCATGTACCCGTGACGGTTCCTCCACTCCTCGACACGGATTTCCAAAACCACAGCAAACTCATGGTGGACGACACTTACATCACTAGAAAACCGCAATTTACATATTTTAAAAATATAATAAGTTTAGAAATTTTGCGGCTTTCCCCCGAAATCCAGAAATATCATAAAATCTCAAGAAATCCTCGTAAGTGCATATATCAATGATAATGAATGCATATGGTATCAATAATCAAGTTGCGATGTGTGATTAATAGATTAAGCATGAACAATTAATATGATGAAGTACATGCACATGAATAGCAATCCTACGGTTTCATTTTAAGGAATTAAAGGCAATAGCACAAGTTTAAGTATCAATTAGTAAAAGGTTTAAATTTAAAGGTTATCTAGTGTGGTGGCATGGCAATTACCAGGGTGTGTGTGTAAGCATGAATAGTGCTCGTGCTGCATATAAAAACCTGGCAATGGTGCAGGTGTCCTATAAAATGGTTTCGCATAGGTATGCCAATATAATGCATGGATGCAACAAATAATCATATACGTATTTCACCCCTAATTACTAACATCACTAAGAATCTTGTAAGTTACTAAAACTATCGGGCGGCTTGCGCCATCCAACGATAGTCCCCCGTAGATGTTACATCTACTCACCGGAATCCCTGGCTAGCTGTGTCCAATCACCGCTTTCCCCTTTCGCGCCGTGTCTGACGTCTCCGCGACCGAACTTGGAATTTACATCAATACCAAACATAAGGTTACATATCAAGAACGACGCAAAACCCCAACGAAACTACTAATGTTCGCTAGCTAGGTACAACGTGCACAAAGTGCGCGGAACACACGCGAAAATCGCAAAAACTGCCAAAAAACGCCGATTTGGTCGCCCGGCAAAACTAAAACCCGACTACTCAAAACTCCGCGCTCACGCATCCTAAACGTCATAGGAGATGCTAAAAACATCCCCAAGTTATCACAAATAATTCACCAAATAATTTTAATAAAAACCTAGTAAGCACAAACTAGCAATTTTGGTGCAAAAATCGAAAATTAGCGATACGGTTATCACAATCCAACCACACAACAAGCAATCTACAAACACTATAATTACAACACATTAGCAAAGATTCAAAACCTATTTTCCATAAACAACCATTACTTGAATTATATAACCTAGAAATTCTTAATCCAAACTATATATGAAAACCTTAAATTAACACTAATTTATAACTCAATTAGCAAGTTAACCTTCTAGATTAGGTTAGCAAAACAACTAGATAACAAATTAGATTTAATCAACTAAATAATGGTTTCTAAACCCTAATTCAACTCATTAATCATGCTTCACAACCCATTTTCCATACATAAACCCTCTCTTGAATTTCCTAAAACAACAATTTACAACCAAAATCAAACTTTTAAAATTAACTAAATTAGCATAATTTGAAGACCACATAAACAAGGTAACTTCTTAGATTTGGTTGTGTAGGAACTAGCAAGCAAAATAAATTTAATTAACCACATAATGGTGTGCTAACAAACCCTAGTTTAAAACAAACTACTCTTTTATAAACTAGATTAGAAATTAACTAAACTTTTAACACTAAAACCATATAATTAAAGGAATTTAGCCAAAAGAAATTAACTTGATGGAAATTATACCTCAATTTGAGATCTAGCAAGAATAAATTTGCTCCAAATGATGGCCTCAAGCATCAAGATCCAAGCTAGGGAGGTGAAGGAAAAGAAAGATGAAGGATGGGTTTAATTTGTAAGCTTGAAATTGCAATTTTGTTGAATTAAACATGAAGAATTTTGAAGAAATGAAAATAAAAGAGATGAAGAGGAGGGAGTGCAGGTTTCGGCCAGATTAGGGGGAAGGGGAGGGTGTGGGTGTGTAGGAAAAGTCATTGGTCAACTCTCCCAAAAGTCAAAGCACCATACTTCAACAACTATTTTTAAAATAAATTCCTAAACAAAACAATTCCACACATGAAGAAAAAGCAAGGTGAGGCCTGAAATTTCTGGACTTGATCAAGGTGGGGCTGTCCTAGGGCTGAGGGAAGAGATAGAGGGGTTTTAGAAAAGAAATTTTATGCAAAAAGACCCCCTACAAGTCAAAAATTGCAAGTTTTAGCTTAAAAGTCAATAAATTCGTTTCCTATCATAAAATTTTTTTAAAAATCAAAATAAAATACTAAAAATTTATGTTACAACTAGATTTTAATTATCATAATTTTAAAGATTAAAATTATCCCGGAAAAATTTGTGTTTATCGCTAATTTAATGTATTTTCTTACCGGCTTAAAATAATATTAAAAAATTGAAAAATAGGGAAAAATTTTTAAATGACCAAAATTTCATAAGTAACTCATTAGCTACTAAAAACAAGCAATTACCTAACTATTTTAGGTATAATTAGTCCTAAACTGCAAAATAACGAGAAAGACGGTTTTCGGAAAAATACCGAATTTTCACCGAATTTCAGGAAAACACCAAAACGACTTTTCAAGACGCTACAAAAGACAACTGAATAGTCCTATCCGTTTTCTCCAGAACCGGAAACCATCCTCGAATAAATTCCTTCGAGTTCGTATCTAACCATACGATGGTTTTGTCCAATGGAAGTGGACGTTCGTAGTAATACGGGGTGTCCTGGAGAAAAGGGTAAAAGTAGGAGTGGCAATGAGGTTAGCAACTCTGACAATCCAAAAGCCAGTGTTAAGAAGGTTCGGTTAATTTTGGTCACTGAGTCATAGTCTTAGGGTCGGGTCATGGTCGCTGCCCAAGAGAGAGAGAAAAGAAACACTCAGCGTGCACTCTATCCTAGATCAGAATGGTTACCAATTTATCTAATCTGGAAACCTCCCACTGTACTGTCAAATTCTCCTCCAAACCTAAAAGAAGAATTAGTCGGGATCACCCGAGGAGTAAACCAACTCATCAGTGGGAATCGGGATCCAACTATCATCGCATGATAACGTGACGGAATCCGCTCACGTCATCACACTCCAGAAGGTATGCGCATATCTGGCAAGTTTCAGTTTCTTTAGAAACTCCCGATGTAGATTTTTGCCCCATGCTCTTATGACCTTGACGAAGGACAACATATCATAAGTCACATGTCAAGTTCTACCCGTCATTATCCAGGTTAATTTGAACCCACCCGTACATACCCTTGACGAAGGCCAAAATAGTAGTACGACTGTCCTAAACCAACGCATCTATCTATGCAACAGAAAAGTAACAAATAGCTACCATACACTATGCCTTGACGAAGGCCAACATACATAGCATGAATACTATGTGCTACCTTCCAGAAATGACGGAGGGCTACGAATGGTTTTTGGCGAAAAACCTTTAACGTAAAGAACTTGATATCGTTGAAGGAACCAGATAGCTTTTAAAAATATAGTGACGAAAACCATTGCTAAAGAGGTCACTCCCGGTGAAGGGATCTCGGCTCTTTCCCCGTAGAATGAGGTGCAGGATATTCCAACTGAATACCATGATGCAAAGCAAAAGTAATCGGCTATAGTGAAGTTATTGCCCTGACGCAAACTTTTGTCCAAGGGGTCACTCCCGGTGAAGGGATCTCGGCCCTTTCCTCGTCGACTGAGGAGCAGGATATTCCAACTGAATACCACGATGCAAAACAAAAGAGAACGCCCTTGCAATAACAGCTTTTTGAAAAGTGTTCCAACAACATCAGAATATGTTTGTTTAGTTTGCATTGATCCGAATCAACGCAGTCCCATCAATTGATCACACCAATAAAGAACGAAAATAATGATGTACGTATATGCCATCCGCATTCGCCACTGGGTCCCGTCATCACCTGTTAGGTTACTTAACTAACGACAGAGCGGGGACTGGACTAGCGCGGATGCAAAACATATACAACATCTACTAGTATATATATCAATATATAATATTTCGCTCAAGGCGTGATAAAATGCAACATCACAGAAATGTACAACATCACAGAACAATACAGATATCTGGGATTCCCGGGTTTCACAGAGCCGCTACTGAAACCCGACGTTCCCCTGGTCGTGTGGATAGCCTGTGCAATGAAATCCTAGACCTCTACGGGCGCGGCAAGTTACCCGCCAAAACCTGAAGCGAGGCAGCCCCTTCAGCAATTTGAATGGACCACCCGGCACTTCACGGAATCTGGTAACTTGGGCACCCCTCCTGAGTCAACCTGTACCCCCTACGAGTGCGGCGAATAGCTCGCCAATTCTAGAGTGAAGCCCCCTCCGTCTCAATGCCATGAGATGCGGGCTTGTTGCCCTCTAGAACCCGGCTATCCGTGCACCCCACCTCAGGGTAATCCTAGTACATAAAGTAAAATATACATACAACGGTTACATCGACCGCAACCTGGTCGTGCCCCAAAAGAATAATATACAATCAGGCAGTGACGGCAGTCCACATGTCGGACGCTCGCCCCGCAATATCAAATGTACATAATACAACAAAATCTGTACTACCATTGCATCCAGGCTATCCCCCACGACCAATCCGCAACATCACAGCACAATCACAGAACATCAACGTGAATGTCACGTTCGCAAATCCGTCTAACCGGGCTATAGCAGTTAGACAGGATTTAACGATCAAGTGACATTCACGGTCGCAGATATAATGTAAATACTGTGAACAAATGTGTTTAAAATATCCGATCGATCAAATTTTACCAAGTGCGCCCCAAGCAATACTGTAGCAGATGAAGAAATTCTGGGCCCAAAAAAGAATGTTCCAAAAACCCAATTTTCAAGTCAGGAGGCCTCTGTAAAAAATTGGTGCACTGAACAGTTAAAACAGCGGCGGAACCGCGGCCCAAGCATGGGTTTGGCCGCGGTTCCGCGGTGGAATAATGAGATCGCGCGACCAAATTTTTACAGGAGGCTTATACTTCCGTGAACATCATTCTGCAACTACCTGAAAAATGTTTGGACTCCAAAAAATTTCGACAGAAACTGATGCTATGAAAAATACGGGTTTTGGAATTTTGTTCGATCAAAAATCTAAAACACATTAGCCAAAGCTAGACTAGGTTAATGGCGAGGCTCTGATACCACTGTAAGTGCACGGCGGCGCCCCGACCGTCGATCCGACGCCGGAATGCGGAAGCGATGATTTACTTTAACTTTTCAAACCGGCACCACCGCGCACTATAAACCCGGATCGTGCCATTAATCTATTCCTAGCTATCTAGAGAGGGGGTAGAGAGATATACCGAGCGATCCGTGTCCTTCGGTCTTCTCGTCGTCGTCCCGATCTCCCCGCGGAATCTCCGGTCTCCACCGCGTCGCCGGAAGGGCACCACGTCGCCGGCTTCTTTTACGGGCTACCGCCTTTGGACCGAGGCAACTCGGGCATGAAGTTGGCGAGCCGACGTGCCTAAGGTTTGCTGTAGAATATAGTGTAGAAGCTATGTCTCTTTTGGAGTTTATGTTGCCATTGGTGATGGAGGAGAGAAGGAGATGAGCTTTGGAGAGGGGTTAGGGATTTTGGAGTAAGCAAGTGAGATGATCAAATTTGCCTCATCAAAATGAAATCACCCTCTCTCTCCTCTCTAGTAGTGGCTGGCCTCATGATATGGAAATGGTGGAGAGAAAAAGACTAAACCATGAAGGGAGGTGAGTGTAGGAAAAGTAGAATGGTGACCACACCTCCAAGCAATGATAACCATATCAAATCAATATCTAATCCATTCTAATCTCACTTATTACAAAGGAAGAGACATCAAAAGAATCTCATGATGAGAGAACTATCATGAAGCCACAAAATGCAAGAAACCCCTCCACAATAAGTTATTTGCAAACTTGCAAATAACCCCCTCCATCGAAAAGTCCGGCCGTGAAGGAACAAAGGAAAACTGGCCGGAACGGAAAGCAAACTGGCAACTCCAGAAAACTGATCCCGTAATAAATTACAGGAAAACCCCGATACTGTATATACACACCCGCATCTGTATTCCGACCGAATACAAATGCAATGAGACAAAATCTACACTGTACTATACTAGGATCCGGCTTAAACCAAAGCCGGCTAGTATTATCCGTCTGATCCTGATCCGTGCAATACCGCACGTATCTGATCGAACCCTGCCATATCTCCATACGGCCTCTACAGCGTTTCGCCCGAAACTTGAGTAACTGAATGTGGGGGACTCTAAAGACTCGTCAATACTATGGCTGTGGATTTAACCACTAGCACGTCAGAGGTATTAGCCTTACGTGACGGGCTACCAGCTATTGACCAAAAGGGACGTCGATGAGCGAACTCATCCTGACACCCTACTGAGCCTGTCAGTGACAATATCCGTACAGTCCGGTCCGTTCGTCTATGAGCATCGCATGGCGGGCCTAGGGGGTTGGTAAAAGTCAGACCCCCAAAAGCGGTACAAGTCGTGTCGGAGTGTAGCCCAGAACACCCTGAGATACTACTGGAATACCTACCAGTAAATCTCCTGCCTTGGCCAAGGACTTCGTGTAATGGCTCTTCTAGACACAGCGCGACCTCACCCCCAATACCGGGAGAGACAAACCCCTGAAGATCCGCTCACTGCCTCCATGTGGCTCGGGACTGTACCCAACTAAAACCTGTTTGCACGTCTTCTTTGAGCGTGGTAGGGTAGTAATCAAAGTAGAGTGGGAACTCATACGAGACAAATGACGATCCTCAGGTCGATGAACTAACCTGTACACATGTCACCAGGGAACTGCTATCTGACGTCAGGTATAAGACCAACTAGCATGTTCCCGGCGAGTCCTGTCCGGTGTACTCATAACCCAATGAGCACCTGTATACATCTTAGGTGAACCAACCGACACCAGTGGCTTGTGAGACCGGCCACCACCCCTTGTCGGGGTCTCGACTATATACACTAGTCTACTCTGGAGTATCGATGCCCCGTCTCGAAACTCCCACGACTAAGGACCTTTTAAGGATGTGCTTATAGACTACCAGCTCCCACGTATATGATTGCCCTCATACTGCTGGCAGTCAAGCAAGAATCCTAAGGGCTCTATCAACGTGCAATAGCGACCTGTCAGGTCACCTAAAGCAGTACACGATGATAAAGGTAAACCAGATAGCATACTATCATCTTGAGTAAGACTGTCCTCCTGGGATAGGTCCTCCCTCAATCATTGCAATCACGTGCCTGTGATCCAATAATTGACTCTGAGGGCACTATCTCCAACAGAAATTAGTGGTCAAAAGGTAGAACTGGAAAGAGTTCCAGCTATACAAACTGCAACTGATGATTTGGTAGAACTAAAGGATTCAATAGTTTCCAACGAACCTTAGCCTCTCCGTCGATCTTGTAGGGTTCCTCACCCACCTGAGAGATACTTCGGTTTCTCTATGACAGTGGGAGCGAGGATTGCATCATGAGATGATGACCCAACTTATTTCGAGCAGGCCATCAGGAGTGGGACTCTGTAAGAATGGCTGGATGCTTAGAGATCTGAGATGGAATCCTTATACACCAACAAAGTATGGACTTTGGTTGCTTTATCTGAAGGGTTAAATCCCCATCAGGAGCAAGTATATCTTGATAAGATTACTTGGTGTACATGGAAAAGTTGAGATTTTCAAAGCTATGCTTAAGTCCCTCCAGATCCTACTTTCCACTACTACATACCATGACTACGATATCTGGAGGTTGGGTGTCATGACTACTTTTCTAAATGTTGATTTGGAAGAGAGCATCTATAAGTACACATCCAGAGGGCTTCGTAGACAATGGGAGCAGCGAAAACGTGTGCAAGATGTTTTATGTGATAAATCAGGCATTGCGGAGTTGGAACATCTGTTTTGATGTGGTAGTCAAAGAGTTTGACTTCATCAAAATGGTAGAAGAACCTTGTATATATAAAAAGGTAGTAGGGATTATGGTGGTGATCCTCGTAGAGTACGTGGATGACATACTCTTGATAGGGAAGGAGTTTCCTATGCTAACGCTCGGTTAATCTCCGCTTATCACAAGGATTCTCCATATAGGATCAAGGTGATATCTCATAAATCCTAGGTTTTATATCTATGAGATAGATCTAAATGGATGTTAGGATTCTCACTAGTTGTTGTGAGATGGTATCAATCGATCCTAGGGAGAATCACTGGAAAAGGTTCCAGGGTGATAAGGACGATTGAATGCCAGTCGCAGGCATTGTCTTTACCCTCAGTGGAGGGACGGTATGTTGGAAGAGTTCCAAGCTAGATACCGTGACTAACTAGACGATTAAAGCCAACATACATCGTTACCAAGGATGCTACCAAAGAGGCAGTCTGGATATATATAAGTTCATGAGATGAACTTCGTTCCAACCATTGTGTGACAATGGAGTTATGGCTTTGGCCTAGGAACCCCCATCCCATCAGAAATCCAGATATAAATCTTAGGCAGTATCACCTGATCAAGGAGATGGTTGATCTCCAAGGAGATCGAGGTTAGGAGAGTAGACACAGAGGACAACAGCGCGGATCCACTCATAAAGGCCTATTTCCCAGTAGAGACTTTTACGGGATGGTTGAGGATGAGATACTTCAACCACAGCTGATTGTTGGGTATGCGATACCACAACAGATGGACCAAGTGCAAGTGGGAGATTGTTAGTTATATGTATGCCCTAAAGGCCATTACTGTGCATACGATGTATATTGTAGTGGATGCTTGGACATATATAGGGAGGACTTTCTTGCTCGACATGATAGTACGCTATCTGGTTACTCTTTATCTTAACATGTACTCTGATTGTCTCTTTGTTACATGTTGATAAAGCCCTTAGGATGAGTACTTGACTACCAAGACTATGATGCGGATCATACTAGTGGGGACAGTATAGTCGCCAAGTACATCCTTCAAATGTTCCTAGTCGTGGGAGTACCGAGATAGGGCATCGATACTCCAGAGTAGACTAGCGTATGCGCTTCTTGACCCATATAATGGGCGATGGATGATCTCATATCCATTGGTGTTTGACATCAGAAAAGGTATACGAGTGCTCAGTGGAGACTGGGTACACTGGACGGACTCGCCGAGAAGTCCCAGATGGTATTATACCTCACGTCAGATGGCAGTTCTCTGGTGACACTGGTATAGGTTGGTCTGTAGACCCGAGATCGTCATAGAGTCTTGTGTGATTCCCACTGTGCTTTGATTTCCATCATACCACGTCCAAGAGGGCGTGCAAAAAGGTGGCTTTTGGGTACAGTGCCGAATCACATGGAGGCAATGAGCGATAGGAGGGGTTTCGTCTCTCCCGGTATAAGGAGTTGATGTTGTGCAGTGTTCGATTGGCTATAACTAGAAATCCCTGGCCAGGGTTGTTAAGATTTTCTGGTAAGTGTTATCAGTAGTTTCTCGAACTGTTATAGACCTCATATCGACACGACTTATCAAGCTACTGGGGTCCGATGTTTACCACCCCTAGGCGAGATATGCGACATATCAGACGAAGAGACTGGAGTGTACAGGAGTGTTACTGATTGGATTCGCAGGAGAATGTACAGGCTTTCTTGTTGATCTTCTGATCGCTCAATACCTGGGTGGCTGTTACATTTAGCTGACCGCTTGCAGCTTGTGGGTGTTTGATATGATCATCACCTACTGTCGGCGTATTGACGATTCTTTAGAGTTCTACACAAAGGTTTCTTAGCTCAGGAAAAACGGAGTAGGAGCACACATATGATATATGCGGGACCGAGAACAATACGTGTATGTGATACCTTATTAGATTCTCGTGATATGTGATATCGGCCGGGCATATGTGATATAGCCGGGTCATCGGATCAAGTGTTGATTCGATGAACTGATACAGATTATATTAGTCGGTTATTTGTGAAATAGCCGGATTATCAGATCAAGTGTAGATTCGATAATTTAATATATAATTATATATTTGATGTATTAAATTACATTAACTGATATAAGCTCACTAAAAGATTCTTTTTCTCACTCGGGTAATACATTGATATATATGCGATATATGTTAATTGTATTATTTTATTTTGTTACAATAAATATTGTATATGTAATATATAATATTGTAACATGTTAGGGTTATTAATGCAACGTGGTTAGTGGAGATTAAACATGATTAAGGTTTGATTTGGGTTAATTTTTCTAGAAGTTTCTAGAAGCTTTTGTTTTGTTTTTGCAATGATATTTTGTAAAGATATTTTTGTAGATATTTTGTTAACCCAACCCAACACTTGACTATGGTTAAGTCTCTACATGGGTTAACTTATCATACTTAACCCATGGTTGCATTTCTAACCACACTAGACTTTCATTATTCATCACAAAAGAGTTAGCTTCTTCTTCTTCTTCCTTCTTGCTTGAAAAGCTTTCTAGGTTTTTGAGAGGTGATGAAAATGAGTGAGATTAAGAAAATAAATGAGAGAAAAAATCCTACTTCATCATCCTAATCTATCCTAGCCATTTAGATTAGGGTGTTCACTTCATTAGTGAGTGAGAGCTTGAGTTAAAGTTTCTTCAAGGTAGATCATCTTAGTTATCGAAGATCGGAAGCAAGCTTGCATCTTTCGTTTGTGGTGCCTCTCTAGAGTCCGGATTCTTGATGATCGCAGCGAAGGGACCTCAACACAGAGCTTATGAAGTGAAGGACCGGACTACAAAGGTTGTAATCCCAAACTCTTAGATGTTAAAGTGTTTAACATGCTTTGTTTCGCCTAATTTCTAGTTTAAATATCTTGGTTAGGGTTGTTCGGCACGTCTAAATTTTAAATCGGGCATGGTTGATGCCTTGTAGAACCTTGTGAGTGTCCCTAGTAACCCTACAAGCTATGCCGAAAGCATAAGTCAAATCACATACATACCATAGGCATAAAATCAAAATCAGCATCTCGAATGACATCAAATCGAAGTCGAGTGCAACTGTAGCGCACAAAATCTCAATCATGCAAATAAATTGCCCAAAAACACCAAAATACGAAATAACAGACATGTGATATTCGAATCACCAAATCGCAACTCGTAACACTGCAGTCGATATGTCCTTCCTTCGAAGTCGAGAAGGTGTCAGTGTATCCAAAGCTAGCAGAGCAAGATATCTTCTTGCTTCTTGTTCATGGCCTGGCGCCTGGTGCCCTTTGGCTCTCGCCTATCACTGTGAATTTCCAGCTGCATAACTCTTCAGTTCGACGACTCAATATGGAATGATTACGGAAATAGCTCCGCTCTGGCACATCCTCTAAAGATCTCCGGCCAACTATCATGGTCGCTCATAACATATCTCGTCAATGATGCCGAACTCTGGCCTACTGGGTGTGCGTAAAATGACCGATCCTGGGTCCAAATCTTATCATGACGTATCCCATCGTATGATTTCCGTATGACGTCAAATTTTTCGATCGATTCATCAAAGTCCCATAATTTCTGAGAGATCAACACTCGTGCATAGTTTATAATATTCGGTATATGCCACAGTACCTATGGACCAGCCGTAGAAGGGCAAACCCAAGCCTCACTAATGGCACCGATGAACTGCCGCAAACCCTAAGGTTCCAAGGCGTTCTCATGGTCATTATATCGAGTTAGGGTTTCATTCTTCTAGAGGGTCCACCGAATTACTTGCATGTTTTTCCGAATACTTTAAACTTGGAAAAATGGGTTTCTGACATTTGATCGTTTCCTTTCGACTCATCAACGTATCTGCCTGAAGTCTCCTCTAGCTGAAATCAATCAATCTGATGACCTCGCATCGGCGTATGCAACCATCCACATGTCCTAGTCGTTCCTCCATGGGTGACTAACGATCTTCTATCACATCTCTAAGTGCAACTCGTGCTGCAATAACTCAAAGCATCTGGGGCGATATCTTTTCAGTCGCATCAACAACTGGCTCATTCGTCAGCATGCTAAACAGTGCCTCAATCATCACGAATAATAGTGCATTGATGGTCATCACATTCTGGCTGGCCTCTAGCGGTAGCTCGATCCTCTGGTGCTGATATGCACGTCCGAGAAATTTTGTAAAAGCAATCCAGCAAACGCTCATGGCGCGAAAACACAATAAAACGACGCCTCTATGCAATCGTATGTCCCTGGAATCACGCTCTGGTTAGTCCTCGTCCGTGACGAGCTCGTGCTGACCGCAACTCTAGCCGTAGCTCTCTCTGTCTATGCAATTGTGGTAGCAAAACCATAAACCGATATCGATGAGGATAGATCATGAATGAATATAATAATGTGCAAGGAAATGTACATCCTAAGGCTTTTTAAGCGGAGTAGCGTATCGTAAGTATGCCGCGGAACATACACACGGTACGTAACTCTCCTTAAGTCACCTACTCCATCAACCATAGTCAACCTATGCGATGAAAATTCGGGTCTAATACCCCCTCAACTAAGTCTAAGTTCCATAAGGTCAAGCCTACATTCCGTATATATACAAACGCCCTAGGCTCTGCATAGTCAAACAAAGACTCGAACCAAGGTTAACCTAGCGCTCTGATACCAACTTTGTCATGACCCGAAATGGCACGTGAGTTGCACTTGAATCATATGAAGTCTATATGACCCCATCTAATTCAAGTAAGCCAAAAACCCAGAAATCTAAACCATTTTTAAATAAAGTGTTTTGTTAAAATAAGCCGAATATGCGTTTTTAAAACATCAAGTCTTTTCTGAAAATTTCGGCTGAGTTCTTTTTGTAAATACTGGCCCCAAAAGGGGTACAACAAGAATAGTATATGAAATGATAAAAGGCATCCCCAAGCGGGAGCTAGCTCTTCGTCAATCGACGGTCACAACCACGCAAGCAATATAATATATAACACCGAAGGGCGAGGATAAAAACTCAAAAGAAAACTCAAATCAACATGAAAACCATAATAATACAACGCGCGACTCTAAGGTCGAAATAATAACAACAGGTTTTCTAAGTCTGAAATAAATATACAAGTTTGGTTGATGGAGTTTACTAGATACTACTGAAATAAATAGTATACAATGGTGGTAACGATAAAAGTGAGTCCACCTACCAAAGCAATCACCCGGATAGTGTGCCAGCTGATTAAATGATAATTTCCGATTGTTTAAGTAAATCAAATGATCCCCGGCAACGGCGCCATTTGATTGAAACGATTTCGGATGTGTATTTGGAAAATGTATAGAAATCATAACCAAAAATATTTTGACCGCAATCAATAACGGTGTCGAATGTAGCGCGTTAGTAAGTGCGGATCGTCCACAGGGAAAGTGTAATCGTTCGTGTTTCGATTTAGATGAGTCAAAAATACAAAGGAAAGAAAAGAAACAATTCATGATTTGTAAATTGAATTTCAAGAATTAGAAAAATCTAGATCTAAGAAAACATTAAAATCAAGAATTGAGATGTGATGATTTCCAAACCAAATATCATGAATCGAAGTGAGGCTCGTAGGAATCGATCGGATCTATAGATGTGATGAAATCTAGCGATTACGTATTCTTATCCATCGATGAATTGTAAGTCTACGGTAGCGCCCCGGCCGTCTACAGACGCCAAATGCGGAACAAAAAACTTTTAACTGGCGCTATCGTATACTTTAACCCGGATCTGCCATTATTGCTAAACTAACAAACTGTAAAGAGTGTAGAAAGGTTATACCGAACGATCCGAGTCCTTCGTTCTTTAACCATCATCCCACGCTCCGTTGCGGCTGCTCCGATCTCGTCGATCTCCGATCTGCTCGTCCAGGTGGCACCACGTCAACGATTCTTTAAACGGGCTCCCTCCTCTGACTCGAGACAACTCGGTCGTCAAGTTTGCTAAAAGAGACGACCAAGAATGATGTAGAGAATGAGTAGATGACTTTGTCTCACTTCGTCCAAGTCTGTGGACGATCGGTAAATGAAGTTGCCACTCGAATCGGGTGATGGAATGAAATGAGCTGTGAAATTCCATGCACCCCAAATACTATCATAATCTTTTAACAAAATGAATCAAGCATGCAAATGAGAGAGGGGAGGGGCCGGCCATATATAGATGGAGAGGGAGGTGATCGTAGGAGCAAAGAGGGTGACCACAAGGATAAATATCATGAACAAATATCCTAAGGTTAAACAAGAAACATTAATGTTAAAGCATGAGTCATTAAAACCTAGTCATCATATAATAAATGCAAAGATGAGTCACCCGCCACCTCATCACCCTAGTCACCATTTCTAGAACCTTCTAGAAGCATGACTCACCCTCATCCAAGAAAAGATAAATCCGTCTTTAACCGAATGTTAAAAGACGGCTGATAGAAAACTGAAAACTGGCAACTTCCAAAAGTGATCCTGAAACGACTTTCAGGATAACCCCGTAACTGTATAAATATACCCGCATTTGTATTACGACCGAATACAAATGCAACTGAGACAAAGATATTATATCTACTCAATACAATACTCGGATCCGGCTTAAACCAAAGCCGACCAGTATCATCTGCCCGAAAAATAACACGTGCGTAAACGCACGTGCATTTTCCGAACCCTGCCATAAAACCATACGGCATCTACAACGTGTCGCCCGAACTTGGGAAACTGTCTGTGGGGGACTCTAATGACTCGTCAGTACCCTGGCAGTGGTTTTAACCACAAACCGTCAGCGGCACTAGCTATGCATAACGGCTGCCCATGGACTGACCTCAAGGGAGGCCGATGAGCGAACTCATCCGGAAACCCTACTGAGCCGAACAGTGACAATGTATATACAGTCCGGTCCGTTCGTCTATGAGTATCACATATCTGCCTAGGGGCTAGTAACGTCAGACCCCCAATAGAAGTATAAGTCGTGTCGGAGTGTAGCCCAATAACACCCTGAGATACTACTGGAGTACCTACCAGTAAATCTCCTGCCATGGCCATGGACTTTGTGTAATGGCTCTCCTAGACACAGCACGACCTCGCCCCCAATACCGGGAGAGACGAATCCCCTGCCGATCCGCTCACGTGCCTCCATATGGCTCGGGACTGTACCCAAAAACTACCTGTTTGCACGACTCCTTTGAGCCGTGGTAGGGTAGAAATCAAAGCACAGTGGGAACTCACACGAGACAAATGACGACCTCAGGTCGATGAACTAACCTGTACACATGTCACCAGGGAACTGCTATCTGACGATATGTATAATACCAACTAGCAGGTTCCCGGCGAGTCCTGTCCAGTGTACTCATAACCCAATGAGCACCTGTATACATCTTAGGTGATCCAACTGACACCAGTGGCTTGTGAGACCGGCCACCGCCCCTCGTCGGGGTCTCGACTGTACACACTAGTCTACTCCGGAGTATCGATGCCCTGTCTCGAAACTCCCACGACTAGGGACCACAATTAAGGATATGCATATAAACCACCCAACTCTCACGTATATGATCGCCATCATACTGTTGGTAGTAAAGCAAGATCCTAAGGGCTCTATCAAAGTGTAACATGTAATCAGTCACCTGAACATGTACACGACTGATAAAGGCAAACCAGATAGCATACTATCATCTCGAGTAAGACTGTCCTACCGGTATAGGTCCTCCGCAATCATTGCAATTACGTACCTGCGATCCAATAATTGGCTCTTAGGGCACTATCTCCAACATGAATTGATACTAGATCGATGATGATCGACAAGAATTAGGGATTTCTTGTGAAACTAGGGTTTCATCATTTATCCCTTGTTCCTTCGTCGATATCGTTCACATTCTATCCTCTAGTAAATTCAAGAATCGATCGTGGATCCCTAATTTCTAGCGATCACAATCAAGAAAGCATCGCAACGAAACTAGGTCGTCGATTCTTCAATTTGCTAAACTCGTAGGACTTAAGAATCGTTTTAAGATTTGTTAAATCATCATTCTATTGATCGTCTCGACTCCTTTACGAGCGGAGTTTTACTCAAACATCACAACAAGAACCACAATCACAAATTGAGATCGAATCATGATGCAAGAATTTAAAGAAAGCAAGATTAAAGAATTTCACCTTTTATTTATATTAACAATTCCGTTACAAATCGCTCAAGAACTAAAAGAGGAAGAACTCGATCGTCGATTTGGCTTCGCTCGTCTCCTTGAGTCGCGGATCGGCTTGGATCACTTGCTCGATTGAAGATCGGCTCCGCTCCTAAAAGGCTGAAGGCTTCTCGCTTGAATGATACTCGGGATCTTGAATTTTGCTTTGGATTTTGGATTTTTGAGGCACAAGTTGTGTCACTCAACTTGTGGGTGGGAGAGGGAGAGATGAAGAATTATGAACTAATGAACTAATCAAGAACTTTTAACCCTAGATCTAGGCTCCTTTTTATAGACTTTCAAAACCCTAGATCTAGAATTCAAATTTCAAATTTCCCTCCAAAATGAACAACTTTTCCCTCCAAAATGAACCACCTCATTTGAATTTTCCCTCCAAAATGAACTACTTTTCCCTCCAAAATGAACCACCTCATTTGAATTTTCCCTCCAAATGAGGTTGTTAGAAAGAATCTTCTAGAAGAAGTTTGTTGGAGGGAATATTCTAGAATGAGCTTGTTACAAGGAGCCTTCTAGAAGAAGGTTGTTATAAGGAGGCTTCTAGAAGAAGGTTGTTGGAGAGAACTTTCTAGAAGAAGGTTGTTATAAGGAGGCTTTTAAAAGAAGTTAGTTGGAGGGGGGAGGGTTCTAGAACTAGGTTGTTAGGCCGAGCCTTCTAGATGAAGCCATATGGAGTTTCAAGAGGGTTCTGGAAGTTTTGCCGTTAGAAATAAGCACATGGGGAAAATCTGCTTCTCTGCTGACGTCATCATGCCGCGGATCCGCGGCGGGAAGCGCCCATTGGCCTTGAATAAATTTCTGGAATAGTTTTACACCTTATTGTTTACTGCCAGATCACCATACTTAGACTTGGTGTAATTTTGATCAGCACTTTTGACAATTTGGCTCGGTTTCTGGAATTTCCTGCACAGACTTCGAAACAAGTGTTGCGCTACAAGAATGATGCGATGTCATGATAAACAGTCAATTTCCCTAAAAATGCCGGTTTTAGAGTACAACACAGGTAATTCGTTATTTTACTATTTGTTTTGCTAATATGTGTAATATGCAAACCGAACACCTCTAGATGAATGCAAATGATAGGGAAATTGACGTGTTAAAAATGCAGTATTTTCGACTGATCAAATTCTCCCAAACTTATTTTCGGTCGTCTCGAGCGAACTGTTTTATTAAAAAGAGAAGGAGAAAATAAAGAAAGAGAAAAAACTAACC
Organism: Agapanthus africanus; assembly: GCA_030015575.1. Lineage (NCBI taxonomy): Eukaryota > Viridiplantae > Streptophyta > Magnoliopsida > Asparagales > Amaryllidaceae > Agapanthus > Agapanthus africanus. The sequence goes on from JASDDO010000004.1 coordinate 239,560,287, forward strand.
AGCACACTTTCATAGGCAACACGATTGCACTGAGCACGTGCAACAAGCTTTTAAACCTCTAGGTGTCCCTAGTCGGAGGAGTGTTGTCTCCTGAGGGTTTTCAGCGGATTGCACCCACAAAATCCAATAATAAAAGGAAGATCATGAATATTACATTTAAAGATAAGAATTGTAAAAGAAAAGCCTTGATAATTAGGGTTTCCAACTAAGCTAGCTTTTCGGTTGTCATGAGCTCTATCTTAATAGTCATGAAAAGATGTTAGAAATCACGTCCTCCCTCAATAAAATATCGTCTTATTCTTCATTCCTATCTTTCTTCCAAACATCGATCATATAACCCTGCGTGTGTGTAAAGACATCCCTACACCCGGAGAATTCAATTCAAGCTATCATACTCTTGTCCATCCACCTCAGTACTTTTTTTAATTAATGAATATTTAGATGAATTTGCTCACACACTTTCATGCGACCGTTAATACTTCTTGAGATACTAACCGACCGATTACTCATGTGCTTGCTTATTTGGTGTTTTTCCTCGTCTTGCACCACCTAAGGCTTAGCAGTGACTCCCAGACTAGTTGGCCTTAGGGCACTAGGTGAAGAGGCACCCTCGCTACATTTTTTTATTGCTGCCTTGGCGATAACAAAACCAGTGTTCATTTTTCTCACCATTTTATATTTTATTCATTTTTTTATTTCCTTCATACATCGGCTTTTAGACAAGAGCATTTCAAGGTATCCTCTACTATCCCGAGTTTCAAGACGTGTGTAAGTGCGAATAGCATGGTATCAATGTTCAAAATGTTTGGCTTCCAGAATAGGAATTATTTTTCAGACTTATTTTTATCCTCAGATTAGTGACTTCCTTCATCTTACTAACCCTTGGGACAACGACTCATAACTACTTATTACTAGTTCGTATAAGAAAACTTCTAATTTTCTTGGTTTTCTTAAATTTTTCTAATCTTTTGGATGTAATTTTCACTATCTAATCTTTTATTATCTTATTTATGTACAGAATTTTTTTTAAATTTTTTAAATTTTTATTGGTTTTAAAATGTTTTGTGCTTATGCAAAGTATGATGCAAATGATGCGAAAGTAAGCACAAACCTCCCCCAAACTTGTTTTCAACAGTGTCCTCACTGTTGCCTTCTGCTAAATCTCGAAAAACCTGTAAGCTTGGGAGGAAATTTATTAATGGGGGCAAAATATTTAAGTGAAGAACCTCCCCCAAAATTATTTTTGGCTCAAAAGTTTGTAAAAATTTTCTTTTCAAGAGCCAGAAAAAATGCCCCCCCAAACTTGAGTTATGCAATGTTAATCTTTTGAAATCACATGAGGGGGTCAAGAATCATTGGTCGATTCCAATCTTTGCAAAGACCGAAGGTTAACACTAACCATTCAAATTTTTTATGAATGCAGTGCTCTGGTTGGTGGAAGAAGAAGTGGGGAAAGGGTAAGTGGTGGAATAGAATGTGTGTGCGTCTCATTTTGGAGAGACGATGCAGTGAATGTGATGGATTACCCGCATTATTTTTACAGTTCAGAAGAAGGGGTGGAGGTTCAATTTCATTGATTGGGAGATGATTCATCTCAACACCCGTGTCATTCAAAAATGTGAGTTCATCAACGAAAATCTCCTCAAAAGTTCCATCAATACCCCGAAGAATAATGTCATCACAAAGTGCGGGGTGATCTTCAGACTCTAAAAGCAGTTCATAATCAGTGTTAGTTGTTGACCCGGACATCTCGGTGGAAGAGTCCGTATGTGTATGATACATAGTTGGGTCAAACAACAACGTATGAAAAGAGTCAAGATCGGTATCATGAGGATCATCAAATTCGCTGCTGTCGACATCCATTAAGTCTACAGAACAGACCTGAGCAGTAGGTTCGGAAGGTACACTTCCCAACTTGTAAATGTTCAGCTCAATTGACCTATTCCCGAAAGATAGGGTCATAGAACCATTACGACAGTTGATGATAGCATTGGAAGTGGCCAAAAAGGGGCGACCTAAAATAACCGGAATTTGATTTCGTGGGTTCGCTACAGGCTGTGTATCAATTACAATAAAATCCACAGGGAATACAAATTCCCCGATTTTTATTAACACATCCTCCAGTTCACCCCCAGGTTTGGTGATTGATCGGTCAGCCATCTGGAGAGTTATGCTCGAGGGCTTTAACACTCTGATACCTAGTTGCTCATAAACCGAATATGGAAGCAAGTTAATACTAGAGCCAAGGTCTAGTAGAGCACGGTTGATGTGTTTCCCCCCAATATAAATAGAAATAGTAGGACAGCCAGGGTCCTTACGTTTCCTCGGTACTTGTTGGGGGAAAGCCGTGTCTACTGTCTTTGCCATAAAAATCTTCTTGGGCACTTGAGTCTTCCTCTTCCTAGTGCACAAGTTCTTAAGGGTTTTCGCATAGGACATAACTTGTTGGATGGCATCTAGGAGAGGGATGTTGATGTTAACTTGCTTAAACATGTCCATAATCTTCTCCATATGTGGACTCGATTTGTTAGCCCTTAACCAATTAGGATAAGGTGCTTTAGCAATAAGCGCTGGGTCCATCATAGGAGAAGGAAGTGTGTGTGGACCCGATCCCAAAATAGAAGTGGGGATCGTTTTCTGTGAACTAGAAGAGATGGGCTGAGGTGGCGAGCCTTGTGGGAAACGGAGAATAGGCTCGCAAGAAGGTGGTGGGGTAGAAGAACTGGGGTCAGAATTAGAAGTAGAAGTGGAAGGAAAGGTCTCAGCCGGGGTATAATCGATAGATTTTTCAGTGTCATCAATCTCTTCCCCAACATGATTGTCAAGCACTCTTCCAGATCTCAACGTGATTGCATTCACAAGATGTGAATAGCCAGGATTGGACAAAGGTTGAGCTGGAAGTTTCCCTTTTTGTCTTGCACTCATTTCGGCTATTAGTTGTGCAATTTGTGCTTCCATCAATTTGATATTCTCATTTTGAGAGACAATGATCTTCATCACATTCTCGACAGAAGATTGCAAACTTTCCGTCCCTTGGATGGATTGTTTCATGAATGTATCCAAGGTTTGTGCTAGTGCAGAGGTATTATCTGTACCGGTCAATTGCAAAGAGTTTTCATGTGGTGCAAAAGTGTTGGCCGGATTTTGGAAGTTTTGTGATTGGAAGGGGTGCTGACTCAATGGAAGTGGTTGCTGTTGTGGTGGAGGGACCCTTTGGAAATTGTGTGGGGTTGGAACCATGTTTTGAGATTGTGATTGGTTCCAAGCGAAGTTAGGGTGATTCCTCCAACCCTGATTATATGGGGAAGAAAATGGATCGTTTCTAGGTCTTTGAAATGCGGCATTGGTATGCTCGTGACCTTGAAACGGAGAATTTCGTGGACATTCTTTCGTCAAGTGAGAAGGATCAGAACAACATCCACATACTGTTTTGGAGAGTGACATTTGATTTAGGGCGGCGGCTAAAAATTTGTTTTCCATATTGTAGAATTTCTTGTGTAAAGCTGAAATTTCAGCTCTAACTCCTATGGAAACATCATTGCCATCCCTAGACGATTGACTCACACCCTCCCACTGTAAAGACTTTTCAGCGAAATCTTCTAGGAATTTCCAGGCTTCCCAATCATCTTTAGTCATGAAGTTTCCTTGACACATGGATTCAAGGGTCTGTCTTGTGTTAGGATTAATGCCCTCATAAATGATTCTGTACAGTTCCCATCTAGGGATTCCGTGATGTGGACATTGGACTAACAGATCATTGAAGCGTTCAAAACATTTTGAAAATGGTTCATTTGGAAGCTGGGTGAATTGATTTATTTCGCTACGGACTCGAGCTATCTTATGATGTGGGTAGAATTTCTTAAGGAATGCTTTGACGAATTCTCCCCAGTTTGAGATGGAATGTGTGGTAGTGTTATACAGCCACTTCTCGGCTATATCGCATAAGGTGAATGGGAGAAGACGTAGACGCATAGCATCCATAGAAAGCTGTGAGGTACCCATCATTGCGCATACATTTTCAAATTTGGTGATAAAGGCATATGCGTCTTCAGACTCGAGACCGTGAAATTTTGGTAGAAGGTTGATGTATTGGGGTTTTATTTCAAAATTTTCCCCGTTGGCTGGTGGAATGGAAAGATAGGTGGAAAGGGGACCTCGTGTAGGATAGCACCTCTCTTGGAGAGAGATGCGAGGTGGATTCTGCGCACCAACGGACGGCGACAGAGTAGTGGTAAAGAAATTCGATGGAGACGGATCCATCGATGTGGGTGTGGTGGTGGGTAAAGAAGAGGTAAATTTAGAAATACCGACTTTTGGGTCGATCGGGGAAACGCGGACTTAACGGGCACTAGAGTCCAGTGTCCAGCCTATCTTGCACTAAAAAGGGTTAGTACAAGTGGCAGCGTGACTTATAATTAGGGGAAAGAATGAATGTTGGTGTTTGTTTTGAAAAAAATGATACGGATTTTTGAAAAAATGATGCGATCACAACAAATGCAACAAGCAAAACCCTAAAATCTAGTGGTCACCTAGGTCAAAGCTCTAGACCGCTCCTAACTGCCAAAAGACAAGTCGCAGGAAAAATCCTCCACTGCCTCTTTGTCTCTCCTGTGGCCAGGTAAGTGCCAGGTAAGTGGGAGGTTCTCCACTACGTAAGTAGTGGGCCTAATTAAGTAACCACTAGCCTTCGACACACTTACCTTAGACACCACAAAAGAAACGCGGATAAACAATGGATTACCCACGGCCTTCTTCTATCCTAAGTGAGCGTGACGGTCCTTAGAGTCATCTCTACATATTTTTTAGTTAATGAAGGTAATGTGGATGCAAGTTTGTGATTTTTAGGGCTTAGGAAGGGTAATGAACTTCCCACCTAATCTGGATTTGGTCTTTGCCCCTTAATTTCCGTATTAATATGCAAAGAACCAAAAATCAAAAACACGCACAACTTTTATTGCTTTTTGCGGCGCTGCGATTTATTTGCAAAGAATCCTGCAGCAAATTGTTAATTGGAGCAGATGAGGTAGGAGATAAGAAAGTCAAGAGAGTTACCAAAAATTTTGGAACAGTGATTCTACTGTAGCACCGAGGTTCCGCCGCGGGAGTCGCCTAATGCCGCGGATCCGCTGCGGTTTATCCTCTTCACTGTACAAAAATTTCACAACAGGTTCCTGTTCACTTACACAGCTCTCTGGAATGCTCTGAAATTTTTTTCCACCGCTCCACAAATTCCAGATTTGCTCGCAACAAATCACAACAACACGTTTAGGGTTTGTGCGAATTTAGATCTAAAAATATAGATGGAATAAACTTTTCAACTCAAAATTCAAAATACGAACAATTAGCGCACTATCCCCGGCAACGTCGCCATTTGATTGAATGATATTTTCCGATTGTGTAAGTAAATCAAATGATCCCCGGCAACGGTGCCATTTGATTGAAATGATTTCGGATGTGTATTTGGATAAGGCCGCCAAGAAAACCTGTACGGCAAAACCTGCAAGAAACTGTGGCACAACGGGGGTGAGTTGCCAACTCGTGAGTAGAAAACATCACCGAGCAGAAATCGTATGTATGACTCAATCCTAGATCAATACGATCAGTAATATATATCCTCAATATGATAAGGCCTGAAGCATGAAAAGGTGGCAAGGGTAAACATCTATACAAGTATAATACCAAGTGCTCGTGTCAGTGCCTCAGGTAACAACATATCATAATATGAGGTATGAATGCATGAAAACAGAATACATGTAAATGAGAAAACAGGTTTCATATCTTAGTGAGATTTATGTATATAAAATCGAGATATTGTATGTCTACGGTAGCGCCCCGGCCAATAAACGGAGGCCAAACGCGGAACAAAAACTTTTACAACTGGCGCTATCGCATACTATAACCCGGATCTTTCCATTAATGCTAAACTAACAAACTGTAAAGAGGTAGAAAGGCTATACCGATCGATCCGTGTCCTTCGGTCTTTAGCCATCATTCCACGCTCCTCGCGGTGACTCGGATCTTCTCGTCTAGGTGGCACCACGTCAACGAGTCTTTATACGGGCTCCCCCCTCTATACCGAGGCAACTCGAACATGAAGTATATCAACCGACATGTCCAAGATTGATATAGAGATAGTGTAGAATACTTTGTCTCAAGGCACCGAAGCCATTGGGTGAAGGTTAATTGAAGTTGCCTTAATCAAGTAATGAGAAATGAGTTATATCTTTTGTAATGAATCTCTCCCTTCACACAAATGAGGCTCGGCCATTATAAGGGCTGAAAAGGGTAGGGCCGGCCAATGAGGTGGGGGGGGTGAGCACAAGCTAAAGAATGGTGACTATATGAAAAATATCCATCACAAAAGATCAACACTAATATCTTAAGCTTGGACAAAAGAAATTAAAGCATTAGTGAGTCACAAAACAGCTCATCACGCCTAGAAGCTTGTGGATGCTGCTGGAGCCCCAGCCACCACAAAACCCCCCCTCCCTTTATAAATGTAACAATTGCAAAAAAACCCCTCACAACAAGAAATTCAGCCAAGAAGGATAGAAAGGAAAATGGCCGAAACGAAGATACATACTGGCAACTTGAAAAAGCGATCCCGTAACTAATTACAGGATAACCCCACTATAGTATAAACATACCCGTATTTGTATTTCGACCGAATACAAAATGCAAAGAGACAAAAATACTCCTACACAATATAATACTTGGATCCGGCTTAAACCAAAGCCTACCAGTATTATCTGTCTGAACCAAGACACGTGCACAAGTGCACGTGCATGTTCGAACCTTGCCATAAAACTATACGGCCTCTACAACGTTTCTTCCGAACTTGGGAAACAATCTGTGGGGGACTCTAAAGACTCGTCAATACTCTGGCAGTGGGTTTAACCACAAGCCGTCAGTGGTACTAGCTGTACGTAACGGCTGCCCATGTATCGACAGAAAGGGAAGCTGATGAGAGAACTCACCCTGAAACCCTACTGAACCTATCAGTGACAATATCCGTACAGTCCGGTCCGTTCGTCTATGAGCATTGCATATCCGGCCTAGGGGCTGGTAACGTCAGACCCCTAAAAGCTGTATAAGTCGTGTCGGAGGGTAGCCCTGAACAACCTGAGAAACTACTGGAATACCTATCAGTAATTCTCACCTGCCTTGGCCAAGGACTTGGTGTAATGGCTCTCCTAGGCACAACGCGATCTCACCCCCAATACCGGGAGAGACGAATCCCCTGCCGATCCGCTCACTGCCTCCATGTGGCTCGGGACTGTACCCAGCTAAAACCTGTTTGCACGACTCCTTTGAGCCGTGGTAGGGTAATAATCAAAGCACAGTAGGAACTCACACGAGACAAATGACGACCTCAGGTTGATGGACTAACCTGTACACATGTTACCAGGGAACTTCTATCTGACGCTAGGTATAATACCAACTAGTAGGTTCCTAGCGAGTCCTGTCCGGTGTACTCATAACCTAATGAGCACCTGTATACATCTTAGGTTATCCAACTGACACCAATGGCTTGTGAGACCGGCCACCGCCCCTCGTCGTGGTCTCGACTGTATACATTAGTCTACTCCGGAGTATCGATGCCCTGTCTCGAAACTCCCATGACTAGGGACCACTTTTAAGGACGCGCTTATAGACTACCCAACTCTCACGTATATGATCGCCATCATACTGCTGGTAGTCAAGCAAGAATCCTAAGGGCTCTATCAATGTGTAATAGTGATCATGTCACCTAAAGCTGTACACGATGATAAAGGCAAACCAGATAGTATACTATCATCTTGAGTAAGACTGTCCTACCGGTATAGGTCCTCCTCAATCATTGCAATCACGTGCCTGCGATCCAATAATTGACTTTGAGGGCACTATATCCAACAATCTCCCACTTGTACTTAATGCTAATTATTGCGATGTCGCATACTCACTGCCCGTGTGATACCGAACACCCAACTCCTCTACTAACCAGTTTCATAAAGCTCGTTTGTAAAACTCTTGTGTTCGAGAAATAGCCTCAGCGAGTGGATCCGCCCTGATGTTTTTTTCTATGTCTCTCTTAATCTCAAGTTCGCGGAGAAAACCAACTCCCGAATTGAGTAATACCTGTTTTAGAATATGTCTGGATATCTGATGGGACCTAGTTTATAAATGAACTCCAAATCCAAACTTCTTAGACTGTATCGTCAACGGAACCTAATCAGTATCCTGCACCATGCCTCCCACAGTATCCTCTTGGACCACCTGTCCAAAATACTGCCCCCTTCGTCAGAGGGAAAACTATAACTCTGACAATCACTCTGTCATCTATGTCACCTTGGAAGCCTGGAATGATAACCGTCTCCGAAGGAGGCTGCCGTTATCAAATCCCTAGAACATCCACTTATGTTCTAAAACTTCTTCCGTATGTTTCTCCAGGATTGGATTAATATAAACTTATTGCATCTTGTGTAAAAACAACATCCGGTGTGGTACTTGACATCTCATGATCGACTCAATTGCCTAAGCAAGTGATATGCCAATCATGCACATCCCTTTCTCCTTTAGTCTGTAAGACACCTTTAGAGAGGGAGACTCCATCACCTGCAGGTACACCACCATGCCAGGAGTCGTCCATTTTAAAACACCTTTAGAATACTGTCTAAGTACCCAGATTGGGAAACTACCCAAATCTAGATCTAAAACCATAGATCTAGTAACCAGAATGTTTGATATTATATCCATATCCTGTGTGGAGAAACAACTGTGTGACAACCAAAGTATAACCGATCGTAGTATAGGAATTTTACTTCCTACTTTGTGTATGTCATACAAATACCAGGACATCACACTCTACTACCTTCTTAACAGATCCATCCCCTATTCTGATGAAGTCAAACCCATGACTGTCACATCAAAAATAGATGATCTATCTCCGCTATATCTGCTTTAGTCTATAAATAGACATAGGCTACTTTCCCACTATGCTTCCGCTTCTCCCACTGACCACAACAACCCTCAGGATGAATAATATATACGTGCACTTCTAAAACTAGTTTAGAACGACGCTATACTCATCCTCCTGCCGGGTCTCATAGTCTGGAACAACAGTAGTGTCAAGTCTGGGTAAACAAGAACCTCCCTGTCACCGTCCTTGAGGCTACCAAAGTACCTCTCGGGTGCCTGAGGTTACCCATCATATCTGCGGAGTGGCTAATGGAATGTCAAACCTGATTGAATCTTTAGGTCCTATTAAATTTTCCGTAATCGTTTGCGGTTCTGGAATCACTTCCAGTTCTACCATACTCTCACTACTGTTTTCTGAAAAATTCCATTTTACTAAAACTGTGGCGAGTCAAGAACAATATCACTATTGATCTTCCAAATGGTAGAAAGTCAACCCTCGACATAGCCCGGGTCATCCCACAAACTGCCATTTCAGAAACGCGCCTTGAGTTATCCAGAGTCTGGTTGTAAGCATAAGCCGGACAACTCCCCATACCTTAACATCGTTAAGATATGAACCATTCTATATTCAATATAGAAACTTTGGCACTTATTTAATTGGAACCAGATTCAAATCATGCAGCTGTCTCCAGTGTATATTAACATAATGGAAAGAGCCTGATCAACATTACTCAACTTAGGAATTCCAATTATGAGTAACCCGAAAGAGAAACAAGTTTCTCAAAACCATTACTATCAACTGAATACCATACACAAGTATCTACATCTTCGATCACCTTGAAGAATCCCGATACTTGCGACACCTGGTTCTCTACTTTATTCCTATACCCACAACTTCTCAAAACTTAGACATTGTATTTCAACGAAACACTTGTCTAAAAACTAGAGAAGTCACAAGTAAACATAACATAGTACGAGGACCACCCCCTTTGTCCTAATGGACACTGGACAACATACAATACTCTGTATAAGTCGGCTGAGTTGAATAACTCAAAACCTGTGCATCGTAGGTTGAAAACTGTACCCAGGCGATTTCTTCAAATATCACCAATTGCAACGAATTCCGATATAATGAGGATGATCACCTAATTCCCAATAACTTACTCCCACTCATCATTTGTAAAACCATACGGATGTGAGAATCATACCTGGTAAATACATACCCTGGAGTAAGTATCTAATCGGGAAAACAGTTTTCCTTTAACAACGCATAGTGAAATTGAAACATGAAAATATTTCGAAAGGGTATCCTGGTATTACTAGTAATGCCTCTTCCATAAACCAATTCATGACTATAACCGTATATTTCTTTACCATCTCTCCAAATCCCTTTATCTGTCTTTAGTCGTTACCTTCTATAAACCATCATTAGGCTAAATGGTTTTCTTCCTTCCCTACCGTTCGGCACCAACCTATGGTTTGGAAGAAGACTATCCAGTAAGCATAATAGGTGTACTCTCCTAATCCTAGGAGTACTCGCAACCTGAGAGAAGGTGATGATAAAAGACAACTGAATAGAACCTCATTCTATTCCTCCTCAACTGGAGAAAAGCAATGGTGAAATAGGAGTGGCGATGAACTACACGGTTTGGTCGTGAATGATAGCAGTCGCAATTTACTTTTGCCCTCTTTCTAATCCCTTTATTTTGTCTTTACTTATTACCTTCTGTACACCTTACTTAGGTTAATTGGTTTCTCCTTTCCCTACCTTTCGGCACCTGCCTATGGTTTGGAAGAAGACTATCCAATAAGCGTAATAGGTGTACTCTCCTAAACCAAGGAGCCCTCGCAACCTGAGAGAAGGTGATGATAAAAGACAACTGAATAAACCAATTCAATTTTTCCTGAACCTGGATCCATCCTCAAATAATTCTCTTCGAGTTCGTATATAACCATACGATGGATTTATCCAATGGAAGTGGATGTTCGTTGTAATACGAGGTGTTCTGGAGAAATGCTAAGGGTAAAAGAAGGAGCGGCAATGACTTATGCAACTTAGACAATCCAAAAGCCAGTATTTTAAGAAGGTTCAGTCAACTTGGTTACTGAGTCATAGTCAAGGGTCGGTCAATGGTCGCTGCCAAAGAGAGAGAGAAAAGAAACACTTTGCGTGCACTCTAACCTAGATCAGAATGGTTATCACTTTATCTAATCAGGAAACCTCCCACTGTACCGTCAAATTCTCCTCCAAACCTGATAGAAGAATTAGTCGGGATCACCCGAAGAGTAAACCAACTCATCAGTGGGAACCGGGATCCAACTTTCATCACATGATAACGTGAAGGAATCCACTCACGTTATCACACTCCAGAAGGTATGCGCATGCCTGACAAGTTTCAGTTCCTTTAGAGACTCCCGATGTGGATTTTTTTGCCCCATGCTCTTATAACCTTGACTAAGGGCCTACAAATCATAAGTCACATGTTAAGTTCTTGTAAGTCCACGTTTCCCACCCCGGTGCTTGCGGGGAGGCGGAAACGTATTGAAAAATCAGATTTTTAACACACTAGGCGACATGGACTAGCAAAAGGAGGGATCTTTGCTAAACAAAACTAACTAACATAGCTAAAGGAGTTAGCTACTCGGTTAAGGGGTTATACCTAGGTCTTCAAGTCCTTCTCTTCTTGCTCCTTGGAGTGAAAGAAAGGGATCTCCTTGTCGCCTTTTCTTGTCGAAGAAAGATCCACCCGAGGGCCTCAAACTTTGGCTTCAACTTCAAACTATAAGTAACTAAGATGCTTGGAGTGCTAATCCTAGAACCTTAGAAAGAGTAGAGAGTATTTTAGAAGGATTTATCTCAAGCTCAAGGGATTCTCAACTCATGAGAGGGGAGAGCTAGAGAGAGAGGAAGAGGAGGAGAGAGAATCAAAATGATAGAATGAGAAGAAATAAACCATTCTTCTCACATATATGTGTGAATTATGAAAATAGATAATTAGCTAAATATAATTGTCATGGTTTAATCAAGAAATGACCATTATCATTTCATATTAAATGCTTTTTACTAGAATCAAAGAGCATCTTTCTTATGAAATGATTATGGTCAAGTTGTCAACCTAGGTCAACAAGTCAAATAAAGTCAAATGGTCAACAACCCTAACCATGCACAATTATAATTAACTAATATCAATAAATCATATTTCACACATAACCATTAGGGTTAAGAAAATGACAATGGTAATCAACCCTAATGCAAGTCCTCTGCCTCTCCCTCAGTCAACTGTGCATACACACCCGTATCCGTGTTCCGAGGAACACGAATACAATGAGATAAAACCTATCCCAAAACATATACTAGGATCCGGCTTAAACCAAAGCCCGCTAGTATAAGCTGTCCGGACACAAAACGTGCACAAGTGCGCGAATGTGAACGAACCCCTTCGCAAAACCATGCGACCTCTACTCATTTTGCCTAAGGGCGAATAACCCTCTGTGTGGGACTCTAAAGACTCGACACTACGCTGGCAGTGGGTTTAACCACAGACCGTAAGCGGCACTAGCTGTACGTAACGGTCCCCAGGTAGATGCCGATAAGAAGACTGACGAGGTGAACCCATCTGAACTCCTACTAAGCCTGAATGTGACAGTCTCCGTACAGTCCGGTCTGTTCGTCTGATACATCGCATGGCGGGCGTAGGGGGGCGGTAAATGTCAGTCCCCTAATAGCGGTACAAGTCGTGTCGGAGTGTAGCCCAGAACACCCTGAGATAACACTGGAAACGAACCAGTATACCTCGCTTGCCCTGGCCAGGGACTACTTGTGTAATGGCTCTCCTGGACACAGCGCGATGTCAACCCCCAATATCGGGAGAGACGAATCCTGTCTAACCGTCACTGCCTCCAAGTGCTTCGGGACTGCACCCAACTACTACCTGTTTGCACGACTCCTTTGAGTCGTGGTAGGGTAGTAATCAAAGTACAGGGGGAACACACTCGAGGCGAAGTGACAGTGTCAAGTCAGCGGACTAAGCTGTACTCATGTCACCTGGGAACTGATAACTGACGATTGGTATAATACCAACCAATAGTTCCCGACGAGTCTTGTCCAGTGTACTCGTAACCCAACGAGCACCCGCATACTATCTCAAGTACGACGTACAGACGGCTGTGGGACAGACCGTCTCCTGTGCTGGGATGAGAAGCGCATACGCTAGTCTACTCCGGAGTATCGATGCCCTGTCTTGATAATCCCACGACCAGGGATGTGTATATATAAGGATGTGCTTATAGATTACCCATCCCTCACGAGTGTGACTGCCATCACAACGCTGGTAATCAAGCCAAGATCCTAAGGGCTCCACTAATACGTATAGGTGATACAATAAAGAAACACATGTACACATTAAAGCAGAGATAAACCAAGTAGCATACTACCATTTCGAGCAAGATTGTCTATACAACTGTGAATATCCCAAGCTTCCATCAAGTAATATACATACTAGTATGATACAGTAATGGCCTCTAGGGCATATACACTAACAATCTCCCACTTGCACTAAGGCCATGTACTGGTGTATCGAAGACCTATCATCTCGATCAGCCGCTCGAATTGAGTCTGGGGTAAGGCCTTCGTGAATGGATCTGCAGTGTTATCTTCTGAAGCAACCCTCCGAACCTCGATCTCCTGGCGATCCACGATGTCCCTGATTAGGTGATACCGCATCAAGATGTGTCTGGATTTCTGATGGGACCTGGGTTCCTTCGCTAAAGCTATAGCCCCATTGTTGTCTCAATACAGAGGTATTTGATCAACAATGGACGGAACCACCTGAAGTTCTTTCAAGAATTCCTCATCCAGACGGCTTCTTTTGCGGCATCAGATGCAGCGATATATTCCGCTTCCATAGTCGAGTCAGCAACGGTTTCCTGTTTGGAACTCTTCCAACACACCGCCCCTCCATTGAGGGTAAAGAAAAAACCCGACATGGACTTGGAATCATCTTTGTCACTCTGGAAGCTGGAGTCAGCAAAGGCCTCAATCTGGAGGTCTTTTCCGCCATACACCAAGAACATCTCCTTAGTCCTTCTCAGGTACTTGAGAATGTTCTCTACCTCTATCCAGTGTTTCTCTCCAGGGTTTGACTGATACCTGCTTACCACACTCAGTGCATAAGACACATCTGGTCTGGTACACAACATCGCATACATTATAGAGCCTATCGCAGAAGCGTAGGGTATAATAGACATGCGATCCCTTTCCAAATCAGTCTTGGGAGACAACTCTTTGGAGAGGGTGATCCCGTGATAAGCCGGTAGATTACCGCGCTTGAAATCTTCCATACTGAATCTTTTCAGTATGGTGTCGATATACCTGGACTGTGAGAGTCCTAATATCCTCTTGGATCTGTCACGGTAGATCCGGATATCCAGAATGTATGAGGCATCACCCAGGTCTTTTATGGAGAACCTGTGTGACAAGAACCCTTTGACAGATTGTAGCATAGGAATGTCATTTCCTATTAAGAGAATGTCATCCACGTATAAAACGAGGAATACTACAGTTCTCGCTACAAATCTACTATAGATGCATGGTTCATCTGGATTTTTGATAAAGCCAAATTCCTTGACCGTCTCATCAAAACAGATGTTCCAACTCCGCGATGCCTGCTTTAGTCCATAAATGGACTTGAGCAACTTGCACACCTTTCCGCTGCTCCCACTCTGAATGAAACCCTCCGGCTGGTCCATATAGACACACTCCTCTAAATTTCCATTTAGAAAAGCGGTCTTTACGTCCATCTGCCAAATCTCATAATCGTGGAAGGCAGCAATGGCAAGAAGGATCTGAATGGATTTCAGCATAGCCACTGGAGAAAAGGTTTCGTCATAGTCCAAACCAGGTCTTTGACGAAAACCCTTTGCAACAAGTCTAGCTTTATAGGTCTCAACCTTTCCATCTACACCAATCTTCCTTTTGAAGATCCACTTGCATCCTACGGGTTTTACCCCATCTGGAGCAATGTCCAACGTCCATACTTTGTTGGTGTACATGGACTCCATTTCGGTCCGCATTGCATCCAGCCATTTTACTGAGTCAACGCTTTGAATGGCCTGCTGGAAGCTAGTCGGCTCATCAATATCAATGATGCAATCTTCTCTATCCCCGTCTATGAGAAAACCGTAGTATCTATCGGGTGGATGAGACTGCATACTACTCCTGCGGAGCGGCGTAGGAATGTCCTGATCTTTCGAATCCTCTGGTTCTACTAAGCTTTCAGTAATAGCTTGTGGTTCTGGAATTTCTTCCAGTTCTATTGCGCTCCCACTTATTTCCTTTTCTAAGAACTGGTTTTCCAGAAAGTGGGCATTACGAGAAACAAAGATCTTTTGTTCCTCTGCGTAATAGAAAAGATACCCCCTGAAGTTCTTTGGGTATCCCACAAACTTGCACAGTACTGAGCGTGCCTCGAGTTTGTCTGCATGCTGCTTTTTGACAAAACCTGGACATCCCCAAATCTTCAGGTATTGAAGATAGGGTTTCTTCCCACTCCATAACTCATATGGTATGGTAGGCACAGTCTTAGTGGGAACTCGGTTCAAAAGGTATGTGGCTGATTCTAGCGCATATCCCCAGAATAATCGCGGCAACTCAGCGTTACTCATCATGGACCGTACCATATCCAATAGGGTTCGGTTCCGTCTCTCCGATACACCGTTTTGTTGCGGAGTGTATGGAGGAGTAAGCTGAGAGAGAATTCCATTCTCTTTTAGGTAATCCAAAAACTCGGCACTCAAGTATTCACCACCTCGATCAGATCTCAGTGTCTTGATACTTTTGCCTGTTTGTTTTTCTACTTCATTCTTGTATTCTTGGAACTTTTCAAAGGCTTCAGATTTATGCTTCATTAAGAAGACATGTCCGAACCTTGAAAAATCATCCGTAAAAGTAATGAAGTAAGAATAACCGCTTCACGCATGTGTAGACATTGGACCGCACACGTCGCTGTGTACGAGCCCCAAGAGCTCGCTCGCTCTTACTCCGTGTCCTGTGAACAGAGTTTTTGTCATCTTCCCTTTGAGACAGGATTGACAAGTTGCATACGATTGATATTCGAACGGATCCAAATATCCTTCTGTATGTAACTTCGTCAACCTTCTCTCTCATTGATGTGACCGAGTCTACAATGCCATAAGAAAGCCTGATTGATTTCTGGAGACTTTCTTTTGTGTGTATTCTGGACATTGAAAATCTGTGGTTGGTTCAATATGTATATACCATTGTTTAATGTACCTGACCCAATCAAAACTTGATTAAGGTGAATGTTCATAACATTACTTACAAATGCAAATTCATAACCTTCTTTAGATAATAAAGATACAGAAATGATATTACAAGTTGCAATTGGTACAAAATAACAACCACGCAAAACCAAAAAGTGTACATCTGACAATCCCAGGTGATAGTCCCCCACGGCCTCAGCATCCATGCTAGCTCCGTTTGCAACTCTGAGGGTCATATCACCTGCCTTCAAAAACCTACGCTTTCTCAACGCCTGCAAAGAATTACAGATATGAGATCCTGATCCGGTATCCAATACCCAGGAAGTAGAGTTTATTGATAGATAGTTTTCAATAACATACACACCTGAAGCTGAGGCCGCGACTCGCTTCAGATCCTGGGTTCTGGCCTTCCAAGCCCTGCAATCCTGTTTCCAGTGTCCACTCTTGTGACAGTAAAAGCATTCTTCCTTTCCCACAAGCTTTTCCGCTACCTTTGTTGCCTTTCCCTTTCCCTTCGTATCCACTTTACTAACACCGCCCTTGGTTTGGCGGGGGCTTTCTTCTTCTTTCCCTTGGCTTTCGCCCTGGACTTAGAAGAGGAAGGTCCTCCTACAAACAAAGTGGATGTCACCCTACCTTTCTGTAGGGTGCCCTCAGCACTCCTCAACATGTTCAGAAGTTCGGAAAGTTCAACCTCCTTTCCTTACATGTTGAAGTTTAGGACAAACTGGGCGTAAGTGGAAGGAAGGGACTGGAGAATCAAGTCAGTGTAGAGTTCATTCTCCAACGTGGTCCCAAGGTCCGCGAGCTCCTCTATGTAGCCAATCATCTTAAGCACGTGTTCCGCTACCGATGATCCAACGGCCAATCTTGCAGAAAACAGCTTCTTCGACACATCGTATCTGGCGATACGAGATTGCTCTCCATACAGATCTTTTGTATGGAGAAATATGGATTCTAGGTCCATATTCTCGTGCCTCCTCTGATGTTCATTGTCCATAGAGGCAAGCACGAGGTACTTGGCCTTCGCGCAATCGATCTCCCATGTCTTACGGATTTCTATATCCGGGATGCTGGAGGTGGGACCTGGGACAGGGGGAGCTTTGGTGGTAAGGAGATACCCCAACTTGTCGTAAGTGATTGCCATTTTGACATTCCTGAACCAATCTTTGTAGTTTGGCCCTGTCAGTGTGTTTTTATCTAGTAATAACTTAAGTCCGGTCATGTTGATTGGTCGCTGCAATTAGGAGAGAGAAAAGAAACACTTTAGCATGATGCTCTTGCAAGTTTAGAGTGGTTTTTAGTTTCTCTAAACAGGATGGCTCCCACTGTCTCTCGAATCCCTCCTCAAACCATAAAGGAAGAAATAGTCGGGATCAATCTCACCGTACAATACTTGCTTAACCGTTCAGCCAGGCCAGTGTCGGTACTTCGAGGGAGGTTTTCCAACGCTTTCGCGAAGTTCCTTAATTAAGTAACCTCTTTTCCCTGCGGGCGTAGCCCCGCTAACACCTTTCTAGACACCTACTAGGTTTATAGCATTGATCGTTAAGTGAGAAATTTCCCGAGGAGTAGCATATACTCACAGTAGGATCGGGATCCAAATATCATCGCGTGATAAAACTGAAGGAATCCTACCAGAATCATCACACTCTAAATGGTATGCAGTGTTAGCAAGTTTCAGTTCTTTTGAAACTCCCGATGTGGATTTTTGCCCCATGCTCTTATGACCTTGGCGTGAGGTCAAAATGTCATAAGTCACATGTCAAGTTCTACCCATCATTATCCAGGTTAATTTGAACCCACCCGTACCTACCCTTGACGTAGGCCAAAATGGCAGTACGACTGTCTCAAACCAACGCATTCTATCTATGCAACAAATAAATATCCGGCAGCTACCAATCATTATGCCTTGGCGTGAGGTCAAAATAAATAGCTTGAATACTACCGAATATTTAACTGTAATGATGGAGGGCTGCGAATGGTTTTCGCGAAACCGTGAACGTAGTTAACTTGATATAATCGATGGAACGAGATAGCTTTTAAAAGGAGTGGTTCAAGCTCCGCATTTTAAAAGTTTGGTTTTGAAAAGAACCGAGTGGTTTTCAAAGTGTTCCAACGACTTTTATTTGGTTTATTTTATCTTGCATTAATTCCAATGCGTCCCATCATTTAATCCTACCATTGTAGAAAACAACCAAAATATGGTGTACGCTTATGCCATCCGCATTCGCCACGGGGCCCCGTCATCACCCGTTAGGTTACTTAACTAACGACAGAGCGGGGGCTGGACTAGCGCGGATGCAAAACATAAGCAACACCTAAATAGATATCATATATAGATATATAGCAATGATAGTCAATCCAGATCACAGATGAATACATTGGATATACTAGGAATCCGCATTTCGTTCGAGCCTGTAACGAAAAGCGGATTACACGGTCGCGATGAATAGCCAATACCCCACCCTAGACCCCTACGGGTGCAGCAAACTACCCGCCAAGTACCCGAAGCGATGCAACCTCTCCCAACACCGTGAGTAGGCCACTCGGCACTTCGAGATACCTGGTAGTTTGTGCACCCCTCTTTGGGTCTATCCTAGGAGCAAAAACAGTAAAAAGAAATTATACAATGGCGGCTACAACCTCAACCCGGATGTGCGGCCAAACAAATAATATTACATCAATTTACATGTTACATGAATGAAAGAAAAAGAAACTCTTATCTCACATCCACCCGGCTATTCATCCGCGACAATCCAACGAATTCATATACACAAACCAACAAACATTACAGATCGCAGATATGTATAACCCCCACTAATCGACGTATAGCGATTAGCAGACGTTCAATACATATAATACATCACAGATATAACCCATTAGTCAAAGTATAGGGAAGATCGATCAAAATACGGATTTGTAACTACCCGGAAAACAAATTTGCTCTCTGGAAAATCTGGGCAGAAAGAAACCATCCTAAAAATCCCAAAACCATAAAATAAGAACACTGCAAGAGAAACGAGCCGTGGCCGAGTCAACTCGGCCGCGGACCCGCGGCAGAAGCAAGCTTCTGCCACGGAACCGCGGTAAGTTGGTCGGCTCGCTGGTTCGTTTTTCTTGGGTGTACTGTAAAAACCCTGAGCCGATTTTTAAGGTGTGCTTTATTATTTTTAAAGCAGATTTAAAAATCGGCAGAAACTTGGGGGTTTTTGAAAAATGTTTTGTGATTTTTACCGATCGAAGTTCTATATACTTTACTAACTAGCTAGTTTGTGTTTAGTTAGGCTCTGATACTACTGTAAGTCCACGTTGCCCACCCCGGTGCTTGCGGGGAGGCAGAAACGTATTGAAAAATCGGATTTTTAACACACTAGGCAACATGGACTAGCAAAAGGAGGGATCTTTGCTAAACAAAACTAACTAACATAGCTAAAGGAGTTTGCTACTCAGTTAAGGGGTTATACCTAGGTCTTCAAGTCCTTCTCATCTTGCTCCTTGGAGTGAAAGAAAGGGATCTCCTTGTCGCCTTCTCTTGTCGAAGAAAGATCCACCCGAGGGCCTCAACCTTTGGCTTCAACTTCAAACTAGAAGTAACTAAGATGCTTGGAGTGCTAATCCTAAAACCTTAGAAAGAGTAGAGAGTATTTTAGAAGGATTTATCTCAAGCTCAAGGGATTCTCAACTCATGAGAGGGGAGAGCTAGAGAGAGAGGAAGAGGAGGAGAGAGAATCAAAATGATAGAATGAGAAGAAATAAACCATTCTTCTCACATATATGTGTGAATTATGAAAATAGATAATTAGCAAAATATAATTGTCATGGTTTAATCAAAAAATGACCATTATCATTTCATATTAAATGCATTTTGCTAGAATCAAAGAGCATCTTTCTTATGGAATGATTATGGTCAAGTTGTCAACCTAGGTCAACAAGTCAAATAAAGTCAAATGGTCAACAACCCTAACCATGCACAATTATAATTAACTAATATAAATAAATCATATTTCACACATAACCATTAGGGTTAAGTAAATGACAATGGTAATCATCCCTAATGCAAGTCCTCTGCCTCTCCCTCAGTCAACTGTGCATACACACCCGTATTCGTGTTCCGAGGAACACGAATACAATGAGAGAAAACCTATCCCAAAACATATAATAGGATCCGGTTTAAACCAAAGCCCGCTAGTATAAGCTGTCCGGACACAAAACGTG
Organism: Agapanthus africanus; assembly: GCA_030015575.1. Taxonomy (NCBI): domain Eukaryota; kingdom Viridiplantae; phylum Streptophyta; class Magnoliopsida; order Asparagales; family Amaryllidaceae; genus Agapanthus; species Agapanthus africanus. The sequence continues at coordinate 239,580,684 of JASDDO010000004.1, forward strand.
CACAAGTGCGCGAATGTGAACGAACCCCGTCGCAAAACCATGCGACCTCTACTCATTTTGCCTAAAGGCGAATAACCCTCTGTGTGGGACTCTAAAGACTCGACACTACGCTGGCAGTGGGTTTAACCATAGACCGCAAGCGGCACTAGCTGTACGTAACGGTCCCCAGGTAGATGCCGATAAGAAGACTGACGAGGTGAACCCATCTGAACTCCTACTAAGCCTGAATGTGACAGTCTCCGTACAGTCCAGTCTGTTCGTCTGATACATCGCATGGCGGGCCTAGAGGGCGGTAAACGTCAGTCCTCTAATAGCGGTACAAGTCGTGTCGGAGTGTAGCCCAGAACACCCTGAGATAACACTGGAAACGAACCAGTATACCTCGCTTGCCCTGGCCAGGGACTACTTGTGTAATGGCTCTCCTGGACACAGCGCGATGTCAACCCCCAATACCGGGAGATACGAATCCTGTCTAACCGTCACTGCCTCCAAGTGCTTCGGGACTGCACCCAACTACTACCTGTTTGCACGACTCCTTTGAGCCGTGGTAGGGTAGTAATCAAAGTACAGGGGGAACACATTCGAGGCGAAGTGACAGTGTCAAGTCAGCGGACTAAGCTGTACTCATGACACCTGGGAACTGATAACTGACGATAGGTATAATACCAACCAACAGTTCCCGACGAGTCCTGTCCAGTGTACTCGTAACCCAACGAGCACCCGCATACTATCTCAAGTAGGACGTACAGACGGCTGTGGGACAGACCGTCTCCCGTGCTGGGATGAGAAGCGCATACGCTAGTTTACTCCGGAGTATGGATGCCCTGTCTCGATAATCCCACGACCAGGGACGTGTATATATAAGGATGTGCTTATAGATTACCCAGCCCCCATGAGTGTGACTGCCATCACAACGCTGGTAATCAAGCCAAGATCCTAAGGGCTCCACTAATGCGTATACATGATACAATAAAGAAACACATGTACACATTAAAGCAGAGACAAACCAAGTAGCATACTACCATTTCGAGCAAGATTGTCTATACAACTGTGAATATCCCAAGCTTCCATCAAGTAATATACATACTAGTATGATACAGTAATGGCCTCTAGGGCATATACACTAATAGTTCCACCTATCATTATCTTGTTAATTTGAACCCACCCGTATATACTCTTGACTAAGGGCCAACAAAGTAATACGACTGTCCCAAACCAACGCATCTATCTATGCAACATGTGAACGCCCCAGCAGCTACCAATCACTATGTCTTGACTAAGGGCCAAACAAACATTGCTTGAATACTACTGACCATTCATATGAAATGACGGAGGGCTATGGCTGGTTTTTGGCGAAAAACTTTTAACGTAAGGAACTTGATCTCGTTGAAGGAACCTGATAGCTTTTTACAAAAAAATAGTGGCGAAAACCTTCCCTAAAGAGGTCACTCCCGGTGAAGGGTGTAAGTCCATGTCACGCACCCCATGAACTTGCGGGGAGGCGAAATATATGAAAAACGATTATCAAAGCTTCGTAACACGGACTTGAGCGCATGAATCGTTTCTAAACCGTTACTAGCAAACTACGAAAGGTTTAACTACTCGGATTCAAAGTTATACCTCACGTTACTTGTCCTTCGGGTCTTCATCGCGATCCTCCACTCCTCATAGGCTCCTTTGAACATCGGCACCTCAACGGCATCCTCGAATCAAAGATGATCCACCCGAGAGCTCCTACTACAAGCTTGATCTCTAACTTGAGATAACTTGGTTGCTCAAAGTGCTAATCTAAGCTACTTAGGGGATATAGAGTGAGGTTATGGATGTGTTAGTCTAGCTAACCCTTGATCTCAACACATGAGAGGTTAGGGTTAGGGTTTCAAGAATGAGAGAGCTTGAGGAGATAGAAGGTGGTGATGAGAATGATATTGAAAAATGAACTCATTAGAATATATCAACCATAACAATTTATCAAATAAATAATATATATGATTAATCATCATGGTTGATGCATTCACCTTGTGTGATTCATCTCATGAGTCATTAGCTTCAAAAATGAAGTATTAACTCCATGGATGAATCATACAAATGAGTCATTAAGCATTAAATGCTTATGCCACCTTAACCCCCAAGTCACCATGCTTCTAGAAGCTTCCCGGAAAATTACGAGAACGCCCCTCCAATCCGTGAAAACACGGAAAAACTTTAGACTGTATAAATCCAATAACCTGATACTAGAATCTGGCTTAAACCAAAGCCGGTTAGTAAAAACTGTCCGAACGCCGTACGTGCGTTTAAACACGTATGCGTCCGAACCCTTGTCGTAAAACCATACGACCTCTATATCGTTTCGCCTGGAGCAGGGAAACCCTCTGTGTGGGACTCTAAAGACTCAACACTACGCTGGCAGTGGGTTTAACCACAGACCGCAAGCGGCACTCGCTGTATGTAACGGTCCCCAGGTAGATGTCGATAAGAAAGACGATGAGGAAACCCATCCGAACTCCTACTGAGCCTGATGTGACAATCTCCGTACATTCTGGTCTGTTCGTCTAAGACTATCGCATATCAAGCCTAGAGGGCGGCAAGCGTCAGTCCCCTAATAGCGGTATAAGTCGTGTCGGAGCGTAGCCTATTACACCCTGAGAAATTACTGGAACCTACCAGTAAATCTCGCTTGCCCTGGCCAGGGACTTTGCGTAATGGCTCTCTGACACAGCGCGATATCAACTCCGAATACCGGGAGAGACGAATCCTATCTAACCGCCACTGCCTCCAAGTGCTCGGGACTGCACCCAACTGCTACCTGTTTGCACGACTCCTTTGAGCCGTGGTAGGGTAGCAATCTAAGAACAGCGGGACACACTCGAGGCAAAGTAGCAGTGTCAAGTCTGTAAGTCGATGTACAACACCCTACGACTTGCGGGGAGGCGGAAAATTGAAAAATGATCTTGTTCTTTGCATAAACATCGACTAACCGAGAATCTTTGCTAAACTATAACTAACAAGAATCATAGAAGTAATCAACTACTATGAAAAGTGATTATACCTAATGAACCGTGTCCTTCGTCTTTTCGTTCTCCACCTCCTTTCCGGCCTTCTCTATGTAGTAGATGATCTACCCGAGAGATTTACTTCAAGCTTCACCTCTAACTTGAGGTAACTAGGTTTCTTAAAGTGCTAATCTAAGTAACCTAGGTGATATAGAGAAGGGTTATGGATTAAGTAGTCTATTCTAATCCTTGGTCTCAACACATGAGAGGGGAGGATTAGGGTTTGAAGAGAGAGAGCTTGAGGAGAGAGAAGGTGAGCAAGAGAATGGAATGAGATAATGATCTCTCATGATATATATGAAGTATTATCATTATCAAATAAATCAAATAAAGGATTTAACAACCATGCTTCATAAATACAAATGAGTGATTCATCTACATGAGTCATTAAGCATTTATGATGCATTAATGACAAGGATGAATCACACAAATGTGTCACTAATCTCATTTAATACTTATGCCACATAAACCCCCAAGTCACCAACCTTCTAGAAGCTTCTCACGAAATTACGAGAACGCCCCTCCTATCCGTGAAAACACGGAAAAACTTTAGACTGTATAAATCCAATAACCGGATACTAGAAACTGGCTTAAACCAAAGCCGGCTAGTAAAAACTGTCCGGATGTCGTACGTGCGTAAACACACGTATACTTCCGAACCCTTATCGTAAAACCATACGACCTCTATATCGTTTCGCCTGGAGTCTGGAAACTCTCTGTGTGGGACTCTAAAGGCTCGACTACTACGCTGGCAATGGGTTTAACCACAGACCGCAAGCGGCACTAGCTGTACGTAACGGTCCCCAGGTAGATGTCGATAAGAAGGCCGATGAGGAAACCCATCCGAACTCCTACTGAGTCTGATGTGACAATCTCCGTACAGTCCGGTCTGTTCGTCTAAGACTATCGCATATCGGGCCTAAGGGGGCGGCAAGCGTCAGTCCCCTAATAGCGGTATAAGTCGTGTCGGAGCGTTGCCCATTACACCCTGAGAAAACAACTGGAACCTACCAGTAAATCTTGCTTGCCCTGGCCAGGGACTTTGCGTAATAGCTCTCTGACACAGCGCGATATCAACTCCCAATACCGGGAGAGACGAATCTTGTCTAACCGCCACTGCCTCCAAGTGCTCGGGACTGCACCCAACTGCTACCTGTTTGCACGACTCCTTTGAGCCGTGGTAGGGTAGCAATCTAAGAACAGTGGGACACACTCGAGGCGAAGTAGCGGTGTCAAGTTTGCGTACTATGCTGTACTCATGTCACCAGGGAACTGTTAACTGACGATGGGTATAATACCAACTAACAGTTCCCCGTGAGTCCTGTCCGTTGTACCCGTAACCTAACGAGCACCTGCATACTATCTCCAGTACGACGTACTGACGGCTGTGGGACAGACCATCTCCGCAACTGGGATAAGAAGCGTACACACTAGTCTACTCCGGAGTATCGATGCCCTATCTCGATAATCCAACGACTAGGGACCTGAAAAAGGATGTGCTTGTAGACTACCCAGCTCCCACTAGTGTGACTGCCATCACAACGCTGGTAGTCAAGCAAGATCCTAAGAGCTCTTTCAATACGTATACTCACATATTAAGACAGATAAAACCAAGTAGCATACTACCATGTTTATCAAGACTGTTATATAACTGTGAATATCCCAAGCTTCCATTAAGTAATATACAAACTAGTATGATACAATAATGTCCCCTAGGACATATACACTAACAATCCCCCACTTGCACTAGGGCCATGTACTGACATATCGAAGACCGATGATCTCGAGTAGCCTCTCGAACTGAATCTGAGGTAGGGCCTTCGTGAATGGATCAGCAATGTTCTCTTCAGTAGCAACTCTCCGGACCTCGATCTCCCGACGATCAATGATCTCCCTGATAAGGTGATACCGCCTTAAGATGTGTCTGGACTTCTGATGGGACCTTGGTTCCTTCGCTAAAGCTATAGCTCCGTTGTTGTCACAAAACAGAGGTATTGGATCAACAATGGTAGGAACCACCTGAAGTTCTGTTAGGAACTTCTTCATCCAGACCGCTTCTTTTGCGGCATCGCAAGCAGCAATATACTCCGCTTCCATCGTCGAGTCAGCAACGGTGTCCTGCTTGGAACTCTTCCAGCACACCGCCCCTCCATTGAGGGTAAAGACATAACCTGACATGGACTTGGAATCGTCCTTATCACTCTGGAAGCCGGAATCAGTAAAGGCCTCCAACTTGAGGTCTTTTCCGTCGTAAACCAAGAACATCTCCTTAGTCCTCCTCAGGTACTTGAGAATGTTCTTTACTGCTATCCAGTGCTTCTCCCCTGGGTCTGACTGATACCGGCTTACCACGCTCAGTGCGTAAGCTACATCTGGTCTGGTGCACAACATCGCATACATTATAGAGTCTACCGCAGAAGCGTAGGGTATAATAGACATGCGTTCCCTTTCCAAATCAGTCTTGGGATACATTTCTTTGGATAGGGTGATTCCGTGACAAGCCAGTAGATTACCGCGCTTAGAATCTTCCATACTGAATCTTTTCAGTACAGTGTCGATATACCTGGACTGCGAAAGTCCCAACATCCTCTTGGATCTATCAAGATAGATCCGGATCCCCAGAATGTAAGAGGCATCACCCAGGTCTTTCATGGAGAAACTGTGTGACAAGAATCCTTTGACAGATTGTAGCATAGGAATGTCATTTCCTATCAATAGAATGTCATCCACGTACAAGACGAGGAATACGATAGTTCTTGCTACAACTTTACTATATATACATGGTTCATCTGGATTTTTGATAAAGTCATATTCTTTGACTGTTTCATCAAAACAGATGTTCCAACTCCGCATTGCTTGCTTTAATCCATAAATGGATTTAAGCAACTTGCATACTTTCCCGCTGCTCCCACTCTGATTGAAACCCTCTGGCTGATCCATATAGACGCACTCTTCTAAATTACCATTCAGAAAAGCCGTCTTTACGTCCATCTGCCAGATTTCATAATCATGGAAGGCAGCAATAGCAAGAAGGACCCGAATGGATTTGAGCATAGCCACTGGAGAAAAAGTTTCGTCATAGTCCAAACCAGGTCTTTGACGAAAACCCTTTGCAACAAGTCTAGCCTTATAGGTTTCCACCTGTCCATCTACACCAATCTTTTTCTTGAAGATCCATTTGCATCCTATGGGTTTTACCCCATCTGGAGCAAAGTCCAAAGTCCATACTTTGTTGGTGTACATAGACTCCATTTCGGTCCGCATTGCATCTAGCCATCGTACCGAGTCGCCGCTCTGGATGGCCTGCAAGAAGCTAGTAGGTTCATCATCATCTATGATGAAATCCTCTCTATCCCCATCTATGAGAAAACCGTAGTATCTCTCAGGAGGATGAGACGGTCTACTACTCCTACGGAGGGGTGCGGGAATGTCCTGTTCTTCTTGAACTACTGGTTCTACCAAACTTTCAGTAGTAGTTTGTGATTCTGGAATTTCTTCCAGTTCTATTTCGCTCCCACTTATTTCCTTTTCTAAGAACTACTGTTCTAGAAAATGGGCATTACGAGAAACAAAAACCTTTTGTTCCTCTGCGTAATAGAAATAATATCCCTTGGAGTTCTTTGGATATCCCACAAACTTACACTGTACTGACCGTGCCTCGAGCTTGTCCGTATGCTGCTTTTTAACAAAAGCCGGACATCCCCATATCTTCATATGCTGAAGACAGGGTTTCTTCCCACTCCACATCTGATATGGGGTGGTAGGCACAGTCTTGGTAGGAGCCCTGTTCAGAAGATATGCCGCTGAATCTAGCGCATAACCCCAGAAAGATCGCGGTAACTCAGCGTTACTCATCATGGAACGTACCATATCCAATAGGGTTCGATTCCGTCTCTCCGATACACCGTTATGCTGTGGAGTGTATGGAGGAGTAAGCTGAGAGAGAATTCCTTTCTCTTTTAGGTAACCTAGGAACTCGGCACTTAAGTATTCACCACCTCGATCAGATCTTAGTGTCTTGATACTTTTGCCGGTTTGGTTTTCTACTTCATTCTTATACTCTTGGAATTTCTCAAAAGCCTCGGATTTATGTTTCATCAGATAAATGAATCTGTACCTTGAGTAATCATCCGTAAAAGTAATGAAATAGGAAAAACCACCTCTTGCATGTGTAGACATTGGACCACATACATCGCTGTGTATGAGTCCTAAGAGCTCGCTTGCTCTTACTCCATGTCCAGTAAATGGAGTCTTTGTCATCTTTCCTTTGAGACAAAATTGACAAGTGACATAAGTTTGATATTCGAACGAGTCCAAATATCCTTCTCTATGTAACTTAGTCAACCTTCTCTCATTGATGTGACCCAGTCTACAATGCCATAAGAAAGCTTTATTTAAATCTGGAGACTTTCTTTTTAGTGTGTTCTATACATTGAAAATTTGGAGTTGGTTTAAGACATATATACCGTTATCCAGTGTACCGGACCCAATCAAACTATGACTAAGGTGGATGTTAACAACATCACTTACAAACGTGAAATCATAACCTTTATTTGATAACAAGGAAACTGATATGATATTACACGTTAAGGTAGGTACACAAAAACAGTTATGTAAAACCAAAATGTGTCCACTCGTCAATCCCAGGTGATAATCCCCTACGGATACAGCTCCCACGCTAGCTCCGTTAGCAACCATCAGGGTCATATTACCATCCTTCAGCACTCTACGGTTTCTCAGTGCCTGCAATGAATTGCATATATGAGATCCTGATCCGGTATCCAATACCCAGGAAGTAGAGTTGATTGACAGACAATTCTCAATTACAAACACACCTGAAGTCGAAGCCACAGCTTGCTTCGGTTCCTGGTTCTTGGCATTCCACGTCTTGCAATCTTTCTTCCAGTGCCCTTTCCTATGACAATGGAAACACTCATCCTGGGCCACTACTGGTACCGCAAACTTTTTCTTTCCCTTCGCTCCCACCTTACTTACACCTCCTCTAGGTTTGGCGGCGGCCTTCTTTTTCCTTCCTTTGGCCCTAGCCTTGGACCCGGAAGAAAAAGCACCGTTAACAAACATAGCGGGTATTTCCCTTGCCTTCTGCAAGGTGACCTCTGCACTCCTCAACATGTTAAGGAGTTCCGGAAGTTCAACTTCTTTTCTTTGAATGTAGAAGTTCAGAATAAACTGGGCGTAGGTGGAAGGAAGGGACTGGAGAATAAGGTCTGTATAGAGCTCATTATCCAAAGTCGTCCCAAGATCTGCGAGCTCTTCTATATAGCCAATCATCTTTAGGACATGTTCTCCTACCGATGATCCGACGGCCAACCCCGCTCGAAACAAGTTCTTAGAGGTCTTGTATCTTGCTATTCGAGATTGCTCTCCATAAAGTTCTTTTGTATGGAGAAATATGGCATCAAGATCCATATCCCCGTGCCTCCTCTGATGTTCATTGTTCATCGAGGCAAGCACGATGCACTTGGCCTTCGCGCAATCATACTCCCAGGTTTTGCGGATTTCCTTTTCCGCATTACTGGATTTGGGACCTGGGACTGCAGGTGCCTTAGCGGTAAGGACGTACCCCAATTTGTCATAGGTCAAAGCCATTTTGACATTCTGCAGCCAATCTTTATAGTTTGGCCCTGTCAGTATATTTTTCTCTAAAAGTAACTTAAGTCCAGTCATTTTCAGGGTCGGTGCAAGTAGGAGAGAGAGAAGAAACACTTTAGCTTGATGCTCTTGCATGTTTAGAGTGGTTTTTAATTTGTCTAAACTGGATGGCTCCCACTGTTTCTCGAATCCTTCCTCAAACCATAAAAGAAGAATTAGCCAGGACTATTCTCACTGTACAATACTTGCTTAACCGTTCAGCCAGGCTGGTGTCGGTACTTCGAGGGAGGTTTTCCAACGCTTTCGCGAAGTTCCTTAATTAAATAACCTCTTTTCTCTGGGGGCGTAACCCCGCTGACACCTTTCTTGACACCTACTTTATTTATAGCATTGATCGTTAAGTGATGAATCTCCTGATGAGTAGCATATACTCACAGTAGGATCGGGATCCAAATATCATCGTATTATAATGTTGAAGGAATCCTACCAACATTCATCAAACTCCAAATGGTATGCATCTCTTTGCAAATTTCAGTTTCTTTAGAAATTCCCGATATAAATTTTTGCCCCATGCTTTTATGACCTTGGCTTTGGTCAAAATGTCATAAGTCACATGTCAAGTTCAACCCGTCATTATCTTGTCAATTTGAACCCATCCGTACATACCCCTGACTTTGGTCAAATGATAATACGACTGTCCCAAACTAACTCATCTATCTATGCAACAAATGAAAACCCAGCAGCTACCAAACACTATGCCTTGACTTTGGCCAAAATGCATAGCTTGAATACTACTGAATACATAAATGAAATGACGGAGGGCTACGAATGGTTTTGGCGAAACCGTGAACGTAGTGAACTTGATATGACCGAAGGAACCTGATAGCTTTTAAAAGGAGTGGTTAAAGCTCCGCAATTAAAAATATCATCTGTTTTAAAATAACCGAGTGGTTTCTTTTAAATTGTTCCAACGATTCAACTTTTGGTTTATTTTCTTTGCATTAATAATAATGTGTCCCATCATTAACCTATCATTGCAGAAAACAACGAAAATACAACGTCCTCTTATGCCATCCGCATTCGCCACTGGGTCCCGTCATCACCCGTTAGGTCACTTAACTAACGGCAGAGCGGGGGCTGGGCTAGCACGGGTGTAAAACATAAGTGACGTCTAAATAGCTATCATATATAGATATTGTACATTCGTCAGACGCAATAATAGGCATTCCAAATCTCATATGAACATTATTCGATTTGCAAGCAATCTGCGTTTGTTTAGAGCCTGTAACAAAAGACGGATTACACAGTTGTGATGAATAGACATTACCCCACCCTAGACCCCTACGGGTACGGCAAACTACCCGCCAAATACCCGAAGTGAAGCGGTCTCCCTCAACAACGTGAGTAGGCCACTAAACACTTCAAAGTACCCGGTAGTTTGTGCACCCCACCTTGGGTCTATCCTAGGAGCAAAAACAGTAAAATGAAATAATACAACGGTGGCTACAACCGCAACCTGGATGTGCCCCGCAAAATAATATTACAACAAATTACGATTACATTGAATGAATGAATATAACAACCCATCACAAACCCCGGCTAATCATCACAATAGTCCAATACAGTTCACAACCACAAACAGTAAAAACCATTACAGAAATGTGCAACCCCCTGCCAACCGACATACTAGTAGTTAGGGGAGGTTTACAAACACATTATACAATCACAGATATAATCAAATTAGCAAACATCGTATAATTTCGATCGAGTAAACATATCAGATTCTACTCCCAAAACTTCTCTGTGCACCTGAGACTTGAGCAGAAAATAAACATTCCAGAAAATACAAAAATATCACAGAAGAGTTACTGGAGCAAACTGGGTTGAATCGGCCCCAACTCGGCCGCGGATCCGCGACGAATCGGTGGGATTGGCCGCGGTTTCGCGGATGTATGGCCGATTCAGGAACCCATTTTTCTCCAGTGATCTTATATTTCTCTGCTTGTTATTCTGAAGCTCCCTGAAAAATTTTTAGAGCCAGTTTTAAATTCGACAGAAACATGGTGATATCGATGTCTTTTTCGGTTCGTTTTGCGTTCGAAATTCATACGACTTTGCTAATGAGTTAATTATCGTTTAGCCTGGCTCTGATACCACTGTAAGTCGATGTACAACACCCCACGACTTGCGGGGAGGCGGAAAATTGAAAAACGATCTTGTTCTTTGCATAAACATCGACTAACCGAGAATCTTTGCTAAACTATAACTAACAAGAATCATAGAAGTAATCAACTACTATGAAAAGTGATTATACCTAATGAACCGTGTCCTTCTTCTTTTCATTCTCCACCTCCTTTCCGGCCTTCTCTATGTAGTAGATGATCCACCCGAGAGCTTTACTTCAAGCTTCACCTCTAACTTGAGGTAACTAGGTTTCTTAAAGTGCTAATCTAAGTAACCTAGGTGATATAGAGAAGGGTTATGGATTAAGTAGTCTATTCTAATCCTTGGTCTCAACACATGAGAGGGGAGGATTAGGGTTTGAAGAGAGTGAGCTTGAGGAGAGAGAAGGTGAGCAAGAGAATGGAATGAGATAATGATCTCTCATGATATATATGAAGCATTATCATTATCAAATAAATCAAATAAAGGATTTAACAACCATGCTTCATAAATACAAATGTGTGATTCATCTACATGAGTCATTAAGCATTTATGATGCATTAATGACAAGGATGAATCACACAAATGAGTCACTAATCTCATTTAATACTTATGCCACCTAAACCCCCAAGTCACCAACCTTCTAGAAACTTCTCGCGAAATTACGAGAATGCCCCTCCTATCCGTGAAAACACGGAAAAACTTTAGACTGTATAAATCTAATAACCGGATACTAGAAACTGGTTTAAACCAAAGCCGGCTAGTAAAAACTATCCGGATGTCGTACGTGCGTAAACACACGTATGCGTCCGAACCCTTGCCGTAAAACCATACGACCTCTATATCGTTTCGCCTGGAGTAGGGAAACTCTCTGTGTGGGACTCTAAAGACTCGACTACTACGCTGGCAGTGGGTTTAACCACAGACCGCAAGCGGCACTAGCTGTACGTAACGGTCCCCAGGTAGATGTCGATAAGAATGCCGATGAGGAAACCTATCCGAACTCCTACTGAGTCTGATGTGACAATCTCCGTACAGTCCGGTCTGTTCGTCTAAGACTATCGCATATCGGGCCTAGGGAGGCGGCAAGCGTCAGTCCCCTTATAGCGGTATAAGTCGTGTCGGAGCGTAGCCCATTACACCCTGAGAAAACAACTGGAACCTACCAGTAAATCTCGCTTGCCCTGGCCAGGGACTTTGCGTAATGGCTCTCCGACACAACGTGATATCAACTCCCAATACCGGGAGAGACGAATCCTGTCTAACCGCCACTGCCTCCAAGTGCTCGGGACAGCACCCAACTGCTACCTGTTTGCACGACTCCTTTGAGCCGTGGTAGGGTAGCAATCTAAGAACAGTGGGACACACTCGAGGCGAAGTAGCAGTGTCAAGTCTGCGGACTATGCTGTACTCATGTCACCTGGGAACTGTTAACTGACGATGGGTATAATACCAACTAACAGTTCCCCGTGAGTCCTGTCCGGTTTACCCGTAACCTAACGAGCACCTGCATACTATCTCCAGTACGACGTACTGACGGCTGTGGGACAGACCATCTCCCCAACTGGGATGAGAAGCGTACACACTGGTCTACTCCGGATTATCGATGCCCTATCTCGATAATCCAACAACTAGGGACCTGAAAAAGGATGTGCTCGTACACTACCTAGCCCCCACTAGTGTGACTGCCATCACAATGCTGGTAGTCAAGCAAGATCCTAAGAGCTCTATCAATACGTATACTCACATATTAAGACAGATAAAACCAAGTAGCATACTACCATGTTTAGCAAGACTGTTATATAACTGTGAATATCCCAATTATCCATTAAGTAATATACAAACTAGTATGATACAATAATGGCCCCTAGGGCATATACACTAACAAAGTCTGCGGACTATGCTGTACTCATGTCATCTGGGAACTGTTAACTGACGATGGGTATAATACCAACCAATCAGTTCCCCTACGAGTCCTGTCCGGTGTACCCGTAACCTGACGAGCACCTGTATACTATCTCCAGTACGACGTACTGATGGCTGTGGGACAAACCATCTCCCCAACTGGGATGAGAAGCGTACACGCTTAGTCTACTCCGGAATATCGATGCCCTATCTCGATAATCCAACGACCAGGGACCTGTATAGGATGTTTCTTACAGACTACCCAGCCCTTACTAGTGTGACTGCCATCACAATGCTGGTAATCAAGCAAAGATCCTATGGGCTCTACTAATATGTATAAGTGATACGTTACAAGAAACATATACACATATTAAAGTAGACACAAACCAAGTAGCATACTACCAGGTTTAGCAAGATTGTATATACAACTGTGAATATCCCAAGCTTCCATTAAGTAATATACATACAAGTATGATACAATAATGGCCCCTAGGGCATATACACTAACAATCTCCCACTTGCACTAGGGCCATGAGCTGGCATATCGAAGACCTATCATCTTTAATAGCCTCTCGAACTGCGTCTGAGGAAGGGCCTTTGTGAATGGATCAGCAATGTTATTCTCCGTCTCTACTCTCTTCACCTCGATCTCCCTGATCAGGTGATACCGCCTTAAGATGTGTCTGGATTTCTGATGGGACCTGGGTTCCTTCGCTAAAGCTATAGCGCCGTTGTTGTCACAATACAAAGGTATTGGATCAACACTGGTAGGAACCGCCTGAAGTTCTGTGAGGAACTTCTTCATCCAGACAGCTTCTTTTGCGGCATCGCAAGCAGCTATGTACTCCGCTTCCATTGTTGAGTCAGCAACGGTCTCCTGCTTGGAACTCTTCCAACAGACCGCCCCTCCATTGAGGGTAAAGACATAACTCGACAGGGACTTGGAGTCATCCTTGTCACTCTGGAAGCCGGAGTCGTCAAAGGCCTCCAAGTGGAGGTCTTTTCCGCCATACACCAACAACATCTCCTTAGTCCTCCTTAGGTACATGAGAATGTTCTTTACTGCTATCCAGTCCTTCTCCCCTGGGTTTTCCTGATACCTGCTTACTACGCTCAATGCGTATGCTACATCTGGTCTGGTACATAACATCGCATACATTATAGAGCCTACCGCAGAAGCGTAGGGTATAATCGACATGCGATCCCTTTCCAAATTAGTCTTGGAAGACATCTCTTTGGAGAGGGTGATTCCGTGACAAGCCGGTAGGTTACCGCGCTTAGAATCATCCATACTGAATCTCTTCACTATGGTGTCTATGTACCTGGACTGCGAAAGTCCCAACATTCTTTTTGATCTATCACGATAGATCCGGATACCCAGAATGTAGGTGGCATCACCCAGGTCTTTCATGGAGAATTTGTGTGATAAGAATCTTTTGACTGACTGTAATATAGGAATAACATTTCCTATTAGGAGAATGTCATCCACGTACAAGACGAGAAATACTATAGCTTTCCATACAATCTTACTGTATATGCATGGTTCATCTGGATTTTTGATAAAGTCGAATTCTTTGACAGCATCATCAAAACAGATGTTCCAACTCCGCGATGCCTGCTTTAGTCCATAAATGGACTTAAGCAGCTTGCATACTTTACCGCTGCTCCCACTCTGATTGAATCCCTCTGGCTGATCCATATAGATGCTCTCTTCCAAATTACCATTTAGAAAGGCAGTCTTTACGTCCATCTTCCAGATTTCATAATCGTGGAAGGCAACAATGGCAAGAAGGACCCGAATGGATTTAAGCATGGCTACTGGTGAAAAGGTTTCGTCATAGTCCAAACCAGGTCTTTGACGGAAACCCTTTGCAACCAGTCTAGCCTTGTAGGTTTCAACCTGTCTATCTACACCAATCTTCTTTTTGAAGATCTATTTGCATCCTACGGGTTTTACCCCATCTGAAGCAACGTCCAAAGTCCATACTTTGTTAGTGTACATGGACTCCATTTCGGTCCGCATTGCATCCAGCCATTTTACTGAGTCACCGCTCTGAATGGCTTGCTGGAAACTAGTAGGCTCATCATAGTCAATAGTGCAATCCTCTCTATCCCCGTCTATGAGAAAACCGTAGTATCTCTCGGGCGGATGAGATTTCCTACTACTCCTGCGGAGTGGCGTCGGGATGTCCCTTTCTTCTGAAACCTCTGGTTCTACCATTCTTTCAGTAACAGCTTGTGGTTCTGGAATTTCTTCCAGTTCTACCGTACTCCCACTCTTCTGATTTTCTAAAAATTCAGCTTTTAAGAAGTGGGCATGACGAGAAACAAAAACCTTTTGTTCCTTTGCGTAATAGAAATAATATCCCTTGGAGTGCTTTGGATATCCCACAAACTTACACTGCACTGAGCGTGCCTCGAGCTTGTCCGCATGCTGCCTTTTTACAAAAGCTGGACATCCCCATGTCTTAAAATGTTTTAGACAGGGTTTCTTCCCACTCCACATCTGATATGGTGTGGTAGGCACAGTTTTGGTAGGAACCTGGTTCAAAAGATATGCAGCTGATTCTAGTGCATATCCCCAGAATGATCACGGTAACTCAGCCTTACTCATCATGGAACGAACCATATCCAATAGGGTTCGATTCCTCCTTTCTGATACACCGTTGTATTGTGGTGTGTATGGAGGAGTAAGCTGAGAGAGAATTCCTTTCTCTTTTAAGTAACCCAGGAACTCGGCACTTAAGTATTCACCACCTCGATCAGATCTCAGTGTCTTGATACTTTTGCCGGTTTGGTTTTCCACTTCATTCTTGTATTGTTGGAATTTCTCAAAGGCCTCGGATTTATGCTTCATTAAGAAGAAATATCCATACCTAGAGAAATCATCCGTAAAAGTAATGAAGTAGGAATAACCTCCTCGCGCATGTGCAGACATTGGACCGCACACGTCACTGTGTACGAGTCCCAAGAGCTCGCTTGCTCTTACTCCATGTCCAATAAACGGAGTCTTTGTCATCTTTCCTATGAGACAAGATTCACAAGTAGCATAAGATTGATATTCGAACGGATTCAAATATCCTTCTCTATGTAACTTAGTTAACCTCCTCTCATTGATGTGACCCAGTCTACAATGCCATAAGAAAGCCTGATTTAATTCCGGAGACTTTCTTTTAAGTGTGTTCTGGATACTGAAGATCTGAGTTTGATTTAATACGTATATTCCGTTTTGTAATGTACCTGACCCAATCATAACTTCATTTAGGTGGATGTGAACCACATCGCTTATAAAAGTAAAATCATATCCTTCCTTGGAAAGTAAGGATACAGATATGATATTACAAGTTGTACCGGTATATAAAAATAGTTACGCAGAATCAATATCTGCCCAGTTTTCAGTCCAAGATGATATTCCCCTACGGATTCAGCGTCCATGCTCACTCCGTTAGCAACTGTGAGGGTCATATAACCTATCCCGATAACCCTACGGTTTCTCAGAGCCTGTAACAAATTACAGATGTGAGATCCTGACCCGGTATCCAATACCCAGGAAGTAGGGTTAACTGACATACAGTTCTCTATCACAAACACACCCGAAGCTGAAGCTATAACATGCTTCAAATCCTGGCTACTGGCTTTGCTAGCCCTGCAATCATTCTGCCAATGTTCATTCCTGTAACAATAGGAACGACCCTCTTTTACTATATCCAGTCCCGAAACTTTTGCCTTTCTCTTTCCTTCTATTTCCCTGGTTTCCTTCAGGGTAGGAGGCAGAGACTGTAGAATCAAGTCAGTATTTGACTCGTTTCCCAATGCGGTCTTCAGGTCCTGGAGCTCATCAATACAGCTAGTCATTGTAAGGACGTTGTCCCCTACAGATGACCCGTCAGCCAACCTCGCTTGAATTAATTCGTTCGAGGTTTCATATCTAGTGATATGAGATTGCTCTCCATATAAATCTTTGTTATGGAGAAAGATGGAAACTAAGTCCATCTTCTCTTGCTGCTTCTGGTATACACCATCAACTGAAGCTAACACGAGGCACTTAGCTTTCGCTTTATCTTTTTCCCTTGTCTGACGGATATTCATATCCGCGATAGTGGAAACTGGACCTGGGACGGCGGGATCTTGAGTAGTAATAGGGTGGTCCAGCTTGTCATAGGCAATGGACATCTTGACAGACCTTTGCCTGTCATAAAAGTAAGATTCATTCAATTTATTATCTAGATGTAACCTAGTCGTGGTCACTAGGTCGCTGCAATTAAGAGAGAGAGAAGAAAACATTTTAGCATGATGCTCTTGCAAGTTTAGAGTGGTTTTTAATTTATCTAAACAGGATGGCTCTCACCGTTTCTCGAATCCCTCTTCAAACCATAAAAGAAGAATTAGCCAGGTTTATTCTCACCGTACAATTCTTGCTTAACCGTTCAGCCAGGTCAGTGTCGATACTTCGAGGGAGGTTTTCCAATGCTTTCGCGAAGTTCCTTAATTAAATAACCTCTTTTCTCTGGGGACGTAGCCCCGCTGACACCTTTCTAGGCACCTACTTGGTTTATAGCATTGATCGTTAAGTGACGAATCTCCTGATTAGTAGCTTGTACTCACAGTAGGATCGGGATCCAAAATATCATCGTATGATAATGTTGAAGGAATCCTACCAACATTCATCAAACTCCAAAATGGTATGCATCTCTCTGCAAATTTCAGTTTCTTTAGAAATTCCCGATGTGGATTTTTGCCCCATGCTCTTATGACCTTGACTTAGGGCCAACAAATCATAAGTCACATGTCAAGTTCTACCCGTCATTGTCCAGGTTAATTTGAACCCACCCGTACATACTCTTGACTAAGGGCCAACAAAGTAATACGACTGTCCCAAACCAACGCATCTATCTATGCAACAAATGAATACCCCAGCAGCTACCAAACACTATGCCTTGACTAAGGGCCAACAAACATAGCTTGAATACTACTGACCATCCATAAGAAATGACGGAGGGCTACGAATGGTTTTGGCAAAACCGTGAACGTAGTGAACTTGATATAATCGAAGGAACCTGATACTTTTTAAAAGGAGTGGTTAAAGCTCCGCAATTAAAAATTCTGATCTTTTAAAATAACCGAGTGGTTTCTTTTAAATTTGTTCCAACGATTAAACTTTGGTTTATTTTCTTTGCATTATAATAATGCGTCCCATCATTTATCCTATCATTGCAGAAAACAACGAAAATACCACGTCCTCTTATGCCATCCGCATTCGCCACGGGGTCCCATCATCACCCGTTAGGTTACTTAACTAACGACAGAGCGGGGGCTGGGCTAGCGCAGGTGTAAAACATAAGTGACGTCTAATAGCTATCATATATAGATATTGTACATTCGTCAGACGCAATAATAAGCATTCCAGATCACTGATGAACTTTATTGGATATACTAGCAATCCGCATTTGATTTGAGCCTGCAATAAAAGACGGATTACACAGTTGTGATGAATAGCCATTACCCCACCCTAGACCCCTACGGGTACGACAAACTACCCGCCAAGTACCCGAAGTGAAGCGGTCTCCCTCAACAAAGTGAGTAGGCCACTAAACACTTCAAAGTACCCGGTAGTTTGTGTACCCCGCCTTAGGTCTATCCTAGGAGAAAAAACAGTAAAAAGAAATAATACAACGGTGGCTACAACCGCAACCTGGATGTGTCCCGCAAAAGAATATTACATCATATTACATTTACATCGAATGAATGAATGTTAAACCCATCTCAAACCCCGGCTAATCATCACAACACTCCAATCAAGTCCATATACACAAACAGTAAACATTACAGAAATGTGCAACCCCCTGCCAACCGACATACTAGCAGTTAGGGGAGGTTTACGAACACATTAAACATTACAGATAATGACCCGATTAGCAATTAGTTTAGAACATCGATCGACTACCTTAATCCGTGTCTACCTCAAAAGCAAACCTGTACTGAAGTAACCTGGGTAGAAAACAGAATATACAGGAAAACAAAAAACCAGAAATTATGAATTACTGTGAAACTCCGAGTCAACTCGGCGTTGACTCGGCGGCGGATCCGCGGCCAAAAGCACCATTTGGCCGCGGTTCCGCAGCCGTCTTGCCGAGTTGTGTCCTCGTATTTTCCCAGAACTCTTAAAATACCCTTCTATGAATTTTAAGGCATATAAAAAAAAAATTTAGACACGTTTAAAATTTACAGAAACTGTTAGGGTTCGGGGTGTTGCGTTTTCGTGTTTTCCGTCGATCGAACTTCTAATTAGTTGTTAACAAGCTAGTAATGGTTTAGTTGGCTCTAATACCACTGTAAGTCCATGTCACGACCCCACGAACTTGCGGGGAGGCGGAATATATGAAAAACGATTATCAAAGCTTCGTAACACGGACTTGAGCGCATGAATCGTTTCTAAACCGTTACTAGCAAACTACGAAAGGTTTAACTACTCGGATTCGAAGTTATACCTCACGCTACTTGTCCTTCGGGTCTTCATCGCGGTCCTCCACTCCTCGTAGGCTCCTTGGAACATCGGCACCTCAACGGCCTCCTCGAATCAAAGATGATCCACCCGAGAGCTCCTATTACAAGCTTGATCTCTAACTTGAGATAACTAGGTTGCTCAAAGTGCTAATCTAAGCTACCTAGGGGATATAGAGTGAGGTTATGGATGTATTAGTCTAGCTAACCCTTGATCTCAACACATGAGAGGTTAGGGTTAGGGTTTCAAGAATGAGAGAGCTTGAGGAGAGAGAAGGTGGTGATGAGAATGATATTGAAAAATGAACTCATTAGAATATATCAACCATAACAATTTATCAAATAAATAATATATATGATTAATCATCATGGTTGATGCATTCACCTTGTGTGATTCATCTCATGAGTCATTAGCTTCATAAATGAAGCATTAACTCCATGGATGAATCATACAAATGAGTCATTAAGCAATAAATGCTTATGCCACTTTAACCCCTAAGTCACCATGCTTCTAGAAGATTCCCGGAAAATTACGAGAACGCCCCTCCAATCCGTGAAAACACGGAAAAACTTTAGACTGTATAAATCCAATAACCTGATACTAGAATCTGGCTTAAACCAAAGCCGGCTAGTAAAAACTGTCCGAATGCCGTACGTGCGTTTAAACACGTATGCGTCCGAACCCTTGTCGTAAAACCATAAGACCTCTATATCGTTTCGCCTGGAGCAGGGAAACCCTCTGTGTGGGAATCTAAAGAATCGACACTACGCTGGCAGTGGGTTTAACCACAGACCCCAAGCGGCACTAGCTGTACGTAACGGTCCCCAGGTAGATGTCGATAAGAAAGCCGATGAGGAAACCCATCCGAACTCCTACTGAGCCTGATATGAAAATCTCCGTACAGTCCGGTCTGTTCGTCTAAGACTATCGCATATCGAGCCTAGGGGGCGGCAAGCGTCAGTCCCCTAATAGTGGTATAAGTCGTGTCGGAGCGTAGCCCATTATACCCTGAGAAACTACTGGAACCTACCAGTAAATCTCGCTTGCCCTGGCCAGGGACTTTGCGTAATGGCTCTCTGATACGGCGCGATATCAACTCCCAATACCGGGAGAGACGAATCCTATCTAACCGCCACTGCCTCCATGTGCTTGGGACTGCACCTAACTGCTACCTGTTTGCACGACTCCTTTGAGCCGTGGTAGGGTAGCAATCTAAGAACAGTGGGACACACTCGAGGCGAAGTAGCATTGTCAAGTCTGCAGACTATGATGTACTCATGTCACCTGGGAACTGTTAACTGACGATGGGTATAATACCAACCAATCAGTTCCCCTGCGAGTCCTGTCCGGTGTACCCGTAACCTGACGAGCACCTGTATACTATCTCCAGTACGACGTACTGATGGCTGTGGGACAGACCATCTCCCCAACTGGGATGAGAAGCGTACACACTTAGTCTACTCCGGAATATCGATGCCATATCTCGATAATCCAACGACCAGGGACCTGTATAGGATGTTGCTTACAGACTACCCAGCCCCCACTAGTGTGACTGCCATCACAACGCTGGTAATCAAGCAAAGATCCTATGGGCTCTATTAATATATATAAGTGATACGTTACAAGAAACATATGCATATATTAAAGTAGACACAAACCAAGTAGCATACTAGCATGTTTAGCAAGATTGTATATACAACTGTGAATATCCCAAGCTTCCATTAAGTAATATACATACAAGTATGATACAATAATGGCTCCTAGGGCATATACACTAACAAAGGGATCTCGGCTCTTTCCTCGTGGAATGAGGTGCAGGATATTCCAACTAAATACTGCGATACAAAGCAACAAGTAATCGACTATAGTAAAGTTATTACCCTGACGAAAACTTCTGCCCAAGGGGTCATGCCCGGTGAAGGGATCTCGGCCCTTGCCTCGTCGAATAAGGTGCAGGATATTCCAACTGAATACCACTGTGCAAAACAAAAGAAAACGTCTTTGTAATAACATTTTTGAAAATTGTTCCAACAACATCAAACATGTTTGTTTTTTCTTTGCATTGATCAGAATCAACGCAGTCCCATCAATAAATCACACCAGAAAAGAACGAAAATAAAATGTACGTATATGCCATCCGCATTCGCCACTGGGTCCCGTCATCACCCATTTGGTTACATAACTAACGACAGAGCGGGGACTGGACTAGCGCGGGTGTAAAACATATACAACATCTACTAGTATATATACCAATTTACAATAATCGCTCCAGGCGTGATAAATGCAGAATTACAGAAAAGTAATAAGTATCACAGAACAATACAGATAATCTGGGATCCCCGGGTTTCACAGAGCCGCTACTGAAACCCGACGTTCCCCTGGTCGTGTGGATAGCCTGTGCAATGAAAACCTAGACCCTACTGGTGCGGCAAGTTACCCGCCAAAACCTGAAGCGAGGCAGCCCCCTACAGCAAAGTGAATGGACCACCCAGCACTTCACGGAATCCGGTAACTTGAGCACCCCTCCTTGGGTCAACCTGTACCCCCTACGAGTGCGGCGAATAGTCTGCCAATTCTAGAGTTAGGCCCTCTGCCTCTCAAAGCCATGAGATGCGGACTCGTTGCCCTCCAGAACCCGGCTATCCGTGCACTCCGTCACGGGGTAAACCGAGTACAGAAATGAAAATATATACAACGGGTACATCGACCTCAACCAGGTCGTGCCACAAAAGAATAATATACAAATAGGCAGTGACGGCAGTCCACATGTTGGACGCTCGCCCTGCAATATCAAATATACAAATAAATCCAAACTGCACTACCATTGCACACAGCTATCCACCACGACAAATCCGCAACATCACAGCACAACACAGAACATCAACGCGAATGTCACGTTCGCAAATCCGTCTAAAATAGCTATAGCAATTAGACACGATTTACCGCTCGAATGACATTCACGGTCGGAAATATAATGTAAGTACCGTAAACTAACACATTTAAAATTCCGATCGACAAAACTTCCCGAAGTGGGCCCCAAGTAAAACTCCAGTACTCATACAAAATCTGGGCCCAAACAAAATATTCCAGAAACCACAATTCCACATGAAAGACACCCAGAAGCAATATGGTGCACTGAAGCCCCATAACGGCGGCGGAACCGCGGCCAATACAAGGCTTGCGCGGTGGTTCCGCGACGGTCTTGATGGTTCAGTCGCCCAAATTTCTTCCAGAGTCTTAAAAAAGCCTGCACGATTTTCTGAGATGCTCAAAATAATTTTTAGACCAGTTTAAAAATTCGATAGAAACTTTATCATGAAAAGTGCGGTTTTGGAAATTTCGTTCGATCGATGTTTTAAACACGTTAGAACAGCTAGTAAAGGTAAATGACGTGGCTCTAATATCATGTAAGTCTACGGTAGCGCCCCGACCAATAAACGGAGGCCAAACGCGGAACAAAAACTTTTACAACTGACGCTATCGCATACTATAACCCGGATCTTGCCATTAACGCTAAACTAACAAACTGTAACGAGGTAGAAAGGCTATACCGATCGATCCGTGTCCTTCGGTCTTTAGCCATCATCCCACGCTCCTCGCGGCGACTCGGATCTTCTCGTCGAGGTGGCACCACGTCAACGAGTCTTTATACGGGCTCCCGCCTCTATATTGAGGCAACTCGAACATGAAGTATATCAACCGATATGTCCAAGATTGATGTAGAGATAGTGTAGAATACTTTGTCTCAAGGCACCCAAGCCATTGGGTGAAGGTTAATTGAAGTTTCCTTAATCAAGTAATGAGAAATGAGCTATATCTTTTGTAATGAATCTCTCCCCTCACACAAATGAGGCTCGGCCATTATAAGGGCTGAAAAGGGTGGGGCCGGCCAATGAGGTGGGGGGGGAGGTGAGCACAAGCTAAAGAATGGTGACTATATGAAAAATATCCATCACAAAAGATCAACACTAATATCTTAAGCTTGGACAAAAGAAATTAAAGCTTTAGTGAGTCACAAAACACCTCATCAAGCCTAAAAGCTTGTGGATGCTGCTGGAGCCTCATCCACCACAAAAAAAAACCCTCCCTTTATAAATGTAACAATTGCAAAAAAAACCCTCACAACAAGAAATTCAGCCAAGAAGGATAGAAAGGAAAATGGCCGAAACGAAGATACAAACTGGCAACTTCAAAAAGCGATCCCGTAACTAATTAAAGGATAACCCACTATAGTATAAACATACCCGCATTTGTATTCCGACCGAATACAAAATGCAAAGAGACAAAAATACTCCTACACAATATAATACTTGGATCCGGCTTAAATTAAAGCCTACCAGTATTATCTGTCCGAACCAAGACACGTGCACAAGTGCACGTGCATGTTCGAACCCTGCCATAAAACCATACGACCTCTACAACGTTTCGTCCGAACTTGGGAAACAATCTGTGGGGGACTCTAAAGATTCGTCAATACTCTGGTAGTTGGTTTAACCATAAGCCGTGAGTGGTACTAGCTGTACGTAACGGCTGCCCATATATCGACAGAAAGGGAAGCTGATGAGCGAACTCATCCTGAAACCCTACTGAGCCTATCAGTGACAATATCCGTACAGTTCGGTCCGTTCGTCTATGAGCATCGCATATCCGGCCTAGGGGCTGGTAACGTCAGACCCCCAAAAGCTGTATAAGTCGTGTCGGAGGGTAGCCCTGAACACCCTGAGAAACTACTAGAATACCTACTAGTAATTCTCACCTGCCTTGGCCAAGGACTTGGTGTAATGGCTCTCCTAGACATAGCACGATCTCACCCCCAATACCGGGAGAGACGAATCCCCTGCCGATCCGCTCACTGCCTCCATGTGGCTCGGGACTGTACCCAACTAAAACCTGTTTGCACGACTTCTTTGAGCCGTGGTAGGGTAATAATCAAAGCACAGTGGGAACTCACACGAGTCAAATGATGAGCTCAGGTCGATGGACTAACCTGTACACATGTCACCAGGGAACTGCTATCTGACGCTACGTATAATACCAACTAGCAGGTTCCCGGCGAGTCCTGTCCGGTGTACTCATAACCCAATGAGCAACTGTATACATCTTAGGTGATCCAACTGACACCAATGGCTTGTGAGACCGGCCACCGCCCCTTGTTGGGGTCTCGACTGTATACACTAGTCTACTCCGGAGTATCGATGCCCTGTCTCGAAACTCCCACGACTAGGGACCACTTTTAAGGATGCGCTTATAGATTACCCAACTCTCACGTATATGATCGCCATCATACTGCTGGTAGTCAAGCAAGAATCCTAAGGGCTCTATCAATGTGTAATAGTGATCATGTCAGCTAAAGCTGTACACGATGATAAAGGCAAACCAGATAGCATACTATCATCTTGAGTAAGACCGTCCTACCGGTATAGGTCCTCCTCAATCATTGCAATCACGTGCCTGCGATCCAATAATTGACTTTGAGGGCACTATATCCAACAGATATCATCAATGAAATCAACATAAAACAGTGTCTAGCATCGACACAAAAATATATATCTCGTTGTTTTAATATCTAGGGCTCCGGCTATCCGGACTAGCCCCTGGGCTCCGGATATTCAGACTGGCCCAAACTCCGATCGGTATCCTCCGGATATCCGACGAGTCACAATGAAGTCACCGGTCGATAGTGTTCCCCTGCCAGGCTCAACGCCATCATCTGCGACCTTCTCGTCCCGGAGTACCGCACCGGGTCCACCATTCACCCATAGACGGTTCCTCCTCTTCCTTGAATCGGGTGTATGATATCGCTCAAGAGCCGAGAAAACTCATGGTGGACATATCTCAAATCATATCATGAAAAAATCGCAACTTTCATTTTAAAAATGATAATAAGTTTATAAATCCTTGTGGTTTCTCCAAATCCATAAATCTCATGGAAATCCAAAATCTAATATCTCAAAGTAAATAAACAATGAATTATAAAATATTGGGCTCCGGCAATCCGGACTAGCCCTAATAATAATGCATGACAATGAATATATAAATATGCATGACAATCACAGTATTAAATGAAATATCTAAACTAGCACATTAATGATATACCGGAACTATCAGCTAGCAAGCGATAACAATGAATTATATAGTCTAAAGTGTACGTGACATGGCAATTATCGATGAAGATGTGGGTGAGCCAGCAAGCAATTGTACGTGGAACATACGCATCATCATTAATAGTGCTGGTGTCATGACAGCATATTTCAATAATAGCATATGAAAACACAATATAAGTATGCAATGCGATGTGAACAGCAAGAATATGCGGGAGCTGAATAATAAACACAACAATAAATAATCTACATTACTATATATATGTGTCATATCGTTTTGCCATTTGAAATAATACGAAACGTGATGTTTTGAAAATAGGGCTACAATGTTTTTAAGAAAAGGTACGTCCTTTGAAATATCCGTAGGATCTCTTGGCCTATCTTTAAAATATTCACGATTCGTTAGTTTTGAAATAGGTATGACTCGAGTCTAGTCTAACATCTACAAGTAAACTATAGACTAATCGACAAGGTAAGGAAAACCACCTAAGTCTGAGTCGATACATATATATAACATAATATAGTCGGTGATCCCGCCTCAATAGTATCACATATGATACGATATATAACATGACATTCTCGAGTCAAGAGTGCGGATCTATTATCAATATAAAGCTCGTACAGTAAATCCATTGTATGGCATCCCAAATCTGGGTACGGGTCAAATATCACACTTATCTCATTTCTCATCTGGTATCATTTTCATCATATATCATGATCTGTGGGTACTGATCTACGTCTAGTACATACTGATACCGTGTATATATATATATGTGCTTGTGTATGAAACACATCGCCTAAAGACCCGCTATAACAACATGTCGTATCTCAGAATACGAACCAAAACATATCACCGATCTTCTGGCATCGTGCCCAATCACATCGACTCATCTTTATGTATCATATACTATCCTCATCATCCAAGTATATGTATACGTATACACACACACACACATATACATACATACATATATGTATATATATATATATGTACATATCCCCATATACACACAATAAAATAAAATGTATGCGTGTGTGTGCGCGTGTATGCAAATCACTACTCTAGGGTTCGCGACTAAGAAACTAGCTAACGACACTAATTTACGAATACACTAACACTAACCCAAATTCATCTAAAGCATTTCGTATACACATCTCAACTCACATAAGCATATATATATGTATATAATAACGCATTCGCGTTCTATTCTACGAAACTACGTGGCTGCTATACGCCATCCACCCGACTTCCCCCGTAGATATATATCTACTCACCTTGATCTTCGCTTGCCGATGCCGATGTCGCCACGCGCTTTCTTGTTGTATCAAAGTCCTCGTGAGGGTACCTACGTATTATAACACATCGTATCGCATTAAAAACCGATTCATGACTAAAACGACACACGAATCTCACATAGGTCAAAACCTATGGTCCGCTCATGCAAAAGAACCAAATAACCCTCGACATCGGCGTACAAACGCCGATTGATCGAGAAAAACCTAAACGTACCATTCGTGGTTTCACAACACAATATATATATATATATATATATATATATATATATATATATATATATATATATATATATATAATAGGGTTTAAATCATCAAAACATTCAAATTCGCTTTAAAAGCTATTTTTCTGAAACTCTAGTAAGCAACAATTGCCAAATTAGTTCAAATCTAGTTATTTTAACAATTCTAGCGGCCACAATGCTCACTAAATATCCTAACTAGATCATACAAACTATTTCTATAATTTAATCTCATCTATTTTCATTAAACCCAAAATTCTAGTTTGCAAAATTATCCAATTTTAACAATTCCAAAATAACAATGCACAAAACAACAACTAACCTAGGTTTTGCATGATCTAAAGTGGTAAACTACCAATTATAATTTTAATAATGTCATGAAAACCCTAACTAGATTTTTAATCTCACATTTTTAATTAATTTCCAAAAACCTAGTTTGCTTAAAAATCTTAATTTGGATATTTTAAATGTTACAATTAGCAATAAGCAACAAGATTACACTTTGCATGTCCTAAGATACAAAAATACTTCACACAACAATGAACAATTGATCACAACCCTAACTCCAAAACAAAACCCTCACTTGAATTTCTTAAACTTGAAATTGGAACTTCTTACTAAATAAGTTTTGATTAAAGCAAACAAACAACAATTTAACAAAAGGTTGAGATTATACCTCACATGCTTGAGATCAAACATGGAACTTGACCTCCAAATTGCTAACTTTGCACCAAAATCCATGCTAGATTAGCTAAAGAATAATGGGTAAAGCTTGGATTTGAAATTAGCTTTGAATTTGTATGGATTTTGAAGCATTTTTATGGATTTTTGAAGCAAAATTGTGTGGGATTTTTGGGGGAGGGGCTGCTGTTGGAGGGGTTAGCCAAGATGGGGGGAGAGGTGAGAGAGTGAGGTGAGAGAATGACAAGTAAAGAAAAATCCAAGTCAACCCAAACCCATACCTCATTTTCTCTTTCTTTTCCTTTGGTTTTTTTCTTTTAATGCCTCAACAAGTGGGGGAAAATTGGGAGGCCAGCCAAGGGGCTCGGCCAGCAGTAGAGGGGGAGGAGAGAGGGTGTGGGTGAGTGTGGGTGAGGGAAAAAAAAGATAAATATTATACCCCAATTTCCATTTACATTAATTTCACTATTTAAACCTTTTTCCTTGATATTTTCTAAAACCTTCATGACAATTTCTTTTCATTTCAAAAATAATATTGTACATGTTAGTTTAATGTATCATGATACACAAAACTTGTATCCACCCATTCCAATTTGTAATTATCCTTAATTAAATGTATTAGTGACGGCTTAAAATAATATTAAAATAATTAATTTCGGAAAAAATTTCAGTCAACTAGAAATTTTACAAGTGACTCAATTAAAAATCAAATACTAGCAATTTCATAAATAGAATAGGTATATTTAATTTTATATTAAAAGATATTTATATCTTGGTTGTTACGGAAAACACCCGTTATTTTACCGATTCTCCGAAATTTCTCCTAAACGATTTTCAAAACGTTACAAATACCCAAGTCTGACTAGGTCTACCAATATACAAATTCTAGTCTCTGCTTTGATCTGATCTGATGTGATGAAGTTTATCTAAATACAATAGAATATAACAATACGAGAGTGGGCACGATCCAACATATGTCCCACCTACCAAAGCAAACACCCTGGAAGAAGCTGTGTGCCAGCAATACCGCAACTGATCCCAAGCGGTCAAACCTGCAAAAACTGTGGCACAACGAGGGTGAGTTGCCAACTCGTGAATAGAAAACATCATCAGGCAGAAATCGAATAAAACAACGATTTCCTAGATCACTATATCCTGAAGGTAATACTATGATATCTAGGGTGACCACAAATGCATATATGTCAACAATCGATCAATACAATTATATATATAAATAAACATCCGACATCATATGCCTATATGCCCGTGGATATCATCCACGTGTCCATCAACGAAACAAACAATATCATGGAACCTGAGTGTCCCACACCGACACTCGAAATATCATGAAAACATATGCCTGTATATATATATATATATATATATATATATATATATATATATATATATATATATATATATATGAGGATATCTACCACGTGTGTCCATCAACAACACATCAAAATCATGGAACCTGAGTGTCCAACACCGACACTCGAAATAGCATGAAATTCGTGTCCAGCATCGACACGTAAATCCTCATATCTCAGGCTCCGTCAGTCCGGATCAGCCCATATCACCACTACGGTCGGTATCCTCCAGATATCCGCCGTGCCAACTATCTCGGACTCCGTCAGTCCAGATTAGCCCATATCATCTCACAACTCCGGTCGGTATCCTCCAGATATCCACCGAGCCCAAAACTATCACCAGTAGGTAGTGCTCCCCCTTCCAAGCTCATCGTCTACATCTCGAGCTTCTTCTCAGGGTACCTCACATGGTCCACCATGTACCCACAGACGGTGCCTCCCGCACCTTGAATCGGGTATACTCAGTGCTCAGAACCGAGAAAACTCATGGTGGACACCTCAAAATATCATATCAAGAGAAACCGCGTTTTAAAGAAATACATAATTCCCTTTGAAATAGAACTGCGGTTCTCAAAATCCAGAGATCTCATAAAAACAGCATCTCAATGCATATAGCCATAAAGTACGATGTATGCAATATAGAGTAGTAATATGAGCAAAATCGAGTATATCATGCAAGCATGTCAAGTGATAGTACTGAAAAATGAATGTACTTTTACGTTTAAGATTAATCTCGTAATATGGAAGTTCTACTGTGTATGTGACATAGCAATTCTACTATATAAGTGGCATGGCAATTACCGATGAAGAATGTGTGTGAGCCGGAAAATCTGTGTATATGTAACATGCGCATCAACGGTAATTGTGCAGGTATACTAGCAATTGATATCATATAGCATTAAATTTCGGCACGTGGTATGCACATCACGAGGGGTAATATCCTACACAACATGAACAATACATGGGTATATCTATGTACACATGAACCATACGGTCACTTTTTAAAAGATACGAATCGTAGTTTTGAAAGTGGGTGCTACGGTGTTTTTAGAAAAAAGACATCATTAGGAAACCTGTAGCGTCCCATAAAGTTTCCGTTTAAATGATGCATACGATTCGTCAGTTTTGGAAATAGGTATGTTCAGGTGGCAATCTTTATATCGGTGATCCCGCCTCATAACATCCGATATGACAATAATTCTCGATCATCATCCTCAAATCATAAGTACGGATCTAAAATCTCATATGGCATATTACTCATTATACTCATATATATATATATATACACATATATCTCAAATCACATTTGTATAAACGTCATATCTTATTAATTTCACAACACCTCTATCTCAATCTTGTGTCATGTTTATCGATCTCGATCTCGTTTCATACTATTAATGACTCATACTTATCCTCTTTCAATTCATATTCATCAGCGTCAACCTTTATCATATCATCTCTTTACTAAATCCTATAACCATATCCATAAGTTCGTTGCATATCCTTTATCAAAATTATAATTTAAAACACAATCTTCCATATCAATGGTTGCGGGGGTGCTATACGCCATCTACCCGACTTCCTCCGTAGATATAAATCTACTCACCCGCTAAACTCCTCGCTCAGCCGAAGTCGATGTGCTTCGTCGTCTAGGATGTCCACGCGAAGGTACCTACAATCAATACACAATCGTAATACTATTAAAACCAATATCCGAAAACCGATACGGCACATGGATTGCTTATAGGTTAGAACCTATAGCTTACGCATGAAAGATCAACCAAACAACCCTCATCGTTGACTTACAAACATCCAACGACCAATTCAAATCTCAAATATAAAAACCCAAGAATTCACATATCGGAAAACATAGCCAAATCACTCTCAAGTACTTCCCAGATTTTGGCTCAGGTAAATTGGGACAAAACAAACATGTACAAGGGATAGGTTATATTGAGTGTGTGCTACAGGCAAAACCAAAACTCTAAGGACCATGGGGGGTCCGGCGACAAGAGGAAAATACCCGGCCTCGCCGGTCAAAAAAGGGAGATTTGGGTTCGTACTTCTGTGGTGGTCTTCTAGTGGTTTATCTAGGTCTATGGACTTGTTTGATTTTCTTAGAAATAACCCAAGTTGCTCTAGATACCCTGTAGGCTAACAACCTTAACAAAACCGACACGGAACAAAGTCTAAGTTCGTGTATCGGCTCTATTCTCTGTTCTGGTCCAGCAAAGCAATCTCTAAGGTCTTGAAAACATTCACTAAACCTCTAATTACCACCTAACAGCAACATGGAATTTTCTAAGATCACATAACCTAATTAGATCAAATTCTAACTAAACTAGGATATATAACACAAATACTAATCTACAAGTGAAGAGATTACCCCATTTGGCAACTTAGGAAAAATCCAAACTTGGATGGTTCAAAGGGTTTAGAATAAGTTTGTGCAATTTTAATGAAGATGGCATGAGATTTTGGAAAGTATTTGGAGATGAGGCATGGAGGTAGTGAGGGATGAAGCATGAAGCAATTGAGTTGTAGAAAACAATGAGGAAAGGAGAATGGGGCAGCCAAGTCACACCCTCTCTCTCTTATGCTCACTCTCTCACTCTAAATATCTCCTACACTCAACTTTCAACAAATATCTCTTTTGTTTCTTCTCATTTCTTGTTTTTCACTCATAACTCCTATCACACACATAACCATTTTCTCTCTTTGCATTTCCTTTTCTCTTTCTCACAAACTCACAAATATAAACACAACATGCACATGACATGGTGCACTAGCCATGGAAAAATGTAAAAATACGGATTTGGCTTAATCGTGATTAATAGTGCACTAATCAATTTGAATCGAAATTGCATATAATTATTTATAAAAATGCCAAAATCCGATAAATATCATTAAAATAAAGAAATCATTTTAATCTCCGATTATTTTCCAAATATTGGTATATACTTATACAATTTTACGAAAAATCCCTATTCGCAAATCAAATAGTTTTCGCGAAATATATTATTTTAATATTTAATTTCCAAAAATAATATTTTATATTTCTGAAATGTTACAACTTAGTTGAACCTGATGTTGCAACATAAACTTATAAATCTCGGCCACTACGTAGATCTAGTAGGACTTTTCGCCCACTGGAGAGATACTACGGCTTCCTCACTGATGGTGATAGAGAAGATTGCATCATGGATGATGATGACCCTACTAGATTTCAGTAAGCTATCATGAGTGGTGACTCTGTGAAGTGGCCGGATGCCATGAGATCCGAAATGAAGTCTATGTACACCAACAAAGTATGGACTTTGGACCCTCTGGGGTAAAACCCGTAGGGTGCAAATGGATTTTTAAGAGAAAGATCGGTGTAGAAGGGCAGGTGGAGACCTATAAGGCAAGGCTTGTAGCGAAAGGATTTCACCAAAGACCAGGATTGGACTATGACGAAACGTTCTCTCCTGTAGCCATACTTAAATCTATTCGGATCCTACTTGCTACTGCTGCTCACTACGACTATGAAATCTGGCAGATGGACATTAAAACTGCATTTATGAATGGTGATTTAGAAAAGTGCGTTTATATGGATCAGCCAGAGGACTTTGTTGATAGTGGGAGCAACAGGAAAGCATATAGGTTGCTTAAATCCATTTAAGGATTAAAGCAGGCATCATGGAGTTGGAACATCTGTTTTGATGATACGATCAAAGAGTTTGATTTCGTCAAAAATCCAGATGAACCTTGTATTTATAAGAAGATTGCAGGGAGTACTGTCACATTCCTCGTATTGTATGTGGATGACATCCTCCTGATAGGAAACGATGTTCCTATGCTACAATCGGTCAAACTGTTCTTATCACAAAGGTTCTCCATGAAGGACCTGGGTGATGCCTCGTACATATTGGGCATTAAGATCTATAGAGATAGATCTAAAAGGTTGTGGGGATTGTCCCAATCCAAGTAAATTAACACCATCCTAAAGAGGTTTAGTATGGAAGATTCCAAACGGGGTGCCTTACCCGCTTGTTACGGAATCACTCTCTCCAAGGACTTTTGCCCAAAGTTTGATGAAGAGAGAGCTCGCATGAGCATTATACCCTATGCTTCAGCCGTAGGATCTATAATATATGCAATGTTATGTAATTGCCCTGATGTAGCTTATGCACTAGGTATAGTAAGCAGGTATCAATCCAACCCAGGGGAGAAACATTGGACAGCTGTGAAGAACATTCTTAAGTACTTACAAAGGACTAAAGAAATGTTCTTGGTGTATGGTAACGAGGATCTCCAAATGGAGGCCTTTACCGATTCGCGCTTCCAGAGTGATAAGGATGAAAGCAAATATATCTCAGGGTTTGTATTTACCCTCAATGGAGGGGCGGTATGTTGGAAGAGTTCCAAATAGGATATCGTTGCAGACTCCATGATGGAAGCTGAGTATATTGCTGCAAATGATGCTGCCAAGGAAGTCGTCTGGATGAGGAAGTTCATCTCGGAGTTAGGAGTAGTTCCAACCATTATTGATCCAATGCCTTTGTATTGTGATAATAATAGAGCTATGACGTTGGCCAAAGAGCCCAGGTCCCATCGGCGATCCAGACACATCCTGAGGCGATATCATTTGATCCGGGAGATGTAAGTCGATGTCGCGCACCCAGTGTGATTGCGGGGAGGAGGAATATGCAAGAAACGGTTTTTCAAAGCTCGTAACACCGACTTGAACTCCAGGATCGATACTAAACCCTAACTAGAAAACTGGTAAGAGGTTAACTACTTGGATAGAAGTTATACCTCACGATACCAAGTCCTTCGGGTCTTCATCGTTGTCCTCCACCTCGTCGTCAGCTCCAAGGATCGGAACGGATCGGGCAATCTCAATGGCCTCCTCAAGTCAAAGACGATCCACCCGAGAGTTTTTAGTCCGAGCTCCTACCTCAAATCCGAGATAACTACGGCATTTAGTTTGCTAAACTAGATGTCATAAGTTGTGTAGAGTGAGAAGATGGAGTGATTTGTCTCTTGGAACCTTAAGATTCTCAACAGATGAGCGGATTAGGATTAGAGGTAGAAGATGTCAGCTTGAGGAAGTGAGAGTGAAGAATAAACATTTAGTGAGAATGGAAAAAGTCCTGTGACCATTTGTGATGAATAATGCATATCAATAATGTTCACACAAAATATCTAGTATGCACACAAATATCTCAATGTGAGTCACAAGGTGAGTCATGCCATGACTTACCAAGTGGCCATGTCTCAATAAATGTAAACCTCCACCTCATTCATCCACCTCATAATCATTAATCAAAAAGATTAAACCCTAATTAGGTAATCTTCTAGAAACTTTCTTGAGTAAATTACAAGAATGCCCCTCATCTGTATATACATACCCATATCCGCATTCCGAAGAATACGAATACAAAGAGACGAAAATAATCCATCAATATAATACTAGGATCCGGTTTAAACCAAAGCCTACTAGTATTATCCGCCCGATCATCATACGTGCACAAGTACACGTAAGCGATCGATGCGCTGTCGTAAAACCATACGACCTCTACACCTTTTGCCCGGTGCAGGGAAACCCTCTGTGTAGGACTCTAAAGACTCGACACTACGCTGGCAGTGGGTTTAACCATAAGCCGCAAGCGGTACTAGCTGCACGTAATGGCTACCCAGGTATATGTCGATAAGAAGGTTGATGAGCTAACTCATCCGAACTCCTACTGAGCCTATATGTGACAATCTCTGTACAGTCTGGTCTGTTCGTCTAAGAGTATCGTATATCCCGCCTAGGGGGCGGTAATCGTTAGACCCTTAATAGCGCAATAAGTCGTGTCGGAGTATAGCCCAAAACAACCTGAGAAACTAATGGAATACCTATTAGTAAATCTCGCTTTCCTTGGCCAAAGACTTTGTGTAATGGCCTTTCGAACACAGCGCGATATCAACCCCCAACACCGGGAGAGAGGAATCCTATCTAACCGCCACTGCCTCCAAGTGCTTCGGGACTGCACCCAACTACTATATGTTTGCACGACTCCTTTGAGTCATGGTAGGGTAGTAATCAAAGTACAGTGGGAACACACTCGAGGAAGTGGCATTATCAAGTCGATGGACTAAGCTGTACTCATGTCACCTGGGAACTACTACATGACGATAACTATAATACCCACCAATAGTTCCCGACGAGTCTGTCCAGTGTACTCATAACCTAATGAGCACCTGCATACTATCTCCAGTACGACGTACTAATGGCTGTGGGACAGACCATCTCCCATGCTGGGATGAGAAGCGTATACGCTAGTCTACTCTGGAGTATCGATACCCCGTCTCGATAATCCTACGACTAGGGACTTGTATAGGATGTGCTTATAGACTACCCAGCTCCCACTAGTGTGACTGCCATCACAACGCTGATAATCAAGCAAAGATCCTAAGGACTCTACCAATATGTATAAACGATATGCTAAAAGAAACACATGCACATATTGAGGTAGAAACAAACCAGGTAGCATAGTACCATTTCGAGCAAGACTGTAACTATATACGTGTATATCCCAAGCTTCCATTAAGTAATATACAAACCAGTATGATACAATAATGGCCTCTAGGTTATATATCACTAACAATCTCCTACTTGCACTAAGGCCATATACTCGCATATCGCAGACCTAAGATCTCGAATAGCCTCTCGAACTCTGTCTGAGAGATGGCCTCCGTGAGTGGATCTGCAGTGTTGTTCTCTGTATCTACTCTCCTCACATCGATCTCCTGGAGATCTAAGATCTCCCTGATCAGGTGGTACCGCCTCAAGATATGACTGGATCTCTGATGAGACCTGGGTTCCTTCCCTGATGCTATAGCACTGTATGTTGTCACAATACTAAAGTATTGGATAAACAATGGAAGGAACCACCTGAAGTTCAGTTAAGAACTTCCTCATCCAGACTGTCTCTTTTGCGGCGTCTCATGCAGCGAACTACTCCGTTTCCATCGTTGAGTCTGCAACGGTGTCCTGCTTAGAGCACTTCCAACTGACTGCCTCTCCACCGAGGGTAAAGACATAACCCGACATGGGCCTGGAGTCATCCTTATCACTCTGGAAGCTGGAGTCAGCAAAGGCCTCGATGTGGAGGTCTTTTCCGCCATACACCAAGAACATCCCCTTAGTCTTTCTTAGGTACTTGAGAACATTCTTTACAGTTATCCAGTATTTCTCCCCTGGGTTTGACTGATACCGGCTTACTGCCCTGAGTGCGTAAGCAACATCTGGTCTGGTACACAACATCACATACATTATAGAGCCTACCACAGAAGCGCAGGGTATAGATGTGATGCGAGCCCTTTCCAAATCAGTCTTGGAAGACATCTCTTTGGAGAGGGTGATTTCGTGACAAGCCGGCAGACTACCGTGCTTTGAATCTTCCATATTAAATATTTTCAGTATGGTGTTGATGTACCTTGACTGTAAAAGTCCCACCATCCTCTTTGATCTATCACGATAGATCTGGATCCCTAGAATGTAGTTGGCATCACTCAGGTCTTTCATAGAGAACCTTAGTGACAAGAATCCTTTGACTGATTGTAGTATAGGAATATCATCTCCTATCAAGAAAATGTCATCCACATACCCGACAAGGAATCCTACAGTTCTAGCTACAATCTTACTATAAATGCATCGTTCATCTGGATTTTTGATAAAGTCGAATTCTTTTGACTGTCTCGTTAAAACAAATGTTCCAACTCCGCGATACCTGCTTTAATCCATAAATGGACTTAAGCAACTTGAACACTCTCCCGCCGCTCCCACTCTGATTAAAACCCTCTGGCCGATTCATATAGACGCACTCTTCCAAATAACCATTTAGAAAAGCCATCTCTATGTCCATCTACCGGATCTCAAAATCTTGGAAGGCAGCAATGGCAAGAAAGATCCGAATGGATTTGAGCATAGCCAATGGAGAAAAGGTTTCATCATAGTCTAAACAAGGTCTTTGACATAAACTTTTTGCAACAAGTCTAGCCTTATAGGTTTCA
This sequence comes from Agapanthus africanus, assembly GCA_030015575.1. NCBI lineage: Eukaryota > Viridiplantae > Streptophyta > Magnoliopsida > Asparagales > Amaryllidaceae > Agapanthus > Agapanthus africanus. The sequence goes on from JASDDO010000004.1 coordinate 239,617,650, forward strand.
ACCTGTCTATCTACACTAATCATCTTTCTAAAGATCCATATGCAACCTTCGGGTTTTACCCCTTCTGGAGCAATATTCAAAGTGCATACTCTGTTGGTATACATGGACTCCATCTTGGTCCGCATTACATCCAGCCATTTTACCGAGTCGCCACTCTGAATGCCTTGCTGGAAGCTAGTTGGCTCATTATTGTTAATGATGCCATCCTCTCTATCCCCGTCTATGAGAAAACCGTAGTATCTCTCGGGCGGATGAGACTGCCTACTAGTCCTGCGGATTGGCGTAGGGATGTCCTATTCTTTTGAAATCTCCGGTTCTACCGTACTTTCAGTAATAGTTTGTGCTTCTGGAATTTCTTCCAGTTCTATTGCGCTCCCACTAGTCCTTTTTCAAAAAAAATTGATTTTCTAAAATGCGGGCATGACGAGGAACAAAAAACAATTTATTCCTCTGCGTAATAAAAAAGATACCTCCTGGAGTTCTTTGGGTATCCCACAAACCTACACAATACTGAGCGTGCCTCGAACTTTTCCGCATACTGCTTTTCAACAAAAGTCGAACATCCCTATATCTTCAGATACTGAAGATAGGGTTTCTTCTCACTCCACATCTGATATGGTATGGTAGGTACAGTATTGGTAGGGACCTTATTCAAAAGATATGCAGCTGATTCTAGTGCATAACTTCAGAAGGATTGCGGTATCTCAGTGTTACTCATCATGGAATGAACCATATCCAATAGGGTTCTGTTCCGCCTTTCCGATACACCGTTGTGTTGTGTATGGAGGAGTAAGTTGAGAGAGAATTTCATTCTCTTTTGAGTAATCCAGGAACTCGGCAATCAAGTATTCACCGCATCGATCAGATCTCAGTGTCTTGATATTTTAGCATGTTTGTTTTTCCACTTCATTCTTATATTCCCGGAATATCTCAAAGGCCTCTGATTTATGCTTCATCAAGAAGACTTGTCCTTACCTAGAGAAATCATCCGTAAAACTAATGAAATAGGAATAACCACTTCATGCATCTATAGATATTGGACCACACACGTCGCTGTGTATGAGTCCTAAGAGCTCGCTCTTACTCCGTGTCCAGTGAACAGAGTCTTTGTCATCTTTCCTATGAGACAAAATTGACAAGTTGCATAAGAATGATATTAGAACGTATCCAAATATTCCTCTCTATGTAACTTCTACAATCGTGTTTCATTGATGTGACTCAGTTTACAATGCCTTCAGAAAGCCTTATTTAATTCTGGAGACTTTCTTTTAAGTGTGTTCTGAACGTTGAAAACCCGAGCTTGATTTAACATGTATATACTGTCCTCTAGTGTATCTAAACCAATCAAACTTTGATTTGGGTGGATGTGGACCACATCGCTTAAAAACTAGACTAGGTATACACAAACAGTTACGTAGAATCAATATCTGCCCACTTATCAATCCTATGTGACAAACCCTACGGATACAGTGTCCACGCTCATTCCGTTAGCAACCTTGAGAGTCATATCACCTTCCCTGATAACTCTACGCTTTCTCAAAGTCTATAATGAATTACAGATATGAGATCCTGATCCGGTATCTTGTACCCAGGAAGTAGAGTTAATTGACAGACTGTTTTCAATCACAAACACACCCGAAGTCGAAGCCACAATATGCTTCGGATCCTGGATTCTGGCTTTCCAAGTCCTGCATCCCTTCTGCCAATGCCCTTTCCCGTGACAATAGGAACATCCCTCCTTCCTTACTATTGACCCCGAAACTTTTGCCCTGCCCTTTCCTTCTACCTTACTGACACCGCCTATCGGCTTTGTGGAGGTCTTCTTCTACTCACCCTTGGCTTTCGTCTTGGATCCAGAAGAGGAAGATTCCCCAATAAGTAGAGCGGGTGTCACCCTGGTTTCCATCAGGGTGACCTCAACTGGAAGTATAGCTTTCATCCCTTGGGCGTAAGTAGAAGGTAAGGACTGTAGAATCAATTCAGTACATGACTCGTTCTCCAACGTGGCCTCCAGGTCTGTGAGCTATTTAATACAGCTGGTCATTGTAGGGACGTAGTCCCTTACAGATGACCCAATAGCCAAACTCGCTTGAAGCAATTCTTTCGAGGCATCATATCTTGCGATAAGAGATTGTTCTCCAGATAAATTTTTGTTATGGAGGAAGATGGAAACTATGTCCATCTTCTCGTGCTGCCTCTGGTTTTCACCATCAACTGAGGCCAACATGAGACACTTGGCATTCGCACTGTCTTTTCCCTTGTCCTTCGGATATCAACATCTGCGACGGTGGAAACTTGACCTGGGGAAGCGGGGGCTTGAGTAGTAATGAAGTGGTCCAGCTTGTCATAGGTAATGGACATCTGGACAAAGCTTTGCCAGTCAATATAGTATAACTTAGTTATTTTATTATCTATCTGTAACCTAAATCTGGTGACCTGGTCGCTGCAATCAGGAGAGATAGAAGAAAACACTCAGCATGATGCTTTTTCAAGTTTAGATTGGTTTTTAATTTATCTAAACAGGATGGCTTCTACTATTTCTCGAATCCTTCCTCAAACCATAAAAGAAGAATTAGTCAGGATTAATCTCACCGTACAATACTTGCTTAACCTTTTAACGAGGCTAATGTCGGTACTTCGAGGGAGGTTTTACGACGGTTTCGCGAAGTTCCTTAATTAAATAACCTCTATTCCTTAGAGGCGTAGCCCCGCTAATACTGTTCTAGACACCTACTTGGTTTATAGCATGGATCGTTAAGTGAAAATCTCCCGAGGAGTAGCGGATACTCACAGTAGGACCGGGATCCAAATATCATTGTGTGATAATCCTGAAGTAATCCTACCAACATTATCACACTCCAAATGGTATGTAGCACTAGCAAGTTTCAGTTTATTTAGAAACTCCCGATGTGGATTTTTGCCCCGTGCTCTTATAACCTTGACGAAGGCCAATATATCATAAGTCACATGTCAAGTTCTAACCGTCATTGTTCAGGTTAATTTACATACCCTTGACGAAGGCCAAAATAGTAGTACGACTGTCCCAAACCGACGCATCTATCTATGCTACAGCTGAATATCCAGCAGCTACCAGACACTATGCCTTGGCGAAGGTCAAAACACATAGCTTGAATACTATTGAATATTCAACTGAAATGACGGAAAGCTACGAATGGTTTGGCGAAACCGTGAACGTAGTGAACTTGATATAATCGAAGGAACCTGATATCTTTTAAAAGGAGTGGTTTAAGCTCCACATTTAAAAGTCTCCTGTTTATTTTTAAAATTTGTTCCAACGATTCAACTTTGGTTTGTTTGCTTTGCATTAATATAATGCAGTCCCATCATTTACACCTATCATTACAGAAAAAGACGAAAATACCACGTCTACTTATGCCATCCGCATTCGCCACTGGGCCCCGTCTAACACCGTTAGGTTACTTAACTAACGCCAGAGCGGGGCCTGGACTAGCACGGGTGAAAAACATAAGCAAAGTCTATTATATAGCGTATATATAATAACCATTCGTCTGATGCAATAATAGGCATTCCAGGTCATAGATGAACATATTGGATATACTAGGAATTCCGCGTTTCGTTTAAGCTTGTAACGAAAGACGAATTCCACGGTCATGATGAATAGCCAAACCCCACCCCAGACCCCTACGGGTACGGCAAACTACCTGCCAAATACCTGAAGTGAACCAACCTCCCTTATCAAAGTGAGTAGGCCACTCGGCACTTCAAAGTACCCGGTAGTTTATGCACCCCACCTTGGGTCTATCTTAGGAGCAGAAAATAGTAAAAGAAAATAATACAACGGTCGCTACAACCTTAACTCGGTTGTGCCCCGCAAAATAATATTACATCACTTTACAATTTACATCGAATGAAAGATAAAAAAACCTCATTTACATCCATGGCTATTCATTCATAATGATCCAATAAAGTTCATATACACAAACCAACAAGAACAGCAACACAGATATGTGCAACCCCGACTAATCGACGTATAGCAATTAACCAGCGTTTCCAAACACATATAAACAACAACTGAACATGTTAAACTACGTTAAAACTGCGACTTTGAAATACTCCGTATTGCCACAGCAAAGAATTAACAGTATAATCAAAATTGGCTAAAACAAACACCACCTGAAACCCTAAATCCAAGCAACTAGAACACAAACCAAAATTCAAAGCATTCCCATATAATGGACCAGGTGAGGCCGGTTTTTTTGCTAATGTGGCCGGTCTAAAATAGGTGAAAATGCCTCTTTTTTGTTGTGTGTTCATCTCACAAGAAGTAGAGCACTCTGCAATTGTTTAAAAAAAATTTAGAGCCTCTGAAAAATTTGACAGAAACTTTGATTCATGTTCCGATGTTTTGGAGTTATTTCGGTTTCATAGTTTTACACGTTGTTTAAACAGTTAGCTAAGGTTTAGTAGGCTCTGATACAACTGTAGGTCGATGTTGCACACCCCGCGCGTTCGTGGGGAGGCGGAATATGCAAAAAGCAACTTTTCAAAGCTCGCAACACCGACTTGAACTCCAGGATCGATACTAAACCCTAACTAGCAAACTGGTAAGAGGTTAACTACTCGGATAGAAGTTATACCTCACGATACCAAGTCCTTCGGGTCTTCATTGCTGTCCTCCACCTCTTCGTTAGCTCCAAGGATCGGAACGGATCGGGCAACCTTGATGGCCTCCTCGAGTCAAAGACGATCCACCCGAGAGTGTATAGTCCGAGCTCCTACCTCAAATCCGAGATAACTACGGCATCTAGTTCGCTAAACTAGATGTCCTAGGTTGTGTAGAGTGAGAAGATGGAGTGATTTGTCTCTTGGAACCCTACAATTCTCAACACATGAGAGGATTAGGGTCAGAGGTAGAAGATGTGAGCTTAAGGAAGTGAGAGTGAAGAACAAACATTTAGTGAGAATGGCAAAATTCATGTGATCATTTGTGATGAATAATGCATATCAATAATGCTCACACAAAATATCTAGTATGCACACAAATATCTCAATGTGAGTCACAAGGTGAGTCATGCCATGACTCACCAAGTGGCCATGTCTCAATAAATGTAAACCTCCACCTCATTCCTCCACCTTATAATCTTTAATAAAAAAGATTAAACCCTAATTAGGTCATCTTCTAGAAACTTTCTCGAGTAAATTACGAGAATGCCCCTCATCCATATATACATACCCATATCCGCATTCGGAAGAATACGAATACAAAGAGACAAAAATAATCCATCAATATAATACTAGGATCCGGCTTAAACCAAAGCCCACTAGTATTATCCACCCGATCATCATACGTGCACAAGTACACATAAGTGATCGAAGCCCTGTCGTAAAACCATATGACCTCTACACCTTTTGCCCGGTGCAGGGAAACCCTCTATGTGGGACTTTAAAGACTCAACACTACGCTGGCAGTGGGTTTAACAACAAGCCACAAGCATTACTAAGTACACGTAACGGCTACCCAGTTATATGTCGATAAGAAGGCCGATGAGCTAACTCATCCGAACTCCTATTGAGCCGATCTGTGATAATCTCCGTACAGTCCGGTCTGTTCGTCTAAGAGTGTCGCATATCGGGTCTAGGGGTGGTAATCATCAGACCCCTAATAGTGCAATAATTCATATCGAAGTATAGCCCAAAACACCCTAAGAAACTACTGGAATACCTATCAGTAAATCTCGCTTGCCTTGGCCAAGGACTTTGTGTAATGGTCTTCCGAACACAGCGCGATATCAACCCCAACACCGGGAGAGACGAATCCTATCTAACCGCCACTGCCTCGAAGTGCTTCATGGCTGCACCCAACTACTACCTGTTTGCACGACTCCTTTGAGTCGTGATAGGGTAGTAATCAAAGTACAGTGGGAACACACTCGAGGCGAAGTGGCAGTGTCAAGTCGACGGACTAAGCTGTACTCATGTCACCTGGGAACTGCTACCCGACGATAGGTATAATACCCACCAACAGTTCCCGATGAGTCCTGTCCAGTGTACTTATAACCTAATGAGCACCTTTATATTATCTCCAGTACGACGTACTAATGGCTGTGGGACAGATCATCTCCCCTGCTGGGATGAGAAGCGTATACACTAGTCTACTCTGGAGTATCGATACCCCGTCTCGATAATCCTATGACTAGGGACCTGTACAGGATGTGCTTATGGATCACCCATCTCCCACTAGTGTGACTGCCATCACAACGCTGGTAATCAAGCAAAGATCCTAAGGGCTCTACCAATACGTATAAACGATATGCTAAAAGAAACACATGCACATATTGAGATAGAAACAAACCAGGTAGTATACTACCATTTCGAGCAAGACTGTAACTATATCCGTGTATATCCCAACTTCCATTAAGTAATATACAAACTAGTATGATACAATAATAGCCTCTAGGTCATATATCACTAACAGGAGATAGTTGATCGCCGCGAGATCGAGAATCGGAGAGTAGATACAAAGAATAACACCGCGGATCCACTCACCAAGGCCCTACCTCAGCCGTAGCATGAGCGACTTTTTGAGATGTTGGGTATGAGATACGCCAATAATTGGCCTTAGTGCAAGTGGGAGATTGTTGGATATATGTATGCCCTAGAGGCCATTATTTGATAATGGATATATATATATATATATATATATATATATATTTAGAGGACATTCTTGCTCGACATGATAGTATGCTATCTGGTTACTCTTTATCTTGACATGTTCACTTGATCATGCATATTATTCATTTGGTACATGTTAATAAAACCCTTAGGGTATTTGCTTGACTACTTAGATTATGATGCAGATCATACTAGTGGGATATATGTGGTTTATAAGCATATCCTTAAAATGTTCCTAATTGTGGGTGTATCGAGACGGGGCAACGATATTCCAGTGTAGACTAGCGTATACGTTTCTTGACCCATATGATGGGCGATGGATGATCCCATATCCATTAGTGTTGGACATATGGATGCTCAGTGGAGACTGAGTACACTGAACAGACTCGCCGAGAACTTCTATATGGTATTATATCGATCGTCGGATAGCGGTTCTCAGGTGACACTGGTACAGGTTAGTCTGTAGACCCGAGATCGTCATAGATTCTTGTGTGTTCTCCCACTGTACTTTGATTTCCACCCTACCACGGCTCTACTGAGTAGTGCAAACAGGTGGATTTTAGGTACAGTCCCGAGACACATGGAGGTAATGAGCGATAGGAGGGTTTCGTCTCTCCCGGTATTGGGGGTTGATGTTGCGCTGTGCTTGATTGGCTATAACAGGAAGTCCCTGGCCAGGGCTAATGAGATTTACTGATAAGTGTTATCAGTAGTTTCTCGATATGTTATAGGCCATACATCGGCATGACTTATTGAGTTATTGGGGTCGACGATACCATCCCTAGACTAGATATGCAGCATATCTGATGAAGAGACCGGACTGTACGGTAAGTATTGCTGGTTGGCTCTACGGGAGTTTTGATAGGTTCGCTTGTTGTTCTTCTGTTCACTCAATATCTGGAAGCCGTTACGTATAGCTAGTGTCGCTGACGGTTTGTGGGTATGTGATATGATCACTGCCTACTGCTAGCGTATTGACGAGTCTTAGAGTCTCACAAAGGGGTTTCCTTGCTCAGGCGAAACGATGTGGGGGTGCATATGGGGATATACACGGGAGCTTGATTAAATACGCGTATATGATACCGTATTTTAATCTGGCGTTTTCTATTGGTCGGGTCGTATGTGATATGACCGGATTATTAAATCATGTGTTGATTTAATATTTAATGACCATTAGCTCATTTATTAAACCTTTTCTTTATTATGTATGCATGAATGTATGTATGTTTATATTGATATGCATGTACACATGCATGCATACATGTGTCATGGTTGATGATACATTGGAGATGGCAATGCAAGACTTACATGGAAACCATTTTGGTATTTTTGATTATTGAGTTAAAAGAAAAAGGAAATTAAATAATGGTTGATTTTTTGTTCTGCACGCTTCTTAAAATATCTTGTACTAACCATGGTTTCATTTCTAATTATCTCTCAACTCAACATCAAAAATATCTAGATATTTTCTAGCCTTGGTTAAAAGTGAGTATGACTCTCTCTTATTCATTTTATTATCTTGAGTTTATCTCTCTTGAGCTCAAGCAAGCCATTTCCATCTCCTTCCTTCAAGCTCTTCACCTCTTTCAAAGTGAGTGAACAGAAAGAAAAAGAAAGGTTTTTTAGTGAGAATATTACCCACTTCACCAATCTATATTAGTCTAGCCCACTAGTGTAGGTTGTTTGCTTCACTTCCACTTAGGTCAAGTGAAGTTAGGAGCTTAAGCTAAGGGACTCCGTGGTGGATCGTCGTGACCTTTGAAGGCTTCAAGAGAGTCCGTTTAAACTCCAAGTAGAACCAATGAGTCAAAGAGGAGAGATCCACAAAGGTTGTATTTCTCACCTCTTAGTGTTAGACACTAATTAGTATGTGATACTTGCTACTTTTTACCCTAATCCTCTAGTCCGATTCTAGGTTAGGTTTGGTTAGCACCCAAGTTTTTTAAAATTTCATGTTTTATGCTTGTTAAATCCTAGTGAGGGTGCTGATCAAAACCCAACACTCACTGGAGGTGAGTACACTGGACGGATTCGCTGAGAACCTCTAGATGGTATTATACCTATCGTAAGATAGCGGTTCTCTTGTGACATGTGTATAGGTTAGTCTTTGGACCTGAGATCGTCATTTGTCTCGTGTGAGTTCCCACTGTGCTTTGATCACTACCCTACCACGGCTTTACTGAGTCGTGCAAACAGGTTTTGGTTGGGTACAGTCCCGAGCCACATGGAGGCAGTGAGTGATTGTCAGGAATTCGTCTCTCTAGGTATTGGGAGTTGATATCGCACTGTGTTCAATTGGTCAGGACCATAATACATTGGCTAAGGCAGTTGGGATTTACCGATAGGTTGATCAGTAGTTTCCCAAATTGGTCCTGAGCCGAATCAGCACGAATTATCAGGTTATTAGGGTCTATCGCTTACCACCCCTAGATCCGGTATGCGATACTCTTAAACGAAGAGACCGAACTGTACGGATATTGTGACGGATAGTCTCAGTAAGGATCCGGATGAGTTTTCTCATCGGCTTTCCTTTTCGACAGGTACCCAGGTAGCCGTTACGTACAGGTAGTGCCGCTGACATGCTTGTGGTTATGTATTTATCCAGTAACGCACTGCTGGCGTACTGTCGAGTCTTTGGAGTCCCACACAGAGGGTTTCTCTGCTTCGGGCGAAACGATGTAGAGGCTGTATGGTTTTACGGCAGGGTTCGATCACATACGTGTACTTATGCACGTATGATGTTCGAGCGGATAATACTAGCGGGCTTTGGTTTAAGTCGGATTATAGTATTACATTGTTGGATTATTTTTGTCTCTTTTTATTCATATTTTTCGGAATACGGATACGGGTATGTATATACGGTGACGGGTATTCTTGTAATTTATTACAAGAGTGCTTCTAGAAGAATACACCTAATTATTTATTTTAACCATTTAGTTAAATGGTTAATGAGGCGGAGGGTGAGGTGTTATCATTCATTGAATGAAGTATGGCTACTTGGTGACTCACTTAGTGGATCATGGTTTACTATTGAGGCAGGGTAGCATCTAGATATTTTATGGAAAATATCTAGATATTTTTTTGTGGAGATAATTTTTTATTATTATCTTGGGATGCTTGCTTTATTAATCACATGCCTTAGCCATTCTTCATTCTATGATTATTCTTGTGTTGCTCTCTACAACACTCTCATCTCCTCCAAGCTTCTCTTCTTCTACCTCAAACCCTAATAGTCTCATGTGTTGAGAAACCTAGGGTTCTTGAGACAAAACAATCCATCATCACTTTTTACATTCTCTAGGATACTTAGATCAGTATCCTAAGTAACCTAGTTACCTTAGTATAAAGGTAGAAGCTCAAAGTAGACACTTTCTGGTGGATCATCTTTGACGTGAGGAAGCCGTCGATCAAGCTCGATCATGGAGGCCACTTGTAGCATGCTAATGGAGAGGAGTGAAGACCCGAAGGACTTGAGCCCCTTGGATAAACTCTTTTCATAGTAGATAGCTGCTTTGGGTGCTAAGTTAAGTTTATGGTAGATCCGGTTTAGGGTTATTCTAGCGCCAAGTTTACATCGATAGAAAAAATTTTGTTCCGCAATCGGCCACGGATGATGGCCAGGGCGTTAGCGCAACCTTTCATGGTATCATAGCCAGCCCATAAACCCTATACTAGCAGGTTTAAATAATATTAAAGTAACGAAACCAAAATAACTCCGAAACACGAAACGAAAATCCAAGTTTCTGTCAAAATTTTCAGAGGCTCTAAAATTTTTTTAAGCAATTGCATAGTGCTCCTTTGACTGTGACATGAACACAGAACAAAAACGAGGTAATTCCATAAGAACTTGGCCGGCCAAAGTCTCTAAATAACCGGCCCTACCGGTTTTTCTAAAGTGAAATTGGATCGTTTTTGTTTGGTTCTCTCTAACTCTTGGATTTAGGGTTTCAGGATATATTTGATTTTTCCCGAGTTGGATATTTTGTTGTCTTTGAGTTTGGGGCAATACGAAGTATTTCGAAGTCGTTATTTTTAACATTGTTTATAGTTTTCAGTGCATACACTTTTATCTGCGACCGTGAATGTCATTTGAACGGTATAACTCGTCTAACTGCTATATGTTCCTTTAGAAGGGTTTGCGAACATGACATTCGTTGATGTTTTGTGTTTGTACTGTGGTAGTGGTTGGATAGTCATGGTGGATAGCTTGTGGTGCAATATTAGTGGTACAGTTGAGATTCATTTGTATATTTTTTATTGCGGGTGAGCGTTTGACATGTGGACCGTCGTCTTTGCCAGGTTGTATATTATTTGTTTGGGGCACGACCGGGTTGAGTTCGTTGTCACCATTGTACATATTATTTTCATTTTTTATACTAGGATACCCCGAGGTGGAGTGCACGAATAACCGGGTTCTATAAGGCAACAAGCCCGCATTTCAAGGCGTTGAGACAGATGGGGCTTCATTCTAGAATTGGCGAGCTATTCGCCGCACTCGAAGGGGGTATAGGATGACCCACGGAGGGGCACTCAAGTTACCAGATCCGTGGAGTGCTGGGTAGCCCATTCACTTTGTTGATTGGGGTTGCCTCACTTCTGGGATTGGCGGGTAACTTGCCGCTCTCGTAGGGGTCCAGGTTTTCATTACACAAGGATATACACACGACCGAGAATGTCGGGTTTTATTTGCGGCTCAAATGAAACCCAAGGCTCTAAGATTATCCACCTTTTTGTGTTGCTTGCTGAGATTATGTGATGTTGCTTATTATCATTCCTGGGAAGAATGTTATACATACACACACTCACACGCACTAGTAAATGTTGTATATGTTTTGCACCCGCGCTAGTCCAGCCCCCGCTCTGTCATTAGTTAAGTAACCTAACGGGTGATGACGGGGCCCAGTGGTGAATGCAGATGGCATATGCGTACATTGTATTTTCGTTCTTTTCTGGTGTGATAAGTTAATTGATGGGAATGCATTAATTTTGATTAATGTAAGAAAAGAAATCTAAAAAGATGTTGTTGGAACAAATTTCGAAAAAACTACAGTTATATTTTTTCGCTTTGCATAGTGGTATTCGGTTTTGAATATCCAGCACCTCATTTCAGGAGGCAAGAGCCGAGATCCCTTCGCGGGGAGTGACCTCTTGAGCAAAAGTTTATACTCTAGATTACTCGGTTTTCTTCAAAACCAGAAGTTTTCAAAAGCGGAGCCTAAACCACTCCTTTTCAAAACTGCTCAGGTTCCTTCAACGATATCAAGTTCATTACGTTAACGGGCTTTTCGCCAAAAACCCAACTGTATCCCTCTATCATTTCTTTCAAGTGTTGCTTAGTATTCGTGCTGTGTATGTTGACTGTGTCAAAACGTAGTGTACGGTAGTTGAGAAATACTTGTTTGTGGCATATTATGCGATTGGTTAGGACAGTCGTATGGCCATTTTGACTATGTCAAGGGTCATATGGGTAGGTCTAATGTAATCCAGGACAATGATGGGTTGAACTTAACTAGCGAATTATGACATGTTGTCTGTGTCAAGGTCATAAGTCGTTAGGGGCAAAAACCACACCAGGAGTTTCAAACATACAGGAAACTTGCATATTTAGCATACCTTATGAAGTGTGGTGACTAAAGTGGATTCCATCTAGGTCATCACACAATGATAGTTGGATCCCGATCCCATTGATGAGTAGGATTACTCTTGGGAGATTATTTCACTTAACAATCAATGCTATAAATCAAGTTGGTGTCTAAAACGGTGTTAGCGGGGCTACGCCTCCAGGGAAAAGAGGTTATATAATTAAGGAACTTTATGAAAGCGTTGGAAAACCTCCCTCGAAGTACTGACACTAGCTTGGCCGAAAGGTTAAGCAAGTAGTGACGTGCGATTAATCCTGACTGGTTCTTCTTTTAGGGTTTGAAGAAGAATTTGAGGAAACAGTGGGAGCCATCCTGATTAGATAAATTAATAACCAATCTAATCTTGCAAGAGCGCACGCTAAGTATTTCTTTTCTCTCTCTCCAGATAGCAACCATTTCACGCCCTAATCAAGATAATAAAATGTGTCGCTTGACCAATCCGAATTCTTATTCGGGGCTAGGGAACGTCAGTTCGGTTCTATACTATGATAGCTGTCATGAGTATGAGAAAGGAAAAGAGGATTGCATAAATTCTTTGATGACCCCAACGAAGAAGAAGCATACTATTTCGTCTTCTTCAGGTGTTCTTGTTATTGAGAACTATTTTTCGGTCAGTCCTACCTTCTGGGTACTAGATACCGAATCAGGATCTCATATCTGTAATTTATTGCAGGTATTGAGAAAAAGTAGGATAGTTGGACCTGGTGATATGTCCCTCAGAGTAGGGAACGAAGCACAAGTTGATGCTGCTGCCGTTGGTGAATATCACCTTGTGTTGCCAAAAGGCAATACTATGATTTTGAACAATTTCTACTATGTACCTTCCATGGTTTGCAACATCATATACGTTTCTTTACTTGATAAAGATGGATATAAATTTGTTCTTGATAGAAATATCATGAACATTTACCTTAATCAGGTATTGGTTGCAGAAGGTACACTGTGTAATGGTATCTATGTTCTAAATAAAAACACAGTATTCAATGTACAAAACACACGCAAGAGGAAGAGTTCTGATTCGAACCAATCCTACTTGTGGCATTATAGACTTGGTCATATAGGAGAGAAAAGAATGAGCAAATTACATAAGGATGGATATTTGGATACGTTCGAATTTTCATCTTATGAAACTTGTCAGCCTTGACTCAAGGGAAAGATGACTAAATCTTCGTTCACCGGACACGGAGAAAAAGCAGGAGAGCTCTTAAGACTCATACATAGTGATGTATGCGGTTCAATGTCTATGCATGCATGGAGTGGGTTCTCATACTTCATCACATTCACTGATGATCTCTCTAGGTTTGGATATGTGTATCTTATGAAACATAAATCTGAAACTTTTGAGAAATTTAAAGAATATAAGAACGAAGTAGAGAACCAGATCGGTAAAAGTATCAAGATTCTCCGATCTGATAGAGGAGGGGAGTACTTGAGTACGGAATTTCGGAACAGTCTAAAATAGAATGGTATTCTCTCTCAGCTTACTCCTCCGTATACACCACAGCATAACGGTGTATCGGAGCGGAGGAACCGTACCCTATTGGATATAGTTCACTCCATGATGAGTAGTGTTGACTTGCCTCTTTCATTCTGGGGATATGCACTTCAGACAGCGGCACATCTTTTGACTCAAGTTCCATCCAAATTCGTGCCTAAAACTCCGTATGAAATATGGAGTGGTAAGAGTTTGTATTTTAAACGTATTAAGATTTGGGGTTTCCCTGCTTATGTCAAAAAACAGAACCCATACAAACCCGAGGCACGATCAGTTTTATGTAAGTTTGTGGGATACCCAAAGGATTCTAATGGGTATTTTTTCTACCATGCAGAGGAACAAAGGATTATTGTTTCTAGGAATGCCAAATTTTTGGAATGGTAGTTTCTTGCAAAAGAAACCAGTGAGAGCATGGTAGAACTCGATGAAGTTCCAAAAACACAAACTATAACTAAAGATTTAGTGGAACCGCTAGATTCAGTAATACCCGACGAACCTCAGCCACTTCGTAGATCTAGTAGGATTTCTCATCCGCCCGAGAGATACTACAGTTTTCTCATAGACGGGGATTGAGATGATTGCATCTTGGAAGAAGATGATCCTACTAGTTTCAGACAGGCCATTATCAGTAGGGACTCTGATAAGTGGCTGGATGCTATGCAATACGTAATGGAGTCCATGTACACCAACAAAGTGTGGACCTTGGAAGTTGATCCGTCTGGGGTAAAACCCGTTGGATGCAAATGGACCTACAAAAGGAAGATTGGTGTAGATGGACAGGTAGAAACCTATAAAGTTAGACTTGTTGCAAAAGGTTTTCGTCAAAGACCAGGATTGGACTATGATGAAATTTTTTCTCCAGTGGCTATGCTCAAATTCATTCGGATCCTACTTGCCCTTAATGCCTTCCATGACTATGAAATCTGGCAGATGGACGTAAAAACAGCTTTTCTGAACGGAAGTTTGGAAGAGTGCGTTTATATGGATCACCCAGAAGGTTTTGTAGACAGTGGGAGAAGCAGGAAAGTGTGAAAGTTGCTTAAATCCATTTATGGATTAAAGCAGGCATCGCGAAGCTAGAACATCTATTTTGATGAAACATTCAAGGAATTTGACTTCATCAAGAACGAGAATGAGCCATGTATTTATAAGAAAATTGTTGGAAGAACTGTCGTATTCCTAGTCTTGTACGTGGATGACATTCTTTTGATAGGAAATGATATTCCTATGCTACAATCGGTCAAGCTGTTCTTATCACAAAGGTTCTCAAAGAAGGACCTGGGTGATGCCTCGTACATTCTGGGGATCAGGATCTACAGAGATAGATCCAAAAGATTACTGGGAATTTCATAGTCCAGGTACATAGAGACCGTACTAAAGAGATTTAGCATGGAAGATTCCAAGCGCGGTAACATACCCGCATTGCACGGAATCATCCACTCCAAAGAGATGTCTCCCAAGACTGATGAGGAGAGGGTTCGCATGAGCACTATACCCTATGCTTCGGCGGTAGGATCTATAATGTATGTGATACTATGTACAAGAACAGATGTAACTTACATGCTAAGCGTGGTGAGCCAGTATTAGTCGAACCCAGGTGAGAACCACTGGACAGCAGTGAAGAACATTGTCAAGTACCTGAGAAAGACTAAGGAGATGTTCTTAGTTTTCGGTAATGGAGACCTCAAGGTCGAGTCTTTTACCAATTCAAGCTTCTAGAGTGTCAAGATGACAGCAAGTCTGTCTCGGGTTTTGTGTTTACCCTCAATGGAGGGGTGATGTGTTGGATGAGTTCCAAACAAGATACCGTCGCAGACTCGACGATGGAGGCTGAATACATTGCTGCGAGCGATGCCGCAATAGAAGCGGTCTGGATGAAGAAGTTCATTACTGAATTTCAGGTAGTTCCATCCATTGTTGATCTGATACATTTGTATTGCGATAATAATGGCGGCTATAGCTTTAGCGAACGAACCACGGTTCCATCAGAAATCCAAACACATCTTAAGGCGGTATCACTTGATCAGGGAGATCATAGATCGCCAGGAGATCGAGGTCCGGAGAGTGGATACAAAAGAGAATACGGTGGATCCATTTACAAAGGCCCTCCCTCAAGCACAGTTCGAGTGACTTTTTGAGATGTTGGGTATGTGGTACGCCAGCAGCCGGTATTAGAGCAGACGTTGGGTATTCGTTATGCCAATAACTGGGCATTCGGTACGCCAATAATTGGGCATTAGTGCAAGTGGGAGATTGTTGGATATATATGCCCTAGAAGCCATTATTGTATATGTATACATGTATATGCTGGGGATATGTATGTACAGGACTGTAATGCTTTGGAAATTCGTTTAGGATAATTTTGCGTTAATTAGTAAATGATGCGCGCTTTTCATAAAAACCCGAAAATCTTATTTCCTTTTAATTAGTGATAATCGTGTTGGGAAGTGTTTATATATATATATAGGGTTTATTAATTATATTTTAGTCGTGTTTACCCTAATTGGAAAAAATTTTGTGTTAGTGTACATATGCACACTTAGCATACTTTTGGACTTAGGTTTAAAGTGTTAGCATGTAACCATTTTCTTTCTTGCATGGTTTTTAATTATCCCCACCTTTTTTTTACAAGTCAAAACCCTTTTTATTTTAAAAATTCAAATAGAAATGGAGGTATGGTGGTTAGGTGAGAATTTGACCACTTTTGACCCATTTTCCTACTCTCTTCTCTCTCTTTTCTCATTTCTGAAATTCCTGCAGAAAAGGTAGCAACAACAACACCATTTCTTCATCTTCTCTTCTCTTTTCACTTCCCATTTGATTCATGCTCAAACCCTACACCAAAAACCCATTTTTATTCCCAAAAACTTTTATAAAGGTGGCTCTTTTGAGGTGTTTGGTGGCAAGTCTGTACACTTGAGGACTAGAGCTGGAAATTTTAGTTTCCCTAAGGTTTTTGGATGGTATTTAACTTACACTTAGCACCCTATCTCATAACTTGCAGTATTTTAGCTAAAAATCGTATTTTTATGTGAATTTTTGCGATAATGAAGGATATTAATGAAGTTTATGTTAAATTGGTATTTTTATGGCTTTCTTAGCTTAGGGAGGTGTTATTAGAGTGGTTTTAGCTCAAGATTTGCTTCAGGTTTCATTAAAATACCTTAAAGTATTGTTTTAGTGTCAAAATGGACATTTTAACTAGAATGTGGGCTCTGTTGAATCTGCTTGTACCCCGATTGCTTCAGAACAATTTTGTAATTACTGTAGCATGTACATAGGGTATAGAGAACACACATGAAGCACGGGAGCCAACCTCCCTGGTTGGGCCGCCGGAAAATTCGTTCTGGCCGCAAATTGCGGCCAGATGGGGGACCTGGGGGTTGGGGTTTGTGTGATAGGTGTCTGCTGGTATGTGAAGACTTTTGGTATGTTTAATTTTGTTTAATTCTTTCTCTAGAAAAATCTGGGATCAATTACCCTATTTCTCGTATTTTTGAATCTTCGCGACACGTGTGATACGTGTGTGGGTTTGGGGTTTTCTGCGTATCGCGACGTGTCGGGGTAGCTTCAGGCGCGTAATCACACGTTTTAGCGCATCGCACACACGCGCGCTTGGTTCGCGACACAGGTTTCTAGTTTGGCTATAATGTCGCGTTTTTGTAGATTGAGCTTATGTGTGATATTCTGTGAAATTCTAGGTTCGCAGGCGAGTACGACGGACGCCGCGAAGAAAGGGAAACAATTCGTCGGCTACACTTAGCGCGAGACTACGGTGAGTAGATTTAACATCTACGGGGAAATCGCCCGCATGGCGTTATGCGTCAGGGCTGGTAGGACCTTGTAGCAGCATATTTCATTTACATACATTGACTGTTCGTGGATACTGTCGTTGCATACTGCATTCCCTGCTATATGTATATGAACTTAGAATTGTTAAAACACCGCACTGTTACTAACGGTTCATGTTGCACGAGCACAAATCTGCATGTTACACACAAACCGTTAGCAATTGCCATGACACTCACACTGTAGAATTTCCATGATCATTATACTGTAGTTCATCTCACATATGATTCGATATGATTATGATACTTGTGCACGTACTCCTTTACATGTTGATACTTGTGCACATACTCCTTTACATGTTCATACTTGTGCACGTACTCCTTTACATGTTCATACTCGTGCATGTAATCCTTTACATGTTCCCACTTGTGCACGTACTCATTTACATACTTATGCATATTCAAACTGTATCTACCTGGATAAGTTGATTTTGGTAGAAACTGGGAGCCGCATGATGCCTTTTGAAAAACTGGAACTATTTTAAAGAGCGGTTTCTCCCTTTTACTTATAGTATGACTTGATGCACATATCACATCGTATTGACTTACACATTGGTTTTGGATTTCATGTGATTTCTGGTTTTGAGGACCGTGGAGTTTTATAAGAAAATATGCACTATTTGAAAACCCGGTTCCTCTTGATATGATATTTTGGTGCGTCCACCACACGTTTTCTCGGTTCTGAGACGTGTGCTTGAAATCCTATTCCAGGAGTTGGATGATCCGTTTGCGGGTTCGTGGTGGACCTGGTATGGTTCCCCGGGGCGAGAAATGTTTTCGTGGAGTAGACGATGAGCCTGGCAGGGTAGCGAGTACCTACCGGTGATTGGTTGGACCTGGCGGTTATCCGGAGGATACTGACCAGAGTCGATAGATGGATACGGGACGACTCGTACTGCTGGGGCCGAGGGCCGATACCGCAGACGGAGCCCGTGGGCTGATCCGGACCGACGAAGCCCGATATATGAGGATTTACGTGTCGATGTCGGACACGATTATTTCATGATATTTTGAGTGCCGATGTTGGGCACTCGTGATTCTCAGAGGTTTCCAGGATTTGAGGGCCGATGAGAGTGCCTGCGCCTGAGTTTATTGGGATTTGGGTGCATTGATGGGCACTGATTATTTTTCCACGTTGACATTCCGTGTAGATGCTATTTCATCCCATGCTCAACATTCATTATTATGTATCTCATCCTGTAGTTATTTTACCCGACAGAGCACATGCATGATTATTGCACATACTGCTTATCGCATATAGATATTATCTGCTGGCATATGATAGAGTAGCGCAGTACGTGCATGCTCGCGATTACCTTTATATGTTATCTTCTATTCACGAGTTGGCAACTCAACCATGTTGTACCACAGCATTTGCAGGTTGCCCCTCAGAGTAGTCGCGGCAGGCTGCTTCCATGTATCTTTTTGGCTACGGATACCACTATAGTTGGAGCGTGAGCTGTTTTGCCGTTAGGTGGGTTGTGGTATTCCGGTTGTTTACATTGTACATACTTTTGTATCTAGTACTCTCCATCTGCTTTTATGTATTGACTTAG
The DNA here is from genome assembly GCA_030015575.1 of Agapanthus africanus. NCBI lineage: Eukaryota > Viridiplantae > Streptophyta > Magnoliopsida > Asparagales > Amaryllidaceae > Agapanthus > Agapanthus africanus. The sequence continues at coordinate 239,636,845 of JASDDO010000004.1, forward strand.
ATACCAATGTGAGGACGATGATGTATATTATTTGTATTCTGGTGTCGAGATCGTGTGAGGCGACTTTATTTATGCAGTTTTATTATTCTGTGATGTTTTCACTTATTGCCCATTTCTTCGCTTCGGCGTCGTATATTACTCTTGTGGTGTTTGTTTCCGCCGTTGGGCGTGATTGCTCCCGTTGGGGTGCCTTATTTCATTGTGTATCATTTTTACTCATATCTTGTTTTGTACCCGATTTCGGGGTTAGTTTTACAAAAGAAATGCTGCCAAAATTTTTTAGATAATAACTTAAACTTTAAATATCGTTATTAAACTACTTAAGGTTTTCCAAATGTTTTAAACAAATGTTTTCTACACTCACTACTTTTAATGGTTTTGATTTCTGGGTTTCGGTTTACTTAGTCGCGTTACGCCTGTAGACGTTGCGTGGTTAAGTGTCGGTCACGAGTCGAACATTCAGGTCGTGACAAAGTTGGTATCAGAGCGTAGGTTTTACCTTTCGGAGTGTAGGATGACCCTGGTATGATGGAGTAGGTAGCTGAAGAAGAGTGCCGTAGTGTTCGTATGTTCCACGTCATACTCACGACACGGTACTCCACCTAAGCGACCTTAAGACTTATTGACTTAATTTCCTTCATGAGTATATACATTCTTGCGATTTGATTCCCGTATCCTTATCGAATCCTATTTTCATTTCAGCCTGTATGCCGCCAAAGACTACGAGGGCGCAGAGAGCGGCCGCGAGGGCCGAGATTCGAGTTGACTCGTCCGAGACGAGGACTGATCCGGGTAGTACACCGGTTGTACCTGAGCAGGTTGTTCCTCCTATGATAGATCAAATCGCCATGCTAGGGGCTGGTATGCAGGAGATGCGCCAGACGGTGGGATCCAGTATGCAGGAGATGCGCCAGATGATGGGATCACTAGTTGAGACACTTCGAGCGTAGCGACCAGAGGTAGTTCCACCCGTTATAGGGACCGTGATGGTACCCACAGTACAGGAGGTTGCCTCTGCAGCTACAGAGGTTATTACGGTGTCACTATCAGAGTTTATGAGGCTGAAGCCTCCGGTCTTCACAGGCACTGATGCAGCCGAGGACCCACAGTATTTCATTGACAGGATAGCCCGGATATGTCGTTCCCTCAGATGCGCAGATGCAAGATGGGTAGAGTTCGCGAGCTTTCGCCTGGAAAGTCTTGCGCAGAAATGGTGTGAATCAGTCGAGAAGGGAAGAGCAGCAGGTCTTCCTCGTATGACCTGGACAGAGTTCGTGACGCTATTCCTTACCCGTTTTCTTCCACTGAGTGTCAGAGATGCTAGAGTACGCAGGTTCGAGTCCTTACGCCAGACTCCGGAGATGACAGTGGTAGAGTACGATGTACTATTTACCGAGCTATCAGTTTATGCCCTATATCTAGTGGCTATTGAGGAGATGCGAGTCAAGAGATTTGTCCGAGGCTTGCTTACCTCACTGTTCCTTGCGCCCAGCGCCCAGCATTACGAGACTTATGCAGCCGCTGTAGACGCAGCCTTATTAGTCGAGGAGCGCCTTGCTGAGACTTCGGTAGTTCCAGAGCCGAAGAGAGTTCATACTGGTATATCAGCACGTAGACAAACATTTAGACGCCACGACAGGTTTCGTTCAGGTACGAGGAGTAGCAGAGATTCGGGACGAGGCCGGATGTTTAGTTCGTATCCACGGGAGAGTCAGCAGCCATCACAGGGGTGCTTTAGGTGCGGCAGTCTACTTCACTTCGTTAGAGATTGTCCCGAGATACACCGGAGGGAGGCAGCAATACCACATGTCACCTTACCACCTTCACCACCCCAGAGGGCGATGCCTATTGTACCTACTTTTGCTCTGCGTCAGACTCATGCACAGAGAGGTCGTGGTCATGGAGGATTTGCTCATAGAGGACGAGGTGAACGAAGCAGAGGACAGCCAGCTACCGGCAGGGGACAGTCAGTCGCAGGTGGAGGACATGCACGGGTTTTTACTTTGACGCATCAGGACGTACAGGCGTCCAAAGCGGTGGTTTCAGGTATCCTTCCAGTATGTTCTGTTGACGCACACGTGTTGTTCGATCCCGTATCCACGCACTCGTACGTATCCACACATTTTGTGCCGAGTTTGGGTAGAGAGTCCGGTTGGCTTGATCAGCCGCTTGTTGTGACCACTCTTGTGGGAGAGTCGTTTGTTGCTAGGCACGTGTTCCGATCCTGCACCGTCCGTATTGGCGAGAGAGAGATGCCTGTCGACTTGATCCTTCTTGAGATGTTGGACTTCGACGTTCTTTTGGGCATGGATTGGTTAGCCACGTGCTATGCGTCTGTGGAGTGCCGCGAGAAGACAGTTAGATTTTGTTTTCCTGACGAGTCGGTTTTTGTTGTGCTGGGGGACCGTGGTGCCGCCCCTCACAGTTTGATTTCTTCTTTTCGCGCTGGACAGCTTCTGAGGAAGGGATGTCAGGGATTTCTCGCCTATGTTTGTGATGCTAGAGCTACAGAGGTTCCGTTGGATCAGGTTCCGGTTGTTAGCGAGTTCTCTGATGTGTTTCATAATGAGCTTCCTGGGCTACCGCCTGAGCATGATATTTCTTTCTGTATTGACTTGATTCCCGGCACGGGGCCTATTTCTATACCGCCTTACCGGATGGGCCCGGCGGAACTTAGAGAATTGAAGGGTCAGTTGCAAGATTTGCTGGATAAGGGACTTATTCGACCCAGTGTTTCTCCTTGGGGTGCTCCGGTCCTGTTTGTAAAAAAGAAGGACGGCAGTTTGCGTCTGTGTATCGACTACCGCCAGCTGAACAGGGTTACAGTGCGGAACATGTATCCTTTGCAGCGCATCGACGACTTGTTCGACTAGCGTCTGGGGGCAGGATACTTTTCGAGGATCGATTTACGATCAGGCTACCATCAGCTGCGGGTTCGACAGGAGGATGTTCCGAGGACAGCATTCCGCACGTGCTACGGCCATTATGAGTTTTTGGTGATGTCGTTCGGACTCACCAATGCGCCAGCAGCATTCATGGATTCGATGAACTGTATTTTCCGGCCATATCTTGATCTGTTCATCATCGTATTCATTGATGATATTTTGGTGTATTCCCGGAGTAGAGAGGAGCACGAGCAGCACCTGCGGATTACATTGCAGACCTTGAGGGAGCACCAGCTTTTCGCCAAATTCTCCAAGTGTGCTTTCTGGCTGGACAGCGTAGACTTCTTGGGCCACGTGATTACACGAGATGGTATATGTGTAGACCCGAGGAAGATCGAGGCCGTTCAACGTTAGCCCAGACCCACATCAGTTACGGAGATTCGCAGCTTTTTAGGGTTGGCCGGTTACTACAGGCGATTCGTGCAGGACTTCTCCCGTATTGCAACACCTTTGACCGAGTTGACCAGGAAGAGAGTTCCTTTCAATTGGACGGAGGAGTGTAAGCACAGTTTTCAGCAGCTACGGACTCGACTGACTACGGCGCCGGTGCTGTCATTACCTTCAGGATCAGGCGGATTTGCGGTCTATTGTGATGCTTCTCGAGTAGGGCTAGGGTGTGTATTGATGCAACATGACAGGGTGATCGCGTATGCTTCACGGCAATTGAAGAGACATGAACAGAACTACCCTACTCATGATTTAGAGATGGCTGCAGTGGTCTTTGCACTTAAGATCTGGCGACATTACCTATACGGCGAGTCATGCCAGATATTCACTGATCACAAGAGCTTAAAGTATATATTTCAGCAGCGAGACCTGAATCTTAGACAGCACCATTGGATGGAGTTAGTGAAGGACTACGATTGCGAGATCTTGTACCACCCGGGCAGGGCTAATGTAGTGGCAGATGCTTTGAGCAGGAGGCCCTGGGGTAGTCTATCTTGTTTGAGTGTAGTACAGAGGCAGTCGTCGGCAGATTGACAGATTTTATGCGACAGCCGGGTACAGTTCGAGTTTACGCCGATCGGGGAACAGCTTGCGCATGTTCGTGCATGCCCACAGTTGCTTGACCGTATACATGAGGCACAGTACAGTGATGACCGTTGTTCAGAGATCAGGGCATAGATTGGAGGGCAGATTTTCCGAGTTCATGATCGATGATCAGGGGATACTGCGATTTGGGACTAGACTGTGCGTACCAGATGCGAAGGGGCTGCGGCGCGAGATTCTTGTGGAGGCACATCGATCGGCATACAGTGTTCATCCAGGTCCCACCAAGATGTACCATGATATTAGAGATGTTTACTGGTGGGACGGAATGAAGAGGGACATTGCAGATTTCGTGTCGAGATGCCTGACTTGTCAGCAAGTCAAGGCCGAGCACCAGAGGCCTGCGGGAGAGCTACAGCCGTTACCCATTCCGTAGTAGAAGTGGGACCAGATTTCTATGGAATTCATTGTGGGTCTACCCAGGACTAGTCTGGGGTATGACTCCATCTAGGTGATCGTGGATCGTTTGACGAAAGCGGCTCACTTCCTGCCGGTGAAGACGACTTTTGGATTTTCTCAGTATGCCCAGATTTACATCAACGAGATTGTACGACTGCACGGAGTTCCGACATGTATCGTATCCGACAGAGGCACCCAGTTTACCAGCCGACTATGGAAAAGGCTTCAGGAGTCTTTGGGCACCCACTTGAGTTTCAGCACAGCGTTTCATCCACAGACCGACGGACAGTCAGAGCGGACTATTCAGACTCTCGAGGACATGCTCCGAGCGTGCGTATTGGACTTCGGAGGTAGCTGGGATCATCATTTACCCTTAGTAGAGTTCTCCTACAACAAGAGCTACCAGGTGACCATTCAGATGGCACCATTTGAGGCTCTTTATGGGAGGAGATGCAGTTCGCCCGCCTGTTGGACAGAGCTCAGTGAGAGCAGTATCTTAGGGCCACAGATTGTCGAGGAGACGACCGCGAAGATTCAGTTGATTCGCGATAGGATCAGAGCATCCCAGAGTAGGCAGAGATCTTATGCGGACCGTCGTTGGTGCAGACTTGAGTTTTCTGTAGGTGATCATGTTTTCTTGAGGGTCTCCCCAATGAAAGGTGTAATGAGATTTGGGAAGAAGGGGAAGCTTAGTCCTAGATATGTGGGCCCCTTCGAGTTCCTCGAGCGTGTTGGTGCAGTTGCGTATCGGTTAGCCCTTCCGCCCAGTTTTCCAGATGTGCACCCCGTATTTCACGTTTCGATGCTCCGCAAGTATCTTCACGATCCTTCGCATGCGATTCATCACCCGACGATCCAGCTTGAGCGCGACCTTTCTTTTGCACAGCAGCCGGTGATCATCTTGGATCGACAAGTAAAGAAATTGAGATCGAAAGAGATACAGTCCGTCAAGGTACTTTGGCATGGTCCGAGCAGCGAGGAGGTCACTTGGGAGACCGAGAGCGAGATGAGGAAGAGGTATACTGTTGGAGATAGTGCCCTCAAAAGTCAATTATTGGATCGCAGGTACGTGATTGCAATGATTGAGGCAGGACCTATACCGATATGACAGTCTTGCTCGAGATGATAGTATGCTATCTGGTTTGACTTTATCATCGTATACATGCTTTAGTTCACTATTGCATGATGATAGAGCCCATAGGATTCTTGCTTGACTACCAGCAGTATGATGGCGATCATATACGTGGGAGCTGGGGTCTGTAAGCACATCCTTAAAGAGTCCCTAGTCGTGGGAGTTTCGAGACAGGGCATCGATACTCCATAGTAGACTAGTGTATACAGTCGAGACCCCGACGAGGGGCGATGGCCGGTCTCACAAGCCATTGGTGTTAGTAGGATCACCTAAGTTGTATACAGGTGCTCATTGGGTTATGAGTACACCGGACAGGACTCGCCGGGAACATGCTAGTTGGTATTATACATATCGTCAGATAGCAGTTCCCTGGTGACATGTGTACAGGTTAGTTCATCGACCTGAGGTCGTCATTTGTCTCGTGTAAGTTCCCACTGTACTTTGATTTCTACCCTACCACGACTCAAAGAAGTCGTGCAAACAGGTCTTTTTTGGGTACAGTCCCGAGCCACATAGAGGCAAGTGTGCGGATCGGAAGGGGATTCGTCTCTCCCGGTATTGGGGGTGAGATCGCGCTGTGTCTAGGAGAGCCATTACACAAAGTCCTCGGCCGAGGGAGGAGATTTACTGGTAGGTACTCCAGTAGTATCTCAGGGTGTTCTGGGCCACTCTCTGACACGACTTATACCGCTAATGGGGGTCTGACGTTACCAGCCCCCTAGGCAGATATGCGATACTCATAGACGAACGGACCGGACTGGATGTATATTGTCACTGTTAGGCTCGGTAGGGTTTATGGATGAGTTCGCTCGTCAGCTTCCCTTCCAATCAATACATAGGCAAACCGTTACGTACAGCTTGTACCTCTGACGTGCTAGAGGTTATACCTAGTGCCAGTATGTTGATGAGTCATTAGAGTCCACCACAGACACTTTCCCAAGTTCGGGCGAAACGTTGTAGAGGCCGTATGGTTTTATGGCAAGGTTCGGAAAATGCACGTGCGTTTACGCACGTGTCATATTTCGGGCAGATAATACTGGTAGGCTTTGGTTTAAGCCGGATCCCAGTATTATACTGTGTAGATATAATATCTTTATCTCAGTTGTATTTGTATTCGGTCGTAATACAAATGCCGGTATGTTTATACTGTTAAGGGGTTATCCTGAAATTCGTTTCAGGATCACTTTTGGAAGTTGCCAGTTTCCAGTTTTCTATCACCCGTATTTAACATTTGATTAAATGCGGATTTATCTTTTCCTGATGAGTGTGGAAGGTTCTAGAAGCATCTAGATGGTGACTAGGATTATGAGGTGGCTTGTGACTCATTTGTGCTTTAAATGATCATTTAATGTTTTCGATGACAAGGTTAAGTGATTCATTAGTTCATTAAATGGTTTCATACTAGGTGTTTCATGACTCATTTGTTTCATTCATCTTGTGGTCACCTCCTAGCTCCTACACTCACCCCCTTCCTCTCTATATCATGGCCGGTCCATCATGGTAGATATAGAATGGTTGTTAGAAAAAAAGATATAGTTATTTGGTTCATGGAAATTAAGCATACTCATTTCACATTTCCACCCGATCCAAAAGGCAACTTCATTAACCGTTCATCCATAGCTTTGGACGTAACGAGACAAAGTGTTCTACTCATTCTCTACATCATCTTGGTCGTCTCTTTTAGCAAACTTGACGATCGAGTTGCCTCGGTTCAGAGGCGGGAGCCCGTTTAAAGATCCGTCGACGTGGTGCCACCTGGACGACAAGAATGGAGATTCAGGAGATCGGAGCAGCCGCAACAAAGCGTGGGATGATGGTTGAAGACCGAAGGACTCGGATCGTTCGGTATAACATTTATACACACTTTGTAGTTTGTTAGTTTAGCTTTAATGGCAGATCCGGGTTATAGTACGCGATAGCGCCAGTTGTAAAAAGTTTTTGTTCCGCATTTGGCGTCTGTGAGACGGCCGGGGCGCTACCGTGGACTTACATATACCCATCTCTTTGAAGATACGTGTAGATAGATTTTTAAATTCGGGGACCGAATTTCTTTAAGGGGGGTAGATTGTAACGCTTTGGAAATTCGTTTAGGATAATTTTGCGTTAATTAGTAAATGATGCGCGTTTTTCATAAAAACCCGAAAATCTTATTTCTTTTTAAATTAGTGATAATAGTGTTGGGAAGTGTTATATATATATATATATATATATATATATATATATATATATATATATATAGGGTTTATTAATTATATTTTAGTCGTGTTTACCTTAATTGGAAATTTTTTTGTGTTAGTGTACACATGCACACTTAGCACACTTTTGGACTTAGGTTTAAAGTGTTAGCATGTAACCATTTTATTTCTTGCATGGTTTTTAATTATCCCCACCCTTTTTTTTACAAGTCAAAACCCTTTTTATTTTAAAAATTCAAATAGAAATGAAGGCATGGTGGTTAGGTGAGAATTTGACCTCTTTTGACCCATTTTCCTTCTCTCTTCTCTCTCTTTTCTCCTTTGTAAAATTCCTGCAGAAAAGGTAGCAGCAACAACACCATTTCTTCATCTTCTCTTCTCTTTTCACTTCCCATTTGATTCATGTTCAAACCCTGCACCAAAAACCCATTTTTATTCACAAAAACCTTTATAAAGGTGGCTCTTTTGAGGTGTTTGGTGGCAAGTCTGTACACTTGAGGGCTAGAGCTGGAAATTTTAGTTTCCCTAAGGTTTTTGGAAGGCATTTAACTCACACTTAGCACCCTATCTCATAACTTGTAGTATTTTAGCTAAAAATCGTATTTTTATATGTATTTTTTCGATAATGAAGGATATTCGTGAAGTTTATCTTAAATTGGTATTTTTATGGCTTGCTTAGCTTAGGGAGGTGTTATTAGAGTGGTTTTAGCTCAATATTTGCTTCAGGTTACAAAAAAATACCTTAAAGTGTCGTTTTAGTGTCAAAATGGACATTTTAACTAGAATGTGGGCTCTCTTGAATCTGCTTGTACCCCGATTGTTTCAGAACAATTTTGTAATTACTGTAGCATGTACATAGGGTATAGAGAACACACATGAAGCACGGGAGCCCAACTCCCTGGTTGGGCAGCCGGAAAATTCGTTCTGGCCGCAAATTGCGGCCAGATGGGGGACCTGGGGGTTGGGGTTTGTGTGATAGGTGTCTGCTGCTATGTGAAGACTTTTGGTATGAGTAATTTTGTTTAATTCCTTCTCTAGAAAAATTTGGGATCAATTACCTTATTTCTCGTATTTTTGAATCTTCGCGACACGTATGATACGTGTGTGGGTTTGGGGTTTTCTGCGTATCGTGACGTGTCGGGGTAGCATCAGACGCGTAATCACACGTTTTAGCGTATCGCACGCACGCGCGCTTGGTTCGCGACGCGGGTTTCTAGTTTGGCTATAATGTCGCGTTTTTGTAGATTGAGCTTATGTGTGATATTCTGTGAAATTCTAGGTTCGCAGGAGAGTACGACGGACGCCGCGAAGAAAGGGAAACAATTCGTCGGCTACACTTAGTGCGAGACTACGGTGAGTAGATTTAACATCTACGGGGAAATCGCCCGCATGACGTTATGCGTCAGGGCTGATAGGACCTTGTAGCAGCATATTGCATTTACATATATTGACTGTTCATGGATACTGTCGTTGCATACTGCATTCCATGCTATATGTATATGAACTTAGAATTGTTAAAACACCGCACTGTTACTAACGGTCCATGTTGCACGAGCACAAATCTGCATGTTAAACACACACCGTTAGTAATTGCCATGACACTCACACTGTAGAATTGCCATGATCATTATACTGTAGTTCATCTCACATATGATTCGATATGATTATGATACTTGTGCACGTACTCCTTTACATGTTGATACTTGTGCACGTACTCCTTTACATGTTCATACTCGTGCACGTAATCCTTTACATGTTCCCACTTGTGCACGTACTCATTTACATTTATGCATATTCAAACTGTACCTACCTGGATAAGCTGATTTTGGTAGAAACTGGGAGCCGCATGATGCCTTTTGAAAAACTGGAACTATTTTAAAGAGCGGTTTCTCCCTTTTACTTATAGTATGACTTGATACACATATCACATCGCATTGACTTACACATTGTTTTTGGATTTCATGTGATTTCTGGTTTTGAGGACCGTGGAGTTATTTAAGAAAATATGCACTATTTGAAAACCCGGTTCCTCTTGATATGATATTTTGGTGCGTCCACCACGCGTTTTCTCGGTTCTGAGACGTGTGCTTGAAACCCGATTCGATGAGTTGGATGATCCGTTTGCAGGTTCGTGGTGGACCCGGTATGGTTCCCCGGGGCGAGAAATGTTTTCGTGGAGTAGACGATGAGCCTGGCAGGGTGGCGAGTACATACCGGTGATTGGTTGGACCTGGCGGTTATCCAGAGGATACTGACCAGAGTCGATAGATGGATACGGGACGACTCGTACTGCTGGGGCCGAGGGCCGATACCGTAGACGGAGCCCGTGGGCTGATCCGGACCGACGGAGCCCGATATATGAGGATTTGCGTGTCGTTGCTGGACACGATTATTTCATAATATTTTGAGTGCCGATGTTGGGCACTCGTGATTCTCAGAGGTTTACAGGATTTGAGGATCGATGAGAGTGTCGGCGCCTGAGTTTATTGGGATTTGGGTGCGTTGATGGGCACTGATTATTTTTCCACGTTGACATTCCGTGTAGATGTTATTTCATCCCATGCTCAGCATTCATTATTATGTATCTCATCCTGTAGTTATTTTACCTGACAGAGCACATGCATGATTATTGCACATACTGCTTATCGCATATAGATATTATCTGCTGGCATATGATAGAGTAGCAGAGTACGTACATGCTCGCGATTACCTTTATATGTTATCTCCTATTCATGAGTTGGCAACTCACCCCCGTTGTGCCACAGTATTTGCAGGTTACCCCTCAGAGTAGTCGTGGCAGGCTGCTTCCATGTATCTTTTTGGCTACGGATACCACTACAGTTGGAGCGTGAGCTGTTTTGCCATTAGGTGGGTTGTGGTATTCCGGTTGTTTACATTTTACATACTTTTGTTTCTAGTACTCTCCATCTGCTTTTATGTATTGACTTAGAGACCAGTGTGAGGACGATGATGTATATTATTTGTATTCTGGTGTCGAGCTCGTGTGAGGCGACTTTATTTATGCAGTTTTATTATTCTGTGATGTTTTCACTTATTGCCCATTTCTTCGTTTCGGCGTCGTATATTACTCTTGTGGTGTTTGTTTCCGCCGTTGGGCGTGATTGCTCCCGTTGGGATGCCTTATTTCATTGTGTATCATTTTTACTCATATCTTGTTTTGTACCCGATTTCGGGGTTAGTTTTACAAAAGAAATGCTGCCAAAATTTTTAAGATAATAACTTAAACTTTAAAGATCGTTATTAAACTACTTAAGGTTTTCCAAATATTTTAAACAAATGTTTTCTACACTCACTACTTTTAATGGTTTTGATTTCTGGGTTTCGGTTTACTTAGTCGCGTTACGCCTGTAGACGTTGCGTGGTTAAGTGCCGGTCACGAGTTGAACATTCGGGTCGTGACAAGGACGATCTTGCTCAGTTATATAGTATATTATTTCAGTTGGCTTTTATCAGGATATGTGTATTTGTTTTTATTGATGCTTTATCCAGCTTGCACATATTGATAAAGACTTGATATAGTAGTATACTATTATGGTTTAACATTATCTTAACATGGCATATGTTATATACGTTATTAAATATTGCGGTTACATGTTGATAAAGCCCGTAGGATCTTGCTTAACTACCTGCGTTGTGATGGTAATCATACTTGTGGGAGCTGGGCAGTCTATAAGCACATCCTTAAATGTCCCAAGTCTCAGGAGTATCGAGATCGGGCATCGATACTCCAAAGTAGACTTGCGTGTATGTTTCTAGATCCCGACGAGGGGCGGTGGTTGGTCCTACAACCATTGATGTGATCACCTAAGATTGTATACGGGTGCTCACTGGGGGTGAGTACACTTGACGGACTCGCTGAGAACCTCTAGATGGTATTATATCTATCGTCAGATAGTGGTTCTCTTGTGACATGTGTATAGATTAGTCTTTGGACCTGAGATCGTCATTTGTCTCGTGTGATTTCCCACTATTCTTTGATCACTACCCTACTATGGATCTACTGAGTCATGCAAAAAGGTTTTGGTTGGTACAGTCCCGAGCCACATGGAGGCAGTGAGTGATTGTCAAGAATTCGTCTCTCCAGGTATTGGGAGTTGATATCACACTTTGTTCGATTGGTCAGAATATAAGACCTTGGCCAAGGCAGTTGGGATTTACTGATAGGTTGATTAGTAGTTTCCCAGATTGGTCCTGAGCCGAATCAGCACGAATTATCAGGTTATTAGGGTCTGACGCTTACCACCCCTTAGATTCGGTATGCGATACTCTTAGACGAAGAGACTGGACTGTACGGATACTATCACAGATAGGATCAGTATGGATCTGGATGAGTTTGCTCATCGTCTTTCCTTTTCGATAGGTACCCGGGTAGCCATTACGTACAACTAGTGCCGCTGACGTGCTTGTGGTTATGGATTTATCCAGTAACGCACTGCCGGCGTACTGTCGAGTCTTTAGAGTCCCATACAGAGGGTTTCTCTGCTTCGGGCGAAACGATGTAGAGGCCGTATAGTTTTATGGCAGGGTCCCATACAGAGTCTTAAGAGTCCCATACAGAGGGTTTCTCTGCTTCGGTCGAAACGTATGATATTCGGGCGGATAATACTAGCGGGCTTTAGTTTACGTCGGATCCTAGTATTTTATTGTTGGATTATTTTCGTCTCTTTTTTATTCGTATTTTTCGGAATACGGATACAGGTATGTATATACGGTGAGGGGTATTCTTGTAATTTGTTACAAGAGTGCTTCTAGAAGAAGACACCTCATTATTTGTTTTAACCATTTAGTTAAATGGTTAATGAGGTATAGGGTGAGGTGTTATCATTCATTGAATGAAGCATGGCTACTTGGTGACTCACTTAGTGGGTCATGGTTTACTATTCAAACAAGGTGGCATCTAGATATTTTTTGGAAAATATCTAGATATTTTGTGGTGGAGATAATTTTTTATTATTATCTTTAGATGCTTTCTTTATTAGTCACATGCCTTAGACATTCCTCATTCTATGATTATTCTTGTGTTGCTCTCTACAACACTCTCATCTCCTCCAAACTTCTCTTTTTCTACCTCAAACCCTAATAGTCGCATGTGTTGAGAAACCTAGGGTTCTTGAGACAAAACAATCCATCATCACTCTCTACATCCTCTAGGCTACTTAGATTAGCATACTAAGTAACCTAGTTACCTTAGTATAAAAGTAGGAGCTCAAAGTAGACACTCTCGGGTGGATCATCTTTGACGTGAGGAAGTCGTCGATCAAGCTCGATCATGGAGGCCACTAGGAGTGTGCTAAATGAGAGGAGTGATGACCCGAAGAACTTGAGCCCCTTGGTTTAAACTCTTTTCATAGTAGATAGCTTCTTTGGTTGCTAGTTAGGTTTATGCTAGATCCGGTTTAGGGTTATTCTAGCGCCAAGTTTACATCGATAGAAAAAAAATTGTTCTGCAATCGGCCACGGATGATGGCCAGGGCATTAGCGTAACCTTTCAGTGTCATATACATACTCTCTTCTAAATCACCATTTAGAAAAGCGGTCTTGATGTCCATCTGCCATATTTCATAGTCATGGTATGCAGCAATAGCAAGTAGGATCCTGATGGACTTAAGCATAGCCACTGGAGAAAAGGTCTCGTCAAAGTCGACACCTGATCTTTGACGAAACCTTTTGCTACAAGTCTAGTTTTGAAGCTCTCAACCTTTCCATCTACACCAACCTTCTTCTTAAAGATCCATTTGCTCCCAATGGGTTTTACCCTTTCTGGAGCAACCTCGAAAGTCCATACTTTGTTGGTGTACATAGATTCCATCTCAGATCGCATGGCATCCAGCCATTTCACAGAGTCCCCACTTGTGATGGTCTGCTCGAAACTAGTTAGGTCATCATCTTCCATGATGAAATTCTCACGCCCACCGTCTATGAGAAAACCGTAGTATCTCTCAGGTAGATAAGAAACCCTACTAGATCTGCGAAGTGGCTGAGGTTCGTCGGGGACTGTTGAATCCTCTGGTTCTACCAAATCTTCAGTTGCAATTTGTGTTTCTGGAATTTCATCCAGTTCCACTTCATCACCACTAATTTCTTTTACCAGAAATTCCTTTTCAAAAATGGTGGCGTGTTGAGCAACAAACACCTTTTGTTCCTCAATGTGGTAGAATAGATATCCAAGTGAATTCTTTGGATATCCCACAAATATGTAAAGTACTGATCGTGCTTTGAGTTTGTCTGGATTCTGTTTTTTAACATAGGCCAGATATCCCCATATCTTAATTCATTTAAGACATGGTCTCTTTCCACTCCATATCTCATACGGTGTTTTAGGCACTGATTTTGATGGAATTTGATTCAATAAGTATGCAGCTGTCTCAAGTGCATAACTTCAAAAGGAAATAGGTAACTCAGCATTACTCATCAAAGAGCGCACCATATCTAATAAGGTGCGATTCCTCTTGTCACGACTCGAAAAGTACGGAACATGACCGATACTTAAACTATGAAACGTCTCGAGGCGTACGTAATCTAAGTATGCCAAAACCTAGAAATCCAAACCAAGTAAAGCTGTAGAGTGAAGGAAAAACCAAATCATAAAGCAAGAAGTTTAACAACATAAGCCGAAGTATGTATTTTTGAAAATCTCAAGTCTTTTCTGAAAATTTCGGTAGAGTTTCCTTTGTAAAAACTGACCCCAAACGGGTACAAACCTGATAAAGCATATATAATGAATAAAGGAATCCCCAAGCGGGAGCTAGCTCTTCGTCAATTGACGGTCACAACCACGCAAGCAATATAATATACAATGCCGAAGGGCGAGGATCAAACTCAAGAGAAAAATCCAACCTCATCAAGAAAACCAGAGGAAAACCATAATAATACAGCGCGCGACTCTAAGGTCGAAAGAATATACACTGGTCTTCTATGTCTATCAAATAATACAAGTCTGGTTGATGGAGTTTCACTAGATACAACTGAAATAACAAATATACAATGATGTTCCTAATGCAAAAGAACCAACCTACCAAAGAAATCACCCGGAAGGAACAGTGTTCCAGCAAAACCGCAACGAAACCTGTACGGCAAAACCTGCAAGAAACTGTGGCACAACGGGGGTGAGTTCCCAACTCGTGAGTAGAAAACATCTACGAGTAGAAATCGTATGCATGACGCTATCCTAGGTCATATCAAGTAATATCCTCAAATAAATATCCTGGTCCATCTATATATAAATGTAATACTACATGCTCGTGTCAGTACCTCAGATAGCAACATGTCAGATATAAGATGTATGAATGCAATACAAATGAAACAGAATACATCGTGAATGAGACAACTGTTTTCTTTATTTAATGAGATTTCTGTATGTATATAAATCGCGTATCATCAATGAAATCGACAGATAAAACAATGTCCAGTATCGACACAATACATAAATCTCGGTATCTCAATACCTCAGGCTCCGGCTATCCGGACTAGCCTGTATCATCAAATCTCAATATCTCAGTGTTTCAAGTCTTAATATCTCAACACCTCGGGCTCCGTCAGTCCGGATCGGCCCATATCATCAATCACACGACCACGAACGGTATCCTCTGGATATCCTCCGCGCTAGATAAAATCACCGGTAGGCAGTCTGCCCCTACCGGGCTCATCGTCTACAACTCGAGCTTCTTGCCCCGGGTACCTTACCGGGCCCACCATATACCCGAGACGGTTCATCTAACTCCTCGAATCGGGTCTCGAAAACATCTCAGAACTGAGAAAATATCATGGTGGACAATACTCAACATGTCAAGGGAAACCACATTTTTCTCTTTAAAATAATTCATCGGTTTTTCAAAACATTCACATGCGGTTTCCAAATCCAGAAAATATCAAGAAGAATCCAAAATCATCAAGTCACCATGTCAATAACAATGAAAACCGGCATAAATCTCCATAATACTGCATGACCAATGAATATATGAATGCATCTGATATCATGCAATAAATGCAATAGTTAACTAGCATAAGAAAGCTATAACATGTTACAACTATCAACCAACAAGCTATGTCAATTAATAGTATTTTCTAAAGTGTACGTGACATGGAAATTACCGATGATGATGTGTATGAGCCGGCAAGCAGGTGTACGTAGAACATACGCATCATCGGTAATGGTGCTGGTGTCCTGACAGCAGGGTTTCATGATAATTACAGATAACATATGCACAAGCATGTAATGCGATGAAACATCATGAATATACAGAAAGCGATGTAGTAACAGCAACACTGAAAAATAAACCTACCCAATATACGAGTCATACAGTTTGGTATATTAAAGTACTCACGATTTACTGCATTTGAAAACTAGCATGACTCGAGCCTAGTCAAAAGGGTAAGGAAATCCACCTAGGTCTGAGTCGACCTATAAATATATCAGGTAGTCAGTGATCTCGCCTCAATAGTTTCACATACGATACAATATATATATGACATCCTCGAGTCAAGAGTTCGGATCTAACATCATAATTATATCTCGTACGGTAAATCTATCGTACGACAACCCAAATCTGGGTACGTGTCGAATATCACATATAACACAACGTCTATATGGTATCATCATCACATATCATGAACTATCACATACAACAAAACATCCATATGGTATCATCATCACCACATATCATGAACTATCACATATAACACAACATCCATATGGTATCATCATCACATATCATGAAATAGGGGGTACTGATATAAAGTCTAGCACAAAATGATTCCAATATCATCATACATATATCCTTGTGTGAATAAAATCACATCACCCAACGATCCACAATAATATCCTGCCGCATCTCATATCATGACCCAAACACATATCACAACTCACGACATCATGCCCGATCATATCGACTCGCCTCCAAAAATCATATACTATCCTCAACATCCGTGTATACGTGTGTGTGTGTGTGTGTGTGTGTAAGCATCAAAACATCCACATAAACCTATATATATATACATATGACGTATACACCCAAAACCAAATCCTGTGTGTATATATTTATGTATACAACCTTACTCTAGGGTTCGCGACTAAGAAACCAACTAAATCCTTTCTTCAATTCTCTCTAAAGTAACCCATGATCTCCTAAAGCTTTTCTTGCTAAGGTTTATATCTCACAATAACCCAAATATGTATATCTATACCACGTCACATCAAAATCTTATAAAATTGCGGGGGGTGCTATACGCCATCCACCCGATTTCCCCCGTAGATATAAATCTACTCACCATGATTCTTGCTTGCCGATGTCGATGTCACCATCCTCTTCTTCATCGTAAGAAATCCACGTGAAGGTACCTACATAGATAACATAATCGTAATGCATATTAAAATCAAGTCGAAAACCAAAACGGCACACCAAACGCTTATAGGTTAGAACTTGTAGCCTCGCATGCAAAACACGACCGATAAACCTAATCGTTGACGTTCAAACGCCATACGACGGAAACGAAATATCAAATACCAAAATCCATGTTAAAACGAAGTCGTAAAATAATGCAGCAACTTAGAAAAATGGTCCCAGATTTTACCCTAGGTCAAATTAGTCAATTTTGCACATTTGGAAGGTCTAGTTTATAGATGTAGGAACTACAGAACAAGAACGAGACCCAATGGCTAAGTCCTGGCCGCAATTTGCAGCCAGAATGCTTTTATTTGCGGCCAGGGAATAGAGTTGGGGGCTCGTGTCTTGGGTGATGCTTCCTAGGTGCCTGCTTGTATCCCAGTCTTTGCTAAATAATTTTTTAGGTCCCCGAATGATAGCAGATATCCAAAAACCATCACAATTTCCACAATTCTCCGATATCGGATTTTCTAAGTTCGCGTTCCGGGGTTCTAGTCTCTGGTTAAGGTCTCCAATCAATCACCACAGTGGTTTAAGGTCAAAATTAAGCCTCAATTACACCATCTCAATTCAAAATTCCTCAAACTCTAACTTGAAATTTCAATGTTCACTAAACCGAACTAAATCACTTCTAAACTTTTATAGGTGATAAAGTAAACCAAATACTACACTAATAGTTCAGAAATTACCTCATTTGGCAACTCAATAAAATTCTTGAGTTCCCCAAGTGCTCAAAATCCACCCTTTCTTAGTCCAAAGTGTAGCTAGAAGCCTTGTGCACATTTTTTATGAAATAGAGATGGGGTTTTGGTGAAGATTTGATGATGAAGTGGGGGTTGTAGTGGAGGAGGGAGAGGGGTGCTGCCATTGAGAGAGAAGAAGAGAGAAGGATGAAGATGAGAATGAAACAAATGGCTAAGACCAAGGTTTGACCCCTTACTTCTCTCTTCTCTCTCATGCCTATACCCTCATTATTCTATTCTTTATTGTTTTCCTTTCTTTTTTTTCGTTTGTTTCCTTTCTCTTCTCTTTAAATTCAACAACCATGCATGAAACAAGAAGAAATGCCATGATAAGAAATGTAACAAGTGTAAAAAAAAGACTTATGCATGTCATGTGCACAAAACACGTTTAGTGCCCGGTTAGCGATATTTAATCGCGATTAGCACAAAATTAATGTATAATAAATCATAAAATTTCACAATTTGCTTAAATCCAATAAAACACCCTCTTTTTTGTAATTTCCATAATTTTCCAAAATTTTCCCAATTTATCGGTATTTAATTATACTGCCCTATTAAAATATTCAATATAATATTATTAAATTATAAAAATTCCCAAAAATAATATTTTATTTTTCTAAAATGTTACAATCTTCCCCCCTTAAAGAAATTCGGTCCCCGAATTTAAATTTAAACCCCTCGAATACTAAAACATTTCAGTAAAAAGTCCAAGTCGTCGGGGGCTCCGAAATCATCAATACATAAAACGTATAATAGCGCAATGCATGCACATAAACAATGAGCAGATAACTCCAAATAAATACTCTGTAAAGCATCCAACAATCATCGGAGTCATGGTGTAGACACAAATGTCAAATCCAAAACAAAACCAATATGATATACATCAAAACTATCCATGTTAACATCTGTAGAAAATGCATGCTAAACCTTTCATGTTGTTGTGCGATGCGCATAACACTGCACAGTGGCGGACGTCTATTGTAAGAAAATAACTATATATAGACTTATCCTTTGTTTAATATGTACGTCCCGCCGTTTTGAAAATAATTTAGAAGGGTTTCCTTATTTTTAAACGTTTCGTGTCATATCAGACACGTATGTAAACACTGAGACTATAGCTCCCTTTTTGGAAATCCATTCGATAACTATCGATGCATGCAAAATATATCCAGGTACTGTCTTTTGATTAGTCCTGCTCAGTATGAAAACAAGCAGCAATTATCATAAAAACGTACTGCTCCATAAGAAATCAATCCCCAAAATGTGTATATAAATGGTACGTGCGTCTGGTGCGCACGGAAATCGAAACCCATGAATGTGCCATACATGTGCACAGAACAACATCTAAGTGCATCGGGTGTGCATGAAACATCTGTCAAGGGCAACGGGTGTGCCTGATAGCAATATCAGGTGCATCTGATATGCACGAAGAATCTCGATCTAGTGCATCTGGTGTGCATCAGAATCGCATCAAGCGCCCAATATGCGCAAGAATCTAAATCTAGTGCACAAGGTGCACGAAAACAATATCATAATCGAAATCGAGTGCCACTGTGGTGCACAAAACACGTATCCACGCACTGCAAGCACATGTAAGCTATACCGAGTGCAAAAACCAAATCGAGTGCATACCACCTGCACAAAAATCAAATCAGCTGTATGCAATCCATGAAATCATAAACATGTGCAACCAAGGCTCAAAATCAACATCAAGTGCAATAAATACGAACAAATCATAAATCAACACGACGGTGTATAAAAACATATCTCAAGTGTAATAACTATGCACAAAAACGTAAATACCCAGTAGGTGCAATCATGGTGCACAAAAGCAAATACCATGAAACTCAGTCATCCAAACTCAATCATGCGAATAGATCGCCCAAAATATCGAAATCAAGTATGGCGGAATAATCCCGCTCAAGCACATCCTCTAAGAATCTCTGGCCAACTGTCATGGTCACTCATAACATGTCTCGTCGACGATGCCGAACTCTGGCCTGCTGGGTGTCCGTAAAATGACCGATCCTGGGTCCAAGTCTCCTCGTATAGTATTCCAGAAAGGTCCTGTCGAGTTTACGCACGTGTTATATTTCGGGCAGATAATACTGGTGGGCTTTGGTTTAAGCCGGATCCGAGTATTATACTTTGTAGATATAATATCTTTGTCTCAGTTGCATTTGTATTCGGTCGTAATACAAATGCGGGTATGTTTATAATGTTACGGGGTTATCCTGAAATTCGTTTCGGGATCGCTTTTTGGAAGTTGCCAGTTTCCAGTTTTCTATCGCCCGTCTTTAACATTCGGTTAAAGACGGATTTATCTTTTCTTGATGAGTGTGGAAGGTTCTAGATGGTGACTAGGATGATGAGGTGGCTAGTGAGTCATTAGTGCATTAATTGTGCAATTATGTATGATGACTAGGTTAGATGATTCATTTGTGTGCATTTAATGTTAATGCAAGGTGTTAAAATGACTCATTCTTTCATTCATTGTTATGGTCACCCTCTCCACTCCTACACTCACCTCCCTCCTCCCTTTATATTGGCCGGCCCATTCTAGTGAGAAGGATGATTGATTTTTGGGAAAAAGATTATAGTTTTGGTTCATGGAAATTTCATATGCCAATTTCTCATTTACTCGATCCAAAAGGCAACTTCATTAACCGTTCATCCATAACTTTGGATGTAACGAGACAAAGTGTTCTACTCATTCTCTACATCAATCTTGGTCATCTCTTTTAGCAAACTTGATGATCGAGTTGCCTCGATTCAGAGGTGGGAGCCCGTTTAAAGATCCGTCGACGTGGTCCCACCTGGACGAGAAGACTGGAGATTCAGGAGATCGGAACAGCCGCAACAAAGCGTGGGATGATGGTTGAAGACCGAAGGACTCGGATCGTTCGGTATAACATTTCTACCCACTTTGTAGTTTGTTAGTTTAGCTTTAATGGCAGATCCGGGTTATAGTACGCGATAGCGCCAGTTGTAAAAGTTTTTGTTCAGCATTTGGCGTCTGTTAGACGGCCGGGGCGCTACCGTGTACTTACAGTGGTATCAGAGCCTCACCATTAAGCTTTACTAACTTGTGCTAACACGTTTAAAATATCGATCGAGCGAAATTTCAAAATCTACAGTTTTTCTGTTCAAAGTTTCTGTCGATTTTTTAAAGGGTCTAAAAATTATTTTGCATATCACAGAAAATTGAGCAGGGTTTTTGAAGAATTACGGTGAAATTTGGGCACGTGTTAACACAGTACTGCCGCGGATCCGCGGTCAAAGCTAGGGTTTGACCGCGGAACTGCGGCTAGTATGTGTCAATAGTGGACCAAGTTTTTCCAGTGAGTTCTTCATTTGAAATTGTGGATTTTTGTATATTTCTTTTGGGCCCAGATTTTATTACTGTACACCAGATTTTTCTGGGTCCCACTTTGGGATATTTTGTGGATCGAAATTTAAACGTGTTAGTTTACAGTACTTATATTATATCTCCGACCGGGAATGTCATTCGAGCGGTAAATTGCGTCTAATTGCTATAGCTTTTTTAGACGGATTTGCGAACGTGACATTCGCGTTGATGTTCTGTGTTGTGCTGTGATGTTGCGGATTTGTCGTGGTGGATAGCAGTGTGCAATGGTAGTGCTTTTTGAATTTATTTGTACATTTGATATTGCGGGGCGAGCGTCCAACATGTGGACTGCCGTCACTGCCTGTTTGTATAATATTCTTTTGGGGCACGCCCGGGCTGAGGTCGATGTACCCATTGTACATATTTTTATTTCTGTACTAGGTTTACCCCGCGACTGATTGCATGGATAGCCGGGTTCTGGAGGGCAACGGGTCCGTATCTCATGTCTTTGAGAGGCATAGGGGCCTCACTCTAGAATTGGCAGACTATTCGCCGCACTCGTAGGGGGTACTGGTTGACCCAAGGAGGAGTGCTCAATTTATCGGATTCCGTGAAGTGCCGGGTGGTCCATTCATTTTGTTGTAGGGGGCTGCCTCGCTTCAGGTTTTGGCGAGTAACTTGCCGCACCCGTAGGGGTCTAGGTTTCATTGCACAGGCTATCCACACGACCAGGGGAATGTCGGGTTTCAGCAGCGGCTCTGTGAAACCCGGGGATCCCAGATTATCTGTATTGTTCTGTGATGCTTATTACTTTTCTGTAATGTTGCATATTATCATGCCTGGAGCGATCATTGTATATTGGTATATATACTATTAGATGTTGTATATGTTTTAAACCTGCGCTAGTCCAGTCCCCGCTCTGTCGTTTGTTAAGTAACCTAACGGGTGTTGACGGGACCCAGTAGCGAATTCGGATGGCATATACGTACATTATATTTTCGTTCTTTTCTGGTGTGATTGATTGATGGGACTGCATTGATTCTTATCAATGCAAGGATAAAACAAACCTATATTTGATGTTGTTGGAACAAATTTTA
The DNA here is from genome assembly GCA_030015575.1 of Agapanthus africanus. Lineage (NCBI taxonomy): Eukaryota > Viridiplantae > Streptophyta > Magnoliopsida > Asparagales > Amaryllidaceae > Agapanthus > Agapanthus africanus. Next base: position 239,659,159 of record JASDDO010000004.1, read on the forward strand.
AAAGGTGTTATTACAAAGATGTTTCCTTTTGTTTTGCATAGCGGTATTCAGTTGGAGTATCCTGCACCTCATTCGACGAGGCAAGGGCCGAGATCCCTTCACCGGGAGTGACCTATTGGGCAGAAGTTTACGTCAGGGTAATAACTTCATTATAGTCGATTACAAGTTGCTTTGCATCACGGTATTCAGTTGGAATATCCTGCACCTCATTCCATGAGGAAAGAGCCGAGATCCCTTCACCGGGAGTGACCTCTTTAGCAATGGTTTTTCGCCACTATATTTTTATAAAAAGCTATCAGGTTCCTTCAACGAGATCAAGTTCATTACGTTAAAGGTTTTTCGCCAAAAACCAGCCATAGCCCTCCGTAATTTCTTTTGGGTATTCAGTAGTATTCAAGCTATGTATTTTGACCTAACGCCAAGGCATAGTGTTTGGTAGCTGCTGGGTATTCATTTGTTGCATAGATAGATGAGTTAGTTTGGGACAGTCGTTCTGCTATTTTGACCTAACGCCAAGGGCATGTGCGGGTGGGTTCAAATTAACCTGGATAATGACGGCTAGAACTTGACATGTGACTTAAGATATTTTGACCTAATGCCAAGGTCATAAGAGCATGGGGCAAAAATCACATCGGGAGTTTCAAACATAAAGAAACTTGCCAAGTATGCGCATACCTTCTGGAGTGTGATAACGTGAGTGGATTACGTCACGTTATCATGCGATGAGAGTTGGATCCCGATTCTCACTAATGAGTTGGTTTACTCTTCGGGTGATCCCGACTAATTCTTCTTTCAGGTTTGGAGGAGAATTTGAGATTACAGTGGGAGGTTTCCTGATTAGATAAAATGATAACCATTCTGATCTAGGTTAGAGTGCACGCAGAGTGTTTCTTTTCTCTCTCTCTTTGGCAGCGACCATTGACCGACCCTAGACTATGACTCAGTGACCAAGTTGACCGAACCTTCTTAAAATACTGGCTTTTGGATTGTCTGAGTTGCATAAGTCATTGCCGCTCCTTCTTTTACCCTTTGTATTTCTCAGAACACCCCGTATTACTACGGACATCCACTTCCATTGGATAGATCCATCGTATGGTTATATACGAACTCGAAGGGACTTCTTCGAGGATGGATCTAGGTTCACAAGATATAGAATTGGTTTATTCAGTTGTCTTTTATTATCATCTTCTCTCAAGTTGCGAGTACTCCTAAGATTAGGAGAGTACACCTATTATGCTTACTGGATAGTCTTATTCCAAACCATAGGCTGGTGCCGAAAGATAGGGAATGAAGAAAACCAATTAGCCTAAGTACGGTGTGCAGAAGGTAATATGTAAAGACAAGATAAAGGGATTAGAAAGAGGGCAAAGTAAATTGCGACTGTTATCATTCACAACCAAACCGCGTACTTCATCACCACTCCTATTTCACCTTTAAATAAGGTATTATTCAGTTGTCTTTTATCATCACTTTCTCTCAAGTTGCGAGTACTCCTAGGATTAGGAGAGTACACCTATTATGCTTACTGGATAGTCTTCTTCCAAACCATAGGCTGGTGCCGAACGGTAGGGAAGGAAGAAAACCATTTAGCCTAACGATGGTGTACAGAAGGTAATGAATAAAGAAAAATAAAGGGATTTGGAGAGATGGCAAAGAAATAGACGGTTATAGTCATGAATTAGATTATGGAAGATGCTTTACTATGAATACCAGGATACCCCTACGAAACATTTTCATGTTTCAGTGCATTGTTAAAGGAAAACCGATTTCCCGATTACATACTTACTCCAGGGTATGTATTTACCAGGTTTCATTCTCATATCTGTATGGTTTTACAGATGATGAGTAGGAGTAAGTTATTGGGAATTAGGTGATCATCCTCATTATATCGGAATTCGTTGTAATTGGTGATATTTGAGGAAATCGCCTGGGTACAGTTTTCAACTTACGATGCACAGGTTTTGAGTTATTCAACTCAGCGGACTTATACAGAGTATTGTATGTTGTCCAGTGTCCGTCAGGACAAAGGGGTAGGTCCTCATACTATGTTCTATTTACTTATGACTTCTCTAGTTTTTAGACAAGCGTTTCGTAGAAATACAATGTCTAAGTTTTGAGAAGTTGTGGGTATAGGAATAAAGTAAAGAACCAAGTATCGCAAGTATCGGGATTCTTCAAACAGATCGAAGATGTAGATTCTTGTGATTGGTATTCAGTTGATAGTAATGGTTTTGAGAGACTTGTTTCTCTTTCAGGTTACTCATAATTGGATGTATTCCTAAGTTGAGTAAGGTTGATTAGCCTCTCTCCGTTAAGTTGATATGCACTAGAGACAGTTGCATGATTAGAATCTGGTTCCAATTAAATAAGTGCCAAAATTTCTATATTGGATATAGAATGGTTCATATCTTAACGATGTTAAGGTACGGTGAGTTTTCCAGCTTATGCTTAAAACCAGACACTGGATAACTCAAGGCACGTTTCTGTAATGGCAGTTTGTGGGTTGACCCTGGCTTTGACAGGGGTTGATTTTCTACCATCTGGAAGATCAATAGTGATATTGTTCTTGACTCTCCACAGTTTTAGTAAAATGGATTTTTTTTCAGAAAACAGTAGTGGGAGTATGGTAGAACTGGAAGTGATTCCAGAACCGCAAACGATTACGGAAAATTTAATAAGACCTTTATATTCAATCAGGTTTGACATTCCATTAGCCACTCCGCAGATATGGTGGGTAATCTCAGACACTCGAGAGGTACTTAGGTAGCCTCAAAGACGGTGACAGGGAGGTTCTAGTTTACCCAGACTTGACACTACTGTTGTTCCAGACTATGAGACCCGGCAGGAGGATATATATAGCGTCGTTCTAAACTAGTTTTAAAAGTACACGTATATATTATTCTGTCAGAGGGTTGTTGTGGTCAGTGGGAGCAGCGGAAGCATAGTGGACAAGTAGCTTATGTCTATTTATAGGCTTGAGAAGATATAGCGGAGATAAGATCATCTAATTTTGATGTAACAGTCATGGCTTTGACTTCATCAGAATAGGGGATGGATCTGTTAAGAAGGTAGTAGGGTGTGATGTCCTGATATTTGGATGACATACATAGAGTAGGAAGTAAAATTCCTATACTACGATCGGTTGTATTGTGGTCGTCACACAACTATTTCTCCAGACAGGATATGAATATAATATCTGACATTCTGGTTAATAGATCTATGGTTTTAGATCTAGAATTGGGTAGTTTCCCAATTTGGGTACTTTGACAGTATTCTAATGGTATTTAGAATAGATGACTCCTGGCATGGTGGTGTACCTGCAGATGATGGAGTCACCCTCTCTAAAGGTGTCTTATAGACTAAAGGGGAGAGGGATGTGCATGATTGGCAGATCACTTGCTTAGGCAATTGAGTCAATCATGAGATGTCAAGTACCACACCAGATGTTGTTTATGCACTAGTTGCGATAAGTTTATATTAATCCAATCCTGAAGAAACATAAGGAAACAGTTTTAGAACATGAGTGTATGTTCTACGGATTTGAGGACGGCAGCCTCTTTCGGGAGACAGTTATCATTCCACGCTTCCAAGGTGACCTGGATGACAGAGTGATTGTCAGAGTTATAGTTTTCCTTCTGACGAGGGACAGTATTATGGACAGGTGGTCCAAGAGGATACTGTGGAAGGCATGGTGCTGGATACTGATTAGGTTCAGTGATCACTACAGTCTAAGAAGTTTGGATTTAGAGTTCATTTATGAACTAGGTACCATCAGATATCCAGACATATTCTAAGAAAGGTATTACTCAATTCGGGAGATGGTTTTCTCCGCGAACTTGAGATTAAGAGAGATATAGAAAGAAACATCAGGGCGGATCCACTCACTGAGGCTAAGAGTATGCGAAATCACAACAATTAGCCTTAAGTGCAAGTGGAAGATTGTTGGATATAGTGCCCTCAAAGCCAATTATTGGATCGCAGGTACGTGATTGCAATGATTGAGGGAGGACCTATACCGATATGAAAGTCTTGCTCGAGATGATAGTATACTATCTGGTTTGTCTTTATCATCGTTTACATGCTTTAGTTCACTATTGCATGTTGATAGAGCCCATAGGATTCTTGCTTGACTGCCAGCAGTATGATGGCGATCATATACGTGGGAGCTGGGGTCTGTAAAAACATCCTTAAAGTGTCCCTAGTCGTAGGAGTTTCGAGACAGGGCATCAATACTCCAGAATAGACTAGTGTATACAGTCGAGACCCCGACGAGGGGCGATGGCCTGTCTCACAAGCCATTGGTGTCAGTTAGTTCACTTAAGATATATACAGGTGCTCACTGAGTACACCGGACAGGACTCGCCGGGAACCTGCTAGTTGGTATTATACCTGACGTCAGATAGCAGTTCCCTGGTGGCATGTGTACAGGTTAGTTTGTTGACCTGAGATCGTCATTTATCTCGTGTGAGTTCCCACTGTGCTTTGATTTCTACCCTACCACGCTCAAAGGAGACGTGCAAACAGGTATTTTTTGGGTACAGTCCCGAGCCATATAGAGGCAGTGAGCGGATCGTCGGGGATTCGTCTCTCCCGGTATTGGGGGTTGATGTCGCACAGTACACGGGTGGCCATCACTAGAAATCCTCGGCTGAGGTAGTGGAGAATTACTGATTTGGATCAGTAGTTTCTCAGGTGGTGATGGGCTTCATACCGACACGAATTATCGCGTTATTAGGGGTCTGACTTTATCCACCCCCTAGACTCGATATGCGATACTCTTAGACGAACGGACCGGACTGTACGGATATTGTCACTGTCAGGCTCACTAGGGTTTTCTGGATGAGTTCGCTCGTCAGCTTCCCTTCCAATCAATACATAGGCAACCGTTACGTACAACTTGTACCTCTGACGTGCTAGTGGTTATACCCAGTGCCAGTGTGTTGATGAGTCATTAGAGTCCCCCATAGACAGTTTCCCTAGTTCGGGCGAAACGTTGTAGAGGCCGTATTGTTTTATGGCAGGGTTCGGAAAATGCACGTGCGTTTACGCACGTGTCATATTTCGGGCAGATAATACTGGTGGGCTTTGGTTTAAGCCGGATCCGAGTATTATACTTTGTAGATATAATATCTTTGTCTCAGTTGCATTTGTATTCGGTCGTAATACAAATGCGTGTATGTTTATACTGTTACGGGGTTATCCTGAAATTCGTTTCGGGATCGCTTTTTGGAAGTTGCCAGTTTCCAGTTTTCTATCGCTCGTCTTTAACATTCGGTTAAAGACGGATTTATCTTTTCTTGATGAGCGTGGAAGGTTCTAGATGTTTCTAGATGGTGACTTGGATGATGAGGTGGCTAGTGAGTCATTAGTGCATTAATTGTGCAATTATGTATGATGACTAGGTTAGATGATTCATTTGTGTGCATTTAATGTTAATGCAAGGTGTTAAAATGACTCATTCTTTCATTCATTGTTATGGTCACCCTCTCCACTCCTACACTCACCTCCCTCCTCCCTTTATATTGGCCGGCCCATTCTAGTGAGAAGGATGATTGATTTTTGGGAAAAAGATTATAGTTTTGGTTCATGGAAATTTCATATGCCAATTTCTCATTTACTCGATCCAAAAGGCAACTTCATTAACCGTTCATCCATAGCTTTGGATGTAACGAGACAAAGTGTTCTACTCATTCTCTACATCAATCTTTGTCATCTCTTTTAGCAAACTTGATGATCGAGTTGCCTCGATTCAGAGGTAGGAGCCCGTTTAAAGATTCGTCGACGTGGTGCCACCTGGACGAGAAGACTGGAGATTCAGGAGATCGGAACAGACTCAACAAAGCGTGGGATGATGGTTGAAGACCGAAGGACTCGGATCGTTCGGTATAACATTTCTACCCACTTTGTAGTTTGTTAGTTTAGCTTTAATGGCAGATCCGGGTTATAGTACGCGATAGCGCCAGTTGTAAAAGTTTTTGTTCCGCATTTGGCGTCTGTTAGACGGCCGGGGCGCTACCGTGTACTTACAGCTAAGGCATATATAGGGAGGACTTTCTTGCTCGATATGATAGTATGCTATCTGGTTGTACTTTATCTTAATATGTACTCTGATTGTCTCTATGTTACATGTTGATAAAGCCCTTAGGATAAGTACTCGACTACTGGGACTATGATGAGATCATACTAGTGGGGCCACGGTAGTCGACGAGTACATCCTATAACTGTTCCTAGTCAAGGGTGTATAGAGACGGGGCATCGATACACCAGTGTAGACTAGCGTATACACATCTTGACCCATATGATGGGCGATGGATGATCCCATATCCATCGGTGTTTGACATCAAGGATGGTGTACGGGTGCTCAGTAGAGACAGGGTACACTGGACGGACTCGCCGAGAACTCCCAGATGGTATTATACCTCACGTCAGATGGCAGTTCTCCGGTGACACTGGTACAGAGTAGTCTGTTGTCCCGAGATCATCATAGAGTCTTGTGTGATTCCCACTATGCTTTGATTTCCATCATACCACGTCCAAGAGGGCGTGCAAAAAGGTGGCTTTTGGGTACAGTCGCAAATCACATGGATGCAATGAGCGATGGGAGAGGATTCGTCTCTCCCTGTATAGGGAGTTGATGTTGTGCTGTGTTCGATTGGCTATAACTGGAAATCCCTGGCCAGGGTTGCTGAGATTTACTGGTAAGTGTTATCAGTAGTTTCTCGAACTGTTATAGACCTAATATCGACACGACTTATCGAGCTACTGGGGTCTGACGTTTACCACCCCTAGGAGAGATATGCGACATATCAGACGACGAGACCAGACTGTACGAGTGTGTTACTGATTGGATTCACGGGAGAGAGTACAGGCTTGCTTGTTGATCTTCTGAGTGCTCAATACCTGGGCAACTGTTAGGTTTAGCTGACCGCTTACAGCGTGTGGGTGTTTGATATGATCATCACCTACTGCCGGCGTATTGACGATTCTTTATAGTCCTATACAGAGGTTTCTTGACTCAGGCAAAACGGAGTAGGAGCACATATGTGATATGTGCGGGACCGAGGATAATGCGATATGAGATACCGTATTCTATTCTCGCGATATTTGATATCAGCCGGGTCATCGGATCAAGTGTTGATTCGATGAATCGGTAAATGAGATATTAGTCGGTTATATGCGATATTGCCGGATTGTCGGATCAAGTGTTGATTAGATAATTTAATGTATGATAATATATATGATATATTAAATAACATTAACTAATATTATCTCACTAAAAGATTCTTTTTCTCACTCGGGTAATACATTGATATATATGCGATATATGTTAATTGTATTATTTTATTTTGTTACAATAAATATTATATATGTGATATATAATATTGTAACATGATATAATTACTAATGCAACATGTTTAGTGGAGATTAAACAAGATTAGGGTTTGATTTGGGTTAGTGCATTCATGAACCTTCTAGAAGGTTTCTTTTTGTTTTGTGTTAAGATATTTTGTTATGACTCATTCTTAACCCAACCCAAACCCTAGCCCTAGTTAAATCTCCACAAATGTTTAGTTAACCATGGTTGCATTATTCATTATTATCTTCTTTTCATTATTCATCACAAAAGTATTCTAATCATTATTCATCTTCTTCTTGCTTGAGTTCCTTCATGAAAAGCTTTCTTGCTTTGATTTTGTGATGAAAAATGAGTGAGAATAAGAAAACAAATGAGAGCAAAAATCCTACTTCATCATCCTCATCTACCCTTGCCCTTTAGATGAGAGTGTTCACTTCATTTAGTGAGTGAGAGCTTGAGTTAATGAAACTTCAAGGTAGATCATCTTTGTTATCGAAGATCGGAAGCAAGCTTGCATCTTTCTCTTTGTGGAGCCTCTCGAGAGTCCGGAACACGATGATCGCAGCGAAGGGACCTCAACACAGAGCTTAAGAAGTGAAGGACCGGATCTACAAAGGTTGTAATCCCTCTCACTTAGTGTTAAAGTGTTTAACATGCTCTGTTTCGCCTAATCTCTAGTCTAAGATCTTGGATTAGGGTTGTTCGACACGGCTAAATTTTTAAATCGGGCATGGTTGATGCCTCGTAGACCCTTGTGGCAGTGCCTAGCATCCATACAGTGGTATCGGAGCAAGCTAAAGCTTTAGGCGAATTCTAGACGAAGTTTAAAGTCCGATCGAACCCGGAAACCCCGACGAATACCCTTCTCTGGATATTTTTTAAAAATGTTGATTTTTTAGTATTAAAAATGCTCAGAAAATTGAGCAGGGAAATATAAGAATAACTGTAGAATACAACTTCCTAACTCCACTGTAGCGCCGCGGAACCGCGGCCGTACCCTGGTTTTTGCGGCGGTTCCGCTGCCGTATGTGGAGATTAGGGACTCGTTTTTCTACAGTTACACCCGTAGCTGTTTCCTGATTTTTCTGGGAAGTTTTAATTCTATTCAAGAGTTGAGTTTTCAGGGTTGCATTGGGGACTCGTTGATTCGATCGGATAATTTAACTTCGTTTTTTTTGTCCGGGTAATTTTTAGAACGTGTTAAAAAGTTCGAACGGATATCAATAACTCACTTTTTCCCTGCCGGAAAATTTCCAAGCGTTGGATTTTTCCGTAGTTTAGAACGTTCTAAGTCATGCAAGTAACGCGGTGGACCCTCTAGAAGAACACTAACCTTAACTCGATTATGTGACCGTCTTGAACTGCCTCTGAACCTTAGGGTTTGGGGCAGTACGGCATGCCACATGTGAGGCGTTGGCTTGACCCTTCTACGGCTGGACCATCGGTACTGTGGCATGTGATGGATATTTTTGAACTCCGCTCAAGTGTTGAGCTATTTGGGAAATCTTGGGTGTTTGATCATTCGATCGGAAAGTTTAACATTGTCTATTTATCTGGAATGTGATACAATATTTAGAATCCACAGGTAGTTATGAGATAACTAATTTGAATGTTATAAATCTAGCAGTTCAGTCTCAGATGATCGGTTGCCACGGGATTTTGATGCGATCAAAAGTCCGTCGCAATCACGTAACGTACGTGGATACTCGCCGGGTAAACTTAAAAGACAGCCACGCCTCATAGCCCCGACCAAGTGACTGTAGGAGAACCCCGTCGCCAAAAGCATCCGTTCGGGTGCTCGCGGCGATGGTGTTCCGCCTTAGTGCACTTCGTCGACGGCATCGGGGGTGCGGCCGTCTACTAAAGTTTGCGACGAGCATTCGATCAGGATGTCTGGAATCTTGTTAAATTGCCCGACTTGATATTGAAAAGAGTTTTCGATAATGAGACTAAAATGCGGAGTTTATAGTTGTTAGGCATGCGATGTCTAAGGAATTCATTTGGTTAGGCATGCGATATCTAAGGAGGTTGCGGATTCCAACTGTTGTAGTTTTACACTTTCTTTTCTGTGACCATAAGCGTAGTATGTGGTGTATCGCCGGCTTCATTGCTATACATCAACGACAATCGGGATACGCATACTTGCTTACGTTGATGATATGAGATATTATGTGTTGCTGTGATATGTTATATTGGATCGTCATGTTCTGAATAGCCGGGGTTTTTATGTGAGATGAGAGTTTTTCTTTTTCATTCATGTAAAATTCATTTGTATGTAATATTCTTTTATTGGGGCACTTCCGGGCTGAGGATGATGTCACCGTTGTATATTATTTACTTTTCCGCATTAGGTAGACCCAAGGCGGGGAGCACAAGTAACCGGGTTCTAAGGTCCAGTGGGATACCATCTCGAGGAGTCGAGACCGGGTCTCATAACCCTAGAATTGGCAGTGTTACTTGCCGCTCTCGTAGGGGTCTAGGGATGTGGGTTTGGCTATTCATCGCGACCGTGGAATCCGTGTTTTATACAGGCTCGTATTAAAACACGGACGTCCTAGTATATCCAATATTTCATATATGTTCTTTTACTGCAATGTTCTGTGATGAGATCATATTACTGTATATTATATATATGAGATATATGTTATATTGCAGATTTTGTTTCATATGATGATTCTTGTGAAGCACAATTAAAATGGGACTTCATTAATGAGATTAATGAAACTAAAAGAAACCTAAGATGTTGTAGAAACTTGTTTAAAAACTGGTAGCTCTAGTTCTTGCATTGCATAGCGGTGTTCCTTGTTGAACATCCAGCACCTTATTCGATAAGGAAAGAGCCGAGATCCCTTCACCGGGAGTGACCTCTTTAGTGAAACTAGAAGATGCTACAAACTCGGTTTGTCTTTTGATTGCTTCTATAGTTCTTGCTTTGCATAGTGGTATATATGATATATCCTGCACCTTATTCGATGAGGAAAGAGCCGACGATCCCTTCACCGGGAGTGACCTCTTTAGTAAAACTAGAAAAGCCTAAAAAACATTCCATTTAAAATCACTCGATTCTACAACGATATAAAGTTCATTACGCAAAGGGTTTTCTTAAAAACCTGTCGTAACCCTCCGTCATTTCAGATAAGTAATAGTTAGTATTCGTGCTGCGTTTGTTGACTTAGTCAAGGCGTAGTGTGCGGTAGCTGATTAGTGCTTATCTGCAAAGCATATGATGCGATTGGATTAGAGTAGTCGTGCGGCCTTGTTGACTTAGTCAAGGGTCGTGCGGGTGGGTTTAATTCAATCGGGAAATGACGGGTTGAACTTTACTTGCGGTCTATGCTTTGTTTACTTAGTCAAGGTCATAGATCGCTCGGGGCAAAATATTATCGGGAATTTCAAGTGTTGAAATTTGCAATGAGATTACATACCTTCTATAAGATAGTTGGATCCCGATACCCGCTGTGAGTAAGAGTTACTCCTGGGAGAGTTTTACACATTACAATAAGCCGATCAAGTAGGTGTCTAGAAAGGTGTTAACGGGGTTACACCCCTAGGAAAACGAGATTTATTTTAATTAGGTCCGTGCGAAAGCACGTGGAACCTCCCTCTAAGTACCGACACAAGCCTTGCTGAAAGATTGGCGAACTTGTAGGGTGTAATTAATCCCGGCTAGTCTTTCCTTTTAGGGTTTGAAGGAAGATTTGACTAAAACAGTAGGAGATATCCTGATTAGATAAATTGATAACCAATCTAATCTTGTAAAAGCGCACGCTGAGTGTTTTCTTCTCTCTCTCTCCTAGTTACGACTATGTCACGCCTTAATCAAGATAATAATACGGATGTATTGACCGAACCCGCTTGTTATACTGCGCTAAGGAACGTTGGTCCCGCTCCAACTTATAATTATTATAAGACAGAGCAGGAAATAGGGGATTACCAGAATTCCCGTGCCGCCCAAACGAAGAAAGTGCATGCTGATGCATCTTTTTCGGGTGTGTTCATTACAGAGAACTGTTTCTCAGTATCCTTTTTGTCCTGGGTATTTGATACCGGATCAGGATCCCACATATGTAATTTGTTACATGGGCTACAGATAGGTAGAGAACTGAGAAAGGGTGATAAGTTTCATGAGATAGAAACGGTGCAAGTATTGCAGCCAAGTCTGTTGGTCACTATCACCCTATATTACCAGAATACATTGATTCTGAACTAATGTTATTAGATACTGAACCTGATATACAACATCATATCAGTCTCTTTATTAGTAAAGAAAGGATATAATTTTGTATTGTTGGATAATGTTTTGAACATTTCCTATATCAAGAGTTGATCGGTTCAGGCACGTTATCTAAAAGAATTGACGTTCTAAATAAAAATACAGTTCTTAGTATACGGAACACAAACAAGAGGAATAGTTCAGAAATGAACGAATCCTTCTTGAGCTATTGTAGACTAGGTCATATCAATGCGACCCGACTAGCTGAAGTTACATATAGATGCATATTTAAATTAGTTTGAATTTATATCTTGTGAAACTTGCCGGTCATGTCACAGAGATAAGATGACCACAGCTCTGTTTATTGGAAACAAAGAAAGAGTTAGAGAACTCTTGGGATTGATGCATGCTGATGTATGAAGGTCCTCTGTCTACACATGCCAGGACCGGTTCTTTGTACTTCATTACATTCACTGATGATCCCTCAAGATTCAGACATATGTTCCTGTTGAAAGACAAGTCCGAAACTTTTGAGATAATCACAGAATATAAGTTAGAAGTAGAGAACCAAAAACGGGTATAAGTATTATGTCCTTTGATGAGATCAAGGAGGAGAATACTTGAGCACAGGATTCTTGGACTATTCTAAAGGAGAATGAGATTCTCTCTCAGCATTACTCCTCCGTATACACCATAGCACGATGGTATATCGGGGCGGAGCAATAGCACCCTATGTGATATGGTGTGCTCTATGATGAGTACTACCAAGTACCCTATTTCCTTTTGGGAGTTGTGCACTTGAGAAGATGCATACCTATTGAATAAGGTTCAAATCAAATCTACTGCCTACCACTTTATATGTGATATGGAAAGGGAAGAGTCCGTATCTTAAGTTTGTTAAGATTTGGAGTTGTCCGGCCGATGTCTAAAAGCATAATCCGGACAAGCTTGAGGCAAAGTCAGTTCTGTAGAACTGGAAAATGTTCCGGCTATACAAACTGCAACTGATGATTTGATAGAACCAAAGGTTTCAATAGTTTCCAATGAACCTCAACCTCTCCGCCGATCTATTAGGGTTCCTCACCCACCTGAGAGATACTTCGGTTTCTCTATGACAGTGGGAACGAGGATTACATCATAAGATGATGACCCAACTAGTTTCGAGTTGGCCATCAGGAGTGAGACTCTGTAAGAATGGCTGGATGCTTAGCGATCTGAGATGGAATCCTTATACACCAACAAAATATGGACTTTGGTTGCTTTATCTGAAGGGTTAAATCTCCATCAGGAGCAAGTATATCTTGAGAAGATTACTTGGTGTACATGGAAAAGTTGAGACTTTCAAAGCTATGCTTAAGTCCATTCAGATCCTACTTGCCACGGTTACATACTATGACTACGATATCTGGTGGTTGGGTGTCAAGACTGCTTTTCTAAATGATGTTTTGGGAGAGAGCGTCTATAAGTACACAGCCAGAAGGCTTCGTAGACAGTGGGAGCAGCGGAAACGTATGCAAGATGTTTTATGTGATAAAGCAGGCATCGCGGAGTTCGAACGTCTGTTTCGATGTGGTAATCAAAGAGTTTGACTTCTTCAAAATGGTAGATGAACCTTGTATATACAAAATGGTAGGAGGGAGTATGGTGATGATCCTCGTAGAGTACGTGGATGACATACTCTTGATACGGAAGTAGTTTCTAATGCTACGCTCGGTCAATCTCCTCTTATCACAAGGATTCTCCTTATAGGATCAAGGTGATACCTCCTAAATCCTGGGTTTTGGATCTATGAGATAGATCTAATTAGATGTAAGGATACTCACTAGTTGTTGTGAGATGGTATCAATCGATCCTGTGGAGAATCACTGGAAAAGTTCCAGGGTGATAAGGACGACTGAATGTCAGTCGTAGGCATTGTCTTTACCCTCAATGGAGGGACGATATGATTGGAAGAGTTCCAAGCAGGATACCGTGACTTACTAGACGATTAAAGGCAAGATACATCGTAACCTTGGATTCTACCAAAGAGGCAGTCTGGATATATATAAGTTCATGAGATGAACTTCGTTCCTACCATTGTGTGACAATGGAGATGTGGTTTATGCCAAGGAACCCCCGTCCCATCAGAAATCCAGATATAATTCTTAGGCAGTATCACCTGATCATGGAGATGGTTGATCTCCAGGGAGATCGAGGTTAGGAGAGTAGACACTGAGGACAACAGCGCGGATCCACTCACAAAGGCCTTTTTCCCAGTAGAGACTTTTATGGGATGGTTGAGTATGAGATACTTCAACCACAGCTACTTGTTGAGTATGTGATACCACAACAGATGGCCCTAGTGCAAGTGGGAGATTGTTAATTATATGTATGCCCTAGAGGCCATTACTATACATACGATGTATATTGTAGTGGATGCTAGGACATATATAGAGAGGACTTTCTTGCTCGACATGTAGTATGCTATCTGGTTGTACTTTATCTTAACATGTACTCTGATTGTCTCTATGTTACATGTTGATAAATCCCTTAGGATATGTAATCGACTACTGGGACTATGATGAGATCATACTAGTGGGGCCACAGTAGTCGACGAGTACATCCTACAACTGTTCCTAGTCAAGGGTGTATCGAGATGGGGCATCGATACACCAGTGTAGACTAGCGTATACACATCTTGACCCCTATGATGGGCGATGGATGATCCCATATCCATCAATGTTTGACATCAAGGATGGTGTACGGGTGCTCAGTAGAGACAGGGTACACTGGAGGGACTCGCCGAGAACTCCCAGATGGTATTATACCTCACGTCAGATGGCAGTTCTCCGGTGACACTGGTACAGAGTAGTCTGTTGACCCGAGATCGTCATAGAGTCTTATGTGATTCCCACTGTGCTTTGATTTCCATCATACTACGTCCAAGAGGGCGTGCAAAAAGGTGGCTTTTGGGTACAGTCCCGAATCACATGGAGGCAATGAGCGATAGGAGGGGATTCGTCTCTCCCGGTATAGGGAGTTGATGTTGCGCTGTGTTCGATTGGCTATAACTGGAAATCCCTGGCCAGAGTTGCTGAGATTTACTAGTAAGTGTTATCAGTAGTTTCTCGAATTGTTATAGACCTCATATCGACACGACTTATCGAGCTACTGGGGTCTGACGTTTACCACCCATAGGCGAGATATGCGACATATCAGACGACGAGACCGGACTGTACGGGAGTGTTACTGATTGGATTCATGGGAGAGAGTACATGCTTGCTTGTTGATCTTCTAAACGCTCAATACCTGGGTAGCTGTTACGTTTAGCCGACCGCTTGCAGCTTGTGGGTGTTTGATATGATCATCACCTACTGCCGGCGTATTGATGATTGTTTAGAGTCGTACACAGAGCTTTCTTGACTCAGGAAAAACGGAGTAGGAGCACATATGTGATATGTGTGGGACCGAGGATAATGAGATATGAGATACCGTATTCTATTCTCACGATATTTGATATCAGCCGGGTCATCGGATTAAGTGTTGATTCGATAATCGGTAAATGAGATATTAGTCAGTTATATGCGATATAGCCGGATTGTCGGATCAAGTGTTGATTCGATAATTTAATGTATGATAATATATATGATATATTAAATAACATTAACTAATATTAGCTCACTAAAAGATTCTTTTTCTCACTCGGGTAATACATTGATATATATGCGATATATGTTAATTGTATTATTTTATTTTGTTACAATAAATATTATATATGTGATATATAATATTGTAACATGATATAATTACTAATGCAACATGTTTAGTGGAGATTAAACAAGATTAGGGTTTGATTTGGGTTAGTGCATTCATGAACATTCTAGAAGGTTTCTTTTTGTTTTGTGTTAAGATATTTTGTTATGACTCATTCTTAACCCAACCCAAACCCTAGCCCTAGTTAAATCTCCACAAATGTTTAGTTAACCATGGTTGCATTATTCATCATTATCTTCTTTTCATTATTCATCACAAAAGTATTCTAATCATTATTCATCTTCTTCTTGCTTGAGTTCCTTCATGAAAAGCTTTCTTGCTTTGATTTTGTGATGAAAAATGAGTGAGAATAAGAAAACAAATGAGAGCAAAAATCCTACTTCATCATCCTCATCTACCTTTGCCCTTTATATGAGAGTGTTCACTTCATTTAGTGAGTGAGAGCTTGTGTTAATGAAACTTCAAGGTAGATCATCTTTGTTATCGAAGATCGGAAGCAAGCTTGCATCTTTCTCTTCGTGGAGCCTCTCGAGAGTCCGGAACACGATGATCGCAGCGAAGGGACCTCAACACAGAGCTTAAGAAGTGAAGGACCGGATCTACAAAGGTTGTAATCCCTCCCACTTAGTGTTAAAGTGTTTAACATGCTCTGTTTCGCCTAATCTCTAGTCTAAGATCTTGGATTAGGGTTGTTCGGCACGGCTAAATTTTTAAATCGGGCATGGTTGATGCCTCGTAGGCCCTTGTGGCAGTGCCTAGCATCCCTAAAAATTGACGGTCACAACCACGCAAGCAATATAATATACAACGCCGAAGGGCAAGGATCAAACTCAAGAGAAAAATCCAACCTCATCAAGAAAACCAGAGGAAAACCATAATAATACAGCGGGCGACTCTAAGGTCGAAAGAATATACAGTGGTCTTTTATGTCTATCATATAATACAAGTCTGGTTGATGGAGTTTTACTAGATACAACTGAAATAACAAATATACAATGGTGGTCCTGATGCAAAAGAACCCACCTACCAAAGCAATCACCCGGAAGGAACAGTGTGCCAGCAAAACCACAACGAAACCTGTACGGCAAAACCAGCAAGAAACTGTGGCACAACGGGGGTGAGTTGCCAACTCATGAGTAGAAAACATCTACGAGTAGAAATCGCATGCACGACGCTATCCTAGGTCATATCAAGTAATATCCTCAAATAAATATCCTGGTCCATCTATATATAAGTGTAATACTACATGCTCGTGTCAGTACCTCAGATAGCAACATATCAGATATAAGATGTATGAATGTATTACAAATGAAACAGAATACATCGTGAATGAGACAACTTTTTTTTTATTTAATGAGAATTCTGTATGTATATAAATCGCGTATCATCAATAAAATCGACAGATAAAACAGTGTCCAGCATCGACATAAAACATGAATCTCAGTATCTCAATACCTCAGGCTCTGGCTATCCGGACTAGCCTGTATCATCAAATCTCAATATCTCAGTGTCTCAAGTCTCAATATCTCAGTACCTCGGGCTCCGTCAGTCCAGATCGGCCCATATCATCAATCACACGACCACGAACAGTATCCTTCGGATATCCGCCGTGCCAGATAAAATCACCGGTAGGCAGTCTGCCCCTGCCGGGCTCATCGTCTACAACTCGAGCTTCTTGCCCCGGTATACCTTACCGGGCCCAGTACCATGTACCGGAGACGGTTCATCCAACTCCTCGAATCGGGTCTCGAAAACATCTCATAACCGAGAAAACACCATGGTGGACAATACTCAACATATCGAGGAAAACCGCATTTTTCTCTTTAAAATAATTCATCAGTTTTTCAAAACTTTCTCATGCTGTTTCCAAATCCAGAAAATATCAAGAAGAATCCGAAATCATCAAGTCACCATGTTAATAACAATGAAAACCGGCATAAATCTCCATAATACTGCATGACCAATGAATATACGAATGCATCTAATATCATGCAATAAATGCAATAGTTAACTAACATAAGAAAGCTATAACATGTTGCAACTGTCAACCGGCAAGCTATGTCAATGAATAGTATTTTCTAAAGTGTACATGACATGGCAATTACCGATGATGATGTGTGTGAGCCGGCAAGAAGGTGTACGTGGAACATACGCATCATCGGTAATGGTGCTGGTGTCCTGACAGCAGGGTTTCATGATAATTACAGATAACATATGGACAAGCATGCAATGCGATGAAACATCATGAATATATAGAACGCGATGTAGTAACAACAACACTGAAAAATAAACCTACCAAATATACGAGTCATACAGTTTGGTATATTAAAGTACTCACGATTCACTGCATTTGAAAACAAGCATGACTCGAGCCCAGTCAAAAGGGTATGTAAATCCACATAGGTCTGAATCGACCTATACATATATCAGGTAGTCGGTGATCTCGCCTCAATAGTATCACATACGATACAATATATATATGGCATCCTCGAGTCAATAGTGCGGACCTAACATCATAATTATATCTCATACGGTAAATCTATCGTACGGCAACCCAAATCTGGGTGCGGGTCGAATATCACATATAACACAACGTCCATATGGTATCATCATCACATATCATGAACTATCACATATAGCACAACATCCATATGGTATCATCATCACATTTCATGAACTATCACATATACCACAACATCCATATGGTATCATCATCACATATCATGAACTAGGTGGTACTGATCTAAAGTCTAGCACAAACTGATACCAATATTGATTGTAATAAATTCTTGATGTGTAATATCGAATCAAATAGTCCCCGGCAACGGCGCCATTTGATTGTTATATTTTCTTGTTGTGTAAATCAAATCAAATGATCCCCGGCAACGGCGCCATTTGATTGAAAAAGATTTCTTGATGTGTAGTAATTGAGAAATTGTATAGAAATCACAACCAAAAATTATTTGACCGCAATCAACTACGGTGTCGGATGTAGATTGTAAGTGAGTGCGGATCGTCCACAGGGACAGTGTAATCGTTCGTCTTACGAATTAGATGAATTGAAACTTTAATGAAAAGAAACAAACAATTCAAGATTTAAAGTTGAAGTTCAAGAATTAGAAAATATCTAGATCTAATAACAAGAAAAAGATAGAATCAAGAATTGATAGTTTGATGATTTTTCCAAACCAAATCTCAAGAATCGAAATGAGGCTCGTAGGAATCGATCGGATCTATAGATGTGATGTAATCTTACAATTACATATTCTTATCCTTCGATGAATTGATACTAGATCGATGATGATCGACAAGAATTAGGGATTTCTAGTGAAACTAGGGATTCATCTTATCCCTTGTTCCTTCATCGATATCATTCATATTCTACCCTCTAGTAAATTCAAGAAACGATCGTAGATCCCTAATTTCGAGCGATCACCATTAAGAAAGCATCGCAACGAAACTAGGTCATCGATTCTTGAACTTGCTAGGGTTTACAAAACTCGTAGAACTCAAGAATCGTTTAAAGATTTGTTACATCATCATTCTATTGATCGTCTCGACTCCTTAACGAGCGGAGTTTTACTCAAACATCACAACAAGAACAACAATTACAAATTGAGATCTAATCATGATGCAAGAATTAAAAGAAAGCAAGATTCAAGAATTTCACCTTTTATTTATATCAACAATTTAGTTACATTCGCTCAAGAACTACAAGAGGAAGAACTCGATCGTCGATTTGGCTTCGCTCGTCCCCGTGAGTCGCGGATCGGCTTGGATCACTTGCCCGATTGAAGATCGGCTCGGCTCATCAAAGGTTGAAGGCTTCTCGCTTGATTTGGTACTCAAGATCTTGAATTTGGAGTGGAATTAGGGTTAGGGTTTCGCACAAGCCTTGTCACTAGACTTGTGGAAGAAGATGATGAAAGGGGGAATGAACTAGCTAACTAAAAGATTAACAAAGATTTAACCACCTTTAACCCTAGGTCTAAGTTCCTATTTATAGACATCTAAACCCTAGATCTAGGATTTCAAATTCTAAGTTTCCCTCCTAAAGTTTGTTGAGGAAATTTGAATTTCCCTCCAAAAGTTAGTTAGAGGAGAAGCTTCTAGATGTGATTAGTTAGGAGGGAGATTCTAGAAGAGGTTAGTTAGGAGCTTAATTAGGATTAGTCTTGCTTAATGATCTTTGCTGATCTGGAAGTAGCTTTGAGAGAATTCTAGAATTTGACATATCTTTTTGGGCTGTAGCCACTGAGATAGGAATAATGATGCAAAATTGGAATGATGATCTGCCTAAACCACCGCGGAACCGCGGCGCAAGCCGCCTCCCGCCGCTGTTCCGCGGTGCTTTTGAGGAGTTGGGGCTCGGGCTCTCTGGTGCTTGTTGGGCCTGAGTTGTGGGCCTTTATTTGATATGTTGATTTGTATATTTCCTTCTGAATTGCTACCAGATCTGCAAACATGGAGTTGGTGTATTTTTGATCAGCTTCTTTTAACTTTGCTCCTGCAATTTCCTGCAAAAAATCTCGACACAAGTGTTGCGCAAATACAGAGATGATGCGATGCCATGAAATGTGGTCAATTTCCCTAGAAATGTCGGTTTTAGAGTCTAACACATGCAATCTGATATTTTACGACTGTTTTGTTAATATGTGAAATATGAATACCGAACACTTCTAAATGAGTGCAAAAGATGGGGAAATTGCCGTGTTAAAAATACATTATTTTCGACTGATCAAATACCCCCAAACTTAATTTCGATCGTCTCGAGCGAATGTTTTATTAAAAAGAGAAGGAGAAAATAAAGAAAGAGAAAAACTAACTAGCACACTTTCGTAGGCAACACGATTGCACTGAGCATGTGCAACAAGCCTTTAAACCTCTAGGTGTCCCTAGTAGGAGGAGTGTTGTCTCCTGAGGGTTTTCAGCGGATTGCACCCACAAAATCCAATAATAAAAGGAAGATCATGAATATTACATTTAAAGAAAAGAATTGTAAAAGAAAGACTTTGAAAATTAGGGTTTCCAACTAAGCTAGCTTTTCTGTTGTCATGAGCCCTATCTTAATGGTCATGAAAAGATGTCAGAAATCACGTCCTCCCTCAATAAAACATCGTCTTATTCTTCATTCCTATCTTTCTTCCAAACATCGATCATATAACCCTGCGTGTGTGTAAAGACATCCCTACACCCGGAGAATTCAATTCAAGCTATCATACTCTTGTCCGTCAGCCTCAGTAGTTTTTAATTAATGAATATTTAGATGAGATTGCTCACACACTTTCATGCGACCGTTAATACTTCTTGAGGTACTAACCGACCGATTACTCCTGTGCTTGCTTACTTGGTGTATTTTCCTCGTCTTGCACCACCTCAGGCATAGCAGTGACTCCCAGGCCAGTTGGCCTTAGGGCACTAGGTGAAAAAGCACCCTTGCTATATTTTTTTTTATTGCCCTCGGTGATAACAAAACCAGTGTCCATTTTTCTCACCACTTTATATATTTTATTATTCACTTTTTTTTTATTTCCTCCATACATCGGCTTTAAGACAAGAGCATTTCAAGGTATCCTCTACTATCCCAGGCTTCAAGACGTGTGTAAGTGCGAATAGCAGGGTAGCAACGTTCAAAATGTTTGGCTTCCAGAATAGAAACTATTTTTCAGACTTATTTTTATCCTCAGATTAGTGACGTCTTTCATCTCACTAACCCTTGGGACAACGACTCATAACTACTTATTACTAGTTCGTATAAGAAAACTTCTAATTTTCTTGGTTTTCTTAAATTTTTCTAATCTCATGGATGTAATTTTTCACTATCTAAACTTTTATTATCTTATTTATGTACAAAAAATATTTTTATCTTTTGAAATTTTTTTAAAATTTTTATAGGTTTTGAAAAAATTGTTTTGTGCTTATGCAAAGTATGATGCAAATGATGCGAAAATAAGCACAAACCTCCCCCAAACTTGTTTTCAACAGTGTCCTCACTGTTGCCATCTGCTAAATCTCGAAAAACCTGTAAGCTTGGGAGGAATTTATTAGTGGAGGCAAAATATTTAAGTGAAGACCCTCCCCCAAACTTAATTTTGGCTCATTATTTTGTAAAAATTTTCTTTTCAAGAGCCAGAAAAAATGCCCCCCCAAACTTGAGTTATGCAATGTTAATCTTTGAAAATCACATGAGGGGGTCAAAAATCATTGGTTGATGCCAAGCTTTGCAAAGACCGAACGTTAACACCAACCATTCAAAAATTTTATCAATGCAGTGCTCTGGTTGGTGGAAGAAGAAGTGGGGAAAGGTTAAGTGGTGGAATAGAATGTGTGTGCGTCTCATTTTGGAGAGACGATGCATTGAATGTGATGGATTACTCGCATTCTTTTTACAAGTCAAAAGAAGGGGTGGAGGTTCAATTTCATTGATTGGGAGATGATTCATCTCAACACCCGTGTCATTCAAAAATGCGAGTTCATCAGCGAAGATTTCCTCAAAAGTTCCATCCATACCCCGATGAATAATGTCATTACAAGGTGCGGGGTGATCTTCAGACTCTAAGAATGGTTCATAATCAGTGTTAATTCTTGACCCGGACATCTCGGTGGAAGAGTCCGTATGTATATGATACCTAGTTGGGTCAAACAACAACATATGAAAAGAGTCTAGATCGGTATCAGGAGGATCATCTAATTCGCTGCTGTTGACATCCATTAAGTCGACAGAACAGACCTGAGCAGTAGGTTCGGAGGGTACACTTCCCAACTTGTAAATATTCAGCTCTATTGACCTATTCCCGAAAGATAGGGTCATAGAACCATTACGACAGTTGATAATAGCATTGGAAGTGGCCAAAAAGGGGCGACCTAAAATCCCCGGAATTTGATTCCGTGGGTTCGCTACAGGCTGTGTATCAATTATAATAAAGTCCACAGGGAAGATGAATTCCCCGATTTTTATTAACACATCCTCCAGTTCACCCCTAAGTTTGGTGATAGATCGGTCAGCCATCTGGAGAGTACAATGGGTTGGCTTCAACTCTCCAATACCTAGTTGCTCATAGACTGAGTATGGAAGCAAGTTAACACTAGCGCCATGGTCTAGTAGAGCACGGTTGATGTGTTTTTCCCCAATAGAAACGGAAATAATAGGATATCCAGGATCCTTACGTTTCCTCGGTAATTGTTGGGGGAAAGCCGTGTCTATTGTTTTTTCCATAAAAATCTTCTTGGGCACTTGAGTCTTCCTCTTCCTAGTGCACAAGTTCTTAAGAGTTTTCGCATAAGACGGAACTTGTTGGATGGCATCTAGGAGAGGGATGTTGGTGTTTACTTGCTTAAAAATGTTCATAATCTTCTCCATATGTGGACTCGGTGTGTTTACCCTTAACCGATTAGGATAAGGTGCTTTAGCAATAAGCGCTGGGTCCATCATAGGAGAAGGAAGTGGGTGTGGAACCGATCCCATAATAGAAGTGGGGATCGTCCGTGGAGGAGTAAAAGAGGTGGGCTGAAGTGGCGAGCCTTTTGGGAAACGAAGAATAGGCTCGGAAGAAGATGGTGGGGTAGAAGAATAAGGATCAGAACTAGAAGTGTGTGTGTAAAGAAAGGTCTCAGCCGGGGTGTTATTGATTGATTTATCAGTATCATCAAACTCTTCCCCAAGGTGATGGTCAAGCACTCTTTCAGATCTCAACGTGGTTGCATTCACAAGATGTGAATAGCCAGGATTGGGTAAAGGTTGAGCTGGAAGTTTTCCTTTCTCTCGTGTACTCATTTCGGCTTTTAGTTGTGCAATTTGTTCTTCCATCGATTTGATGTTCTCATTTTGAGAGATAATGATCTTCATTACATTCTCGACGGAAGATTGCAAACTTGCCGTCCCTTGGATGGATTGTTTCATGAAAGTATCCAAGGTTTGTGCTAGTGCAGAGGTATTATCTGTACCGGTCAATTGCAAAGGACTAGACGGTGCAAAAGTGTTGGCCGGATTTTGAAAGTTTTGTGCTTGGAAGGGGTGCTGACTCAATTGAAGTTGTGGGTGCTGTTGTGGTGGAGGGACCCTTTGGAAATTGTTTTGGGTTGGAACCGTGTTTTGAAATTGTGATTGGTTCCAATCAAAATTTGGGTGATTCCTCCAACCCTGATTATATGTGGAGGAAGATGGATCGTTTCTAGGTCTTTGAAATGCGGCATTGGTATGCTCATGACCTTGAAACGGACATTCTTCCGTCAAGTGAGACGGATCAGAACAGCATCCACATACAGTTTTGGAGAGTGATATTTGACTTAGGGCGGCAGCTAAAAATTTATTTTCCATATTCTCGAGTTTCTTATTGATAGCTGCAATGTCAGCTCTAACTCCTATGGAAATATCATTGCCATTCCTAGACGATTGACTCGCACCCTCCCACTGTAAAGATTTTTCAGCGAAATCTTCTAAAAAATTCCATGCTTCCCCATCATCTTTGGTCATAAAGTTTCCTTGACACATGGATTCAAGGGTCTGTCTTGTGTAAGGAGTAATGCCCTCATATATGATTCGGCACAGATCCCATCTCGGGATGCCGTGATGAGGACATTGGACTAACAGATCCTTGAAGCGGTCAAGACATTTTGAAAATGTTTCATTTAGAAGCTGGGTGAATTGATAGATTTCGCTACGGACTCGAGCTGTCTTTTGATGTGGGTAGAATTTCTTAAGGAATGCTTTGACGAATTCGTCCCAATTTGAAATGGAATGTGCGGTAGTGTTATATAGCCACTTCTCGGCTAAATCGCACAAGGTAAAAGGGAGAAGACGAAGACGTAAAGCATCCACAGAAAGCTGTGAAGTACCCATCATTGCGCATACGTTTTCAAATTTGGTAATGAAAACGTAAGCGTCTTCAGATTCAAGACCGTGAAATTTTGGTAGAAGGTTGATGTATTGGGGTTTTATTTGAAAATTTTCCCCGTTGGCTGGTGGAATGGAAAGACAAGTGGAAAGTGGACCTCGTGTAGGATAGCACCTCTCTTGGAGAGAGATGCGAGGTGGATTCTGCGCACCAACGGACGGCGGAGGGTAGTGGAAAAGAAGTTCGATGGAGACGGATCCATCGATGTGGGTGTGGTGGTGGGTAAAAGAAAGGGTAAATGTAGAAATACCGACTTTTGGGTCGATCAAGGAAATGCGGACTTAACGGGCACTAGAATCCCGTGTCCAGCCTATCTTGCACTAAAAAGGGTTAGTACAAGTGGCAACGTGAATTTATAATTAGGGGAAATGATATGAATGCGGTGTTTGTTTTAAAAATTGGATGGATTTTTGAAAAAATGATGCAACACAACAAATGCAACACACAAAACCCTAGAATCTAGTGGTCACCTAGGTCCGGCTCTAGACCGCTCCTAACTGCCAAAAGACAAGTCGCAGGATAAATCCTCCACTGCCTCTTTGTTCCCCTGTGGCCGGATAAGTGCCAGGTAAGTGGGAAGGTACTCCACTACGTAAGTAGTGGGCCTAATTAAAAACCACTAGCCTTAGACACACTCGCCTTAGGCACCACAAGAAAACGCGGATAAGCAATGAATTACCCACGGCCTTCTTCTGTCCTAATTGAGCGCGACGGTCCTTAGAGTCATCTCTAGATAATTTTTAGTTAATGTGGGTCAATGCGAATGCAAGTTTTGCGATTTTCGGGGCCTAGGAAGGGTAATGAACTCCCCACCTAATCTGGATTTGGTCGTGCCCCTTAAATTCCGTATTAATATGCAAACAACCAAGAATCAAAAACAAGCACAAATTTTATTTTGCTTTTGCGGCGCAGCGATTATTTGCAAAGAAACCTGCACAAAATGTTAATTGGAGTAGATTAGGTAAGATAAGAAAGTACAGAGAGTTACTGAGCAATTTTGGTTCAATGAACAGTCACCACCGCCGCGCTTCCGCCGCAATAGAAGGCTAAAGCCGCGGATCCGCCACGGTCCAAGGAGATCTCTGCACAAAAAAAATTGGTACTGTTCCTAGTTGCCTCCTGAGCTTTCTGGAATATTCACAAAAATTTTATCCAAGCTCCAATGATTCCAGATTTCCTCGCAATCAAATCACAACACACGTATTAGGGTTTATGCGAGTTTAGATCTAAAAATTATAATGGAATAAATTTTTCAACTCAAATTTCAAAATACGAACAAATAGCGCACTATCCCCGGCAACGGCGCCATTTGATTGTAATAAATTCTTGATGTGTAATAGCGAATCAAATAGTCCCCGGCAACGACGCCATTTGATTGTTATATTTTCTTGTTGTGTAAATCAAATCAAATGATCCCCGGCAACGGCGCCATTTGATTGTAATAAATTCTTGATGTGTAATATCGAATCAAATAGTCCCCGGCAACGGTGCCATTTGATTGTTATATTTTCTTGTTGTGTAAATCAAATCAAATGATCCCCGGCAACGGCGCCATTTGATTGAAAAAGATTTCTTGATGTGTAGTAATTGAGAAATTGTATAGAAATCACAACCAAAAATTATTTGACCGCAATCAACTACGGTGTCGGATGTAGATTGTAAGTGTGTGCGGATCGTCCACAGGGACAGTGTAATCGTTCGTCTTTCGAATTAGATGAATTGAAACTTTAATGAAAGAAAACAAACAATTCAAGATTTAAAGTTGAAGTTCAAGAATTAGAAAATATCTAGATCTAATAAAAAGAAAAAGATAGAATCAAGAATTGATAGTTTGATGATTTTTCCAAACCAAATCTCAAGAATCGAAATGAGGCTCGTAGGAATCGATCGGATCTATAGATGTGATGTAATCTTACAATTACGTATTCTTATCCTTCGATGAATTGATACTAGATCGATGATGATCGACAAGAATTAGGGATTTCTAGTGAAACTAGGGTTTCATCTTATCCCTTGTTCCTTCATCGATACCATTCATATTCTAGCCTCTAGTAAATTCAAGAAACGATCGTAGATCCCTAATTTCGAGCGATCACCATCAAGAAAGCATCGCAACGAAACTAGGTCATCGATTCTTGAACTTGCTAGGGTTTACAAAACTCGTAGAACTCAAGAATCGTTTAAAGATTTGTTACATCATCATTCTATTGATCGTCTCGACTCCTTAACGAGCGGAGTTTTACTCAAACATCACAACAAGAACAACAATTACAAATTGAGATCTAATCATGATGCAAGAATTAAAAGAAAGCAAGATTCAAGAATTTCACTTTTTATTTATATCAACAATTTAGTTACATTCGCTCAAGAACTACAAGAGGAAGAACTCGATCGTCGATTTGGCTTCGCTCATCCCCGTGAGTCGCGGATCGGCTTGGATCACTTGCCCGATTGAAGATCGGCTCGGCTCATCAAAGGTTGAAGGCTTCTCGCTTGATTTGGTACTCAAGATCTTGAATTTGGAGTGGAATTAGGGTTAGGGTTTCGCACAAGCTTTGTCACTAGACTTGAGGAAGAAGATGATGAAAGAGGGAATGAACTAGCTAACTAAAAGATTAATAAATATTTAACCACCTTTAACCCTAGGTCTAGGTTCCTATTTATAGACATCTGAACCCTAGATCTAGGATTTCAAATTCTAAGTTTCCCTCCTAAAGTTTGTTGAGGAAATTTGAATTTCCCTCCAAAAGTTAGTTAGAGGGGAATCTTCTAGATGTGATTAGTTAGGAGGGAGCTTCTAGAAGAGGTTAGTTAGGAGCTTAATTAGGATTAGTCTTGCTTAATGATCTTTGCTGATCTGGCAGTAGCTTTGAGAGAATTCTGGAATTTGACATATCTTTCTGGGCTGTAGCCACTGAGATAGGAATAATGATGCAAAATTGGAATGATGATCTGCCTAAACCACCGCGGAACCGCGTCGCAAGCCGGCTCCCGCCGCGGTTCCGCGGCGCTTTTGAGGAGTTGGGGCTCAGGCTCTCTGGTGCTTGTTGGGCCTGAGTTGTGGGCCTTTATTTGATATGTTGATTTGTATATTTCTTTCTGAATTGCTACCAGATCTGCAAACATGGAGTTGGTGTATTTTTGATCAGCTTCTTTTAAGTTTGCTCCTGCAATTTCCTGCAAAAAATCTCGACACAAGTGTTGCGCAAATACAGAGATGATGCGATGCCATGAAATGTGGTCAATTTCCCTAGAAATGTCGGTTTTAGAGTCTAACACATGCAATCTGATATTTTACGACTGTTTTGTTAATATGTGAAATATGAATACCGAACACTTCTAAATGAGTGCAAAAGATGGGGAAATTGCCGTGTTAAAAATACATTATTTTCGACCGATCAAATATCATCATACATATGTCCTCGTGTGAATAAAATCACATCACCCAACGATCCACTATAATATCCTGCCGCATCTCATATCATGACCCAAACACATAACACAACTCACGGTATCATGCCCGATCATATCGACTCGCCTCCAAAAATCATATACTATCCTCAACATCCGTGTGTGTGTGTGTTTATATATATATATATATATATATATATATATATATATATATATATATATATATAAGCATCAAAACATACACATAAACCTATATATATACATATGACGTATACACCCAAAACCAAATCCCGTGTGTATATATTTATGTATACAACCTTACTCTAGGGTTCACGGCTAAGAAACCAACTAAATCCTTTCTTCAATTCTCGCTAATACTAACCCATGATCTCCTAAAGCTTTTTTTGCTAAGGTTCATATCTCTTCATAACCCAAATATGTATATCTATACCACGTCACATCAAAATCTTATGAAATTGCGGGGGTGCTATACGCCATCCACCCGATTTCCCCCGTAGATATAAATCTACTCACCTCGATTCTTGCTTGCCGATGTCGACGTCGCCATCCTCTTCTTCATCGTAAGAAATCCACATGAAGGTACCTACATAGATAACACAATCGTAATGCACATTAAAATCATGTCGGAAACCAAAACGGCACACCAAACGCTTATAGGTTAGAACCTATAGCCTCGGATGCAAAACACGACCGGTAAACCTAGTCGTTGATGTTCAAACGCCACACGACGGAAAAGAAATATCAAATACCAAAATCCATGTTAAAACGAATTCATAAAACAATGTAGCAACATAGAAAAATGGTCCCAGATTTTACCCTAGGTCAAATTAGTCAATTTTGCACATATAGAGGGTCTAGTTTACAGATGTAGGAACTACAGAACAAGAACGAGACCCAATGGCCAAGTCCTGGCCGCAATTTGCGGCCAAAATGCTTTTATTTACGGCCAGGGAATAGATTTGGGGGCTCGTGTCTTGGGTGATGCTTCCTAGGTGTCTGCTTGTATCCCAGTCTTTGCTAAATAATTTTTCAGGTCCCCGTGTGATAGCAGATATCCAAAAAACATCACAATTTCCACAATTCTCCGATATCGGGTTTTCTAAGTTTGCATTCCGGGGTTCTAGTCTCTGGTTAAGGTCTCCAATCAATCACCACAGGGGTTTAAGGTCAAAATTAAGCCTCAATTACACTATCTAAATTCAAAATTCCTCAAACCCTAACTTGAAATTTCAAAGTTCACTAAACTGAACTAAATCACTTCTAAACTCGTATAGGTGATAAAGTAAAACAAATACTACACTAATGGTTCAGAAATTACCTTATTTGGAAACTCAAGAAAATTCTTGAGTTGCCCCAAGTGCTCAAAATCCACCCTTTCTTGGCCCAAAGTGTAGCTAGAAGCCTTGTGCACATTTTTATGAAATGGAGATGGGGTTTTGGTGAAGATTTGGTGATGAAGTGGGGGTTGTAGTGGAGGAGGGAGAGGGGGTGCTGCCATTGAGAGAGAAGAAGAGAGAAGGATGAAGATGAGAATGAAACAAATGGCTAAGACCAAGGTTTGACCCCTCACCTCTCTCTTCTCTCTCATGCCCATACCCTCACTATTCTATTCTTTATTGTTTTCCTTTCTTTTTCTTTTCTTTTGTTTCCTTTCTCTTCTCTTTAAATTCAACAACCATGTATGAAACATGAAGAAATGCCATGATAAGAAATGTAACAAGTGTAAAAAAAGACTTTTGGATGTCATGTGCACAAAACACGTTCAGTGCCCGATTAGCGATATTTAATCGCGATTAGCACAAAATTAATGTATAATAAATCATAAAATTTCATAATTTTACTTAAATCCAATAAAACACCCTCTTTTTAGTAATTTCCATAATTTTCCAAATTTTTCCCAATTTATCGGTATTTAATTATACCGCCCTATTCAAATATTCAATATAATATTATTAAATTATAAAAATTCCCAAAAATAATATTTTATTTTTCTGAAATGTTACACCTCTGCTCCAATACACCATTGTGTTGTGGTGTTTATAGAGGAGTATGATAAGAGAGAATCCCATTCTTTTTTAGATAATCTCGTAATTCCGTGCTTAAGTATTCGCCTCTTCGATCAGATCGAAGGATTTTGATACTTTTACGAGTTTGGTTCTCTACTTCGCTCTTATATTCCTTGAATTTCTCAAAGGATTCAAACTTGTGTTTCAACAAGAACACTTGTCCGAATCTAGAGAGATCATCGGTGAATGTAATGAAGTATGGGGAACTATTCCTGGCATGTATGGATATTGGACCGCATACATCACTATGTATCAGTCCTAAGAGTTCAGTAGCTCTTGCTCTGTATCCCGTAAATGGAGTTTTAGTCATCTTTCCTTTGAGACATGATTGACAAGTTTCATAAAATGTAGATTCGAACGAATTCAAATATCTATCTTTCATTTCTGACCAAGTGTACAGTGCTACAAGGAGGCTTCGTTCATTTCTGAACATTTCCTCTTGTGAACGTTTTGTATATTTAGAACTGTATTTTCATTTAGAACATATAAAGCATTACACTGAAAGTCTACCATAGCACCACCATGAGGTTCTAGTTGTATCAACGATGCCAAATTTAAAATTTTATAGGTGCTAAGTTAGACTAACCAAGATCTAACTAGAATATTAGGGTTTTATCTATGATGATATTAAGAACTAAAGAGAAGGAAAGAGCATACAACTTTTGATGACCGTGTCCTTCTCTTCTAAAGCTCCGGGTTGTAGTCCACGCGGCTCCACTTCTAGTTTGAACGAGCCTCCTCCGATGATCTTCGTGCCGAAGATGATCCACCCGAACGCCAATCCAAGCTACCTCTTCACTAAACTCTTTAGTGAAGGCAACACACTACACTTGATCGCTAATCAAGTGTATGATGGTGAAGTAGGGATTTTGGTTTGCTTACTAGTTTATTCAAAACTCTATGGTTCACATCACATGTGAGGGGTTGGAGTTTTGAAGCATGAGGAAGAATAAGATGGAAGCCAGAGAGAGTGTAAGCTCAACTCAAGAGAGCAAGAATGAAAAAAATGATCAAGTCAAGTGTATGGCTCATCCTTAGCTCACTGATTCAAGTATGGATTTCTTTGCAATAATAAATTGCAACCATGCTTGAATAGTGAGTCAAGACTAATATAATAAAGATAAAGCCCATGCTTTACACCATGCTCCCATTTTTCACCTTTTATTCTATTTTCCAAAAATAGAATTTCTTGTCATGCTTCATTATATATATATATATATATATATATATATATATATATATATATATATATATATATATATATATATATATATATATATTAATACATATATATATAACAAAATAATTAGTGAGCTAATAATATTAGTTAAGATATAGTTATATCATATTATTAAATCAACACTTGATTTAATAATCCGGTTATATCACATATAACCAACTAATATCATTTATCTGTATATCACATTATCAAATCAACACTTGATTCGATAATCTGGTTATATCACATATAACCTAACTGATAACAGATAACTGCCAAATTACAATACGGTATCACATACACGTATTTAATCAGGCCCACGCACATATCACATATGTGCCCTACTTCGTTTCGCTTGAACCAGGAAACTTCTGTGTGGGACTCTAAAGACTCGTCAATACGCTAGCAGTAGGTGATGATTACATCAGTCACCTACAAGTTGTCAGCGGTACTACCTGGACATAATGGCTACCCAGGTATTGAGCGATATGAAGATCAAAAAGCAAGCTTGTCCATACTCTCCATGAAGCCTATCAGTAACACTACCGTACAGTCCGGTCTCTTCGTCTGATATGTCGCATATCATGTCTAGGGGTGGAAATTGTTAAACCCCAGTAACGTGATAAGTCGTGCCGTTGTCTGGCCTATAACGGTTCGAGAAACTACTGGTAACTCTTACCAGTAAATCTCATCAGCAGCCCTGGCCAGGGACTTCCAGTTATAGCCAATCAAGCATAGCGCAACATCAACCACCAATACCGGGAGAGACGAAATCTCTCCTATCGCTCATTGCCTCCATGTGACTCGGGACTGTACCCAAAATCCACCTGTTTGCACGTCTCCTTTGAGCATGGTAGGGAGGAAATCAAAGCACAGTGGGAGCCACACAAGACTTTATAATGATCTCGGGTCTACAGACTAATCTGTACCAGTGTCACCAGAGAACTGCTATCTGACGATAGGTATAATACCAACTAGGAGTTCTCGGCGAGTCTTGTTCGGTATACCCATTCTCTAATGAGCACCTTGTTAGTAATGTATATGCCCTAGAGGCCATTATTGTACATATGATGTATATTATAGTGGATGCTTGGATATATATAGAGAGGACTTTCTTGTTCGATATGATAGTATGCTATCTGGTTTCTCTTTGTTTTAACATGTTGACTTGTATTGTGTTACTGTCTTGCTCTCACATGTTGATAAAGCCCTTAGGATGTGTACTTGACTACTAGGACTATGAAGCAGATCATAATAGTGGGGCCAGGGTAGTCCACAAGTATATCCTATAACTGTTCCTAGTCGAGTGTGTATCGAGACAGGGCATCGATACTCCAGAGTAGACTAGCGTATACGCATCTTGTCCCATATGATGGGCGATAGATGATCCCACATCCATTGGCGTTTGACATCAAAGATGGTATACGGGTGCTCAGTGGAGACTGTGTACACTGAATGAACTCACCGAGAACTCCTAGATGGTATTATACCTATCGTCAGATAGCAGATCTCTGGTGACACTGGTACAGGTTAGTCTGTATACCCGAGATCGTCATAGAGTCTTGTGTGATTCCCACTGTGCTTTGATTTCCACCTTACAACGTTCATGAGAATGTGCAAAACGGTGGCTTTTAGGTGCAGTCCCGAATCACATGGAGGCAATGAGCGATAGAAGAGGTTTCGTCTCTCCCGGTATTGGGGGTTGATGTTGCGCTATGCTCGATTGGCAATAACTGGAAGTACCTGGCCAGGGCTGATCTGGAGATCTACTGGTAAGTGTTATCAGTGGTTTCTCGTCCTGTTATGAGCCTCATATCGACATGATTTATTGGTTACTGGGGTCTGACGTTTACCACCCCTAGACTGGATATGCGACATATCAGACGAAGATACCAGACTGTACGGTAGTG
This sequence comes from Agapanthus africanus, assembly GCA_030015575.1. Taxonomy (NCBI): domain Eukaryota; kingdom Viridiplantae; phylum Streptophyta; class Magnoliopsida; order Asparagales; family Amaryllidaceae; genus Agapanthus; species Agapanthus africanus. Next base: position 239,692,003 of record JASDDO010000004.1, read on the forward strand.
TTTACTGATTGGATTCACAGGAGTATGTACAGGCTTGCTTGTTGATCTTCTGGTCGCTCAATACCCGGGTGGCCGTTACGTTTAGCTGACCGCTTGTGGCTTATGGGTGTTTGATATGATCATCACCTACTGGCGGCGTATTGACGAGTCTTTAGAGTCCTACACAGAGGTTTCCTGGCTCAGGCGAAATGGATTAGGAGCACATATGTGATATGTGCGGGACCGAGAATAATACGTGTATGTGATACCATATTCTATTCTCGCGATATGTGATATCGGCAGGGTATATATGATATAGCCGGGTTATCAGATCAAGTGTTGATTCGATTAAATGATACATATTATATTAGTCGGTTATATGTAATATAGCCAGATTATTAAATCAAGTATTGATTTAATAATTTAATATATAATTATATATGTGATATATTACATTATATTAACTAATATATGCTCACTTAAGTTATTCTTTTTCTCACTTTGAATACATTTAACATATATGTGATATATGTTTATTGTATTCTTTTCTTTTGTTGCAAAATTATATATATGTGATATGTATAATTGTAACATGTTAGGTTATACATGCAACTAGGATTTATGAGATTCTCACCATGGCTAGTGATTAGGGTTAGATTTAATTATTTTAGTTAATTATAAATTGTGGAATTTTCTTGAGATATTTTATATGTTGACTAAAGTCCACTATTTAGATATTTACTAAGATATTTTTTAACCTAACCTGTAAACCTAGCTCATGGTATATTCTTTACATGAGTTAGCCACGACATTCTTAATCCCTGGTTGCATTTCTAACCTCACAAAAATATAATTCATTGATCACTTGCTTCATCTTCTTCTTTCTCATAAAAAAAGGCTTTCTAGATTTTGATCTTGTAATGAAATTAAGTGAGAAAAAGAAAACGAAAGAGAGAAAAATTCCTACTTCATCATCCTCTTCTATACTAGCCATATAGATTAGTGTGTTAGCTTCAATAGTTCCTACTTAGTGAAGAGATAGCTTGAGTCTGTGTTTCCTCGAAATAGATCATCTCGGATTTCGAAGTCTACAAGCAAGGATGCATCATACGACTTGTGGAGCCTCTCTAGAGTCCGGGAGCTTGATGACCGCAGCGAAGGGACCACAACTTGGAGCTATAGAAGTGAAGGAATGAACTACAAAGGTTGTAATTCCTAATCACTTAGTTGTAAAGCAGTTTATATTTCGATTCCGCATGATTCTCTAGTTAAAGATCTTGTTCTAGGGTTGTTTAAGCATGGCAAAATTTTAATTTGGCATGGATGATGCCACCCGAAACCTTGATGTCGTGCTTAGGAACCATACAGTGGTATCAGAACCTTGCTAGAGAATTAGACGGATAGTGGAAGATTACGAAACTGAAACAACTCCGAAACAAACGAATACGAACCCTAGTTTCTGTCGAAATTTTCAGAGGGTCAAAATTTTTTTTAAACAATTGCAGAATGTTGTATGAGTTGCAACATGAACACACTGAAAATTTCAGCACCCCTAACCGGATTTTGGCCGGCCACTTTGAATGCAGAACCGGCCTGCTCGGCCAATGTAGGGATTGTTGTGTTGAAATTTCCACTGTGTTCCAGTCTCTGGGGTTTGGTATTTCATGTGTTGTTCGTTTTTGCTAAATTTGGATGTGATGTTATCCTTTTACAAAGGCAATGTAACATTTCAGATAATATAAAATATTATTTTTGGAATTTAATATTAAAATAATATATTTCCCGAAAACTTGCCCGATTTGCGAAATTGGGGTTTTCGAAAAGGGGTATAAATATATACCGATAATTGTGAAATAAATGGAAATTTAAATAATTTATTCATTTAAAAATATATTTAAAGGATTTGGCATTTTTAAAATTTATTTTATGCAGCTTAAATAAAAACCCGATTAGTGCACTTCTAATCACGATTAAGCCAAATCCGCATTTCTACAGTTTTTCATGGTTAGTGCACCATGACATGTTTCATTTGGTTACTTGTTCATTTGTGTTGTTTTAGTTATGGTTGGTTTTATTTTGGTGAGAAAAGAAAGAAATGAGAGGAATGGTTGAGGAGAGAGAGGGGGGACATAATGATGAGGGGTAAGCATGCTTGGGGAGAGAGAGAGAGAGAGAGTAAGAATAAGTGAGAAAGAGAGAGGGGGGCTGCCTCATTTCTCCTTCCCCTACCATTTTACATCTCCTCCTTCATCTTCCTCAAGCTCATTTCCCTCCACCTTCAACCCCAAATATCATCTCCAAATCTTCACCAAAACCCTATACCCCTTTCACAAAAAAATGATCACCTCCTCACCCTCATCACATTGGACCAAGAAAAGTTAGATTTTTAAGACTTGGCACTTCTAGGGTTTTGCTTGGCTATATCAATGAGGTATAATCCCTTCCATATAGTTTAGTTTAAGTTTAATAGCACCCTATAGTAGTTTAAAGCTCAATCGATTTGAATTAGTGATGTTTTGAAAATTCAAGAGAAGGGTTGGGTGTTTATGTGGACCTATAACTAGTAGTGGGTGCTTACTTAGACCTTAGTGGTGTTTTTACTGACCTAGAAAAGAGAATAGAACCCAAACACGAACTTAGAACTTTTCGACATCGGTTAAATTGACAGTTTGTGAGGGTATATAGGAATCTGGGATGACCCGAGACCACTACAAAATAAGTTCCCATGACAGAGAGACGTGTAGGCAACTATGAAGAAATCCTAGAAACCCGAGCCCCTAATATGAGAATCTGGCCGTAGATTTAAGTGTTTTGGCCGCAATTTGCGGCCATGTCGGGGTATAATGGTATGGATTTTGGTCTGTGGAATTGTTATCCTATATCTAGAGCAACCCAGTATGCAAAATGTTCTAGTTTGTCCTAGGGTGAAATCTGAGAGTGATTTTTCTATGTTAATGTTTTCTTGTTTTCTGTATTTTGAATGCTTGGTTTTGGTAATTGGTATTGTACTTGGTTGTTGTGCGTTTGTACGTCAACAACAAGGGTTGTTTGATTGTTTTTCACGCGTAGGCTATAGGTTCTAACCTATGAGCGAACCGTGTGCCGTATCGGTTTTCCGAACTCGATTTTAATAGCATTTGCGATTATGACTTATTGTAGGTACCTTTGCGTGGATTCCGAGGCGACAGAGCGTGGCGTCAGAGACTTCGACAAGCAAGGAGCAAGGTGAGTAGATCTATATCTACGGGGGAGGACGGGTGGATGGCGTATAGCACCCCCGCAAGTTTTTGATGGAAACCGATTCATAAGATATGGTTAAGGAAACCTAGATTAGGAAACTAGGGATATGGTTTAAAAGATAGTTAGAAATGATATTAGTGATTGGATATATATACGGAGATATGAGAAGGATTTAGGGATATGAAAAGTGAATGTGAATCACGACTTATAGACATGTAGTTGCACTAGAATATGTATGAGTTTTAGAGTAGTGTGACATTTGATGTATAAGGTAGATGTATATAAATAAAATGACTTGTTGTAAGATGACTTAATGAGATATTGATGTGATGAAAAGGATATACGATGTGATATGATGATTTGATTGATATGTCGGTATACGGATGCGAGTCGATTGTAGTGATTGATACCTTGTCGGTCCCCTGGTATGAGATTTTGTGGATGTGACCTGGGACATAGGTATATAGATATATTTATATATGTTGTGAATCGTGAACGATATGACGTACGAGATGTAGGTCCGTACCCTCATTGTCATGTAGGTTGATATGATCCCTAATGGTTTAATGCCGTCGTACGATGATTTTCCGTACGTGATGAGTTTGACTTGATGATTGATCCATACCCTTGACTGGAGGATGTTGTACGATGCATTATACCGTACGTGATGTTGTGAGGCTGGATGCCCATTTGATAGATTCACCGACTCAGTATTGTTAGATACTTATACCTGTTAGCATTCGCATACAATTACTTTATGCTGCATTCATGTTATTCTCATTGCATGACATATACCTGTGCTAGTACACCTATACCATTATCGATGATGTGTATGTTACACTTACACAGATTTGCCGGCTCACACTTCATTATCGATAATTGCCATGTCACTACACAGTAGGATTGATGCATCATGATATGACTCCTTGCATGATTTAATTGCTATAGGTTCATATGCACCTTTACACGATGTTGCGTTGGACTTTGGAGAATTTGGTAACCACAAGATATATTTTAAAAACTGGATTCATTTAAAAGAGCGGTTTTCCCTCGATATGTGCATGTCACTGTTCCGTGTTGCATGATATACGGATATGCTTACATTCTGTTATATGTCGCATACATCATGCATTACGATTATACTCATTGAAATATGTTGTTTTCATGAGATTTCTGGATTTGAGAACCGTGGTTATTTCAAAAGAAAGTATGTATTGTTTTAAAAACCCGGTTTCTCTTTATATGATACTTCAGTGCGTCCACAATGTGTTTTCTCGGTTCTGAGATTGGAATGCGATACCCGATTCGAGGAGTGGGAGGCACCATCTGCGGGTACATGGTGGACCCGGTATGGTTCCGGGGGCGAGAGATGATTATCGTGGTGTAGACGTGAGCCTGGTAGATGGAGTAGTACCTACCGATGATAGTATTTGGACTCGGCGGTTATCCGGAGGATACCGACTGGAGTAGTGAGATGGATATGAGAGCCGACCAGATTGTGCGGCGCCTGAGGGCCGATCTGAGGATGCGGCGCATGAGAGATATGAGAATTTACGTGTCGATGCTGGACATTCAGGTTCCATGATTTTGATGTGTCGCGAGGGACACACATTGATTTATATCCTCATATTTTCATGCATATGCTTTTATGATATTTACATGCATGATGTTGTTGTGTCATCGGTTGACACGTGGACAAGATCCATATGCATACAGGCATTTATTATATTGTTGGATGATATCCACTGGCGTACAGACTTTGAGTATATTATTGGTACATATGCAGATACGGTCACCCTAGATGTTATAATATTACCTTTATAATACAGTTAACCTAAGCGTCGTTGTTTATTCGATTTCTTCTTGTTGATGTTTTTCTACTCACGAGTTGGCAACTCACCCCCGTTGTGCCACAGTTCTTGCAGGTTGACCGCTTGGATCAGTAGCGGCATCGCTGGCATACAATTGCTTTCGGGTGATTGCTTTGGTAGGTGGGACATTTGTATCGTACCAACTCTTGTATTTATATTTCATATTGTATCTAGTGAACTCCATCAATCAAACCAGTATTTATATAAATAATGAGACTTAGCAGGACTTGTAGTTGCGAGACTTGAGTGATGGGTTATATGTTCGCTTATTGGGTTGTCGTCTTGCTTTTTTTTTTATCTTTTGTAGTGATCTTCGCCATTGGGCGTCGTATACTTATATTTACTGTCTTGCGTGGTTGTGATCCTCCGGTTGGCGAAGAGCTAGCTCCCGCTTGGGAATGCCTTTATATTATCATGTATTGTGGTTTTGGATCAAAAAATACAAAGGAGGTGCTGTCCAATTTTTTAAAAGACGAAAACCTGTTTTCCAACTTGCATTTTCCATGTTCCTTTACCTACGCATTTATGAAAACATTTGATTTCATCATACCTTTATTTCAAAACTTCACCTCTTTTATTTTCTTAAAAATGGTTTAGATTCCTGGGTTTCAGCTTACTTGAATTACGTTACGCTTTTAGACGTTGCGTGATTTAAGCGCCGGTCACGAGCTAAATTCAGGTCGTGAAAAAGTTGGTACAGAGCACTAGGTTTAACCTTGGTTCGAGTCTATGTTTGAATATGCGGAGTCTAGGGCGGGTATGTATTTCGGAACCTAGGCTTGACCTTACGGAACTTAGACTTGAACGGGGGAGTATTAGACCCGAACTTTCGTTACATAGGCTGGCCCTGATTGATGGAGTAGGTAGCTTGATTAGAGTGACGTACTGTACGTATTTTCCGCGGCATATTTACGATACGATACCCCACTTAAGAAATCTTAGTATGTACATATTTTGGAGATCTGTGATTCTCTTCGTACCCATGATTATACGTCCATTTGAGATCCTTGATTCTATTTGTTCCATGATCATACTCTCATTGATGCTGTTCCTTCTTATGATCTGTATCCATTCTGGATCTGTCGTTCCCTTTCATGCCCTTGATCTATTTTCATCGATACACGCTTGAGGTTCCTGTCACCATGGTTTGAGCGCAGATTGAGCTGCTACTAGTGTTGCGGTCAGGGCGAGCTCGTCATGGACGAGGACTGACCATTGTGTTTTCTGGTGACATGGGAACATCTCGATGTAGTGTTTGTTGTGACCTCTCGGATGAGGCGAGTGTTTGGTTTTGCACCGGATGATTGGGCCATTGATAATGGCTGCCAGTTGAGAGAGGACTGTTGATGTACAGCATACCTCAGAGATTGTGATGTCGTCTACCGTGCAGACAGATAACCCAGCTGTTGCTGAGATTGATGTGATGTCGCCTCCATACTTTACGAGCTGAGATCGCTGGAGCTACAAGGCAGAGATACGACAGATGATATCTAGTCTACCCCGAATTGAGAGATGAAGGGTATTCGCAGGTTGCCTAGGCGAAGTTAAAAAGTTCGAACGAATGTCAGAAAACCCATTTTTCTAAGTTTAAAGTAATTCGGAGGAACATGCAAGTAATTCTGTGGACCCTCTAGAAGAATGAAACTCTAACTCGACATGATGACCAGGGAACCGCTTCTGAACCTTAGGGTTTGCAGCAGTTCAGCGGTGCCATCAGTAAGGCTTGGGTTTGCCCTTCTACGGTCGGTCCATAGGTACTGTGGCATGTACTGGATATTATTAGACCGCGCTCAGATGTTGAGCTTTTATGGAATTATGGGACGTTAATGAATCGATCGAAACGTTTAACGTCGTCCGGATATCATGTGATAGGAGATCAGCAAGCTGACGAGCTTCAGATGGAGGACCTCACCCAGATGCATTGTGAGTTGATTGAGGACGGACGAGTATTGAGTATTCCTCGGATGGTTGGGACGAGTTCCCGAGGACGTGTTCGGCTAGATATCTTCTACAAAGTGATGAAGATGCCGAGTTTGTGATTTCAAGTTCGTGTGAGAGATTTCGGATCGACTGTAGCCGAGAACGATTGCAGTATGCAGATAGCGTGATGTGACGCTGGAGTGGACGATGATACAGACAAGTGGAACGAGAGGTTCGTGCGAGGTGCTGACGAGATGTTGTTACTCCCCATCAAGATTAGAGATTTGATATGCATACAGAGGCGTTGGGATACGGCCAGTCCCGAGGAAATGTCGTGCTGAGATTGCAGATGTCTACAGAACGAGAAAAGATTATGCAAGAGTACCAGCCTCCGTATAGTTCGGCATAGGCGAGATCGGGAGGGGCCTTGAGCAGGTTCCTTCCAGGACACTGTTGCGATGAGATTTGCACCCAGGATCAGATGTGTCACGTGTATTCAGGGGGCCAGAGGCCGACGCCAGTGACGTGCTGCTTTATGAGAGGTCATACTAATTGGCCAAGAGATGACCAGAGGAGTGACAGAGCGGCATCGTTCCCGTTAGCACACCTAACCGGGCCGATGAGCCGATGGATTGTGATATTGGTAATCCACAGAGAAATGAGGACCCAGAGACAGAGGATGCCAGACCGTGAGCAGGAGGCAAGAGGATGTTCTTGCTCTGCCAGTTTTGGGCGCACCGACATTCTTCGATATTGTAGGAGGTGTACCTTAATGTCATTTATTGCTGTTGGAGATAGTTCCCTCAGAGTCAATTATTGGATCACAGGCACGTGATTGCAATGATTGAGGGAGGACCTATCCCGGAAGGACAGTCTTACTCAAGATGATAGTATGCTATCCGGTTTATCTTTATCATCGTGTACTGCTTTAGGTGACCTTACGAGTCGCTATTACACGTTGATAGAGCCCCTAGGATTCTTGCTTGACTACCAGAAGTATGAGGGCGATCATATACGTGGGAGCTGGGGTCTATAAGCACATCCTTAAAAGGTCCCTAGTCATGGGAGTTTCGAGACAGGGCATCGATACTCCAGAGTAGACTAGTGTATACAGTCGAGACCCCGACGAGGGGCGGTGGCCGGTCTCACAAGCCACTGGTGTTAGTTGGTTCACCTAAGATGTATACAGGTGCTCATTGGGTTATGAGTACACCGGACAGGACTCGCCGGGAACCTGCTAGTTGGTATTATACCTGACGTCAGATAGCAGTTCCCTGGTGACATGTGTACAGGTTAGTTCATCAACCTGAGATCGTTATTTGTCTCATGTGAGTTCCCACTGTACTTTGATTACTACCCTACCACGCTCAAAGGAGACGTGCAAACAGGTTTAGTTGGGTACAGTCCTGAGCCACATGGAGGCAGTGAGCGGATCTGCAGGGGTTCGTCTCTCCCGGTATTGGGGGTGAGGTCGCGCTGTGTCTAGGAGAGCCAGTACATGAAAAGTCCTTGGCCAAGGCAGGAGATTTACTGGTAGGTATTCCAGTAGTATCTTAGGGTGTTCTGGGCTACACTCCGACACGACTTGTACCGCTTTTGGGGGTCTGACTTTTACCAACCCCCTAGGCCCGCCATGCGATGCTCATAGACGAACGGACCGGACTGTACGGATATTGTCACTGACAGGCTCAGTAGGGTGTCAGGATGAGTTCGCTCAGCGACGTCCCTTTTAGTCAATAGCTGGTAGCCCGTCACGTATGGCTAATACCTCTGACGTGCTAGTGGTTAAATCCACAGCCATAGTATTGACGAGTCTTTAGAGTCCACCGCACACAGTTACTCAGGTTTCGGGCGAAACTCTGTAGAGGCCGTATGGAGATATGGCAGGGTTCGATCAGATACGTGCGGTATTGCACGGATCGTGATCGGACGGATTTTACTAGCGGGCTTTGGTTTAAGCCGGATCCTAGTATTAGACAGTGTAGTTTTGTCTCTTTGCATTTGTGTTCAGTGGGAATACAAATGCGGGCATGTATATGCTGTAGTGGGGTTTTCCTGTAATTTATTACGGGATCAGTTTTCTGAAGTTTCCAGTTTGCATTCCGTTCCGGCCGGTTTTCCTTTGTTCTTTCACGGCCGGACTTTCCGATGGAGGGGGTTATTTGCAAGAGTGCAAATAACTTATTGTGGAGGGGTTTCTTGCATATGTGTGGCTCCATGATAGTTTATTCATCATGAGATTCTTTTCTAGTCTATTTCATTGCATTTATGTGATGGTGTGTGAAAGGTTTTGACTTGAAATTGGTGTGACCATTTTCTTCTTATATTCATTCCTTTTTCTTATCTTGGTGTGAGATTCCTTTTCCACCACCATTGAAAAAGAGGCCGGCCACATTAGGAGGGAGAGGCTAAGGGAATTCATTTTGGTGTAGGAAAATTATCATCTCCCTTTTAGCTTGCTACCAAAATTCCCATGCCCATCTCTCCATTGTTCATTCTCTACTCCACCTCCATCATGGCAACTTCTATGACATAGTATTCTACACTAGTCTACAGCAAACCTTGGACGTGTCGGGTAGCCAACTTCGTGCCCGAGTTGCCTCGGTCCAGAGGTGGGAGCCCGTAAAAGAATCCGGCTACGTGGTGCCCTTTCCGACGAGGAGGTGACGGACGGAGATTCCGCGGGAGATCGGAGTGGAGATGAAGACCGAAGGACACGGATCGCATGGTATATCTCTTCACCCATCTTATAGTTTGCTAGTAGCTAGGTTAATGGCCCGATCCGGGTTAAAAGTGCGCGGTGGTGCCGGTTTGCAAGTTTCGCAAAGTTTTTCGTTTCCGCGTTTCCGGCGTCGGATCGACTGCCGGGGCGCCGCCGTGCACTTACATTGGTAGCCGATTACTTTTGCTTTGCATCGTGGTATTCAGTTGGAATATCCTGCACCTCATTCTACGGGGAAAGAGCCGAGATCCCTTCACCGGGAGTGACCTCTTTATCAACGGTTTTCGTCACTATATTTTTAAAAATTGCGGTTTGCATTTGTGATCCGAGTATCACGCTTATATCACTTGGATTTGAGTTTTGAAGATTGAGTTTCATGATATTGTTTTCATGCACCATGACTGCACCTACTGGGTATTTACATTTTGTGCATAGTTATTGCACTTGAGATATGTTTTTTACACCGTTGTGTTGGGTTTGATTTGTGCATATTTATTGCACTTGATATTAATTTTGTGCCTTGGCCGCACATGTTTTTGATTTCGTGGATTTCATACAGTTGATTTGATTTTTTGCGGGTGGTACGCACTCGATTTGATTTTTGCACTCGGTATAACTTACATGTGCTTGCAGTGCATTGATAAGTGTTTTGTGCACGCAGTTGCACACGTTTATGATTTTATACACCTTGGTACACTCGGTGTTGCTGTTTACGCGTTTGAGTTATTGATTGGTATTTTGTGCATTGATGCACCAGATTGGTATTTCGTGCACTTGATGGACCAGATTTGTATTTCTGCATTTATGCACTGTATTTGTATTTCGTGCACTAGATGCACTGGATTTGGATTTCGCGCATGTTGGGCGCATGATTTGAGATGTGATTTTGTGCACACCGGATGCACTCTATTTGGGATTTTCATTCGTGCATGTTAGTTGCACTGGATTGAGATTTTCGTGCACTATCGATGCACTAGATGTAGTTGTCATGCACACCCGTTGCACTGGACAGATGCTTTTGTGCACACCCGTTGCACTTAGTTTTTCTTTTGTGGATACTGTGGCACCTGTATTTGGATTTTATTTCCATGCGCACCAGACGCACGTGATGGTTGGATACGCCTTTTGAAGTTGATTTTGCTTTTGAGCACTTGTTTTCATGATGGGCACTATGTTAGGTAGTAGCCAAACATGACTGATCCGATGACAGTACCTGAGTACTTTGCATGCATTAAAAGTTTAATTAGAGGTTTTCAAAAAGGAGCTATAGTCTCGCTATTTCCTATGTGTCCGTGAGCGACACGAACGTTTACAAAGGAAAACCTTTTAGGATATTTCAAAGACGGCGGAACATATATTTGAGCAAAACATATATGGACATATATTATTACTTTACAAATGAACGTCCGTCACTTGTGTCGTGAGTTACGCATTCACGCGGCGATTCAGAAAAGATTTTGCATGTGTTGTATTCAGTTTTGGAGATTTTTCGAGGATGCGTACTATATATGTATTATAGTATTTGACTAGTGCATATTGGATTTCAGTAGTGGATTTCAAGATCTGTATCTCCATTATAACTCTGAGGATAAGGTGCAAATCCGATGATTTGCGCAACGCTTGATGGAGTTCATTTTTGAGTTTTGTACTCCTCTTCATGCGCACTTGACGCGCTGTGTTTTCGGTATCTTTCGTGATTTCGGAGCCCCGTTGATTATTGAAATGTTTAGCATTTGGGGGTTTAAATTTAAATTCGGGGACCGAATTTATTTAAGGAGGAAGACTGTAACATTTCAGAAAATATAAAATATTATTTTTGGAATTTAATATTAAAATAATATATTTCCCGAAAACCTGCCCGATTTGCGAAATTGGGGTTTTCGAAAAGGGGTATAAATATATACCGATAATTGTGAAATAAATGGAAATTTAAATGATTTATTCATTTAAAAATATATTTAAACGATTTGGCATTTTTAAAATTTATTTTATGTAGCTTAAATAAAAACCAGATTAGTGTACTGCTAATCGCGATTAAGCCAAATCCGCGTTTCTACAGTTTTTTATGGTTAGTGCACCATGACATGTTTCATTTGGTTACTTGTTCATTTCCGTTGTTTTAGTTATGGTTGGTTTTATTTTGGTGAGAAAAGAAAGAAATGAGAGGAATGATTGAGGGGAGAGAGAGAGGGGACATAATGATGAGGGGTAAGCATGCTTGGAGAGAGAGAGAAAGAGAGAGAGAGAGAGAGAGTGAAAATAAGTGAGAAAGAGAGAGGGGGCTGCCTCATTTCTCCTTCCCCCACCATTTTACATCTCCTCCTTCATCTTCTTTAAGCTCATTTCCCTCCACCTTCAACCCCAAATATCATCTCCAAATCTCCACCAAAACCCTATACCCCTTTCACAAAAAAATGATCAGCTTCTCACCCTCATCACATTGGACCAGGAAATGTTAGATTTTGAAGACTTAGCACATCTAGGGTTTTTCTTGGTTACATCAATGAGGTATAATCCCTTCCATATAGTTTAGTTTAAGTTTAATAGCACCCTATAGTAGTTTAAAGCTCAATCGATTTGAATTAGTGATGTTTTGAAAATTCAAGAGAAGGGTTGGGTGTTTATGTGGACCTATAACTAGTAGTGGGTGCTTACTTAGACCTTAGTGGTGTTTTTACTGACCTAGAACAGAGAATAGAACCCAAACACGAACTTAGAACTTTCCGACATCGGTTAAATTGACAGTTTGTGAGGGTATATGGGAATCTGGGGTGACCCGTGACCACTACAAAATAAGTTCCCATGACAGAGAGACGTGTAGGCAACTATGAAGAACTCCTAGAAACCTGATCCCCTAATATGAGAATCTGGCCGCAGATTTAAGTGTTTTGGCCGCAAATTGCGGCCATGTCGGGGTAGAATGGTGTGGATTTTGGTCTGTGGCATTGTTATCCTATATCTAGAGCAACCCAATATGCAAAATGTTCTAGTTTGGCCTAGGGTGAAATCTGGGATTGATTTTCCTATGTTGCTGTTTTCGTGTTTTCCATATTTTGAATACTTGGTTTTGGTAATTGGTATTGTACTTGGTTGTTGGGCGTTTGTACGTCAACAACAAGAGTTGTTTGATTGTTTTTTCATGCATAGGCTATAGGTTCTAACCTATGAGCGAACCGTGTGCCGTATCGTTTTTTCGAACTCGATTTTAATAGCATTTGCGATTATGTCTCATTGTAGGTACCTTCGCGTGGATTCCGAGGCGACGGAGCGTGGCGTCGGTGACTTCGGCAAGAAAGGAGCAAAGTGAGTAGATTTATATCTACGGGGAAGGTCGGGTGGGTGGCGTGTAGCACCTCCGCAAGTTTTTGATAGAAACCGATTCATAGAATATGGTTAAGGAAACCTAGATTAGGAAACTAGGGATATGGTTTAAAAGATAGTTAGAAATGATATTAGTGATTGGATATATATATATATATATATGGAGATATGAGAAGGATTTAGGGATATGAAAAGAGAATGTGAATCACGACTTATAGACATGTAGTTGCACTAGAATAGGTATGAGTTTTAGAGTAGTGCGACATTTGATGTATAAGGTAGATGTATATATATAAAATGACTTGTTGTAAGATGACTTAATAAGATATTGATGTGATGAAAAGGATATACGATGTGATATGATGATTTGATTGATATGTCGGTATACGGATGGGAGTCGATTGTAGTGATTGATACCTTGCCGGTCCCCTGATATGAGATTTTTTGGATGCGACCTGGGACATAGTTATATAGATATATTTATATACGTTGTGAATCGTGAATGATATGCCGTACGAGACGTAGGTCCGTACCCTCATTGTCATGTAGGTCGATATGATCCCTAATGGCTTAATGCCGTCGTACGATGATTTTCCGTACGTGATGATTTTGACTTGATGATTGATCCATACCCTTGATTGGAGGATGCCATACGATGCATTATACCTACGTGATGTTGTGAGTCTGGATGCCCATTTGATAGATTCAGCGACTCGGTCATGTTAGATACGTGTACCTGTTAGCATTCGCATACAATTACTTTATGTTGCATTCATATTATTCTCATTGCATGATATATACCTGTGCTAGTACACCTACACCATTATCGATGATGCGTATGTTACACTTACACAGATTTGCCGGCTCACACACTTCATCATCGATAATTGCCATGTCTCTACACAGTAGGATTGCTGCATCATGATATGACTCCTTACATGATTTAATTGCTATAGTTGCATATGCACCTTTACACGATGTTGCGTTGGACTTTGGAGAATTTGGGAACCGCAGGATATATTTTAACAACTGGATTCATTTAAAAGAGCGGTTTTCCCTCGATATGTGCATGTCACTGTTCCGTGTTGCATGATATACGGATATGCTTACATTCTGTTATATGTCGCATACATCATGCTTTACGATTATATTCATTGAGATTTGTTGTTTTCATGAGATTTCTGGATTTGAGAACTGTGGTTATTTCAAAAGAAAGTATGTATTGTTTTAAAAACCTGGTTTCTTTTGATATGATATTTCAGTGCGTCCTCCATGTATTTTCTCGGTACTGAGATTGGCATGCGATACCCGATTTGAGGAGTGCGAGGTACCGTCCGCTGGTACATGGTGGACCTGGTATGGTTCCCTGGGGCGAGAGATGATTATCGTGGTGTAGACGATGAGCCTGGCAGAGGGAGTAGTACCTACCGGTGATAGTATTTGGAATCGGCGGTTATCCGGAAGATACCGACCGGAGTAGTGAGATAGATATGAGGGCCGACCAGATTGTGCGGCGCCAGAGAGCCGATCTGAGGATGCGGCGCCTAAGAGATATGAGGATTTACGTGTCGATGCTGGACACTCAGGTTCCTTGATTTTGATGTGTCGCGAGGGGCACACGTTGATTTATATCCTCATATTTTCATGCATATGCTTTTATGATATTTACATGCATGATGTTGTTGTGTCATCGGTTGACACTTGGACGAGATCAACATGCATACAGGCATTTATTATATTGTTGGATGATATCCACTGGCATATAGACTTTGAGTATATTATTGGCACATATGCAGATACGGTCACCCTAGATGTTATAGTATTACCTTTATGATACAGTTGACCTAGGCGTCGTTGTTTATTCGATTTCTTCTTGTTGATGTTTTCTACTCACGAGTTGGCAACTCACCCCCGTTGTGCCACAGTTCTTGCAGGTTGGCCGCTTGGATCAGTAGCGGCGTCGCTGGCATACAGTTGCTTTCGGGTGATTGCTTTGGTAGGTGGGACATTTGTATCGTACCCACCCTTGTATTTATATTTCATATTGTATCTAGTCAACTCCATCAATCAAACCAGTATTTGTATAAATAATGAGGCTTAGCAGGATTTATAGTTGCGAGACTTGAGCGATGGGTTATATGTTCGCTTATTGGGTTGTCTTCTTGCTTTTCTTTATCTTTTGTGGTGATCTTCGCCATTAGGCATCGTATACTTATATTCACTGTCTTGCGTGGTTGTGATCCGTCGGTTGGCGAAGAGCTAGCTCCCGCTTGGGGATGCCTTTATATTATCATGTATTGTGGTTTTGGATCAAAAAATACAAAGGAGGTGCTGTCCAAATTTTTAAAAGACGAAAACCTGCTTTCCAACTTGCATTTTCCATGTTCCATTACCTACGCATTTATGAAAAAATTTGATTTCATCATACCTTTATTTCAAAACTTCACCTCTTTTATTTTCTTAAAAATGGTTTAGATTCCTGGGTTTCGGCTTACTTGAATTACGTTACGCCTTTAGACGTTGCGTGATTTAAGTGCCAGTCACGAGCTAAATTCGGGTCGTGACAAAGTTGGTACAGAGCGCTAGGTTTAACCTTAATTCGAGTCTATGTTTGACTTTGCAGAGTCTAGGGCGGGTATGTATTTCGGAACCTAGGCTTGACCTTACGGAACTTAGACTTGAACGGAGGAGTATTAGACCCGAACTTTCGTTACATAGGCTGGCCCTGATTGATGGAGTAGGTAGCTTGAGTAGAGTGACGTACTGTACGTATGTTCCGCGGCATATTTACGATACGATACTCCACTTAAGAAACCTTAGGATGTTAAAAATTTCGATTGGATATCAAATACCCACTTTAACCCTTGCCGGAAAATTTTCAAGAGCTGGATTTTTCTATAGTTAAAGAAAATTCAAATATCGTGCAAGTAATGCGGTGGACCCTCAAGAAGAACGAAACCCTAACTCGATTCTGTCCATATAAGTACCGCCGCTAAACCCTAGGGTTTGCGGTAGTTCCGTGGCGCCACAGGTGAGGCATTGGTTGACCCTTCTATGGCTGGTTCATTGGTACTGTGGCATGTGCTGAGTATTTTTTAAACTACGCTCAAGTGTTGAGCTTTTTGGGAAATTTTGGGTGTTTGTTGATTCGATCGGAATGTTTAACGTCGTCTAGCTTTTTCTGGAATGTGATACAATATGAGGAATTCATATAGTTAGGCATGAAATCCGTAATATGTGATATTTCGGGTTTATGATGTCTATGGTGATTGTGGATTCCAAATGTTGTAGTTTTTCACTTTCTTTTCTGCGACCGTAAGTGTAATATGTGGTGTATCGTCGGTTTCGTTGCTATACATCAACGACAATTAGGATACGCATATTTACTTACGTTGATGACATGTGATGTTATGTGTTGCTGTGATATGTTATATTGGATCGTCGCTTTTGAATAGCCGGGTTTTTTTATGTGAGATGAGAGTTTTCATTTTCATTCATGTAAAATTCAATGTTTATAATATTCTTTTATTGGGGCACTTCCGGGTTGAGGATGATGTCACCATTGTATATTATTTACTTTTCCGCATTGGGATAGACCCAAGGAGGAGAGCATAAGCAACCGGGTTCTAGGGTCCAGTGGGATGCCATCTCGAGGAGTCGAGACCGGTTCTCCAAACCCTAGAATTGGGAGGGTTGCTTGCCGCTCTCGTAGGGCTCTAGGGATGTGGCTTTGTCTATTCATCGCGACCGTGGAATTCTTGTTTTATACAGGCTCAAAATAAAATACGGACCTCCTAGTATATCCAATATTTCATATGTTATCTTCTGCTGCTGATATTCTGTGATGTGATCATTTTATATGCGTGAGACAAATGCTTTATTATTGTATATATAATATATAATAAACGTTGCTTATGTTTTGCACCCGCGCTAGTCCCGCCCCGGTATGCCGTTAGTTAAGTAACCTAACGGTGCATAACGGGACACTGTGGCGAATGCGGATAGCATAAGCGTGTAGGGTTTCTAGGCACACTCATGAGGTTCTACAAGGCATCAACCATGCCAAAATCAAATTATTTTTGTGCCGAACAACCCTATGCAAGATCGTATACTAGAGATTAGGCGAAACTATAAGCAAGAAAACTACTTTGCTACTAAGTGAAAGGGATAACAACCTTTGTAGATCCGGTCCTTCACTTCTAATGCTCCGTGTTGACGTCCCTTCACTGCGATCATCGGGATCCCGGACCCTAACGATGGTTTCTTCGGAGAAATGAGCAGGCTAGGTCGTTGACTTCGAGGCCGAAGATAATCTACGTCGAGGAGACTCAAACTCAAGCTCCATCTTTACTTGGTCATGAAATTTGTGAAGAGAACACCCTATACTACATGACAAGTGGTAGAGGATGAAGAAATAGAAAGTGCGTTCACTTTGGATTTGGATTTCTCACTCTTAATCTTCACTCGGTCATTTTCAAGAAAGGTTTTTCTTTTTCTTGAAGAAGAAGAAGAAGAAGGAATAAGAATGAATTATCAATTAACTAAAATGAATAATCAAGTGAAGTATATCATAATACAACCATGTTAACCTTTGTAGAGACTAAACCCTAGTTTGAGCTAATGGTTAGGTTAGTGAAAATCTCATGCAAAACAAAATGGTTAGACTTTGTGAAAGATGCTTAAAAAGCTTCATGAAGCTTCAAGCAAATAAACAAAAAAAAACCACCATTTTGTTTTTGCCAAAAATAAATAAAATAAATAAAACCCAACCATTAACCTAAACATGGTGTAAGTCATACACACACCCAAGTTTGCATGTATCATTAATCATGATACAAACTAGTGCACAAACATATATCATATATACAACTTGTGCACATCAGGTGAGAAAATCAATCATAAGTGAACAAATACTAGTTAATGTAAAGTATTATATCAAATATATAATTATACAATAAATCATTAAATCAATACTTGATTTAATGATCCGGTCATATCGCATATAACCGACTAATATCTAGTGTATCAATATATCGAATCAACACTTGATTCGGTAACCCGGCTATATCACATATAACCGTCCGATGATACAAATTGCGAGAATAGAACACAGTATCACATACTGGTATTATTCTCGGTCCCGCAGATATCTCATATGCGCTCCTATTTTGTTTCGCTTGAGCCAGGAAATCTCTGTGTAGGACTCTAAAGACTCGTCAATACGCCGGCAGTAGGTGGTGATCATATCAATCACCCACAAGCCGCAAGTGGTCTGCCAAACGTAACGGCCACCCGGGTATTGAACGATCAGAAGATCAACGAGCAAGCCTGCTCACGCTCCTGCGAATCCAATCAGTAACACTTACCGCACAGTCCGGTCTGTTCGTCTGATATGTCGTATATCTCGTCTAGGGGTGGTAAACGTCAGACCCCAGTAGCTTGATAAGTCATGTCGATGTAAGGTCCATAACAAGCATGAAACTACTGATAATACTTACCAGTAAATCAGTGCAACCCTGGCCAGGGATTTCCAGTTATGGCCAGTCGAGCATAGAGCAACATCAACCCCCAATACCGGGAGAGACAAATCCCCTCCCATCGCTTATTGACTCCATGTGAATCGGGACTGTATCCAAAAACCACCTGTTTGCACGACTCAGTAGAGCCGTGGTAGGGTGGAAATCAAAGCACAGTGGGAGACACACAAGACTCTATGACGATCTCGGGTCAACAGACTAAGCTGTACCAGTGTCACCAGAGAACTGCCATCTGACGTAAGGTATAATACCATCTGGGAGTTCTCGGTGAGTCCGTTCAGTGTACCCAGTCTCCACTGAGCACCCGCATACCGTCTCTGATGTCAAACACCAATGGATATGGGATCATCCATCGCCCATCACATGGGTCGAGAGGATATACGCTAGTCTGCTCTGGAATATCGATGCCCCGTCTCGATATTCCCACGACTAGGAACATTGAAGGATGTACTCATTGACTACCCATGCCCCACTAGTATGATCTACATCACAGTCCTGGAAGTCGAGTTCACATCCTAAGGGCTTTATCAACATGTAATAGAGAGACAATAAGTATACATGTTAAGATAAAGAGCAACCAGATAGCGTACTATCATGTCGAGCAAGAAAGTCCTACCTATATATGTCCCAGCATCCACTACAATATACATCTCATGTACAGTAATGGCCTCTAGGGCATACATATAACTAACAATCTCCCACTTGCACTAGGGCCATCTGTAGCAGTGGTTGTAGTATCTCATACTCAACCATCCCAAAAAAGTCTCTCTCTGGGAAAAGGCCTTTGTGAGTGGATCTGCCGTATTGTCCTCTGAGTCTACTCTCCTAACCTCGATTATCCTGGAGATCAACTATCTCCTTGATCAGGTGATGCTGCCTCAGAATATGTCTGGGTCACTGATGGGACCGGGGTTCCTGGGCCATAGCCACACTTTCATTGTCACACAATGGTAGGAACCTAGTTCATCTCATGGACTAATATACACCCAAACTGCCTTTTTGGTAGTATCTTTGATAGCGATGTCACTAGCCTTTATCGTCTAGTTTTCCACGATATCCAGCTTGGAACTCTTCTAATATATCGTCCCTTTACTGAGGGTAAAGATAATGCCTGCGACTGACATTCAGTCGTCCTTGTTACCCCGGAACTTTTCCAGTGATTCTTCCCAGGATCGATTGATACCATCTAACTACACCTAGTGAGAATCCTAATATCCATTTAGATCTATCTCACAGATATAAAATCTAGGATTTAGGAGGTATCACTTAGATCCTATATGGAGAATCCTTGTGATAAGGGGAGATTGACCGTGCGTAGTATAGGAAACTTTTTTCCTACCAAAAGTATGTTGTCCACGTACAATACGAGGATGACCACCTTACTTTCTACTACCCTTTTGTATGTACAAGGTTCATCTACCATTTTGATGAAGTCAAACTCTTTGACTACCACATCAAAACAGACGTTCCAACTCCGCGATGCCTGCTTTATCTTGTAAAGAAACTTGCACACGTTTTCGCTGCTTCCACTGTCTACGAAGCCCTCTGGCTGTGTACTTATAGACGTTCTCTTCTAAATCAATATTTAGAAAAGCAGTCATGACACCTAACACCAGATATCGTAATCATGGTATGTAGCAATGGAAAGTAGGATCCGGATGGACTTAAGCACAGCCACTGGAAAAGGTTTCATCATTATCCACGCTTGGTCGATGACGAAAACTTTTAACAAGTCTAGCTTTGAAAGTCTCAACTTTTCCATATGCACCAAGTAATCTTCTCAAGATATACTTTCTCCTGATGGGGATTTAACCTTTCAGATATAGCAGCCAAAGTCCATACTTTGTTGGTGTACATGGATTCCTGTTAGTTATGTATATGCCCTAGAGGCCATTGTTGTACATTTGATGTATATTATGATGGATGCTTAGATATATACAGAGATGACTTTCTTGCTCGTCATGATAGTATGCTATTTGGTTTCACTTTATCTTAACATGTTGACTTGTATTGGTTTACTGTCTTTCTCTCACATGTTGATAAAGCCCTTAGGATCTGTACTTGACTACTGGGATTATGATGAGATCATACTAGTGGGGCCATGGTAGTCGATGAGTACATCCTATAAATGTTCCTAGTCGAGGGTATATCGAGACAGGGCATCGATACACCAGAGTAGACTAGCGTATACGCATCTTGACCCATATGATGGGCGATGGATGATCCCATATCCATCGGTGTTTGACATCAAGGATGATGTACGGGTGCTCAGTGGAGACTGGGTACACTGGACGGACTCGCCGAAAACTCCCAGTTGGTGATATACCACACGTCAAATGGCAGTTCTCCGGTGACACTGGTACAGGGTAGTCTGAAGACCCGAGATCGTCATAGAGTCTTGTGTGATTCCCACTGTGCTTTGATTTCCACCTTACCACGTCCAAGAGGGCGTGCAAAATGGTTGCTTTTGGGTACAGTCCCGAATCACATGGAGGCAATGAGCGATAGGTGGGGATTCGTCTCTCCCGGTATAGGGAGTTGATGTTGTGCTGTGTTCGATTGGCTATAACTGGAAGTCCCTGGCCAGGGCTGATATAGAGATTTACTGGTAAGTGTTACTAGTAGTTTCTCGACCTGTTATGAGCCTCACATCGACACGACTTATCGGTTACTGGGGTCTGACGTATACCACCCCTAGACCTGTTATGCGACATATCAGACGAACAGACCGGACTGTACGGGAGTGTTACTGATTGGATTCACAGGAGAACGCACAGGCTGGCTTGTTGATCTCCTGATCGCTCAATACCTGGGTGGCTGTTACGTTTAGCTGACCGCTTGCAGCTTGTGGGTGTTTGATATGATCATCACCTGCTACCGGCGTATTGACGATTCTTTAGAGTCCTACACAGAGGTTTCTTGGCTCAGGCGAAACGGAGTAGAGGCACATATGTGATATGTGCAGGACCGAGGATAATGCGATATGAGAAACTGTATTATATTCTCGAGATATTTTGATATGAATCGGGACATCGGATCAAGTGTTGATTCGATGAATCGGTACATGATATATTAGCCGGTTATATTCGATATAGCCGGATCGTTGGATCAAGTATTGATTCGATGATTTAATGTATAATAATATATATGATATATTGTATTACATTATCTAATATTGGCTCACTTTATTATTTCATTTTCTCACTGGATTAATACATTGATATATATGCGATATATGTTAAATGTATTATTTTCTTTTGTTGCAAATATATAATATATATGTGATATATATTATTGTGACATGATATGATTTATTATTAAACATGTTTTATGATGATTAAATGGAATTAGGGTTTGATTAGGGTTAGCTTCTTCTTGCACATTCTAGAAGCTTTTCCTTTTGTCTTGGTTAAGATATTATGGTTGATACTTATCCTTAACCTAACCAAACCCTAACTCTAGTTTATTCTCTACAACTTCTTAGCCACTCATCCTTGACCATGATTGATATATCAATCATATAGATTTCTTTTCTATTCATCACAAAAGGATTATCTTTTCCATTATCATCTTCTTCTCTCTTGAGTTCTAAAAGAAAATGCTTACTAGTTAATTCTTGTGTGATGATTTCTTGTGAGAAAATGAATAAAAAGAAAGAATAAATACTACTCCCTCATCCTCATCTCATCTAGCCCATGAGATTAGGGTGTTCATCTCTTTAGAGTGAGAAAGCTTGGGTTAAAGCAACTTCGACGTAGATCATCGGAGAATCGGAACACTTCAAGCTAGCATGGATCGTTTGAGTCGTGGAGCCTCTCTTGAGTCCGGGAGATCATGGATCGCGGCGAAGGGACTTCTACTCGGAGCTTGTGAAGCGAAGGAGCGGACTACAAAGGTTGTAATCCCTCACACTTAGATAAAAAGATGTTATCTTGCATGCTAAACCCTAATAATCTAGCAAAGATCCCGTCTTTGGGTTGTTCGGCACATGTAGAATTTTATTCGGGCATGTTTGATGCTCTATGAACCTTCACTAGTGTGCATAGGAACCCTACAGTGGTATCAGAGCCTAGCTAGAGCATTAGGCGATGTGTTAACGAAGTTAAAACTCCGATCGAACCCGAACCGACGAAAATAACCCCTTCTTTGGAAATTTTTTAAAATCTGGATTTTTTCTGAATTAAAAATACCTGAAAAATACAGCAGATAAAAATAAGAATAACTGTGAAATTCGAGGCTGTGATCCATACAAACGACCGCGGAATCGCGGCCATTGCCTGCTTGGGCCGCGGTTCCGCGGCCTTATTGTTTGATTGGACTTTTTTTTCCACAGTAATTCTTTATTTGTGCTTTTATAGTTTCTGGTATTTTTATATTGACTCAAAGGTTGAGTGATCTGGGGTTTGTTCTGTAATAGTAGATTCGATCGGAATATTTAAATTCGTTTTTATTTCCGGATATTTAGAAACTGTTAAACTATTTGAACGGATATCATTAACCCACTTTATCCCGGAACGGCAAACTTTCAAGTGTTGAATTTTTATTGGGTTTAAATCTTTCGGAAAAATTGTACAAGTTAAGCGGTGGACCCTCTAGAAGACAAAAAACCTTAACTCGATTATGTGACCGTCTTGAACTGCCTTTTGAACCTTCGGGTTTGGGGCAGTACGGCGTGCCACATGTGAGGCGTTGGCATGACCCTTCTACGGCTGGATCACTGGTACTGTGACATATTCTGGGATTATTTAAACTCCGCTCAAGTGTTGAGCTGTTTGGGAAATTCTGGGTATTTGATTATCTGTTCGAAAAGTTTAATACTGTCTATTTGTCTGGAATGTGATACAATATGTGGAATTCATTGTGTTAGGCATGAAATGCGAAGTATGTGATATTTCGGATTTACGATGTCTAAAGTGATTGTGGATTCCAAATATTGTAGTTTTACAATTTCTTTTCTGTGACCGTAAGTGTAGTATGTAGTTGTATTGCCGGTTGTCGTTGCAATACATCGACGACGATCGGTGTATGCATAGTTACTTACGTTGATGATATGGGATATTATGTGTTGCTGAGATATGATGTGCAGGATTGTCGCGATTGAATAGCCAGGGGTTTTATGTGAGATGAGAGTTTTATATTTTCATTCATGTAAATTCAAATGTAATGTAATATTCTTTTATTTGGGGCACTTCCAGGTTGAGGTTGATGCCACCAGTGTTGTATATTATTTACTTTTCCGCATTAGGATGGACCCAAGGAGGGGAGCACAGGTGACCGGGTTCTGGGGTTCAGTGGGAGGCCATCTCGAGGAGTCGAGACCGGGTCTCCTAAACTCCAAAATTGGTAGGGTCGCTTGCCGCTCTCGTAGGGGTCCAGGGTGTGGGCTTGGCTATTCATCGCGACTGTGGAATCCGTATTTTCTATTGTTGGCTAAATACTAAATACGGACGTGCTAGTATATCCCACATTATATCTATGTTTCTGCTGCGATATCTGTGATGTGATCATTTGATATGTTCTGATGGATACAGTATATAGTATATATGATATGATATATAGATGTTACTTATGTTTTACACCCAGACTAGCCCTGCCCTGCTCTGTCGTTAGTTACCTAACCAAACGGTGCACGAGGGGACATCGAGGCGAATGCGGATGGCATAAGTGTACGTCGTATTTATCTGTGATGCTTAGGAAGCATAAGCTGATGGGATTTTATTAATGAGATTAATAAAAAGAAAAGAAACCTAAAGATGTTGTAGAATCAAACTTTATAAAAAGGGTAGCTACAGTTTTGCTTTGCACAGTGATATATATGATATATCCTGCACCTTATTCGATGGGGAAAGAGCCGAGATCCCTTCACCGGGAGTGACCTCTTTAGCGAAACTGGCAGATGCTGTTGCGCCACGGCAGCGCCCCGGCCGTCTTACCAAGGCCAAAATGCGGAATCAAAAATTTTCCTTACTTGGAAACTGGCGCTACCGCGGACAATAAACCCGGATCGTAACCATTAACCTAATGCCAGCTAACAAGAGATGGGAAGAGAAGTATACCGAGTGATCCGAGTCCTCCGGTCTTCTCGTCATCATCCCGATCTCCCGCGGAAAGTCTTGTCTCCACATCGTCGCCTCCTCACCGGAAGGGCACCACATCGCCTGCGTCTTTTACGGGCTCCCGCCTCGATACCGAGGCAACTCGGGCATGAAGCCGGCAACTCGACATGCTCAAGATATGCTGTAGAATGTGTAGTAGATCATGCTAGTCTCATTTGGGGTTTGTAGTTGCCTTGATGGAGGAATGGGGTTAGGAAAAATGGTGCTTTCATTTTTCCAAAACAAGAAGAAGAAGGAGATGAAGAATTCCTCACATAACAAGGATGAACTCTCTCATTCTTTTCTTTCTCTCAAGTGAAGCTTTCTTTCATCTAGTGAGAAGAATATGGTGGAGGAATGAGAATACCAACCATAACAAGAAGGGAGGTGAGTGTAGGATAAAGAGAATGGTGACCATATCCTAAACCTCATCATCACAACCTCACATCAACTCTAATCACAACAAATCAACAAAAAGCAAGTGATGAGAATGGTATCAAAAGATGCTTTCATGATAAATACATTTGCAAGAAAATCCTCCACAATGTGTTATTTGCAAAACTGCAAATAACCCCCTCCATCGGAAAAGTCCGGCCGGGAAAGAACAAAGGAAAACCGGCCGGAACGGAATGCAAACTGGCAACTCCAGAAAACTGGTCCCGTAATAAATTACAGGAAAACCTCTATACTGTGCATACACACCCGCATTTATATTCCGTCCGGATACAAATTCAATGAGACAAAATCTACACTGTACTAAACTAGGACCGGCTTAAGCCAAGGCCGGCTAGTAATATCCGTTCGATCTTGATCCGTGCAATACCGCACGTATCAGATCGAACCCTGCCATATAACTATACGGCCACTAGTACAAACCGTCCGATCCTGATCCGTGCAATACCGCACGTATCTGATCGGACCCTGCCATATCTCCATACGGCCTCTACAGCGTTTCGCCCGAAAGCTTGAGTAACTGTAAGTGTGGTGGACTCAAAGACTCGTCAATACTATGGCTGTGGATTTAACCACTAGCACGTCAGAGGTATAAGCCAATACGTGACGGGCCACCAGCTATTGACCAAAAGGGACGTCGATGAGCGAACTCATCCTGACACCCTACTGAGCCTGTCAGTGACAATATCCGTACAGTCCGGTCCGTTCGTTTATGAGCATCGCATATCGGGCCTAGGGGGTTGGTAAAACTCAGACCCCCAAAAGCGGTACAAGTCGTGTCGGAGTGTAGCCTAGAACGCCCTGAGATACTACTGGAATACCTACCAGTAAATCTCCTGCCTTGGCCGAGGGCTTTGCGTAATGGCTCTCCTAGACACAGTGCGACCTCACCCCCAATACCGGGAGAGACGAACCCCTAAAGATCCGCTCACTGCCTCCATGTGGCTCGGGACTGTACCCAACTAAAACCTGTTTGAACGACTCCTTTGAGCCGTGGTAGGGTAGTAATCAAAGCACAGTGGGAACTCACACGAGACAAATGACGATCCTCAGGTCGATGAACTAACCTGTACACATGTCACCAGGGAACTGCTATCTGACGTCAGGTATAAGACCAACTAGCATGTTCCCCCCGAGTCCTGTCCGGTGTACTCATAACCCAATGAGCACCTGTATACATCTTAGGTGAACCAACTGACACCAGTGGCTTATGAGACCGGCCACCGCCCCTCGTCGGGGTCTCGACTGTATACACTAGTCTACTCTGGAGAATCGATGCCCTGTCTCGAAACTCCCACGACTAGGGACCTTTTAAGGATGTGCTTATAGACCACCAGCTCTCACGTATATGATCGCCATCATACTGCTGGTAGTCAAGCAAGAATCCCAGGGGCTCTATCAACGTGTAATAGCGACATGTCAGGTCACCTAAAGCAGTACACGATGATAAAGATAAACCAGATAGCATACTATCATCTCGAGTAAGACTGTCCTCCTGGGATAGGTCCTCCCTCAATCATTGCAATCACGTGCCTGTGATCCAATAATTGACTCTGAGGGCACTATCTCCTGTTGGATATATATGCCCTAGAGGCCTACATTGTATAGGAAGCTTGGGATATGTATGTACATGACAGTCTTGCTTGATATGATAGTACGCTATTTGGTTTGACTTTGTCTTAACGTATAATATATTTTACTTGGTATTTATATATATATGTTGATAAAGCCCATAGGGTGTTTGTCTGACTACCGGCGTTGTGATGGCAGTCATACTAGTGGGAGCTGGATAGTAAATAGGCACACCCTTAGATGTCCCTGGTCGCAGGAGTATCGAGATTGGGCATCGATACTCCGGAGTAGACTAGTGTATACATATCTAGACCCTGACGAGGGGCAATGGATTGGTCCCGCAACCATTGGTGATGTTCACCTAAGATTGTATATAGATGCTCACTGGATGTGAGTACACCGAACAAGACTCGCCGAGAACTGACTGGATGGTATTATACCTAACGTCAGATAGCAGTTCTCAGGTGACATGTGTGCAGATAGTCCGTTGACTTAAGGTCATCATTTGTCTCGTGTGAGTTCCCACTGTGCTTTGATTGTTACCCTACCACGGCTCAAAGGGGTCGTGCAAACAGGTTTCAGTTGGGCACAGTCCCGAGCCATATGGAGGCAGTGAGTGACTGTTAGGGATTCGTCTCTCCCGGTATAGGGAGTTGATATCGCACAGTGATCGGTTGGTCATTACCATAAATCCCTGGCCAGGGCTAATTGAGAATTACTGATAGGTTGATCAGTAGATTCTCGGATGGTGATAGAGCCATACCGACACGACTTGTATGGTTATTAGGGGTCTGACGTCCACCACCTCCCTAGACCGTACATGTGATACTCTTAGACGAACAGACCGGACTGCGCGGATATTGTCACAGACAGGCTCAGTAGGATTTCAGATGGGTTACCTCATCAGCTTTCTTATCGACAACTACCTGGGGACCGTTACGTACAGCTAGTGCCGCTTGCGGTCTGTGGTTAAACCCACTGCCAGCGTAGTAGTCGAGTCTTTAGAGTCCCACACAGAGATATCCCAAACCCAGGCGAAAAGATATAGAGGTCGTATGGTTTTACGACAAAGGTTCGGACGCGTACGTGTTTGATAGCACGTACGACATTCGGACAGTTTTTACTAGCCGGCTTTGGTTTAAGCCAGATTCTAGTATCAGGTTATTGGATTTATACAGTCTAAAGTTTTTCCGTGTTTTCACGGATGATAGGGGCGCTCTCGTAATTTTCCGAGAAGCTTCTAGAAGGATGTGACATAAAGAGAGAGGTGGCATTTTCATTTATTGAATTAGTGGCTCATTGTGAGTGATTCATCATGTCATTAAAGCATCATTTATTGCTTAATGACTCACATGATGAATCACACACTTGATTAAATGAAACATGATGAATATTCACTTATTATTCATTTCTTTCTTATTCATTATGTTTCATATATATCAAGTGAGAAGCTTTATTCAATATAATAATATCATTATCATCTTCTCACTCTCTCTCTTCAAGTTCTCTCTCCTTCACCAAACCCTAATCCTACCCTCATGAGTTGAGAACAAGGATTAGGAAAGACTAATAACTCCATAACCAATCTCTACATCACCTTAGCTACTCTATTTAGCAACTAGAGAAACTAAGTAACCTCAAGTTTAGAGGTTATAGCATGGATTAGGGTTCTCGGGTGGATCGTCTATCACGGAAGAAAGCCGAAGAGGGCGTGGAGATCCAAAGAGGCCGTAGAGAACATCAAGACGAAGGACTAGAACCGTTTGGTATAATCCCTTCGCATAGTAGATTAAAACTCTAAAGCTTTTGTTAAAACTTGTATAGCAAACGATTCGTACGGTTAATCGATGTTTGATCATAGAACTTGATTGTTATTCATATTTCCGCCTCCCCACAAGTATTGGGGTGTTGAACATCGACTTACAGTGGTATCAGAGCCTAGCTAAACAAGTTTTAACTTAATTGCAAATTTGTACGAATTTCGAACGGAAAAACGAAGCCGGAAAACCCTAAAAATTACAAGTTTCTGTCGAAATTTAAATGAAGTCCAAATTTGGTTCAGGGATGTTCAGAAAGCTTGTTTTGACACCAGAAGAACACCCAAGAAATTTGGGACCATGACTCGACCAAACGACCGCGGTTCCGCGGCGGATCCCACCGATCCGCGGCGCTTCCGCGGCCGAGTTGCCGAGTCATGATCCCAGTTTTCTTGGGTGGGTTCTCTGTTGAATTTGGGATTTTCTGGAATATTTATTTTTTGCTCAGGTTTCAGTTTTACAGAGCAATTTTGGAGCAATATTAAAAGTGTTTAATCGATCGAAATTGTACAGTATTTGCATATTGGATTATATCTGTGATTGTATAATGTGTTCGTAAACCTCCCCTAACTGCTAGTATGCCGGTTAGCAGGGGGTTGCACATTTCTGTAATGGTTTTAACTGTTTGTGCATATAAACTGTATTGGACTGTTGTGGTGATTAGCCGGGTTTTATGATGGGTTATTGTTTTAATTCATTTGATGTAATTGTAACAAGTTGTAATATTATTTTGCGGGGCACATCCAGGTTGCGGTTGTAGCCACCGTTGTATTATTTCTTTTTACTGTTTTTGCTCCTAGGACAGACCCAAGGTGGGGTGCACAAACTGCCGGGCGGGTAGTTTGCCGCACCCTTAGGGGTCGTGGGTGGGGTAATGGCTATTCATCACAACTGTGTAATCTGTCTTTTCTTGCAGGCTCAAAAGAAATACAGATTGCTTGCAAATCCAATATTGTTTATCTGTGTTCTGGAATGTATATCATTGCGTCAGACGAATGTAAAATATCTATATATATGATAGCTATTTAGACGTCGCTTATGTTTTACACCCGCGCTAGCCCAGCCCCCGCTCTGTCGTTAGTTAAGTAACCTAACGAGTGATGACGGGACCCCGTGGCGAATGCGGATGGCATAAGAGGACGTCATATTTTCGTTGTTATCTGTAATGATAGGTTAAAGATGGGACGCATTATTATTAATGCAAAGAAAATAAAACCTAAACTGAATCGTTGGAACAATTTCTAAAAACCACTCGGTTTTCTTGAAAAAGCAAATTTTAAAATGCGGAGCTTAAACCACTCCTTTTAATAAAAGCTATCATAGTTCCTTCGATCAAATCAAGTTCATTACGTTAACGGTTTTTTGCCAAAAACTAGCCGTAACCCTCCGTCATTTCAGATAGACAGCACATCGTATTCATGCTATGCTTGTTGGCCTACGTCAAGGCATAGTGTATGGTAGCAGTGTGTGTGCCTATTTGTTGCATAGATAGATGCATTAGTTTAATACAGACGTACACCTTGTTGGCCTACGTCAAGGGCTTGTACGATGTATTTAAATTGATCAGGACAACGACGGGTAGAACTTGACTTGCGTCTTATGACTTGTTGGCCTACATCAAGGTCTATAAGAGCTTGGGGTAAAAATCACATCGGGAGTTTCAAACAGAAAGGAAACTTGCAGATTTAGCTTACCTTCTAGAGTGTGGTGACTAGAGTGGCTTCCATCTAGGGCATCATGCAATGATAGTTGGATCCCGATCCCACTGATGAGTAGGATTACTCTCGGGAATTTCTTTCACTTAACAATCAATGCTATAAACCAAGTAGGTGCCTAGAAAGGTGTTAGAGAGGCTACGCCTCCAGGGAAAAGAGGTTATTTAATTAAGGAACTTCGCAAAAGCGTTGGAAAACCTCCCTCGAAGTACCAACACCAGCCTGGCTGAAAGGTTAAGCAAGTATTGTGACGTGTGATTAAATCCTGACTAGTTCTTCTTTTAGGTTTTGAAGAAGGATTTGAGGAAACAGTGGGAGCCATCCTGTTTAGATAAATTAATAAACCAATCTAAACTTGCAAGAGCATATGCTGAGTGTTTTCTTTTCTCTCTCTCTGGCAGCTACCATGACTGGACTAAAACTATTACTTGAAAAGAATATATTGACCGGGCAGAACTATAAAGATTGGCTAAGAAACGTCAATATTGCGCTGACTTATGACAAAGTTGCATATGTTACCACCGCTGTTCCTCCCCTTATCCCAGGACCAGATTCCTCAGTTGCGGACAAGGAAGTTCGTAAAACCTGGGATCTAGATTGTGAGCGAGCTAAGTGTATCGTGCTGGCGTCCATGAATAATGAACTCCAGAAACAGCACGAGAGTATGGATATTGCATCCATATTCCTCCATTGCAAGGAATTGTATGGTGAACACTCTCGTATCGCGAGGTACGAAACCTCAAGGAAACTCTTCCAGATGAGGTTAGCTCCAGGATCGCCTGTTGGAGAGCACGTCCTCAAAATGATCACCCTCATTGAGGAACTCGCAAACCTGGGATGCGTGCTAGAGAATGATTTATATATCGACTTGATTTTGCAGTCCCTTCCCCACACCTTCTCTCAGTTCGTGCTGAACTTCAACATGCACGAAATGGAAGCGGACCTTCCAAAGCTCCTCAATATGTTGAGGGTAGCAGAGACCTCCTTGAAAAAGGAGAAGACCCCCGTTCTGTATGTTGGCCAATCATCTTCTTCTAAATCTAAAGCGAAAGCAAAAGGGAAGAAGAAGATAAAAGCTACCAAACCGAAGGGTGGGGTCAAGAAGGTGCAGGGAACGAACAAGGCAGGAAGGGTGAAGGCAGAGAAGAACGAGTGTTTCTATTGTCACAAGCAGGGGCACTGGAAGAAGGATTGTCAGGCCTTCAAAGCCAAGGACATGAAGCAAGCAGTTGCTTCTACTTCAGGTGTGTTCGTAATCGAAAATTGTCTTTCAGTAAACTCTACTTCATGGGTACTTGATACCGGTTCTGGTTCTCACATCTGTAATTCTTTGCAGGATCTGAGAAACAGTAGAGTACTGGGGGCAGGTGATATGACTCTCCGGATGGGCAATAGAATGCATGTGGATGCAGTTGCAGTAGGGGAATATCACCTAGGGTTGAATAGTGGAAACATTTTGGTATTGTATAACTGTTTTTGTATTCCCAGTATGTTGTGTAATATTATATCAGTATCTTTATTGTCTAATAAAGGATATAATTTTGTGCTTGAAAGAAATGTCATGAACATTCTCCTAAATCAAGAACTGATTGGGTTTGGCACACTGGAAAACGGCATATACATACTTAATCAACCACAAATTTTCAATATTCAAAACACGCGTAAAAGAAAGGCTCCAGATTCGAATCAAGCCTTCCTATGGCATTGTAGACTTGGTCATATAAATGAAACAAGGTTGACTAAGTTACATAAAGATGGATATCTAGATTCGTTTGAATATTCATCATATGCAACTTGTCAATCATGTATCAAAGGAAAAATGACCAAATCTCCGTTCACCGGACACGGAGAAAGAGCCACCGAACTCTTGGGACTAGTACACAGTGATGTATGTGGTCCGATGTCTATACATGCACGAAGTGGTCACTCCTACTTCATCACTTTTACTGATGACTTCTCTAGGTATGGACATGTGTTCTTAATAAAGCATAAATCCGAGGCTTTTGAGAAGTTTAAGGAGTATAAAAATGAAGTAGAGAAACAAACTGGTAAAAGCATCAAGACACTTCGATCTGATCGAGGTGGAGAATACTTAAGTACCATTTTCCTTGAATACTTGAAAGCAAATGGAATACTCTCTCAGCTTACTCCTCCTTATACACCTCAGCATAATGGTGTATCAGAAAGAAGGAATCGCACGCTATTAGATATGGTGCGATCAATGATGAGTAGTGCTGAGTTGCCACTTTCCTTCTGGGGATTTGCTCTAGAATCAGCCGCATATCTATTAAATAGAGTTCCAACTAAGTCTGTACCTACCACTCCATATGAAATGTGGTGTGGGAAGAGACCATATCTCAAGTATATCAAGATATGGGGGTGTCCGGTATATGTTAAAAAGCATAATCCGGACAAGCTCGAGGCACGATCGGTTTTGTGCAAGTTTGTAGGATACCCCAAGCATTCAAGAGGGTACATGGTCTACCACACTGAAGAACAAAAGGTGTTTGTCGCTCGTCACATTGTCTTCTTAGAAAGCGAATTTCTTGCAAAAGAAATTAGTGGGAGCGCGGTAGAACTGGAAGAAATTCCAGAACCTCAAACTGTAACCAAAGACTTAGAAGAATCTCAGACTTCAATAGAACATGACGAACCAACGCCACTCCGCAGATCTAGTAGGCTTTCTCATCCTCCTGAAAGATACTATGGTTTCCTTCTTGATGGGGATCGAGAGGATTGCATCATCGATGATGATGAGCCTACTAGTTTTCAGCAGGCTATCACAAATAGCGACTCAGTAAAGTGGCTGGATGCAATGAGATCCGAAATGGAATCCATGTACACCAATAAAGTATGGACTTTAGAAGTTGCTCCTCCTGGGGTAAAACCAGTTGGATGTAAATGGATCTTCAAAGAGAAGATTGGTACATTTGGACAAGTGGAAACGCACAAAGCAAGACTAGTAGCAAAAGGTTTTCGTCAAAGACCAGGATTGGACTACGATGAAACTTTTTCGCCAGTAGCTATGCTTAAATCCATTCGGATCATGCTTGCCATTGCTGCCTTCCATGACTATGAAATCTGGCAGATGGATGTAAAAACAGCTTTTCTAAATGGACATCTAGAAGAGAGTGTTTACATGGATCAACCAGAAGGTTTCTTAGACAGTGGGAGCAGCGGAAGAGTGTGCAAATTGCTTAAATCTATTTATGGGTTAAAGCAAGCATCGCGGAGTTGGAACATCTGCTTTGATGAAACAGTCAAGGAATTTGACTTTATCAAAAATGTAGATGAACCATGTGTTTATAGGAAGATTGTAGAAGGAGCAGTAGTCTTCCTCGTTTCGTACGTCGACGACATACTACTGATAGGGAATGATATCCCTATGTTACAATCAGTAAAACTCTTCTTGTCACAGAAATTCTCTATGAAAGACTTGGGAGATGCATCATACATTCTGGGCATTAAGATCCATCGAGATAGATCTAATAAAATATTGGGACTTTCACAGTCCAGGTATATTGACACTATACTAAAGAGATTTAGTATGGAAGATTCCAAGCGCGGCAATATGCCCGCTTGTCACGGAATCACCCTCTCCAAAGATATGTCTCCAAAGACTGATGAAGAGAGGGCTCGCATGGGCATTATACCCTACGCTTCGGCGGTAGGATCAATAATGTATGCGATGTTATGTACCAGACCAGATGTAGCTTACGCACTTAGTGTGGTAAGCAGGTATCAATCGGACCCAGGTGAGAAACATTGGATAGCGGTGAAGAACATTCTCAAGTACCTGAGAAGGACTAAGGAGATGTTCTTGATTTACGGCAATAAGGACCTCCAGGTAGAGGCTTTTACCGACTCCGGCTTCCAAAGTGACAAGGATGATTCTAAATCTATTTCGGGTTTTGTGTTTACCCTCAATGGAGGGGCGGTGAGTTGGAAGAGTTCCAAACAAGATACCGTCGCAGACTCAACTATGGAGGCTGAGTATATAGCTGCTAGTGAAGCCGCAAAAGAGGCTGTCTGGATAAGGAAGTTCATTTCTGAACTTCAGGTAGTTCCGTCCATTGCCAATCCAATACCTTTGTATTAGGATAACAATGGCGCTGTAGCTTTAGCGAAGGAACCAAGGTCCCATCAGAAATCCAGGCATATCTTAAGGCGTTTTCACTTGATCAGGGAGATCGTGGATCATCGGGAGATCGAGATACGGAGAGTAGACACAAAAGACAACAGGGCAGATCCATTCACCAAGGCCATTCCTCAAGTACAGTTCGAGAGGCTTTTTGAGATGTTGGGCATGCGGTACGCAAGCAACTGGATCTGGTAGAGACAGTGAGTACTCATTGCGCCAATCATAGGCCTTAGTGCAAGTGGGAGATTGTTGGATATATATGCCCTAGAGGCCTACATTGTATAGGAAGCTTGGGATATGTATGTACATGACAGTCTTGCTTGATATGATAGTACGCTATTTGGTTTGACTTTGTCTTAACGTATAATATATTTTACTTGGTATTTATATATATATGTTGATAAAGCCCATAGGGTGTTTGTCTGACTACCGGCGTTGTGATGGCAGTCATACTAGTGGGAGCTGGATAGTAAATAGGCACACCCTTAGATGTCCCTGGTCGCAGGAGTATCGAGATTGGGCATCGATACTCCGGAGTAGACTAGTGTATACATATCTAGACCCTGACGAGGGGCAATGGATTGGTCCCGCAACCATTGGTGATGTTCACCTAAGATTGTATACAGATGCTCACTGGATGTGAGTACACCGAACAGGACTCGCCGAGAACTGACTGGATGGTATTATACCTAACGTCAGATAGCAGTTCTCAGGTGACATGTGTGCAGATAGTCCGCTGACTTAAGGTCATCATTTGTCTCGTGTGAGTTCCCACTGTGCTTTGATTGTTACCCTACCACGGCTCAAAGGAGTCGTGCAAACAGGTTTCAGTTGGGCACAGTCCCGAGCCATGTGGAGGCAGTGAGTGACTGTTAGGGATTCGTCTCTCCCGGTATAGGGAGTTGATATCGCACAGTGATCGGTTGGTCATTACCATAAGTCCCTGGCCAGGGCTAATTGAGAATTACTGATAGGTTGATCAGTAGATTCTCGGATGGTGATAGAGCCATACCGACACGACTTGTATGGTTATTAGGGGTCTGACGTCCACCACCTCCCTAGACCGTACATGTGATACTCTTAGACGAACAGACCGGACTGCGCGGATATTGTCACAGACAGGCTCAGTAGGATTTCAGATGGGTTACCTCATCAGCTTTCTTATCGACAACTACCTGGGGACCGTTACGTACAGCTAGTGCCGCTTGCGGTCTGTGGTTAAACCCACTGGCAGCGTAGTAGTCGAGTCTTTAGAGTCCCACACAGAGATATCCCAAACCCAGGCGAAAAGATATAGAGGTCGTATGGTTTTACGACAAAGGTTCGGACGCGTACGTGTTTGATCGCACGTACGACATTCGGACAGTTTTTACTAGCCGGCTTTGGTTTAAGCCAGATTCTAGTATCAGGTTATTGGATTTATACAGTCTAAAGTTTTTCCGTGTTTTCACGGATGAGAGGGGCGTTCTCGTAATTTTCCGAGAAGCTTCTAGAAGGATGTGATATAAAGAGAGAGGTGGCATTTTCATTTATTGAATTAGTGACTCATTGTGAGTGATTCATCATGTCATTAAAGCATCATTTATTGCTTAATGACTCACATGATGAATCACACACTTGATTAAATGAAACATGATGAATATTCACTTATTATTCATTTCTTTCTTATTCATTATGTTTCATATATATCAAGTGAGAAGCTTTATTCAATATAATAATATCATTATCATCTTCTCACTCTCTCTCTTCAAGTTCTCTCTCCTTCACCAAACCCTAATCCTACCCTCATGAGTTGAGAACAAGGATTAGGAAAGACTAATTACTCCATAACCAATCTCTACATCACCTTAGCTACTCTATTTAGCAACTAGAGAAACTAAGTAACCTCAAGTTTAGAGGTTATAGCATGGATTAGGGTTCTCGGGTGGATCGTCTATCACGGAAGAAAGCCGAAAAGGGCGTGGAGATCTAAAGAGGCCGTAGAGAACATCAAGACGAAGGACTAGAACCGTTTGGTATAATCCCTTCGCATAGTAGATTAAAACTCTAAAGCTTTTGTTAAAACTTGTATAGCAAACGATTCGTACGGTTAATCGATGTTTGATCATAGAACTTGATTGTTATTCATATTTCCGCCTCCCCACAAGTATTGGGGTGTTGAACATCGACTTACATCTCCAACAATCTCCCACTTGCACTCAAGGCTAATTATTGCGATGTCGCATACTCACAGCCCGTGTGATACCGAACACCCAACTCCTCTACTAGTCAGTCTCACAAAACCCGTTTGTGAAACTATTGCGTTCGAGGAATAGCCTCAGTGAGTGGATCCGCTGTGATGTTTCTTTCTATGTCTCTCTATGTCTCAAGTTCGCAGAGAAAGCCATCTCCCGAAATGAGCAATACATGTCTTAGAATGTCTGGATGTCTGATGGGACCTAGCTCATAAATGATCTCCAAATCCAAACTTCTTAGACTGTATCGTCAACTGAACTTAATCAGTATTCTGCGCCATGCCACCTTCAGTATTGCCTTAGACTACCTGTCCAAAATACTGCCCCTCGTCAGAGGGAAAAACTATAACTCTGACAACTTCCTTGTCGTCCATGTCACCTTGGAAGCCTGGAATGATAACCGTCTCCTAAAGGAGGCAGCCGTTATCATATCCCTAGAACATTCACTTATGATCTAAAAAACGCTTCCGACTGTTTCTCCAGGATTGGATCAATGTCAACTTATTGCATCTAGTGCAAGAATAACATCTGGTGTGGTACTTGACCTCTCATGATTGACTCAATTGCCTGAGCAAGTGATCTGCCAATCATGCACATCCCTCTCCCCTTTAGTCTGTAAGACACCTTTAGAGAGGGTGACTCCATCACCAGCAGGTACACTACCGTGCCAGGAGTCGTCCATTCTAAATACTCTTAGAATGCAGTCAAGGTACCCTGATTGGGAAACCACCCAAATCTAGATCTAAAAACATAGATCTAGTAACCAGTATGTCTTATATAATGTCCAAGTCCCTTGTGGAGAAACCACTGTGTGACGACCAAAGTATAACCGATCGTAGTATAGGAGTTTCTTTTCCTACTCTGTGTATGTCATCCAAATACCAGGATATCACACCCTACTACCTTCTCAACAGATCCATCCCCTATTCTGATGACGTCAAACCTATGACTGTCACATCAGAAGTAGATGATCTATCTCCGCTACATCTGCTTTAGTCTATAAATAGACATAAGCCTGATGTCCACCAATGCTTCCGCTGCTCCCACTGACTACGACAACCCTCTGCCAGAGTCATATAGACGCGCACTTCTAAAACTAGTTTAGAACGACGCTATACTCATCCTCCTGCCGGGTCTCGCAGCCTGGAACAACAACAACGGCAAGTGTGGGTAAACAAGAACTTCCTTGTCACCGTCCTTGAGATTACCGGAGTACCTCTCGGGTGCCTGAAGTTACCCACCTTATCTGCGGAGTGGCTAATGGAATGTCAAAATAGATTGAATCTTTAGGTTCCTTATCAAATCTTCAGTAATCGTTTGCGGTTCTGGAATCACTTCCAGTTCTACCATACTCCCACTACTGTATTTGAAAAAATCCATTTTTAATAAAACTGTGGCGAGTCAAGAACAATATCTCTATTGATCTTCCAGATGGTAGAAAGTCAACCCTCGTCATAGCCTGGGTCAACCCACAAACAGCCATTACAGAAACGTGCCTTGAGTTGTCCAGTGTCTGGTTTTAAGCATAAGCCGGACAACTCCCCGTACCTTAACAATGTCAAGATATGAACTGTTCTATATCCAATATAGAAACAGAGGCACTGATTTAATTGAACCAGATTCAAATCATGCAGCTGTCTCCAGTGCATGTAAACTAAATGGAAGGAGGCCGATCAGCGTTACTCAACTTAGGAATGCTTCCAATTATGAGTAACCTGAAAGAGAAGCAATTTCTCTTTATCATTACTATCAACTGAATACCATATACAAGTATCTACATCTTCGATCACTTTGAAGAATCCCGATACTTGCAATACCTGGTTCTCTACTCTATTCAAATACCTATAACTTCTCAAAATTCGGACCCTGTGTTTCCACGAAACACCTGTCTAAAAACTAGAGAAGTCATAAGTAAACCGAATATAGTACGAGGACCTACCCCTCTGTCCTGATGGACCCTGGACAACATACAATACTCTGTATAAGTCCGCTGAGTCTAACAACTCTTTCACTGTGCGTCGCAGGTTAAAAACTGTACTTATGGTTAAGAAGAATTACACCGCAGTTTAATGCTCCTTACCTAACCATCCACTGATATAGGTAAATATCATCGACATAATATCAAAAGGTATATCTCACTTTATGAAAATAGACGTACAGATATATCAATTTGAAATTGGTGCACAACAGCGGATATTCAAAACCAAACATTTGCCGACCGGCAAACAGCCCAGGTGATCTCCTCAAATATCACCGATTACAACGAATCCCGATATAATGAGGATGATCACCCAATTCCCAATAACTTACTCCCACTCATCATTTGTAAGACCATACAGATGTGAGAATCAAACCTGGTAAATACATATCCTGGAGCAAGTGTCCAATCGGGAAATCAGTTTTCTTTTAACAGTACACAGCGAAATTGAAATATTGAAATGTTTCGGTGGGGTATTCCGGTATTCTTAGTAATGCCTCTTCCATTATCCAGATTCATAATTGTAACCGTATATCTCTTTGCCACCTCTCCAAATCCCTTTATATGTCTTTAGTCATTACCGTCTGCACACCCCTTTAGGCCAAATGGTTTTCTTCCTTCCCTACCATTCGGCACCAGCCTATGGTTTGGAAGAAGACTATCCAATAAGCATAAAGGGTGTACTGTCCTAATCCTAGGAGCACTCGCAAAGCGAGAGAAGTTGAAGATAAAAGACAACCGAATAAACCTTATTCCTATT
Source organism: Agapanthus africanus (assembly GCA_030015575.1). NCBI lineage: Eukaryota > Viridiplantae > Streptophyta > Magnoliopsida > Asparagales > Amaryllidaceae > Agapanthus > Agapanthus africanus. The sequence continues at coordinate 239,731,358 of JASDDO010000004.1, forward strand.
TCTCCCGGACCAGAATCCATCCCCGAACTGGAACAAGTTCCTTTCGAGTTCGTATATAACCATACGATGGAGTATCCAATAAACTGTGGATCTTCGTAGTGATACGGAGTGTCCTGGGGAAATACAAAGGTGATTTAGGATTGGCGACGAAATACTTGGTTTGGTCGTGAATATCAGTCGCAATTTACTTTGCCCTCTTACTAATCCCTTGCTTTGTCTTAATCTTAATACCTTCTGTACACCATTTAGGCTAACTGGTTTTCTTCATTCCCTACCTGTCGGCACCAGCCAATGGTTTGGAAGAAGACTATCCAATTTGCGTAATAGGTGTACTACTCCTAAACCAAGGAGTACTCGCAACCTGAGAGAAGGTGAAAAGAAAAAGACAACTGAATAATCCTATTCGTTTTCTCCAGAACCAGAAACCATCCTCGAAGTCCTTCGAGTTCGTATATAACCATACGATGGTTTTGTCCAATGGAAGTGGACGTTCGTAGTAATACGGGGTGTCCTGGAGAAAAGGGTAAAAGTAGGAGTGGCAATGAGGTCTGCAACTCTGACAATCCAAAAGCCAGTGTTAAGAAGGTTCGGTCAACTTGGTCACTGAGTCATAGTCTTAGGGTCGGGTCAATGGTCGCTGCCAAAGAGAGAGAGAAAAGAAACACTCAGCGTGAACTCTAACCAAGATCAGAATGGTTATCACTTTATCTAATCAGGAAACCTCCCACTGTAACCTCAAATTCTCCTCCAAACCTGAAAGAAGAATTAGTCGGGGTCACCCGAGGAGTAAACCAACTCATCAGTGGGAATCGGGATCCAACCATCATCGCATGATAACTTGACGGAATCCACTCAAGTCACCACACTCCAGAAGGTATGCGCATGCCTGGCAAGTTTCAGTCCTTTTGAAACTCCCGATGTGATTTTTACCCCTAGGACCCAAGTGACCTTGACGAATAATCAACAAATCAAAAGGTCCTAGTCAAGTTCAGCCCGTCATTATCTTGATTGCGTTAAACCCACCCGCACGACCCTTGACGAATAATCAACAAAGTCGTACGACTGTCCTAACCAATCCACATATCCATGCAACAGAATAGCACAACAAAGCTACCGCACACTACTCCTCGGCGAATAGTAACGACAAACGCAGCGCGAATACTAAGCAATACTAATCTGAAATGACGGAGGGCTACGACTGGTTTTTGGCGAAAAACCTTTAACGTAATGAACTTGATATCGTTGAAGGAACCGGATAACTTTTTATAAAAATATAGTGACGAAAACCTATGCTAAAGAGGTCACTCCCGGTGAAGGGATCTCGGCTCTTTCCCCGTAGAATGAGGTGCAGGATATTCCAACTGAATACCACGATGCAAAGCAAAAGTAATCGGCTATAGTGAAGTTAATGCCCTGACGCAAACTTCTGTCCAAGGGGTCACTCCTGGTGAAGGGATCTCGGCCCTTGCCTCGTCGACTGAGGAGCAGGATATTCCAAATGAATACCACGATGCAAAACAAAAGTGAACGTCCTTGCAATAACAGCTTTTTGAAAAATGTTCCAACAACATCAGAAAAGGTTTGTTTATCTTGCATTGATCCGAATCAATGCAGTCCCATCAATTGATCACACCACAAAGAACGAAAATATACTGATGTACGTATATGCCATCCGCATTCGCCACTGGGTCCCGTCATCACCCGTTAGGTTACTTAACTAACGACAGAGCGGGGACTGGACTAGCGCGGATGCAAAACATATACAACATCTACTAATATATATACCAATATATTATATTCACTCAAGGCGTGAAAAGAATGCAACATCACAGAAATATACAGCATCACAGAACAATACAGATATCTGGGATCCCCGGGTTTCACAGAGCCGCTGCTGAAACCCGATGTTCCCCTGGTCGTGTGGATAGCCTGTGCAATGAAATCCTAGACCCCTACGGGCAGCGCCCCGGCCGTCTTACCGAGGCCAAAATGCGGAATCAAAAATTTTCCTTACTTGGAAACAGGCGCTACCGCGGACAATAAACCCGGATCGTAACCATTAACCTAATGCCAGCTAACAAGAGATGGGAAGAGAAGTATACCGAGTGATCCGAGTCCTCCGGTCTTCTCGTCATCGTCCCGATCTCCCGCGGAAAGTCTTGTCTCCACATCGTCGCCTCCTCGCCGGAAGGGCACCACATCGCCTGCGTCTTTTACGGGCTCCCGCCTCGATACCGAGGCAACTCTGGCATGAAGCCGGCAACTCGACATGCTCAAGATATGCTGTAGAATGTGTAGTAGATCATGCTAGTCTCATTTGGGGTTTGTAGTTGCCTTGATGGAGGAATGGGGTTAGGAAAAATGGTGCTTTCATTTTTCCAAAACAAGAAGAAGAAGGAGATGAAGAATTCCTCACATAACAAGGATGAACTCTCTCATTCTTTTCTTTCTCTCAAGTGAAGCTTTCTTTCATCTAGTGAGAAGAATATGGTGGAGGAATGAGAATACCAACCATAACAAGAAGGGAGGTGAGTGTAGGATAAAGAGAATGGTGACCATATCCTAAACCTCATCATCACAACCTCACATCAACTCTAATCACAACAAATCAACAAAAAGCAAGTGATGAGAATGGTATCAAAAGATGCTTTCATGATAAATACATTTGCAAGAAAATCCTCCACAATGTGTTATTTGCAAAACTGCAAATAACCCCCTCCATCGGAAAAGTCCGGCCGGGAAAGAACAAAGGAAAACCGGCTGGAACGGAATGCAAACTGGCAACTCCAAAAAACTGGTCCCGTAATAAATTACAGGAAAACCTCTATACTGTGCATACACACCAGCATCTGTATTCCGTCCGGATACAAATTCAATGAGACAAAATCTACACTGTACTAAACTAGGACCGGCTTAAGCCAAGGCCGGCTAGTAATATCCGTTCGACCCTGATCCGTGCAATACCGCACGTATCAAATCGAACCCTGCCATATAACTATACGGCCACTAGTACAAACCGTCCGATCCTGATCCGTGCAATACCGCACGTATCTGATCGGACCCTGCCATATCTCCATACGGCCTCTACAGCATTTCGCCCGAAAGCTTGAGTAACTGTAAGTGTGGTGGACTCAAAGACTCGTCAATACTATGGCTGTGGATTTAACCACTAGCACGTCAGAGGTATAAGCCAATACGTGACGGGCCACCAGCTATTGACCAAAAGGGACGTCGATGAGCGAACTCATCCTGACACCCTACTGAGCCTGTCAGTGACAATATCCGTACAGTCCGATCCGTTCGTTTATGAGCATCGCATGTCGGGCCTAGGGGGTTGGTAAAAGTCAGACCCCCAAAAGCGGTACAAGTCGTGTCGGAGTGTAGCCCAGAACGCCCTGAGATACTACTGGAATACCTACCAGTAAATCTCCTGCCTCGGCCGAGGGCTTTGCGTAATGGCTCTCCTAGACACAGCGCGACCTCACCCCCGATACCGGGAGAGACGAACCCCTGAAGATCCGCTCACTGCCTCCATGTGGCTCGGGACTGTACCCAACTAAAACCTGTTTGCACGACTCCTTTGAGCCGTGGTAGGATAGTAATCAAAGCACAGTGGGAACTCACACGAGACAAATGACGATCCTCAGGTCGATGAACTAACCTGTACACATGTCACCAGGGAACTGCTATCTGACGTCAGGTATAAGACCAACTAGCATGTTCCCGGCGAGTCCTGTCCGGTGTACTCACAACCCAATGAGCACCTGTATACATCTTAGGTGAACCAACTGACACCAGTGGCTTATGAGACCGGCCACCGCCCCTCGTCGGGGTCTCGACTGTATACACTAGTCGACTCTGGAGAATCGATGCCCTGTCTCGAAACTCCCACGACTAAGGACCTTTTAAGGATGTGCTTATAGACCACCAGCTCTCACGTATATGATCGCCATCATACTGCTGGTAGTCAAGCAAGAATCCCAGGGGCTCTATCAACGTGTAATAGCGATATGTCAGGTCACCTAAAGCAGTACACGATGATAAAGATAAACCAGATAGCATACTATCATCTCGAGTAAGACTGTCCTCCTGGGATAGGTCCTCCCTCAATCATTGCAATCACGTGCCTGTGATCCAATAATTGACTCTGAGGGCACTATCTCCAACAGATGCTACAAAACGCGGTCTGTCTTTTGAATGCTTTTAGTGTTTTGCTTTGCACAGCGGTATATATGATATATCCTGCACCTTATTCGATGAGGAAAGGGCCGACGATCCCTTCACCGGGAGTGACCCCTTTAGCGAAACTGAGAAAAGCCTCAAAAACACTCCTTTTCAAAAACACTTGATTCTACGACGATATCAAGTTCATTACGCTCATGGTTTTTCTGAAAAAACCTGCGTAGCCCTCCGTCATTTCAGATAGATATTATTTAGTATTCGTGCTATGTTTGTTGACCTAGTCAAGGCGTAGTGTACGGTAGCTAAGTAGTGTTTATCTGCTAAAATATGAGATGTGATTGGATTAGGGTATTCGCACGGCCTTGTTGACTCAGTCAAGGGTCGTACGGGTGGGTTTAATTCAATCGAGAAATGTACGGGTTGAACTTGACTTGCGATTTATGTTTTGTTGACTTAGTCAAGGTCATAGATCGCTAGGGGCAAAACATTATCGGGAATTTCAAGTGTTGAAATTTGCAATGAGATTGCATACCTTCTATGAGATAGTTGGATCCCGATACCCACTGCGAGTAAGAGTTACTCCTGGGAGAGTTTTACACAGGACAATTAGTCGATCAAGTAGGTGTCTAGAAAAGTGTTAACGGGGTTACGCCTCTGGGAAAACGAGGTTTACTTTAATTAGGTCCGTGCGAAAGCACGGGGAACCTCCCTCAAAGTACCGACACTGATCTGGCTGAAAGATTGACGAAATTGTAGGGTGTAATTAATCCTGGCTAATCTTACCTTTTAGGGTTTGAAGGTAGATTTGATAAAAACAGTGGGAGACATCCTGATTAGATAAGATAATAACCAATCTAATCTTGCAAGAGCATACGCTAAAGTGTTTTCTTCTCTCTCTCTCCAGGTAGCGACCATGTCAGGCCATAATCAAGATAATAATATGGATGTATTGACTGAACCCGCTTATTATACTGAGCAGGAGAACATTGGACCCGTTCTTTCTTATAAGAGTTATAAAACTGAACAGGGAATAGAAGAATATCTAGATTCTCAAGCCGCCCAAAAGAACATGCATGTTGATGCATCTTCTTCAGGTGTGTTAGTTATTGAGAACTGTTTCTCAGTTCACCGTACGTCCTGGGTATTGGATACCGGATCAGGATCCCATATATGTAAATTTTTACATAGGCTACGTAAAGGTAGAGAACTGGGAAAAGGTGATCATTCCGTTCAAGTAGGGAACGGTGCAAGTATTGCAGCCAAAGCAGTTGGTGAATATCACCTTGTATTGCCAAGTCGTAATACACTGATTCTAAATGAGTGCTATTATATACCGAACATGATGTGCAACATTATATCAGTTTCTTTATTAACTAAAAAAGGATATAATTTTGTAGTAAAGGATAATGTTATGAACATATTCCTAGATCAAAAGTTGATTGCATCAGGCTCTTTACATAATGGCATATTCATTCTAAATCAGAATACAGTCCTCAATATACAAAACACACACAAGAGGAAAAGTTCAGAAATGAACGAATCCTTCTTGTGGTATTGTAGACTTGGTCATATCAATGCGACACGACTGGCTAAGTTACATAAAAATGGATATTTGAATTCATTCGAATTTTCATCTTATGATACTTGCCATTCATGTCTCAAAGGAAAAATGACCAAAGCTCCATTTAGTGGACACGGAGAAAGAGTTACCGAACTCTTAGGACTGGTACATAGTGATGTATGCGGTCCCATGTCTACGCATGCCAGGAACGGTTCTTCCTACTTTATTACATTCACTGACGATCTCTCTAGATACGGGCATGTGTTCCTATTGAAACACAAGTCTAAAGCTTTTGAGAAATTCAGAGAATATAAGCACGAAGTAGAGAACCAAACGGGCAAAAGTATTAAGATCCTTCGATCTGATCGAGGAGGAGAATACTTAAGCAATGAGTTCCTAGATTATCTAAAAGAGAATGGGATTCTCTCTCATCTTACTCCTCCTTATACACCACAGCACAACGGTGTATCAGAACGAAGGAATCGGACCCTATTAGATATGGTGCGATCTATGATGAGCGATGCTGAGTTACCTATTTCCTTCTGGGGGTATGCGCTTGAGACAGCCATATACATATTGAATCTAATTCCGTCTAAATTTGTACTTACCACACCATATGAGATATGGAGTGGGAAGAGACCATATTTTAAACGAGTTAAGATATGGGGTTGTCCGGCCTATGTCAAAAGACAAAATCCGGACAAACTCTAGGCACGATCAGTCCTTTGCAAATTTGTGGGATATCCAAAGAATTCTCAAGGATATTTTTTCTACCACGCTGAGGAACAAAAAGTGTTTGTTGCTCAACATGCCACCTTTTTGGAAAAGGAATTTCTTGCAAAAGAAATTAGTGGCAGAGAGGTAGAGCTGGAAGAGGTTCCAGCACCACAAACCGCAACTGATGATTTGTTGGAACCAGAAGATTCAGTAGTATCCGACGAACCCCAGCCTCTCCGCTGATCTAGTAGGGTTTCTCGTCCACCTGAGAGATACTACGGTTTTCTCATTGATGGTGGAAGCGAGGATTGCATCATGGAAGATGATGACCCGACTAGTTTCGAGCAGGCCATCACGAGTGGTGACTCTGTGAAATGGCTGGATGCAATGCGATCTGAGATGGAATCCATGTACACCAATAAAGTATGGATTTTGGAAAATGCTCCTGAAGGGGTAAAACCCATTGGGAGCAAGTGGATTTTTAAAAAGAAATTTGGTGTAGATGGAAAAGTTGAGACTTTCAAAGCTAGACTTGTAGCAAAGGGATTTCGTCAACGACCAGGTATGGATTATGACGAAACCTTTTCTCCAGTGGCTATGCTTAAGTCCATCCGGATCTTACTTGCCATTGCTGCATACCATGACTACGAAATCTGTCAAATGGATGTTAAGACCGCCTTTCTAAATGGTGATTTAGAAGGGTGCGTGTACATGACTCAGCCAGAGGGCTTCGTAGATAGTGGGAGCAGCGGAAAGGTATACAAATTGCTTAAATCCATTTATGGGTTAAAGCAAGCATCGCGGAGTTGGAACATCTGTTTTGATGTAGTAGTCAAAGAGTTTGACTTCATCAAAAATATAGATGAACCTTGTATCTATAAGAAGGTGGCAGAGAGTAAAGTTGTCTTCCTCGTATTGTACGTAGATGACATACTCTTGATAGGAAATGATATTCCTATGCTGCAATCATTCAAGCTCTTCTTATCACAAAGATTCTCAATGAAAGATCTAGGTGATGCATCATGCATATTGGGGATTAGGATCTATAGAGATAGATCCAAACGGATACTGGGATTGTCCCAATCCAGGTACATTGACACCATCCCAAAGAGGTTTAGTATGGAAGAATTCAAGCGTGGGAACCAACCCACGATCTCTGGACTCACTCTCTCCAAAGAGATGTCTCCCAAGACTGATTTAGAGAGAGCTCGCATGCAAGGGATACCCTATGCTTCGGCAGTAGGATCTATCATGTATGCGATGCTATGTACCAGACCTGATGTAGCATACTCACTAAGTGTAGTGAGTCGGTATCAAGCAGATCCTGGAGAGAGTCACTGGACGGCTGTGAAGAACATTCTCAAGTACTTACGAAGGACTAGAGATATGTTCTTGGTGTATGATAACGGAGAACTCCGGGTGGAGTCTTTTACCGATTCCAGCATCCAAAGTGATAAGGACGACTCTAAGTCGCACTCGGGATTTATCTTTACCCTTAATGGAGGGGCTATATGTTGGAAGAGTTCCAAACAGGATACCGTTGCAGACTCGACGATGGATGCTGAATACATCGCTGCCAAAGAGGCTGTCTGGATGAAGAAGTTCATCACTGAACTTGGTGTGGTTCCATCCATTGAACATCCAATACCTCTGTATTGCGATAACAATGGAGCTGTGGCTTTGGCCAAGGAACCCAGATCCCATCAGAAATCCAGACATATTCTGAGGCGGTATCACCTGATCAGGGAGATAGTTGATCGCCGGGAGATCGAGGTCAGGAGAGTAGATACGAAGGACAACACTGCGGATCCACTCACAAAGGCCATTCCCCAGATACGGTTTGAGAGATTATTCGGGATACTAGGTATGAGATATTACAGCAGCTGGCCTTAGTGCAAGTGGGAGATTGTTAGTTATGTATATGCCCTAGAGGCCATTGTTGTACATTTGATGTATATTATGATGGATGCTTAGATATATACAGAGAGGACTTTCTTGCTCGTCATGATAGTATGCTATTTGGTTTCACTTTATCTTAACATGTTGACTTGTATTGGTTTACTGTCTTTCTCTCACATGTTGATAAAGCCCTTAGGATCTGTACTCGACTACTGGGATTATGATGAGATCATACTAGTGGGGCCATGGTAGTCGATGAGTACATCCTATAAATGTTCCTAGTCGAGGGTATATCGAGACAGGGCATCGATACACCAGAGTAGACTAGCGTATACGCGTCTTGACCCATATGATGGGCGATGGATGATCCCATATCCATCGGTGTTTAACATCAAGGATGATGTACGGGTGCTCAGTGGAGACTGGGTACACTGGACGGACTCGCCGAGAACTCCCAGTTGGTGATATACCACACGTCAAATGGCAGTTCTCCGGTGACAATGGTACATGGTAGTTTGAAGACCCGAGATCGTCATAGAGTCTTGTGTGATTCCCACTGTGCTTTGATTTCCACCTTACCACGTCCAAGAGGGCGTGCAAAACGGTGGCTTTTGGGTACAGTCTCGAATCACATGGAGGCAATGAGCGATAGGAGGGGATTCGTCTCTCCCGGTATAGGGAGTTGATGTTGTGCTGTGTTCGATTGGCTATAACTGGAAGTCCCTGGCCAGGGCTGATATAGAGATTTACTGGTAAGTGTTACTAGTAGTTTCTCGACCTGTTATGAGCCTCACATCGACATGACTTATCGGTTACTGGGGTCTGACGTATACCACCCCTAGACCTGATATGCGACATATCAGACGAACAGACCGGACTGTACGGGAGTGTTACTGATTGGATTCACAGGAGAACGCACAGGCTGGCTTGTTGATCTCCTGATCGCTGAATACCTGGGTGGCTGTTATGTTTAGCTTACCGCTTGCAGCTTGTGGGTGTTTGATATGATCATCACCTGCTACCGGCGTATTGACGATTCTTTAGAGTCCTACACAGAGGTTTCTTGGCTCAGGAGAAACGGAGTAGAGGCACATATGTGATATGTGCAGGACCGAGGATAATGCGATATGAGATACCGTATTATATTCTCGAGATATTTTGATATGAATCGGGACATCGGATCAAGTGTTGATTCGATGAATCGGTACATGATATATTAGCCGGTTATATTCGATATAGCCGGATTGTTGGATCAAGTATTGATTCGATGATTTAATGTATAATAATATAAATGATATATTGTATTACATTATCTAATATTGGCTCACTTTATTATTTCATTTTCTCACTGGATTAATTCATTGATATATATGCGATATATGTTAAATGTATTATTTTCTTTTGTTGCAAATATATAATATATATGTGATATATATTATTGTGACATGATATGATTTATTATTAAACATGTTTAAGGATGATTAAATGGGATTAGGGTTTGATTAGGGTTAGCTTCTTCTTGCACATTCTAGAAGCTTTTCCTTTTGTCTTGGTTAAGATATTATGGTTGATACTTATCCTTAACCTAACCAAACCCTAACTCTAGTTTATTCTCTACAACTTCTTAGCCACTCATCCTTGACCATGGTTGATATATCAATCATATAGATTTCTTTTCTATTCATCACAAAAGGATTATCTTTTCCATTATCATCTTCTTCTCTCTTGAGTTCTAAAAGAAAATGCTTACTAGTTAATTCTTGTGTTATGATTTCTTGTGAGAAAGTGAATAAAAAGAAAGCATAAATACTACTCCCTCATCCTCATCTCATCTAGCCCATGAGATTAGGGTGTTCATCTCTTTAGAGTGAGAAAGCTTGGGTTAAAGCAACTTCGACGTAGATCATCGGAGAATCGGAACACTTCAAGCTAGCATGGATCGTTTGAGTCGTGGAGCCTCTCTTGAGTCCGGGAGATCATGGATCGCGGCAAAGGGACTTCTACTCGGAGCTTGTGAAGCGAAGGAGCGGACTACAAAGGTTGTAATCCCTCACACTTAGATAAAAAGATGTTATCTTGCATGCTAAACCCTAATAATCTAGCAAAGATCCCGTCTTTGGGTTGTTCGGCACATGTAGAATTTTATTCGGGCATGTTTGATGCTCTATGAACCTTCACTAGTGTGCATAGGAACCCTACAATTCCATCTCAGATCGCTAAGCATCCAGCCATTCTTACAGAGTCCCCACTCTTGATGGCCTGCTCGAAACTAGTTGGGTCATCATCTCATGATGCAATCCTCGCCCCCACTGTCATCGAGAGACCGAAGTATCTCTCAGGTGGATGAGGAACCCTACTAGATCGGCGGAGAGGCTCAGGTTCGTCGGAGACTATTGAATCCTTTGGTTTTATCAAATCATCAGCTGTAGTTTGTATAACTGGAAATCCTTCCAGTTCTACAGAACCGACCTTGCCTCGAGCTTGTCCGGATTTTGTTTTTGACATAGGCCGGACAACCCCAAATCTTAACTTGCTTAAGAGATAGGCTCTTCCCATACTATATCTCATATGGAGTGGTAGGTAGTGATCTGATTCGAACCTAATTCAACAGGTATGCAGCTTCTTAAGTGCATAACCCCCAAAAGGAAACAGGTAACTCAGTAGTACTCATCATAGAGCGCACCATATCATATATGGTGTGATTGCTCCGCCCCGATACACCGACGTGCTGTGGTGTATACGGAGGAGTAATGCTGAGAGAGAATCTCATTCTCCTTTAGAATAGTCCAGGAATCCCGTGCTCAAGTATTCTCCTCCCTGGTCACATCAAAGGGCATAATACTTATACCCGTTTTTGGTTCTCTACTTCTGACTTATATTCGGTGATTATCTCAAAAGTTTCGGACTTGTCTTTCAACAGGAACATATGTCTGAATCTAAAGAGATCATCAGTGAATGTAATGAAGTACAAAGAACCTATCCTGGCATATGAAGACTAGGGACCTTCACACATCACTATGTATCAGTCCCAAGAGTTCACTAACTCTTTCTCTGTTTCCAGTAAACGGAGGTATGGTCATCTTATCTTTGTGACATGACTGGCAAGTTTCATAAGATGTAAATTTAAACTGATTTAAATATGCATCTAAATGTAACTTAGTTAGTCGGGTCACATTGATATGACCTAGTCTACAAAGCCTCAAGAAGAATTCGTTCATTTCTGACCTATTCCTCTCGTGTGTGTTCTGTATACTAAGAACTGTAGTTTGATTTAGAACGTTAATACTTTTAGATAACGTGCCTGAACCGATCAACTCTTGATATAGGAAATGTTCAAAACATTATCCAACAATACAAAATTATATCCTTTCTTTACTAGTAAAGAGACTGATATGATGTTGTATATCAGGTTCGGTATCTAATAACATTCGTTCAGAATCAATGTATTCTGGTAATACAGGGTGATAGTGACCAATAGACTTGGCTGCAACTCTTGCTCCGTTTTTCTGTCTCATGAAACTTATAACCTTTCTCAGTTCTCTACCTTTCTGTAGCCCATGTAACAGATTACATTTGTGGGATCCTGATCCGGTGTCTAATACCCAGGACGTAGAGGATACAGAGAAACAGTTCTTTATAATGAACACACCCGAAGAAGATGCATCATCATGCACTTTCTTCGTTTGGGTGGTACGGGAAATCTGGTATTCCCCAATTTCCTGCTCTGTCTTATAACAATTATAAGTTGGAGCGGGACCAACGTTCCCCAGCTCAGTAAAACAAGCGGGTTCGGTCAATACATCCATATTATTATCTTGATTAAGGCGTGACATGGTCGCGACCTGGAGAGAGAGAGACACTCTGCGTGCGCTCTTGCAAGATTAGATTGGTTATATATTTTATCTAATCAGGATGGCTCCCACTGTTTTTATCAAATCCTCCTTCAAACCCTAAAAGGAAAGACTAGACGGGATTAATTACACTCTACAAGTTCGCCAATCTTTCAGCCAGGCCAGTGCCGGTACTTTGAGGGAGGTTCCCCGTGCTTTCGCACGGACCTAATTAAAATAAACCTCGTTTTCCCAGGGGCGTAACCCCGTTGACACCTTTCTAGACACCTACTTGATCGGCTAATTGTAAAGTGCAAAACTCTCCCAGGAGTAACAATTACTCGCAGTGGGCATCGGGATCCAACTATCATATAGAAGGTATGCAATCTCATTGCAAATTTCAACACTTGAAACTCCCGATAATGGTTTTTTTTATCCTTAGTACCTATGACCTTGGCTATGGTCAACAAATCATAAGCACTAGTCAAGTTCTACCCGTCATTTCGTGATTAATTAGACCCACCCACATGACCCTTGGCTAAGGTCAACAAAGTCACATGAATGTCCTAACTAATCGCATCATATGCTGTGTAGGAAGACATCACTTAGCTACCGTACACTGTGCCTTGACTATGGTCAACAAACACAGCACGAATACTAAGTACTCTACTTCCTAAAATGACGGAGGGTTGCAGATGGTTTTTAAGAAAACCTTTAACGCTTTGAACTTGATCTCATTGCGGAATCAAACGGTTTTTAAGGCTTTTGCTAGTTTCGCTAAAGAGGTCACTCCCGGTGAAGGGATCTCGGCTCTTTCCTCGTCGAATGAGGTGCAGGATATTCACAATACCACTATGCAAAGAAAGAACTAGAAAAGCAGTCAAAAGACAAACCGAAGGTTGTAGCATCTGCTAGTTATTGCTAAAGAGGTCACTCCCGGTGAAGGGATCGTCGGCTCTTTCCTTATCGAATAAGGTGCTGGATGTTCTACAAGGAACACCGCTGTGCAAATCAAAAACTAGAGCTACCTAATTTTTGAAATTCGATTCCACAACATCTTTTAGGTTTATTTTCTTTCATTAATCTCATTAATGAATGTCCTATCATTTAAGTCCACCTAAACATCACAGATAAATACAACGTACGCTTATGCCATCTGCATTCGCCTCGATGTCCAGTCTGCACCGTTAGGTTAGGTAACTAACAGCAGAACGGGGAAGGGCTAGCGCGGGTGTAAAACATAAGCAACGTTTATATAATATATTATATATATTATATATATCTGAACATATCACATGATCACATCACAGATAACGCAGCAGAAAATATCATACGAAATATTGGATATACTAGGACGTCCGTGTTTTATTTTGAGCCTATATAAAACACGGATTCCACGGTCGTGACGAATAGCCAATCCCACACCCCTAGACCCCTACGAGAGCGGCAAGCAACCCTACCAATTCTAGAGTTAGGAGACCCGGACTCGACTCCTCGAGATGGTCTCCCACTGGACCCTAGAACCCGGTTACTTGTGCTCCCCTCCTTGGGTCTATCCTAATGCGAAAAAGTAAATATTATACAATGGTGACATCATCCTCAACCCGGAAGTGCCCCAATAAAAGAATATTACATACAAGTTTTTACATGAATGAAAAAAGAAAAACACTCATCTCACATAAAAAAAAACCCGGCTATTCAAACACGACGATCCAATATAACATATCCAGTAACACATAACATCACATGTCATCAGCGTAAGTAAATATGCCCATCCCAATTGTCGTTGACATATAGCAACGAAACCGGCGATATCACATATTACACTTACGGTCGCAGAAAAGAAAGTGTAAAACTACAACAGTTGGAATCCGCAATTTCCTTAGACATCGCATGCCTAACCAAATGAATTCATTAGACATCGCATGCCTAACAATTATAAACCCCGCATTTCAGTCTCAAAATCGAAAACACTTTTCAATACCAAGTCGGGCAATTCAACAAGATTCCCGACAGCCTGATCGAATGTCGTCGCAAACTTTAGTAGAAGGCCGCACCCCCGGATGCCGTCGACGAAGTGCACTAAGGCGGAACACCGCTACCGCGAGCACCCGAACGGATGCTTTTAGCTACGGGGTTTTCCTACAGTCACTTGGTTGGGGCTATGGGGCGTGGCTGTCTATTAAGTTTACCCGGCGAGTATCCGCGTACACTACGTGATTGCGACAGACTTTTGATCGCATCAAAATCCCGTGGCAACCAATCATTTGAGACTGAAGTGCTAGATTTATAACATTCAAATCAGTTATCTCATAACAATTTGTGGATTCCAAATATTGTATCACATTCCATATAAATAGAAAATGTTAAACTTTCCGATCGAATAATCAAACACCCAAGTTTTCCCAAATATCTCAACACTTGAAATAAGTTTAAAAACATCCATTTCATGCCACAGTACCAACGGTCCAGCCGTAGAAGGGTCAAGCCACCGCCTCACATGTGGCACGCCGTACTGCCCCAAACCCTAAAGTTCAAAAGGCAGTTCAAGACGGTCACATAATCGAGTTAAGATTTTTTGTCTTCTAGAGGGTCCATTGCGTTACTTGCACGATTTAGACGTTCTTAAACTACGGAAAAATCCAACACTTGAAAATTTTCCGTCAGGGGAAAAAGTGAGTTATTGATATCCGGCCGAACTTTTTAACACTTTCTAAATTACCCGGAAAAACACAGACAATGTTAAACTTTCCGATCGAATCAACGAACTCCCAATACAACCCAGAAAACTCAACACTTGAGTATAAATTAAAAATTCCCAGAAAACACAGGAACTATACAAGAACATTACTGTGAAAACAGTGTAGCATAAAGCTACAGAATGGCCGCGGAACCGCCGCGCCACCTAGGGTACGGCCACGGTTCCGCGGCGCCTTGATTGAATTGGGGTCACGTGCTGCACAGTAATTCCTAGAAAACCCTGCTGAATTTTTTGAGTATTTTTAATTAGGAAAATTCCACAGTTTTAAAAAATGTACAGAGAAGGGTTTTGATTAGGGTTTCGGGATTCGATCGGGTTTCTAACTTCGTCTACACTTCGACTAAAGCTCTAGCTAGGCTCTGATACCACTGTAGGGTTCCTAGGCACACTCATAAGGTTCTACAAGGCATCAACCATGCCAAAATCAAATTATTTTTGTGCCGAACAACCCTATGCAAGATCGTATACTAGAGATTAGGCGAAACTATATGCAAGCAAACTACTTTGCTACTAAGTGAAAGGGATAACAACCTTTGTAGATCCGGTCCTTCACTTCTAATGCTCCGTGTTGACGTCTCTTCGCTGCGATCATCGGGATCCCGGACCCTAACGATGGTTTCTTTAGAGAAATGAGCAGGCTAGGTCGTTGACTTCGAGGCCGAAGATGATCTACGTCGAGGAGAATCAAACTTAAGCTCCATCATCACCTGGTCATGAACTTTGTGAAGAGAACACCCTATACTACATGGCAAGTGGTAGAGGATGAAGAGATAGAAAGTGGGTTCACTTTGGATTTGGATTTCTCACTCTTAATCTTCACTTGGTCATTTTCAAGAAAGGTTTTTCTTCTTCTTGAAGAAGAAGAAGAAGAAGAAGGAATAAGAATGAATTATCAATTAACTAAAATGAATAATGCAACCATGGGTGAGTTAACCTTTGTAGAGACTAAACCCTAGTTTGAGCTAATGGTTAGGTTAGTGAAAACCTCATGCAAAACAAAATGGTTAGACTTTGTCAAAGATGCTTAAAAAGCTTCATGAAGCTTCAAGCAAAAAAACAAAGAAAGCCACCATTTTGTTTTTGCCAAAAATAAATAAAATAAATAAAACCCAACCATTAACCTAAACATGGTGTAAGTTATACACACACCCAAGTTTGCATGTATCATCAATCATGATACAAACTAGTGCACAAACATATATCATATATACAACTTGTGCACATCAAGTGAGAAAATCAATCATAAGTGAACAAATACTAGTTAATGTAAAGTAATATATCAAATATATAATTATACATTAAATCATTAAATCAATACTTGATTAAATGATCCGGTCATAACGCATATAACCGACTAATATCTAGTGTATCAATATATCGAATCAACACTTGATTCGGTAACCCGGTTATATCACATATAACCGTCCGATGATCCAAATCGCGAGAATAGAACACAGTATCACATATTGTTATTATTCTCGGTCCCGCACATATCTCATATGCCCTCCTATTTCGTTTCGCTTGAGCCAGGAAAACTCTGTGTAGGACTCTAAAGACTCGTCAATACGCCGGCAGTAGGTGGTGATCATATCAATCACCCACAAGCCGCAAGCGGTCTGCCAAACGTAACGGCCACCCGGGTATTGAACGATCAGAAGATCAATGAGCAAGCCTGCTCATGCTCCTGCGAATCCAATCAGTAACACTTACCGCACAGTCCGGTCTGTTCGTCTGATATGTCGCATATCTCGCCTAGGGGTGGTAAACGTCAGACCCCAGTAGCTTGATAAGTCATGCCGATGTAAGGTCCATAACAAGCATGAAACTACTGATAACACTTACCAGTAAATCAGTGCAACCCTGGCCAGGGATTTCCAGTTATGGCCAGTCGAGCATAGCGCAACATCAACCCCCAATACCGGGAGAGACGAATCCCCTCCTATCGCTCATTGCCTCCATGTGAATCGGGACTGTACCCAAAAACCACCTGTTTGCATGACTCAGTAGAGCAGTGGTAGGGTGGAAATCAAAGCACGGTGGGAGACACACAACTCTTTGACGATCTCGGGTCAACAGACTAAGCTGTACCAGTGTCACCAGAGAACTGCCATCTGACGTGAGGTATAATACCATCTGGGAGTTCTCGGCGGGTCCGTTCAGTGTACCCAGTCTCCACTGAGCACCCGTATACCGTCTCTGATGTCAAACACCAATAGATATAGAATCATCCATCGCCCATCACATGGGTCGAGAAGATATACGCTAGTCTACTCTGGAATATCGATGCCCCGTCTCGATATTCCCACGACTAGGAACATTGAAGGATGTACTCATTGACTACCCAGGCCCCACTAGTAAGATCTACATCACAGTCCTGGAAGTCGAGTACACATCCTAAGGGCTTTATCAACATGTAATAGAGAGACAATAAGTATACATGTTAAGATAAAGAGCAAGCAGATAGCGTACTATCATGTCGAGCAAGAAAGTCCTACCTATATATGTCTCGGCATCCACTACAATATACATCTCATGTACAGTAATGGCCTCTAGGGCATACATATAACTAACAAAGCGTACGTTGTATTTTCGTTTCTTCTGTGATGCTTAGTAAGAATAAATGATGGGACTTCATTAATGAGATTAATGAGAGAAAAAGAAATCTAAAAGATGTTGTAAAATCAAATTTTCAAAAAGGGTAGCTCTAGTTTTTGCTTTGCATAGTGGTATTCCTTGTAGAATATCCAGCACCTTATTCAATAAGAAAAGAGCCGAGATCCCTACACCGGGAGTGATCTCTTTAGCGCAACTAGCAGATGCTATAACTCACTCAGTTTTGTTTTTGATTGCTTCTATAGTTCTTGCTTTGTATAGCGGTATTTGTGAAATATCTTGTACCTTATTCGATAAGGAAAGAACCGAGATCCCTTCACCGGGAGTGATCTCTTTAGCGAAACTAGTAAAAGCCTAAAAAACACTCCTTTTCAAAATCACTTGTTTCTACAACGATATCAAGTTCATTACGCTCATGGTTTTCTGAAAAACCTGCGTAGCCTTCCGTCATTTCAGATAAGTACTACTTAGTATTCGTGCTACATTTGTTGGCCTGCGTCAAGGCGTAGTTTGCGGTTGCTAACTAGTGCTTATCTGCAACATAAGATGAGATTGGATTAGGGTAGTCGTGCGACTTTGTTGGCATGCATCAAGGGTCGTGCGGGTGGATTTTAATTCAATCAGGAAATGACAGGTTGAACTTGACTAGCGGACTATGGTTTGTTTGCCTGCGTCAAGTTCATAGGACGCTAAGGGTAAAAAGTGTTATCGGGAATTTCTAGTGTTGAAATTTGCAATGAGATTGCATACCTTCTATGAGATAGTTGGATCTTGATACCCACTGCGAGTAAGAGTTACTCCTGAGAGAGTTTTACACATGACAATTAATCGATCAAGTAGGTGTCTAGAAAAGCGTTAACGGGGTTAAGCCTCTGGGAAAATGAGGTTTATTCTAATTAGGTCTTTGCGAAAGCATGGGAACCTCCCTCAAAGTACCAACACTGTCCCGGCTAAAAGATTGGCAAACTTATCAGGTGTAATTAATCCCGGCTAGTCTTACCTTTAGGGTTTGAAGGAAGATTTGATATAAACAGTGGGAGCCATCCTGATTAGATAAGATAATAACCAATTTAATCTTGCAAGAGCATACGCTAAAGTGTTTTCTTCTCTCTCTCCAGGTAGCAACCATGTCAGGCCTTAATCAAGATAATAATATGGATGTATTGACCGAACCCGCTTATTATACTGAGCTGGGAAACGTTGGTTCCGTTCTTTCTTATAATTGTTATAGGACTGAGCAGGAAATAAGGAAATATCCGGATTCCCACGCCGCCCAAACGAAGAACAAATATGTTGATGCATCTTCTTCGGGTGTGTTTGTTATCGAGAATTGTTTCTCAGTTCACTCTAAGTCCTGGGTATTAGATACCGGATCGGGATCCCATGTAATATGTTACATGGGCTACGGAAATGTAGAGAACTGGGAGATGGTGATCATTCCATAAGAGTAAGGAATTATGCAAATGTTGCAGCCAAAGCATTTGGCGAATATCACGTTGTGTTACCAAATGGTAATACATTGATTCTGAATGAATGCTATTACATTCCGACCCTGATATGCAATCTTATATCAGTTTCTTTATTGAGTAAGGAAGGATATAATGTTGTAGTACAGGATAATGTTATGAACATCTTCCTGAATCAAAAGTTGATTGGATCAGGCTCCTTAAATAATGGCATATACGTTCTAAATCAAACCACAGTTCTTTATGTACAAAACACACACAAGAGGAAGAGTTCAGAAATGAACGAATCCTTCTTGTGGCATTGTAGACTAGGTCATATCAATACGACATGACTAGCTAAGTTACATAAAGATGGATATTTGAATCCTTTCGAATTTTCATCTTATAACACTTGCCAGTCATGTCTCAAAGGCAAGATGACCAAAACTCCGTTTAGTGGATACGGAGAAAGAGTTACGGAACTCTTGGGACTAATACATAGTGATGTATCTGGTCCTCTATTTACACATGCCAGGAATTGTTCCTCGTACTTCATTACATTCACTGACGATCTCTCAAGATACGGACATGTGTTCATGTTGAAACACAAGTCTGAAGCATTTGAGAAATTCAACGAATATAAGCACGAAGTCGAGAACCAAACGGGTAAAAGTATTAAGATCTTTCGATCTGATCGAGGAGGAGAATACTTGAGCAATGATTTCCTGGACTATCTAAAAGAGAATGAGATTCTCTCTCAGCTTACTCCTCCGTATACACCACAGCACAACGGTGTATCGGAACGGAGGAATCGCATCCTATTAGATATGGTGCACTCTATGATGGGCACTGCTGAGTTGCATGTTTCCTTTTGGGGATATGCACTGGAGACAGCTGCAGACCTATTGAATATGGTTCCCACCAAATCTGTATCAACCACTCCATATGAGATATGGAAAGGAAAGAGACCATATCTTAATTATGTTAAGATATGGGGTTGTCCGGCATATGTGAAAACACAGAATCCGGACAAGCTCGGGGCAAGGTCTTTTCTGTGTATGTTTATTAGATATCCCAAACATTCGCGTGGGTATATCTTCTACCACACCGAGGAACAAAAGGTGTTTGTTTCTAGACATGCCACATTTTTAGAAAAGGAATTTCTTAAAAAAGAAATTAATGGCAATGAGGTAGAACTGGAAGAAGTTCCAGTTACACAAACTGCAACAGAATATTTGGTGAAACCAGAGGATTCAATAGTTCCCAACAAACCCCAGCCTCTCCGCCGATCCAGTAGGGTTTCTCATCCACCTGAGAGATACTACGGTTTTCTCATTGATGGTGGGAGCGAGGATTGCATCATGGAAGATGATGACCCGACTAGCTTCGAGCAGGACATCATGAGTGGGGACTCTGTGAAATGGCTGGATGTAATGCGATCTGAGATGGAATCTATGTACACCAACAAAGTATGGACTTTAGAAGTTGCTCCTGAAGGGGTAAAACCCATTGGGAGCAAATGGATCTTTAAGAAAAAACTTGGTGTAGATGGAAAAGTTGAGACTTTCAAAACTAGACTTGTTGCAAAGGGTTTTCGTCAACAACCAGGTGTGGATTATGACGAAACCTTTTCTCCAGTGGCTATGCTTAAGTCCATCCGGATCCAATTTACCATTGATGCATACCATGACTACGAAATATGGCAAATGGATGTTAAGACCGCCTTTCTAAATGGTGATTTAGAAGAGTGTGTATACATGACTCAGCCAGAAGGCTTCGTAGACAGTGGAGCAGCGGAAAGGTGTGCAAGTTGCTTAAATCCATCTACGGGTTAAAGCAGGCATCGCGGAGTTGGAACATTTGTTTTGATGTAGTAGTCAAAGAGTTTGACTTTATCAAAAACGTATATGAACCTTGTATATACAAGAAGGTGTGTAACATTTCAGAAAATATAAAATATTATTTTTGGAATTTAATATTAAAATAATATATTTCCCGAAAACTGCCTGAATTGAGAAATTGGGGTTTTCGAAAAAGGGTATAAATATATACCAATAATTGTGAAATAATTGGGAATTAAAATGAATTATTAATTTAGAAATATATTTATTGGATTTGGCATTTTTAAAATTTATTATATGCAGTTTGGATAAAAAAAACCGATTAGTGCACTGCTAATCGCAATTAAGTCAAATCCGTGTTTCTACAGTTTTCCATGGCTAGTGCACCATGTCATGTTACATTTGGTTACATGTTGCATTTGTATTGTTTTATGGGTATTATGTGATTTGGTTTTGAAATTTAAAAGAGAAAAAAAAGGAAATGAAAAGGGTTAAAAAGGTGAATGATTGGAGAGAGAGAGTGTGTGAGAATAAGTGAGAGGGGGGGCTGCTGCCATGTCTATTACCCCATCATTATATCCTCCTTCTTCATCTTCCTCCAACCTCACTTCCCTCCACTTCTAACCCTAGATCCATCTCCAAATAATTCCCAAAACATTATACTCCCTTCACAAAAATTAATCCCCATCTCTTCCTCTACACATTGGACCAAGCAAAGTGAGATTTTGATGACATTAGGAATCTATGGCTGTCTAGAGTGGCCTAAATGAGGTATAGCTTCTTCCATTTAGTAAGTTTTAAGCTTTTTTCTATTCTAGTTTATTTTAGAATTGGTTTGATGGTGGATTTGTGAACTTAGGAATTTCTAGGGAAGGGTTTGGGGTGATTGAGTGGAATTGGTGATGTGTAGTAGCTGTACAAGACCTTAGGGATTGAATTCAGGGGCTGGAATTTAGTATAGAAACCAAATTATGGATTTAGGAATTGATCCATGTCGGTTTTGTGAGGTTTAGCATGTCTACAAGAATCTGGGATGATCTAAGGAATTTCTGAGATAACCAAACAATATCAGGGACCAAATTAAGGCATTAGGAGACCACCCTGACCAGACGAAGCCCAATGGAGCAGTGAGGGACGAACTCGCCAGAATTTAGGGGTGTGTGGCCGGCCTGGTGAAGGAATTTGGGGTCTAGGTTGGTCCAGTAGGTCATATACACCTTGTACTACACCCTAGACTTGTTTGTGCAACTCCTTTTGGCCTGAGTCAAAATCTGGGAGCACTTTGGTGTGGTTTTTGGTTATGTTTTCCGTATTTTGAATGCTAGGTTTTGATATTTGATTTTGTATTTGGTTGTTGGATGTTTGTACATCAACAAAAAGGGATAATAAGTTGGTTTTGCAGGCGTAGGCTATAGGTTCTAACCTATAAGCGATTCGCATGCCGTTTTGGTTTTCGTGCGTGATTTCGGTTTATGATATCTTGTGTGTATATTTGTAGGTACCTTCGCATGGAATTCGAGACGATGAAGCGTGGCGTCGTCGACTTCGGCAAGCAAGAATCAAGGTGAGTAGATCTATATCTACGGGGAAAGTCGGGTGGATGGCATATAGCACCCCCGCAAACTACGATGGAAACCGATATATATATATATATATATAGATTATGATTAATGAAACCTTTAATAGAAGACTATAGATAGAGTAAAAAGGTGGTTAGAGAACCATATTAGAAACTAAGAATAGTTAGAAGTGATATGATACGACTAGTATGTGATGACGGGATTTGAGAATGATATTTGACGATTTTGCCGTTTAGGGTACTATAAGAATAGATAGTCGACGTAGATGTGTCATTCGAACCATACCTATTTCCAAACTGAAGAATCGTATGCATCTTTTAAACAGATACCTTGAGGGGCGTTAAGGATTTTCAAATGATATCTTTTCTTTAAAAACACCGTAGCCCTACTTTCAAAACTACGATTCACATCTTTCAAAAACTGTTTGTATGGTTCAGGTGTGTATGTTAGATTAGATACGTATGCTTATAATAAAGGTAGAATGTATTTGTAAATTTGACTTGATGTGGGATATAAATGCGATGAAAAGAATATATGGCGTGATATGATGATTTGATGATATGTTAGTATACGGATGCGAGTCGATTGAGATGATTTATACCCTGCCGGTCCCCTGATATGAGATTGTTGCAGATGTGACCTGGGACATAGGTATATAGAGATATTTATATATGTTGTGAATCGTGAGTGGTAGCCGTACGAAACGTTAGGTCCGTACCCTCCTCGTCTTATAGGTTGATAGGATCCCGAAAGCTTAATGCCGTCGTACGATGATTTTCCGTACCTGATGCGTTTGACTTGATGTTTGATCCATACCCTTGACTAGAGGATGCCGTATGATAGATTATACCGTACGCGATGTTATGAGGTTGGATGCCGATTGATAGATTCACCGACTCGATCATATTAGATATGTATACCTTATAGCTTTTAGCTGGCGATTTACTTTATGCTACATTCATGTCATTCTCATTGCATCATATATATACCTGTGCTAGTACACCTACACCATTATCGATGATGCGTATGTTACACTTACACAGATTGGCCGGCTTACACACTTCATCATCGATAATTGCCATGTCACTACACAGTAGAACTGCTGCATCAGGATATGACTCCTTGCATGATATACTTGTGCACATACATATTGTACATTCATACTTGCGTATATACCACTTGTACATCCATACTTGTGCACATACATATTGTACATTCATACTTACGTACATACCACTTGTACATCCATACCTGCGCACATACATATTGTACATTCATACTTGTATATATACCACTTGTACATCCATATTTGCGCACATACATATTATACGCTCATAATGCGTATATACCACTTGTACATCCATACTTGCGCACATACATATTGTACATTCATACTTGCGTATATACCACTAGTACATCTATACTTGCGCACATACATATTGTACACTCATACTTGTGTATATACCACTTGTACATCCATATTGGTGCACATACATATTGTACACTCATACATGCGTATATACCACTTGTACATCCATACTTGCGCACATACTTATTGTACACTCATACTTGCGTATATACCACTTGTGCATCCACACCTACATACATACTTATTGCACATACATGTGTAACATCTCAAAAATTAATAATAATAATAAAATATTATTTTTGGGAATTTTTATAAATTAATATTATTTTATTGAATATTTTAATGTTTTGGGATTATTAAATACAAATAAATGGTAAAAATTTTAGAAAAATTACGGAAAATTCTAAAATAGGATAATTTATAGAATTATGCCATTTTTAAGTTTTTGTGATTAATTAGATGCTAATCTAGTGCTAATCGCGATTAAAAATCGCTAATCGGTTTTTAGCATTTTTGTGCAAAACATGTACATATCACTTTTTTCACACTTGTGCATTTTCTATCATGTTATTTGCGGTTACTATTCTAGTGAGAAGGTTTTGGAGAAAAGGGAAAAAGAAAAAGGAAAAGAAATTGGAAAAGGGAATAAAATATGAAGCATGGTGTGAGAGAGAGAGAGGTATGGCCTTCTTTGACCAAGACTTAGCCATCTCCTTCATTTCCTTCACTCATTTCTCTCTCCCTCTTCTTGCTTGCTGCTGCTGCTCCTGCACCTCACTTTCCCTCCCCTCTTCAAGCTCCAAAACACCTCTAAAACTACACCAAAACCCAATCTCCATTTCAATAAATGTGTGCACAAGCTCGAGACCTACACGATGGACCAAGAAAGCATGGATTTTGGCCACTAGGGGGCAACTCAAGAAAATTCTTGAGTTGCCAAATGAGGTAATTTCTGGACCATTAGCTTAATTCTAGCTTTTCCTTTAACCACATGTTAAGATTAAATCGATATTGTGTGATATTATGGACTTGATGAAAACCTAGTTAGGGTTTGAGAGAAACTTGTGTTGTATTGGGAAATTAAGCTCAGTTGAGGTTATATAAACACCATAGTGCCTAAATTGAGACCCTAACCTGAAGCCTAAAACCAGAATACGGATTTTAGAAACCGATATCGGAAAATTTGTGAAATCTGTGAAGGTTATTTGGGATCTGCTTTTACCCCGAGACTCCTAAAATAATATTGAGTGGACAGTGATATGTGCAGGCACCCAGGAAGCTACCACCAAAGCCCTAGCCCCCAACTCCCTTTCCAGGCCGCTAATTTAATCACTTTGGCCGCAAATTGCGGCCTGGGTCCCACCATTTTGGCTCGTATTGGTTCTGTAGCTCCTACATGGTTATGTTAGGCCCCTGGTATATTTAGATTTGTATAAAGTGACCTAGGGTGAAATCTGGGACATATTTCCTAAGTTGCTGTTTTGGATTCGTGTTTCCGTATTCCGTATTTTTTAATTCTGAAATTGTGGATTTTGTTTTGCCTCGACTATTTGGCGTTTATACGATGATATAGAGGATTTATTGATGGTTTTGAAGGCGTGCCATAGGTTCTCACCTATAGGCCCCTTATCGTATCGTTTTGGATTTCATGTGCCGTTTTAGCTTGGTTTTGGTTTTAATTGCGTATATACGATACTTGCTGTGTAGGTACCCCATGAAGACTTCGGGACGACAAGAAAGCACGTGGCGACGTCGACAAATGAAGACCCAAGGTGAGTAGATTATATCTTCAGGGGGAAGTCGGGTGGATGGCGTATAGCACCCCCGCAGTCCGTAGTTAGTATACTATGTATATTAGATATGATGATAGTTATTTTGTGTCGTGGTCCTTGTGTTAGATGTATTATGGTTAGTTAGGGTTAGAAGTAACTAGGGTAGTTCCTAGTCACGAACCCTAGGATAGATTTTTACCCACGCACTCACACTTACATATTCCTTATATTTACACTGGGTTGATGATATTTGATGACATTGGAGATGAGTCGATGATATTGGGCCTTGTGCCGCAAGATAGGTGATTTGATATGATGCATATTTGGGATATGACATGTGATTCTTGCGGGCTTGGAATGTGTGTTTACCCAAGCATTCATACTTATAGATGGTATCAGTTGTACTAGACTTAGAGTAGTACCCCAGATCGTGCGATATGATGATAGTGATACCTGATATCTGATGAGAGGAATGTGATACTGACCCCTACCCAACTATTGGG
Organism: Agapanthus africanus; assembly: GCA_030015575.1. NCBI lineage: Eukaryota > Viridiplantae > Streptophyta > Magnoliopsida > Asparagales > Amaryllidaceae > Agapanthus > Agapanthus africanus. The sequence goes on from JASDDO010000004.1 coordinate 239,757,431, forward strand.
ATGTCGTACGACGATTTACCGTACGAGCTTTACACTGATGATAGATCCGCACTCATGACTTGAGGAGGTCATATGATATATTGTATCGTACGCGATACTACTGAGGCGGGATCACCGACTATATATATATACATATCGACTCAGATTTAGGTGGTTTCCATACCCCTCCCGATTGACCGGATGCTTAGATCAGTAGTTTGCATAGTAGATGTTAGACTAGACCCGAGTCATACCTATTTCAAAAACTACGAATCAGGAATATCTTAAAGACAAACAAGGGATTCTACGGATACTTTAAAAGGTGTACCTTTTCTTAAAAACACCGTAGCCCTGATTTTACTAAATACCCTGATTCGTCTTATTTCAAAAGGCATAACTGCATGGTACATACATATTGATGTAGTTTCTTCACTGTAGGTGTTGATTATTTGATTCTGCATATTCACGCTATTCATATTGCCTGCATATGTTATTGCTATACTGTTATCATGCTGTTAGGACACCAGCACCATTATCGATGATGCGTATGTTCCACGTACACCATTTGCCGACTCACACACTTCATCATCGATAATTGCCATGCCACTATACTGTAGTACTGTTGCATTCATGATATGATTCCCGTCTGGCACATTGTACGCATATACCTGTACACAAACATATATGATTCTGACTTGTTTAGAGATTTGGGAACCGCAAGATACTCTTTAAAACTGATCCATTTTAAAAGAGCGGCTTCCCCAATATGTGCATATCACTTTTCCGTATTGCATGATATATCGATATGCTTACATTCTTTTATATGTTGCATACATCATGTTTTCTGATCATTCGCATTGAGATATGTTGTTTCCATGATATTTCTGGATTTGGGAACCGTGGCTATTTCAACTGAGAATATGTATTGTTTTTGAAAACCCGGTTTCCCTTGATATGATATTTCAGTGCGTCCGCCATGTGTTTTCTCGGTTCTGAGAGTGGCATATGAAACCCGATTCGAGGAGCGGTAGGCACCGTCTGCGGGTACATGGTGGACCCGGTAAGGTACCCCGGGGCAAGAAGACTCGTATATGTTAGACGGTGAGCCTGGCAGGGGAGCACTACCTACCGGTGATAGTATTCGGACTCGGCGGTTATCGTGGGGATACCGACCGGAGTATGTACGTATAGATACGCCGAAGTTCGAGGGTCGAAGCTGGGCACTCGGGTTTTCGAGACAGCGTATGATACGTACCTATCAGGGCCAGTCTTGGTGACAACGCCTGATAGACGAGGATTTACGTGCCGTTGCTAGGCACAGATTTCATGATGTTTTATGATATTTCCATGATTGCTTATATCCTCATATTTCCATGCATATGTATTACGATATTTACATGCATGAGGCTTATTGTCATTGGGTGACAGGTGGACGGGATCCACACTTATACAGACATTGATCACATATAGACCGGTTTTACGTTGATCATACTTCATTGTATATATAACAGGGTTCGAGGGCGCTGTTATATATACCCTTACACCAATATTAGTGGTCTGGGACGCTAATATATGTGTATTGATCTTCATTTGATGCTTCATCATATTTACTTCATGCAGCATACCTTACATTCATGACATGTTATTACCTGAGTTTTTGGCACTACATACATGTTTAGAGGTTACTTTGCCACCTTATCACGCTTCAGACGTATTTTTGAGGTTTACATTATCTTGATCGTATTGACCTAGGTTTATGTCTTGCATTCGGTTTCTGCTTGTAGATATTTCTATTCACGAGTTGGCAACTCACCCCCGTTGTGCCACAGTTCTTGCAGGTTTTGCCGTACATGTTCCATTGGGCATTTCTGGCACACTACTTCCTTGCGGGTGAATTGCTTTTGGTAGGTGGATTCTTTTGCATCAAGAACCACCATTGTATTTATTTTATCCATTGTATCTAGAATTTCCATCAACCAAAACTTGTATATTGTTTCAGACTTAGACATTAGTGATGTATTATTTGGCCTTAGAGTCGCGCTTAGTAGTATTGCGGTTTTCATGCTTGCTGTGTTTCTTTTGGATTTGATCCCCGCCTTTCGACGTTGTATATTATTGTTGCTTGTGTGGTTGTGACCGTCTTTGACGAAGAGCTAGCTCCCGCTTGGGGATGCCCTTTATCATTGCTTATATATTGCTACTCTTGTTGTACCCCGTTTGGGGCCAGTTTTTACAAAAGAAACTCTGCCGAAATTTTTAGAAAAGACTTTATTTTTTTTAAATCCATTTCCGGCTTAGTTATTTAAAAACCTTGACTTCAAACCTGTTTTTCCTTACTTCCTAAAAACAAATTTTCATATTTACTCTTAAAATGGTTTTAGATTTATGGGCTTTTGGCTTACTTGGATCAGATGGAGTCCTATAGATTTCATATGGTTCAGGTGCCAGTCACGTGCTCTTTTGGGTCGTGACAAAGTTGGTATAAGAGAGCTAAGTTAACCTTGGTTCAAGTCTAAGTTTGACTATGTGGAGCCTAGGGCGTTTTTATATACGGAACTTAGGCTTGACCTTACGGAACTTAGACTTGGTCGAGGGGGTACTGACCCGAACTTTCTTCGCGTAGGATGACCCTTGGTTGATGGAACATGTGACTAAAGTAGAGTGACGTACCGTTCGTATGTTCCGCGGCATACTTACGACACGCCACTCCGCTTAAGGAGCCTTAGGATGTACATTTCCTTGCATAGTATTATATTCATTCCTGATCTATCTTCATCGATATTGGTTATGATTTTGCTGCTACGATCACACGGGCAGAGAGAGCTATGGCTAGAGTTGCGTCAGCATGAGCTCGTCGTGGACGAGGACTGACCAGAGCGTGATTTCAGAGACTTACGATTGCATTGAGAAGCGTCGTCTTGTTGTGTTCTCGCGCCATGAGCGTTTGATGGACCACCCTTACGAGATTTCTCGGACGTGCCATTTGGTACCAGAGGAGCAGGCTACTGCTAGAGGCCAGCCAGATGTGATGACCATTGATATATCGCTTATTCAGGTTGATGAGGCGCTGCGTAGCGTACAGACGAATGAGCCAGTTGTTGCTGCAAATGACGAGACATCGCCCAGATGATGGAGCTATTGCAGTACAAGATTGTACTTGGAGATATGTTGGAAGGTCGCTAGTCACTTAAGGATAGATGACTAGGACATGTGGTTCGTTCGCTTACCGATGCGAGGTCATCAGATAGATTGCTTCCAGCTAGAGACGACTTCACGCGCAGGTTCGTTGAGAGTCGATAGAGACGATCGAATGTCAGAAACCCATTTTCCAAGTTTAAAGTATACGGAAAGACATGCAGGTGATTCTATGGACCCTCTAGAAGAATGAAACCCTAACTCGACTTAATGACCGTGTGAAAGCCTTTGAACCTTAGGGTTTGCGGCGGTTCCGCGGCGCCATTAGTGAGGCTTGGGTTTGCCCTTCTACGGCTGGACCACCGACGCTGTGGCATGTACTCGATACTATTAAACTGTACCCATGATGTGATCTCCTGGGGGATTATGAGGTTCTGACGACTCGATCGGATGGTTCGACATCATTCGGACATCATGTGATGGGATGCATTGCTTGGGATACTCCAGATACGAGGATAGCCGTTGGAGCAGTGTCCATGCAGCCATGATGAGATGAGTCCGGATCAGTCGACATTGACGCAGAGTGAAGAAAAGAGTTCGCAAGATATTTCGACGAGATGACGTCCCACTCCGCTGACATCAGAGATGTTATACGCACCCAAAGGCGTGGTATATGGATATATCTTCCAGAAAGAAGCGCGATAAGTATGCAGCCGTTCCGGAACAAGAATTTGCTTCAGCATTGGATGATGACTTCCGGGCAATTCGGCAGAAGTGAGATTTGAGAAAGACCTCGACAGGACCTTTCTGGAACATTGTATGAGAAGACCTAGACCTAGGAGTGGTCGTATTGCACACACCCAGCAGGCCAAGGTTCGGCATCGTCGACGAGATAGTGGACCAGGTTCGGATAAAGGACCTCACCCAGTTGCGTGTGAGTTGATCGAGGACGGACGAGTACTGAGTTTTCCTCCGTTGATTGCGACGCGTTCCCGAGGACCGGTTCGGCCACACATCTTCTACAGGATGATGAAGCTACAGAGTATGCGGTTTCGAGTCCGTGCGAGAGACTTCGGATGGATCATAGCTGAGAACTTTGCATTGCGCAGATAGAGACGTGACGTCGCAAGACGATGATACAGACAAGCGGGACAAGAGGTTCGTGCGAGACGCTGATGCGCTGTCATTACTTCCCGTCGAGACCAGAAGCCTGATATGCTTGCAGAGGCATTGGGATGCGACCAGTTTCCGGGAAATGTTGTACTGAGGACACGGATGTCTATCAAGCGAGAAGAGATAGTGCAAGAGAGCTAGCCTCCGTACGGTTCGGCTTAGGCAAGATCGGAAGAGACCTTGAGCAGGATTCCTTCCGGGACATTGCTGCAATGATGTTTGCACCCAATCTGAGGTGGGATGTGCATTCAGAGAGCCAGAGGCCGACGCCAGTGACAAACTGCTTTACGAGTGGTCGTGAGGATTGACCGAGAGATGACCAGAGAAGTGCCAGAACGGAATCGTCCCCATTAGCACACCTGACAGGGCCGATGAGCCGATTGATTGGGAGATTGGTAATCCTCATAGAAGATAAGGACCCAGAGTCAGAGGACGCCAGACCGTGAGCAAGAGGTAAGTAGATATCTTGCACTGCTACTATTGGATGCACTTACAGCTTATTTACCTTGAAGGAGGAACTACCGACGACGGTATCTAGGATTTGTGATTTTGTGATTCGATTATCACGTATCCGTCATTTTGGATTTCGGTATTTTGGGCATTCTATTTGCATGATTTAGTTTTGATGACTGAGTTTCATGATATTTGTTTCATGCACCCACTGGATATCTATATTTTGCGCATAGCTATTACATTTGAGGTATTGATTGTGATTTCACGCCTATCTTATGCAGTGATTTGATTTACACTTCCAGAATAGTTTTCATGCACCTTTAGTGTTTTGGTATACGATTCTGGTGCACACCAGATGCACTGAATCGGGATTCTTCGTGCATGTCACATGCACCTGATTTTGCTGTCAGGCACACACGTTGCCTATGACAGATGTTTCGTGCACACCAGCTGCACCTAGATGTTGTGTCCATATATGGATTTTGATTCCTTGCGCACCAGACGCATAGGATATTCTTATATATATATATATATATATATATATACATTTTGTGGATTGATTGTAGTAGAGCAGTACACTTTGATGATATTCGCTATGTATAGATGTTTCGGAACCCCGACAAATTCGACTTTTATTGAAATGCTTTTGTATCTGGGGGTTTAAATTTAAAATTCGGGGACCGAATTTCTTTAAGGGGGGAAGATTCTAACATCTTAAAAATTAATAATAATAATAAAATATTATTTTTGGGAATTTTTATAAATTAATATTATTTTATTGAATATTTTAATGTTTTGGGATTATTAAATATAAATAAATGGTAAAAATTTTAGAAAAATTACGGAAAATTCTAAAATAGGATAATTTATAGAATTATGCCATTTTTAAGTTTTTGTGATTAATTAGATGCTAATCTAGTGCTAATCGCGATTAAAAATCGCTAATCGGTTTTTAGCATTTTTGTGCAAAACATGCACATATCACTTTTTTCACACTTGTGCATTTTCTATCATGTTATTTGGGGTTACTATTCTTGTGAGAAGGTTTTGGAGAAAAGGGAAAAAGAAAAAGGAAAAGAAATTGGAAAAGGGAATAAAATATGAAGCATGGTGTGAGAGAGAGAGAGGTATGGCCTTCTTTGACCAAGACTTAGCCATCTCCTTCATTTCCTTCACTCATTTCTCTCTCCCTCTTCTTGCTTACTGCTGCTGCTCCTGCACCTCACTTTCCCTCCCCTCTTCAAGCTCCAAAACACCTCTAAAACTACACCAAAACCCAATCTCCATTTCAATAAATGTGTGCACAAGCTCGAGACCTACACGATGGACCAAGAAAGCATGGATTTTGGCCACTAGGGGGCAACTCAAGAAAATTCTTGAGTTGCTAAATGAGGTAATTTCTGGACCATTAGCTTAATTCTAGCTTTTCCTTTAACCCCATGTTAAGATTAAATCGATATTGTGTGATATTATGGACTTGATGAAAACCTAGTTTGAGAGAAACTTGTGTTGTATTGGGAAATTAAGCTCAGTTGAGGTTATATAAACACCATAGTGCCTAAATTGAGACCCTAACCTGAAGCCTAAAACCAGAATACGGATTTTAAAAACCGATATCGGAAAATTTGTGAAATCTGTGAAGGTTATTTGGGATCTGCTTTTACCCCGAGACTCCTAAAATAATATTGAGTGGACAGTGATATGTGCAGGCACCCAGGAAGCTACCACCAAAGCCCTAGCCCCCAACTCCCTTTCCAGGCCGCTAATTTAATCACTTTGGCCGCAAATTGCGGCCTGGGTCCCACCATTTTGGCTCGTATTGGTTCTGTAGCTCCTACATGGTTATGTTAGGCCCCTGGTATATTTAGATTTGTATAAAGTGACCTAGGGTGAAATCTGGGACATATTTCCTAAGTTGCTGTTTTGGATTCGTGTTTCCGTATTCCGTATTTTTTAATTCTGAAATTGTGGATTTTGTTTTGCCTCGACTATTTGGCGTTTATACGACGATATAGAGGATTTATTGATGGTTTTGAAGGCGTGCCATAGGTTCTCACCTATAGGCCCCTTATCGTATCGTTTTGGATTTCATGTGTCGTCTTAGCTTGGTTTTGGTTTTAATTGCGTATATACGATACTTGCTGTGTAGGTACCCCATGAAGACTTCGGGACGACAAGAAAGCGCGTGGCGACATCGACAAATGAAGACCCAAGGTGAGTAGATTATATCTACAGGGGGAAGTCGGGTGGATGGCGTATAGCACCCCCGCAGTCCGTAGTTAGTATACTATGTATATTAGATATGATGATAGTTATTTTGTGTCGTGGTCCTTGTGTTAGATGTATTATGGTTAGTTAGGGTTAGAAGTAACTAAGGTAGTTCCTAGTCACGAACCATAGGATAGATTTTTACCCACGCACTCACACTTACATATTCCTTATATTTACACTGGGTTGATGATATTTGATGACATTGGAGATGAGTCGATGATATTGGGCCTTGTGCCGCAAGATAGGTGATTTGATATGATGCATATTTAGGATATGACATGTGATTCTTGCGGGCTTGGAATGTGTGTTTACCCCCGCATTCATACTTATAGATGGTATCAGTTGTACTAGACTTAGAGTAGTACCCCAGATCGTGCGATATGATGATAATGATACCTGATATCTGATGAGAGGAATGTGATACTGACCCCTACCCAACTATTGGGATGCCGTACGACGATTTACCGCACGAGCTTTACACTGATGATAGATCCGCACTCATGACTTGAGGAGGTCATATGATATATTGTATCGTACGCGATACTACTGAGGCGGGATCACCGACTATATATATATACATATCGACTCAGATTTAGGTGGTTTCCATACCCCTCCCGATTGACCGGATGCTTAGATCAGTAGTTTGTATAGTAGATGTTAGACTAGACCCGAGTCATACCAATTTCAAAAACTACGAATCAGGAATATATTAAAGACAAACAAGGGATTCTACGGATACTTTAAAAGGTGTACCTTTTCTTAAAAACACCGTAGCCCTGATTTTACTAAAAACCCTGATTCGTCTTATTTCAAAAGGCATAACTGCATGGTACATACATATTGATGTAGTTTCTTCACTGTAGGTGTTGATTATTTGATTCCGCATATTCACGCTATTCATATTGCCTACATATGTTATTGCTATACTGTTATCATGCTGTTAGGACACCAGCACCATTATCGATGATGCGTATGTTCCACGTACACCATTTGCCGGCTCACACACTTCATCATCGATAATTGCCATGCCACTACACTGTAGTACTGTTGCAATCATGATATGATTCTCGCATGGCACATTGTACGCATATACCTGTACATAAACATATATGATTCTGACTTGTTTAGAGATTTGGGAACCGCAAGATACTCTTTAAAACTGATCCATTTTAAAAGAGCGGCTTCCCCAATATGTGCATATCACTTTTCCGTATTGCATGATATATCGATATGCTTACATTCTTTTATATGTTGCATACATCATGTTTTCTGATCATTCGCATTGAGATATGTTGTTTCCATGATATTTCTGGATTTGGGAACCGTGGCTATTTCAACTGAGAATATGTATTGTTTTTGAAAACCCGGTTTCCCTTGATATGATATTTCAGTGCGTCCACCATGTGTTTTCTCGGTTCTGAGAGTGGCATATGAAACCCGATTCGAGGAGCGGTAGGCCCCGTCTGCGAGTACATGGTGGACCCGGTAAGGTACCCCGGGGCAAGAAGACTCGTATATGTTAGACGGTGAGCCTGGCAGGGGAGCACTACCTACCGGTGATAGTATTCGGACTCGGCGGTTATCGTGGGGATACCGACCGGAGTATGTACGTATAGATACGCCGAAGTTCGAGGGTCGAAGCTGGGCACTCGGGTTTTCGAGACAGCGTATGATACGTACCTATCAGGGCCAGTCTTGGTGACAACGCCTGATAGACGAGGATTTACGTGCCGTTGCTAGGCACAGATTTCATGATGTTTTATGATATTTCCATGATTGCTTATATCCTCATATTTCCATGCATATGTATTACGATATTTACATGTATGAGGCTTATTGTCATTGGGTGACAGGTGGACAGGATCCACACTTATACAGACATTGATCACATATAGACCGGTTTTACGTTGATCATACTTCATTGTATATATAACAGGGTTCGAGGGCGCTGTTATATATACCCTTACACCAATATTAGTGGTATGGGACGCTAATATATGTGTATTGATCTTCATTTGATGCTTCATCATATTTACTTCATGCAGCATACCTTACATTCATGACATGTTATTACCTGAGTTTTTGGCACTACATACATGTTTAGAGGTTACTTTGCCACCTTATCACGCTTCAGACGTATTTTTGAGGTTTACATTATCTTGATCGTATTGACCTAGGTTTATGTCTTGCATTCGGTTTCTGCTTGTAGATATTTTTATTCACGAGTTGGCAACTCACCCCCGTTGTGCCACAGTTCTTGCAGGTTTTGCCGTACAGGTTCCATTGCGGCATTTCTGGCACACTACTTCCTTGCGGGTGAATTGCTTTTGGTAGGTGGATTCTTTTGCATCAAGAACCACCATTGTATTTATTTTATCCATTGTATCTAGAATTTCCATCAACCAAAACTTGTATATTGTTTCAGACTTAGACATTAGTGATGTATTATTTGGCCTTAGAGTCGCGCTTAGTAGTATTGCGGTTTTCATGCTTGCTGTGTTTCTTTTGGATTTGATCCTCGCCTTTCGACGTTGTATATTATTGTTGCTTGTGTGGTTGTGACTGTCTTTGACGAAGAGCTAGCTCCCGCTTAGGGATGCCCTTTATCATTGCTTATATATTGCTACTCTTGTTGTACCCCGTTTGGGGCCAGTTTTTACAAAAGAAACTCTGCCGAAATTTTTAGAAAAGACTTTATTTTTTTTAAATCCATTTCCGGCTTAGTTATTTAAAAACATTGACTTCAAACCTGTTTTTCCTTACTTCCTAAAAACAAATTTTCATATTTACTCTTAAAATGGTTTTAGATTTCTGGGCTTTTGGCTTACTTGGATCAGATGGAGTCCTATAGATTTCATATGGTTCAGGTGCCAGTCACGTGCTCTTTTGGGTCGTGACAACATGGATGATGCTGGCTTTGGTTTTGGAGAATTGGGGACCGCATGAAATATTTTCAAAACTGGATCCATTTAAACGAGCGGTTTCCCTTAATATGTCATATCACTGTTCTATGTTGCATGATATATGGATATGCTTACTGTAAGTCCATGTCACGCACCCCACGTGTTCGCCGGGAGGCGGAATATATGAAAAACAATTATCAAAGCTTCATAACACGGACTTGAGCACACGGATCGTGTCTAAACCATTACTAGCAAACTACGAGAGGTTTAACTACTCTGATTCGAAGTTATACCTCACGTTACTTGTCCTTCGGGTCTTCATCGCTGTCCTCCACACCTCATCTGCTCTATAGAACATGGGTACCTCAACGGCCTCCTCGAGTCAAAAACGATCCACCCGAGAGTCTATAGTCCGAGCTCCTATCTCAAATCTGAGATAACTACGGCTTCTAGTTTGCTAATCTAGAAATCCTAGAGGGTGTATAGTATTTAGATGGATTACTTAGTCACTTTAAACCCTAGGATTCTCAACTCATGAGAGCTTTTAGGGTTTGAGGAAGAAGATGAAGACTTGAGGAGAGAGAAGTGTTTTGTGATAATGAATGAACTATTCTCATTTGTGAATATCATGAAGCATAATAATATCATCAAAATAAATATCTAGCTAATATTCATCATGCTTCATTTAATTCATAAGGTGAATCATCTAATGAGTCACCTAATGAGTCATGGATCATTTAATGAAACTACACATCATCTTCTCCACCTCATTTAGTTTAAATCTAAAAATAAATAAACACAAATGAGTCACCTCCTTCTAGAAGCTTCCCGACAAATTACGAGACGGCCCCTCCCATCCGTATTTCCGAAAAACATGGATAAACTGAGACTGAATAAATCCATCTATATAATACAAGGATCCGGCCTAAACCAAAGCCCACTATTATTATCTGCCCGATCATAGTACATGCACAAGTGTACGTAAGTGATCGTGACCTTGCCGTAAAACCATACGGCTTCTACACCTTTTGCCCGATACAGGGAAACTCTCTGTGTGGGACTCTAAAGACTCGACACTACGCTGGCAGTGGTTTAACCATAGCCCGCAAGCGGTACTAGCTGTACGTAACGGTCCCCAGGTAGATGTCGATAAGAAGGACGATGAGGAAACCCACCCGAACTCCTACTGAGCCTGTATATGACAATCTCCATACAGTCCGGTCTGTTTGTCTAGGACTATCGCATATCGGGCTTAGTGGGCGGTAAACGTCAGACCCCAAATAGAGGTATAAGTCGTGTCAGAGTGAATCCCATTACACCTTGAGAAACTACTGGAGCACCTACCAGTAAATCTCGCTTGCCCTGGCCAGGGAACTTGCGTAATGGCTCTCCATATACAGCGTGATATCAACCCCCAATACCGGGAAAGACGAATCATGTCTAACTGCCACTGCCTCCAAGTGCTTCGGGACTGCACCCAACTACTACTTATTTGCACGACTCCTTTGAGTCGTGGTAGGGTAGTAATCTAAGTAAAGTGGGAACACACTCGAGGCGAAGTAGCAATGTCAAGTCGACGGACTAAGCTGTACTCATGTCACCTGGGAACTGCAATCTGACGATAGGTATAGAACCAACCTGCAGTTCCCGGCGAGTCCTGTCTGGTGTATTCTTAACCTAATGAGCACCTGCATACTATCATCAGTACGACGTACTGATGGCTGTGGGATAGACCATCTCCCCAGGCTTAGATAAGAAGCGTATACACCAGTCTACTCCGGAGTATCGATGCCCTGTCTCGAAAATCCTATGACCAGGGACCTGTATAGGATGTTGCTTATAGACTACCCAGCCCCCACTAGTGTGACTGCCATCACAACGCTGGTAATCAAGCAAAGATCCTAAGGGCTCTACTAATATGTATAAGCGATATGTTAAAAGAAACATATGCACATATTAAAGTAGAAACAAACCAAGTAGCATACTACCATTTTTAGCAAGACTGTCAATACAACTGTGAATATCCCAAGCTTCCATTAAGTAATATACAATCTAGTATGATACAATAATGGCCTCTAGGGCATAAACATTAACAATCTCCCACTTGCACTAGGGATATGTACTGGCATATCGCAGACCTATCATCTCGAATAGCCTCTCGAACTGCGTCTGAAGAATGGCCTTTGTGAATGGATAAGCTGTGTTATTCTCCGTATCTACTCTCTTCACCTCGATCTCCCGGCGATCTACAATCTCCCTGATCAGGTGATACGGCCTTAAGATGTGTCTGGACTTCTGATGGGACCTGGGTTCCTTCGCTAAAGCTATAGCGCCGTTGTTGTCGCAATACAGAGGTATTGGATCAACACTGGTAGGAACCACCTGAAGTTCTGTGTGGAATTCTTCATCCAGACAGCTTCTTTTGCGGCATCGTAAGCAGCTATGTACTCCACATCCATCGTCGAGTCAGCAACGGTGTCCTGCTTGGAACTCTTCCAACAGACCGCCCCTCTATTGAGGGTAAAGAGATAACCCGACATAAACTTGGAGTAATCCTTGTCACTCTGCAAGCTGGAGTCAGCAAAGGCCTCGATCTGGAGGTCCTTTCCGCCGTACACCAAGAACATCTCCTTAGTCCTCCTCAGGTACTTGAGAATGTTCTTTAATGCTATCCAGTGCTTCTCCCATGGGTTTGCCTGATACCGGCTTACAACGCTCAATGCGTATTCTACATCTGGTCTGGTACATAACATCACATACATTATAGAGCTTACCGCAGAAGCGTAGGGTATAATCGACATGCGAGCGCTTTCTAAATCAGTCTTGGAAGACATCTCTTTGGAGAGGGTGATTCCGTGACGAGCCGGTAGGTTTCCGCGCTTAGAATCTTCCATACTAAATCTTTTCAATATGGTGTCTATGTTGTTAGTTATATGTATGCCCTAGAGGCCATTACTGTACATAGGATGTATATGCTAGGACATATATAGGGAGGACTTTCTTGCTCGACATGATAGTATGCTATCTGGTTGCTCTTTATCTTAACGTGTACACTGATTGTCTTTCTGTTACATGTTGGTAAAGCCTTTAGGATGTGTACTTGACTACCTGGACTATGATGTGGATCATACTAGTGGGGACATGGTAGTCCATAAGTACATCCTTCAAGGTCCCTAGTCTTGGGTGTATCGAGACGGAGCATCGATATACCAGAGTAGACTAGCGTATACCTTCTCGACCCATACAGATGGGCGATGGATGATCCCATATCCATTGGTGTTTGACATCAGAGATGAAATACGGGTGCTCAGTGGAGACTGGGTACACTGGACGGACTCGCCGAGAACTCCCATATGGTATTATACCTTACGTCAGATGGCAGTTCTCTGGTGACACTTGTACAGGTTAGTCTGTAGACCCGAGATCGTCATAGAGTCTTGTGTGATTCCCACTGTGCTTTGATTTCCACCTTACCACGTCCAAGAGGGCGTGCAAAATGGTGGCTTTTGGGTACAGTCCTGAATCACATGGAGGCAATGAGCGATAGGAGGGGATTCGCCTCTCCCGGTAAAGGGAGTTGATGTTGCGCTGTGTTCGATTGGCTATAACCGTAAATCCCTAGCCAGGGTTGTTGAGATTTACTGGTAAGTGTTATCAGTAGTATCTCGAACTGGTATAGACCACATATCGACACGACTTATCAAGCTACTGGAGTATGACGTTTACCACCCCTAGGCGAGATATGCGACATATCAGACGAACAGACCGGACTGTACGGTAAGTGTTACTGGTTTGATTCACAGGAGTGTGAGCGGGCTTGCTCGTTGATCTTCTGATCGATCAATACCCGGGTGGCCGTTACGTTTAGCAAACCGCTTGCGGCTTGTGGGTGTTTGATATGATCATCGTCTGCTGCCGGCGTATTGACGAGTCTTTAGAGTTCTACACAGAGGTTTCCTGGCTCAAGCGAAACGAAATAGGAGCGCATATGAGATATGTGCGGGACCGAGAATAATACCATTATGTGATACTGAATTCTATTCTCGCGATTTGTATCATCGGACGGTTATATAAGATATAGCCGGGTTACCGAATCAAATGTTGATTCGATATATTGATACACTTGATATTAGTCGGTTGTATGCATTATGACCGGATCATTAAATCAAGTGTTGATTTAATGATTTAATGTATAATTATATATTTGATATATTACTTTACATTAACTAGTATTTGTTCACTTAAGATTATTTTTCTCACTAGATTGTGCACATTGTATATATGATATATGTTTGTGCACTAGTTTGTATCATGTTTGATGATACATGCAAACTTGGGTGTGTGTATGCTTTAAATCATGTTTAGGTTAATGATTAGGTTTTATTTGTTTTATTTATTTTCTTTATTTATTCTTGGAAAAAAATAAAATGGTGGCTTTCTTTGTTTTATTCTTGAAGTTTCATGAAGCTTCAACCATTTTGTTTTTTCCTTAACCTAACCATTACACCTAAACCCTAGTTTATTCTCTACATGTGTTTACTTCACCCATGGTTGCATTATGATAAGATTCACTTGAATTTTCCTTTAAGTTAATTCTTTTTCTTTTGCTTCTTCTTCTTCTTCTTCATGAAGAAAAGAAAAGCTTTCTTGAAAATTTCAAGTGATGAAATCAAGTGAGAAATCCAAATCCAAAGTGAACCCACTTCCTATTTCTTCATCCTCTACCACTTGCCATGTTGTATAGGGTGTTTTCTTCACAAGTTTCATGACCTAGTGAAGATGGAGCTTGAGTTTGAGTCGCCTCGACGTAGATCATCTTCGGCATCGAAGTCAACGACCTAGCCCGATTATTTCTCCGACGAAACCATCAGCTAGGGTCCGGGATTCCGATGATCGCAGCGGAGGGACGTCATCACGGAGCTAAAGAAGTGGAGGACCGGATCTACAAAGGTTGTAATCCCTTTCACTTATTAGTTAAGTTGTTAACTTGCTTGTAGTTTCGCCTATCCTCTAGTTAACGATCTAGTTTAGGGTTTCTCGGCACATGAAATTTTTGATGTTGGCAAGGTTGATGCCTTGTGAAACCCCTTGAGTGTGCCTAGGATCCCTACATATGTACCTAGACTGCGAAAGACCCAACATCCTCTTTGATCTATCACGATAGATCTAGATCCCCAGAATGTAGGAAGCATTACCCTAGTCCTTCATAGAGAACTTCTGTGACAAGAATCCTATGACTGACTGTAGCATAGGAATATCATTTCCTATTAAGAGAATGTCATCCGTGTACAAGACGAAGAATACTACAGTTCTCTTTACAATCTTACTATATATACATGGTTCATCTGGATTTTTGATAAAGTTGAATTCTTTAACAGTATCATCAAAACAGATGTTCCAACTCCGCGATGCCTGCTTTAGTGCATAAATGGACTTAAGAAACTTTCACACTTTACCGCTGCTCCCACTCTGAATGAATCCCTCTGGCTGATCCATATAGACGCACTCTTCCAAATTACCATTTAGAAAAGCTGTCTTTACGTCCATCTGCCAGATCTCATAATCGTGGAAGGCAGCAATAGCAAGAAGGACCCGAATGGATTTGAGCATTGCCACTGGAGAAAAGGTTTCATTATAGTCTAAACCAGGTCTTTGACGAAAACTCATTGCAACAAGTCTAGCCTTATAGGTTTCAACCTGTCCATCTACACCAATCTTCCTTCTAAAGATCCATTTGCATCCTATGGGTTTTACCCCATCTGGAGCAATGTCCAAAGTCCATACTTTGTTAGTGTACTTGGACTCCATTTCGGTTCGCATTGCATCCAGCCATCTTACCGAGTCGCCGCTCTAAATGGCTTGCTGGAAGCTAGTAGGGTCATCATTGTCAATGATGCAATCCTCTCGATCCCCGTCTATAAGATAACCGTAGTATCTCTCGGGCGGATGAGACTGCCTACTACTTCTGCGGATAAGCGCTGGGATGTCCCTTTCTTCTGAAACTTCTGGTTCTACCATACTTTCAGTAACATCTTGTGGTTCTGGAATTTCTTCCAGTTCTAATGTGCTCCCACTCTTCTGATTTTCTAAAAATTCAGCTTCCAAGAAGTGGGCATGACGAGAAACAAAAACCTTTTGTTCCTCTGCGTAATAGAAATAATACCCCTTGGAGTTCTTGGATATCCCACAAACTTACACTGTACTGAGCGTACCTCGAGCTTGTCCGCATGTTGTTTTTAACAAAAGCTGGACATCCTCATGTCTTCAAGTACTGAAGATAGGGTTTCTTCCCACTCCACATCTGATATGGTATGGTAGGCACAGTCTTGGTTGGAACCTTGTTCAAAAGATATGCAGCCGATTCTAGTGCATAACCCTAGGAAGATCGCCTTACTCATCATGGAACGAACCATATCCAATAGGGTTCGATTCCGCCTTTCCGATACACCATTGTGTTGTGGTGTGTATGGAGGACTAAGCTGAGAGAGAATTCCATTCTCTTTTAAGTATCCCAGGAACTCAGCACTTAAGTATTCACCACCCCGATCAGATCTTAGTGTCTTGATACTTTTGCCAGTTTTGTTTTCCACTTCATTCTTGTATTCTCAAAATTTCTCAAAGGCCTTGGATTTATGCTTGATCAAGAAGATATGTCCATACCTATAGAAATCATCCGTAAAAGTAATGAAATAGGAATGACCACCTCTTGCATGTGTAGACATTGGACCGCACACGTCACTGTGTACGAGTCCCAAGAGCTCGCTCGCTCGCTCTTACTCCGTGTCCAGTAAACGGAGTCTTTGTCATCTTTCCCATGAGACAAGATTCACAAGTAGCATAAGATTGATATTCGAACGGATTCAAATATCCTTCTCTATGTAACTTAGTCAACCGTGTTTCATTGATGTGACCTAGTCTACAATGCCATAAGAAAACCTGATTTACTTCCGGAGACTTTCTTTTAAGTGTGTTCTGGACATTGAAAACCTGAGCTTGATTTAATACGTATATACCGTTATCTAATGTACCGGACCCAATCAGAACTTGATTTAGTTGGATATTTACCACATCACTTACGAATGTAAAATCATATTCCTCTCTAGAAAGTGAGGATACTGATATGATACTACAAGTCAAACTAGGTACATACAAACAGTTACGTTGAATCAATATCTGCACACTTGTCAGTCCTAAGCGATATTCCCCTACGGATTCAGCGTCCACGCTCATTCCATTCGCAACTCTGAGAGACATATCACCTATGTAACGTTTTGAAAATCGTTTAGGTGGAATTTTAGAGAATCGGTAAAATAACGGGTGTTTTCAGTAAAAATCAAGATATAATTATCTTTCATCATAAAATTAAATATACCTATTCTAGCTATGTAATTGCTAGTATTTGGTGTTTATTGATTCACTTGTAAAATTTCTAGTTGACTGAAAATTTTTCCGAAATTAATTATTTTAATATTATTTTAAGCCGTCACTAATACATTTAATTAGTGATAATTACATATTAGAATGGGTTAATACAAGTTTTGTGCATCATGAAACATTAAACTAGAATGTAACATATTGTTTTTGAAATAAAAAGAAATTGTCAAAACGGTGAAAATATGATAGAAAAAGGCTTAAATAGTGAAATTAAGGTAAATGGAAATTGGGGTATAATTTTATCATTTTTTTCCTGACCCACACTCACCCACACCCTCTCTCCTCCCCCCTATACTACTGGCCGAACCTTGGGATGCCCTATCACCAAATTACCACCCTATTTTTTAGAAAAGAAAACAAAGAAAATAAAGAAATCAATAAAGAAATGGGTGTGTTTACTTGAGGTATGGGTCTTCTTTCTTCCTTTGACTTCACACCTCACCCCTCCCCTCACCAAACCAGCAACTTCCCTATTGTACTCGGCCTTGCTGCAGCAGCCGCCCTTGCTTCTTCCTCATTTCTTGTGCTAAAAATTCCTCAAAAATCCACTCAAAAATCCCAAAATTCTTCAATCCAACATCTACCCATTATTTCTTTGCCCTAGCTAACATGAATCATGGAGCAAGGAAGCAATTTGGAGGTCAAGTTCCATATTTGATCTCATGGTTTGGAGGTATAATCCTAACCCAAGTGTTAATTTTTGATAAACTACTTTAAATTAGTTTAATTAGCTAATTAATTGGTTCCAATTTATATTTTTGAAAATTCAAGAAAGAGTTTTGAAAGCAAATTAGGGTTTCTAACATTAGATTATGGTTCTAATGAGTAGATTAACATGTTAATGCTATGCAAAACTTAACCTTGTTGCTAATTTGCTAATTTTAACATTTAAAATGTCCAAATTATGTTTTATAGCAAACTAGGTTTTGTAATTTAATTGCAAATGTGAGATTAAAAATCTAATTAGGATCTTCATGACATCATTAAATTTATAAATTGTAGTTTACCACCTTAGATCATGCAAAACCTAGTCAATTGTTGATTTGTGTATTGTTACTTTGAGAATTGTTTAAAATTGGTTAACTTTGCAAACTAGAATTTTGGGGTTAATGAAAATTAATGAGATTAAATTATGGAAATGGTTTGTATGACTTATTTAAGATGTTTAATGAGTATTATGGCCATTAGAATTGTTAAAACATCAAGTTTTGTTTTAAAACGGCTAATTGATGCTTACTAGGTTTCTTGTAATAAATCGATTTAATCAATTTATTGGTTTTGATGATTACACCCTATTTCATATATATGTTTAGTGTGTTGCGAAACCACGAATTGTACGTTTGGTTTTTTTCTCGATCAATCGACATTTGTACGCCGATATCGAGGGTTATTTGGTTCTTTTGCATGAGCAGACCATAGGTTTGACCTATGTGAGATTCGTGTGTCGTTTTGTTCATGAGTCGGATTTTAATGCGATACGATGTGTTATGATACGTAGGTACCCTCATGAGGACTTCGAGACGACAAGAAAGCGCGTGACGACATCGGCATCGGCAAGCGAAGATCAAGGTAAGTAGATATATATCTACGGGAAGAAGTCGGGTGGATGGCGTATAGCACCCCAGCAATGTCGTAAGAAATGATATGTTGTGATATAGATATACTTATAGGTGTTATTGAGGGATATGAACACTTAGCAAGAAAAGATTTAGAAGATTATGAGTTAGTGTTAGCGAGAATTGAGGAAAGTGATTTAGTTGGTTTCATAGTCGCGAAACCTAGAGTAAGGTTGTTACCCATACACATACACGCACGGGATATGAGTTTGGGTGTATACGTTATATGTATATAGATAGATGTGGATGCGTGGGTTTATTTATATATACATATATGCTTTCATGGTTTTCATGTGATTATAGGTACTCTTTTATGATGAGGATTTTATATGGTATTTGAAGACGAGTCGATGAGATTAGGCATGGTGCCATGAGATCGGTGATGTGATTTGGTTCGTATTATGAGATACGACATGATATTAGAGGATTGATGGGCGATGTGTATTCACACACACTCGTACATATATGTTGATGATATTAGTATTTTACTATACTTAGATCAGTACCCCCTGTTCACGATATGTAATGCTAAGGATATCATATGAGTAATGAGATAAAAATGATATTTAACCCGTACCCAGATTTGGGATGCCGTACGGTAGAATTACCGTACGAGATATAATTATGAGGTTAGATCCGCACTCTAGACTCGAGGATGTCGTGTTTATATATATATATATATATATATATATATATATATATATATATATATATATATATTGTATCGTAGGTGATACTATTGAGGCGGGATCACTGACTACTAGATATATTTGTAGGTCAACTCAGACCTATGTGGATTTCCTTACCCTTTTGACTGGGCTCGAGTCATACTTGTTTTCAAATGCAGTGAATCGTGAGTACTTTAAAATACCAAACTGTATGACTCGTATATTGGGTAGGTTTATTCTTCAGTGTTGCTGTTACTATATCACTTTCTGTATATTCATGATGTTTCATCGCATTTCATGCTTACACATATGTTATCTGTAATTATTATGAAACCCTGCTGTCAGGACACCAAAACCATTACCGTTGATGCGTATGTTCCATGTACACCTGCTTGCCGGCTCACACACATCATCATCAGTAATTGCCATGTCACGTACACTTTAGAGAATATTATTTCATTGACATAGCTTGCTAGCTGATAGTTGCAATATGTTATCGCTTTCATATACTAGTTTAACTATTGCACTCATTTCGCGATATTAGATGCATTCATATATTCATTGGTTATGCAGTATTATGGAGATTTATGTCGGTTTTCACTGTTTATTGATATGGTGATTTGATGATTTCTGTTCCTTTTTGAGATTTTTCTGGATTTGGAAACCGCATGTGAAAGTTTATTTAAACTGATGAATTGTTTTAAAGAGAAAGATGCGGTTTTCTTTGATATGATGAGTCTTGTACACTATGATGTTTTCTCGGTTCTGAGATGGTTTTCGAGACCCGATTCAAGGAGTTGGATGAACTGTCTGCGGGTACATGGTGGACCCGGTATGGTACCCAGGGGCAAGAAGCTCGAGTTGCAGACGATGAGCCCGGCAGGGGCAGACTGCCTACTGGTGATTGTTTGGCGCGGAGGATACCGTTCATGGTCGTGTGATTGATGATATAGGCCGATCCGGACTGACGGAGCCCGAGGTATTGGGATATTGAGATATTGAGATTTGAGACACTGGGATATTGAGATTTGATGATACAGGCCAGTCCGGATAGCCGGAGCCTGAGATATTGAGATTCATGTTTTGTGTTGATACTTGACACTAATTTCTCTGTTGATTTCATTGATGATATTCGATTTATATACATACAGGAATCTCATTAAATAAAGAAAACAGTTATCTCACTCATGATGTATTCTGTTTCCATTCATAATGCAGTCAAACATCATATACCTAATATGTTGCTATCTGAGGCACTGACATGAGCACGTAGTATTGCACTTATATGTAGATGGATCAGGATATTATTTGAGGATATTACTTGATATGACCTAGAATGCGTCATACATGAGATTTCTGCTCTGTGATGTTTTCTACTCACGAGTTGGCAACTCACCCCCGTTGTGCCACAGTTCCTTGCAGGTCTTGCCGTACAGGTATCGTTGCGGCTTTTCTGGCACACTGCTCTCATTCCGAGTGATTGCTTTGGTAGGTGGGTTCACTCGCATCGTGACCACCCTTGTATTTTAGTTTCATTGTTGTATCTAGAAACCTCATCAACCAGACTTGTATTTATTTCGACCTTAAAGTCACGCGTTGTATTATTATGGTTTTCATGTTGATTTTAGTTTCTTTTGAGTTTTGATCCTCGCCCTTCGGCATTGTATATTATCTTGCTTGCGTGGTTGTGACCGCCAATTGACGAAGAGCTAGCTCCCGCTTGGGGATACCTTTTATTATTTCGTATACTATTCATGTTGTACCTCCTTTAGGGCCTGTATTTACAAAGGAAACTCTGCCGAAATTTTCAGAAATGACTTGATGTTTTTAAAGCGCATAATTCGGCTTATGCTATTAAAACTACTTGCTTTAAATTGGGTTTTCTTTCACTCTACTGCTTCTTTTGGTTTTGATTTCTGGGTTTTGGCTTACTTAGATTATGTACGCCTCAAGACATTTCGTAATTTAAGTGCCAGTCACGCTCGGTACTTTTCGGGTCATAACAACCTACCCTGATAACTCAACGGTTTCTCAAAGCATGTAATGAATTACAGATACGAGATCCTGATCCGGTATCTAGTACCCGGGAAGTAGAGTTAATTGACAAATAGTTCTCAATTACAAACACACCCGAGGCCGAAGCCACAACATGCTTCGAATCCTGGCTACTGGCTTCCAAAACCCTGCAATCTTTCTGCTAATGCCCCTTCCCATAACAATAGGAACATCCATCCTTCCCTACACCATGTCCCGAAACTTTTGCTCTTCCCTTTCCTTCTACCTCACTGACACCGTATATCGGCTTTGTGGAGGTTTTCTTCTTTTCACCCTTTGCTTTCGCCCTGGATGCAAAAGAAGAAGGTCCCCTATTAAGCAGAGCGGGTGTCTCCTTGGTTTCTTTCAGGGTGTAACTAGAGGGTAGGGACAGTGGAAATAAGTCAGCATATGACCTGTTTCCCAACGTGGTCTCCATGTCCATGAGCTCATCAATATAGCTAGTCATCGTAAGGACGTCGTCCCTTACAGATGACCCGACAGCCAACCTCGCTTGAAGCAATTCGTTCGAGGTCTCATATCTTGCGATACGAGATTGCTCTCCATATAAATCTTTGTTATGGAGGAAGATGGAAACTAAGTCCATCTTCTCGTGCTTCTTCTGGTATACACCATCAACTGAAGCCAACACGAGGCACTTGGCATTCACACTGTCCTTTTCCTTTGTCTGACGGATATCCATATCCGTGACGTTGGAAACTGGACCTGGGACGGTGGGGGCTTGAGTAGTAATAGGGTAGTCCAGCTTGTTATAGGCAATGGACATCTGGACAGACCTTTGCCAGTCATAAAAGTCAGATTTAGTCAACTTGTTATCTAGATGTAACCTAGTCATGGTTACAAGGTCACTGCAGTTGAGAGAGAGGGAAGAAAACACTTTAGCATGATGCTCTTGCAAGTTTAGATTGGTTTTTAGTTTATCTAAACATGAAGGCTCTCACTGTTTCTCGAATCCTTTCTCAAACCATAAAAGAAGAATTAGTTAGGACAGATCTCACCATACAGTACTTGCTTAACCGTTCAGCCAGGCTAGTGTCGGTACTTCGAGGGAGGTTTTACGACGCTTTCGCGAAGTTCCTTAATTAAATAAACTCTTTTCCCTGGAGGCGTAGCCCCGCTGACACCGTTCTAGACACCTACTTGGTTTATAGCATTGATCGTTAAGTGACGAATCTCCTGATGAGTAGCATATACTCACAGTAGGATGGGGACCCATATATCATCGTGTGATAATGCTGAAGGAATCTTACCAACATTATCAAACTCCAAATGGTATGCAACACTAGCAAGTTTCAGTTTCTTTAGAAACTCACGATGTGGATTTTTGCCCCATGCTCTTATGACCTTGACGAAGGCCAACAAATCATAATTCACATGTCAAGTTTCTTCCCATCATTATCCTTGTTAATTTGAACCTACCCGTACATACCCCTGACGTTGGCCAAATGGCAGTACGACTGTCCCGAACCAACGCATCTATCTATGCTGCATATGAATACCCCAGCAGCTACCAAACACTATGCCTTGACGAAGGCCAACAAACATAGCTTGAATACTACTCACCATCCATATGAAATGATGGAGGGCTACGACTGGTTTTGGCGAAACCGTGAACGTATTGAACTTGATATAATCGAAGGAACCTGATAGCTTTTTAAAAAGAGTGGTTAAAGCTCCGCAATTACAAATTCCGCTCATTTAAAATAACCGAGTGGTTTCTTTTAAATTTGTTCCAACGATTCAGCTTTGGTTTATTTTCTTTGCATTAAAATAATGCGTCCCATCATTTATCCTATCATTGCAGAAAACAACGAAAATACAATGTCTGCTCATGCCATCCACATTCATCACTGGGCCCCGTCATTCACCCGTTAGGTTACTTAACTAACGACAGAGCGGGGGCTGGGCTAGCGTGGATGCAAAACATACGCAACGCCTACTAGATATCATATATAGATATTGTACATTCGTCAGACGCAATAATAGGCATTCCAGATCACAGATGAACATATTGGATATACTAGGAATCTGCGTTTCGTTCGAGCATGCAACAAAAAATGGATTATACGGTCGTGATGAATTGCCAAACCCCACCCTAGACCCCTACGGGTGCGACAAACTACCCACCTAGTACCAGAAGTGAAACAGTCTCCCTCAACGACGTGAGTACGCCATTAAACACTTCAAAGTACCCGGTAGTTTGTGCACCCCATCTTGGGTCTATCCTAGAAGCATAAAACAGAAAATGAAATAATACAACGGTGGCTACAACCTCAACCCGGATGTGCCCCGCAAAAGAATATTACAACATATTACAATTTACATCGAATAAAAGATAAAACTCCCATCTCACATCCCCAGCTATCCATCCACGACAATCCAATGAAGTTCATATCGACAAACCAATATCCATTACAGAAATGTTCAACCCCCAACTAACCGACATACTAGCAATTAGCGGAGGTTTACGAACACATCAAAAACCCCGATTAGCAAAAAACTTAGAATTTCGATCGACGACCTTTTTCCGTGTCTACCACAAATGCAAGCCAGCACTGAAAAGTCCTGGGCAGAAACATAAAATACAGGAAAACAGAACAGCCAAAAATAAGACAAACTGTGTAAATACGAGTCAACTCGGAGTCGACTAGGCCGCGGATCCGCGGCGTATTGCACCAATCCGCCGCGCTTCCGCGGTCGTCTCACCGAGTTAGCAACTCGTATTTTTCCAGTATTATTAGAATTCCCTGCTGTGAATTTTCATACTTCTGAAATAATTTTTTCGAAAAGTTTAAAATTGACAGAAACTTTAGGGAAGCGGGGTTATGTTTTCGTGTTTTTCCGACGATCGAAGTTCTAATTAGTTGCTAACAAGCTAGTAAAGGTTTAGTAGGCTCTGATACCACTGTAAGTCCATGTCACGCACCCCACGTGTTCGCGGGGAGGTGGAATATATGAAAAACAATTATCAAAGCTTCGTAACACGGACTTGAGCATACGGATCGTGTCTAAACCATCACTAGCAAACTACGAGAGGTTTAACTAATCTGATTCGAAGTTATACCTCACGTTACTTGTCCTTCAGGTCTTCATCGCCGTCCTCCACACTTTGTCGGCTCTATGGAACATGGGTACCTCAATGGCCTCCTCGAGTCAAAGACGATCCACCCGAGAGTCTATAGTCCGAGCTCCTATCTCAAATCTGGGATAACCACGGCTTTTAGTTTGCTAATCTAGAAGTCCTAGAGGGTGTAGATTATTTAGATGGATTACTTAGTCACTTTAAACCCTAGGATTCTCAACTCATGAGAGCTTTTAGGGTTTGAGGAAGAAGATGAAGACTTGAGGAGAGAGAAGTGTTTTGTGATAATGAATGAACTATTCTCATTTGTGAATATCATGAAGGATAATAATATCATCAAAATAAATATCTAGCTAATATTCATCATGCTTCATTTAATTCACAAGGTGAATCATCTAATGAGTCACCTAATGAGTCATGAATCATTTAATGAAACTAAACCTCATCTCCTCCACCTTATTTAGTTTAAATCTAAAAAGAAATAAACACAAATGAGTCACCTCCTTCTAGAAGCTTCCCGACAAATTACGAGACTGCCCCTCCCATCCGTATTTCCGAAAACACGGATAAACTGCGACTGAATAAATCCATCTATATAATACTAGGATCTGGCTTAAACCAAAGCCCACTAGTATTATCTGCCCGATCATAGTACGTGCACAAGTGTACGTAAGTGATCATGGCCCTGCCGTAATACCATACGACCTCTACACCTTTTGCCCGGTGCAGGGAAACTTTATGTGTGGGACTTTAAAGACTCGACACTACGCTGGCAGTGGGTTTAACCACAGGCCGCAAGCGGTACTAGCTGTACGTAACGGTCCCCAGGTAGATGTCGATAAGAATGACGATGAGGAAACCCATCCGAACTCCTACTGAGCCTGTATGTGACAATCTCCGTACAGTCCGGTCTATTCGTCTTGGACTATCGCATATTGGGCCTAGGGGGGCGGTAAACGTCAGACCCCTAATAGAGGTATAAGTTGTGTCAGAGTGAAGCCCATTACACCTTGAGAAACTACTGGAGCATCTACCAGTAAATCTCGCTTCCCCTGGCCAGGGACCTTGCATAATGGCTCTCCATACACAGCGCGATCTCAACCCAAAATACCGGGAGAGACGAATCCTATCTAACCGCTACTGCCTCCAAGTGTATCGGGACTGCACCCAACTACTACCAGCTTGCAAGACTCCTTTGAGTCGTGGTAGGGTAGTAATCTAAGTACAGTGGGAATACACTCGAGGCGAAGTAGCAATGTCAAGTCGACGGATGTACTCATGTCACCTGGGAACTGCAATCTGACGATAGGTACAGTACCAACCTGCTGTTCCCGGCGAGTCCTGTCCGGTGTACTCGTAACCTAACGAGCACCTGCATACTATCTTTAGTACGACGTACTGATGGCTGTGGGACAGACCATCTCCCCATGCTGGGATGAGAAGCGTATACACCAGTCTACTCCAGAGTATCGATGCCCTGTTTCGATAATCCTACGACCAGGGACCTATATAGGATGTTGCTTATTGACTACCCAGCCCCCACTAGTGTGACTGCCATCATAACGCTGGTAATCAAGCAAAGATCCTAAGGGCTCTACTAATATGTATAAGCGGTATGTTAAAAGAAACATATGCACATATTAAAGTAGAAATAAACCAACTAGCATACTACCATTTTTAGCAAGACTGTCAATACAACTGTGAATATCCCAAGCTTCCATTAAGTAATATACAATCTAGTATGATACAATAATGGCCTTTAGGGCATAAACACTAACAATCTCCCACTTGCACTAGGGCCATGTACTGGCATATCGCAGACCTATCATCTCGAATAGCCTCTCGAACTCCGTCTGAGGAATGGCCTTTGTGAATGGATCAGCAGTGTTATTCTCCGTATCTACTCCCTTCACCTTGATCTCCCGGCGATCTACGATCCCCCTGATAAGGTGATACTGCCTTAAGATGTGTCTGGACTTCTGATGGGACCTGGGTTCTGTCGCTAAAGATATAGTGCCGTTGTTGTCGCAATATAGAGGTATTGGATCAACACTGGTACGAACCAACTGAAGTTCTGTGAGGAACTTCTTCATCCAGAAAGCTTCTTTTGCGGTATCGTAAGCAGCTATGTACTCCGCTTCCATCGTCAAGTCAGCAACGGTGTCCTGCTTGGAACTCTTCTAACAGACCGCCCCTCCATTGAGGGTAAAGACATAACCCGACATGGACTTAGAGTCATCCTTGTCACTCTGGAAGCTGGAGTCAGCAAAGGCCTTGATCTGGAGGTCCTTTCCGCCATACACTAAGAACATCTCCTTAGTCCTCCTCAGGTACTTGAGAATGTTCTTTACTGCTATCCAGTGCTTCTTCCCTGGGTTTGCCTGATACCGGCTTACAACGCTCAATGCGTATGCTACATCTGGTCTGGTACATAACATCGCATACATTATAGAGCCTACCGCAGAACGGTAGGGTATAATCGACATGCGAGCCCTTTCTAAATCAGTCTTGGGAGATATCTCTTTGGAGAGGGTGATTCCGTGACAAGCCGGTAGGTTACCGCGCTTAGAATCTTCCATACTGAATCTTTTCAATATGGTGTCTATGTCCCTAGACTGCGAAAGTCCCAACATTCTCTTTGATCTATCACGATAGATCTGGATCCCCAGAATATAGGAAGCATCACCCAAGTCCTTCATGGAGAACTTCTGTGATAAGAATCCTTTGATTGACTGTAGCATAGAAATATCATTTCCTATTAAGAGAATGTCATCCACGTACAAGACGAGGAATACTACAGTTATCTCTACAATCTTACTATATATGCATGGTTCATCTGGATTTTTGATAAAGTTGAATTCTTTAACAGTATCATCAAAACAGATGTTCCAACTCCGCGATACCTGCTTTAGTCCTTAAATGGACTTAAGCAACTTGCACACTTTACCGCTGCTCCCACTCTGAATGAATCCCTCTGGCTGATCCATATAGATGCACTCTTCCAAATTACCATTTAGAAAATCCGTCTTTACGTCCATCTGCCAGATCTCATAATCGTGGAAGGCAGCAATGGCAAGAAGGACCCGAATGGATTTGAGCATAGCCACTAGAGAAAAGGTTTCGTCATAGTCCAAACCAGGTCTTTGACGAAAACCCTTTGCAACAAGTCTAGACTTATAGCTTTCAACCTGTCCATATACACCAATCTTCCTTCTGAAGATCCATTTGCATCCTATGGGTTTTACCCCATCTGGAGCAATGTCCAAAGTCCATACTTTGTTAGTGTACATAGACTTCATTTCGGTCCGCATTGCATCCAGCCATCTTACTAAGTCGCCACTCTGAATGGCTTGCTGGAAGCTAGTAGGGTCATCATTGTCAATGATGCAATCCTCTCGATCCCCGTCTATAAGAAAACCGTAGTATCTCTCGGGCGGATGAGACAGCCTACTACTTCTGCGGATAGGCGCTGGGATGTCCCTTTCTTCTGAAACTTCTGATTCTACCATACTTTCAATAACAACATATGGTTCTGGAATTTCTTCATGTTCTATTGCGCTCCCACTCTTCTGATTTTCTAAAAATTCAGCTTCCAAGAAGTGGGCATGACGTGAAACAAAACCTTTTGTTCCTCTGCGTAATAGAAATAATACCCCTTGGAGTTCTTTGGATATCCCACAAACTTACACTGTACTGAGCGTGCCTCGAGCTTGTCCGCATGCTGCTTTTTAACAAAAGCTGGACATCCCTATGTCTTCAAGTACTCAAGATAGGATTTCTTCCCAGTCCACATCTGATATGGTGTGGTAGGCACAGTCTTGGTTAGAATCTTGTTCAAAAGATATGCAGCTGATTCTAGTGCATAACCCGAGAAAGATCACGGTAACTTAGCCTTACTCATCATGGAACGTACCATATCCAATAGGGTTCGATTCCGCTTTTCCCATACACCATTGTGTTGTGGTATGTATGGAGGAGTAAGCTGAGAGAGAATTCCATTCTCTTTTAAGTATCCCAGGAACTCGGCACTTAAGTATTCACCACCTCGATCAGATCTTAGTGTCTTGATACTTTTGCCTGTTTGGTTTTCCACTTCATTCTTGTATTCCCGGAATTTCTCAAAGGCCTCGGATTTATGCTTCATCAAGAAGATATGTCCATACCTAGAGAAATCATCCATAAAAGTAATGAAGTAGGAATAACCACCTCTTGCATGTGTAGACATTGGACCGCACAGGTCACTACGTACGAGTCCCAAGAGCTCGCTCGCTCTTACTCCGTGTCTAGTAAACGGAGTCTTTGTCATCTTTCCCATGAGACAAGATTCACAAGTAGTATAAGATTGATATTCGAACGGATTTAAATATCCTTCTCTATGTAACTTAGTCAACCATGTTTCATTGATGTGACCTAGTCTACAATGCCATAAGAAAGCCTGATTTACTTCCGGAGACATTCTTTTATGTGTGTTCTGGACATTGAAAACCTGGGCTTGATTTAATACGTATATACCGTTATCTAATGTACCGGACCCAATCAGAACTTGATTTAGGTGGATGTTTACCACATCGCTTACGAATGTAAAATCATATTCCTCTCTAGAAAGTGAGGATACTGATATGATATTACAAGTCAAACTAGGTACATACAAACAATTACGTAGAATCAATATCTGCCCACTTGTCAGTCCTAGGCGATATTCCCCCACGGATTCAGCGTCCATGCTCATTCCGTTCGCAACTCTGAGAGACATATCACCTACCCTGATAACTCTATGGTTTCACAAAGCATGTAACGATTACAGATATGAGATCCTGATCCGGTATCTAGTACCCAGGAAGTAGAGTTAATTGACAAACAGTTCTCAATTACAAACACACCCGAGGCCGAAACCACAACATGCTTCGAATCCTGGCTACTGTCTTCCAAAGCCCTGCAATCTTTCTGCCAATGCCCCTTCCCATAACAATAGGAAATTCCCTCCTTCCCTACACCAAGTCCCGAAACTTTTGCTCTTCCCTTCCCTTCTACTTCACTGACACCGTATATCTGCTTTGTGGAGGTTTTCTTCTTTTCAGCCTTTGCTTTCGTCCTGGATGCAAAAGAAGAAGGTCCCCCATTAAGCAGAGTGGGTGTCTCCCTGGTTTCTTTCAGGGTGTAAGTAGAGGGTAGGGACTGTGGAAATAAATCAGCATATGACCTGTTTACCAACGTGGTCTCCAGGTCCGTGAGCTCATCAATATAGCTAGTCATCATAAGGACGTCGTCCCTTACAGATGATCCGACAGTCCTTACAGATGACCCGACAGACAACCTCGCTTGAAGCAATTCGTTCGAGGTTTCATATCTTGCGATACGAGATTGCTCTCCATATAAATCTTTGTTATGGAGGAAGATGGAAACTAAGTCCATTTTCTCGTGCTGCTTCTGGTATACACCATCAAGTGAAGCCAACACGAGGCACTTGGCATTCGCACTGTCCTTTTCCCTTGTCTGACGGATATCCATATCCATGACGGTGGAAACTGGACCTGGGACGGCGGGGGATTGAGTAGTAATAGGGTGGTCCATCTTATCATAGGCAATGGAACTCTGGATAGACCTTTGCCAGTCATAAAAGTCAGATTCGGTCAACTTGTTATCTAGATGTAACCTAGTCATGGTCACAGGGTCGCTGCAGTTGAGAGAGAGAGAAGAAAACACTTTGGCATGATGCTCTTGCAATTTTAGATTTGTTTTTAGTTTATCTAAACAGGATGGCTCCCACTGTTTCTCGAATTCTTCTTCAAACCATAAAAGAAGAATTAGTCAGGACTGATTTCACCGTACAATACTTCGAGGGAGGTTTTACGACGCTTTCGCGAAGTTCCTAAATTAAATAACCTCTTTTCCCTGGAGGCGTAGCCCCGCTGACACCGTTCTAAACACCTACTTGGTTTATAGCATTGATCGTTAAGTGACGAATCTCCTGATGAGTAGCATAAACTCACAGTAGGATCGGGACCCAGATATCATCGTGTGATAATGCTAAAGGAATCCTGCCAACATTATCAAACTCCAAATGGTATGCAATACTAGAAAGTTTCAGTTTCTTCAGAAACTCCCGATGTGGATTTTTGCCCCACGCTCTTATGACCTTGACGAAGGCCAACAAATCATAAGTCACATGTCAAGTTTCTTCCCATCATTATCCTTGTTAATTTGAACCCACCCGTACATACCCCTGACGTTGGCCAAATGGCAGTACGACTGTCCCAAACCAACGCATCTATCTATGCTACATATGAACACCCCAGCAGCTACCAAACACTATACCTTGACGAAGGCCAACAAACATAGCTTGAATACTACTCACCATCCATATGAAATGACGGAGTGCTACGACTGGTTTTGGCGAAACCGTGAACGTAGTGAACTTGACATAATTGAAGGAACCTGGTAGCTTTTTAAAAAGAGTGGTTAAAGCTCCACAATTAAAAATTTTGCTCTTTTAAAATAACCGAGTGGTTTCTTTTAAATTTGTTCCAACGATTCAGCTTTGGTTTGTTTTCTTTGCAATAAAATAATGTGTCCCATCATTTATCCTATCATTGCAGAAAACAAAGAAAATACAACGACCGCTTATGCCATCCGCATACGCCGCTGGGCCCCGTCATTCACCCGTTAGGTTACTTAACTAACGACAGAGTAGGGGCTGGGCCAGCGCGGATGCAAAACATAAGCAACGCCGACTATATATCATATATAGATATTGTACATTCGTCAGATGCAATAATAGGCATTCCAGATCATAGATGAACATATTGTATATACTAGGAATCCGCGTTTCGTTCGAGCCTGCAACAAAAAACGGATTACACTGTCGTGATGAATAGCCAAAACCCACCCTAGACCCCTACGGGTGCGTCAAACTACCCGCCTAGTACCAGAAGTGAAACAGTCTCTCTCAATGAAGTAAGTAAGCCATTAATCACTTCAAAGTACCCTGTAGTTTGTGCGCCCCATCTTGGGTCTATCCTAGGAGCATAAAACAGTAAATGAAATAATACAACGGTGGTTACAACCTCAACCCGGATGTGCCCCGCAAAAGAATATTACAACATATTACAATTTACATCGAATGAATGATAAAAACTCTCATCTCACATCCCCGGATATTCATCCATGACAATCCAATGAAGTTCATATCCACAAACCAATATCCGTTACAGAAATGTGCAACCCCCAACTAACCGATATAGTAGCAATTAGCGGAGGTTTACGAACACATCAAAAAACCCGATTAGCAAATAACTTAGAATTTCGATCGACGACCTTTTTCCGTGTCTACACCTCATCTCCTCCACCTCATTTAGTTTAAATCGAAAAAGAAATAAACACAAATGAGTCACCTCCTTCTAAAAGCTTCCCGACAAATTACGAGACTGCCCCTCCCATCCGTATTTTCGAAAAACACGGATAAACTGAGACTGTATAAATCCATCTGTATAATACTAGGATCCGTCTTAAACCAAAGCCCACTAGTATTATCTGCCCGATCATAGTACGTGCACAAGTATACGTAAGTGATCGTGGCCCTGCCGTAATACCATACGGCCTCACACCTTTTGCCCAGTGCAAAGAAACTCTCTGTGTGGGACTCTAAAGACTCGACACTACGCTGGCAGTGGGTTTAACCACAGGCCGCAAGCAGTACTAGCTGTACGTAACAGTCCCCAGGTAGATGTCGATAAGAAGGACGATGAGGAAATCCATCCGAACTCCAACTGAGCCTGTATGTGACAATCTCCATATAGTCCGGTCTATTCGTCTACGAGTATCGCATATAGGGCCTAGTGGGCGGTAAACGTTAGACCCATAATAGCGGTATAAGTCGTGTCGGAGTGAAACCCATTACACCTTGAGAAACTACTGGAGCACCTACCAGTAAATCTCGCTTGCCCTGGCCAGGGACCTTGCGTAATGGCTGTTGGAGATAGTGCCCTCAGAGTCAATTATTGGATCATAGGCACGTGATTGCAATGATTGAGGGAGGACCTATTCCGGTAGGACAGTCTTACTCAAGATGATAGTATACTATCTGGTTTACCTTTATCATCGTGTACTGCTTTAGGTGACCTTACAGGTCACTATTGCACGTTGATAGAGCCCCTAGGATTCTTGCTTGACTGCCAGCAGTATGAGGGCGATCATATACGTGGGAGCTGGTAGTCTATAAGCACATCCTTAAAAGGTCCATAGTCGTGGGAGTTTCAAGACAGGGCATCGATACTCTAGAGTAGACTAGTGTATACAGTCGAGACCCCGACGAGGGGCGGTGGCCGGTCTCACAAGCCACTGGTGTCAGTTGGTTCACCTAAGATGTATACAGGTGCTCATTGGGTTATGAGTACACCGGACAGGACTCGCCGGGAATATGCTAGTTGGTCTTATACCTGACGTCAGATAGCAGTTCCCTGGTGACATGTGTACAGGTTAGTTCATCGACCTGAAGATCTTCATTTGTCTCGTGTGAGTTCCCACTGTACTTTGATTACTACCCTACCACGCTCAAAGGAGATGTGCAAACAGGTTTTATGTCATGACCCGAAAGTACGGAACATGACCGGCACTTAAACTACGAACGTCTCGAGGCGTATGTAATCTAAGTAAACCGAAAACCCAGAAATCCAAACCAAGAAAAGATGTAGAGTGCAGAAAAAACCAACTTAAAGCAAGTAGTTTAATAGCATAAGCCGAATTATGCGGTTTTCAAAAAAAACATCAAAAATTTCCTGAAAATTTCGGCAGAGTCTCCTCTGTAAATACTGGCCCCCAAACATGATACAACATGAATAGTATACGAAATCAATAAAAAGGCATCCCCAAGCGGAAGCTAGTTCTTCGTCAATCGATGGTCACAACCACACAAGCAATATAATATACAACGTATACTGATGGGTATGATACAATAAACCCACCTACTAGCAAATCACCCGAAAGAAGCAGTGCCAGCAAAGCCGTAATGAAACCTGTACGGGAAAACCTGCAAGAAACTGGGGCACAACGGGGGTGAGTTACCAACTCGTGAATAGAAAAACATCTACAAATAGGAATCGCATGTATGACGCAATCCTAGGTCATACGATCAGTATATATCCTCAAATATGTATATAACATGCAGCCTATAACAAAGGATAGGGTAAATATCTAACCCGAGTGTAATCTCATGTGCCCGTGTCTGTGCCTCAGGAAGCAATATATCATATGAATGAGGTATGAATGCATGAAAACAGAATACATGTAAATGAAGAAACTGTTTTCATAATTTAGTGAGATTTCCTTTGTATTTTTAAAATGAGGTATCGTAATGAAATCAGCATAAAACAGTGCCTAGCATCGGCACAAAACGTAATCCCAATATCTCGATATCTCTGTATCACAGTCTCTGTACCTCAATATCTCGAAATCTCAATGTCTCAATCACAAAATCTAAGGCGCCGTCAGTCCAGACCGGCCCCTACCATCCATCTCAAGACCACGACGGTATCCTCCGGATATCCGACGCGTCGGGTAATATCACCGGTCGGTAGTGCTCCACTTCCAGGCTCAACGTCAACAACACGATCCTCTTGCCCCGAGGTACCGCACCGGGCCCACCATGTACCCGAAACGGTTCCTCCACTCCTCGAATCGGGTCTCGAAATCCATCAGCAAACTCATGGTGGACGACTCATACATCATGGGAAAACCGCACTTTTTATTTTAAAAGAGAGAAAAGGTTTATTTATGTTTTTGCGGTTTTCCTCCAAATCCAAGAAATCTCATGAAATCCGAATCCAAGTCATCAATAGCATGTAAACAGTGATTATAGGCATGAGAATCCATGAATGCGACACAACAGTGAATAATAACATGCATGAAGTAGTAGGAAATAACTACAATGTCTAACTAGGATATAAGGCAAGTACACTAATATCATGTCTAAACTATTAGCTAACAACCTATGTCAAATGAAATAGTATTTTCTAAAGTGTTCGTGACATGGCAATTACCGATGAAGATGTGTGTGAGCCGGCAAGTAAGTGTACGTGGTACATACGCGTCATCGGTAATGGTGCTGGTGTCCTAACGACATGATATTAATAATAGGATATGAATCATAATAAGCATGTGATGCGGAGCGAACAAAAAATAATGAGCGGGAGCTAAATACTAAACAATGGTGCCCTTTGAAATAACACGAATCGTGGGGTTTTGAAAATATGGGCTACGGTGGTTTTAATAAAGGATACGTCTTTTGAAATATCCGTAGATCCCTTGACCTGTTTTTTTAAAATACCCACGATCCGTTAGTTTTGAAATAGGTAGGAGTCTAATCTAATCTAACAACTACACTAAACTATACGGCTGAACTAACAAGCTGAACTACAGGTAAGGAAACCGCCTATCATCTGAGTCGATACATATACATACCTGTATATGTATAGTCGGTGATCCCGCCTCAATAATATCATATCCGATACCATATCTATAATCAGGCATCCCAAGTCAAGAGTGCGGATCAATCATCAATATAGCTTATACGTAAATCCGTCGTACGGCATCCCAAATCAGGGTACGGGTCAATATCACATTCATCATACTATTCACCTGGTATCCTCTTTATCAAATATCATGACCG
Organism: Agapanthus africanus; assembly: GCA_030015575.1. NCBI lineage: Eukaryota > Viridiplantae > Streptophyta > Magnoliopsida > Asparagales > Amaryllidaceae > Agapanthus > Agapanthus africanus. The sequence continues at coordinate 239,792,863 of JASDDO010000004.1, forward strand.
GGGTACTGATCTACATCTAGTACAATACTAATACCGCCTAAGTATGCATGGACGTGTGTGAAACACTACGTCAAGGACCCGCTACAACGTCATGTCGTATCTCAAATACGAACCCTGCTATATCACTGAATTCACAACCTCAATACAAATCTCATCGACTCATCTCAAACCTAAGTATCATCCTCAAATCCATATGTGAACATATAGTCCCATACCCATGTGAACACATAACTATATATTCCCGTATAAGCACAAATGAAAGAAGAAAGTATGCAAGTATGGGTTGGTGTGTACATGTGTAGTGCGACCACTACTCTAGGGTTTCGCGACGCTAAATCATCCAAGAACACCAAATATCCATATTATCATCAATATATTCAAACAATATATAAACAATATATATATATGTGTGTATACGTATTCATATACATCACCACGAACTGCGGGGGTGCTATACGCCATCCACCCGACTTCTCCCCGTAGATATAAATCTACTCACCTGGTCCTCGCTAGCCGGTGCCGACGTCGCCACGCGCTTGCTTGTCGTCTCGAAGTCCACATGGGGTACCTACATATCATAACGCACCGTATCGCATTAAAATCCGACTCATGACCAAAACGACACACGAATCCCACATAGGTCAAAACCTATGGTTGCTTCCACAATTCAACCCAAAAACCCTCGACATCGGCGTACAAACGCCAGACCATCGAGAAAAACCCAAATACACTCATTTGCACATTCACGAACACTAATTTTAATATAAAATAGGTTAAAACTCACAAAAACCCCAAACTCACTTTAAAAGCCATTTATCCTAAAATCCAGCAAGCAATATTACCCGTTTTAGTACAAAACTCGACGTTTAAACAAATCTAGTGGCCATAATACATATTAAATATCTTAAATAAGTCATAAAAACCATTTCCATAATTTAATCCCAATAAATTTCATTAACCCCAAAATTCTAGTTTAAAATATACCCAAATTTTAACAATTTTATAGCAAAAATGCACAAACAACAATTAAGCTTGGATTTTTATAAACTAAAAGCATTAAACCACTCAATATAATATTTATAATGACATAAAAACTTAATTATATTTTAATCTAAGAATTTGATAATTTTTCAAAAACTCTAGTTAGCAAACTAGCTTAATTAGGGCATTTATAAGAAATGGTTGTAATAAACAACTAGATTAGCTTTCAACAAGGCTTAAGATGTCAATCCACACCACATATCCATGCACAATTGATCACAACCCAATTCCACAACAAAACCCTAACTCAATCAAAATCCTCACTAGAAATTTCCAACCTCTCAAATAACCCACAATTAAACACCTAACAACTTTAATTAAGCAACTAATCCACAATCAAACCATGAAACAAAGAGTTATACCTCAAAGATCATGAGATCCCACATGCAACATGTCTCCAAAATGCTAACTTATCACCAAGATCCTTAATAGTATAGCCAAGGAATAATGGGTAGTGAGTAGATTTTGATTTTGCTTTGAATTTGTAGGGATTTGAAGCATTTTGATGAATTTTTTTGTGATGAAATGAGAGGAGAAAAAATGGGGGCAGCAAGAGGGAGGGGTTTCAGCCAGAATTTTTGAGGGAGGAGGAGAGAGAGTGAGGTGGGGGTGTTGGTAAGGTCAAAGGAGCCATATCTCAAGTCAACACTTAAACATCTTTCCTTTATTTTATTTTTTTTTACTTTTCTTTTCTTGGTTTCCCTTGACTTTTAAGTGAGGAGATGAGTGGGGGGCTGCTGAATTCAGCCCTTATAGGGGAGAGGGTGAGGGTGTGTGTGTGTATATGAGGAATATTAAGCTACATGCAACCATACCCCAATTCTATTTAGCTATTTTTCACCATTTAAGCCCTTTTTCTTCGATATTTTCTAAACCGTTTTGGCAAACCATTTCATTTCAAAAACCACATGATAAAATTTTGTTTAATGTATTATGATGAAAAAAATTTGTTTCAACTCATTCCAATTTGTAATTTTCCCTAATTAAATACATTAGTGACGGCTTAAAATAATATTAAAATAATTATTTTCGGAAAAATTTTCAGAAAATTTGAAATTTCACCAGTGGCTCAATAAACACCAAATACTAGCAATTTCATAGCTAGAATATGTATATTTAATTTTATAATAAAAATATTCTTATTTTGACTTTTTACAGGAAAACCCCTTATTTTACCGTTTTTTCGAAATTTCACCTAAACGATTTTCAAAACGTTACATTTTAGTTGGGTACAGTCCCGAGCCACATGGAGGCAGTGAGCGGATATTCAGGGGTTCGTCTCTCCCGGTATTGGGAGTGAGGTCGCGCTGTGTCTAGGAGAGCCCTTACACGAAGTCCTTGGCCAAGGTAGGAGATTTACTGGTAGGTATTCCAGTAGTATCTCAGGGTGTTCTGGGCTACACTCCGACACGATTTGTACCGCTTTTGGGGGTCTGACTTTTACCAACCCCCTAGGCCCACCATGCGATGCTCATAGACGAACGGACCGGACTGTACGGATATTGTCACTGTCAGGCTCAGTAGGGTGTCAGGATGAGTTCGCTCATCGACGTCCCTTTTGGTCGATAGCTGGTAGCCCGTCACGTATGGCTAATACCTCTGACATGCTAGTGGTTAAATGCACAGCCATAGTATTGACGAGTCTTTAGAGTCCCCCACATTCAGTTACTCAAGTTTCGGGCGAAACGCAGTAGAGGCCGTATGGAGATATGGCAGGGTTCGATCAGATACGTGCGGTATTGCATGTATCAGGATCGGACGGTTAGTACTAGAGGCCGTATGGATATATGGCACGGTTCGATCAGATACGTGCGGTATTGCACGGATCAGGATCGGACGGATAATACTAGTCGGCTTTGGTTTAAGCCGGATCCTAGTATAGTACAGTGTAGATTTTGTCTCATTGCATTTGTATTCAGTCGGAATACAGATGCGGGTGTGTATACACAGTATTGGGGTTTTCCTGTAATTTATTACGGGATCAGTTTTCTGGAGTTGCCGGTTTGTTTTCCGTTTCAGCCATATTTCTTTGTATCATTCAATGGTTGAAATTTGGTGGAGGAGGGCTTATTTGCATTTGCGCAAATTAGCATTGTGGAGGGTTGTCTTTGCATATTCTTGTGTCATGATGGTTCCACCATGCATTGACTTGTTTACTTCATCATTGATTGACTTTGGGTTCATGATGGTTGATTTGGAGTGTTGGTTTTTGTTTGTGATGATGTTGTTTTTTAATCATCACTCTTTATTCATGCTTGCATGATAGCTTCCCCACTCCCTTGACTTTCCTTGACTCCATTCTCACCCTTCACCATTGCATTGGCCGGCCACATTGGGGAGGGGCTGCCCAATATTTTGGTGGGGGATATTGTTCTTCTCATGTTTGTAAAAATCCCAAAGCTCCACAAAAAATTCCACAACTCTTTTCCTCCACCAATTGGGCAACTTCTACAACCCCAAATGAGACACAACACTACACTATTCTACAAAAAACTTTGGACACGTCGGCTCGCCAACTTCGTGCCCAAGTTGCCTCGGACCAGAGGTGGGAGCCCGTAAAAGAAGCAGGCGACGTGGTGCCCTTCCAACGACGTGGTGGAGATCGGAGATTCCGCGGGGAGATCGGGACGACGACGAGAAGACCGAAGGACACGGATCGCTCGGTATATCTCTCTACCCCTTCTCTTGATAGCTAGGACTAGATTAATGGCATGATCCGGGTTTATAGTGCGCGGTGGTGCCGGTTTTTAAAGTTAAAGTAAATCACCGCTTCCGCACTCCGGCGTCGGATTGACGGCCGGGACGCCGCCGTGCACTTACAGTGGTATCAGAGCCTCGCCATTAACCTAGTCTAGCTTTGGCTAATGTGTTTTACATTTCCGATCGAACAAAAATCCCAAAACCGCGTTTTCATGTACAATCAGTTTCTGTCGAAATTTTTTTGTCTCCGAAAATTTTTCAGGGTATTGCAGAATGATGTTCAGAGAATTCTAAGAACACCGTAAAATTTTGGTGACATGATCTCTCCTTATGACCGCGGAACCGCGGCCGTAACCCCTCTTTGGCTACGGTTCCGTTGCAGGAATTTAGCTTCACTTCACCAAATTTTTGCAGTGGGCTTTTGGGCTGAAAATAGGGGTTTTGGTATACTTTGTTTAGGCCCAGAATTTCTGTGAGTGCTACAGTATTGCTTGGAGGCCCACTTGGTAAAATTTAATCGATCGGATATTTTAAACACATTTGTTCACAGTATTTACATTATATCTACGACCGTGAATGTCACTTGATCGGTAAATCCTGTCTAACTGCTATAGCCCGGTTAGACGGATTTGCGAACGTGACTTTCACGTTGATGTTCTGTGATTGTGCTGTGATGTTGCGGATTGGTCGTGGGGGATAGCCTGGATGCAATGCTAGTACAGTTTTTGCTATATTATGTACATTTGATATTGCGGGGCGAGCGTCCGACATGTGGACTGCCGTCACTGCCTGTTTGTATTATTATTTTGGGGCACGACCAGGTTGCGGTGGATGTACCCATTGTATGTATATTTTACTTTCTGTACTAGGATTACCCCATAGTAGGGTGCACGGATAGCCGGGTTCTAGAGGGCAACAAGCCCGCATCTCATGGCATTGAGACGGATGGGGCTTCACTCGAGAATTGGCGGGCTATTCGCCGCACTCATAGGGGGTACAGGATGACCCAGGAGGGGTGCCCAAGTTACCGGATTCCGTGAAGTGCCGGGTGGTCCATTCACGTTGCTGAAGGGGGCTGCCTCGCTTCAGGTTTTGGCGGGTAACTTGCCGCGCCCGTAGGGGTCTAGGATTTCATTGCACAGGCTATCTACAAGACCAGGGGAATGTCAGGTTTCAGTAGTGGCTCTGTGAAACCCGGGGATCCCAGATATCTGTATTGTTCTGTGATGCTGTACATTTCTGTGATGTTTCATTTTATCACGCCTTGAGCGAAAATATTATATATTGATATATATACTAGTAGATGTTGTATATGTTTTGCATCTGCGCTAGTCCTGTCCCCGCTCTGTCGTTAGTTAAGTAACCTAACGGGTAATGACGGGACCCAGTGGCGAATGCGGATGGCATATACGTACATCATTATTTTCGTTCTTTATTGGTGTGATCAATTGATGGGACTGCATTGATTCGGATCAATGCAAGTTAAAAACAAACCTATTCTGATGTTGTTGGAACACTTTTCAAAAAGCTGTTATTGCAAGGACGTTTACTTTTGTTTTGCACCGTGGTATTCAGTTGGAATATTCTGCTCCTCAATCGACGAGGCAAGGGCCGAGATCCTTTCACCGGGAGTGACCCCTTGGACAAAAAGTTTGCGTCAGGGTAATGACTTCACTATAGCCGATTACTTTTGCTTTGCATCGTGGTATTCAGTTGGAATATCCTGCACCTCATTCTACGGGGAAAGAGCCGAGATCCCTTCACCGGGAGTGACCTCTTTAGCAATGGTTTTCGCCACTATACTTTTAAAAGCTATCCGGTTCCTTCAACGATATCAAGTTCATTACGTTAAAGGTTTTCGCCAGAAACCATTCGTAGCCCTCCGTCGTTTCAGACGGGTAGCACGTAGTATTCATGCTATGTTTGTTGACCTTCGTCAAGGCATAGTGAATGGTAGCTGCTTGTTACCTTTCTGCTGCATAGATAGATGCGTTGGTTTGGGACAGTCTTATAGCCTTGTTGTCCTTCGTCAAGGGCTTGTACGGGTGGGTTCAAATCAACCTGGACAATGACGGGTAGAACTTGACATGTGACTTATGATTTGTTGACCTTCGTCAAGGTCATAAGAGCATGGGGTAAAAATCCACATCGGGAGTTTCTAAAGAAACTGAAACTTGCCAGATATGCGCATACCTTCTGGAGTGTGATGACGTGAGCGGATTCCGTCACATTATCATGCGATGATAGTTGGATCCCGATTCCCACTGATGAGTTGGTTTACTCCACGGGTGATCCCGACTAATTCTTCTTTCAGGTTTGGAGGAGAATTTGACGGTACAGTGGGAGGTTTCCAGATTAGATAAATTGGTAACCATTCTGATCTAGGTTAGAGTGCAAGCTGAGTGTTTCTTTTCTCTCTCTCTCTTTGGCAGCGACCATTGACCCGACCCTAAGACTATGACTCAGTGACCATAATTAACCGAACCTTCTTAAACACTGGCTTTTGGATTGTCAGAGTTGCAAACCTCATTGCCACTCCTACTTTTACCCTTTTCTCCAGGACACCCCGTATTACTACGAACGTCCACTTCCATTGGACAAAACCATCGTATGGTTATATACGAACTCGATGGAATTTATTCGAGGATGGTTTCCGGTTCTGGAGAAAACGGATAGGACTATTCAGTTGTCTTTTCATTTTACCTTCTCTCAGGTTGCGAGTACTCCTTGGTTTAGGAGATAGTACACCTATTACGCAAATTGGATAGTCTTCTTCCAAACCTTAGGCTGGTGCCGAACGGTGGGGATTGAAGAAAACCAATTAGCATAATGATGGTGTACAGAAGGTATTAAGTAAAGACATAACATGGGATTAGTAATAGGGCAAAGTAAATTGCGACTGCTATTCACGACCAAACCAAGTATTTCTTTGCCAATCCTAAATCACCTTTGTATTTCTCCAGGACAGTTGTTCATATCATAATATTGCATTTTATATTCCCCAATTCTTATTCGTTTTATAAATAAACAGGTGCTTTTGACGCATGTCTGTTGCATGTTACAGGATACAGGTTCTTGGAGCGAATACAGTGAAAAAGACAAAAGACGATACAAAAAAATGACTTTTGACCAACAAGTAGACGGGTCCTACTCAAGCCTAGACGAAGAACAATTCACAAGGCAATGCATGGTCCGAAATGTCAAAGGAAACAGTTAAAAGACCACTACAAGTTTCACTGAAAGATCTGGAGAGAACCAAGAATCCAAATGAGGAAAAGAACTATAGAAATAGAAAGCCCAAATCATCAAGAAGAAGCCCAAAAATTTTGGTTCAATGATCTGACCAAAAGGCCGCGGAACCGCGGCCCTACCCCCACATTTGCCGCGGTTCCACAGCCATTAAGTGCACGTGTCGGTGCAAATTTCTTGTGACGGTGCGTCGGTGCGTGGGTTGGGATTTTTCTTGGGCATATCTGTAAAATCACATGCGCCAGAATTTGTAACCCTAGTTTTCCATCTTTACTTATAAATTGTAATCACAATATTGTAATCCTATGCCTCTTTTCAATTAATAAAAATTCAGATCTTTTGAGGATTGAAGAGCATCATTTTCTTTTCTGTAAGTCTTATTTTAATTTCTGCCGTAGTTTAAAATTAATTCCATTGCCCTAGTTTAATCTAGTGTAGTCTTTCTTGAACTGCAGTAGGTAAGTAATTTTAACATGTTATTTCTAAAAGATTCCCTAATGAGCGAGTAATTTCCTCGCTTGTTAGGGTTAGGAATAAGGGAGGGATTGAGAGATGAATATCTCTCATCTCTTTCAATACCAATAATTTTTCATAAGTAGAACTTCATGCACGCATGCATGATCCACTCCCTACGGCACCCTACCCACGAGGTAACGGTGAAACCGTAGTATAAAGGACCGGACATGCATGACGTCCATGAAGGTTATAGCAATTAGTAGGAAAGGACGGACAAGGATCTGGAGGAAGAAACTTCGTTTCTTCCCAATCATCCTAATCCCCTTTACTAATAATTGTTATGACTTCTAAAATGTTTTAATCGAGGGCATTGAAAGAGGTGTTAATATCAATCTTATCAACCCCTACTTTAGACCTAACCCTAACAAGTCCCTTAATATCGTACAACTTAGTTTTTAGAATCAATCAGCAAAACCAAACTACCATTGGAATCAACTCGTAAGAACACGTAAGAAAATTACACATCCCTGTGGATCGACCCGTATTCACCGGCTAGCTGCAAAGCGACGCCGTTTCTGATTACAGTAAATTAAATACTTTTGGTGATCGTAAAACCTACATAAATCAAATGGCGCCGTTGCCGGGGATGGCGTTAAATTTCTTTTGTGTAATTTCGGGTTGATATAAATTTTTAAAATCATAAAAATCTGAAAATTGAAAAAAAAATACAAAAACATTTTATCAATTTCTATCTGTTTGAAGGGTTTTATTGTTTGAATCTTGCAGGAACAGCGAAGAATCGCGGATCTGAAAATTTACAGAGGGCAAACCAAGAAAAATCACATCATAACAGAGGGGAAAAACCACAACAGAGGTGTAGAATTTTTTTGGAGCCTTGATCCCTCCAGAAGACCGCGCTTCCGCAGCATTTGTGGGCCCCAGACCGCGGTTCCGCCGCACTTTGGCCACATCAGCTCCTAAAAACTTGTCGGTTTGATCCCTCATTCTCCCCTCTGCAACCTACAATATATCCTTTGTGAAAATTTTCTGCAGGATTTCTTTGCACTAAAATTCTTCCTTCCCCTTCTAAATAACAGATTTTCTGCAGGTTTCTTTGCGCCGCGCTAAAAAAATTTGATTGCAAGTGAATTTAATGTTTTACATAATTTAATCGGACTTTAAGGGGCTAATTGACCAAACTCAGATTGGGTGGGGATTTCATCACCCTTCCCAGGACCCCAGAAAACACTTTAAAGCATTTGCATTGACCATTATTAATTAAAAAATACTAGACTCAGCCCTAAGGACTTCGAGCTCAATAGGAAAAAGGACTAGTATAGGCATCGACCGTTTATCCTAACTGACTTTGCGGTGTCTAGGCAAGTGTGTCAAAGGCTAGTGGTTATTAATTAGGGCCACTACTGTGGTTCCTTCCCACTTACCTGGCACTTACCTAGCCGCAATTGACGGTGAAGAGGCGGTTTGAGGTCCTATTTCTAGCCCTAGTTAGGAGCTGTCTAGCTGACCTAGGTGACCCTAGATCTAGGCCTGATTGTGCATGTGTGGTTGATCGTATTTGTGTCACAAGTCTCTTTGCAAAACTCTCACATAAAAAAAAAAGAAAAATCTTTTCAAAACTTGCAACTTGTCGCTAAAGAAAACTTGCACCTCACTTACACCACTTCCTTTCATTGACGTTATCTTACCCCCACATTCTGTCTTTCATTTTTTTTCTGACTACACTACCCCTTTAGTGTATGTCACTTTGGACTAGGGACACTAGCGCCCGATTAGTCCGTGTTTCGTTGGTACCGACCGACGAACCTTTCGACACCGAAGTCGAAATTCCGTCCACTTCCTTACCTCCTCTTTCAAATTCTTCCTCCGAAGGCATGTCGGGATTCAACCCCAACGATACCTTACCGACGGGAATGATTCCACCTCCGTTAGGTGCGAATAACCCGAATCAACCGCCTGTTGAAGCGCCCGCACGAGTTGCGCTCCAGGATCTCTTTTACCCCGTCCGCACCTCTTTACCTACCTGTCTTTCACCCCCACCGGCAAATGGGGACAATTTTGAAATAAAACCACATTTCATCAATATGCTGCCAAAATTTCATGGTTTGGAATCTGAAGATGCATATATCTTTATCAATAAATTCCAAAATGTCTGCACTATGATGAAAACGACCCAATTAAGTGATGACGCTATAAGGCTAAGGGTCATTCCTTTTACCTTATGTGACCTAGCCGAGAAATGTCTATACAGCACCGCATCACATTCCATTAGAAATTGGGACGAGTTTGTGAAAGCTTTTCTTAAAAAGTTCTATCCTCATCACAAAACTGCTAGAATCCGTAATGAGATTATACAATTCTCACAGCTTCCTTCGGAACCATTTTGGAAGTGTTTTGAAAGATTCAAAGACCTACTCGTTCAATGCCCTCATCATGGGATCGAAAGTTGGCAACTTTGCCAAACATTATACGAGGGATTGAACTCGGCAATGAAGCAGTTGCTAGAAAATGTCACTTTCTCTCCAAATCTAGTGAGGAAGCATGGCAGTTTCTTAAGGATCTTAGTGAACAAACAATTCAGTGGGAGAGCTCCAAGACCACATCATCTTCTTCTAGTGGTCAATCTAGGGCAGGCATCCATCAAGTAGAGATGTCAATTGCTATGAAAGCCGAGATGGCCGCTCTTATGAAAAAGCTAGAAGCGATTGAGACCAAAATCTCGTCGTCTTCTCCTGCCCCTGTTGTGCCTCCACGAACTATTTGTGCTTGTTGTTCGGCTCCTTCACATCTCATCGAAGAGTGTCCTTACAATGCATCTACTCAAGGACAGGATCAAGTCAATGATGCCTTTCAGCAACGACAGAGAAACGATCCATACTCTTCGACATATAATCCGGGATGGAGGAGTCACCCAAATTTCGCTTGGAACCAAAATCAACAATTCCAAGGAAATAACAATTATCAAGGGCCTCCTCCACAACAACAACAAGCACCCCCACAAACTCAATTTCAACAACCTTTCCAACAGCAACCTTACCCTAATCAAGTGAACAATTTTGTGCCTAATAATTCTTACGCGCCAAACAATTTTGTTCAACCTAACAATGACAAGGTTAGCTCGCTCGAAAGAAGTCTAGATGCGTTCCTAAAGCAATCTACACAGTCTACAGCAAGACTAGAGACTTCTATTCAATCTTTGGTGCAAAACAGTGCCTCACACGATCAAAGCATCAAATCTATTGAGGCACAAATTGCACAACTCAATGCAGCATTGAGCGAGCGAGAGAAAGGAAAGCTCCCATCTCAACCACTGCCCAATCCCGGTCACGCACATGCTGCACATCAACAGCAAACTCATAACGTAAACCCTGTGACCACGTTGAGATCGGGGAAAATGTTGCAAAATAATGTGGGCATTCACAATGACACCCCTGCCGGTTGTTCTTCTTCACCTTCTTCATCTTCTTACCTTATTCTTCTTCGTTAGAGCCTATTCTCCATCCTTCACACGGCTCTCCCTCCTCTAGCTCGAACGGACCCACTTCTCACAACACGAACACATCTACACAGGGTTCCATTCCAACTCAACAATCTGATCCGCAAAAATTGGACTCAACAACATTTCAAAATGCTCATTTTCCAAACCGGTTGAGATCAAATAAACCAACTCCACAAATGGAGAAGATTGTTGAGCTGTTCAAATAGGTTAGCATAAATATCCTTCTTTTGGATGCAATCCAACAAGTTCCTTCATATGCAAAAATCTTAAAGGACTTATGCATCAAAAAGAGGAAGTCACAAGTACCAAAGAAAGTTTTTGTGGCTAGTGCTATTAGCGATGCTCTTGTCCAATCTTTACCCCAAAAGCACAAGGACCCCGGTTGTCCTACTATCTCGATAAAAATTGGGGACAAGAGCATCAATAGAGCACTACTAGATCTTGGTGCTAGTGTCAATTTGCTACCTTATTCTGTGTACGAGCAATTAGGCATTGGAGAGCTTAAGCCCACTCACTGTACTCTCCAAATGGCTGATCGATCAATCACCCATCCAAGGGGTGAGCTAGAGGATGTGTTGATCAAAGTTGGGGAGTTCATATTCCCTGTTGATTTTATTGTTATGGATACACAACCTGTTGCTAACTCACGGAACCAAATTCCGGTGATCCTCGGTCGACCATTTTTAGCCACTTCCAATGCCGTAATAAACTGTCGCAATGGCTCCATGACTCTATCCTTCGGGAAGACGTCCAGTGAGTTCAATATTTACAAGTCAGGAAGTCTGCCCCCCCCCCCCCCCGTGCCTAATACTAGTACATGAGATGTTTGCTCTATTCACGAAATCACGCAGGAGGACCGCGAGTTTGAAAGTTTCTTATTTGATGAGAACAATTTTGACGCCACTAGTGCGTCCCTCCTTAAGCCTACCACAGTTGACACAACCGATATTGATTATGAATGTTTCACTTTTTCGGATGATGAAGACTCACAGGCCGAATATGAGTCTTCTGAATTTTTGGATGAGTTAGTTGAACCATCTGAATCGGTTGTTTGCAGTGATTTCGAACCTGTGTTGGAGTCCTTTGAGTTCGAGGTAGATTCCCCAATTTTACCTATGATTCTTTCGCCTGAGAAACTCGAGCTCATGCCCTTGCCGTCTCACCTTAAATATGCTTACATAGGTAGGAATGAGACCTTTCCCATTATAATATCATCCTCTCTAGCCTTCGAGCAAGAGAACGCTATTTTAAAGGTCTTACAAGATAGGCGGCAAGTTTTCGGTTGGACTATGGCGGACATCGAGGAGATTAGTTCCCTCATAATTGAATATCAAATGTAAATGATGGATGATGCCAAGTCAATAACGGATCCACAGAAACATCTTGGGGATATTGTGGTGAGTCAATCTCCTCCTTTAGAAGTTGAACCTCCCCCATTTCTTTTAATGAGCTATGAGAATGCCAATATTCCACTGACTGTTGATCATTCTCATTCTCGTTTTGATTCATCACCACATCATATCTATTCACTTCCACACTTTCCCTACCATCACTCCTATCTTCCCCAATTCTTTTTGGATCGGTACAACATGTTCTTCCACCAACCGACACTCTTTACAGATAAATTTTTCGACTGGTTGGTGTTGATGTTTGGTCTGTGCAAAGTCTGGCAGTAATGTCTAACATTGTTTCACTGAAGTTTGGGGGGGCCTTTCTGTACATATTTTTGTTTTTCTTTTAACAATAAAATAAAAAAAATTATAAATAAATAAACAGGGGAGTGCCAACATTTTGACCCTCTTGGTGCAGCATGACAGTGAGGACACTGTCCAGTTTAAGTTTGGGGGTATGCTCGGTACGTCTTCTTCCTTCACATTCATTTGTACATATTTTTTGCATTTGCATATTTATTTGAAAACCCATAAAAATTGAAAAAATTCTAAAATTTATAAAAATTAATGTATTCAATTTTGGCCATATCTAACTTGAGTTTGACAAATAAGTTAAATGACTACGAACAACTAGATCTTAGACTTAGTAAATCAAAAATCCTAAAAATAACCTTCTTTAAAGATTAACGGTAGAAAGTATATGTCTTCGTAGTTTATTTAGAAATAGGCAAATTTTGGGTTCACTTACTGGGCTAAGTCGAAATAAAGGAAAAAGTGTTGATTTTTATTAGAGTATAAGTTTGAAAAATAATTCCTAGCTTAAATGTAGATTCTGAAAATGTATACCCTACAATTTGCACAATCACGCACATTGAAACTTGGAATAGTAGAGGAGACCTTGAGATGCTCTTGTCTAAAGTCCTAGTACAATAAAAATAAAAGAAAAAAAAGAGTGAATAAAAAAAATGAACACTGGTTTTCGTGATTACTTAAGGCTAAAAATAGAAAAAAATTTAGCAAGGGTGCTTCATCACGTAGTGCCTTAGACCAACTGGTTTTGGGAGTCACTGCTAAAGCCTTGGGTGTTGCAAAACTAGGAAGTATGCTTAAAGTGCTAACACATCTTGTAATCGGTTGTCGGTACCTCAAGAAGTATTAACGGTCACATGAAGGATGTGTAAGCGAAATTAAAAATTCACCAATTAATAAATGCTTTGGACAACGGACAAGGGTATGATTGCTTGATTTGAATTTCCAAATGTAGGGGTGATCTATACACACACACGTGGGGATATGTGATTAGAGTTTAGATAAGAGAAATAAATGATGAATAAAACTTGTATCATTAGTAGAGTTGATAGAAAAATTCCAAAGTGGAGATGGAACCCTAAAAGGAAAACTTAAGAAATGCCGAAAGCTGAATGATTCTATAAAACATATATAATCTTAAGTTAAATGATGAGGAAGTGTGAAGAATATGGGTGGAAAATTTATGAGTCGATGATAATAGAATTATCTGTTAGAAAACCTAATTGGAAAATTATTGTCGAAAAAGCCAAATTGATAGGATTTTGTGGGTGTAATCCGCTGAAAACCCTCAGGAGACAACACTCCTCCTACTAGGGACACCTAGAGGTTTAACGGCTTGTTGCACATGCTCAGTGCAATCGCGTTTCCCTGCGAAAGTGCGGTTAGGTTTTATCGAGAATAACAAAAAAATAAGTTTGCTCGAGGACGAGCAAAAGATAAGTTTGGGGGTATTTGTTCATATCATAATATTGCATTTTATATTCCCCAATTCTTATTCGTTTTATAAATAAACAGGTGCTTTTGACGCATGTCTGCTGCATGTTACAGGATACAGGTTCTTGGAGCGAATACAGTGAAAAAGAAAAAAGACGATACAAAAAAGTGACTTTTGACCAACAAGTAGAAGGGTCCTACTCAAGCCTAGACGAAGAACAATTCAAAAGGCAATGCATGGTCCGAAATGTCAAAGGAAACAGTTAAAAGACCACTACAAGTTTCACTGAAAGATCTGGAGAGAACCAAGAAGCCAAATGAGGAAAAGAACTATAGAAATAGAAAGCCCAAATCATCAAGAAGAAGCCCAAAAATTTTGGTTCAATGATCTGACCAAAAGGCCGCGGAACCGCGGCCCTACCCCCACATTTGTCGCGGTTCCGCAGCCATTAAGTGCACGTGTCGGTGCAAATTTCTTATTACGGTGCGTCGGTGCGTGGGTTGGGATTTTTCGTGGGCATATCTGTAAAATCACATGCGCGAGAATTTGTAACCCTAGTTTTCCCTGTTTACTTATAAATTGTAATCACAATATTGTAATCCTATGCCTCTTTTCAATTAATAAAAATTCAGATCTTTTGAGGATTGAAGAGCATCATTTTCTTTTCTGTAAGTCTTATTTTAATTTATGCCGTAGTTTAAAATTAATTCCATTGCCCTAGTTTAATCTAGTGTAGTCTTTCTGGAACTGCAGTAGGTAAGTAATTTTAACATGTTATTTCTAAAAGATTCCCTAATGAGCGAGTAATTTCCTCGCTTGTTAGGGTTAGGAATAAGGGAGGGATTGAGAGATGAATATCTTTCATCTCTTTCAATGCCAATAATTTTTCATAAGTAGAACTTCATGCACGCATGCATGATCCGCTCCCTACAGCACCCTACCCACGAGGTAACGGTGAAACCGTAGTATAAAGGACCGGACATGCATGACGTCCATGAAGGTTATAGCAATTAGTAGGAAAGGACGGACAAGGATCTAGAGGAAGAAACTTCGTTTCTTTCCAATCATCCTAATCCCCTTTACTAATAATTGTTATGACTTTAAAAAGTTTTAATCGAGGGCATTGAAAGAGGTGTTAATATCAATCTTATCAACCCCTACTTTAGACCTAACCCTAACAAGTCCCTTAATATCGTACAACTTAGTTTTTAGAATCAATCAGCAAAACCAAACCACCATTGGAATCAACTCGTAAGAACACGTAAGAAAATTACACATCCCTGTGGATCGACCCGTATTCACCGGCTAGCTGCAAAGCGACGCCGTTTCTGATTGCGGTAAATTAAATATTTTTGGTGATCGTAAAACCTACACAAATCAACACTCCGTATCACTACGAAGATCCACAGTTTATTGGATACTCCATCGTATGGTTATATACGAACTCGAAAGGAACTTGTTCCAGTTTGGGGATGGATTCTGGTTCAGGAGAAATAGGAATAAGGTTTATTCGGTTGTCTTTTATCTTCACCTTCTCTCGCTTTGCGAGTGCTCCTAGGATTAGAACAGTACACCCATTATGCTTATTGGATAGTCTTCTTCCAAACCATAGGCTGGTGCCGAACGGTAGGGAAGGAAGAAAACCATTTGGCCTAAAGGGGTGTACAGAAGGTAATGACTAAAGACATACAAAGGGATTTGGAAAGATGGCAAAGAATTACACGGTTACAGTTGTGAATCTGGATAATGGAAGAGGCATTACTAGGAATACTGGGATACCCCATCGAAACATTTCAATGTTTCAGTTTCACTGTGTAATGTTAAAAGAAAACTGATTTCCCGATTAGATACTTACTCCAGGGTATGTATTTACCAGGTATGATTCTCACATCTGTATGGTTTTACAGATGATGAGTGGGAGTAAGTTATTGGGAATTAGGTGATCATCCTCATTATATCGGGATTCGTTGTAATCGGTGATATTTGAGGAAGTCACCTGGGTTGTTTGTCGGTCGACAAATATTTGGTTTTGAATATCCGTTGTTATGCACCAATTTCAAATCGATATATCTGTACGTCTATTTTCATAGAGTGAGATATACTTTTTTGAAATTATGTCTATAACATTTACCTATATCGGTGGATGGTTAGGTAAGGAGCATTAAACAGCGGTGTAATTCTTCATAACCATAGTACAGTTTTTCAACCTACGACACACAGGGATTGAGTTATCAGACTCAAGGAACTTATACAGAGTATTGTATGTTGTCCAGGGTCCATCAGGACAGAGGGGTTGGTCCTCGTACTATATTCGGTTTACTTATGACTTCTCTAGTTTTTAGACAGGTGTTTTCGTGGAAACACAGGGTCCGAATTTTGAGAAGTTATAGGTATATGAATGAAGTAGAGAACCAGGTATTGCAAGTGTCGGGATTCTTCAAAGTGATCGAAGATGTAGATACATGTGTATGGTATTCAGTTGATAGTAATGATTAAGAGAACTTGCCTCTCTTTCGGGTTACTCATAATTGGAAGCATTCCTAAGTTGAGTAACGCTGATAGGCCTCCTTCCATCTAGTTAACATTCACTGGAGACAGCCGCATGATTTGAATCTGGTTCAATTAAATCAGTGCCTCTGGTTCTATATTGGATATAGAACAGTTCATATCTTAATGATGTTAAGGTACGGGGAGTTGTCCGGCTTATGCTTAAAACCAGACTCTGGATAACTCAAGGCACGTTTCTGTAATGGTTGTTTGTGGGTTGACCCAGGCTATGACGAGGGTTGACTTTCTACCATCTGGAAGATCAATAGTGATATTGTTCTAGACTCGCCACAGTTTTAATAAAAATGGATTTTTTCAGAAAACAGTAGTGGGAGTATGGTAGAACTGGAAGTGATTCCAGAACCACAAACGATTACTGAAGATTTGATAGAAACCTAAAGATTCAATATGGTTTGACATTCCATTGGCCACTCCGCAGATACGGTGGGTAACCTCAGGCACCCGAGGGGTACTCCGGTAGCCTCAAGGACGGTGACAGGGAGGTTCTTGTTTACCCAGACTTTCCATTGCTGTTGTTCCAGGCTGCGAGACCCGGCAGGAGGATGAGTATAGCGTCGTTCTAAACTAGCTTTAGAAGTGTACGTGTATATGACTCTGCCAGAGGGTTGTCGTAGTCAGTGGGAGCAGCGGAAGCATTGGTGGACATGTGGCTTATGTCTATTTATAGACTAAAGCAGATGTAGCGGAGATAGATCATCTATTTCTGACGTGACAGTCATAGGTTTGACTTCGTCAGAATAGGGGATGGATCTGTTGAGAAGGTGGTAGGGTATGATGTCCTGGTATTTGGATGACATACACAGAGTAGGAAGTGATATTCCTATACTACGATCGGTTATACTTTGGTCGTCACATAGTGGTTTCTCTACATGAGACTTGGACATTATATCAGACATACTGGTTACTGGATCTATGGTTTTAGATCTAGATTTGGGTGGTTTCCCAATCAGGGTACTTGAGACAGCATTCTAAGAGTATTTAGAATGGACGACTCCTGGCACGGTAGTGTACCTGCAGGTGATGGAGTCACCCTCTCTAAAGGTGTCTTACAGACTAAAGGGGAGAGGGATGTGCATGATTGGCAGATCACTTGCTTAGGCAATTGAGTCAATCATGAGATGTCAAGTACTACACCAGATGTTGTTTTTGCAGTAGATGCAATAATTTGATATTGATCCAATCCTGGAGAAGCAGTAGGAAGCAGTTTTAGAACATGAGTGGATGTTCTAGGGATATGGTAACGACAGCCTCATTCAGGAGACGGTTATCATTCCAGGCTTCCAAGGTGACATGGACGACAGGGAGGTTGTGAGAGTTATAGTTTTCCTTCTGACGAGGGGCAGTATTTTAGACAGGTGGTCTAAGGCAATACTGAGGGAAGCATGGTGCAGGATGATTAAGTTCAGTTGACGATACAGTCTAAGAAGTTTGGATTTGGAGTTCATTTATGAGCTAGGTCCCATCAGACATTCAGACACATTCTAAGACAGGTATTGCTCATTTCGGGAGATGGCTTTCTCCGCGAACTTGAGATATAGAGAGACATAGAAAGAAACATCATGGCGGATCCACTCACTGAGGCTATTCCTTGAACGCAATAGTTTCGCAAACGGGATTTGTGAGACTGACTAGTAGAGGAGTTGGGTGTTCGGTATCACACGGGCTGTGAGTATGCGACATCGCAATAATTAACCTTGAGTGCAAGTGGGAGATTGTTGGAGATAGTGCCCTCAGAGTCAATTATTGGATCACATGCATGTGATTGCAATGATTGAGGGAGGACCTATTCCGGTAGGACAGTCTTACTCAAGATGATAGTATGCTATCTGGTTTACCTTTATCATCGCGTACTGCTTTAGGTGATCTTACAGTTCACTATTGCACGTTGATAGAGCCCCTAGGATTCTTGCTTGACTGCCAGCAGTATGAGGGCGATCATATACGTGGGAGCTGGTAGTCTATAAGCACATCCTTAAAAGGTCCCTAGTCGTAGGAGTTTCGAGACAGGGCATCGATACTCCAGAGTAGACTAGTGTATACAGTCGAGACCCCGACGAGGGGCGGTGGCCGGTCTCACAAGCCACTGGTGTCAGTTGGTTCACCTAAGATGTATACAGGTGCTCATTGGGTTATGAGTACACCGGACAGGACTCGCCGGGAACATGCTAGTTGGTCTTATACCTGACGTCAGATAGCAGTTCCCTGGTGACATGTGTACAGGTTAGTTCATCGACCTGAGGATCGTCATTTGTCTCGTGTGAGTTCCCACTGTACTTTGATTACTACCCTACCACGCTCAAAGGAGACGTGCAAACAGGTTTTAGTTGGGTACAGTTCCGAGCCACATGGAGGCAGTGAGCGGATCTTCAGGGGTTCGTCTCTCCCGGTATTGGGGGTGAGATCGCGCTGTGTCTAGGAGAGCCCTTACACGAAGTCCTTGGCCAAGGCAGGAGATTTATTGGTAGGTATTCCAATAGTATCTCAGGGTGTTCTGGGCTACACTCCGACACGACTTGTACCGCTTTTGGGGGTCTGACTTTTACCAACCCCCTAGGCCCGCCATGCGATGCTCATAGACGAACGGACCGGACTGTACGGATATTGTCACTGTCAGGCTCAGTAGGGTGTCAGGATGAGTTCGCTCATCGACGTCCCTTTTGGTCGATAGCTGGTAGCCCGGCACGTATGGCTAATACCTCTGACGTGCTAGTGGTTAAATCCACAGCCATAGTATTGATGAGTCTTTAGAGTCCCCCACATTCAGTTACTCAAGTTTCGGGCGAAACGCTGTAGAGACCGTATGGAGATATGGCAGGATTCGATCAGATACGTGCGGTATTGCACGTATCAGGATCGGACGGTTAGTACTAGAGGCTGTATGGATATATGGCAAGGTTCGATCAGATACGTGTGGTAGTGCACGGATCAGGATCGGACGGATAATACTAGCCGGCTTTGGTTTAAGCCGGATCCTAGTATAGTACAGTGTAGATTTTGTCTCATTGCATTTGTATTCGGTCGGAATACAGATGCGGGTGTGTATACACAGTATCGGGGTTTTCCTGTAATTTATTACGGGATCAGTTTTCTGGAGTTGCCAGTTTGTTTTCCGTTTCATCCATATTTCTTTGTATCATTCAATGATTGAAATTTGGTGGAGGAGAGCTTATTTGCATTTGCGCAAATTAGTATTGTGGAGGGTTGTCTTTGCATATTCTTGTGTCATGATGGTTCCACCATGCATTGACTTGTTTACTTCATCATTGATTGACTTTGGGTTTATGATGGTTGATTTGGAGTGTTGGTTTTTGTTTGTGATGATGTTGTTTTTTAATCATCACTCTTTATTCATGCTTGCATGATAGCTTCCCCACTCCCTTGACTTTCCTTGACTCCATTCTCACCCTTCACCATTGCATTAGCCGGCCACATTGGGGAGGGGCTGCCCAATATTTTGGTGGGGGATTTTGTTCTTCTCATGTTTGTAAAAATCCCAAAGCTCCACAAAAAATTCCACAACTCCTTTCCTCCACCAATTGGGCAACTTCTACAACCCCAAATGAGACACAACACTACACTATTCTACAGCAAACCTTGGGCACGTCGGCTCGCCAACTTCGTGCCCGAGTTGCCTCGGACCAGAGGTGGGAGCCCGTAAAAGAAGCAGGCAACGTGGTGCCTTTCCGGCGACGTGGTGGAGATCGGAGATTCCGCGGGGAGATCGGGACGACGACGAGACGACCGAAGGACACGGATCGCTCGGTATATCTCTCTACCCCTTCTCTTGATAGCTAGGACTAGATTAATAGCACGATCCGGGTTTATAGTGCGCGGTGGTGCCGGTTTTTAAAGTTAAAGTAAATCACCGCTTCCGCACTCCGGCATCGGATTGACGGCCGGGGCGCCGCCGTGCACTTACAATGGCTCTCCATACACAGCGCGATATCAACCCCCAATACTGGGAGAGACGAATCCTGTCTAACCGCCACTGCCTCCAAGTGCTTCGGGACTGCACCCAACTACTACCTGTTTGCACGACTCCTTTGAGCCGTGGTAGGGTAGTAATCTAAGTACAGAGGGAACACACTCGAGGCGAAGTAGCAATGTCAAGTCGACGGACTAAGCTGTACTCATGTCATCTGGGAACTGCAATCTGACGATGGGTATAGTACCAACCTGCATTTCTCGACGAGTCCTGTCCGGTGTACTCGTAACCTAACGAGCACCTGCATACTATCTCCAGTATGACGTACTGATGGCTATGGGACAGACCATCTCCCCATGCTGGGATGAGAAGCGTATACACCAGTCTACTCCGGAGTATCGATGCCCTGTCTTGATAATCCTACGACTAGGGACCTGTGTAGGAAGGTTCTTATAGACTACCCAGCCCCCACTAGTGTGACTGCCATAACAACGCTGGTAATCAAGCCAAGATCCTAAGGGCTCTACTAATATATATAAGCGATATGTTAAAAGAAACATATGCACATATTAAAGTAGAAATAAACCAAGTAGCATACTACCATTTTTAGCAAGACTGTCAATACAACTGTGAATATCCCAAGCTTCCATTAAGTAATATACAATCTAGTATGATACAATAATGGTCTCTAGGGCATAAACACTAACAATTACATTTCTGTTATATGTCGCATATATCATGCTTTACGCTTTTACGCATTGAGATATGCTGTTTTCATGAGATTTTTGGGTTTGAGAACCGTGGCTATTTCAAAAGAAAGCATATATTGTTTTAAAAATCCGGTTTCTCTTGATATGATATTTCAGTGCGTCCACCATGCATTTTCTCTGTTCTGAGATGTGTGATATGTGAAACCCGATTCGAGGAGCTGGATGAGGCCGATTGCGGGTACATGGTGGACCCGGTATGGTATCCCGGGGCGAGAATGGATTTGCTGTGCAGTAGACTGTGAGCCTGGCAGAGGTTCTACTACATACCGGTGATATTATTTGGGCTCGGCGGATATCCGGAGGATACCGACCGGAGTCGAGAGATGATATGGGCCGATCCGGACTGACGGAGCCCGAGATATGAGGATTTACGTGTCGATGCTGGACACGGGTTTCATGATGTTTTTGGGTGTCGATGCTGGACACCCAGGTTCCATGATTTTTGAGGTGTCGCGAGGGACACACGTTGATTTATATCCTCATACTTTCATGCACATGCTTTTATGATGCATACATACATTGATTATATGGTTGGACGAGATCCACATGCAAACATATATTGGTTATATGGTTGGAAAAGATCCACATGCATACATACATTGGTTATATTTGTCACGACCCGAAATTGGCACATGACGGCCCTAATACTACGCTACGTCTACCGACGTAATGCAGTAAAAGAAAGCCAAAACCCAGAAATCTAAACCATCAAAAGTAGTATGCAATAATAGCATTTTCAAAACCTTTGAAATCTCAACCCAAATTCTTTAAAAGTCCAACTTATTCCATTTAAAATTTTGACAGCACCTCCTTTGTAAAACGAGCCCCCAAAAATGGGTACAACATAATATAAGTAAAAGCATCCCAAACGGGAGCAAAAATCCACGCCCAACGGTAGAAAACAATCACCACAACAGATATACGACGCCGTAGCGAAGAAAGAGACGATATACATAAAACTGCATAAAAACTTCCAAGTCACAAAATAATATACAATATCGTCCTCTCATCAAGTCTCTAAGTCATACAATATAATGGTAGATGGAGAGTACAAGATACAACGAATATACAAGCAGCAACATCGGATAACCGCAAAACCTACCAAAGCAAAACTGCACACCGTCAGGCGAAGCGGTATCCGCAGCAAAAGATGATACGATGGATGGAAATAGCCCTGCCTCTGACTATCCTGAGGAACACCTTCAAAACACTGTGGCACAACGGGGGTGAGTTGCCAACTCGTGAATAGTAATAACATATGCAGGTAATCGTGAGTATGCACGTACAACGCGAATCTAACATAAGAATCAACTAGTAATGAATGGTCATATGTAATGCATCAGTCATGAAATGTACGCTAGCAGGTACTACTGATACATGAAGCAATAATATGACAATCGGCATGCAATAATCATGTAAGGTATTCTATCAGGTACAAATAATACATGAAACAATGCATATAATAGTATGTAAATGCAACAGTCATGGAAAGTACTCTATCAGGTACAACTAATACATGAAGTAGTGCATAAACAATAAATGTGGAGTATGGAATAAAACATGTCATTTCACGGAAATCCTAACCTCGTGGTAGGACCAAAATCCAACAAGACAATCAAGTTCCCAATTTCCATAAATCAGCCCCCAAATTGGCTCTCATATCATGTAAATCTCATATATCCTGAATGTCGCACATCAAGTAGATTTCACATATCATGTATGTAGAATATCAGTATATCCTACATATCCTCTGTGTACAATATCAGTATATCCCACATATCATGTGTGTACAATATCAGTATATCCCACATATCCTGTATGTACAATATGAGTATCAAGTAAGTTTCATATAAGGTGAGTGTCTAATATCGACACCCAAAACATCATGAAACAAGTGTCAAGCATAGATACCGAAATACTGATCTATCGGGTGCTGTCTCCATGACTGGCCCCCTGATTTCTATACGTACATGACCCTGGCCTGTATCCTCACGATACGCGTCGAGTCAAAGGTACTGTCACCGGTGTTAGTGTATATGCCCTAGAAGCCATTACTGTATCATACTAGGTTGTATATTACTTAATGGAAGCTTGGGATATTCACAGTTGTATAGACAATCTTGCTCAAAATGGTAGTATGCTACTTGGTTTGTTTCTACTTCAATATGTGCATGTGTTTCTTTTAGCATATCGCTTATACATATTAGTAGAGCCCTTAGGATCTTTGCTTGATTACCAGCGTTGTGATGGCAGTCACACTCATGGGGGCTGGGTAATCTATAAGCACATCCTTATACTGGTCCCTAGTCGTAGGACTATCGAGACAGGGCATCGATACTCCGAAGTAGACTAGCGTATGCGCTTCTCATCCCAGCAGGGGAGATGGTCTGTCCCACAGCCATCAGTACGTCGTACTGGAGATAGTATGCGGGTGCTCGTTGGGTTACGAGTACACTGGACAGGACACGTCGGGAACTGTTGGTTGGTACTATACCTATCGTCAGTTATCAGTTTCCAGATGACATGAGTACAGCTTAGTCCGCTGACTTGACACTGTCACTTCGCCTCGAGTGTGTTCCCACTGTACTTTGATTACTACCCTACCACGGCTCAAAGGAGTCGTGCAAACAGGTAGTAGTTGGGTGCAGTCCCGAAGCACTTGGAGGCAGTAACGGTTAGACAGGATTCGTCTCTCCCGGTATTGGGGGTTGACATCACGCTGTGTCTAGGAGAGCCATTACACGAGTAGTCCCTGGCCAGGGCAAGCGAGATATACTGGTAGGTTTCCAGTGCTATCTCAGGGTGTTCTGGGCTACACTCCGACACGACTTGTACCGCTATTAGGGGACTGACGTTTAACCGCCCCCTAGACCCGCCATGCGATGTATCAGAAGAACAGACCGGACTGTACAGAGATTGTCACATTCAGGCTCAGTAGGAGTTCAGATGGGTTTCACCTCGTCAGTCTTCTTGTCGGCATCTACCTGGGGACCGTTACGCACAGCTAGTGCCGCTTGCGGTCTGTGGTTAAACCCACTGCCAGCGTAGTGTCGAGTCTTTAGAGTCCCACACAGAAAGCTATTCGCCTTTAGGCAAAAGAGTAGAGGTCGCATGGTTTTGCGACAAGTCGCATGGTTTTGCGACAGGGTTCGGTCACATCCGTGCACTTGTGCACGTTTGGTGTCCGGACAGTTAACACTAGCAGGCTTTGGTTTAAGCCAGATCCTAGTGTACTTTTTGGGATTTGTTTTATCTCGTTTGTATTCGTGTTCCTCAGAACGCGGATACGGGTGTGTATGCACAGTTGACAGAGAGACAGAGGCAGAGGATTCTCATTGGGGTTGTTGACTGTTGACTTTTGGCTAAACCCTAATGAGAATAAGAAATATAATTAATGATAATATTAATTAAGTATTATTGTGTCATGGTTGAGATGAGGGGTTAACTTTGTTGACTTGTTGACTTTGTTGACCGGTTGACTAGGTTGGACTAGTTGACCATCATCATTGCAATGGCTATCATTTCATGGCAAAGACTTTTGTTTGCTTGTTATGCTTTGCAATATGAGTGCATGAAATGATAATGCCACTTGATATGATATGAACCATCACATAATACTCAATTATTATTATTATTATTATTATTATTATTATTATTCTTTTTGGATTATGGGAGAGAGGTTGGCAAAAGGGTTACTCATTCTCTCATTTCATTTCTTTCTCTTGCCATCACTTGCTCAAGCTCTCCCTCTTCCTCTTGCTCTCTCTAGCTCAACGCAAACCCTTCTGATGTGTTGAGATTCATTGCCTTAGAGATAAAAGCACCAAAACAATCCTCTACTCATCCTAGTTCACAAGGCCTAGTAAGCCAAGTGTTCTAGTTTCTTCAAAGTTCGAAGAAGAAGCCAAAGGTAGAAGCTTTCGGGTGGATCCATCTTCGGCGCAAGGAGACGACGAGGTGAGGCCGATCCGTACACCGGGAAGAGTTGAAGAAGAAGGAGTTCAAGAAAGGTATAGCCCCCTAACCGAGTAGATAAAACAACTCCAAGTTAGGTTGTTAACTAGTTGTTTAACAAAGATCCGTATTATGAGTCCATGTTACCACCCTCTTGAAAATCGTTTTTCACTACTTCCGCAACCCCGTAAGTACAGGGGAAGGGTAGCATGGACTTACAGTGGTATCAGAGCCTAGTTAAACACTATCTAATATGTTAGCAAAGTTAGTAGAAGTTCGATCGGAGAAAAAGTCACGAAAAACACCCGGAAAATCAAGTTTCTGTCGATTCTGTATTCTGTTCAAAAAATGATAAATCATACTCCAAAAATCAACTCAGGCTTTTTAAGACACACTCAAGAAATTTGGTCCACAGAACCGTTCAAAGCGCCACGGAACCGCGGCGGGAGCACGCTCCTGCCGCGGATCCGCGGCCGCGTTGAGTCGGTCGTGGCTCAAATTTCTTGCAGTGTGTTTCTGTGGGTGTTTTGGGATTTTTACAATATATTTTTTCTGACCAGGTTTTCCAGAAAGAAAAATTTGATTTTGGGGCTTGAAAATCCGTATTTTTATCAAACTTCTAAAGACTTAAGCTGACGGGTATATATCTGTGATGTGATATATGTATTGAACGTCCGCTAATCGCTATACGTCGATTAGTGGGGGTTATACATATCTGTGATCTATAATGTTGATGGTATGTGTATATGAATTCATTGGATTGTCGCGGATGAATAGCCGGGGGGTTGTGAGATGAGAGTTTTATTTTATCTTTCAATTCATGTAATTTGTAAATTAATGTAATATAATTTTTGGCCGCACAACCGGGTCGGGGTTGTAGCCGTCATTGTATAATTTCTTTTTACTGTTTTTGCTCCTAGGATAGACCCAAGGTGGGGTGCACAAACTACCGGGTATCTCGAAGTGCCGAGTGGCCTACTCACGTCGTTGAGGGAGGTTGCTCCGCTTCGGATATTTGGCGTGTAGTTTGCCGCACCCGTAGGGGTCTGGGGTGGGGTATTGGCTATTCATCGCGACCGTGTAATCAGCTTTTCGTTACAGGCTCGTACGAATTGCGGATTCCTAGTATATCCAATATGTTCATCTGTGATCTGGAATGGCTATCATTGCATGTGACGAATGAGTATATCTATATATGATATTATTTAGGCGTTGCTTATGTTTTGCATCCGCGCTAGTCCAGCCCCCGCTCTGTCGTTAGTTAAGTAACCTAACGGGTAATGACGGGGCCCCGTGGCGAATGCGGATGGCACAAGCGTACGCCATATTTTTGTTGTTTTCTGCAATGGTAGGATTAAATGATGGGACGCATTGGAATTAATGCAAGAAAAATAAACCAAGTAAAAGTCGTTGGAACACTTTCAAAACCACTCGGTTTCTTTTCAAAAATAACTTTTAAAGCGCGGAGCTTAAGCTACTCCTTTTAAAAGCTATCAAGGTTCCTTCGATTATATCAAGTTCACTACGTTCAAGGTTTCGCCAAAACCATTCGTAGCCCTCCGTCGTTTCATATGAATATTCAACAGTATTCAAGCTGTGTTTGTTGGCCTTAGTCAAGGCACAGTGTTTGGTAGCTGGTGGATATTCATATGTTGTATAGATAGATGCGTTGGTTTGGGACAGTCGTATTACTTTGTTGGCCATAGTCAAGGGTATATACAGGTGGGTTCAAATCAACCTGGACAACGACGGGTAGAACTTGACATGTGACTTATGATTTGTTGGCCTTAGTCAAGGTCATAAGAGCATGGGGCAAAAATCCACATCGGGAGTTTCAAAAGAACTGAAACTTGCTAGCGCTGCATACCATTTGGAGGGTGATGATTCTGGTAGGATTCCTTCAGTTTTGTCACGCGATGATATTTGGATCCCGATCCTACTGTGAGTATATGCTACTCCTCCGGAACTTTCTCACTTAACGATCAATGCTATAAACCAAGTAGGTGCCTAGAAAGGTGTTGGCGGGGCTACGCCCACAGGGAAAAGAGGTTATTTAATTAAGGAACTTCGCGAAAGCGTTGGAAAACCTCCCTTGAAGTACCGACACTAGCCTGGCCGAACGGTTAAGCAAGTATTTTACGGTGAGATTGATCCTGACTAATTCTTCCTTTATGGTTTGAGGAGGGATTCGAGAGACAGTAGGAGCCATCCTGTTTAGATAAATTAAAAACCAATCTAAACTTGCAAGAGCATCATGCTGAGTGTTTTCTTCTCTCTCTCTTAATTGCAGCGACCCAGTGACCAGACATAGGTTACATCTTGATAATAAAATGACTGAATCTGACTGTTTTGACTGGCAAAGGTCTGTCCAGATGTCCATTGCCCATGACAAGCTGGGACACCTCTTAACTAATCAAACCCCTGCCGTCTCAGGTCCAGTTTCCCCTGTCACGGATATTTATATCCGCAGGACATCGGAAAAAGACTGTGCAAAAGCCAAGTGCCTCGTGTTAGCCTCAGTTGATGGTGCAAACCAGAGTCAGCACGAGAAGATGGACTCAGTTTCTATCTTCCTCCATAACAAAGATTTATATGGAGAGCAATCTTGTATCGCAAGATATGAGACCTCGAACGAATTGCTTCAAGCGAGGTTGGCTGTCGGGTCATCTGTAAGGGGCAACGTCCTTTCAGAGACCAGCTATTTTGAGCTCACGGGCCTGGAGACCACGTTGGAGAATGGGTCAAGTACTGACTTAATTCTACAGTCCCTGCCCTCTGCTTATACCCTGAATAAAACCAGGGAAGAAGAAGGAAAAGCAAGGGCAAAAGTTCCAGGACTGGATGTAGTAAAAGAGGGACGTTCCTATTATAATGGGAATGAACATTGGCAGAAAGATTGCAGGGCTAGCAAAGCCAGTAGCTAGAATTCGAAGCATGTTGTGGCTTCGGCTTCGGGTGTGTTTGTGATAGAGAACTGTATGTCAGTTAACCCAACTTCCTGGATGTTGGATACCGGATCAGGATCTCACATCTGTAATTCATTACAGGCTCTGAGAAACCGTAGGGTTATCAGGAAAGGTGATATGACTCTCAGGGTTGCTAACGGAATGAGCATGGATGCTGAATCCGTAGGGGAATATCATCTTGGACTGACAACTGGGAAGATATTGATTTTGCGTAACTGTTTGAATGTACCAGGTGCGACTTGTAATATCATATATGTATCCTTACTTTCTAAGGAAGGATATGAATTTACTTTTGTAAGCGATGTAGTACACATCCACCTGAATCAAGTTCTGATTGGGTCAGGTACATTAAATAACGGGATATATGTATTAAATCAAGCTCAGATATTCAGTGTCCAGAACACACTTAAAAGAAAGTCTCCGGAATTAAATCAGGCTTTCTTATGGGATTGTAGACCGGGTCACATTAATGAAACACGGTTGACAAAGTTACATAAAGAAGGATACTTGAATCCGTTCGAGTATCAGTCTTATGCCACTTGTGAATCTTGTCTCATGGGAAAGATGGCAAAGACTCTGTTCACTGGACACGGAGTAAGAGCGAGCGAGCTCTTTGGACTCATACACAGTGATGTGTGTGGTCCAATGTCTACACATGCGCGAAGTGGTTATTCATACTTCATTACTTTCACAGATGATTTCTCTAGGTCTGGACATGTCTTCTTAATGAAGCACAAATCCGAGGCCTTTGAGAAATTTTAGGAATACAAGAATGAAGTTGAAAAACAAACAGGCAAAAGTATAAAGACACTGAGATCTGATCGAGGTGGTGAATACTTGAGTGCCGAGTTTCTGGACTACTTAAAAGAGAATGGAATTCTCTCTCAGCGTACTCTTCCATACACACCACAACACAACGGTGTATCTGAAAGGCAGAATCGAACTCTATTGGATATGGTTCGTTCCATGATGAGTAAGGCTGAGTTACCGCGATCTTTCTGGAGTTATGCACTAGAAACAGCTGCATATATCTTGAACCAAGTTCCTACTAAGACAGTGCCTACCACACCATACCAGATGTGGAGTGGGAAGAAATCCTGTCTTAAACCCTTTAAGACATGGGGATGTCTATCTTTTGTCAAAAAGCAGCATGCGGACAAGCTCGAGGCACGCTCAGTACAGTACAAGTTTGTGGGATACCCAAAGAACTCCAAGGGGTATCTTTTCTATTACGAAGAGGAACAAAAAGTCTTTGTTTCTCGTCATGCCCGCTTCTTGGAAACTGAGTTTTTAGAAAATTAGATAAGTGGGAGCGCAATAGAACTGGAAGAAATTCCAGAACCACAAGCTATTACTGAAACCTTAGTAGAACCAGAAGGTTCAGGGGAACCGGACATTCCTGCGCCGCTCCGCAGAAGTAGTAGGCAGTCTCATCCGCCCGAGAGATACTTCGGTTTTCTCATAGACGGGGATAGAGAGGATTGCACAGTTGATTATGATGAGCCTACTAGCTTCCAGCAAGACATTCAGAGCGGTGACTCGGTAAAATGGCTGGATGCAATGGGGACCGAGATGGAGTCCATGTACACCAACAAAGTTAGGACTTTGGACTTTGCTCCAGAAGGGGTAAAACCCGTAGGCTGCAAATGGATTTTCAGAAAGAAGATTGGTGTAGATGGGCAGGTTGAAACCTATAAAGCTAGGCTTGTTGCAAAGGATTTTCGTCAAAGACCTGGTTTGGACTATGACAAGACCTTTTCTCCGGTAGCTATGCTCAAATCCATTCGGATCCTTCTTTCCAATGCTGCCTTCCACGATTATGAAATCTGGCAGATGGACGTAAAGACGGCTTTCCTAAATGGAAATTTGGAAGAGTGCGTCTATATGGATCAGCCAGAGAGATTCATTCAGAGTGGGAGCAGCGGTAAAGTGTGCAAGTTGCTTCAGTCCATCTATGGACTGAAGCAGGCATCGCGGAGTTGGAACATCTGCTTTGATGATACTGTCAAAGAATTCGATTTTATCAAAAACCCAGATGAACCATGCATTTACAGTAAGATTGTAGGGAGAAGTGTGGTATTCCTCGTCTTGTACGTCGATGACATTCTCCTAATAGGAAATGATATTCCTATGTTACAGTCAGTCAAAGGATTCTTGTCACAGAGGTTCTCCATAAAGGACCTGGGCGATGCCAACTACATTCTGGGGATCCAGATCTATCGTGATAGATCTAAAAGGATGTTGGGACTTTCACAGTCAAGGTACATCGACACCATACTGAAACGATTCAGTATGGAAGATTCCAAGCGCGGTAATCTACCGACTTGTCATGGAATCACCCTCTCCAAAGAGATGTCTCCCAAGACTGATTTGGAAAGGGCTCGCATGTCATTAATACCCTACGCATCTGCGGTAGGATCTATTATGTATGCGATGTTGTGTACCAGACCAAAAGTAGCATACGTATTGAGCGTTGTAAGCCGGTATCAGTCGAACCCAGGGGAGAAACACTGGATAGCAGTAAAGAACATTCTCAAGTACCTGAGAAGGACTAAGGAGATGTTCTTGGTGTATGGCGGAAAAGACCTCCAGATCGAGGCCTTTGCTGACTCCAGCTTCCAGAGTGACAGGGATGACTCCAAGTCCATGTCGGGTTATGTCTTTACCCTCAATGGAGGGGAGGTTTCCTGGAAGAGTTCCAAGCAGGAAACCATTGCTGACTCAACTATGGAAGCGGAGTACATAGCTGCTTGCGATGCCGCAAAGGAAGCTGTCTGGATGAAGAAGTTCCTCACGGAGCTTCAGGTGGTTCCTACCAGTGTTGATCCAATACCGCTGTATTGTGACAACAACGGCGCTATAGCTTTAGCGAAGGAACCCAGGTCCCATCAGAAGTCCAGGCACATTTTGAGGCGGTACCACCTGATCAGGGAGATCGTAGATCGCCGGGAGATCGAGGTGAAGAGAGTAAATACAGAATATAACACTGTTGATCCACTCACGAAGGCCTTTCCCCAGACTCAGTTCGAGCGGCTGATCGAGATGATAGGTCTTCGATACGCCAGTTCATGGCCTTAGTGCAAGTGGGAGATTGTTAGTGTATATGCCCTAGAGGCCATTACTGTATCATACTAGCTTGTATATTACTTAATGGAAGCTTGGGATATTCACAGTTGTATAGACAATCTTGCTCAAAATGGTAGTATGCTACTTAGTTTGTTTCTACTTCAATATGTGCATGTATTTCTTTTAGCATATCGCTTATACATATTAGTAGAGCCCTTAGGATCTTTGCTTGATTACCAGCGTTGTGATGGCAGTCACACTAGTGGGGGCTGGGTAATCTATAAGCACATCCTTATGCAGGTCCCTAGTCGCAGGACTATCAAGACAGGGCATCGATACTCCGGAGTAGACTAGCGTATGCGCTTCTCATCCCAGTATGGGAGACGGTCTGTCCCACAGCCGTCAGTACGTCGTACTTGAGATAGTATGCGGGTGCTCGTTGTGTTACGAGTACACTGGACAGGACTCGTCGGGAACTGTTGGTTGGTACTATACCTATCGTCAGTTATCAGTTCCCAGGTGACATGAGTACAGCTTAGTCCGCTGACTTGACACTGTCACTTCGCCTCGAGTGTGTTCCCACTGCACTTAGATTACTACCCTACCACGGCTCAAAGGAGTCGTGCAAACAGGTAGTAGTTGGGTGCAGTCCCGAAGCACTTGGAGGCAGTGACGGTTAGACAGGATTCGTCTCTCCCGGTATTAGGGGTTGACATCGCGCTGTGTCTAGGAGAGCCATTACACGAGTAGTCCCTGGCCAGGGCAAGCGAGATATACTGGTAGGTTTCCAGTGCTATCTCAGGGTGTTCTGGGCTACACTCCGACACGACTTGTACCGCTATTAGGGGACTGACGTTTAACCGCCCCTAGGCCCGCCATGCGATGTATCAGACGAACAGACCAGACTGTACAGAGATTGTCACATTCAGGCTCAGTAAGAGTTCAGATGGGTTTCACCTCGTCGGTCTTCTTGTCGGCATCTACCTGGGGACCGTTACGTACAGCTAGTGCCGCTTGCGGTCTGTGGTTAAACCCACTGCCAGCGTAGTGTCGAGTCTTTAGAGTCCCATACAGAAAGCTATTCGCCTTTAGGCAAAAGAGTAGAGGTCGCATGGTTTTGCGACAGGGTTCGGTCACATCCGTGCACTTGTGCACGTTTGGTGTCCGGACAGTTAACACTAGCAGGCTTTGGTTTAAGCCAGATCCTAGTGTACTTTTTGGGATTTGTTTTATCTCGTTTGTATTCGTGTTCCTCGTAACGCGGATACGGGTGTGTATGCACAGTTGACAGAGAGACAAAGGCAGAGGATTCTCATTGAGGTTGTTGACTGTTGACTGTTGACTTTTGGCTAAACCCTAATGAGAATAAGAAATATGATTAATGATAATATTAATTAAGTATTATTGTGTCATGGTTGAGATGAGGGGCTGACTTTGTTGACGACTTTGTTGACCGGTTGACTAGGTTGGACTAGTTGACCATTATCATTGCAATGGCTATCCTTTCATGGCAAAGACTTTTGCTTGCTTGTTATGCTTTGCAATATGAGTGCATGAAATGATAATGCCATTTGATATGATATGAACCATCACATAATACTCAATTATTATTATTATTATTATTATTATTGGATTATGGGAGAGAGGTTGGAAAAAGGGTTACTCATTCTCTCATTTCATTTCTCTCTCTTGCCATCACTTGCTCAAGCTCTCCCTCTTCCTCTTGCTCTCTCTAGCTCAAGGCCAACCCTTCTCATGTGTTGAGATTCATTGCCTTAGAGATAAAAGCACCAAAACAATCCTCTACTCATCCTAGTTCACAAGGCCTAGCAAGCCAAGTGTTCTAGTTTCTTCAAAGTTCGAAGAAGAAGCCAAAGGTAGAAGCTTTCGGGTGGATCCATCTTCGGCACAAGGAGCGACGAGGTGAGGCCGATCCGTACACCGGGAAGAGTTGAAGACGAAGGAGTTCAAGAAAGGTATAGCCCCCTAACCGAGTAGATAAAATAACTCCAAGTTAGGTTGTTAGCTAGTTGTTTAACAAAGATCCGTATTATGAGTCCATGTTACCACCCTCTTGAAAATCTCATTGCAAATTTCAACACTTGAAATTCTCGATAAAGGTTTTTACCCCTAGCACCTATGACCTTAACTATGGTCAACAAATCATAAGCACTAGTCAAGTTCTACCCGTCATTTCGTGATTAATTAGACCCACCCACATGACCCTTAACTAAGGTCAACAAAGTCACGCGACTGTCCTAACTAATCGCATCATATGCGGTGTAGGAAGACATCACTTAGCTACCGTACACTGTGCCTTGACTATGGTCAACAAACACAGCACGAATACTAAGTACTCTACTTCTTAAAATGACGGAGGGTTGCGGATGGTTTTTATGAAAACCTTTAACGCTTTGAACTTGATCTCGTTGCGGAATCAAATGGTTTTTAAATGGAGTGTTTTTGAGGCTTTTCTAGTTTTGCTAAAGGGGTCACTCCCGGTGAAGGGATCGTCGGACCTTTCCTCATCGAATAAGGTGCAGGATATATCATATATACCGCTGTGCAAAGCAAAAACTATAGAAGCAATCAAAAGAAAAACCGAGGGTTGTAGCATCTGCCAGTTATTGCTAAAGGAGTCACTCCCGGTGAAGGGATCTCGGTCCTTTCCTTATCGAATAAGGTGCAGGATGTTCTACAAGGAACACCGCGATGCAAAGCAAGAACTGTAGCTACCTGTTTTATTTTTGAAATTCGATTCCACAACATCTTTTAGGTTTATTTTCTTTCATTAATCTCATTAATGAATGTCCCATCATTTAAGTCCACCTAAACATCATAGATAAATATAACATACGCTTATGCCATCCGCATTCGCCTCGATATCCCGTCTGCACCGTTAGGTAAGGTAACTAACGGCAGAGCGGGGCAGGGCTAGCGCGGGTGTAAAACATAAGCAACGTCTATATAATATATCATATATACTATATGCAATATCTATCTGAACATATCACATGATCACATCACAGATAACGCAGCAGAAAATATCATATGAAATATTGGATATACTAGGACGTCCGTGTTTTATTTTGAGCCTGAATAAAACACGGATTCCACGGTCGTGATGAATAGCCAATCCCACACCCATAGACCCCTACGAGAGCGGCAAGCAACCCTACCAATTCTAGGGTTAGGAGACCCGGACTCGACTCCTCGAGATGGTCTCCCACTGGACCCTAGAACCCGGTTACTTGTGCTCCCCTCCTTGGGTCTATCCTAATGCGGAAAAGTAAATAATATACAAATGGTGACATCATTCCGCAACCTGGAAGTGCCCCAATAAAAGAATATTACATACAAGTTTTTTACATGAATGAAAATGAAAAACACTCATCTCACATAAAAACCCCCGGCTATTCAAACACGACAATCCAATATAACATATCCAGCAACACATAACATCACGTGTCATCAACGTAAGTAAATATGCCCATCCCAATTGTCGTTGACATATAGCAAAGAAACCGGCGATATCACATATTACACTTACGGTCGCAGAAAAGAAAGTGTAAAACTACAACAGTTGGAATCCGCAACCTGCTTAGACATCG
Source organism: Agapanthus africanus (assembly GCA_030015575.1). Taxonomy (NCBI): domain Eukaryota; kingdom Viridiplantae; phylum Streptophyta; class Magnoliopsida; order Asparagales; family Amaryllidaceae; genus Agapanthus; species Agapanthus africanus. Next base: position 239,827,821 of record JASDDO010000004.1, read on the forward strand.
CATGCCTAACCAAATGAATTCCTTAGACATCGCATGCCTAACAATTATAAACCCCGCATTTTAGTCTCATTATCGAAAACACTTTTCAATATGAAGTCGGGCAATTCAACAAGATTCCCGATATCCAGAACGAATGCTCGTCGCAAACTTTAGTGGACGGCCGCACCCCCGATACCATCGATGAAGTGCACTAAGGCGGAACACCGCTGCCGCGAGCACCCGAACGGATGCTTTTTGGCGACGGGGTTCTCCTACAGTCACTTGGTCGGGGCTATGGGGTGTAGCTGTCTATTAAGTTTACCGACGAGTATCCGTGTAATCAACGTGATTGCGACGGACCTTTGATCACATCAAAATCCCATGGCAACCAATCAAGTGAGGCTAAACTGCTATGTTTATAACATCCAAATCAGTTATCTCATAACTACTTGTGGATTCCAAATATTGTATCACATTCCAGATAAATAGAAAATGTTAAAATTTCCGATCGAACAATCAAACACCCAAGTTTTCCCAAATAGCTCAACACTTGAAATAAGTTCAAAAACATCCATTTCATGCCACAGTACCAACGGTCCAGCCGTAGAAGGGTCAAGCCAACGCCTCACATGTGGCACGACGTACTGCCCCAAACCCTAAGGTTCAAAGGGCAGTTCAAGACGGTCACATAATCGAGTTAAGGTTTGTTGTCTTCTAGAGGGTCCATCGCGTTACTTGCACTACTTAGAACGTCTTTAAACCACGAAAAAATCCAACACTTGGAAATTTTCCGGCAGGGGAAAAATTGGGTATTTATATCCGGTCGAACTTTTTAACATATTCTAAATTATCCGGAAAAACACATAGACAAAATTAGACAATCCGATCGAATCTACGAACTCCCAATACAACCCAGAAAACTCAACTCTTGAGTAAACTTTAAAAATTCCCAGAAAACACAGGCATTGCAGACGGGTATTACTGTGCAAAGAAAGTGCCAAGATGCTCCTATATGGCCGCGGAACCGCCGCACATGCCATGCTCGTGCCGCGGTTCCGCGTCCACTTGGTCGAGTTATGCGCACGTGCTTCACAGTAATTCCTAAAAACGCCTGCTGAATTTTCTGGATATTTTTTATTCATAAAAATCCACGATTTCAAAAAATGTACAGAGAATGGTTTTGGATTAGGGTTTCGGGTTCGATCGGACTTCTAACATCGTCTACACTTCGCCTAAAACTCTAGCTAGGCTCTGATACCACTGTAGGGTTTCTAGGCACACCCATGAGGTTCTACAACAGATCAACCATGTCCAATTCTAAAATTTCTTGTGCCAAAGAACCATAAACTAGATCGTTACTAGAGGTAAAGGCAAAACTACAAGCAAGTTAACAATCTTAACTAAAAAATGAAAGGGACTACAACCTTTGTAGATCCGGTCCTCCACTTCCTTAGCTCCGTGACGATGTCCCTTCGCTGGGATCATCGGATCCCGGACTCTGGCGGTGGTTTCATCGGAGAATTGATCGGGCTAGGTCGTCGACTTCGATGCCAAAGATGATCTACGTCGAGGCAACTCAAGATCAAGCTCTATCTTCACTTGGTCATAGAACTTGTGAAGATAACACACTCTACTACATGGCAAGTGGTAGAGGATAAAGAAATAGGAAGTGGGTTCACTTTGGATTTGGATTTCTCACTCATTTTCTCATGGCACCATTGGAGGTGGCAAGGTTTCTTCTTCTTGAAGAAGAAGAAGAAGAAGAAAGAATATGATAAGAATGATAAAATCAATTGATGAATAATAATAATCAAGTGATCTTATCATAATGCAACCATGGGTTAGTGTAACTAGTGTAGACACTAAACTAAGGTTTAGGTGAATGGTTAGGTTAAGGAAAGAAACAAAATGGTCAAAAGCTTCATGAAGCTTCAACTAAAAACCAAAAGAAGCCACCATTTTATTTCTTGCCCAAAAATAAATGAATAAAATAAATAATTAAGTTAAAACCGTAACTATTAACCTAAACATGGTTTAAAGTAAAAACACACCCAAGTTTGCATGTATCATCAAACATGATACAAACTAGTGCACAAACATATATCATATATACAATGTGCACAGCCAAGTAAGAAAATAATCTTAAGTGAACCAATACTAGTTAATGTAAAGTAATATATCAAATATATAATTATACATTAAATCATTAAATCAACACTTGATTTAATGATTCGGTCATATTGCATATAACCGACTAATATCAAGTGTATCAATGTATCAAATCAACACTTGATTCGGTAACCCGGCTATATTACATATAACCGTCCGATGATACAAATCGCGAGAATAGAATACAGTATCACATACTGGTATTATTCTCGGTCCCGCACATATCTCATATGCGCTCCTATCTCGTTTCGCTTGAGCCAGGAAACCTCTGTGTAGGACTCTAAAGACTCGTCAATACGCCGGCAGTAGGTGATGATCATATCAAACACCCACAAGCCGCAAGCGGTCTGCTAAACGTAACGGCCACCCGGGTATTGAGCGATCAGAAGATCAACGAGAAAGCCCGCTCATACTCCTGTGAATCCAACCAGTAACACTTACCGTACAGTCCGGTCTGTTCATCTGATATGTCGCATATCTCGCCTAGGGGTGGTAAACGTCAGACCCCAGTAGCTCGATAAGTCATGCCGATGTAAGGTCCATAACAAGCGTGAAACTACTGATAACTCTTACCAGTATATCACTGCAACCCTGGGCAGGGATTTCCAGTTATGGCCAGTCGAGCATAGCGCAACATCAACCCCCAATACCGGGAGAGACGAATCCCCTCATATCGCTCATTGCCTCCATGTGAATCGGGACTGTACCCAAAAACCACCTGTTTGCACGACTCAATAGAGCCGTGGTAGGGTGGAAATCAAAGTACAGTGAGAGACACACAAGACTCTATGACGATCTCGGGTCAACAGACTAAGTTGTACCAGTGTCACCAGAGAACTGCCATCTGACGTGAGGTATAATACCATCTGGGAGTTCTCGGCGAGTCCGTTCAGTGTACCCAGTCTCCACTGAGCACCCGCATACCATCTCTGATGTCAAACACCAATGGATATGGGATCGTCCATCGCCCATCACATGGGTCGAGAAGATATACGCTAGTCTACTCTGGAATATCGATGCCCCGTCTCGATATTCCCACGACTAGGAACATTGAAGGATTTACTCATGGACTGCCCAGGCCCTACTAGTATGATCTACATCATAGTCCTGGAAGTCGAGTACACATCCTAAGGGCTTTATCAACATGTAACAGAGAGACAGAAAGTATACATGTTAAGATAAAGAGCAACCAGATAGCGTACTATCATGTCGAGCAAGAAAGTCCTACCTATATATGTCCCAGCATCCACTACAATATACATCCAATGTACAGTAATGGCCTCTAGGGCATACATATAACTAACAAGATTTAATTATTTTAGTTAATTCTAAATTGTGGATTTTTCTTAAGATATTTTACATGTTGACTAAAGTCCACTCTTTAGATATTTACTAAGATATTTGTTAACCTAACCTTTAACCCTAGCTCATGGTTTATTCTCTACATGAGTTAGCCCTGACATTCTTAACACATGGTTGCATTTCTAACCTTACAAAAATATAATTCATTGATCTCTTGCTTCATCTTCTTCTTCCTCATAAAAAAATGCTTTCTAGCTTTTGATCTTGTGATAAAATTAAGTGAGAAAAAGAAAAGTAAAGAGAGAAAAATTCCTACTTCATCATTCTCTTCTATACTAGCCATATAGATTAGTGTGTTAGCTTCACTAATTCCTACTTAGTGAAGAGATAGCTTGAGTCCGTCTTTTCTTGAAGTAGATCATCTCGGATTTCGAAGACTACAAGCAAGGATGTATCATACGACTTATGGAGCCTCTCTAGAGTCCGGGAGCTTGATGATCGCAGTGAAAGGACCACAACTTGGAGCTATAGAAGTGAAGGAATGGACTACAAAGGTTGTAATCCCTAATCACTTAGTTGTAAAGCAGTTTACATTTCGATTCCGCATAATTCTCTAGTTAAAGATCTTGTTCTAGGGTTGTTTAAGCATGGAAAATTTTTAATTTGGCATGGATGATACCCCCCGAAACCTTGCTTTCGTGCTTAGGAACCCTACACACCTGTGTACAATCTTTGGTGTCACACACCAATGGTTGTGGGATCAACCATCACCCTCTAAAGGACAAGAAACGTACACACTAGTATACTCTGGAATATCGATACCCTGTCTCGATATCCTCTCGATTAGGAACTGTTAAAGGATGTACTTTTGGACCACCCTGGCCCCACTAGTATGATCTCATCATAATCCTAGTAGTCAAGTACATATACTAAAGGCTTTATCAACATGTAAGAGACAGACAGTATAATAATACCAGTCTACATGTTAAGATAAAGGCAACCAGATAGCATACTTTCATGCCGAGCAAGAAAGTCCTCTATATCTATGTCCAAGCATCCACTATATCAACAATAATAGCCTCTAGGGCATACAAATTCCTAACAACCTCCCACTTGCACTAAGGCCAGTTGTTGTAGTATCTCATACCCAACATCCCGAAAATCTCTCGAATCGCATTTGGGGGGTGGGCCTTTGTGAGTTGATCCGTTGTGTTATCCTATGTGTCAACTCTCGTAACCTCGATCTCTCGAAGATTAACTATCTCACTGATCAGGTGATACCGCCTAAGAATATGTCTGGATCGCTGATGGGACCGGGGTTCCTAGGCCAAAGCCACAACCCCATGGTTATCACAATGCACAGGTATTGGATGCTCAATGGATGGAACCTCACTAAGTTCATCTCATGAACTCCTTCATCCAGACAGCCTCTATGGCAGCATCGTTGGTAGCGATGTATTCAGCCTTTATCATCAAGTCTGCTACAGTATCTAGCTTGGAACTCTTCCAACTGTTGGCTATAATACCCTCAAGTCAATTATTGGATCACAGACACGTGATTGCAATGATTGAGGGATGACCTATACCGGTAGGACAGTCCTACTCGAGATGATAGTATGCTATCTGATTTGTCTTTATCATCGTGTACATGCTTCAGGTGACACTACATATCACTATTACATGTTGATAGAGCCCATAGGATTCTTGCTTGACTACCAGCTGTATGATGGCGATCATATACGTGAGAGTTGGATGGTCTATAAGCAAATCCTTAAAAGGTCCCTAGTCGTGGGAGTTTCGAGACTGGGCATCGATACTCCAAGAGTAAACTCGTGTTTACTGATCGAGACCCCAACGAGGGGCGGTGGCCGGTCTCACAAGAAATTGGTGTCAGTTGGTTCACCTAAGATGTATACAGGTAATCATTGAGTTATGAGTACACCGGACGGACTCGCCGAGAATATGCTAGTTGGTATTATACCTATTGTCGGATAGCAGTTCCCTGGTAACATGTGTACAGGTTAGTCTATCGACCTGAAATCGTCATTTGTCTCATGTGAGTTCCTACTGTGTTTTGATTACTACCCTACCATGGCTCAAAAGAGTCGTGCAAACAGGTTTTAGTTGGGTACAGTCCCGAGCCACATAGAGGCAGTGAATGGATCGTCTGGGGATTTGTCTCTCCCGGTATTGGGGGTTGATGTCGCGGTGTGCACGGGTGGCCATCACCAGAAATCCTTAGCCAAGGTAGTCAAGAATTACTGATTCGGATCGGTAGTTTCTCAAGTGGTGATGGGCTTCATACTGACACTAAATGTCGCGTTATTAGGGGTCTGACTTTATCCACTGCCTAGACTCGATATGCGATAATCATAGATGGACGGACCGGACTGTACGGATATTGTTGCTGTCAGGCTCGGTAGGGGTTTCAGGATGAGTTTGCTCGTCGGCCTCCCTTTCGCTCAATACTTGGGTAGTCATTACGTACAGCTAGTACCACTGACGTACTTGTGGTTAAACCTACTCCCAGCATATTGACGAGTGTTTAGAGTCCCACACAGAGGGTTTTCCTGGTTCGGACGAAACGTTGTAGAGGCCGTATGGTTTTATGGCAGGGTTTGATTATATACGTGCACTTATGCACAAATCATGATCGGACGAATAATACTAGTAGGCTTTGGTTTAAGCCGGATCCTAGTGTTATATTGTTGGATTATTTTCGTCTTGTTGTATTCGTATTCAGTCGGAATACGGATGCGGGTATGTATATACAGATGAGGGGTATTCTTGTAATTCGTTACAAGTTTACTTTAGAATATGCTTTTTCTTTTTCTGTTAAACATTTACTTTAAATGTTTAGTGAGGTGGAAAGTGTGAGTGTGAGTTTTGGCTTTGTTTCTTTGGTGCATGCATTTGGTGACTCATGGTGATGAATCATGCTTAGTTTTGTTTTGTGTGAGATATTTTGTGAGATATTATTGTGGTGAGGCAGTGAGATTCGAATGGGATTTTTCTTGAGTTGTTTTGAAGTGCTCACAAAATCTCACACAAGACTATGCCACTTCCTTGCTTTTTTCCATTTAGCTCACACTTCTTCACCTCATGGCATCTTCTTCAACCTCCACCCAAACCCTCTCATGAGTTGAGAATCCTTGGGTGTTTTGAGACAAAGTAATCACATATTCTCTACTTCATCTTGGCTATCTAGGTTAGCAAACTAGATACCCGAGTTGCTTCGGTTTTGAGGTGGGAGCCCGTATTACTTACCCTCAATGTGGATCTTCTTCGATATGGGGAGACCGGAGAGCAAACTTGATCGTGAAAGCCACGAGGAGCTTGGGACAGAGGTTGAAGACCGAAGGAATCGGATCGTTCGGTATAACCTCTTTAAACTCCTTTGTTGATTGTTAGTGTAGGGTTAATGGTTCGATACGGGAATCGGGTTCCGTTAGCGCCGGTTTCTAAAAGTTTTTGTTCCGTATTTGGCCACGAATTAATGGCCGGGGCACTGGCGTAACCCAATATGGTATTAGAGGCAACTCATTAACCCCATACTAACTCATTGTGACATTAGAAATCCACCGTTTTTGTCTTGCAAAACTGCCGACAAAAACAGTTCCAAAAACTGAAAGTTTAAGATATTTGCACACACCGCGAGCTCACGGTTTGAACAGAGAAGACGCGGGGTAGTGCATGGGCACCCTGAGGAACCTTCAGGTGGGACTGAATGGCTAGGCACACTCCTTAAGACCACCACAAGGTGGTCTTGGCAGTGGGGACCTGAAACTGCCCCACCTTGTGCAGTTTCGGGTCTGCCTCACTCCCTGGCCACCTCGTGGTGGTCTCAGGGTTGGGGTACCCCCTCTAGGCCCTCTGACTCGAAGTTAATTTCATGCTCTAACTCCCCATAAAGGTTCGGGCACGTTTCGTTTTGATTCAGACTTCCGAATTGGCTTTAAACGGTCGGTTTTTGGAACTTTAGCTCACTGTTTTTTTCCCATGGTTTTGGAAATTGGTTTGGTTTGCTAATTGTGTGTGGAATTCTAATGTCATAGTTTACAATACATACATTACTATATGTGACCGTGAATGTCATTAAAGCGGTACAACTTGTCTAATTGCTATAGTTCTTTTAGATGGGTTTGCGAACGTGACATTCACGTTGATGTTCTGTGTTGTGCTGTGTGTCGGATGGATCATCGTGGTAGATAGCCTGGGTGCAATGTTAGTACAGTTTAGTTTTATTTGTACATTTGATATCGCGGGGCGAGCGTCCGACATGTGGACTGCCGTCACTGCCTGTTTATATATTATTTATTTTGGGCACGACCGGGTTGAGGTCGATGTCACCGTTGTACTTATTTTCTTTTCTGTACTAGGATTACCCCGCGGTGGAGTGCACGGATAGACGGGTTCTAAAGGGAAATGGGCCCGCATCTCATGGCGTTGAGATGGGGGACCTCACTCTAGAATTGGCGGGCTATTCGCCGCACTCGTAGGAGGTACAGGTTGACCCAAGGAGGAGTGCTCAAGTTATCAGATTCTGTGAAGTGTCGGGTGGCCCATTCACTTTGCTGAAGGGGACTACCTCGCTTCTGGTTTTAGCGGGTAACTTGCCGCACTCGTAGGAGTCTAGGTTTTCATTGCACAGGCTATCCACATGACCCGAGGAACGTTGGTTTTCAGTTGCGGCTCAAAGGAAACCCGGGGATCCCAGATTATCAGTATTGTTCTGTGATGCTTATCGCTTATATGTGATGTTGCATTTATAATACCTGGAGCGATTGTTATATATTGTTATATATATACTAGTAGATGTTGTATATGTTTTACACCCGTGCTAGTCCTATCCCCGTTCTGTCGTTAGTTAAGTAACCTAACGGGTGATGACGGGACCCAGTGGCGAATGCGGATGGCATGTACGTACATCATATTTTCGTTCTTTTCTGGTGTGATTAATTGATGGGACTGCGTTGATTCTGATCAATGCAAAGAATTCAAGTCTACGGTAGTGCCCCGGCCGTCTAACAGACGCCAAATGCGGAACAAAAACTTTTACAACTGGCGCTATCGCATACTATAACCCGGATCTGCCATTAAAGCTAAACTAACAAACTACAAAGTGGGTAGAAATGTTATACCGAATGATCCGAGTCCTTCGGTCTTCAACCATCATCCCACGCTTTGTTGCGGCTGCTCCGATCTCCTGAATCTCCAGTCTTCTCGTCCAGGTGGCACCACGTCGACGGATCTTTAAACGGGCTCCTGCCTCTGAACCGAGGCAACTCGATCATCAAGTTTGCTGAAAGAGATGACCAAGATTGATGTAGAGAATGAGTAGAACACATTATCTCGTTACATCCAAAGCTATGGATGAACGGTTAATGAAGTTGCCTTTTGGAATCGGGTAAATTAGAATTGATCACATCTAATTTATATGCACCAAAACTATCATAATCTTTTTCAAGCAACCCTCATCCTCACTAGGAATGGTCGACCACTTATAAGGAGGAGGGAGGTGAGTGTAGAAGAGGGGAAGGTGACCACAACCATAAATGAAAGAATGAGTCATGTTTAAACACCTAGCATATCATTAATGGCAAACAATGAATCATAAACCTTAGTCATCCTATCATTAAATGCACAATCAATGCACTAATGAGTCAAGAACCACCTCATCATCCTAGTCACCATCTAGAAGCACCAACACACTCATGACTCACCCTCAAGACGAAAAGATAAATCCGCATTTAACCGAATGTTAAATACGGGTGATAGAAAACTGGAAACTGGCAACTTCCAAAAGCGATCCTGTAACGAATTTCAGGATAACCCCGTAACAGTATAAACATACCCGCATTTGTATTACGACCGAATACAAATGCATCTGAGACAAAGATATTATATCCATATAGTATAATACTCGCATCCGGCTTAAACCAAAGCCCACCAGTATTATCTGCCCAAAATATGACACGTGCGTAAACGCACGTGCATTTTCCGAACCCTGCCATAAAACCATACGGCCTCTACAATGTTTTGCCCATACTTGGGAAACTGTCTGTGGGGGACTCTAATGACTCATCAACACACTGGCACTGGGTATAACCACTAGCACGTCAGAGGTACAAGCTGTACGTAACGGTTGCCTATGTATTGATCAGAAGAGAAGCTGACGAGCCAACTCATCCAGAAAACCCTACTGAGCCTGACAGTGATAATATTCGTACAGTCCGGTCCGTTCGTCTAAGAGTATCGCATATCGAGTCTAGGGGGGTGGATTAAGTCAGACCCCTAATAACGCGATAATTCGTGCCGGTATGAAGCCCATCACCTCCTGAGAAACTACTGATCCAAATCAGTAATTCTCTACTACCTCGGCCGAGGATTTCTAGTGATGGCCACCCGTGCATTGTGCGACATCAACCCCCAATATCGGGAGAGACGAGTCCCCGACGATCCGCTCACTGCCTCCATGTGGCTCGGGACTGTACCCAACTAAAACCTGTTTGCACGTCTCCTTTGAGTGTGGTAGGGTAGTAATCAAAGCACAGTGGGAACTCACACGAGATAAATGACGATCTCAGGTCGACAAACTAACCTGTACACATGTCACCAGGGAACTGCTATCTGACGATATATATAATACCAACTAGCATGTTCCCGGCGAGTCCTGTCCGGTGTACTCATAACACAATGAGCACCTGTATACATCTTAGGTGAACCAACTGACACCAATGGCTTGTGAGACCGGCCATCGCCCCTCATCGGGGTCTCGAATGTATACACTAGTCTACTCTGGAGTATCGATGCCCTGTCTCAAAACTCCTACGACTAGGGACACTTTAAGGATGTGCTTACAGACCCCAGCTCCCACGTATATGATCGCCATCATACTGCTGCAGTCAAGCAAGAATCCTATGGGCTCTATCAACATGCAATAGAGAACTAAAGCATGTAAACGATGATAAAGACAAACCAGATAGTATATTATCATCTCGAGAAAGACTTTCATATTGGTATAGGTCCTCCCTTAATCATTGCAATCACTTATCTGCGATCCAATAATTGACTTAGAGGGCACTATATCCAACAATCTCCCACTTGCACTTAAGGCTATTATTGCGATGTCGCATACTCATAGCCTCAGTGAGTGGATCCGCCCTGATGTTTCTTTCTATGTCTCTCTTAATCTCAAGTTCGCGGAGAAAGCCATCTCCCGAATCGAGTAATAGGTGTCTTAGAATATGTCTGGATATCTGATGGGACTTAGTTCATAAGTGAACTCCAAATCCAAACTTCTTAGACTGTATTGATAAGTGAACCTAATCGGTATCGCGCACCATGCCTCCCACAGTATCCTCTTGGACCACATGTCCATAATATTGTCCCTCATCAGAGGGAAAACAATAACTCTGACAATCACTCTGTCATCCAGGTCACCTTGGAAGCCTGGAATGATAACCGTCTCCACAAGGAGGCTGCCATTATCAAATCCATAGAACATCCATTCATTTTCTAAAACTGCTTCCTAATGTTTCTCCAGGATTGGATTAATATAAACTTATCGTATCTAGTGCAAAAACAACATCTGGTGTGGTACTTGACATTACACGATTGACTCAATTGCCTAAGCAAGTGATCTGCCAATCATGTACGTCCCTCTCCTCTTTAGTCTGTAAGACACCTTTAGAGATGGTGACTCCATCATCTGCAGTTACACCACCATGCTAGGAGTCATCTATTCTAAAATACTATTAGAATACAGTCAAAGTACCCACATTGGGAAACTACCCAAATCTAGATCTAAAACCATAAATCTAGTAACCAGAATGTCAGATATTATATTCATATCCTGTCTGGAGAAACAACTGTGTGACGACCACAGTACAACCGATTGTAGTATAGGAATTTTACTTCCTACTCTGTGTATGTCATCCAAATACCAGGACATCACACCCTACTACCTTCTTAACAGATCCATCCCTATTCTGATGAAGTCAAACCTATGACTGTCACATCAAAACTAGATGATATATCTCTGCTATATCTGCTCAAGTCTATAAATAGACATAAGCTACTTACCCACTTTGCTTCCGCTGCTCCTACTGACCATAACAACCCTCTGGCAGAATAATATATACGTACACTTCTAAAGCTAGTTTAGAATGACGCTATACTTATCCTCCTGCCGAGTCTCATAGTCTGGAATAACAGTAGTGTCAAGTCTGGGTAAACAAGAACCTCCCTGTCACCGTCTTTGAGGCTACCGGAGTACCTCTTGGGTGTCTGAGGTTACCCACCATATCTGCGGAGTGGCTAATGGAATGCCTAACCTGATTGAATATATATGTCCTATTAAATTTTCCGTAATCGTTTGCGGTTCTGGAATCACTTCCAGTTCTACCATACTCCCACTATTGTTTTTTGAAAAAATCCATTTTACTAAAACTGTGGCGAGTCAAGAACAATATCACTATTGACCTTCCAGATGGTAGAAAATCAACCCTTGTCAAAGCCAGGGTCAACCCACAAACTACCATTATAGAAACGTGCCTTGAGTTATCCAGAGTCTGGTTTTAAGCATAAGCTGGACAACTCCCCATACCTTAACTTCGTTAAGATATGAACCATTCTATATTCAATATAGAAATTTTGGCACTTATTTAATTGGAACCGGATTCAAATCATGCATCTGTCTCCAGTGCATATCAACTTAATGGAGAGATGCTAATCAGCATTACTCAACTTAGGAATCCATCCAATTATGAGTAACCTGAAAGAGAAACAAGTTTCTCAAAACCATTAATATCATCTGAATACCAATCACAAGAATCTGCATCTTCGATCTCTTTGAAGAATCACAATACTTGTGACACCTGGTTATCTACTTTATTCTTATACCCACAACTTCTCAAAACTTAGACCCTGTATTTCTACGAAACACTTGTCTAAAATCTAGAGAACTCATAAGTAAACAGAACATAGTACGAGGACCAACCCCTTTGTCCTGACGGACTCTGGACAACATACAATACTCTGTATAAGTCCGCTGAGTTGAATAACTCAAAACCTGCGCATCGTAGGTTGAAAACTATACTTATGGTTTAAGAACTTCTCCGTTGTTTAATGCTCCTTACCCAATCGTCAACTGATATAGGTAAATGTCACGGACATAATTTCAAAAAGTTATATCTCACTTTATAAAAAAATAAACGTACAGATATATCATTTTGAAATTGGTGCATAACAACGGATACTCAAAACCAAATACATGTCGTCCGGCAAAAACTCAGGCGACTTCCTCAAATATCACCAATTACAACGAATTCCGATATAATGAGGATGATCACCTTATTCCCAATAACCTACTCCCACTCATCATCTGTAAAACCATACAAATGTAAGAATCTTACCTGGTAAATACATACCTTGGAGTAAGTATCTAATCGGGAAATCAGTTTTCCTTTAACAATGCACTGAAACATGAAAATGTTTCGTAGGGGTATCCTGGTATTCTTAGTAATGCCTCTTCCATAATCCAATTCATGACTTTAACCGTATATTTCTTTGCCTTCTTTCCAAATCCCTTTATTTGTCTTTAGCCGTTACCTTCTGTACACCATCGTTAGGCTAAATGGTTTTCTTCCTTCCCTACCGTTCGGCACCATCCTATGGTTTGGAAGAAGACTATCCAGTAAGCATAATAGGTGTACTCTCCTAATCCTAGGAGTACTCGCAACTTGAGAGAAGGTGATGATAAAAGACAACTGAATAATACCTTATTCTATTTCTCCCGAACTGGGGAAAAAGCAAAGGTGAAAATAGGAGTGGCGATGAAGTACGCGGTTTGATCGTGAATGGTAACAGTCGCAATTTACATTGCCCTCTTTCTAATCCTTTTATTTTGTCTTTAGTTATTACCTTCTGTACACCCTGCTTAGGCTAATTGGTTTTCTTCATTCCCTACCTTTCGGCACCAGCCTATGGTTTGGAATAAGACTATCCAATAAGCGTAATAGGTGTACTCTACTAAACTAAGGAGCCCTTGCTGTAAGTCCACGTTGCTCATCCCAGTTCTTACGGGGAGGCGGAAACGGCGAAAAACAATGATTTGGCTTAAGGCAACATGGACTCAAAAGCAAGGATCTTGGCTAAACTAGAAACTAGTAAACTACTAGAGGTTTTAACTAATATGTTGTAGAAAGTATACCTCACGGAACCGGTCCTTCGGGTCTTCATTCTGCTGTCCCGCTCGTCCATCCAAGCTCCAAGCGTCGTTCCGGACCTTGGGCACCTCCGCGGCCTTCTTGAGTCGAAGACGATCCACCCGAGAGATGTACACCGAGCTCCACCTCGAGCCGAGGCAACTAGGGCAAAGAGATTGCTAGTCAAGAAGCCCTAGGATGTGTAGAGGAGATGTATGGATGTATTTTTCTTTGTGGGATCTTTTTCTCTCAACACATGAGATCAAAAGATGAGATCAAGAGGAGGAAGAAGAAGGAGAAAGCTTAGCAACCATGGAGCTTTTCTTTTCTTCTCATTTCAAGAGAGAGAATGAGAAGAGAATAATGAAAAGATAAACCCAAATGAAATGAACCATGGTTGCAATAATACACTAAAATCATCATTACTAATCCTATCATGATAAAGTTGATGGCACATTGAATTGACCATTATCATAACTCAAGAATTAAAAAAAAAATGAAAGAAGAGTGTAGATCTCTCTTGAAGGTCAATGGTCAACACGGTCAACGGGTCAACAAAGTCAAGAGAGGTCTAAGTGGTCAAATGGTCAATGCAATTAGCCATCACTAATCTATCACTAAAAGGATTAGAAAACAATGTCTCCGGCTCATAACGGTTTTGACCAAACGAATTGTCAAAACCCTATTGAGTGTGCCACATTACGGTTTTGGCCGAACCAACTTCCAAAACCCTAATAGGGCACCACCTCCTTCATCGCTCCTCAAAACTGTGCATACACACCCGCATCCGCATTCCGTAGAATGCAAATGCACAGAAGACAAATCAAATCCATCTGTACAATACTAGGATCTGGCTTAAACCAAAGCCCACTAGTATTGCCTGCCCGAACAGCATACGCACACAAGTGCACGTAAGTGATCGTAGCCCTACCGTAAAACCATACGGCCTCTACACGTTTCGCTCAGTGCAGGGAAACTCTCAGTGTGGGACTCTAAAGACTCAACACTACGCTGGCAGTGGGTTTAACCACAGACCGCAAGCGGCACTAGCTGTACGTAACGGTCCCCAGGTAGATGTCGATAAGAAGGCCGATGAGGTAAACCCATCCGAACTCCTACTGAGCCTGTATGTGACAATCTCCGTACAGTCCGGTCTGTTCGTCTGATACATCGCATGGCGGGCCTAGGGGGCGGTGAACGTCAGTCCCCTAATAGCGGTACAAGTCGTGTTGGAGTGTAGCCCAGAACACCCTGAGATAACACTAGAAACCTATCAGTATATCTCGCTTGCCCTGGCCAGGGACTACTTGTGTAATGGCACTCCTAGACACAGCGCAATATCAACCCCCAATACCGGGAGAGACGAATCCTGTCTAACCTTCACTGCCTCCAAGTGCTTCGGGACTGCACCCAACTACTACCCGTTTGCACGACTCCTTTGAGCCGTGGTAGGGTAGTAATCTAAGTACAGTGGGAATACACTCGAGGAGAAGTGACAGTGTCAAGTCGGCGGACTAAGGTGTACTCATGTCACCTGGGAACTGATAACTGACGATAGGTATAATACCAACCAACAGTTCCCGACGAGTCCTGTCCAGTGTACTCGTAACCTAACGAGCACCCGCATACTATCTCAAGTACGACGTACTGACGGCTGTGGGACAAACTGTCTCCCCCGCTGGGATGAGAAGCGCATACGCTAGTCTACTCCGGAGTATCGATGCCCTGTCTCGATAGTCCTACGACTAGGGACCTGTATAAGGATGTGCTTATGGATTACCCAGCCCCCACGAGTGTGAGCGCCATCACAACGCTGGTAATCAAGCAAAGATCCTAAGGGCTCTACTAATATGTATATAAGCGATACGCTAAAAGAAACACATGCACATATTGAAGTAGAGACAAACCAAGTAGCATACTTCCATTTTGAGCAAGATTGTCTATACAACTGTGAATATCCCAAGCTTCCATTAAGTAATATACATGCTAGTATGATACAGTAATGGCCTCTAAGGCATATACACTAACAATCTCCCACTTGCACTAAGGCCATGTACTGGCGTATCGAAGACCTATCATCTCGATCAGCCGCTCGAACTGAGTCTGGGGTAGGGCCTTCGTGAGTGGATCTGCAGTGTTGTTCTCCGTATTTACTCTCTTCACCTAGATCTCCCGGCGATCTACGATCTCCCTGATCAGGTGGTACCGTCTCAAAATGTGCCTGGATTTCTGATGGTACCTGGGTTCCTTCGCTAAAGCTATAGCGCCGTTGTTGTCGCAATACAACGGTATTGGATCAACAATGGTAGGAACCACCTGAAGCTCCGTGAGGAACTTCTTCATCCAGACAGCTTCCTTTGTGGCATCGCAAGCAGCTATGTACTCTGCTTCCATAGTTGAGTCAGCAACGGTCTCCTGCTTGGAACTCTTCCAGCAAACCGCCCCTCCATTGAGGGTAAAGACATAACCCGACATGGACTTGGAGTCATCCTTGTCACTCTGGAAGCAAGAGTCGGCAAAGGCCTCGAGCTGGAGGTCTTTTCCGCCATACACCAAGAACATCTCCTTAGTCCTTCTCAGGTACTTGAGAATGTTCTTTACCGCTATCCAGTGTTTCTCCCCTGGGTTCGACTGATACCGGCTTACAACGCTCAATGCGTATGCTGCATCTGGTCTGGTACATAACATCGCATACATTATAGAGCCTACCGCAGAAGCGTAGGGTATAATTGACATGCGATCCCTTTCCAAATCAGTCTTGGGAGACATCTCTTTGGAGAGGGTGATCCCGTGACAAGCCGGTAAATTACCGCTCTTGGAATCTTCCATACTGAATCTTTTCAGTATGGTGTCGATGTACCTTGACTGTGAAAGTCCCAACATCCTCTTAGATCTATCACGATAGATCTGGATCCCCAGAATGTAGTTGGCATCGCCCAGGTCCTTCATGGAGAACCTCTGCGACAAGAATCCTTTGACTGACTGTAGCATAGGAATATCATTTCCTATTAGGAGAATGTCATCCACGTACAAGACGAGGAATACCACAGTTCTCCCTACAATCTTACTGTAAATGCATGGTTCATCTGGTTTTTTGATAAAGTCGAATTCCTTGGCAGTATCATCAAAGCAGATGTTCCAACTCCGCGATGCCTGCTTAAGTCCATAAATGGACTTGAGCAACTTGCACACTCTACCGCTGCTCCCACTCTGAATGAATCCCTCCGGCTGATCCATATAGACGCACTCTTCCAAATTTCCATTTAGGAAAGCCGTCTTTACGTCCATCTTCCAGATTTCATAATCGTGGAAGGCAGCAATGGCAAGAAGGATCCGAATGGATTTCAGCATAGCCACTGGAGAAAAGGTCTCGTCATAGTCCAAACCAGGTCTTTGACGAAAACCCTTTGCAACAAGTTTAGCTTTATAGGTCTCAACCTGCCCATCTACACCAATCTTCTTTCTGAAGATCCATTTGCAGCCTACGGGTTTTACCCCTTCTGGAGCAAAGTCCAAAGTCCAAACTTTGTTGGTGTACATGGACTCCATCTCGGCCCGCATTGCATCCAGCCATTTTACCGAGTCGCCGCTCTGAATGGCTTGCTGGAAGCTAGTAGGCTCACCATAATCCATAGTGCAATCCTCTCTATCCCCGTCAATGAGAAAACCGTAGTATCTCTCGGACGGATGAGACTGCCTACTACTCCTGCGGAGTGGCGCTGGGATGTCCTGTTCTTTCGAACCCTCTGGTTCTACTAAGCTTTCAGTTATAGCTTGTGGTTCTGGAATTTCTTCCAGTTCTATTGTGCTCCCACTTATCTGGTTTTCCAAAAACTCAGTTTCCAAGAAGCGGGCATGACGAGAAACAAAAACCTTTTGTTCCTCTGCGTAATAGAAAAGATACCCCTTGGAGTTCTTTGGGTATCCCACAAACTTACACTGTACTGAATGTACCTCGAGCTTGTCCGCATGCTGCTTTTTTACAAAAGCTGGACATCCCCATGTCTTAATGTGATTAAGATAGGGTTTCTTCCCACACCACATCTGATATGGTGTAGTAGGCACAGTCTTAGTTGGAACTCGGTTCAAAAGGTATGCAGCTGATTCTAGTGCATAACCCCAGAAGGATCGCGGCAACTCAGCCTTACTCATCATGGAACGAACCATATCCAATAGGGTTTGATTCCTCCTTTCCGATACACCG
The DNA here is from genome assembly GCA_030015575.1 of Agapanthus africanus. Lineage (NCBI taxonomy): Eukaryota > Viridiplantae > Streptophyta > Magnoliopsida > Asparagales > Amaryllidaceae > Agapanthus > Agapanthus africanus. The sequence continues at coordinate 239,845,683 of JASDDO010000004.1, forward strand.
TTGTGTTGTGGTGTGTATGGAGGAGTAAGCTGAGAGAGAATTCCATTCTCTTTTAAGAAGCCCAGAAACTCGGCACTCAAGTATTCACCACCTCGATCAGATCTCAGTGTCTTGATACTTTTGCCTGTTTGTTTTTCAACTTCATTCTTATATTCCTGAAATTTCTCAAAGGCCTCGGATTTGTGCTTCATCAAGAAGACATGCCCATACCTAGAGAAATCATCTGTGAAAGTAATGAAGTATAAATAACCACTTCGCGCATGTGTAGACATTGGACCACATACATCACTGTGTATGAGTCCCAAGAGCTCGCTCGCTCTTTCTCCGTGTCCAGTGAACGGAGTCTTTGTCATCTTTCCCATGAGACAAGATTCACAAGTGGCATAAAACTGGTACTCGAACGGATCCAAGTATCCTTCTTTATGTAACTTTGTCAACCGTATCTCATTAATGTGACCCGGTCTACAATGCCATAAGAAAGCCTGATTTAATTCCGGAGACTTTTTTTTTAAGTGTGTTCTGAACACTGAAGACCTGAGCTTGATTCAAAACGTATATACCGTATTTCAATGTACCTGGCAAGTTTCCTGTATGTTTGAAACTCCCGATGTAATTTTTGCTCCATGCTCTTATGACCTTGGCTTTGGTCAAAATGTCATAAGTCACATGCCAAGTTATTCCCGTCACTATCCAGGTCAATTTGAACCTACCCGCACTTGCCCTTGACTTTGGCCAAAATGGCAGAACGACTGTCCCAAACCAACTCATCTATCTATGCAACAAATGAATACCCAGCAGCTACCTAACACTATGCCTTGACTTTGGCCAAAATACATAGCTTGAATACTACTGAATACCCAAAAGAAATGACGGAGGGCTACGGCTAGTTTTTGGAGAAAAACCTTTAACGTAATGAACTTGATATCGCTGATTGAACCTGATAGCTTTTTATAAAAATATAGCTGCGAAAACCTTTTGCTAAAGAGGTCACTCCCGGTGAAGGGATCTCGGCTCTTTCCTCGTGGAATGAGGTGCAGGATATTCTAACTGAATATCGCGATGCAAAGCAACTTGTAATTGACTATAGTGAAGTTATTACCCTGACGTAAACCTCTGCCCAAGGGGTCACTCCCGGTGAAGGGATCTCGGCTCTTGCTTCGTCGAATGAGGTGCAGGATATTCTAACTGAATATCGCTATGCAAAACAAAAGAAAACATCTTTGTAATAACACTTTTTAAAATTGGTTCCAACAACATCAAATATAGGTTTGTTTTATCCTTGCATTGATAAGAATCAATGCAGTCCCATCAATTAATCACACCAGAAAAGAACGAAAAATAAAATGTACGTATATGCCATCCGCATTCGTCACTGGGTCCCGTCATCACCCGTTAGGTTACTTACTAACGACAGAGCGGGGACTGGACTAGCGCGGGTGTAAAACATATACAACATCTAATAGTATATATACCAATATACAGTAATCGCTCCAGGCGTGATAATATGCAACATTACAGAAAAAGTAATAAGCATCACAGAACAATACAGATAATCTGGGATCCCCGGGTTTCACAGAGCCGCTACTGAAACCCGACGTTCCCCTGGTCGTGTGGATAGCCAGTGCAATAAAACCAAGACCCCTACAGATGCGGCAAGTTACCCGCCAAAACCTGAAGAGAGGCATCCCCCTACAGCATAGTGAATGGAGCACCCGGCACTTTACGGAATCCGGTAACTTGAGCACCCCTCCTTGGGTCAACCTGTACCCCCTACGAGTGCGGCGAATAGCCTGCCAATTCTAGAGTGAGGCCCCTCTGCCTCTCAAAGCTATAAGATACGGACCCGTTGCCCTCCAGAACCCGGCTATCCGAGCACTCTGTCGCGGGGTAAACCTAGTACAGAAATAAAAATATGTACAACGGGTACATCGACCTCAGCCCGGTCATGCCCCAAAAGAATATTATACAAACAGGCAGTGACGGCAGTCCACATGTTGGACGCTCGCCCCGCAATATCAAATGTACAAATAAATTCAAAAAGCACTACCATTGCACACTGCTATCCACCACGACAAATCCGCAACATCACAGCACAACACAGAACATCAACACGAATGTCACGTTCGCAAATCCGTCTAAAAGAGCTATAGCAATTAGACGCAATTTACCGCTCGAATGACATTCCCGGTCGGAGATATAATATAAGTACTGTAAAATAACACGTTTAAATTTCGATCGACAAAATATCCCAAAGTGGGCCCCACAAACATCTGGTGTACAGTTATAAAATCTGGGCCCAAAAGAAATATACCAAAAACCACAATTTCAAATGAAGAACTCACTGGAAAAATTTGGTCCACTGTTGCCACATACTGGCCGCGGTTCCGCGGTCAAACCCTAGCTTTGACCGCGGATCCGCGACGGTACTGTGGTAACACGTGCCCAAATTTCACCGTAATTCTTCAAAAACCCTGCTCAATTTTCTGTGATATGCAAAATAATTTTTAGACCCGTTAAAAAATCGACAGAAACTTTTGCACTGAAAATTATAGTTTTCGAAAATCCGTTCGATCGATGTTTTAAAAGTGTTAGCACAAATTAGTAAAGCTTAATGGTGAGGCTCTGATACCACTGTAAGTCTATGGTAGCACCCCAGCCGTCTAACAGACGCCAAATGCGGAACAAAAACTTTTACAACTGGTGCTATCGCATACTATAACCCGGATTTGCCATTAAAGCTAAACTAACAAACTACAAAGTGGGTAGAAATGTTATACCGAACGATCCGAGTCCTTCGGTCTTCAACCATCATCACACGCTTTGTTGCGGCTGCTCCGATCTCCTGAATCTCCAGTCTTCTCGTCCAGGTGGCACCACGTCGACGGATCTTTAAACAGGCTCCCGCCTCTGAACCGAGGCAACTCGATCATCAAGTTTGCTGAAAAAGATGACCAAGATTGATGTAGAGAATGAGTAGAACACTTTGTCTCGTTACATCCAAAGCTATGGATGAACGGTTAATGAAGTTGCCTTTTGGAATCGGGTAAATTAGAAATTGATCACATCTAATTTATATGCACCAAAACTATCATAATCTTTTTCAAGCAACCCCCATCCTCACTAGGAATGGCCGGCCACTTATAAGGAGGAGGGAGGTGAGTGTAGGAGAGGGGAAGGTGACCACAACCATAAATGAAAGAATGAGTCATGTTTAAACACCTAGCATATCATTAATGGCAAACAATGAATCATAAACCTTAGTCATCCTATCATTAAATGCACAATCAATGCACTAATGAGTCATGAACCACCTCATCATCCTAGTCACCATCTAGAAGCTTCCACACACTCATGACTCACCCTCAAGACGAAAAGATAAATCCGCATTTAACCGAATGTTAAATACGGGTGATAGAAAACTGGAAACTGGCAACTTCCAAAAGCGATCCTGAAACGAATTTCAGGATAACCCCGTAACAGTATAAACATACCCGCATTTGTATTACGACCGAATACAAATGCATCTGAGACAAAGATATTATATCTACACCGTATAATACTCGGATCCGGCTTAAACCAAAGCCCACCAGTATTATCTGCCCAAAATATAACACGTGCGTAAACACACGTACATTTTCCGAACCCTGCCATAAAACCATACGGCCTCTACAACGTTTTGCCCGAACTTGGGAAACTGTCTGTGGGTGACTCTAATGACTCATCAACACACTGGCACTGGGTATAACCACTAGCACGTCAGAGGTACAAGCTGTACGTAACGGTTGCCTATGTATTGATCGAAAGGAAAGCTGACGAGCGAACTCATCCAGAAAACCCTACTGAGCCTGACAGTGACAATATCCGTACAGTCCGGTCCGTTCGTCTAAGAGTATCGCATATCGAGTCAAGGGGGTGGATTAAGTCAGACCCCTAATAACGCGATAATTCGTGTCGATATGAAGCCCATCACCTCCTGAGAAACTACTGATCCAAATCAGTAATTCTCTACTACCTCGGCCGAGGATTTCTAGTGATGGCCACCCGTGCACTGTGCGACATCAACCCCCAATACCGGGAGAGACGAATCCCCGACGATCCGCTCACTGCCTCCATGTGGCTCGGGACTGTACCCAACTAAAACCTGTTTGCACGTCTCCTTTTAGCGTGGTAGGGTAGTAATCAAAGCACAGTGGGAACACACACGAGACAAATGACAATCTCAGGTCGAAAAACTAACATGTACACATGTCACCAGGGAACTGCTATCTGACGATATATATAATACCAACTAGCATGTTCCCGGCGAGTCCTGTCCGGTGTACTCATAACGTAATGAGCACCTGTATACATCTTAGGTGAACCAACTGACACCAATGGCTTGAGAGACCGGCCATCGCCCCTCGTCGGGGTCTCGACTGTATACACTAGTCTACTCTGGAGTATCGATGCCCTGTCTCGAAACTCCTACGACTAGGGACACTTTAAGGATGTGCTTACAGACCCCAGCTCCCACGTATATGATCGCCTCATACTGCTGGCAGTCAAGCAAGAATCCTATGGGCTCTATCAACATGCAATAGAGAACTAAAGCATTTAAACGATGATAAAGACAAACCAGATAGTATATTATCATCTCGAGCAAGACTTTCATATTGGTATAGGTCCTCCCTCAATCATTGCAATCACTTATCTGCGATCCAATAATTGACTTAAAGGGCACTATATCCAACAAAGAAAACAGACCTATTTGATGTTGTTGGAACAAATTTTCAAAAGCTGTTATTATAAGGACATTTTCTTTTGTTTTGCACAGCGGTATTCAGTTATGAATATCCAACACCTCATTCGACGAGACAAGGGCCGAGATCCCTTCACCGGGAGTGATCCCTTGGGCAGAAGTTTGCGTCAGGGTAATAACTTCACTATAGTCGATTACTTTTTGCTTTGCAACGCGGTATTCAGTTGGAATATCCTGCACCTCATTCCATGAGGAAAGAGCCGAGATCCCTTCACCGGGAGTGACCTCTTTAGCAAAGGTTCTCACACTATATATTTGTAAAACTATTCGGTTCCTTCAACGATATCAAGTTCATTATGTTAAAGGTTTTTCGCCAAAAACCATTCGTAGCCCTCCGTCATTTCAGACGGGTAACACTTAGTATTCAGGCTATGTTTTGTCACGACCCGAAGGTATGGAACGTGACCGACACTTAAATTACGAAACGTCTAAAGGCGTAACGTAATCTAAGTAAGCCGAAGCACAGAAATCTAAACCATTAAAAGGAGAAGTAAAGAAAAACATGTTTAAAAGCAACATCAAATTTTCTCAAAAATTTTGGTAGAGTCTCCTTTGTAAAAACTGGCCCCAAACGGGTACAAATAAGAATATATACATAAGCAACAATAAAAAGGCATCCCCAAGCGGGAGCTAGCTCCACGCCAAAAAGCGGAAACAACCACACAATGCATTAAAATATACAACGCTGAAGGGCGAGGCTCAAAACTCAAAAGAAAACCAAATCCACCAAAAACCATAATAATACAAGCGCGACTCTAAGGTCGAAATAAAAACAACTGGTCTTCTTAATTTATCAAGTAATAACTGTATGGTTGATGGAGCTTACTAGATACAAATGAAATAATAAAAGTACAACGGCGGTCCTGATACAAGTGAACCAACCTACCAAGCAAATCACCCTGAATGAAATGATGTGCCAGCAAGATGCCAAGGAAACCTGTAAATCGAAACCTGTAAGAAAATTTGGCACAACGGGGGTGAGTTGCCAACTCGTGAGTAGAAGACATCTGCGAGTAGAAATCGCATGCACGACGATCTCCTATGTCATAATAATATACTTAACATGACAATAGTCATCTAGTAGTGGCAGGGTAATAATCTATGCGTAAGTGCAATACTCAGTGCTCGTGTTAGTGCCTCAAGTAATAATATGTCATGTGTATGAGTATGCATGCATCATGAATGTAAAACAATCAATCATGAAATCTGGACATATCTGTATAAGAAAATCTTAACCTTTATCAAAGTAAAATTTGTACGATAATCTGAGCATCATCAATAAAATCCATAGAAATCCGTGTCAAGCATCGACACAAAACATATACATCTCAATGTCTCAATATCTCGAAGTCTCAATATCTCGGGCTCCGTCAGTCCGGATCGGCCCATATCATCAAATTTCATGACAACGGTCGATATCCTCCAGATATCAGCCGCGCCAGACATCACCGGTAGGTAGTCTTCCCCAGCCAGGCTCATCGTCATCCCCACAAAAACACTCTCGCCCCGGGGTACCGTGCCGGGCCCACCATGTACCCGAGACGGTTCCTCCACTCCTCGAATCAGGTCTCGAAATCCAACAGAAAACATGAAAACTCATGGTGGACGACCCATACATCACGAGAAAACCGCAACTTGTATTTTAAAATGAGAGGGAGAGAGAGAGAAGTTTTTATATATATTCTTGCGGTTTTCCCCAAAATCAAAAAATCTTATAGAAATCCAAAATCCCAAAATCATGAGTAAGTAAATAACGAGTGTCAGCATAAGCCCCACAATACTGTATGATAATATGAATATGTGAATGCATGAAGTGTCTAAGCCATAAATGCAATATCTAAACTAGCACATGAGAGTAATCACACAATATTATATTAGACTAGCACTTAGCTGTTTATATCAATAAAAGATAATATGTTCTAAAGTGTACGTGACATGGCAAATACCGATGATGATGTATGTGAACCGGCAAATAAGTGTACGTGGAACATGCGCATCATCGGTAATGGTGCTGGTGTCCTAACAGGCAGAGTTTCATATTAGCTAAAGAAACATATGTGTGAACATGCAATGCGATGAATACAACATGAATATAACAGTGAATGTGTAGTAAATGCACAACTAGAGAATACATACTAATTACGAGTCATACAGTTTGTTATTTTAAAAAGCACAAATCGTGGTTTTAGAAAATTAGGGGCTACGGGGTTTTTAAGAGAAGATATGTACTTTGAAAAATCCGTAGTATCCCTCAGGCTGTCTTTAAAATGCGCACGATTCGTTAGTTTTGAAAATAAGTATGACTCGAGCCTAAACTAATATCTACCTAACCAGCTAAGGGACTAACTAAAGAAACTAGTCGAAAGGTAAGAAGAATCCTCCTAAAGTCTTAGTCGATATCTCTAGTAGTCGACGATCCAGCCTCAATAGCGTCACGTACAAAGTACGAATTCCACAAGTCAAGAGAGCGGATCAATCATGATATCTATATCTCGTACGGTAAAAACCATCGTACGGCATCCCAAAATCGGGGTACGGGTCAACTATCACATATATACATCATCGTTCGTATAGTATCATCATCAACAATATCATGATCAAGAGTACTGTACTATAATCGCATACATCTGAATATCATCAATCAGATATCATCGTCTGTGTAAATATACATCGTCAAATGATGCACTAAAATATCATGCCATATATCATATCGTAAATAAGTCACATATTACAATCCGGGATCTATTCTAGAGTCTCTTACATTTCAGTGTCATCATCACCTATTATCGTTTATGTATAAATATACACTTTCTCATTTCCAAACGATCCACTAATATCATAATACATCTCATATCATAATTCGATCGTATATCTAATATCTCACGGCATCAAGCCCAGTCATACCGACTCATCCCCAGGTATCATATAGCATCCTCATATCACGTGTATATGTTATATATATACATACAGAAACCTACACACATTCATACACACACACACACACACACACACCCCAAGTCAAGTGTATGTGTGTTTGCGTGCGTGCGTGTGTCTACATGAAACCTACGAATTCCCTCCAAGGCAATCATTCTCTATTTAAGTCTTTCTAAATTAGTCTAATCCAACTTAAAGTCTTCAATAGTTACCTACTCGCCAAGAATCTAAGGTCACGTCCGACTTCCTAATAATAATATGCAATATCTTTATTCTACGTTTACGGGGGTGCTATACGCCATCCACACGACTTCCCCCGTAGATATACATCTACTCACCTGGTCCTTATCTGCCGAAGTCGATGCCGCCATCCTCTTCTTCATCATCCAAAGTCCACATGAGGGGTACCTATATGCAAACATATATAATATCGTAAACCGAAATCGCGGACAAAACCAAAACGGCGCACGAAACGCGCATAGGTTAAAACCTATGACCCGCTCATGCAAAATAACCAAATAACCCTCGACATCGGCGTACAAACGCCGATTGTTCGAGAAAAACCCAAACACACTAATCGTGGTTTCACAAATCACTAATTATAATATGAAATAGATTGCAACTCATCAAAACCTCAAAATAAATCAAATCGATTTATTTCCGAAAACCTAGAAACCACTAAATTTTAGTTTTAATTCGAAACTTGATGTTTTAACAAAAATAATGGCCACAATATTCACTAAATATCATAACTAAGTCATATAAAACATTTCTATAACTTAATCTCATCAATTTGTATTAAATCTAAAATTCTAGTTTGCAAAAATATCCAATTTTAACACTTTTAAAGCAAAAATTCACAATTCAACAACTAAGCTAGATTTTGCACATTTTAAATTGTTAAACCACTCATGGAAACCTTAATGATGTGCTAAAACCCTAACTAGATTTTAATCCCACATTTTAAATTAATTTCTAAAACCTAGTTTGCAAAATAGTATAATTAGCAAAATTTTAATTTAACAATTAGCAACTAGTAACTAGATTAGGTTTTGCATTCCATTAACATGTTAATCTACACAATAAAACATTAATCTAATGATAAAACCCTAATTTGACCACAAACCATTTTCTAGAATTTTCAACCATGCAATTAGAACCAATTTAAAACCAAATTAAACACTTAATAAGCTAATTTAAATTGATTAACTAAAAATTAAACCAAGGGCTTAGGATTATATCTCAACATTCAAGAGATCAAACTTGCAATATGGCCTCCCTAATTGCTAACTTTGCTCCAAGTTCCATGCTAGATAGGCCAAAGAATAATGGGTAGAGATTGGATTTGGAATTTGAGGTTTTATTTTGGATTTTTGATGACTTTTTTGAGATTTTTGTGATGGAAATGGGGTGGGAAAAATTTTGGGCAGCATGAGGGAGGGCTCGGCCAAGGGAAGGTGAGGAAAAAGAGTGAAGTGAGAGTGCGTACAAATGTGTAGAAGACTTCTCCAATTAATGGCTCTTTTAAGTCTTTTCTTTAATTATTTTTGTTTTATTTATTTTCCAACCGAGAAAACTCTAGAATTTTGGAAACAAATTAAGAAGAGAGAAGTATACTACACACTAAATTCTAAGATGTCATGGTTCACTTTTGTAATATTAACCCACTCCAATTTGTAATTTACTCTAATTAAATGTTTAATTAAAAGCTTATGTAAATATTGAAAATTAATTAATTACGGAAAATATTTTAGTAAACTAATAATTTAGAAGTGACTAAATAAATACCAAATACTAGAAATTATATAGTTAAAATAGGCATATTTAAATCTATATTTAAAAATAATTGTAGTTGAGTTTTACGGAAAATACGGTTTATTTTACCGATTATCAGAAAATTCACCTAAAAGATTTTATTTAATTATTTAATTATTTATTTATTTATTTATTTATTTATTTATTTTTAAAACGTTATAATATTTCCCCTTGAAAAAATTCGGTCCCCAAATTTAAATCAAAACTCCCACAAATACTAAGACATTTAGCAAAACACTCAATCGTCGGGGCTCCGAAATCATCAATACATAAAACACGTTTTAGCGCAATGCATGCGCATGAAAAACAAGTACATAACTCAAAATCAAAACTCCGTCAAGCATCACGCAATCATCGGAGTCATGGTGAAAACACAATGTCAATGTCCAATACGAAAACCAACATGATATACATCAAAATCCTAGGTACTGTTCTCAGAACAGTCCTGCTCGGCTATTAAACCAAATTAAATATTATAAAAACATACTGCTCAAAATGATATCAATCTCAAATACAGTATATAAGGTACCACGTGCGTCCGATGTGCACGGAAATCGAAACCAAATACAGATGCCACGAATATGCACAGAAACAAACTGAGTGCAACAGGTGTGCACCAAAAATATCTATCAAGTGCAACAGGCGTGCATGACAACAATATCAAGTGCATCTAATCTGCAAAAATCCCGATTTAGTGCATCTGGTGTGCACAAAATCGCATCTAGTGTGCGAAGTGTGCGCAAGAATCTCAATCAAGTGCACATGGTGCACGAAAACATATGTCGAATATCAAAATCGAAATCACAGTACGAAAAATGCATGAAAACTATGCCGAAGCATACGTCAAAATCATGTGCAACCCATATGCACGAAATCAAATCAATATCTCCAAATGTATAAAACCAAATCGAGTGCACTGGGTATGCACAAAACAATCATCAATACAACTGATATATGAAACACGAATAGAGTATAATGAATGTACACATAGGAAATACCAATCATAAAACAAAATCATCAAAATACCATAATCCAAACAACGGAAATGTGATATTCGAATCACCAATTGCAAATCGTTACACTGACGTCAATGTTCTCCTCTTTCCTCTGGTGTCGACTGATTCGAACTCGTCTCACCGTAGCTGTATGAACGGCGCTACAAACGGTTATACTCATATCTAGAGTCTCCCACGTAATCTATCCGTTCACCTGATATCCGGACTACGTTGATCGATTCATCAAACTCCCATAATTCCCCGAGATCTCAACACTCAAGTACAGTTTAAAAATATCCAGTACATGCCACAGCACCTGCGGACCAGCCTTAGAAGGGCAAACCCAAGCCTCACTAATGGTACCGCGGAACTGCCGCAAACCCTAAGGTTCACCAGCGTTCTCATGGTCATTATGTTGAGTTAGGGTTTCATTCTTCTAGAGAGTCCATAGAAATACCTGCATGTTCTTCCGAATACCTTAAACTTGGGAAAATGGGTTTCTGACATTCGTTCGAACCTTTTAACTTCGTCTGGACGACATGTGAAAACCCTTCGTCCGGACACTAAACAATGCTTCAATCCTCAAGAATAGACGATACCCTAACGGTCATCGCATTCGAGCCGCAGCTCCCTCTGCCCGTGCGACCGTGGTAACAGAAACCACCATCCGATATTGACGAAGATAGACCAAAGAAACGAATAGAATACGGTGCAAGAAATGTACATCCTAAGGCTTCTTAAGCAGAGTAGCGTATCGTAAGTATGCCGCGGATCATACACACGGTACGTCACTCTACCTAAGATACCTACTCCATCAACCAAGGTCAAGCTAGACTCAGACAAAGGTTAAACCTAGCGCTCTGATACCAACTTTATCACACCCGAAGGTACGGAACGTGGCCGGCACTTAAATTACGAAATGTCTAAAGGCGTAACGTAATTAAGTAAGCCGAAGCCCAGAAATCTAAACCATTAAAAGGAGAAGTAAATAAAAACATGTTTAAAAGCAACATCAAATTTTCTCAAAAATTTCGGCAGAGTCTTCTTTGTAAAAACTGGCCCCAAACGGGTACAAATAAGAATATATATATAAGCAACAATAAAAAGGCATCCCTATGCGGGAGCCAGCTCTATACCAAAAGGCGGAAATAACCACACAATGCACTAAAATATACAACGCCGAAGGGCGAGGCTCAAAACTCAAAAGAAAACCAAATCCACTAAAAACCATAATAATACAAGCGCGACTCTAAGGTCGAAATAAAAACAACCGGTATTCTAAATTTATCAAGTAATACAAGTATGGTTGATGGAGCTTACTAGATACAAATGAAATAATAAAAGTACAACGGCGGTCCTGATACAAGTGAACCAACCTACCAAGCAAATCACCCTAAATGAAATGATGTGCCAGCAAGCTGCCAAAGAAACCTGTAAGAAAATTTGGCACAACGGGGGTGAGTTGCCAACTCGTGAGTAGAAGACATCTGCGAGTAGAAATCGCATGCACGACGATCTCCTAGGTCATAATAATATACTTAACATGACAATAGTCATCTAGTAGTGGCAGGGTAATAATCTATGCGTAAGTGCAATACTCAATGCTCGTGTTAGTGCCTCAAGTAATAACATGCCATGTGTATGAGTATGCATGCATCATGAATGTAAAACAATCAATCATGAAATCTGGAAATATCTGTATAAGAAAATCGTAACTTTTATCATAGTAAAATTTGTATGATAATCTGAACATCATCAATGAAATCCATGGAAATCCGTGTCAAGCATCGACACAAAACATATACATCTCAATGTCTTAATATCTCGAAGTCTCAATATCTCGGGCTCCGACGGTCCGGATCGGCCCATATCATCAAATCTCACGACAACGGTCGATATCCTCCGGATATCCGCCGCGCCAGACATCACTGGTAGGTAGTCTTCCCTGGCCAGGCTCATCGTCATCCCCATAAAAACACTCTCGTCCCGGGGTACCATACCAGGCCCACCATGTACCCGAGACGGTTCCTCCACTCCTCGAATCGGGTCTCGAAATCCAACAGAAAACATGAAAACTCATGGTGGACGACCCATACATCACGAGAAAACCGCAACTTGTATTTTAAAATGAGAGGGAGAGAGACAGAGAAGTTTTTATATATATTCTTGCGGTTTTCCCTAAAATCCAGAAATCTCATAGAAATCCAAAATCCTAAAATCATGAGTAAGTAAATAATGAGTGTCGGCATAAGCCCCACAATACTGTATGATAATATGAATATGTGATTGCATGAAGTGTCTAAGTAATAAATACAATGTCTAAACTAGCACATGAGAGTAATCACACAATATTATATTATACTAGCATTTAGCTGATTATATCAATAAAAAATAATATGTTCTAAACTGTACGTGACATGGCAATTACCGATGATGATGTGTGTGAGCCGGCAAATAAGTGTACGTGGAACATGCGCATCATCGGTAATGGTGCCGGTGTCCTAACAGGCAGAGTTTCATATTAGCTAAAGAAACATATGTGTGAACATGCAATGCGATGAATACAACATGAATATAACAGTGAATGTGTAGTAAACGCACAACTAGAGAATACATACTAATTACGAGTCATACAGTTTGTTGTTTGAAAAAGCACGAATCGTGGTTTTAGAAAATTATGGGCTACGGGGTTTTTAAGAGAAGATATGTCCTTTGAAAAATCCGTAGTATCCCTCAGGCTGTCTTTAAAAATGCGCACGATTCGTTAGTATTGAAAATAAGTATGACTCGATCCTAAACTAATATCTACCTAACCAGCTAAGGGACTAACTAAAGAAACTAGTCGAAAGGTAAGAAGAATCCTCCTAATGTCTTAGTCGATATCTCTAGTAGTCGGCAATCCAGCCTCAATAGCGTCACGTACAAAGTACGACTTCCTCAAGTCAAGAGTGCGGATCAATCATCATATCTATACCTCGTACGGTAAAAACCATCGTACGGCATCCCAAAATCGGGATACGGATCAATTATCACATATATACATCATCATTCGTATAGTATCATCATCAACAATATCATGATCAAGAGTACCGTACTATAATTGCATACATCCTAATATCATCAATTATATATCATCGTCTGTGTAAATATACATCGTCAAATGATCCACTAAAATATCATGTCATATATCATATCGTGAATACGTCACATATTACAATCCGGGTTCTATTCTAGAGTCTCATACATTTTAGTGTCATCATCACCTATTATCGTTTATGTATAAATATACACTTTCTCATTTCCCAAGGATCCACTAATATCATAATACATCTCATATCATAATTCGATCGTATATCTAATATCTCACGGCATCAAGCCCAGTCATACCGACTCATCCCCAGGTATCATATAACATCCTCATATCACGTGTATATGTTATATATATATACATACAGAATCCTACACACATTCATATATATATATATATATATATATATATATATATATATATATATATATATATATATATATATATATATACACACACCAAGTCAAGTGTATGTGTGTGTGCGTGCGTGTGTGTGTCTACTTGAAACCTACGAATTCCCTCCAAGACAATCATCCTCTGTTTAAGTCTTTCTAAATCAGTCTAATCCAACTTAAAGTCTTCAATAGTACCCTACTCGCCAAGAATCTAAGGTCACGTCCAACTTCCTAATAATAATATGCAATATCTTTATTCTACGTTTGCGGGGGTGATATACGCCATCCACCCGACTCCCCCCGTAGATATGCATCTACTCACCTGGTCCTTGTCTGCCGAAGTCAATGCCGCCATCCTCTTCTTCATCATCAAAGTCCACATGAGGGGTACCTATATGCAAACATATATAATATCGTAAACCGAAATCGCGGACAAAACCAAAACGGCGCACGAAACGCGCATAGGTTAAAACCTATGACCCGCTCTTGCAAAATAATCATATAACACTCGACATCGGCGTACAAACGCAGATTGTTCGAGAAAAACCCAAACACACCAATCGTAGTTTCACAAATCTTTAATTATAATATGAAATAGATTGCAACTCATCAAAACCTCAAAATAAATCAAATCGATTTATTTCCGAAAACCTAGAAACCACTAAATTTTCGTTTTAATTCGAAACTTAATGTTTTAACAAAACTAATGGCCACAATATTCACTAAATATCATAACTAAGTCATATAAACCATTTCTATAATTTAATCTCATCAATTTGTATTAAATCTAAAATTCTAGTTTGCAAAAATATCCAATTTTAACACTTTTAAAGCAAAAATTCACAATTCAACAACTAAGCTAGATTTTGCACATTTTAAATTGTTAAACCACTCATGGAAACCTTAATGATGTGCTAAAACCCTAACTAGATTTTAATCCCACATTTTAAATTAATTTCTAAAACCTAGTTTGCAAAATAGCATAATTAGCAAAATTTTAATTTAACAATTAGCAACTAGTAACTAGATTAGGTTTTGCATTCCATTAATATGTTAATCTAAATAATAAAACCTTAATCTAATAATAAAAACCCTAATTTGATCACAAACCATTTTCTAGAATTTTTAATCATGCAATTAGAACGAATTTAAAACCAAATTAACACTTAATAAGCTAATTTAAAGTGATTAACTAAAAATTAACCAAGGGCTTAGGATTATACCTCAACATTCAAGAGATCAAACTTGCAACATGGCCTCCCTAATTGCTAACTTTTCTCCAAGATCCGTGCTAGATAGGCCAAAGAATAATGGATAGAGATTGGATTTGGAATTTGAGGTTTTATTTTGGATTTTTGATGATTTTTTTGAGATTTTTGTGATGGAAATGGGGTGGGAAAAATTTTGGGCAGCATGAGGGAGGGCTCGGCCAAGGGAAGGTGAGGAAAAAGAGTGAAGTGAGAGTGTGTAGAAATGTGTAGAAGACTTCTCCAATTAATAGCTCTTTTAAGTCTTTTCTTTAATTATTTTTGTTTTATTTATTTTCCAACCTAGAAAACTCTAGAATTTTGGAAACAAATTAAGAAGAGAGAAGCATGCTACACACTAAATTCTAAGATGTCATGGTTCACTTTTGTAAAATTAACCCACACCAATTTGTAATTTACTCTAATTAAATGTATAATTAAAAGCTTGTGTAAATATTGAAAATTAATTAATTACGGAAAATATTTTAGTAAACTAATAATTTATAAGTGAATAAATAAATACCAAATACTAGCAATTATATAGTTAAAATAAGCATATTTAAATCTATATTGAAAAATAATTGTAGTTGAGTTTTACGGAAAATACGGTTTATTTTACCGATTATCAGAAAATTCACCTAAAGGATTTTATTTATTTAATTAGTTATTTATTTATTTATTTTTGAAACGTTACATGTTTGTTGACTTTCGCCAAGGCATAGTGTATGGTAGTTGTTTGTTACCTTTCTGTTGCATAGATAGATATGTTGGTTTGGGACAGTCGTTTAACCTTGTTGACCTTCGTCAAGGGCAAGTATGAGTGGGTTTACATTAACCTCGACAATGATGGGTAGAACTTGACATATGACTTATGATTTGTCGACCTTCGTCAAGGTCATAAGAGCATGGGGTAAAAATCCACATCGGGAGTTTCTAAAGAAACTGAAACTTGCCACGCATGCGCATACCTTATGGAGTGTGATAACTTGAGAGGATTCCATCAGGTTATCATGCGATGATAGTTGGATCACAATTCCCATTGATGAGTCGGTTTACTCTTCGGGTGATTTTAGATGATCCCGACTAATTCTTCTTTTGGGTTTGGAAAGAGGATTTGAGGATACAGTGGGAGACATCCTGATTAGATAAAGTGATTAACCATTCTGATCTAGGTTAGAGTGCATGCTGAGTATTTCTTTTCTCTCTCTCTTTTGGGCAGCGACCATATGTTAGTTATATGTATGCCCTAAAGGCCATTACTGTATATACGTTGTATATTGTAGTGGATGCTTGGACATATATAGGGAGGACTTTCTTGCTCGACATGATAGCTATCTGGTTACTATTTATCTTAACATGTACTCTGATTGTCTCTATGTCACATGTTGATAAAGCCCTTTAGGATGAGTACTTGACTACCCGGACTATGATGCAGATCAAACTAGTGGGGACAGTGTAGTCGCCAAGTACATCCTTCAAATGTTCCTAGTCGTGGGAGTACCGAGACAGGGCATCGATACTCCATAGTAGACTAGCGTATGCGCTTCTTGACCAATATGATGGGCGATGGATGATCCCATATCCATTGGTGTTTGACATCAGAGAAGGTATACGGGTGCTCAGTGGAGACTGGGTACACTGGACGGACTCGTCGAGAACTCCCAGATGGTATTATACCTCTTGTCAGATGGCAGTTCTCTGGTGACACTGGTACAGGTTAGTCTGTAGACCCGAGATCGTCATAGAGTCTTGTGTGATTCCCACTGTGCTTTGATTTCCATCATACCACGTCCAAGAGGGCATGCAAAACGGTGGCTTTTGGGTACAGTCCCGAATCACATCGAGGCAATGAGCGATAGGAGGGGTTTCGTCTCTCCCGGTATAGGGAGTTGATGTTGCGCTGTGTTCGATTGGCTATAACTGGAAATCCCTGGCCAGGGTTGCTGGGATTTACTGGTAAGTGTTATCAGTAGTTTCTCGAACTGTTATGGACCTCATATCGACACGACTTATCAAGCTACTGGGGTCTGACGTTTACCACCCCTAGGCGAGATATGCGATATATCAGACGAAGAGACCGGACTGTACGGGAGTGTTACTGGTTGGATTCACGGGAGAAAGTACAGGCTTGCTTGTTGATCTTCTGATTGCTCAATACCTGGGTGGCTGTTACGTTTAGTTGACCGCTTGCAGCTTGTGGGTGTTTGATATGATCATCACCTACTGCCGGCGTATTGACGATTCTTTAGAGTCCTACACAGAGGTTTCCTGGCTCAGGCAAAACGGAGTAGGAACACATATGTGATATGTATGGGACCGAGAATGATACGTGTATGCGATACCGTATTAGATTCTCACGATATGAGATATCAGCCGGGTATATGAGATACAGCCGGGTCATCGGATCAAGTGTTGATTCGATGAACTGATACAGATTATATTAGTCGGTTATTTGTGAAATAGCCGGATTATCGGGTCAAGTGTTGATTCGATAATTTAATGTATAATTATATATTTGATATATTAAATTACATTAACTAATATAAGCTCACTTAAAGATTCTTTTTCTCACTCGGGTAATACATTGAATATATGCGATATATGTTAATTGTATTATTTTATTTTGTTACAATAAATATTGTATATGTGATATATAATATTGTAACATGTTATGGTTATAAATGCAACATGATTTGTGGAGTTTAAATATGGTTAGGGTTTGGATTAGGGTTAAGCTTTCATGAAGCTTTCAAGAAGCTTCTTGAAGCTTTGACTTTGACCTTGATATTTTGTGATATTTTGCAAAGATATTTCTTTAACCCAACCCAACCCTTTAACCATAGTTAAATCTCTACATGGGTTAAGTCTTCATACTTAACCCATGGTTGCATTTCTAACCTCACACTTGATTCATTATTCATCACAAATGGTTTTGCTTCTTCTTCTTCTTCCTCTTTGATAAAAAGCTTTCTATCTTTTTCAATAGTGATGAAAATGAGTGAGATAAAGAAAACAAATGAGAGCTAAATTCCTACTTCATCATCCTCATCTATTCTAGCCACTTAGATTAGGGTATTTGCTTTGCTAATACTTGATTAGTGAAGCAAAAGCTTGAGCTTGAGTTTCTTCAAGGTAGATCATCTTTATTATCGAAGATCGGAAGCAAGCTTGCATCTCTCTCTTCATGGAGCCTCTCTAGAGTCCGGGTACTCGATGATCGCAGCGAAGGGAACTCAACACGGAGCTTTAGAAGTGAAGGAACGGACAATAAAGGTTGTAATCCCTAACTCTTAGAAGTAAAGTTGTTTACTTGCTAATGTTTCACCTAATCTCTAGTCTAAGATCTTGGTTAGGGTTGTTCGGCACGTCTAAATTTTGAATCGGGCATGGTTGATGCCTTATAGACCCTTGTGAGAGTGCCTAGTAACCCTACAGTGGTATCAGAGCCAAGCTAGAGCTTTAGGCGAAGTCTAGACGAATTTTAAAGTCCGATCGAACCCCGAAACCCCATTTTACACCCCTCTCTGGAAATTTTTAAAAATGTTGATTTTTCTGTATTAAAAATACTCAGAAAATTAAGCAGGGAATTCTAAGGATTACTGTAAAAAAACGAGCCCATAATACCTTTAAAGAGCCGCGGAACCGCGGCAATACCCTGCCTTGCACGGCGGTTCCGCGGCCAAAAAGGAGAATTAGGGTTTACTGTTTCCACAGTAACAGCCGTAGGCATTTCTACTTGCTTCTGGGAATTTTTAATATTACTCAAGTGTTGAGTTTTCTGGAAATCTTTTGTATTCGTTGATTCGATCGGAAAGTTTAATTTCGTTTAAGTTTTTCCGGATAATTTAGAACGTGTTAAAAAGTTCGAACGGATATCAATAACTCACTTTTTCCCCTGCCGGAAAATTTCCAAGTGTTGGATTTTTCCTTGGTTAAAGAATGTTCTAAGTCGTGCAAGTACGCGGTGGACCCTCTAGAAGAACACAAACCTTAACACGATTATGTGACCGTCTGAACCGCCTCTAAACCTTAGGTATGGGGCAGTACGGCGTTGCCATATGTGAGGCGTTGGTTTGACCCTTCTACGGCTGGACCATCGGTACTATGGCATGTGATGGATACTTTTTGAACTCCGCTCAAGTGTTGAGCTATTTGGGAAATCTTGGGTGTTTGTTTATTCGATCGGAAAGTTTAACATTGTCTATTTATCTGGAATGTGATACAATATTTGAATCCACAAGCAGTTATGAGATAACTAATTTGAATGTTATAAATCAACAGTTTAGTCTCATTTGATCGGTTGCCACGGGATTTTGATGTGATCAAAAGTCCGTCACAATCACGTAGCGTACGCGGATACTCGCCGGGTAAACTTAATAGATAGCCACGCCCCATAGCCCCGACCAAGTGACTGTAGGAGAACCCCGTCGCCAAAAGCATCCATTCGGGTGCTCGCGGAAGCGGTGTTCCGCCTTAGTGCACTTCGTCGACGGCATCCGGGGGTGCGGTCGTCTACTAAAGTTTGCGATGAGCATTCGATCAGGATGTCGGGAATCTTGTTGAATTGCCCGACTTGATATTGAAAAGTGTTTTCGAGATCGAAACTAAAATGCGGGGTTTATAATTGTTAGGCATGAGATGTCTAAGGAATTCACTTGGTTAGGCATGCGATGTCTAAGAAGGTTGCGGATTCCAACTGTTGTAGTTTTACACTTTCTTTTATGCGACCGTAAGTGTAATATGTGGTGTATCGCCGATTTCGTTGGTATACATCAACGACAATTGGGATACGCATATTTACTTACGTTGATGATATGTGATATTATGTGTTACTGTGATATGTTATATTGGATCGTCATCTTCTGAATAGCCGGGGGTTTTATGTGAGATGGGGGTTTTTATTTTCATTCATGTAAAATTCATTGTATGTAATATCCTTTTATTGGGGCACTTCCGGGATGAGGATGATGTCAACATTGTATATTATTTACTTTTCCGCATTAGGATAGACCCAAGGCGGGGAGCACAAGTAACCGGGTTCTGGGGTCTAGTAGGAGGCCATCTCGAGGAGTCAAGACCGGGTCTCTTAACCCTAGAATTGGCAGTGTTGCTTGTCGCTCTCGTAGGGGTCTAGGAATGTAGGTTTGGCTATTCATCGCGACCGTGGAATCCGTGTTTTATACAGGCTCGTATTAAAACACGGACATCCTAGTATATCCAATATTTCATATATGTTCTTCTGCTGCAATGTTCTGTGATGAGATCATATTACTGCCTGAGACGAATGTTTATATTATATATATGAGATATATGTTATATTGCAGATTTCGTTTCAAATGTGATACTTGTGAAGCATAATAAAATGGGACTTCATTGATGAGATTAATGAAACTAAAAGAAAGCTAAAGATGTTGTAGAAACTTGTTTAAAAACTGGTAGCTCTAGTTCTTCCTTTGCATAGCGGTATTCCTTGTAGAATATCCTGCACCTTATTCGATAAGGAAAGAGCCGAGATCCCTTCACCGGGAGTGCCCTCTTTAGCGAAACTAGCAGATGCTACAAACTCGGTTTGTCTTTTGATTGTTTCTATAGTTTTTGCTTTGCATAGTGATATTTGTGAAATATCCTGCACCTTATTCGATAAGGAAAGAGCCGACGATCCCTTCACCAGGAGTGACCTCTTTAGCAAAACTAGAAAAGGCCTCAAAAACATTCCATTTAAAATCTCTCGATTCTACAACGATATCAAGTTCATTACGCAAAGGGTTTTCTTAAAAACCTGTCGTAGCCCTCCATCATTTCAGATAAGTATTACTTAGTATTCGTGCTACGTTTGTTAGCCTGCGTCAAAGTGTAGTGTGCGGTAGCTAACTAGTGCTTATCTGCAGCATACGATGCGATTGGATTAGGGTAGTCGTGCGACTTTGTTGGCCTGCGTCAAGGGTCGTGCGGGTGGGTTTAATTCAATCAGGAAATGTACGGGTTGAACTTGACTAGCGGACTATGTTATGTTGTCCTGCGTCAAGGTCATAGGATGCTAGGGGTAAAATATTATCGGGAATTTCTAGTGTTGAAATTTGCAATGAGACTGCATACCTTCTATGAGATAGTTGGATCCCGATACCCGCTGCGAGTAAGAGTTACTCCTGGGAGAGTTTTACACATTACAATTAGCCGATCAAGTAGGTATCTAGAAAGGTGTCAACGGGGTTATGCCTCTGGGAAAACGAGGTTTACTTTAATTAGGTCCGTGCGAAATCGCGGGGAACCTCCCTCAAAGTACCAGCACTGGCCTGGCTGAAAGATTCGCGAACTTGTAGGGTGTAATTAATCCCGGCTAGTCTTTCCTTTTAGGGTTTGAAGGAAGATTTGACAAAAACAGTGGGAGACATCCTGATTAGATATATTAATTGTAAGTGCACGGCGGCGCCCCGGCCGTCAATCCGACGCCGGAATGCGGAAGCGGTGATAAACTTTAATTTTTGCGGACTTAGCAAACCGGCACCACCGCGCACTAAACCCCGGATCGTGCCATTAAACTAGATCTAAGCTAACAACAAGAAAGGGGAAGAAATATACCGAGTGATCCGAGTCCTCCGGTCTTCTCTTCATCGTCCCGATCTCCCGCGGAAAGTCTTGTCTCCATATCGTCGCCTCCTCGCCGGAAAGGGCACCACATCGCCTGCATCTTTTACGGGCTCCCGCCTCAATACCGAGGCAACTCGGGCATGAAGCCGGCAACTCGACATGCTCAAGATATGCTGTAGAATGTGTAGTGTAGATACTATGTCTCATTTGGGGTTTGTTGCCATTTGAAGATGATGGAGGAAATGAGATAAGAAAAATGGTGCTTGCATTTTTCTAGCATGAAAAGAGATCAAGGAATGAAACTCTCAAGAATCAAAGCTCTCATCTTTTACTTTCTTTCAACCATTTTCATCAAGTGAGAAGAATGGTGGAGGAATCAATATGAAGTATGAAGGGAGGTGAGTGTAGTGTAAAGCAAGTAGTGACCACATCCTAAACCTCATCATCACAACCTCACATCAACTCTAATCACAACTAATCATAATAAAGCATGAAAAGATGAAGGAAAAGAATGGCATCTAAAGATGCTATCATGATAAATACATTTGCAAGAAAATCCTCCACAAAGTGTAATTTGCAAAACTGCAAATTACCCCCTCCATCGGAAAAGTCCGGCCGGGAAAGAACAAAGGAAAACCGGCCGGAACGGAATGCAAACTGGCAACTCCAGAAAACTGGTCCCGTAATAAATTACAGGAAAACCCCGATACTGTGCATACACACCCGCATCTGTATTCCGTCCGGATACAAATGCAATGAGACAAAATCTACACTGTACTATACTAGGATCCGGCTTAAACCAAAGCCGGCTAGTAATATCCGTCCGATCCTGATCCGTACAATACCGCACGTATCTGATCGAACCCTGCCATATAACCATACGGCCACTAGTACAAACCGTCCGATCCTGATCCGTGCAATACCGCACGTATCTGATCGGACCCTGCCATATCTCCATACGGCCTCTACAGCGTTTCGCCCGAAAGCTTGAGTAACTAAAAGTGTGGTGGACTCTAAAGACTCGTCAATACTATGGCTGTGGATTTAACCACTAGCACGTCAGAGGTATAAGCCAATACGTGACGGGCCACCAGCTATTGACTAAAAGGGACGTCGATGAGCGAACACATCCTGACACCCTACTGAGCCTGTCAGTGACAATATCCGTACAGTCCGGTCCGTTCGTCTATGAGCATCGCATGTCGGGCTTAGGGGGTTGGTAAAAGTCAGACCCCCAAAAGCGGTACAAGTCGTGTCGGAGTGTAGCCCAGAACACCCTGAGATACTACTGGAATACCTACCAGTAAATCTCCTGCCTTGGCCAAGGTCTTCGTGTAATGGCTCTCCTAGACACAGCGCGACCTCACCCCCAATACCGGGAGAGACGAACCCCTGAAGATCCGCTCACTGCCTCCATGTGGCTCGGGACTGTACCCAACTAAAACCTGTTTGCACGACTCCTTTAAGCCGTAGTAGGGTAGTAATCAAAGCACAGTGGGAACTCACACGAGACAAATGACGATCCCCAGGTCGATGAACTAACCTGTACACATGTCACCTGGGAACTGCTATCTGACGTCAAGTATAATCCCAACTAGCAGGTTCCCGGCGAGTCCTGTCCGGTGTACTCATAACCCAATGAGCACCTGTATACATCTTAGGTGAACCAACTGACACCAGTGGCTTGTGAGACCGGCCACCGCCCCTCGTCGGGGTCTCGACTGTATACACTAGTCTACTCTGGAGAATCGATGCCCTGTCTCGAAACTCCTACGACTAGGGACCTTTTAAGGATGTGCTTATAGACTACCAGCTCCCACGTATATGATCGCCCTCATACTGCCGGTAGTCAAGCAAGAATTCTAGGGGCTCTATCAACGTGCAATAGCGACATGTCAGGTCACCTAAAGCAGTGCACGATGATAAAGGTAAACCAGATAGCATACTATCATCTCGAGTAAGACTGTCCTCCCGGGATAGGTCCTCCCTCAATCATTGCAATCACGTGCCTGTGATGTAATAATTGACTCTGAGGACACTATCTCCAACATTAATAACCAATCTAATCTTGCAAGAGCATACGCTGAGTGTTTTCTTCTATCTCTCTCCAGGTAGCGACCATGTCACGCCTTAATCAAGATAATAATACGGATGTATTGACCGAACCCGCTTGTTATACTGCGCTAGAGAACGTTGGTCCCGCTCCAACTTATAATTGTTATAAGACAGAGCAGGAAATAGGGGATTACCAGAATTCCCGTGCCGCCCAAACGAAGAAAGTGCATGTTGATGCATCTTCTTCGGGTGTGTTCATTACCAAGAACTGTTTCTCAGTATCCTTTACGTACTGGGTATGAGATACTGGATCAGGATCCCGCAAATGTAATTTGTTACATGGGCTACGGAGAGGTAGAGAACTGAGAACGGGTGGTAAGTTTCAAGAGTTGGAAATGATGCAAATGTTGCAGCCAAGTCTGTTGGCAGTTATCACCCTGTATTATCAGAATACATTGATTCTGAACGAATGTTATTAGATACCGAACCTGATATACAACATCATATCAGTCTCTTTATTAGTAAAGAAGGATATAATTTTGTATTGTTGGATAATGTTTTGAACATTTTCTATATCAAGAGTTGATCAGTTCAGGCACGTTATCTAAAAACATAGACGTTCTAAATTAAACCACACTTCTTAACGTACAGAACACACACAAGAGAAAGAGTTCAGAAATGAACGAATCCTTCTTGAGGCATTGTAGACTAGGTCATATCAATGCGACCCGACTAGCTGAAGTTACATAAAGATGCAAATTTAAATTAGTTTGGATTTACATCTTGTAAAACTTGCCAGTCATGTCACAAATATAAGATGACCACAGCTCTGTTGATTGGAAATAGAGAAAGAGTTAGTGAACTCTTGGGATTGATACATGCTGATGCATGAAAGTCCCCTGTCTACATATGCGAGGACCGGTTCTTTGTACTTCATTACATTCACTGATGATCTCTCAAAATTTAGACATATGTTCCCGTTGAAACACAAGTCCGAAACTTTTGAGATAATCACAGAATATAAGTTAGAAGTAGAGAACCAAAAACGGGTATAAGTATTATGTCCTTTGATGAGATAATGGAGGAGAATACTTGAGCACGGAATTCCTGGACTATTCTAAAGGAGAATGAGATTCTCTCTCAACATTACTCCTCCGTATACACCAAAGCAAAAAGGCAATCGGCTATAATGAAATTATTATCCTGACGCAAACTTCTGTCCAAGGGGTCACTCCCGGTGAAGGGATCTCGGCCCTTGCCTTGTCGACAGAGGTGCAGGATATTCCAACTGAATACCACTGTGCAAAAAAAAAAGAAAACGTCCTCGCAATAACAGCCTTTTGAAAAATGTTCCAACAAAATCAGAATAGGTTTTTTTAGCTTGCATTGATCCGAATCAATGCAGTCCCATCAATTAATCACACCACAGAAGAACGAAAATATGATGTATGTTCATGCCATCCGCATTCGCCACTGGGTCCCGTCATCACCCGTTAGGTTACTTAACTAATGACAGAGCGGGGACTGGACTAGCGCGGGTGTAAAACATATACAACATCTACTAGTATATATATCAATATATAATAATCGCTCAAGGCATGATAAAATGCAACATCACAGAAATGTAATAAGCATCACAGAACAATACAGATAATCTGGGATCCCCGGGTTTCCTTTGAGCCGCAAGTGAAATCCGACGTTCCCCTAGTCGTGTGGATAGCCTGTGCAATGAAATCCTAGACCCCTATGGGCGCAGCAAGTTACCCGCTAAAACCTGAAGCGAGGCAGCCCCCTTCAACAAAAAGAATGGACCACCCAGCACTTCACGGAATACGGTAACTTGAGCACCCCTCCTTGTGTCAACCTATACCCCCTATGAGTGTGGTGAATAGCCCGCCAATTCTAGAGTGAAGCCCCCTCCGTCTCAAAGCCATGAGATGCGGGCCCGTTGCCCTTTAGAACCCGGCTATCCGTGCACCCCACCGCGGGGTAATCCTAGTACAGAAAGTAAAATATATACAGCGAGTACATCGACCTCAGCCCGGTCGTGCCCCAAAAGAATAATATACAAACAGGCAGTGACGGCAGTCCACATGTCAGACGCTCGCCCCGCAATATCAAATGTACAAATAATACCAAACTGTACTACCATTGCTCCAGGCTATCCACCACGACAAATCCGCAACATCACAGCACAACACAGAACATCAACATGAATGTCACGTTCGCAAATCCGTCTCAAAGAGCTATAGCAATTAGACAAGATTTACCGATCAAATGACATTCACGGTCACAGATATAAAGTAAGCAATGTGAACTAACATATTTAAAATTTTCGATCAACAAAATTTCCCGAAGTGGGCCCCAAGCACAAATCCAGCACTCAAAATAATTTGGGCCAAAACTAAAAATACCAGAAACCCCAATTCCAAGTCAGAGACCACTGTAGAAAAACTGGTGCACTAAAGCTACAGTTGTGCGGAGGAACCGCGGCCAAAACATGGGTAATGCCGCGGTTCCGCGGCTCTATGGTGGGGTTGCACTTCCAAATTTCTACAGTGGTCTTAGAAAAGCCTGCCTGATTTTCTGACGTACCCAAAATAATTTTTAGACCACAAAAAAAATTCGACAGAAACTTCATGAATGGAATCGCGGTTTCAGAAATTTCGTTCGATCGATATTTTAAACACGTTAGAGCAAGCTAGTAAAGGTTAATGGTGTGGCTCTGATACCATGTAAGTCTACGGTAGCGTCCCGGCCGTCGATCCGAGGCTAAAATGCGGAAACGAAAACTTTTTCTAAACTTGAAACCGGCGCTATCGCAGACTTCAATCCCGGATCGAACCATTAACCTATAACTAGCAAACTAAAGAAGGGTTAGAAAAGCTATACCGATCGATCCGTGTCCTTCAGTCTTTGGCCACCAACCCAAGCTCCTCGCGACATCTCCGATCTCGGGTCTTCTCATCGGAAGGGCACTACATCAATGAGTCTTTTTACGGGCTCCCGCTTCGTCCGAAGCAACTCGGACATGAAGTTTGCTAGCCGACGTGTCCAAGGTGAAGTAGAGAATGTGTGTGATCACTTTGTCTCAAGCATCCATTGATTCTCAACACATGAGAGTGTATGTATGGAGGTTGGAGATGATGCCATCAATGGAGGTTGTGAGCTAGAGCAAGAAGAAGAAGAAGAAGAAGCCTTTTCTTTTTCTTATGTGTTGTATGATAAAAAGAGAGTGAGATAGATATAATACAAGAGCTAACCACCATCCCATGGCTGCCCTCTCTCTTTCCTCTTTTCATTTCAACACTCTAATCAATCAATAATGTGACATATGCACAAAGAAAGAGACCATGAGTCACTAAGCATGCACATGCCACATTAAATGCTCTTCATGATGACTTAAGCTCACAATTTCCATTTGTAAACATTAATCCAAATGTTTACAACAATAAAAAAAGATACGGAAACATCTAAAGTAAACTCGTGACGGATCATAAGGATACCCCTCACCTGTATATACATACCTGCATCCGCATTCCGACTGAATGCGAATGCGATGAGACTAAAGTAATCCAACAAATCTAATACTATGATCCGGCTTAAACCAAAGCCCACTAGTATGATCCGTCCGATCATGATCCGTGCATGACTGCACGTATATGATCGAACCCTACCATATATCATACGGCCTCTACAATGTTTCGCCCGAAACTTGAGAAACTGTCTGTGGGGGACTCTAAAGACTCATCAATACTTTGGCTGTGGATTTAACCACTAGCACGTCAGAAGTACTGGCCGTACATAACGGGCTACCGGGTATTGACCAAAAGGGAGGTCGATGAGCGAACTCATCCTGACACCCTATTGAGCCTGTCAGTGACAATATCCGTACAGTCTGGTCCGTTCGTCTATGAGCATCGCATGTCGGGCCTAGAGGGTTGGTAAAAGTCAGACCCCCAAAAGCGGTACAAGTCGTGTCGGAGTGTAGCCCAGAACACCCTGAGATACTACTGGAATACCTACCAGTAAATCTCCTGCCTTGTCCAAGGACTTCGTGTAATGGCTATCCTAGACCCAAAGCGATCTCACCCCCAATACCGGGAGAGACGAAACCCCTGCCGATCCGCTTACTGCCTCCATGTGGCTCGGGACTATACCCAACTAAAACCTGTTTGCACGACTCTTTTGAGCCGTGGTAGGGTAGTAATCAAAGCACAGTGGGAACTCACACGAGACAAATGACGATCTCAGGTCGATGAACTAACCTGTACACATGTCACCAGGGAACTGCTATCTGACGTCAGGTATAATACCAACTAGCATGTTCCCGGCGAGTCCTGTCCGGTGTACTCATAACCTAATGAGCACCTGTATACATCTTAGGTGGACCAACTGACACCAATGGCTTGTGAGACCGGCCACCACCCCTCGTCGGGGTCTCGACTGTATACACTAGTCTACTAATAGAGTATCGATGCCCAGTCTCGAAACTCCCACGACTAGGGACCACTTTAAGGATGTGCTTATAGACCCCAGCTCCCACGTATATGATCGCCATCATACTGCTGGCCGTCAAGCAAGAATCCTATGGGCTCTATCAACGTGCAATAGTGACCTGTAATGTCACCTAAAGCATGTACACGATGATAAAGATAAACCAGATAGCATACTATCATCTTGAGTAAGACTGTCCTACCGGTATAGGTCCTCCCTCAATCATTGCAATCACGTGCCTACGATCCAATAATTGACTTTGAGGGCACTGTATCCAACAATATATGTATATAGATGACTTTCTTGCTCGACATGACAGTATTCTATCTGGTTTACTTTATCTTGACATGTTCATTTGATCATGCATCTTATTCATTTGGTACATGTTGATAAAGCCCATAGGATATTTGCTTGACTACTGCGACTATGATGCAGATCATACTAGTGGGACACGTGTAGTTTATAAGCATATCCTTTAAATGTTCCTAGTCATGGGTGTATCGAGATGGGGCATCGATATTCCAGAGTAGACTAGCGTATATCATTCTTGTCCCATATGATGGGCGATGGATGATCCCATATCCATCTGGTGTGCTGACACCAAAGATTGTATACAAGTGCTCAGTGGAGACTGGGTACACTGAACGGACTCGCCGAGAACTCCTATGTGTTATTATATATATCGTCGGATAGCAGTTCTCAGGTGACACTGGTACAGATTAGTCTGTAGACCCAAGATCGTCATAGAGTCTTGTGTGTCCTCCCACTGTACTTTGATCTCCACCCTACCACGGCTCTACTGAGTCATGCAAACAGATGGATTTTGGGTACAGTCTCGAGGCACATGGAGGCAATAAGCAATAGGAGGGGTTTCGTCTCTCCCGGTATTGGGGGTTGATGTTGTGTTATGCCCGATTAGCTATAACAGCAAGTCTCTGGCCAGGGCTGCTGAGATTTACTGATAAGTGTTATCAGTAGTTTCTCGATCTGTTATGAGCCATACACCGGCATCACTTATTGAGTTATTTGGGTCGACGATTCCATCCCTATACTCGACATGCAACATATCTGACGAAGAGACCGGACTGTACGGTAAGTGTTGCCAGTTGGCTCGACGGGAGTTTTGAAAGCTTCGCCGGTTTTCTTCTGATCACTCAATACCCGGGTGGCCATTATGTTTAGCTGACCGCTTGCGGCTTGTGGGTGTTTGATATGATCATCACCTACTGCCGGCGTATTGACGAGTCTTAGAGTCCTACACAGGAGTTTCCTAGCTCAGGCGTAACGATGTGGTGTGCATATGAGATATGCGCGGGGACCCGATTAAATGCGATTATGTGATACTGTATATTAACCGGGCATTTTTCTATTGGTCGGGACGTATGTGATATGACCGGTTTGTTAAATCAAGTGTTGATTTAACATTTGACTTTTAGAACAATTCTTTATTTAAACCCTTTTTCTAAATTGATGTATGCATGCATGTATGCACATGTTGATGTGCATGGACACATACATACATACATTTTATCATGGTTGTTGATACAAGGGAGATGGCAAAGGAAGACTCACATGGTTCAATAATATATATATTTGTATTTGGATTAAAAAGGAAATGAAAATTAAATCATAAATGGGTTTTTTCTACACTCTTCTTTCAATTGACCTAGCTTTAACCCATGGTTTAGTTTTCATTTGGACTTTAACCCAAATGCAAAATATCTAGATATTATTTTACCATGGTTTGAGATGAGAGAATGAAAATATATATATTTTCTTTTCTCATTTTTCCTTTAAGCTTTATCATTATCTTTTGAGAAAAGCTTTTGCCATCTCCTTCTTCTTCCTCCAAGCTCTCATGATTTTTCTTTTGAGTGAGGTAGTAAAAAAGAAAGGGTTTTGATTAGAGAATACAAACCACCTCATCATTCTACATCTCTCTAGCCCATTTGTGTAGGGTGTTTGCTATACTTCTTTCAAAGATCAAGTAAAGCAAAGAGCTTTGGGCAAAAGTACTTTGGGTGGATCATCGTGGATGAGGAAAGTCTCTAGTGATCCGTTCCAAACTCTCAAAGGTCCAAGGAGTCACCAAGGAAAGTCTACAAAGGTTGTAATTTCTTCACTTAGTGATAGATTCTTATTTGCATGTGATGCTTATTCATTGTTGCCCTAAAATTCTAGTTAAGATCCTAGTTTAGTTTACTTGGCACCTTAAAAAATTTAATTATGGTATGTGCGATGCTTCCAAACCTTATATTAGGTGCTAAGGAAGCCCAGCAATGGAATCAGAGCCAAGCTAGAGTTTTAGAGTAACCTAGACGACGTTAAAAGCCTCAAACGAACGAAACATGTCGCCCGAAACATGCTCTCTGGAAATTTTTCAAAAAATTGGATTTTTTTTCACATTAAAAATACTCAGAAAATTGCAGGGTATTGTATGGGCCCACAGGAAGAACGAAGTCCTAACCGGACTCAACGACAGCGGAACCGTGGCCGAAAGGCTCTTTTTGCGGCGGTTCTGCGGCACTGTTGGTGAGGCGTGGACTGTGCCTTCTTGTGCTGGCCCGTATGTTCTTGTATCAGTCTCTGGTGTATTTTAAAATTTCTTAAGTGTTGAGCTTTCTGAGAATTCTTTGGGTGATTGATAGTTCGATCGAATGTTTTAACTGCGCCTAGTATATGTGAATGTGATACAATAATTAGAATCTACAAATTTGTTTATTGCGTGTAAATCTAACATTTCGGTCTCGGGTATGATCGGAAATCTTGTTGAATTATCCGACTTATTTTTGAAAAGGTTTTTTTCTTAAATGAGTCCTAAATGTGGACTTTACATTGTTAGGCATGAAATCTTTGATATGTGATATCACGGGTTTGTGTTGTCTAAGGGCGGTTACGATTCCAATTGTTTTAGTTTTTCATTTCTTTTCTGCGGCCATAACTGTAGTATGTGGTGTATTGCCGGTTTCGTTGCTATACATCAACGACAATCGGGGTATGTATACTTACTTACGTTGATGATATATGATATTATGTGTTGTTGAGATATGATGTGGAGGATTGTCGTGATTGAATAGCCGGGGGTTTTATGTGAGTTGAGAGTTTTATTTTCATTCATGTAAAAATCAAATGTATGTAATATTCTTTTATTTGGGGCACTTCCGGGTTGAGGATGATGTCGCCATCATTGTATATTATTTACTTTTCCGCATTAGGATAGACCCAAGGAGGGAAGCACAAGTGACGAGGTTCTAAGATTCAGTGGGAGGCCATCTCAAGGGGTCGAGACCGGATCTCCTAAACACTAGAATTGGTAAGGTCACTTTCCGATCTCGGAGGGGTCTAGGTCTGTGGGCTTGGCTATTCATCGCGACCGTGGAATCCGTATTTTCTATTGTTGGCTAAATACAAAATACGGACATCCTAGATATCCTTTTATTTTCATATGTGCTTCTGCTGTTGATATTCTGTGATGTGATTACTTAGTATCTGAGACGAATGGATTATTATTATTATTATATATATGATATATAATAAACATTTCTTATGTTTTACACCCGCGCTAGTCCCGCCCCGCTATGCCGTTAGTTAAGTAACCTAACGGTGCATAGCGGGACACTGTGGCGAATGCGGATGGCATAAGTGTACGTTCTATTTTCGTTTCTTTTCTCCGATGGCTTAGGAACTTAAATGATGGGACTACATTAATAAGATTAATGTAAAGAAAAAGAAACCTAAAGATGTTGTAGAATCAGATTTGAAACACACTCGGCCTTTTTATGAAAATGCAAGTTTCAAAAGATGCGGAGCTTAAGTCACTCCTTTTATAAACTGTTTTGATTCTACAACGAGATCAAGTTCAAAGCGTTAATGGTTTTCATAAAAAACCATCCGCAACCCTCCGTCATTTTAGGAAGCAGAGTACTTAGTATTCGTGCTACGTATGTTGATTATAGTCAAGGCGTAGTGTACGGTATAAAGAATATGATGCGATCAGTTAGGACACTCATGTGATTATGTTGATCATAGTCAAGGGTCATATGTGTTGGATATATGTATGCCCTAGCGGCCATTATATGATAGTGGATGTATTTATACATGTATATATATATATATATATATATATATATATATATTCAGTGTACATTCTTGCTCGACATGATAGTATGCTATCTGGTTCTTCTTTATCTGACATGTTGATTTGATCATTCTTTTATTCATTCACACATGTTGATAAAGCCCTGAGGATATAGACTTGACTACTGTGATTATGATAGAGATCATACTAGTGGGACATCTGTAGTTTATAAGCATATCCTGGAATGTCCCTAGTCGTAGGTGTATCGAGACGGGGCATCGATATACCAGAGTAGACTAGCGTATATGATACTAGACCCATATGATGGGCGATAGATGTTCCCACATTCATCGATGTTTGACATCGAGATCGTATACGGGTGCTCAGGGGTGACTGGGTACACTGGACGGACCCGCCGAGAACTCCTATATGGAATTATATCTATCGTCGGATAGCAGTTCTCAGGTGACACTGGTGCAGGTTAGTCTGTAGACCCGAGATCGTCATAGAGTCTTGTGTGTTCTCCCACTGTACTTTGATTACCACCCTACCACGGCTCTAC
This sequence comes from Agapanthus africanus, assembly GCA_030015575.1. Taxonomy (NCBI): domain Eukaryota; kingdom Viridiplantae; phylum Streptophyta; class Magnoliopsida; order Asparagales; family Amaryllidaceae; genus Agapanthus; species Agapanthus africanus. Next base: position 239,878,735 of record JASDDO010000004.1, read on the forward strand.
TGAGTCGTGCAAACAGGTGGCCATTGGGTACAGTCCCGAGACGCACGAAGGCGATGAGCGATAGGCGGGGTTTCGTCTCTCCCGGTATTGGGAGTAGATGTTGTGCTGTGCTCGACTGGCTATATCAGTAAGTCCCTAGCCAGGGTTGTTGAGATTTACTGATAAGTGTTATCAGTAGTTTCTCGATCTGTTATAGACCATTCATCGGCACGACTTATTGAGTTATTGGGGTCGACGTTACCATCCCTAGACTCGATATGCAGCATATCTGACGAAGAGACCGGACTGTACGGTAGTGTTGCCGATTAGTACGACGGGAGTGTAAGTCCATGCTACCCTTCCCCGGTACTTACGGGGTTGCGGAAGTGGTGAAAAACGATTTTCAAGAGGGTGGTAACATGGACTACAAATACGGATCTTTGTTAAAAGACTAACTAATAACCTAACAAGAGTTTACCTACTCGGTTAGGGGGTTATACCTTTCTTGAACTCCTTCGTCTTCGACTCCTCCCGGTGTACGGATCGGCCTCACCTCATCGTCTCCTTGCGCCGAAGATGGATCCACCTGAAAGCTTCTACCTTTGGCTTCTTCTTAGAACTTTGAAGAAACTAGATCACTTGGCTTGCTAGGCCTTGTGAACTAGAATAAGTAGAGGAATGTTTTGGTGTCTTTTTATCTCTAAGGCAATGAGTCTCAACACATGAGAATGGTTTGCCTTGAGCTAGAGAGAGCAAGAGGAAGAGGGAGAGCTTGAGAATGAGAGAGCTCAAGAGAGAGAAAGCAAATGAAAGAATGAACCTCTCTTTTCTCATCCAACCTCTCATAATCCAAAAGCCATCATAACAAAAATAATAATCAAGTATTGTGTGATGGTTTAAGTCAAAATGGCTATATCATTTCATGCACTCATTTTGCATAAATAAACAAGCAAGCAAAATTCTTTGCCATGGAATGATAGCCATTGTCATGATGATGGTCAACTAGTCCAACCTAGTCAACCGGTCAACAAAGTCAACAAGTCAACAAAGTCAACCCCTCAACAACCATGTCACTATAATACTTAATTAATATTAATGTTAATAATATTTCTTATTCTCATTAGGGTTAAGCAAAAGTCAATGGTCAACGGTCAACAGTCAATAACCCCAATGAGAATCCTCTGCCTCTGTCTCTCTGTCAACTGTGCATACACACCCGCATCCGCGTTCCGAGTAACACGAATAAAAATGAGATAAAACCAATCCTAAAACGTACACTAGGATCTGTCTTAAACCAAAGCACGCTAGTGTCAACTGTCCGGACACTGTACGTGCACAAGTGCACGGATGTGACCGAACCCTGTCGCAAAACCATGCGACCAGTCGCAAAACCATGCGACCCCTACTCTTTTGCCTAAAGGCGAATAGCTTTCTGTGTGGGACTCTAAAGACTCGACACTACGCTGGCAGTGGGTTTAACCACAGACCGCAAGCGGCACTAGCTGTGCGTAACGGTCCCCAGGTAGATGCCGACAAGAAGACGGACGAGGTGAAACCCATCTGAACTCCTACTGAGTCTGAATGTGACAATCTCTATACAGTCTGGTCTGTTCGTCTGATACATCGCATGGCGGGCCTAGGGGGTGGTAAACGTCAGTATCGATGCCCTGTCTCGATAGTCCTGGGACTAGGGACCTGCATAAGGATGTGCTTATAGATTACCCAGCCCCCACTAGTGTGACTGCCATCACAACGCTGGTAATCAAGCAAAGATCCTAAGGGCTCCACTAATGTGTATAGGTGATATATTAAAATAAACACATGTACACATTGAAGTAGAAACAAACCAAGTAGCATACTGGTATATTGAGCAAGATTGTCTATACAAGGTGAATATCCCAAGCTTCCATTAAGTAATATACAAACTAGTATGATACAGTAATGGCCTCTAGGGCATATACACTAAAAATCTCCCACTTGCACTAAGGCCATGTACTGGCGTATCGAAGACCTATCATCTCGATCAGCCGCTCGAACTGAGTCTGGGGTAAGGCCTTTGTGAGTGGATCAGCAGTGTTATCTTCCGTAGAAACTCTCCGAACCTCGATCTCCTGGCGACCCACGATCTCCCTGATCAGGTGATACCGCCTAAAGATGTGTCTGGACTTCTGATGGGACCTGGGTTCCTTCGCTAAAGCTATAGCCCCGTTGTTGTCGCAATACAGCGGTATTGGATCAACAATGGACGGAACCACCTGAAGTTCAGTTAAGAATTTCCTTATCCAGACAGCTTCTTTTGCGGCATCAGCAGCAGCGATATATTCCGCTTCCATCGTCGAGTCAGCAACGGTTTTCTGTTTGGAACTCTTCCAACACACCGCCCCTCCATTGAGGGTAAAGACATAACCCGACATGGACTTGGAATCATCCTTGTCACTCTGGAAGCTGGAGTTAGCAAAGGCCTCGATCTGGAGGTCTCTTCCGCCATACACCAAGAACATCTCCTTAGTCCTTCTCAGGTACTTGAGAATGTTCTTTACCGCTATCCAGTGTTTCTCCCCAGGGTTTGACAGATACCGGCTTACCACACTCAGTGCATAAGCTACATCTGGTCTGGGACACAACATCGCATACATTATAGAGCCTACCGCAGAAGCGTAGGGTATAATAGACATGCGATCCCTTTTCAAATCAGTCTTGGGAGACATCTCTTTGGAAAAGGGTGATCCCGTGACAAGCCAGTAGATTACCGCGCTTGGAATCTTCCATACTGAATCTTTTCAGTATGGTGTCGATGTACCTGGACTGTGAGAGTCCCAGTATCCTCTTGGATCTGTCACGATAGATCTGGATCCCCAGAATGTATGAGGCATCACCCAGGTCTTTCATGGAGAACCTGTGTGACAAGAACCCCTTGACAGATTGTAGCATAGGAATGTCATTTCCTATTAAGAGAATGTCATCCACGTATAAAACGAGGAATACTACAGTTCTCGCTACAAATCTACTATAGATTCATGGTTCATCTGGAATTTTGATAAAGCCAAATTCTTTGACCGTCTCATCAAAACAGATGTTCCAACTCCGTGATGCCTGCTTCAGTCCATAGATGGACTTAAGCAACTTGCACACGTTTCCGCTGCTCCCACTCTGAATGAAACCCTCTGGCTGATCCATATAAACACACTCCTCTAAATTTCCATTTAGAAAAGCGGTCTTTACGTCCATCTGCCAAATCTCATAATCGTGGAAGGCAGCAATGGCAAGAAGGATCCGAATGGATTTCAGCATAGCTACTGGAGAAAAGGTCTCGTCATAGTCCAAACCAGGTCTTTGACGAAAACCCTTTGCAACCAGTCTAGCTTTATAGGTCTCAACCTGTCCATCTACACCAATCTTCCTTTTGAAGATCCACTTGCATCCTACGGGTTTTACCCCATCTGGAGCAACGTCCAACGTCCATACTTTGTTGGTGTACATGGACTCCATTTCGGTCCGCATTGCATCCAGCCATTTTACAGAGTCAACGCTCTGAATGGCCTGCTGGAAGCTAGTTGGCTCATCATAATCTATGATGCAATCCTCTCTATCCCCGTCTATGAGAAAACCGTAGTATCTCTCGAGCGGATGAGACTGCCTACTACTCCTGCGGAGCGGCGTAGGAATGTCATGATCTTTTGAACCCTCTGGTTCTACTAAGCTTTCAGTAATAGCTCGTGGCTCTGGAATTTCTTCCAGTTCTATTGCGCTCCCACTTATCTGATTCTCCAAAAACTGACTTTCTAAGAAGTGGGCATGCCGAGAAACAAAAACCTTTTGTTCCTCTTCGCAATAGAAGAAATATCCCTTGGAGTTCTTTGGATATCCCACAAACTTGCACTGTACTGATCGTGCCTCGAGCTTGTCCGCATGCTGCTTTTTGACAAAAGCTGGACTTCCCCATGTCTTAATGTGATTAAGATAGGGTCTCTTCCCACACCACATCTCATATGGTGTAGTAGGCACAGTCTTAGTTGGAACTCGGTTCAAAATGTATGCAGCTGATTCTTGCGCTTATCCCCAGAATGATCGCGGTAACTCAGCGTTACTCATCATGGACCGTACCATATCCAATAGGGTTCGGTTCCGTCTCTCCGATACACCGTTATGTTGCGGAGTGTATGGAGGAGTAAGCTGAGAGAGAATTCCATTCTCTTTTAAATAGTCCAGGAACTCGGCACTCAAGTATTCACCACCTCGATCCGATTTTAGTGTCTTGATACTTTTGCCAGTTTGTTTTTCTACTTCATTCTTATATTCCTGGAATTTTCCAAAGGCTTCGGACTTATGTTTCATTAAGAAGACATAACCGTACCTTGAAAAGTTATCCGTAAAAGTAATGAAGTAAGAATAACCGATTCGCGCATGTGTAGACATTGGACCGCACACGTCGCTGTGTACGAGTCCCAAGAGCTCGCTCGCCCTTACTCCATGTCCAGTGAACAGAGTCTTTGTCATCTTTCTTTTGAGACAGGATTGATAAGTGGCATACGATTGATATTCGAACGGATTCAAATATCCTTCTGTATGTAACTTCGTTAACCGTCTCTCATTGATGTGACCCAGTCTACAATGCCATAAGAAAGTCTGATTTATTTCCGGAGACTTTCTTTTGTATGTATTCTGGACATTGAAAATCTGTGGTTGGTTTAGTACGTATATACCATTGCTTAATGTACCTGACCCAATCAGAGCTTGATTAAGGTGAATGTTTACAACATTACTTACAAACGCAAATTCATAACCTTCTTTAGAAATCAAAGATACAGAAATGATATTACAAGTTGCGTTGGGTACAAAAAAGCAATTACGTAAAACCAAAACATGTCCATCTGACATTCCCAGGTGATAGTCCCCCACGGCCTTAGCATCCATGCTAGCTCCGTTTGCAACTTTGAGGGTCATGTCACTTGCCTTCAAAACCCTACGGTTTCTCAACGCCTGCAAAGAATTACAGATATGAGATCCTGATCCGGTATCCAATACCCAGGAAGTAGAGTTTATTGATAGGCAGTTTTCAATAACATACACACCTGAAGCTGAAGCCGCAACTTTCTTCAGATCCTGTGTCCTGGCTTTCCAAGCCCTGCAATCTTTCTTCCAGTGCCCACTCTTATGACAGAAAAAGCACTCTTCCTTATCCACAAGCCTTCCCGCTACCTTTGTTGCTTTTGCTTTTCCCTTCGTATCCACTTTACTAACACCGCCCCTTGGTTTGGTGGGGGCTTTCTTCTTCTTTCCCTTGGCTTTCGCCTTGGATCTAGAAGAGGAAGATCCTCCTACAAACAAAGTGGATGTTTCCCTACCTTTCTGTAGGGTGCCATCTGCACTCCTCAGCATGTTGAGGAGTTCTGAAAGTTCAACTTCTTTTTCTTGTAAGTTGAAGTTCAGGATAAACTGGACGTAAGTGGAAGGAAGGGACTGGAGAATCAAGTCCGTATAGAGCTCGTTCTCTAACGTGGTCCCAAGTTCCGCGAGCTCCTCAATGAAGCCAATCATCTTAAGCACGTGTTCCGCTACCGATGATCCGAAGGCCAACCTTGCCGAAAATAACTTCTTCGACACTTCGTATCTTGCGATACGAGATTGCTCTCCATACAGTTCTTTTGTATGGAGAAATATGGATTCAAGGTCCATATTCTCGTGCCTCCTCTGATGTTCGTTGTCCATAGAGGCAAGCACGAGGCACTTGGCCTTTGCGCTATCGATCTCCCAAGTCTTACCGATTTCCTTATCCGCGACGCTGGAGGTGGGTACTGGGACAGGGGGAGCTTTGGTGGTAAGGAGATACCCCAACTTGTCATAAGTGATTGCCATTTTGACATTCCTGAGCCAATCTTTGTAGTTTGGCCCTGTCAGAATGTTTTTATCTAGTAATAACTTAAGTCCGGTCATGATGATTGGTCGCTGCAATTAGGAGAGAGAGAAGAAACACTTTAGCATGATGCTCTTGTAAGTTTAGAGTGGTTTTTAATTTGTCTAAACAGGATGGCTCCCACTGTCTCTCGAATCCCTCCTCAAACCAAAAAGGAAGAATTAGTCAGGATCAATCTCACCGTACAATACTTGCTTAACCGTTCGGCCAGGCTGGTGTCGGTACTTCGAGGGAGGTTTTCCAACGCTTTCGCGAAGTTCCTTAATTTAAGAACCTCTTTTCCCTGGGGGCGTAGCCCCGCTAACACCTTTCTAGACACCTACTAGGTTTATAGCATTGATCGTTTAGTGAGAAATTTCCCGAGGAGTAGCATATACTCACAGTAGGATCGGGATCCAAATATCATCGCGTGACGAAACTGAAGGAATCCTACCAGAATAATCACACTCCAAATGGTATGCAATACTAGCAAGTTTCAGTTCTTTTGAAACTCCCGATCTGGATTTTTGCCCCATGCTCTTATGACCTTGACTTTCGCCAAAATATCATAAGTCACGTGTCAAGTTCTACCCGTCATTCTCCAGGTTAATTTGAGCCCATCCGCACATACCCTTGACTTTGGCCAAAATGGTAGCACGACTGCCCCAAACCAACACATCTATTTATGCTGCACATGAATACCCAATAGCTACCAATCACTATGCCTTGACTTTGGCCAACATACATAGCTTGAATACTATTGACCATCCATGTGAAACGACGGAGGGCTACGAATGGTTTTGGCGAAACCGTGAACGTAGTGAACTTGATATAATCGATGGAACGAGATAGCTTTTAAAAGGAGTGGCTTAAGCTCCGCGTTTAAAAGTTATTTTGAAAAGAAACCGAGTGGTTTTGAAAGTGTTCCAACGACTTTCACTTGGTTTATTTTTTTCTTGCATTAGTTCTTTTAATGCGTATTTTTCTTGCATTAGTTCTTTTAATGCGTCCCATCATTTAATCCTACCATTGCAGAAAACAACCAAAATATGACGTACGCTTATACCATTCGCATTCGCCACGGGGCCCCGTCATTACCCGTTAGGTTACTTAACTAACGACAGAGCGGGGGCTGGGCTAGCGCGGCTGCAAAACATAAGCAACGCCTAAATAATATTATATATAGATATATTGCAATGATAGCCATTTCAGATCACAGATGAATACATTGGATATACTAGGAATCCGCAATTCGTACGAGCCTGTAACGAAAAGCGGATTACACGGTCGCGATGAGTAGCCAATACCCCATCCTAGACCCCTACGGGTGCGGCAAACTACCCGCCAAATATCCGAAGTGGAGCAACCTCCCTCAACAACGTGAGTAGGCCACTCGGCACTTCGAGATACCCGGTAGTTTGTGCACCCCACCTTGGGTCTATCCTAGGAGCAAAAACAGTAAAAAGAAATTATACAATGACGGCTACAACTCGGACCCGGTTGTGCGGCCAAAAATAATATTACATCAATTTACATATTACATAAATTGAAAGAAAAGAAAACTCTCATCTCACAACCCCCGGCTATTCATCCGCGACAATCCAAAGAATTCATATACACATACCATCAATCATTACAGATCACAGATATGTATAACCCCCACTAATCGACGTATAGCGATTAGCGGACGTTCAATACATATAACACGTCACATATATACACCCGTTAGCCTTAGTCTTTAGAAGTTCGATAAAAATACGGATTTTCAAGCCCCAAAAACAAATTTTTCTTTCTGGAAAATCTGGGCAGAAAAGACATATTGTAAAAATCCCAAAATACCCCCAGAAACACACTGCAAGAAATTTGACCCGCGACCGACTCAACTCGGCCGCGGATCCGCGGCAGGAGCGTGCTCCCGCCGCGGTTCCGCGGTGCGTTGAACGGTTCTCTGGACCAAATTTCTACAGTGTCTTTTAAAAAGCCTGAGTCGATTTTTGGAGTATGATTTATCATTTTTTGAACAGAATACAGAATCGACATAAACTTGATTTTACGGGTGTTTTTCGTGACTTTTTCTCCGATCGAACTTCTACTTACTTAGCTAACATGTTAGATAGTGTTTAACTAGGCTCTGATACCACTGTAAGTCCATGCTACCCTTCCCCGGTACTTACGGGGTTGCGGAAGTGGTGAAAAACGATTTTCAAGAGGGTGGTAACATGGACTACAAATACGGATCTTTGTTAAACGACTAACTAACAACCTAACAAGAGTTTACCTACTCGGTTAGGAGGCTATACCTATCTTGAACTCCTTCGTCTTCGACTCCTCCCGGTGTACGGATCGGCCTCACCTCGTCGTCTCCTTGCGCCGAAGATGGATCCACCCGAAAGCTTCTACCTTTGGCTTTTTCTTCGAACTTTGAAGAAACTAGATCACTTGGCTTGCTAGGCCTTGTGAACTAGAATGAGTAGAGGAATGTTTTGGTGTCTTTTTATCTCTAAAGCAATGAGTCTTAACACATGAGAATGGTTTGCCTTGAGCTAGAGAGAGCAAGAGGAAGAGGGGGAGCTTGAGAATGAGAGAGCTCAAGAGAGAGAAAGCAAATGAAAGAATGAACCTCTCTTTTCTCATCCAATCTCTCATAATCCAAAAGCCATCATAACAAAAATAATAATCAAGTATTGTGTGATGGTTTAAGTCAAAATGGCTATATCATTTCATGCACTCATTTTGCATAAATAAACAAGCAAGCAAAAGTCTTTGCCATGGAATGATAGCCATTGTCATGATGATGGTCAACTAGTCCAACCTAGTCAACCGGTCAACAAAATCAACAAGTCAACAAAGTCAACCCCTCAACAACCATGTCACTATAATACTTAATTAATATTAATGTTAATAATATTTCTTATTCTCATTAGGGTTAAGCAAAAGTCAATGGTCAACGGTCAACAGTCAATAACCCCAATGAGAATCCTCTGCCTCTGTCTCTCTGTCAACTGTGCATACACACCCGCATCCGCGTTCCGAGGAACACGAATACAAACGAGATAAAACCAATCCCAAAACGTACACTAGGATCTGGCTTAAACCAAAGCCCGCTAGTGTCAACTGTCCGGACACTGTACGTGCACAAGTGCACGGATGTGACCGAACCCTGTCGCAAAACCATGCGACCCCTACTCTTTTGCCTAAAGGCGAATAGCTTTCTGTGTGGGACTCTAAAGACTCGACACTACGTTGGCAGTGGGTTTAACCACAGACCGCAAGCGGCACTAGCTGTGCGTAACGGTCCCCAGGTCGATGCCGACAAGAAGACGGACGAGGTGAAACCCATCTGAACTCCTACTGAGTCTGAATGTGACAATCTCTATACAGTCCGGTCTGTTCATCTGATACATCACATGGCGGGCCTAGGGGGCGGTAAACGTCAGTCCCCTAACAGCGGTACAAGTCGTGTCGAAGTGAAGCCAAGAACACCCTGAGATAACACTGGAAACCTACTAGTATATCTCGCTTGCCCTCGCCAGGGACTACTCGTGTAATGGCTCTCCTAGACACAGCGCGATGTCAACCCCCAATACCGGGAGAGTCGAATCCTGTCTAACCGTCACTGCCTCCAAGTGCTTCGGGACTGCACCCAACTACTACCTGTTTGCACGACTCCTTTGAGCCGTGGTAGGGTAGTAATCTAAGTGCAGTGGGAACACACTCGAGGCGAAGTGACAGTGTCAAGTCAGCGGACTAAACTGTACTCATGTCACCTGGGAACTGATAACTGACGATAGGTATAGTACCAACCAGCAGTTCCCGACGAGTCCTGTCCAGTGTACTCGTAACCCAACGAGTACCCGCATACTATCTCCAGTACGACGTACTGACGGCTGTGGGACAGACCGTCTCCCACACTGGGATGAGAAGCGCATACGCTAGTCTACTCCAGAGTATCGATGCCCTGTCTCGATAGTCCTGCGACTAGGGACCTGCATAAGGATGTGCTTATAGATTACCCAGCCCCCACTAGTGTGACTGCCATCACAACGCTAGTAATCAAGCAAAGATCCTAAGGGCTCCACTAATGTGTATAGGTGATATACTAAAATAAACACATGTACACATTGAAGTAGAAACAAACCAAGTAGCATACTACTATATTGAGCAAAATTGTCTATACAAGGTGAATATCCCAAGCTTCCATTAAGTAATATACAAACTAGTATGATACAGTAATGGCCTCTAGGGCATATACACTAACAGGGAGTTGTAACAGGTTTGCTTGTTTTCTTCTGATCGCTCAATACCCGGGTGGCCGTTACGTTTAGCTGACCGCTTGCGGCTTGTAGGTATTTGATATGATCATTACCTACTGTCGGCGTATTGACGAGTCTTAGAGTCCCACATTGAAGTTTCCTGGCTCAGGCGAAAAGATGTGGTGTGCATATGAGATATGCGCGGGGACCCGATTAAATACGGATATGTGATACCGTATATTAATCGGGCATTTTCTATTGGTCGGGTCATATGTGATATGACCGGTTTGCAAAATCAAGTGTTGATTTAACAAATGACTTTTAGATTAATTCTTTAATCAAACTCTTTTTCTATTTTTTGTATGCATGCATGTATACACATGATGATGTGCATGGATACATACATACATACATAGTATCATGGTTGTTGATACATGTTTGGTGGCAATGCAAGACTTACATTGTAGAATTATCTATTTATTTATCATTTAGAAAAAGAGAAAGGATAATTCACACAAGGTTTATACTTATCATCTTTGACCATGCTTCAACCACCATTTAACCTTGAGTTAATTATCCTTTCATCTTTAACCCATTTGATAAAAATCTAGATGATTCTAACCATGGTTGAAGTGAGAAAGGATTAACATATATTATTCTTTTCTCAGTTCAATTATATTCAATCTCATATCTTTTCTTTTGTGAGAAAGCTTAGCCACCATCTTCTTCTTCCTCTCTTGATAATTTCCTTTGAGTGAGGTTGATAAAAAGAAAGAGTTTTGATTATAGAATACAAACCACATCATCATACTACACACATCTAGCCCATTTGTGTAGGGTGTTTGCTCCACTTCATTCACATATCGAGTAAAGCAAGTAGTTTTGGGCAAAGGAGCTTCGGGTGGATCGTCGTGGACTTAGAAGATCTCAAGCCAACCTTTTTCCAACTCTCAAGTAGCCAAGGAGTCTAGCGTAGGGAGCTACAAAGGTTGTACTCTCAAAACCCTAGCTTTTTCTACTTGTGATGATGTACTTGTAATGAAACCCTAATTTTCTAGTGATGATTCTTTGTATGTTCACTTAGCACCTTAAAAATTTGATTTTGAGACATGTGATGCTTCCAAACCCTTCATGAGGTACTAGGTAAACCTAACATTGGTATCAGAGCCTAGCTAGAGCATTAGGCAACACTTTAGCGAAGTTAAAACTCCGATCGAACCAAAAATACGGATTTTTTAACCCTCTTTGGACATTTTTTGAAACTGTGTTATTTTCAGAATTAAAAATACATAAAAATTCAGCAGGGAATTCTAAGAACTTATGTGAAAAATGAAGCCATGAGCCGTACAAGCCGCCGCGGAACCGCGGCCAGACCTTGCTTGGGCCGCGGCTCTGCGGCCGTACAGATGCTCTATGGCCTCGTATTTATACGGTAATGTCTAGACCTGCTTGTATAGTTTTTTGGGTATGTTTAATCTGATTCAAGTGTTGGATATTCTGGGGATTGTTTTGGATTCGGTGATTCAATAGGAATTTTAATCTCGTGCCTTTTTCGGATAATTTAGAAAGTATTAAAAGGTTCGAACGGATATCATTAACTCACTTTTTCCCGGCATGAAAAATTTTCAAGTGTTGAATTTTTTCTCGGGTTTAAATCTTACGGAAATACGTGCAAGTTTTGTGGTGGACCCTCTAGAAGAACACAAACCTTAACTCGATTATGTGACCGTCTGAACTGCCTCTAAATCTTAGGGTTTGGGGCAGTACGGCGTGCCATATGTGAGGCGTTGGCTTGACCCTTCTACGGCTGGACCGCTGCTACTGTGACACATTCCGGGTTTTTTGAACTCCGCCCAAGTGTTGAGCTTTAGGAAATTTTTGGTATTTGATTATTCGATCGAAAAGTTTAATACTATCTATTTATCTGGAATGTGATACAATATGTGGAATTCATATAGTTAGGCATGAAATGCGAAGTATGTGATATTTCGGATTTACGATGTCTAAAGAGAATGTGGATTCCAAATGTTGTAGTTTTACACTTTCTTTTCTGTGACCGTAAGTGTAGTATGTCGCTTATCGCCGGTTTCGTTGCTATACATCAACGACAATCGGGGTACGCATACTTATTTACGTTGATGATATATGATATTATGTGTTGCTGAGATATGATGTGCAGGATTGTCGCGATTGAATAGCCGGGGGGTTTTATATGAGATGAGAGTTTTATTTTCATTCATGTAAAATTCAAATGTAATGTAATATTCTTTTATTTGGGGCACTTCCGGGTTGAGGTTGATGTCACCAGTGTTGTATATTATTTACTTTTCCGCATTAGGATAGACCCTAGGAGGGGAGCACAAGTGACCGGGTTCTGGGGTTCAGTGGGAGGCCATCTCGAGGAGTCGAGACCGGGTCTCCTAAACTCCAGGATTAGTAGGGTTGCTTGCCGCTCTCATAGGGGTCTAGGGGTGTGGGCTTGGCTATTCATCGCGACTGTGGAATCCGTATTTTCTATTGTTGGCTAAATACTAAATACGGACGTCCTAGTATATCCTACATTATATCTGTGTTTCTGCTGCCTGTGTTCTGTGATATCTGAGACGAATGATATATTATATATGAGATATATAGTAGACGTTGCTTATGTTTTACACCCGCACTAGTCCCGTCCCGGTATGTCGTTAGTTAAGTAACCTAACGGTGCATAACGGAACATTGCGGCGAATGCGGATGGCATAAGCGTACGTTGTATTTTCGTTTCTTTTCTGTGATTGGCTTAAGGACTTAAATGATGGGACTACATTAATATGATTAATGTAAAGAAAATAAACCTAAAAAGATGTTGTAGAATTGGATTTGAAAACCACTCGGCTCTTTATGAAAAAGCTACATTTCAAAACTGGGAGCACAAGTCACTCCTTTTGAAAACCATTTGATTCTACGACGATATCAAGTTCAAAGCGTTAAAGATTTTCTTAAAAATCATCCGCAACCCTCCGTCATTTTAGGAAGTAGAGTACTTAGTATTCGTGCTACGTTTGTTGACTATAGTTAAAGCGTAGTGTACGGTAGCTAAGTGATGTCTTCCTACACTGCATATGATGCAGATTAATTAGGACATTCATGCGACTTTGTTGACCATAGTTAAGGGTCATATGAGTGGGTCTAATTAATCAAGAAATGACGGGTAGAACTTGACTGGTACTTATGATTTGTTGACCATAGTTAAGGTCATAAGTACTAGGGGTAAAAACTGCATCGGGAATTTCAAGTGTTGAGATTTGCAATGATATTGCATACCTTCCATATGATGGTTGGATCCCGATCCCAGTGTGGGCAATAGTTGCTCCCAGGAGAGTTTCTTAAGTCGATGTGCAACACCCCACGAGTTGCGGAGAGGCGTAAATATGAAAAACGATCTTGTTCTTGAGGCATACATCGACTAACCGAAGATCTTTGCTAAACGATAATTAACAACTACCATAGAAGTTCTAAACTACTATGTAAAGAGATTATACCTAGTGATACGTGTCCTTTGTCTTTACGATCTCTTCGTCCTCCTCGGCCTCCTCCAAGTGATAGATGATCGAGAACCCTAATCCAAGCTTCACCTCAAAACTTGAGGTAACTAAGTTTCTCTAGTTGCGAATCAAAGGAACTTAGGTCATATAGAGTTAGGTTATGGGATGTTTAGTCTTTTCTAATTCTTGTTCTCAACTCATGAGTGGTAGGATTAGAGCTTGAAGAAAGAGTGAGCTTGAGGAGAGAGAAGGTGAACTAGAATAATGAAATGAAATTGCTTCTCACTTAATATATCATGCATAATGAATAAATCAATAAAATGAATAATAATAAGAGATTATTCATCATGCTTCATAAATATATCATGAGTGATTCACTATGTGAGTCATTAAGCATTTAATAATGCATTAATGACATAGTGAATCACACATTATAAGTCACAATAACATTAATGACAATGCCACCTTAACCCCTCAAGTCACCATGCTTATAAAAGCTTTCCGGAAATTACGAGAACGCCCCTCCCATCCGTGAAAACACGGAAAAACTTTAGACTGTATAAATCCAATAACCTGATACTAGAATCTGGCTTAAACCAAAGCCGTCTAGAAAAAAACTGTCCGAATGTCGTACGTGCGTTTAAACACGTATTCGTCCGAACCCTTGTCGTAAAACCGTACGACCTCTATATCGTTTTGCCTGGAGTAGGGAAAACTCTGTGTGGGACTCTAAAGACTCGACTACTACGCTGGCAGTGGGTTTAACCATAGACCGCAAGTGGCACTAGATGTACGTAACGGTCCCCAGGTAGATGTCGATAAGAAGGTCGATGAGGATACCCATCCGAACTCTTACTGAGCCTGTCCGTGACAATATCCGTGCAGTCCGGTCTGTTCGTCTAAGAGTATCGCATGTATGGTCTAGGGAGGTGGTAAACGTCAGACTCCTAATAACCGTACAAGTCGTGTCGGTATGGCTTTATCACCATCCGAGAATCTACTGATCAATCTATCAGTAATTCTCAATCAGCCCTGGCCAGGGACTTATGGTAATGACCAACCGATCACCGTGCGATATCAACTCCCTATATCGGGAGAGACGAATCCCAAACAGTCACTCACTGCCTCCACGTGGCTCGGGACTGTGCCCAACTAAAACCTGTTTGCACGACTCCTATGAACCGTGGTAGGGTAGTAATCAAAGCACAATGGGAACTCACACGAGACAAATGACGACCTTAAGTCAACGGACTATCTGCACACATGTCACCTGAGAACTGCTATCTGACGTTAGGTATAAATACCATCCAGTCAGTTCTCGGCGAGTCCTGTCCGGTGTACTCACACCCAGTGAGCATCTGTATACAATCTTAGGTGCACTCCACCAATGGCTGCGGGACCAATCCATCGCCCCTCCTCAGGGTCTAGATATGTATACACAAGTCTACTCAGGAGTATCGATGCCCAGTCTCGATACTCCTGCGACTAGGGACATCTAAGGATGTGCCTATTGACTATCTAGCTCCCACTAGTATGACTGCCATCACAACGCCGGTAGTCAGGAAAACACCCTATGGGCTTTATCAACATGTATATATATGAATACTACGCAAAATATATCATATGTTAAGATAAAGACAAACCAAATAGCGTATTATCATATTAAGCAAGACTCTCATGTACATACATATCCGTAGCATCCTATACAATGAAGGCCTCTAGGGCATATATATCCAACAATCTCCCACTTGCACTAAGGCCTATAATTGGTGCAATGAGTACCCACTGTCTTCACTAGATCCAGTTGCTGGAGTACCTCATACCAAACATCTCAAACAGCCTCTCTAACTGGACTTGAGGGATGGCCTTAGTGAATGGATCTGCCGTGTTGTCTTTTGTGTCCACTCTCCGTACCTCGATCTCCTGACGATCAACGATCTCCCTGATCAGGTGAAAACGCCTTAAGATATGCCTGGATTTCTGATGGGACCTCGGTTCCTTCGCCAATGCTACAGCCCCATTGTTATCACAATACAAAGGTATTGGATTGGCAATGGACGGAACCACCTGAAGTTCAGAGATGAACTTCCTCATCCAGACAGCCTCTTTTGCGGCTTCACTAGCAGCTATATACTCAGCCTCCATAGTTGAGTCTGCGACGGTATCCTGTTTGGAACTCTTCCAACATATCGCCCCTTCATTGAGGATAAACACAAAACCCGAAATGGATTTAGAATCATCTTTGTCACTTTAGAAGCCGGAGTCGGTAAAAGCCTCTACCTAGAGGTCCCCATTACCGTAAATCAAGAACATCTCCTTAGTCCTTCTCAAGTACTTGAGAATGCTCTTTACCGCTATCCAATGTTTCTCACCTGGGTCAGACTGACACCTGCTTACCACACCAAGTGTGTAAGCTACATCCGGTCTTGTACATAACATCGCATACATTATAGATCCTACTGCCGAAGCATAGGGTATAATGCCCATGCGAGCCCTCTCTTCATCAGTCTTTGGAGACATCTCTTTTGAGAGGGTGATCCCGTGACAAGCGGGCATATTACCGCCCTTGGAATCTTCCATACTAAATCTCTTTAGTATAGTGTCAATATACCTGGACTGTGAAAGTCCCAACATTCTATTAGATCTATCACGATAGATTTTAATGCCCAAAATGTAGATTGCATCACCCAAGTCTTTCATGGAGAATTTCTGTGACAAGAAGAGCTTTACTGATTGTAGCATAGGGACATCATTCCCTATTAGTGGTATGTCATCGACGTACAAAACGAGGAAGACTACTGCTCTTTCTACAATCTTCCTATAAATACATGGTTCATCTACATTTTTGATAAAGTCAAATTCTTTGACTGTCTCATCAAAGCAGATGTTCCAACTTCGCGATGCTTGCTTTAATCCATAAATGGATTTAAGCAACCTGCACACTCTTCTGCTGCTCCCACTGTCTAAGAAACCTTCTGGTTGATCCATGTAAACACTCTCTTCTAAATGTCCATTTAGAAAAGCTGTTTTTACATCCATTTGCCAGATTTCATAGTCATGGAAGGTAGCAATGGCAAGCAGGATCCGAATGGATTTAAGCATAGCTACATGTGAAAAGGTTTCATCATAGTCCATTCCTGGTCTTTGACGAAAACCTTTTGCAACGAGTCTAGCTTTGTAGGTTTCCACTTGTCCAAGTGCACCAATCTTCTTTTTGAAGATCCATTTGCATCCAACTGGTTTCACACCTGGAGGAGCAACTTCTAAAGTCCATACTTTATTAGTGTACATGGATTCCATTTCGGATCTCATAGCATCCAGCCACTTCATTGAGTCAATACTCATGATAGCCTGCTGAAAACTTGTAGGCTCATCATCATCGATGAAGCAATCCTCTCGATCCCCATCTAGAAGAAAACCATAGTATCTCTCAGGAGGATGAGAAAGCCTACTAGATCTGCGGAGTGGCGTTGGTTCATCATGTTCCATTGAAATCTGAGGTTCTTCTAAGTCCTCGGTAGCAGTTTGAGGTTCTGGAATTTCTTCCAGCTCTACCGCGCTCCCACTAATTTCTTTTGCAAGAAATTCGCTTTCTAAGAAGACAATGTGGCGAGCGACAAACACCTTTTGTTCTTCAGTGTGGTAGACCATGTACCCCCTTGAATGTTTGGGGTATCCTACAAACTTGCACAAAACCGATCGTGCCTCGAGCTTGTCCGGTCTATGCTTTTTAACATATGCCGGACACCCCCATATCTTGATATACTTGAGATATGGTCTCTTCCCGCTCCACATTTCATATGGAGTGGTAGGCACAGACTTAGTTGGAACTCTATTCAATATGTATGCTGCTAATTCTAGAGCAAATCCCCAGAAGGAAAGTGGCAACTCATCACTATTCATCATTGAACGCACCATATCTAATAGCGTGTGATTCCTCCTTTCTGATACACCATTATGCTGAGGTGTATAAGGCGGAGTAAGCTGAGAGAGAATTCCATTCTCTTTTAAGCATTCAAGGAAACCGGTACTTAAGTATTCTCCACCTCGATCAGATCGAAGTGTCTTGATGCTTTTACCAGTTTGTTTCTCTACTTCATTTTTATACTCCTTAAACTTCTCAAAGGCCTCTGATTTATGTTTCATTAAGAACAAATGTCCATACCTAAAGACGTCGTCAGTAAAAGTGATGAAGTAGGAGTGACCGCTTCGCGCATGTGTAGACATTGGACCACATACATCACTGTGTACAAGTCCCAAGAGTTCTGTAGCTCTTGCTCCGTGTCCGGTGAACGGAGATTCGGTCATTTTTCCTTTGATACATGATTGACAAGTTGCATATGATGAATATTCAAACGGATCTAGATATCCATCTTTATGTAACTTAGTCAAGCTTGTTTCGTTTATATGACCAAGTCTACAATGCCATAGGAAGGCTTGATTTGAATCTGGAGCCTTTCTTTTAAGTGTGTTTTGAATATTGAAAATTCGAGGTTGATTAAGTATGTATATTCCGTTTTCCAGTGTGCCATACCCAATCAGTTCTTGATTTAGGAGAATGTTAATGACATTTCTTTCAAGCGCAAAATTATATCCTTCATTAGATAACAAAGATACTGATATAATATTACATAACATACTGGGAATACAAAAACAGCTGTACAACACCAAAATGTGCCTACTGGTCAACCCTAGGTGATATTCCCCTATTGCAATAGCATCTACATGCATTCCATTGCCCATCCGGAGAGTCATATCACCTGCCCCCAGTACTCTACTATTTCTCAGATCCTGCAATGAATTATAGATGTGAGAACCAGAACCGGTATCAAGTACCCATGATGTAGAGTTTACTGAAAGACAATTTTCGATTACGAACACACCTGAAGCAGAAGCAATAGCTTTCTTCTTGTCCTTGGCTTTGAAGGCTATACAGTCCTTCTTCTAGTGCCCTTGCTTGTGACAATAAAAGCATTCGTTTATATCCGCTTTCACCCTTCCTGCCTTGTTCGTTCCCTGTACCTTCTTGACCCCACCCTTCGGTTTGGTGGCTTTCATCTTCTTCTTCCCTTTAGCTTTCGCTTTAGATTTAGAAGAGGATGATTGGCCAACATACATAACGGGTGTCTTCTCCTTTTTCAAGGAGGTCTCTGCTACCCTCAATATGTTGAGAAGCTTTGGAAGATCAGCTTCCAATTCGTGCATGCTGAAGCTAAGCACGAACTGAGAGAAGGTGTGGGGAAAGGACTGCAAAATCAAGTCGACATACAAATCATTCTCTAGCACGCATCCCAGGTTTGCGAGTTCCTCAATGAGGCTGATCATTTTGAGGACGTGCTCTCCTACAGGCGATCCTGGAGCTAACCTCATCTGGAAGAGTTTCCTTGAGGTCTCGTACCTCGCGATACGGGAGTGCTCTCCATATAATTCCTTGACATGGAGAAAGATGGATATAATATCCATACTCTCGTGCTGTTTCTGGAGTTCATTATTCATGGACGCCAGCACGATACCCTTAGCTCGCTCACAATCTAGATCCCAGGTTTTGCGAACTTCCTTGTCCACAACTGAGGAATCTGGTTTAGGGATAAGCGGAGGAACAGCGGTGGTAACATATGCTACTTTGTCATAAGTCAGTGCAATGTTGACGTTCCTTAGCCAATCTTTATAGTTCTGCCTGGTCAGTATATTTTTTTCAAGTAATAGTTTTAGTCCTGTCATGGTAGCTGCTAGAGAGAGAGAAAAGAAAACACTCAGCATATGCTTCTTGCAAGTTTAGATTGGTTATTATTTTATCTAAACAGGATGGCTTCCACTGTTCCCTCAAATCCTTCTTCAAAACCTAAAAGAAGAACTAGTCAGGATTTAATCATATGTTACAATACTTGCTTAACCTTTCAGCCAGGCTGGTGTTGGTACTTCGAGGGAGGTTTTCCAACGCTTTCGCGAAGTTCCTTAATTAAATAACATCTTTTCCCTGGAGGCGTAGCCCCTCTAACACCTTTCTGGACACCTACTTGGTTTATAGCATTGATTGTTAAGTGAGAATGTTTCCTAAGAGTAATCCTACTCATCAGTGGGATCGGGATCCAACTATCATTGCATGATGTACTAGATGGAAGCCACTCTAGTCACCACACTCCAGAAGGTATGCTAAATCTGCAAGTTTCCTTTATGTTTGAAACTCCCGATATGATTTTTACCCCAAGCTCTTATGACCTTGACGTAGGCCAACAAATCATAAGACGCAAGTCAACTTCTACCCGTCGTTGTCCTGATTAATTTAGGTACATCGTACATGCCCTTGACGTAGGCCAACAAGGCTGTACGTCTGTCCTATACTAATGCATCTATCTGTGCAACAAATAAGCAAACCACACTGCTACCATACACTATGCCTTGACGTAGGCCAACAAGCATAGCATGAATACGATGTGCTGTCTATTTGAAACGACGGAGGGTTATGGCTGGTTTTTGACAAAAAACCGTTAACGTAGTGAACTTGATATGATCGAAGGAACCATGATAGCCTTTATTAAAAGGAGTGGTTTAAGCTCCGCATTTTAAAATTTTTTTTTTTAAGAAAACCGAGTGGTTTCAGAAATTGTTCCAACGATTCAGTTTAGGTTTTATTTTTCTTTGCATTAAAATGATGCGTCCCATCTTTAACCTATCATTACAGATAACAACGAAAATACAACGTCCTCTTATGCCATCCGCATTCGTCACGGGGTCCCGTCATCACCCGTTAGGTTACTTAACTAACGGCAGAGCGGGGGCTGGACTAGTGCGGGTGTAAAACATAAGTGACGTCTAAATAGCTATCATATATAGATATTGTACATTCGTCAGACGCAATAATAGGCATTCCAGATCACAGATAAACTTTATTGGATATGCAAGCAATCCGCGTTTCTTTTGAACCTGTAAGAAAAGACGGATTACACAGTTGTGATGAATAGCCATTACCCCACCCCAGACCCCTACGGGTACGGCAAACTACCCGCCAAGTACCCGAAGTGAAGCGGTCTCCCTCAACAATGTGAGTAGGCCACTAAGCACTTCGAAATACCCGGTAGTTTGTGCACCCCACCTTGGATCTATCCTAGGAGCAAAAACAGTAAAAAGAAATAATACAACGGTGGCTACAATCGCAACCTGGATGTGCCCCGCAAAATAATATTACAACTTATTACAATTACATCGAATAAATTAATACAATAACCCATCATAAAACCCCGGCTAATCATCACAACAGTCCAATAGAGTTCATAATCACAAACAGTTAAAACATTACAGATATGTGCAACCCCTTGCCAACCGACATACTAGCAGTTAGGGGAAGTTTACGAACACATAATACAGTTCACAGATATAATCAAACAAGCAAACATCGTATAATTTCGATCGATCAAACCCATTAGATTCTGCTCCAAAACTTCTCTGTAAACCTGAGACCTCAGCAAAAAATAAACCATACCAGAAAAGACAAAATATCACAGAAGATGCACAGGGAAAAATTGGGTTGAATCGGCCTCAACTCGGCCGCGGATCCGCGGCGGATCGGTAGTATTGGCCGCGGTTCCGCGGCTGTATGGCCGATTCAGGAACCCATTTTTTCCAGTGTTCTTATAATTCCTTGTAGGGTGTTTTGGAGGAACGTGAAAAAAATTTGGACCTTATTTTAAAAACGACAGAAACTATGTGATATCGGGGTATTTTCCGGTTCGTTTTGCGTTCGAAATTCATACGACTTTGCAAGTGAGTTAATTATTGTTTAGTGAGGCTCTGATACCACTGTAAGTCGATGTGCAACACCCCACGAGTTGCGGAGAGGCGGAAATATGAAAAACGATCTTGTTCTTGAAGCATACATCGACTAACCGAAGATCTTTGCTAAACGATAATTAACAACTACCATAGAAGTTCTAAACTACTATGTAAAGAGATTATACCTAGTGATACGTGTCCTTCGACTTTACGATCTCTTCGTCCTCCTCGGCCTCCTCCAAGTGATAGATGATCCACCCGAGAACCCTAATCCAAGCTTCACCTCAAAACTTGAGGTAACTAAGTTTCTCTAGTTGCTAATCAAAGGAACTTAGGTCATATAGAGTTAGGTTATGGGATGTTTAGTCTTTTCTAATTCTTGTTCTCAACTCATGAGTGGTAGGATTAGAGCTTGAAGAAAGAGTGAGCTTGAGGAGAGAGAAGGTGAACTAGAATAATGAAATGAAATTGCTTCTCACTTAATATATCATGCATAATGAATAAATCAATAAAATGAATAATAATAAGAGATTATTCATCATGCTTCATAAATATATCATGAGTGATTCACTATGTGAGTCATTAAGCATTTAATAATGCATTAATGACATAGTGAATCACACATTATGAGTCACAATAACATTAATGACAATGCCACCTTAACCCCTCAAGTCACCATGCTTATAGAAGCTTCCCGGAAATTATGAGAACGCCCCTCCCATCCGTGAAAACACGGAAAAACTTTAGACTGTATAAATCCAATAACCTGATACTAGAATCTGGCTTAAACCAAAGCCGTCTAGAAAAAAACTGTCTGAATGTCGTACGTGCGTTTAAACACGTATTCGTCTGAACCCTTGTCGTAAAACCGTACGACCTCTATATCGTTTCGCCTGGAGTTGGGAAAACTCTGTGTGGGACTCTAAAGACTCGACTACTACGCTGGCAGTGGGTTTAACCATAGACCGCAAGTGGCACTAGCTGTACGTAACGGTCGCCAGGTAGATGTCGATAAGAAGGTCGTTGAGGATACCCATCCGAACTCTTACTGAGCCTGTCCGTGACAATATCCGTGCAGTCCGGTCTGTTCGTCTAAGAGTATCGCATGTATGGTCTAGGGAGGTGGTAAACGTCAGACTCCTAATAACCGTACAAGTCGTGTCGGTATGGCTTTATCACCATCCGAGAATCTACTGATCAATCTATCAGTAATTCTCAATCAGCCCTGGCCAGGGACTTATGGTAATGACCAACCGATCACCGTGCGATATCAACTCCCTATACCGGGAGAGACGAATCCCTAACAGTCACTCACTGCCTCCACGTGGCTCGGGACTGTGCCCAACTAAAACCTGTTTGCACGACTCCTTTGAACCGTGGTAGGGTAGTAATCAAAGCACAATGGGAACTCACACGAGACAAATGACGACCTTAAGTCAACGGACTATCTGCACACATGTCACCTGAGAACTGCTATCTGACGTTAGGTATAAATACCATCCAGTCAGTTCTCGGCGAGTCCTGTCCGGTGTACTCACACCCAGTGAGCATCTGTATACAATCTTAGGTGCACTCCACCAATGGCTGCGGGACCAATCCATCGCCCCTCCTCAGGGTCTAGACATGTATACACCAGTCTACTCCGGAGTATCGATGCCCAGTCTCGATACTCCTGCGACTAGGGACATCTAAGGATGTGCCTATTGACTATCCAGCTCCCACTAGTATGACTGCCATCACAACGCCGGTAGTCAGGCAAACACCCTATGGGCTTTATCAACATGTATATATATGAATACTACGCAAAATATATCATATGTTAAGATAAAGACAAACCAAATAGCGTGCTATCATATTAAGCAAGACTGTCATGTACATACATATCCCTAGCATCCTATACAATGAAGGCCTCCAGGGCATATATATCCAACAAGTTTTGCAGTTTACAATTAGCTAACCCATTAGGTGTCTAGAAAGGTGTTAACGGGGCTACGCCTCTGGGAAAACGAGGTTTACTTTAATTAGGTTCGTGCGAAAGCACGGGGAACCTCCCTCAAGTACCTACACTGGCCTGGCTAAACGGTTAGCGAAGTTGTAGACTGTAATTAATCCTGGCTAGTTTTCTTTTTAAGGTTTGAAAGAAAAACTTGATTAAAGCAGTGGGAGACATCGATTAGATAAGATAATAACCAATCTGATCTTTGCAAGAGCTTTCGCTGAGTGTATTCTTTTCTCTCTCTTCATGGAAGATACCAATGACTGGACTCAAGCTTCTACTAGATAAAAATAAACTGAATGGGACCAATTATAAAGACTGGCTGAGGAATCTGAAAATAGCCTTGACTTATGATAAAGTATCATATGTCCTCACGGCTCCAGCCCCGCCCGTCCCAGGTCCAAAATCCTCAGTTGCGGACAAAGAAGTCCGCAAGACATGGGACGATGACTGTGCCACGGCCAAATGCCTCGCGCTTGCATCGATGGACAACACACATCAAAAGCAGCACGAGAATATGGACATTCACGCCATATTTCTCCATACAAAAGAGTTGTATGGAGAGCAATCCCGCGTATTACGATACGAAGCATCAAAGAAATTGTTTCAGATGCGAATGGCCCCTGGCACACCAGTAGGAGACCATGTTCTGAAGATGATAGCTCTCATAGAAAAGTTTGAGGACCTTGGATGGACAATGGACAATGAACAATATACGGATATTATTCTGCAGTTCCTCCCCTCCACCTTTGCTCAATTCATAGTTAACTTCAACATGCACAACATGGAGAGGGAACTACCTGAACTCCTTAATATGTTAAGGAGTGCAGAGAGCACACTGAAATCAGTGAAAACTCCCATTTTGAGTGTTGGGAAATCTTCTTCTTCTCGCCCAAAGGCTAAGGCCAAGGGAAAGCTCAAGAAGAAGCCCACCAAGCCTAGAGGTGGAGTTAAAAAGGTTAAGGGGAAGGACAAGTCCAAAGCTGGAGAATCGGGGAAAGGGGAATGTTTTCATTGCCACAAAACAGGACATTGGAAGCGCAACTGTACCGAGTACTTAAATCTCAAGAAGAAGCATGGGGATGCTTCCGCTTCAGGTGTGTTTGTGACAGAAAACTGTTTTTCAATAAACTCTGCATCCTGGGTATTAGATACCGGTTCAGGTTCTCACATTTGCAATTCTATGCAGGGGCTGAGAAATAACAAGGTTTTGAAGACAGGTGACCATACTCTCTGCATTGTAAATGGTTCCAATGTACATATAGTCGCAGTGGGAGAGTATCACTTGGGGTTGCCATCTGGGTGTATATTGGTTTTGAACCCATGTTATTTTGTACCAAGTATGCTTTGTAATATAATATCTGTTTCTTTGTTAGACAATGAAGGATATAATTTTGTATTACAGAACAATATTATGAACATTCACCTGAATCAAATGTTGGTTGGGTATGGTACGCTTAATAACGGGATATACGTCCTAAATCAACACAGTTTTCAGCATACAACACACTAATAAAAGAAAACTTTCAGAAATAAATGAAGCTTTTCTTTGGCACTGTAGACTTGGTCATATTAGAGAAACAAGACTAAACAAGTTGCAAAAAGATGAATATTTAAACTCTTTTGAATATAAATCTTATGCGACTTGTCAGTCTTGTATCAAGGGTAAAATGACCAAAACTCCGTTTACCGGACACGGAGAAAAGAGCTACCGAGCTCCTAGAACTCATACATAGTGATGTATGTGGGCCAATGTCTACACAGGCTAGAGGCGGTTTTTCTTACTTCATTACTTTCACTGACGATTTCTCAAGATTCGGTCATGTATTTTTATTAAAGCACAAATCCGAAGCTTTCGAGAAATTCACTGAATATAAACTCGAAGTAGAAAAACAAACCGGCTTGAGTATCAAGATGCTTCGATCAGATCGAGGTGGGGAGTACCTCAGTACAGAATTTGCAAACTTCCTAAAAGAGAATGGGATTCTCTCTCAGCTTACTCCTCCTTACACACCACAGCACAACGGTGTGTTTGAACGATGGAATAGGACCCTATTAGATATGGTCCGATCCATGATGAGTGATGCTGAGTTACCTGTCTCATTTTGGGGGCATGCATTGGAGACTGCAGCATTTCTACTGAACAGGGTCCCAACCAAAACCGTGTCTACCACACCATATGAGATATGGCATGGGAAGAGACCATCTCTTAAGAGAATTAAGATTTGGGGTTGCCCAGCCTATGTTAAAAATCAGAATCCGGACAAACTCGAGACACGGTCGGTCATGTGTAACTTTGTGGGATATCCAAGGAACTCTTATGGATATCTATTCTACCACAAGGAGGAATAAAAGGTGTTTGTTTCTCAGTATGCCACATTCTTAGAAAAAGATTTTTTCACAGATAAAGATGATGGCAAGGTGGTGGATCTAGAAGAGGTTCTAGAGACACAAACTACAAATGACGACTTGGTTGAACCGGCTGTTGCAATAGAAACTGAGGAACCTCGGCCACTCCGTAGGTCTGGTAGGACTTCTCGCCCACCGGAGAGGTACTACGGTTTCCTCATTGATGGTGACAGAGAAGACTGCATCATGGAGGATGATGATCCTACCAGTTTTCAGCAAGCTATCACGAATGGAGACTCTGTGAAGTGGCTGGATTCCATGAGATCCGAAATGGAGTCTATGTACACCAACAAAGTATGGACTTTGGACGTTGTACCCCCTGGGGTAAAACCTGTGGGGTGCAAATGAATCTTTAAAAGAAAGATTGGTGTAGATGGGCAGGTAGAGACCTATAAGGCAAGACTTGTGGCGAAGGGTTTTCGTCAAAGACCAGGTTTGGACTATGACGAGACTTTTTCGCCCGTAGCCATGCTTAAACCCATTCGGATCCTACTTGCTATTGCTGCTCACTACGACTATGAAATCTGGCAGATGGACGTTAAAACGGCATTTCTAAATGGCAATTTAGAAGAATGCGTTTATATGGATCAGCCAGAGGGCTTCATTGACAGTGGGAGCAGCGGGAAAGCATGTAGATTGCTTAAATCCATATATGGGTTAAAGCAGGCATCACGGAGTTGGAACATCTGTTTCGATGATGTTATCAAAGAGTTTGATTTCATCAAAAATCCAGATGAACCTTGTGTTTATAAGAAGGCTGTAGGAAGAGCTGTCACATTCCTCGTATTGTACGTGGATGACATTCTTCTGATAGGAAATGATATTCCTATGCTACAGTCGGTCAAATCTTTCTTATCACTAAGGTTCTCCATGAAGGACCTGGGTGATGCCACATACATTCTGGGCATAAGGATCTATAGGGATAGATCCAAGAGGTTATTGGGATTGTCCCAAACCAGGTACATCAACACCATCCTAAAATGGTTTAGTATGGAAGACTCCAAGAGGGGTGCCTTACCCGCTTTCCATGGGGTCACTCTCTCCAAGGAGTCTTGCCCAAAGACCGATGAAGAGAGAGCTCGCATGAGCATTATACCCTATGCTTCGGCAGTAGGATCTATAATGTATGTGATGTTATGTACACGCCCAGATGTAGCTTATGCACTTAGTGTTGTAAGCAGGTATCAATCCAACCCAGGGGAGAATCACTGGATAGCTGTGAAGAACATTCTTAAGTACTTGCGAAGGACTAAAGAATTGTTCTTGGTGTATGGTAATGGAGATCTCCAAATGGAGGCCTTTACCGATTCGAGCTTCCAGAGCGATAAGGACGACAGCAAATCTATCTCAGGGTTTGTATTTACCCTCAATGGAGGGGCGGTAAGTCGGAAGAGTTCCAAACAGGATACCGTTGCAGACTCTACGATGGAGGCTGAGTACATTGCTGCAAATGATGCCGCTAAGGAAGCCGTCTGGATGAGGAAGTTCGTCTCGGAGCTAGGAGTAGTTCCAACCATTATTGATCCAATACCATTGTATTGTGATAATAATGGGGCTATGGCGTTAGCCAAGGAGCCCAGGTCCCATCAGCGATCCAGACACATCCTGAGGCGCTTTCATTTGATCCCGGAGATTGTAGATCGCCGCGAGATCGAGATTAGGAGAGTATAAACAAAGAATAATGCAGCGGATCCACTAACCAAGGCCCTCCCTCGGCCGCAGCATGAGCGACTTTTTGAGATGTTGGGTATGAGATACGCCAATAACTGGCCTTAGTGCAAGTGGGAGATTGTTGGATATATGTTTGCCCTAGAGGCCATTATATGATAGTGGATGTATTTATACATGTATATATATATATATATATATATATATATATATTCAGTGTACATTCTTGCTCGACATGATAGTATGCTATCTGGTTCTTCTTTATCTGACATGTTGATCTGATCATGCTTTTATTCCTTCACACATGTTGATAAAGCCCTGAGAATATAGACTTGACTACTGTGATTATGATAGAGATCATACTAGTGGGACATCTGTAGTTTATAAGCATATCCTGGAATGTCCCTAGTCGTAGGTGTATCGAGACGGGGCATCGATATACCAGAGTAGACTAGCGTATATGATACTAGACCCATATGATGGGCGATGGATGTTCCCACATTCATCGATGTTTGACATCGAGATCGTATACGGGTGCTCAGTGGTGACTGGGTACACTGGACGGACTCGCCGAGAACTCCTATATGGAATTATATCTATCGTCGGATAGTAGTTCTCAGGTGACACTGGTGCAGGTTAGGAAACGATGTTCCTATGCTGCACTCGGTCAAGCTCTTCTTATCACAAAGATTCTCAATAAAAGATCTAGGTGATGCCTCCTACATTTTAGGGATTAAGATCTATAGAGATAAATCTAAACGGATACTGGGATTGTCCCAGTCCAGGTACATAGACACCGTACTAAAGAGATTTAATATGGAAGAGTCCAAGCGTGGGAACATACCCACGATCTCTGGACTCACTCTCTCCAAAGAGATGTCTCCCAAGACTGATTTGGAGAGAACTCGCATGCAAGAGATAACCTATGCTTCGGCAGTAGGCTCTATCATGTATGCGATGCTATGTACCAGACCCAATGTAGCGTACTCACTAAGTGTAGTGAGTAGGTATCAAGCAGATCCAGGAGAGAATCACTGGACAGCTGTTAAGAACATTCTCAAGTACTTAAGAAGAACTAAGGAGATGTTCTCAGTGTACGGTAACGGTGAACTCCAAGTGGAGTCCTTTACCGACTCGAGCTTCCAAAGTGATAAGGACGACAGTAAGTCGGTCTCGGGTTTTGTCTTTACCCTCAACGGAGGGGCGGTGTGTTGGAAGAGTTCCAAGAAAGACACCGTTACAGACTCGACGATGGAGGCTGAATACATTGCTGCCAACGATTATGCCAAAGAAGCTGTCTGGATGAAGAAGTTCATTACTGAGCATGGTGTGGTTCCATCCATTGATCATCCAATACCCGTGTATTGTGATAACAATGGAGCGGTGGCTTTGGCCAAGGAACCCAGGTCCCATCAGAGATCCAGACATATTCTGAGACGGTGTCACCTGATCCGGGAGATAGTAGATTGCCAGAAGATCGAGGTCAGTAGAGTTGACACGAAGGACAACGAAGTGGATCCACTCCCGACGGCCCTCCCTCAGACGCAATTTGAAAGACTCTTTGGGATGTTGGGTATGAGATACTACAACACATGGCCTTAGTGCAAGTGGGAGATTGTTAGTTATATGTATGCCCTAGAGGCCATTATTGTACACATGATGTATATTATAGTAGATGCTTGGATATATATAGAGATGACTTTCTTGCTCGACATGATAGTATGCTATCTGGTTACCTTTATCTTAATATATAGACTTATATATTGTTATACTGTCTTGCTCTCACATGTTGATAAAGCCCTTAGGATATGTACTTGACTTCCAGGACTATGATGGAGATTATACTAGTGGGGCCAGGGTAGTTCACAAGTACATCCTTTAATTGTTCCTAGTCGAGGGAATATCGAGACAGGGCATCGATATTCCATAGTAGACTAGCGTATACGCTTCTTGACCCATATGATTGGCGATGGATGATCCCACATCCATTGGTGTTTGACATCAGAGATGGTATACGGGTGCTCAGTGGAGACTGGGTACACTGAACAGGACTCGCCGATGACTCCTATGTGGTAGTATACCTATCGTCAGATAGCAGTCCTCTGGTGACACTGGTACAGGTTAGTCTGTAGACCCGAGATCGTCATAGAGTCTTGTGCGGCTCCCACTGTGCTTTGATTTCCTCCATACCACGCTCAAGAGGAGTCGTGCAAACAGGTGGATTTTGGGTACAGTCTCGAGTCGTATGGAGGCAATGAGCAATAGGAGGGGTTTCGTCTCTCCCGGTATTAGGGGTTGATGTTGCACTATGCTCGATTGGCAATAACTGGAAGTCCCTGGCCAGGGCTGATATGGAGATCTACTGATAGGTGTTATCCGTAGTTTCTCGACCTGTTATGAGCCTCACATCGGCATGACTTATCACGTTACTGGGGTCTGACGATTTCCACCCCTGGACATGATATGCGACATATCAGACGAAGAGACCGGACTGTACGATAGTGTTACTGATAGGCTTCATGGAGACTGTGGACAGGCTTTCTTGTTGATCTTCATATCGCTCAATATCCGGGTAGCCGTTACGTCCAGCTAGTACCGCTGATAGCTTGTAGGTGACTGATATGATCATCACCTACTGTCGGCGTATTGACGAGTCTATAGAGTCCCACACAGAAGTTCCCTAGTTCAAGCGAAACGAAGTAGGACACATATGTGATATGTGTGTGGGCCCGATTAAATACGAGTATGTGATACCGTATTATAATCTGGCAGTCATCTGTTATCGGTGCAGTTATATGTGATATAACCAAATTGTCGAATCAAGTGTTGATTCGATAATGTGATATACAGATAAATGATATTAGTCGGTCGTATATGATATAACCGGATTATTAGATCAAATGTTGATTTAATAATATGATATAAATTATATGTGATATAATTACATATTAACTAATAACATTAGCTCACTAATTAATCTTCATTAAATATATATTAATATAATATATATATATATATATATATATTAAAATGAAGCATGGCATTTTCTTTTCTATTTTGTGAAAATAGAAATGAGGTGTAAAGTTGAAGCTTGGTTGCAAGCATGGTGTTTTATATTATTTATTCATTCTTGACTCACTATTCAAGCATGGTTGCAATTTAATATTGCATAATTCTATGCTTGAATGAGTGAGGGGTTTTGATATTATTTTGATTCATGTTCATTCCAAAAGACTTAGCCATTTTTCTCTCATGCTTGCTCTTGTTTCTTCTTCCTCCTCTTGCTTTTCCTCCAGCTTCAACCCTCACATGTGATGTGAATCATGAAGCTTGAGCACAAATTATTGAGCTCTTAACATCCCCTACTTCATCATCTCACACCATTTTAGCAAATTAGTGTGATGTGTTTCATACACTAAAGGGTTTAGTGTAGTGGTAGCTTGAACTAGTAGGAGCTTCGAGGTGGATCATCTTTGGCGCGAAGGCTACGAAGGAAGCTTGTTCAAAATCTCAAGAGAAGCCTTGCGGAGTCGTGGGACTACTACATGGAGCATATTGAAGAGAAGGACCATCTACAAAAGTTTTATTCTTATTCTCTTAGATGTAAAAGTTGTTTGTATCTTGTTCGATCTAAATCTCTAGTTAACGATTCTAGTTTAGGGTCCTTTGTAACGGCAAAAAATTTTAAAACGGCATGCACGATGCCCTGCGAAACCTTGCTGACGTTGCTAAGAATATTTCATAAACATCACAGATAAATACAACGTACGCTTATGCCATCCGCATTCGCCTCGATGTCCCCTCGTGCACCGTTAGGTTAGGTAACTAACGGCAGAGCGGGGCAGGGCTAGCGCAGGTGTAAAACATAAGCAACGTCTATATAATATATCACATATACTATATCCTATATTCATCTCATCAATATATCAAATGATCACATCACAGATATCACAGCAGAAAACAACATATGAAATATTAGATATACTAGGATTTCCGTGTTTTAAATTAAGCCTGTATAAAACACGGATTCCACGGTCGTGATGAATAGCCAATCCCACACTCCTAGACCCCTACGAGAGAGGCAAGCAACCCTACCAATTCTAGAGTTAGGAGACCCGGTCTCTACTCCTCGAGATAGTCTCCCACTGGACTCCAGAACCCGGTTACTTATGCTCCCCGTCTTGGGTCTATCCTAATGCGGAAAAGTAAATAATATACAATGGTGACATCATCCTCAACCCGGAAGTGCCCCAATAAAAGAATATTACATACAATAAATTTTACATGAATGAAAATGAAAAACTCTCATCTCACATTAAAA
The DNA here is from genome assembly GCA_030015575.1 of Agapanthus africanus. Lineage (NCBI taxonomy): Eukaryota > Viridiplantae > Streptophyta > Magnoliopsida > Asparagales > Amaryllidaceae > Agapanthus > Agapanthus africanus. Next base: position 239,910,548 of record JASDDO010000004.1, read on the forward strand.
CCCCGGCTATTCAAAACACGACGATCTAATATAACATATCCCAGCAACACATAATATCACATGTCATCAACGTAAGTAAATATGCGTATCCCAATTGTTGTTGACGTATAGCAAAGAAACCGGCGATACACCACATATTACACTTACGGTCGCAGAAAATAAAGTGAAAAACTACAACAGTTGGAATCCGCAACCACCTTAGACATCACATGCCTAACCGAATGAATTCCTTAGACATCGCATGCCTAACAATTATAAACCCCGCATTTTAGTCTCGATCTCGAAAACACTTTTCAATATCAAGTCGGACAATTCAACAAGATTCCCGACATACTGATCGAATGCTCGTCGGAAACTTTAGTAGACGGCCGCACCCCCCGATATCGTCGACGAAGTGCACTAAGGCGGAACACCGCTACCGCGAGCACACGAACGGATGCTTTTGGCGATGGGATTCTCCTACAGTGTAACGTATTAGATTTAGATTAGTGTTAGTTTAGACGGTAGTGCGGATTTTTGGTAAAAAGTTTACCAATTTGGGTTCCTCACATTTTATAGCATTTAATTAATAATTTATTATTATTTGTTATGCCTTGCACGCACATGTGCACGTTAATGTGAGGGTTTGTTTGTGTTAATCTTGTTCATAGCAATCATGACAACTTAACCCTAATCCTAATCCTTGCTTTAATCCTTAACCTAAATCCTAGATATCTGTTGTGGGAGATATTTGTTTTGGAGAGAAGGTAGCATGGTGACTAATGGTGTGCATTAATTTCTTGCATTAATGTGTGATTTAATGCAAAGGGTACACTCACCTTACTCTCACCCTACACTCACCTCCCTCTCTCTCATTATCCTCACACTCTCTCATTTTCTCTATCTCTTTTCATTTTCTCTTCATCTTCCTCAACTCAAACTGAACACTTCTCCAATTCTTCACTAATCCATCTCAAATCTTCACAAAATCACTTCTTTTGCCTTGATTTGCCTTTTGGATGCCTTGGAGCTTGGAAAGCTAAGATCTTTGAGTTCTTTTGGTTAGGTAATGATCTCTTTCTGTTTAGTAGGTGTTTTTTTTGTGTAGCGTAGCTTATTAGTTTCAGTTTAGATCGCGTATAGTTTCGTTTTGGGTAAATATCGTATTTTTAGTGTAGTTTTGGGTCTCGGATGATCTGCTATCAAACCAGATATTTGTTGCAAAAGTTCCCATCACAGTGACCTAGTGTAGTAACCTAGAACCTACCCTCAAAATACGAGCCCATTCCCTCATGTTCAGGCAGCAAATTAATTGCTTCTGGCCGCAAATTGCGGCCAGACTAGAAAGTTGAGGTTGGGTTTTGGTGTAGGGGTCTCTGGGGTTGTGTGTGGTCTCGTGGTACTTGCAACTTTTACAGATTGTTGGTATAGCAAAATCTGGGATCACATGCTTATTTTCTTGTGTTTCGTTTTACGCGTTACGTTATCCGTTACGGTTCGTGTTCTGTGTTGCTGTTGCTCTGAGTTGGTTTCGTTGTGTCGCTATGCACGTTAGCCACAATACGAATACTTGAGAGTAAGTTTTGTGTTGTTGCGTCGGTCAAACGTAGTTTGTACGTGTTTTGGGTCTATTGCTAATATATACTTACTTTGTTGTGTTATGTTTTAGGTTCGCAGGCGGGGACTTCGGGCGCTACGAAGAAGGGGAAACAGGTGGTAAGCTTTACTTAGCCAGGAGTGTTGGTGAGTAGATTTAACATCTACAAGGGAAATCGCCCGCATGGCGTTATGCGTCCGGGCTAGAAATGTTATGATATTATCTCATATTCTATTGCATATATAGAGTTGTGCATACACATTATTGCTTAGTTACTTGTTGTGCTTGGACTTGTACCCTTAGGACACTGCACTGTTATTGACGGCTCATGTTGCACGAGCACGGATTGTATGCCACTCACACCGTCAATAATTGCCATGATACACACAACACACATACATATATGATATTGTTTAGTTAGGGACATTGAGACATTGATTCATATTCCTTGTTGCATATGACATATAGCATACATGTATACCTACATGCTTACACATATTCCTTGATATGCTTACATGCTAGTTACCTGTATACCTATATGGTATTGTACCATTAGTGATAGGTATATTTCACACATAATGACATAGCTACATGTATACCTTGCATACATACTTACACTTATACCTGGAGGATATATCTACATATAGCATACATGTATACCTGCATGCTTACACATATGCCTTGATATGCTTACATGCTAGTTACCTGTATACCTATATGGTATTGTACCATTAGTGATAGGTATATTTCACACATAATGACATAGCTACATGTATACCTTGCATACATACTTACACTTATACCTGGAGGATATATTGCATCATTACTGGTAGGTAGATATACATACATTGCTATACCTATATGTTTACACATATATCTGGCTATAACTACATGTTTACCTTTTTTTGATGTTATATAAACTTGGAGAAATTAGGAACCGCGTTATATATATATATTAACTTGTTGCAGTTAATTAGCGGTTTTTCCTTTATATGCTCACATTACAGTTTTATGTTGCATATATTATATTCATGGATTTTCGCATTGTCATATGGATTTTTCATGATGTTTTCTGGATTTGAGGACCGTGGTAGTTTCATGAAATTATGCATTATTTGAAAAACCCGGTTTCTCTTGATATGATATTTCAGCAGCCACCATGAGTTTTATCGGTTCTGATATATATATACCCTATGCGAGGAGCGTCGTAGGCCGTGTGAGGGTACATGGTAGGGCCCGGTACGGTTCCCCTCGGCAAGAAGATCGACGGTCCATGCCGATTGAACCTGGAAGGTGGGCAAGTACCTACCGGTGACAGTACCTATGACTCGGCAGTTATCATGGGGATACCGACGGGAGTCATGTACATATGGATACGTCGAAAGACGAGGGTCGAAGCTGGGCACTCGGGTTTTCGGGATAGCGTATAATACGTACCTATCAGGGGGTCAGTCGTGGTGACAACACCTGATAGATCAGTATTTATGTGTCGATGCTTGACACATGTTTTCATGATATTTTTCTCCTAAGTATATATAACAGTGGAATGGGACGCTGTTATATATGCATATATATATATATATATATATATATATATATATATATATATATATATATATATATATATATTAGTGGAATGGGACGCTAATATATATGTATACATATTAATTCATATACATCATCACAATTATTCATGCAAATATACTTAGGATATATGAGATTTACTTGATATTGGATTCAGGATTTATGAGATTTACTTGATATTGGATACAGGATATATGAGGTTTACTTGATTTTGAACATTCAGGATATATGAGGTTTACTTGATTTTGTACATTCAGGATATATGAGATTTACTTGATATTGTACATTCAGGATTTATGAGACTTACATGATATGAGAGCCAATTTGGGTGCTGTTTTGAGGAAATTGGGGTTTGGATTGTCTTGATGGATTTTGGTCCTACCACGAGGTCAGGATTCCGTGGGAATGACATGTTTTATCTCATATTCCGCATTTATTTTATATGCATTGCTTCATGTATTAGTTGTACCTGCTAGAGTACCTTTCATGACTGTTACATATATACATTGTCATATCATTGCTTCATGTATTAGTAGTACCTGATAGAGTACCTTACATGATTGTTGCATACAGATTGTCATATTATTGCTTCATGTATTAGTTGTATCTGCTAGTGTATCTTTCATGACTGTTGCATTCATATGACCTTTTATTCGCGCTGTACGTGCATACTTGCGATTACCTGCATATGTTATTTACTATTCACGAGTTGGCAACTCACCCCGTTGTGCCACAGTGTTTTGCAGGTTGTTCCTCACAGTAGTCAGAGGCAGGGCTATTTTCATCTACCGTATCATCTTTTGCTGCGGATACCGCTTCGGCTCACAGTGTGCAGTTTTGCTTTAGGTGGGTTTTGTGGTTATCCGTTTATGTTCATTGTATATTCGTTGTATCATGTACTCTCCATCTACCATTATCATGTATGACTTAGAGACTTGATGTGAGGACGATATTGTATATTATTTTGTGACTTGGAGGTCTTTTATGCAGTTTTATTTATATCGTCTTTTATTTCTTCGCTACGGCGTCGTATATCTGTTGTGGTGATTGTTTTCTACCTTTGGGCGTGTTTTTGCTCCCGTTTGGGGATGCTTTACTTTTATCTTTGTTGTACCCATTTTTGGGGTTAGTTTTTACGAAGGAGGTGCTGCCAAAATTTTAAAAGAATTAAAATTGGACTTTAAAGAATTTGGGTTGAGATTTCAAAAGTTTTAAAAATGTTATTATCACTTACTACTTTTGATGGTTTAGATTGTTGGGTTTTCGGTTTAGTTAAATTGCGTTACGTCTGTAGACGTTGCATAGTTTAAGGGCCGTCACGTGCCAATTTCGGGTCGTGACATACAGTCACTTGGTCGGGGCTATGGGGCATGGCTATCTAATAATGTTACCCAGCGAGTATCCGCGTACACTACATGATTGCGACGGACTTTTGATCACATCAAAATCCCATGGCAACCGATCAAATGAGACTAAATTGCTGGGTTTATAACATTCAAATTAGTTATCACATAACTACTTTTGTGGATTCCAAATATTGTATCCCATCACATGATACCCGAATGACGTTGAACTTTTCGATCGATTCATCAAAGTCCCACAATTTCCCGACGGGTCAACACTTGAGCACAGTTTGAATAATACCCAGAATATGCCACAGTACCTATGCACCAGCCATAGAAGGGCAAACCCAAGCCTCACTCATGTCGCCACGGAACTACGGCAAACCCTAGGGTTTAACTGCGGTTCCGCGATCCAAAAAGTCGAGTTAGGGTTTCATTCTTCTAGAGGGTTCATAGACATACTTGCATGTTTTTCCGAATACGTTAAACTTAGAAAAATGGGTTTTTGATATTCGATCAAACTTTTTAACTTCGCCTAGACAATATGTGAATAACCCGAAACAATGTTAAAACTACGAATACGAAACACTCCGAATTATTTATATTGTAAGATTACATCACATGCAAAATTAGTAAAAATAAACAACACCTAAAACACCAAAACACAGTCTCTGGAACACACCAAAAATTTCATCCCCAGAATCAACAAAGTGGTCGAGGTCGCCGGAAAACCTACACATGTCGCCGACCATTTTCCGAGCTGAGGGGCTCAATTTTCTTGTGTGTTCATGATGTATCACATACAACATTCTGCAATTGTTTAAAAAAATTTCTGAAAGCTTTTTAAAATCGACAGAAACTAAGGTTTCGCGTTGCAAGTTTCGGAGCTGTTTCGGTTTCGTAATTCTAAAAAAATCCGTATAAATTTCTAGCATGGCTCTGATACCACTATAGGGTTACCTAAGACGGCAGCGAGGTTTCAGGAGGCATCGTCCATGACAAATTCAAATTTCTGCCGTTTTAGCTAACCCTAACTAAGAATCGTTAACCAGAAATCAACGGAAATGAAAATGCAAACACTTTGCAAGTCTAGTGAGCAAGGAATACAACCTTTGTAGATTGGTCCTTCACTTCAATAGCTCCGTGTAGTTGTCCCTTTGCTGTGATCGTGAACTCCGGAATCTAGAGAGGCTCCCATGAAGAAACAAACATACTTGCTTCGAATACTTCGAGGCCAAAGATGATCTACGTCGAGGAGACACTAACACAAGCTATCTCTTCACTAATTATGAAATTAGTGAAGCAAACATCCTATACTAAATGGAAAGTAGTAGAGGATTATGAAGTAGGAAGTGGGCTCACTTTAGATTTCATTTTCTCACACTTTTTCTCATATCTCCATTGAAACTAGAAAGCTTTGAGAAAGAAGAAGAAGAATGAACTCATATGAAAAATTATTCAAGTGAGAATGGCAACCATGGTGAGTTAGTGTCATACACTTAACCCATGTAGAGACTTAACCATAGGTTAAATGATAATAGTTGGGTTAATAAATATCTTAGGTCAAACAAAACAAGTGGACAAAATCTTTGGTTCTCAAAGCTTCAACCATAAGAAAATATCCATACATTTTGTTTTGCCTTTAAATAAATACCCCCAATTATCATGGCTATGGTGTAAATCATACACACACCAAAGTTGCATGTATCATCATACATGACGCATAACTTTGTACACTAATATATATCACATATATACACATGCACAAAACTAGTGAGAAATGAAATCATAAGTGAGCTAATACTAGTTAATGTAAATTAATATATCAAATATATAATTATACATTAGATTATCAAATCAACTCTTGATTTAATAATCCGGCTATATAACATATAACAGACTAATATCATGTGTAACAACTTATCGAATCAACACTTGATCTGATAACCCGGCTATATCACATATAACCGACTAATTTCACAAATCGCGATAATACAATACGGTATCTCATATCGTATTAATCTCGGTCCCGCACATATCACATATGTGCTCCTACTCCATTTCGCTTGAGCCAGGAAACCTCTGTGTAGGACTCTAAAGACTCGTCAATACGCCGGCAGTAGGTGATGATCATATCAAACATCCATAAGCCGCAAGCGGTCTGCTAAACATAACGGCCACCCGGGTATTGAGCGATCAAAAGATCAACAAGCAAGCATGCTCGTACTCCTGCGAATCCAATTAGTAACACTACCGTACAGTCCGGTCTCTTCGTCTGATATGTCGCATATCTCGTCTAGGGGTGGTAAACGTCAGACCCCAGTAACTCGATAAGTCATGTCGATGTGAGGCTCATAATGGGTCGAGAAACTACTGATAACACTTACCAGTATATCTCTGAAGCGGCCCTGGCCAAGGACTTCCTGTTATAGCCTATCGAGCACAGCGCAACATCAACTCCCAATACCAGGAGAGATGAAACCCCTCCTATCGCTCATTGCCTCCATGTGATTCGGGACTGTACCCAAAAGCCACCGTTTTGCACGTTCTCTTGAACATGGTAAGGTGGAAATCAAAGCACAGTGGGAATCACACAAGACTCTATGACGATCTTGGGTCTACAGATTAACCTGTACCAATGTCACCAAAGAACTGCCATCTGACGTGAGGTATAATATTATCTGGGAGTTCTCGGCGAGTCCGTTCAGTGTACCCAATCTCCACTGAGCACCCGTATACTGTCTCTGATGTCAAACACAAATGGATATGGGATCATCTATCACCCATCTACATGGGTCGAGAAGCTATACGCTAGTCTACTCTGGTATATCGATGCCCTATCTCGATACACCCTCGGCTAGGAACATTTGAATGATGTACTTAACGACTACTCTGTCCCCACTAGTATGATCTGCATCATAGTCCTGGTAGTCAAGTACTCATCCTAAGGGCTTTATCAACATGTAATATAGAGACAATCAGTGTACTTGTTAAGATAAAGAGCAACCAGATATCATACTATCATGTCGAGCAAGAATGTCCTCCCTATATATGTCCAAGCATCTACTACAATATACATCGTATGTACAGTAATGGCCTCTAGGGCATACATATAACTAACACATTTCGCTTGAACCGGGAAATTTCTAGGTAGGACTCTAAAGACTCGTCAATACGTCAACAGTAGGTGATGATCACATCAGTCATCTACAAACCGTCACCGGTACTAGCTGGACGTAACGGCTATCTGGGTATTGAGCGATATGAAGATCAACAAGCAAGCTTGTCCATACTCTCCATGAAGCCTATCAGTAACACAACTATACAGTCTGGTCTCTTCGTCTGATATATCGCATATCATGTCTAGGGGTGGAAATTTTCAGACCCTAGTAACGTGATATGTCATGCCGATGTCTAGCCTATAACGGTTCGAGAAACAACTGGTAACTCTTACCAGTAAATCTCATCAGCATCCCTGGCCAGGGACTTCCAGTTATAACCAATCGAGCATAGCGCAACATCAAACCCCAATACCGGGAGAGACGAAACCCCTCCTATCGCTCATTGCCTCCATGTGACTCGGGACTGTATCCAAAATCTACCTGTTTGCACGTCTCCTTTGAGCGTGGTAGGAAGGAAATCAAAGCACAGTAGGAGCCACACAAGACTCTATGACGATCTCGGGTCTATAGACTAACCTGTACCAGTGTCACCAGAGAACTGCTATCTGACGATAGGTATAATACCAACTAGGAGTTCTCGGCGAGTCTTTTTCGGTATACCCATTCTCTAATGAGCACTTGTGTAAAATCTTTGATGTCATACACCAATGGTTGTAGAATCAACCATCGCCCTCTAAGGGACAAGAAACGTACATACTAGTCTACTCTGGAATATCGATGCCCTGTCTCGATATCCCCTCGACTAGGAACTGTTAAAGGATGTACTTTTGGACCACCCTGACCCCACTAATATGATCTCATCATAATCCTAGTAGTCAAATACATATCCTAAGGGCTTTATCAACATGTAAGAGACAGACGGTATAATAATACCAGTCTACATGTTAAGATAAAGGCAACCAGATAGCATACTATCATGTCGTGCAAGAAAGTCCTCTATAGATATGTCCAAGCATCCACTATATTAATAATAATGGTCTCTAGGGCATACATATTCCTAACATACACAACATACCAAACACAATCAACACTTGATTTAGGAAAATATTCATGACATTTTTCTCTAATGCAAAGTTATATCCATCTTTATCTAATAAAGAAACGGATATTATATTGTACATCATTGATGGTACGAAATAACATTCGTTCAAAATCAATGTATTACCAGTTGGTAATATAAGGTGATATTCGCTACAGCTTCGGCAACAACAATTGCTCCATTCTCTACTCTGAGAGACATATCACCCTTTCCCAGTTCTCTACTTTTCTTAAACCCTTATAACAGATTACAAATATGGGATCCTGATCTGGTATCTAATACCCAGGACGTAGAGCAAACTGAGAAACGGTTCTCAATAACTAACATACCCGAAGAAGATGCATCAGAATTCTCCTTCTTCATTCGAGTTGCGTGGAAATCGTTACTTTCCCCTATCCTATGCCCTGATTCATAACAATTGTCATAAGATAGAGCGGAACCAACGTTCCCCAGCCTAGTATAATAAGCGGGTTCGGTCTATACATCCATATTATTATCTTAATTAAGACGTGACATGGTCGCTACCTAGAGAGAGAGAGAGAAGAAAATACTTTAGCGTGCGCTCTTGCAAAATTAGATTGGTTATTATCTTATCTAATAAGGATGGCTCCCACTGTTTTTATCAAATCTTCCTTCAAACCCTAAAAGGTAAGATTAGCCGGGATTAATTACACCCTACAAGTTCGCTAATCTGTCGGCCAGGCTGGTGTTGGTACTCCGAGGGAGTCTCTCCTTGCTTTCGCGTGGAACTAATTAAATAACTTCGTTTCTGCAGAGGCATAACCTCATTAACACCTTTCTAGACACCTACTGGATTAGCTAATTGTAATGCGGAAAACTCTCCCAGAAGTAACACTTGCTCGCAGTGGGTATCGGGATCCAACTATCACACAAAAGCTATGCAATCTCATTGCAAATTTCAACACTTGAAATTCCTGATAATAGTTTTTACCCAATGCGGCTTATGACCTTGGCAAAGGTCAACAAATCATAAACCGCAAGTCAAGTTCAACCCGTCATTTCATGACTGATTTAGACCCACCCGTATGACCTTTGGCAAAGGTCAACAAAACCGTATGACTGTCCTAACCAATCGCATCAACATGCGACAGAAAAGCACTAATTAGCTACCGAACACTATGCCTCAGCAAAGGTCGACAAACGCAACATGAATACTAAACAGTACTTATCTGAAATGATGGAGGGTTATGACCGGTTTTGAAGAAAACCTTGGTTAGATTTGTATGCCCTAGAGGCCTGTATTGTATAGAATGCTATGCATGTATATGTACAGAAACAATTTTTGCTCGAAATGATAGTATGCTATCTGGTTTATCTTCATCTTAACGTGTGATATGTTGTATTTCATATCTTTATATACATGTTAATGAAGCACTTAGGATTATGCTTGACTCCCAGGATTATGATGTAGATCATACTAGTGGGGCCTGGGCAATCTATAAGCATATCCTTTAATAGTTCCTAATCGAGGGTATATCGAGACAGGGCATCGATATTACAAGAGTAGACTAGTGTATACGTTTCTTGACCCTGGGGGCGATGGTTGATCCCACAACCATTAGTGTTCGACATCAAAGATTGTACACAGGTGCTCATTGGAGAATGGGTACACCGAACAGGACTTGCCGAGAACTCCTAAATGGTATATATACATATTTTCATATAGCAGTTTTCTGGTGATACTTGTACAGGTTAGTCTGTAGACCCGAGATCGTCATAGTGTCTTGTGTGATTCCCACTGTGCTTTGATTTCCTCCATACCACGGCTCTACTGAGTCATGCAAACAGGTGGATTTTGGGTACAGTCCCGAATCACATGGAGGCAGTGAGTGATAGGAGGGGTTTCGTCTCTCCCGGTATAGAGAGTTGATGTCGCGCTATGCTTGATCGGCCATGACAGCAAATCCCTGGTCAGGGTTCTCAAGATTTACTGATAAGAGTCATCAGTAGTTTCTCGAACCGTTATGAGTCGTAAATCAGCATGACATATAAAGTTACTGGGGTCTGACATTTACCACCCCTATACTTCATATATGACGTATCAGACGAAGAGACCGGATTGTACGGTAAGTGTTGCTTACAGCCTCGTTAGGGTTGTGATGAGTTCGCTCGTCGGCCACCTTTTTGTTGCGCCACGGCAGCGCCCCGGCCGTCTATCCGAGGCCAAAATGCGGAATCAAAATTTTTTCTTAACTTTAACCGGCGCTACCGCGGACAATATACCCGGATCGTAACCATTAACCTAATCCTAGCTATCAAGAGAAAGGGTGAGAGATATACCGAGTGATCCGTGTCCTCCGGTCTTCTCGTCGTCGTCCCGATCTCCCGCGGAATCTCCGATCTTCATCTCCTCGCCGGAAAGGGGCACCACGTAGCCGGATTCTTTTACGGGCTCCCACCTCTGGACCGAGGCAACTCGGACGCGAAGTTGGCTAGCCGACGCGTCCAAGATTTGCTGTAGGCAAGTGTGGAAACTTTGTCTCTTGGGGTTTATGTAGTCGCCATTGATGGAGGAATCAAGAAAGAGCAATGGAGAGAGCTTTGAAACTTTTGCAAGCCAAGAATAAAATGAGATGAAGAAAATTGCCACACATGAAAAATGAACTTCTCTCTCTCTCCCCTCTGGTGATGGCCGGCCCCCTCTCTCATCAAAATGGTGGAGGAAAAAAAGCATAATACATGAGGGAGGTGAGTGTAGTAAAAGGCAAGAGGTGACCACATCAAAAGCCATGATAACAATGTCATTTCCATTCAAATCAACTCTAATCTCAATCAATTCCAAGCATCATGAAAAAGCAAAGATGCTAATCAAATCATGATCCCATAAAAGCAAGAAACCCCCTCCACAAATGTTATTTGCAAACTTGCAAATAACCCCCTCCATTGGAAAAGTCCGGCCGGGAAGGAACAAATGAAAACCGGCTGGAACGGAATGCAAACTGGCAACTTCAGAAAACTTATCCCGTAATAAATCACAGGAAAAACCCCGCTACTGCATATACATACCCGCATTTGTATTCCCACTGAACACAAATGCAACGAGACAAAATCTACACTGTCTAATACTAGGATCCGGCTTAAACCAAAGCCGGCTAGTAAAATCCGTCCGATCACGATCCGTGCAATACCGTACGTATCTGATTGAACCCTGCCATATCTCCATACGGCCTCTACAGCGTTTCGCCCGAAACTTGAGTAACTGAGTGTGTGATGGACTCTAAAGACTCGTCAATACTATGGCTGTGGATTTAACCACTAGCACGTCAGAGGTATTAGCCATAAATGACGGGCTACCAGCTATTGACCAAAAGGGACGCCGATGAGCGAACTCATCCTGACACCCTACTGAGCCTGTCAGTGACAATATCCGTATAGTCCGGTCTGTTCGTCTATGAGTATCGCATGGCGGGCCTAGGGGGTTGGTAAAAGTCAGACCCCCAAAAGCGGTACAAGTCGTGTCGGAGTGTAGCCCAGAACACACTGAGATACTACTGGAATACCTACCAGTAAATCTCCTGCCTCGGCCGAGGGCTTTGTGTAATGGCTCTCCTAGACACAGCGCGACCTCACCCCCAATACCGGGAGAGACGAACCCCTGCAGATCCGCTCACTGCCTCCATGTGGCTCGGGACTGTACCCAAATAAAACCTGTTTGCATGACTCCTTTGAGCCGTGGTAGGGTAGTAATCAAAGTACAGTGGGAACTCACACGAGACAAATGAAGATCCCAGGTCGATGAACTAAGCTGTACACATGTCACCAGGGAACTGCTATCTGACGTCTGGTATAATCCCAACTAGCAGGTTCCCGGCGAGTCCTGTCCGGTATACTCATAACCCAATGAGCACCTGTATACATCTTAGGTGAACCAACTGACACCAGTGGCTTGTGAGACCGGTCACCGCCCCTCGTCGGGGTCTCGACTGTATACACTAGTCTACTAATGGAGTATCGATGCCCTGTCTCGAAACTCCCACGACTAGGGACCTTTTAAGGATGTGCTTATATGTAAGTGCACGGCGGCGCCCCGGCCTCCATCCCAAGGCCAAATGCGGAAGCTATGGTTAACTTTAAATTTTCTTGAACCGGCACCACCGCGCACTAAAACCCGGATCGTACCTGTCACGACCCGAAAGTACGGAACGTGACTGGCACTTAGATTACGAGACGTCTAAAGGCGTACCGTAACCTAAGTCAGCCAAAGCCCAGAAATCTAACCTAAAATCAAAAGAGAGTGAAGGAAAACCTTTAATGAAAACTATTTTCAAATCAATTAAGTTGCAAAGAATCCCTTTTTAAAAACATCAAAAATTCCCAAAAATTTCGGCAGAGTCTCCCCTGTATTTTCTATCCCCCAAAATGGGTACAACAAGATAATACATATGAAATCATAAAAATGGCATCCCCAAGCGGGAGCTAGCTCTTCGCCCAAGGCGGATCACAACCACATGCAATATATAAGCAATACCAAGAAAAGAGCATAGAAGAAACCCAAAATATCAGAAAACGCAACGCCGGCTCAAGTGAACTCGACCCAAAAGAAACCACAAATATACAAATCTCTCAGTCTCATCACTAGGTCGCATATACAATACAAGTGGTAGATGGAGAATACTAGATATAATGATAAAGCAAAAGAAATAAGTATACTCGCAACCCACCTACGGGCGATGTCGCGAGTCCGAGCAAAAGGAACTGATGACAAGATAGCCCGCCGCTACAAGACTGACGGGTCCGACCTGCAAGACACTGTGGCACAACGGGGGTGAGTTGCCAGCTCGTGAGTAAATATAACATCTACTAAGGCAATCGTAAGAATGCACGCAATGCGGAACAACATGTATGTCCATATGTGATATAATAACTCTAGTATGCATGCACATGTATGCAATATCTTTTCTAACTCTTTAAGTGATTTAAATGTTAATGTTACTGCATTCTTAACTTTTAAAAAATGAATGTCTGCATAATAGCTAAATATCATCAAGAAATCCTCTGAAAACCCGTGTCAAGCATCGACACCAAATAGGAATCATATCTGTCTCAATATCGGGCTCCGTCAGTCCGGATCAGCCCATATCACAAATCTCACGACAACGGTCGGTATCCTCCGGATATCCGCCGCGCCAGACATCACCGGTAGGTAGTCTTCCCCTGCCAGGCTCATCGTCTACAACTCGATCTTCTTGCCCCGGGGTACCATACCGGGCCCACCATGTACCCGAGACGGTTCATCCACTCCTCGAATCGGGTCTCGAAATCCAACAGAAAACATGAAAACTCATGGTGGACGACACATACATCACGAGAAAACCGCAACTTTGTTTTGAAAAAGATAAATATAAGGTTTTGTTAAATTCTTGCGGTTTTCCCCCAAAATCCAGAAATCGCAGCAAACTGAAATCCTCAAGAAATCATAATGTCCACATGTTATGTATGATAAGTGTCTATGATATCAATGTATATGATGTGAGAGTTTGGCTAGAAATCTATGTAAATATGATAGTAATGCGAGGTATATGCGTACGATACAATCTCAAATATCCTGCATGAATGCAATGGCGTTACTAGCTAAACAGGTTTTTATAGTGCACGTGGCATGGCAAATACCAAAGGCGTGTGTGTCACATGAATAGTGCGCGTACAATAGATGCCAATGGTAAGGTGTTCGTGTCCTACGAAATGATATCGCATATGTATATATGAATGTCATATGAATGTCCATGCAATCTAGTATAGGGTTAGCTGTAAGGGTATGCAATGTGCGTAAATGGATAAGCTAGCTAACAATATAATTATTGCATAAAGTAGAGTAATCCTAACTAGGGAGGGGGGGGCGCCTCACGCCATCCAGACGATTCCCCCGTAGATGAATATATCTACTCACCAGAAATCCCCGCTAATCTGATCCGGCCACCGCTTTGCCTTTTCGCGCCGTATCCGAAGTTTCCCCGACCGATCCTAGAATTGCATAACACAAAATATAAGGTTACAGATTTCTGAAATGATGCAACTCACACTATGAAAAGATCGACGCTCTCGAATTAATCACAACGTGCACTCGGTACGCGGAAAATGCACGAAAATCGCTAAAACCTTAACTAAAATTGCCGTTTCGGGGCAATCGTCAAAACTGCAACCTGACCAGACGAAACCCCACGTTCGCGCACTCTAATAATCCTATACAAAGCTAGTAATATTGCTATCCTAGCGAAATTTGAACGCATACTATTTTCCGAAAAAATCTAGTAAGCGATTTTCAAACTAAATCGATATAAACGTTGAAATTTGTCGTTTTAGCGAGCATACCAATACATAATTAACCACTCCAATCACCTAGATAACCATCCCTAACATAATCCAAGCATTATGCTACAAACCCTAATTTCTAAAGTCAAAACCTTCTCTTGATTTTTCCAAATCAAACATTTACTACTAAACTAGTATTTAGAATTGAGATTCTAGCACAATTAAACCACTCTAATTAATTAGATAACCAAA
This sequence comes from Agapanthus africanus, assembly GCA_030015575.1. Lineage (NCBI taxonomy): Eukaryota > Viridiplantae > Streptophyta > Magnoliopsida > Asparagales > Amaryllidaceae > Agapanthus > Agapanthus africanus. Next base: position 239,925,794 of record JASDDO010000004.1, read on the forward strand.
CCCCAACTTTAATACATCAACCATGCATCAAACCCTAATTACAACATCAATTCCCCTTTCTTGAATTTCCTAAACAAGAATTCATAAGCAAATTACACACTAAAACCATTAAATCTAGCAACTTAAACAACAATTAACAACTAGATTAGGATTTATACCTCCCAAGTGTGAACCCTAGCTTGCTCAAGTCTCCAAGAAGCCTCCTTTCATCAACTTTTTAAACTAATTTGGGTTGAAGAGAGGGTGGATTAGGGTTTTACTTTGAATTGGAGAAGAAAATAATGTATTTTGTTGATTTTTCCATGATTTTAGAAGCAAGAAAAATGAGGGAAAAATTTGGGCTGAAGGAGGGAGGCTCGGCCTGAGCTAGAGGGAGCTAGAGAGTGAGGGAAAAATGTGGAAGGTTCCAAGAAAAAGTCACTCTCAATTGTATTTAATGCATAACATAACAATTTTTACAAAAAAACCCCTTTTTGTTCATTTTTTTCATTAAATTTCCAACCCAAAAACTAAAAATGTGAAAGTCATGAAACAATTTTTTTAACACCATATTTTATCTTATAAAGACTCCTAATTAAGAAATTTACCTAATTAAATTTGTATTTATCCCTAATTAAATGTATTTAAAAAGGCTTAAAATAATAAAAAATAATAATTAATTACGAAAAAAATTTTATTTAACTAGAAAATTATAAATGACATTTTAGTGACAAAATTATAGTAATATCTTATCTAAATTTTGTATAATTAGGTCTACAATGAAAATCGTCAATTTTGACTTTTTACGGAAAAAGCCGAAAAATTGGCCGATTACCGAAAAACTGCCTAAACGATTTTCGAAGGGTTACAATCTTCCCCCCTTAAGGAAATTCGGTCCCCGAATTTAGAATTTAACTACGCGTACCTTCAAAAAGATGGGGATATCTCTTCCTCATCTCGACCTCGGTCTCCCAGGTGACCTCCTCGCTGTTCGGGCCACGCCAAAGGACTTTGACAGACGGTATGACCTTCGACCTCAATTTCTTCACCTGCCGGTCCAAGATGACCACCGGCTGCTCGGTGAAAGAAAGATCACGCTCTAACTGGATCGTCTGGTGCTGAATCGCCTGGGAAGGATCATGAAGGTACTTGCGGAGCATCGAGACATGGAATACGGGGTGAACATCGGGAAAGCTGGGCGGAAGAGCTAACCGATAAGCGACTGGACCAACGCGCTCTAGGATCTCGAAAGGACCAACATATCTAGGACTCAGTTTTCCTTTCCGCCCAAATCTCATCACACCCTTCATCGGAGAGACCTTCAGGAAAACATGATCGCCAACAGCGAACTCGAGTCGGCGACGACGCCTGTCAGCATAAGATTTCTGCCTGCTCTGTGCCGCTCTCATCCTGTCCTGAATCAGCTGTATCTTCTCGGTCGTCTCCTGCACGATCTGAGGCCCCAAAATACAGCTCTCCCTGAGCTCTGTCCAACATACAGGCAATCGACATCTCCTCCCATATAAAGCCTCGAAAGGTGCCATCTGAATCGTTTCCTGGAAGCTATTATTGTAGGAAAACTCGATCAAAGGCAAATGACGATCCCAGCTACCACCGAAATCTAAAACACAAGCTCTGAGCATGTCCTCAAGAGTCTGAATCGTACGCTCCGACTGACCGTCAGTCTGAGGATGAAAGGCTGTGCTAAAACTCAATCGGGTGCCCAAAGCTTCCTGTAGTTTCTGCCACAATCGGCTGGTAAACTGGGTGCCACGGTCGGACACGATGCAAGTCGGAACGCCATGCAGTCGCACTATCTCATCAATATAAACCTGGGCGTACTGAGAAAATCCAAAAGTGGTCTTCACTGGCAGAAAGTGAGCCGCTTTCGTCAGTCGATCCACAATCACCCAAATAGAGTCATACCCTCGACTGGTCCTGGGTAGACCCACAACGAAGTCCATGGAGACCTGCTCCCACTTCCACTCAGGGATGGGCAAAGGCTGTAACTCGCCGGCTGGCCTCTGGTGCTCGGCCTTGACTTGCTGACAAGTCAGGCATCTCGACACAAAATCTGTAATATCCTTCTTCATCCCGTCCCACCAGTAAACCTCTCTCAAATCACGGTACATCTTGGTGGAACCTGGATGCACACTATATACGGATCTATGTGCCTCCTCGAGAATATCACGCCTCAGTCCCTCTGAATCTGGCACACACAGTCGAGTCCCAAATCGGAGTATCTCCTGATCATCAATCACGAACTCAGAAACTCTGCCCTGCCGAATCTGCTCAATAATCTCTAATGTACGGGCATCGCCGGACTGTGCCTCGTGGATACGGTCAAGTAACTGTGGGCGTGCTCTGAAATGGGCCAGCTGTCCCCCCGTAGGAGTAAACTCGAACTGCACTCTGCTATCACATAACGCCTGCCAATCCGCCGTCGACTGCATCTGTACTGCGCTCAAACAAGATAAGCTACCTCCGGGCCTCCTACTCAAAGCATCAGCCACCACATTCGCCTTGCCCGGATGGTATAAAATCTCGCAGTCATAATCCTTCACCAACTCCATCCAACGGCGCTGCCTCAGGTTCAAATCTCGCTGCTGGAAGATATACTTCAAACTCTTGTGGTCAGTGAATATCTGGCACGACTCACCGTATAGGTAATGTCTCCAGATCTTGAGTGCAAACACCACTGCAGCCATCTCTAAATCATGGGTGGGGTAATTCTGCTCGTGTTTCCTCAGCTGACGAGAAGCATACGCGATGACTCTGTCGTGCTGCATCAATACACATCCCAGCCCTACTCTAGAAGCATCACAATATACCACGAACCCGCCTGATCCTGAAGGTAATGCTAACACTGGAGCAGTAGTCAAACGAGTCTTCAACTGCTGGAAGCTATCCTCACATGCCTGGGTCCAATTAAAAGGAACCCCCTTCCGGGTCAACCCGGTCAACGGTGCAGCAATGCGGGAGAAATCCTGGACGAAACGTCGATAATAGCCGGCCAGACCTAGAAAACTGCGAACCTCTGTGACTGATACCGGTCTAGGCCAACGCTGAACTGCCTCGATCTTCTTCGGGTCCACGCAAATACCATCTCTCGTCACCACATGACCCAAGAAGTCGACACTGTCAAGCCAGAATGCGCACTTGGAGAATTTGGCGAACAGCTGATGCTCCCTCAAAGTCTGCAATGTGATACGTAAGTGCTGCTCATGCTCCTCCCGGCTCCGAGAATAAACCAAGATGTCGTCAATGAACACAATGATGAACTGATCGAGATACGGCCTGAATACGCGGTTCATCAAATCCATAAATGCTGCCGGGGCATTGGTGAGCCCGAACGACATCACCAAGAACTCATAATGACCATATCGAGTACGGAAAGCTGTCTTCGGAATATCCTCCTTCCGAACCCGTAACTGGTGATAACCTGATCGTAAGTCAACCTTCGAGAAGAACCCTGCACCCTGGAGCTGATCAAATAAGTCATCAATGCGGGGTAGGGGATACTTGTTCCGCACAGTAACCCTGTTCAGCTGACGATAATCAATGCATAAACGCATACTTCCGTCCTTCTTCTTAACAAACAAGACGGGAGCACCCCAAGGTGACACACTCGGTCGGATGAGCCCTTTGTCCAGCAAGTCCTGTAACTGATCCTTTAGCTCTCTCAGCTCTGCCGGGGCCATCCGATAAGGAGGTATAGAAATAGGCCCCGTGCCAGGGATCAAGTCAATACAGAACTCAATCTCGCGCTCTGGTGGCAGACCAGGCAGCTCATCAGGGAATACATCAGGGAACTCTCTCACAATAGGGACCTGGTCCAACGGAACCTCTGTGGAGCTAGTATCACAAACATAAGCTAAGAATCCCTGACACCCTTTCTTTAAGAGCTGACCAGCGTGAAGAGAAGAAATCAAGCTGGGAAGGTTAGCACTACGATCTCCCTGAATAATAAGAACCGGCTCACCAGGAAAACTGAATCTGACTGCTTTTTCACGGCAGTCCACGGATGCATAGCAGGTGGCTAGCCAGTCCATACCAAGAAGAACGTCAAAGTCGAGCATATCGAGGAGAATCAAATCTACTGAAGAATCTCTCTCCCCGATACGAACGGAACAAGATCGGTACACAAAACGGGCAACAAAAGACTCGCCTACCGGGGTAATAACGACAAGCGGCTGATCTAACGGAGAAGACTCTCGGCCCAACCTTGGTGCAAAATACGTGGAAACATAGGAATGTGTGGAGCCTGGATCAAATAATACCCGTGCATCAAAGGAACACACTGGGAGAGTACCTGTCACGACGGCATTGGATGCCTGTGCATCCTGAGGAGTCAATGCGAACACTCGGGCCTGTCCACCGCTAATAGCTGGCTGTGCTCTGCCTCTACCTCGGCCTCTGCCTCTGCCTCTGTCGCCTCGTCCTCTCTGAACCGGACCGCCTCGCCCACGGCCTCTAGAAGCATCTGTCTGGCGTGAAGCATCATCAGGCGTAGGAAGTAAAGCTCTCTGAGAAGGTGGTGAGGGTGGTAAGGTCACATGCGGGACTGTCGCCGCGCCCGGACGTCCCATGGTACAGTCTCTGATACGGTGGTACTGACTCCCGCACCGAAAACATCCTGGAGACGACTGCTGGGTCTGTGGATATGAACCAAATAACTGACCTCGTCTCAATCCTCTGCCTCCGCCATCCCCCGGAAATAATCTATCACGATGTCTGCCCATCTGCCGCTGAGCTGGCGTATCAGTACGGATCCTCTTCGGCCCAGAAGCGACCGGAGTCTCAGAAATACGCTCCTCCAAAAGTAAGGCTGCATCCATCGCGGCTGCGTATGTATCAAAGTGCTGGGTGCCGATGGCAAGGAATAGCTGTGTATCAAGCCCTCGCACAAACCTCTTTATCCTCTTCTCTTCTGTGTCGACTAGGTACGGTGCATATCGAGACAACTGGGTAAACTGTATATCATACTCCGACACTGTCATCCCAGGAGTCTTGCGCAGAGACTCAAAACTACGGGCTCGAGCATCTCGGACACTCTCCGGAAGAAAACGGGCAAGAAATGCAGCTGTAAACTCATCCCAGGTCATAGAAGGCAGACCTGCAGCTCGGCCTCTCTCTACTGAGTCGTACCATGTCTGGGCAAGACCCTCCAGACGAAAACTCGCAAACTCCACCAATCTATCATCAGAACACCTCAACGAACGGCCAATCCGTGCCATCCTATCGAGAAATGTCTGTGGGTCCTCTGTCGCATCTGTACCGGTAAAAGCCGGGGGTCTCAATCTCATAAACTCCTGTAGTGAAACAGGGATAGTCTCCGTAGTAGCAGCAGGAGTGACCATCTGTGCAGCAGGTACGATCGTGGTCTGTGCGGTGGAAGGAACGTCCTCGGATCTCTGTGCCCGGCTAGACTCAACTAAAGAACCCATCATCTGCCGCAACTCTTGCATGCCGGCCTCTAATCTGGCAATACGGTCAGGATAAGGCGGATCAGTAGGACCCTGAGGGGTAGGTGTATCCTCCCGCTCGATCCTCGCCTCAGACGAGCCCGCTCGAATCTCATCCCTAGCGGCAGCCCGCTGAGCTCTCGTAGTCTTTGGCGGCATCGAAGCTAGAATAAGAAAAAGGACTGATAAGATCATTGCAATTGAATCAAGGAATGCAAGGAATCAAGAAAGGAAATACAAGCAATTATGTCCTAAGGTCACTTAGGCGGAGTACCGTATCGTAAGTATGCCGCGGACCATACCCACGCTACGCCACTCTGCTTAAGTCACCTACTCCATCTACCAAGGTCGTCCTACACTCAGAAAGGTAAAACCTACGCTCTGATACCAACTTTGTCACGACCCGAAAGTACGGAACGTGACTGGCACTTAGATTACGAGACGTCTAAAGGCGTACCGTAACCTAAGTCAGCCAAAGCCCAGAAATCTAACCTAAAATCAAAAGAGAGTGAAGGAAAACCTTTAATGAAAACTATTTTCAAATCAATTAAGTTGCAAAGAATCCCTTTTTAAAAACATCAAAAATTCCCAAAAATTTCGGCAGAGTCTCCCCTGTATTTTCTATCCCCCAAAATGGGTACAACAAGATAATACATATGAAATCATAAAAATGGCATCCCCAAGCGGGAGCTAGCTCTTCGCCCAAGGCGGATCACAACCACATGCAATATATAAGCAATACCAAGAAAAGAGCATAGAAGAAACCCAAAATATCAGAAAACGCAACGCCGGCTCAAGTGAACTCGACCCAAAAGAAACCACAAATATACAAATCTCTCAGTCTCATCACTAGGTCGCATATACAATACAAGTGGTAGATGGAGAATACTAGATACAATGATAAAGCAAAAGAAATAAGTATACTCGCAACCCACCTACGGGCGATGTCGCGAGTCCGAGCAAAAGGAACTGATGACAAGATAGCCCGCCGCTACAAGACTGACGGGTCCGACCTGCAAGACACTGTGGCACAACGGGGGTGAGTTGCCAGCTCGTGAGTAAATATAACATCTACTAAGGCAATCGTAAGAATGCACGCAATGCGGAACAACATGTATGTCCATATGTGATATAATAACTCTAGTATGCATGCACATGTATGCAATATCTTTTCTAACTCTTTAAGTGATTTAAATGTTAATGTTACTGCATTCTTAACTTTTAAAAAATGAATGTCTGCATAATAGCTAAATATCATCAAGAAATCCTCTGAAAACCCGTGTCAAGTATCGACACCAAATAGGAATCATATCTGTCTCAATATCGGGCTCCGTCAGTCCGGATCAGCCCATATCACAAATCTCACGACAACGGTCGGTATCCTCCGGATATCCGCCGCGCCAGACATCACCGGTAGGTAGTCTTCCCCTGCCAGGCTCATCGTCTACAACTCGATCTTCTTGCCCCGGGGTACCATACCGGGCCCACCATGTACCCGAGACGGTTCATCCACTCCTCGAATCGGGTCTCGAAATCCAACAGAAAACATGAAAACTCATGGTGGACGACACATACATCACGAGAAAACCGCAACTTTGTTTTGAAAAAGATAAATATAAGGTTTTGTTAAATTCTTGCGGTTTTCCCCCAAAATCCAGAAATCGCAGCAAACTGAAATCCTCAAGAAATCATAATGTCCACATGTTATGTATGATAAGTGTCTATGATATCAATGTATATGATGTGAGAGTTTGGCTAGAAATCTATGTAAATATGATAGTAATGCGAGGTATATGCGTACGATACAATCTCAAATATCCTGCATGAATGCAATGGCGTTACTAGCTAAACAGGTTTTTATAGTGCACGTGGCATGGCAAATACCAAAGGCGTGTGTGTCACATGAATAGTGCGCGTGCAATAGATGCCAATGGTAAGGTGTTCGTGTCCTACGAAATGATATCGCATATGTATATATGAATGTCATATGAATGTCCATGCAATCTAGTATAGGGTTAGCTGTAAGGGTATGCAATGTGCGTAAATGGATAAGCTAGCTAACAATATAATTATTGCATAAAGTAGAGTAATCCTAACTAGGGAGGGGGGGGGGCGCCTCACGCCATCCAGACGATTCCCCCGTAGATGAATATATCTACTCACCAGAAATCCCCGCTAATCTGATCCGGCCACCGCTTTGCCTTTTCGCGCCGTATCCGAAGTTTCCCCGACCGATCCTAGAATTGCATAACACAAAATATAAGGTTACAGATTTCTGAAATGATGCAACTCACACTATGAAAAGATCGACGCTCTCGAATTAATCACAACGTGCACTCGGTACGCGGAAAATGCACGAAAATCGCTAAAACCTTAACTAAAATTGCCGTTTCGGGGCAATCGTCAAAACTGCAACCTGACCAGACGAAACCCCACGTTCGCGCACTCTAATAATCCTATACAAAGCTAGTAATATTGCTATCCTAGCGAAATTTGAACGCATACTATTTTCCGAAAAAATCTAGTAAGCGATTTTCAAACTAAATCGATATAAACGTTGAAATTTGTCGTTTTAGCGAGCATACCAATACATAATTAACCACTCCAATCACCTAGATAACCATCCCTAACATAATCCAAGCATTATGCTACAAACCCTAATTTCTAAAGTCAAAACCTTCTCTTGATTTTTCCAAATCAAACATTTACTACTAAACTAGTATTTAGAATTGAGATTCTAGCACAATTAAACCACTCTAATTAATTAGATAACCAAACCCCAACTTTAATACATCAACCATGCATCAAACCCTAATTACAACATCAATTCCCCTTTCTTGAATTTCCTAAACAAGAATTCATAAGCAAATTACACACTAAAACCATTAAATCTAGCAACTTAAACAACAATTAACAACTAGATTAGGATTTATACCTCCCAAGTGTGAACCCTAGCTTGCTCAAGTCTCCAAGAAGCCTCCTTTCATCAACTTTTTAAACTAATTTGGGTTGAAGAGAGGGTGGATTAGGGTTTTACTTTGAATTGGAGAAGAAAATAATGTATTTTGTTGATTTTTCCATGATTTTAGAAGCAAGAAAAATGAGGGAAAAATTTGGGCTGAAGGAGGGAGGCTCGGCCTGAGCTAGAGGGAGCTAGAGAGTGAGGGAAAAATGTGGAAGGTTCCAAGAAAAAGTCACTCTCAATTGTATTTAATGCATAACATAACAATTTTTACAAAAAAACCCCTTTTTGTTCATTTTTTTCATTAAATTTCCAACCCAAAAACTAAAAATGTGAAAGTCATGAAACAATTTTTTTAACACCATATTTTATCTTATAAAGACTCCTAATTAAGAAATTTACCTAATTAAATTTGTATTTATCCCTAATTAAATGTATTTAAAAAGGCTTAAAATAATAAAAAATAATAATTAATTACGAAAAAATTTTTATTTAACTAGAAAATTATAAATGACATTTTAGTGACAAAATTATAGTAATATCTTATCTAAATTTTGTATAATTAGGTCTACAATGAAAATCGTCAATTTTGACTTTTTACGGAAAAAGCCGAAAAATTGGCCGATTACCGAAAAACTGCCTAAACGATTTTCGAAGGGTTACAATCTTCCCCCCTTAAGGAAATTCGGTCCCCGAATTTAGAATTTAACTACGCGTACCTTCAAAAAGATGGGGATATCTCTTCCTCATCTCGACCTCGGTCTCCCAGGTGACCTCCTCGCTGTTCGGGCCACGCCAAAGGACTTTGACAGACGGTATGACCTTCGACCTCAATTTCTTCACCTGCCGGTCCAAGATGACCACCGGCTGCTCGGTGAAAGAAAGATCACGCTCTAACTGGATCGTCTGGTGCTGAATCGCCTGGGAAGGATCATGAAGGTACTTGCGGAGCATCGAGACATGGAATACGGGGTGAACATCGGGAAAGCTGGGCGGAAGAGCTAACCGATAAGCGACTGGACCAACGCGCTCTAGGATCTCGAAAGGACCAACATATCTAGGACTCAGTTTTCCTTTCCGCCCAAATCTCATCACACCCTTCATCGGAGAGACCTTCAGGAAAACATGATCGCCAACAGCGAACTCGAGTCGGCGACGACGCCTGTCAGCATAAGATTTCTGCCTGCTCTGTGCCGCTCTCATCCTGTCCTGAATCAGCTGTATCTTCTCGGTCGTCTCCTGCACGATCTGAGGCCCCAAAATACAGCTCTCCCTGAGCTCTGTCCAACATACAGGCGATCGACATCTCCTCCCATATAAAGCCTCGAAAGGTGCCATCTGAATCGTTTCCTGGAAGCTATTATTGTAGGAAAACTCGATCAAAGGCAAATGACGATCCCAGCTACCACCGAAATCTAAAACACAAGCTCTGAGCATGTCCTCAAGAGTCTGAATCGTACGCTCCGACTGACCGTCAGTCTGAGGATGAAAGGCTGTGCTAAAACTCAATCGGGTGCCCAAAGCTTCCTGTAGTTTCTGCCACAATCGGCTGGTAAACTGGGTGCCACGGTCGGACACGATGCAAGTCGGAACGCCATGCAGTCGCACTATCTCATCAATATAAACCTGGGCGTACTGAGAAAATCCAAAAGTGGTCTTCACTGGCAGAAAGTGAGCCGCTTTCGTCAGTCGATCCACAATCACCCAAATAGAGTCATACCCTCGACTGGTCCTGGGTAGACCCACAACGAAGTCCATGGAGACCTGCTCCCACTTCCACTCAGGGATGGGCAAAGGCTGTAACTCGCCGGCTGGCCTCTGGTGCTCGGCCTTGACTTGCTGACAAGTCAGGCATCTCGACACAAAATCTGTAATATCCTTCTTCATCCCGTCCCACCAGTAAACCTCTCTCAAATCACGGTACATCTTGGTGGAACCTGGATGCACACTATATACGGATCTATGTGCCTCCTCGAGAATATCACGCCTCAGTCCCTCTGAATCTGGCACACACAGTCGAGTCCCAAATCGGAGTATCCCCTGATCATCAATCACGAACTCAGAAACTCTGCCCTGCCGAATCTGCTCAATAATCTCTAATGTACGGGCATCGCCGGACTGTGCCTCGTGGATACGGTCAAGTAACTGTGGGCGTGCTCTGAAATGGGCCAGCTGTCCCCCCGTAGGGTAGACGTTACGCACAGCTAGTGCCACTAACATGCTTGTGGTTAAACCCACTGCCAGCGTACTGTCGAGTCTTTAGAGTCTCACACAGAAGGTTCCCTGGTTTAGGCAAAAGATGTAGAGGCCGTAAGTTGTTACGGCAGGGTTTCGATCATGTTGGTGTAATGGTTATAGGAATGATGATCGGAAGGATATTACTGGCAGCTTTTGGTTTAAGCCGGATACCAGTATTATATTATTTGGATTATTTGTATTCGTATTTTTTGGAATACGGATACGAGTATACTTATACGGTATATGGTGAAGGGTATTGTCACGACCCGAGAATTCGACTCGTGACCGGCACTTAACCACGCAACGTCTACAGGCGTAACGCGGCTAAGTAAGCCGAACCCAGAAATCAAAACCAATAATAAAGAGTGATTAAAACATTTTTCGTAAAAACAGTCATACATGTCTGAAAAGCTTCCATTTATTTAGTAGAAATCCTTTTAAGTTCAAGAGTTATAACTTTTGTAATTTTGGTAACATTTCCTTTTTAAAACATTAGCCCCGCGAGTCGGGTAAAAGCAAGGTGTAACAGAAATAACAAGTGACATGAATAAAGCATCACAATATGATATACGACGCCGTAGCGAAGAGTACCCAGTAAAGCAAGGACAAAATCATAAAAGATGAGACTGCATAAAGTAAAGTCGGCTCACATGCGAGCTCGACACCAGAATATAAAATCATACATATCGTCCTCTCAACTGTCTCTAAGTCAATACAGAAAGGTAGATGGAGAATACTAGATACATCAATATACAACTGAAATGATAACAGATACCGTACAAAACCCACCTAAACAGCAAAAAGGCTAACTCGCCTCAGAAAGGGTATCTGTGCCAAAAGATGCGGTAACAGCCAGCCGTGACTACTCCCAAGGGCAACCTATAAACACTGTGGCACAACGGGGGTGAGTTGCCAACTCGTGAATAGAGATAACATATAAAGGTGATCGCGAGCATGCACATATAGCGTGGCTCTACTAATGCCAGCAGATGATATCAATGCATGTCAAATAGAGGATGCAATAGTAATGCAAATACTCTAACAGGTAAATGCTACAGGATGAGATATATAGTAGTCAATACTGAGTATGGGATAGATAACATCTACATGGACTATGTCAACATGGAAAACCAGAATCGGTGCCTCAGGCTGCACTCGAATCCCAAATACCCTCAGGCGCCGGCACACCCATCGGCCCTCAAATCCTGTACATCTCTGAGAAATCACGAGTGCCCAACATCGGCACCCAAAATATCATAAAATACTCGTGTCCAGCATCGACACGCAAATCCTCGTATATCGGGCTCCGTCAGTCCGGATCGGCCCACGGGGTCCGTCTGCAGTGTCGGCCCTCGGCCCCGGCAGTACGGATCATCCCGCATCCATCTCTCGACTCTGGTCAGTATCCTCCGGACAACTGCCAGGTCCAACCATTCACCGGTAGGTACTCGCCCGCCTCCAGGCTCAATCGGCAAACCTATCGATCATCTCGCCGAGGGGAACCATACCGGGCCCACCACGAACCCGCAAACGGAACATCTACTCCTCGAATCGGGTTTCAAGCACACGTCTCAGCACCGAGAAAACGCGTGGTGGACACACCAAAATATCATATCACGAGGTACTGGGTTTTTCAAAATAGTGCATCCTGTCTTAAATACTCCCACGGTCCTCAAAACAGAAATCACATGAAAATCCAACACCAATAGTAAATCCAATGCGAGGTACAATATACATCAATCCATGGTATGGGTATAAGGGGAAAACAGCTTTTTAAAGTAGTTTCGTTTCCGGTTTAAAAAGATGTCATGCGGCTCCCAATATACATGAAAGTCATATCAAATCACATATGAAGCGAACTATAGCAATATAATCATGGCAGCTCTACAGTGAGTGTGGCATGGCAATTACTAACGGTGTGTGTGTAGCATGCAAATAGTGCCCGTGCAACATAAACCGTTAGTAATAGTACGGTGTTCTATCAGTTCTAAGCATATATCTATAAACACATAGCAGGGGATGCGAATATGCAATGACAGTCCATTGTGGTAAATGCAATATGTAATACTAAGGTCCTATCAGCCCTGACGCATAACGCCATGCGGGCGATATCCCCGTAGATGTGAAATCTACTCACCGTGTCTCGCGCTAAGTGTAGCCGACGACTTTCTTGCCCTTCTTCGCAGCGTCTGTCTCACTGGCCTGCGAACCTAGAATCACATACACATATCACACATATAAGCTCAATTTCACCAAAAATGCGACATTACGGTCAAACTAGAAACTCGTGTCGCAAACTAATCGCGCGTGTGCGCGATACGCTAAAACGTGTAATCACGCGCCTGAAACTACCCCGACGCGCCGCGATACGCAGAAACCCAAACCTACTCACGTATCACGCGTGTCGCGAAGGTTTAGAAAAACGGCAAAACAGGTATTTGGTCCCAGATTTCTACACAGAGCTAGATTTACAAAACTATATATATAGCAATACCCTACACACCAGAACACACCATATGGACCAAACAACACCCAAATCCCTACCCATCTGGCCGCAAATTGCGGCCAGAATGAGAATTTCGGCGGCCAACTGTAGCAGGTAGGGGGTCGGGTTTCACCTGGGGTATCAGCACATCACCACAATACTACAGTACTCTCAATATCATACAGATCTCATCGGGTCAATAGCAGATCCAGAAAAGCTCATATTTGCACAAAAACGACATTTTGCATCGAATAGTGAAACTGGTGGTATTTTAGTGTAATAGGGGTTAAACTAAGTTAACATGGTCTCAACAAACCTCAAGCATCCTACTGAAACCAATCTACACCTCATTAGCACAAAGTTCCCACTAAACACCCCATATCGCACTAAAACACACTAAATCCATTAACCGAAGCAAAACTACACTAACTAGGCAAACTAGGGAAGCAAGATAGGAAGTATACCTCAAACCTAACCCTAGGGAGCTGCAGGAAGGTGAAGAAGTGAAGGGAAGGGGCTGCACTAGGAGCTGGTGTTGCTGCTGCTCACTGTGCTGCTGTTGCTGTTGCTGTTGCTGTATGCTTGCTGCTGCTGCTTCAGTTGCTTCTGCTGCTGCTTCAGTTGCTGGTTCTGGAGCTGGGGAAGAGGTAAGTGTGTGTGTGTGTGAGAGTGTGTGAGAGTTGAGAGAAAGAAACAAAGAATGAGAGGGAAAAATCATCACTCCAAATGCCAACCCCTCACTCTCTCTCTCTTCATTAATGGCAAGCATGGGCTAAGCCATGATGCCCACTCCCTCTCTCTCACAAGTCAACACTTAACAATTCAAATTAAAGTTACTTCTAATTTAACTAATTAACCCACTTAAAACCCAAAAGGCTTAATCCACAAGATTAACCCACCATGGTTAATAATTATGGTATTAACTCAATTTAAAAACCCTAGTTTACATGCACATGTGTGTGCAAGCCTAGGAAAATTTTGGAAAAATATTTATTAAATTAGTAAAAATATTTAAAACACAATTTGGTAAACATTTTGTTAAAAACCATTATTTAAATATATTTAGTCACTAAACAAATCCTAAGGTGTTACAATCTCTCCCCCTTAAAGAAATTCGTCCCCGAATTTCAAAAATCTAACTACGGTTACCTTCAAAAAGATGGGGATACGTCTTCATCATCTCTCTTTCGGTCTACCAAGTGACCTCTTCACGGTTCCGACCACGCCAAAGTACCTTAACTGATGGAATGTTCTTCGATCTCAATTTCTTCACTTGTCGATCCAAGATCATCACCGGCTGCTCTGCATAGGAAAGGTCACGCTCAAGCTGGATCGTCGGATGCTGAATCGCGTGCGAAGGATCATGAAGATATCTGCGGAGCATCGAGACATGAAATACGGGGTGCACATCTGGAAAGCTGGGCGGAAGGGCTAAACGGTAGGCTACTGCACCAACACGCTCGAGGATCTCGAAGGGGCCCACATACCTGGGACTGAGCTTCCCCTTCTTCCCAAACCTCATCACACCTTTCATTGGGGAGACCCTCAAGAAAACATGATCACCAACAGAAAACTCAAGTCTGCGTCGCCGACGGTCTGCATAAGATCTCTGCCTACTCTGGGCTGCTCTCATCCTATCGCGAATCAACTGGATCTTCGCTGTCGTCTCCTCAACGATCTGTGGTCCTAAGATACTGCTCTCACTGAGCTCTGTCCAACAAGTGGGGCGACCTGCATCTCCTCCCATAAAGAGCCTCAAATGGTGCCATCTGAATGGTCTCCTGGTAGCTGTTATTGTAGGAGAACTCTACTAAGGGCAAATGATGATCCCAGCTACCTCCGAAATCTAATACACAAGCTCTGAGCATGTCCTCGAGAGTCTGGATGGTCCGCTCTGACTGTCCGTCGGTCTGCGGATGAAAAGCCGTGCTGAAACTCAAGCGAGTGACCAAAGCCTCCTGAAGCCTCTGCCATAGTCTACTGGTAAACTGGGTGCCTCTGTCGGACACAATACATGTCGGGACTCCGTGTAGTCGCACTATCTCATCAATGTAGATCTGGGCATACTGAGTAAATCCGAAGGTCGTCTTCACCGGTAGGAAGTGAGCCGCTTTCGTCAAACGATCCACGATCACCCAGATGGAGTCATACCCCCGACTAGTCCTGGGTAGACCCACAACGAAATCAATCGAAATCTGTTCCCATTTCCACTCCGGAATGGGTAACGGCTGTAGCTCTCCTGCGGGCCTCTGGTGCTCAGCCTTGACTTGCTGACAAGTCAGGCATCTCGACACAAAATCTACAATGTCCCTCTTCATTCCGTCCCACCAATACACATCTCTCATATCATGATACATCTTGGTGGAACCGGGATGGACGCTAAATACCGATCGATGTGCCTCCTCAAGAATCTCGCGCCTCAGTCCCTCAGCATCTGGTACGCACAGCCTGACTCCAAATCGTAGTACTCCCTGATCATCGATCACGAACTCGGAAAATCTGCCCTGTCCAATCTGTGCCATGATCTCTGAACATCGGTCATCACTGAGCTGTGCCTCACGTATACGATCGATCAACTGTGGGCGTGCACGGACATGCGCTATCTGTCCTCCAATCGGCGTGAACTCGAACTGTACTCGACTGTCGCATAATATCTGCCAGTCTGCCGATGGCTGCTCCTGTACTGCGCTCAAACAAGATAAACTACTCCCGGGCCTCCAGCTCAAAGCATCCGCCACCACATTCGCCTTGCCCGGGTGATATAAGATCTCGCAGTCGTAATCCTTCACTAACTCCATCCATCGACGCTGTCGAAGGTTCAGATCCCGCTGCTGAAATATGTATCTCAGACTCTTGTGATCCGTGAATATCTGGCACGACTCGCCGTATAAGTAATGTCGCCAGATCTTAAGTGCGAAGACCACTGCTGCTATCTCCAAATCATGAGTGGGGTAGTTTTGTTTATGTCTCTTCAATTGTCGCGAAGCATACGCGATCACCCTGTCGTGCCGCATCAAAACGCATCCCAACCCCACTCGAGAAGCATCACAGAAGACCACAAATCCGCCCGGTCCGGAAGGTAAAGATAACACCGGTGCCGTCGTCAGCCGAGTCCGTAACTGCTGGAAACTGTGCTCGCACTCCTCCGTCCAAACGAAAGGAACTCCCTTCCGGGTCAACCCGGTCAACGGTGTAGCAATACGGGAGAAGTCCTGCACAAAACGCCTATAGTAACCGGCCAACCCCAAAAAGCTGCGAATCTCCGTCACCGATGTGGGTCTGGGCCAACGTTGAACGGCCTCGATCTTCCTCGGGTCTACACATATACCGTCTCGTGAAATCACGTGACCCAAGAAGTCTACGCTGTCCAGCCAAAAAGCACACTTGGAAAATTTCGCATAAAGCTGGTGCTCCCTCAATGTCTGCAATGTAATCCGCAAGTGCTGCTCGTGCTCCTCACTACTCCGGGAATACACCAAGATATCGTCAATGAAGACTATAATGAACAGATCCAAGTAAGGCCGGAAAATATGGTTCATCAAATCCATGAAGGCTGCTGGCGCATTGGTGAGTCCGAACGACATCACCAAAAACTCGTAATGGCCGTAGCGCGTACGGAAGGCTGTCCGGGGAATGTCCTCCTGTCGAACCCGCAGCTGATGATAGCCCGATCGCAAATCGATCCTCGAAAAGTACCCTGCCCCCTGGAGCTTGTCGAACAAATCGTCGATACGCGGCAGAGGATACCTGTTCTGCACTGTCACCCTGTTCAGCTGGCGGTAGTCGATACAAAGACGCAAACTGCCGTCCTTCTTCCTGACGAACAGGACTGGAGCACCCCAAGGAGAAACACTGGGTCGAATAAGTCCCTTGTCCAGCAAATCTTGCAACTGACCCTTTAACTCTCGAAGTTCCGCCGGGGCCATCCGATAAGGCGGTATAGAAATAGGCCCCGAACCAGGAACCAAATCAATACAGAAAGAAATGTCGCGCTCGGGCGGCAACCCAGGAAGCTCGTCAGGGAACACATCAGGAAACTCGCTAACAACCGGAACCTGGTCCAATGGAACCTGTGTAGCGCGAGCGTCGCAAACATAGGCGAGAAATCCCTGACATCCCTTCCTCAAAAGCTGTCCAGCGCGAAAAGAAGAAATCACACTGTGAGGGGCGGCACCACGGTCCCCCAACATAACAAAAACCAACTCACCGGGGAAACAGAATCTAACTGTCTTCTCGCGGCAGTCCACAGAAGCATAGCACGTGGCTAACCAATCCATGCCCAAAAGAACGTCGAAGTCCAACATCTCCAGAAGGATCAAGTCGACAGGCAACTCTCTCTCGCCAATACAGACGATACAGGATCGGAACACGTGCCTAGCCACAAACGACTCTCCCACCGGAGTGGTCACCACAAGCTGCTGATCAAGCAAGCCGGACTCTCAACCCAAACTCGGCATAAAGTGTGTGGATACGTACGAGTGTGTGGATCCGGGATCGAACAGTACATGTGCATCAACTGAACATATAGGAAGGATACCTGAAACTACAGCATTGGACGCCTGCGCGTCCTGATGTGTCATAGCAAAGACCCTCGCCTGTCCCCCACCTGTAACTGACTGACCTCTGCCTCGGTCATCTCGTCCCCTCTGAGCAACTCCTCCACGCCCACGACCTCTCTGTGCATAAGTCTGGCGCGGAGCAACGGTAGGCACAACGGGCAACGCCCTCTGGGGTGGTGAAGGTGGTAAGGTAACATGCGGTGCTGCCGCCTCCCTCCGGTGTGTCTCTGGACAATCTCGAACGAGGTGAAGTAGGCTGCCACATCTGAAGCAACCCCGCGGCGACTGCTGACCTTCCTGGGGATACGAACTAAACATCCGACCTCGTCCCGAATCTCTGCTACTCCTCGTACCGGAACGATAACTGTCGCGGCGTCTGAATGACTGCCTCCGTGCGGAAATACTGATACGAACTCTCTTCGGCTCTGGAACTACCGAAGTCTCAGCAAGGTGCTCCTCGACCACTAAGGCTGCGTCTACAGCTGCTGCATAGGTCTCGTAGTGCTGCGCGCTGATCGCGAGGAACAATGGTGTAAGCAAGCCTCGAACAAATCTCCGGACTCGCAACTCCTCGGTAGCCACTAAATATGGGGCGTAGACTGCTAGCTCTGTAAACAGTACGTCATACTCTGCCACTGTCATCCCTGGCGTCTGGCGCAAGGACTCAAATCTGCGTGCTCGGGCATCCCTAACACTCTGGGGAAGGAAACGGGCTAGAAATATGGTCACGAACTCCGTCCAGGTCATAGGAGGAAGACCTGCTGCTCTGCCCTTCTCCACTGAATCACACCATTTCTGCGCAAGACCTTCCAGGCGAAAGCTCGCGAACTCAACCCATCTCGTATCTGTGCATCTGAGGGAACGGCATATCCTGGCCATCCTGTCGATGAAAGACTGTGGGTCCTCGGCTGTATCGGTGCCTGTGAATACTGGAGGCTTCAGCCTCATGAACTCTGATAGCGATACTGTAATCACATCCGTGGCTGCAGGGGCAACTGGCTGTGCGGTAGGCACCATCGCGGTCTCTGGAACGGGTGGAGCTACCTCTGGTCGCTGCGCTCGAAGCGTCTCAACTAGCGATCCTATCATCTGGCGCATCTCCTGCATGCTAGATCCCACCGTCTGGCGCATCTCCTGCATACTAGCCCCTAGCGTGGCGATCTGATCCGTCACGGCAGGAACAGCCTGCTCGGGTACAACGGGTGCACTGCCCGGATCAGTCCTCGTCTCGGACGAGTCAACACGAATCTCGGCCCTCGCGGCCGCTCTCTGTGCCCTCGTAGTCTTAGGTGGCATAATGGCTGAAAGAAAATTTGGATTCGATAAGAATACGGAAATCGAATCGCAAGAATATAAGGAGGGATCAAATCAATAAGTCCTAAGGTCGCGTAGGCGGAGTACCGTGTCGTGAGTATGCCGCGGAACATACACACGCTACGCTACCCTGCTGCAGCTACCTACTCCATCATACCAGGGTCATCCTACACTCCGAAGGTAAAACCTACGCTCTGATACCAACTTTGTCACGACCCGAGAATTCGACTCGTGACCGGCACTTAACCACGCAACGTCTACAGGCGTAACGCGGCTAAGTAAGCCGAACCCAGAAATCAAAACCAATAATAAAGAGTGATTAAAACATTTTTCGTAAAAACAGTCATACATGTCTGAAAAGCTTCCATTTATTTAGTAGAAATCCTTTTAAGTTCAAGAGTTATAACTTTTGTAATTTTGGTAACATTTCCTTTTTAAAACATTAGCCCCGCGAGTCGGGTAAAAGCAAGGTGTAACAGAAATAACAAGTGACATGAATAAAGCATCACAATATGATATACGACGCCGTAGCGAAGAGTACCCAGTAAAGCAAGGACAAAATCATAAAAGATGAGACTGCATAAAGTAAAGTCGGCTCACATGCGAGCTCGACACCAGAATATAAAATCATACATATCGTCCTCTCAACTGTCTCTAAGTCAATACAGAAAGGTAGATGGAGAATACTAGATACATCAATATACAACTGAAATGATAACAGATACCGTACAAAACCCACCTAAACAGCAAAAAGGCTAACTCGCCTCAGAAAGGGTATATGTGCCAAAAGTTGCGGTAACAGCCAGCCGTGACTACTCCCAAGGGCAACCTGTAAACACTGTGGCACAACGGGGGTGAGTTGCCAACTCGTGAATAGAGATAACATATAAAGGTGATCGCGAGCATGCACATATAGCGTGGCTCTACTAATGCCAGCAGATGATATCAATGCATGTCAAATAGAGGATGCAATAGTAATGCAAATACTCTAACAGGTAAATGCTACAGGATGAGATATATAGTAGTCAATACTGAGTATGGGATAGATAACATCTACATGGACTATGTCAACATGGAAAACCATAATCGGTGCCTCAGGCTGCACTCGAATCCCAAATACCCTCAGGCGCCGGCACACCCATCGGCCCTCAAATCCTGTACATCTCTGAGAAATCACGAGTGCCCAACATCGGCACCCAAAATATCATAAAATACTCGTGTCCAGCATCGACACGCAAATCCTCGTATATCGGGCTCCGTCAGTCCGGATCGGCCCACGGGGTCCGTCTGCAGTGTCGGCCCTCGGCCCCGGCAGTACGGATCATCCCGCATCCATCTCTCGACTCTGGTCAGTATCCTCCGGACAACTGCCAGGTCCAACCATTCACCGGTAGGTACTCGCCCGCCTCCAGGCTCAATCGGCAAACCTATCGATCATCTCGCCGAGGGGAACCATACCGGGCCCACCACGAACCCGCAAACGGAACATCTACTCCTCGAATCGGGTTTCAAGCACACGTCTCAGCACCGAGAAAACGCGTGGTGGACACACCAAAATATCATATCACGAGGTACTGGGTTTTTCAAAATAGTGCATCCTGTCTTAAATACTCCCACGGTCCTCAAAACAGAAATCACATGAAAATCCAACACCAATAGTAAATCCAATGCGAGGTACAATATACATCAATCCATGGTATGGGTATAAGGGGAAAACAGCTTTTTAAAGTAGTTTCGTTTCCGGTTTAAAAAGATGTCATGCGGCTCCCAATATACATGAAAGTCATATCAAATCACATATGAAGCGAACTATAGCAATATAATCATGGCAGCTCTACAGTGAGTGTGGCATGGCAATTACTAACGGTGTGTGTGTAGCATGCAAATAGTGCCCGTGCAACATAAACCGTTAGTAATAGTGCGGTGTTCTATCAGTTCTAAGCATATATCTATAAACACATAGCAGGGGATGCGAATATGCAATGACAGTCCATTGTGGTAAATGCAATATGTAATACTAAGGTCCTATCAGCCCTGACGCATAACGCCATGCGGGCGATATCCCCGTAGATGTGAAATCTACTCACCGTGTCTCGCGCTAAGTGTAGCCGACGACTTTCTTGCCCTTCTTCGCAGCGTCTGTCTCACTGGCCTGCGAACCTAGAATCACATACACATATCACACATATAAGCTCAATTTCACCAAAAATGCGACATTACGGTCAAACTAGAAACTCGTGTCGCAAACTAATCGCGCGTGTGCGCGATACGCTAAAACGTGTAATCACGCGCCTGAAACTACCCCGACGCGCCGCGATACGCAGAAACCCAAACCTACTCACGTATCACGCGTGTCGCGAAGGTTTAGAAAAACGGCAAAACAGGTATTTGGTCCCAGATTTCTACACAGAGCTAGATTTACAAAACTATATATATAGCAATACCCTACACACCAGAACACACCATATGGACCAAACAACACCCAAATCCCTACCCATCTGGCCGCAAATTGCGGCCAGAATGAGAATTTCGGCGGCCAACTGTAGCAGGTAGGGGGTCGGGTTTCACCTGGGGTATCAGCACATCACCACAATACTACAGTACTCTCAATATCCTACAGATCTCATCGGGTCAATAGCAGATCCAGAAAAGCTCATATTTGCACAAAAACGACATTTTGCATCGAATAGTGAAACTGGTGGTATTTTAGTGTAATAGGGGTTAAACTAAGTTAACATGGTCTCAACAAACCTCAAGCATCCTACTGAAACCAATCTACACCTCATTAGCACAAAGTTCCCACTAAACACCCCATATCGCACTAAAACACACTAAATCCATTAACCGAAGCAAAACTACACTAACTAGGCAAACTAGGGAAGCAAGATAGGAAGTATACCTCAAACCTAACCCTAGGGAGCTGCAGGAAGGTGAAGAAGTGAAGGTAAGGGGCTGCACTAGGAGCTGGTGTTGCTGCTGCTCACTGTGCTGCTGTTGCTGTTGCTGTTGCTGTATGCTTGCTGCTGCTGCTTCAGTTGCTTCTGCTGCTGCTTCAGTTGCTGGTTCTGGAGCTGGGGAAGAGGTAAGTGTGTGTGTGTGTGAGAGTGTGTGAGAGTTGAGAGAAAGAAACAAAGAATGAGAGGGAAAAATCATCACTCCAAATGTCAACCCCTCACTCTCTCTCTCTTCATTAATGGCAAGCATGGGCTAAGCCATGATGCCCACTCCCTCTCTCTCACAAGTCAACACTTAACAATTCAAATTAAAGTTACTTCTAATTTAACTAATTAACCCACTTAAAACCCAAAAGGCTTAATCCACAAGATTAACCCACCATGGTTAATAATTATGGTATTAACTCAATTTAAAAACCCTAGTTTACATGCACATGTGTGTGCAAGCCTAGGAAAATTTTGGAAAAATATTTATTAAATTAGGAAAAATATTTAAAACACAATTTGGTAAACTTTTTGTTAAAAACCATTATTTAAATATATTTAGTCACTAAACAAATCCTAAGGTGTTACAGGTATTCTTGTAATTGTGAAAGAACATCTTCTAGAAGGAGACACCTCATAATTGGATATTTATTTTATGAAAATAGATATATGAGGTGGAATTAGGAGAATTTTCAAAGCATGGGTCAAAGAATGGCTCTTTGAATTTTTTATTCATTTAGGATTACTATTCCAAGTATGGTGCATTATTTTAGAGATAAAATAATACATAACTCAATTATTTCCATGAGCCATAACCCTTGATGCATGCTTGATATTTCCTCATTCTATTTTTCATCTTCTCTCTCCTAATTATCTCCTTCTTCCTCCTCCTAGCTTTATCCTTCACATGAGTTGTGAAACGAAAGCTTTTGGCTAATAATAATCCACTACTTGATCTCTACAACTCTTCCTCTGTCTGGATTTCGAGTGAGCGAGTCTAAGTGATCATTTCTAGCACACTTGATCTCTTAGTTAACTCTTGAGAAGAGTTTGAAGCTTGTTCCATAACTCTCGGGTGGATCATCTACGTCTTGAGGTGACCGGAGATCGAGAACATTGCAAGTATCAAAGGAGCCTAGGAGTCGCATCTAAACGAAGACCTAAAGGACCGATTCTAAAGGTATAACCCACTATCATAGTAGATAAGAGCTCTAGATAGGGTTTCTAGTTATGGTTTAGCACAAGATCTAGGTTGAAAGTAGGTGTTACATGCAAGAAAATTATTTTTTGCCACTTACGCCTCCTCACAAGTGTTGTGAGGTTGTGCAACATCTACTAACATGGTATCAGAGCCTAGCTAAGCCATAACTAGTTATTTTGACGACATTTAATGTTTCGAACACGAAACAACTCCAAAACCACAAACCCGAGAACAGCTCTCTGGAAATTTTTAAAAGATGATCTAAAAATTTTTTAAGCATGTGCAGAATACTTGTTATGAGATAACTAAACAACCCTAGAAAAACGATCCCCAACCACCTGATTTTTCCCGGCGAGAGTCTCAAAATATCTGGCGTCGCCGGTTCGTTGATTGTGTTTGGGCTTGGGTTTTTTAGGGTTCTCTATACTCTGTGTTTTTGGTTTTGTGGTATTGTTTAATTATTTCCAGATTACATGTGATGTAACCTAAGTGTTGGGGGAAATCAGAGTGTTCCGAAATCGAACTTTTAATGTCGTTTATCCGCTTTTCAGTTTGTTGTGTGTTTGAAACGTCCACTAATTGCTATACGACGATAAGTGGAGGTTGCACATATGTATATCATGTGATGGTATGTGTATATGAATGTGTTGGATCGTCATGGATGAATAGCCCGGTGGATGTGAGAAGGGCGTTTTTTCTTTTCTTTCATTCATGTAATTTGTAAAAATCAATGTAATATTATTTTGCGGGGCACATCCGGGTTGGGGTTGTAGCCACCGTTGTATAATTTATTTTTACTGTTTCTGCTCTTAGGATAGACCCAAGGTGGGTGCACAAACTACCGGGTTCTTTGAAGTGCCGAGTGGCCTACTCACTTTGTTGAGGGAGGTTGCTTTACTTCGGGAATTTAGCGGGTAGTTTTCCTCACCCGTAGGGGTCTAGAGTGGAGTTTGGCTATTCATCGCGACCGTGGAACCCTTCTTTCATTAAGGGCTTAACTTAAATACGGAATTCCTAGTATATCCAATGTATTCATCTGTGATCTGGAATGTTTATAAATGTGTGCGACGAATGGCTATTTATATATAAGATATATAATAAACGTTGCTTATGTTTTGCACCCGCGCTAGTCCAGCTCCCACTCTACCATTAATTAAGTAACCTAACGGTGCATGACGGGGCCCCATAGAGAATGCAGATGGCATAAACGTACGTTCTATTTTCGTTTCTTTTCTGTGATGTTTAGGAAATGTAAATGATGGGACAACATTAATGTGATTAATTTTAAGAAAAAGAAATCATAAGATGTTGTAGAATCAAACTTTTGAAAATGGGTAACTCTAGATTTTGCTTTGCATAGTTGTATTCCTTGATGAATATCCAGCACCTCATTCGATGAGGAAAGGGCCGAGATCCCTTCACCGGGAGTGACCGATTTAGCAAAACTAGCAAATGTTACAAAGCACTCGATTGTTTTTATAGTTGATCTATTCTTGCTTTGCATCGTGGTATTCATGAATATCCAGCACCTTATTCGATAAGGAAAGAGCCGAGATCCCTTCACCGGGAGTGACCTCTTTAGAAAAATTAGAAAGATACTACAAAAACCATTCGACTTTTAAAACTGGAGCTTAAACCACTCTTTTCACTTGATTCTACAATGATATCAAGTTCAAAACGTTAAGGGTTTTCATAAAAACCATTCGTTGCCCTATGCCATTTTAGGAAGCAGAGTACTTAGTATTCGTGCCACGTTTGTTGACTATAGTTAAGGTGTGGTGTACGGTAGCTAAGTGATATCTTCCTACAAAGCATATGATGCGATCGATTAGGACATGCGCATGACCTTGTTGACCATAGTTAAGGGTCATGCGGATGGGTCTAAATCAATCACGAAATGGCGGGTAGAACATGACTAGTTCTTATAATTTGTTGACCATAGTTAAGGTCATAAGACACTAGGGGTAAAAACCATATCGGAAATTTCAAGAGTTGAAATTTGCAATGAGATTGCATACCTTCTATTTGATAGTTGGATCCCGATCCCACTGTGAGTAAAAGTTACTCCCGGAAGAGTTTTGCACTTTACAATTAGCCAATCCAGTAGGTGTCTAGAAAAGTGTCAACGGGGTTACGCCTCTAGGAAAACGAGGTTTATTTTAATTAGGTCCGTGCGAAAGCACGGGAAACCTCCCTCGGAGTACCGACACTAGCTTGGCCGACCGGTTAGCGAACTTATAGATTACAATTAATCCTGGTTGTTTTTATTTTAAGGTTTGAAGGAAAATTTGATAAAAAGCAGTAGGAGATATCGATTAGATAAGATTAATAACCAATCTAATCATGCAAGAGCAATCGCTGAGTGTTTTCTTTTCTCTCTTTTAATGGAAGATACCTATGATGGGACTTAAGCTTTTATTTGATAAGAATAAACTCACGGGACCAAATAACAAAGACTGGCTAAGGAACGTAAATATTGCCCTGACCTATGATAAGGTCGGATACATCCTGACTACTCCATCCCCTCCTAGCCCTGGCCCTGATTCTTCAGTTGCAGATAAGAAAATCTGCAAGACATGGGATATAGACTGTGCAACATCCAAATGTCTCGCGCTTGCTTCTATGAACAATGAACATCAGAAGCAGCATGAGAAAATGGATGTACAATCCATCTTTCTCCATACAAAGGAGTTGTATGGAGAGCAATCTCGCACTCTCCGATACAAGGAATCTCGAAAGTTGTTTCAGATGCGGATGGCTGCTGGCACGTCTGTAGGTGACCATGTATTGAAGATGATAGGACTTATCGAAGAACTAGAGGACCTAGGATGGACCATGGAGAACGAACAGGATGTTGATATTGTTCTACAGTCCCTTCCCCATGCGTTTACTCAGTTCATTGTAAACTTCAACATGCACAACATGGAGAAGTCACTTCCTGAACTCCTCAATATGTTGAGGTGTGAAGAGAGCACGCTAAAGGTAGCGAAAACTCCCGCTCTAATTTCTGGGCCATCTTCCTCTTCCGTCCCGGAAGCTAAGGCCAAGGGAAAGAAGAAGAAGAATCCCATCAAGCCGAGAGGAGAAGTGAAAAAAGCACCGGGAAGGGACAGGATAGGGGCTGCTGCGTCAGGAAGAGGGGAATGCTTCTACTGCCACAAGACTGGGCACTGGAAGAGAAACTGCGTTGGATACCTTGCCGACCTTAAGAAGAAGAAGTATGGTGATGCTTCCACTTCAGGTGTGTTTGTAACAGAAAACTGTTTTTCAATTAACTCTGCTTTCTGGGTATTAGATACGGGTCAGGATCTCACATCTGCAATTGTGTGCAGGGGCTGAGAAATAGCAGGTTTTTGAAGAAAGGTGATCACACTCTCCGAGTTGGGAATGGTTCCTCTGTACATGTTGTAGCAGTGGGAGAGTATCACCTTGGTTTGCCCCCGGGTTGTATATTGGTTTTGAACCCATGTTATTTTGTACCTTTGATATTATGTAATATTATATCAATATCGTTGTTGGACAATGAAGGATATAATTTTGTGTTACAATCTAATGTTATGAACATTAAGCTTAACCAAGAGTTGATTGGGTATGGTACATTAAATAACGGGATATACGTCCTAAATCAACATACAGTTTTCAATATACAACACACAAACAAAAGGAAGATTTCAGACATAAATGAAGTTTTCATTTGGCACTGTAGACTTGGTCATATTAATGAAACAAGACTAACCAAGCTACATAAAGATGGATATTTAAACCCATTTGAATATAAATCTTAGGCGGCTTGTCAATCTTGTATCAAAGGTAAAATGACCAAAACTCCGTTTACTGGACACGGAGAGAAATCTACTGAACTCTTAGGCCTCATACATAGTGATGTATGTGGACCAATGTCTACACATGCGAGAGGTGGTTTTTCGTACTTCATAACTTTTACTGATAATTTCTCGAGATTCGGACACGTCTTCTTATTGAAACATAAGTCTGAAGCCTTCGTAAAGTTCAAAGAGTATAAATCTGAAGTGGAAAAACAAACAGGCTTGAGTATCAAGAAACTTCGATCGGATCGAGGAGGTGAGTATCTAAGCTCAGAGTTTCTAGATTTTCTAAAAGAGAATGGGATTCTCTCTCAGCTCACTCCTCCGTACACACCACAGCACAACGGTGTGTCGGAACGGAGGAATCGTACCCTATTAGATGTGTTACGATCAATGATGAGTGATGTTGAGTTACCACTTTCATTATGGGGGCACGCATTGGAAACTGTGATATATCTATTGAATAGGGTTCCGACCAAAACCGTGTCTACCACTCCATATGAGATATGGGAAGAGACTATCTCTTAAACGAGTTAGGATATGGGGTTGTCTGGCTTTTGTGAAAAAACAGAATCTGGATAAACTCGAGACACGATCGGTTTTGTGTAAATTTGTGGGATATCCAAAACATTCGTATGGATATCTTTTCTACCACAAGGAGGAACAAAGGGTGTTTGTTTCTCAGTATGCCATAATTTTAGAAAATGAATTTTTTACAAATGATATTGTTGGCAATGCGATAGAACCGAAAGAAATTCCAGAACCATAAATAAATACCGATGATTTGGTTGAACCTGAGGTTTCAATAGAACCTGACGAATCTCAGCCACTCCATAAATCTAGTAGGACTTCTCGCCCACCTGATAGATACTACGGTTTTCTAATTGATAGTGATAGAGAAGATTGCATCATGGATGATGATGATCGTACTAGTTTTCAGCAAGCTATCACGAGTGGTGACTCAGTGAAGTGGCTGGATGCCATGAGATCCGAAATGGAATCCATGCACACCAACAAAGTATGGACTTTGGAGGTTGCACCTTCTTGAGTAAAACCCATAGGGTGCAAGTGGATTTTTAAGAGAAAGATTGGTGTGGATGGTCAAGTAGAGACCTATAAAGCTAGGCTGGTTGCAAAAGAATTTCGTCAAAGACCGGGCTTGGACTATGATGAAACCTTTTCACCAGTCACGATGCTCAAATCCATTCGGATCCTGCTTGCTATAGCTGCTCACTATGACTATGAAATCTGGCAGATGGATGTTAAAACGGTATTTCTAAATGGTGATTTAGAAGAATGCGTTTTTATGGATCAGCCAGAAGCTTCATTGACAGTGGGAGCAGCGGAAAAGCATGCAGGTTGCTTAAATCCATTTATGGATTAAAGCAGGCATCACAGAGTTGGAACATCTGCTTTGATGACACAATCAAAGAGTTTGGTTTTATCAAAAATATAGATGAACCATGTATTTATAAAAGGATTGTAGAGAGTACTGTTACATTCCTCGTATTGTACGTGGACGACATTCTCTTGATAGGAAATGATGTTCTTATGCTACAATCGGTCAAACTATTCTTATCGCAGAGGTTCTCCATGAAAGACCTGGGTGATGCTTCATACATTCTAGGAATTAAGATTTATAGAGATAGATCTAAGAAATTATTAGGATTGTCCCAATCGAGATACATAGACACCATACTAAAGAGGTTTAGTATGGAAGAATCCAAATGAGGTAATTTACCCGCTTGTCACGGGATCACCCTCTCCAAAATCTGATGAGGAGAGGGCTCATACGAGCATTATACCTTACACTTCGGCGGTAAGATCTATAATGTATGCGATGTTTTGTACTCGCCCAGATGTAGCTTATGCATTGAGTGCAGTAAGCAGATATCAATCCAATCCAGGGGAGAAACACTGAACTGCTGTGAAGAATATTCTGAAGTACTTGAGAAGAACTAAAGAAATGTTCTTGGTGTATGGTAACGGAGATCTCCAAATGGAGTCCTTTACCGACTCCAGGTTCCATAGCGACAAGGATGATAATAAGTCCATCTCAAGGTTTGTATTTACCCTAAATGGAGGGGCGGTATATTGGAAGAGTTCCAAACAAAGTACCGTCACTGACTCCACGATGGAAGCTGGGTATATTGCTGCTAATGATGCCGCAAAAGAGGTAGTATGGATGGGGAAGTTCATTTCTGAACTTTAGGTGGTTCCATCCATTGCTAATCCAATACCTTTGTATTGCGATAACAATGGAGCCATGGCTTTGGCAAAGGAACCGCGGTCCCATCAGAAATCCAGACATATCTTGAGACGGTATCACCTGCTCAGGGAGATAGTAGATCGCCAGGACATCGAGGTACGATGAGTAGACACAAAAGACAACACAGCAGATCCATTCACTAAGGCTACCCCTCAAGTTCAGTTTGAGAAATTGTTCGAGTTGTTGGGCATGCGGTACGCCAGCAACTGGTTCTAGTGTAGACAGTGGGTACTTATTGCACCAACTACAGGCCTTAGTGCAAGTGGGAGATTGTTAGATATGTATGCCCTAGAGGCTTGTATTGTATAGGATGTTAGGCATATATATGTACAGAAACAATCTTTGCTCGAAATGATAGTATGCTATCTGGTTTATCTTCATCTTAACTTGTGATGTGTTGTATTTCATATCTTTATATACATGTTGATGAAGCCCTTAGGATTATGCTTGACTACCAGGATTATGATGTAGATCATACTAGTAGGGCCTGGGCAGTCTGTAAGCATATCCTTTAATAGTTCCTAGTTGAGGGTATATCAAGACAGGGCATCGATATTACCAAAGCAGACTAGTGTGTACGTTTCTTGACCCGGAGGGCGATGGTTGATCCCATAACCATTGGTGTTCGACATCAAAGATTGTACACAGGTGCTCATTGGAGAATGGGTACACCGAACAGGACTTGCCGAGAACACCTAGATGGTATATATACATATTGTCAGATAGCAGTTCTCTGGTGACACTTGTACAGGTTAGTCTGTAGACCCGAAATTGTCATAGTGTCTTGTGTGATTCCCACTGTACTTTGATTTCCTCCCTACCACGGCTCTACTGAGTCGTGCAAACAGGTGGATTTTGGGTACAATTCCGAATCACATGGAGGCAGTGAGCAATAGGAGGGGTTTCGTCTCTCCCGGTATAGGGAGTTGATGTCGTGCTTTGCTTGATCGGCCATGACAGCAAATCCCTGGTCAAGGTTCTCGAGATTTACTGATAAGAGTTATCAGTAGTTTCTCGAACCGTTATGGGCCGTAAATCAGCATGACTTATATAGTTACTGGGGTCTGACATTTACCACCCCTGGACTTCATATGCGACGTATCAGACGAAGAGACCAGACTGTACGGGAAGTGTTTCTTACAGGCTCGTTAGGGTTGTGATGAGTTCGCTCGTCGGCCACCTTTTCGTCATGTATCTGGGTAGCCGTTACGCACAGCTAGTACCGCTGACATGCTTGTGATTATGTAGGGTTGCAGGGCACGCGCACAAGGGTCTACGAGGCATCAACCATGCCCGATTAAAAAATTAGCCGTGCCGAACAACCCAAAGCCGGATCTTTAAACTAGGGTATATGCGAAAACAAGTATGTTAAACTCTTTAACACTAAGTGAGAGGGATTACAACCATTGTAGATCCGGTCCTTCACTTCTTAAGCTCCGTGTTGAAGTCCCTTCGCTGCGATCATCGTGTTCCGGACTCTCGAGAGGTTCCACGAAGAGAAAGATGCAGTCTTGCTTCCGATCTTCGATACAAAGATGGTCTACCTTGAAGTTTCGTTAACACAAGCTAACACTCATAATATGAAGTGAAAACTCTCATCTAAATGGCAAGGATAGATGAGGATGATGAAGTAGGATTTTTCTCTCTTTTATTTTCTATTTCTCACTCACTTTCCATCACAAATAAAAAGCAAGAAAGCTTTGCAAAAGGAGGAGGAAGAAGAAGAATAGTGATCCATTTCTTTTGTGATGAATAATGAAAGGATTAATATGAAGAATAATGCAACCATGGTCAAGTAACCTTTGTAGAGATTGAACTAGGGTTAAGGGGTGTGGTTGGGTTAAGAAATATCATGCAAAAATATCTTTTCCAAAACAAAAAATAAAACCTTCTAGAAACATCTAGAAATGCTTAACCCTAATCAAACCCTAACCATGTTTAATCACCACTAAACTTGTTGCATTAATAATCATATCATGTTACAATATTATATATCACATATATAATATTTATCGTAACAAAATAAAATAATACAATTAACATATATCGCATATATATCAATGTATTACCCGAGTGAGAAAAAGAATCTTTTAGTGAGCTAATATTAGTTAATGTAATTTAATATATCACATATATTATTATACATTAAATTATCGAATCAACACTTGATCCGACAATCCGGCTATATCGCATATAACCGACTAATATTTATCTGTACCGATTCATCGAATCAACACTTGATCCGATGACCTGGCTGATATCAAATATCGCGAGAATAGAATACGGTATCTCATATCGTATTATCCTCGGTCCCGCACATATCACATATGTGCTCCTACTCCGTTTTGCCTGAGCCAAGAAACCTCTGTGTAGGACTCTAAAGAATCGTCAATACGCCGGCAGTAGCTGATGATCATATCAAACACCCACAAGCTGCAAGCGGTCAGCTAAACGTAACAGCTACCCAGGTATTGAGCGCTCAGAAGATCAACAAGCAAGCATGTACATTCTCATGTGAATCCTAACAGTAACACTCCCGTACAGTCCGGTCTCGTCGTCTGATATGTCGCATATCTCGCCTAGGGGTGGTAAACGTCAGACCCCGGTAGCTTGATAAGTCGTGTCAACATGAGGTCTATAACAGTTCGAGAAACTACTGATAACACTTACCAGTAAATCTCAGCAACCCTGGCCAGGGATTTCCGGTAATAGCCAATCGAACACAGCACAACACCAACTCCCTATACCGGGAGAGACGAATCCCCTCCTATCGCTCATTGCCTCCATGTGATTCGGGACTGTACCCAAAAGCCACCTTTTTGCACGCCCTCTTGGACGTGGTATGATGGAAATCAAAGCACAGTGGGAATCACAAAAGACTCTATGACGATCTCGGGTCAACAGACTACTCTGTACCAGTGTCACCGGAGAACATCTGACGTGAGGTATAATACCATCTGGGAGTTCTCGGCGAGTCCGTCCAGTGTACCCAGTCTCTACTGAGCACCCATACACCATCCTTGATGTCAAACACCGATGGATATGGGATCATCCATCGCCCATCATATGGGTCAAGATGCGTATACGCTAGTCTACTCTGGTGTATCGATGCCCTGTCTCGATACACCCTCGACTAGGAACAGTTATAGGATGTACTCGTCGACTACCGTGGCCCCACTAGTATGATCTCATCATAGTACCAGTAGTCGAGTACATATCCTAAGGGCTTTATCAACATGTAACATAGAGACAATCAGAGTACATGTTAAGATAAAGTACAACCAGATAGCATACTATCATGTCGAGCAAGAAAGTCCTCCCTATATATGTCCAAGCATCCATTACAATATACATCGTATGTACAGTAATGGCCTCTAGGGAATACATATAACTAACAATCTCCCACTTGCACTAGGGCCATCTGTTGTGGTATCACATACCCAACAATTAGCTGCGGTTGAAGTATCTCATACTCAACCATCCCATAAAAGTCTCTACTGGGAAAAAGGCCTTTGTGAGTGGATCCGCGTTGTCGTCCTCTGTGTCTACTCTCCTAACCTCGATCTCCCTGGAGATCAACCATCTCCATGATCAGGTGATACTGTCTAAGAATTATATCCGGATTTCTGATGGGACAGTAGTTCCTTGGCTAAAGCCACAACTCCATTGTCACACAATGGTAGGAACGAAGTTCATCTCATGAACTTATATATATCCAGACTGCCTCTTTGGTAGCATCCTTGGTAACGATGTATCTTGCCTTTAATCGTCTAGTATGTCACGGTATCTAGCTTGGAACTCTTCCAACATACCGTCCCTCCATTGAGGGTAAAGACAATGCCTGCGACTGACATTCAGTCGTCCTTATCACCCTGGAACCTTTCCAGTGATTCTCCCCAGGATCGATTGATACCATCTTATTACAACTAGTGAGTATCCTAACATCCAATTAGATCTATCTCATAGATCCAAAACCCAGGATTTAGGAGGTATCACTTTGATCCTATATGGAGAATCCTCGTGATAAGTGGAGATTGACCGAGCGAAGCATAGGAAACTCCTTCCCTATCAAGAGTATGTCATCCACGTACTCTACGAGGATCACCACCATACTCCCTACTACCTTTTTGTATATACAAGGTTCATCTACCATTTTGATGAAGTCAAACTCTTTGACTACCACATCAAAACAAATGTTCCAACTCCGCGATGCCTGTTTTATCACATAAAACATCTTGCACACATTTCCGCTGCTCCCACTGTCTACGAAGCCCTCTGGCTGTGTACTTATAGACACTCTTTTCTAAAACATCATTTAGAAAAGCAGTCATGACACCCAACCGCCAGATATCGTAGTCATGGTATATAGCCGTGGCAAGTAGGATCTGGATGGACTTAAGCATAGCTTTGAAAGTCTCAACTTTTTCATGTACACCAAGTAATCTTCTCAAGATATACTTGCTCTTGATGGGGATTTAACCCTTCAGATAAAGCAACCAAAGTCCATACTTTGTTGGTGTATAAGGATTCCATCTCAGATCGCTAAGCATCCAGCCATTCTTACAGAGTCTCACTCCTGATGGCCAGCTCGAAACTAGTTGGGTCATCTTCTCATGATGCAATCCTCTGTTAGTTGAGCCGAGCACCCTATGAGAGATTTGGAGGCATCACATGTGACAAAGATCAAATTTTTATGGTGCTAAGTAAACATACAAAGGATCTTATCCTAGAAAATTAGGGATTCATGATTTTACAAGAGACAAAGGATAGGGTTTCGAGACTACAACCTTTGTAGCTCCCTTCGCTGAACTCTTTGGCCTCTTGAGTGTTGGAGGAAGGTTCTTTCGAAGTCCTCTAGCGTCTATGACGATCCACCCGGAGCTCCTAGTCCAAGCTTGCGACTTCACCTTTCCGGAGGAGAAATGAAGATAACACTCTACACAAGTGGGCTAAACTTGTATAGAATGATGTTGTGGCTTTTATTCTCACTTCAAAAACCTTTATTTGATGTATCTTTCGCTCACTAGAAGAATAACTAGAGAGCTTGGGAGGAAGAAGAAGAACAAGGAAGATGATGGCTCTCTTTCTTGAAGAAGAGAAAGATTCTTCTTGAAGAAGACAAAAGACTCTCCTTGAAGAAGAGAAAAGAGTCTTCTTGGAAAAGAAATAAAAATATATATATATATATATATATATATATGTGTGTGTTTATTCCTTCTCATGCCAAACCATGGTTAGGATATGAAGAAATTATTGTATCATGGTTAAAACATCTAAGGAAAAATAACCAAGGGTTAAATAGTGGGTAAGCATGGTAAGAGTGTAGAAACATTCCAATATTTAACCCTTTTTCTTTCCCTTTTGTTTTAGCATAAATACAATAATAATTCACATTAAAAACCATGGTGTGAGTCTAATATTGCCATCATATTCCATGTATAAGCAACCATGAAGGATGATGCACGTATGTATGTGTGTATGCACATCCATATGTGCATGAAACTAAAAGCAAGAAATCATACATGCATGCATACATCCATCATGCACAAGGAAAAGTTTCAAGTGAGAAAACTAATGGTTAAATGATAAATCAACACTTGATTTATCAATCCGGCCATATCATATATGACCCCACCTAAAGCCAGCTGCCCGATCAATATACTGTATCCTATACGCGCATTTTAATCAGGTCCATGCACATATCGCATACGCGCACCACAACGTTTCGCCTGGACCAGGTAACTCCTTTGTGGGACTCTAAGACTCGTCAATACGCCGGCAGTGGGTGATGATCATATCAAGCATCCCCAAGCCGCAAGCGGTCAGCTAAACATAACGGCCACCCGGGTATTGAGCGATCAGAAGAAAACAAGCGAACCTGCTACAACTCCCGTCGAGCCAACCGGCAACACTACCGTACAGTCCGGTCTCTTCGTCAGATATGCCGCATATCGAGTCTATGGATGGTAACGTCGACCCCAATAACCCAATAAGTCGTGCCGGTGAATGGTCTATAACAGATCGAGAAACTACTGATAACACTTATCAGCAAATCTCAGCAGCCCTGGCCAGGGACTTACTGATATAACCAGTCGAGCACAGTACAGCATCAACTCCCAATACCGGGAGAGACGAAACCCCTCCAATCGCTCATCGCCTTCGTGTGTCTCGGGACTGTACCCAACGGCCACCTGTTTGCACGACTCAGTAGAGCCGTGGTAGGGTGGTAATCAAAGTACAGTGGGAGGGCACACAAGACTCCATGACGATCTGGGTATACAGACTAACCTGTACCAGTGTCACCTGAGAACTGCTATCCGACGATAGATATAATTCCATATAGGAGTTCTCGGTGAGTCCGTCCAGTGTACCCAGTCAGCACTGAGCACCCGTATATGATCTTGATGTCAAACATCGATGAATGTGGGAACATTCATCGCCCATCGAATGGGTCTAGTATCATATACGCTAGTCTACACTGGTATATCAATGCCCCGTCTCGATATACCTACGACTAGGGACATTCCAGGATATGCTTATAGACTATAGATGTCCCACTAGTATGAACTCTATCATAATCATTGTAGTCAAGCCAATATCCTTAGGGCCTTTCCAACATGTATGAATGAGTAAAAGCATGATCAAATCAACATGTTAGATAAGAAGAACCAGATAGCATACTATCATTTCGAGCAAGAATGTATACTGAATATATATATATATATATATATATATATATATATGTATAAATACATCCACCATCACATAATGGCCTCTAGGGCATACATATATCCAACAATCTCCCACTTGCACTAAGGCCAGTTATTGGCGTATCTCATACCCAACATCTCAAAAAGTCGCTCATGCTGCGGCTGAGGGAGGGCCTTGGTGAGTGGATCCGTGGCGTTATTCTTTGTGTCTACTCTCTTAATCTCGATCTCGCGGCGATCTACAATCTCCCGGATCAAATGAAAGCGCCTGAGGATGTGTCTGGATCGCTGATGGGACCTGGGCTCCTTGGCTAATGCCATAGCCCCATTATTATCACAATACAACGGTATTGGATCAATAATGGTTGGAACTACTCCTAGCTCCGAGATGAACTTCTTCATCCAGACGGCTTCCTTGGCGGCATCATTTGCAGCAATGTACTTAGCCTCCATCGTGGAGTCTGCAACGGTATCCTGTTTGGAACTCTTCCAACTAACCGCCCCTCCATTGAGGGTAAATACAAACCCAGAGATAGATTTGCTGTCATCCTTATCGCTCTGGAAGCTCGAATCGGTAAAGGCCTCCATCTGGAGATCTGTATTTCCATACACCAAGAACAATTCTTTAGTCCTTCGCAAGTACTTAAGAATGTTCTTCACAGCTGTCCAGTGGTTCTCCCCTGGGTTGGATTGATACCTGCTTACAACACTAAGTGCATAAGCTACATCTGGGCGTGTACATAACATCGCATACATTATAGATCCTACTGCCGAAGCATAGGGTATAATGCTCATGCAAGCTCTCTCTTCATCGGTCTTTGGACAAGAATCCTTGGAGAGAGTGACTCCATGGAAAGCGGGTAATGCACCCCGCTTGGAGTCTTCCATACTAAACCTTTTTAGGATGGTTATAATGTACCTGGTTTGGGACAATCCCAATAACTTTTTGGATCTATCCCTATAGATCTTTATGCCCAGGATGTATGTGGCATCACCCAGGTCCTTCATGGAGAACCTTAGTGATAAGAACGATTTGACCGAATGTAGCATAGGAATATCATTTCCTATCAGAAGAATGTCATCCACGTACAATACGAGGAATGTGACAGCTCTTCCTACAGCCTTCCTATAAACACAAGGTTCATCTGGATTTTTGATGAAATCAAACTCTTTGATAACATCATCGAAACAGATGTTCCAACTCCGAGATGCCTGCTTTAACCCATATATGGATTTAAGCAATCTACATGCTTTCTCGCTGCTCCCACTGTCAATGAAGCCCTCTGGCTGATCCATATAAACGCATTCTTCTAAATCTCCATTTAGAAATGCTGTTTTAACGTCCATCTGCCAGATTTCATAGTCGTAGTGAGCAGCAATAGCAAGTAGGATCCGAATGGATTTAAGCATGGCTACGGGCGAAAAGGTTTCGTCATAGTCCAAACCTGGTCTTTGACGAAAACCTTTCGCCACAAGTCTTGCCTTATAGGTCTCTACCTGCCCATCCACACCAATCTTTCTTTTAAAGATCCATTTGCACCCTACAGGTTTTACCCCGGGGGGTACAACGTCCAAAGTCCATACTTTGTTGGTGTACATAGACTCCATTTCGGATCTCATGGCATCCAGCCACTTCACAGAGTCACCACTCGTGATAGCTTGCTGAAAACTGGTAGGATCATCATCATCCATGATGCAATCTTCTCTGTCACCATCAATGAGGAAACCGTAGTACCTCTCCGATGGGCGAGAAGTCCTACCAGACCTACGGAGTGGCCGAGGTTCTTCAGTTTCTGTTGCAACAGCCGGTTCAACCAAATCGTCATTTGTAGTTTGTGTTTCCAGAACCTCTTCTAGATCTACTACCTTGCCATCATCTTTATCTGTGAAAAACTCTTTTTCCAAGAATGTGGCATACTGAGAAACAAACACTTTTTGTTCCTCTTTGTGGTAGAACAGATATCCATAAGAATTCTTTGGATATCCCACAAAGTTACACATGACTGACCGTGTCTCGAGTTTGTCCGGATTCTGCTTTTTAACATAGGCCGGGCAACCCCAAATCTTAATTCTCTTAAGAGATGGTCTCTTCCCATTCCATATCTCATATGGCGTGGTAGACACGGCTTTGGTTGGAACCCTGTTTAGCAGAAACGCTGCAGTCTCCAATGCATGCCCCCAAAATGAGACTGGTAACTCAGCGTCACTCATCATGGACCGGACCATATCTAATAGGGTCCTATTGCATCGTTCTGACACACCGTTGTGCTGTGGTGTGTAAGGAGGAGTGAGCTGAGAGAGAATCCCATTCTCTTTTAGGAAGTTTGCAAATTCTGTACTGAGATACTCACCACCTCGATCTGATCGAAGCATCTTAATACTCAAGCCGGTTTGTTTTTCTACTTCTTGTTTATATTCAATGAATTTCTCGAAAGCGTCGGACTTGTGCTTTAATAAAAATACATGACCGAATCTTGAGAAGTCGTCAGTGAATGTAATGAAGTATGAAAAACCGTCTCTAGCCTGTGTAGACATTGGCCCACATACATCACTATGTATGAGGCCAAGGAGCTGAGTAGCTCTTTCTCCGTGTCCGGTAAACGGAGTTTTGGTCATTTTACCCTTGATACAAGACTGGCAAGTCGCATAAGATTTATATTCAAAAGAGTTTAAATATACATCTTTGTGTAACTTGTTTAGTCTTGTTTCGTTAATATGACCAAGTCTACAGTGCCAAAGAAAAGCTTCATTTAATTCTGAAAGTTTTCTTTTATTAGTGTGTTGTATACTAAAAACTGTGTGTTGATTCAGGACATATATTCCGTTATTAAGCGTACCATACCCAACCAACATTTGATTCAGGTAAATTTTCATAACATTGTTCTGCAATACAAAATTATATCCTTCATTGTCCATTAATGAAACGGATATTATATTACAAAGCATACTGGGTACAAAATAACAAGGATTCAAAACCAAAATACATCCAGATGGCAACCCCAAGTGATACTCTCCCACTGCGACTGTATGTACATTGGAACCATTTCCAACGCGGAGAGTATGGTCACCTGTCTTCAAAACCTTGCTATTTCTCAGCCCCTGCATAGAATTGCAAATGTGAGAACCTGAACCGGTATCCAATACCCAGGAAGCAGGTTTATAGAAAAACAGTTTTCAGTCACAAACGCACCTGAAGCAGAAGCATCACCATGCTTCTTTTTGAGACTTAAGTACTCTGTGCAATTGCGCTTCCAATGTCCTGTCTTGTGGCAATGAAAACATTCGCCCTTTCCCGAGTCTCCAGCCTTGGACTTTCCCTTTCCCTTCACCTTTTTAACTCCGCCCTTAGGATTAGTGGGTTTCTTCTTTTTCTTTCCCTTGGCCTTAGCTTTCGGGCGAGAAGAGGAAGACTGTCCAATAGTCATAACGGGAGTTTTTTTTAACTTCATAGTGCTCTCTGCACTCCTTAACATATTAAGGAGTTCAGGGAGTTCCTTCTCCATGCCATGCATGTTGAAGTTCACTATGAACTGAGCAAAGGTGGAGGGGAGGGACTGCAGAATAATATCTATGTATTGTTCATTTTCCATCGTCCATCCAAGGTCCTCAAGCTCTTCAATAAGAGATATCATCTTCAGAACATGGTCTCCTACTAATGTGTCAGGGGCCATTCGCATCTGAAACAATTTCTTTGATGCTTCGTATCGTAATACGCGGGATTGCTCCCCATACAACTCCTTTGTATGGAGCAATATACCGTGAATGTCCATGTCCTCATGCTGCTTTTGATGTGTGTTGTCCATCGATGCAAGCGCGAGGCATTTGGCCGTGGCACAGTCAGCGTCCCATGTCTTGCGGACTTCAACGTCCGAAACTGAGGATTTTGGACCTGGGACGGGCGGGGCTGAAGCCGTGAGGACATATGATACTTTATCATAAGTCAAGGCGATTTTCAGATTCCTCAGCCAGTCTTTATAGTTGGTCCCATTCAGTTTGTTTTTATCTAGTAAAAGCTTGAGTCCAGTCATTGGTATCTGCCATTAAGAGAGAGAAAAGAATACACTCAATGAAAGCTCTTGCATAGATCAGATTGGTTATTTATCTTGTCTAATCGATGTCTCCCACTGCTTTAATCAAGTTTTTCTTTCAAACCTTAAAAAGAAAACTAGCCAGGATTAATTACAGTCTACAACTTCGCTAACCGTTCAGCCAGGCCAGTGTCGGTACTTGAGGGAGGTTCCCCGTGCTTTCGCACTGACCTAATTAAAGTAAACCTCGTTTTCCCAGAGGCGGAGCCCCGTTAACACCTTTCTAGTCACCTAATGAGTTAGCTAATTGTAAACTGCAAAGCTCTCCTAGGAGCAACTATTGCCCACAGTGGGATCGGGATCCAACCATCACATGGAAGGTATGCAATCTCATTGCAAATCTCAACACTTGAAATTCCCGATATGATTTTTACCCCTAGTACTTATGACATTAACTATGGTCAACAAATCATAAGTACCAGTCAAGTTCTACCCGTCATTTCTTGATCAATTAGACCCACCCATATGACCCTTAACTATGGTCAACAAAGTCGCATGAATGTCCCAATTAATCTGCATCATATGCAGTGTAGGAAGACATCACTTAGCTACCGTACACTACGCCTTAACTAAAGTCAACAAACGTAGCACGAATACTAAGTACTCTACTTCCTAAAATGACGGAGGGTTGCGAATGATTTTTAAGAAAATCTTTGACGCTTTGAACTTGATATCGTTGTAGAATCAAACGGTTTTTAATAAGGAGTGGCTAGAGCTCCGCAGTTTTGAAACATAGCTTTTTCATAAAGAGCCGAGTGGTTTTCAAATCTGATTCTACAACATCCTTTTAGGTTTATTTTCTTTACATTAATCATATTAATGTAATCCCATCATTTAAGTCCTTAAGCCAATCACAGAAGAGAAACGAAAATAACACGTACACTTATGCCATCCGCATTCGCCGCAATGTTCCGTTATGCACCGTTAGGTTACTTAACTAACGGCATACCGGGACGGGACTAGCGCGGGTGTAAAACATAAGCAACGTCTACTATATATCATATATATAATATGTCATTCGTCTCAGATGTCTCAGAATACAGGCAGCAGAAACATGTATATAATGTGGGATATACTAGGACGTCCGTATTTAGTATTTAGCCAACAATAGAAAATACGGATTCCACAGTCGCGATGAATAGCCAAGCCCACACCCTTAGACCCCTACGAGAGCGGAAAGCGACCCTCCCAATCCTGGAGTTTAGGAGACCCGGTCTCGACTCCTCAAGATGGCCTCCCACTGAACCCCAGAACCCGGTCACTTGTGCTCCCCTCCTTGGGTCTATCCTAATGCGGAAAAGTAAATAATATACAACATCGGTGACACAACCTCAACCTGTAAGTGTCCCAAATAAAAGAATATTACATTACATTTGAATTTACATGAATGAAAATTTAAAACTCTCATCTTACATAAAAAAAACCCCGGCTATTCAATCGCGACAATCCTGCACATCATATCTCAGCAACACATAATATCTCATATCATCAACGTAAGTAAGTATGCGTACCCCAATTGTCGTTGATGTATAGCAACGAAACCGACGATATCGACATACTACACTTACGGTCACAGAAAATAAAGTGTAAAACTACAATATTTGGAATCCACATTCTCTTTAGACATCATAAATGCGAAATATCACATACTTCGTATTTCATGCCTAAACTATATGAATTCCACATATTGTATCACATTACAGATAAATATACAGTATTAAAGTTTTTGAGCGAATGATCAAATACCCAAAATTCCCTAAAGCTCAACACTTGAGCGGAGTTCAAAAATTCCGGAGTGTGACACAGTGGTAGCGGTCCAGCCGTAGAAGGGTCAAGCCAACGCCTCACATGTGGCACGCCGTACTGCCTCAAACCCTAAGGTTCAAAGGACAGTTCAAGACGGTCACATAATCGAGTTAAGGTTTGTTGTCTTCTAGAGGGTCCACTACAAGACTTGCACATATATCCGAAAGACTTAAACCCCGTGAAGAGTGAGCAAATGATACTCGTTCAAATACTTCAATACATTCTAATTATCCGGAAAGACAAGAAGTTAAAATTCCGATCGAATTGACGAGTCCAAAAACATCTCCAGAATTTATAGTAGTAAATTCAGATTAAAAATACTCCAAAACAATATTCAAGCAGTGAAATGAGTTACTGTACAAAACTGACATCATGAAGCAATATAACGGCCGCGGAACCGCGGCCTAAGGAGGCTTTTGCCGCGGTTCCGCGCTCCAATATACTGTTCATGGTCTCAGTTTTCACAGTAACTCTTAGATTCACCTGCTTAATTTTTTGCATATTTTTAATTCTGAAAATAAACAGTTTCAAAAAAATGTCCAGAGAGCGTCCCGTAATCCCGTATTTCGGTTCGATTGGAGTTTATACTTCGCAAGAGTAACGCCTAATGTTCCAGGTCGGCTCTGATACCAATGTTAGTTGAGCCTAGCACCCTATGAGAGATTTGGAGGCATCACATGTCATAAAGATCAAATTTTTATGGTGCTAAGTAAACATACAAAGGATCTTATCCTAGAAAATTAGGGATTCATGATTTTACAAGCGACAAAGGATAGGGTTTCGAGACTACAACCTTTGTAGCTCCCTTCGCTGAACTTTTTGGCCTCTTGAGTGTTGGAGGAAGGTTCTTTCGAAGTCCTCTAGCGTCTACGACGATCCACCCGGAGCTCCTAGTCGAAGCTTGCGACTTCACCTTTCCGGAGGAGAAATGAAGATAACACTCTACACAAGTGGGCTAAACTTGTGTAGAATGATGTTGTGGCTTTTATTCTCACTTCAAAAACCTTTCTTTGATGTATCTTTAGCTCACTAGAAGAATAACTAGAGAGCTTGGGAGGAAGAAGAAGAACAAGGAAGATGATGGCTCTCTTTCTTGAAGAAGAGAAAGATTCTTCTTGAAGAAGAGAAAAGACTCTCCTTGAAGAAGAGAAAGATTCTTCTTGAAGAAGAGAAAAGACTCTCCTTGAAGAAGAGAAAAGAGTCTTCTTGGAAAAGAAATAAAAATATATATCTATATATATATATATATATATATCTATATATATATATATATATATATATATATATATATATATATATATATGTTTATTCCTTCTCATGCCAAACCATGGTTAGGATATGAAGAAATTATTGTATCATGGTTAAAACATCTA
This sequence comes from Agapanthus africanus, assembly GCA_030015575.1. Taxonomy (NCBI): domain Eukaryota; kingdom Viridiplantae; phylum Streptophyta; class Magnoliopsida; order Asparagales; family Amaryllidaceae; genus Agapanthus; species Agapanthus africanus. The sequence continues at coordinate 239,969,006 of JASDDO010000004.1, forward strand.
AGGAAAAATAACCAAGGGTTAAATAGTGGGTAAGCATGGTAAGAGTGTAGAAACATTCCAATATTTAACCCTTTTTCTTTCCCTTTTGTTTTAGCATAAATACAATAATAATTCACATTAAAAACCATGGTGTGAGTCTAATATTGCCATCATATTTCATGTATAAGCAACCATGAAGGATGATGCATGTATGTATGTGTGTATGCACATCCATATGTGCATGAAACTAAAAGCAAGAAATCATACATGCATGCATACATCCATCATGCACAAGGAAAAGTTTCAATTGAGAAAACTAATGGTTAAATGATAAATCAACACTTGATTTATCAATCCGGCCATATCATATATGACCCCACCTAAAGCCAGCTGCCCGATCAATATACTGTATCCTATACGCGCATTTTAATCGGGTCCATGCACATATCGCATACGCGCACCACAACGTTTCGCCTGGACCAGGTAACTCCTTTGTGGGACTCTAAGACTCGGCAATACGCCGGCAGTGGGTGATGATCATATCAAGCACCCCCAAGCTTACCCACTATTTAACCCTTGGTTATTTTTCCTTAGATGTTTTAACCATGATACAATAATTTCTTCATATCCTAACCATGGTTTGGCATGAGAAGGAATAAACATATATATATATATCGCATATCGAGTCTAGGGATTGAGCGATCAGAAGAAAACAAGCGAACCTGCTACAACTCCCGTCGAGCCAACCGGCAACACTACCGTACAGTCCGGTCTCTTCGTCAGATATGTCGCATATCGAGTCTAGGGATGGTAACGTCGACCCCAATAACCCAATAAGTCGTGCCGGTGAATGGTCTATAACAGATCGAGAAACTACTGATAACACTTATCAGCAAATCTCAGCAGCCCTGGCCAGGGACTTACTGATATAACCAGTCGAGCACAGTACAGCATCAACTCCCAATACCGGGAAAGACGAAACCCCTCCAATCACTCATCGCCTTCGTGTGTCTCGGGACTGTACCCAACGGCCACCTGTTTGCACGACTCAGTAGAGCCGTGGTAGGGTGGTAATCAAAGTACAGTGGGAGGGCACATAAGACTCCATGACGATCTGGGTATACAGACTAACCTGTACCAGTGTCACCTGAGAACTGCTATCCAACGATAGATATAATTCCATATAGGAGTTCTCGGTGAGTCCGTCCAGTGTACCCAGTCAACACTGAGCACCCGTATATGATCTTGATGTCAAACATCGATGAATGTGGGAACATTCATCGCCCATCGAATGGGTCTAGTATCATATACGCTAGTCTACACTGGTATATCAATGCCCCGTCTCGATATACCTACGACTAGGGACATTCCAGGATATGCTTATAGACTATAGATGTCCCACTAGTATGATCTCTATCATAATCATTGTAGTCAAGCCAATATCCTTAGGGCCTTTCCAACATGTATGAATGAGTAAAAGTATGATCAAATCAACATGTTAGATAAAGAAGAACCAGATAGCATACTATCATTTCGAGCAAGAATGTATACTGAATATATATATATATATATATATATATATATATATGTATAAATACATCCACCATCACATAATGGCCTCTAGGGCATACATATATCCAACATCCTCGCTCCCACTGTCATAGAGAAACCGAAGTATCTCTCAGGTGGGTGAGGAACCCTACTAGATCGGCAGAGAGGCTGAGGTTCGTTGGAAACTATTGAATCCTTTGGTTCTACCAAATCATCAGCTGCAGTTTGTATAGCTGGAACCTTTCCAGTTCTACATAATAGTCCTTGCCTCGAGCTTGTCCGGATTTTTCTTTTAGACATAGTCCGGACAACCCCAAATCTTAACAAACTTAAGATATAGGCTCTTCCCTTTCCATATCACATATGAAGTGGTAGGCAACTGATTTGATTTGAACCCTATTCAATAGGTATGCAACTTCTCAAGTGCATAACTCCCAAAAGGAAATAGGAAACTCAGTAGTACTCATCATAGAGCACACCATATCATATAGGGTGCTATTGCTCCGCCCCGATATACCATCGTGCTATGGTGTATACGGAGGAGTAATGCTGAGAGAGAATCTCATTCTCCTTTAGAATAGTCCAGGAATTCCTTGCTCAAGTATTCTCCTCCTTGATCTCATCATAGGACATAATACTTATACCCGTATTTTGGTTCTCTACTTCTAACTTACATTCTGTGAATATCTCAAAAGGTTCGGACTTGTGTTTCAACAGGAACATATGTCTGAATCTTGAGAGATCATCAGAGAATGTAATGAAGTACAAAGAACCGGTCTTGGCATGTGTAGACAGGAGACTTTCATACATCAGCATGTATCAATCACAAGAGTTCACTAACTCTTTCTCTGTTTCTAATAAACAGAGCTATAGTCATCTTATCTTTGTGACATGACCGACAAGTTTCACAAGATGTAAATTCAAACAGATTTAAATATGCATCTAAATGTAACTTAGCTTGTCGAGTCGCAATTATATGACCTAGTCTACAATGCCTTAAGAAGGATTCGTTCATTTTTGAACTCTTCCTCTCGTGTGTGTTCTGTATATTAAGAACTGTAGTTTGATTTAGAACGTCAATGCTTTTAGATAACGTGCCTGAACCGATCAACTCTTGATATAGGAAATGTTCAAAACATTATCCAGCAATACAAAATTATATCCTTTCTTTACTAATAAAGAGACTGATATGATGTTGTACATCAGGTTCGGTATCCAATAACATTCGTTCAGAATCAATGTATTCTGGTAATACAGGGTGATAGTGACCAACAGACTTGGCTGCAACACTTGCACCATTTTCTGTCTCATGAAACTTATCACCCGTTCTCAGTTCTCTACCTTTCTGTAGCCCATGTAACAGAGTACATATGTGGGATCCTGATCCGGTATCTCATTCCCAGGACGTAAAGGATACTGAGAAACAGTTCTCTGTAATGAACACACCCGAAGAAGATGCATCAGCATGCACTTTCTTCGTTTGGGCGGCACGGGAAATCTGGTATTCCCCAATTTCCTGCTCTGTCTTATAACAATTATAAGTTGGAGCGGGACCAACGTTCCCCGGCTCAGTATAACAAGCGGGTTTGGTCAATATATCCGTATTATTATCTTGATTAAGGCGTGATATGGTCGCTACCTGGAGAGAGAGAGAAGAAAACACTCAGCGTATGCTCTTGAAAGATTAGATTGGTTATCTAATATATCTAATCAGGATGTCTCCCACTGTTTTAGTCAAATCTTCCTTCAAACCCTAAAAGGAAAGACTAGCCGGGATTAATTACACGCTACAAGTTCGCCAATTTTTCAGCCAGGCCAGTGCCGGTACTTTGAGGGAGGTCCCCCGTGCTTTCGCACGAACCTAATTAAAGTAAACCTCGTTTTCCCAGGGGTGTTACCCCGTTAACACCTTTCTAGACACCTACTTGATCGGCTAATTGTAATGTGTAAAACTCTCCCAGGAGTAACTCTTACTCGCAGCGGGTATCGGGATCCAACTATCTCATAGAAGGTATGCAATCTCATTGCAAATTTCAACACTTGAAATTCCCAATAATATTTTACCCCTAGCGTCCTATGACCTTGACGAAGGCCAAACTACCCATAGTCCGCTAGTCAAGTTCAACCCGTTCATTTCTTGATTGAATTAAACCCACCCGCACGACCCTTGACGAAGGCCAAACTACGCCGTACGAATACCCTAATCCAATCGCATCGTATGCTAGTAGATAAGCACTAATTAGCTACCGTACACTACGCCTTGACGAAGGCCAAACTACCGCAGCACGAATACTAACTAGTACTTATCTGAAATGACGGAGGGCTACGACAGGTTTTTAAGAAAACTCTTTGCGTAATGAACTTGATATCGTTGTAGAATCGAGTGATTTTAAATGGAGTGTTTTTTAGGCTTTTCTAGTTTTTGCTAAAGGGGTCACTCCCGGTGAAGGGTCTCGGCTCTTTCCTTATCGAATAAGGTGCTGGATGTTCTACAAGGAACACCGCTATGCAAAGTAAGAACTAGAGCTACCAGTTTTTAAACAAGTTTCTACAACATCTTAGGTTTCTTTTAGTTTCATTAATCTCATTAATGAAGTCCCATTTTATTATGCTTCACAAGCATCACATTTGAAAAGAAATCTGCAATATAACATATATCTCATATATATATAATATAAGCATTCGTCTCAGGCAGTAATATGATCTCATCACAGAACATTGCAGCAGAAGAACATATATGAAATATTGGATATACTAGGACGTCCGTGTTTTCAATACGAGCCTGTATAAAACACGGATTCCACGATCGTGATGAATAGCCAAACCCACATCCCTAGACCCCTACGAGAGCGGTAAGCAACACTGCCAATTCTAGGGTTAGGAGACCCGGTCTCGACTCCTCGAGACGGTCTCCCACTAGACCCTAGAACCCGGTTACTTGTGCTCCCCGCCTTGGGTCTACCTAATGCGGAAAAGTAAATAATATACAATGGTGACATCATCCTCAGCCCGGAAGTGCCCCAATAAAAGAATATTACATACAAATGAATTTTACATGAATGAAAAAGAAAAACTGTCATCTCACATAAAACCCCCGGCTATTCAAACACGACGATCCAATACAACATATCACAGCAACACATAATATCTCATATCATCAACGTAAGCAAGTATGCGTATCCCGATTGTCGTTGATGTATAGCAACGAAGCCGGCGATACACCACATACTACGCTTACGGTCACAGAAAAGAAAGTGTAAAACTACAACAGTTGGAATCCGCAACCTCCTTAGACAACGCATGCCTAACCAAATGAATTCCTTAGACATCGCATGCCTAACAATTATAAACCCCGCATTTTAGTCTCATTATCGAAAACTCTTTTCAATATCAAGTCGGACAATTCAACAAGATTCCCGACATCCTGATCGAATGCTCGTCGCAAACTTTAGTAGACGGCTGCACCCCCGGATGCCGTTGACGAAGTGCACTAAGGCGGAACACCGCTGCCGCAAGCACCCGAACGAATGCTTTTGGCGACGGGGTTCTCCTACAGTCACTTGGTCGGGGCTATGGGGCGTGGCTGTCTGTTAAGTTGACGGACTTTTGATCGCATCAAAATCCCGTGGCAACCGATCATTTGAGACTGAACTGCTAGATTTATAACATTCAAATTAGTTATCTCATAACTACCTGTGGATTCCAAATATTGTACACATTCCAGATAAATAGACAATGTTAAACTTTCCGATCGAATAATCAAACACCCAAGATTTCCCCGATATATCTCAACACTTGAAATCGGTTTAAAAATATCCATTACATGCCACAGTACCAATGGTCCAGCCGTAGAAGGGTCAAGCCAACGCCTCATATGTGGCACGCCGTACTGCCACAAACCCTAAGGTTTAGAGGCAGTTCAAGACGGTCACATAATCGAGTTAAGGTTTGTTGTCTTCTAGAGGGTCCACCGCGTTACTTGCATGACTTAGAACGTTCTTAAACTCGAGAAAAAATCCAATTTTTGAAAAATTTTCCGACAGGGGAAAAAGTGAGTTATTGATATCCATTCGAACTTTTTAACAGTTTCTAAAATTATCCGGAACAAACTAAACAAAGTTAAATTATCCGATCGAATCAACGAGTCCCCAATACAACCCTAGAAAACTCAACACTTGAGTGGAATTAAAATATTCCCAGAAAAAATTGCCAAGAAAGGACCTAAGAATAAATACAAGAAATTCCAGGGACTAAGTCATAATTTTGGCCGCGGAACTGCCGCCAAAACCTTGGTTTGGTCGCGGTTCCGCGGTCAAATAGTTGACTCAGCGGACCGTACTTCACAGTAATTCTTAGTTTTTCCTTCTTGTTTTTCTGAGAATTTTTAATTCAGAAAAAATCAACTTTTTGAAAATTATCCAGAGAAGGGTAAACATCGGGGTTCTCGGGTTCGATCGGACTTTAAACTTCGTCTAGGCTTCGCCTAAAGCTCTATCTTGGCTCTGATACCACTGTACGGTTGCTGGGCACGCGCACAAGGGTCTACGAGGCATCAACCATGCCCGATTAAAAAATTAGCCGTGCCGAACAACCCAAAGCCGGATCTTTAAATTAGGGTTTAGGAGAAAACAAGTATGTTAAACTCTTTAACACTAAGTGAGAGGGATTACAACCTTTGTAAATCCGGTCCTTCACTTCTTAAGCTCCGTGTTGAAGTCCCTTCGCTGCGATCATCGTGTTCCGGACTCTCGAGAGGTTCCACGAAGAGAAAGATACAGTCTTGCTTCCGATCTTCGATACAAAGATGATCTACCTTGAAGTTTCGTAACACAAGCTAACACTCATAAAATGAAGTGAACACCATCATCTAAATGGCAAGGATAGATGAGGACGATGAAGTAGGATTTTGCCCTCTTTTATTTTCTATTTCTCACTCACTTTCCATTACAAATAAAAAGCAAGAAAGCTTTGCAAAAGGAGGAGGAAGAAGAAGAATAGTGATCCATTTCTTTTGTGATGAATAATGAAAGGATTAATATGAAGAATAATGCAACCATGGTCAAGTAACCTTCGTAGAGATTGAACTGTTGGAGATAGTGCCCTCAGAGTCAATTATTGGATCACAGGCACGTGATTGCAATGATTGAGGGAGGACCTATCCCGGTAGGACAGTCTTACTCAAGATGATAGTATGCTATCTGGTTTATCTTTATCATCGTGTACTGTTTCAGGTGACCTTACAGGTCACTATTTCACGTTGATAGAGCCCCTAGGATTCTTGCTTGACAGCCAGCAGTATGAAGGCGATCATATACGTGGGAGCTGGTAGTCTATAAGCACATCCTTAAAAGGTCCCTAGTTGTGGGAGTTTCGAGACAGGGCATCGATACTCCAGAGTATACTAGTGTATACAGTCGAGACCCCGACGAGGGGCGGTGGCCGGTCTCACAAGCCACTGGTGTCAGTTGGATCACCTAAGATGTATACAGGTGCTCATTGGGTTATGAGTACACCGGACAGGACTCGCCGGGAACATGCTAGTTGGTCTTATACCTGACGTCAGATAGCAGTTCCCTGGTGACATGTGTACAGGTTAGTTCATCGACCTGAGGATCGTCATTTGTCTCGTGTGAGTTTCCACTGTACTTTGATTACTACCCTACCACGCTCAAAGGAGACGTGCAAACAGGTTTTAGTTGGGTACAGTCCCGAGCCACATGGAGGCAGTGAGCGGATCTTCAGGGGTTCGTCTCTCCCGGTATTGGGGGTGAGGTCGCGCTGTGTCTAGGAGAGCCATTACACGAAGTCCTTGGCCAAGGCAGGAGATTTACTGGTAGGTATTCCAGTAGTATCTCAGGGTGTTCTGGGCTACACTCCGACACGACTTGTACCGCTTTTGGGGGTCTGACTTTTACCAACCCCCTAGGCCCGCCATGCGATGCTCATAGACGAACGGACCGGACTGTACGGATATTGTCACTGATAGGCTCAGTAGGGTGTCAGGATGAGTTCGCTCATCGACGTCCCTTTTGGTCAATAGCTGGTAGCCCGTCACGTATGGCTAATACCTCTGACGTGCTAATGGTTAAATCCACAGCCATAGTATTGACGAGTCTTTAGAGTCCACCACACACAGTTACTCAAGTTTTGGGTGAAACGCTGTAGAGGCCGTATGGAGATATGGCAGGGTTCGATCAGATACGTGCGGTATTGCACGGATCAGGATCGGACGGTTAATACTAGCGGGCTTTGGTTTAAGCCGGATCCTAGTATAGTACAGTGTAGATTTTGTCTCTTTGCATTTGTATTTCGGTCGGAATACAGATGCGGGTGTGTATACACAGTATCGGGGTTTTCCTGTAATTTATTACGGGATCTGTTTTCTGGAGTTGCCAGTTTGCTTTCCGTTTCAGCCATATTTTTTTGTATCATTCAATGACTGAAATTTGGTGGAGGAGGGCTTATTTGCAATTGTGCAAATAAGCATTTGTGGAGGGTGGTCTTTGCAAATTGTTGTGACATGATCACTTTACTTTCTTTGTTCATGATGGCATGACTTTTGTGATGGTGATGGGTTATGATGAGGTTGGTGGAGTGTTGTTTTTGTTGTGTGATGATTATCTCTCATGATAACCTTCTCTCTCTCTCTCTTGATTTTGATATACTCATTTTCATTTGGATTCTTACACTCTCCATTCATTCTCTCCTCCTGTAGAGGCCGGCCACTAAGAGGGAGGGGGCTGTCCCAATTTGGAGGGGGGGTTCATCTCTTTATGCTTGGAAAAATCCCCAAGTTCATCTAAAAATGGTATCACTTCATTATCTCCACCAATACATGGCAACTTCAACCCCAAAGAGACAAAGTAATCCACACTATATTCTACAGCAAACCTTGGGCACGTCGACTCGCCAGCTTCATGCCCGAGTTGCCTCGGTTCAGAGGCGGGAGCCCGTAAAAGAAGCAGGCGACGTGGTGCCCTTCCGGCGACGTGGTGGAGACCGCAGATTCCGCGGGGAGATCGAGACGACGACGAGAAGACCGAAGGACACGGATCGCTCGGTATATCTCTCTACCCCTTCTCTTGATAGCTAGGACTAGATTAATGGCACGATCCGGGTTTATAGTGCGCGGTGGTGCCGATTTGAAAAGTTAAAGAAACCATCGCTTCCGCATTCCGGCGTCGAATTGACGGCCGAGGCGCCGCCGTGCACTTACAGTGGTATCAGAGCCTCGCCATTAACCTAGTCTAGCTTGGTCTAATGTGTTTACTCTTTCGATCGAACAAAATCCCGAAAACCCGATTTCAAGTTGCACAATTTCTGTCGAAATTTTTTTGGAGTCTAAAAATTTTTCAGGTTGTTTCAGAATGATGTGCAAGGTGTTATAAGAGTTCTGGGAAAATTCGGTCTCGTGAACAGTCTATACCACCGCGGAACCGCGGCCAAACCCATGCTTGGGCCGCGGTTCCGCCGCACTTTTCACTGTTCATGGCCCCAAAATTTGACAGAGGCCTCCTGACTTGAAAATAAGGTTTTTGGAATGTTATTTTTTGGGCCCAGATTTCTTTGAGTGCTACAGTAGTGCTTGGGGCCCACTTGGTAAAATTTGATCGATCGAATATTTTAAACACATTAGTTCACAGTATTTACATTATATCTGCGACCGTGAATGTCACTCGATCGGTAAATCCTGTCTAACTGCTATAGCCCGGTTAGACGGATTTGCGAACGTGACATTCACGTTGATGTTCTGTGTTATGCTGTGATGTTGCGGATTGGTCGTGGGGGATAGCCTGGATGCAATGCTAGTACAGTTTTTGTTGTATTATGTACATTTGATATTGCGGGGCGAGCGTCCGACATGTGGACTGCCGTTACTGCCTGATTGTATATTATTCTTTTGGGGCACGACCAGGTCGAAGTCGATGTACCCGTTGTATGTATATTTTACTTTCTGTACTAGGATTACCCCAAGGTGGGGTGCACGGATAGCCGGGTTCTAGAGGGCAACAAGCCCGCATCTCATGGCATTGAGACGGAGGGGGCTTCACTCTAGAATTGGCGGGCTATTCGCCACACTCGTAGGGGGTACAGGTTGACCCAGGAGGGGTGCCCAAGTTACCGGATTCCGTGAAGTGTCGGGTGGTCCATTCACGTTGCTGAAGGGGGCTGCCTCGCTTCAGGTTTTGGCGGGTAACTTGCCGCGCCCGTAGGGGTCTAGGATTTCATTGCACAGGCTATCCACACGACCAGGGGAACGTCGGGTTTCAGTAGTGGCTCTGTGAAACCCGGGGATCCCAGATATCTGTATTGTTCTGTGATGCTGTACATTTCTGTGATGTTGCATTTTATCACGCCTTGAGCGAAATATTATATATTGATATATATATATTAGTAGATGTTGTATATGTTTTGCATCCGCGCTAGTCCAGTCCCCGCTCTGTCGTTAGTTAGCTAACCTAACGGGTAATGACGGGACCCAGTGGCGAATGCGGATGGCATATACGTACATCATTATATTTCGTTCTTTGTGGTGTGATCAATTGATGGGACTGCGTTAATTCGGATCAATGAAAGTTAAAAACAAATCTATTCTGATGTTGTTGGAACACTTTTCAAAAAAAGCTGTTATTGAAAGGACGTTCTCTTTTGTTTTGCATCATGGTATTCAGTTGGAATATCCTGCTCCTCAGTCGACGAGGCAAGGGCCGAGATCCCTTCACCGGGAGTGACCCCTTGGACAAAAAGTTTGCGTCAGGACAATAACTTCACTATAGCCGTTTACTTTTGCTTTGCATCGTGGTATTCAGTTGGAATATCCTACACCTCATTCTACGGGGAAAGAGCCGAGATCCCTTCACCGGGAGTGACCTCTTTAGCAAAGGTTTTCGTCACTATATTTTCATAAAAGCTATCCAGTTCCTTCAACGATATCAAGTTCATTACGTTAAAGGTTTTCATCAGAAACCATTCGTAGCCCTCCGTCGTTTCATATGGGTGGTCAATAGTATTCAAGCTGTGTTTGTTGGCCAAAGTCATGGCACAGTGTTTGGTAGCTGTTGGGTATTCATATGCAGCATAGACAGATGCGTTGGTTTGGGGCAATCGTATAGCCTTGTTGGCCAAAGTCAAGGGCTTGTGCGGGTGGGCTCAAATTAACCTGGAAAATGACGAGTAGAACTTGACATGTGACTTATGATTTGTTGGCCAAAGTCAAGGTCATAAGAGCATGGGGCAGAAATCGCATCGGGAGTTTCTAAAGAAACTGAAACTTGCCAGATATGCGCACACCTTCTGGAGTGTGATGATGTGAGCGGATTCCGTCACGTTATCATGCGATGATAGTTGGATCCCGATTCCCACTGATGAATTAGTTTACTCCTCCGGTGACTCCGACTAATTCTTCATTCAGGTTTGGAGGAGAATTTGAGGTTACAGTGGGAGGTTTCCAGATTATATAAATTGGTAACCATTCTGATCTAGGTTAGAGTGCACGCTGAGTGTTTCTTTTCTCTCTCTCTTTGGCAGCGACCATTGACCCGACCCTAAGACTATGACTCAGTGACCAAGTTGACCGAACCTTCTTAAACACTGGCTTTTGGATTGTCGGAGTTGCAAACCTCATTGCCACTCCTACTTTTACCCTTTTCTCCAGGACATCCCGTATTACTACGAACGTCCACTTCCATTGGACAAAACCATCGTATGGTTATATACGAACTCGAAGGAATTTATTCGAGGATGGTTTCCAGTTCTGGAGAAAACGGATAGGACTATTCAGTTGTCTTTTCATTTTACCTTCTCTCAGGTTGCGAGTACTCCTTGGTTTAGGAGATAGTACACCTATTACGCAAATTGGATAGTCTTCTTCCAAACATTTGGCTGGTGCCGAACGGTGGGGAATGAAGAAAACCAATTAGCATAACGATGGTGTACAGAAGGTATTAAGTAAAGACATATCAAGGGATTAGTAAGAGGGCAAAGTAAAATGCGACTGCTATTCACGACCAAACCAAGTATTTCTTCGCCAATCCTAAATCACCTTTGTATTTCTCCAGAACACTCCGTATCACTACAAAGATCCACAGTTTATTGGATACTCCATCGTATGGTTATATACGAACTCGAAAGGAACTTGTTCCAGTTCGGGGATGGATTCTGGTTCAGGAGAAATAGGAATAAGGTTTATTCGGTTGTCTTTTATCTTCACCTTCTCTCGCGTTGCGAGTGCTCCTAGGATTAGGACAGTATACCCATTATGCTTATTGGATAGTCTTCTTCCAAACCATAGGCTGGTGCCGAACGGTAGGGAAGGAAGAAAACCATTTGGCCTAAAGGGGTGTACAGAAAGTAATGACTAAAGACATATAAAGGGATTTGGAAAGATGGCAAAGAATTACACGGTTACAGTTGTGAATCTGGATAATGGAAGAGGCATTACTAGGAATACCGGGATACCCCATCGAAACATTTCAATATTTCAGTTTCACTGTGTAATGTTAAAAGAAAACTGATTTCCCGATTAGATACTTACTCCAAGGTATGTATTTACCAGGTATGATTCTCACATCTGTATGGTTTTACAGATGATGAGTGGGAGTAAGTTATTGGGAATTAGGTGATCATCCTCATTATATCGGGATTCGTTGTAATCGGTGATATTTGAGGAAGTCACCTGGGTTGTTTGCCGGACGGCAAATATTTGGTTTTGAATATCCGTTGTTATGCACCAATTTCAAATTGATATATCTGTACGTCTATTTTCATAGAGTGAGATATACCTTTTTGATATTATGTCTATCACATTTACCTATATCAGTGGATGGTTAGGTAAGGAGCATTGAACAGCGGTGTAATTCTTCATAACCATAAGTACAGTTTTCAACCTACGACACACAGGGATTGAGTTATCAGACTCAAGGGACTTATACAGAGTATTGTATGTTGTCCAGGGTCCATCAAGACAGAGGGGATGGTCCTCGTAGTATATTTGGTTTACTTATGACTTCTCTAGTTTTTAAACAGGTGTTTCGTGGAAACACAGGGTCCGAATTTTGAGAAGTTATAGGTATATGAATAAAGTAGAGAACCAGGTATTGCAAGTATCGGGATTCTTCAAAGTGATCGAAGATGTAGATACTTGTGTATGGTGTTCAGTTGATAGTAATGTTTAAGAGAACTTGCTTCTCTTTCTGGCTACTCATAATTGGAAGCATTCCTAAGTTGAGTAACGCTGATCGGCCTCTTTCCATCTAGTTGACATGCGCTGGAGACAGCTGCATGATTTGAATCTGGTTCAATTAAATCAGTGCCTCTGTTTCTGTATTGGATATAGAACAATTCATATCTTAACGATGTTAAGGTACGGGGAGTTATTCGGCTTATGCTTAAAACCAGACTCTGGATAACTCAAGGCACGTTTTCTGTAATGGCTGTTTGTGGGTTGACCCAGGCTATGACGAGGGTTGACTTTCTACCATCTGGAAGATCAATAGTGATATTGTTCTAAGACTCGCCACAGTTTTATTAAAAATGGATTTTTTTTTCAAAGAACAGTAGTGGGAGTATGGTAGAACTGGAAGTGATTCCAGAACCGCAAACGATTACTGAAGATTTGATAAGGAGCCTAAAGATTCAATCTGGTTTGACATTCCATTGGCCACTCCGCAGATTTGGTGGGTAACCTCAGGTACCCGAGAGGTACTCCGGTAGCCTCAAGGACGGTGACAGGGAGGTTCTTGTTTACCCACACTTGCCATTGCTGTTGTTCCAGACTGTGAGACCCGGCGGGAGGATGAGTATAGCGTCGTTCTAAACTAGTTTTAGAAGTGTACGTGTATATGACTCTGCCAGAGGGTTGTCGTGGTCAGTGGGAGCAGCAGAAGCATGGTGGACAGGTGGCTTATGTCTATTTATAGACTAAAGCAGATATAGCGGAGATAGATCATCAATTTCTGATGTGACAGTCATAGGTTTGACTTCATCAGAATAGGGGATGGATCTGTTAAGAAGGTAGTAGGGTGTAATGTCATGGTATTTGGATGACATACACAGAGTAGGAAGTGATATTCATATGCTACGATCGGTTATACTTTGATCGTCACACAGTGGTTTCTCCACATGGGACTTGGATATTATATCATACATGCTGGTTACTAGATCTATGGTTTTAGATCTAGATTTGGGTGGTTTTCCAATCAGGGTACTTATACAGCATTCTAAGAGTATTTAGAATGGACGACTCCTAGCACGGTAGTGTACCTGCAGGTGATGGAGTCACCCTCTCTAAAGGTGTCTTTCAGACTAAAGGGGTGAGGGATGTGCATGATTGGCAGATCACTTGCTCAGGCAATTGAGTCAATCATGAGATGTCAAGTACCACACCAGATGTTGTTCTTGCACTAGATGCAATAAGTTGACATTGATCCAATCCTGGAGAAACAATCGGAAGCAGTTTTAGAACATAAGTGGTTGTTCTAGGGATATGATAACGACAGCCTCATTCGGGAGACAGTTATCATTCCAGGCTTCCAAGGTGACCTGGATGACAGGGAGGTTGTCAGAGTTATAGTTTTCCTTCTAACGAGGGGCAGTATTTTGGACAGGTGGTCCAAGGCAATACTGAGGGAGGCATGGCGCAGGATACTGATTAAGTTCAGTTGACGATACAGTCTAAGAAGTTTGGATTTGGAGTTCATTTATGAGCTAGGTCCCATCAGACATCCAGACACATTCTATGACAAGTATTTCTCATTTCGGGAGATGGCTTTCTCCACGAACTTGAGATATAGAGAGACATAGAAAGAAAAATCACAGTGGATCCACTCACTGAGGCTATTCCTCGAACGCGATAGTTTCGCAAACGAGCTTTGTGAAACTGACTAGTAGAGGAGTTGGGTGTTCGGTATCACACGGGCTGTGAGTATGCGACATCGCAATAATTAGCCTTGAGTGCAAGTGGGAGATTGTTGGAGATAGTGCCCTCAGAGTCAATTATTGGATCACAGGCATGTGATTGCAATGATTGAGGGAGGACCTATCCCGGTAGGACAGTCTTACTCAAGATGATAGTATGCTATCTGGTTTATCTTTATCATCGTGTACTGCTTCAGGTGACCTTACAGGTCACTATTGCACGTTGATAGAGCCCCTGGGATTCTTGCTTGACAGCCAGCAGTATGAGGGCGACCATATACGTGGGAGCTGGTCGTCTATAAGCACATCCTTAAAAGGTCCCTAGTCGTGGGAGTTTCGAGACAGGGCATCGATACTCCAGAGTAGACTAGTATATACAGTCGAGACCCCGACGAGGGGAGGTGGCCGGTCTCACAAGCCACTGGTGTCAGTTGGATCACCTAAGATGTATACAGGTGCTCATTGGGTTATGAGTACACCGGACAGGACTCGCCGGGAACATGCTAGTTGGTCTTATACCTGACGTCAGATAGCAGTTCCCTGGTGACATGTGTACAGGTTAGTTCATCGACCTGAGGATCGTCATTTGTCTCGTGTGAGTCCCCACTGTACTTTGATTACTACCCTACCACGCTCAAAGGAGACGTGCAAACAGGTTTTAGTTGGGTACAGTCCCGAGCCACATGGAGGCAGTGAGCGGATCTTCAGGAGTTCGTCTCTCCCGGTATTGGGGGTGAGGTCGCTCTGTGTCTAGGAGAGCCATTACATGAAGTCCTTGGCCAAGGCAGGAGATTTACTGGTAGGTATTCCAGTAGTATCTCAGGGTGTTCTGGGCTACACTCCGACACGACTTGTACCACTTTTGGAGGTCTGACTTTTACCAACCCCGTAGGCCCGCCATGCGATGCTCAAAGACGAACGGACCGGACTGTACGGATATTGTCACTGACAGGCTCAGTAGTGTGTCAGGATGAGTTCGCTCATCGACGTCCCTTTTGGTCAATAGCTGGTAGCCCGTCACGTATGGCTAATACCTCTGACGTACTAGTGGTTAAATCCACAGCCATAGTATTGACGAGTCTTTAGAGTCCACCACACACAGTTACTCAAGTTTCGGGTGAAACGCTGTAGAGGCCGTATGGAGATATGGCAGGGTTCGATTAGATGCGTGCGGTATTGCACGGATCAGGATCGGACGGTTAATACTAGCGGGCTTTGGTTTAAGCCGGATCCTAGTATAGTACAGTGTAGATTTTATCTCTTTGCATTTGTATTTCGGTCGGAATACAGATGCGGGTGTGTATACACAGTATCGGGGTTTTCCTGTAATTTATTACGGGATCAGTTTTCTGGAGTTGCCAGTTTGCTTTCCGTTTCAGCCATATTTTTTTGTATCATTCAATGGCTGAAATTTGGTGGAGGAAGGCTTATTTGCAATTGTGCAAATAAGCATTTGTGGAGGGTGGTCTTTGCAAATTGTTGTGACATGATCACTTGACTTTCTTTGTTCATGATGGCATGACTTTTGTGATGGTGATGGGTTATGATGAGGTTGGTGGAGTGTTGTTTTTGTTGTGTGATGATTATCTCTCATGATAACCTTCTCTCTCTCTCTTGATTTTGATATACTCATTTTCATTTGGATTCTCACACTCTCCATTCATTCTCTCCTCTTGTAGCGGCCGGCCACTAAGAGGGAGGGGGCTGTCCCAATTTGGAGGGGGGGTTTTTCATCACTTTATGCTTGGAAAAATCCCCAAGTTCATCTAAAAATGTTATCACTTCATTATCTCCACCAATACATGGCAACTTCAACCCCAAAGAGACAAAGTAATCCACACTATATTCTACAGCAAACCTTGGGCACGTCGACTCGCCAGCTTCGTGCCCGAGTTGCCTCGGTCCAGAAGCGGGAGCCCGTAAAAGAAGCAGGCGACGTGGTGCCCTTCCGGCGACGTGGTGGAGACCGCAGATTCCGCGGGGAGATCGGGACGACGACGAGAAGACCGAAGGATACGGATCGCTCGGTATATCTCTCTACCCCTTCTCTTGATAGCTAGGACTAGATTAATGGCACGATCCGGGTTTATAGTGCGCGGTGGTGCAGATTTGAAAAGTTAAAGAAAACCATCGCTTCCGCATTCCGGCGTCGGATTGACGGCCGGGGCGCCGCCGTGCACTTACATGAACTAGGGTTAAGGGGTGTGGTTGGGTTAAGAAATATCATGCAAAAATATCTTTTCCAAAACAAAAAAGAAAACCTTCTAGAAACATCTAGAAATGCTTAACCCTAATCAAACCCTAACCATGTTTAATCTCCACTAAACTTGTTGCATTAATAATCATATCATGTTACAATATTATATATCACATATATAATATTTATCGTAACAAAATAAAATAATACAATTAACATATATCGCATATATATCAATGTATTACCCGAATGAGAAAAAGAATCTTTTAGTGAGCTAATATTAGTTAATGTAATTTAATATATCACATATATTATTATACATTAAATTATCGAATCAACACTTGATCCGACAATCCGGCTATATCGCATATAACTGACTAATATTTATCCGTACCGATTCATCGAATCAACACTTGATCCGATGACCTGGCTGATATCAAATATCGCGAGAATAGAATACGGTATCTCATATCGTATTATCCCGCACATATCACATATGTGCTCCTACTCCGTTTTGCCTGAGCCAAGAAACCTCTGTGTAGGACTCTAAAGAATCGTCAATACGCCGGCAGTAGGTGATGATCATATAAACACCCACAAGATGCAAGCGGTCAGCTAAACGTAATAGCTACCCAGGTATTGAGCGCTCGGAAGATCAACAAGCAAGCCTGTACATTCTCCTGTGAATCCTAACAGTAACACTCCCGTACAGGCCGGTCTTGTCGTCTGATATGTCGCATATCTCGCCTAGGGGTGGTAAACGTCAGACCCTAGTAGCTTGATAAGTCGTGTCGATATGAGGTCTATAACAGTTTGAGAAACTACTGATAACACTTACCAGTAAATCTCAGCAACCCTGGCCAGAAATTTCCGGTTATAGCCAATCGAACACAGCACAACATCAACTCCCTATACCGCGAGAGACGAATCCCCTCCTATCGCTCATTGTCTCCATGTGATTCGGGACTGTACCCAAAAGCCACCTTTTTGCACGCCCTCTTGGACGTGGTATGATGGAAATCAAAGTACAGTGGGAATCACACAAGACTCTATGACGATCTCGGGTCAACAGACTACTCTGTACCAGTGTCACCGGAGAACATCTGACGTGAGGTATAATACCATCTGGGAGTTCTCGGCGAGTCCGTCCAGTGTACCCAGTCTCTACTGAGCACCCATACACCATCCTTGATGTCAAACACCGATGGACATGGGATCATCCTGTTGGAGATAGTGCCCTCAGAGTCAATTATTGGATCACAGGCACGTGATTGCAATGATTGAGGGGAGGACCTGTCCCAGTAGGACAGTCTTACTCAAGATGATAGTATGCTATCTGGTTTATCTTTATCATCGTGTACTGCTTTAGGTGACCTTACGAGTCGCTATTGCACGTTGATAGAGCCCCTAGGATTCTTGCTTGACTACCAGCAGTATGAGGGCGATCATATACGTGGGAGCTGGGGTCTATAAGCACATACTTAAAAGGTCCCTAGTCGTGGGAGTTTCGAGACAGGGCATCGATTCTCCAAAGTAGACTAGTGTATACAGTCGAGACCCCGATGAGGGGCGGTGGCCGGTCTCACAAGCCACTGGTGTCAGTTGGTTCACCTAAGATGTATACAGGTGCTCATTGGATTATGAGTACACCGGACAGGAATCGCCGGGAACCTGCTAGTTGGGATTATACCTGATGTCAGATAGCAGTTCCCTGGTGACATGTGTACAGGTTAGTTCATCGACCTGAGATCGTCATTTTTCTCGTGTGAGTTCCCACTGTGCTTTGATTACTACCCTACCACGCTCAAAGGAGACGTGCAAACAGGTTTTAGTTGGGTACAGTCCCGAGCCACATGGAGGCAGTGAGCGGATCTGCAGGGGTTCGTCTCTCCCGGTATTGGGGGTGAGGTCGCGCTGTGTCTAGGAGAGCCAGTACATGAAAAGTCCTTGGCCAAGGCAGGAGATTTGCTGGTAGGTATTCCAGTAGTATCTCAGGGTGTTCTGGGCTACACTCCGACACGACTTGTACCGCTTTTGGGGGTCTGACTTTTACCAACCCCCTAGGCCCGCCATGCGATGCTCATAGACGAACGGACCGGACTGTACGGATATTGTCACTGACAGGCTCAGTAGGGTGTCAGGATGAGTTCGCTCATCGACGTCCCTTTTAGTCAGTAGCTGGTGGCCCGTCACGTATGGCTAATACCTCTGACGTGCTAGTGGTAAAATCCACAGCCATAGTATTGACGAGTCTTTAGTGTCCACCACACACACAGTTACTCAGGTTTCGGGCGAAACGCTGTAGAGGCCGTATGGAGATATGGCAGGGTTCGATCAGATACATGCGGTATTGCACGGATCGTGATCGGACGGATTTTACTAGCCGGCTTTGGCTTAAGCCGGATCCTAGTATTTCATAGTGTAGTTTTGTCTTTTTGCATTTGTGTTCAGTGGGAATACAAATACGGGCATGTATATGCAGTAGCGGGGTTTTCCTGTAATTTATTACGGGATCAGTTTTCTGAGGTTGCCAGTTTGCTTTCCATTCCGGCCGGTTTTTCTTTGTTCCTTCACGGCCGGACTTTTGTGATGGAGGGTGTTATTTGCAAGTTTGCAAATAACTTATTGTGGAGGAGTTTCTTGCATATGCATTGATTATGATGGCATCTTTTCTTTTCATGCATCAATACATGCATTAATGTGATTAGAGTTGATTTAGTGTGTGATGTGAAGCTTGCTTTTGATGTGGTCACCACCCTTGATCTCCTACACTCACCTCCCTTTTGTTTTTTGATTCCCTCCTCATTCTTTTGGAGAGGACGGCCACATCTTGGAGTGAGAGAATGAGAGAGTTTCATTTTTTGAGTGTGTGGCATTTTCCTCATCTCATTTCCTTGCTAAGAAATTGTGAGCACCATTTTCCTCCAAAGCATTTTTCTCTCCTCTCCATCATGGCAACTTCTATAACCCCAAAGAGACATAGACTCTACACTTGCCTACAGCACTCCTTGGACGCGTCGGCTAGTCAACTTCGCGCCCGAGTTGCCTCGGTCCAGAGGTGGGAGCCCGTAAAAGACTTCGGCTACGTGGTGCCCTTTCCGACGAGGACGTGACGGACGGAGATTCCGCGGGAGATCGGAGTGGAGACGAAGACCGAAGGACACGGATCGCTTGGTATACTTCTCTACTCTTATTTTAGTTTGCTAGTAGCTAGGTTAATGGCCCGATCCGAGATAAAAGTGCGCGGTGGTGCGGGTTTGCTAGTTTGCAAAGTTTTTCGTTTCCGCGTCTCCGGCGTCGGATCGACGGCCGGGGCGCCGCCGTGCACTTACATTGGTATCAGAGCCATGCCATTAACCATGCCTAGATTGCTCTAGTATGTTTAAAACCCGATCGAACAAAAATCGCAAAAACCGTATTTTCAGTGCACTGGTTTCTGTCGAATTTTTTTTAGCTCCAAAAATTTTTCATGTTGTTGCAGAATACTGTGCAGGGAATTCTAAGCAATCTGTGAAAAATTGGTCAAGTGATCTCGCCATACCACTGCGGAACCGCGGCCAAACCCATGCTTGGACCGCGGTTCTGCCGCGCTTTTGACTGATCATTTGACCAAATTTTTGCAGATTGCTTCTGAGTTGGAAATAGGGGTTTTGGGATACTCTTTTTAGGCCCAGATTTTCTGTAAGTGCTACAGTACTGCTTGGGGCCCACTTCGGTAAATTTGTTCGATTGGATATTTTAAACATGTTAGTTCACAGTATTTACATTATATCTGCGACCGTGAATGTCATTTGATCGGTAAATCCAGTCTATCTGCTATAGCCCTTTTAGACGGATTTGCGAACGTGACATTCACGTTGATGTTCTGTGTTTTGTTGTGATATTGCGGATTGGTCGTGGGGGATAGCCTGGATGCAATGTTAGTACAGTTTTATTTTATATGTACATTTGATATTGCGGGGCGAGCGTCCGACATGTGGACTGCCGTCACTGCCTGTTTGTATTATTCTTTTGGGGCACGACCGGGTCGAGGTCGATGTACCCGTTGTATGTATATTTTACTTTCTGTACTAGGATTACCCCGCGGAGGGGTGCACGGATAGCCGGGTTCTAGAGGGCAACGGGCCCGCATCTCATGGCTTTGAGACGGAGGGGGCTTTACTCTAGAATTGGCGGGCTATTCACCGCACTCGTAGGGGGTACAGGTTGACCCAGGAGGGGTGCCCAAGTTACCGGATTCCGTGAAGTGCTGGGTGGTCCATTCACGTTGCTGAAGGGGGCTGCCTCTCTTCAGGTTTTGGCGGGTAACTTGCCGCGCCCGTAGGGGTCTAGGATTTCATTGCACAGGCTATCCACACGACCAGGGGAACGTCGGGTTTCAGCAGCGGCTCTGTGAAACCCGGGGATCCCAGATATCTGTATTATTCTGTGATGCTGTACTTTTCTTTGATGTTGCATTTTATCACGCCTTGAGCGAAATATTATATATTGATATATATATACTAGTAGATGTTGTATATGTTTTGCATCTGCGCTAGTCCGGTCCCCGCTCTGTCGTTAGTTAAGTAACCTAACGGGTGATGACGGGACCCAATGGCGAATGCGGATGGCATATACGTACGTCATTATTTTCGTTCTTTTTGGTGTGATCAATTGATGGGACAGCGTTGATTCGGATCAATGCAAGCTAAACAAACCTATTCTGATGTTGTTGGAACACTTTTTCAAAAAGCTGTTATTGTAAGGGCGTTCACTTTTATTTTGCACAGTGGTATTCAGTTGGAATATCCTGCTCCTCAGTCGACGAGGCAAGGGCCGAGATCCCTTCACCGGGAGTGACCCCTTGGATAGAAGTTTGCGTAAGGGCAATAACTTCACTATAGTCGATTACTTTTGCTTTGCATCATGGTATTCAGTTGGAATATCCTGCACCTCATTCTAAGGGAAAAGAGCCGAGATCCCTTCACCGGGAGTGACCTCTTTAGCAAAGGTTTTCGTCACTATATTTTTTAAAAGCTATCTGGTTCCTTCAACGATATCAAGTTCATTACGTTAAAGGTTTTCGCCAGAAACCATTCGTAGCCCTCCGTCGTTTCATATGGATAGTCAATAGTATTCAAGCTGTGTATGTTGGCCAAAGTCAAGGCACAGTGTTTGGTAGCTGTTGGGTATTCATATGCAGCATAGATAGATGCGTTGGTTTGGGACAGTCGTATAGCCTTGTTGGCCAAAGTCAAGGGCTTGTACGGGTGGGTTCAAATTAACCTGGAGAATGACGGGTAGAACTTGACATGTAACTTATGATATATTGGCCAAAGTCAAGGTCATAAGAGCATGGGGCAAAAATCCTCATCGGGAGTTTCTAAAGAAACTGAAACTTGCCAGATATGCGCATACCTTCTGGAGTGTGATAACATGAGCGGATTCCGTCACGTTATCATGCGATGATAGTTGGATCCCGATTCCCACTGATGAGTTGGTTTACTCCTCGGGTGATCCCGGCTAATTCTTCTTTCAGGTTTGGGGAAGAATTTTGACGTTACAGTGGGAGGTTTCCAGATTAGATAAAGTGATAACCATTCTGATCTAGGTTAGAGTGCACGCTGAGTGTTTCTTTTCTCTCTCTCTTTGGCAGCGACCATTGACCCGACCCTAGACTATGACACAATGAATGGGTTATTAGACTCAGGGGACTTATACAGAATATTGTATATTGTCCAGTGTCCATAGGGACAGAGAGGTTGGTCCTCGTACTATATTCTGTTTACTTGTGACTTCTCTAGTTCTTAGACGGGTGTTTCATAGAAACACAGGGTCTAAGTTTTGAGAAGTTATAGGTATAAGAGTAAAGTAGAGAACCAGGTATTGCAAGTATCGGGATTCTTCAAGGTGATCGAAGATGTAGATACTTGTGTATGGTATTCAGTTGATAGTAATGATTAAGAGAACTTGCTTCTCTTTCAGGTTACTCATAATTGGAAGCATTCCTAAGTTGAGTAGCGCTGATCGGCCTCCTTCCATTTAGTGGACATGCACTGGATACAGCTGCATGATTTGAATCTGGTTCAATTAAATCAGTGCCTCTGTTTCTGTATTGGATATAGAACAGTTCATATCTTAACGATGTTAAGGTACGGGGAGTTGTCCAGCTTATGCTTAAAACCAGACTCTGGATAACTCAAGGCACGTTTCTGTAATGGCTGTTTGTGGGTTGACCCGGGCTATGACGAGGGTTGATTTTCTACCATCTGGAAGATCAATAGTGATATTGTTCTAAACTCGCCACAGTTTTAACAAAAAATGGATTTTTTCAGAAAACAGTAGTGGGAGTATGGTAGAACTGGAAGTGATTCCAGAACTTCAAACGATTACTGAAGATTTGATATGAACCTAAAGATTCAATCTAGTTTGACATTCCATTGGCCACTTCGCAGATTAAGTGGGTAACCTCAGGCACTCGAGAGGTACTTCGGTATGCTCAAGGACGGTGGCAGGGAGGTTCTTGTTTACCCAGACTTGCCATTGCTGTTATTCCAGACTGTGAGACCCGGCAGGAGGATGAGTATAGCGTCGTTCTAAACTGGCTTTAGAAATGCACGTGTATATGACTCTGCCAAAGGGTTGTCGTAGTCAGTGGGAGTTGTTAGTGTATATGCCCTAGAGGCCATTACTGTATCATACTAGTTTGTATATTACTTAATGGAAGCTTGGGATATTCACCTTGTATAAACAATCTTGCTCAATATAGTAGTATGCTACTTGGTTTGTTTCTCCTTCAATGTGTACTTGTGTTTATTTCAGTATATCACCTATACACATTAGTGGAGCCCTTAGGATCTTTGCTTGATTACCAGCGTTGTGATGGCAGTCACACTAGTGGGGGCTGGGTAATCTATAAGCACATCCTTATGCAGGTCCCTAGTCGCAGGACTATCGAGACAGGGCATCGATACTCCGGAGTAGACTAGCGTATGCGCTTCTCATCCCAGTGTGGGAGATGGTCTGTCCCACAGCCATCAGTACGTCGTACTGGAGATAGTATACGGGTGCTCGTTGGGTTACGAGTACACTGGACAGGACTCGTCGGGAACTGACTAGTTGGTATTATGCCTATCGTCAGTTATCAGTTCCCAGGTGACATGAGTACAGCTTAGTCCGCTGACTTGACACTGTCACTTCGCCTCGAGTGTGTTCCCACTGTACTTTGATTACTACCCTACCACGGCTCAAAGGAGTCGTGCAAACAGGTGGTAGTTGGGTGCAGTCCCGAAGCACTTGGAGGCAGTGACGGTTAAACAGGATTCGTCTCTCCCGGTATTGGGGGTTGACATCGCGCTGTGTCTAGGAGAGCCATTACACGAGTAGTCCCTGGCCAGGGCAAACGAGGTATACTGGTAGGCTTCCAGTGTTATCTCAGGGTGTTTTGGGCTTCACTCCGACACGACTTGTACCGCTATTGGGGGACTGACGTTTACCGCCCCCTAGGCCCGCCATGCGATGTATCAGACGAACAGACCGGACTGTACGGAGATTGTCACATTCAGGCTCAGTAGGAGTTCAGATGGGTTTCACCTCGTCAGTCTTCTTGTCGGCATCTACCTGGGGACCGTTACGCACAGCTAGTGCCGCTTGCGGTCTGTGGTTAAACCCACTGCCAGCGTAGTGTCGAGTCTTTAGAGTCCCACACAGAAAGCTATTCGCCTTTTGGCAAAAGAGTAGAGGTCGCATGGTTTTGCGGCAGGTCACATGGTTTTGCGGCAAGCCGCATGGTTTTGCGACAGGGTTCGGTCACATCCGTGCACTTGTGCACGTACAGTGTCCGGACAGTAAACACTAGCGGGCTTTGGATTAAGCCAGATCCTAGTGTATGTATTGGGATTGGATTTATCCAGTTTGTATTCGTGTTCCTCGGAACGCGGATGCGGGTGTGTATGCACAGTTGACGGAGAGACAGAGGCGGAGGATTCTCATTAGGGTTGTTGACCGTTGACAGTTGACTATTGACTTTTTGCTCAACCCTAATGAGAATATGATATGTGATTAACAATTATATTAATTAGGTATTATGGTGACATGGTTGTTGACTTTGTTGACTTGTTGACTTTTGTTGACTTGTTGACTATGTTGACCGGTTGACTAGGCTTGACTAGTTGACCATCATGATAACCATAGCTATCATTTTATGGCAAAGACTTTTGCTTGCTTGCTCCTTTGTGCAAAATGAGTGCATGAAATGATATGGTTATGGTTGCTTCAACCATCACATAATACTTGATTGATATGATGTGTTATGATTGTTTTGGATTATGAGAGCCAAATGAGAAAAGTCTTCTCTCATTCTTTCATGCTCATTCTCTCTCTTGTTCTTGAGCTCTCATCTTCCTCCTCTTGCTCTCCCTCTCTTAGTCTATGGTTCACTGGTCTCATGAGTTGAGAATCAAGAACCATAGATAGAATCCCATACAAACTCTTCTCTACTCACTCTAGTTCACAAGGTTTAGCAAACCAAGTGAACTAGTTTCTTCAAAGACCGAAGAAGAAGCCAAAGGTAGAAGCTTTCGAGATGGATCTATCTTCGGCGCAAGGAGACGACGGAGTGAAGGCGATCCGGACGACCATCAAAGCTTGAAGACGAAGGAGTTCGAGAAATAGAAAGGTATAACCCCCTAACCGAGTAGTTAGCAACTCGTAGTTAGGTTGTTAGTTAGATGTTTAACAAAGATCCGGGTTTTAAGTCCATGTTACCACCTCTAAGAAAATCGTTTTATATCAAATTCCGCATGCCCGAAAGTACCGGGAGAGGTAGCATGGACTTACAGTGGTATCAGAGCCTAGTTAAACTCTATCTAACATGTTAGCAAAGTAGCTAGAAGATCGATCAAAGAAAAGTCCCGAAATGAACCCCGAAATTCGAACTTTCTGTCAATTTTAAAAGTGCTGGAAAACCTTTTTAAAATACACCTAAAATCGGCTCAGGCTTTTGTGTGAACACCCACCAAAACTGGTCCAACGATCGAGTCAAAGCGCCGCGGATCCGCGGCCGAGTTGACTCGGCCGAGGTCCAAGTTTGGTGCAGTGTTATTCTGGGGTTGTTTTGGGATTTTTGGAATATATATTTTCTGTCCAGATTTTCCAGAACGAAAATTTTATTTTTGGGGTCCCGAAAATCCGTATTTTTGATCGAATTTCTAAAAGACTTAAGCTAACGGGTTTTTCTGTAATGTGATATTTGTATTGAACGTCTACTAATCGCTATATGTCGATTAGTGGGGGTTATACAAATCTGTGATCTGTAATGTTGCTGGAATGTGTATATGAATATGTTGGATTGTCGCGGGTGAATAGCCGGGGGTTGTGAGACGAGAGTTTTTCTTTTCTTTCAATTCATGTAAATTTGTAAATTGATGTAATAATTATTTGTATGGCCGCACAACCGGGTCGGGGTTGTAGCCGTCATTGTATAATTTCTTTTTACTGTTTTTGCTCCTGGGATAGACCCATGGAGGGATGCATAAACTACCGGGTATGCCGAATGGCCTACTCACGGGGATGAGGGAGGTTGCTTCGCTTCGGGTACTTGGCGGGTAGTTTGCAGCACCCGTAGGGGTCTTGGGTGGGGTATTGGCTATTCACCGCGACCGTGTAATCTGCTTTTCGTTACAGGCTCGTACGAATTGCAGGTTCCTAGTATATCCAATGTATTCATCTGTGATCTGAAATGTTTATCATTGCAGTATATCTATATATGATATTATTGAGGCGTTGCTTATGTTTTACAGCCGCGCTAGCCCAGCCCCCGCTCTGTCGTTAGTTAAGTAACCTAACGGGTAATGACGGGGCCCAGTGGCGAATGCGAATGGCATAAGTGTACGTCATATTTTGGTTGTTTTCTGCAATGGTAGGATTAAATGATGGGACGCATTAAAAGAACTAATGCAAGAATATCACGCATTGAAAGAACTAATGCAAGAAAATAAACCATGTAAAAGTCGTTGGAACACTTTCGAAAAACCACTCGGTTCTTTTCAAAACAAACTTTTAAAATGCGGAGTTTGAGCCACTCCATTTAAAAGCTATCTCGTTCCATCGACTAAATCAAGTTCACTACGTTCACGGTTTCGCCAAAACCATTCGTAGCCCTCCGTCGTTTCACATGAATAGTCAATAGTATTCAAGCTGTGTTTGTTGGCCAAAGTCAAGGCATAGTGATTGGTAGCTATTGGGTATTCATGTGCAGCATAGATAGATGCGTTGGTTTGGAACAGTCGTACTGCCTTGTTGGCCAAAGTCAAGGGTATGTGCGGGTGGATTCAAATTAACCTGGAGAACGACGGGTAGAACTTGACATGTGACTTATGATTTGTTGGCCAAAGTCAAGGTCATAAGAGCATGGGGCAAAAATCCACATCGGGAGTTTCAAAAGAACTGAAACTTGCTAGTATTGCATACCATTTGGAGTGTGATGATTCTGGTAGGATTCCTTCAGTTTCGTCACGCGATGATATTTGGATCCCGATCCTACTGTGAGTATATGCTACTCCTCGGGAAATTTCTCACTTAACGATCAATGCTATAAACCAAGTAGGTGTCTAGAAAGGTGTTAGCGGGGCTACGCTCCCAGGGAAAAGAGGTTCTTAAATTAAGGAACTTCGCGAAAGCGTTGGAAAACCTCCCTCGAAGTACCGACACCAGCCTGGCCGAACGGTTAAGCAAGTATTGTACGGTGAGATTGATCCTGACTAATTCTTCCTTTTTGGTTTGAGGAGGGATTCGAGAAACAGTGGGAGCCATCCTGTTTAGACAAATTAAAAACCACTCTAAACTTGCAAGAGCATCATGCTAAGTGTTTCTTCTTCTCTCTCCTAATTGCAGCGACCAATCGAAATGACTGGACTTAAGTTACTCCTAGATAAAAACATACTGACAGGGCCAAACTACAAAGATTGGCTCAGGAATGTCAAAATGGCAATCACTTACGACAAGCTGGGTTATCTTCTTACCACCAAAGCTCCCCCTGTCCCAAGTCCCACTTCCAGCGTCGCGGATAAGGAAATCCGTAAGACCTGGGAGATTGATAGCGCGAAGGCCAAGTGCCTCGTACTTGCCTCGATGGACAACGAACATCAGAGGAGGCACGAGAATATGGACCTTGAATCCATATTTCTCCATACAAAAGAACTGTATGGAGAGCAATCTCGTATCGCAAGATACGAAGTGTCGAAGAAGTTATTTTCGGCAAGGTTGGCCATCGGATCATCGGTAGCGGAACACGTGCTTAAGATGATTGGCTTCATTGAGGAGCTCGCGGAACTTGGAACCACGTTAGAGAACGAGCTCTATACGGACTTGATTATCCAGTCCCTTCCTTCCACTTACGCCCAGTTCATACTGAACTTCAACTTACAAGAAAAAGAAGTTGAACTTTCAGAGCTCCTCAACATGCTGAGGAGCGCAGAGGGCACCCTACAGAAAGGTAGGGAAACATCCACTTTGTTTGTAGGAGGATCATCTTCTTCTTGGTCCAAGGAGAAAGCCAAGGGAAAGAAGAAGAAAGCCTCCGCCAAACCAAGGGGCGGTGTTAGTAAAGTGGATACGAAGGGAAAAGCAAAAGCAACAAAGGTAGCGGGGAAGCTTGTGGATAAGGAAGAATGCTTCTATTGTCATAAGAAAGGTCACTGGAAAAATAATTGCAGGGCTTGGAAAGCCAGGACACAGGAATTGAAGCAGGTTGCGGCTTCAGCTTCAGGTGTGTATGTTATTGAAAACTGTCTTTCAATAAACTCTACTTCCTGGGTATTGGATACCGGATCAGGATCTCATATCTGTAATTCTTTGCATGCGTTGAGAAACCGTAGTGCTTTGAAAGCAGGTGACATGACCCTCAGAGTTGCAAACGGAGCTAGCATGGATGCTAAGGCCGTAGGGGACTATCACCTGGGAATGTCAGATGGACATGTTTTGGTTTTGCGTAATTGCTTTTTTGTACCCAACGCAACTTGTAATATCATTTCTGTATCTTTAGTTTCTAAAGAAGGTTATGAATTTGCGTTTGTAAGTAATGTTGTAAACATTCACCTTAATCAAGTTTTGATTGGGTCAGGTACATTGAGTAATGGTATATACGTATTAAACCAACCACAGATTTTCAATGTCCAGAATACACACAAAAGAAAGTCTCCGGAAATAAATCAGACTTTCTTATGGCATTGTAGACTGGGTCACATCAATGAGAGAAGGTTGACGAAGTTACATACAGAAGGATATTTGAATCAGTTTGAATATCAATCGTATGCCACTTGTCAATCCTGTCTCAAAGGAAAGATGACAAAGACTCCGTTTACTGGACACGGAGTAAGAGCGAGCGAGCTCTTGGGACTCGTACACAGCGACGTGTGCGGTCCAATGTCTACACATGCGCGAAGCGGTTATTCTTACTTCATTACTTTTACGGATGACTTCTCAAGGTACGGTTATGTCTTCTTAATGAAACATAAGTCCGAAGCCTTTGGAAAGTTCCAGGAATTTAAGAATGAAGTAGAAAAACAAACCGGCAAAAGTATTAAGATTCTAAGATCGGATCGAGGTGGAGAATACTTAAGTGCCGAGTTCCTGGATTATTTAAAAGAGAACGGAATTCTCTCTCAGCTTACTCCTCCATACACTCCGCAACATAACGGTGTATCGGAGAGACGGAACCGAACCCTATTGGATATGGTACGGTCCATGATGAGTAACGCTGAGTTACCGCGATCATTCTGGGGATATGCGCTAGAATCAGCTGCATACCTTTTGAACCGAGTTCCGACTAAGACTGTGCCTACTACACCATATGAAATGTGGTGTGGGAAGAGACCCTATCTTAAGCACATTAAGACATGTGGATGTCCAGCTTTTGTTAAAAAGCAGCATGCGGACAAGCTCGAGGCACGCTCAGTACAGTGTAAGTTCGTGGGATATCCAAAGAACTCCAAGGGATATTTCTTCTACTGTGAAGAGGAACAAAAAGTTCTTATTTCTCGTCATGCCTACTTCTTGGAAACTGAGTTTTTGGAAACCCAGATAAGTGGGAGCACAGTAGAACTGGAAGAAATTCCAGAACCACGAGCTATTACTGAAAGCTTAGTGGAACCAGAGGGTTCAAAAGAACAGGACATTCCCACGCCGCTCCGCAGGAGTAGTAGGCAGTCTCATCCGCCCGAGAGATACTACGGTTTTCTCATAGACGGGGATAGAGAGGATTGCATCATAGATTATGATGAGCCTACTAGCTTCCAGCAAGACGTTCAGAGCGTCGACTCGGTAAAATGGCTGGATGCAATGCGGACCGAAATGGAGTCCATGTACACCAACAAAGTATGGACGTTGGACGTTGCTCCAGACGGGGTAAAACCCGTAGGATGCAAGTGGATATTCAAAAGGAAGATTGGTGTAGATGGACAGGTTGAGACCTATAAATCTAGACTGGTTGCAAAGGGTTTTCGTCAAAGACCTGGTTTGGACTATGACGAGACCTTTTCTCCAGTAGCTATGCTGAAATCCATTCGGATCCTTCTTGCCATTGCTGCCTTCCATGATTATGAGATTTGGCAGATAGACGTAAAGACAGCTTTTCTAAATGGAAATTTAGAGGAGTGTGTCTATATGGACCAGCCAGAGGGTTTCATTCAGAGTGGGAGCAGCGGAAAGGTGTGCAAGTTGCTTAAGTCCATTTACGGACTAAAGCAGGCATCGCGGAGTTGGAACATCTGTTTTGATGAGACGGTCAAGGAATTTGGCTTTATCAAAAATCCAGATGAACCATGCATCTATAGTAGATTTGTAGCGAGAACTGTAGTATTCCTCGTTTTATACGTGGATGACATTCTCTTAATAGGAAATGACATTCCTATGCTACAATCTGTCAAGGGGTTCTTGTCACACAGGTTCTCCATGAAAGACCTGGGTGATGCCTCATACATTCTGGGTATCCGGATCTACCGTGACAGATCCAAGAGGATATTAGGACTTTCACAGTCCATGTACATCGACACCATACTGAAAAGATTCAGTATGGAAGATTCCAAGCGCGGTAACCTACCGGCTTGTCACGGGATCACCCTCTCTAAAGAGATGTCTCCCAAGACTGATTTGGAGAGGGATCGCATGTCTATTATACCCTACGCTTCTGCGGTAGGCTCTATAATGTATGCTATGTTGTGTACCAGACCGGATGTAGCTTATGCACTGAGTGTAGTAAGCCGGTATCAGTCAAACCCTGGGGAGAAGCACTGGATAGCGGTAAAGAACATTCTCAAGTACCTGAGAAGGACTAAGGAGATGTTCTTGGTGTATGGCGGAAAAGACCTCCAGATCGAGACCTTTGCTGACTCCAGCTTCCAGAGTGACAAGGATGATTCCAAGTCCATGTCGGGTTTTGTCTTTACCCTCAATGGAGGGGCGGTGTGTTGGAAGAGTTCCAAACAGGAAACCGTTGCAGACTCGACGATGGAAGCGGAATACATCGCTACATCTGATGCCGCAAAAGAAGCTGTCTGGATAAGGAAGTTCTTGAAAGAACTTCAGGTGGTTCCGTCCATTGTTGATCCAATACCTCTGTATTGCGACAACAACGGGGCTATAGCTTTAGCGAAGGAACCCAGGTCCCATCAGAGATCCAGACACATCTTGAGGCGGTATCACCTGATCAGGGAGATCGTGGATCGCCAGGAGATCGAGGTTCGGAGAGTC
This sequence comes from Agapanthus africanus, assembly GCA_030015575.1. Taxonomy (NCBI): domain Eukaryota; kingdom Viridiplantae; phylum Streptophyta; class Magnoliopsida; order Asparagales; family Amaryllidaceae; genus Agapanthus; species Agapanthus africanus. Next base: position 240,000,375 of record JASDDO010000004.1, read on the forward strand.
GCTTCAGAAGATAACACTGCAGATCCATTCACCAAGGCCTTGCCCCAGACTCAGTTCGAGCGGCTGATCGAGATGATAGGTCTTCGATACGCCAGTACATGGCCTTAGTGCAAGTAGGAGATTGTTAGTGTATATGCCCTAGAGGTCATTACTGTATCATACTAGTTTGTATATTACTTAATGGAAGCTTGGGATATTCACCTTGTATAAACAATCTTGCTCAATATAGTAGTATGCTACTTGGTTTGTTTCTACTTCAATGTGTACTTGTGTTTATTTCAGTATATCACCTATACACATTAGTGGAGCCCTTAGGATCTTTGCTTGATTACCAGCGTTGTGATGGCAGTCACACTAGTGGGGGCTGGGTAATCTATAAGCACATCCTTATGCAGGTCCCTAGTCGCAGGACTATCGAGACAGGGCATCGATACTCCGGAGTAGACTAGCGTATGCGCTTCTCATCCCAGTGTGGGAGATGGTCTGTCCCACAGCCATCAGTACGTCGTACTGGAGATAGTATACGGGTGCTCGTTGGGTTACGAGTACACTGGACAGGACTCGTCGGGAACTGACTAGTTGGTATTATGCCTATCGTCAGTTATCAGTTCCCAGGTGACATGAGTACAGCTTAGTCCGCTGACTTGACACTGTCACTTCGCCTCGAGTGTGTTCCCACTGTACTTTGATTACTACCCTACCACGGCTCAAAGGAGTCGTGCAAACAGGTGGTAGTTGGGTGCAGTCCCGAAGCACTTGGAGGCAGTGACGGTTAGACAGGATTCGTCTCTCCCGGTATTGGGGGTTGACATCGCGCTGTGTCTAGGAGAGCCATTACACGAGTAGTCCCTGGCCAGGGCAAACGAGGTATACTGGTAGGCTTCCAGTGATATCTCAGGATGTTTTGGGCTTCACTCCGACACGACTTGTACCGCTATTGGGGGACTGACGTTTACCGCCCCCTAGGCCCGCCATGCGATGTATCAGACGAACAGACCGGACTGTACGGAGATTGTCACATTCAGGCTCAGTAGGAGTTCAGATGGGTTTCACCTCGTCAGTCTTCTTGTCGGGTTCTACCTGGGGACCGTAACGCACAGCTAGTGCCGCTTGCGGTCTGTGGTTAAACCCACTGCCAGCGTAGTGTCGAGTCTTTAGAGTCCCACACAGAAAGCTATTCTCCTTTAGGCAAAAGAGTAGAGGTCGCATGGTTTTGCGGCAGGTCGCATGGTTTTGCGACAGGGTTCGGTCACATCCGTGCACTTGTGCACGTACAGTGTCCGGACAGTAAACACTAGCGGGCTTTGGTTTAAGCCAGATCCTAGTGTTTGTATTGGGATTGGATTTATCCAGTTTGTATTCGTGTTCCTCGGAACGCGGATGCGGGTGTGTATGCACAGTTGACGGAGAGACAGAGGCGGAGGATTCTCATTAGGGTTGTTGACCGTTGACAGTTGACTATTGACTTTTTGCTCAACCCTAATGAGAATATGATATGTGATTAACAATTATATTAATTAGGTATTATGGTGACATGGTTGTTGACTTGTTGACTTGTTGACTTTTGTTGACTTGTTGACTATGTTGACCGGTTGACTAGGCTTGACTAGTTGACCGTCATGATAACCATAGCTATCATTTCATGGCAAAGACTTTTGCTTGCTTGCTCCTTTGTGCAAAATGAGTGCATGAAATGATATGGTTATGGTTGCTTCAACCATCACATAATACTTGATTGATATGATGTGTTATGATTGTTTTGGATTATGAGAGCCAAATGAGAAAAGTCTTCTCTCATTCTTTCATGCTCATTCTCTCTCTTGTTCTTGAGCTCTCATCTTCCTCCTCTTGCTCTCCCTCTCTTAGTCTATGGTTCACTGGTCTCATGAGTTGAGAATCAAGAACCATAGATAGAATCCCGTACAAACTCTTCTCTACTCACTCTAGTTCACAAGGTTTAGCAAACCAAGTGAACTAGTTTCTTCAAAGACCGAAGAAGAAGCCAAAGGTAGAAGCTTTCGAGGTGGATCTATCTTCGGCGCAAGGAGACGACGGAGTGAAGGCGATCCGGACGACCATCAAAGCTTGAAGACGAAAGAGTTCGAGAAATAGAAAGGTATAACCCCCTAACCGAGTAGTTAGCAACTCGTAGTTAGGTTGTTAGTTAGATGTTTAACAAAGATCCGGGTTTTAAGTCCATGTTACCACCTCTAAGAAAATCGTTTTATATCAAATTCCGCATGCCCGAAAGTACCGGGAGAGGTAGCATGGACTTACAGGAGCAGCGGAAGCATTAGTGGACATCAGGCTTATGTCTATTTATAGACTAAAGCAGATATAGCGGAGATAGATCATCTATTACTGATGTGACAGTCATAGGTTTGACTTCATCAGAATAAGGGATGGATCTGTTAAGAAGGTAGTAGGGTGTGATGTCCTGGTATTTGATGACATACACAGAGTAGGAAGTGATATTCCTATACTACGATCGGTTATACTTTGGTCGTCATACAGTGTTTCTCCACACAGGACTTGGATATTATATCAGACATTCTGGTCACTAGATCTATGGTTTTAGATCTAGATTTGGGTGGTTTACCAATCTGGGTACTTAGACAGCATTCTATGAGTATTTAGACTGGACGACTCCTGGCACGGTAGTATACCTGCAGGTGATGGAGTCACCCTCTCTAAAGGTGTCTTACAGACTAAAGGGGAGAGGGATGTGCATGATTGGCAGATCACTTGCTTGGGCAATTGAGTCAATCATGAGATGTCAAGTACCACACCAGATGTTGTTTTTGCAGTAGGTGCAATAAGTTGATATTAATCCAATTCTGGAGAAACAGTCGGAAGCAGTTTTAGAACATAAGTTGATGTTCTAGGGATATGATAACAGCATTCTCCTTCGGGGGACAGTTATCATTCCGGGCTTCCAAGGTGACCTGGATGGCAGAGTGGCTGTCAGAGTTATAGTTTTTCCCTCTGACGAGGGGCAGTATTTTGGACAGGTGGTCCAGGTGGATACTGAGGGAAGGCAGGTGGCGCAGGATACTGATTAAGTTCAGTTGACGATACAGTCTAAGAAGTTTAGATTTGGAGTTCACTTATGAGCTAGGTCCCATCAGATATCCAGACACATTCTAAGACAGGTATTGCTCATTTCGGGAGATGGCTTTCTCCGCAAACTTGAGATAGAGAGAGACACAGAAACAAACACCAGAGCGGATCCACTCACTGAGGCTATTCCTCGAACGCAATAGTTTCGCAAACAGGCTTTGTGAGACTGACTAGTAGAGGAGTTGGGTGTTCGGTATCACACGGGCTGTGAGTATGCGACATCGCAATAATTAGCCTTGAGTGCAAGTGGGAGATTGTTGGAGATAGTGCCCTCAGAGTCTATTATTGGATCACAGGCACGTGATTGCAATGATTGAGGGGAGGACCTGTCCCAGTAGGACAGTCTTACTCAAGATGATAGTATGCTATCTGGTTTATCTTTATCATCGTGTACTGCTTCAGGTGACCTTACAGGTCACTATTGCATGTTGATAGAGCCCCTAGGATTCTTGCTTGACAGCCAGCAGTATGAGGGCGATCATATACGTGGGAGCTGGGGTCTATAAGCACATCCTTAAAAGGTCCATAGTCGTGGGAGTTTCGAGACAGGGCATCGATTCTCCAAAGTAGACTAGTGTATACAGTCGAGACCCCGACGAGGGGCGGTGGCCGGTCTCACAAGCCACTGGTGTCAGTTGTTTCACCTAAGATGTATACAGGTGCTCATTGGATTATGAGTACACCGGACAGGACTCGCCGGGAACCTGCTAGTTGGGATTATACCTGATGTCAGATAGCAGTTCCCTAGTGACATGTGTACAGGTTAGTTCATCGACCTGAGATCGGCATTTGTCTCGTGTGAGTTCCCACTGTGCTTTGATTACTACCCTACCACGCTCAAAGGAGACGTGCAAACAGGTTTTAGTTGGGTACAGTCCCGAGCCACATGGAGGCAGTGAGCGGATCTGCAGGGGTTCGTCTCTCCCGGTATTGGGGGTGAGGTCGCGATGTGTCTAGGAGAGCCAGTACATGAAAAGTCCTTGGCCAAGGCAGGAGATTTGCTGGTAGGTATTCCAGTAGTATCTCAGGGTGTTCTGGGCTACACTCCGACACGACTTGTACCGCTTTTGGGGGTCTGACTTTTACCAACCCCCTAGGCCCGCCATGCGATGCTCATAGACGAACGGACCGGACTGTACGGATATTGTCACTGACAGGCTCAGTAGGGTGTCAGGATGAGTTCGCTCATCGACGTCCCTTTTAGTCAGTAGCTGGTGGCCCGTCACGTATGGCTAATACCTCTGGCGTGCTAGTGGTTAAATCCATAGCCATAGTATTGACGAGTCTTTAGAGTCCACTACACACACAGTTACTCAGGTTTCGGGCGAAACGCTGTAGAGGCCGTATGGAGATATGGCAGGGTTCGATCAGATACATGCGGTATTGCACGGATCGTGATCGGACGGATTTTACTAGCCGGCTTTGGCTTAAGCCGGATCCTAGTATTTCATAGTGTAGTTTTGTCTCTTTGCATTTGTGTTCAGTGGGAATACAAATACGGGCATGTATATGCAGTAGCGGGGTTTTCCTGTAATTTATTACGGGATCAGTTTTCTGAGGTTGCCAGTTTGCTTTCCATTCCGGCCGGTTTTTCTTTGTTCCTTCACAGCCGGACTTTTGTGATGGAGGGTGTTATTTGCAAGTTTGCAAATAACTTATTGTGGAGGGGTTTCTTGCATATGCATTGATTATGATGGCATCTTTTCTTTTCATGCATCATTACATGCATTAATGTGATTAGAATTGATTTAGTGTGTGATGTGAAGCTTGCTTTTGATGTGGTCACCACCCTTGATCTCCTACACTCACCTCCCTTTTGTTTTTTGATTCCCTCCTCATTCTTTTGGAGAGGCCGGCCACATCTTGGAGTGAGAGAATGAGAGAGTTTCATTTTTTGAGTGTGTGGCATTTTCCTCATCTCATTTCCTTGCTAAAAAATTGTGAGCACCATTTTCCTCCAAAGCATTTTTCTCTCCTCTCCATCATGGCAACTTCTATAACCCCAAAGAAACATAGACTCTACACTTGCCTACAGCACTCCTTGGACACGTCAGCTAGTCAACTTCGCGCCCGAGTTGCCTCGGTCCAGAGGTGGGAGCCCGTAAAAGACTTCGGCTACGTGGTGCCCTTTCCGACGAGGACGTGACGGACGGAGATTCCGCGGGAGATCGGAGTGGAGACGAAGACCGAAGGACACGGATCGCTTGGTATACTTCTCTACTCTTATTTTAGTTTGCTAGTAGCTAGGTTAATGGCCCGATCCGGGATAAAAGTGCGCGGTGGTGCCGGTTTGCTAGTTTGCAAAGTTTTTCGTTTCCGCGTCTCCGGCGTCGGATCGACGGCCGGGGCGCCGCCGTGCACTTAGACATCCATCGCCCATCATATGGGTCAAGATGCGTATACGCTAGTCTACTCTGGTGTATCGATGCCCTGTCTCGATACACCCTCGACTAGGAACGGTTATAGGATGTACTCGTCGACTACCGTGGCCCCACTAGTATGATCTCATCATAGTCCCAGTAGTCGAGTACATATCCTAAGGGCTTTATCAACATGTAACATAGAGACAATCAGAGTACATGTTAAGATAAAGTACAACCAGATAGCATACTATCATGTCGAGCAAGAAAGTCCTCCCTATATATGTCCAAGCATCCATTACAATATACATCGTATGTACAGTAATGGCCTCTAGGGCATACATATAACTAACAGATTAAACCCACTGTCGGTGTACTATCGAGTCTTTAGAGTCCCACACATAGGGTTTCCTGGTTCAGGAAAAATATGTATAGGTCATAAGTTGTTACGGCAGGGTTTCGATCATATCGTGTAATGGTTACAGGAATGATGATCGGAAAGATAATACTGGCAGGCTTTGGTTTAAGCCGGATACCGGTATTATATTATTTAGATTATTTGTATTCGTATTTTTCGGAATACGGATACGGGTATACTTATACGGTATACGGTGAGGGGTATTCTTGTAATTGTGAAAGAACATCTTCTAGAAGGAGACACCTCATAATTGGATATTTATTTTATGAAAATAGATATATGAGGTGGAATTAGGAGAATTTTCAAAGCATGGGTCAAAGAATGGCTCTTTGAATTTTTTATTCATTTAGGATTACTATTCCAAGTATGGTGCATTATTTTAGAGATAAAATAATACACAACTCAATTATTTCCATGAGCCATTACCCTTGATGCATGCTTGATATTTCATCATTCTATTTTTCATCTTCTCTCTCCTAATTATCTCCTTCTTCCTCCTTCTAGCTTTATCCTTTACATGAGTTGTGAATCAAAAACTTAGGGCTAATAATAATCCACTACTTGATCTCTACATCATTTAAGTGATCATTTCTAACACGCTTGATCTCTTATTTAACTCTTGAGAAGAGTTTGAAGCATGTTCTATAGCTCTCGGGTGGATCATCTACGTCTTGAGGTGACCGGAGATCGAGGACATTGCAAGTATCAAAGGAGCCTATGAGTCGCATCCAAACGAAGACCCGAAGGACTGATTCTAAAGGTATAACCCACTATCATAGTAGATAAGATCTCTAGATAGGGTTTCTCGTTATGGTTTAGCATAAGATCTAGGTTGAAAGTAGGTATTGCATGAAAAAAAATTATTGTTTGCCACTTCCACCTCCTCACAAGTGTTGTGAGGGTGTGCAACATCTACTAACAACCTTTAACGTAATGAACTTGATATCGTTGTAGAACCTAGTGATTTGAAAAGGAGTGGTTTAAGACCTGATTTAAAAATCGAGTAGTTTTTCAAAAAAAACCGAGTTAGTTGTAACATTTGCTAGTTTTTGCTAAAGAAGTCATTCCCGGTAAAGGGATCTAGGCTATTTCCTTATCGAATAAGGTGCTGGATATTCATGATGGAATACCACTATGAAAAGCAAGAACTAGAGCTACCTTTTTTTAAAATATGATTCTACAACATCTTTTAGGTTTCTTTTCTTTTCATTAATCTTATTAATGAAGTCCCATCATTTATGTTTCCTAAACATCACAGAAGAAACGAAAATAAAACATACATATATACCATCCGCATTCGCCACAGGGACCTGGGTTTTCACCGTAAGGTTACTTAACTTATGACAAGGCAGGGTTAGGACTGGCACGGATGCAAAACATATATAGTGCCTACTAATATATCATATATATAAGTAGCATTTATCTCACGCAGTTATATGATCACATCACATCATAGTACAGCAGAAACAAATATATGAAATATAAGATATACTAGGAGGTCCGTATTTTAGATTAAACCATTAACGAAAAACATGGATTCTACAGTCCTGATAAATAGCCAAGCCCACATCCCTAGACCCCTACGAGAGCGGCAAGCAACCCTGCCAATTCCAGAGTTAGGCGACGGTCTCGACTCCTCGAGATGGCCTCCCACTGGACTCTAGAACCCGGTTACTTGTGCCATCTGTCTTGGGTCTATCCTAATGCGGAAAAGTAAATAATATATATCGAATGGAGACAACAAGCTCAATCCGGAAGTATCCCAATAAAAAAATATTACATACAATAATTTACATGAATGAAAATGAAAAACTCTTAACTCATATAAAAAACCGGCTATTCAATGACGACGATTCAATATAACATATCGATATAGCAACACAATAATATCACATGTCATCAACGTAAGTAAATATGAGTATCCCTAATGTCGTTATTGTATAGCAACGAGATTGGGGATACTACCACATATTACACTTACGGTCGCAGAAAATAAATAAAAACTACAATAATTAGAATCCGCATGTATAGACATCATAAACTCGATTATCACATATTCTGAATTTCATACCTAACTTTTTAAACCTTACATTTAAGTCTCAAATTGAAAACAATTTTCAAAGTTGTAGTCGGGAAATTCAACAGGATCCCCGGTTAAAAGATCGAAGGCTCGTTAAGAACTTTAGTGGATGGCCGTACCCCTAAGGCCGTCAACGAAGTGGACTTGGGCAGAACACCGTATCCATGACCACCCGAGTGGATGCTCTTGGCCATGGGGTTCTCCTATAGTCACTTTGTTGGGGCAAAGGGGCTTGGCTCTCTACTAGTATCTTCCGGCGAGTATTCGTGTGCGATAAGAGATTACGACAGAGTTTCGATCCAAATCCAAACTCCACAGTAATCCATCAAATAAGGCCAAAATGTGAGATTTACAAATCGATAACTAATTTTTGCAAAACTAATTAATGTGGATTTTAACTATTGTATCACATAATCAAAACCATTTAGTCAACGTTAACATTTCGATCAATATTCCAATTCAACAACAATGTTCAGAGATCTCAACCACTTGAGGCTCATAAAAAATATCTAGAAAATCCAAAAAGTGAAAATGAAGCAGAACAAGAGAATTGGAGTTCTAACTCCATAAGTGCGCAGCGGAATCACGGCCAAGACATGGTCTAGGCGGCGGTTCTGCGGCCACTTTGTGGAATTAGGTGCTCATATTTCTTATGCCTCCATAGAAAGACCTGCTGAATTTTCTGAGCATTTTTAATCTGAAAAATCTCAAAGTTTAATTGGACAGAAACTAGAATTATCCTGAGTTAAAACGTCGATCGAACACTTTAATATCGTCTAAACTAATCGTAAGCCTCTAATTTGGCTCTAATACCATGAAAGTATGTTTTAGCACCTCTACTAGTTTTTTATGAATATCAAGTATGCAATTTTAAAATTTTAGAGGGCTAAGTATACTAAACAAGATCATACTAGAGAATTAGGATTTCTAAGTTAGCAAAAAGGAAGTCTAACTAAGTGATAAGAGGCTACAACCTTTGTAGTCTAGTCCTTCATTTCAAAAGCTCCAAGTAGAAGTCCCTACAACTCTTCTTTGACTCCACTTGATAGATGGAACGTGTTTGCTCGAAGTCTTCGCCATCGAAAATGATCCACCTTAAAGGTTCTCTCACTCAAGCTCACACTTCACTGATCAAAATATTAGTGAAGTTAATAACCTAAACTTGTTTGCTAGAATAGTGTAGGTTGATGAAGTAAGGTTTAAGCTCACTCTAAAAAAAATCTTTTCTTTTCTCTTTTTCACTCTTAAGTGAATAGTGACTCAAGAGAGAAAAATATAAAGAAGATGAGGATGAGAGTGAACCTTATCTTGAGGATAAACACCAAAGATAAACTTTTATGAATTATCAAAAGAAATAATGAGTCATGCATTCTACAAGGTTCTCCAAGGTTCACAAAGGGATGACTCATTCTTCTTTTTGTTAAATTCCAATAAGAAATCTTTATAATTTTATACTCAAAGTGTATCTCTTATACATCCATCTAAGGTGTATCATCAATCATGATACAAGATTTTATATGTTATTTATATCAAATATAAATAATATATAAAGAAGAAGAAAATATTAAAGTGAGCATTATATATATATATATATATATATGTATATAATTATATATATATATATATATATATGTATATAATTATTAAATCAACACTTAATTTAATAATCCAGTTATATCATATATAACCCGACTAATATCAAAAACGCTGGATTAGAATACGATATCATATACTCGTATTTAATCAAGCTCCCACACATATCCATACGTGCCCTATTTCGTTTCGCTTAAGTTAGGAAAGCTCTATGTGGAACTCTAAAGACTCGTCAATATACTAGCAGTAGGTAATGATCACATCAAGTACTTACAAACCGTCAGCGGCAGTTGCTGGACGTAACAGCTACCCAGGTATTGAACGAATGGAAAATAAATAAGCAAACATGTCTAAACTCCTGTAGAGCCTATAAGCAACACTTACCGTATAGTCTGGTCTCTTCGTCTGATATGTCGCATATCGATTCCGGGGAGTGGAATCGTCAGACCCCAATAACTCAATAAGTCATACCGATGTGTGGCCTATAACCAATCAAAAAACTACTGATAACACTTATCAGTAATTCTCATCAGCCCTTACTAGGGGATTACGGTTATAGCCAATCGCGCATAGTACAATATCAACTCCCAATACCGGGAGAGACGAAACCCTTCTTATCGCTCACTGCCTCCATGTGATTAAGAACTGTACCCAAAAACCACATGTTTGCACGACTCAGTAGAGCCGTGGTAGGGTGGAAATTAAAGCACAGTGGGAAGCACATAAGACACTATGACGATTTAGGGTTTACAAACTAACATGTACAAGTGTCACCAGAGAACTGCTATCTAACGATAGATATGGTACTATCTAAGAGTTCTCGGTGAGTCCTGTTCGGTATCCTCATTCTTTAATAAGCATCTGTGTACAATCTTTGATGTCAAACACCAATGGCTGTGGGATCAACCATCGCCCCATACAGGGTTAAGAAACGTACACACTAGTCTACTCTGGAATATCGATGCCCTGTCTTGATACTCTCTCAATTAGGAACTGTTAAGGATGTGCTTGTGGACTACTCAAGCCCCACTAGTATGATTTATATTATAGTCCTGGTAGTCAAACCAATATCCTAAGGGTTTTATCAACATGTATCAAAAAGACAGTAAACTAAAACAAGTATACATGTTAAGATAAAGAGCAACCAGATAGCACACTATCATGTTGAGCAAGAAAGTCCTCTATGTGTGTGTGTGTGTGTCCAAGTATCCACTATAATATACAATAATGGTCTTTAGGGCATACATACTGCTAACAATATTATGTTATATTATATATTATATTAAAGTAAACAAAAATTTAAGTATTATTGTTTAAGAAAAACTTCTTCATGATAAAAAAAATCAGATTAATCGGCCCTTCTAAAATTTTGAATTTTTATATATGTTTATACAGTGTAATTAAATTTTAAATTGAAAAGAAGGTGTGATATACTACGAATTGACTTGGAGGTTATTATACAAATACCATACTAATGCTTCGGATAAACAATGGGGATTTAACTCCCTTTAGGGCTATAATGTTGAAGTCACTATGAATTCTGACATGACAATAGGCCAATGATGCATGTGATGATATCGATGGCCAGACCTTATTCTTCAACCAACCTCCTTAGATACTTCAAGGAGTGCTACATATTTCTTAATCTTAATATATCTTAAGAAATCATATACGCAAAGGAAAAATCTGACACAGATGCAGATTTGATGGGTACAGGTCAGATTGAAAGCACCGAGCAAGTCGGGAACATATCGGTGACATCTAAAGAAGCAATATGTAGCACTTTTACATATACATACTCATCTATCATATGACATATACTAAAGCTAGGCTCAGCAAATTAAAAAAGCCTCTTTCTCTGCATTTAGCGGGACCCCGGATTCTAAGGTAATTCGCATTTGGCCCTTCCAATTTAGAATACATCCGGTAACATCTCTGGAAATTTCGACTCCGCCCCCTGGATTCCACATAAATTTACATTTGGCTCTTACAACTTAGAATACACCCGGAAAAATCACTGGAAATTTCGACCCTGCCCTCTCGATTCCATGTAAATGTGCATTTGGCACTTTCTTCACCTCTCTATGTTTTAAGGAATTTTTGCTTCGCAAACGGCATTTTAAAAAAAAATCTTTCGCCCGACGTGGGGCAACTTGCTTGTCATCCCAGGTAGCTTACTATATTTCACCATCATCTCGATATTAAATTGGATTGGAATTACATTTTTTATCTCATCTTACACTAGTATTTTACACGTGCGATGCACGTATGTATATTTGAAACAACATATATACATCACACACTGAACACCGAAGGCGTGTGTATAAATTTTAATCTTGGATGTTAGGTGAAAGTGCTAAAAATATCTATAATTTTTCTAAATTTAAATTAAATTAATACGGTTTGTGATAATATTATAATTGAGAAATTTATGAATTATACAAAATAGATATAAGTGGTTGTGTATAAATTTATAAGCTCGTCTCTTTTTGAGCTTTGGGAGGATGAGAGAGAATGAACAATAAATGAGAGAGAGAGAGAACATGGCGTTAACTTTTCATTTTTTTATTTTTGTATTTTTGTGATGGATGGGATGGAGATCTCCCATTCTCAAATTTGTCAATTGGAATATCTTTTCAACTTTTATTTTGTTGATTAATGAAACCATCCCTGGAGTTATATTAGTAAAGATAATTTACGTGGATAAAAATAATCAGTGGTCCCAAATCTTTAACGAGATTGAAGACCCCAAGACGACAATCCTTCATATTTCATCCGATGGTTATTAATCCTCGTGGGTTACCGTCACCGCCGCCACCGTAGATTCAATATCAAGTGGTCCCCCATCGACATGTGCAGTGCACGTGCGGGCTGGTGAGCCAGCGTTTTCGTGCCGTGACATTTGAAACGCTCACGCAACGTCGCAGGAGTCAACAAAATAATTACAAGGAATTAAAAACTTGTACGTTAAATACTCCATATGTTTTTCTTTTACGTATTTGGATACAAGTGTTTTCATGTTTTTTTTTCCTTAAACAATTTCTACGGTTTATAATATAACCTTCAAGTAAAATTAATTTTGATTTCCATATTTAGTACAAACAGATTTAGAGTCAATTCATGCAGATGGAATCGGATGTTAGTTGGATTTTAATAAATAGCACTAGAAAGATGGAGAGGTAAAGAAAGATATATTATTTTTTTGGAAATTGTCAAAAAAAAACTCACAAAGTAGTTGCTGTCAGAAACCGTCTGTCACAAAAAGTCTCCGGAAAAGTTTTATATCCAAAACTCTCTACCTGTAGCATCTGATAGTTGCCTACAATATTTAGTTTTCTGCAATATGTATACGGTTAAGTGACACGTTTCTACTATTATAATGCTAAAAGAAGGGGGTCTCAAATTTAAGAATCTAATTTCAATAACAGCCTTCTAAATGGTTATAAAATTTTCTCATTTTTTCTAGCTAAAAAAAGATAATAATAATAAAAATTGCTAACTAGTCTCTCTCTACACTCACTACACCCTCGCTATCTCTTTTAATAACCAACTCCACAAATTTCTCTCAATTACTAACGTGCATCAAATTTGTAAAAAACTAGTGTCTACTATTATAATGCAAAGAAGTGGGGGTGTCGCTCTCACATTTTTTTCCGAATTTAATATTCAAAAAAAATCTTTAATCTATGACGGTCTAAATTATGCATGTATAATGCCCGTGATGATAACTAAAGTATTTGAAAAGATTCATGTAGATCTTCAGTTAAGATAATAATGTTTTATACTTTTAGTTATAATAATTTTTTATACTTTTAGTTAAGATTACGATAGAAATTAAACCTTTTAATATACATATGCATCGCACGCTCAAAAATACTAATTAATCTCAAGAATATGTATCCTCTCACTAGATATTGCACACAGCTATACAGGCATTGCGGGAAGGTGGAATTTAACAGCAGAAAACTTTTCGAGTTTGATTTGTTATGAGGAAATCAAATATTCAAATTTTTTTCTTAAAATAAAAAGGAGGGAATTCCCTACTCACTAAAATATATAAATAGAAGGTGTAAATACAAAATTAAAATATATATGATATTCAAGTTTTATTTAGACGAGATCACAATTTGTAAATATTTTGCATTTAGGCATGCAATCTAGCTAGACATACGAACCACATATGGGCCAAACTTATATGCTTACGACTTCAATACTGTAAATTTTTCCAAATCTAACCCGTTTAGATGTTGATTTAGATTATTTATATTTTAACTCTAATCCGATTTTATAAAAACTGAAAATTTCTTCCAGAGTCAAAACATTTCAAAAATAAATAAATTTTGCTTGGAAAATATTGAATAAAATAAAATACTGCTGCCCATTCTTTTCTTCTGTTAGCTTATCAGCATTTTAACTAGCAATTCGCAATAATAGTTGTAGCATAATGAAACTAATAAGACCTGTTTGGGAATGGATTTTAGATAACCATGATTTATTTTGAAGTGGAGATAGAGATCCAAACTGTGATTTGCAAGACTCAAACTCCAAAAGTATAATGAAGTTATCGAAATTTTGGTCAGATTAGAGCTTAGATAACTACAGTTTTCTCACTTTCAAAGATGAGATAACTGTAGTTATCTCAACTTCAGAATGAGCCCCAAACTGGACTAAATTAGGATTTTAGAGTTGAGTCTTTCTACCTTTATGAAACCATACATTAGAAAACATAGCTCCATTCCCGGCCTAAGTGGATGGGAAGAAAGAAAGGCTCTGTTCGGGTGAGCGGTTCAAAACCATGATTTTATAACCAAACCATATTTTGAGATGTGTTCAGAAGAGCAGTATGAAACCATGGTTTTGTAACGATGATTTCAAATGTAAATTACCAAAAAAAATTAAAAAATGTTGCCCTTCAATTTAAAAAATAAATTAAAAAAAAGAGGGGAGGGGAGGGGAGGGGAGGAGAGGGTGGGGGGGGGCACGATGAAGTTTCCACGCGACCACGCGACCGCTTTCCGAACGGGAAGCGGTCATGCATTGAGAGGCGGACGCCGCTCAACGCTCGCTGCAGCGGCGAGGGCCACTCCCCGAACAGGCCTAAAGACTAACAAATAAAAGATTCCGAGACAGAGGAGATAACTAATTTAATGTCCCAACGAGAGATATGGAAGGCGTTGGTTCAGCTAACTTGCTTCCATGTGCAGTTTGGTCATTTTGGGAACAAAAGCTTGAAAAAAGATGGGGATGAAAGGGATTTGGATGCATATCTTTTGCCCTCGTTTTACTAGAAAATTGCAATATATAAAAATATACACGTATAAATAGATAAATGCTAACATGTTGTGATATACTCGTGGTTACATGTAGCTACATCTTTTTATTTTTCACACTGTATATTGTATATTCCCTGCGATGCTCTTATGGTGCTCTTGTTTATATATTTTTTTGAATGCCCTATCCTATTCTCTATTCGGCTAAATGCTCAAATACCGTTTACAACTTAGCGGGGCACGTGTCTCCACTAAGATTTTACTGTACAAGAAATTACTGTTTCGATCTATTGATGTGGTACCATATCACGAGCATAATGTATAATATGTATAATTGGTTCATAAATCTCTCCTATGTTTATAAATTGAAGGGTAATCACGTCTTTTAACGGAGAACATTTATAAACAACTTATTAAGGATTTTTTAGGGTGAAATATGGAAATACAAATTTTTGGAGAGGAAATATGGAAATATAAAAAGTAAAGGATGAGTTATGAAAATATCAACATTTGGGAGGAAAAAATGGAAATATCAAAGTTTTGGAGGTGAGGTATGAAAAGAAAATCCTTAATCATTAGTTTGTAGCGGTAGCGGAATTATTTTTTGACCATTCTAAGACACCATCCAGTAATAGGCTATTGTGTTTAATGAGGCGGAGGGCGCTGAGGTTGAGCGCAGTCTCATGGTTGTGATTACATGATCCAGTTTCACGGGTGTAGTCCATCTCAGATTAAACCCAGAGCTCCATCCATCTGTTTTATCTTTTTGGGGCTCCGGCGGCAACCGCATCCCGCTAAACTCTTGCATTAAACTTTACATAGATCTTCATATTTTCTTAAAGTTACAGATTTCACCTTCTTCTCAATATAATATCCAATTAAACGTTGCTATTTAAAGGAATACCCTCTTTCTAAGAAAATTGGCCATAAAATTTAGCATATATTGCATAATTTCCTTCCAATGTTGTTCAAATTATTCCTCTTCCTGTCACGGGCTTTGATTCAGACTTCTCTCCACAACATTACACCATCAGTTTTTGACTTCTCTTCACATAAAAACATTTCTTTCTCCATCACCGCTGAAAATAACTTTTTTTTAAGGCTTTATTTTGTCCTACAACAAATTGTCAACAAAATTTTGAACAAAAGGCCTAAACCATTTGCATTTGCTGTCGTTTCCATTGAAGGCCTCCTCTGCTCTGAAAATAACTTTATTTTTTCCTACCATTTCTTAGTTTACAGTACTAAGAGAAAAGGAATAATACAAATGTAGTGTTCATGTTTGCATAAATCCCTACCTAGTGTTGTAAGAAATGCATATTGCAGGTTCCACTGCATAATCTTGGTGAGATGCAGTGATTATTGGATTCAAAAAGAAAACATACATACAATTAACAAACCTTGGCTATTGCAGTTGATATTGCTTTCATTTTGTTTGGTAAAACCACAATATTTCCCATCTAGTGCATGCAACATTTTTCCAATATCCTTTTATAATGAATAAACAATGAGTTATATGGTCCCAGGAATTATCCCCCCACCCCCACCCCCACCCCTAAAAACACGGCTAAATAGATCAATATCAACAATTTTTTGGGATCGAATCCGTATATCTTGAGCTCCATGCCCTAATGCATGTAGACATTAAGGTGGCTTAGATACCTTTTGCATGTTGATCAATTTTATCACAAGTGATACAAGCAACAAGTTGTATTTTAGGTACTCAAAGATTCCGATCCGAGGAAATATGAAATTTTAGGAGCAAATGTACACAGGAATGAACCCAAAATCTGGAAAATGCTTTAATGCACACATGCAATAATCATCATACATTAAAGATCCTGATTAGAGCATCATCATTACCTTAACATCAGACACAATTGGACCAAAAATAATTACAGTATAAAAACTCTAAAAAGGACTTCAGAAGTCGATCAAAATATCGAAAGCAGCAAAAGGATGCACCCTACTATAGGGATTAACAGCATAAAACACCCTTGGAAGGAAAATTTCGCCTCTACATAAGGCATAAGTGAAGGGTGTGTATGCACAAAAAGAAGAAAAAAGAAGTAACAATTGAAAAAAGAGAAGTAGACTGGTGCTACACACCAGAAAATTCTCCATCAGCCAAGGATTGCATCGACTTCTTTGAAGTTCTTTTCCTCTTCTTCTCAGTTGCAGGTTCTTTCCCTTTCAGTTCTTGAGAGAACGAACGCAGTAGCCCAACTAAATGCTCATTCCTATGAGCTAAACCGAAAAATTAATGTTCATTGGTAATTGAAGAATTTACATATGAGAAGTTATTGGAAGCTGATATGGATATATATTCAACACGGCATGACAATCATCAAAGGCTATGTGATACAAGAGTTATTTCTGAATATTTCTATTATTAATCATTAAATATTATGGGCGAAAAATGATAAGATTATAGACCCACATGGTATGAACATTGTCAGAACAGATGAATGATCTAATGGAAGGGAAAACTAAAACTAAAAATTAAAGTACGAAAAAAGCAATATAGTGCAAATTGGGGTAAAGCTAGAGAAATGATTTACAAACTCCTGATAGTATATGCAATTGGGAAGGATGATAGATTTGCGATATGGAATTATGTTCAATCATAAGGACAAAAAACATTACGAGTCTGAACTAGAAAAAGATGACAGGTTGGTTAACAAATATGAATCCATAAGAAACAATTTGACAAAAAAGCCGAACGAAAGAACAGAGAATAGACTCGGCCGATATGGGTCTGATTATGAGCCAATGCTGAGTCTTCACTATGGTGAAAAGAGGTAATGTTCTAATAGAAAAGGGGTAAAGAATGTTGTGTCAATAGATGCAATGCCCATGAGAAATGATTTACAAAAAAGAATTAGCAAAAGCCAATCTCCAAGTATTATTACACACAATTTTCAAACACAACATAGAACAATTGTAGAGAAAGATTTGAAAGTAATTTGATAACATACCTGATACAAAGACATCTTCCACGTTGACAGATTTGCGACCAGCATGCTGGGAGAACAATTCCACATCCCTCGCCAATTGTTCTGATTTTCCAAAAGAACAACAATTTAAACAAGAAATATCAAGACAAATGCAAAGAGGAATATAATTGAATAAAATAACTAATAATTAAATGCTACAATGCAAGACTCCAATTCCTTTGATTTCGGGCAGATGTTAATATGGACAACTTTCTCTTGCATCGGGGAACTAACTTATATCCTAGATTTCTAAGTGGGAAAGGCTTTTTCTCTATTGGTTTTATATGCGCCTCACGAGTTTGAACACATTTTTTATAGCAAATTTATCTTCTTTTTCCTTCTTCTAAACTTCTCCCCTAGTCTAGGAGTTTTCTAAGGACTTGGAGGACACCAACCGACCATTTGAAATAACAAGTAGCCTCAATTTGTTCATAGTTTCCGTGGTAAAGTATTTGGTAATAACTGAAAGTTCCTAATGCCCTCGCCGCTACAACCGCGGCCAATGCGGAATCGAAAAACAAAAAATTTACGGGAAACACTAGAAACTAATCCCTAGCGATCTTTCCAAACACTAAACTAGAAAACTAAGCATACAAGGTTTAGGAATTACAATCTTTGATGCGTGTCCACCCAATCGTGGAAGACCCCTCCAAGCTCCCGTAGGCCGTCGGGAACAAGTTTGAGAGGCGACCGCCCTTATCGAAGATGATCCACCCGAGAGAACCGATCCAATCTCCAGCTTCACCTAATGAAGCAACATCCACTCTAAACTTGCTAGAAATGGAGACTGTGGATGTATGAATTTTCCACTATCATTTTCACTCAAACATAAAGCTCAAGAAAGCATGCAAGGAGGATGAAGAAGTAGCCATATCAAAAATGAGAGTAAGTGTTTTGTGTATGAGAGAATGGAATTTCATAATTTTCAAACCAAAAAAAAACATCACAACCATTTTTGCTATAAACAAATGAAGCCCATCCCTCTCTACATATCCACAACAATACCTAAAAGCCACCTCACCCTCCACCTCATTTCCATGAATATTCACAAATGAGGTATCCTTCTAAAAAGTATTCCCGTATAAATACGGAATACAACCCAATATACGTATCGAAATACATATACGCGTATCCGTATAAAAACACGAATAGTCAAGAAAGAATGAATAGTGAACAATAATACTTGAAAATATATATATATATATATATATATATATATATATTATCAAATTAATACTTTGATTTAATAATTCGGCTAATCTTAAGCCGGCTAGTATTATCAACCGTCCGATTAAAGTCCGTATAGCATGTAAACGTATTTAATCGGACCTATATACGTATCAACATACATTGTCTACATCATATCGCCTAAACCGGAAAAACCCTATGTGTGGGACTCTAAAAACTCGACAATACGCTCGCAATAAGTTACTGGATAAATCCATAACCATAAGTACGTCAGCGGCACTAGCTATACATAACGGCTATCCAGGTATATGCTGAAGGAGAGGTCGATAATCAAGTCCGTCCATACCCTACTGAGCCTAAATGTGACAATCTTCATACAGTCTGGTCTCTTCGTCTAAGAGTATCGCATACCGGGTCTAAGGGTGGATAATGTCAAACTCCTAATAACTCAATAAGCCGTGCCGGAGTCAAGCTCATCACCAACAGAGAAACTACTGAACTCCTATCAAAAAATCCCATCCACCGTGGCTACGAATTTAAGATGATGGCCAACCGAACACAGCGCGATATCGACTCCTAATACCAGGAGACACGAATTCCTGATAATCGCTCACTGCCTCCATGTGGCTCGGGACTGTACCCAACTAAAACCTATTTGGGTGACTCCTTTGAGCCGTGGTAAGGTAGTAATCTAAGTACAATGGAAACTCACACGAGACAAATGATGATTTCGGGTCAAAGGACTAACATGTACTCATGTCATTAGAGAACTACTATCTGATGATAGGTATAATACTATCTAGAAGTTCTCGACGAGCCCGTCCAGTGTACTCACCTTCAGTGAACACATGTATACTATCTTAGATGACACAACACCAATGGCTTGTGAGACCGGCCACCGCCCATCGTCGGGGTCTAAAAACGTATACACTATTCTACTCCGAAATATCGATGCTCAGTCTCGATACTCGCTCGACTAGAGACATTTAAGTATGCGCTTATAGACTACCAGCTCTCACGTATATGATTGACATCATAATGCTAGTAGTCAAATAAGAATCCTACGGGCTTCATCATTAAGTATTAGAGACGCGTAATAACAAGTAAAACATATACACATCAATGATAAAGACAAACCAGATAGTATATTATCATTTCGAGTAAGATTGTTCTACCTGTATAGGTCATCCCTTAATTATCATAACGCTTACCCGCAATTACAATAATTGCCTTGAAGGCACTATTATTCAACAATCTCCCACTTCCACTTAAGGCAAATTATTGCGATATCGCATACACATAGCTCGTGTGCTACCGAATACCCCACTATTATACTAATCAGTTTCACAAACCGTGATTGTGAAACATTCGAATTCGAGAAATAGCCTCAATAAGTGGATCAGCTACAATGTTCCAACTTTCTCTATGTCTAAATTTCGTGGAGATGAACAATCTCCTGAACTAAGCGATACCCCGCATCAGGAATTTGTATGGATGCATGATAGGACCAAGTTCATAAATAAACAATTTTATCCAACAAACTTCTTGGGTTGTATCCTCCATTGAGTCATAACCAGCATCCTACACCATATCTACCTCAGAATCCCTATTGGAACTCTATCCAATGTATTGCTCCTCAGAAGAGGATAAACTCAAAACTCTGACAGCGTCTCTGTTATTCAGGTCATCTTGAAAGCCTGAACCGATGACCGTCTCCTAGAGGAGTCTGCCATTATCATAAACC
Source organism: Agapanthus africanus (assembly GCA_030015575.1). Classification (NCBI taxonomy): domain Eukaryota; kingdom Viridiplantae; phylum Streptophyta; class Magnoliopsida; order Asparagales; family Amaryllidaceae; genus Agapanthus; species Agapanthus africanus. The sequence goes on from JASDDO010000004.1 coordinate 240,021,144, forward strand.
AAGAATATCCTCATATGTTCTTAATTGTTTCCCTTTGTTTCTTTAGGATTGGATTAATATCTGCCTACTACAGCAAGTGCGGAAGCAACATCAGGTTTGGTATAAGACATTGCATAATTGGCTCAATTGCCTAAGAAAATGATATGTCATTCATGCGAGTTTCTCTCCTCATCGGTCTGAAAGGCATCTCTTTAGAAAGGATCCTGCGGGTAGAGTACCACGCCAGGAGTCATCCATTCTACTTTAGAATGGTGTTCAAGTCCCCGAATTGGAACACTTCTCAAATCTAGATTATCGATATAAATCTAGTCACCAGAATCCTTAATATCTCAACAAGTGCAAAAACAACTTTTGGTTTGGTACATGACATCACATGATTTACTCAATTGTCTAAACAAGTGATGCCATTCATGCAAGTCCCTCTCCTCATCGGTCTAGAAAACATCGCTTTAGAGAGGGTGACTCCACCTGCGGGTACACTACCACGCCAGGAGTCGTCCATTCTAAAACACTGTTATAATGGTGTCTAAGTACCCAGATTGGGACATTTCCCAAATCTAGATATAAAACCATAAATCTAGTCACCAAAATTCATGATATCTTATCCAGATCATATATAGAGAAAACACATGTGACAACCAAAATTTGACCGATTGTAGTATAGGAACATCACTTCCTATCTGTAGTATAGGAACATTACTTCCTATCAAGAGTATCCAAATCTTAGGACAATACTCCTTACACCCTTTTTACTAGGTTCATCTGTTGTTTTGAAGTCAATCACTTTAACGGTCACATCAAAACAAATGATCCGTCTCCGCTATACATGTTTTAGTCTACTAATAGACATAAGCTACTTGCACACATTCCGTTGCTCCCACTGACTACGATAACCCTCTGGCAGAGTTATATACACGTGTACTTCTAAATTCCCATTTAGAAAGACGTTATAGGCATCTACCTGCCAGATATCATAGTTAAGAACAGCAGTGTCAAGTCATATCCGTATGGACTTCAGCGTAGACACTGAAGTAAAAGCCTCATCACAATCCACACCGAGTATTTTATGAAAATCTTTACAACAAGTCTAGCCTTATTTGGTTAATACCTTTCCACCTGCACAGATCTCGAAAGATCTATTTACTCCTAACGAGTTTTAGCACTTCAGGAGCACCCAGCAAATTTCATAATTTGCTGAAGTGCGTGAAGTCCAACTTGGATATAAAGCATCCAGCCATCATCCGGAAGTCACCACTTCTCATGGCCGGAAGACAACTAGTAGGGCCATCATCAAAATGATGGTGACTTCCCTGTCACCGTCTACGAGAAAACTGAAGTATCTCTCGGGTGGCTAAGGTCGCCTACTAAATCTGCGAAGTGGTTAAGGTTTGTCGAGTCCAATTGAATTTCCAGGTTCTACTAAATTTATAGTAACCGTTTATGGTTCTGGAATCATTTCCAGTTTTACCATACTCCCACTAGTTTTTTTTGCAAAAAAAATTCTTTTATAAAAAGGTGGCGAGTCAATTACAATATAACTATTAATCTTGAAAATGGTTGAAGCAAAACCCTAGCAAATGCTTGGGATAATCCACAAACTGTCATTACTGAAGCATGTCTTGAGTTTGTCCAGATTCTGCTTTTAAACAGAAACTGGATAACTCCATGTCTTAATAACCTCAAGATATACAACCAATCTATGTCCATATAGAATCAAAAGCACTAATTTAAATGGAACCAACTTCAATTAGCATACATCTGTTTTCAGTGCATATCACTTAAATGGAAAAAGGCTAATACATCATTACTCATCAAGAAGCGCACCCACAGATGAGTAACATGTGAGAGAAATGAGTTCTCAATGTTACTATGATTGAATACTTAGCATAAGTATCTATATCTTGAATCACTTTGAAGAATCCTAATACCTCCAACGTATAGTTTTCTACTTTATTCTTATACCTATAAACTTCTCAAAATCTTTGGACCTTGCATTTCAACGAATGCGTGTCTAAAACCAGAGAACTCATAGGTAAACCGAATGAAGTAAGATTACCAACCCCTTGTCCTAAAGAATACCGGACAACATACATTACCATGTATCAGTCCCAAGAATATACTAACTCAAACACCATGTGTCGTAAGTTGAAGACTGTATTCTGGTTAAGAATGTCTTACACCGTTATTTAATGCATCTTATCTTATCCTCAACTGATAAAGTTAAATGTTTAAAGCGCAATTTTCAAAATTTATATCACTTTATAAAATAAAGATACAGATATTCAATTTTAAAAATTGATGCATAACGATTATTCGAAACCAAATATTTGTCGTTAGGCAAAACCAGGCGATTTAATCCAATATTGTCATTTGCTTCGTATTCCGATATTAAGGATCAAATCGTCCATTTTTCAATATTCTACTCCTACCCAGCATCTGTCGTATAAATATGAGATCCAAATACGGTACATACATACCCTGAAGTCAGAATTAATTAGGAAAATAGTTCTCATTTACAGGTACACAGAAATACCGAAATATAAATGTTTCATTGGGGTGGCCGGTTATTCCTAGTAATGCCACTTCCACCGTCCAGATTCACAACAATAATCGCAATTTCCTTTGCCATGACTCCAACCCTTTATATGTCTCTACATCTTATCTTCTATACACCACACTTACGCTAACTGGTTTTCTTCTTTTCCTATCTTTCGGCAGTAGCATAAGGTTTCGAAGAAAACTATCCAATAAATGTCACTGGTGTACTCTCCTAATTCAAGGAGCTTTCGCAGCCTGATAGAAGGTAAAAAGAAGAGACAACCAAATAATCATATTCAATTTCTTCAGAACTAATGGCCATCCTCAGACTGAAGTAAGTTTTTCAAGTTCGTATGTAACTATACGATGGTCTTTCCAAATAATATGGATCATCGTAGTGATACAGAGTGTTCTGGAGAAATGCAAAGGGAAAATAGGAGTAGCAGGCATATATGCGACTTTGTCGTGAATCATGACAATCCAAAACCAAATGGTAAAAAGGTTCGGTCAACTTGATTAATGAGTTTTAGTTTAAGGTAAGTCATGGTCGCATAACCAGAGAGAAAAGAAACACTTAATATGCACTCTATCAAGATTATATTGGTTAATTATTTTATCTAATTCTTCCATTGTTTTCTCAAATTCTCCTTCAAATCCTAAAAGAAGAATTAGTCGGGATCATATACACCTTATAAGTTCGCTAATCATTCAGCTAGACCAGTGTTGGTACTCCAAGAGAGGTCCCCCGTGCTTTCGCACGGACCCAATTAAATAACCCCATTTCTGCAGAGGCGTAACTTTGTTAACACTTTCTAAACACCTAATAGGTTAGTTAATTGTGAAGTGAAAATCTCCCGAGGAGTAAATCTACTCATCAGTGGGAATCGGGACCCAACTATCATTGTGTGATAACTTTGACAGGAGCCGACCAAAATTATCACTCCAAAAGGTATGTACAAACTTGGCAAGTTTTCCTTATATTTGAAACTCCCGATATAGTTTTTGCCCCTAACGACTTTATGATCTTGACAATGCCAACATATCATAAACCACTAGTCAAGTTCGGCCCGTCATTATCATGATTAACTTAGACCCAACCGTATAACCCTTGACAATGCCAACATAGTTATGCGACCGTCTTAAATAATCGGAAACAAAGTGACAAACAAGCAATACTCAACTACCGATCACTACGCCTTGACAATGCCAACATATGTAGTATGAATACTAAGTAATATTTGTAGGAAAAGACGGAAGGCTACGGCTAGTTTTTGGCGAAAAACCTTTAACGTAATGAACTTGATATCGTTGAAAGAACTCGAGTGGCTTTGAAATGGACTGGCTCAGGCTCCGCTTTTAAAACTAGTGATATAAACTTTTGCTTAAGAGCGAACTCGTCGTGAAGAAATCAAGGCTCTTTCCTCGTAAAATAAGGTGCAGGATATTCTTAATCGAATACATATATGCAAAGCAAAAGAATATGACTATAGTTTTGAAAAAAACCGAATAGTTTTAAAAATTGATTCCGACAACATCATTTAGGTTTATATTCCTTGTATTATACATATAATGCGTTCTCATCATACAAGTTTCTAAGCCACACTAGAAACAACAAAAATAGCATGCTTTTATATGCCATTTGTGTTCGCCATGGGGTTCCGGGTTTTCATCATAAGGTTACTTAACTTACGGCAGGGCGAGGACAGGACTAGCGCGGATGCAAAACATATAAAAGCATATATATATATATATATATATATATATATATATATATATATATATCACATACATGTAATAACATCGCATGCATGCAGCAAACAATATGGAATAGCGGATAAACTAAGAGCCCCGTGTTTCATTTGAGTCGCAAATAAAACGCGACTTTTCCCGGTCATGTGGATAGCCCGTACAACATCGATCCTAGACCCCTACGAGTGCGGCAAACCACTTACCAATTCTAGAAAATGGACAACCCGTCCTCAATAACATGAGTCGGTCACTCGTCGCTTTCTAGAATCCAGTAACTTGGGCACTCCTCCGTGGGTCAATCCTATAACCCTACAAGTGCTGCAACAACCCGCCAATTCTAGAGCGAGGCGGCCCGGTCATGAGATGGCCACCTACCGCACTCTGGAACCCGGCTACTCGAGTACTTCTGGGTTAATCCTAATACAGAAATAAAAAATATACAACGGTGACATCGACCGCATCCTGGTCGAGCCCTAATAAAAGAATATACATAATACGGAAACGGCAGACACAAGTTGGAACTCGTCCCGAATAAATAAATAAACAACAATTATAAAACAAAACTGTACAAGCAAGCGCACGAGGGGCTATCTAAAGACGGCAATCCATTTAAACCATCACAAAGATATACATACCACAACAAGCAACACATGCAAGTGTGTAATCCCGCCTAATCGAACATATAGCAATTAGACAACGTTCAACAACACATACAAACTATGGATCATAAACGATGCTAAAATTTCGACCAAAAACAGTCCCGAAATGCCCCTATGTATAAACTACACAAACTGAAATCTGGAGCAAAACAAACAATACCACAAATCAAGTTTCCAACATTCCAAGCTACAGACAAAATCCAGGTACTTTTGGACAATTTTGGGCCGACGGAAATAGGATTCAGGCGGCCAAAAACAGGCCAAATTGCCTCAAATTTTGTGCAGAGTTTTAATTTCAAAATACAAGTCCTCTGCAGCTGTTTAAAAAAAAGTTAGGCAAAGTTTTTTAAAAGGCAGTAGCTTGGAATCGGAAACAAGTTACAGGAAAAAATTCGGTCTCGAAATTAAAACATCGTCTAAACTAGTTCTAATGTTTGGTTAGGCTCTGATGCCATTGAAAATTCCTAGTGCCTTTACCGCTACAACCGCTGCCAATGCGGAATCCAAAAACAAAAAATTTACGGAGAACACAAGAAACTAATCCCTTGCGATCTTTCCAAACACTAGACTAGAAAACTATGCATGTAAGGTTCAGGGATTACAACATTTGATGCGTGTCCACCCAATCGTGGAAGACTCCTCCAAGCTCCTTGTAGGCCGTCGGGGACAAACTTGAGAGGCGACCGCTCTTACCGAAGATAATTCATCCGAGAGAACCGATCCAATCTCCAGCTTCACCTAGTAAAGCAACCAACGCTCCAAGCTCGCTAGAAATGGAGAGTAGGGATGTAGGAATTTTCCACTATCATTTTCACTCAAAACATAAAACTCAAGATATCATGCAAAGAGGAGGATGAAGTAGCCATAACAAAAATGAGAGTAAGTGTTTTGTGTATGCGAGAATAGAATGGCTTCATAATTTTCAAAACAAAAAAACTTCACAACTATTTTTGCTATAAACAAATGAAGCTCATCCCTCTCTACATGTCCACAACCATAGCCAAAACCATCTCACCCTCCACCTCATTTCCATGAATATTCACAAATGAGGTACTCTTTTTTCTAGAATGTATTCCGTATAAATACGGAATACAACCCGGTATACGTATCGAAATACATATACGTGTATCCGTACAAAAATACGAATAGTCAAGAGAGAGAAAATGAATAGTGAACAATAATACTAGAATATATATATATACATATAAATTATCAAATCAATACTTGATTTAATAATCTGGCTTAATTCTAAGCCGGCTAGTATTATCAACCGTCCGATTAAAATCCATGTAGCATGTATAGGTATTTAATCGAACTCATATATGTATCAACATACATTATCTATATCATATCGCCTGAACCGAAAACCCCCTCAATGTGGAACTCTAAAATCTCAACAATACGATGCCAGTGAGTTACTAGATAAATCCATAACCATAAACACGTCAGTGGCACTAGTTGTACGTAACAGCTACCCAGATATATATTGAAAGGGAGGTCAACAATCAAGTCCGTCTGTATCCTACAGTCCGGTCTCTTCGTCTAAAAGTATCACATATCAGGTCTAATAACCCGATAAGTCATGCCGGAGTCGAGCTCATCACCAACCGAGAAACTATTGAACTCTTGTCACTAAATCACATCCCCGTAGCCACGAATTTAAGGTGATGGCCAATCGAACACGGCGTGACATCGACTCCTAATACCAGGAGAGACGAATCCCTGACAATCGCTCACTGCCTCTATGTGACTCGGAATTGTACCCAACTAAGACCTGTTTGCATGACTCTTTTGAGCCGTGGTAGGGTAATAATCTAAGTTCAGTGAAAACTCACACTTGACAAATGACAATCTCAAGTCAAAGGGCTAACATGTACTCATGTCACTAGAGAACTGCTATCTGACGATATGTATAAAACCATATAGAAGTTCTCGGCGAGCCCGTTCAGTGTACCCACCTCCAGTGAGCACGTGTATACTATCTTAGATGAGACAACACTAATGGATTGTGAGACGGCCACCGCCTTTCGTCGGGGTCTAGAAACGTACACACTAGTTTACTCCGGAATATCGATATCCAGTCTCGACACTCTCTCGACTATGGACATTTAAGGATGTGCTTACGGACTATCCAGCTCTCACGTATATCATCGCCATCATAATTCTGGTAGTCAAGCAAGAACCTACGGTCTTTATCATTATGTGTTAAAGAAACGTAATAACAAGTAAAACGTATACACATCAATGATAAAGACAAACCAGATAATATACTATCATTTCGAGTAAGACTATTTTACCTGTATAGGACCTCCCTCGATTACCATAATCGTCTACCTGCAATTATAATAATTGCCTTGCGGGCACTATATCCAACGATAACAAAGAGAAGACTAATGTCAAATCAACTAAAACTTTGCCAAACTTTTATGAAAACTTGGTTATAGCTGATACCGGTTGCAAAGAAAAGGCTTAATTGACATTATAGTTGCAAATAAAAAGCACAAATTTATACATATGTGGACCCACATATGCAGAGGTCTTGAATATACAATGATTCAAAGATGCAATGGCATGTTCCCAGTGTATAGTGATCGATAACTACATATTGACAGAATTGTGTTGCAGTTCAATACTTCAATTATATATTCTAGGCTTATTCCTGAAAACTCCCAATAAGTTTGGGCCATTTTAACAAAACTTCCATTACTTTTGAAACTATCAAGAAACTATCATGACTTGACGGTCAATATTAATCAACGTTATTGTTCATGTCAAATGACAATTTTGCCATTTTTATAAAATAGCATAATTAATTATAATTACATTTTAAATAATTTTAATAATTATTAAATATTAACTAAATAATTACTATTTTTTGGGAACCCAGGGATGAAGGGCTAGTCGGGGGAAAGGAAGAGGTCGTCGGAGGGGTGGGCAGTAAAGAGGGAGGCCGGGGGGCCGCACCGGCGGAGATGGGGGGAAATAATTGAAGAGGGAAGAAATTGAAGAAGATGATTATGATGAGGATGATGAGGGCGGGGAGGGGAAAGGAGCGGCAAAGGGGAGGGTGGACGGCAGAGGGAAATGGTGGACCGCATCGACGGCGGTGGTGATAGTGGTGTGGGTTGGGGAGAGAAAATTGAAGAAGATGATGATAGAGCAGTGAGGGGGAGGGTGGTCGGCGTCGGCGCCGGAGGAGGAGGGGATCCGATAAGGGGATGGTGGTGGTTGGTTAAAATAATAATGGAAGATGATGGTTGTGTGGATAGTGATGATGGTGGTGGGTTAAGATGAAGATGATGGAGTTGTTGATGTTGATAATGATGGGAGAGGGGTTGGAGAGTGGAGGCGCCGGAGAGGAGAGACGCCGGTGGCGGTGAGGAGTAAAGGAAGGAAGAGATTTTTATTATTATTTTGTTTATTTTTTAAAGTTAGGGTTAGACTAGGGGTATTTTAGGGTTTTAAATTTTTTTGCCGACATGGCGACTTTAGTGACGTGGCAGTGACGTGGTGTAAATAGTATTAACATATCACCGTTAAATTTGGTAGTTTCTTGATCATTTCAAAGGTAATGGTAGTTTTGTCAAAATGGCCCAAAGTTGTTTGGAGTTTTCAGAAAATAAGCCTATATTCTATAAAATGAAACTATATTCCAAAAGATTGCATAACACTAAGTACAACTCCAGCGGTATTATGACAAAAATTAACTAATTTGAACTCCACATGTTTTTGTCCCTCTCACATAAGATTCATTTTACATTGAAGAATACCCTATATCATAACCTTTAGTCCAAATTTTAATGAAATTTCATCAACATTGCATGATACGGAAACGGGCATATGGACACAACACGACAAGGGGACACAGCTATACATTTTTTTTAATATAAATTAGTTTATAAAAAATAAAATATCAAACTACTAGAACATAAAACAATAAAAGTAATAAGTCCAATGTCCAAATAGACACATCATGATGATAACACGCAAGCATAAGTATGAAGACAACTACCATGTTTCCATTTAGTCTCTATTATCAACAATGACATCGATTTCAACTCTGGTACATCCAAAGAGAGATTAGCAATTTGCAAAATACAAGCACCATCTAAGGAATCAAACACATCTCTACAAAGGCCCCATTTTATTCTCATTCTTCATAATGTGTGGAACGTCGAGATGCAGATTGGACATGCATAGGACGTACATGTCTTATAAAAACACGAAAATTTTGATACCACAACATTCAAATAGACACATAATGACGATACTAAAGACATGTCCAAGACGCATAGGACACGCATACAACACGCATATACCGTCTCTGACATGTATATGGTTTGTCTTGTACATTTCGTGCAAGTAACGGTGTCTTATACGTCCGATACGTATCAGACATGGATATAGCAACTCATGAGAAGTATCCGTGCAATCTAGATCATCATATTAGGCACGTGCATAAAGTATATATGATAGGTTGAAGGGTTAACTTTGCAGTGCAGTGTAGGTGAGTATGGTATTTGGGTAAGTTCTTTCTGAAGACACTTCGGGTAAAGTTGGGAACTTGACTGAACTTTTAAAAAAACACTTGCTGTAGTTGAACTGCCTTATACTGCAACATGTGTGCCAATCTGTATAGTTGGTTAGGATTTGTTTGGTTGGTGTCATAGGAGGGAAAATGACTCACTTAGATTTATGTTAGATAAGATGGTATTTATATCGTAAATTTGTTAAAATGGTATATTGAATTAAACTTTTGGAGAGTCAAAAGCTAGACTATAGCACATCAATGAGGGTGACTAACATAAGGGAATGTTGGTGATGTATTTTTGATACTATAGCACATCAATGAGGGTGACTAACATAAGGGAATGTTGGTGATGTATTTTTGATAAGTGATAACAACACGCTCTGTAACTCATTCTTAAATACTCTTCCTTCGATTTAGTGCTCTAGATAACAAGTTGCAACAGACCTTAGATAATTTAGGCTCTCAACAAGGAGCATCCAACAAAGAATTTTTTAAAGTTTGCAATATATGTGATCTATACCATATCTACATACAGCTTAAGGGCCTTAACTATATTATGGCGTGTGTGATAGGGTATCCATTCCCTTGCTACCCAATTACCAATCTTACGAATACGTCTATACTTTTACACATCATATCCATGATTAATGTGCTGAAATCAAGAGAAAATTAGCTTTTAGCTAGGAAACCATATAAAAAAAATTGTTTGCAACTGCTAATAAATAATTTAATTTAGGGTAATATTGTATTATGTTATGATTAAGTTTTGCCTTGAGATCTTTCCGTAATATGGCCATCATCTTCTGATTTTACAATCACTATACCATCTAAGATTCATAAGATGTCTCTTGAAACTTTGTGATTGCTAGGCATTTTCTCATCGGTTAGTATGAGACCAATCGTAGTCTTATTAAAGGTCCATTCACCGGATCAGACTTTCTATTGGCGCATTGAAATTTTCAGCATAAAGATATAGTCAAGAGTGAGGTGTGTACATGAAACCGATACATAGTTATTGATAGCCGATACATAGTCATCTATCAATAACTAAAAAATAAAATTCAATGCGAGAGAGAAGAGGACACACAAAAGTGACAGGATACAATCAAAATTATTCAAGGAGGAAGAAGATTGTTCACACCATGGTTTGAAATCTCGGCGATCACGATCCGAGACAGCCGATTAGAATCTTAAAAATGATTGTCTTAGTTTCGATACTAAGATTGATCCTGTAATTGTAAACTTTGGCATCGGAATCTCCAATTGATTATTGGGGTTATACTATTTTAGTATTAAGTTTAGTAATAGGTTCATAGGTTTTTTTAATGGTTCATGGGTCTATTAATGAATTATGATTTATTTGACGTCGTTAATTAATTAAAAATATCAAAAAGTTTATAGTTATATTTACAATATGTTTAAAATTTCACTTTAGAGATCATCAATTACTAAAATAATTATGTCAAGTTGTGTATAGCTTTTTTAATACGTATTTAAATGATCTAGTGACTTTTAGAAATGCTTTGGTCAAATGCTAAAACAAAATTAAATTTGATAGCCAATTCCGATCCCAAAAAATGACAGGCCAATACCGATACCGATGCCAAGATTTTAAACTCTGGTTCACACACCCCTTGTAAGGCAACGAGTCCAAACAAATCCTCTGCCGGTCACTTGGATTCCAAGTATGGATTGGGCTAGGGTTTATGGAGGTGATAAGTGAATTTAGCAAGGTCGATTCTACTAATCATCCAATATTGACTACTCGTTCATCCAAAAGAACAGAGCCTTTATCCTTTTGGGTTATCTAAATGCATCATGTTTCCCCCCTAATCACTGTTAAGAACCAAAGCCCTCGATTCAATTTGCTGAAATTTATGCAAACGATCTTAAACCACTCCAATGCAAGCAAAAATTAGGGTTAGGGTTATAAGAGACGACCTGTGAATTTGAAGGCTAGGTCGGCGATGCACGCAGCCACAGGCTCAGCGATCTCCATCCCCTGCTTCTTAGCTGCTTTGACCAAAAAAAAGCATCAAACGAATCAAATCGATGGCATCAAAATGAGAGATTTGAGGATGAAAATAGAGAGAACCTTCGATCTCAGCGATGGAGATGGCGGAGAGGCGAAAGCGGTCTCTGAGGATCTCTGCTTTCTCTTCTGCCTCTTCGTCTTTCTCCAATGCGTTGTTGCCGCCATTGTGATCGGTTCCATCTTCCATTTTGGACACAAGAGGAAGAAGCGAGAGAGAGAGGGTTTTGAAAAAGATAGGGTTTTACTCTATGGCCCGCAAATCGTCGGGATTTATAAATTCAGCACCCCCACAATTCATATTCAGTATATCTGACCTATTGCCATCAACCGTATGATTAATAAGAGGGAAATAAACATTTCCCCACACAAATACATGCTTACATCCGAAAATTAATCCAATAATTTTGAGATGGATACGATTTGTTTTCAAATCCTACCGATAAAATTATGGTCTCTATCTATATTTTACTAGCCCTCCAAATTATAACCCCGTTAAGTTTTCACCATTAGCTTTTCCAATTGAGATGTTGCATTAGTTAACTAGGGTAGTGTCCATTTTTCTCCCTCAATCCAACGGATTTGAAGTCCTTGCTATACAAAAAAAAATAGCACACATACTATTATGCGATCTTGGCCACACATCACACGTGTAAACCACGTGCAATACATCAATACCAAAGACCTCCTATTTTACACAAATCTCGACAGTTGATTTGATTTTTGGATGAATTTGGACCGTTAGATTTAATAGCATGAGTGCTATTTTGAAAACAGCAGGGACTCCGGATCCCAATCCAACATTAGGTGTGCAAGAACTACTTTGACATCACAAGGGGAACCGCTAAAGAAGCCCATGTAGAGTGGACCAAGCGGTTTTAACTAGACATCCACTCATCGGCTGAACCCCTTAAAATTACTTAAATTAAACTCTAAAAGACGCAAACAATTATCATAGTTTTTACTGTATGATTTTTTTGTTGCTGTTCAAAGTAGAATTTGAGTGCTTAAAAGGGTTTGGGCTGCTGAACAATGGGACTATAGGGGTGTTTTGTGCAATTAACCCTTATCTAATAAAAATAAAATATAGATAAAAAATAAAATTGATGGAGGTCCTTTTCAGGTCTCCGTCAGATGTTGTATTCTGTTAATCTCCCGGGGGATTTCGGTGGTGATCTTCTGTTGCGTGTGGATCTCAATGGTTTTTGGTGAGAAAGGTGATATGAGGAGTTTGGCGCCGAGTACCTACAAAGAAGTCCCGGGGTGGTTTGGTACCACCGAGGACCCTCCGACGATCAAGTTAGTAATGAGATCCGAGCAGAGTAACGGCTTAAGAGAGTAAAGAATGGCTTACTTGACCCCTCTGTGATGGGGGTTTATATAACGGTGATGGCACGCAGCAGCAGGCGCGAGAATCTCGCCAGCAGTTACGCTCCCAACGTCACGCCCGCGTAGAGAGCGGATCGCCCATTAATGGGGATCGCGGGGGCGTGGAACGTGGGATGTTGCTGGCGGAGAATCCGCGCATGGCGAGATTCGCGGAGCGGCGGTTACGCCTGTGAGCGGTGTAGCTGGTCGGAGGGACCGAGGAAGACGGCCTCGGCTAGGGAGCTCGGAGATGAGCAAGGGGGGTCGAGGAGGCCGACTTGCAGAGGGCCCCGAGGAGGGCCGGCTTGTGCTTGTGGGCCGGGTATAGGGGTTGCCCGGTCGGCCCCTGTGGCCCTTCCTTCTGAGTTTTGGGACACATCATCTGCCACGTGTCCAGATCTTGGAGACCGCCAATATTGAGCATCATCATTAGCCCCCACTCTTGTCCCGACAAGCTAGCGGGTCGGGCCAGGAGTGGACTGCCAAGCCTCCCGAGGTGAGCTCCTTCATCTTTCTAATCTTTTTCGTGTCTTCCAGGTTCTCCAGCACGTTGCCCTCGCCTTGCGTATGGAAGCCGAGGTGGTAGCCCCGGCGCTGGAGGCTGCGGGCCGGCTCGCCTAATTGGAAGTGAGCTCCAAGCAGGAGCTGGAGGCGATGACGGCGAGGGTTGCTGCCTTGGAAGGCGAGGTGGAGGCCGGGAAACGGGAGGTAGCCCGGCACCGCGAGGCCGCCGTGATTGCCGAGGTCAAGCTCGAGGATTCCCAGGTACTCGCCGGCAACCTGAAGAGGACGATGAAGACCCTTCGAAAGGAGCTGGGGGCGGCGGTCGAGGCGGCCAAGTCGGCTGAACTGAGGGCGGTGGAGGGCTATAAGAAGTCGAAGGACTTCTATGACGACTTGGCCGTGGCTACGACCCGCATTTGGCACGACGCCCTCGATGCCGTTAAGGCCCGGATGCCGGAGTTTGCCGACGGAGATCTCCGGGCCGAGTTCCCCCTCGCGGACGCCGATGAGCAGAGGGAAGAGGTTCCTGGCGAGGAAGCCGCCGAGGACCCCGCGCGTCACGTGGTGGAGGTCGAGGACCTCGAGGTCGTACCTGACCCCGAGGTGTAGAGCCCCCGTTTTCCTCCTTTTATTTTGTTTTTTGAATTTTGTAAGGCTGGGGAGCCCCAAAAAATACCCTTTGTAAAGCTTTTGTCTTTGGTAGTAATAAAAATTTTCTTTGGCTTTATCGAATCGCACTCTACCATTTGTTTGTGAAGAATGCTTGTAAGATATCTCTGCTTGCACCGTTGTGTTTTCATGTCAGGTTTGCCACTTGTCTAGCAATTGCCCGTCGGGTTGATTTCGATCACTTGCCGACGAGCATGCCATGCGCTGCCGAGGAGGTATCCTCATGGGCCCCGAAGTCGAGGGGAGATCGCTTAGACCTGGATAGATCTGATGCCCCTTACCGGGGTCTCGGTTCTTCCGCGGGTGACGGGCAGAGCGTTGTTCACCGTACTTGAACCGAGCGTGAGTGGGCGCCTGCTACATGGGAGGGCGCCATCTTTTGACCTCTGTCAATGCTAGCATCAACCCCTAGCCGGGGGTGACTGAGCAGGGTAGCTGCTCGGTTGCCTCTTGCGAGGGCTTTATGATCCCTGACGTTGCGGTAGGGAAGCTACCCGCCAGGGATGACCGAGCAGGGTAGCTGCTCGGTTGCCTCTTGCGAGGGCTTTGATCCTTAGCGTCGGAGGGGCTGTAAGAAGCCCACTAAGTGTTAGTTATATGTATGCCCTAGAGGCCATTACTATACATGAGATGTATATCGTAGTGGATGCTTGGACATATATAGGGAGGACATTCTTGCTCGACATGATAGTATGCTATCTGGTTACTCTTTACCTTAACGTGTATACTGATTGTCTCTCTGTTACATGTTGGTAAAGTCCTTAGGATGTGTACTTGACTACCTGGACTATGATGCAGATCATACTAGTGGGGACATGGTAGTCCATAAGTACATCCTTCAAGGTCCCTAGTCCTGGGTGTATCGAGACGGGGCATCGATATACCAGAGTAGACTAGCGTATAGCTTCTCGACCCATATAGATGGGCGATGGATGATCCCATATCCATTGGTGTTTGACATCAGAGATGATATACGGGTGCTCAGTGGAGACTGGGTACACTGGACGGACTCGCCGAGAACTCCCAGATTGTATTATACCTTACGTCAGATGGCAGTTCTCTGGTGACACTGGTACAGGTTAGTCTGTAAACCCGAGATTGTCATAGAGTCTTGTGTGATTCCCGCTGTGCTTTGATTTCCACCTTACCACGTCCAAGAGGGCGTGCAAAACGGTGGTTTTTGGGTACAGTCCCGAGTCACATGAAGGCAATGAGCGATATGAGGGGTTTCGTCTCTCCCGGTATTTGGGGTTGATATTGCGCTATGCTCGATTGGCCATAACAGGGAAGTCCCTGGCCAGGGCCGGTTTAGAGATTTACTGGTAAGTGTTACCAGTAGTTTCTCGACCCGTTATGAGCCTCGCATCGGCATGACTTATCGGTTACTGGGGTTGACGTTTACCACCCCTAGACTTGATATGCGACATATCAGACGAGGAGACCGGACTGTACGGTAGTGTCACTGTCAGGCTTTTTGCAGGAGTTGGAGCGGGCTTGCTTGATGATCTTCTGATCGCTCAATACCCGGGTAGCCGTTACGTCCAGCTAGTACCGCTGACGGCTTGTGGGTACTTGATATGATCATCACCTACTGCCGGCGTATTGACGAGTCTTTAGAGTCCTACATAGAGGTTTTACTGGCTCAGCCAAAACGAAATAAGAGCACATATGTGATATGTGCGGGACCGAGAATAATGCGAGTATGTGATACCGTATTCTATTCTCACGATGTTTGTATCGATCGGTTATATGTGATATAACCAGGTTATCGAATCAAGTGTTGATTCGATAAGTCGATACATTGGATGTTAGTCGGTTATATTTGATATAACCGGATTATTAAGTCAAGTGTTGATTTAATAATTTAGTGTATAATTGTATATGTGATATACTAATTTACATTAACTAACATTGGTTCACTTAAGCATTTGTTTACTCACTTGTGCACAACTTAATATATATGTGATATATATTTATTTGTGTACATTTTGTATCATGGTTGTTGATACACACTACATGGGTGTATGAGACATACACCATTATAATTATATTGGTGGGGTTTTAATATACAAAGTAAATACAAAATTAGTGGATAATTGTTCAAGTGCATGAAGCTTCATGAAGCTTGTGAGTGCATTGACCAAAGTCCACTAGTTTTGTTTTACTTAGAATATTAATAAACCTAACCACTATAATTAGCCATGGTTATGTCTCTACATGAGTTAGTATATGATACCCACTCACCCATGGTTAGCTCTCTCTCTCTCTTGATTAGTTTTCATTCTCATTTTGAGCTCATCTTCTTCCTCCTTCAAATGCTTCCTAGGGTTTAATAAAGAGAGAGAAAGATTGTGAGAAAAGAAATTATAAAGTGTATCCATTTCCTATTTCATCATTCTCTACTAGACTAGCACTTTAGTTTAGTGTGTTTGCTTCACTAATTCTCTAGTTAGTGAAGTAGAAGCTTGAGTTCGTATTCCCTCGACATAGATCATCTTCGGCCTCGAAGACTTCAAGCAAAACCGTTGCCCTCTTCTCATGGAGCCGTCCAAGAGTCCGGGAGTTCAATGATCGCAGCGAAGGGACTACAACAAGGAGCTTTAGAAGTAAAGGACCGATCTACAAAGGTTGTATTTCGTATTCACTTAGTGATAATTGTTATTTACTTGCATGTGTTACCCTAATTATCTAGCAAAGATCTTATTTAGGGTTATTCGGTACGGCTAAATTTTTAATCGGGCATGGTTGATGCCTTGTAGAGCCTTATTAGAGTGCCTAGTAACCCTACAGTGGTATCAGAGCCTAGCTAGAGCATTAGGCGACGTGTATACGAAATTAAAACTCCGAATCGACGAAATATACCCCTCTCTGGACATTTTTTAAAAATGTGGTTTTTTCTGAATTAAAAATACTAAAAAAATCAGCAGGGAATTCTAAGGATACTGGTAAAATACGACCCTCTAATTCGATTGAAGAGCCGCGGATCCGCGGCAAGACCCCTGATTGTGCCGCGGTTCCGCGGCCGTCTGTGTGAATTGGGGTTTTATTTTTCTACAGTTTGATCCGTAGGTGTTCCTGCATGTTTCTGGATATTTTTTATCTGACTCAAGTGTTGAGTGTTCTGGGGTTTATTTTGTATTCGTTGATTCGATCGGAAAATTTAATTTCGTTATGTTTTCCGGATAATTTAGAAAGTATTAAAAAGTTCGAACGGATATCAATAACTCTCTTTTTACCGACCCGGAAAATTTCCAAGTGTTGGATTTTTCCGTAGTTTAAGAACGTCTAAATCGTGCAAGTTACGCAATGGGCCCTCTAGAAGACAACAAACCTTAACTCGATTATGTGACCGTCTTGAACTGCCTTTTGAAACTTAGGGTTTGGGCCAGTACGGCGTTGCCACATGTGAGGCATTGACTTGACCCTTCTACGGCTGGACCATTGGTACTGTGGCATGTGATGGATGTTTTTAAACTCCCCTCAAGTGTTGAGAACTATTTGGAAAAACTTGGGTGTTTGATCATTCGATCGGAAAGTTTAACATTGTCTATTTATCTGGAATGTTATACAATATTTGGAATCCACAAGTAGTTATGAGATAACTAATTTGAATGTTATAAACATAGCAGTTTAGTCTCAAATGATCGGTTGCCACGGGATTTTGATGCGATCAAAAGTCCGTTCCAATCACGTAGCGTACGCGGATACTCGCCGGGTAAACTTAATAGACAGCCACGTCCCAAAGCCCCGACCAAGTGACTGTAGGAGAACCCCGTCGCCAAAAGCATCCGTTTGGGTGCTCGCGGCAGCGGTGTTCCGCCTTAGTGCACTTCGTCGATGGCATCCGGGGGTGCGGCCGTCTACTAAAGTTTGCGACGAGCATTCGATCACATATCGGGAATCTTGTTGAATTGCCCGACTAGATATTGAAAAGTGTTTTCGATATAGAGACTAAAATGCGGGGTTTATAATTGTTAGGCATGCGATGTCTAAGGAATTCATTTGGTTAGGCATGAGATGTCTAAGGAGGTTGCGGATTCCAACTGTTGTAGTTTTACACTTTCTTTTCTGCGACCGTAAGTGTAATATGTGTTATCGCCGGTTTCGTTGCTATATGTCAACGACAATTGGGATGCGCATATTTACTTACATTGATGACATGAGATGTTATGAGTTGCTGGATATGTTACATTGGATCGTCGCGTTTTGAATAGCCGGGGGTTTTATGTGAGATGAGGGTTTTTATTTTCATTCATGTAAAATTCATTGTATGTAATATTCTTTTATTGGGGCACTTCTGGGATGAGGTTGATGTCACCATTTGTATATTATTTACTTTTCCGCACTAGGATAGACCCAAGGAGGAGAGCACAAGTAACCGGGTTCTAGAGTCCAGTGGGAGACCAACTCGAGGAGTCGAGTCCGGGTCTTCTAACTCTAGAATTGGAAGGGTTGCTTGCCGCTCTCGTAGGGGTCTAGGGGTGTGGGTTTGGCTATTCATCGCGACCGTGGAATCCGTGTTTTATAGAGGCTCAAAATAAAACACGGACGTCCTAGTATATCCAATGTTTCATATGTTTCTTCTGCTGCGATATCTGTGATGTGATCATTTGATATATTGTGATAAATACTGTATATAGTATATATGATATATTATATAGACGTTACTTATGTTTTACACCCGCGCTAGTCCTGCCCCGCTCTGCCGTTAGTTACCTAACCTAACGGTGCACGAGGGGACATCGAGGCGAATGCGGATGGCATAAGTGTACGTCGTATTTATCTGTGATGTTTAGGTGACTTAAATGATGAGACTTCATTAATATGATTAATGAAAGAAAATAAACCTAAAAGATGTTGTGGAATCGAATTTTCAAAAACAGGTAGCTACAGTTCTTGCTTTGCATCGTGGTGTTCCTTGTAGAACATCCTGCACCTTATTCGATAAGGAAAGGGCCGAGATCCCTTCACCGAGAGTGACCCTTTTAGCAATAACTGGCAGATGCTACAACACTCGGTTTTTCTTTTGATTGCTTTTGGAGTTTTTGCTTTGCATCGAGGTGTTCCTTGTAGAACATCCTGCACCTTATTCGATAAGGAAAGAGCCGAGATCCCTTCACCGGGAGTGACCTCTTTAGCGAAACTAGTAAAAGCCTAAAAAACACTCCATTTTAAAAAATTATTTGATTCTACAACGATATCAAGTTCATTACGCAATAGGTTTTCAGAAAAACCTGTCGTAGCCCTCCGTCATTTCAGATAAGTCCTACTTAGTATTCGTGCTACGTTTGTTGGTCTGCGTCAAGGCGTAGTGTGTGGTAGCTAACTAGTATTTATCTGCTTATGCATATGATGCAGATTGGATTAGGGTAGTCGTGCGACTTTGTTGGCCTGCGTCAAGGGTCGTGCGGGTGGGTTTAATTCAATCAAGAAATGACGGGTTGAACTTGACTAGCGCACTATGGTTTGTTGGCCTGCGTCAAGGTCATGGGACGCTAGGGGCAAAATATTATTGGGAATTTCAAGTGTTGAAATTTGCAATGAGATTGCATACCTTCTATGAGATAGTTGGATCCCGATACCCACTGCGAGTAATTGTTACTCCTGGGAGAGTTTTACACATTACAATTAGCCGATCAAGTAGGTGTCTAGAAAGGTGTCAACGGGGTTACGCCTCTGGGAAAACGAGGTTTACTTTAATTAGGTCCGTGTGAAAGCAAGGGGAACCCCCTCAAAGTACCGACACTGGCCTGGCTGAAAGATTGACGAAATTGTAGGGTGTAATTAATCCCGGCTAGTCTTTCCTTTTAGGATTTGAAGGAAGATTTGATAAAAACAGTGGGAGCCATCCTACAACAACAACAACAACTGAGCCTTTTATCCCAAGCATATGGGGTAGGCTACATGAACCAACATGAGAATCACGCCGGGTCCAGCACATGATAATAATACGGATAATAATACGGATGTATTGACCGAACCCGCTTGTTATACTGAGCTAGGGGAACGTTGGTCCCGCTCCAACTTATAATTGTTATAAGACAGAGCAGGAAATTGGGGATTACCAGAATTCCCGTGCCGCCCAAACGAAGAAAGTGCATGTTGATGCATCTTCTTCGGATATGTTCATTACAGAGAACTGTTTCTCAGTATCCTTTACGTCCTGGGTATGTGATACCGGATCAGGATCCCACATATGTAATTTGTTACATGGGCTATAGATAGGTAGAGAACTGAGAACGGGTGATAAGTTTCATGAGATAGAAACGGTGCAAGTGTTGCAGCCAAGTCTGTTGGTAGTTATTACCCTGTATTACCAGAATATATTGATTCTGAACGAATGTCATTAGATACCGAACCTGATATACAACATCATATCGGTCTCTTTATTAGTAAAGAAGGATATAATTTTGTATTGTTGGATAATGTTTTGAACATTTCCTATATCAAGAGTTGATCGGTTCAGACACGTTATCTAAAAGTATTGACGTTCTAAATCAAACTACAGTTCTTAGTATACAGAACACACACAAGAGGAAGAGTTCAGAAATGAACGAATCCTTCTTGAGGTATTGTAGACTAGGTCATATCAATGCGACCCGACTAGCTGAAGTTACATAAAGATGCATATTTAAATTAGTTTAAATTTACATTTTGTGAAACTTGCCGGTCATGTCATAAAGATAAGATGACCATAGCTCTGTTTATTGGAAGCAGAAAAAGAGTTAGTGAACTTTTGGAATGATACATGTTGATGTATGAAGGTCCCCTGTCTACACATGCCAAAACCGGTTCTTTGTACCTCATTACATTCTCTGATCATCTCTCAAGATTCAGACATATGTTCCTGTTGAAACACAAGTCCGAAGCTTTTGAGATATTCACAGAATATAAGTTAGAAAGTAGAGAACCAAAATGGGTATAAGTATTATGTCCTTTGATGTGATCAAGGAGGAGAATACTTGAGCACGGAATTCCTGGATTATTCGAAAGGAGAATGAGATTCTCTCTCAGCATTACTCCTCCGTATACACCACAGCACGTCGGTGTATCGGGGCGGAGCAATCACACCCTATGTGATAAGGTGTGCTCTATGATGAGTATTACTGAGTTGCCTATTTCCTTTTGGGAGTTATGCATTGGAGAAGTTGCATACCTATTGAATAGGGTTCCGATCAGATCAGTTGCCTACCACTTCATATGAGATATGGAAAGGGAAAAGCCCATATCTTAAGTTTGTTAAGATTTGGGGTTGTCCAGCCTATGTCTAAAAGCATAATCCGGACAAGCTCGAGGCAAAGTCAGTTCTGTAGAAGTTTGTTGGATATCCCAAGCATTCACAAAGGAATATCTTCTACCGCACCGAGGAACAAAAGATGTTTTATTTCTCAGCATGCCACCTTTGTGAAAGGGAATTTCTTGTGAAGAAATTAGTGGACATGAGGTAGAACTGGAAGGTGTTCCAGTTATACAAACTACAGCTGATGATTTGGTAGAACCAAAGAATTCAATAGTAACCAACGAACCTCAGCCTCTCCGCCGATCTAGTAGGGTTCCTCACCCACCTGAGAGATACTTCAGTTTCTCTATGACAGTGGGAGCGAGAATTGCATCATGAGATGATGACCCAACTAGTTTCGAGCAGGCCATCAGGAGTAGGGACTCTGTAAGAATGGCTGGATGCTTAACGATCTGAGATGGAATCCTTATACACCAACAAAGTATGGACTTTGGTTGCCTTATCTGAAGATTTAAATCCCCATCAGGAGCAAGTAAATCTTGAGAAGATTACTTGGTGTACATGGAAAAGTTAAGACTTTCAAAGCTAGACTTGTTAAAGGTTTGCATCATTGACCAGGTATGGATTATGATGAAATCTTTTCTAAGTAGCTATGCTTAAGTCCATCCAGATCCTACTTGCCACGGCTACATACCATGACTACGAAATCTGGCGGTTGGGTGTCATGACTGCTTTTCTAAATGTTGATTTGAAAGAGAGCGTCTATAAGTACACAGCTAGAGGGCTTCGTAGACAGTGGGAGCAGCGAAAACGTGTGCAAGATGTTTTATGTGATAAAGAAGGCATCGCGGAGATGGAACATCTGTTTTGATGAGTTAGTCAAAGAGTTTGACTTCATCAAAATGGTAGATGAACCTTGTATATACAAAAAAGGTAGTAGAGAGTATGGTGGTGATTCTCGTAGAGTACGTGGATGACATACTCTTGATAGGAAAGGAGTTTCCTATGCTACGCTCGGTCAATCTCCGCTTATCACAAGGATTCTCCATATAGGATCAAAGTGATACCTCCTAAATCCTGAGTTTTGGATCTATGAGATAGATCTAATTGGATGTTAGGATACTCACTAGCTGTAGTGAGATGGTATCAATTGATCCTGGGGAGAATCACTGGAAAGGTTCCAGGATGATAAGGACGACTGAATGTCAGTCGCAGGCATTGTCTTTACCCTCAGTAAAGGGACGGTATGTTGGAAGAGTTCTAAGCTAGATACCGTGGCATACTAGACGATAAAGGCTAGATACATCCCTACCAAAGATGCTACCAAAGAGGCAGTCTGGGTGTATATTAGTTCATGAGATGAACTTCGTTCCTACCATTGTGTGACAATGGAGTCGTGGCTTATTCCTAGGAACGCCCGTCCCATCAGTGATCCAGACATATTCTAAGGCAGTGTCACCTAATCATGGAGATGGTTGATCTCCAGGGGATCGAGGTTATGAGAGTAGACTCAGAGGACACCACGGCGGATCCACTCACAAAGGCCTTTTTCCCAGAGAGAGACTATTATGGGATGGTTGAGTATGAGATACTACAACCACTGTTATCAGATGACCCTAGTGCAAGTGGGAGATTGCTAGTTATATGTATGCCCTAGAGGCCATTACTATACATGAGATGTATATCGTGGTGGATGCTTGGACATATATAGGGAGGACTTTCTTGCTCGACATGATAGTATGCTATCTGGTTACTCTTTACCTTAACGTGTATACTGATTGTCTCTCTGTTACATGTTGGTAAAGCCCTTAGGATGTGTACTTGACTACCTGGAATATGATGCAGATCATACTAGTGGGGACATGGTAGTCCATAAGTACATCCTTCAAGGTCCCTTGTCGTGGGTGTATCGAGACGGGGCATCGATATACCATAGTAGACTAGCGTATAGCTTCTCGACCCATATAAATGGGCGATGGATGATTCCATATCCATTGGTGTTTGACATCAGAGATGATATACGGGTGCTGATCGCATGCCAAAAGCGTGTCGGATATTCAAAAGTTCTAAAGTTTAACCACGATCAGGATGGTGTCGCTTTGCAGCTAGCCGCGATGAGCACGGGTCGATCCACAGGGAGATGGTAAGTTTTTTGGCTTATTTTAACGAGTTAACAACGTGGCGGATTTGTTCGTTATCTAACCTATGTGTTATACGGCTTGTTACGAAACGATAGGATAGTGTAAGTTAATGGATTCTGTATTCAAGTACCTTGAGCCGAACTTAACCAATGAAGCTAGAAAAATCGGCAACAACGTGGATTAGGGGACTTAAGCACGGTATTCATGGAATCCGGCTTATTGACCTTTGTCCGTCCGTTCTTGTCTCTTGCTTTCGCCTCCGGCCAAACCGAATGCACCCGGTCACGGTTAAGAATCACCTTTACCTTGGTAGGGTAGGGTGCCTAACGGAGCGCTTGAGTAGGGTTTGGGCGGAGTTTTAAATGGAAAAGACGGGAAAAGCAAATGAAAAACGAAACGTTAACTTACAATATCTTTCTCTTTTCCTAATAACAATATTCACACCATTCACAAAACAAACCAAAAAGAGATAACAAAAGAGAAGAACAAAGAAAAGAAAAGATTACAAGCAAGTAATTAAAGTGCATGGAATTTAAGTGCGAGAATTAAAAGAGCAAGAATAAAATGCAAGTAAAAGATTAGGAACCAAAGAATATATTGCAAGACATGGGTTCAATAACCCAAACTTAAACTTGCAAGCTCAATAAAGAGGTTGCAAGATCAAGAGAGGGCAAAGAACTCATGGTGAAGGAAGCACAAAAGAACACTTTATTAAACTTCAAGAATGATACAACCCCTTGAGATCAATAACCAAACCTTAAACTTTCAAGCTCAATGAAGAGGTTGAAGGATCAAGAGAAGGTTAAGACTTCAAGGGGACTAATCTATTTACAAGAAAAGAGAAAAGAAAACTTGGACAAAGAATGACAATCCAAGACTAAAGAATGACCCTTGAACCTTTGCCCACTGCCTGCTTTTATAGGCTCCAAAGAATGGAGGGAAATTCAAAATTTTAAATCAACACAAAATCTTTAGCATTGAATGCACATTACTTCATGTCCATTTGTGCCTTGATTCTTGTCTTCCCCATCATGGTCCATACTGATTTGTCTATTTGAATTTGATTTGCACTCAGTTTTGGAAGGAAATTTGAATCTTTAAATCACACACATAATCTTCACCATTAAATGCTCATTACTCCATTCCCACATGTGGCTTGATTCATGGCTGCCCCATTATGGCTCATGCTGATTTGTTTAATTCCTTTTAATTTGAACACATGCTTTTTAGTCTTGAATGCATATAAAATCATATGCATATAGAATCATCTCCTTGAATGCATATAAAATCATATCCACATGTGCTTAAAAGTCTTGTGTACACATTTGTTGTGTTGGACCATTTAGATAAAAAAAATGTGTACACAGCTTGTTGCGTAAAGGAACTCCTGAAGTATTGGTCGGTTTGCGTTTCTGGTCGCAGTGTCTTCCCTCAAGTGATATATCCGTGCTTTTGGATGCAGTTCCAGTATTTTGTCATGGATACCTGTAATCTGTAATACCAAGTAGACACTGGTTAATAATACCGATAAATACAACAAATAGATAATGAATGGGCGGTATTAGAATGCAGTTTTCTGATATGAACAAATACCCCCAAACTTATCTTTTGCTCGTCCCGAGCAAAACCATTTATTCACAAAAGAAAATCCTAACCGCACTTTCGCAGGGAACGCGATTGCACTGAGCTTGTGCAACAAGCCGTTAAACCTCTAGGTGTCCCTAGTAGGAGGAGTGTTGTCTCCTGAGGGTTTTCAGCGGATACTACCCACAAAATCCCGTCAATCTAGTTTTGCGAAATGACTATGATTCAAACCCTAAGGTTTTGTTTAAAAGATAAAAATTCTATTATCCTAAATTTAGAACTATCGAACCTTTATTTTTCACACATCGCTTCTCTTTTAACTTAAGATTTTATATGTCTTTACGTGTAGTGCAAATAGTGTCGTTAAGTTTCAAAAGGATCGAAAAATCATTATGTCACAAAATAAAGCCTAGATAAAGATTTAAAAAGGATCACATAAGTTTTATAAAGAGTTAAGTATTTCTCAAGTTTCGTTTTCCAGTAACGTTTCAAATTCAGAATTTCTATCTTCCTTAACAGGAAACTAGGTCTTATTTTTCACTCCACCTTTTTCTTGTTTTCATTTCATACACACCTTTGTGAACGTGTAATAGTCTTTATCATAGAATAAAACCTCCATATCTCCGCTAGAAATACTTTTTTATAAAAACCTGCCTTTTGTCAAGATTATTCTCACACAAAGAACCGTTAGGAATTTTAACTCGGAGAGAACACTTGCTTGACTTTGTTTTAATCTGGACTTTCTAGGCTTCTTAGCGAGCTTTGGGCCAATGCTCCCAAACCAGTTGGTTTTAGGGCATTAGGTGTAGAGGCACCCCAGCGGACTTAATTACTCAAGTTACCTAGGCCCAAAAACAAAAGACAATGATGATTTAATGCGAACGGAGATATAACCGGTAGTTCAATTATTTTTTTGGATATAAGACGTGTTTAGTGGATTAGGTGTGTAATCATTCCAATCAAGATTCAGATGGGTTATTCTTCAGAATTAGTTCCAATTAAGGCGTCAATAATATCCCTTCATATCCACTTCTCTTTATAAACTAGTCTTGATATTACTTATTTCAGAACAAACCTATTTGATCCTCAGAAAATAGTTTATCCAAAAAAAAATTTCAGACATAATAGACTTGTCATCTAATTCTCAAAACTCACGACACGTGTAGTGTGATATAAAGACATATATCAGCATTAGTTAACTTCAAAGGAGAGTTATTTTTCAGGTTTTCAAAATCTAAAAATAGGATTTAGTTGTTCCTATCTTATTAAACAAAACCGTCGAAATATTGAATCTAAGTTCTCCCACTGGCTAACTTGACGACAAAGTTTTTATAATTTTTAGAAAATTTTCTGATTTTTATGGGTTTTTAAGTAAGTATGCAAATGCAGAATATACAAATGAATGCGAAGGTAGAAAGCTTACCGAGCACACCCCCAGACTTAAACTTGACAGTGCCCTCACTGTCAGGCTACACTAAGAGGGTCAAAATTGTCGGTGCCTCCCCAAAAACAATTTATATACAAAAATAAAAACCAAAAAATATGTACACCAAAAGGTTCCCCCCAAACTTAAGTAAAACAGTGTTTCCACTGTTAAGCGTTGAAGTTCAGGATTAGGGGGGAAAGAGAACAGTATCAATCTATACAGGGCCTTACACAGGCCAAAAGTGAGCACCAACCATTCAAAAATCTTATCGCTATTATGTGCAGGTTGGTGAAAGAATACGGTGAGGAAAGAAATGGAGAATATGCGAGACCGTATGGAGGTAGAAGTGGTATACGGTCTCGGTGGAGGAGGAGATTGGCGGAAGGGAGAAAGAAATAGAATACGAACTTGAGGGTGAAAATGGAGTGAATAAATTAGCACAATTTGTAATGATCGATGTGTAAGAAGCGTTTGTGCTAATGTATTAACCCGTCAAGAAATTGGGTCAAATCCCTCAAGATTCGTGAGAAATGGGTACGCCGAACTTGGTAAACCAGACACAAGAAATGAAAGTGATACGGTTTCTTGCACGGTCGGAACGATGGAAAGGATGGAGGGGAGTGCTAGAGGAAGGTTATCGGTTACAGGTTCAGGAGGTTGTACACAGTAAATGAAATGGATAGGATGAATTGGAAAATCCGACTCATCATCTAGAACTGTTTCATCCTCAAAAATATCCTCAAAATTCTCCTCAAAGTTAACCCTATCCATGCATATTTCATCAAAATCAAGACGCATATGAAGTTCGGGAAAAACAGTTAATGACCTGGGATGATGAATTGGAGAGAAAAACTCATCCAAATCTACAGGTTCATCATCCAAAATATTCCCAGCGTCAATATCCTCAATCAAGTGAAAATCAATATTCTCAGACGCCTCATCAAAAGCATGGACTTCAATCGATTCCGGTTCTAAGATGGAGGTGTAGAGATCAAAAGGTTTAGGACTAGTTTCACTTGGAACGGACCCTTCACAATCAGGTAAATCAAATACTACAAAGTCGCACAACTCATTCACCCTTCTATCTTCAATTGGTGAATCGTTTGGAACATTAGATAGACATTCAAAACCGGAGTCGTGTGATTCAAGTTGAAACGGGTAGGTTCGATTTGGAAGGGTATACAACTCACTCTCTCCACTCAAATTCTCAACCTGTCCAACCGCCTCTTCATACATTTGAAAATTTGGAGCTAGTTAGAAACTAGCTACCGGGTCACTAGGTTGTATGAGGGAAGCCATGGAAGCATTCAAATCCATCATCTGTTGGCATGACGCTGCCCTAAAGTCTTCCAACGACTGTTCTAGACTAGACATAGGTTGTGAAGGGATTTCAGTAAAAGATTCGAAATTGTTTTGATACTGGAAACTCCAAAAAGGCTGTTCAGAAGCAATGTCTAGGGCAGGTGCAAAAGTTGGGTAGGACTCGTAGGAATTGAATGGCTAGACAGGGGTAGGATCAATATACGAATAAGAAGGTGAATGGAATTGTTGATCCATAGAATTTGTAGTAGTGAAAGGAGTGAAAGATCGGCTTCAGGATTGTTCAATATGTTCAGCGAGGGACAAAGGACGACTTGCAAAAGGGGTATCAACATAAGAGGGTGGGGGAGGTTGAAAAGGTTGATACAAAGTGGATTGCGGAGTGTAAGTGTTTGTCCTAGACGCGTCTATGCGATCTTTCAATGAAATTTTTGGCATGGATGGATCGTTCGAAGTTCGGTCAAAGTAAGAACCGTAGGAAGTTATGTCTGGTTGTGGGTACCAAAGTTCGGTAAGAGTTTTTTGAGGTGGGGTACCCATGTTACGAAGAGAGAAAGAAAGAAAGGAAGAGAAAAGGAGGGGAAAAAGAATGTGATTTTTTATTTTTTTTGTCAGTTATTAACAAAAGAATGAAATATACACACAAAAAGAATCTGGACCAAAAACAATCACGACACAAAAATACCACACACCTAATCGTTTTAGGGTTCACCTAGGTCAACTAGACCTGCTCAAGAACTTGATTGTCGAAGTAAAACTGTGTCAAGAAAAGGGCTCAAGATATACTGATCATGAGGCCAGGTAAGTGCAGAGATAAGGGGAGGTTTTCCGACGCTTTCGCGAAGGTCCTTAATTAAATAACCCTTTCTCTTTTGGCGGCTTTGCCGTTAACACTTTCCTAGACACCCCGTAAACAATATACCGTTAAGCGGTGTTCTAAACACAATTAACCTCTCCTAGTGAGCACGAAGTCCTTAAAGGCTTAAAGTCTAGTTTCTTTTAAAATTTGTGTGGGTAAACGTTATGCTTAAGTTCGTGATTTGTGGGCCACGGAAAAGGTGAAGAAATCCTTTACCGTATGTTGTGGGGTTCGCTTGCCCTTAAGTCCGTATTAATATATGCAATGCGCAATTCAATAAAAAAATTGTTCAAAATTTCAAACAATCTCTTTTTTTTCTAAGCGCGGCACTGCAACAAATACGGGTTAGTCAAAT
This sequence comes from Agapanthus africanus, assembly GCA_030015575.1. NCBI lineage: Eukaryota > Viridiplantae > Streptophyta > Magnoliopsida > Asparagales > Amaryllidaceae > Agapanthus > Agapanthus africanus. Next base: position 240,050,119 of record JASDDO010000004.1, read on the forward strand.
TTTTTTTTTGGCGTTTGCTAGCGAACTTGCAAAGAATCCTGCAAAGATATTATATTGGAAGCGTCGGATTTAAGAAGAAGGTGTTAGGAAAGTGCGTACCGTTAAGTTGTGGGTTAAGAAACCCCCGTTGAATCGAATCCGGTAAGCTTGAAAAGTTCGCTTGCACGGGTCAAACTACCCGGATCTTTAGCACTGTTCTTCGTAACCACCTTGATTTTGAATATGCACTTTGCTCCCCACGCTCGCTGTTCGCAAATCCGCAAAATCTGAAATGTTGGAAAAACGGATTATTATTACGAAAAAGCGATACGAATGCCCAAATACCTGCACACTAAAAAATTATAAAAAACAAACAATAAAAATAGGACAAAAATAGAACACTGGAGCACAGAGGAGAAATTGGAGGCAAAAGGTGGTGAAGGGGCCGGCGTCGCCGGTTTTGGTGATGATGTCGTCGGCCAACTTGATGAGGTGGGGCTCCAAATTTCAACAGTAGTCTCAGTGTTCCACTAATGCCACACTGATATTGTTTATCCTTTTATTTTAGTTACAGAGTGCAAGCAGGTATAAAATCCAGAGAGCAAAAAAAAAAAAATGAATTAAGAATGTTAGGTTTTTTTGTTTTTTTTTTGGTTTTGAAAATTTTGAGATTTTTAGTTTGTTTTGAAAAAGTGTTAGATGGATATTCACAAAATTAACCCGAAATAACAAAAACTAAAAACGTTACCGCCTCCCCCGCAATGGAGCGATTTGGTCGCACGCCAAAAGCGTGTCGGATATTCAAAAGTTCTAAAGTTTAACCGCGATCAGGACGGCGTCGCTTTGCAGTTAGCCGCGATGAGCACGGGCCGATCCACAGGGAGATGGTAAGTTTTTAGGCTTGTTTTAACGAGTTAACAACGTGGCGGAATTGTTCGTTATCTAACCTATGTGTTATATGGCTTGTTAGGAAACGATAGGATAGTGTAAGTTAATGGATTCCGTATTTAAGTACCTTGAGCCGAACTTAACCAATGAAGCTAGAAAAATCGGCAACAACGTGGATTAGGGGACTTAAGCACGGTATTCATGGAATCCGGCTTATTGACCCTTGTCCGTCCGTTCTTGTCTCTTGCTTTCGCCTCCAGCCAAACCGAATGCAACCGGTCACGGTTAAGAATCACCTTTACCTTGGTAGGGTAGGGTGCCTAACGGAGCGCTTGAGTAGGGTTTGGGCGGAGTTTTAAATGGAAAAGACGGGAAAAACAAATGAAAAACGAAATGTTAACTTACAATATCTTTCTCTTTTCCTAACAACAATATTCACACCATTCACAAAACAAACCAAAAAGAGATAACAAAAGAGAAGAACAAAGAAAAGAAAAGATTACAAGCAAGTAATTAAAGTGCATGGAATTTAAGTGCGAGAATTAAAAGAGCAAGAATAAAATGCAAGTAAAAGATTAGGAACCAAAGAACATATTGCAAGACATGGGTTCAATAACCCAAACTTAAACTTGCAAGCTCAATAAAGAGGCTGCAAGATCAAGAGAGGGCAAAGAACTCATGGTGAAGGAAGCACAAAAGAACACTTTATTAAACTTCAAGAATGATACAACCCCTTGAGATCAATAACCAAACCTTAAACTTTCAAGCTCAATGAAGAGGATGAAGGATCAAGAGAAGGTTAAGACTTCAAGGGGACTAATCTATTTACAAGAAAAGAGAAAAGAAAACTTGGACAAAGAATGACAATCCAAGACTAAAGAATGACCCTTGAACCTTTGCCCACCGCCTGCTTTTATAGGCTCCAAAGAATGGAGGGAAATTCGAATTTTTAAATCAACATAAAATCTTTAGCATTGAATGCACATTACTTCATGTCCATTTGTGCCTTGATTCTTGTCTTCCCCATCATGGTCCATGCTGATTTGTCTATTTGAATTTGATTTGCACTCAGTTTTGGAAGGAAATTTGAATCTTTAAATCACACACATAATCTTCACCATTAAATGCTCATTACTCCATTCCCACATGTGGCTTGATTCATGGCTGCCCCATTATGGCTCATGCTGATTTGTTTAATTCCTTTTGATTTGAACACATGCTTTTTAGTCTTGAATGCATATAAAATCATATGCATATAGAATCATCATCTCCTTGAATGCATATAAAATCATATCCACATGTGCTTAAAAGTCTTGTGTACACACTTGTTGTGTTGGACCATTTAGATAAAAAAAATGTGTACACAACTTGTTGCGTAAAGGAACTCCTGAAGTATTGGTCGGTTTGCGTTTCTGGTCGCAGTGTTTTCCCTCAAGTGATATATCCGTGCTTTTGGATGCAGTTCCAGTATTTTGTCATGGATACCTGTAATCTGTAATACCGAGTAGACACTGGTTAATAATACCGATAAATACAACAAATAGATAATGAATGGGCGGTATTAGAATGCAGTTTTCTGATATGAACAGGTGCTCGGTGGAGACTGGGTACACTGGACGGACTCGCCGAGAACTCCCAGATGGTATTATACCTTACGTCAGATGGCAGTTCTCTGATGACACTGGTACAGGTTAGTCTGTAGACCCGAGATCGTCATAGAGTCTTGTGTGATTCCCACTGTGCTTTGATTTCCGCCTTACCACGTCCAAGAGGGCGTGCAAAACTGTGGTTTTTGGGTATAGTCCCAAGTCACATGGAGGCAACGAGCGATAGGAGGGGTTTCGTCTCTCCCGGTATTGGGGGTTGATGTTGCGCTATGCTCGATTGGCCATAACAGGGAAGTCCCTAGCCAGGGCTGGTTTAGAGATTTACTGGTAAGTGTTACCAGTAGTTTCTCGACCCGTTATGAGCCTCGCATCGGCATGACTTATCAGTTACCGGGGTCTGACGTTTACCGCCCCTAGACTTGATATACGACATATCAGACGAGGAGACCGGACTGTACGGTAGTGTCATTGTCAGGCTTTTTGCAGGAGTTGGAGCGGGCTTGCTTGATGATCTTCTGATCGCTCAATACCCGGGTAGCCGTTACGTCCAGCTAGTACCGCTGACGGCTTGTGGGTACTTGATATGATCATCACCTACTGCCGGCGTATTGACGAGTCTTTAGAGTCCTACATAGAGGTTTTACTGGCTCAGCCAAAACGAAATAGGAGCACATATGTGATATGTGCGGGACCGAGAATAATGCGAGTATGTGATACCGTATTCTATTCTCACGATGTTTGTATCGATCGGTTATATGCGATATAACCAGGTTATCGAATCAAGGGTTGATTCGATAAGTCGATACATTGGATGTTAGTCGGTTATATTTGATATAACCGGATTATTAAGTCAAGTGTCGATTTAATAATTTAGTGTATAATTGTATATGTGATATACTAATTTACATTAACTAACATTGGTTCACTTAAGCATTTGTTTTCTCACTTGTGCACAACTTAATATATATATGATATATATTTATTAGTGTACATTTTGTATCATGGTTGTTGATACACACTACATGGGTGTATGAGACATACACCATTATAATTATATTGGTGGGGTTTTAATATACAAAGTAAATACAAAATTAGTGGATAATTGTTCAAGTGCATGAAGCTTCATGAAGCTTGTGAGTGCATTGACCAAAGTCCACTAGTTTTGTTTTACTTAGGATATTAATAAACCTAACCACTATAATTAGCCATGGTTATGTCTCTACATGAGTTAGTATATGATACCCACTCACCCATGGTTAGCTCTCTCTCTCTCTTGATTAGTTTTCATTCTCATTTTGAGCTCATCTTCTTCCTCCTTCAAATGCTTGCTAGGGTTTGATAAAGAGAGAGAAAGATCGTGAGAAAAGAAATTCTAAAGTGTACCCATTTCCTATTTCATCATCCTCTACTAGACTAGCACTTTAGTTTAGTGTGTTTGCTTCACTAATTCTCTAGTTAGTGAAGTAGAAGCTTGAGTTCGTATTCCCTCGACGTAGATCATCTTCGGCCTCGAAGACTTCAAGCAAAACCGTTGCCCTCTTCTCATGGAGCTGTCCGAGAGTCCGGGAGTTCGATGATCGCAGCGAAGGGACTACAACAAGGAGCTTTAGAAGTGAAGGACCAATCTACAAAGGTTGTATTTTGTATTCACTTAGTGATAATTGTTATTTACTTGCATGTGTTACCCTAATTATCTAGCAAAGATCTTGTTTAGGGTTATTCGGCATGGCTAAATTTTTAATCGGGCATGGTTGATGCCTTGTAGAACCTTATTAGAGTGCCTAGTAACCCTACACTAAGGATGACCGGGCAGTGAAGCTGCGTGGTTGCCTCCTGGCTAGGGATTTGATCCCTGTCGGTTGTGGTAGGAAGCTACCAGCCGGGGATAGCCGAGAAAGGACTCGACTGCCTCTGGGAGGACTTTGGTCCTTAGTGCTGGAGGGGCTGTAAGAAGCCCACTAAGGATGACCGGGTAGTGAGGCTGCGCAGTTGCCTCTTGGCGAGGGCTTTAACCTCTGGCGTCGTGGGTAGGCAACTACCAGCCTGGGATGGACGAGCGGGGTAGACGCTCTAGTGCCTCTTGTGAGGGCTTTTGATCCCTGGTGTCGTGGGTAGAGAGCTACCAGCCGGAGTTGACCGAGCAGGGTAGCTGCTCGGTTGCCTCTTGCGAGGACTTTGATCCTTCAGGACGGGGACCGAGCAGGGTTACTGCCCAGTGCCTCTTGGCGAGGACTTTGATCCCTGTCGGTTGTAGTAGGAAGCTACCAGTCGGGGATAGCCGAGCAAGGACTCGACTGCCTCTGGGAGGACTTTGGTCCTTAGCGCGGGAGGGGCTGTAGAAGCCTACCAAGGACCCTTGGCCGGGCAGAGTTATTGCCCGGTGCCTCTTGGCGAGGGCTTTTGTCCTGAAGGATAGCCAAGCGAGGGATCCTCGGGCTCGACTGCCTCTGGGAGGGCTTTTTGATCCCCGGCGTTGCGGCAGGGAAGCTGCCCGCTGGGGATAGCCGAGCGAGGGATCCTCGAGCTCAAATGCCTCTGGGAGGGCTTTTTGGTCCTTGGCATTGCGGTAGGGAAGCTACCCGCCACTATTGTAATTTCCTCTTCCTTTTTACATGTACGGCCGAGGAGCCCATAATACCTTTTGAATAAACAAGGTTTTTCCTTCTTTTCCGCAATGTTCCATTGATCTTTATTAAATTAACAACAGACCCTAGGAAGAGTTTACATTGCTCTAAAAGAAAAGTACAGGCTAGTAGATGACTTTATTGGCTCGGCCCAAGCTCCCTGAAGGATTGTTGGCCCCCGTGCTTGGCACAGGGTACGGGGCTCCCTGAGTTCCGGGCTGGCCGTCCGCTGAAACGAGCATGATCTGACCGATGGTCAGGTCGGCGGGAGGGCGATGCTGCTCTTGCTCGCGGTCAGCCTGCCGTTTGTCCCTCAAGTATGCGGCGAGGTGCCCAGATCGGATGAGCTCTTCGATGTAGTCCCCGAGTTGCTTGCAATCCTCCGTGGCGTGGCCCAGTACCCGGTGGAAAGCGCAGTAGAGGCCCCGGGTTCGCTTTGCGGCCTGACGCGGGATCGGAGGGAACTTGAAGAACCCCTCGTTCTGGGCCTCTTCTAGCAATACTGCGAGGGAGACGTTGAGGGGGGTATACTCCTGGAACTTCGGGTGGTAGGGCTGCTGACGCTCCGGCCTCTCCTCCCGAGCCTTCTTCTTTTGGTTGGATCGTTCTGCTCGGGGGAGGTTAGCGTTCACCTCGGATTCCGGCTGAACCTCGCGCTTGGTCCACGCCTTGACCTCGGCCATGGTCTTAGGTTGTGCCAACGCGAAGGAGCGTAACCACTCCTTGTGCCTCAGACAAGATCTAAGCGCCGTGATGACGGTCTTGTCCCGGTGCTCGGGCACCTCGAGGAGGGCGTTGTAGAAATGGGTAATGTAGCCTTGAACGTTTCCTTGTCCCCACTCTTAACCGTGAAGAGGTAGTCGACCGTGCGCTTCTGTCGACGGTTCCCAACGAAATGGCCAAGGAACTGAGTAGCCAGCTCATAGAAGGTCGAGATCGAGCGGGGCTCGAGCCCCCGGAACCAGTCCCGACCTGTGCGGATAAGGGTGGCTGGGAAGGCCCTGCACTGGACGGCGTCGGAGTGGTCCTGGAAGCTCATCCCCACGGTGAAAGCATCCAAATGGTCCTGGAAGCTCATCCCCGTCGAACAGAGAGACCTTTGGGGGCTTGTTGCGCGAGGAGATGTGGACGGCGAGCAATTCCTCGGTGAACGGCTTTGTGAGTGAATCGGAGGTGTACTTAGCCCCGTCGCTCGAGAGGTGAGCCTCCCGGCGCATGCGCTCGATTTTCTTCTCGATGGCGTCGAGCCGACCGTGGTATCCCGAGGAATCGGCTCCTTGGGATCCCTGGCCTCTGCTGCGGGTGGCCTGCGTTTGGGAGCGGTCCTGGTTCCTTTCGATGAGGTGCCTCAGATCCCTGGGCGGGGTAGCTCTCGAGCCGCCGAGGTGAACCCCTTCTGTGCGGCCCCGCCGAGGGTGGTGGTGTCGACCACGCCTGTGGATAGGCGAGGTGACTGACATCTCCTCAGGGGGATAATGTGCGCGAGGAGGCTCGAGGCAAGGCGTTCTGGCGGCGGACCTCGGCGTGGAGCCGTGGGGCACCCAGCGGGCCTCAGGGAGTACCGGCTCGAGAGATCGGTGGCCAGGAGTCGTAGCCTGCTGGTGGTCAGCCGTCCAGACAGGGGAAGAGCCTTCTGGAGGCGGTGGACCGGCGATTTGGGGCCCAGGCCCGGCCGTTTGGACCCGGACGAGCGCCTCCACGAGGGATTGTAGCCGATCTATCCAGCCTGCGAGGGCGTTGATGATGGTCGCTGGAGGAGGCTCATCCCCGCCTTCGGTGAGTGGAAGGCGGCGGCTGGTACCGGCATCTTCAGGATGGTTGCTTGCCATGTGGGCGGAGATCGGAAGGCCAACTTTGTGTTTTGTGGAGTTATTTCCCACAGACGGCGCCAACTGAGGGAGGTCCTCTTCAGGGCTCCGTCAGATGTTGTCTTCCGTTGATCTCCCGGGGGATTTCGGTGGTGATCTTCTGTTGCGTGTGGATCTCAATGGTTTTTGGTGAGAAAGGTGATATGAGGAGTTTGGCGCCGAGTACCTGCAAAGAAGTCCCGGGATGGTTTGGTACCACCAAGGACCCTCCGACGATCAAGTTAGTAATGAGATCCTAGCAGAGTAACGACTTAGTAGAGTAAAGAATGGCTTACTTGACCCCTCTGTGATGGAGGTTTATATAACGGTGATGGCACGCAGCAGCAGGCGTGAGAATCTCGCCAGCAGTTACGCTCCCAACGTCACGCCCGCGTAGAGAGCGGATCGCCCATTAATGGGGATCGCGGGGGCGTGGAACGTGGGATGTTGCTGGCGGAGAATCCGCGCATGGCGAGATTCGCGGAGCAGCGGTTACGCCTGTGAGCGGTGTAGCTGGTCGGAGGGACCGAGGAAGATGGCCTCGGCTAGGGAGCTCGGAGATGAGCAAGGGGGGGTCGAGAAGGCCGACTTGCAGAGGGCCCCGAGGAGGGCCGGCTTGTGCTTGTGGGCCGGGTATAGGGGTTGCCCGGTCGGCCCCTGTGGCCCTTCCTTCTGAGTTTTGGGATACATCATCTGCCATGTGTCCAGATCTTGGAGACCGCCAATATTGAGCATCATCAAAAATCCAGTCCACAAATGTAATGAATAAGTAGCATCTAATGTCGCCGAGAATTTATAAGCATCACAAAGTTCATAATAAAAGTATCATTGGAGTAAATGAATTTTAAGAAGACAAGAAACTTTTCAATAAATAGCATACATAAGTGTAAACAATTTGACATATTTTCTAATAATAAATCCATTTAAAATAGTTCTTAAACACAAAGAAAATTAATTAAATTGTTTTACATGGTTTTTTTTTTTTGAGATAACATGCGGGATAAAGTTTTGCATAGTTTTCAATAAGCATTGCTGAATAAAGTAGTTTCCTTAAGTAAATATTAACTAAATTTTTTATATAACTAATAAAAAATACTATGTTCATCACTTGCATCCATACTGAGGATGCTATTTATCGCACTAGGTACCAAGGTTTGAAAATTAAAATCTTCGTATTGGTACTCAATCAGTCATTTTTGACAACTGCTACTGAGGCTTAAAATCTCGATAGCGGTATTTGGTTGGTCATTTGTGGGATCAGGGTCAGTCGTCTTGGATCAGGATGACCAAAACACTTTGTCATGTCTCACTTCCTAGAATACGGAAGAGAGAACACCGCTAGACTCGCGACGTGTCTATATAAAGAAACACACCTTTCCGATATAGATACGCTAAATATCAAGCAAGCATGAGTGTATTAAAAGAACTTACATCATCAACCAAATAGCATTTATTCAACAAAACTTATTAAGGTTCCAACATGGGAACAAGTTCTTAAAAGTGAAACAAAGATGAGCTTTAAAGAATGAGGCAGAAATTCACTAACTACGAAACAAGAATGGAAGGAAGTACATTTAGCGGAATAAAGCTAAAAATGGGTAAGATTCTCCTCTGTGACGTATACCTCTTCGAGATTTGTTTCGTCACCGACCGACTGTAAATCTGACGGATATTTCCAACAAGAAACATCCGTCGGTGAGGTTTCACTCGTGTAAGTCTCACAAAAGTGATAGAAAAGCATATAAAATGACGCTATAACAATATCATGAATATACAGTTACTAAAATGGGGGTATGTAGAATGAAAGTCTATGTAACATGTTATTTCTAAAGAGGTGTCAATGTTTTCTTCAAGAGTTCGAGTAAGAGATGTGCATAGTAACTTGGGAGTATTCCCTTCATGCTTGGAACAAAAACACATGAATAAGGGTTTGTAAACCGCTCGGAACCACATTACAATATGATATGTAGGTTAGCATTCTGTGACCACTCGGAATCACGGCAATGGTGGGGACTCCCAAAGCACACTCACTTCGATTACTCAAACTATCCCGATCCCAGATTTTGACTATGTTTAAAATATACAATTGTTACGATTGCAACATGAACATAACAAGATACACGAAACAATTAAAGAACACAAAAACATGCAATAAACATGGGGCACTTCACGCCACGTGTCTCGTAAATCTTGCAAGGAGCAACCGACTCTAGTTCATGGTTAATATCACGTTTTCATGCAAGAAGTAACATTAAGGGTTTGATAAAAATATGCAGTTGTGCCGGGTCACATATCGGTGTTTGATAGCTATAAGATAAACATATACATTAAAAAAAGTGCAGATAACTAGGTTTAAATGCCGGTGTTATAGAAAAAGTTGTCAACAAGGAAATCGTAGAGTTTTTCGAGTAGATATATTTCAATATAAAGATTTCTTAAAATGGAGTTTAAATGTGGATAATACAAGTGTTTAATTGCGGCTGTCTTGAATTTAAAAATGGCTTCAAACAGGTATATAGTAACTTAATATGCAGAAAAACGTGTCTGACGATTACAATCTGGAAAGATCATCCGCACAGTAAATCTTGGTCTCATCGAGTGGATGAAAATTAATATAAAGTTTAGTCAAAGACGAGTTTTCTATTGAAAGATATAGGAGTTTAAACGCAACTGGACTGAGAAACCAGAAAAAATTAGTACTGTAATTAGCGACTTATAAAAGATATAACTCCTAATTCCGAACTCAAATTAATCTGAAATTTTTACAGAGGCTAGGAAAATGGGTCTAGTATTGATGGAGGTCCTTTTCTGGTCTCCTTCAGATGTTGTCTTCCGTCGATCTCCCGGTGGATCTTGGAGGTGATCTCCTGTTGCGTGTGGGTCTCAATGGGTTTTGAGGAGATAAGTGATTTGAGGAGTTTAGCGCCGAGTACCTGCAAAGAAGTCCCGGGATGGTTTGGTACCACCGAGGACCCTCCGACAATCAAGTTAGTACGAGATCCGAGCAGAGTAGCAGCTAAGTGGAATAAAGAATGGCCTACTTGACCCCTATGTGATGTGGGTTTATATAGCGGCGGCAGCATACAGCAGCAGGCGCGAGAATCTCGCCGGCAGTTACGCTCCCGACGTCTGAGCGGATCGCCCATTAATGGGGATCGTGATGGCGTGGAACGTGGGACGTTGCTGGCGGAGAATCTGCGCGTGGCGAGATTTGCGGAGCGGCGGTTACGCCTGTGAGTGGTGGAGTTGGTCGGTCGGAGGGACCGAGGAAGACGGCCTCGACTGGGGAGCTCGGAGACGGGCAAGATGGCCGAGGAGTCTTGGTCCTGTGGCAGCTCGGGGCGAGCTGAGCGGCCGAGGAGGCCAATTTGCAGGGGGCCCCGAGGATGGCCAGCTTGTGCTTGCAGGTCGGGTACAAGGGTGGCCTGGTCGGCCTCCGTGGGCCCTTACTTCTGGGTCTTGGGACATGTCATCTGCCACGTGTCCTGAGCTTGAAGATCGCCAATATTGAGCATCATCATTAGCCCCCCGCTCTTGTCCCGACTAGCTAGTGGGTCGGGTCAGGAGTGGACTGCCGGGCCGCCCGAGGTAAGCTCCCTCCTAAGGTTTCGTCGGGACGCGTCCCCGGGCTGTCAGTTGTCTTCTCTGCCAGCGAATTAGGGCGAGATCTCTACATTTAAGGAAGGTGCGCCGGTTCGTATATCCTACCACTGAAGCGACGGTCCACGTGTTAAGCGTCGGTTGGCCGCCGTGATATGTGTAGACCTGTGGCGTCTGATGGGACGCGGTCCAGTGCGGGAACGACACGTGGAGTAATCGGTCGTCGAGTTGACTTCGATCACCTGCCAAGTGTGCCAAGCGCTGCTGAGAAGGAGGCATCTCCATGGCCCCGAAGTCGAGGGGGGATTACTCAGACTTGGATAGACTTGATGTCTTTTGTTGGGGCTTCGGGTCCGCTGCATGTGATGGGCTCAGTGGCCTCGTTATGAGGGCTACAAATCTGCAGCGTCTTTTGGGCAGAAGGATGCCTGCTGGGGATGACCGAGCAGGGAAGCTGCTCGGTTGATCTTGGCGAGGGCCTTGATCCCTGGCATTGCGAGTAGGGAAGCTACCGGCCAGGGATAGCCGAGCAGGGAAGCCGCTCGGCTGCCTCTGGGAGGACTTTGATCCTTAGCGTTGGAGGGGTTGTAAGAAGCCTGCCAGGGATAACCGGGCAGTGAAGCTGCGCGGTTGCCTCTTGGCGAGGGCTTTGATCTCTGGCGTCGTGGGTAGGCAACCGCCAGCCTGGGATGACCGAGCGGGGTAGCCGCTCAGATTCCTCTTGCGAAGGCTTTGATCCCTGGCGTTGTGGGTAGGGAAGCTACCGGCCAGGGATAACCGAGCAGGGAAGCCGTTCGGCTGCCTCTAAGGAAGACTTCGATCCTTAGCGTTGGAGGGGTCGCAGGAGACCTGCTAAGGATAACCGGGCAGTGAAGCTGTGTGGTTGCCTCTTGGCGAGGGCTTTGATCCCTGGCATTGCGAGTAGGGAAGCTACCGGCCAGGGATAGCCAAGCAGGGAAGCCGCTCGGCTGCCTCTAAGGAGGACTTTGATCCTTGTCTTTGTTGGGTAGGAAGCTACCCGCTGGGATGTGCCGAGCAGAAAGGGGCTCGGCGGCTTCACGAAGAGGGCTTCAGATCCTTAGCGTTTGATGAGAAGGAGGACGCCCGCCGGGGATGCGCCGAGTAGAAGGAATTCGGCGGCCTCACGGTGAGGGCTTGAGATCCTCAGCGTTTGATGGGCAGGAGGACGCCTGTTGGGGATGCGCCGAGCAAGAAGGAACTCAGCGGCCTCGCGGTGAGGGCTTGAGATCCTCAGCGTTTGATGGGCAGGAGGATGCCCGCTGGGGATGCGCCGAGCGAGAAGGATCTCGGCGACCTCAGGTGAGGGCTTCGATCCTCAGCATGAGAGGGGCCGTGAGAAGCCTGCTGAGATGGCCGAATAGGGTAGCTGCTCGGTGCCTCTTGGCGAGGGCTTGAATCCCTGGCGTCGTGGGTATGGACCTACCAGCCGGGGATGACCGAGCAAGGTAGCTGCTCAGTGCCTCTTGGCGAGGGCTTTGATCCTTAGCGTTAGAGGGGCTGTAAGAAGCCCACTAAGGATGACCGGGCAGTGAAGCTGCGCGGTTGCCTCTTGGCGAGGGCTTTGATCTCTGGCGTCGTGGATAGGCAACTACCAACCTGGGATGACCGAGCGGGGTAGCCGTCCGGATGCCTCTTCCGAGGGCTTCGATCACTGGCGTCATGGGTAGGGAGCTACCAGCCGGAGATGACCGAGCAGGGTAGCTACTCGGTTGCCTCTTGCGAGGGCTTTGATCCTTCAGGACGGGGACCGAGCAGGGTTACTGCCCAGTGCCTCTTGGCGAGGACTTTGATCCCTGTCGGTTGTGGTAGGAAGCTACTAGCCGGGGATAGCCGAGCAAGGACTCGACCGTCTCTGGGAGGACTTTGGTCCTCTGCGCGGGAGGGGCTGTAAGAAGCCTACCAAGGACCCTTGGTCGGGCAGGGTTACTGCCCGGTGCCTCTTGGCGAGGGCTTTTGTCCTTAAGGATAGCCGAGCGGGGGATCCTCGGGCTCGACTGCCTCTGAGAGGGCTTTCTGATCCCTGGCGTTGCGGTAGGGAAGCTACCCGCCAGGGATAGCCGAGCGAGGGTCGGGCTCGACTGCCTCTGAGAGGACTTTCTGATCACTGGCGTTGCGGTAGGGAAGCTACCCGCTAAGGATAACCGAGCAGGGTAGCTGCTGGGTTGCCTCTTGGCGAGGGCTTTTGTCCTGAAGGATAGCCGAGCGAGGGATCCTCGGGCTCGACTGCCTCTAGGAGGGATTTCTGATCCCTGGCGTTGCGGTAGGGAAGCTACCCGCCAGGGATAGTCGAGCGAGGGTCGGGCTTGACTGCCTCTGAGAGGACTTTCTGATCCCTGGCGTTGCGGTAGGGAAGCTACCCGCCAGGGATAGCCGAGCGAGGGTCGGGCTCGACTGCCTCTGGGAGGACTTTCTGATCCCTGGCATTATGGTAGGGAAGCTACCGGCCAGGGATAACCGAGCAGGGTAGCTGCTCGGCTGATTCTTCATGAGGTTTTGCCCGACCATCCATTTGTAGGTATGGGGAACAGGAACGATCGCGGTGAACGTGCGCGTAGCACGCGCATCGATTGTGCGGGGAGGCGAAGCACCAGGGTCGCGTCATTTCGATTCCGCCAGAGTAGGCTCAATGATCGCTCATCGGACGAGTATCGGCCCGTGAGATCTGTGGCCATGGGACGTAGCCTGCCGGTGGTCAGCCATGCCGACGAGGGCAGAGTCTTCTGGAGGCGGGGGAACGGCGATCTGGGGCCCTGTCCTGGCTGTTTGGACTTTAGTCGGTCTATCGGCAGGCGAGAGCGTTGATGACGGTCGCCGGAAGAGATTCATCCGCGCCTCCGATGAGGGGGAGGCGGCGGCTGGTACCTGGATCTTCAGGGTGATCGCACGCCATGTGTACGGAGATCGGAAGGCCAACTTTTATTTTTGTGGAGTTTTGTTTTCCCACAGACGGCGCCAACTGATGGAGGTCCTTTTCTGGTCTCCTTCAGATGTTGTCTTCCGTCGATCTCCCGGTGGATCTTGGAGGCGATCTCCTGTTGCATATGGGTCTCAATGGGTTCTGAGGAGATTAGTGATTTGAGGAGTTTAGCGCCGAGTACCTGCAAAGAAGTCCTGGGGTGGTTTGGTACCACCGAGGACCCTCCGACGATCAAGTTAGTACGAAATCCGAGCAGAGTAACAGCTAAGTGGAATAAAGAATGGCCTACTTGACCCCTCTGTGATGGGGGTTTATATAGCGGCGGCAGCACGCAGCAGCAGACGCGAGAATCAAGCTGGCAGTTACGCTCCCGACGTCTGAGCGGATCGTCCATTAATGGGGATCATGATGGCGTGGAACTTGGGACGTTGCTGGCGGAGAATCTGTGCGTGGCGAGATTTGCGGAGCGGCGGTTACTCCTGTGAGTGGTGGAGTTGGTCGGTCGGAGGGACCGAGGAAGACGGCCTCGGCTGGGGAGCTCGGAGACGAGCAAGAGGGCCGAGGAGTCTTGGTCCTATGGCAGCTCGTAGCGAGCTGAGGGGCCGAGGAGACCAATTTGCAGGGGGCCCCGAGGAGGGTCAGCTTGTGCTTGCAGGTCGGGTACAAGGGTGGTCTGGTCGGCCTCCGTGGGCCCTTACTTCTGGGTCTTGGGACATGTCATCTGCCATCTGTCCTGAGCTTGAAGATCGCCAATATTGAGCATCATCAAGTATTTTACATAATTTTTATGGTATTTGTAGATATGTTTTTAATAGTCAGATCCAGATCCAGCCAGAGAGGCTGCTGTGTATCTAGGGTTTCTATCAGTCAAATAATATGCAACAACAATCTTAAGATGATCATAAACAATTTCGATTAACTCATTTGTGAGGATGCATATGCCTAGTCATCTAGTTTACAGTAGGGAACATGATTTGGCCTTCAAAGTATTTCATGCGGAAAGGGAAGGCTTGCAGAACGGATCACAGTAAATGCTGACATCAACTATTCAAAATGTATTAAAATGACAACAACTCGCTTAGGGGATCTAACCATGTAAACTTGCAGTAAAAGAGTTATACTAACATGGAACATGAAGGAGTCCCCATAAAAATGATAACTTGCAAGATTTAGGGTGATGTACATGTTTTAATCTATAACCGACAACATTCAATATTTAAACATACACCAAAATAATAATAAACTTAATAAAATTCCTTTGCGGTACAACATATAGATGGCCTAGGCTACAACAAAAAACATGGCTTGAGGACGCAGCGGTCAGGATAAGAGGAAAGGGGAAAAGGAGACTTACCGGAAGTGCAAATCGATGTAGAAATCGATTTGCCGATGCTATTCTCTTACCACTGAGCTCTAATCGTCATGAATTTCGATCAGCGGCTAAAAGAGCGAGTCAGGGATTTCATAGAATTTTTATGGAATTTTCGGAGGTGAAATTCAATGAAAAACAAGCTCTGGAGTTATGGTATGTACATAAAGGAGCTAGTGGGTCGCGTTTACACTATAAAAAAATCCAATATCCGCTATCCAAACCCGTTTGAACCCCGACTCTACTGATCCGCGCCCGCGATTCCTAGCCGCAGGTCTCGCGCCATTGGCATTGTTAGGTTTACCTAGCACCTCATGAAGGGTTTGGAAGCATCACATGTGCCAAAATCAAATTTTTTAAGGTGCTAAGTGAACATACAAAGAATCATCACTAGAAATTTAGGGTTTCATTACTTTGACATCATTACAAGTAGTAAAAGCTAGGGTTTTGAGAGTACAACCTTTGTAGCTCCCTACGCTAGACTCCTTGGCTACTTGAGGGTTGGAAAAAGGTTCGCTTGAGATCCTCTAGGTCCACGACGATCCACCCGAAGCTCCTTTGCCCAAAGCTCCTTGCTTTACTTGATATGTGAATGAAGTAGAGCAAAAACTCTACACAAATGGGCTAGATGTGTGTAGTATGATGATGTGGTTTGTATTCTATAATCAAAACTCTTTCTTTTTATCAACCTCACTCAAAGAAATTATCAAGAGAGGAAGAAGAAGATGGTGGCTAAGCTTTTTCTCAAAAGGAAATGTTATGAGAGTCAATAATTGAAATGAGAAAAGAATAATCTATATTAATCCTTCTCACTTCAACCATGGTTAGAACTATCTAGATCTTTATCAAATGAGTTAAAAGGCAAAATGATAATTAACTCAAGATTAAAAAGTGGTTGAAGCATGGTCAAAGATGATAAACATTAACCTTGTGTGAATTATCCTTTCCCTTTTCTAAAATGATAAATAAATAGATAATAACTACAATATAAGTCTTGCATTGCCACCAAATATGTATCAACAACCATGATACAATGTATGTATGTATGTATCCATGCACATCATCATGTGCATACATGCATGCATACAAAAATAGAAAAAGAGTTTGATTAAAGAATTAATCTAAAAGTCATTTGTTAAATCAACACTTGATTTTGCAAACTGGTCATATCACATACGACCCAACCAATAGAAAATGCCTGATTAATATACGGTATCGCATATCCGTATTTAATTGGGTCCCCGCACATATCTCATATGCACACCACATCTTTTCGCCTGAGCCAGGAAACTTCATTGTGGGACTCTAAGACTCGTCAATACGCCGGCAGTAGGTAATGATCATATCAAATACCTACAAGCTGCAAGCGGTCAGCTAAACATAACGGCCACCCGGGTATTGAGCGATCAGAAAAAAACAAGCGAACCTGTCACAACTCCCGTCGAGCCAACCGGCAACACTACCGTACAGTCCGGTCTCTTCGTCAGATATGCTGCATATCGAGTCTAGGGATGGTAACGTCGACCCCAATAACTCAATAAGTCGTGCCGATGGATGGTCTATAACAGATCGAGAAACTACTGATAACACTTATCAGTAAATCTCAACAGCTCTGGCCAGGGACTTACTGATATAGCCAATCGAGCACAGCACAGCATCAACTCCCAATACCGGGAGAGACGAAACCCCTCCTATCGCTCATTGCCTTCGTGTGTCTCGGGACTGTACCCAACGGCCACCTGTTTGCACGACTCAGTAGAGCCGTGGTAGGGTGGTAATCAAAGTACAGTGGGAGAACACACAAGACTCTATGACGATCTCGGGTCTACAGACTAACCTGCTCCAGTGTCACCTGAGAACTGCTATCCGACGATAGATATAATTCCATATAGGAGTTCTCGGTGAGTCCGTCCAGTGTACCCAGTCACCACTGAGCACCCGTATACGATCTCGATGTCAAACATCGATGAATGTGGGAACATCCATCGCCTATCGTATGGGTCTATTATCATATACGCTAGTCTACTCTGGTATATCGATGCCCCGTCTCGATACACCTACGACTAGGGACATTCCAGGATATGCTTATAAACTATAGATGTCCCACTTGTATGATCTCTATCATAATCACAGTAGTCAAGCCTATATCCTCAGGGCTTTATCAACATGTGTGAATGAATAAAAGCATGATCAAATCAACATGTCAGATAAAGAAGAACCAGATAGCATACTATCATGTCGAGCAAGAATGTACACTGAATATATATATACATGTATAAATACATCCACTATCATATAATGGCCTCTAGGGCATACATATATCCAACAATCTCCCACTTGCACTAAGGCCAGTTATTGGCGTATCTCATACCCAACATCACAAAAAGTCGCTCATGCTGCGGCTGAGGGAGGGCCTTGGTGAATGGATCCGCGGTGTTATTATTTGTGTCTATTCTCCTAATCTCGATTTCGCGGCGATCTACAATCTCCCGGATCAAATGAAAACGCTTCAGGATGTGTCTGGACCGCTGATGGGACCTGGGCTCCTTGGCTAACGCCATAGCCCCATTATTATCACAATACAATGGTATTGGATCAATAATGGTTGGAACTACTCCTAGCTCCGAGACGAACTTCTTCATCCAGACGGCTTCCTTGGCGGCATCATTCGCAGCAATGTACTCAGCCTTCATCGTAGAGTCTGCAACGATATCCTATTTGGAACTCTTCCAACTTACCGTCCCTCCATTGAGGGTAAATACAAACCCGGAGATAGATTTGCTGTCGTCCTTATCGCTCTGGAAGCTCGAATCGGTAAAGGCTTCCATTTGGAGATCTCCATTACCATACACCAAGAACAATTCTTTAGTCCTTCGCAAGTACTTAAGAATGTTCTTCACAACTATCCAGTGATTCTCCCCTGGGTTGGATTGATACCTGCTGATTAATCCAAAAATTCGTAAGTTTACCGCAATCAGAAACGGCGTCGCTTCGCAGCTAGCCGGTGAGTACGGGTCGATCCACAGAGACGGGTAAATTCCTTTTATGTGTTTTAACGAGTTGATTCAATTTGTAATGTTGGGTTGGTTTATAAAAATCTAAAGAACTGGATCTAATTAATCTAATTAAGAATCTTGCTAGGGTTAGGCTTAGGGGAAGTTTTGGAGATTAAGATTCTTCCTCACCGCTTTCAATGCCATTTTTTATAGATCTATTAGATGTTAAGTTAATTATTAATAAAGTGGATACGAATCTTTTGGGAAGATGTTTCTTCCTCTAGATTTGTATCCTTCCTTTATTGATAATTATCCTAACCCTCACGGAAAACGTGCGCAACCGGCCCTTTATACTGCGGTTCATCGTTACCTCGAAGGGTAGGATGCCGCAGGGAGCGGTTGTGCTCGTATGCGTGAAGTTCTAATTCATTAGGTTAAAGTGGCATTGAAAGGGACGAGAGATCTCATCTCTCAACCCTTTCCCTAAGGCTAACCCTAACAAGCGAGGAGACTACTCGCTCATTAGGGGATGAGAAGACATTATAATTAAAAGAACATAAATAAAATACTTACTAATTCGATGGCTCCCTCCAAACAAGAAGAACAGATCTGAATTTTGCTCCCAGAAAGTCTGAATTTTATTGATTGAAAAGAGGCATACATTTTTCAGATCTAGGATTACAATTTATAGAAAAATAGGAAATCTAGGGTTACAGACTCTTGCGCTTGCGCAATTACAGATTTGCCCACGTAAAATCCCAGCACCCGAACCGTCGCAACAGTACAGAAAATCTGCACCGACATGGGCTCTGAATGGCCGCGGATCCGCGGCATTTGTTGGCTTGGGCCGCGGATCCGCGGCCCTTTGGTGGGCTTGGGCCACCAAAATCTCCGGAGTTCTTTGTGATTGTCTGGGCTTCTTATTTTTATATTTCTTTTTCTCTGTTAGCTTCTCACTCTTCTCCAGATCTTCAGTGAAGACTTGTATTGGGCTTTTTAACTGTTTCACCTTGACATTCGTTGCCTTGCACCTATGTGAACTGGGCTTGACTAGGATTCGTCTAATTGTTGGTCAAAAGTCCATTTTCTGTTGTTTTGTGTCTTTTTCACTGTATTTGCTCCAGAAACCTGTATCCTGTAATATGCAACAAACGTGCGTCAAGAGTACCTGTTTATTTATAAAAAGGATAAGAATAGGGGAATGATAAATGCAATATTATGGTCTGAACAAATACCCCCAAACTTACCTTTTGCTCGTCCTCGAGCAAACTTATTATTTTATTCTCTAAAATCCTAACCACATTTTCGCAGGGAAACGCGATTGCACTGAGCACGTGCAACAAGCCGTTAAACCTCTAGGTGTCCCTAGTAGGAGGAGTGTTGTCTCCTGAGGGTTTTCAGCGGATACTACCCACAAAATCCTATCAATTCAGCCCATTGACTTTTGTTCTCCAATTAGGTTTTCTAACAAGGAATTCTATTATCTTATACTTGTAAATTATCCACCCACATTTTTCACACTTTCTCATCATTTAACTTAAGATTATATATATCCTATAGACTTACTTAGCTTTCGGCATTTCCTAAGTTTTCCTTCTAGGGTTCCATCTCCACTTAGGAATTTTTATCAACTCTACTAAAGATACAAGTTCTATTCTTCATTCCTTTTTCTCATCTAAATTCCAATCACATATCCCTACGTGTGTGTATATATCACCCCTACACTTGGAAATTCAAATCAAGCAATCGTACTCTCGTCCATTGTCCAAAGTACTAATTAGTTGGTGAATGAAATTTGCTTACACATCCTTCATGCGACCGTTAATACTTCTTGAGGTACCAATGACCGATTACAAAATGCATTTGCACTTTAAAGCGTACTTCCTAGTCTTTGCAACACCCAAGGCTTTAGCAGTGACTCCTAAACCAGTTGGTCTAAGGCACTAGGTGATGAAGCACCCTCGCTAAATATTTTTCTATTTTTGCAGCCTTAAATAATCACAAAAACCAGTGTCCATTTTTTTTTATTCACACTTTTTCATACTAAGGACTTTAGACAAGAGCATTTCAAGGTCTCTTCTACTATTCCAAGTTTCAAGGTGCGTGATTGTGCAAATTGTAGGGTATACGTTTTCAGAATCTAGACTTAAGCTAGGAACTATTTTTCAAACTTATACTCTAATAAGAACATCAATACTCTTCCCTTGTTTCGACTTAGCCCAAGAAGTGAACCCAAAATTTGCCTATTTCTAAATAAATTACAAGGCATATACTTTCTACCGTTAAACTTTAAGAAAGGTTATTTTTAGGGTTTTTAATTTACTAAGTCTAAGATCTAGTTGTTCCTAGCTAGTTAAACTATTTGTCAAACTCTAGTCAAATATGGCCAAAATTGAATACAATAATTTTTATAATTTTTGAAAATTTTCAAATTTTTATGGGTTTTCAAATAAATATGCAAATGCAAAAATATGTACAAATGAATGCAAAGGAAGAAGACGTACCGAGCATACCCCCAAACTTGAACTTGACAGTGTCCTCACTGTCATGCTAAACCAAGAGGGTCAAAAATACCGATACTTCCCTGTTTATTTATTTATAATTTTTTTTTATCAAAAATATATACAAAAAGCCCCTCCCCAAACTTCATTTAAACTAAGTTAGACATTACTGCCAAACCTTGCATAGACCAAAAGTCAACACCATCCAGTTGAAAAATTTATCAGTAAAGAGTATTGGTTGGTGGAAGAATAAGTTGTGGCGGTCCACAAAGAATTGGGGAAGATAGAAGTGGTGGTAAGGGAGGTGTGGAGGTAAATATACATGTGATGGTGATGCATCGAAACTAGAATGTAAATGATCAGCAATCAGTGGAGTGTTGGCATTCTCGTACCTTATTAAAAGAAATGGGGGTATTTCAACTTCTAAGGGAGGAAGTTGGCTCACCACAATACCCCCAAGATGTTCCTGTGGGTCCTCTATTGACATGGCATCATCCATCAATTGTGTATGATATTCAATTATGAGGGAACTGATCTCCTCGATGTCCGCCATAGTACAACTGAAAACTTGCCGCCTATCTTGTAAGACTTTTAAAATAGCATTCTCTTGCTCGAAGGCTAGAGAGGCTGATATGATAATGGGAAAAGTCTCATTCTCACCTATGTAGGTATATCTAAGGTAAGACGGCAAGGGCGTGAGTTCGAATTTCTGAGGCGAAAGAATCATTGCGGAATCTACCTCGAACTCAAAGGACTCCAACACAGGTTCGAAATCACTGCAAACAACCGATTCGGATGGCTCGACTGACTCATCCAAAAATTCAAACGACTCATATTCGGGCTGTGAGTCGTCATCATCCAAAAAAGTGAAACATTCATAATCAACATCGGTTGTGTCAACGGTAATAGGCTCAAGGAGGGACGCACTAGTGGCGTCAAAACTGTTTTCATCAAATAGAAATCTTTCAAGCTCGCAGTCCTCCTGCGTGATTTCGTGAATAGAGCAAACTTCTCGTATACTAGTTTTAGGCACGGGGGGCAGACTTCCCATCTTATAAATATTGAACTCACTAAACCTCTTTCCGAAGGATAGAGTCATGGAGCCATTGCGACAATTTATTACGGCATTGGAAGTGGCCAAAAATGGTCGACCAAGAATCACCGGAATTTGGTTTCTTGGGTTAGCAACAGGTTGTGTATCCATAACGATAAAATCAACGGGGAATATGAATTCCCCGACTTTGATCAACACATCCTCTAGTTGACCCCTAGGATAGGTGATTGATCGATCAGCCATTTGGAGAGTGCAACGAGTGAGTTTCAACTCTCCAACCCCTAATTGTTCGTACACGGAGTAGGGAATCAGGTTAACACTAGACCCAAGATCTAAAAGTGCTCGATTAATTATCTTATCCCCAATTGTAATTGAAATAGTAGGACAGCCGGGGTCCTTTCGTTTTTGGGGTAAGGTTTGATGGTGGTTAATAGCATTGCTCACTGCACTAGCCACTAGCACTTTCTTGGGTACTTGAGATGCCTTTCTCTTCGAGGTGCATAAGCCCTTTAAGATTTTCGCGTATGAAGGGACTTGTTGGATAGCATCCAAGAGAGGTATATTTATGCTAACCTGCTTAAATATCTCTACAATCTTCTCCACTTGTGCATTTGGTTTATTAGGACTCAACCTGTTTGGGAATGGAGCATTCTGAAAATTTGTTGAGTCAAAAGTCTGTGGAGTAGAATGTGGAGTAGGAACGGATCCCAGTGTAGATGTGTTCGTGTTGTGAGAAATGGGTCCGTTCGAGTCAGGAGAAGTAGAGCCGTGTGAAGGGTGGAGAATAGGCTCTAAAGAAAAAGGTGAAGAAGAAAGTGAAGAAAATGAAGAAGGGGAAGAAGAACCACCGGCGGGGATGTCATCACTAGTTCCCACATTATTTTGCAACTCTCTTCCGGATCTCAACGTGGTCACCGCATTCACATTGTGATTGTTATATGCGTTTTGTGGGTGACCAGGATTGGGCAATGGTTGAGATGGAAGCTTTCCCTTTTCTCTCTCGCTCAACGCAGCAGTTAATTGTGCAATTTGTGCCTCAATAGATTTGATACTTTGATCGTGTGAGGCATTGTTATTCATTAAAGATTGAACATAACTTTCAAATCTTGCTGCGGATTCTGTAGTTTGCTTAAGAAATGCATCTAGACTTTTTTCGAGCGAGGTAACCTTATCATCATTTGGTTGAACCAAATTGTTCGTTTGATTTGTATAAGGTTGTTGTTGGAAAGGTTGCTGGTTTTGAGTTTGTAAGGGTGCTTGTTGTTGTTGTGGAGGAGCTCTTTGAAAATTGTTATTCCCTTGGACTTGTTGATTTTGGTTCCAAGCGAAATTTAGGTGGCTCCTCCACCCCTGATTGTATGTCGAAGAGTACGGATCATTTCTTTGTCTTTGCTGGAATGCAGCATTGACTTGATCCTGCCCTTGAATAGGTGTATTATAAGGACACTCTTCGGTTAAATGCGATGGGTTCGAACAACAAGCATAAACAGTTCGTGTGGGTAGAGTAGGGGCAGGAGAAGACGATGAGATTTTTGTCTCAATGGCTTCTAGCTTTTTCATAAGTGAGGCCATCTCGGCCTTCATAGCTATCGACATATCTATTTGATGTATGCCTGCCCTAGATTGACCAACTGAAGAAGATGATGTGGTCTTGGTACTCTCCCACTGAATTGTTTGCTCACTTAGGTCCTCAAGAAACTGCCAAGCTTCGTCGCTAGACTTGGAGAGAAAATGACCTTGACAAATTGTTTCTAGCAACTGCTTCGTTGCTGCGTTCAACCCCTCGTATAATGTTTGGCAAAGTTGCCAATTTTCTATCCCATGATGAGGGCATTGAACAAGTAGGTCTTTAAATCTCTCGAAACACTTCCAGAATGGTTCGGACGGAAGCTGTGAAAATTGTATAATCTCGTTTCGGATTCTAGCAGTTTTATGATGAGGATAGAACTTTTTCAGAAAAGCTCTCACAAACTCGTCCCAATTTCTAATAGAGTGTGATGCGGTGCTGTATAGCCACTTCTCGGCTAGGTCACATAAGGTAAAAGGAATGACCCTTAGCCTTATTGCGTCATCACTTAATTGGGTTGTCTTCATCATGCTGCAAACGTTTTGGAATTTATTAATGAAAATATATGCATCTTCGGATTCCAAACCATGAAACTTAGGCAGCATATTGATGAAGTGTGGTTTTATTTCAAAATTATCCCCATTCGCCGGTGGGGGTGAAAGACATGTAGGTAAAGAAGTGCGGACGGGGTAGAAGAGATCCTGGAGCGCGACACGTGCGGGCGCTTCGACAGGCGGAAGATTCGGGTTATTCGCACCTGGCGGAGGTGGAATCATTCCCGTCTGTAAGGTATCGTTGGGGTTGAATCCCGACATACCTTCGGTGAAAGAATTTGAGGTTGGAGGTAAGGAAGTGGACGGAATGTCGACGAAGGGTTCGTCGAAGGGTTCGTTGATCGGTACCAACGAAACACGGACTAATCGGGCGTTAGTATCCCTAGTCCAAGATGACATACACTAAAGGGTAGTGCAGTCAGAAATAGAAAAAAAGAATGTGGGGGTAAGATAACGTCAATGAAGGAGAAATGGTGGAAGCGAGGTGCAAGTTTTCTTAGCGGCAAGTTGCAAGTTTTGAAAAGATTTTTCTTTATTTTTTTTTATGTGAAAGTTTTGCAAAGAGTTTTTTTTTTGAAAACGGACTCGTGACACAAAAGTATCAACCACACATGCACAATCAGGCCTAGATCTAGGGTCGCCTAGGTCTGCTAGACAGCTCCCAACTAGGGCTAGAAATAGGACCTCAAACCGCCTCTTCACGGACAAATACGGCCAGGTAAGTGGGAAGGAACCACCACTACAGTGGGCCTAATTAATAACCACTAGCCTAGACACCGCAAAGTCGGTTAGGATAAACGGCCGATGCCTATACTAGTCCTTTTCCTATTGAGCTCGATGTCCTTAGGTCTGAGTCTAATCTTTTTTAATTAATTGTGGTCGATGCAAAATGCTTAGGTGTTTTCTGGGGTCCTGGGAAGGGTGATGAAATCCCCACCCAATCTGAGATTGGTCAATTAGCCCCTTAGAATCCGGTTAAATTATGCAAAACAAATAAAATTTCACTTGCAATCAGAATTTTTTTTAGCGCGGCGCAAAGAAACCTGCAGAGATCTGTTATTTAGAAGGGGGAGAAAGACTCTTTATGCAAAGAAATCCTGCAGAAAACTTTTTACAGAGAGATATATTGTAGGTTGCAGAGGGAAGAAAGAGAGAACCAACCCACAAAATTTCTGGTGTTGACGTGGCCGAGAAGGCGCGGAACCGCGGTGAATTGCCCCCTTATGCGGCGGATGTAAGTCTACGCTAGCGCCCCGGCAGTCTACAGACGCCAAAATGCGGAACAAAACTTTTAAACTGGCGCTATCGTATACTTTAACCCGGATCTGCCATTATGGCTAAACTAACAAACTGTAAAGAGTGTAGGAATGTTATACCGAACGATCCGAGTCCTTCGTTCTTCAACCATCATCCCACGCTCCGTTGCGGCTGCTCCGATCTCGTCGATCTCCGATCTCCTCGTCGAGGTGGCACCACATGATTGGTTCTTTAAACGGGCTCCCGCCTCTGACTCGAGGCAACTCGATCGTCAAGTTTGCTAAAAGAGACGACCAAGATTGATGTAGAGAATGAGTAGATGACTTTGTCTCACTTCGTCCAAATCCGTGGACGATCGGTAAATGAAGTTGCCGAGGGAATCGGGTGATGGAATGAAATGATCTGTAAAATTCCATGCACCCCAAATACTATCATAATCTTTTCTCTCTTGAATCAAGTAACCAAATGAGAGAGGGGAGAGACCTTTCTTATATAGATGGAGGGAGGTGAGTGTAGGAGAGGGGAGAGGTAACCAAAAGAGAAATGAAGCTTATCATAACAATCATGAAAGAATGAATCACTAACTTTCATTAAATGGAACCAATCAAATTAAACCTAGTCACCTTGCATCATTAATGAACCATTAATGACACAAATGACTCACTAGCCTCATCATCACTTCTAGAAGCTTCTAGAATGATGACTCACTCATATCAGAAGAAAAGATAAATCCGTCTTTAACCGAATGTTAAAAGACGGCTGATAGAAAACTGGAAACTGGCAATTTCCAAAAGTGATCCTGAAACGACTTTCAGGATAATCTCGAAACTGTATAAATATACCCGCATTTGTATTACGACCGAATACAAATGCAACTGAGACAAAGATATTATACCTACTCAATATAATACTCGGATTCGGCTTAAACCAAAGCCGACCAGTATCATCTGTCCGAAAATCGACACGTGCGTAAACGCACGTGCATTTTCCGAACCATGCCATAAAACCATACGGCCTCTACAACGTTTCGCCCGAACTTGGGAAACTGTCTGTGGGGGACTCTAATGACTCGTCAGCACCCTGGCAGTGGGTTTAACCACAAACAGTCAGCGGCACTAGCTATGCATAACGGCTGCCCACGGACTGACCTCAAGGGTGGCCGAGGAGCGAACTCAAGGGAGACCGATGAGCGAACTACTCCGAAAACCCTACTGAGCCTAACAGTGACAATGTATATACAGTCCGGTCCGTTCGTCAATGAGTATCGCATATCTGCCTAGGGGGCTAGCAACGTCAGACCCCCAATAGCAGTATAAGTCATGTCGGAGTGAAGCCCAAATACACCCTGAGATACTACTGGAGTACCTACCAGTAAATCTCCTACCATGGCCATGGATTTGTGTAATGGCTCTCCTAGACACAGCACGATCTCGCCCCCAATACCGGGAGAGACGAATCCCCTGCCGATCCGCTCACGTGCCTCCATATGGCTCGGGACTGTACCCAAAAACTACCTGTTTGCACGACTCCTTTGAGCCGTGGTAGGGTAGAAATCAAAGCACAGTGGGAACTCACACGAGACAAATGACGACCTCAGGTCGATGAACTAACCTGTACACATGTCACCAGGGAACTGCTATCTGACGGTAGATATAATACTAACTAGCAGATTCCCGGCGAGTCCTGTCCGGTGTACTTATAACCCAATGAGCACCTGTATACATCTTAGGTGATCCAACTGACACCAGTGGCTTGTGAGACCGGCCACCGCCCCTCGTCGGGGTCTCGACTGTACACACTAGTCTACTCCGGAGTATCGATGCCCTGTCTCGAAACTCCCACGACTAGGGACCACAATTAAGGATATGCATATAAACTACCCAACTCTCACGTATATGATCGCCATCATACTGTTGGTAGTAAAGCAAGATCCTAAGAGCTCTATCAAAGTGTAACATGCAATCAGTCACCTGAACATGTACACGACTGATAAAGGCAAACCAGATAGCATACTATCATTTCGAGTAAGACTGTCCTACCGGGATAGGTCCTCCGCAATCATTGCAATCACGTACCTGCAATCCAATAATTGACTATGAGGGCACTATCTCCAACAATCTCCCACTTGCACTCAAGGCTAATATTGCGATGTCGACTACTCACAGCCCGTGTGAAACCGAACATCCAACTCCTCTACTAATCAGTTTCACCAAGCCCGTTTGTAAAACTATTGTGTTCGAGAAATAGCCTCGGTGAGTGGATCCGCCTAGAAGTTTCTTTCTGTATCTCTCTTAATCTCAAGTTCGCGGAGAAAGCCATCTCCCGAATTGAGTAGTACCTGTCTTAGAATATGTCTGGATATCTGATGGGACCTTAGTTCATAAATGAACTCCGTATCCAAACTTCTTAGACTGAATCGATCACTGAACCTAATCAGTATCGGGCACCATGCTTCCCACAGTATCCTCTTGGACTACCTGTCCATAATACTGTCCCTCTTCGTCAGAGGGAAAAACTAAAACTCTGACAGTCACTCTGTCATCCACGTCACCTTTGAAGCCTGGAATGATAATCGTCTCCCGAAGGAGGCTGCCGTCATCAAATCCGTAGAACATGTACTAATGTTCTAAAACTGCTTCCTTATGTTTCTCCAGGATTGGATTAATACAAACTTATTGCATCTAGTGCAAAACCAACATTTGGTGTGGTACTTGACATCTCATGATTGACTCAATTGCCTAAGCAAGTGATCTGCCAATCATGCACTTCCCTCTCCCCTTTAGTCTATACGACACCTTTAGAGAGGGTGACTCCATCACCTGCAGGTACACCACCTCGCTAGGAGTCAACTATTTCAAAAACCATTAGAATATCTGTCAAAGTACCCACATTGGGAAACTACCCAAATCCAGATCTAAAACCATAGATCTAGAAACCAGAATGTCAAATATTATATCCATATCCTGTCTGGAGAAACAACTGTGTGACGACCACAGTACAACCGATCGTAGTATAGGAATTTTACTTCCTACTCTGTGTATGTCATCCAGATACCATGACATCACACCCTACTACCTTCTTAACTGATCCATCCCCTATTCTGATTGAAGTCAAACCCATGACTGTCACATCAAAATTAGATGATCTATCTCCGCTATAACTGCTCAAGTCTATAAATAGATATAAGCATCTTGCCCACTATGCTTCCGTTGCTCCCACTGACTATGACAACCCTCCTACCGGGTCTCATATCCTGGAACAACAGTAGTGTCAAGTCTTGGTAGATAAGAACCTCCCTGTCACCGTCTCTAAGGCTACCAAAGTACCTCTCGGGCATCTGAGGTTACCTACCATACCTGCGGAGTGGCTATTAGAATGTCAAACCTGATTGAATGTATAGGTCCTATTAAATTTTCCGTAATCGTTCGCGGTTCTGGAATCACTTCCAGTTCTACCATACTCCCACTACTGTTTTCTGAAAAAGATCCATTTTACTAAAACTGTGGCAAGTCAAGAACAATATCACTATTGATCTTTTAAATGGTAGAATATCAACCCTCGTCATAACCAGGGTCAACCCACAAACAGCCATTACAGAAACGTGCCCTGAGTTATCCAGTGTCTGGTTTTAATCATAAGCTGGACAACTCCCCGTACCTTAGTTTCTTTTAAGGTACGAGCTATTCTATATCCAATATAGAAACTTTGGCACTTATTTAATTGGAACCATATTCAATCCATGCATCTGTCTCCAGTGCATATCAACTTAATGGAAAGAGGCTAATCAGCATTACTCAACTTAGGAATCCATCCAATTATGAGTAACTTGAAAGAGAAATACGTTTCTCAAAACCATCACTATTATCTGAATACCAATCATAAGAATCTACATCTTCGATCTCTTTGAAGAATCCCGATACTTGTGATACCTGGTTCTCTACTTTATTCTTATACCCACAACTTCTCAAAACTTAGACCTTGTATTTCTACGAAACACTCGTCTAAATACTAGAGAAGTTATAAGTAAACAGAACATAGTAAGAGGACCTACCCCTTTGTCCTGATGGACACTTGGACAACATACAATACTCTGTATAAGTCCGCTGAGTTAAACAACTCAAAACCTGTGCGTCGTAGGTAGAAAACTGTACCCTGGCGATTTCCTCAAATATCACCAATTACAACGAATTCCGATATAATGAGGATAATCACCTAATTCCCAATATCTTACTCCCACTCATCATCTGAAAAACCATACAGATATGAGAATGAAACCTGGTAAATACATACCCTTGGAGTAAGTGTCTAATCGGGAAAACAGTTTTTCTTTAACAATGCACTGAAACATGAAAATGTTTCGTAGGGGTATCCTGGTATTCATAGCAATGCCTCTTCCATAATCCAATTCATGACTTCAACCGTATATTTTATTGCCATCTCTCCAAATCCCTTAATTTGTCTTTAGTCGTTACCTTCTGTACACCATCGTTAGGCTAAATGGTTTTCTTCCTTCCCTACCGTTCGGCACCAGCCTATGGTTTGGAAGAAGACTATCCAGTAAGCATAATAGGTGTACCCTCCTAAACTAAGGAGTACTCGCATCTCGAGAGAAGGTGACGATAAAAGACAACTGAATAATACCTTATTCTTTAAAGGTGAAATAGGAGTGGCGATGAAGTACGCGGTTTTGGTCGTGAATGATATCAGTCGCAATTTACTTTGCCCTCTTTCTAATCCCTTTATTTTGTCTTTACATATAACCTTCTGCACACCCTACTTAGGCTAATTGGTTTTCTTCATTCCCTACCTTTCGGCACCAGCCTATGGTTTGGAATAAGACTATCCAATAAGCGTAATAGGTGTACTCTCCTAAACCAAGGAGCTCTCGCAACCTGAGAGAAGGTGATAATAAAAGACGACTGAATAAACCAATTCTATTTCTCCTGAACCTTGATCCATCCCCGAAGAAGTTCCTTCGAGTTCGTATATAACCATACGATGGATCTATCCAATGGAAGTGGATATCCGTAGTAATACGGGTGTTCTGAGAAATACAAAGGGTAGAAGAAGGAGTGGCAATGACTTATGCAACTCAGACAATCCAATAAGCCAGTATTTTAAGAAGGTTCGGTCAACCTGGTCACTGAGTCATAGTCTAAGGTCGGTCAAAGGTCGCTGCCAAAGAGAGAGAGAGAAAAGAAACACTCTGCGTGCACTCTATCCTAGATCAGAATGGTCATCATTTTATCTAATCCGGAAACCTCCCACTGTCCTGTCAAATTCTCCTCCAAACCTAAAGAAGAATCAATCGGGATCACCCGAAGAGTAAACCAACTCATCAGTGGGAATCGGGATCCAACTCTCATCGCATGTTAACGTGATGGAATGCATCCACGTTATTCATACTCCAGAAGGTATGCGCATACTTGGCAAGTTTCAGTTTCTTTAGAAACTCCCGATATCATTTTCTTGCCCCATGCTCTTATGACCTTGGCGTATGTCAACAAATCATAAGTCACATGTCAAGTTCTGCCCGTCATTATCTTGTTAATTTGAACCCACCCGTACATACCCTTGACGTATGCCAACAAGGTAATACGACTGTCCCAAACCAACTCATCTATCTATGCAACAAATGAATACCCAGCAGCTACCAAACACTATGCCTTGACGTATGCCAACAAACATAGCTTGAATACTACTGACCATCCATAAGAAACGACGGAGGGCTACGACTGGTTTTTGGCGAAAAACCTTTAGCGTAGTGAACTTGATATCGCTGAAGGAACCTGATAGCTTTTTATAAAAATATAGTGGCGAAAACCTTTTGCTAAAGAGGTCACTCCCGGTAAAGGGATCTCGGCTCTTTCCTCGTGGAATGAGGTGCAGGATATTCCACTGAATACCGCTATGCAACGCAATATGTAATCGACTATAGTGAAGTTATTACTCTGACGCAAACTTCTGTCCAAGGGGTCTTTCCCGGTGAAGGGATATCAGCCCTTGCCTCGTCGAATGAGGTGCTGGATATTCACACCGAATACCGCTATGCATAACAAAAAGAAACGTCTTTGTAATAACACCTTTTTAAAATTGTTCCAACAACTCAAACAGGTTTGTTTTCCTTTGCATTGATCAGAATCAACGCAGTCCCATCAAATAATCACACCAGAAAAGAACGAAAATAAAATGTACGTATATGCCATCCGCATTCGTCACTGGGTCCCGTCATCACCCGTTAGGTTACTTAACTAACGACAGAGCGGGGACTGGACTAGCGCGGGTGTAAAACATATACAACATCTAATAGTATATAAACCAATATACATAATCGCTCCAGGCGTGATAGTATGCAACATTACAGAAAAGTAATAAGCATCACAGAACAATACAGATATCTGGGATCCCCGAGTTTCACAGAGCCGCTGCTGAAACTCGACGTTCCCCTGTCGTGTAGATAGCCTGTGCAATGAAACCTAGACCCCTACGGGTGCGGCAAGTTACCCGCCAAAACCTGAAGCGAGGCAGTCCCCCACAGCATAGTGAATGGAACACCCGGCACTTCACGGAATCCGGTAAATTGAGCACCCCTCCTTGGGTCAACCTGTACCCCCTACGAGTGCGGCGAATAGTCTGCCAATTCTGAAGTGGGGCCCCTCTGCCTCTCAAAGCCATGAGATGCGGACCCGTTGCTTTCCCGAACCCGGCTATCCGTGCACTCCGTCTTGGGGTAAAACCTAGTACAGTAATGAAAAATAGTACAATAGGTACATCGACCGCAACCTGGTCGTGCCCCAAAAGAATATTATAAAACAGGCAGTGACGGCAGTCCACAAGTTGGACGCTCGCCCCGCAATATCAAATGTACAAATAAACACAAACTGTACTACCATTGCACACTGCTATCCACCACGACAAATCCGCAACATCACAGCACAAAACAGAACATCAACGCGAATGTCACGTTCGCAAACCCTTCTAAAAGAACTATAGCAATCGGACGCGGTTTACCGATCAAATGACATTCCCGGTCGGAGATATAATGTAAGCACTGTAAACTAACATGTTTAAATTTCGATCGACCAAATATCAAGAAGTGGGCCCCACGCAAATCTGTAGAACAGTAATAAAACCTGGGCCCAAACTGTATTTATCAAAAACCCCAAAAACCATCACAGAACCCACTGGAAAAATTTGGGAGCACGTGCTCCTCACATGGCCGCGGAAGCGCGGCCAAACCATGGGTTTGGCCGCCCTTCCGCGGCAGCTTGGAGGGATCACAGTTCCAAATTTTGTCGTAGTTCTTAGAATTCCCTGCACGGATTTTTAAGACATCCAGAAATAAATTTTGAGACCGTTTAAAATTAACAGAACTGTCGAGCTAGGATTTTGTGTTTTTCGATTTTCGGTCGGATCGATGTTTTAAACGCGTTAGCACAAGTTAGAATAGCAAAATGGTGAGGTTCTGATACCACTGTAAGTCTACGCTAGCGCCCCGGCAGTCTACAGACGCCAAAATGCGGAACAAAACTTTTAAACTGGCGCTATCGTATACTTTAACCCGGATCTGCCATTATTGCTAAACTAACAAACTGTAAAGAGTGTAGGAATGTTATACCGAACGATCCGAGTCCTTCATTCTTCAACCATCATCCCACGCTCCGTTGCGGCTGCTCCGATCTCGTCGATCTCCGATCTCCTCGTCGAGGTGGCACCACATGATTGGTTCTTTAAACGGGCTCCCGCCTCTGACTCGAGGCAACTCGATCGTCAAGTTTGCTAAAAGAGACGACCAAGATTGATGTAGAGAATGAGTAGATGACTTTGTCTCACTTCGTCCAAATCCGTGGACGATCGGTAAATGAAGTTGCCGAGGGAATCGGGTGATGGAATGAAATGATCTGTAAAATTCCATGCACCCCAAATACTATCATAATCTTTTCTCTCTTGAATCAAGTAACCAAATGAGAGAGGGGAGAGACCTTTCTTATATAGATGGAGGGAGGTGAGTGTAGGAGAGGGGAGAGGTAACCATAAGAGAAATGAAGCTTATCATAACAATCATGAAAGAATGAATCACTAACTTTCATTAAATGGAACCAATCAAATTAAACCTAGTCACCTTGCATCATTAATGAACCATTAATGACACAAATGACTCACTAGCCTCATCATCACTTCTAGAAGCTTCTAGAATGATGACTCACTCATATCAGAAGAAAAGATAAATCCGTCTTTAACCGAATGTTAAAAGACGGCTGATAGAAAACTGGAAACTGGCAACTTCCAAAAGTGATCCTGAAACGACTTTCAGGATAACTCCGAAACTGTATAAATATACCCGCATTTGTATTACGACCGAATACAAATGCCACTGAGACAAAGATATTATACCTACTCAATATAATACTCGGATCCGGCTTAAACCAAAGCCGACCAGTATCATCTGTCCGAAAATCGACACGTGCGTAAACGCACGTGCATTTTCCGAACCCTGCCATAAAACCATACGGCCTCTACAACGTTTCGCCCGAACTTGGGAAACTGTCTGTGGGGGACTCTAATGACTCGTCAGCACCCTCGCAGTGGGTTTAACCACAAACCGTCAGCGGCACGAGCTATGCATAACGGCTGCCCACGGACTGACCTCAAGGGTGGCCGAGGAGCGAACTCAAGGGAGACCGATGAGCGAACTCCTCCGAAAACCCTACTGAGCCTAACAGTGACAATGTATATACAGTCCGGTCCGTTCGTCAATGAGTATCGCATATCTGCCTAGGGGGCTAGCAACGTCAGACCCCCAATAGCAGTATAAGTCATGTCGGAGTGAAGCCCAAATACACCCTGAGATACTACTGGAGTACCTACCAGTAAATCTCCTACCATGGCCATGGATTTGTGTAATGGCTCTCCTAGACACAGCACGATCTCGCCCCCAATACCGGGAGAGACGAATCCCCTGCCGATCCGCTCACGTGCCTCCATATGGCTCGGGACTGTACCCAAAAACTACCTGTTTGCACGACTCCTTTGAGCCGTGGTAGGGTAGAAATCAAAGTACAGTGGGAACTCACACGAGACAAATGACGACCTCAGGTTGATGAACTAACCTGTACACATGTCACCAGGGAACTGCTATCTGACGGTAGATATAATACTAACTAGCAGATTCCCGGCGAGTCCTGTCCGGTGTACTCATAACCCAATGAGCACCTGTATACATCTTAGGTGATCCAACTGACACCAGTGGCTTGTGAGACCGGCCACCGCCCCTCGTCGGGGTCTCGACTGTACACACTAGTCTACTCCGGAGTATCGATGCCCTGTCTCGAAACTCCCACGACTAGGGACCACAATTAAGGATATGCATATAAACTACCCAACTCTCACGTATATGATCGCCATCATACTGTTGGTAGTAAAGCAAGATCCTAAGGGCTCTATCAAAGTGTAACATGCAATCAGTCACCTGAACATGTGTCACGACCCGAAAGAGCACGTGACTGGCACTTGAACCATATGAAGCCTATAGGACTCCATCTGATCCAAGTAAGCCAAAAGCCCAGAAATCTAAAACCATTTTGAAGAATAAATAAAGAAAACTGGTTTAAAGAAGTGAAGAAATACAGGTTTGAAATCAAGGTTTTTAAATAACTAAGCCGAAGGTACGTTTTGAAAACAATAAGTCTTTTCTAAAAATTTCGGCAGAGTTTCCTTTGTAAAGCTGGCCCCGAATGGGGTACAACGATAATAACAAGATATAACATGATAAAGGCATCCCCAAGTGGGAGCTAGCTCTTCGTCAATCGACGGTCACAACCACGCAAGATATGATAATATACAACGCCAAGTGGCGAGGATCAAAATCAAAAGAAAGCTCAAAAGTAGCAAGAAAACCGCAATACTACTAAGCGCGACTCTAAGGTCGAATAATACAACACTGTCTCTGAGTCAGAAAGAATATACAAGTTTTGGTTGATGGACAATTTCTAGATACAATGAAATAAATAAATACGAAGGTGATTCCTGATACGAAAGAATCCACCTACCAAAGCAAATCACCCGCAAGAAGGAAATGTGCCAGAAATGCCGCAATAGAACCTGTACGGCATAACCTGCAAGAGCTGTGGCACAACGGGGGTGAGTTGCCAACTCGTGAATAGAAACATCTACAAGGATAAATCGAATGCAAGACATAATCCTAAGTCAACGATCAGTAAAATATCCACAAGAGTACATCTGAGCGTAAAAAGGTGGCAAGGTAACATCTAATCATGTAAATAGTGCCAGGTACTCAGGTAACAACATGTCATCAGTGTAAGGTATGTCTGCATGAAGTATCAATGAAGAAATATCAATACACATATATTAGCGTCCCATACCACTAATATTGGTGTAAGATAAGTGTAAATCCAGTCTGTATATGAACCATGTCTGTATATATGTGGAACCCGTCCACCTGTCACCCACTGACAGTAAGCATCATGTATGCAATGTGAGGATATAAATAAAATCATGGAAAACCCATCATGAAACCCGTGCCAAGCATCGACACGTAAATCCTCATCCATATGGGGCTCCGTCTGCGGATATCGGCCCTCGGCCCCGGCAGTATGAGTCAACCCATGTCCATCTCTGGGCTCCGTCTGCGGATATCGGCCCGTCGGCCCCGGCAGTATGCCCATCTCTCGGCTCCAGGCGGTATCCCCCGGATATCCGCCGAGCTCAGGTAAAATCACCGGTAGGTACTCGCCCGCCTCCAGGCTCAATCGGCATAACCCATCGATCATCTTGCCGAGGGGAACCATACCGGGCCCACCACGAACCCGCAAACGGTACATCACCTCCTCGAATCGGGTTTCAAGCACACGTCTCAGCACCGAGAAAACGCGTGGTGGACGCACCGAAATATCATATCACGAGGTACCGGGTTTTCATAAAGTGTCTCTTTTCTTAAATAACCCCACGGTCCTCAAAAAACAGAAATCACATGAAAATCCAGCATCCAGCAGTAATCCAATGCGATATACTATGCAATCAATCCATGATATATGCGACATGTAAAGAGAGTAATCATATCGGAAATCATGCAACATGGAATAGGAATGCGCATATGTCGAATGAAGCATCATATCACAAATACAATAGTACTATGGTGTAGTGACATGGCAATTATCGATGATGAAGTGTGTGAGCCGGCAAGTAGTGTACGTGAAACATACGCATCATCGATAATGGTGCTAGTGTCCTAACAGCATGATAACAACATGGTAATGAACATATGCCAGCAATGCGAATAGCATGAATATGCGGAAATCTAGTAATCAGCAGCACAGTGAAGTATCTACTATGCAACTACATCTAAGTATATGTGTAGATATATAGTCGGTGATCCCGCCTCAATGTCATATCGTAAGATATCCTCTAGCTATGAGTGCGGATCTATCATCAATATCAGCTCGTACGGTAAATCATCGTACGGCATTCCCAAAAGCTGGGTAGGGGTCAACATCTCACTGTCTCATCACATAACAAATATCACCATCATCAGATCATATAGTCTGGGTGTACTACTCTATGTCTAGTACAACCGGTAACATCGGTAAAGTATGCATGCGGGGGTAAACACACATCCCAAGCCCGTAAGAATCACAAGTCATATCCCACATATGGATCGTATCAAATCACCGATCCCAGGGCACCAAGCCCGCAATATCGACTCATCTCCAAAGTCGTCACATATCATCAACCACAGTGTAAGTACATGTGAAAAGCAAGGGTATGTGTATAGGTGTAACTCTATCCTAGGGTTCGCGACTATGAACTACACTAGTCACTTCTAACCCTACCTTATCCAAAATACACCTAATATCACAATACTATATAATAAGCTATCTACGGACTGCGGGGGTGCTATACGCCATCCACCCGACTTTCCCCCGTAGATATAATCTACTCACCTTGCATCATCATTTGCGGACATCACCATGCATTTGCTTGTCGTCCGAAGTCTTCATGGGTACCTACACATCAAAATATCGTATATGCGCATTAAAACCAAATCCAATCTAAAACGGCGCATAAACTCCAAAACGATACGATAAGGGGGCCTATAGGTGAGAACCTATGGCACGCCTTCAAAACCATCCATAATCCTCTACATCGTCGTATAAACGACAATAGTCGAGGCAAAACACATTCCACCATTCAGAATCCAAAAATACGGAATTACGGAAACACGAATCCAAAATAGCAACTTAGGATATATGTCCCAGATTTCACTCTAGATAGAATCTGTCAAAACTAGAAGTACCCAGGGCCAAGAATTGGGGAATTGGGGCTGTGCACAGAAAACGAGAAGTTCCTCACTGGTCTGGCCGCAATTTGCGGCCAGAATGGAGTTTTTGGCGGCCAGAAGGTGGAGTGGGGAGCTAGGGTTTTGGGTGTTTCCTCTATGTTGCCTGCACATCTCAATTCCCACTCAATATTATTTTAGGGTTCTCGGGGTGTTAGCAGATTCCAATAACAGTGGCAGATTCCAGGTTTTTCCCCCGATATAGTTTTCTAAGATCCGTATTCTGGTGATTGCTTCAGGTTTTGGGCTCCAATTCAAACACTAGGGTGTTGGTAAGACCTCTACTGAGCTCAATTTCATAATTTAACACCAAGTTCCTCTCAAACCCTAACTAGGTTTTCATCAAATCCATAATCTCACACAATATCGATTAAATCTTAACATGGGGTTATAGGAAAGGCTATAATTAAACAAATGGTTCAGAAATTACCTTCATTAGCAACTCAAGAATTTTCTTGAGTTGCCCTCTAGTGGCCAAATCCATGCTTCTTTAGCTCCATGTGTAGATCTAGGGATTTTGCACAATTTTAATGAAAGGAGTTTGGGGTTTTGGATATGTTTTTGAGATGAAGTGAGAGGATTTAGTGGAGGGGAGAGAGGGCTAGGGCAGCAGCAACCAAGGAGGAAGAGGGAGGGAAATGAGAGGAAGAGAAATGATTAAGGGTTCAAGTCAATGGTCCACCTCTCTCTCACCTACCCTCATCATCACACTCTCTTTTTCTTTTTCCCTTTTCTTTTAAATCCCTAAACCTTCTCACAAGAATAGTAAACCCAAATGAAAACCATGGCTAGAAAAAGCACAAGTGTAGAAAAAGTGATATGTGCAAGTTTTGCACAAAATTACCAAAAACCCGATTAGCGATTTTAATCGCGATTAGCACTAAATTAGTGTCAAAATGATCACAACAACTTAAAAATGTCATAATTTCAATAATTAACCCATTTTAGAATTTTCTATAATTTTTCATAATTTTTCTAACATTTTTCCTATTTATTTGCATTTAATATTAAAATAATCAATAAAATAATATTAAATTATAAAAATTCCCAAAATTAATATTTTATATTTTTGAAAATGTTACAACATGTACACGACTGATAAAGGCAAACCAGATAGCATACTATCATTTCGAGTAAGACTTTCCTACCGGGATAGGTCCTCCGCAATCATTGCAATCACGTACCTGCGATCCAATAATTGACTATGAGGGCACTATCTCCAACAGCGGAAACGCGGCTGAGTGGAAAGATCGGCCTCTGGAAAAAATTCTGTGGTTCTTTACCTTCAGTTCCTCTCTGTTCTTATGTACCAATTTTTGTTTTGCCCTCTGTAAATTTCCAGATCCTTAATTGTTTGCTGTTCCTGCAAGATTCAAATAGCAAACCCTTCAAACAGATCAAATTTGATAATTTTTTTATTTTTTTATTTTATATATTTTCAGATTTTTATAATTTTTAAAATTTATATCAACCCGAAAATTCACAAAAAGAAATATTACGCCGTCCCCGGCAACGGCTCCATTTGATTAATCCAAAAATTCGTAAGTTTACCGCAATCAGAAACGGCGTCGCTTCGCAGCTGGCCGGTGAGTACGGGTCGATCCACAGAGACGGGTAAATTCCTTTTATGTGTTTTAACGAGTTGATTCAATTTGTAATGTTGGGTTGGTTTATAAAAATCTAAAGAACTGGATCTAATTAATCTAAATAAGAATCTTGCTAGGGTTAGGCTTAGGGGAAGTTTTGGAGATTAAGGTTCTTCCTCACCGCTTTCAATGCCATTTTTTATAGATCTATTAGATGTTAAGTTAATTATTAATAAAGTGGATACGAATCTTTTGGGAAGATGTTTCTTCCTCTAGATTTGTATCCTTCCTTTGTTGATAATTATCCTAACCCTCACGGAAAACGTGCGCAACCGGCCATTTATACTACGGTTCATCGTTACCTCGAAGGGTAGGATGCCGCAGGGAGCGGTTGTGCTCGTATGCGTGAAGTTCTAATTCATTAGGTTAAAGTGGCATTGAAAGGGGCGAGAGATCTCATCTCTTAACCCTTTCCCTAAGGCTAACCCTAACAAGCGAGGAGACTACTCGCTCATTAGGGGATGAGAAGACATTATAATTAAAAGAACATAAATAAAATACTTACTAATTCGATGGCTCCCTCCAAACAAGAAGAACAGATCTGAATTTTGCTCCCAGAAAGTCTGAATTTTATTGATTGAAAAGAGGCATACATTTTTCAGATCTAGGATTACAATTTATAGAAAAATAGGAAATCTAGGGTTACAGACTCTCGCGCTTGCGCAATTACAGATTTGCCCACGTAAAATCCCAGCACCCGAACCGTCGCAACAGTACAGAAAATCTGCACCGACATGGGCTCTGAATGGCCGCGGATCCGCGGCATTTGTTGGCTTGGGCCGCGGATCCGCGGCCCTTTGGTGGGCTTGGGCCACCAAAATCTCCGGAGTTCTTTGTGATTGTCTGGGCTTCTTATTTTTATATTTCTTTTTCTCTGTTGGCTTCTCACTCTTCTCCAGATCTTCAGTGAAGACTTGTATTGGGCTTTTTAACTGTTTCACCTTGACATTCGTTGCCTTGCACCTATGTGAACTGGGCTTGACTAGGATTCGTCTAATTGTTGGTCAAAAGTCCATTTTCTGTCGTTTTGTGTCTTTTTCACTGTATTTGCTCCAGAAACCTGTATCCTGTAATATGCAACAAACGTGCGTCAAGAGTACCTGTTTATTTATAAAAAGGATAAGAATAGGGGAATGATAAATGCAATATTATGGTCTGAACACCTGCTTACAACACTAAGTGCATAAGCTACATCTGGGCGTGTACATAACATCGCATACATTATAGATACTACTGCCGAAGCATAGGGTATAATGCTCATGCGAGCTCTCTCTTCATCGGTCTTTGGGGAAGAGTCCTTGGAGAGAGTGACCCTATGGCAAGCGGGTAAGGCACCCCGCTTGGAGTCTTCCATACTAAACCTTTTTAGGATGGTGTTGATGTACCTGGTTTGGGACAATCCCAATAACCTCTTGGATCTATCCCTATAGATCCTTATGCCCAGAATGTATGTGGCATCACCCAGGTCCTTCATGGAGAACCTTAGTGATAAGAAATATTTGACCGACTGTAGCATAGGAATGTCATTTCCTATAGAAGAATGCCATCCACGTACAATACGAGGAATGTGATAACTCTCCCTACAGCCTTCTTATAAACACAAGGTTCATCTGGATTTTTGATGAAATCAAACTCTTTGATAATATCATCGAAACAGATGTTCCAACTCCGTGATGCCTGCTTTAGCCCATATATGGATTTAAGCAATCTACATGATTTCCCACTGCTCCCACTGTCAATGAAGCCCTCTGGCTGATCCATATAAACGCATTCTTCCAAATTTCCATTTAGAAATGCCGTTTTAACGTCCATCTGCCAGATTTCATAGTCGTAGTGAGCAGCAATAGCAAGTAGGATCCGAATGGATTTAAGCATGGCTACGGGAGAAAAAGTCTCGTCATAGTCCAAACCTGGTCTTTGACGAAAACCCTTCGCCACAAGTCTTGCCTTATAGGTCTCCACCTGCCCATCTACACCAATCTTTCTTTTAAAGATCCACTTGCACCCCACTGGTTTTACCCCAGAGGGTACAACGTCCAAAGTCCATACTTTGTTGGTGTACATAGACTCCATTTCGGATCTCATGGCATCCAGCCACTTCACAGAGTCTCCACTCGTGATAGCTTGCTGAAAGCTGGTAGGATCATCATCCTCCATGATGCAGTCTTCTCCGTCACCATCAATGAGGAAACCGTAGTACCTCTCCGGTGGGTGAGAATTCCTACCAGACCTATGGAGTGGCCGAGGCTCCTCAGTTTCTATTGCAACAGCCGGTTCAACCAACTCGTCATTTGTAGTTTGTGTCTCTAGAACCTCTTCTAGATCTACCACATTGCCATCAGTTTCATTTGTGAAAAACTCTTTTTCCAAGAATATGGCATGCTTAGAAACAAATACCTTTTGTTCCTCCTTATGGTAGAAAAGATATCCATAAGAATTCCTTGGATATCCCACAAAGTTACACATGAACGACCGTGTCTCGAGTTTGTCCGGATTTGCTTTTTAACATAGGTCGGGCAACCCCAAACCTTAATTCTCTTAAGAGATGGTCTCTTCCCATGCCATATCTCATATGGCGTGGTAGACACGGTTTTGGTTGGGACCCTGTTCAGTAGAAACGCTGCAGTCTCCAATGCATGCCCCCAAAATGAGACGGGTAACTCTGCATCACTCATCATGGATCGGACCATATCTAATAGGGTCCTATTCCGTCGTTCTGACACACCGTTGTGCTGTGGTGTGTAAGGAGGAGTGAGCTGAGAGAGAATCCCATTCTCTTTTAGGAAGTTTGCAAACTCTGTATTGAGGTACTCCACACCTCGATCTGATCGAAGCATCTTGATACTCAAGCCGGTTTGTTTTTCTACTTCTTATTTATATTCAGTGAATTTCTCGAAAGCTTCGGATTTGTGCTTTAATAAAAATACATGACCGAATCTTGAGAAATCGTCAGTGAAAGTAATGAAGTATGAAAAACCGCCTCTAGCCTGTGTAGACATTGGCCCACATACATCACTATGTATATGGCCTAGGAGCTCAGTAGCTCTTTCTCCGTGTCCGGTAAACGGAGTTTTGGTCATTTTACCCTTGATACAAGACTGACAAGTCGCATAACATTTATATTCAAAAGGGTTTAAATATCCATCTTTGTGTAACTTGTTTAGTCTTGTTTCGTTAATATGACCAAGTCTACAGTGCCAAAGAAAAGCTTCATTTATTTCTGAAAGTTTTCTTTTATTAGTGTGTTGTATGCTGAAAACTGTGTGTTGATTTAGGACGTATATCCCGTTATTAAGCGTACCATACCCAACCAACATTTGATTCAGGTGAATGTTCATAACATTGTTCTGCAATACAAAATTATATCCTTCATTGTCTAACAAAGAAACATATATTATATTACAAAGCATACTTGGTACAAAATAACATGGGTTCAAAACCAATATACACCCAGATGGCAACCCCAAGTGAAGTGATACTCTCCCACTGCGACTGTATGTACATTGGAACCATTTCCAACGCGGAGAGTATGGTCACCTGTCTTCAAAACCTTGCTATTTCTCAGCCTCTGCATAGAATTGCAAATGTGAGAACCTGAACCGGTATCTAATACCCAGGAAGCAGAGTTTATTGAAAAACATTTTTCTGTCACAAACACACCTGAAGCGGAAGCATCCCCATGCTTCTTCTTGAGATTTAAGTACTCCGTACAATTGCGCTTCCAATGTCCTATTTTGTAGCAATGAAAACATTCACCTTTCCCCGATTCTCCAGCTTTGGACTTGTCCTTCCCCTTAACCTTTTTAACTCCACCCCTAGGCTTGGTGGGCTTCTTCTTGAGCTTTCCCTTGACCTTAGCCTTTGGGCGAGAAGAAGAAGATTG
This sequence comes from Agapanthus africanus, assembly GCA_030015575.1. Taxonomy (NCBI): domain Eukaryota; kingdom Viridiplantae; phylum Streptophyta; class Magnoliopsida; order Asparagales; family Amaryllidaceae; genus Agapanthus; species Agapanthus africanus. The sequence goes on from JASDDO010000004.1 coordinate 240,092,784, forward strand.
CCCAACACTCAAAATGGGAGTTTTCACTGATTTCAGTGTGCTCTCTGCACTCCTTAACATATTAAGGAGTTCAGATAGTTCCTTCTCCATGTTGTGCATGTTGAAGTTAACTATGAATTGAGCAAAGGTGGAGGGGAGGGGCTGCAGAATAATATCCGTATATTGTTCATTGTCCATCGTCCATCCAAGGTCCTCAAGCTCTTCTATGAGAGCTATCATCTTCAGAACATGGTCTCCTACTGGTGTGCCATGGGCCATTCGCATCTGAAACAATTTCTTTGATGCTTCGTATCGTAATACGCGGGATTGCTCTCCATACAACTCCTTTGTATGGAGGAATATGGCGTGAATGTCCATATTCTTGTGCTGCTTTTGATGTGTGTTATCCATCGATGCAAGCGCGAGGCATTTGGCCGTGGCACAGTCAGCGTCCCATGTCTTACGGACTTCAATATCCGCAACTGAGGATTTTGGACCTGGGACGGGCGGGGCTGGAGCCGTGAGGACATATGATACTTTATCATAAGTCAAGGCAATGTTCAGATTCCTCAGCCAGTCTTTAAAATTGGTCCCATTCAGTTTATTTTTATCTAGTAGAAGCTTGAGTCCAGTCATTGGTATCTGCCATTAAGAGAGAGAAAAGAATACACTCAGCGAAAGCTCTTGCAAAGATCAGATTGGTTATTATCTTGTCTAATCGATGTCTCCCACTACTTTAATCAAGTTTTTCTTTCAAACCTTAAAAAGAAAACTAGCCAGGATTAATTACAGTCTACAACTTCGCTAACCGTTCAGCCAGGCCAGTGTCGGTAGTTGAGGGAGGTTCCCCGTGCTTTCGCATGGACCTAATTAAAGTAAACCTCGTTTTCCCAGAGGCATAGCCCCGTTAACACCTTTCTAGACACCTAAAGAGTTAGCTAATTGTAAACTGTAAAACTCTCCTGGGAGCAACTATTGCCCACAGTGGGATCGGGATCAACCAACATATGGAAGGTATGCAATCTCATTGCAAATTTCAACTATTGAAATTCCCGATGTGGTTTTTACCCCTAGCACTCATGACCTTGGCTATGGTCAACAAATCACAAGCACTAGTCAAGTTCAACCCGTCATTTCTTGATTAATCAGACCCGTTCACATGACCCTTGGCTAAGGTCAACAAAGTCACATGCCCGTCCTAATTAATCTGCATCATATGTATTGTAGGAAGACATCACTTAGCTACCGTACACTACGCCTTGGCTAAGGTCAACAAACGTAGCACGAATACTAAGTACTCTACTTCCTAAAATGACGGAGGGTTGCGGATGATTTTTAAGAAAATCTTTAACGCTTTAAACTTGATATCATCGTAGAATCAAATGGTTTTCAAAAGGAGTGGCTTGAGCTCCGCAGTTTTGAAATGTAGCTTTTTCATAAAGAGCCGAGTGGTTTTCAAATCCGATTCTACAACATCTTTTTAGGTTTATTTTCTTTACATTAATCATATTAATGTAGTCCCATCATTTAAGTCCTTAAGCCAATCACAGAAAAGAAACGAAAATACCACGTACGCTTATGTCATCCGCATTCGCGCAATGTTCTGTTATGCACCGTTAGGTTACTTAACTAACGGCATACCGGGACGGGACTAGCGCGGGTGTAAAATATAAGCAACGTCTACTATATATCATATATATAATATATCATTCGTCTCAGATATCACATCACAGAATACAGGCAGCAGAAACACACAAATGATAATACAGGATATACTAGGACGTCCGTATTTAGTATTTAGCCAATCAATAGAAAATACGGATTCCACAGTCGCGATGAATAGCTAAGCCCACATCCCTAGACCCCTACGAGAGCGGCAAGCGACCCTACCAATTCTGGAGTTTAGGAGACCCGGTCTCGACTCCTCGAGATGGGCTCCCACTGAACCCCAGAACCCGGTCACTTGTGCTCCCCTTCTTGGGTCTATCCTAATGCGGAAAAGTAAATAATATACAATACTGGTGACATCAACCTCAACCCGGAAGTGCCCCAAATAAAAGAATATTACATTACATTTGAATTTTACATGAATGAAAAGAAAACTCTCATCCCACATAAAACCCCCCGGCTATTCAATCGCGACAATCCTGCACATCATATCTCAGCAACACATAATATCATATATCATCAACGTAAGTAAGTATGCGTACCCCGATTGTCGTTGATGTATAGCAACGAAACCGGCGATAAGCGACATACTACACTTACGGTCACAGAAAAGAAAGTGTAAAACTACAACATTTGGAATCCACATTTTCTTTAGACATCGTAAATCCGAAATATCACATAATTCGCATTTCATGCCTAACTATATGAATTCCACATATTTTATCACATTCCAGATAAATAGACAGTATCAAAGTTTTCGATCGAATGATCAAATACCCAAAATTTCCTAAATAGCTCAACACTTGAGCGGAGTTCAAAAATCCCGGAACATGTCACAGTAGCAGCGGTCCAGCCATAGAAGGGTCAAGCCAACGCCTCATATGTGGCACGCCGTACTGCCCCAAACCCGAAGGTTTAGAGGCAATTCAGACGGTCACATAATTGAGTTAAGGTTTGTGTTCTTCTAGAGGGTCCACCACGTTACTTGCACGTATTTCCGAAAGATTTAAACCCGAGAAAAAAAATTCAACACTTGAAAGTTTTTCGTGCCGGGAAAAAGTGAGTTAATGATATCCGTTTGAACTTTTTAATACTTTCTAAATTACCCGAAAACAACACGAAATTAAATATTCCAATCGAATCAACGAACCTAAAATAATCCCCAAAACACTCAACACTTGATTCAGATTAAAAATACCCAAAAATATATACAAGCATGTAAGAATATTACTCTACAAAAACGAGGCAATATGTCATCTGTACGGCCGCGGATCCGCGACCCGAGCAAGGTCTGGCCGCGGTTCCGCGGCGGCATGTACTGTTTATGGCTTCGTTTTTTTACATAAATACTTAGATTTTCCTTCTGAATTTTTTAAGTATTTTTAATTCAGAAAATAACACAGTTTCAAAAAATGTACAGAAAGGGGTTAAAAATGCGTATTTCGGGTTCGATCGGAGTTTTAACTTCGCCAAAGCGTCGCCTAAAACTGTAACTTGGCTCTGATACCATTGTTAGGTTTACCTAGCACCTCATGAAGGGTTTGGAAGCATCACATGTGCCAAAATCAAATTTTTTAAGGTGCTATGTGAACATACAAAGAATCATCACTAGAAATTTAGGGTTTCATTACTTTGACATCATTACAAGTAGTAAAAGCTAGGGTTTTGAGAGTACAACCTTTGTAGCTCCCTACGCTAGACTCCTTGGCTACTTGAGGGTTGGAAAAAGGTTCGCTTGAGATCCTCTAGGTCCATGACGATCCACCCGAAGCTCCTTTGCCCAAAGCTCCTTGCTTTACTTGATATGTGAATGAAGTAGAGCAAACACCCTACATAAATGGGCTAGATGTGTGTAGTATGATGATGTGGTTTGTATTCTATAATCAAAACTCTTTCTTTTTATCAACCTCACTCAAAGAAATTATCAAGAGAGGAAGAAGAAGATGGTGGCTAAGCTTTTTCTCAAAAGGAAATGTTATGAGAGTCAATAATTGAAATGGGAAAAGAATAATCTATATTAATCCTTCTCACTTCAACCATGGTTAGAACTATCTAGATCTTTATCAAATGAGTTAAAAGGCAAAAGGATAATTAACTCAAGGTTAAAAAGTGGTTGAAGCATGGTCAAAGATGATAAACATTAACCTTGTGTGAATTATCCTTTCCCTTTTTCAAAATGATAAATAAATAGATAATAACTACAATATAAGTCTTGCATTGCCACCAAATATGTATCAACAACCATGATACAATGTATGTATGTATGTATGTATCCATGCACATCATCATGTGCATACATGCATGCATACAAAAATAGAAAAAGAGTTTGATTAAAGAATTAATCTAAAAGTCATTTGTTAAATCAACACTTGATTTTGTAAACCGGTCATATCACATACGACCCGACCATTAGAAAATGCCCGATTAATATACGGTATCACATATCCGTATTTAATCGGGTCCCCGCGCATATCTCATATGCACACCACATCTTTTCGCCTGAGCCAGGAAACTTCATTGTGGGACTCTAAGACTCGTCAATACGCCGGCAGTAGGTAATGATCATATCAAATACCTAAAAGCCGCAAGCGGTCAGCTAAACGTAACGGCCACCCGGGTATTGAGCAGTCAGAAGAAAACAAGCGAACCTGTCACAACTCCCGTCGAGCCAACCGGCAACACTACCGTACAGTTCGGTCTCTTCGTCAGATATGCTGCATATCGAGTCTAGGGATGGTAACGTCGACCCCAATAACTCAATAAGTCGTGCCGATGAATGGTCTATAGCAGATCGAGAAACTACTGATAACACTTATCAGTAAATCTCAACAGTTCTGGCCAGGGACTTACTGATATAGCCAATCGAGCACAGCACAGCTTCAACTCCCAATACCGGGAGAGACGAAACCCCTCCTATCGCTCATTGCTTTCGTGTGTCTCGGGACTGTACCCAACGGCCACCTGTTTGCACAACTCAGTTGAGCCGTGGTAGGGTGGTAATCAAAGTACAGTGGGAGAACATACAAGACTCTATGACGATCTCGGGTCTACAGACTAACCTGCACCAGTGTCACCTGAGAACTGCTATCCGACGATAGATATAATTCCATATAGGAGTTCTCGGTGAGTCCGTCCAGTGTACCCAGTCACCACTGAGCACCCGTATACGATCTCGATGTCAAACATCGATGAATGTGGGAACATCCATCGCCCATCGTATGGGTCTAGTATCATATACGCTAGTCTACTCTGGTATATCGATGCCCCGTCTCGATACACCTACGACTAGGGACATTCCAGGATATGCTTATAAACTACAGATGTCCCACTAGTATGATCTCTATCATAATCACGGTAGTCAAGCCTATATCCTCAGGGCTTTATCAACATGTGTGAATGAATAAAAGCATGATCAAATCAACATGTCAGATAAATAAGAACCAGATAGCATACTATTATGTCGAGCAAGAATGTACACTGAATATATATATACATGTACAAATACATCCACTATCATATAATGGACTCTAGGGAATACATATATCCAACATGGCACATGGCCAACGGGTGGCTGACGCCTGCCCAACTAAGCCGGCTCCGGGCCTGGGCTCAAGCCAGCTTTAGGGTCTAAAATCTGTTTTTTAAAAATTTGTTTCAAGTCATTCTGTTTTAGAAAAATTATTAAAAATGGTTTTAATTCAAAATAAATTCTTTTCCTTTTTTAGAAAAATACTAATAAATAATTTTATATTAAAAATTCTTTTCTCTTATGAAAATTCTCTTTTTCTAAAATACAATTTTAAAACCTCAATTCTACTCGTTTACTTCAAATAAATGTTTTCTTTATCTCTCCGAAGTAGCTTTTCTCTGACAAAACACATTTTAATAAAATCTCCTTTCAAAACATAAATCTTTTTCTTTTAACACAAAAAATATCCTTCTCTTTTATTTTCCAAAAACAAAATTCTATTTATTTAAAAATGGGTACGGTCATTATACGCACACAAAGAAAACTCACTCGAGAACGATGAATAAATTGTATCATTTCTTCAGGCTAAATATACCACTGTGATTGTAAAGCTACGCTTTGTTTGGGAGGATCTAAGGAGTTACTTGACTGCAAAGGACGCAAGAGTTTATGTATTTCGAGATGTGACAGTTTCTCGATTTAGAAACCCATTTCATCTACTCTACACAACTCTTGGATCACATCGTGTAAGACCTGGTAGAAATTCAATGTTCAGTAGGTTTTGTTTAGCGTATTTCCTATAAAATTGTTTAATAGACCAACGATTTGTGTTCACGGGTTTTTGCATGTACTTGATATATGGCTGCTTACATTGGGACTATTTCATGCTTCTAATTATTTTCTACATGCTCACACATTTTTTCAGCTTCGCAAAAATCATTATTACATGTTTTCCATCCCAAGATGGTTACTGATGATGCTTAATATTGGCGATCCCCAAGATCAGGACACGTGGCGGATGACATGTCCCAGAAATCAGAAGAAAGGGCCCAGAGAGGCCGCTCCGGCCGTCCCTGTACCCGACCTGCAAGCACAAGCTAGCCTTCCTCTGGGCTCCCTGATGTTGATTGGCCTCCTCGGCCCCTCAGCTCGCCCTGAGCTGCCATAAGACCAAGACCCCTCGGCCCTCTTGCTTGTCCCCGAGCCCTTCGGCCGAGGCCGTCTTCCTCGGTCCTCCGACCAACTCCACCGCTCACAGGCGTAACCGCCGCTCTGGGAATCTCCCCATAGCGAATTCTCCGCCAGCAGCATTCCATGTTCCACGCCTTCGCGATCTCCATTAATGGGCGATCCACTCTCTATGCGGGCGTGACGTCGGGAGCGTAACCGCCGGCGAGATTCTTGCGTCCGCTGCTGCGTGCCGCCACCGCTATATAAACCTCCATCACAGAGGGGTCAAGTAAGCCATTTTTTTACTCCACTTAGCCGTTACGCTGCTCGGATCTAGTACTGACTTGATCGTCGGAGGGTCCTCGGTGGTACCAAACCACCCCGGGGCCTTCTTTGCAGGTACTCGACGCTAAACTCCTCCAATCACCAATCTCCTCAAAACCCATCGAGACCCACACGCAACAGGAGATCACCTCCACAATCCACCGGGAGATCGACGGAAGACAACATCTGAAGGAGACCCGAAAATGACCTCCATCAGTTGGCGCCGTCTGTGGGAACGAAAACTCCACAAAAACAAAGTTGGCCTTCCGATCTCCTTCCACATGGCAAGTAATCGCCCTGAAAATCCGAGTACCAGCCACCACCTTCCCCTCAGCGAAGGCGCTGGCGAACCTCAACCGAATGTCATCGGCCCCTCCTTCGGCCACCGCCTCGCGGACCCCGCCGAAGGAAACTACGGCCCATCAAGAGCTATGGTCACGACGACAGGGGGCTAGTCGGGCTCCTGCGAGGCCCGACACCCCACGCCGGCAACAGACGCCAGCGGCCGCCCGAGCAAAAAGGCCAGAGGCCACGAGCCCATCACCTTTGGCGACGGGGACCTCCACGGCATATCTGTGCCCCACAACGACCCACTGGTAATCACGGCCCGAATCCACCGGTACGAGGTCCACAGGATACTCGTCGACTCAGGCAGCTCGGCAGACATCCTCTTCCATGACTGCTTTCTACACATGGGGCTCACCCCAGCAGACTTGAAACCGGCCTCTCATGTCCTTTCGGGATTCACCAACCACTCCATCCCGGCGCAAGGGGTGGTCACCCTACAGTTCAACATCGGGAGCCCGGCCACACGCGTACGTTGCCTGTGGACTTCATCGTAGCAAAAGTCCCATCGGCCTACAACGTCCTCCTCGGCCGTCCGACGCTGAACTCCCTCCAGGCCCAGATATCGACCTACCACCTGGTGATAAAGTTTCCTCTCGATCGGGGCGGGATAGGTCGGGTCTACGGGAACCAGCGGGTTGCGAAGATATGCCTTACCGAAACGTCTTCGCCTGAGCGGCCGACCGACGACGCCGAGGTAAGTGACGACATCAAGGGTTCCCTGGAAACCCGAGACGAGCGGAAGAAGGTCCGGGGGACGCCGGTCGAACCCCTGACCGAGGTGCCCCTGATAGAGGGGGACCAGGGAAAAACCGTCCAGGTCGGATCACTCCCGACGGAGACTCAGCGAGATGACCTGGTCAGATTCCTCAGAGATAACTCCGACGTCTTCGCCTGGGCGCCTGCTGACATGCCTGGGATTGATCCCAGAATCATCTTCCACAAGCTCGGGGTTGATCCTGCGGCCCGACCCGTCAGATAGAAGAAGTGGAGCTTCGCCCCGGTCAAACAGAAGGCTATCGAAGAGGAGGTTGATCGGCTTCTCGCCGCCAACTTCATCAGAAATGTACCCTACTCGGAGTGGCTAGCGAACGTAGTTTTGGTCAAGAAGTCAAGCGGGAAGTGGCGCATGTGCGTCGACTTCACCGACCTCAATAAGGCCTGCCCCAAGGACAACTATCCACTCCCCCAGATAGACCAGCTCGTCGACAGCTCAGCCGGCCACGAGCCGTTGAGCTTCATGGATGCTTTCTCCGGCTACAACCAAATCCATATGAATCCTGAAGATGAAGATCTCACCGCATTCACAGCGGACCGGGGGTATATTGCTACAAGGTGATGCCTTTCGGCCTCAAGAACGCCGGGGCCACGTACCAAAGGTTGGTCAACCGCATGTTCAAGCCACAGATCGGCAGGAATATGGAAATTTACGTTGACGACATGCACGTCAAATCCGTCTCTTCGGCCGACCATGCCAGGGATCTGGGCGAGGCCTTCGAAGTGCTCCACAAGTTCAAGATGAAGCTAAACCCCGCCAAGTGCGCATTCGGAGTCACCGGGGGAAAGTTCCTCGGGTTCATGATCACTCACCGCGGAATCGAAGCTAACCCAGAGAAAATCGACGCTATCCTCAACATGGTCGTGCCCAAGACCAACGTCGAGATCATGGGGGTAATGGGACGAGTCGCCACTCTGAGCCGTTTCATGTCCAGGTCAGGGGAGAAATGCCTTCCGTTCTTTAAGGCTCTGAGGAAAATCCTGAGGTTCGAGTGGTCGGAGGAGTGCCAAGCCGCCTTCGACCAATTGAAGAAGCACCTCGCGACGCCACCACTGCTCACCCGACCAGTTGAAGGAGAGGAGCTGTCGCTGTATCTGGCGGTATCCGACCAAGCAGCAGGCTCGGTGCTCGTCCGGGAGGCCGATGGAGCGCAGAAGCCGGTGTACTATGTGAGCCACGTATTTAAGGACGCAGAAACGAGGTACCCTGCCATAGAGAAGATTGTCTTAGCCCTCGTGGTAGCCTCAAGGAAGTTGCGGCACTACTTCCAAGCACACACCATCATCGTCCTCACCGAGCGCCCGTTGGGGGCTATCCTAGCGTCACCAGAATCCTCGGGCCGCTTAGAAAAGTAGAGGTGGGAGCTATCTCAGTTTGATATAAAATATCGCCCAAGGCAGGCCATCAAAGCGCAGGCCCTGGACGATTTCATCATTGAATGCACCATCCCTAGCAAGAAGTTGGAGTCCACGCTTCCCCTCGCAACCCAGTGTCCCATCGCGGAAAGGCCTGGCTCGGTTCCTGAGTGGGTCATCTACGTCTACGGGTCTTCAATCGAAAAAGGCTGCGGTGCCGGCCTCATTATCCGGGGTCCGAACGAAGCAGAGATGGAGTACTCCCTGAATCTCGGTTTCAAGGCCTCGAACAACGCGGCAGAGTACGAGGCCCTCATGGCCGGACTGCGCATGGCCGCCGGGCTGGGACTGAAGGTAATTCGAATCCGCAGCGACTAGGCTCTTGTTGTCGGTCAAGTGACCGGCCGCTTTGAAGCTTGGGAGCCTCGGATGATGAAGTACCTGGACGAGGTGAGGAAACTCCGGAGGAACTTTGACGAAGTCCACGTAGAACAAATACCTAGGCAGCTGAATGCCCAAGCAGACGCTCTGAGCAAGCTGGCTTCGTCATACTCGACCAACAATAAGCGGTCCATCCTCTTCGAAATCTTGCCTCAACCCAGCATGGAAGACGGGGCGACGACACTCCATGTGTATGCGGCGCAGGAGGGCGACCAAGATTGGAAGAAGCCCCTCGTGGGATTCCTGAAGGACGGTACGCTTCCAGAAGACCGGGAAGCCGCCCGCCGTCTCCGGGCCAAAGCACGCCACTTCATCTGGAGCAATGGGAACCTCTACAAGAAGGCCTTCACTCAGCCCCTACTCCGGTGCGTTGACCCCCACGAAGCCGACTATATCCTTCGGGAATTCCATGAGGGGGTTGGCGGTGCACACCAGGGGGCCCGAACCTTGATCTAAAAGGCGTTGCTCTAGGGGTACTACTGGCCCACTATTAATGAGGACGCCCAGAAGCTAGTCAGGAGATGCAAGAGCTGCCAGCTCCACGGCAGCGTCCCCTGCCTCCCGGCTACCGAGCTGACTGCCCTGACATCCCCATGGCCGTTCGCCCAGTGGGGATTGGATATGATCGGCCAATTCCCTACTGGTACAGGCGGGCACAAATACATCCTCGTCGCGGTAGACTACTTCACCAAGTGGATCGAGGCCGTCACTATCAGGAAACCGGACACTGCCACAACCATCAAGTTCCTTCAAAACAACTTGATACTCCGGTTCGGCATCCCGATGTGTATCATCACCGACCACGGGACGAACTTCGAGAACGAGAAAGTGAAGGACTTCTGCAAGGAATACCATATCCTCATGAAGTTTGCCGTGGTCGCGCATCCTCAATACAATGGGCAGGCCGAAGTCGCTAACCGAGACGTCCTCCGAGGTCTCTGGACCCGCCTAGAAAGGCGACAAGGCAGTTGGGTCGAAGAACTACCATGGGTCTTATGGTCCCTGCGCACGTCAAAGAAGATTCCCACCGGGGAGACCCCCTTCAGCCTCTGCTACGGGACCGAAGCGATGGTCCCAGCGGAGATTGGGCTACCCAGTCACCGGGTCGAGCACTTCGATGATGACGCAAACACCTCGGCACTACGTACCAACCTGTACATCTTATTGGAGAAAAGCGACCGGGCTCAGATTAGAGCTGCCGCTTATCAACAACAAACGGCCCGATACTACAACGCTCGGGTCAAGCACTGCTCCTTCAAGACCGGGGATCTGGTCCTGCGGTGAAACGAGTTCATCGACCAAGGCAGGCTTCACAAGTTCTCCCCGAAGTGGGATGGTCCCTTCCTCGTCTCTGAAGCGCTCCCCGGCGGAGCCTACCGCCTACAAGACGCGAACGGACGCAAGCTCCCCCGGCCTTACAATGCCGAGAAGCTGAAGCTATACCAATGAGGTCAAAGCCAGCAATTGTGTACCCCCCTTTTCTTTTTCTTCGCAGAGATGATGTAAAATGTTCTCTAAAAATCATGTCCATTCGAACAAAGAAACGTTGGAACATCTCGAATAGAGTTCTGTCTTTACAACCCAAAGCCCTCGCCAAGAGGCGGCGGCGCAGCTTCACTGCCCGGTTATCCTTAGTGGGCTTCCTACACCCCTCCAACGCTAAGGACCAAAAGTCCTTCTTAGAGGCAACCCAGCAGCTGCCCTGCTCGGTTATCCCAGGCGAGTAGCTCCCCTACCGCAACGCCAGGGATTGGAAAGTCCTCCCAGAGGCAACCCAGCAGCTGCCTTGCTCGGTTATCCCTGGAGGGTAGCTTCCCTACCGCAACGCCAGGGATCAGAAAGTCCTCCCAGAGGCAGTCGAGCCTAACCATCGCTCGGATATCCCTGGCGGGTAGCTTCCCTACCGCAACGCCAGGGATCGGAAAGCCCTCCCAGAGGCGGTCGAGCCCGAGGATCCCTTGCTCGGCTATCCTTCAGGACAAAAGCCCTCGCAAAGAGGCACCGCGCAGTAACCCTGCCCGGCAAAGGGTCCTTGGCAGGCTTCTACAGCCCCTCCCGTGCCAAGGACCAAAGTCCTCCCAGAGGCAATCGAGTCCTTACTCGGCTATCCCCGGCTGGTAGCATCCTACCACAACCGACAGGGATCAAAGTCCTCGCCAAGAGGCACTGGGCAGTAACCCTGCTCGGTCCCCGTCCTGAAGGATTAAAGCCCTCGCAAGAGGCAACCGGACAGCTACCCTGCTCGGTCATCTGCGACCGGTAGCTCCCTACCCGTGACGCCAAGGATCGAAGCCCTCACTGTAGGGTGTTCTTCGTCACCCCATTGAGATGGGAATACGCACGCGCTTGTCAGGCATACTACAGATTCCCCCTGCCTAGGGTAGGCGGGGGTTTATTGATTGTAGGGATCCGAATCTCCGGCAGCCGCGGACTAAGCTGCCGTTAATTACCCAAGGCGAGGTAACCTCCGATTCACGGGTTAAACTGGTCATGCGAACTCAATGTGTAGTGTTGTGTTTTGAAGGGGTTTTGGATATATCGGGGGCCTCGCAGAGTTTTTACGGGGGTCCCGCTGCCCGGATAGTAGGCTGGGGGTCAGCCCCCTTGCGGGGTGCGGGGCAGCGCCCCGGCCCAAATTTTTTTTTAGAGGGACGGTGTTGTGGAGCGTGTGAGTATTTATATATATATATACATGTATATATATAAAAAAGGGAAAAACACCCAAAGGACGCGTGGGGCCAGCGCCTCACGTGCCTAGCATGCGAGCGCTGAGCGCTTGAGCGCTGTGCGCTTAAGCGCTAGCGCACCACGTGTCCGACATGTGGGCGCTGTGCGCTTAGGCGCTGTGCGCTTAAGCGCCAGCGCACCACGTGTCCGACACGTGGGCGCTGTATGCTTGAGCGCTGGCGCACCACGTGCCCGGCACGTGGGCTCTAGGCGCTCGGACGCTTGGGCGCCGGCGAGGAAAATGGGGCTTTTAGCCCCAGAAATAGGATTAAACTCCCGAAAGAGAAATTAGAGGGGAGTTAAACTCCTAAGATGTTTTTGGAGATGCTGAAATGGGCTTCTCCCTTGAGCTCTGGATCTTCCCAAAGTGGGATTTTTAGGAGATGGGTCTCCTTCTTCCTCCTCTTTTGGCTGGATCTTGAAGAAAGGGTGGTGGTGGTGAGATTTAAAGATCTCCCCTTTTTGAGATCTAATGGCAGATCCAAGTTCCCCTTTGTGGGTTTTGTGGTGAAAAATTATTTAGTTTTGGAAAAGGAAGAGTAAAACTCTTGATTTAATTCAAAAGAAAAAAGAAGGTTTTAGAACCTTGAGGAAGGAGAAGATCACACATCTGGATTTTTTTTGGAGAGAGAAAAAGTTGTTGAGATATTTTCATTATCTTTGTCTTTATAGGCTATACACTTTACATATAGCCCTTGGACTTTACAAAAATGGCATTTGCCCATCCCATGCCTCATATGCCCATTTTCTTACATTTATTCATAAAATAAAAATACAAGAAATACAACAAAATTATTTATTACAAAATTTTTATTTTGGCATGGGAGGAGGCCGACCGCTTCATGTTCGGGCTTGCTCCGGGCATTGGCCCACTTGACCTGGGCTTGGGCCCACTTGGCTTGGGGTTGACTTTGATTTTGACTTGGTCAACCGGGGTGTATATTTTTACCCCAACAAATTTCCCCCATCAATAAATGTACACAGCATATGTGGGTCGTGTGCATGAAATTGACGGATCTTCTTTCACGTGGAGGCGACTTGATTCGGTTCCCACTTTTTGGGAAGCTGGCACTGCCCTTTTTACGACATGGACGGTCGATGCTTGACGTGTCTCCGAGGTGGAGTGTCTGGTTGACTTGATTCCGAGGCGGAGCATTATTCCGACGAGGAGGTCGTTGCTTCCCTTTTAGCGACGTGGACGGTCGGTGCTACCCTTTTAGCGACGTGGATAGTCGATGCTGCCCTTTTAGCGACTTGGACGGTCGATACTGCCCTTTTTACGACGTGGACGGTTGGTGCTGCCCTTTTTGCGACCTGGACGGCCGGTTCTGCCTTTTTTGCCACTTGGACTGTTGATTCTGCCCTTTTAGCGACTTGGACGGTCGGTGCTGCCCTTTTAGCGACATGGACGGTCGGCTCTGCCCTTTTAGCGACTTGGACGGTCGGTGCTGCCCTTTTAGCGACTTGGACGGTCGGTGCTGCCCTTTTAGCAACTTGGACGGTCGGTGCTGCCTTTTTTGCAACGTGGACGGTCGATACTGCCCTTTTAGCGACTTGGATGGTCGATGCTGCCATTTTAACGATGTGGACGGTCGGTGCTGCCCTTTTAGCGACTTGGACGGTCGGTGCTGCCCTTTTTGCGACGTGGATGGTCGATGCTGCCCTTTTAGAGACTTGGACGGTCGGTGCTGCCCTTTTAGCGACTTGGACGGTTGGTGCTGCCCTTTTAGCGACTTGGACGGTCGGTGCTGCCCTTTTTGCGATGTGGACGGTCGATGCTGCCCTTTTAGCGACTTGGACGGTCGATACTGCCATTTTAACGACATGGACGGTCGGTGCTGCCCTTTTAGCGACTTGGACGGTCGATGCTGCCCTTTTTGCGACGTGGACGGTCGGTGCTACCTTTTTTGCGACTTGGACGGTCGGTTCTGCCCTTTTAGCGACTTGGACGGTCGATACTACCCTTTTTACGACGTGGACGGTCGGTGCTGCCCTTTTTGCGACTTGGACGGTCGGTTCTGCCCCTTTTGCGACTTGGACGGTCGATTCTTCCATTTTAGCGACTTGGACGGTCGGTGCTGCCTTTTTTGCGACGTGGACAGTCGATGCTGCCATTTTAGCGACGTGGACGGTCGGTTCTGCCCTTTTAGCGACTTGGACGGTCGGTTCTGGATTTGACTTGCTCCGCTTTTTGCGGTGTCAGGGATGAAGTTGACTTGTTTCCGAGGTGGAATTTTATTCTTCCAGGGAGGTCATTAGTTGTTTTGCTGATTTGATGTGATTTGGATTGACATCAGCACCGCTACACTGGATTATGGTATCAGGAGTGAATCATCATTTGCCGTGAGGGAATTTCCCTCGTTCCCAGTTTAACGACTTAGGGGTCATCTGTTTCCAGTTTAACGACTTAGAGGTCATCTGTTCCCAGTTTAAAGACTTAGGGGTCTATTGAATTGGAGTTTGGAATTTTGGGATTAGGATAGGCATCAGCGTTGCTAACACTTAAGCACATGTGCCAGGAGCAATTCATCATTTGCCCTTTCCTGTTAGGGAGCGATGGCTTAGGAGACAGGTTTAGGTCCCTATCACCTAAGGCTTTTCAATTTTATGAGCCGTAAGGGTCCCATAAAAGCATTTTCTCCCTACGAGTCGAGAGGATCTCGCAGGTGTATGTTCTCCTTAGGAGTCGTGGGGACTCCCAAGTGTGTTTTTCCTTTGTGAGTCGTAAGGATCCCACGAAGGTGTCATGACCAGAAAGAGCACGTGACTGGCCCTTGAACCATATGAAGTCTATAAGACTCCATCTGATCCAAGTAAGCCAAAAGCCCAGAAATCTAAAACCATTTAAAGAGTAAATAAAGGAACTGGTTTTTAATAAGTAAAGAAAGCATGTTTGAAATCAAAGTTTTTCAATAACTAAGCCGAAATGCATTTTTAAAATGTGTAGTCTTTTCTGGAAAATTCGGCAGAGTTTCCTTTGTAAAAACTGGCCCCGAACGGGGTACAACAAGAATAATACATATGAAATGATAAAAGGCATCCTCAAGCGGGAGCTAGCTCTTCGTTAATCGACGGTCACAACCACGCAAGCAATAAAAATATACAACGCCAAAGGGCGAGGATCAAAACCCAAAAAGAAACTCAAAACAGCCAGAAAACCAGAATACTACAAGCGCGACTCTAAGGTCAAAATAATACATCACTGTGTCTAAGTCTGAAACAATATACAAGTTTTGGTTGATGAAATTTCTAGATACAAATGAATAGTACAGATACAATGGCGGTTCTGATACAAAAGAACCCACCTACCCAAGCAAGTCACCCATATGGAAGCAATGTGCCAGAAATGCCGCTATAGAATCTGTACGGCAAAAACCTGCAAGAACTGTGGCACAACGGGGGGTGAGTTGCCAACTCGTGAATAGAAAATATCTACAAGCAGAGATCGAATGTATGACTCATCCTAGGTCAATACGATCAGATATATATAAACCTCAATATGAATAAGTCTGCAGCATGCTAAACTGGCAATGTAATCTCTATACATGAGTGTAGTGCCAAGTGCTCGTGCCAGTGCCTCAGGTAATAGCATATCATAAATATGAGGTATGATCAATGTATCTGCATGTACGTGGATCCCTTCCACTCGTCACCCAATGACAATAACCATCATGCATGAAAATATCATCAGCATATGCATGGAAATATGAGGATATAAACCACCTGTGTCCCTCGCGACACGTTAAAATCATGGAACCGGAGTGTCTAATATCGACACTCGAAAACATCATGAAAACTGTGCCCAGCATCGGCACGTAAATCCTCATATATCGGGCTCCGTCTGCGGAATCGACCCTCGGCCCCAATTGTACGCCCATATCCATCAATCAACTATGGTCGGCATCCACCGGATAACCGCCAGGTCCAACCAATCACCGATAGGTACTCTCCCACCTGCAGGCTCAATCGGCAAAATCCTTCGATCATCTTGCCGAGGGGAACCATACCGGGTCCACCATGTACCCGCAATCGGCTCGTCCACTCCTCGAATCGGGTTTCACATGTCGCTCTCAGCACCGAGAAAACACATGGTGGATGCACTGAAATATCATATCAAGGGTAACCGGGTTTTTAAAGCAATGACATATTCCCTTTTGAAATACCCACGGTTCCCAAAATCCAGAAATATCACGGAAACAGCAACTCTCAATGCGTATAATCAGAAAGCATGATGTATGTGACATGTAAAAGAAATGTAAGCACATCAGTCTGTCATGCAAGAATCATATCCTGAATGCAACAGTACTACAGTGTAGTGATATGGCAATTATCGATGATGAAGTGTGTGAGCCGGCAAACAAGTGTACGTGGAACATACGCATCATCGATAATGGTGCCGGTGTCCAAGCAGCATGACTGTAATATATCATAAACATAAGCAATGCAATGCAAATAGCATGAGTATGCGGAATCGAATAATCAACGCAACAGTATAGACTCTATCTCAATAAATATATCATGCAACTTTGCCTTTTGAAATAATACGAATCAGGGTTTTTGGTAAAATAAGGGCTACGGTGTTTTAAGAAAAGATGTGTCGCTTGAAAATATCTGTAGAATCTCTTTTGCCTATCTTTAAAATATCCCCGATTCGTTAGTTTTGAAATAGGTATGACTCGGGTCTAGTCTAACGCCTACTATGCGAACTACGGACCCAACAATCAGTCAATCGGGAGGGGTATGAAAACCACCTAAATCTGGGTCAATATCACATAACAGGTATCACTACCATCATATCACTTCTCAAATACGAACTCTGTCATATCGCCGAATCTCACGGCCTCAATCAAACCTCATCGACTCATCTCAATCCCACGTATCATCCTCAATCCTGTATATGAACACATAGTCCCATACCCATGTGTAGATATACACACCTCCATATGCGCACAGATAAATGAAAGAATGTATGCAAGTATATGTGTGCGTGTATGTATGAGTGCAACCACTACTCTAGGGTTTCGCACTATACTAAACCAATACATCCTTATCATCAATAATTCCATTATCACCATCAATAATCCTAACAACACATAATAAATATATGTGTGTATATGTATTCGTATACATCACCACGGACTGCGGGGATGCTATACGCCATCCACCCGACTTCTCCCCGTAGATATAAAACTACTCACCTTTCTTCTCGTGTGCCTATGCCGATGTCGCCATCTTCATCTTCTTCGCCTCAACATCACGTAGGGTACCTACAAGTATATCACAAACGCTAAAGCACATGAAAATCACATCGGAAAACCAAAACAGCACACGCTACTCGTATAGGTAAAAACCTATCGTCTCGCATGTAAACACGATCAATATCCACTTGTCGTTGACGTCCAAACGCCACCCGACAGGAACGAATCACCAAATACCAAAATCCATGCTAAAACAAGTCATAAACCATGCGCCAACATAGGAAAATCAACCCAGATTTTACCCTAGATGGAATCAGTCAAAATTGCACATGCCATGGGTCAAGACTACTGGAAATAGGGCCATGCACCAAAAACGAGATGGTTTCCCCCTGCTATGGCCGCAAATTGCGGCCAGAAGGAATTAATTGGTGGCCGGGAATTGGAGTTGGGGACTACGGTTTGGTGTTGTGGTTCCATGGTGCCTGCACATCTCACTGTCAACTCAGTTTTATTTTTGGGGTCTCGGGGTGATAGCAGATTCCTAAATACGATCACAGATTCACTGTTTTTCCCGATATCGTCTCATAAATCCATATTCTGTGTTCTATCTTCAGGTTTGGTTCAATCTTTCATCATACCAGGGGTTCTAGGGTCACCACAAGCCTCAATTTCACTTTTGATTTCAGGTCTAACCCTAAACCCTAACTAGAATTCTCCAAAGTCCACAAACGACACCATATGGATATGAAACTAGTATTGATGCACAAGAAATGAGATACTACTCTAATAGGTGCAGAAATTACCTCCTTTGGCAACTCAAGAAAATTCTTGAGTTGCTCAAAGTCCTCCAAATCCAATCTTGCTAGGTTCAATGTGTAGCTAGTGAGCTTGGGAACACTTTTTGTGAAATGGGAATAGGATTTTGGGGTTGTATTCATGGTGGATCTAGGTTGAAGAGAGAGGAGGAAGAAGAGGGAGCAGGAGCAGCATCAGCTCTTCATGAAGAGGGGAGAGAAAATGAGAAGGGAAATGATGGGAGTATGGTTCAAAAAGGTGAAGGTTGACTTGGTCTCTCTCTCTCATCATGAAGCCTTTTCTTTTCTTTTTCTTTTCCTTTTTCTTTTCCTTCTCACTCCATTGCAAACCCTAAGCAACCATACCCCAAAACATGTAACAAGTGTAACGAGTGTGGAAAATGATATGTGCACATTTTTGCACAAAATGCTAAAAACCCGTTTAGCGATTTTTAATCGCGATTAGCACTAAATTAGCATATAACTAATCATAAAAACTTAAAAATGGCATAATTCCATAAAATACCCTATTTTAGAATTTTCCATAATTTTCTCCCATTTATGTGTATTTAATTATACCGGAATATTAAAATATTCAGTAAAATAATATTAAATTATAAAAATTCCCAAAAATAATATTTTATTATTTCAAAACGTTACAATCTATCCCCCTTAAAGAAATTCGGTCTCCGAATTTAAATTTAAATCCCCAAATACTAAAATATTTCGATACAAATTCCAAGTCGAATCATCAATACATAAAACATCATAGCGCAATGCATGCGCATGAGTACTGAGCAGATAACTCAAAAGCAATACTCCGTCAAGCATCCCGCAATCATCGGAGTCATGGTAAAGACACAAATGTCAAATCCAATACAAAACCAATATGATATAGATCAGAACTATACATGTTGACATCCAATCTATACATGTGAATAGCTGATGTAAATGCATGCCAAATCTTTTTAAGTCGCTGTGCGATGCGCATAACACTGCACAGTGGCGGACGTTTTTCATAAGAAAATAACCATATATGTATATATCCCTTGTTTACTATGTACGTTCCGCCATTTTGAAAACAATTTAGCAGGGTTTCCTTGTTTTTAAAACGTTTCGTGTCATATCGGACACGTAGGCATATATATACCGAGACCATAGCTCGCTCTTGAAAATCCCTTCGATAACTATCAATGCATGCAAAATATATCCAGGTACTGTCCTCTGACTAGTCCTGCTCAGTACCAAAACAAATATCAAATATCATAAAAATGTACTGCTCCAAAAGTAATAAATCCCAAAAAATGCACATAACACCACCCTGTGCGTCTGGTATGCACGGAAATCAAAATCCATATATCTGCCATACAGGTGCACAAAACAATATCTAGGTGCAACGGGTGTGCACGAAGAATCTGTCATAGGCAACGTGCGTGCCTGACAGCCAAATCAGGTGCATCTGACATGCACGAAGAATCTTGATTTAGTGCATCTGGTGTGCACCAAAATCGTATCTCAAAACATGCGCCCAACATGCGCGAAAATCCAAATCGGTGCATCCATCGTGCATGAATGAAAATCTAAACCCTGCGCACTCAACATGCACGGAATCACAAAATCCAATAGCAACGCCGAACATGCGTAAGTCCAATCAAAAGCACGGAGTGTAAGAATCAATCATCAATATCAGGGTCAAAATCGACATATCGAATGACATCAAATCGAAGTCAGGTGCAACCGTAGTGCATAAAATATAAATCCGGTGCAACAAAGGCACGAAATATAAATCTGATGCGATAACGCAAGAAACATAAAACTGGTGCGACAAACGCACGAAGTATAGAACTGGTGCATCCTATGCACAAATACCAAGCAATAACTCAAATGCGTAAGCAGCAACACCAAGTGTACCCAGGTATAAAGAAAATCATAAACGTGTGCAACTGCGTGCACAAAACACATATCAATGCACTACAAGCACATATAAGCTATACCGAGTGCAAAAATCAAATCGTGTGCGTAACATATGCACAACATCAAATCAACCGTATAAAATCCATGAAGTCATAAGCAGGTGCATCCAAGGCACGAAACGATATACAATGCGGCTTAATCAAAATCAGGTGTACCGCGATGGAAAATCTCACAACCGCGTGCATCAGCGTGCACAAATCAAATCAAAACACTAAAAGTACATGAAAACTATGCTGGAAGCGTAAATCAAATCACCGGCATAAAATAGGCATGAAATCACAATCAATACCTCAAGAGTAATAACTATGCGCAAGGTATAAATGCCCAGTAGGTGCAACCATAGTGCAAGAAAATAAATACCATGAAACTCAGTCATCAAGACTAAATCATGCGAATAGATCGCCCAAAATACCGAAATCCAAAGTAACGGATACGTGATAGTCAAATCACAAAATCACAAATCATAAATACCGCCGTCGGTATATCCTCCTTAAAAGTTGAGAAGGTGTCGGTACATCCAATGCTAGCGGCGCAAGATATCTACTTGTCTCTTGCTCGCGGTTGGCGTCCTCTGCCTCTGGTTCCTTATCTTCCCTATGGATTACCAATCTCACAAGCCATCGGCTCATCGGCCCGGTCAGGTGTGCTAACGGGAACGATTCCGTTCTAGCACTTCTCTGGTCATCTCTCGGTCAATCCTCACGACCGCTCGTAAAGCAGCACATCTCTGGCGCCGACCTCTGGTCCTCTGAATGCACATCACACATCGGCTCCTGGTGCAAATCTTATTGCAGCAGTGTACTGGAAAGAATCCTGCTCAAGGTCTCTTTTGATCTCGCCTAAGCCAAACTGTACGGAGGCTGGTACTCTGGCATAATCTTTTCTCGCTTGTTTGTATCATCGTCCGTTTCGACGTCGCGTCTCTATCTGCACACTGCAATGTCCTCGGCTACGGTCCATCCGAAGTCCCTCACACGGACTCAAAATCACGAACTCGGTATCTTCATCACTCAGTAGGAGATATCTAGCCAAACACGTCCTCAGCGTGCATATCGCATTTTTGATGTCAGTGGAGTGGAACGTCATCTTATCGAAATCTCATGCGAACTCTTTACTCCACTCTGCTTCAATATCGACTGATTCAGACTCATCTCATCGTGGCTGCACGGACTGCGCTCCAACGGCTATGCTCGTATCTGGAGTCTCCCAAGCAGTGTCCCATCTCATGATATCCGAATGATGTCGAATCGTCCGATCGACTCATCAGAACCTCATAATCCCCCAAGAGCTCAACACCTTGGGTACAGTTTAATAGTATCGAGTACATACCACAGCATCGGTGGTCCAGCAGTAGAAGGGCAAACCCAAGCCTCACTAATGGTGCCGCGGAACTGCCGGAACCCTAAGGTTCAAAGGCTTTCACACGGTCATTATATCGAGTTAGGGTTTCATTCTTCTAGAGGTTCCATAGAATCTCTTGCATGTCTTTCCGAATACTTTAAACTTGGAAAATGGGTTCCTGACATTCGATCGTCTCAATCGACTCTCAACGAATCTGCATGAAGTCGTCTCTAGCTGGAATCAATCTACCTGATGACCTCGCATCGGGGTAAGTAACGAACCACATGTCCTAGTCATTCATCCTCGGTGACTAGCGACTCACCATCATATCTCTAAGTATATGCTCAAGCTGCAGTAGCTCCAACATCTGGGGTGATATCTCGTCATTTGCAGCAACAACTGGCTCATTCGTCCGTACGCTAAACAACGCCTCAATCACCATGAATAAGCGATATATCAATGGTCATCACATCCTGGTTGGCCTCTATCAGTGGCTCAATCCTCTGGTACCGATCGGTACGCTCGAGAAATCTCGCAAAAGCGATCAGTCCAACGCTCATGGCGCGAAAGCACAATAAGACGACGCCTCTATATGCAATCGTATGTCTCTGGAAACACGCCCTGGTCAGTCCTCGTCCACAACGAGCTCATGCTGACGCAACTCGAGCCGTAGCTCACTCTGCCCGCGCAATCGTGGCAGCAAAACCATAACCAGTATCGATAAGGAGAGATCATAGGAAGGAATATAATACGGTGCAAGGAAATGTACATCCTAAGGTTTCTTAAGCGGAGTGGCATGTCGTAAGTATGCCGCGGAACATACGTACGGTACGTCACTCTACTCAAGCTACCCACTCCATCAACCAAGGGTCATCCTATGCGACGAAAGTTCGGGTATAATACCCCCTCGACTAAGTCTAAGTTCCGTAAGGTCAAGCCTAAGTTCCGTATATATATAAACGCCCTAGGCTCCACATAGTCAAACTTAGACTCGAACCAAGGTCAACCTAGCGCTCTGATACCAACTTTGTCACGACCCGAAAGAGCACGTGACTGGCCCTTGAACCATATGAAGTCTATAGGACTCCATCTGATCCAAGTAAGCCAAAAGCCCAGAAATCTAAAACCATTTAAAGAGTAAATAAAGGAACTGGTTTTTAATAAGTAAAGAAAGCATGTTTGAAATCAAAGTTTTTCAATAACTAAGCCGAAATGCATTTTTAAAATGTGTAGTCTTTTCTGGAAAATTCGGCAGAGTTTCCTTTGTAAAAACTGGCCCCGAACGGGGTACAACAAGAATAATACATATGAAATGATAAAAGGCATCCCCAAGCGGGAGCTAGCTTTTCGTCAATCGACGGTCACAACCACACAAGCAATAAAAATATACAACGCCAAAGGGCGAGGATCAAAATCCAAAAAGAAACTCAAAACAGCCAGAAAACCATAATACTACAAGCGCGACTCTAAGGTCGAAATAATACAACACTGTGTCTAAGTCTGAAACAATATACAAGTTTTGGTTGATGAAATTTCTAGATACAAATGAATAGTACAGGTACAATGGCGGTTCTGATACAAAAGAACCCACCTACCCAAGCAAGTCACCCATATGGAAGCAATGTGCCAGAAATGCCGCTATAGAATCTGTACGGCAAAAACCTGCAAGAACTGTGGCACAACGGGGGGTGAGTTGCCAACTCGTGAATAGAAAATATCTACAAGCAGAGATCGAATGTATGACCCATTCTAGGTCAATACGATCAGATATATATATAAACCTCAATATGAATAAGTTTGCAGCATGCTAAACTGGCAATGTAATTTCTATACATGAGTGTAGTTCCAAGTGCTCGTGCCAGTGCCTCAGGTAATAGCATATCATAAATATGAGGTATGATCAATGTATCTGCATGTACGTGGATCCCGTCCACTCGTCACCTAATGACAATAACCATCATGCATGAAAATATCATCAGCATATGCATGGAAATATGAGGATATAAACCACCTGTGTTCCTCGCGACACGTCAAAATCATGGAACCGGAGTGTCCAACATCGACACTCGAAAACATCATGAAAACTGTGCCCAGCAACGGCACGTAAATCCTCATATATCGGGCTCCGTCTGCGGAATCGGCCCTCGGCCCCAGCAGTACGCCCATATCCATCTATCGACTCTGGTCGGCATCCTCCGGATAACCGCCAGGTCCAACCAATCACCGGTAGGTACACGCCCACCTCCAGGTTCAATCGGCAAAATCCTTCGATCATCTTGCCGAGGGGAACCATACCGGGTCTACCATGTACCCGCAATCGGCTCGTCCACTCCTCGAATCGGGTTTCACATGTCGCTCTCAGCACCGAGAAAACACATGGTGGACGCACTGAAATATCATATCAAGGGTAACCGGGTTTTTAAAGCAATGACATATTCCCTTTTGAAATACCCACGGTTCCCAAAATCCAGAAATATCACGGAAACAGCAACTCTCAATGCGTATAATCAGAAAGCATGATGTATGTGACATGTAAAAGAAATGTAAGCACATCAGTCTGTCATGCAAGAATCATATCCTGAATGCAACAGTACTACAGTGTAGTGACATGGCAATTATCGATGATGAAGTGTGTGAGCCGGCAAACAAGTGTACGTGGAACATACGCATCATCGATAATGGTGCTGGTGTCCTAGCAACATGACTGTAATATATCATAAACACAAGCAATGCAATGCAAATAGCATGAGTATGCGGAATCGAATAATCAACGCAACAGTACAGATTCTATCTCAATAAATATATCATGCAACCTTGCCTTTTGAAATAAGACGAATCAGGATTTTTGGTAAAATAAAGGCTACGGTGTTTTAAGAAAAGATGTGTCGTTTGAAAATATCCGTAGAATCCCTTTTGCCTATCTTTAAAATATCCCAGATTCGTTAGTTTTGAAATAGGTATGACTTGGGTCTAGTCTAACGCCTACTATGCGAACTACGGACCCAACAATCAGTCAATCGGGAGGGGTATGAAAACCACCTAAATCTGAGTCAATATCACATAACAGGTATCACTACCATCATATCACATCTCAAATACGAACTCTGTCATATTGCCGAATCTCACGGCCTCAATCAAACCTCATCGACTCATCTCAATCCCACGTATCATCCTCAATCCCGTATATGAACACATAGTCCCATACCCATGTGTAGATATACACACATCCATATGCGCACAGATAAATGAAAGAATGTATGCAAGTATATGTGTGCGTGTATGTATGAGTGCAACCACTACTCTAGGGTTTCGCACTATACTAAACCAATATATCCTTATCATCAATAATTCCATTATCACCATCAATAATCCTAACAACACATAATAAATATATGTGTGTATACGTATTCGTATACATCACCACGGACTGCGGGGATGCTATACGCCATCCACCCGACTTCTCCCCGTAGATATAAATCTACTCTCCTTGCTTCTCATGTGCCGATTCCGATGTCGCCATCTTCATCTTCTTCGCCTCAACATCACGTAGGGTACCTACAAATATATCACAAACGCTAAAGCACATGAAAATCACATCGAAAAACCAAAACAGCACACGCTACTCGCATAGGTAAAAACCTATCGTCTCGCATGTAAACACGATCAATATCCACTTGTCGTTGACGTCCAAACGCCACCCGACAGGAACGAATCACCAAATACCAAAATCCATGCTAAAACTAGTCGTAAACCATGCGCCAACATAGGAAAATCAACCCAGATTTTACCCTAGATGGAATCAGTCAAAATTGCACATGCCATGGGTCAAGACTACTGGAAATAGGGCCATGCACCAAAAACGAGATGGTTTCCCCCTGCTCTGGCCGCAAATTATGGCCAGAAGGAATTAATTGGCATCTGGGAATTGGAGTTGGGGGCTAGGGTTTGGTGTGGTGGTTCCATGGTGCCTGCACATCTCACTGTCAACTCAGTTTTCTTTTTGGGGTCTCGGGGTGATAGCAGATTCCTAAATACGATCACAGATTCACTGTTTTTCCCGATATCGTCTCATAAATCCGTATTCTGTGTTCTAGCTTCAGGTTTGGTTCAATCTTTCATCACACCAGGGGTTCTAGGGTCACCACAAGCCTCAATTTCACTTTGATTTCAGGTCTAACCCTAAACCCTAACTAGAATTCTCCAAATTCCACAAACGACACCATATCGATATGAAACTAGTATTGATGCATAAGAAATGAGATACTACTCTAATAGGTGAAGAAATTACCTCCTTTGGCAACTCAAGAAAATTCTTGAGTTGCTCAAAGTCCTCTAAATCCAATCTTGCTAGGTTCAATGTGTAGCTAGTGAGCTCGGGAACACTTTTTGTGAAATGGGAATAGGATTTTGGGGTTGTATTCATGGTGGATCTAGGTTGAAGAGAGAGGAGGATGAAGAGGGAGCAGGAGCAGCAACAACTCTTCATGAAGAGGGGAGAGAAAATGAGAAGGGAAATGATGGGAGTATGGTTCAAAAAGGTGAAGGTTAACTTGGTCTCTCTCTGTCTCATCATGAAGCTTTTTCTTTTCCTTTTTCTTTTCCTTCTCACTCCATTGCAAACCCTAAGCAACCATACCCCAAAACATGTAACAAGTGTAACAAGTGTGGAAAATGATATGTGCACATTTTTGCACAAAAATGCTAAAAACCCGTTTAGCGATTTTTAATCGCGATTAGCACTAAATTAGCATATAACTAATCATAAAAACTTAAAAATGGCATAATTCCATAAAATACCCTATTTTAGAATTTTCCATAATTTTTCCCCATTTATGTGTATTTAATTATACCGGAATATTAAAAATATTCTATAAAATAATATTAAATTATAAAAATTCCCAAAAATAATATTTTATTATTTTGAAACTGTTGGAGATAGTGCCCTCAGAGTCAATTATTGGATCACAGGCACGTGATTGCAATGATTGAGGGAGGACCTATCCCGGTAGGACAGTCTTACTCGAGATGATAGTATGCTATCTGGTTTATCTTTATCATCGTGTACTGCTTAAGGTGACCTGGCATGTCGCTATTACACGATTGATAGAGCCCCTAGGATTCTTGCTTGACTACCGGCAGTATGATGGCGATCATATACGTGGGAGCTGGTAGTCTATAAGCACATTCTTAAAAGGTCCCTAGTCGTAGGAGTTTCGAGACAGGGCATCGATACTCCATTAGCAGACTAGTGTATACAGTCGAGACCCCGACGAGGGGCGGTGGCCGGTCTCACAAGCCACTGGTGTCAGTTGGTTCACCTAAGATGTATACAGGTGCTCATTGGGTTATGAGTACACCGGACAGGACTCGCCGGGAACCTGCTAGTTGGTCTTATACCAGATGTCAGATAGCAGTTCCCTGGTGACATGTGTACAGGTTAGTTCATCGACCTGAGATCGTCATTTGTCTCGTGTGAGTTCCCACTGTGCTTTGATTACTACCCTACCACGGCTCAAAGGAGTCGTGCAAACAGGTTTTAGTTGGGTACAGTCCCGAGCCACATGGAGGCAGTGAGCGGATCTGCAGGGGTTCGTCTCTCCCGGTATTGGGGGTGAGGTCACGCTGTGTCTAGGAGAGCCATTACGCAAAGCCCTCGGCCGAGGCAGGAGATTTACTGGTAGGTATTCCAGTAGTATCTCAGGGAGTTCTGGGCTACACTCCGACACGACTTGTACCGCTTTTGGGGGTCTGACTTTTACCAACCCCCTAGGCCCGACATGCGATGCTCATAGACGAACGGACCGGACTGTACGGATATTGTCACTGACAGGCTCAGTAGGGTGTCAGGATGAGTTCGCTCATCGACGTCCCTTTTGGTCAATAGCTGGTGGCCCGTCACGTATTGGCTAATACCTCTGACGTGCTAGTAGTTAAATCCACAGCCATAGTATTGACGAGTCTTTAGAGTCCACCACACTTACAGTTACTCAAGCTTTCGGGCGAAACGCTGTAGAGGCCGTATGGAGATATGGCAGGGTCCGATCAGATACGTGCGGTATTGCACGGATCAGGATCGGACAGTTTTGTACTAGTAGCCGTATAGTTATATGGCAGGGTTCGATCTGATACGTGCGGTATTGCACGGATCAGGATCGGACGGATATTACTAGCCGGCTTTGGTTTAAGCCGGTCCTAGTTTAGTACAGTGTAGATTTTGTCTCTTTGCATTTGTATCCGGACGGAATACAGATGCGGGTGTGTATGCACAGTATCGGGGTTTTCCTGTAATTTATTACGGGACCAGTTTTCTGGAGTTGCCAGTTTGTATTCCGTTCCGGCCGGTTTTCCTTTGTTCTTTCCCGGCCGGACTTTTCTGATGGAGGGGGTTATTTGCAGTTTTGCAAATAACACTTTGTGGAGGACTTATTTGCATAAGGTTTGATATGATAAGCATCTTTGCTTTTCATGCATTTATTATGATAAGAATGGATTTGAAATGGATTTGAGGTTTGATGTTGATTTAGTGATCATTGTGTTTAGGATGTGGTCACCACTTGCTTTACACTACACTCACCTCCCTTCTTGCTTCATATTGTTTTTCCTCCACCATTTCAAGAGAGAGAGATAAGTTTTTCATAAGTGAGATGGTTGAGAAAAAGAAAGAGAGAAAGAAAAGAGAAGAAGAGAGTTTCATCTTCATCCTTGAGAGTATTTCATTTTCTTGATTTCATTTCATGTTAAGAAAAATGCAAGCACCATTTTTCTTGTCTTGTTTCCTCCATCATCCACAAATGGCAACAAACCCCAAAAGAGACTATGATTCTACACTACAATTCTACAGCAAATCTTGGACGCGTCGGCTAGCCTACTTCGCGCCCGAGTTGCCTCGGTATTGAGGTGGGAGCCCGTAAAAGTACCCGGCTTCGTGGTGCCCTTTCCGACGAGGAGGAGATGGACGGAGATCCCGCGAGGAGATCGGAGTGGAGATGAAGACCGGAGGACTCGGATCAGTCGGTATACTTCTCACCCTATCTCTTGATTGCTAGCATTAGGTTAATGGTTACGATCCGGGTTTTCTTTGTCCGCGGTAGCGCCGGTTTCCGAGTAAGGAAAAATTTTGATTCCGCATTTTGGCCTCGAGTACGAGGCCGGGGCGCTGCCGTGGCGCAACAGAAACGTTACAGAAGGTGTTTTCTTATGAGTCGTGAGGATCCCGTAAGGTTTGTTCTCCTCATGCATCGTGAGGACGCATGAGTGGGTCTTCCCAAATGGAGCATAAGTCCAAGGGCGGAGACCGGCCGCTGGATTGGTGATTGCGGCAGGGTATGGGTATGATGAGAATTTTTTTTGAGCCCGTGGATTGTATACGGTAGTCAATTTGGAGACTAATCGTAGGGCCGGAAGAATTTTGAGAAATTGGATTTTGGTTGGCATCTGCATCGCTGCACTGGAATATGGTACCAGGAGCGACTCATCATTCGCCATTTAGGGACTTGGAATTTGGATCTTGTTTGGCATTAGCATTGCTACACTAGAATAATGCCAGGAGCAACTCATCATTTGCCTCGGGAGGACTTGGGATTTGTGTTTTTGGTCGGCATCAGCACCGCTAACACTGAAGCGAAATGCCAGGAGCGACTCATCATTTACCGTTGCCCGTTGGGGAACTATGGCTTAGGAGACAGGTTTAGGTCCCTGTCACCTAAGACTTCTCAATTTTATGAGCCGTAAGGGTCTCATAAAAGCATTTTCTCCCTACGAGTCGAGAGGATCTCGTAGGTGTATGTTCTCCTTAGGAATCATGAGGATTCCTAAGTGTGTTGCTCCTTTGTGAGTCATAAGGATCTCACGCAGGGATTTTCTCCTCATAAGGTCGAGAGGACTTTGCAAGTGTATTTCATCTCTTTTCACGAGTTTGCGCCCTTTCGGGTTTTCACAAACTCGCCGGTAGTCCTGCTGTTTTTACTCACGGAGCCCTTTCGGGTTTTCATCCGTGCCCTTTTTGCTTGTGGACATCCCGTTTTTTTTGCCGCTGGTGGGACTTTAAAAGTAGTCTCACCGGCAAGATTTGAGAGAGATAGGGGTCGTTTATGCCCGTGGATTGTGTACGGTTTTGCAGGATGTATGATCCAGACCGTAGGGCCGGTGTGCTTAATTCGCTTGCGACTTGGAGCATTCACGCGTAGTATTTCTTGAGATATCGGCCATTGATGGGTGGCATGGGCCTTTCTCCCTCGGCACTTATTAGTTGGTAGGATCCTCCGTTGAACACTTTCTCGATGACGTATGGTCCTTCCCAGTTTGGCTCGAATTTTCCCTTGGCATGTGGATTGGGGATGATCGGTCTTTTGAGGACCAACATCAATTCACCTTTCTTGAAAGCGCGAAGACGGGTTATCTTGTCATAGGCCCGTGACATTTGGGATCGGTATAGCTCCAGATCTTGCCACACAGAAAGCCTCTTTTCTTCGAGGGCGTCGAGCTCTTCAAGCTGAAGGAGCATGTTTTCCTCCTCCGTCAACACGTGTTGAACGACCATTCTTAAGCTTGGAACTTCGACTTCGAGGGGGAGGACCGCCTCCACTCCGAAGAGCAATGAGTATGGAGTGGACTGAGTTGGAGTACGGTGCGTGGTACGATATGCCCACAACGCCTCGTGAAGCTTGAGATTCCAGTCTCTCTTATTGGATGAAGCATTTTTCCTCAGGAGCTTGCATAGAGTCTTATTGAAGGCTTCGGCTAGCCCATTGGCTCTTGAATTATAGATGGAGGAATATCTCCAGTCTATCTTGTGTTGAGTAGCGAATCTTGAGACTTTGAAGCTCTTGAAAGAAGGCCCATTGTCAGAAATGATTCTTCTTGGTGTACCGAAGAGGTATAAAATATTATGCCGGAAGAACATCAGAATATCTTCTGTCTTGACTTCTTTTAGCGGGATAGCTTCAGCCCATCTGGAGAAATAGTCAGTTGCGGCCAATATGAATCGGTGGCCTTTGGATGACGGAGGATCAATTGGGCCAACTATGTCGGTGCCCCAGATTTCGAAGGGCCACGACGCCACCGTAGGATGCAACGGATTGGGATGCTTGTGAATGAAATCACTATGGATTTGGCAGATATGACATTTCTTTGCATGTTCTTCGCAATCCCGTATCATGGTGGGCCAGTAATACCCCAGCCGTTTGATTTGAAGTCGCATCTTGGGGCCGGATTGGTGAGCACCGCAAACGCCCGAGTGAAATTCTTTCATGACCTTTTGGGCTTCGGCCAATGGCAGACACCTGAGCCAAAGTTGGTCATATGACCTGCGGTATAGCGTGTTATTTACAAACATGTATTAGAGAGCTCTCTTCTTCAGCTGAACCCTCGCATATTTTCCTTCAGGCGGCTTGTCGTATCGGAAGTACTCTATGAAGGGTTCTCTCCAATCGGGCTCGTCTTGAACGATCGAAGCTTCTTCGGCGGGACGGCTCTTCTATTCCGCGCTTTCCTCTTCTCGTAGAGGGACTGGGGGTAGAATTTGCCGGCTCCTGACTGTGATCAGAATTTCGTCCATGTTAGGATCAGCCAGCTCCTTGGCTAGGCGAGCGAGTATGTCAGCCTTTCCATTCAACGCTCTAGGGACTCTCATTAGTTCAATGTGAATGAACCTTTTCATGAGTTCCACCACTCGGCTTCTGTACCGAGCTAACTCGGGTTTGTATATCTTATAGTCACCGCTTACTTGGTTGACGACAAACTGGGAATCACCGTAGACTCGTAGCCGGAGGATTTCCATTTCTATGGCGAGCTCCAAACCAGCTATCAGAGCTTCATACTCGGCCTCATTGTTTGTGCGAGGCTCGGTGAGAGCAAAAGAACGTCGTAGGGTTCCCATTGATGGCGTGATGAACACCAATCATATCCCTGCTTTTATCTCCGGGACGCTTGATTTACTGGAGGTCCTTATCGATGAGGCTCCATCGAAGTAGAGCTCCTAATATGGCTCATCTTTCTCGAGGTGCAGCACTTGTTCATTAGGTAGATCGCAATTAAGCGGTGACCCCTCTGATACGGGATGAGAAGCAAGGAAGTCTGCAAGAGCTTGCCCTTTTACTGCTTTCTGGGGAGTATAAACTATGTCAAACTCCAGTAGCATGACAGCCCATCTTGACATTCTACCGGCTAGGCTTGCTTTGGTCATTAAGTGTTTGAGCGGGTCGACCCTAGAGATCAACATAACCCGATGAGCGAGCAGATAGTGCCTCAGCTTCTTCACAGCGAACATCAGAGCCAGGCATTGCTTTTCGATCGGGGAATAGTCGTGTTCCGCCCCGACTAAAGTTCGACTGAGGTAGTAGAGGGCATTCTCTTTTCCATCCTTGTTGTTCTGGGCAAGGAGCGCGCCGAGTGACTCATCTAGCGCGGCAGTGTAGAGAATCAGCGGTTTATTTGGAATGGGAGCGGCCGGCACTGGAGGGCGCAATAAGTACTGTTTAATGCTTTCGAACGCTTCCTGATATTCGGCATCCCAGACAAAAGGAGCTCCTTTCTTCATGAGCTTTGAGAAGGGCCTACATCTCCCCGATAAATTTGAGATAAACCTTCGCATATAAGCAAGCTTTCCTTGAAAAGATCTCAGCCGCGTCAGATCCTTCGGAGGGGGCATTTCCATGATGGCCTTTATCTTGGATGGGTCAACTTCAATCCCTCGATGTCGGACTATGAAGCCTAGGAATTTTCCCGATGACACGCTAAAAGCGCACTTCAGAGGATTCATTTTCAGATCGTACTCCCTCAGTCTGGTGAGAACGGTCCTAAGATCTTGGATGTGATCGGCCTTGGCTTTAGTCTTGACGACCAGATCATCAACATAGCATTCGACGACTTTATGAATTAGGTCATCAAAGATATTGGTCATTGCCCTTTGATATGTAGCACCTACGTTCTTCAGTCCGAACGGCATCACTTTGTAGCAGTATATTCCGATCGGGGTTCGAAATGCTGTGTGTTTCTCATCCTCAGGCGACATCTTGATCTGATTATATCCAGACGAGCCATCCATAAAGGTGAATAGTTCGTAATTTGAGGTTTCATCGACCGTCATTTCCATGACCGGTAGCGGGAAGTCGTCTTTAGGACATGCCTTGTTGAGGTCCCTGAAATCGACACAAACTCGGATCTGCCCATTTTTCTTCTTTACTGGGACTATGCATGCGATCCAGTCCGCATATTTCTCTTCCCTGATGAAGCCAGCATCGATGAACTTCTTGGTTTCCTCGATGACCTTTTCCTCCAGTTCCCTTCTCATTCTTCGAGGAGCTTGTTTGACTGGCTTAGCATCAGGAGATATAGCCAGTTTATGCACGACCACTTCAGGGGATAGGCCAGGAATTTCTTTGTATGTCCACGCGAAGCAGTCAACGAACTCATGCAGCAGGACAATTATCTGCTTTTTCATTTCCTCTGACAAGAGTGAGCTGATATAGGTCGTCCTTGGATTATCAGGCGTTCCTAAGTCAATCTCGGTTAGCTCGTCAAAGGTTGCTTGTCCGCCATCTTCGAGCTCTTGAGGAGCTTCTTCTGGCTCGGCTATCTCATCATCATCATTTGATCTTTCGCTGGCTTCACCAACATGGATCATGTAGCATGGTTTGGAATCAGGTTGAATGAAGCCTATGCCTCGTCTATCTAGAATTCGTCCATCGATGAGTGCTCGGACCTGTGGCGGATGCCATAGCCCTTCATAAAATTTTGTTTCGGTCTCCGTTTGATATAACCGGCATCCACACTTTTTGAAATATTCCTGCATCTCGGGTGCATAGTATCTGGGATTAAGGACGGCTCTTATGCTTCTCTCATATGGAAGGCACGCGATAGACAAATCGTCCGGGTGCACAACAGGATTTGACCCGTAAAACAGGATGCCCTTCTGTCCACTTTTCCTCCCGGGAATGTTGAATGTTTTCAGCTGGTCCACGGTAGAGACTGATAATGCATTAAGCTCTTTACACATCCGTTCCGGCACCCTTGTGATGGCTAGGGACCCTTCTGCAATTTCGAAGGTCTCTCGTAGTTTCTCTTGTGGCATGGGGGTCCAATCTGCACAGCTGTTGCACGGCAGGTCCTCTTCCTCCGACTCTTCAGTGTCGCTTCCAAGATGAGGGCGGACTTTGTTGCTAGATAGGGCTTCAGTAACAGATTCATCTGTATCGCTACCGAAACGAGGGCGAGTTTTACGGAAGGACGGACTTCCAGCGTCGGACTCATCAGTGTCGCTACCAAAATGCGGGTGCACTTGGGTGTTTTTGCTTTTGAAAGTGACAGCCGGCTCAGATTTGCTTTTGAGTCTTGGGGCCGCTCTATCCTCATTCAGTTTTGGCTTAGCATTTTGGTGGTTCATAAAGTACCGAGAATCTTCATATCGGACTTCATGCACACCGAATGGCTGGATGTCTCCGTCAATGCGTCTTTCTTCGCCATTTTTAGTATACTTCATGCATTGATGGAGAGTTGACGAAACGATGCTGTAATCGTGGAGCCACGGCCGTCCCAAGAGAATCTTATAATACGTGTCGGCGTCGATCACGTATATCTTAGCTTCAGTTTGCAGATCCCCGAATTTGATTGGCAAAGCTATAGACCCCAGAACTTGCTGGCAGTTTTGATTGAATCCTTGAATGACAATCCTTTCCCTTGACAGGTGTCGGACGTCCATTGACAAACTCTTCAGTTTCCGCAAGTTCATGATGTTCACTGAGGACCCCGGATCAATCAATATGCGATTAATTCGATCTCCGTCACTGTACCCGGTCACGTAAAGTGGCCGATTATGCTCAGCTATTCCCAGTAGCAAGTCTTCGTCCTTAAACGTGACTGCGGCGGTGTGCAGAGTGTACTGGGCTTCTTTCATATTAATTTCTGCAAAGAGAGCCTGATACCGCTCAGGGTTTTGTAGAGCGTGAATGAGAACATCTCTAAGCTCTTTATATAGAACCAAGGCATCTTAGATGCTAAGGAGAGACGAAAGTTTTCAGAGATGAGCCAAGACATTGTAGTTCACTGAGGAAGGACTTGAGTTTTCATTAGCCGGCTCTCTGCCATCTTCCTCATTAGCCACTTGTTTTTCCTTTCCTTTTGGGGCATTACCCTGATTTGGCGGTAGAGCCTTGCCGCTTCTGAGCTGGATTTGGTTGGCCTTAGTGGCGAGCTCTTCGTCCTCTTCGGGAAAACAGAGCTCCTCCACAGAGTCACTGCCCAGGTGGATGGCATAGCAGGTTATTATAGGGATCTCTTCATTGGAGTATTCTTCTAACTCCTCCAAAATCTCAGCCACTTCTACAGGGAAGAACTCTTTCAATTGAATTAGAGTTCTTTCCTTCTGTTCATAGTCTTCGAGGGAATCAATATATTTTTGAATGGTCGATCTCCCTGCAGACACTTTTTTTGTGTCGAGCTGCACTTCTCTTCTTCTTGAGCTTTTTGGATTTTGATCCTGATGGAGCTGAATTGGTAGCTGATACGGTAGGCTTCTTTTGCCCTTCCCATTCCATTCTGGGCTCTTTCCGAAGTAGCTTTAGCATCTTCTTCGTCTTGTTAGATATGTGTGTACTCCACGGAGGCCGCAGTGAGTCCGTTTCATTTCTCAGTGCAGCGGGTTCGGCTGTCTGCCCCTAGAAAGGTTCAGCTTCTGTCTGTATAAAGTTGGTGGTTGCAACTTGATTGTTCACCAACACACTTTTGGACAGCTCGATCTCTCCAGCCTTGTACTGCTTCTTGACCCAGTCTTTGAAGATATAGCAATCCTCGATCACATGGCTCACTATCCGGTGGTACGGGCAATACAGGGGATTGTCGGTCATTTTTGCTTCTTGAGGTCTTTTCGACTCTGGCAATTGTAGACCGTTGTTCAAGGCATCTTTAAATATCTTTCGGACCTTGTCCCTCCTGAAAGAGTAAACCTTGTTATTTTTCTCCTCTAGGGAAGGCCCTTCTCCTCCTAGCATTGCCTTTCGAGACCAGTTGGTTTTAGATTCGCCTGCCCTTCGCTTTTCTTCATTGTCGGACGCATTGAAGACATTGGTATTGCTGGAACCCCCGCTTCTACGGTTGTCGTCCCGCTTGATTTTCTAAGTCTTGTCTCTCTGAGAGTCCGGGGTAGACTCTTGCTTCGAGCGTTCCAGCATTTGGACTTTCTTGGTTAGCTCTTGAAACGTTTTGAGACCTGCTGTACACAAGAATGGGACCATCCAATTGCTGAGGTTCCTAATGAGAAGGCTGATGGACTGGTCCTGCTCCAGCGGCGGTTCACACTTGACTGTGAGATTACGTCATCGGGCGATAAAGTCAGTGTTGCTTTCATTCTTCCCCGGCTTGGTCCTCACAAGGTCAGCAATGGAGATTTTATCACTGACACTCATGAACCTTTGCCGAAACAGAGACTCCATTTGGGCAAAAGTAATAACGGACCCGTCTGGTATACTCGCGTACCAGTCGAAGGCGACACCGGTCAGGCTGTTGACAAACTGACGAAGAAGGAGCGCATCATTGCCCCCTGTATTTCCGCACGATGCTTTAAAGTGGGAGACGTGCTGATTGGCATTTCCCGTTCCGTCAAATCTCCCGAACTTAGGAATGACGTAGCCGCTCGGGAACTCGATCAGATCGTACTGTGCGGGATATAGCCGCCCACTACTGCCAATTTCTTTCTGAGCTTCAGCTTCGGCCACCAATGTTTTAACCTTGCTGGTGACCAAATCCATTATCCGATCTTGTGTTAGCGGGATAGTGCTATCTGGGGCCAAGGCGTCCCCAGAAGTGGAATGTGGCCGGCTTTCGTGCGGCTCGACCAGTCTTGGACCCAAAGGAACATGCATTGGCTGCTTCTGATTGTTATCACCCGGCTGATGAGTAGCGACTTGTGCTTGATTGAGAGGTGCTCGAGCAATTTGAGCCGTAAGCTGCATCACAACATTCGTTAGGTCGTCAATTTTCGAATAGAGCTTGGCCATCTCTTTATCTTTGCTCTTGAGCTGTTTTCGAAGCTCTTGAAGCAGCTCTTGCTCCGCGGTCCTGGGGCGGAAAGTTGGCTCTTCCTCGCTGTCCAAGCTTGACTCTTCCTGGACCGAA
Organism: Agapanthus africanus; assembly: GCA_030015575.1. Taxonomy (NCBI): domain Eukaryota; kingdom Viridiplantae; phylum Streptophyta; class Magnoliopsida; order Asparagales; family Amaryllidaceae; genus Agapanthus; species Agapanthus africanus. The sequence continues at coordinate 240,129,455 of JASDDO010000004.1, forward strand.
GGGTCTTTCTACCTATCATTCTCATCGAGAGGGTTTTCATTATCCAGTGGAGGCGGCTGTTCTTGGGAAGCGGCAACCACATTCAAGCCAGATTGGGCTTGGGATGTGGTGGCCCCATTCTTGATTTTGCTGCGAAGGTTGTCGCTGGGGCGCCCGCCTGCCATATAGACCGTATGGATAATATATCCAGCCGTATTTTTATTATCGGTGACTGATTTCTCGAATCGCTGTCTTGACCCTCCTGTTTTGGTAATGGGCAATCGACTGAAGGCGGCTGGCCTGGCCGGATCCTTGAATGGTGCTGACGCTTCCTTTTCGGTTTTGCCCCACTGTTTTCGCGCAGTACAGAGCTCCTGATAGACTCTTGAAGAGACAGTGTCATATTTTTTCTGTTGGGGCCGAGACATGTCTCTTTGTAGCGACTTTCGGACCGCTGTCTTCTTGATTCTGGCGGTCATAGCATTTTTCTGAACCCACTTCAGAGGCTCGAAGGAATTGCTGATTTTTACGGCCGACTCAGCCGTCGTCGCGGAGTAACCCTGCTCTTGGAACCTCATGAGATTCCACTTGGCCGAAGTCCTGGCCCTCTTGTTGGTTCGATACCTGAGCCGCTTCTGCCTTAACTTTTCTTTTTTAAGCATTTGGCAGACTTTGGCTCTTCGGGAAGACGCCGTAGACCGAGCGATGGAGGATCTTGGAGAAACGCTCGATTGTGCATTTGCTGGAGTCATCGCCTGAGCTCGTCCGCAAAATTTGATGTCGCCCTTTGTACCGGAAGTCTTGCCCCCAGCTGGAGCACCAGAGAGTCGTTCAGACACCGTCTTAAGTTTCGGTTGTGGTGCCTTAGCGATCACGACATTCGGCCTCTTGCTCCTTGAGACCGGCTTGGCCGCCTGCTTTGCCGGGATTTCTGCCAGATGAGCGCTTCCGGCAGGGTAGATGATGACGGAGCGAAACTGGCGGGGTAGTTCCTCCCACTATCGACTGAGGCTTGCGGGGAGAACCACATGAGCATTGACCTTGACCACGTACGGGATCGGGGTCACGTCGGAAGCTGAATTCATCTTGGGAGACATCGTCGTTGAAAGTTGCTGTACGAAAAAAAGGAATTATTTCAGTACAAACATTGGCATATATGTTAAATGAGTTCGCATGAACGCTTAACCCGAGATATGGGAGGAGAGAAAGGTCCTACCGGGCGTGCCAGAATCTGTAGGGTATTTTTCGTCACCCCATTGAGATGTGAATATGCACGCGCTTGTTAGGCGTACTACAAATTCCCCCTGCCTAGGGTAGGCGGTGGTTTATTGATTGTGGGGATCCGAATCTTTGGCAGCCGCTGACTAAGCTGCCGTTAATTACCCATCGCCTTTGGGGCGAGGGAACCTCCGATTCACGTGTTAAAATGGTCATGCGAACTCAATGTGCAGTGTTGTGTTTTGGAGGGGTTTTTGATATATTGGGGGCCCCGCAGAGTTTTTACGGGGGTCCCGCTACCCGGATAGCGGGCTGGGGGTCAAGGAGGCTAGCAGCCCCCTTGCAGGGTGCGGGGCAGCGCCCCGGCCCAAATTTTTTTTAGAGGGATGGTGTTGTGGAGTGTGTGAGTATCTATATATATATATACATGTATACATATATATAAAAAAGGGAAAAATGCCCAAAGGACGCGTGGGGCCAGTGCCTCACGTGCCTAGCACTTGAGCGTTGGGCGCTTGAGCGCTGTGCGCTTAGGTGCTGTGCGCTTAAGCACTAGCGCACCACGTTTCCGACACGTGGGCGCTGGGCGCTTGAGCGTTAGGCACTCGAGCGCTAGAGTACCACGTACCCGGCATGTGGGCACTGGGCGCTCGGGCGCCGGCGAGGAAAAGAGAGCTTTTAGCCCCAGAAATGGGATTTAAACTCCCGAAAGAGAAATTAGAGGGGAGTTAAACTCCTAATATGTTTTTGGAGATGCTGAAACGGGCTTCTCCCTTGAGCTCTGGATCTTCCCAAAGTGGGATTTTGAGGAGATGGGTCTCCTTCCTCCTCCTCTTTTGGCTGGATCTTGAAGAAAGGGGTGGGGTGGGGGTGAGATTTAAAGATCTCCCTTTTTTGAGATCTAATGGTAGATCCAAGTTCCCCTTTGTGGGTTTTGTGGTGAAAAATTATTTAGTTTTGGAAAAGGAAGAGTAAAACTCTTGATTTAATTCAAAAGAAAGAAGAAGGTTTTAGAACCTTGAGGAAGGAGAAGATCACAGATCTGGATTTTTTTTGGAGAAAGAAAAAGTTGTTGAGATATTTTCATTATCTTTGCCTTTATAGGCTATACAGTTTACATATAGCCCCTTGGGCTTTACAAAAATGGCATTTGCCCATCCCATGCCTCATATGCTATTTCTTTTTGCACATAAGCCATGGGCTTTACAAAAATTTGGCTTTATACCCATTTTCTTACATTTATTCATAAAATAAAAATACAAGAAATACAAAAAAAATATTTATTACAAAATTTTTATTTTGGCATGGGGGGAAGCCGACAGCTTCATGTTCGGGCTCGCTCCGGGCATTAGCCCACTTGACCTGGGCTTGGGGTTGACTTTGATTTTGACTTGGTCAACCGGGGTGTAAATTTTTACCCCAACACTCGCAAGAGGCATCCGAGCGGCTACCCCACTCGGTCATCTCAGGCTGGTAGTTGCGTACCCATGATGCCAGAGATCAAAGCCCTCGCCAAGAGGGAACCGCGTAGCTCCACTGCCCGGTGACCCCTTCCCAGTTATCCTCGGAGGGTAGCTTCCCTACTGCAACGCCTAGGATCAAAGTCCTCGCCAAAAGGCATTGGGCAGCGACCATGCTCGATCCCCATCCTGAAGGATCAAAGCCCTCACAAGAGGCAACCAGGCAGCTACCCTGCTCGGTCATCTTCGGCTGGTAGCTCCTGTTGGATATAGTGCCCCCAGAGTCAATTATTGGATCACAGGCACGTGATTGCAATGATTGAGGGAGGACCTATACTGGTAGGACAGTCTTACTCAAGATGATAGTATGCTATCTGGTTTATCTTTATCATCGTGTACTGCTTTAGGTGACCTTACAGGTCACTATTGCACGTTGATAGAGCCCCTAGGATTCTTGCTTGACTGCCAGCAGTATGATGGCGATCATATACGTGGGAGCTGGGGTCTATAAGCACATCCTTAAAGTGGTCCCTAGTCGTGGGAGTTTCGAGACTGGGCATCGATACTCCATTAGTAGACTAGTGTATACAGTCGAGACCCCGACGAGGGGCGGTGACCGGTCTTACAAGCCATTGGTGTCAGTTGGTTCACCTAAGATGTATACAGATGCTCATTGGGTTATGAGTACACCGGACAGGACTCGCCGGGAACATGCTAGTTGGTATTATACTTGACGTCAAATAGCAGTTCCCTGGTGACATGTTTACAGGTTAGTTCATCGACCTGAGATCGTCATTTGTCTCATGTGAGTTCCCACTGTGCTTTGATTACTACCCTACCACGGCTCAAAGGAGTATTGCAAACAGGTTTTAGTTGGGTACAGTCCCGAGCCACATGGAGGCAGTGAGCGGATCGGCAGGGGTTTCGTCTCTCCCGGTATTGGGGGTGAGATCGCGCTGTGTCTAGGAGAGCCATTACACGAAGTCCTTGGCCAAGGCATGAGATTTACTGGTAGGTATTCCAGTAGTATCTCACGATGTTCTGGGCTACACTCCAACACGACTTGTACCGCTTTTGGGGGTCTGACTATTACCAACCCCCTAGGCCCGACATGCGATGCTCATAGACGAACGGACCGGACTGTACGGATATTGTCACTGACAGGCTCAGTAGGGTGTCAGGATGAGTTCGTTCATCGACCTCCCTTTTGGTCAATACCTGGCAGCCCGTTACGTACAGCTAGTACCTCTGACGTGCTAGTGGTTAAATCCACAACCAAAGTATTGACGAGTCTTTAGAGTCCCCCACAGATAGTTTTCAAGTTTTGGGCGAAACGTTGTAGAGGCCGTATGGTATTATGGCAGGGTTCGATCATATACGTACAGTAGTGCACGGATCATGATCGAGCGGATCATACTAGTAGGCTTTGGTTTAAGCCGGATCCTAGTATTAGATTTGTTGGATTACTTTAGTCTCATCGCATTCGCATTCGGTCGGAATGCGGATGCAGGTATGTATATACAGGTGAGGGGTATCCTTGTGATCCGTCACGAGTTTACTTTAGATGTTGCCGTATCTTTTTATTGTTGTAAACATTTGGATTAATGTTTACAAATGGAAATTGTGAGCTAGAAATCATCATTTTGTGCATTTAATGTGACATATACTTCATTAGTGACTCATGGTCTCTTTTCTTGTGCTAATGTCACATTATTTGATTGATTTTGTGTTGATATGATGAGAAGAGAGAGAAAGGGGGCAGCCAAGAGGGAAGTTTGGTCTTGTATTTTTTACTTCTCACTCTCTCATTTCATCATAAGAAACACACAAGAGAAAAAGGGGCTCTTTTTTTTCTTCTTCTTGCTCTAGCTCACAACCTCCATTAATGGCATCATCTCTAACCTCCATCCATACACTTTCATGTGATGAGAATCAATAGATGCTTGAGACAAAGTTATCACACACATTCTCTACATCGCCTTGGACACGTCGGCTAGCGAACTTCGTGCCCGAGTTGCTTCGGATGAAGCGGGAGCCCGTAAAAAGACTCGATGATGTAGTGCCCTTTCCGACGAGAAGATCGGAGATCGGAGATGCCGCGAGGAGCTTGGGATGGTGACCAAGACCGAAGGACACGGATCGATCGGTATAGCTTTTCCAACCCTTCTCTTGTTAGCCAGTTTTAGGTTAATGGTTTGATCCGGATTTAAAGTATACGATAGCGCCGGTTTCTAGTTAAGAAAAGTTTTCGTTTCCGCATTTTGGCCTCGGACAGACGGCCGGGACGCTACCGTAGACTTACATGGTATCAGAGCCACGCCATTAACCTTTACTGGCTTGTTCTAATTTATTTAAAACATCGATCGAACGAAATTTCCAAAACCGCGATTACAATTTAACAGTTTCTGTCGAATTTTTTTTGTGGTCAAAAAATTATTTTGAGTATTGCAGAAAATCAGGCAGGCTTTTCTTAGAACACTGCAGAAATTTCGTAGCCTGAGCCCACTGTAGCGCCGCGGAACCGCGGCATGACCCATGTTTTGGCCGCGGTTCTGCCGCACTACTGTAGCATTAGGGCACCAAAATTTCTATAGTGGTCTCTGAGTTGGAATTGGGGTTTCTGGTATTTTTTGTTTGGGCCCAGATTTGTTTGAGTACTGGGAATTGTGCTTGGGGCCCACTTCGGGAAATTTTGTCGATCAAAAATTTTAAATATGTTGGTTCACAGTGCTTACTTTATATCTGTGACCGTGAATGTCATTTGATCGGTAAATCTTGTCTAATTGCTATAGCTCTTTTAGACGAATTTGCGAACGTGACATTCACGTTGATGTTCTGTGTTGTGCTGTGATGTTGCGGATTTGTCGTGGTGGATAGCCTGGGTGCAATGGTAGTACAGTTTGGTATAATTTGTACATTTGATATTGCGGGGCGAGCGTCTGACATGTGGACTGCCGTCACTGCCTGTTTGTATATTATTCTTTTGGGGCACGACCGGGCTGAGGTCGATGTACCCGTTGTATATTTTACTTTCTGTACTAGGATTACCCCGCGGTGGGGTGCACGGATAGCCGGGTTCTAGAGGGCAACGGGCCCGCATCTCATGGCTTTGAGACGGAGAGGGCTTCACTCTAGAATTGACGGGCTATTCGCCGCACTCGTAGGGGGTACAGGTTGACCCAAGGAGGGGTGCTCAAGTTACCGGATTCCGTGAAGTGCTGGGTGGTCCATTCACTTTGTTGAAGGGGGCTGCCTCGCTTCAGGTTTTGGCGGGTAACTTGCCACGCCCGTAGGGGTCTAGGATTTCATTGCACATGCTATCCACACGACCGGGGGAACGTCTGGTTTCAGTAGCGGCTCTATAAAACCCGGGGTTTCCAGATTATCTGTATTGTTCTGTGATGCTTATTACATTTCTGTGATGTTGCATTTTATCACGCCTTGAGCGAATATTATATATTGATATATATACTAGTAGATGTTGTATATGTTTTACACCCGCGCTAGTCCAGTCCCTGCTCTGTCGTTAGTTAAGTAACCTAACGGGTGATGACGGGACCCAGTGGCGAATGCGGATGGCATATACGTACATCATATTTTCGTTCTTTTGTGGTGTGATTAATTGATGGGACTGCATTGATTCGGATTAATGCAAGCTAAACAAACCTATTATGATGTTGTTGGAACATTTTTCAAAAAGCTGTTATTGCAAGTACGTTCTCTTTTGTTTTGCACAGTGGTATTCGAGTATGAATATCCAGCACCTCAGTCGACGAGGCAAGGGCCGAGATCCCTTCACCGGGAGTGACCCCTTGGACAGAAGTTTGCGTCAGGGTAATAACTTCACTATATCCGATTGCCTTTTGCTTTGCATCGTGGTATTTAGTTGGAATATCCTGCACCTCATTCTACGGGGAAAGTGCCGAGATCCCTTCACCGGGAGTGACCTCTTTAGCAAAGGTTTTCGCCACTATATTTTTTATAAAAAGCTATCCGGTTCCTTCAACGATATCAAGTTCATTACGTTAAAGGTTTTTCGCCAAAAACCATTCGTAGCCCTCCGTCATTTCAGACGGGTAGCACTTAGTATTCATGCTATGTTTGTTGGCTTTCGTCAAGGCATAGTGTATGGTAGCTGCTTGTTACCTTTCTGCTGCATAGATAGATGCGTTGGTTTGGGACAATCGTACAACCTTGTTGGCCTTCGTCAAGGGCTTGTACGGGTGGGTTCAAATTAACCTGAACAATGACGGGTAGAACTTGACATGTGACTTATGATTTGTTGGCCTTCGTCAAGGTCATAAGAGCATGGGGTAAAAATCACATCGGGAGTTTCTAAAGAAACTGAAACTTGCCAGATATGCGCATACCTTTTGGAGTGTGATAACGTGAGTGGATTCCATCACGTTATCATGCGATGATAGTTGGATCCCGATTCCCACTGATGAGTTGATTTACTCCTCGGGTGATCCCGACTAATTCTTCTTTCAGGTTTGGAGGAGAATTTGAGGTTACAGTGGGAGGTTTCATGATTAGATAAATTGATAACCATTCTGATCTTGGTTAGAGTGCACACAGAGTGTTTCTTTTCTCTCTCTCTTTGGTAGCGACCATGGCCCGACCCTTGACTATGACTCAGTGACCAAGTTAACCGAACTTTCTTAAAACACTGGCTTTTGGATTGTCTGAGTTGCATACCTCATTGCCACTCCTACTTTTACCCTTTTCTCCAGAACACCCCGTATTACTACGAACATCCACTTCTATTGGATAAAACCATCGTATGGTTATATACGAACTCGAAGGAACTTATTCGAGGATGGTTTCCGGTTTTGGAGAAAATGAATAGGACTATTCAGTTGTCTTTTCCTTTTACCTTCTCTCAGGTTGCGAGTGCTCCTTGGATTAGGACGGTACACCTATTACGCTTATTGGATAGTCTTCTTCCAAACCATAGGCTGGTGCCGAACGGTAGGGAATGAAGAAAACCATTTAGCCTAAAAGGTGTACAGAAGGTATTAAGTAAAGACAAATAAATGTATTAGTATGAGGGCAAAATAAATCGCGACTGCTATTCACGACCAAACCAAGCATTTCATCGCCACTCCTACTTCACCTTTGTATTTCTCCAGGACACTCCGTATCACTATGAAGATCCACAGTTATTTGGATACTCCATCGTATGGTTATATACGAACTTGAAGGAACTTGTTCCAGTTCGGGGATGGATTCTGGTTCAGGAGAAATAGGAATAAGGTTTTATTCAGTTGTCTTTTATCTTTACCTTCTCTCGGGTTGCGAGTGCTCATAGGATTAGGACAGTACACCCATTATGCTTATTGGATAGTCTTCTTCCAAACCATAGGCTGGTGCCGAACGGTAGGGAAGGAAGAAAACCATTTGGCCTAAAGGGGTGTACAGAAGGTAATGACTAAAGACATTTAAAGGGATTTGGAGAGATGGCAAAGAAACATACGGTTACAGTTGTGAATCTGATAATAGAAGAGGAATTACTAAGAATACCCGGATACCCCTTCGAAACATTTATATGTTTCAGTTTCACTGTGTATTGTTAAAAGAAAACTGATTTCCCAATTAGCCCTTGCTCCAGGGTATGTATTTACCATGTTTGATTCTCACATCTGTATGGTTTTACAGATGATGAGTGGGAGTAAGTTATTGGGAATTGGGTGATCATTCTCATTATATCGGGATTCGTTGTAATTGGTGATATTTGAGGAAATCACCTGGGTAGTTTGCCGGATGACAAATATTTGGTTTTGAATATCTGTTGTTATGCTCCAATTTTAAATTGATATATCTGTACGTTTATTTTTATAAAGCGAGATATAACTTTTTGAAATTATGTCTATGACATTTACCTATATCAGTGGATGGTTAGGTAAGGAGCATTAAACAGCGGTGTAATTCTTCTTAACCATAAGTACAGTTTTCAACCTACGACACACAGGGAATGAGTTATTAGACTCAGGGGACTTATACAGAGTATTGTATGTTGTCCAGTGTCCATTAGGACAGAGGGGTTGGTACTCGTACTATATTCTGTTTACTTGTGACTTCTCTAGTTCTTAGACATGTGTTTCGATGAAATACAAGGTCTAAGTTTTGAGAAGTTATAGGTATAAGAATAAAGTAGAGAACCAGATGTTGCAAGTATTAGGATTCTTCAAGGTGATCGAAGATGTAGATACTTGTGTATGGTATTCAGTTGATAGTAATGATTATGAGAACTTGCTTTTCTTTCAGGTTACTCATATCTGGATGTATTCCTAAGTTGAGTAATGCTGATAGGCCTCTCTCCATTTAGTTGACATGCACTGAAGACAGCTACATGATTTGAATCTGGTTCCAATTAAATCAGTGCCTCTATTTCTATATTGGATATAGAATAGTTCATATCTTAACAATGTTAAGGTACGGGGAGTTGTCCGGCTTATGCTTAAAACCAGACTCTGGATAACTCAAGGCACGTTTCTGTAATGGCTGTTTGTGGGTTGACCCGGGCTATGACGAGGGTTGACTTTTTACCATCTGGAAGATCAATAGTGATATTGTTCTTAACTCTCCACAGTTTTAATAAAATTGGATTTTTTCAGAAAACAGTAGTGGGAGTATGGTAGAACTGGAAGTGATTCCAGAACCGCAAACGATTACTGAAAATTTGATAAGAACCTAAAGATTCAATCTGGTTTGACATTCCATTGGCCACTCCGCAGATATGGTGGGTAACCTCAGGCACCCGAGAGGTACTCCGGTAGCCTCAAGGACGGTGACAGGGAGGTTCTTGTTTACCCAGATTTGACACAACTGTTGTTCCAGGCTATGAGACCCGGCAGGAGGATGAGTATAGCGTCGTTATAAACTAGCTTTAGAAGTGCACGTGTATATGACTCTGCCAGAGGGTTGTCGTAATCAGTGGGAGCAGCGGAAGCATAGTGGACAAGTAGCTTATGTCTATTTATGGACTAAAGCAGATATAGCGGAGATAGATCATCTATTTCTAATATGACAGTCATAGGTTTGACTTCATCAAAATAGGGGATGGATCTGTTAAGAAGGTAGTAGGGTGTGATGTCCTGGTATTTAGATGAAATACACAGAGTAGGAAGTGAAGTTCCTACACTATGATCGGTTATGCTTTGGTTGTCGCACAGTGGTTTCTCCAAATAGGATATAGATATAATATCAGACATTCTGGTTACTAGATCTATGGTTTTAGATCTAGATTTAGGTGGTTTCCCAATCTGGGTACTTAGACAGCATTCTAAAGGTGTTTTAGAATGGACGACTCCTGGCATGGTGGTGTACCTGCAGGTGATGGAGTCACCCTCTCTAAAGGTGTCTTGACTAAAGGGGAGATGGATATGCATGATTGGCAGATCACTTGCTTAGGCAATTGAGTTGATTATGAGATGTTAAGTACCACACCAGATGTTGTTTTTGCACGAGATGCAATAAGTGGATATTAATCCTATCCTGGAGGAACGTTCGGAAGCAGTTTTAGAACATAAGTGGATGTTCTAGGGATATGATAACGACATCCTCCTTCGGGAGACAATTATCATTCCAGGCTTCCAAGGTGACTTGGATGACAGAGTGACTGTCAGAGTTATAGTTTTCCCTCTGACGAGGGGTAGTATTTTGGACAGGTGGTCCAAGCGGATACTGAGGGAGGCGTGGTGCAGGATACTGATTAAGTTCAGTTGACGATACAGTCTAAGAAGTTTGGATTTGGAGTTCATTTATGAACTAGGTCCCATCAGATATCCAGATATATTCCAAGACGGGTATTGCTCATTTCGGGAGATGGCTTTCTCCGCGAACTTGAGATAAAGAGAGACATAGAAAGAAACATTAGGGCAGATCCACTCACTGAGGCTATTCCTAGAACACAATAGTTTCGCAAATGGGCTTTGTGAAACTGATTAGTAGAGGAGTTGGGTGTTCGGTATCACACGGGCTGTGAGTATGCGACATCGCAATAATTTTCCTTAAGTGCAAGTAGGAGATTGTTGGATATAGTGCCCTCAGAGTCAATTATTGGATCACATGCACGTGATTGCAATGATTGAGGGAGGACCTATACCGGTAGGACAGTCTTACTCAAGATGATAGTATGCTATCTGGTTTATCTTTATCATCGTGTACTGCTTTAGGTGACTTTACAGGTCGCTATTACACGTTGATAGAGCCCTTAGGATTCTTGCTTGACTGCCAGCAGTATGATGGTGATCATATACGTGGGAGCTGGGGTCTATAAGCACATCCTTAAAGTGGTCCATAGTCGTGGGAGTTTCGAGACTGGGCATTGATACTCCATTAGTAGACTAGTGTATACAGTCGAGACCCCGACGAGGGGCGGTGGCCGGTCTCACAAGCCATTGGTGTCAGTTGGTTCACCTAATATGTATACAGGTGCTCATTTGGTTATGAGTACACCGGACAAGACTCGCCGGGAACATGCTAGTTGGTATTATACCTGACGTCAGATAGCAGTTCCCTGGTGATATGTGTACAGGTTAGTTCATCGACCTGAGATCGTCATTTGTCTCGTGTGAGTTCCCACTGTGCTTTGATTACTACCCTGCCACGGCTCAAAGGAGTCGTGCAAACAGGTTTTAGTTGGGTACAGTCCCGAGCCACATAGAGGTAGTAAGCGGATCGGCAGGGGTTTCGTCTCTCCCGGTATTGGGGGTGAGATCGCGCTGTGTCTAGGAGAGCCATTACACGAAGTCCTTGGCCAAGGCAGGAGATTTACTGGTAGGTATTCCAGTAGTATCTCAGGGTGTTCTGGGCTACACTCTGACACGACTTGTACCGCTTTTAGGGGTCTGACTTTTACCAACCCAATAGGCCCGACATGCGATGCTCATAGACGAACGGACCGGACTGTACGGATACTGTCACTGACAGGCTCAGTAGGGTGTCAGGATGAGTTTGCTCATCGACCTCCCTTTTGGTCAATACCTGGTAGCCCGTTACGTACAGCTAGTACCTCTGGCGTGCTAGTAGTTAAATCCACAGCCAAAGTATTGACGAGTCTTTAGAGTCCCCCACAGACAGTTTTCAAGTTTCGGGCGAAACGTTGAAGAGGCCGTATGGTATTATGGAAGGGTTCGATCATATACGTGCAGTAGTGCACGGATCATGATCGGGCGGATCATACTAGTGGGCTTTGGTTTAAGCCGGATCCTAGAATTAGATTTGTTGGATTACTTTAGTCTCATCGCATTCGCATTCGGTCGGAATGCGGATGCAAGTATGTATATACAGGTGAGGGGTATCCTTATGATCCGTCACGAGTTTACTTTAGATGTTTCCGTATCTTTTTATTGTTGTAAACATTTGGATTAATGTTTACAAATGGAAATTGTGAGCTAGAAATCATCATTTTGTGCATTTAATGTGACATAGACTTCATTAGTGACTCATGGTCTCTTTTCTTGTACTAATGCCACATTATTTGATTGATTTTGTGTTGATATAATGAGAAGAGAGAGAGAGAGGGTAGCCAAGAGGGAAGTTTGGTCTTGTATTTTTTACTTCTCACTCTCTCATTTCATCATAAGAAACACACAAGAAAAAAGGGGCTCTTTTTCTTCTTCTTCTTGCTTCAGCTCACAACCTCCATTAATGGCATCATCTCTAACCTCCATCCATACACTCTTATGTGATGAGAATCAATGGATGCCTGAGACAAAGTTATCACACACATTCTCTACATCGCCTTGGACACGTCGGCTAGCGAACTTCGTGCCCGAGTTGCTTCGGATGAAGCGGGAGACCGTAAAAAGACTCGAAGATGTGGTGCCCTTTCCGACGAGAAGACCGGAGATCGGAGATGCCGCGAGGAGCTTGGGATGGTGGCCAAGACTGAAGGACACGGATCGATCGGTATAGCTTTTCCAACCCTTCTCTTGTTAGCTAGTTTTAGGTTAATGGTTCGATCCGGATTTAAAGTATACGATAGCGCCGATTTCTAGTTAAGAAAAAGTTTTCGTTTCCGCATTTTGGCCTCGGACAAACGGCCGGGGCGCTACCGTAGACTTACAGCTCCCTTCCTATGACGCTAGGGATCGAAGCCCCCGCAAGAGGCATCTGAGCGGCTACCCTACTCGGTCATCCCAGGCTGGTAGTTGCCTACCCGCGACGCCAGAAATCAGAAGCCCTCGCCAAAGGGCAACGGAGCAGCCTCCATCCATCCTCGGCACAAATAAGGCGAACAACTCTCTGCCCATCACATGCAGAGGATCCGAGCCACCAATAAGAGGCATCAGGTCTACCCAAGTCTCGAGCGATCCCCCCTCAACTTCGGGGCCATGGAGACGGCTCCTTCTCAGCGGCGCTTGACACGCTTGGCAAGTGATCGAAATCAACTCGACGAACGATCGCTAGACAGATGGCCGACCTGACATGAAAGCCCAACAGCGCAAGCAGAGATATTTTACAAGCATTCTTCACAAACAGAAGATAAAGTGCGGACCCATGAAAACAAAGAAGAAGTTTTATTATCAAGCGCGCAGTCTTTACAAAGGGTACTTCGGGCTCCCCAGCCTTACAAACTGCCCGGAGGCATACAAAAGAGGGACGAGGAAATATCCAAAAGACCTAAGTCGCAAACCCCCTCCCTCATCACCGGGGGCTTCACCACCGGAGGTTTTTCCACCAGGGGCGCGCCTCATTTCCCCCATAGTTGTTAGCTGGAGGCCTGGCCACCGGGAGCGGGACCCGGGCACGGAGCTCGCCATCGGCGAACTCGGGAAGCTGCACCTTCACGGCATCCAGAGCCTTATTCCACGCGACGGTGGAATACTCACCAAGCTCGGCGTAAAAATTCTCTGACACCTTGTAATCAGCCACGACTTTCCTGGCCCGGACCTCGGCAGCCTGAGCCGCCAGGAGCGCCGCCTCGGCATCCCTCCTGCTGGCATCTCTCTCCTTCTCCATGGCCGCGAAGCGATCGGCCAGGTCCGCCAGCTTCCTCTCGGCGACCTGGTGAGATGCACTCAGGCGACGGCGGATGCCCTAATTCGATGAATTGGCGAGCTCCGCAGCCTCCGCACGGGCTGCCAGAACGTCGGCCCTGGCCCTCTCCAGACACAGGTCACGCCGCAGGACCTCGACCTCCGAAGGAAATGTTTCTACTGGCCTCGGTGCGTGGAACTCCCCCTCGGCCTCCATACGAGCGGCGATGGCGCAGTGTTGAAGGACCTGATGGGAAGCGGATGAGAAACCGGGAGTCGCTTGGGCCAAAGAAAGGAAGGACAAAACAACGCGTGAAGGGGTTCATACCTGGACCGCCCCCTGGGCTATGGCCTCCATTTGGGCCCTCAGGGTGCCGCACGGAAGTCTTCCCCCTGCCGACTCATCCATCCCGGTAAGCAAGCCGGCAGCAACGGAAAGCCCAGACGGAACCATGAAGACGGCGTCGCCCTCCTGCACGGGGATCCCTTTGATAGGTTTACCTAGCACCTCATGGAGGGTTTGGAAGCATCACATGTGCCAAAATCAAATTTTTAAGGTGCTAAGTGAACATACAAAGAATCATCACTAGAGATTTAGGGTTTCATTACATTGAAATCATCACAAGTAGAAAAACTAGGGTTTTGAGAGTACAACCTTTGTAGCTCCCTACGCTAGACTCCTTGGCTACTTGAGGGTTGGAAAAAGGTTCGCTTGAGATCCTCTAGGTCCACGACGATCCACCCGAAGCTCTTTTGCCCAAAGCTCCTTGCTTTACTCGATATGTGAATGAAGTAGAGCAAACACCCTACACAAATGGGCTAGATGTGTGTAGTATGATGATGTGGTTTGTATTCTATAATCAAAACTCTTTCTTTTTATCAACCTCACTCAAAGAAATTATCAAGAGAGGAAGAAGAAGATGGTGGCTAAGCTTTCTCACAAAAGGAAATTTTATGAGAGTGAATAATAATTGAAATGAGAAAAGAATAATCTATATTAATCCTTCTCACTTCAACCATGGTTAGAACTATCTAGATCTTTATCAAATGAGTTAAAAGGCAAAAGGATAATTAACTCAAGGTTAAAAAGTGGTTGAAGCATGGTCAAAGATGATAAACATTAACCTTGTGTGAATTATCCTTTCCTTTTTTCAAAATGATAAATAAATAGATAATTCTACAATATAAGTCTTGCATTGCCACCAAACATGTATCAACAACCATGATACAATGTATGTATGTATGTATCCATGCACATCATCATGTGCATACATGCATGCATACAAAAATAGAAAAAGAGTTTGATTAAAGAATTAATCTAAAAGTCATTTGTTAAATCAACACTTGATTTTGCAAACCGGTCATATCACATACGACCCGACCAATAGAAAGTGCCCGATTAATATACGGTATCACATATCCGTATTTAATCGGGTCCCCGCGCATATCTCATATGCACACCACATCTTTTCGCCTGAGCCAGGAAACTTCATTATGGGACTCTAAGACTCGTCAATACGCTGGCAGTAGGTAATGATCATATCAAATACCTACAAGCCGCAAGCGGTCAGCGAAACGTAACAGCCACCCGGGTATTGAGCGTTCAGAAGAAAACAAGCGAACCTGTCACAACTCCCGTCGAGCCAACCGGCAACACTACCGTACAGTCCGGTCTCTTCTTCAGATATGCTGCATATCGAGTCTAGGGATGGTAACGTCGACCCCAATAACTCAATAAGTCGTGCTGAAGAATGGTTTATAACAGATCGAGAAACTACTGATAACACTTATCAGTAAATCTCAATAGCCCTGGCCAGGGACTTACTGATATAGCCAGTCGAGCACAGCACAACATCAACTCCCAATACCGGGAGAGACAAAACCCCTCCTATCGCTCATCGCTCTCGTGTGTCTCGGGACTGTACCCAACGGCCACCTGTTTGAACGACTCAGTAGAGCCGTGGTAGGGTGGTAATCCAAGTACAGTGGGAGAACACACAAGACTCTATGACGATCTCGGGTCTAAAGACTAACTTGCACCAGTGTCACCTGAGAACTGCTATCCAACGATAGATATAATTCCATATAGGAGTTCTCGGTGTGTCCGTCCAGTGTACCCAGTCACCACTGAGCACCCGTATACGATCTCGATGTCAAACATCGATGAATGTGGGAACATCCATCGCCCATCATATGGGTCTAGTATCATATACGCTAGTCTACTCTGGTATATCTATGCCCCGTCTCGATATATTTACGACTAGGGACATTTCAGGATATGCTTATAAACTACAGATCTCCCACTAGTATGATCTCCATCATAATCACAGTAGTCAAGCCTATATCCTCAGGGCTTTATCAACATGTGTGAATGAATAAAAGCATGATCAAATCAACATGTCAGATAAAGAAGAACCAGATAACATACTATCATGTCGAGCAAGAATGTACACTGAATATATATATATATATATATATATATATATATATATATATATATACATGTATAAATACATCCACTATCATATAATGGCCTCTAGGGCATACATATATCCAACAATCTCCCACTTGCACTAAGGCCAGTTATTGGCGTATCTCATACCCAACATCTCAAAAAGTCGCTCATGCTGCGGCTGAGGGAGGGCCTTGGTGAGTGGATCCGCGGCGTTATTGTTTGTGTCTACTCTCCTAATCTCGATCTCGCGGTGATCTACAATCTCCCAGATCAAATGAAAGCGCCTCAGGATGTGTCTGGATTGCTGATGGGACCTGGGCTCCTTGGCTAATGCCATAGCCCCATTATTATCACAATACAATGGTATTGGATCAATATTGGTTGGAACTACTCCTAGCTCCGAGACGAACTTCCCATCCAGACGGCTTCCTTGGCGGCATCATTCGCAGCAATGTACTCAGCCTCTATCGTAGAGTCTGCAACGGTATCCTGTTTGGAACTCTTCCAACTTACCGCCCCTCCATTGAGGGTAAATACAAACCCGGAGATAGATTTTCTGTCGTCCTTATCGCTCTGGAAGCTCGAATCGGTAAAGGCCTCCATTTGGAGATCTCCATTACCATACACCAAGAACAATTCTTTAGTCCTTCGCAAGTACTTAAGAATGTTCTTCACAGCTATCCAGTGATTCTCCCCTGGGTTGGATTGATACCTGCTTACAACACTAAGTGCATAAGCTACATCTGGGCGTGTACATAACATCGCATACATTATAGATCCTACTGCCGAAGCATAAGGTATAATGCTCATGCGAGCTCTCTCTTCATCGGTCTTTGGGCAAGTGTCCTTAAAGAGAGTGACCCCATGGCAAGCGGGTAAGGTACCCCGCTTGGAGTTTCCATACTAAACCTTTTTAGGATGGTGTTGATGTATCTGGTTTGAGACAATCCCAATAACCTCTTGGATCTATCCCTATAGATCCTAATGCCCAGAATGTATGTGGCATCACCCAGGTCTTTCATGGAGAACCTTAGTGATAAGAAAGATTTGACCGACTGTAGCATAGGAATATCATTTCCTATCAAAAGAATGTCATCCACGTACAATACGAGGAATGTGACAGCTCTCCCTACAGCCTTCTTATAAACACAAGGTTCATCTGGATTTTTGATGAAATCAAACTCTTTGATAACATCATCGAAACAGATGTTCCAACTCCGTGATGCCTGCTTTAACCCATATATGGATTTAAGCAATCTACATTCTTTCCCGCTGCTCCTACTGTCAATGAAACCCTCCGGCTGATCCATATAAACGCATTCTTCTAAATCCCCATTTAGAAATGCCGTTTTAACGTCCATCTGCCAGATTTCATAGTCGTAGTGAGCAGCAATAGCAAGTAGGATACGAATGGATTTAAGCATGGCTACGGGCGAAAAAGTCTCGTCATAGTCCAAACCTGGTCTTTGACGAAAACCCTTCGCCACAAGTCTTGCCTTATAGGTCTCTACCTGCCCATCTACACCAATCTTTCTTTTAAAGATCCATTTGCTCCCCACAGGTTTTACCCCAGGGGGTACAACGTCCAAAGTCCATACTTTGTTGGTGTACATAGACACCATTTCGGATCTCATGGCATCCAGCCACTTCACAGAGTCTCCACTCGTGATAGCTTGCTGAAAATTGGTAGGATCATCATCCTCCATGATGCAGTCTTCTCTGTCACCATCAATGAGGAAACCGTAGTACCTCTCCGGTGGGCGAGAAGTCCTACCAGACCTACGGAGTGGCCGAGGTTCCTCAGTTTCTATTGCAACAGCCGGTTCAACCAAGTCGTCATTTGTAGTTTGTGTCTCTAGAAACTCTTCTAGGTCCACCACATTGCCATCATCTTTATCGGTGAAAAACTCTTTTTCTAAGAATGTGGCATACTGAGAAACAAACACCTTTTGTTCCTCCTTGTGGTAGAATAGATATTCATAAGAGTTCCTTGGATATCCCACAAAGATACACATGACCGACCGTGTCTCGACTTTGTCCGGATTCTGCTTTTTAACATAGGCCGGGCAACACCAAATCTTAATTCTCTTAAGAGATGGTCTCTTTCCATGCCATATCTCATATGGCGTGGTAGACACGGTTTTGTTTGGAACCCTGTTCAGTAGAAACGCTGCAGTCTCCAATGCATGCCCCCAAAATGAGACAGGTAACTCAGCATCACTCATCATGGAACAGACCATATCTAATAGGGTCCGATTCCGTCGTTCAGACACACCGTTGTGCTGTGGTGTGTAAGGAGGAGTGAGCTGAGAGAGAATCCCATTCTCTTTTAGGAAGTTTGCAAATTCTGTACTGAGATACTCCCTACCTCGATCTGATCGAAGCATTTTGATACTCAAGCCGGTTTGTTTTTCTACTTCTTGTTTATATTCAGTGAATTTCTCGAAAGCTTCGGATTTGTGCTTTAATAAAAATACATGACCGAATCTTGAGAAATCGTCAGTGAAAGTAATGAAGTATGAAAAACCGCCTCTAGCCTGTGTAGACATTGGCCCACATACATCACTATGTATGAAGCCTAGGAGCTCAGTAGCTCTTTCTCCGTGTCCGGTAAACGGAGTTTTGGTCATTTTACCTTGATACAAGACTGGCAAGTCGCATAACATTTATATTCAAAAGGGTTTAAATATCCATCTTTGTGTAATTTGTTTAGTCTTGTTTCGTTAATATGACCAAGTCTACAGTGCCAAAGAAAAGCTTCATTTACATCTGAAAGTTTTCTTTTATTAGTGTGTTGTATGCTGAAAACTGTGTGTTGATTTAGGACGTATATCCCGTTATTAAGCGTACCGTACCTAACCAACATTTGATTCAGGTGAATGTTCATAACATTGTTCTGCAATACAAAATTATATCCTTCAGTGTCTAACAAAGAAACGGATATTATATTACAAAGCATACTAGGTACAAAATAACATGGGTTCAAAACCAATATACACCCAGATGGCAAACCCAAGTGATACTCTCCCACTGCGACTGTATGTATATTGGAACCATTTCCAACGCGGAGAGTATGGTCACCTGTCGTCAAAATTTTGCTATTTCTCAGCCCCTGCATAGAATTGCAAATGTGAGAACCTGAACCGGTATCTAATACCCAGGAAGCAGAGTTTATTGAAAAACAGTTTTCTGTCATAAACACACCTGAAGCGGAAGCATCCCTATCTTCTTCCTGAGATTTAAGTACTCCGTGCAGTTGCGCTTCCAATGTCCTGTTTTGTGGCAATGAAAATATTCCCCTTTCCCCGATTCTCCAGCTTTGGACTTGTCCTTCCCCTTAACCTTTTTAACTCCACCCCTAGGATTGGTGGGCTTCTTCTTTTTCTTTCCCTTGGTCTAAGCCTTTGGGCGAGAAGAGGAAGATTGCCCAACACTCAAAACAGGAGTTTTCAATGATTTCAGTGTGCTCTCTGCACTCCTTAACATATTAAGGAGTTCAGGTAGTTCCTTCTCCATGTTGTGCATGTTGAAGTTAACTATGAATTGAGCAAATGTGGAGGGGAGGGACTGCAGAATAATATCCGTATATTGTTCAAGGTCCATCGTCCATCGTCCATCGTCCATCCAAGGTCCTTAAGCTCTTCTATGAGAGCTATCATCTTCAGAACATGGTCTTCTACTGGTGTGCCAGGGGCCATTCGCATCTGAAACAATTTCTTTGATGCTTCGTATCGTAATACGCGGGATTGCTCTCCATACAACTCCTTTGTATGGAGGAATATGGCGTGAACGTCCATATTCTCGTGCTGCTTTTGATGTGTGTTGTCCATCGATGCAAGCGCGAGGTATTTGGCCGTGGCACAGTCAGCGTCCCATGTCTTGCGGATTTCTTTATCCGCAACTGAGGATTTTGGACCTGGGACGGGCGGGGCTGGAGCCGTGAGGACATATGATACTTTATCATAAGTCAAGGAAATTTTTAGATTCCTCAGTCAGTCTTTATAATTGGTCCCAATCAGTTTACTTTTATCTAGTAGAAGCCTGAGTCCAGATATTGGTATCTGCCATTAAGAGAGAGAAAAGAATACACTCAGTGAAAGCTCTTGCAAAGATCAGATTGGTTATTATCTTATCTAATCGATGTCTCCCACTGCTTTAATCAAGTTTTTCTTTCAAACCTTAAAAGGAAAACTAGCCAGGATTAATTACAGTCTACAACTTCGCCAACCGTTTAGCCAGGCCAGTGTCGGTACTTGAGGGAGGTTCCCCGTGCTTTCGCACGGACCTAATTAAAGTAAACCTCATTTTCCCAGAGGTGTAGCCCCGTTAACACCTTTCTAGACACCTAATGGGTTGGCTAATTGTAAACTGCAAAACTCTCCTGGGAGCAACTATTGCCCACAGTGGGATCGGGATCCAACCATCATATGGAAGGTATGCAATCTCATTGCAAATTTCAACTATTGAAATTCCCGATGCGGTATTTACCCCTAGTACCTATGACCTTAACTATGGTCAACAAATCATAAGTACCAGTCAAGTTCTACCCGTATTTCTTGATTAATTAGACCCACTCATATGACCCTTAACTATGGTCAACAAAGTCGCATGAATGTCCTAATTAATCTGCATCATATGCAGTGTAGGAAGACATCACTTAGCTACCGTACACTATGCCTTAACTATAGTCAACAAACGTAGAACGAATACTAAGTAGTCTACTTCCTAAAATGACGGAGGGTTGCGGATGATTTTTAAGAAAATCTTTAACGCTTTGAACTTGATATCGTCGTAGAATCAAATGGTTTTCAAAAAGAGTGGCTTGAGCTCCGCTGTTTTGAAATGTAGCTTTTTCATAAAGAGCCGAGTGGTTTTCAAATCCGATTCTACAACATCTTTTTAGGTTTATTTTCTTTACATTAATCATATTAATGTAGTCCCATCATTTAAGTCCTTAAGCCAATCACAGAAAAGAAACGAAAATACAACGTACGCTTATGCCATCCGCATTCGCCGCAATGTTCCGTTATGCACCGTTAGGTTACATAACTAACGACATACCGGGATGGGACTAGCGCGGGTGTAAAACATAAGCAACGTCTACTATATATCTCATATATAATATATCATTCGTCTCAGATATCACATCATAGAATACAGGCAGCAGAAACACAGATATAATGTGGGATATACTAGGACGTCCGTATTTAGTATTTAGCCAATAATAGAAAATACGGATTCCACAGTCGCGAAGAATAGCCAAGCCCACACCCCTAGACCCCTACGAGAGCGGCAAGCGACCCTACCAATTCTGGAGTTTAGGTGACCCGGTCTCGACTCCTCGAGATGGCCTCCCACTGAACCCCAGAACCCGGTCACTTGTGCTCCCCTCCTTGGGTCTATCCTAATGCGGAAAAGTAAATAATATACAACACTGGTGACATCAACTTCCACCCGGAAGTGCCCCAAATAAAAGAATATTACATTACATTTGAATTTTACATGAATGAAAAGAAAACTCTCATCTCACATAAAAAAACCACGGCTATTCAATCGCGACAATCCTGCACATCATATCTCAGCAACACATAATATCTCATATCATCAACGTAAGTAAGTATGCATACACCGATCGTCGTTGATGTATAGCAACGAAAACCGGCAATACAACTACATACTACACTTACGGTCACAGAAAAGAAAGTGTAAAACTACAACATTTGGAATCCACATTCTCTTTAGACATCGTAAATCCGAAATATCACATACTTCGCATTTCATGCCTAACTATATGAATTCCATATATTGTATCACATTTCAGATAAATAGACAGTATTAAACTTTCCGATCGAATAATCAAATACCCAAAATTTCCTAAATAGCTCAACACTTGAGCGGAGTTCAAAAATCCCGGAATCTGTCACAGTAGCAGCGGTCCAGCTATAGAAGGGTCAAGCCAACGCCTCACATGTGGCATGCCGTACTGCTCCAAACCCTAAGGTTTAGAGGCAGTTCAAACGGTCACATAATCGAGTTAAGGTTTGTGTTCTTCTAGAGGGTCCACCACATAACTTGCACGTATTTCCGAAAGATTTAAACCCGAGAAAAAATCAACACTTGAAAGTTTTTTGTGCCGGGAAAAAGTGAGTTAATGATATTTGTTCGAACATTTTAATACTTTCTAAATTACCCGAAAACAGTACGAAATTAAATATTCCGATCGAATCAACGAATCCAAAACAATCCCCAGAACACTTAACACTTGAGTCAGATTAAAAATACCCAAAAATATGTACAAGCAGATACTAACATTACTGTATAAAAACGAGGCCATATCTCTTCTGTACGGCCGCGGATCCGCGGCCCAAGCAAGGTCTGGCCGCGGTTCCGTGGAGATATGTACGACTTATTGCTTCGTTTTTTACAACATTCCTTAGATTTCCCTGCTGAATTTTTGAAGTATTTTTAATTCTGAAAAAACACAGTTTTGAAAAAAAATGTACAGAGAGGGGTTAAAAATGCGTATTTCGGGTTCGATCGGAGTTTTAACTTCGCCAAAGCGTCGCCGAAAGCTCTGGCTTGGCTCTGATACCATTGATAGGTTTACCGAGCACCTCATGGAGGGTTTGTAAGCATCACATGTGCCAAAATCAAAATTTTAAGGTGCTAAGTGAACATACAAAGAATCATCACTAGAAATTTGGGGTTTCATTACATTGACATCATCACAAGTAGAAAAAGCTAGGGTTTTGAGAGTACAACCTTTGTAGCTCCCTACGCTAGACTCGTTGGCTACTTGAGGGTTGGAAAAAGGTTCGCTTGAGATCCTCTAGGTCCACGACGATCCACCCGAAGCTCCTTTGCCCAAAGCTCCTTGCTTTACTCGATATGTGAATGAAGTAGAGCAAACACCCTACACAAATGGGCTAGATGTGTGTAGCATGATGATGTGGTTTGTATTCTATAATCAAAACTCTTTCTTTTAATCAACCTCACTCCAATAAATTATCAATAGAGGAAGAAGAAGATGGTGGCTAAGCTTTCTCACAAAAGGAAATGTTATGAGAGTGAATAATAATTGAAATGAGAAAAGAATAATCTATATTAATCCTTCTCACTTCAACCATGGTTAGAACTATCTAGATCTTTATCAAATGAGTTAAAAGGCAAAAGGATAATTAACTCAAGGTTAAAAAGTGGTTGAAGCATGGTCAAAGATGATAAACATTAACCTTGTGTGAATTATCCTTTCCCTTTTTCAAAATGATAAATAAATAGATAATTCTGCAATATAAGTCGTGCATTGCCACCAAACATGTATCAACAACCATGATACAATGTATGTATGTATGTATCCATGCACATCATCATGTGCATACATGCATGCATACAAAAATAGAAAAAAGAGTTTGATTAAAGAATTAATCTAAAAGTCATTTGTTAAATCAACACTTGATTTTGCAAACCGGTCATATCACATACGACCCGACCAACAGAAAATGCCCGATTAATATACGGTATCACATATCCGTATTTAATCGGGTCCCCGCGCATATCTCATATGCACACCACATCTTTTCGCCTGAGCCAGGAAACTTCATTGTGGGACTCTAAGACTCGTCAATACGCCGGCAGTAGGTAATGATCATATCAAATACCTACAAGCCGCAAGCGGTCAGCTAAACGTAACGGCCACCCGGGTATTGAGCGATCAGAAGAAAACAAGCGAACCTGTCACAACTCCCGTCGAGCCAACCGGCAACACTACCGTACAGTCCGGTCACTTCGTCAGATATGATGTATATCGAGTCTAGGGATGGTAACGTCGACCCCAATAACTCAATAAGTCGTGCCGATGAATGGTCTATAATAGATCGAGAAACTACTGAAAACACTTATCAGTAAATCTCAACAGCCCTGGCCAGGGACTTACTGATATAGCCAGTCGAGCACAGCACAACATCAACTCCCAATACCGGGAGAGACAAAACCCCTCCTATCGCTCATCGCCTTCGTGTGTCTCGGGATTGTACCCAACGGCCACCTGTTTGCACGACTCAGTAGAGCCGTGGTAGGGTGGTAATCAAAGTTTAATAGGAGAACACACAAGACTCTATGACGATCTCGGGTCTAAAGACTAACCTGCACCAGTGTCACCTGAGAACTGCTATCCGACGATAGATATAATTCCATATAGGAGTTCTCGGTGATTCCGTCCAGTATACCCAGTCACCACTGAGCACCCGTATATGATCTCGATGTCAAACATCGATGAATGTGGGAACATCCATCGCCCATCATATGGGTCTAGTATCATATACGCTAGTCTACTCTGGTATATCGATGCCCCGTCTCGATATACCTACGACTAGGGATATTTCAGGATATGCTTATAAACTATAGATGTCCCACTAGTATGATCTCCATCATAATCACAGTAGTCAAGCCTATATCCTCAGGGCTTTATCAACATGTGTGAATGAATAAAAACATGATCAAATCAACATGTCAGATAAAGAAGAACCAGATAGCATACTATCATGTCGAGCAAAAATGTACACTGAATATATATATATATATATATATATACATGTATAAATACATCCACTATCATATAATGGCCTCTAGGGCATACATATATCCAACACCCTTCAGGGACCATTGACGGCGGCGCACGAGAAATTGTCCTTTTCCTCTTAAGGGAGACCCCGTCCTCGCCCTCCCATCCGTCTCCCGTCTGGGGCTCGGATGACCGCGGGCGCCTCTGACTGCCGCCGGAGAAATCCCCAGGAGCCGCCAACGAGGCGGACGACCCTGTCGCCGACAGAACGTTCGATGCAGGACCTGGGCCAGCCAGGGGCATGGCCGCATTGCGGTCCTCCTTCTGGAGCGAGCGACCCAAAGAGTGGGAACGGACCATGTGTCCCAAGGAAGAAGAGCGCCGAGCATCCAAAACTTAGAAGAAAGGTAATGCGAAGGAGTAGGGGCCCTGGAACGGGCCCCACCCCTATTTTATCACCACGAGCAATCTCATCCAACGGCGCCCTTCGTCTCCCGCCAAAATGCTTCCTCGCGTCCAACGGCTCCGATTTCTCCACTTGTCGTTCCCGCATTGGACCGCACCCTTTCAGACGTCGCAGGTCTGCACACGTCCCGTCAGCCAACCGACGTGTGACACGTGGACCGTCGCTTTAATGACCGATGCATGAATCGGCACACCTTCCTTAAATATAGGGATCTCGCCCTGATTCGCTGGCAGAAAAGACAGCTCACGGCCCGGGGATGCGTCCCGACGAAACCTTAGGACGGAGCTCATCCCGGGCGGCCCGACAGTCCACTCCTGACCCGACCCGCTAGCTTGTCAGGAAAAGTTTGGGGGGCTAATGATGATGCTCAATATTGGCGATCCCCAAGATCAGGACACGTGGCGGATGGCATGTCCCAGAAATTAGAAGAAAGGGCCCAGAGAGGCCGACCTGGCCGCCCCTGTACCCGACCTGCAAGCACAAGCTAGCCTTCCTCGGGGCTCCCTGATGTTCATTGGCCTCCTCAGACCCTCAGCTCGCCCTGAGCTGCCACAAGACCAGGAACCCTCGGCCCTCTAGCTCGTCCCCGAGCCCCCCGGCCGAGGCCGTCTTCCTCGGTCCTCCGACCAGCTCCACCGCTCACAGGCATAACCGCCGCTCCCCGAATCTCGCCATGCGCGGATTCTCCGCCAGCAGCATCCCACGTTCCACGTCTCCGCGATCCCCATTAATGGACGATCCGCTCTCTATGCGGGCGTGACGTCGGGAACGTAATCGCCGGCGAGATTCTCGCGCCCGCTGCTGCATGCCGCCACCGCTATATAAACCCCCATCACAGAGGGGTCAAGTAAGCCATTTTTTTTTACTCCACTTAGCCGTTACGCTGCTCGGATCTAGTACTGACTTGATCGTCGGAGGGTCCTCGGTGGTACCAAACCACCCCGGGGACTTCTTTGCAGGTACTCGGCGCTAAACTCTTCCAATCACCAATCTCCTCAAAACCCATCGAGACCCACACGCAACATGAGATCACCTCCAGAATCCACCGGGAGATCGACAAAAGCCAACATCTGAGGGAGAATCGAAAAGGACCTCCATCAGTTACGGTAACTAATGACTGGCTACAAGTTTGTGATGACGAGGATCAACCTCAAGTTCACATGGTGCCTTCATTTATGTCGTATTATGCCCCGCAGGCAAAGGTTGAACCAAAAAAATTGAATATCATCTTTTACCTTATTAAGTAAAGTACAGAGAAGTTTTTTTTTTATACAAAATAAATATCATCTTCTAATTTCATGAACCCATTTCGTTTCTTATAATTTCGTTTACAAGCATCAAGAGTAATGGTCTTCGTTTTTAAAATACCTATTTTTTACCATAAGTTTGGAGAAACTGAAACTGAAACCTCTAATATCAAATATCTTCATTTGCGAGCTACCATCCTTTCTTGGAATCCCAAAAAAAAAGTGCACCTCTTGTTGATTCGTTGATCATCCTATCATGTTGAGACTATAAGTAACATCAACTTCTTCGATGTCTAGAAATTAAGCATTTTGGAGTTGTGTCTCATATCCAGTTGATCACCTATCCGCGGTTCGTGGATTACAGAGAGTCCGGATTGGACTCAGACAGTTGGGCCAATATAATGTTAGTTATATGTATGCCCTAAAGGCCATTATTATACATGTGATGTATATTATTGTGGATGCTTGGACATATATAGGGAGAACTTTCTTGCTCAACATGATAGTATGCTATCTGATTACTCTTTATCTTAACATGTATACTTATTGTCTCTCTATTACATGTTGATAAAGCCCTTAGGATGAGTACTTGACTACCAGGATTATGATGCACATCATACTAGTGGGACAAGGGTAGTCGGTAAGTACATCCTTCAATTGTTTCTACTCGTAGGAGCATCGAGACGGGACATCGATATTCCAGAGTAGACTAGCGTATACGCTTCTCGACCCATATGATGGGCGATGGATGATCCCATATTCATTGGTGTTTGACATCAAAGATGGTATACGGGTGCTCAGTTGAGACTGGGTACACTGAACGGACTCGCCGAGAACTCCTAGATGGTATTATACCTATCGTCAGATAGAAGTTCTCTGGTGACACTGGTACAGGTTAGTCTGTCGACCCGAGATCGTCATAGAGTCTTGTGTGATTCCCACTGTGCTTAGATTTCCACCTTACCACGTTCAAGAGATCGTGCAAAACGGTGGTTTTTGGGTACATTCCCGAGTCACATAGAGGCAATGAGCGATAGGAGGGGATTTCGTCTCTCCCGGTATTGGGGGTTGATGTTGCGCTATACTCAATTGGCCATAATAGGAAATCCCTGGCCAGGGTTGCTGAGATTTACTGGTAAGTGTTATCAGTAGTTTCTCGAACCGTTATAAGCCTCACATCGGCATGACTTATCAGGCTATTGGGGTCTGACGTTTACCACCCCCAGGCTGTGATATGCGACATATCAGACGAAGAGACCGGACTGTACGGTAGTGTTACTGATTAGATTCGCAGGAGTATGAGCAGGCTTGCTTTTTGATTTTCTGATCGCTCAATACCCGGGTGGCCGTTACGTTTAGCAGACCGCTTGCGGCTTGTGGGTGACTGATATGATCATCACCTACTGCCGGCGTATTGACGAGTCTTTAGAGTCCTACACAGAGGTTTCCTGGCTCAAGCGAAACGAAGTAGGAGCACATATGTGATATGTGCGGGACCGAGATTAATACGCGTATGTGATACCGTATTCTATGCTCGCGATATGTGATATCGGTCGGTTATATGTGATATAACCGGGCTGTCGAATCAAGTGTTGATTCGACAAGTTGATACATTTGATATTAGTGGGTTGTATGTGATATAGTCAGATTATTAAATCAAGTGTTGATTTAATAATTTAATGTAAAATTATATATTTGATATATTATCTTACATTAACTAATATTAGCTAACTTAAGTATTCTTTTTCTCACTAGTGTACACTTAGTATATATGTGATATATATTAATGTACATCTTTTGTGTCATGCTTGATGCCACATTGCTACATGGGTGTATGAGACTCACACCATGCTTATAATAATGTAAGGTTTTGTTTATTTAAAGTAAATCAAATTAGTTGGAAATTGTCACATGGTTGAAACTTGTAGAAGCTTGTGGAACCATTGACCAAGTCCACTAATTTTGTTTTACTTGAAGATATTTATTAACCCAACCATTATTGTTTAGCCATGGTTTAGTCTCTACATGAGTTAGTATATGATATTAACTCACCCATAGTTGCTATTCTCACCACTTGATTCATTCTTCACTTGCTTCATTCCATGGTTGCTTTCTTCATCTCCTTCCTCAAGCTTTCTAGCTTCATGAGAGGTGAAGAAAAATATTGAGAAAATAATTTCTAAAGTGAGCAAAATTCCTACTTCATCAACCTCTTCTCTACTAGCCATTTAGATTGGGTTGTTTCTTCACTAGTTCATCACTTAGTGAAGAGATAGCTTGTGTTAGTGTCTCTTC
This sequence comes from Agapanthus africanus, assembly GCA_030015575.1. NCBI lineage: Eukaryota > Viridiplantae > Streptophyta > Magnoliopsida > Asparagales > Amaryllidaceae > Agapanthus > Agapanthus africanus. The sequence goes on from JASDDO010000004.1 coordinate 240,158,120, forward strand.
GACGTAGATTATCTTCGGCCTCGAAGACTTCAAGCAAGCTTTTTCATTTCACCTTGTGGAGCCTCACTAGAGTCCGGGAGATCACTACTTGGAGCGAAGGGACTACTATACGGAGTTATTGAAGTGAAGGACCGGTCTACAAAGGTTGTATTCCTTGTTCACTTAGATGTAAAGATGTTTACATACTTGTTCGTCTAATTCTCTAATTTAGATTCTAGCGTTAGGGTTCTTTAGCGCGCCATTTTTTTTGAAAACAGCATGGTCGATACCTCCTGAATCCCAGCGGCGACACTAGGGAACCCAGCAGTGGTATCAGGGCCATGCTAGAGAATTAGACGATATTTGTAGGATTACGAAACTGAAACAACTCCGAAACACACGAAATAAAAACCTAGTTTCTGTCGAAATTTTCAGAGTGTGTAAATTTTTTTAAAGCAATTGTAGAATGTTATATGAGATGTAACATGAACACCACAAAAATTTGACCCACCCTCGCCGGATTTTGGCCGGCGATATCACCTTAAAATCCGGCCTGGCCGACCCTGTTCAAGTTTCTGGGCTTCAAATTTTTCTGGTGTTCCAGTCTCTGGGTTTTGGTGTTTCAGGTGTTGCTTGTTTTTACTGATATTGCATGTGATGTTATATTTTTGTAAGGGCAATTCGGAGTGTTTCGTAGTCGTAATTCTAACATCATTTCGGGTTATTTTAGACGACGTTAAAATGTTCGAACGGATATAATAACTCATTTTCTCCCTCACTGGAAATTTTCCAAGAGTTGGATTTTTCCGTGTTTAAAATATTCAGAAAATCATGCAGGTGTTTTCTATGGACCCTCTAGATGAACGAAACCCTAACTCGATTCTGTGACCGTCGGAACCGCCACCAAACCCTAGGGTTTGTGGTAGTTCCGCGGTGCCATAGGTGAGGTAAGGGTTGACCCTTCTACGGTTGGTCCATATGTGTTGTGGCATGTTCTGGGTACTTTTTGAACTCCGCTCAAGTGTTGAGCTCTTTTGGAAATTTTGGGTGTTTGTTGATTCGATCGAAAAGTTTAACATCGTCTAGCTATCTGTGATTATGATACAATACTTGGAATCCACAATATTTAGTTTTGTGAAAACTAATTTGAATTTTATAAATCTAGCAATTCAGTCTCATTTGATCGGTTGCCTCGGAATTTTGATATGGATCAAAAGTCCGTCGCAATCACGTAGTGTACGCGGATACTCGCCGGGTAATCTTACTAGATAGCCACGCCCTATAGTCCCGACCAAGTGATTATAGGAGAACCCCGTCGCTAAAAACATCCGTTCGGGTGCTCGCGGCCGCAGTGTTCCGCCTAAGTGCACTTCGTCGACGCCATCGGGGGTGCGGCCGTCTACTAAAGTTTCCGACGGGCATTCGATCAGGTTGTCGGAAATCTTGTTGAATTACTCGACTGGTTATTGAAAAGTGTTTTCAATATCGAGACTAAAATGCGAGGTTTATAATTTTTAGGCATGTGATGTCTAAGGAATTCATTTGGTTAGGCATGAAATCCAAAGTATGTGATATATTGGGTTTATGATGTCTAAGGAGGTTGCGGATTCCAATTCTTGTAGTTTTCACTTTCTTTTCTGCGACCGTAAGTGTAATATGTGGTGTATCGCCGGTTTCGTTGCTATATGTCAACGACAATTGGAATACGCATATTTACTTACGTTGATGACATGTGATATTATGTGCTGCTGTGATATATTATATTAGATCGTCATGTTTGAATAGACGTTTTTTTTATGTGAGATGAGAGTTTTTCATTTTCATTCATGTAAAAACTTGTATGTAATATTCTTTTATTGGGGCACTTCCGGGTTGAGGATGTTGTCACCATTGATGTATATTATTTACTTTTCCGCATTAGGATAGACCCAAGGCGGGGAGCACAAGTAACCAGGTTCTAGGGTCCAGTGGGAGACCATCTCGAGGAGTCGAGTCCGGGTCTCCTAACTCTAGAATTGGTAGGGTTGCTTGCCGCTCTCGTAGGGGTCTAAGGATGTGGTTTTGGCTATTCATCGCGACCGTGGAATCCGCGTTTTTTACTGACTTAATTTAAAACACGGAATTCCTACTATATCCAATATTTCATATGTGTTCTTCTGCTGCTGATATTCTGTGATGTGATCACTTGATATTCTGAGACGAATGCTTATATTATATATATGATATATAATAAATATTGCTGCTTTCGTTTCTTCTGTGATGCTCAGGAAGCATAAATTGATGGGACTTCATTAATGAGATTAATGAAATAAAAGAAGCCTAAAACTATTGTAGAATCTTGTTTTAAAAACTGGTAGCTCTAGTTCTTTCTTTGCATAGCGGTATTCCCTGTAGAATATCCAGCACCTTATTCGATAAGGAAAGAGCCGAGATCCCTTCACCGGGAGTGACCTCTTTAGCGAAACTGGCAGATGCTACAACCCACTCGGTTTTGTTTTTTGATTACTTTTTAGTTCATGCTTTGCATAATGGTATTTGTGAAATATCCAGCACCTTATTCGATGAGGAAAGAGCCGAGATTCCTTCACCGGGAGTGACCTCTTTAGCAAAACTAGAAAAAGCCTAAAAAAATACTCCTTTTCAAAATCACTCGATTCCGCAATGATATCAAGTTCATTACGCAAAAGGTTTTCTTAAAAACCTGACGTAGCCCTCCGTCATTTTAGATAAGTACTATTTAGTATTCGTGCTACGTTTGTTGACCTTAGCCAAGGCGTAGTGTGCGGTAGCTATTTAGTGCTTATCTGCAAGCATATGATGCGATTGAGTTAGGGTAGTTGTGCGGCTTTGCTGACCTTAGCCAAGGGTCGTACGAGTGGTTTAATTCAATCATGAAATGACGGGTTGAACTTGGCCAGCGCTTATGATTTGTTGACCATAGCCAAGGTCATAAGTTGCTAGGAGCAAAATATTATTGGGAATTTCAAGTGTTGAAATTTGCAATGAGATTGCATACCTTCTATGAGATAGTTGGATCCTAATACCCACTGCAAGTAAGAGTTACTCCTGGGAGAGTTTTACACATTACAATTAACTAGGTGTCTAGAAAGGTGTTAACGGGGTTACGCCCCTGGGAAAACGAAGTTTATTTTAATTAGGTCCGTGCGAAAGCACGGGGAACCTCCCTCAAAGTACCGACACTAGCCTGGCCGAAAAATTGGCGAACTTGTAGAATGTAATTAATCCCGGCTAGTCTTACCTTTTAAGGTTTGAAAGAAGATTTGATAAAAACAGTGAGAGCCATCCTGATTAGATAAAATAATAACCAATCTGATCTTGCAAGAGCATACGCTGAGTGTTTTCTTCTCTCTCTCTCCTGGTAGCGACCGTAACATGCCTTAATCAAGATAATAATTTGGATGCATTGAACGAACCTGCTTATTATACCGAGCTGGGGAACATTGGTTCCGCTCTAGCTTATAATTGTTATAAGTTCGAGCAGGAAATAGGGGAATATCCGAATTTCCACGCGACCCAATCGAGGAATGAGCATGTTGATGCATATTCTTCGGGTGTGTTCGTTACCGAGAACTGTTTCTCAGTATCCTCTACGTCCTAGGTATGAGATACCGGATCAGGATCCCACATATGTAAAAGTTACATGGGCTATAGAAAGGTAGAGAACTGGGATTGGGTAATATGTCTCTAAGTGTTAGAGAATGGTGCAATTGTTGCAGCTAAGTCAGTTGGCAAATATCATTCTGTATTACCAAATGGTAAATACATTGATTCTGAACAAATGTTATTAGATACCGAACCTGATATACAACATACATCAAATTCTTTATTAAGTTAAAGAAGGATATAATTCTGTATTGGAGGATAATGTTGTGAACATTTTCCTGAATCAAGAGTTGATTGGATCAGGCACGTTATATAATAGCATATACGTTCTAAATCAAACCACAGTTCAAAGTATATAGAACACACACAAGAGGACTAGTTCAGAAATGAATGAATCCTTCTTGTGGCTTTGTAGACTAGGTCATATCAATGCGACACGACTAGCTAAGTTACATAAGGATGAATATGAGAATCTGTTCGAATTTCCATCTTATGATTCTTGCTAGTCTTGTCTCAAAGGTAAAATGACCAATACTCCGTTTACTGGAAACAGAGAAAGAGTTATTGAACTCTTGGGACAGATACATGATGATGTATACGGTCCTATGTCTACAAATGCTAGGGTTGGTTCTTCGTACTTCATTATATTCACTGATCATCTCTCAAGATTCGGACATATGTTCCTGTTGAAACACAAGTCCGAAACTTTTGAGAAATTCAATGAATATAAGCTTGAAGTTGAGAACCAGACGGGTAGAAGTATTAAAGTCCTTCGATGTGATCGAGGAAGAGAATACTTGGGCATGTAGTTCCTGGATTTTCTAAAACAGAGAATGGGATTCTCTCTCAGCTTACTCCTTCGAGTATACCGCAACACAACGGTGTATCGAGGCGGAGGTATCGCACCCTATGAGATATGGTGCACTCTATGATGAGTACTGCTGAGTTGCCTGTTTCCTTTTGGGATTATGCACTTGTGAAGCTGCATACCTATTGAATAGGGTTCTGACCAAATCAAGTGCCTACTATTCCATATGCGATATGGTATGGGAAGAGACCATGTCTTAAACGAGTTAGGATATGGGGTTGTCCGGCCTTTGTTGAAAAGAAAAATCCGGACAAGCTCGAGGCAAGATCAGTTCTGTAAGTTTGTTGGATATCCCAAACATTTGCGAGGGTATATCTTCTACCACACTGAGGAGCAAAAGGTGTTTTGTTTCTCAGCATGCCACCTTTTTAGAAAAGAAATTTCTTATGAAGAAATTATTGGTCATGAGGTAGAACCGGAAGGAGTTCCAGCTGGATAAACTAACATCTGATGATTTAGTGGAACCAAAGGATTCAATAGTCTCTAACAAGCCTCAGCCTCTCCGCGAATCTGGTAGGGTTCCTCTTCCACCTAAGAGATACTACGGTTTTCTCGGTGATGGTGGGAGCGAGGATTGCTGTAACATCTTAGAATGCGATTAATGTTAATTAAGCGATAATGCGGGTTTTTAATAAAAAGTTTACCAAAATCGTTTTCAAATATTTTATAAAAATTAATTAATATTTTATTAATATTTATTTTGGGCTTGCACACACATGTGCAAGTTAACCTAGGGTTAATTAGTGTTAACCATGCTTAAGTAGCCATGGCACTTAACCCCATTTCATTAAGATATATGTAATTATCTTAATTATTTAGTTTTAAAATAAAAAGGGTTTTTGAAATTAGTTGACTTGAGAGAGAGAGAGAGAGGGTGGCATGGCATTATGAGGCATGGGCAAGCATGCCATGTATTAAATGAAGAGAGAGAAGGGCATTGCTCTCTCTAAACTCACCCCTCATTCCCTCATCCCTCACTCACACATACACCCTCATTTCCATCACTCTCTTATTCACAACTCTCATTCTCATATTTTCTTCACCTCATTATCTCCCTCACTCTCTCAACTGAAACCCTAACCTAACCCTCACAAACCCAAACAAAATCTTCACAAAACTCACTAAACCCTTCATTAAACTTGATCTAAAGCCTATGGGGATGACTTGGAGCATGGAAAGCTAGGATTTTGAGAAAGTGTGGATAGATAATGACCTCTAAACTGTTAATTAGGTTCTTATATTATTGTGTAGCATAGTAGTCGCTGTTTAGAACGATAAAGATAAAGTTTCGGAGTAATATCGTATTTTTAGTGTCGTTTTGGAGTGTCTGTGATCTGCTATGACTACGGGTATTTACTGGAAAAACTAGCAGTATAGTGGTGTTTTACTAGTTGCCCTGAGTGTTCACTTGAAGCACGAACCCCACCTGACCGGTTTTGGCCGGCGACACTTGATGGAATTCCGGCGAGCTCGGCCGTACAGGGGACTGAGGTGTTGTAATTTTTAGGGTAGCTGTCTTCAGTTGTTTTAAGGAAATTGGTACTGCTAGATTTTACGTATTGACAGTATGAAGAATTTGGGAACAATTTGCTAGTTTTTAGTGTTTCGACAACGCGCGTTACGATTGATCCGACATAGTTTTAGAGTTTCGGGTAGCTTGCTGTCGTGGGTTTATTTTGGTGATGTCGACACACACGTTAGCCGCTAAGCGAACCCTTTTGTAGCTTAAGGGAACCGATTCGTTAAATTGGCGTTGTGTTCGTTATTATTGCGTAGTTTGCTAAATCCATGCGTTATTGTGTTTTGTGTTAATAGGATCGCAGGCGGGGACTTCAGACTCTGCGAAGAAAGGAAAGCAGGTGGTCGGATTTACTTAGCTCGAGATCACCGGTGAGTAGATTTAACATCTACAGGGAAATCGCCCGTATGGCGTTATGCGTCAGGACTTGATATGATATTATAGCCGTATGTTTATATTCATATATGTTGATTGTGCATGAGCATCATTGCATACTATTATTTGTTGTGCCTTGACTTAGTACTTAGTGGACACTGCACTATTACTGACGGTTCATGTTGCACGAGCACTAAATTTTATGCTACACCCACACCATCGGTAATTGCCATGACACTCACAACCTATACTCATATGCAGTATTGTATTGTTATTGATATTGACACATTGATTCTTGTTCTATTGCGCATATGAAATACATCGTGCATAGATACTTACATGTATACACCAATACTTGCTATAGCTACATGTACACCTTTATATGATGTTGGATTTGATTTTGGAGGAAATTGGGAACCGCATGATATATTTAAAAACTGGATTCATTTAAAAGAGCGGTTTTCCCTTGATATGCTCATATTACGGTTTTATGTTGCATATATCATATTTCATGGATTTACGCATTGAGATACAGATTTCATGTAATTTATGGATTTGAGAACCGTGGTATTATTTTAAAAAAGTATGCATTGTTTTGAAAACCCGGTTTCTCTTGATATGATATTTCAGTGCGCCCACCATGAGTTTTCTCGGTTCTGAGACTTGTGTTAGATACCTGATTCGAGGAGCGGTAGGCACCGTCTGCGGGTACATGGTGGACCTGGTGAGGTACCCCGGGGCAAGAAGACTCGTATAGAAAGGCGGTGAGCCCGGCGGAGGGACTACTACCTACCGGTGATAGTATAGAGCTCGACGGATATCCGGAGGATACCGTTTGGGAGTTATGACTTGAGATATATTGAGGGCTGATCTGGGTATGCGGCGCCTGAGAGATGGGTATTTACGTGTCATTGATGGACACGGGTTTTCATGATGTTTCGAGTGTCGATGTTGGACACTCAGGTTCCATGAGATTTACAGATATGAGGGCCGATCAGAGTGACAGCGCATGAGGTATTGGGATTTGGGGCGTCGTTGATGGACACCGGGTTTTTCCACGATGATGACTCATTGATGATGATATGTTTTATCCCATACTCAGCATTCATTTGATATGCATTGCTTCATGTATTTGTAGTACCTGATAGAGTACCTTTCATGATTGTTGAATATCCATATTAGCATATTGATACTATCAGATTGCATGTGATAGATTATCGCTGTACGTGCATACCTGCGATTATCTGTACGATGTTACTTACTATTCATGAGTTGGCAACTCACCTCCGTTGTGCCACAGTATTTTGCAGGTTGACCCTTAGAGTAGTCACGGTAGGGCTGCTTATTATCTCTATTTTGCGGATACCGCTACGGTTGGCTGTGAGACCGTTTGGTATAGGTGGGTTGCGGTTATCCGACTTTATCAATTGTACATCTTATTGTATCTAGTACTCTCAATCTACCACCTTTATGTATTGACTTAGAGATGAGTTGTGAGGACGATATTGTATATTTTGTGACTCTGTGTGTCATGCTCGTGTGAGCCAGCTTTTATTATGTAGTTTTATCTCTTATGCTATTTTCACTTTATATTGTCTATTTCTTCGCTACGGCGTCGTATATTATGTTGTGGTGGTTGTTTCCGCCTTTGGACGTGATTTGCTCCCGTTTGGGGATGCTTTATTTATATCATATGTTGCTTTACTTATATTATATGTTTTTACCCGTTTCGGGGCTAGTTCTTACAAAGGAGGTGCTGCCGAAATTTTTAAGAAAATAAATTTAAGTTTAAAGATTTTTACTTCATATTTCCAAATGTTTTTAACAATATTTTTATCACTTACCACTTTTGATGGTTTAGATTTCTGGGTTTTCGGTTTACTTAAATTGCGTTGCGCCTGTTGACGTCACGTGGTTTAAGTGCCGGTCACGTGCCTAATTTTGGGTCGTGACAATTGCATCATGGTAGATGATGACCCAACCAGGTTCAGGCAGGCCATCACGAGTGGGGACTCTGTGAAATGGCTGGATACTATGCGACCAAAGATGGAATCCATATACACTAACAAAGTATAACTTTGAATGTTGCACCTGTAGGGGTAAAACCCATTGGGTGCAAATGGATCTTGAGAAGATTCTTGGTGTAGATGGAAAAGTTGAGACTTTCAAAGCTAGACTTGTAGTAAAAGGCTATCGTCAATAACCAGGTGTGGTTTATGATGAAACCTTTTCTCCAGTGGCTATGCTTAAGTCCATCAGGATTAAAGCACGCATCGCGGAGTTGGAACATCTGTTTTGATGTGGCAGTCAAAGAGTTTGACTTCATCAAAAAGGTAGATGGACCTTGTATATAAAGAGGTTGTAGAGAGTAAGGTTGTCTTCCACGTATCGTACGTAGATGACATACTCTTGATAGTGTTAGTGTATATGCCCTAGAGGCCATTACTGTATCATACTAGTTTGTATATTACTTAATGGAAGCTTGGGATATTCACCTTGTATAAACAATCTTGCTCAATATAGTAGTATGCTACTTGGTTTGTTTCTACTTCAATGTGTACTTGTGTTTATTTCAGTATATCACTTATACGCATTAGTGGAGCCCTTAGGATCTTTGCTTGATTACCAGCTTTGTGATGGCAGTCACACTAGTGGGGGCTGGGTAATCTATAAGCACATCCTTATACAGGTCCCTAGTCGCAGGACTATCGAGACAGGGCATCGATACTCCGGAGTAGACTAGCGTATGCGCTTCTCATCCCAGTGTGGGAGATGGTCTGTCCCACAGCCATCAGTACGTCGTACTAGAGATAGTATACGGGTGCTCGTTGGGTTACGAGTACACTGGACAGGACTCGTCGGGAACTGACAGGTTGGTATTATACCTATCGTCAGTTATCAGTTCCCAGGTGACATGAGTGCAGCTTAGTCCGCTGACTTGACACTGGCACTTCGCCTCAAGTGTGTTCCCACTGCACTTTGATCACTACCCTACCACGGCTCAAAGGAGTCGTGCAAACAGGTGGTGGTTGGGTGCAGTCCCGAAGCACTTGGAGGCAGTGACGGTTAGACAGGATTCGTCTCTCCCGGTATTGGGGGTTGACATCGCGCTGTGTCTAGGAGAGCCATTACACGAGTAGTCCCTGGCCAGGGCAAGCGAGATATACTGGTAGGTTTTCAGTGTTATCTCAGGGTGTTTTGGGCTTCACTCCGACACGACTTGTACCGCTATTGGGGGACTGACGTTTTACCGCCCCCTAGGCCCGACATGCGATGTATCAGACGAACAGACCGGACTGTACGGAGACTGTCACATTCAGACTCAGTAGGAGTTCAGATGGGGTTCACCTCGTCAGCCTTCTTGTCGGCATCTACCTGGGGACCGTTACGCACAGCTAGTGCCGCTTGCGGTCTGTGGTTAAACCCACTGCCAGCGTAGTGTCGAGTCTTTAGAGTCCCACACAGAGGGTATTCGCCTCTGGGCAAAACAGAGTAGAGGTCGCATGGTTTTGCGACAGGGTTCGTTCTCATCCGCGCACTTGTGCACGTTTGGAGTCCGGACGGATATTGCCAGCGGGCTCTGGTTTGAGCCGGATACTGGTATATGTTTTGGGGTTACTTTTATCTCTCAGTATTCATGTTCATCAGAACAAGAATGCAGGTGTGTATGCACAGTTGTTTGAGGCGGAAGAAGAGGTTTTTCATTAGGGTTTCGGAACGGGTGCGCATGCACAGTTGACAGTCGTCTTTTTTCCAAACCCTAATGAATATGTGAGATATCTATTAATAATAGTAATTAAATGGAATTATGTTATGGTTGGTTTTGTTGACTTGTTGACCATGGTTGACTTGTTGACCATGGTTGAATGTTTGACCATCATCATTATTTAGCAAGGATGCTCCTTGATTCTTGCCAACATTCATTTAATGAAGTATGATAGTGGTCATTCCAAAACAACCATCAACTATTCTCATTTCAATTATTATTACTAATTAGATAATTCTTTTTCTTTTGATATGGTTGCAAAAAGGAAAAAGAGCGCTCATTCTTTCATAACCATTCTCTCTCCTCACTTCATCTTCTTCTTCCTCTAGCAAAAGAGAACCCTTCTCATGTGTTGAGAATCCTTATCTTTAAAAGAAAAGCACCCCTTAGACACTCTCTACTCACTCTAGGATCAAGGGTTTAGCAAGCCGGAGATTCTAGTTCACTCCAAGTTCGAGAAAGAGCCCAAAGGTTGAACCCTCGAGGTGGATCCATCTTCGACGGAAGAAGGCGACAAGAAGAGAACCATCAACCTCACAAAAGTTTGAAGAAGAAGGAGTTCAAGTTTAGGTATAACCATCTTCATCCGAGTAGCTAATTCTCTTTAGCAAGTTTGCTAGTTTTAGTTTAGGAAAAGATCCCGACTTTGTTTAGTCCATGTTGCCCCTTGCGCTAAAAATTTGATTTTTATACCGTTTCCGCCTCCCCGTAAGAACCGGGGGTCGCAACGTGGACTTACAGTGGTATCAGAGCCTAACTAAACTTAAACTAGCTTGGTAGTAAAGTGTAACGAAGTTCGGAACCGAAAAATCCAAAAACCAAACTTTTACAAAACCCTAGTTTCTGTTAAAATTTTTTCTGGTCAAAACGAGATTTGTTATACACCTAAATTCGGCTCAGGGTTTTGTGTGAACACCCAAGAAAAACAATACACTGATTCATTCAAACCGCCGCGGTTCCGCGGCATGAGGTAGGCATGTGCCGCGGAACCGCCGCCGTTTGTTGTCCTCTCGTCATCGTTTTTCGTGCAGTGTGTCTCTGTATTGGTTTTGAGATTTTTAAGATATATTATATGTGCCCAGATTTTCCAGAACAGAAATTTACTTTTGGGGTCCTATAATTCCGTATTTTTCCGAACTTCACTGCACTTTGACTATGATGGTTATATCTGTGATGCTTGCATGTATTGAACGTCGGCTAATCGCTATAAGTCGATTGGTCGGGGTTATACATGATCTGTGTTTGATATTGGAATGTGTATATGAATATGTTGGACTGTCGCGGGTGAATAGCCGGGGTGGATGTGAGATGAGCTTTTGTTTTTCTTTCATTCATTTGTAACATGTAAATTGATGTAATAATATTATTTGTATGGCCGCACAACCGGGTCGGGGTTGTAGCCGTCATTGTATAATTCTTTTTACTGTTTTTGCTCCTAGGATAGACCCATGGAGGGGTGCACAAACTACCGGGTACTTGGCGGGTAGTTTGCCGCACCCGTAGGGGTCTTGGGTGGGGTATTGGCTATTCACCGCGACCGTGTAATCCGCTTTTCGTTGCAGGCTCGAAAGGATTTCGGATTGCTAGTATATCCAATGTATTCATCTGTGATCTGTAATGTCTATCATTGCTTTCTATTTAGGCGTTGCTTATGTTTTACAGCCGTGCTAGCCCAGCCCCCGCTCTGTCGTTAGTTAAGTAATCTAACGGGTGATGACGGGGCCCCGTGGCAAATGCATATGGCATAAGCGTACGTCATATTTTGGTTGTTTTCTGCAATGGTAGGATTAAATGATGGGACACATTAAAAGAACTAATGCAAGAATATCACGCATTAAAAGAACTAATGCAAGATAATAAACCAAGCTAAAGTCATTGGAACACTTTCAAAAAACCACTCGGTTCTTTTCAAAGCTAACTTTTAAATGCGGAGATTGAGCCACTCCTGCTAAAAGCTATCTCGTTCCATCGACTATATCAAGTTCACTACGTTCACGGTTTCGCCAAAACCATCCGTAGCCCTCCGTCGTTTCATATGAATATTCAACAGTATTCAAGCTGTGTTTGTTGGCTTTAGTCAAGGCACAGTGTTTGGTAGCTGGTGGTTATTCATATGTTGCATAGATAGAATGCATTGGTTTGGGACAGTCGTATTGCCTTGTTGGCCATAGTCAAGGGTAGATACGGGTGGGTTCAAATTAACCTGGATAACGACGGGTAGAACTTGACATGTGACTTATGATTTGTTGGCCTTAGTCAAGGTCATAAGAGCATGGGGCAAAAATCCACATCGGGAGTTTCATAAGTACTGAAACTTGCTAGATTTGCATACCATTTGGAGTGTGGTGATTCTGGTAGGATTCCTTCAGTTTCGTCACGCGATGATATTTGGATCCCGATCCTACTGTGAGTATATGCTACTCCTCGGGAAATTTCTCACTAAACGATCAATGCTATAAACCTAGTAGGTGCCTAGAAAGGTGTTAGCGGGGTTACGCCCCCAGGGAAAAGAGGTTATTTAATTAAGGAACTTCGCGAAAGCGTTGGAAAACCTCCCTCGAAGTACCGACACTGGCCTGGCTGAACGGTTAAGCAAGTATTGTGCGGTGGGATTGATCCCGACTAATTCTTCCTTTATGGTTTGAGGAGGGATTCGAGAGACAGTGGGAGCCATCCTGTTTAGACAAATTAAAAACCACTCTAAACTTGCAAGAGCATCGTGCTAAAGTGTTTCTTCTCTCTCTCCTAATTGCAGCGACCAATCGACATGACTGGACTTAAGTTACTTCTAGATAAAAATATATTGACAGGGCCAAACTATAAAGATTGGCTCAGGAATGTCAAGTTGGCAATCACTTACGACAAACTGGGGTATCTTCTTACTACCAAAGCTCCCCCCATCCCAGGTCCCACCTCCAGCGTCGCGGATAAGGAAATCCGTAAGACTTGGGAGATTGACAGCGCGAAGGCCAGGTGCCTCGTACTTGCCTCGATGGACAACGAACATCAGAGGAGGCACGAGAATATGTATTTGGAGTCCATATTTCTCCATACAAAAGAACTGTATGGAGAGCAGTCTCGTATCGCAAGATACGAAGTGTCGAAGAAGTTGTTTTCGACAAAGTTGGCCGTCGGATCATCGGTAGCGGACCACGTGCTTAAGATGATTGGCTACACTGAGGAGCTCGCGGAACTTGGGACCACGTTGGACAGTGAACTCTATACGGATTTAATTCTCCAGTCCCTTCCATCCACTTACGCCCAGTTCATACTGAATTTCAACTTGCAAGAAAAGGAAGTTGAACTTTCAGAACTCCTCAACATGCTGAGGAGAGCAGAGGGCACCCTACAGAAAGGTAGGGTAACACCCGCTTTGTTTATAGGAGGATCTTCTTCCTCTAGGTCCAAGGCGAAAGCCAAGGGAAAGAGGAAGAAAGCCCCCGCCAAACCAAGAGGCGGTGTTAGTAAAGTGGGTACGAAGGGAAAAGAATTGGCAACAAAGATTGCGGGGAAGCTTGTGGGTAAAGAGGAATGCTTCTATTGTCACAAGAGTGGACACTGGAAGAAAGATTGCAGGGCTTGGAAGGCCAGGACACAGGAACTGAAGCAGGTTGCGGCTTCAGCTTCAGGTGTGTATGTTATTGAAAACTGTCTTTCTATAAACTCTACTTCCTGGGTATTGGATACCGGATCAGGATCTCATATCTATAATTCTTTGCAGGCGTTGAGAAACCGTAGGTTTTTGAAGGCAGGTGACATGACCCTCAGAGTTGCGAACGGAGCTAGCATGGATGCTAAAGCCGTGGGGGACTATCACCTGGGAATGTCAGATGGGCATGTTTTGGTTTTGCGTAATTGCTTTTTTGTACCCAACGCAACTTGTAATATCATTTCTGTATCTTTGGTTTCTAAAGAAGGTTATGAATTTGCGTTTGTAAGTAATGTTGTAAACATTCACCTTAATCAAGTTCTGATTGGGTCAGGTACACTGAGCAATGGTATATACGTATTGAACCAACCACAGATTTTCAATGTCCAGAATACACACAAAAGAAAGTCTCCAGATATCAATCAGGCTTTCTTATGGCATTGTAGACTGGGTCACATCAATGAGACACGGTTGACTAAGTTACATAAAGAAGGATACTTGGATCCGTTCGAGTATCAGTCTTATGCCACTTGTGAATCTTGTCTCATGGGAAAGATGACAAAGACTCCGTTCACTGGACACGGAGAAAGAGCGAGCGAGCTCTTGGGACTCGTACACAGGGACGTGTGCGGTCTAATGTCTACACATGCGCGAAGCGGTTACTCTTACTTCATTACTTTTACGGATGATTTTTCAAGGTACGATTATGTCTTCTTAATGAAACATAAGTCCGAAGCCTTTGAAAAGTTCCAGGAATATAAGAATGAAATAGAGAAACAGACCGGCAAAAGTATCAAGATTCTAAGATCGGATCGAGGTGGAGAATACTTAAGTGCCGAGTTCCTGAATTATTTAAAAGAGAACGGAATTCTCTCTCAGCTTACTCCTCCATACACTCCGCAACACAACGGTGTATCGGAGAGACGAAACCGAACCCTATTGGATATGGTACGGTCCATGATGAGTAAGGCTGAGTTACCGCGATCTTTCTGGGGTTATGCACTGGAAACAGCTGCACATCTCTTGAACCAAGTTCCTACTAAAACAGTGCCTACCATACCATATCAGATGTGGAGTGGGAAGAAACCCTGTCTTAAATCCTTTAAGACATGGGGATGTCCGGCTTTTGTAAAAAAGCAGCATGCGGACAAGCTCGAGGCACGCTCAGTACAGTGCAAGTTTATGGGATACCCAAAGAACTCCAAGGGGTATCTTTTCTATTACGCAGAGGAGCAAAAAGTCCTTGTTTCTCGTCATGCCCGCTTCTTGGAAACTGAGTTTTTAGAAAATCAGATAAGCGGGAGCGCAGTAGAACTGGAAGAAATTCCAGAACCGCAAACCATTACTGAAAGCTTAGAGGAACCAGAGGGTTCGAAAGAACAGGACATTCCTACGCTGCTCCGCAGGAGTAGTAGGCAGTCTCATCCGCCCGAGAGATACTACGGTTTTCTCATAGACGGGGATCGAGAGGATTGCATCATAGATTATGATGAGCCTACTAGCTTCCAGCAGGCCGTTCAGAGCGTTGACTCGGTAAAATGGCTGGATGCAATGCGGACCGAAATGGAGTCCATGTACACCAACAAAGTATGGACGTTGGACATTGCTCCAGACGGGGTAAAACCCGTAGGATGCAAGTGGATCTTCAAAAGGAAGATTGATGTAGATGGACAGGTTGAGACCTATAAAGCTAGACTTGTAGCAAAGGGTTTCCGTCAAAGACCTGGCTTGGACTATGACGAAACCTTTTCTCCAGTGGCTATGCTGAAATCCATTCGGATCCTTCTTGCCATTGCTGCCTTCCACGATTATGAGATTTGGCAGATGGACGTAAAGACCGCTTTTCTAAATGGAAATTTAGAGGAGTGTGTCTATATGGATCAGCCAGAGGGTTTCATTCAGAGTGGGAGCAGCGGAAAGGTGTGCAAGTTGCTTAAGTCCATCTATGGACTAAAGCAGGCATCGCGGAGTTGGAACATCTGTTTTGATGAGACGGTCAAGGAATTTGGCTTTATCAAAAATCCAGATGAACCATGCATCTATAGTAGATTTGTAGCGAGAACCGTAGTATTCCTCGTTTTATACGTGGATGACATTCTCTTAATAGGAAATGACATTCCTATGCTACAATCTGTCAAGGGGTTCTTGTCACAAAGGTTCTCCATGAAAGACCTGGGTGATGCCTCATACATCCTGGGGATCCGGATCCATCGTGATAGATCCAAGAGGATATTAGGACTTTCTCAGTCCAGGTACATCGACACCATAGTGAAAAGATTCAGTATGGAAGATTCCAAGCGCGGTAACCTACCGGCTTGTCACGGGATCACCCTCTCTAAAGAGATGTCTCCCAAGACTGATTTGGAGAGGGATCGCATGTCTATTATACCCTACGCTTCTGCGGTAGGCTCTATAATGTATGCGATGTTGTGTACCAGACCGGATGTAGCTTATGCACTGAGCGTGGTAAGCCGGTATCAGTTAAACCCTGGGGAGAAACACTGGATAGCGGTAAAGAACATTCTCAAGTACCTGAGAAGGACTAAGGAGATGTTCTTGGTGTATGGCGGAAAAGACCTCCAGATCGAGGCCTTTGCTGACTCCAGCTTCCAGAGTGACAAGGATGATTCCAAGTCCGTGTCGGGTTTTGTCTTTACCCTCAATGGAGGGGCGGTGTGTTGGAAGAGCTCCAAACAGGAAACCGTTGCAGACTCGACTATGGAAGCGGAATACATTGCTGCATCTGATGCCGCAAAAGAAGCTGTCTGGATGAGGAAGTTCTTAAAAGAACTTCAGGTGGTTCCGTCCATTGTTGACCCAATACCTCTGTATTGCGACAACAACGGGGCTATAGCTTTAGCGAAGGAACCCAGGTCCCATCAGAGATCCAGGCACATCTTGAGGCGGTATCACCTGATCAGGGAGATCGTGGATCGCAAGGAGATCGAGGTTCGGAGGGTTGCTTCAGAAGAGAACACTGCAGATCCATTCACCAAGGCCCTACCCCAGACTCAGTTCGAGCGGCTGATCGAGATGATAGGTCTTCGATACGCCAGTACATGGCCTTAGTGCAAGTGGGAGATTGTTAGTGTATATGCCCTAGAGGCCATTACTGTATCATACTAGTTTGTATATTACTTAATGGAAGCTTGGGATATTCACCTTGTATAAACAATCTTGCTCAATATAGTAGTATGCTACTTGGTTTGTTTCTACTTCAATGTGTACTTGTGTTTATTTCAGTATATCACTTATACGCATTAGTGGAGCCCTTAGGATCTTTGCTTGATTACCAGCGTTGTGATGGCAGTCACACTAGTGGGGGCTGGGTAATCTATAAGCACATCCTTATACAGGTCCCTAGTCGCAGGACTATCGAGACAGGGCATCGATACTCCGGAGTAGACTAGCGTATGCGCTTCTCATCCCAGTGTGGGAGATGGTCTGTCCCACAGCCATCAGTACGTCGTACTGGAGATAGTATACGGGTGCTCGTTGGGTTACGAGTACACTGGACATGACTCGTCGGGAACTGACAGGTTGGTATTATACCTATCGTCAGTTATCAGTTCCCAGGTGACATGAGTGCAGCTTAGTCCGCTGACTTGACACTGGCACTTCGCCTCAAGTGTGTTCCCATTGCACTTTGATCACTACCCTACCACGGCTCAAAGGAGTCGTGCAAACAGGTGGTGGTTGGGTGCAGTCCCGAAGCACTTGGAGGCAGTGACGGTTAGACAGGATTCGTCTCTCCCGGTATTGGGGGTTGACATCGCGCTGTGTCTAGGAGAGCCATTACACGAGTAGTCCCTGGCCAGGGCAAGCGAGATATACTGGTAGGTTTCCAGTGTTATCTCAGGGTGTTTTGGGCTTCACTCCGACACGACTTGTACCGCTATTGGGGGACTGACGTTTTACCGCCCCCTAGGCCCGACATGCGATGTATCAGACGAACAGACCGGACTGTACGGAGACTGTCACATTCAGACTCAGTAGGAGTTCAGATGGGGTTCACCTCGTCAGCCTTCTTGTCGGCATCTACCTGGGGACCGTTACGCACAGCTAGTGCCGCTTGCGGTCTGTGGTTAAACCCACTGCCAGCGTAGTGTCGAGTCTTTAGAGTCCCACACAGAGGGTATTCGCCTCTGGGCAAAACAGAGTAGAGGTCGCATGGTTTTGCGACAGGGTTCGTTCTCATCCGCGCACTTGTGCACGTTTGGAGTCCGGACGGATATTGCCAGCGGGCTCTGGTTTGAGCCGGATACTGGTATATGTTTTGGGGTTACTTTTATCTCTCAGTATTCATGTTCATCAGAACAAGAATGCAGGTGTGTATGCACAGTTGTTTGAGGCGGAAGAAGAGGTTTTTCATTAGGGTTTCGGAACGGGTGCGCATGCACAGTTGACAGTCGTCTTTTTTCCAAACCCTAATGAATATGTGAGATATCTATTAATAATAGTAATTAAATGGAATTATGTTATGGTTGGTTTTGTTGACTTGTTGACCATGGTTGACTTGTTGACCATGGTTGAATGTTTGACCATCATCATTATTTAGCAAGGATGCTCCTTGATTCTTGCCAACATTCATTTAATGAAGTATGATAGTGGTCATTCCAAAACAACCATCAACTATTCTCATTTCAATTATTATTACTAATTAGATAATTCTTTTTCTTTTGATATGGTTGCAAAAAGGAAAAAGAGAGCTCATTCTTTCATAACCATTCTCTCTCCTCACTTCATCTTCTTCTTCCTCTAGCAAAAGAGAACCCTTCTCATGTGTTGAGAATCCTTCTCTTTAAAAAGAAAAGCACCCCTTAGACACTCTCTACTCACTCTAGGATCAAGGGTTTAGCAAGCCGGAGATTCTAGTTCACTCCAAGTTCGAGAAAGAGCCCAAAGGTTGAACCCTCGAGGTGGATCCATCTTCGACGGAAGAAGGCGACAAGAAGAGAACCATCAACCTCTACAAAAGTTTGAAGAAGAAGGAGTTCAAGTTTAGGTATAACCATCTTCATCCGAGTAGCTAATTCTCTTTAGCAAGTTTGCTAGTTTTAGTTTAGGAAAAGATCCCGACTTTGTTTAGTCCATGTTGCCCCTTGCGCTAAAAATTTGATTTTTATACCGTTTCCGCCTCCCCGTAAGAACCGGGGGTCGCAACGTGGACTTACAGATAGGAAATGGTTTCCTATGCTACACTCGGTCAAGTTCCTCTTATCATGAGGATTCTCCATGGAAGATCTGGATGATACCTACTACATCTTATGGATTATGATCTATGGTGATATATCTAAGTGGATGTTGGGAGTATCCAAATCTAGGTATATTAACACCATACTAAAGGGGTTTAGTATGGATGATTCTAAGCGTGGTGGTTCGCCCACTTACTCAGGAATCACTCTCTCCAAAAAGATGTCTTCCAAGACTGATTTGGAGAGAGCTCATGTGCAAGGGATATCCTATGCTTTGGCAGTAGACTCTATCATGTATGCGATATTACGTACCAGAATTGATGTAGCTAACTCACCAGGTGTAGCGATTAGGAATCAATCGGATCTTGGGAGAATCATTGGAAAGCTGTGAAGGACATTCTTAAGTACTTGAGAAGTACTAAAGAAATGTTCTTGGGGTTTGGTAACAGTGTACTCCAGTGGGAGTTCTTTACCAATTCCAGCTTCCAGAGTGATAAGGTCTACTGAAAGTCAGTCACGGGATTTGTCTCGGATTTGTCTTTACCCTCAGTGGAGGGACGGTATGTTGGAAGAGTTCCAAGCTATATACCGTGGCAAACTAGACGATAAAGGCTGAATACATCGTTACCAACGATGATACCAAAGTGGATGTCTGGACAATTCTTGTTCATGAGATGAACATGGTTCCTACCATTGAGTGTCCAATAACTGTTATTGTGATAACAATGGAGTTGTGGTTTTGGCCTAGGAACGCCGGTCCCATCAACGATCCAGACATATTCTGAGGACAATATCACCTAATCAGGGAGATGGTTGATCTCCAAGGGATCGATGTAAGGAGAGTTGAAGCGAAGGATAACACGGCAGATCGACTCACAGAGGCCTTTCCCTAGAGTGACTTTTATGGGACGTTGGGTATGGGAAACTATAACAAATGGCCTTAGTGCAAGTGGGAGATTGTTAGTTATATGTATGCCCTAGAGGCCATTATTATACATGTGATGTATATTATAGTGGATGCTTGGACATATATAGGGAGGACTTTCTTGCTCGACATGATAGTATGCTATTTGGTTTTTCTTTATCTTAACATGTACACTTATTGTCTATCTATTACATGTTGATAAAGCCCTTAGGATGAGTACTTGATGTCACGCCCTGCTTCCCGGTGTACGGCGAATGGGACGCAACGAGGCCGCTACGTATTTACTCAGAAGTAAACACGCTAAGCGTATCTAAGCAATATAAGTAAAATTCACAAGAGACAAGGTATAAATGAACAACAACTTTATTTATTAACATTCTTTTTACAATACATCTGAAAAGGAAATACATGGAATGAAAAACAATGCCCAAACAGTGGCATAACAGAAATGGAAAGTACTGAAATGAAATGTACAAGTAACTAGAGCTCCGGGTCGAAAGCTAGCTGGTCCAAATCCTCGCTGGTGGGCTCGATCTACAGTGAGTCCGAAATACCTGACGACATTCCAAAGAAGAAGAAAGAGAATGTCGTCAGCGAACAAATCGCTCGGTAAGTCCCAAAGATGAGGGAGAAATATAATAGACAGAGAGATAGTGTAATTTTTAAAGTTGTATTATATTGTTAACGCTGTTGTTTGCAGCTTGGTACAGAAGAGGCCAGTGTATACGAGAGGAGTCTCACTTTCCCCGGAGGCTAAGGTATCAGGAGTACAAGGAACCGTTCAGCCACGGAACACCGACAATTGAATTCAGGTTAGGTGTATTATGGTTGCAGTCTCGTGCCACTTCTAATACATTCCGTACCAGTCTACCCCTTATAAACCCAGCGATGTCTTGATTGTATTAATGTATTGTTTGAAGTGTATATTGTATATATATGGATGACTTGCCGAAACCATGATATCAGTAAATGGATGTAATTGGAGAATCATGTAGATGGATGTATATCTATGGTTCGGTTCGGTCAATGTAGATTGATATAGATTGAAAAGATGGATTCATAGATCCATGTTGTATTGTAGTTTGGATACTTGAATCATATTCAAGTCAGATTGGTTATATTGAGAATCAGTCTGAGTCAGATAATTAGAAAAGAAATTGAATCCTGAATTATGTTTTAGTGCTATCGGTAACTGCTGCACATGGACAGCAGGATTTGTGTCTTTTTCAAAGACAATTATCGTATTGATAACACCGTTTGTTAAGTTATCTATCTTAAATAGGAAAGCACCCATATCTTCGGCTCCCTGAGGCTCAAGAGACTGGTCCCGCTTAAACCTATGTTTACTAGGGTCCTTATTGTAATTTAGTATAACTTGAGGGAGTTTTATGTAAAAATAATTTTGTATAATTTTCAAAATACACCTCAAGTATTTTATTATCGTCTTTAGAGTTTTCATTGATGTATATTTTATCAATGCGACATTTCTAGTGAATAAAATCTAATTTCATAATATATGGTATTTATTTGTAATATTGGAATTGTATGGTATTTTCTTGTAAATTAGATGTTTTTCTTGAATTTTGGAAATGTGGAATATTATAAATATTAAAAATATATTTGTTGATATTAATTACATATATATATATATTTATTAAAAATATAAGTTTTATTTATAATAGAAATCACATTTTCTAAAGAAAATTGTATTTTAAATCTTTCGAGATCGTATGCTCCTTGCGGAGGTCTTCATCTTACTCTACTAGGCCCGGGGATATGCGATAATCCGCACCATCCCGAACGGGTTCCCCGAAATGGGCTGTAGAGACGCATTTGCAAATATTTGTTAAAATACACATCTTGTAGAAAAAAGGTTTTTATAAGTCGGAGGTAGTTATGTGTAAAATCGTATTTTTCCCAAATTTCATCGTGCTATGTTACATATGAGTGTTGTGAGAAGGTAGGTCATTAACTCGTGAGTTTTCTAAGGTAATACGGTTTAAAAATTTCAAGTATGTCGAAATGAAACATGAAGGTATTTTAATGTAAAAGTGGAATAAAACTTGCGACGGTTATTATTTTGATGTCAAACTTGTTCTATTGTCTTCCTTAATGTTTAATGGTCATGACATAAGAGTTTGGTATTATTGTGTTTAAGAAAAATAGAACTTTTTAAGGAAAAACCGAGTCGGAAGTCGGATTAACTCCGCTTCCGTCGGGTTTTAGTTTTAAATGTTTTTAGAAAAAAGAAAAGAGGAAGAAGTAGGGACTTATAGGTTATTGGACTAGAAGAGAGAAGGAGGAAGAGGTAGGAGGTGCCGGTGCGTCATTTCGTCGTCGGAATCTCCTCGGATCGTCGTCGGAAGTTCGTCGGAGCTTCGCCCTTCGCTAACTCCACTTGCACACAAAAAGTCTTGGGAATTTTCTTGAGAGTTTGGGCAGGGATTTGGGAGTGAGGAGGGGTGATTTGAGGGTGGTATTTATAGGAAAAATTAGGCTTGAGAGTTTAGGCAGGGTTTTAGGGTACTGAAAGGGTATATTAAAAATTTGTATTAAAATAGATTAAATGGGGGTATTTTAATTCTCTGGTTAATTGCAGAGAATTTAAACAGTGCAGGGGGAGTGGGGTAGTCCAAAGGTTGCAGGGGAATGAAGAAAATCGGGGATCGGGCCGAGTTAGTGTAACGTCTTCAAAATAATAAAATATGATTTTTGGGAAATTTTATAATTTAATATTATTTTAATGAATATTTTAATATTCTGGTATAATTAAATACAGATAAATGGGGAAAAATTATGGAAAATTCTAAAATAAGGTATTTTAAGGAATTGCTTCGTTTTCTGTGCATGCCCCCATTTCCTCTAGTTTTGACTGATTCCATCTAGGGTGAAATCTGGGTTGATTTTCCTATGTTGGTGTATAATTTGGGACTTGTTTTAGCATGGATTTTGGTATTTGGTGATTCATTCCTGTCGGGTGGCGTTTGGACGTCAACGACAAGTGGATTTTGATTGTGTTTACATGCGAGTCGATAGGTTTTTACCTATGCGGGTAGCGTGTGCTATTTTGGTTTCCGATATGATTTTCATGTGCTTTAGCATTGTGATATACTTGTAGGTACCCCGCGTGATGTTGAGGCAAAGGAGGTGAAGATAGCGACATCGGCTTTGGCACACGAGAAGCAATGTGAGTAGATTTATATCTGTGGGGAGAAGTCGGGTGGATGGCGTATAGCACCCCCGCAGTCCGTGGTGAAGTATACGAATACGTATACACACGAATATTTATTATGTGTTGTTTAGGGTTATTGATGGTAATAATGATATTTTGATGATAAGAATATATTGGTTTAGTTTAGTGCGAACCCTAGAGTAGTGGTTGCACTCATACATACATTTACACACATACTTGCATTCATTCTTTCATTTATTAGAGTGCATATGATGGTGCGTATATCTACACATGGGTATGGGACTATGTGTTTATATACTGGATTTGAGGATAGTATTTGGGATTTGAGATGAGTCGATGAGATTGGGCTTGAGGCCAGGAGATCGGTGATGTGATTTGGTTCGTATCGAGATACGACACGATGTTTTAACGGGTCTTTTGACGTAGTGATTCTTACACCTGCATGCATACATTCAGGGTATCAATATTGTACTAGACGTAGATCAGTACCCCGATCATGACATTTGATAAAGAGGATACCAGATAAATAGTATGATGAATGTGATATTGACCCGTACCCAGATTTGGGATGCCGTACGACGGATTTACGTACAAGCTATATTTTGATGATTGATCCGCACTCTTGACTTGGGATGTCTGATTATAGATAGGGTATCGGATATGATATTATTGAGGCGGGATCACCGACTAATATATATACATGTATGTATATGTATCGACTCAGATGTTAGGCGGTTTCCTCACCCGTAGCTCTACTTGTTAGTTCAGCCGTATAGTTTAAGATGGTTGTTAGATTAGATTAGACTCCTACCTATTTCAAAAACTAACGAATCGTGGGTATTTTAAAAGACAGCCCAAGGGATCCTATGGATATTTCAAAAGACGTATCTTTTCATAAAAACACCGTAGCCCCTATTTTCAAAACCCCATGATTCGTGTTATTTCAAAAGGCACCAATTGTAGAAGTTATTTTAGATTAATGCAGATTAGTTATAGTTGCGTCTAGTATTCAGCTTCCGCTCATTATTGTGGTTCGCATCGCATCGCATGCTTATATTATGTTTCATACTCCATTATTGATGTTATGCTGTTAGGACACCAGCACCATTACCGATGATGCGTATGTACCACGTACACTTACTTGCCGGCTCACACACATCTTCATCGGTAATTGCCATGTCACGTACACCTTAGAAAATATTATTGCATCGACATAGGTTAGCTAATAATTTAGACATGATATTAGTGTACTTGCCTTATATGCTAGATTAGACATTGTAATTATTAGTTGTTACATCATGCATGTTATTATTCATGGATTTTTATGCCTGTATGCACTGTTTACATGCTATTGAGGATTGGATTCGGATTTCCATGAGATTTTCTGGATTTGGGGGAAAACCGCAAAACTTATATAAACTTCTTTTCTCTCTTTAAAATAAAAAGTGCGGTTTTCCCATGATGTATGAGTCGTCCACCATGAGTTTGCTGATGGATTTGGAAACCCGATTCGAGGAGACGGATGAACCGTTTCGGGTACATGGTGGACCCGGTAAGGTACCCCGGGGCAAGAAGCGCGTGGTGATGACGATGTGAGCCTGGCGGGGGAGCACTACCTACCGGTGATTTTACCCGACGCGTCGGATATCCGGAGGATACCGTCGTGGTCTTGAGATGGATGGTAGGGGCCGGTCTGGACTGACGGCGCCCTAGATATTATGATTGAGACATTGGGATTTCGAGATTTCGAGGTACAGAGACTGTGATACAGAGATATCGAGATATTGGGATTACGTTTTGTGCCGATGCTAGGCACTGTTTTATGCTGATTTCATTATGATACCTCAACTAAAAATACAAGGGAAATCTCACTAAATTATGAAAACAGTTTCTTCATTTACATGTATTCTGCTTTCATGCATTCATACCTCATATTCATGACATACTATTACCTGAGGCACTAGCACGAGCACTTGGCACTACATTCACGTATAGAGATTACATTGCCAGTTTAGCATGCTTCAGCTTTATTCATATTGAGGTTTCTTTTTATCTGATCGTATTGACCTAGGTTGGGTCATGCATTCGATCTCTGCTTGTAGATATCTTTCTATTCACGAGTTGGCAACTCACCCCCGTTGTGCCCCAGTTCTTGCAGGTTTGCCGTACAGTTCTATAGCGGCATTTCTGGCACACTGCTTCCTTTTGGGTGATTTGCTTGGATAGGTGGGTTCTTTTGTATCAGAACCGCCGTTGTATTTATATTATTCATTGTATCTAGAATATCCATCAACCAAAACTCGTATATTGTTTCAGACCTAGACTAGTGATGTATTATTCGACCATAGAGTCGCGCTTAGTAGTGTTGCGGTTTTCTTGTTGCTTTTGAGCTTTCTTTTGGATTTGATCCTCGCCACTTGGCGTTGTATATTATTGTTGCATGTGTGGTGGTGACCGTCGATTGACGAAGAGCTAGCTCCCGCTTGGGGATGCCTTTATCATTGCATATATTGTTATCCTTGTTATACCCCATTCGGGGCCAGTTTTACAAAAGAAACTCTGCCGAAATTTTTAGAAAAGACTGTACTGTTTTTAAAAATGCATATTCGGCTTAGTTATTTAAAAACCTTGATTTCAAACATGTTTTTCTTCACTTCTTTAAACCAGTTTCTTTACTTATTCTTAAAAATGGTTTTAGATTTCTGGGCTTTTGGCTTACTTGGATCAGATGGAGTCCTATAGACTTCATATGGTTCAAGGGCCAGTCACGTGCTCTTTCGGGTCGTGACAAAGTTGGTATCAGAGCGCTAGGTTGACCTTGGTTCGAGTCTAAGTTTGACTATGTGGAGCCTAGGGCGTTTATATATATACGGAACTTAGGCTTGACCTTACGGAACTTAGACTTGGTCGAGGGGGTATTAGACCCGAACTTTCGTCGTGTAGGATGACCCTTGGTTGATGGAATAGGTAACTAAAGTAGAGTGACGTACCGTTGGTATGTTCCGCGGCATACTTACGACACGCCATTCCGCTTAAGGAACCTTAGGATGTACATATTTTCGAGATCAGTGATCCTCTTTATATCCAGGATTATACATCCATTTGAGATCCCCGATTCTATTAGTTTCATGATCATACCTTTATTGATGCTGTTCCTTCCCATGATCATGTATCCACTTTGGATCTGTTGTTTCCTTTCTTGCCATTGATGTGCTCTCCTTGATACTCGATTGAGGTTCCTGTCACCATGTTTGAGGGCAGTTTGGGCTGCTGCTAGGGTTACGGCCGGTGTGAGCTCGTTTGGTACAAGGGCCGACCATTGTGTTTTCTGGTGACATGGGAACGTCTCGAGTTAGTGTTGGTGATTGTGACCTCTAGTGGAGGCGAGTGCTTGGTCTTGCACCGGATGATCGGGCCATTGTTAGAGCTGCCAGTTGAGAGAGGACTGTTGATGTACAGCATACCTCAGAGATTGTGATGTCGCCTACCGTGCAGACAGATGGACCAGCTGTTGCTGAGATTGACAGGATGTCGCTTCCGAAGCTTACGAGCTGAGCTTGCCGTAGCTTTCAGGCAGATATGAGATAGATGATAGCTAGTCTACCCGATTTGAGAGACGAAGGTGATTCGTCCGATTTTGCGCCGGAGCGGGCCCTGATGAGTTGAAGATTTCCAGTGTGGAGAGTCTTACTCAGATCTAGAGCAGACCGACTCAGAGATGACCGCCTATGTATTGCCTTTCTTGGAGGATTGAGGCGCTGTTCGGCGTACAGGCGAATAAGCCAGTTGCTGCTGCAAATGACGAGATGTCGCCCAGATGGTTGGAGCTACTGCAGCGTGAGCATATACTTAGAGAGATGATAGCGAGTCGCTAGTCACCTGAGGATGAATGACTAGGACAGGTGGTTCGTTTGTTTACCGATGCGAGGTCATCAGATAGATTGTTTCCAGCTAGAGACGACTTCACGCAGGTTCGTTGAGAGTCGATAGAGACGATCGAATGTCAGGAGCCCATTTTCCAAGTTTAAAGTATACGGAAAGACATGCAGGTGATTCTATGGACTCTCTAGAAGAATGAAACCCTAACTCGACTTAATGACCGTGTGAAAGCCTTTGAACCTTCGGGTTTGCGGCGGTTCCTCGGCGCCATTAGTGAGGCTTGGGTTTGCCCTTCTACGGCTGGACCACCGACGCTGTGACATGTACTCGATACTATTAAACTGTACCCATGATGTGATCTCTTGGGGGATTATGAGGATCTGACGAGTCGATCGGATGGTTCGACATCTTTCGGATATCGTGATGGGACACTGCTTGGGAGACTCCAGATGCGAGCGTAGCCGTCGGAGCGCAGTTCGTGTAGCCACGATGAGTTAAGTCCGAATCAGTCGACATTGAGCAAGGTGGAGTAAAGAGTTCGTACGAGATTTCGACGAGATGACGTCCCACTCCGCTGACATTAGAGATGTGATATGCACCCCGAGGCGTGGTATATGGATGTATCTTCCAGAGAGAAGCGCGATAGGTATGCAGCCGTTCCGGAATAAGCTTTAGCTTCAGCATTGGATGATGACTTCCGGGCATTTCGGCAGGATTGAGATTTGAGAAAGGAACCTCGACAGGACCTTTCTGGAGTACGTTACGAGAAGACCTAGACCAGGAGTGGTCGTATTGCGCACACCCAGCAGGACAGAGTTCGGCATTGTCGACGAGGTAGTTGACCATGTTCGGATAAAGGAACTTACCCAGATGCGTTGCAGATCGATCAGGGACAGACGAGTGATGAGTATTCCTCCGATGGTTGGGACGTGTTCCCGAGGACCTGTTCGGCCTGACATCCTCTACAGAATGATGAAGCTACAGAATATGCGATTTCGAGTCCGTGCGAGAGACTTCAGATTGACCGTGGCCGAGAACAGTGCAGTGCGTAGTAGCTTGGCGTGACGTCATAGTGGACGACGATAGAGACAGTTGGAACAAGAGGTTCGTGTGAGACACTGATGAGCTGTCATTGCTTCCCGTCGAGACTAGAGACCTGATATGCTTACAGAGACGTTGGAATGTGACCAGTTTCCGAGAAAATATTGTGCTGAGGACACAGGTGTTATTGAGCGAGAAGAGGTTGTGCAGGAAGCCAGCCTCTGTACAGATCGGCATAGGCATGATCGGAAGAGACCTTGAGCAGGATTCCTTCCAGGACATTGCTGCAATGATGTTTGCACCCAGGATCAGATGTGTGACGTGCTTTCAGAGAGCCAGAGGCCGACGCCAGTGATACGCTGCCTTACGAGCGGTCGTAAGGATTGACCGAAAGGTGACCAGGAAAGTGCCAGAACGGAATCGTTCCTGTCAGTACTCCTGACCGGGCCGATGAACCGATGGATTGCGAGATTGGTAATCTACAGGAAAGATCAGGAACCAGAGGCAGAGGACGCCAGCCGCGAGCAAGAGGCAAGTAGATATCTTGCGCAGCTAGCATCGGATGTTCCGGTACCTTCTCGACCCTGAAGGATGGTATACCGACGACGGTAATTATGATTTGTGATTTTGTGATTTGATTATCACGTATCCGTTGCTTTGGATTTCGGTATTTTGGGCGATCTATTCACATGATTTAGTCTTGATGACTGAGTTTCATGATATTTGATTTTGTGCACCATGGTTGCACCTACTGGGTATTTATACCTTGTACATAGTTATTACTCTTGAGCTGTTGATTGCGATTTCATGCCTATTTTATGCTGGTGATTTGATTTACGCTTCCAGCAGAGTTTCATGTAATTTTAGTGTTTTGATTTTGCACCCGGTATAGCTTATATGTGCTTGTAGTGTATCGATATGTGTTTTGTGCTCGCAGCTGCACACGTTTATGATTTTCTTCATATCTGGATACACTTGGTGTTGCTGCTTACGTATTTGAGTTATTGCTTGGTATTTGTGCATGGGATGCACCAGTTCTATACTTCGTGCATTTGTCGCACCAGTTTTATGTTTCTTGCGTTTATCGCCTCAGATTTATATTTCGTGCCTTTGTTGCACCGGATTTATATTTTGTGCATTACGATTGCACCTGACTTCGATTTGATGCCTTTCGGTATGTCGATTTTGATTGTGATATTGATGTGGATTCTTGCACTCCGTGCTTTTGACTGGACTTACGCATATTCGACGTTGCTATTGGATTTTGTGATTCCGTGCATATTGAGTGCGCAGGGTCTAGATTTTCATTCGTGCATGATGGATGCACCGATTTGGATTTTCGCGCATGTTGGGCGCATGTTTTGAGATACGATTTTGGGGCACACCAGATGCACTAAATCGAGATTCTTCGTGCATGTCAGATGCACCTGTTTTGGCTGCCAGGCACACGTTGCCTATGACAGATGCTTCGTGCACACCCGTTGCACCTAGATGTTGTTTTGTGCACATGTTTAGCACATATATGGATTTTGATTTCCGTGCGCACCAGACGCACAGGGTGGTGTTATGTGATTTTTGGGATTTATTCCTTTTGGAGCAGTACATTTTTATGATGTTGGATATTTGCTTTCATACTGAGCAGGACTAGTCAGTGGGCAGTACCTGGATATATTTTGCATGCATCGATAGTTATCGAAGGGATTTCCGAAAAGCGAGCTATAGTCTCAGTATATACCTACGTGTCCGATATGACACGAAACGTTTTAAAAACAAGGAAACCCTTCTAAACTGTTTTCAAAACGGCGGAACGTACCTATTAAACAAAGGATATATATACACATATATAGTTATTTTCTTATGAGAAACGTCCGCCACTGTGCAGTGTTACGCGCATCGCACAGCGACTTAAAAAGATTTGGCATACATTTGCATCAGCTATTTACATGTATAGTCTTGGTCCATATCATATTGATTTTGTATTGGATTTGACATTGTGTCGTTACCATGACTCCGATGATTGCGGATGCTTGATGGAGTGTTGCTTTTGAGTTATCTGCTCAGTACTCATGCGCATGCATTGCACTATGATGTTTTATGTATAGATGATTTCGGAGCCCCGATGACTTGGAATTTGTATTGAAATATTTTAGTATTTGGGGGTTTAAATTTAAATTCGGGGACCGAATTTCTTTAAGGGGGGTAGATTGTAACGTCTTCAAAATAATAAAATATGATTTTTGGGAAATTTTATAATTTAATATTATTTTAATGAATATTTTAATATTCTGGTATAATTAAATACAGATAAATGGGGAAAAATTATGGAAAATTCTAAAATAAGGTATTTTAAGGAATTGCTTCGTTTTCTGTGCATGCCCCCATTTCCTCTAGTTTTGACTGATTCCATCTAGGGTGAAATCTGGGTTGATTTTCCTATGTTGGTGTATAATTTGGGACTTGTTTTAGCATGGATTTTGGTATTTGGTGATTCATTCCTGTCGGGTGGCGTTTGGACGTCAACGACAAGTGGATTTTGATTGTGTTTACATGCGAGTCGATAGGTTTTTACCTATGCGGGTAGCGTGTGCTATTTTGGTTTCCGATATGATTTTCATGTGCTTTAGCATTGTGATATACTTGTAGGTACCCCGCGTGATGTTGAGGCAAAGGAGGTGAAGATAGCGACATCGGCTTTGGCACACGAGAAGCAATGTGAGTAGATTTATATCTGTGGGGAGAAGTCGGGTGGATGGCGTATAGCACCCCCGCAGTCCGTGGTGAAGTATACGAATACGTATACACACGAATATTTATTATGTGTTGTTTAGGGTTATTGATGGTAATAATGATATTTTGATGATAAGAATATATTGGTTTAGTTTAGTGCGAACCCTAGAGTAGTGGTTGCACTCACACATACATTTACACACATACTTGCATTCATTCTTTCATTTATTAGAGTGCATATGATGGTGCGTATATCTACACATGGGTATGGGACTATGTGTTTATATACTGGATTTGAGGATAGTATTTGGGATTTGAGATGAGTCGATGAGATTGGGCTTGAGGCCAGGAGATCGGTGATGTGATTTGGTTCGTATCGAGATACGACACGATGTTTTAACGGGTCTTTTGACGTAGTGATTCTTACACCTGCATGCATACATTCAGGGTATCAATATTGTACTAGACGTAGATCAGTACCCCGATCATGACATTTGATAAAGAGGATACCAGATAAATAGTATGATGAATGTGATATTGACCCGTACCCAGATTTGGGATGCCGTACGACGGATTTACGTACAAGCTATATTTTGATGATTGATCCGCACTCTTGACTTGGGATGTCTGATTATAGATAGGGTATCGGATATGATATTATTGAGGCGGGATCACCGACTAATATATATACATGTATGTATATGTATCGACTCAGATGTTAGGCGGTTTCCTCACCCGTAGCTCTACTTGTTAGTTCAGCCGTATAGTTTAAGATGGTTGTTAGATTAGATTAGACTCCTACCTATTTCAAAAACTAACGAATCGTGGGTATTTTAAAAGACAGCCCAAGGGATCCTACGGATATTTCAAAAGACGTATCTTTTCATAAAAACACCGTAGCCCCTATTTTCAAAACCCCATGATTCGTGTTATTTCAAAAGGCACCAATTGTAGAAGTTATTTTAGATTAATGCAGATTAGTTATAGTTGCGTCTAGTATTCAGCTTCAGCTCATTATTGTGGTTCGCATCGCATCGCATGCTTATATTATGTTTCATACTCCATTATTGATGTTATGCTGTTAGGACACCAGCACCATTACCGATGATGCGTATGTACCACGTACACTTACTTGCCGGCTCACACACATCTTCATCGGTAATTGCCATGTCACGTACATCTTAGAAAATATTATTGCATCGACATAGGTTAGCTAATAATTTAGACATGATATTAGTGTACTTGCCTTATATGCTAGATTAGACATTGTAATTATTAGTTGTTACATCATGCATGTTATTATTCATGGATTTTTATGCCTGTATGCACTGTTTACATGCTATTGAGGATTGGATTCGGATTTCCATGAGATTTTCTGGATTTGGGGGAAAACCGCAAAACTTATATAAACTTCTTTTCTCTCTTTAAAATAAAAAGTGCGGTTTTCCCATGATGTATGAGTCGTCCACCATGAGTTTGCTGATGGATTTGGAAACCCGATTCGAGGAGACGGATGAACCGTTTCGGGTACATGGTGGACCCGGTAAGGTACCCCGGGGCAAGAAGCGCGTGGTGATGACGATGTGAGCCTGGCGGGGGAGCACTACCTACCGGTGATTTTACCCGACGCGTCGGATATCCGGAGGATACCGTCGTGGTCTTGAGATGGATGGTAGGGGCCGGTCTGGACTGACGGCGCCCTAGATATTATGATTGAGACATTGGGATTTCGAGATTTCGAGGTACAGAGACTGTGATACAGAGATATCGAGATATTGGGATTACGTTTTGTGCCGATGCTAGGCACTGTTTTATGCTGATTTCATTATGATACCTCAACTAAAAATACAAGGGAAATCTCACTAAATTATGAAAACAGTTTCTTCATTTACATGTATTCTGCTTTCATGCATTCATACCTCATATTCATGACATACTATTACCTGAGGCACTAGCACGAGCACTTGGCACTACATTCACGTATAGAGATTACATTGCCAGTTTAGCATGCTTCAGCTTTATTCATATTGAGGTTTCTTTTTATCTGATCGTATTGACCTAGGTTGGGTCATGCATTCGATCTCTGCTTGTAGATATCTTTCTATTCACGAGTTGGCAACTCACCCCCGTTGTGCCCCAGTTCTTGCAGGTTTGCCGTACAGTTCTATAGCGGCATTTCTGGCACACTGCTTCCTTTTGGGTGATTTGCTTGGATAGGTGGGTTCTTTTGTATCAGAACCGCCGTTGTATTTATATTATTCATTGTATCTAGAATATCCATCAACCAAAACTCGTATATTGTTTCAGACCTAGACTAGTGATGTATTATTCGACCATAGAGTCGCGCTTAGTAGTGTTGCGGTTTTCTTGTTGCTTTTGAGCTTTCTTTTGGATTTGATCCTCGCCACTTGGCGTTGTATATTATTGTTGCATGTGTGGTGGTGACCGTCGATTGACGAAGAGCTAGCTCCCGCTTGGGGATGCCTTTATCATTGCATATATTGTTATCCTTGTTATACCCCATTCGGGGCCAGTTTTACAAAAGAAACTCTGCCGAAATTTTTAGAAAAGACTGTACTGTTTTTAAAAATGCATATTCGGCTTAGTTATTTAAAAACCTTGATTTCAAACATGTTTTTCTTCACTTCTTTAAACCAGTTTCTTTACTTATTCTTAAAAATGGTTTTAGATTTCTGGGCTTTTGGCTTACTTGGATCAGATGGAGTCCTATAGACTTCATATGGTTCAAGGGCCAGTCACGTGCTCTTTCGGGTCGTGACAAAGTTGGTATCAGAGCGCTAGGTTGACCTTGGTTCGAGTCTAAGTTTGACTATGTGGAGCCTAGGGCGTTTATATATATACGGAACTTAGGCTTGACCTTACGGAACTTAGACTTGGTCGAGGGGGTATTAGACCCGAACTTTCGTCGTGTAGGATGACCCTTGGTTGATGGAATAGGTAACTAAAGTAGAGTGACGTACCGTTGGTATGTTCCGCGGCATACTTACGACACGCCATTCCGCTTAAGGAACCTTAGGATGTACATATTTTCGAGATCAGTGATCCTCTTTATATCCAGGATTATACATCCATTTGAGATCCCCGATTCTATTAGTTTCATGATCATACCTTTATTGATGCTGTTCCTTCCCATGATCATGTATCCACTTTGGATCTGTTGTTTCCTTTCTTGCCATTGATGTGCTCTCCTTGATACTCGATTGAGGTTCCTGTCACCATGTTTGAGGGCAGTTTGGGCTGCTGCTAGGGTTACGGCCGGTGTGAGCTCGTTTGGTACAAGGGCCGACCATTGTGTTTTCTGGTGACATGGGAACGTCTCGAGTTAGTGTTGGTGATTGTGACCTCTAGTGGAGGCGAGTGCTTGGTCTTGCACCGGATGATCGGGCCATTGTTAGAGCTGCCAGTTGAGAGAGGACTGTTGATGTACAGCATACCTCAGAGATTGTGATGTCGCCTACCGTGCAGACAGATGGACCAGCTGTTGCTGAGATTGACAGGATGTCGCTTCCGAAGCTTACGAGCTGAGCTTGCCGTAGCTTTCAGGCAGATATGAGATAGATGATAGCTAGTCTACCCGATTTGAGAGACGAAGGTGATTCGTCCGATTTTGCGCCGGAGCGGGCCCTGATGAGTTGAAGATTTCCAGTGTGGAGAGTCTTACTCAGATCTAGAGCAGACCGACTCAGAGATGACCGCCTATGTATTGCCTTTCTTGGAGGATTGAGGCGCTGTTCGGCGTACAGGCGAATAAGCCAGTTGCTGCTGCAAATGACGAGATGTCGCCCAGATGGTTGGAGCTACTGCAGCGTGAGCATATACTTAGAGAGATGATAGCGAGTCGCTAGTCACCTGAGGATGAATGACTAGGACAGGTGGTTCGTTTGTTTACCGATGCGAGGTCATCAGATAGATTGTTTCCAGCTAGAGACGACTTCACGCAGGTTCGTTGAGAGTCGATAGAGACGATCGAATGTCAGGAGCCCATTTTCCAAGTTTAAAGTATACGGAAAGACATGCAGGTGATTCTATGGACTCTCTAGAAGAATG
This sequence comes from Agapanthus africanus, assembly GCA_030015575.1. NCBI lineage: Eukaryota > Viridiplantae > Streptophyta > Magnoliopsida > Asparagales > Amaryllidaceae > Agapanthus > Agapanthus africanus. The sequence continues at coordinate 240,192,928 of JASDDO010000004.1, forward strand.
AAACCCTAACTCGACTTAATGACCGTGTGAAAGCCTTTGAACCTTCGGGTTTGCGGCGGTTCCTCGGCGCCATTAGTGAGGCTTGGGTTTGCCCTTCTACGGCTGGACCACCGACGCTGTGACATGTACTCGATACTATTAAACTGTACCCATGATGTGATCTCTTGGGGGATTATGAGGATCTGACGAGTCGATCGGATGGTTCGACATCTTTCGGATATCGTGATGGGACACTGCTTGGGAGACTCCAGATGCGAGCGTAGCCGTCGGAGCGCAGTTCGTGTAGCCACGATGAGTTAAGTCCGAATCAGTCGACATTGAGCAAGGTGGAGTAAAGAGTTCGTACGAGATTTCGACGAGATGACGTCCCACTCCGCTGACATTAGAGATGTGATATGCACCCCGAGGCGTGGTATATGGATGTATCTTCCAGAGAGAAGCGCGATAGGTATGCAGCCGTTCCGGAATAAGCTTTAGCTTCAGCATTGGATGATGACTTCCGGGCATTTCGGCAGGATTGAGATTTGAGAAAGGAACCTCGACAGGACCTTTCTGGAGTACGTTACGAGAAGACCTAGACCAGGAGTGGTCGTATTGCGCACACCCAGCAGGACAGAGTTCGGCATTGTCGACGAGGTAGTTGACCATGTTCGGATAAAGGAACTTACCCAGATGCGTTGCAGATCGATCAGGGACAGACGAGTGATGAGTATTCCTCCGATGGTTGGGACGTGTTCCCGAGGACCTGTTCGGCCTGACATCCTCTACAGAATGATGAAGCTACAGAATATGCGATTTCGAGTCCGTGCGAGAGACTTCAGATTGACCGTGGCCGAGAACAGTGCAGTGCGTAGTAGCTTGGCGTGACGTCATAGTGGACGACGATAGAGACAGTTGGAACAAGAGGTTCGTGTGAGACACTGATGAGCTGTCATTGCTTCCCGTCGAGACTAGAGACCTGATATGCTTACAGAGACGTTGGAATGTGACCAGTTTCCGAGAAAATATTGTGCTGAGGACACAGGTGTTATTGAGCGAGAAGAGGTTGTGCAGGAAGCCAGCCTCTGTACAGATCGGCATAGGCATGATCGGAAGAGACCTTGAGCAGGATTCCTTCCAGGACATTGCTGCAATGATGTTTGCACCCAGGATCAGATGTGTGACGTGCTTTCAGAGAGCCAGAGGCCGACGCCAGTGATACGCTGCCTTACGAGCGGTCGTAAGGATTGACCGAAAGGTGACCAGGAAAGTGCCAGAACGGAATCGTTCCTGTCAGTACTCCTGACCGGGCCGATGAACCGATGGATTGCGAGATTGGTAATCTACAGGAAAGATCAGGAACCAGAGGCAGAGGACGCCAGCCGCGAGCAAGAGGCAAGTAGATATCTTGCGCAGCTAGCATCGGATGTTCCGGTACCTTCTCGACCCTGAAGGATGGTATACCGACGACGGTAATTATGATTTGTGATTTTGTGATTTGATTATCACGTATCCGTTGCTTTGGATTTCGGTATTTTGGGCGATCTATTCACATGATTTAGTCTTGATGACTGAGTTTCATGATATTTGATTTTGTGCACCATGGTTGCACCTACTGGGTATTTATACCTTGTACATAGTTATTACTCTTGAGCTGTTGATTGCGATTTCATGCCTATTTTTAGAAAAGACTGTACTGTTTTTAAAAATGCATATTCGGCTTAGTTATTTAAAAACCTTGATTTCAAACATGTTTTTCTTCACTTCTTTAAACCAGTTTCTTTACTTATTCTTAAAAATGGTTTTAGATTTCTGGGCTTTTGGCTTACTTGGATCAGATGGAGTCCTATAGACTTCATATGGTTCAAGGGCCAGTCACGTGCTCTTTCGGGTCGTGACAGTTAGACCGGCGGCGCCGGCCGAGTCGGGCGAGTCGCCGGCCCGAGTTAGCCGAGTCAGGCCGTGTCTCCTTTCCACGTGTCCCCGACGCTTGGTCTTGACTCGTGGACCCGTTTGTTTATTCTATAACTTACCCTATTACGTGTAGTGCACGTGTAGACTCTTAGGCTTCTGAAAGATTAAAAGAATTTAAAATAAAAATAATGTGTGGCTGATGGGATTTGAACTCTGGTGCTTTGGTTCAGCAGTGCAAGGTATTACCAATGAGCTACAAGCTCTTTCTTGCTGTTCTAAACCAAAAAAGACTTATAACTCGTGCTCAGGCTCAAGTACCCCTTTCTGTATTTTTGAAAAAATTGTACAGAAAGTTTAGGGTTGTTACACTTGACTACCAGGATTATGATGCAGATCATACTAGTGGGGAAAGGGTAGTCGGTAAGCACATCTTTCAATTGTTCCTAGTCGTAGGAATATCGAGACGGGGCATCGATATTCCAGAGTAGACAAGCGTATACGCTTCTCGACCCATATGATGGGCGATGGATGATCCCATATCCATTGTTGTTGACAACAGAGATGGTATACGGGTGCTCAGTGGAGACTGGGTACACTGAACGGACTCGCCGAGAACTTCTAGATGGTATTATACCTATCATCAGATAGCAGTTCTCTGGTGACACTGGTACAGGTTAGTCTGTCGACCCAAGATCGTCATAGAGTCTTGTGTGATTCCCACTGTGCTTTGATTTCCACCTTACCACGTTCAAGAGATCGTGAAAAACGGTGGATTTTGGGTACAGTCCCGAGTCACATAGAGGCAATGAACGATAAGAGGGGATTTCGTCTCTCCCGGTATTGGGGGTTGATGTTGCGCTATGCTCGATTGGCCAAAACAGGAAATCCCTTGCCAGGGTTGCTGAGATTTACTGGTAAGTGTTATCAGTAGTTTCTCGAACCATTATGAGCCTCACATCGGCATGACTTATCAGGCTATTGGGGTCTGACGTTTACCACCCCCAGGCTGTGATATGCGACATATCAGACGAAAAGACCGGACTGTACGGTAGTGTTACTGATTAGATTCGTAGGAGTATGAGCAGGCTTGCTCTTTGATCTTCTGATCGCTCAATACCTGGGTGGTCGTTACGTTTAGCAGACCGCTTGCGGCTTGTGGGTGACTGATATGATCACCACCTGCTGCCGGCGTATTGACGAGTCTTTAGAGTCCTACACAGAGGTTTCCTGGTTCAAGCGAAATGAAGTAGGAGCACATATGTGATATGTGCGGGACTGAGATTAATACGCGTATGTGATACCGTATTCTATGCTCGCGATATGTGATATCGGTCGGTTATATGTGATATAATCGGGCTGTCGAATCAAGTGTTGATTCGACAAGTTGATACATTTGATATTAGTCGGTTGTATATGATATAGAAGGATTATTAAATCAAGTGTTGATTTAATAATTTAATGTATAATTATATATTTGATATATTATCTTACATTAACTAATATTAGCTCACTTAAGTATTCTTTTTCTCACCAGTGTACGCTTAGTATATATGTGATATATATTAATGTACATCTTTTATGTCATGCTTGATGCCGCATGCTACATGGGTGTATGAGACTCACACCATGCTTATAATAATATAAGGTTTTGTTTATTTAAAGTAAATCAAATTAGTTGGAAATTGTCACATGGTTGAAACTTGTAGAAACTTGTGCAACCATTGACCAAGTCCACTAATTTTTTTTTACTTGGAGATATTTATTAACCCAATCATTATTGTTTAGCTATGATTTAGTCTCTACATGAGTTAGTATATGATATTAACTCACCCATGGTTGCTATTCTCACCACTTGATTCATTCTTCACTTGCTTCATTCCATGGTTGCTTTCTTCATCTCCTTCCTCAAGCTTTCTAGCTTCATGAGAGGTGAAGAAAAATAGTGAGAAAATAATTTCTAAAGTGAGCAAAATTCCTACTTCATCAACCTCTTCTTTACTAGCCATTTAGATTGGGTTGTTTCTTCACTAGTTCATCACTTAGTGAAGAGATAGCTTGTGTTAGTGTCTCTTCGACGTATATCATTTTCGGCCTCGAAGACTTCAAGCAAACTTGTTCATTTCACCTTGTGGAGCCTCACTAGAGTCCGAGAGATCACTACTTGGAGAGAAGGGACTACTACACGGAGCTATTGAAGTGAAGGACTGGTCTACAAAGGTTGTATTTCTTGTTCACTTAGATGTAAAGATGTTTACATGCTTGTTCGTCTAATTCTCTAGTTTAGTTTCTAGCGTTAGGGTTCTTTAGCGTACCGGTTTTTTTGAAAACGGCATGGTCGATGCCTCTCGAAACCCAGACGCGACACTAGGGAACCCAGCATATAATCCGTTAGTGTGGACTACTAATGGATATGGAGATGGGAGCATAATCAAAAATTTTATTTAGATTTAAACTAAGGTGTTTATTGTTGAGATTAGTTTAAATCTAAGTAGTTAGATATTATAGAAAGAATTAAGATATGTATCTTATTTAAATAAAGATTTAGATCTAATTTAGATAAGAGGAAATATTCTATTAGATAAAAATAAAGTAGATTTATATTAATCCGAATCTGAGTAGAAAATAGATTATTCTATGTTATAAATAGGAAGATACTTTTATCAGGCGAACTGGCAAAAAAGCAAACGAGGAAAGCCAAGGCGGGCAAAGGCAAGAAAGATGTAGTCTCTACATTTATGAGGGCTGTAACTTCTCTCTTGAGGTGAGATCAAGAGAGGGGAGATTAGATGATGTGAGAGAGAGTTTAGATGTGTGGGATCTCATAACCTTTATCTTTATTGAGAGATTATGGGTCTAATTTAGATTTGAGATATGCTACTATTTTAGATGATTAAATCAAAGAGAAGATAAGATATCGGGTGTACTCTTTCTTATATCAATAGATTTCTCATGTTTGTCCCGTGGAGTAGGCCGGCCGGTCGAACCACATTAAAAATACCCTGTGTTGATTGCTTCTTCTTATGGATCACTGTTGATCAGTCATATTTATTGCACATTTTTACGGTTATTTTCCCTATTTCTATTGATTACTAAATATGTTATTTATAATTTAAGAACATATGTGGGTTTATATGTAAAAAGATTTTGTCATATATTTCTTAATTTATAATTAATATAATTGGGTGTAATATATTCATATCATATTTAAATAAAATATCCATGTGATTCTTAACCATTATTATTAAGATGTGCATATCATATCATATCAAATATTCTTGAATTTCTTAAACATTAAGTAATCTATTTGTGAATGAATTATTGGAATATTATCTCAAAGAAAATAAATGCTATTAATGATTTGATTTAAGATATTGTGCAGGTATTAAAATAACAAATCAGTTCAAGGCTACAAACATAAGTAGAAGATCCAAATCAAATCAAGTTAGCAAATCAAATCTGCCAAATTTAGGAGCAAATTGAAGATTATCGTAACTAGAAAAATAAAACAATATTTTCAAGATTTTATCGTCGAAAAGATCTCCTAAAATCGAGAGAAGAAAGAGGAAAAAATCTTGAGACGCGAGCTCACAAAACGGCGGCGGTTCAGCGGCCGAAGAGGGCATTTGGCGGCGGTTCCACGGTTCAAGAGTGGCCGTTTGATGAACTTTTTCATGGGCATTGTCATGACCCGAAAAAGGCACGTGACTGGCACTTGCATCAGGTGAAGTCTATAGGACTACACCTAATACAAGTAAGCCAAAAGCCCAGAAATCTAAACCTTTTTAAGAGAAAATAGCGGAGGTGATGTTTTGAAATAATGGTATAATGAAAACAAGTTTCTTCTACAAAACATAAATAATAGTATACAAAAACGCAATGTTTATTTTTAACTTGAAACATTTTCGTCATTGAAAATTTGTGCAGCACCTCCTTTGTATAACTTAACCCGAAAACGGTACAAACAATATAATATAAGGCATCCCCAAGCGGGAGCTAGCTCTTCACTAATTGGCGGAAACAACCACGCATGATAAAATGAATATACAATGCCGAAGGGCGAGGATCAAAACTCAAAAGAAAGCAAGAAAACTAAACATTTTAAGGAAAACCAGAAACAATAATAAAATACATACGTGCGACTCTAAGGCCGAAAGAATATACAAGCTGTGGTCATCTAAGTCTACTAAATACACAAGTCTAGTTGATGGAGCTTACTAGATACAACTGAAATAAATAAAAGTACAACGGTGGTCACGATGCAAGTGAACCCACCCACCAAAGCAATCACTCGAAAGGAAGTAGTGTGCCAGTGAAGCCGCCATAGAACCTGTACGGCAAAACCTGCGAGAAACTGTGGCATAACGGGGGTGAGTTGCCAACTCGTGAGTAGAAGACATCACCGAGTAGAAACCGAATATATAACGATCTCCTAGGTTATACCATACTGTATACATAATATACTGAAATATCTAGTAGTGGTAAGGGTAATCATCTAAACATAACTGTAATACCATGTACTCGTGTCAGTGCCTCAAGTAGCAACATGTCATATATATGATGTACTTATGCATCAAGAATGAAATCAGAATATATCAGTATGAGAAAGCTGTGTTCTTATCTCAGTAAGATTTTAGTGTAAAAACTGGAGTATCATAAATGAAATCAACAGAAATCCGTGTCAACATCGACAGCAAATCCTCAATATCCCGGGCCCCGTCAGTCCGAATCGGCCCATATCATCTAATCTCACGACTACGGTCGGTATCCTCCGGATATCCGCCGCGCCAACTATCACCGGTAGGTAATACTCCCTTGCCGGGCTCAGCGCTTTCTCAATACATCCATCTTGCCCCGGGGTACCTCACCGGGTCCACCATGTACCCACAGACGGTGCATCCCCCTCCTCGAATCGGGTATGTGTACACACGCGGCTCAAGAACCTAGAAATCTCATGGTGGACGCCACACATTATATCACGAGAAAAACGCAACTTGCATTTTAAAAAGATAACGAGTTTATAAAAGTCTTGCGGTTTTCCCCCAAATTCAGAAATCTCATAGAAAATCCGAAATCCGAAAATCAAGAGTCAATAAGCAGTGAATATCGGCATAAAGCCCACAATATTGCATAACAGAATGGATATATAAATGCATGGGGTATCTAAGTAAGGAATGCAATATCTAAACTAGCACATGAGAGCAAGCATAATGATAATATGTTGAAACTACCAGCTAGCAGGTTATACTAATGAAGTAACGTTTTCTAAAGTGTACGTGACATGGCAATTGCCGATGATGATGTGTGTGAGCCGGCAAGCAAGTGTACGTAGAACATACGCATCATCGGTAATGGTGCTGGTGTCCTAAACGATGAGGTTCATAATAACTAAAGAAAACACGTGTATAAACATGCAATGCGATGAGAACAACATGAATATAATGGAGAATGAGTAGTAAACGCTGTTAGTTATATATATTTGCCCTAGAGTCCATTGATGTACATTTGATGTAGATTATAGTGGATGCCTGGATATATATAAAGAGGACTTTCTTGCTCGATATGATAGTATGCTATCTGGTTTTACTTTGTCTTAACATATTGACTTGTATTGGTTTACTGTCTTGCTCTAACATGATGATAAAGCCCTTAGGATATGTACTCGACTACTAGGACTATGATGCAGATCATACTAGAGGGGTCAGGATAGTCCAAGAGTACATCCTATAACTGTTCCTAGTCGAGAGAGTATCGAGACAGGGCATCGATACTCCAGAGTAGACTAGCGTATACGCTTCTCGACCCATATGATGGGCGATGGAAGATCCCATATCCATTGGTGTTTGACATCAGAGAAGGTATACGGGTGCTCAGTGGAGACTGGATACACTGAACGGACTCGCCGAGAACTCCTAGATGGTATTATACGTATCGTCAGATAGCAGTTCTCTAGTGACACTGGTACAGGTTAGTCTGTAGACCCGAGATCGTAATAGAGTTTTGTGTGATTCCCACTGTGCTTTGATTTCCACCTTACCACATTCAAGAGGACGTGAAAAATGGTGGCTTTTGGGTACAGTCCCGAATCACATGGAGGCAATGAGCGATAGGAGGGGTTTCGTCTCTCCCGGTATTGGGGGTTGATGTTGCGCTGTGTTCGATTGGCTATAACCGGAAGTCCTTGGCCAGGGCTGATATGGAGACCTACTGGTAAGTGTTATCAGTAGTTTCTCGACCCATTATGAGCCTCACATCGACACGACTTATCGGTTACCGGGGTCTGACGTTTACCACCCCTACACTGGATATGCGACATATTAGACGAAGAGACCGGACTGTACGGTAGTGTTACTGATTGGATTCACAGGAGTGTGTGCAGGCTTGCTTGTTGATCTTCTGATCGCTCAATACCTGGGTGGCTGTTATGTTTAGCTGACCGCTTGCAGCTTGTGGGTGTTTGATATGATCATCACCTACTGCCGGCGTATTGACGATTCTTTAGAGTCCTACACAGAGGTTTCCTGACTCAGGCAAAACGGAGTAGGAGCACATATGTGATATGTGCGGGACCGAGAATAATACGTGTATGTGATACCGTATTCGATTCTTGCGATATGTGATATCGACCGTGTATATGTGATATAGCCGGGTTATCGGATCAAGTGTTGATTCGATAAAATGATACATATCATATTAGTCGGTTATATGTAAAATAGCCGGATTATTAAATCAAGTGTTGATTCAATAATTTAATGTATAATTATATATGTGATATATTACATTACATTAACTAATATAAGCTCACTTAAATGATTCTATTTCTCACTTGATGATACATTGATATATATGTGATATATGTTAATTCTATTATTTTCTTTTGTTACATTAAATAATATATACGTGATATATAATATTGTAGCATGCAAGGTTACAAATGCAACTAGGGTTTATGAGATTAAACCATGCTAGGGTTAAGTTTGGGGTTTATGATTTATTTTAGTTAATTCTAAATTGTGGATAATTAGTTAAGATATTTTCTTTTGTTGACTAAAGTCCACTCTTTAGATATTTTCTAGATATTTCTTAAGCTAACCTTTTAACCCTAGCCTATGGTTTATTCACTACAAGGGTTAAGCATGACATGCTTAACCCTCGGTTGTATTTCTAACCTCAACAATAATTCATAACAATTATTCATCACAACTTCATCTTCTTCTTCCTCCTCACAAAAGCTTTCTAGCCTTTTGATTTTTGATGAATTAAAGTGAGAAAAAGAAAACTAAAGAGAGCAAAATTCCTACTTCATCCTCCTCATCTATTCTAGCCACTTAGATTAGGGTGTTTGCTTCACTAATACTTCATTAGTGAAGTGAGAGCTTGGGTTTGTGATTTCTCAAGGTAGATCATCTTGGATTGTGAAGTCTTTAAGCAAGGGTTTCTCATTCACCTCATGGAGCCTCTCTAGAGTCCGGGAGCATGATGATCATAGCGAAGGGACTTCAACTCGGAGCTTATGAAGCGAAAGAACGGACTACAAAGGTTGTAATCCCTCTCACTTAGTAGTAAAGATTTTTGATTTAAGTTAATAACCATAATTCTCTAGTAAAGATCCTTGGTTAGGTTGTTTGGCACTTGTAAATTTTAAAATACGGCATGTTTGATGCCTTGTAGAACCTTGTCCTAGTGCCTAAGAACCTTATAGTGGTATCAGAGCCTAGCTAGAGCATTAGGCATTGCGTAGGCGAAATTAAAAGTCTGAACGAACTCTGAACAACCGAATTTTCCCACTTTATGGAAATTTTTTCAAACGTTGAAATTTTTCATGTTAAAAATATTCAGAAAATCTGTTAGTTATGTATATGCACTAGAGGCCATTGTTGTACATATGATGTATATTATAATGGATGCTTGGATATATATAGAGAGGACTTTCTTGCTCGTCATGATAGTATGCTATTTGGTTTTCCTTTATCTTAACATGTTGATTTGTATATGTTTACTGTCTTACTCTCACATGTTGATAAAGCCCTTAGGATCTGTACTCGACTACTTGGACTATGATGAGATCATACTAGTGGGGCCACGATAGTCGATGAGTACATCCTATAACTGTTCCTAGTCGAGGGCGTGTCGAGACAGGGCATCGATACACCAGAGTAGACTAGAGTATACGCATCTCGACCCATATGATGGGCGATGGATGATCCCATATCCATCGGTGTTTTGACATCAGAGATGGTGTACGGGTGCTCAGTGGAGACTGGGTACACTGGACGGACTCGCTGAGAACTCCCAGATGGTGATATACCACATGTCAGATGGCAGTTCTCCGGTGACACTGGTACAAGGTAGTCTGTAGACCCGAGATCGTCATAGTGTCTTGTGTGATTCTCACTGTGCTTTGATTTCCACCTTACCACGTCCAAGAGGGCGTGCAAAACGGTGGCTTTTGGGTGCAGTCCTGAATCACATGGAGGCAATGAGCGATAGGAGGGGATTCGTCTCTCCCGGTATAGGGAGTTGATGTTGTGCTGTGTTCGATTGGCTATAACTGGAAGTCCCTGGCCAGGGCTGATATAGAGATTTACTGGTAAGTGTTATCAGTAGTTTCTCGACCTGTTATGAGCCTCACATCGACACGACTTATCGGTTATTGGGGTCTGACGTATACCACCCTTAGACTAGATATGCAACATATCAGACGAAGAGACCGGACTGTACGGGAGTGTTACTGATTGGATTCACAAGAGAATGTACAGGCTAGCTTGTTGATCTTCTGATCGCTCAATACCTGGGTGGCTGTTACGTTTAGCTGACCGCTTGCAGCTTGTGGGTGTTTGATATGATCATTACCTGCTACCGGCGTATTGACGATTCTTTAGAGTCCTACACAGAGGTTTCTTGACTCAGGAAAAACGGAGTAGGGGTACATATGTGATATGTGCACGATCAAGGATAATGCGATATGAGATACCGTATTATATTCTCGCGATATTTAGAAATGAGCCGGGTCATCGGATCAAGTGTTGATTCGATGAATCAGTACATGATATATTAGTCGGTTATATTCGATATAGCCGGATTGTCGGATCAAGTGTTGATTCGATAATTTAATGTATAATAATATATATGATATATTGCATTACATTATCTAATATTGGCTCGCTTTATTATTTCATTTTCTCACCAGATAATGCATTGATATAAATGCGATATATATTAATTGTATTATTTTCTTTTGTTACAAATATATAATATATATGTGATATATATTATTGTAACATGATATGATTACTAATGCAACATGTTTAGTGGAGATTAAACAAGGTTAGGGTTTGATTTGGGTTAGTTCATTCATGAACATTCTAGAAGCTTTTCTTTTGTCATGAGAAAGATATTATGGTTGATATTTTCTTATGACTCATTGTTTAACTCAACCCAAACCCTAGCCCTAGTTAATTCTCTACATGAGTTATCCTTTTCATCCTTGACCATGGTTGCATTATTAATGATATATCATTTCATTATTCATCACAAAAGGATTAATGCATTTTTTCCTTCTTCTTCTTCTTCAACCTTGAGCTTTGAGAAAGCTTACTAGGTTTTCATTTTATGATGTTTAAGAGTGAGAATTTGATATAAAAAGAAAGCATAAATACTACACCATCATCCTCATCTAATCTAGCCAATTAGATTAGGGTGTTCACCTCATTAGAGTGAGATGTAGGGTTACTAGGCACACTCATGAGGTTCTACAAGGCATAAACCTTGCCAAAATCAAATTTTTATGTGCCTAACAACTCTATGCAAGATCGTTTACTAGAGATTAGGCGAAACTATAAGCTAGTAAACTGCTTTACTACTAAGTGAAAGGGATTACAACCTTTGTAGATCCGGTCCTCCACTTCATTAGCTCCATGTAGACGTCCCCATCGCTGCGATCGTGAACTCCGGACTCTAGAGAAGCTCCACGAGAAGAACGAACGTGCTTGCTACGATGACTTCGAGGCCGAAGATGATCTACGTCGGGGAGACACTAACTCAAGCTATTTCTTCACTAGGTCATGAACTTTGTGAAGAGAATACACTCTACTACATGGCAAGTGGTAGAGGATGAAGAAGTAGGAAGTGGGCTCACTTTAGAATTGATTTTCTCACTTTTTTCTCATGGCACCATTGGAGGTAGTAAGCTTTTGGATGGAGCTTGATGAAGAAGAAGAAGAAAGAATTATTTCATCCAAATGAAAACTTATCCAAATAAATAATGGCACCATGGTTGAGTTAAGCCCTCATGCTTAACTCATGTAGAGAATTAACCAAGGATTTAGATTAAAGGTTAGGTTAAAGAATATCAAAAGAAATGACAAAAGAGTGGACTTTGTCAAAGCTTCTCAAAGCTTCTTCAAGCTTGATTACTTTGACTAATTTAAACCCTTTTGTTAAATCTTAAGATAAAACAATAACCCTAATCTTTACCCTAATCTTTGTATGAGTCTCATACATCCATCTTTGATGTATCATCAAGCATGATACAAACATGTACACTTGCATATATCACATATAAACAATGTGCACAAACTAGTGACAAAATAAATCATAAGTGAGCTAATACTAGTTAATGCAATGTAATATATCAAATATATAATCATGCATTAAATTATTAAATCAACTCTTGATTTAATAATCCGGCTATAACCGACTAATATCAAAAGTAACAACTTATCGAATCAACACTTGATCCGATAACCCGGCTATATCTCATACAACCGATCAATGTCACGAATCGCGAGAATTGAATACGGTATCTCATATCGTATTAATCTCGGTCCCGCACATATCACATATGTGCTCCTACTTCATTTCGCTTGAGCCAGGAAACCCCTGTGTAGGACTCTAAAGACTCGTCAATACGCCGGCAGTAGGTGATGATCATATCAAACACCCACAAGCCGCAAGCGGTGTGCTAAACGTAACGGCCACCCGGGTATTGAGCGATCAGAAGATCAACAAGCAAGCCCGCTAGTTCTCCTGTGAATCCAATCAGTAACACTATCGTACAGTCCGGTCTCGTCGTCTGATATGTCGCATATCTCGCCTAGGGGTGGTAAACGTCAGACCCCAGTAGCTCGATAAGTCGTGTCGATATGAGGTCTATAAAAGTTCGAGAAACTACTGGTAACACTTACCAGTAAATCTCAGCAACCCTGGACAGGGATTTTCGGTTATAGCCAATCGAACACAGCGCAACATCAACTCCCTATACCGGGAGAGACGAATCCCCTCATATCGCTCATTGCCTCCATGTGATTCGGGACTGTACCCAAAAACCACCATTTTGCACGCCCTCTTGGATGTGGTAAGGTGGAAATCAAAGCACAGTGGGAATCACACAAGACTCTATGACGATCTCGGGTCAACAGACTACTCTGTACCAGTGTCACCGGAGAACTGCCATATGACGTGAGGTATAATACCATCTGGGAGTTCTCGGCGAGTCCGTCCAGTGTACCCAGTCTCCACTGAGCACCCGTACACCATCCCTGATGTCAAACACCGATGGATATGGGATCATCCATTGCCCATCATATGGGTCAAGATGCGTATACGCTAGTCTACTCTGGTGCATCGATGCCCTATCTCGATACACCCACGACTAGGGACCTTGAAGGATGTACTTATGGACTACCATGTCCCCACTAGTATGATCCGCATCATAGTCCAGGTAGTCAAGTACTCATCCTAAGGGCTTTACCAACATGTAACAGAGAGACAATTAGTATACGCGTTAAGGTAAAGTGTAACCAGATAGCATACTATCATGTTGAGCAAGAAAGTCCTCCCTATATATGTCCAAGCATCCACTACAATATACATCTCATGTACAGTAATGGCCTCTAGGGCATACATATAACTAACAATCTCCCACTTGCACTAGGGCCATCTGATAATAGTGGTTGTAGTATCTCATACTCAACCATCCCATAATAGTCTCTCTCTGGGAAAAAGCCTTTGTGAGTGGATCCGCCGTGTTGTCCTCTGAGTCTACTCTCCTAACCTCGATCTGCATGGAGATCACCCATCTCCATGATCAGGTGATACTGCCTAAGAATTATATCTGGATTTCTGATGCGAAAGTAGTTCCTTGGCTAAAGCCACAACTCCATTGTCACACAATGGTAGGAACGAAGTTCATCTTATGAACTTATATATATCCAGACTGCCTCTTTGGTAGCATCTTTGGTAACGATGTATCTTGTCTTTAATCGTCTAGTATGTCACGGTATCTAGCTTGGAACTCTTCCAACATACCGTCCCTCCACTGAGGGTAAAGACAATGCCTGCGACTGACATTCAGTCGTTCTTATCACCCTGGAACCTTTCCAGTGATTCTCCCCAGGATTGATTGATACCATCCCACCACAACTAGTGAGTATCCTAATATCCAATTAGATCTATCTCAAAGATCCAAAACCCAGGATTTAGGAGGTATCAATTTGATCCTATATGCAGAATCCTTGTGATAAGCGGAGATTGACCGATCGTAGCATAGGAAACTCCTTCCCTATCAAGAGTATGTCATCCACGTACTCTACGAGGATCACCACCATACTCCCTACTACCTTTTTGTTTATACAAGGTTCATCTACCATTTTGATGAAGTCAAACTCTTTGACTACCACATCAAAACATATGTTCCAACTCCGCGATGCCTGCTTTATCACATAAAACATCTTGCACACGTTTCCGCTGCTCCCACTGTCTACGAAGCCCTCTGGCTGTGTACTTATAGACGCTTTCTTCTAAAACATCATTTAGAAAAGCAGTCATGACACCCAACCACCAGATATCGTAGTCATGGTATGTAGCCGTGGCAAGTAGGATCTGGATGGACTTAAGCATAGCTTTGAAAGTCTCAACTTTTTCATGTACACTTGGTAATCTTCTCAAGATATACTTGCTCCTGATGGGGATTTAACCCTTCAGATAAATCAACCAAAGTCCTTACTTTGTTGGTGTATAAGGATTCCATCTCAGATCGATAAGCATCCATCCATTCTTACAGAGTCTCACTCCTGATGGCCAGCTCGAAAATAGTTGGGTCATCATCTCATGATGCAATCCTCGCTCCCACTGTCAAAGAGAAACCGAAGTATCTCTCAGGTAGGTGAGGAACCCTACTAGATTGGCGGAGAGGCTGAGGTTCGTTGGAAACTATTGAATCCTTTGGTTATACCAAATCATCAGCTGCAGTTTGTATAGCTGGAACTCTTTCCAGTTCTACCTCATGTCCACTAATTTCTTCACAAGAAATTCCCTTTCACAAAGGTGGCATGCTGAGAAACAAAACATCTTTTGTTCCTCGGTTTGGTAGAAGATATTCCCTTGCGAATGCTTGGGATATCCAACAAACTTCTACAGTCCTGACTTTGCCTCGAGCTTGTCCGGATCAAGCTTTTAAACATAGGCTGGACAACCCCAAATCTTAACAATCTTAAGATATGGGCTCTTCCCTTTCCATATCACATATGAAGTGGTAGGCAACTGATTTGATTTGAACCTTATTCAATAGGTATGCGGCTTCTCAAGCGAATAACACCCAAAAGGAAATAGGAAACTCAGTAGTACTCATCATAGAGCACGCCATATCACATAGGGTGTGATTGCTCCGCCCCGATATACCATCGTGCTATGGTGTATACGGAGGAGTAATGCTGAGAGAGAATCTCATTCTCCTTTAGAATAGTCCAGGAATTCCGTGCTCAAGTGTTCTCCTCCTTGATCGCATCAAAGGACATAATACTTATACCCGTTTTGGTTCTCTACTTCTAACTTATATTCTGTGAATATCTCAAAAGGTTCGGACTTGTATTTCAACAGGAATATATGTCTGAATCTTGAGAGATCATCAGAGAATGTAATGAAGTACAAAGAACCGGTCTTGGCATGTGTAGACAGGGGATCTTCATACATCAGCATGTATCAATCCCAAGAGTTCACTAACTCTTTCTCTGTTTCCAATAAACGGAGCTGTGGTCATCTTATCTCTGTGACATGACCGGCAAGTTTCACAAGATGTAAATTCAAACTAATTTAAATATGCATCTATATGTAACTTCAGCTAGTCGGGTCGCATTGATATGACCTAGTCTACAATGCCTCAAGAAGGATTCGTTCATTTCTGAACTCTTCCTCTTGTGTGTGTTCTGTATACTAAGAACTATAGTTTGATTTAGAACGTCAATGCTTTTAGATAACGTGCCTGAACCGATCAACTCTTGATATAGGAAATGTTCAAAACATTATCCAACAATACAAAATTATATCCTTTCTTTACTAATAAAGAGACTGATATGATGTTGTATATCAGGTTCGGTATCTAATAACATTCATTCAGAATCAATGTATTCTGGTAATACAGGGTGATAGTGACCAACAGACTTGGCTGCAACACTTGCACCGTTTTCTGTCTCATGAAACTTATCACCCGTTCTCAGTTCTCTATCTTTCTGTAGCCCATGTAAAAGATTACATATCTGGGATCCTGATCCGGTATCAAATACCCAGGACGCAGAGGATACTGAGAAACAGTTCTTTGTAATGAACGCACCCGAAGAAGAAGCATCATTATTCACTTTCTTCGTTTGGGCGGCACGGGAAATCTAGTATTCCCCAATTTCCTGCTCTGTCTTATAACAATTATAAGCTGGAGCGGGTCCAATGTTCCCCAGCTCAGTATAACAAGCGGGTTCGGTCAACATATCCATTTTATTATCTTGATTAAGGCGTGATATGGTCGCTACCTGGAGAGAGAGAGAAGAAAACACTCAGCGTATGCTCTTGCAAGATTAGATTGGTTATCTAATATATCTAATCATGATGTCTCCCATTGTTTTAATCAAATCTTCCTTCAAACCCTAAAAGGAAAGACTAGCCAGGATTAATTACACGCTACAAGTTCGCCAATCTTTCAGCCAGGCCAGTGTCGGTACTTTGAGGGAGGTTCCCCGTGCCTTCGCATGGACCTAATTAAAGTAAACCTCATTTTCCAAGAAGCGTAACCCCGTTAACACCTTTCTAGACACCTACTTGATCGACTAATTGTAATGTGTAAAACTCTCCCAGGAGTAACTCTTACTTGCAGCGGGTATTGGGATCCAACTATCTCATAGAAGGTATGCAATCTCATTGCAAATTTCAACACTTGAAATTCCCGATAATATTTTGCCTCTAACGTGCTATGACCTTGACGAAAGCCAACAAACCATAGCCCGTTAGTCAAGTTCAACCCGTACATTTCTTGACTGAATTAAACCCACCCGCACGACCCTTGACGAAAGCCAACAAAGCCGTACGACTACCCTAATCCAATCGCATCGTATGCAGCAGATAAGCAGCATATAGCTACCGCACACTACACCTTGACGAAAGCCAACAAATGTAGCACGAATACTATATACAACTTATCTGAAATGACGGAGGGCTACGGCAGGTTTTTCTGAAAACCTATTGCGTAATGAACTTGATATCGTTGTAGAATCAAATGATTTTTAAAATGGAGTGTTTTTGAGGCTTTTCTAGTTTTGCTAAAGGGGTCACTCCCGGTGAAGGGATCGTCGGCCCTTTCCTCATCGAATAAGGTGCAGGATATATCATATATACCACTATGCAAAGCAAAAACTCCAAAAGCAACCAAAAACAAACCGAGGGGTGTAGCATCTGCCAGTTATTGCTAAAGGGGTCACTCCCGGTGAAGGGATCTCGGCCCTTTCCTTATCGAATAAGGTGCAGGATGTTCTACAAGGAACACCGCGATGCAAAGCAAGAACTGTAGCTACCTGTTTTTGAAAATTCGATTCCACAACATCTTTTAGGTTTCTTTTCTTTCATTAATCATATTAATGAAGTCCCATCATTTAAGTCACCTAAACATCACAGATAAATACGATGTACACTTATGCCATCCGCATCTCGATGTCCCCTCGTGCACCGTTAGGTTAGGTAACTAACGACAGAGCGGGGTAGGGCTAGTGCGGGTGTAAAACATAAGTAACGTCTATATAATATATCATATATACTTATACAGTATCTATCAACAACATATCAAATGATCACATCACAGATATCGCAGCAGAAGAAACATATATGAAATATTGGATATACTAGGACGTCCGTGTTTTTAATACGAGCCAGTATAAAACACGGATTCCATGGTCGCGATGAATAGCCAAACCCATATCCCTAGACTCCTACGAGAGCGGCAAGCAACACTGCCAATTCTAGGGTTAGGAGACCCGGTCTCGACTCCTCGAGATGGTCTCCCACTGGACCCTAGAACCCGGTTACTTGTGCTCCCCGCCTTGGGTCTACCTAATGCGGAAAAGTAAATAATATACAAATGGTGACATCAACCTCATCCCGGAAGTGCCCCAATAAAAGAATATTACATAAAAGTTATTTACATGAATGAAAATGAAAAACACTCATCTCACATAAAATCCCCGGCTATTCAAACGCGATGATCCAATATAACATATCCAGCAACACATAACATCACATGTCATCAACGTAAGTAAATATGCGCATCCCAATTGTCGTTGACATATAGAAACGAAACCGGCGATATCACATATTACACTTACGGTCGCAGAAAAGAAAGTGTAAAACTACAACAATTGGAATCCGCAATCTCTTTAGACATCGCATGCGTAACAATTATAAACCCCGCATTTTAGTCTCATTATCGAAAACTCTTTTCAATATCAAGTCGGCAATTCAACAAGATTCCCGACATCCTTAACGAATGTTCGTTGCAAACTTTAGTAGACGGCCGCACCCCCGGATGCCGTCGACGAAGTGCACTAAGGCGGAACACCGCTACCGCGAGCATCCGAATGGTTGTTTTTGGCTACGGGGTTCTCCTACAGTCACTTGGTCGGGCCTATGGGGCGTGGCTGTCTATTAAGTTTACCCGGCGAGTATCCGCGTACGCTACGTGATTGCGACGGACTTTTGATCACATCAAAATCCCGTGGAAACCTTCCAATTGAGACTAAAGTGCTATGTTTATAATATTCATATTAGTTATCTCATAACTACTTGTGGATTCCAAATATTGTATCACATTCCAGATAAATAGACAATGTTAAACTTTCCGATCGAACAATCAAACACCCAAGTTTTCCCGAAAAGCTCAACACATGAAATAAGTTTAAAAACATCCACTTCATGCCACAGTACCAACGGTCCAGCGGTAGAAGGGTCAAGCCAACGCCTTACATGTGGCACGCCGTACTCCCCCAAACCCTAAGGTTCAAAAGGCAGTTCAAGACGGTCACATAATCGAGTTAAGGTTTGTGGTCTTCTAGAGGGTTCATCGCATTACTTGCACTACTTAGACGTTTTTAAACTACGGAAAAATCCAACACTTGGAAATTTCCCGACAGGGGAAAAAGCGGGTTATTTATATCCGGTCGAACCTTTTAACACGTTCTAAATTACCCGGAAAAACACATAGACGAAGTCAAACTTTCCGATCGAATCAACGAACTCCCAATACAACCCAGAAAACTCAACTCTTGAGTATAAATTAAAATTACCCATAAAATACAGGAATCAATATAGGACATTACTGTGCAAACAGTGGACAAGGAAGCTACAGAGTTGCCGCGGAACCGCCGCGCGACTTAGGGTACGGCCGCGGTTCCGCAGCGGCTTGATGGTGTTGGGCCCACGTGTTGCACAGTAATTCCTAGAAAACCATGGTGAATTTTTTGAGTATTTTTAATTTGGAAAAAACCATATTTTCAGAAAATGTACAGAGAAGGGTTTGAATTAGGGTTTCGGGGTTCGATCGGATTTCTAACATCGTCTACACTTCGCCTAAAGCTCTAGCTCGGCTCTGATACCACTGTAGGGTTACTAGGCATACTCATGAGGTTCTACAAGGCATCAACCATGCCAAAATCAAATTTTTATGTGCCTAACAACTCTATGCAGGATCGTTTACTAGAGATTAGGCGAAACTATAAGCTAGTAAACTGCTTTACTACTAAGTGAAAGGGATTACAACCTTTGTAGAATCGGTCCTCCACTTCATTAGCTCCGTGTAGACATCCCCATCGCTGCGATCGTGAACTCCGGACTCTAGAGAAGCTCCACGAGAAGAACGAACGTGCTTGCTACGATGGCTTCGAGGCCGAAGATGATCTACGTCGGGGAGACACTAACTCAAGCTATTTCATCACTAGGTCATGAACTTTGTGAAGAGAACACACTCTACTACATGGCAAGTGGTAGAGGATGAAGAAGTAGGAAATGGGCTCACTTTAGAATTGATTTTCTCACTCTTTTTCTCATGGCACCACTGGAGCTAGTAAGCTTTTGGATGGAGCTTGATGAAGAAGAAGAAGAAAGAATTATTTCATCCAAATGAAAACTTATCCAAATAAATAATGGCACCATGGTTGAGTTAAGCCCTCATGCTTAACTCATGTAGATAATTAACCAAGGCTTTAGGTTAAAGGTTAGGTTAAAGAATATCAAAAGAAATGACAAAAGAGTGGACTTTGTCAAAGCTTCTCAAAGCTTCTTCAAGCTTGATTACTTTGACTAAGTTAAACCCTTTTGTTAAATCTTAAGATAAAACAATAACCCTAATCTTTACCCTAATCTTGGTATGAGTCTCATACATCCATCTTTGATGTATCATCAAGCATGATACAAACATATACACTTGCATATATCACATATAAACAATGTGCACAAACTAGTGAGAAAATAAATCATAAGTGAGCTAATACTAGTTAATGTAATGTAATATATCAAATATATAATTATGCATTAAATTATTAAATCAACTCTTGATTTAATAATCCGGTTATAACCGACTAATATCAAAAGTAACAACTTATCGAATCAACACTTGATCCGATAACCCGGCTATATCTCATACAACCGATCAATGTCACGAATCGCGAGAATAGAATACGGTATCTCATATCGTATTAATCTCGGTCCCGCACATATCACATTTGTGCTCCTACTTCGTTTCGCTTGAGCCAGGAAACCCCTGTGTAGGACTCTAAAGACTCGTCAATACGCCGGCAGTAGGTGATGATCATATCAAACACCCACAAGCCGCAAACGGTGTGCTAAACGTAACGGACACCCGGGTATTGAGCGATCAGAAGATCAATAAGCAAGCCCGCTAGTTCTCCTATGAATCCAATCAGTAACACTACCGTACAGTCCGGTCTCGTCGTCTAATATGTCGCATATCTCGCCTAGGGGTGGTAAACGTCAGACCCCAGTAGCTCGATAAGTCATGTCGATATGAGGTCTATAACAGTTCGAGAAACTACTGGTAACACTTACCAGTAAATCTCAGCAACCCTGGCCAGGGATTTCCGGTTATAGCCAATCGAACACAGCGCAACATCAACTCCCTATACCGGGAGAGACGAATCCCCTCCTATCGCTCATTGCCTCCATGTGATTCGGGACTGTACCCAAAAACCACCGTTTTGCATGCCCTCTTGGACATGGTAAGGTGGAAATCAAAGCACAGTGGGAATCACACAAGACTCTATGACGATCTCGGGTCAACAGACTTCTCTGTACCAGTGTCACCGGAGAACTGCCATATGACGTGAGGTATAATACCATCTGGGAGTTCTCGGCGAGTCCGTCCAGTATACCCAGTCTCCACTGAGCACCCGTACACCATCCCTGATGTCAAACACCGATGGATATGGTATCATCCATCTCCCATCATATGGGTCAAGATGCGTATACGCTAGTCTACTCTGGTGCATCGATGCCCTATCTCGATACACCCACGACTAGGGACCTTGAAGGATGTACTTATGGACTACCATGTCCCCACTAGTATGATCCGCATCATAGTCCAGGTAGTCAAGTACTCATCCTAAGGGCTTTACCAACATGTAACAGAGAGACAATTAGTATACACGTTAAGGTAAAGTGTAACCAGATAGCATACTATCATGTCGAGCAAGAAAGTCCTCCCTATATATGTCCAAACATCCACTACAATATACATCTCATGTACAGTAATGGCCTCTAGGGCATACATATAACTAACATGAGAGAGCTTGAGTTATAGAAATTTCGAGGTAGATCATCGAAGAAAAGGAAGACTACAAGCTAGCATGGATCGTTCGAGTTGTGGAGCCTCTCTTGAGTCTGGGAGATCGTGGATCGCGGCGAAGGGACTTCTACTCGGAGCTTATGAAGCGAAGGAGCGGATTACAAAGGTTGTAATCCTTCACACTTAGTTGTAAAGATGTTTACTTGCATGTTAAACCCTAATAATCTAGCAAAAATCCCGGCTTTGGGTTGTTCGACACGTCTAAATTTTTATTCGGGCATGGTTGATGCCTTATGAACCCTTGTAAGAGTGCCTAGGAACCCTACAGTGGTATCAGAGCCTAGCTAGAGCATTAGGCGACGTGTATATGAAGTTAAAACTCCGATCGAACCCCGAAACAACGAAAAATACCCCCTCTCTGGAAATTTTTTAAAAATGTGATTTTTTCTGCATTAAAAATACTTAAAAAAATTAGCAGGGAATTCTAAGAATTACCATGAAATACGAGCCTAAAATTCCATGAAGTTGCCGCGGAACCGCGGCAGGAACCTGCTTCCCGCGGCGGTTCCGCGGCCGAACTTTGGAATTATTGACACGTGTCTTCAGGGTACATCCTGTTGGAGATAGTGCCCTCAGAGTCAATTATTGGATCGCAGGTACGTGATTGCAATGATTGCGGAGGACCTATACCGGTAGGACAGTCTTACTCGAGATGATAGTATGCTATCTGGTTTGCCTTTATCAGTCGTGTACATGTTCAGGTGACTGATTACATGTTACACTTTGATAGAGCCCTTAGGATATTGCTTTACTACCAACAGTATGATGGCGATCATATACGTGAGAGTAGGGTAGTTTATATGCATATCCTTAATTGTGGTCCCTAGTCGTGGGAGTTTCGAGACAGGGCATCGATACTCCGGAGTAGACTAGTGTGTACAGTCGAGACCCCGACGAGGGGCGGTGGCCGGTCTCACAAGCCACTGGTGTCAGTTGGATCACCTAAGATGTATACAGGTGCTCATTGGGTTATGAGTACACTGGACAGGACTCGCCGGGAATCTGCTAGTTAGTACTATACCTATCGTCAGATAGCAGTTCCCTGGTGACATGTGTACAGGTTAGTTCATCGACCTGAGGTCGTCATTTGTCTCGTGTGAGTTCCCACTGTGCTTTGATTTCTACCCTACCACGGCTCAAAGGAGTCGTGCAAACAGGTAGCTTTTGGGTACAGTCCCGAGCCATATGGAGGCACGTGAGCGGATCGGCAAGGGATTCGTCTCTCCCGGTATTGGGGGCGAGATCATGCTGTGTCTAGGAGAGCCATTACACAAAGCCCACGGCCGTGGCAGGAGATTTACTGGTAGGTACTCCAGTAGTATCTCAGGGTGTTATTGGGCTTCACTCCGACACGACTTATACTGCTATTGGGGGTCTGACGTTACTAGCCCCCTAGGCAGATATGCGATACTCATAGACGAACGGACCAGACTGTATATACATTGTCACTGTTAGGCTCAGTAGGGTTTCCGGATGAGTTCGCTCATCGGCCTCCCTTGAGGTTAGTCCATGGGCAGCCGTTACGCATAGCTAGTGCCGCTGACGGTTTGTGGTTATAACCACTGCCAGGGTACTGACGAGTCATTAGAGTCCCCCACAGACAGTTTCCCAAGTTCGGGCGAAACGTTGTAGAGGCCGTATGGTTTTATGGCAGGGTTCGGAAAATGCACGTGCGTTTACGCACGTGTTATTTTTCGGGCAGATGATACTGGTCGGCTTTGGTTTAAGCCGGATCCGAGTATTATATTGAGTAGGTATAATATCTTTGTCTCAGTTGTATTTGTATTCGGTCGTAATACAAATGCGGGTATATTTATACAGTTACGGGGTTATCCTGAAAGTCGTTTCAGGATCACTTTTGGAAGTTGCCAGTTTCCAGTTTTCTATCAGCCGTTTTTTAACATTCGGTTAAAGACGGATTTATCTTTTCTTGGATGAGGGTGAGTCATGCTTCTAGAAGGTTCTAGAAAGGGTGACTTGGCATGGTGAGTCATTAGTGTAATAATGGAGCCATTAATGCAATGATGACTAGGTTAATGAATCACCATTTGCATTAATGAGGTTTTGTTTGCTTAAGGATATTTTTCTTGTGTTCACACATGATATTTCTTTCTTATGGTCACCCTCTTCTCTCCTACACTCACCCCCCTCCCTATATATGGCCGGCCCTTCCTCTCTCTCACACTTACTTGATGTTTCACTTGAAAAGATTATGATAGATTTTGGGGTGTATGGAATTCACAGCTCATTTCATTCCATCACCCGATTCCCTCGGCAACTTCATTAACCGATCGTCCACGGACTTGGACGAAGTGAGACAAAGTCATCTACTCATTCTCTACATCATTCTTGGTCGTCTCTTTTAGCAAACTTGACGACCGAGTTGCCTCAAGTCAGAGGCGGGAGCCCGTTTAAAGAATCAGTGACGTGGTGCCACCTGGACGAGCAGATCGGAGATCGACGAGATCGGAGCAGCCGCAACGGAGCGTGGGATGATGGTTAAAGAATGAAGGACTCGGATCGTTCGGTATAACCTTTCTACACTCTTTACAGTTTGTTAGTTTAGCAATAATGGCAGATCCGGGTTAAAGTATACGATAGCGCCAGTTAAAAAGTTTTTGTTCCGCATTTGGTATCTGTAGACGGCCGGGGCGCTACCGTAGACTTACAGTGGTATCAGAGCCTCACTATTTTGCTATACTAACTTGTGCTAACGTGTTTAAAACATCGATCGAACCGGAAATCAAAAACCGCATTTTTACAATTTCACAGTTTCTGTCGATTTTAAATGATGTCCTAAAAAAATTCCACATATCACAGAAAGTTGTGCAGGGTTTCAGAAGTACACCGACCAAATTTGAGCACGTGATCCCACCAAAGCGCCGCGGAGTCGCGGCCAAACCCATGGTTTGGCCGCGCATCCGCGGCCATTCTATGGGATCAGTGCACCAAATTTTGTCTGTGTCTTCTCTGTTGGAATTTGGGGGTTTTGGTATATATCTTTTGGGCCCAGATTTTGTTACTGTTCACCAGTTGTTCGTGGGGCCCACTTTGTGATATTTAGTCGATCGAAATTTAAACATGTTAGTTTACAGTGCTTACATTATATCTCCGACCGGGAATGTCATTTGATAGGTAAACCGTGTCTGATTGCTATAGTTCTTTTAGACGGGTTTGCGAACGTGACATTCGCGTTGATGTTCTGTGTTGTGCTGTGATGTTGCGGATTTGTCGTGGTGGATAGCAGTGTGCAATGGTAATACAGTTTGAGTTTATTTGTACATTTGATATTGCGGGGCGAGCGTCCAACTTGTGGACTGCCGTCACTGCCTGTTGTATAATATTCTTTTGGGGGACGACCAGGTTGCGGTCGATGTACCTGTTGTACTATTTTTCATTACTGTACTAGGTTTTGCCCCGCGACGGAGTGCACGGATAGCCGGGTTCTTGAGGGGCAACGGGTCCGCATCTCATGGCTTTGAGAGGCAGAGGGGCCCCACTCTAGAATTGGCAGACTATTCGCCGCACTCGTAGGGGGTACAGGTTGACCCAAGGAGGGGTGCCCAAGATTACCGGATTCCGTGAAGTGCTGGGTGGTCCATTCACTATGCTGTAGGGGGCTGCCTCGCTTCAGGTTTTGGCGGGTAACTTGCCGCACCCGTAGGGGTCTAGGTTTCATTGCACAGGCTATCCACACGACAGGGGAACGTCGAGTTTCAGCAGCGGCTCTGTGAAACTCGTGGATCCCATATTATCTGTATTGTTCAGAGATGCTTATTACTTTTCTGTAATGTTGCATATTATCACGCCTGGAGCGATTATTGTATATTGGTTTATATACTATTAGATGTTGTATATGTTTTACACCCGCGCTAGTCCAGTCCCCGCTCTGTCGTTAGTTAAGTAACCTAACGGGTGATGACGGGACCCAGTGACGAATGCGGATGGCATATACGTACATTTTATTTTCGTTCTTTTCTGGTGTGATCGATTGATGGGACTGCGTTGATTCTGATTAATGCAAAGTAAAGCAAACCTGTTTACAGTTGTTGGAACAAATTTAAAATGTGTTATTGCAAAGACGTTTCCTTTTGTTATGCATAGCGGTATTCAGTGGAATATCCTGCACCTCATTCGACGGGGCAAGGGCCGATATCCCTTCACCTGGACTGACCCCTTAGGCAGAAGTTTGCGTCAGGGTAATAACTTCACTATAGTCGATTACAAGTTGCTTTGCATAGCGGTATTCAGTGGAATATCCTGCACCTCATTCCACGAGGAAAGAGCCGAGATCCCTTCATCGGGAGTGACCTCTTTAGCAAAAGGTTTTCGCCACTATATTTTAAAAAGCTATCAGGTTCCTTCAGCGATATCAAGTTCACTACGTTAAAGGTTTTTCGCCAAAAACCAGCCGTAGCCCTCCGTCACTTCTTTTGGGTATTCAGTAGTATTCAAGCTATGCATTTTAGCCAAAGTTAAGGCATAGTGTTTGGTAGCTGCTGGGTATTCATTTGTTGCATAGATAGATGAGTTAGTTTGGGACAGTCGTTCTGCCGATTGGCCAAAGTCAGGGGCATGTGCGGGTGGGTTCAAATTGACAAGATTGTGACGGGTAGAACTTGGCATGTGACTTATGACATTTTGACCAAAGCCAAGGTTATAAGAGCATGGGGCAAAAATCATATCGGGAGTTTCTAAAGAAACTGAAACTTGCCAAGTATGCGCATACCTTCTGGAGTATGAGTAACGTGGATGCATTCCATCACGTTATCATGCGATGAGAGTTGGATCCCGATTCCCACTGATGAGTTGGTTTACACTTCGGGTGATCCCGATTGATTCTTCTTTCTGGTTTGGAGGAGAATTTGACAAGACAGTGGGAGGTTTCTGGATTAGATAAAGTGATAACCATTCCGATCTAGGTTAGAGTGCACGCAGAGTGTTTCTTTTCTCTCTCTCTTTGGCAGCGACCTTTGACCGACCCTAGACTATGACTCAGTGACCAAGTTGATCGAACCTTCTTAAAATACTGGCTTTTGGATTGTCTCGGTTGCATAAGTCATTTCCACTCCTTCTTTTACCCTTTGAATTTCTCAGAACACCCGTTTTACTACGGATATCCACTTCCATTGGATAGATCCATCGTATGGTTATATACGAACTCGGAGGGACTTCTTCGAGGATGGATCCAGGTTCAGGAGAAATAGAATTGGTTTATTCAGTTGTCTTTTATTATCACCTTCTCTCAGGTTGCGAGGGCTCCTTGGTTTAGGAGAGTACACCTATTACGCTTATTGGATAGTCTTATTCCAAACCATAGGCAGGTGCCAAAAGGTAGGGAATGAAGAAAACCAATTAGCCTAAGTAGGGTGTGCAGAAGGTAATATGTAAAGACAAAATAAAGGGATTAGAAAGAGGGCAAAGTAAATTGCGACTGTTATCATTCACGACCAAAACTGCGTACTTCATCGCCACTCCTATTTCACCTTTAAAGGAATAAGGTATTATTCAGTTGTCTTTTATCATCACCTTCTCTCAAGATGCGAGTACTCCTTGGTTTAGGAGGGTACACCTATTATGGTTACTGGATAGTCTTCTTCCAAACCATAGGCTGGTGCCGAACGGTAGGGAAGGAAGAAAACCATTTAGCCTAACGATGGTGTACAGAAGGTAATGACTAAAGACAAATAAAGGGATTTGGAGAGATGGCAAAGAAGTATACGGTTATAGTCATGAATTGGATTATGGAAGAGGCATTGCTATGAATACCAGGATACCCCTACGAAACATTTTCATGTTTCAGTGCATTGTTAAAGAAAAACTGTTTTCCCGATTAGATACTTACTCCAAGGGTATGTATTTACCAGGTTTCATTATCATATCTGTATGGTTTTACAGATGATGAGTGGGAGTAAGTTATTGGG
The DNA here is from genome assembly GCA_030015575.1 of Agapanthus africanus. Taxonomy (NCBI): domain Eukaryota; kingdom Viridiplantae; phylum Streptophyta; class Magnoliopsida; order Asparagales; family Amaryllidaceae; genus Agapanthus; species Agapanthus africanus. Next base: position 240,220,912 of record JASDDO010000004.1, read on the forward strand.
AATTAGGTGATCATCCTCATTATATCGGAATTCGTTGTAATTGGTGATATTTGAGGAAATCGCCAGGGTACAGTTTTCCACCTACGACGCACAGGTTTTGAGTTGCTTAAACTCAGCGGACTTATACAGAGTATTGTATGTTGTCCAGTGTCCATCAGGACAAAGGGGTAGGTCCTCGTACTATGTTCTGTTTACTTATAACTTCTCTAGTATTTAGACAAGTGTTTCGTAGAAATACAAGGTCTAAGTTTTGAGAAGTTGTGGGTATAAGAATAAAGTAGAGAACCAGGTGTCACAAGTATCGGGATTCTTCAAAGAGATCGAAGATGTAGATTCTTGTGATTGGTATTCAGATGATAGTAATGGTATTGAGAAACTTGTTTCTCTTTCAGGTTACTCATAATTGGATGGATTCCTAAGTTGAGTAATGCTGATTAGCCTCTTTCCATTAAGTTGATATGCACTGGAGACAGCTGCATGATTTGAATCTGGTTCCAATTAAATAAGTGCCAAAGTTTCTATATTGGATATAGAATGGATCGTACCTTAAAAGATATTAAGGTACGGGGAGTTGTCCAGCTTATGCTTAAAACCAGACTCTGGATAACTCAGGGCACGTTTCTGTAATGGCTGTTTGTGGGTTGACCCTGGCTATGACGAGGGTTGATATTCTACCATTTTAAAGATCAATAGTGATATTGTTCTTGACTCGCCACAGTTTTAGTAAAATGGATCTTTTTCAGAAAACAGTAGTGGGAGTATGGTAGAACTGGAAGTGATTCCAGAACCGCGAACGATTACGGAAAATTTAATAGGACCTATATATTCAATCAGGTTTGACATTCCATTAGCCACTCCGCAGATATGGTGGGTAACCTCAGACACCCGAGAGGTACTCCGGTAGCCTCAAGGACGGTGACAGGGAGGTTCTTATCTACCCAGACTTGACACTACTGTTGTTCCAGGCTATGAGACCCGGTAGGAGGGTTGTCGTAGTCAGTGGGAGCATCGGAAGCATAGTGGGCAAGTAGCTTATGTCTATTTATAGACTAGAGCAGTTATAGCGGAGATAGATCATCTAATTTTGATATGACAGTCATGGGTTTGACTTCAATCAGAATAGGGGATGGATCTGTTAAGGAGGTAGTAGGGTGTGATGTCTTGGTATCTGGATGACATACACAGAGTAGGAAGTAAAATTCTTATACTACGATCGGTTGTACTGTGGTCGTCACACAGTTGTTTCTCCAGACAGGATATGGATATAATATTTGACATTCTGGTTTCTGGATCTATGGTTTTAGATCTGGATTTGGGTAGTTTCCCAATGTGGGTACTTTGACAAATATTCTAATGGTTTTTAGAATAGTTGACTCCTAGCATGGTGGTGTACCTGCAGGTGATGGAGTCACCCTCTCTAAAGGTGTCGTATAGACTAAAGGGGAGAGGGATGTGCATGATTGACAGATCACTTACTTAGATAATTGAGTCAATCATGAGATGTCAAGTACCACACCAGATGTTGTTTTTGTACTAGTTGCAATAAGTTTGTATTAATCCAATCCTGGAGAAACATAAGGAAGCAGTTTTAGAACATAAGTACATGTTCTACGGATTTGATGACGGCAGCCTCCTTCGGGAGACGATTATCATTCCAGGCTTCAAAGGTGACATGGTTGACAGAGTGATTGTCAGAGTTATAGTTTTTCCCTCTGATGAGGAACAGTATTATGGACAGGTGGTCCAAGAGGATACTGTGGGTGGCATGGTTCCGGATACTGATTAGGTTCAGTGATCGATACAGTCTAAGAAGTTTGGATTTGGAGTTCATTTATGAACTAGGTCCCATCAGATATCCAGACATATTCTAAGACAGGTATTACTCAATTCGGGAGATGGCTTTCTCCGCGAACTTGAGATTTAGAGAGATATAGAAAGAAACTTCTAGGCGGATCCACTCACTGAGGCTATTTCTCGAACACAATAGTTTTACAAACGGGCTTTGTGAAACTGATTAGTAGAGGAGTTGGATGTTCGGTTTCACACGGGCTGTGAGTAGTCGACATCGCAATAATTAGCCTTGAGTGCAAGTGGGTGATTGTTGGAGATAGTGCCCTCAGAGTCAATTATTGGATCGCAGGTACGTGATTGCAATGATTGCGGAGGACCTATACCGGTAGGACAGTCTTACTCGAGATGATAGTATGCTATCTGGTTTGCCTTTATCAGTCGTGTACATGTTCAGGTGACTGATTACATGTTACACTTTGATAGAGCCTTTAGGATCTTGCTTTACTACCAACAGTATGATGGTGATCATATACGTGAGAGTTGGGTAGTTTATATGCATATTCTTAATTGTGGTCCCTAGTCGTGGGAGTTTCGAGACAGGGCATCGATACTCCGGAGTAGACTAGTGTGTATAGTCGAGACCCCGACGAGGGGCGGTGGCCGGTCTCACAAGCCACTGGTGTCAGTTGGATCACCTAAGATGTATACAGGTGCTCATTGGGTTATGAGTACACCGGACAGGACTCGCCGGGAATCTGCTAGTTAGTACTATACCTATCGTCAGATAGCAGTTCCCTGGTGACATGTGTACATGTTAGTTCATCGACCTGAGGTCGTCATTTGTCTCGTGTGAGTTCCCACTGTGCTTTGATTTCTACCCTACCACGGCTCAAAGGAGTCGTGCAAACAGGTAGCTTTTGGGTACAGTCCCGAGCCATATGGAGGCACGTGAGCGGATCGGCTGGGGATTCGTCTCTCCCGGTATTGGGGGCGAGATCGTGCTGTGTCTAGGAGAGCCATTACACAAAGCCCACGGCCGTGGCAGGAGATTTACTGGTAGGTACTCCAGTAGTATCTCAGGGTGTTATTGGGCTTCACTCCGACACGACTTATACTGCTATTGGGGGTCTGACGTTACTAGCCCCCTAGGCAGATATGCGATACTCATAGACGAACGGACCGGACTGTATATACATTGTCACTGTTAGGCTCAGTAGGGTTTCCGGATGAGTTCGCTCACCGGCCTCCCTTGAGGTCAGTCCATGGGCAGCCGTTACGCATAGCTAGTGCCGCTGACGGTTTGTGGTTAAAACCACTGCCAGGGTACTGACGAGTCATTAGAGTCCCCCACAGACAGTTTCCCAAGTTCGGGCGAAACGTTGTAGAGGCCGTATGGTTTTATGGCAGGGTTCGGAAAATGCACGTGCGTTTACGCACGTGTTATTTTTCGGGCAGATGATACTGGTCGGCTTTGGTTTAAGCCGGATCTGAGTATTATATTGAGTAGGTATAATATCTTTGTTTCAGTTGCATTTGTATTCGGTCGTAATACAAATGCGGGTATATTTATACAGTTACGGGGTTATCCTGAAAGTCGTTTCAGGATCACTTTTGGAAGTTGCCAGTTTCCTGTTTTCTATCAGCCGTCTTTTAACATTCGGTTAAAGACGGATTTATCTTTTCTTGGATGAGGGTGAGTCATGCTTCTAGAAGGTTCTAGAAAGGGTGACTTGGCATGGTGAGTCATTAGTGTAATAATGGAGCCATTAATGCAATGGTGACTAGGTTAATGAATCACCATTTGCATTAATGAGGTTTTGTTTGCTTAAGGATATTTTTCTTGTGTTCACACATGATATTTCTTTCTTATGGTCACCCTCTTCTCTCCTACACTCACCCCCTCCCTATATATGGCCGGCCCCTCCTCTCTCTCACACTTACTTGATGTTTCACTTGAAAAGATTATGATAGATTTTGGGGTGTATGGAATTCACAGCTCATTTCATTCCATCACCCGATCCCCTCGGCAACTTCATTAACCGATCGTCCACGGACTTGGACGAAGTGAGACAAAGTCATCTACTCATTCTCTACATCATTCTTGGTCGTCTCTTTTAGCAAACTTGACGACCGAGTTGCCTCAAGTCAGAGGCGGGAGCCCGTTTAAAGAATCAGTGACGTGGTGCCACCTGGACGAGCAGATCGGAGATCGACGAGATTGGAGCAGCCGCAACGGAGCGTGGGATGATGGTTAAAGAATGAAGGACTCGGATCGTTCGGTATAACCTTGCTACACTCTTTACAGTTTGTTAGTTTAGCAATAATGGCAGATCCGGGTTAAAGTATACGATAGCGCCAGTTAAAAAGTTTTTGTTCCGCATTTGGCGTCTGTAGACGGCCGGGGCGCTACCGTAGACTTACACATCCGTAGGTGTTTCTGCATTGATCTGGGTATGTTTAATCTGACTCAAAAGTTGAGTGTTCTGGGGATTATTTTGAATTCGTTGATTCGATCGGAAAGTTTAATTTCGTTATGTTTTCCGGATATTTTAGAAACTGTTAAAATGTTCGAACGGATATCATTAACTCACTTTTTCCCGGCATGAAAAACTTTCAAGTATTGAATTTTTCTAGAGTTTAAATCTTTCGGAAAAACGTACAAGTAACGCGGTGGACCCTCTAGAAGAACACAAACCTTAACTCGATTATGTGACCGTCTGAACTGCCTCTAAACTTTAGGGTTTGGGGCAGTACAGCATGCCACATGTGAGGCGTTGGCTTGACCCTTCTACGGCTAGACCATCAGTACTTTGACATATTCTGGGATTATTTGAACTCCGCTCAAGTGTTGAGCTATTTAGGAAATCTTGGGTATTTGATTATTCGATCGGAATGTTTAACGTTATCTATTTATCTGGAATGTGATACAATATGTGGAATTCATTTAGTTAGGCATGAAATGCGAAGTATGTGATATTTCAGATTTACGATGTCTAAAGAAATTGTGGATTCCAAATATTGTAGTTTTACACTTTCTTTTCTGTGACCGTAAGCGTAGTATGTGGGATATCGCCGGCTTCGTTGCTATACATCAACGACAATCGGGATACACATACTTGCTTACGTTGATGATATGAGATATTATGTGTTGCTGTGATATGTTATATTAGATTGTCGTGTTCTGAATAGCCGGGGTTTTTATGTGAGATGATGGTTTTTATTTTCATTCATGTAAAATTCATTTGTATGTAATATTCTTTTATTGGGGAACTTCCGGGATGTGGTTGATGTCACTAGTGCATATTATTTACTTTTCCGCATTAGGTAGAACCAAGGAGGGGAGCACAAGTAACCGGGTTCTAGGGTCCAGTGGGAGGTCATCTCGAGGAGTCGAGACCGGATCTCCTAACCCTAGAATTGGCAGTTTACTTTCCCCTCTCGTAGGGGTCTAGGGATGTGGGTTTGGCTATTCATCGCGACCGTGGAATCCGTGTTTTATACAGGCTCGTATTAAAACACGGACATCCTAGTATATCCAATATTTCATATATGTTCTTCTGCTGCAATGTTCTGTGATGAGATCATATTACTGCCTCAGACGAATGCTTATACTATATATATGCTGATATATAAATATTACTGCTTTCGTTTCTTCTGTGATGCTTAGGAAGCATAAGCTGATGGGTTTTATTAATGAGATTAATAAAAAGAAAAGAAACCTAAAAGATGTTGTAGAATCAAAACTTTATAAAAAAGGGTAGCTACGGTTTTGCTTTGCATAGCGGTATATATGATATACCCTGCACCTTATTCGATGAGGAAAGAGCCGAGATTCCTTCACCGGGAGTGACCTCTTTAGCGAAACTGGCAGATGGTACAAACTCGCGGTTTAGTTTTTGACAGCTTATATAGTTCTTGCTTTGCACAACGATAAATATGATATACCCTGCACCTTATTCGATGGGGAAAGAGCCGAGATCCCTTCACCGGGAGTGACCTCTTTAGCGAAACTAGAAAAGCCTCAAAAACACTCATTTTCAAAAATCACTTGATTCTACGACGATATCAAGTTCATTATGCTCATGGTTTTCTGAAAAACCTGCGTAGCCCTCCTTCATTTCAGATAAAGACTATTTAGGATTCGTGCTGCGTTTGTTGGCCTTTGTCAAGGCGTAGTGTGCGGTAGCTGACTGGTACTTATCTGTTTAAACATATGAGGTGATTGGATTAGGGCATTCGTACGACCTTGTTGGCCTTTGTCAAGGGTCGTGCGGGTGGGTTTATTTCAATCAAGAAATGACGGGTTGTACTTGACTAGCTTCCTATGGTTTGTTGGCCTTTGTCAAGGTCATAGGGGGTTAGGGGTAAAAGTATTATCGGGAATTTCAAGTGTTGAAATTTGCAATGAGATTGCATACCTTCTATGAGATAGATGGATCCTGATACCCACTACGAGTAAGAGTTACTCCTGGGAGTGTTTTACACAGGACAATTAGCCGATCAAGTAGGTGTCTAGAAAGGTGTTAACGGGGTTATGCCTCTTGGAAGACGAGGTTTATTTTAATTAGGTCCGTGCGAAACCACGGGGAACCTCCCTCAAGTACCGACACTGATCTGGCTGAAAGATTGACGAAATTGTAGGGTGTAATTAATCCTGGCTAATCTTACCTTTTAGGGTTTGGAGGAAGATTTGATAAAAACAGTGGGAGACATCCTGATTAGATAAGATAATAACCAATCTAATCTTGCAAGAGCATACGCTAAAGTGTTTTCTTCTCTCTCTCTCCAGGTAGCGACCATGTCAGGCCATAATCAAGATAATAATATGGATGTATTGACTGAACCCGCTTATTATACTGAGCAGGGGATCGTTGGTCCCGTTCTTTCTTATAAAAATTATAAGACTGAACAGGAAACATGAGAATATCTGGATTCTCATGCCGCCCAAACGGAGAACATGCATGTTGATGCACCTTCTTCGGGTGTGTTAGTTATTGAGAACTGTTTCTCAGTTCACCCTACGTCCTGGGTATTAGATACCGGATCGGGATCCCATATATGTAAAATGTTACATGGGCTACGTAAAGGTAGAGAACTGGGAAAAGGTGATCATTCCATTCAAGTAGGGAATGGTACAAGTATTGCAGCCAAAGCAGTTGGCGAATATTACCTAGTATTACCAAGTAGTAACACACTGATTCTGAATGAGTGCTATTATATACCGAACATGATGTGCAACATTATATCAGTTTCTTTATTAAGTAAAGAAGGATATAATTTTGTAGAGTAGGATAATGTTATGAACATATTCCTGAATCAAAAGTTGATTGGATCAGGCTCGTTACATAATGGCATATTCATTCTCAATCAAAATACAGTCCTTAATATACAAAACAAACACAAGAGGAAGAGTTCAGAAATGAACGAATCCTTCTTGTGGCATTGTAGACTTGGTCATATCAATGCGACACGACCAGCTAAGTTACATAAGGATGGATATTTGAATCCGTTCGAATTATCATCTTATGATACTTGCCATTCATGTCTCAAAGGCAAAATGACCAAAGCTCCGTTTAGTGGACACGGAGAAAGAGTTACCGAACTCTTAGGACTGGTACATAGTGATGTATGCGGTCCTATGTCTATGCATGCCAGGAACGGTTCTTCCTACTTCATTACATTCACTGACGATCTCTCAATATTCGGATATGTGTTCCTGATGAAACACAAGTCTGAAACTTTTGAGAAATTCAGAAAATATAAGCACGAAGTAGAGAACCAAACGGGCAAAAGTATTAAGATTCTTCGATCTGATCGAGGAGGTGAATACTTAAGCAATGAGTTCCTAGATTATCTAAAAGAGAATGGGATTCTCTCTCAGCTTACTCCTCTTTATACACCACAACACAACGGTAGATCGGAACGGAGGAATCGCACCCTATTAGATATGGTACGCTCGATGATGAGTACAACTGAGTTACCTATTTTCTTCTAGGGGTATGCACTGGAGACGGCAGCATACCTATTGAATCAAGTTCCAACTAAATCTGTACCTACCACACCGTATGCGATATGGAGTGGGAAGAGACCATGTCTTAAACGAGTTAAGATATGGGGTTGTCTGGCCTATGTCAAAAGGCAAAATCCAGACAAACTCGAGGCACGGTCAGTTCTATGCAAGTTTGTGAGATATCCCAAACATTCTGATGGATATCTTTTCTACCATCGCGAGGAACAAAAGGTGTTTGTTTCTCGACATGCCGCCTTTTTAGAAAAGGAATTTCTTGCAAAAGATATTAGTGGCTTTGAGGTAGAACTGGAAGAAGTTCCAGCAACACAAACTGCAACTGAAGATTTAGTGGAACCAGAGGATTCAGTAGTACCCGACGAACCCCAGCCTCTCCGCCGATCTAGCAGGGTTTCTCATCCACCTGAGAGATACTACGGTTTTCTCATTGATGGTGGAAGCAAGGATTGCATCATGGAAGATGATGACCCGACTAGTTTCGAGCAGGCCATCACGAGTGGTGACTCTGTGAAATGGCTGGATGCAATGCGATCTGAGATGGAATCCATGTACACCAACAAAGTATGGACTTTAGAAAATGCTCCTGAATAAGTGGATCTTTAAAAAGAAAATTGGTGTAGATGGAAAGGTTGAGACTTTCAAAGCTAGACTTGTTGCAAAGGGTTTTCGTCAACGACCAGGTGTGGACTATGACGAAACCTTTTCTCCAGTGGCTATGTTTAAGTCCATCCGAATCTTACTTGTCATTGCTGCATACCATGACTACGAAATCTGGCAAATGGATGTTAAGACCGCCTTTCTAAACGGTGATTTAGAAGAGTGCGTGTACATGACTCAGCCAGAGGGCTTCGTAGATAGTGGGAGCAGCGGAAAGGTGTGCAAGCTGCTTAAATCCATTTATGGATTAAAGCAAGCATCGCGGAGTTGGAACATCTGTTTTGATGTTGTAGTCAAAGAGTTTGACTTCATCAAAAATATAGATGAACCTTGTATTTATAAGAAGGTTGCAGAGAGTAAGGTTGTATTCCTCGTATTGTACGTGGATGACATACTCTTGATAGGAAATGATGTTCCTATGCTGCAATCAGTCAAGCTCTTCTTATCACAAAGATTCTCAATGAAAGATCTAGGTGATGCCTCCTGCATACTGGGAATCATGATCTATAGAGATAGATCTAAAAGGATACTGGGATTGTCCCAATCGAGTTACATTGACACCATACTAAAGAGGTTTAGTATGGAAGAATCCAAGCGTGGGAACCTACCCACGATCTCTGGACTCTTTCTCTCTAAAGAGATGTCTCCCAAGACTGATTTGGAGAGAGCTTGCATGCAAGGGATACCCTATGCTTCGGCAGTAGGCTCTATCATGTATGCGATGCTATGTACCAGACCCGATGTAGCATACTCACTAAGTGTAGTGAGTAGGTATCAAGCAGATCCTGGAGAGACTCACTGGATAGCTGTGAAGAATATTCTAAAGTACTTAAGAAGGACTAAAGAGATGTTCTTGGTGTATGGTAACGGAGAACTCCAGGTAGAGTCCTTTACCGATTCAAGTTTCTAAAGTGATAAGGACGACTCTAAGTCGCACTCGGGATTTGTCTTTACCCTCAATGGAGGGGCGGTGTGTTGGAAGAGTTCCAAACAGGATACCGTTGCAGACTCGACGATGGAGGCTAAATACATCGCTGCTAACGATGCTGCCAAAGAGGCTGTCTGGATAAAGAAGTTTATTAGTGAACTTGGTGTGGTTCCGTCTATTGAGCATCCAATACCTCTGTATTGCAATAACAATGGAGCTGTGGCTTTGGCCAAGGAACCCAGGTCCCATCAAAAGTCCAGACATATTCTAAGGCGGTATCACCTGATCAGGGAGATAGTTGATCGCCGGGAGATCGAGGTCAGGAGAGTAGATACGAAGGACAACACCGCGGATCACTCATGAAGGCCATTCCCTAGATACAGTTTGAGAGATTATTCGGGATGCTAGGAATGAGATACTACAGCAGCTGGCCTTAGTGCAAGTGGGAGATTGTTAGTTATGTATATGCCCTAGAGGCCATTGTTGTACATATGATGTATATTATAATGGATGCTTGGATATATATAGAGAGGACTTTCTTGCTCGTCATGATAGTATGCTATTTGGTTTTCCTTTATCTTAACATGTTGACTTGTATATGTTTACTGTCTTACTCTCACATGTTGATAAAGCCCTTAAGATCTGTACTCGACTACTGGGACTATGATGAGATCATACTAGTGGGGCCACGGTAGTCGATGAGTACATCCTATAACTGTTCCTAGTCGAGGGTGTGTCGAGACAGGGCATCGATACACCAGAGTAGACTAGCGTATACGCATCTCGACCCATATGATGGGCTATGGATGATCCCATATCCATCGGTGTTTTGACATCAGAGATGGTGTACGGGTGGTCAGTGGAGACTGGGTACACTGGACGGACTCGCCGAGAACTCCCAGATGGTGATATACCACACGTCAGATGGCAGTTCTCCGGTGACACTGGTACAGGGTAGTCTGTAGACCCGAGATCGTCATAGAGTCTTGTGTGATTCCCACTGTGCTTTGATTCCACTTTACCACGTCCAAGAGGGCATGCAAAACGGTGCCTTTTGGGTACAGTCCCGAATCACATGGAGACAATGAGCGATAGGAGGGGATTCGTCTCTCCCGGTATAGGGAGTTGATGTTGTGCTGTGTTCGATTGGCTATAACTGGAAGTCCCAGGCCAGGGCTGATATAGAGATTTACTGGTAAGTGTTATCAGTAGTTTCTCGACCTGTTATGAGCCTCACATCGACATGACTTATCGGTTACTGGGGTCTGACGTATACCACCCCTAGACTAGATATGCAACATATCAGACGAAAAGACCGGACTGTACGGGAGTGTTACTGATTGGATTCACAGGAGAATGTACATGCTAGCTTGTTGATCTTCTGATCGCTCAATACCTGGGTGGCTGTTACGTTTAGCTGACCGCTTGTATTTTGTGGGTGTTTGATATGATCATCACCTGCTACCGGCGTATTGACGATTCTTTAGAGTCCTACACAGAGGTTTCTTGACTCAGGCAAAACGGAGTAGGGGCACATATGTGATATGTGCACGACCGAGGATAATGCGATATGAGATACCGTATTATATTCTCGCAATATTTAGAAATGAGCCGGGTCATCGGATCAAGTGTTGATTCGATGAATCGGTACATGATATATTAGTCGGTTATATTCGATATAGCCGGATTATCGGATCAAGTGTTGATTCGATAATTTAATGTATAATAATATATATGATATATTGCATTACATTATCTAATATTAGCTCGCTTTATTATTTCATTTAATTATCGGATAATGTATTGATATATATGCGATATATATTAATTGTATTATTTTCTTTTGTTACAAATATATAATATATTTGTGATATATATTATTGTAACATGATATGATTACTAATGCAACATGTTTAGTGGAGATTAAACAAGATTAGGGTTTGATTTGGGTTAGTTCATTCATGAACATTCTAGAAGCTTTTCTTTTGTCATGAGAAAGATATTATGGTTGATATTTTCTTATGACTCATTGTTTAACTCAACCCAAACCCTAGCCCTAGTTAATTCTCTACATGAGTTATCCTTGTCATCCTTGACCATGGTTGCATTATTAATGATATATCATTTCATTATTCATCACAAAAGGATTAATGCATTTTTTCCTTCTTCTTCTTCAACCTTGAGCTTTGAGAAAGCTTACTAGGTTTTCATTTTGTGATGTTTAAGAGTGAGAATTTGATATAAAAAGAAAGCATAAATACTACTCCATCATCCTCATCTAATCTAGCCAATTAGATTAGGGTGTTCACCTCATTAGAGTGAGAGAGCTTGAGTTATAGAAACTTCGAGGTAGATCATCGGAGAAAAGGAAGACTACAAGCTAGCATGGATCGTTCGAGTTGTGGAGCCTCTCTTGAGTCCGGGAGATCGTGGATCGCGTCGAAGGGACTTCTACTCGGAGCTTATGAAGCGAAGGAGCGGACTACAAAGGTTGTAATCCCTCACACTTAGTAGTAAAGATGTTTACTTGCATGTTAAACCCTAATAATCTAGCAAAGATCCCGGCTTTGGGTTGTTTGGCACGTCTAAATTTTTATTCGGGCATGGTTGATGCCTTATGAACCCTTGTAAGAGTGCCTAGGAACCCTACAAAATCATGCAGGTAATTCTATAGACACACCTGAAGAACGAAACCCTAACTCATCTAAGTGACCGTGGATCCATGGCTAAAACATGGTTTTGGCGGCGGATCTGCGACGCCACTTAAGAGGCTTGGGTCGGGCCCTTCAGCTGTAGTTCCGTAGGTATTGGGGCATGCTTATGGGAATTTTTAATTATGCTTAAGTGTTGAGCTCTCTGGGAATTTTGGGAATTCGTTGATTCGATCGAATTGTTTAACGTCGTCTAGCTTTCTGTAATGAGATACAATAATTGGAATCTACAAATTTGTTTGTTGCGTGTAAATCTAACATTTCGGTATCGGGTGTAATCGGAAATCTTGTTGAATTATCCGACTTATTTTGATGAAAAGTGTTTTCATGGGTGAGACCTAAATGCGAGCTTTACATTGTTAGGCATGAAATCTTGGATATGTGATATCCCGGATTTGTGTTGTCTAAGTGCAGTTACGATTTCAATTGTTTTAGTTTTTCATTTTCTTCTCTGTGACCGTAAGTGTAATATGTGGTGTATCGCCGGTTTCATTGCTATACATCAACGACAATTGGGATACGCATATTTACTTACGTTGATGTCATGTGATGTTATGTGTTGCTGTGATATGTTATATTGGATCGTCGTGTTTTGAATAGCCGGGGTTTTTATACGAGATGAGGATTTTTATTTTCATTCATGTAAAATTCAATGTATGTAATATTCTTTTATTGGGGCACTTCCGGGTTGAGGATGAAGTCACCACTGTATATTATTTACTTTTCCGCATTAGGATAGACCCAAGGAGGAGAGCACAAGCAACCTGGTTCTAGGGTCCAGTGGGATGCCATCTCGAGGAGTCGAGACCGGGTCTCCTAACTCTAGAATTGGTAGGATTGCTTGCCGCTCTCGTAGGGGTCTAGGGATGTAGGTTTGGCTATTCATCGTGACCGTGGAATCCGTGTTTTATACAGGCTCAAAATAAAACATGGACCCACTAGTATATCCAATATTTCATATGTTTCTGCTGCTGCTTATATACTGTGATGTGATCATTTTATATGTATGAGACGAATGCTTTATTATTGTATATATTATATATAATAAACGTTACTTATGTTTTTCACCCGTGCTAGTCCCGTCCCGGTATGCCGTTAGTTAAGTAACCTAACGGTGCATAACGGGTCACTGTGGCGAATGCGGATGTCATAAGTGTACGTTGTATTTTCGTTTCTTCTATGATGCTTAGGAAGCTTAAATGATGGGATTCATTAATGAGATTAATGAAATAAAAAGAAACCTAAAAGATGTTGTAGAATCAAATTTTCAAAAAGGGTAGCTCTAGTTTTTTGCTTTGCATAGCGGTATTCCTTGCAGAACATCCGGCACCTTATTCGATAAGGAAAGAGCCGAGATCCCTTCACCGGGAGTGACCTCTTTAGCGAAACTAGCAGATGCCACAACTCACTCGGTTTTGTTTTTGATTGCTTCTATAGTTCTTGCTTTGTATAGTGGTATTTATGAAATATCCTGCACCTTATTCGATAATGAAAGAGCCGAGATCCCTTCACCGAGAGTGACCTCTTTGGCGAAACTAGTAAAAGCCTAAAAAACACTCCTTTTAAAAAATCACTTGTTTTTACAAAGATATCAAGTTCATTACGCAAAAGGTTTTCAGCAAACCTGTCGTAGCCCTCCGTCATTTCAGATAAGTCCTACTTGGTATTCGTGCTGCGTTTGTTGACCTTGTTAAGGCGTAGTGTACGGTAGCTAATTAGTGTTTATCTACTAAAGTATGAGATGAGATTGGATTAGGGTAGTTGTACGACCTTGTTGACCTTGTCAAGGGTCATGCGGGTGGGTTTAATTCAATCAGGAAATGACGGGTCGAACTTGACTTACGATTTATGGTTTGTTGACCTTGTCAAGGCCATAGATCGCTAGGGGTAAAAGTATTATCAGGAATTTCAAGTGTTGAAATTTGTATTGAGATTGCATACCTTCTATGAGATAGTTGGATCCCGATACCCACTGCGAGTAAGAGTTACTCCTGGGAGAGTTTTACACATGACAATTAGCCGATCAAGTAGGTGTCTAGAAAGGTGTTAACGGGGTTATGCCTTTGGGAAAATGGGGTTTATTCTAATTAGGTCCGTGCGAAAGCACGGGGAACCTCCCTCAAAGTAGCAACACTGGCCTGGCCGAACGATCGACGAACTTGTAAGGTGTAATTAATCCTGGTTAGTCTTACCTTTTAGGATTTGAAGGAAGATTTGATGAAAACAGTAGGAGCCATCCTGATTAGATAAGATAATAACCAATCTAATCTTGCAAGAGCATACGCTAAAGTGTTTTCTTCTCTCTCTCTCACCAGGTAGGGACCATGTCAGGCCTTAATCAAAATAATAATATGGATGTATTGACCGAACCCGCTTGTTATACTGAGCAGGGGAACGTTGGTCCTGCTCCAACTTATAATTGTTATAAGTCCGAGCAGGAAATAGGAGAATATCTGGATTCTCACGCCGCCCAAATGAAGAACAAGCATACTGATGCATCTTCTTCGGGTGTGTTAGTTATCGAGAACTATTTCTCAGTTCACTCTACGTCCTGGGTATTAGATACCGGATCGGGATCCCACATATGTAATATGTTACATGGGCTAAGGAAAGGTAGGGAACTGGGAGAGGGTGATCATTCCGTAAGAGTAGGGAATGGTGCAAATGTTGCAGCCAAAGCAGTTGGCGAATATCACCTTGTGTTACCAAATGGTAATACATTGGTTCTGAACGAATGCTATTACATACCGACCCTGATATGCAATCTTATATCAGTTTTTTTATTAAGTAAAGAAGGATATAATTTTGTTGTATAGGATAATGTTATGAACAACTTCCTAAATCAAAAGTTGATTGGATCAGGCTCGTTAAATAATGTCATATACGATCTAAACCAAACTACAGTTCTTAATGTACAAAACACACATAAGAGGAAGAGTTCATAAATGAACGAATCCTACTTGTAGCATTGTAGACTAGGTCATATCAATGCGACACGACTAGCTAAGTTACATAAGGATGGATATTTGAATCCGTTCGAATTTTCATCTTATGACACTTGCCAGTCATGTCTCAAAGGCAAGATGACCAAAAATCCGTTTAGTCGACACGGAGAAAGAGTTACGGAACTCTTAGGACTGATACATAGTGATGTATGTGGTCCCATGTCTACACATGCCTGGAATGGTTCTTCGTACTTCATTACATTCACCGACGATCTCTCAAGATACGGACATGTGTTCCTGCTGAAACACAAGTCTGAAGCTTTTGAGAAATTCAGAGAATATAAGCACGAAGTCGAGAACCAAACGAGTAAAAGTATTAAGATCCTTCGATCTGATCGAGGAGGTGAATACTTGAGCAATGAGTTCCTGGACTATTTAAAAGAGAATGGGATTCTCTCTCAGCTTACTCCTCCTTATACACCACAGCACAACGGTGTATCGGAGTGGAGGAATCGCACCCTATTAGATATGGTGCGCTCTATGATGAGCACTGCTGAGTTTCCTATTTCCTTTTGGGGTTATGCGCTTGAAACAACAACATACCTATTGAATCAAGTTCCATCTAAATCTGTACCTACCACACCATATGAGATATAGAGTGGGAAGAGACCATATCTTAAACGAGTTAAGATATTGGGTTGTCCGACCTATGTCAAAAGACAAAATACGGACAAACTCGAGGTACGATCAGTTCTCTGCAAGTTTGTGGGATATCCAAAGAATTCATATGGATATTTTTTTTCTACCACAGTGAGGAACAAAAGGTGTTTGTTGCTTAACATGCCACCTTTTTAGAAAATTAATTTCTTGCAAAGGAAATTAGCGGCAAAGAGGTAGAACTGGAAGAAGTTCCAGCAGCACAAACTGCAACTGAAGATTTAGTGGAACCAGAGGATTCAGTAGTTCCCAACGAACCCCGGCCTCTCCGACATCTAGTAGGGTTCTTCATCCACCAGAGAGATACTACGGTTTTCTCATCGATGGTGGGAGCGAGGATTGCATCATGGAAGATGATGACCCGACTAGCTTCGAGCAGGCCATCACGAGTGGGGACTTTGTGAAGTGGCTGGATGCAATGCGATCTGAGATGGAATACATGTACACCAACAAAGTATGGACTTTGGAAGTTGCTCCTTAAGGGGTAAAACCCATTGGGAGCAAATGGATCTTTAAGAAGAAACTTGGTGTAGATGGAAAAGTTGAGACTTTCAAAGCTAGACTTGTAGCAAAGGGTTTTCGTCAAAGACCAGGTGTAGTGACGAAACCTTTTCTCCAGTGGCTATGCTTAAGTCCATCCGGATCCTACTTGCCATTGCTGCATACCATGACTACGAAATCTGGCAAATGGATGTTAAGACCGCCTTTCTAAATGGTGATTTAGAGGAGTGCGTGTACATGACTCAGCCAGAGGGCTTCGTAGACAGTGGGAGCAGCGGAAAGGTGTGCAAGCTGCTTAAATCCATCTACGGGTTAAAGCAGGCATCACGGAGTTAGAACATCTGTTTTGATGTTGTAGTCAAAGAGTTTGACTTCATCAAAAACGTAGATGAACCTTGTATTTATAAGAAGGTTGCAGAGAGTAAGGTTGTCTTCCTCGTATTGTACGTAGATGACATACTCTTGATAGGAAATGATGTTCCTATGCTGCACTCGGTCAAGCTCTTCTTATCACATAGATTCTCAATGAAAGATCTAGGTGATGCCTCCTGCATTTTGGGGATTAAGATCTATAGAGATAGATCTAAAATGATACTGGGATTGTCCCAATACAGGTACATTGACACCATACTAAAGAGGTTTAGTATAGAAGAATCCAAGCGTGGGAATTTACCCACGATCTCCGGACTCATTCTCTCCAAAGAGATGTCTCCTAAGACTGAATTGGAGAGAGCTCGCATGCAAGGGATACCCTATGCTTCGGCAGTAGGCTCTATCATGTACGCGATGCTATATACCAGACCCGATGTAGCATACTCACTAAGTGTAGTAAGTAGGTATCAAACAGATCCAGGAGAGAGTCACTGGACAGCTGTGAAGAACATTCTCAAGTACTTCAGAAGGATTAAAGAGATGTTCTTAGTGTATGGTAACGGAGAACTCCAGGTGGAGTCCTTTACCGATTCGAGCTTCCAAAATGATGAGGACGACTCTAAGTCGCACTCGGGATTTGTCTTCACCCTCAATAAAGGGGCGGTTTGTTGGAAGAGTTCCAAACAGGAAATCGTGGCATACTCGACAATGGAGGCTGAATACATCGCTGCCAACGATGCTGCCAAAGAGGCTCTTTGGATGAAGAAGTTCATAACTGAACTTGGAGTGGTTCCGTCCATTGAGCATCCAATACCTTTTTATTGTGATAACAATGGAGCTGTGGCTTTGGCCAAGGAACCCAGATCCCATCAGAAATCCAGACATATTCTGAGGCGGTATCACCTGATCCGGGAGATAGTTGATCGCCGCGAGATTGAGGTCAGGAGAGTTGACATGAAGGACAACACTGCGGATCCACTCACGAAGGCCATACCCCAGATACAATTTGAGAGGCTCTTCGGGATGTTGGGTATGAGATACTACAACAGCTGGCCTTAGTGCAAGTGGGAGATTGTTAGTTATATATATGCCCTAGAGGCCATTGTTATACATATGATGTATATTATAGTGGATGCTTGGATATATATAGAGAGGACTATCTTACTCGATATGATAGTATGCTATCTGGTTTTACTTTGTCTTAACATGTTGACTTGTATTGGTTTACTGTCTTGCTCTCACATGTTGATAAAGCCCTTAGGATATGTACTCGACTACTAGGACTATGATGCAGATCATACTAGTGGGGCCAAGGTAGTCCAAGAGTACATCCTATAACTATTCCTAGTCGAGGGAGTATTGAGACAGGGCATCGATACTCCAGAGTAGACTAGCGTGTACGCTTCTCGACCCATATGATGGGCGATGGAAGATACCATATCCATTGGTGTTTAACATCAGAGAAGGTATACGGGTGCTCAGTAGAGACTGGGTACAATAAACGGACTCGCCGAGAACTCCTAGATGGTATTATACCTATCGTCAGATAGCAGTTCTCTGGTGACACTGGTACAGGTTAGTCTGTAGACCCGAGATCGTCATAGAGTCTTGTGTGATTCCCACTGTGCTTTAATTTCCACCTTACCACGTTCAAGAGGACGTGCAAAACGGTGGCTTTTGGATACAGTCCCGAATCATATGGAGGTAATGAGCGATATGAGGGGCTTTGTCTCTCCCGGTATTGGGGGTTGATGTTGCGCTGTGTTCGGTTGGCTATACCTGGAAGTCTCTGGCCATGGCTGATATGGAGACCTACTGGTAAGTGTTATCAGTAGTTTCTCGATCCGTTATTAGCCTTACATCGACACGACTTATCGGTTACTGAGGTCTGACGTTTACCACCCCTAGACTGGATATGCGACATATCAGACGAAGTGACCGGACTGTACGGTAGTGTTACCGATTGGATTCACAGGAGTGTGTGCAGGCTTGCTTGTTGATCTTCTGATCGCTCAATACCCGAGTGGCTGTTATATTTAGTCGACCGCTTACAGCTTGTAGGTGTTTGATATGATCATCACCTACTGCCGGCGTATTGACGATTCCTTAGAGTCCTACACATAGGTTTCCTGGCTTAGGAAAAACGGAGTAGGAGCACATATGTGATATGTACGGGACCGAGAATAATACGTGTATAGGATACCGTATTCGATTCTCGTGATATGTGATATCGGCCGGGTATATGTGATATAGCCGGGTTATCGGATCAAGTGTTGATTCGATAAAATGATACATATTATATTAGTCGGTTATATGTAAAATAGCCGGATTATTAAATCAAGTGTTGATTTAATAATTTAATGTATAATTATATATGTGATATATTACATTACATTAACTAATATAAGCTCACTTAAATGATTCTATTTCTCACTTGATGATACATTGATATATATGTGATATATGTTAATTGTATTATTTTTTTTTGTTACATTGAATATTATATATGTGATATATAATATTGTAGCATGCAAGGTTACAAATGCAACTAGGGTTTATGAGATTAAACCATGCTAGGGTTAAGTTTGGGGTTTATGATTTATTTTAGTTAATTCTAAATTGTGGATAATTAGTTAAGATATTTTCTTTTGTTGACTAAAGTCCACTCTTTAGATATTTTCTAGATATTTCTTAACCTAACCTTTTAACCCTAGTCTATGGTTTATTCTCTATAAGGGTTAAGCATGACATGCTTAACCTTCGGTTGCATTTCTAACCTCAACAATAATTCATAACAATTATTCATCACAACTTCATCTTCTTCTTCCTTCTCACAAAAGCTTTCTAGCCTTTTGATTTGTGATGAATTAAAGTGAGAAAAAGAAAACTAAAGAGAGCAAAATTCCTACTTCATCATCCTCATCTATTCTAGCCACTTAGATTAGGGTGTTTGCTTCACTAATACTTCATTAGTGAAGTGAGAGCTTGAGTTTGTGATTCCTCAAGTTAGATTATCTTGGATTGTGAAGTCTTTAAGCAAAGATATCTCATTCAACTCATGGAGCCTCTCTAGAGTCTGGGAGTATGATGATCGCAGCGAAGGACTTCAACTCGGAGCTTATGAAGCGAAGGAACGTACTACAAAGGTTGTAATCCCTCTCACTTAGTAGTAAAGTTGTTTGCTTTAAGTTAATAACCCTAATTCTCCAGTAAAGATCCTTGCTTAGGTTGTTTGGCACTTGTAAATTTTAAAATACGGCATGTTTGATGCCTTGTAGAACCTTGTCCTAGTGCCTAAGAACCTTACAAATGCAACATTGCAGAATATACATATCTATATACGAGTCATACAGTTTTGGTGTTTGAAATAGCACGAATCATGGTTTTTAGAAAAATAGGGGCTACGGTGTTTTTATGAAAAGATATGTCCTTTGAAAATCCGTAGCATCCCTTTGATTGTCTTTTGAAAATACTCACGATTCGTTAGTTTTTAAAAATAGGTATGACTCGAGCCTAGTCTAACATTTGCCTAATCAACTAAAAGACTAAACTAAGAAACTATCCGAAAGGGTATGAAATCCACATAAATTCCGAGTCGATATACCTAGTAGTCGGCGATCCAGCCTCATAGCGTCACGTACTGTATAATACATAGTATGACATCCTCGAGTCAAGAGTGCGGATCAATCATCATATCTATACTTCGTACGGTAAAATCCATCGCACGACATCCCCAAAATCGAGGGTACGGGTCAAATATCATATATACATCATCATTCGTATGTTATCATCATCGCACAATATCATGATCAGGAGTATAGTTCTAAAGTCTCGTTCATTTAATATCATCAACTCACTTATTATCGTATGTATGAAAACATATCGCCCAACGATCTACTACAATATCATATCATATCTCATATCACGACTCAATCACATATCAGAATCTCACGGCATCATGCCCGGTTATATCGACTCATCTCCACATATCACATAATATCCTCACCACCTATGTATATGTATATATATATATATATACACACACACACATACACACATACATGTATATATATACCCATACACACACAAAATCACGTGTGTGCGTGCGTGTGTGTGTCTACATATAACCCGCGATTCGCTACCAAGGTAATCATCCTATGGATATGTCTTCCTAGATCAACCTAATCTAACCTAAGGTCTCCTAAATACCATATTTTCTAAGTATCTAATTATCGCATCCAAACTTACTATTATAGTAATACCCTATTCTACTGTTGCGGGGGTGCTATACGCTATCCACCTGACTTCCCCCGTAGATATACATCTACTCACCTTCGATCCTTGCTTGCCGAAGTCGATGACGCCACACTCTTCCTTGTTATCCGAAGTCCACGTGAAGGTTCTTACATATATAAACACATAGTATCGTAAACAGAAATCGCGTATGAAAACCAAAACGGCACACGAAACACATAGGTTAGAACCTATGGTCTACGCATGCAAGAATAATCAAACAACTCCTCGATGTTGACATACAAACATCAAAACACCGAGTCAAAACCCAAATACCAAAATCCAAGTCTTATAAAGTCGCAAAACCAAAACAACAACTCAAGAAAACATCTCCAGATTTTCCTTAGTTGAGTATTAGCCAATTCAGCATATATAGGAGGTCTAATTAACAGATGATGGAGCTATAGACGAAGCACGGACCTAAACGAACCTCCCAAGGCCTTAATTTGCGGCCAAAACTCGATTATTTGCGGCCATAGTTTAGGTTTAGGGTTTCGGATTTTGGGTATAGCTTCTGGGTTACCTGCACACCTCTTAGTAATTGCTAATAAATTTTCATAACCCCTGGATGATAGCAGATCTCAAAACAACATCAAAATTCCCACAAAAATCCGATATCGACAAGTTTCAGTTCATGTTTGGGTTACCTAAATTCAAGTTTAAACCATAATTCTTTCACTAAAGGAGCTTGTGATCACTACTACACCTCAAATACACCTTCACAAACCAAACCATACCCTAAACGTCATCTTGGAAATTTCCAAGGTCACTAAACCTTATTTAATCAACTCAAAACTACTATATGAATTTAGAAAACCAAAATTCTAAACAAGGGTGTAGGGTTATACCTCATTTGGCAACTCAAGAATTTTCTCGAGTTGCCCTAAGTGCTCAAAATCTTGACTTGTTTGGTCCACGTAGTGAGCTTGTGCACAATTTTAGTGAAGGGGATATAAGGTTTTGGTGTGGATTTGGGATGGTTGTGAGGGTGGTAGAGGGTGGAGGAAGAGAAGGAGAATGAGATGAAGAAGATGATGAAGAACAAATGAGAACAAAGAAAGAAGCATGGGAAAATCTAGAGCCTTCTCACTCACTATCTCTCTCTCACACACACATTAACCATGATACATGTCCCATCGCTCTTTTCTCTCATCTATTTCTTTTCTTTCCTTTTTGTTTTAAACTCAAAACAAATCAGTCAAAAAAAGACATCCGATAAATAAGGAACCATGGCGTATATAATAAAATGTAGCAAGTATTTGTAACACACTTTGTTGCATGCCATGCACATAAACCGGATTAATGCAAAAATTTAGTGAAATACTAATTGAGTTTAGTGAATAACCCATATACAAATAATTATATTAATTTTCCAAGCTATCAGTATATAGTTATACCCTTTCATTAAAACTAATTCTTGTACTTAATAATATTCATAGAAATTATTATTTCAATTATTTAATTTTCCAAAAATAATATTTTATTCTTCTGAAAGGTTACATGCATGATCGTCTTTTCACATACGTCAAGATGATATATAGGGTTTCAAGTTTCAAAGTCTATATAAAGGACCGAACAACAATCTAGGATTATCAATATAGGTTTTTTTAGTTTTTTAGCACTTTTAACCAATTAAATTCTGTAATGCAAATTTTTATTAATAAAAAGCATAGCAATTTTTATTTCTTGTCTCCTTATTTTTCTGCAATTTATTTCTTCGCATTTAATTTTAGTAGTTAATTGAATTGTTTTTTTTCTTAATGGATTTCATCTTCTTCGTTTTTGTTTCTCAGTGATTTTGAAGCGATGATGCTAACAAAAGAAACTCCTCACTTTTTGTAAGGGATCTTAAAAGCTAGTTTTATAATATATTTTTCAAATTCTTTTCTATTAACTCGTCTAAAACAAGATTAATAGTTTACCATTTCTCTGTGGACGACCCGTTCTCACTATCGGCTAGCTATTTGCGACAATGTTATTGATTGTGGTATTTAGGAAACATTAAAACACACTTTTTTCACATTAATCAAATGACGCCGTTGCCGGGTAAATGGTAGTAATATTTTTCTTGTTATTCGGGTTGATTTTTTTTAATAAATTAGAATAAAAACAATTTTTTTTAAAAATAAAAACAATTTTTTTTAAAAATAAAAACCGCATCTTGTATTTTTAACGATTCTTGTACGAGTTTTGCAAGAAATCTGGAGCACTTGGAGCGAACCAACAGAGATTCAGAGACTGTCAAATAGGAGCAGAGGAGTAATGGAGTTCAATGCCAAAATTTGGAGACGAGATCTCACCATACGACGGCGTAACCACGGCGGATTAGTAGATTTGGCAGCGGAACCGCGACCAATTAGTGGATTCAAGCCCCCAAATTTTTCTGGTATCATTTCCTCTTCTTTCTGTTGGATATGTATGCCCTAGAGGCGTTCATTGTATAGGATACTAGGGATATGTATGTACAGGACAATCTTGCTCGATATGATAGTATGCTATCTGGTTTGTCTTTATCTTAATATGTGATGTGTTTTACTTAGTATTTTATATCTTGTATACATGTTGATAAAGCCCGTAGAATATTTGCTTGACTACCACCGTTGTGATGGCAATCATACTTGTGGGAGCTGGGTTGTCGATAAGCATATCCCTAAAGTATCCCTAGTCGTGGGAGTATTAAGACTGGGTATCGATATTCCAGAGTAGACTAGTGTATACATATTTAGACCCTGACAAGGGGCGATGGATTGGTCCCGCAGCCATTGGTGAGGTGCACCTAAGATTGTATACAGGTATTCACTGGGGGTGAGTACACCGGACGGACTCGCCGAGAACTGGCTAGATGGTATTATACCTAGCGTCAGGTAGCAGTTTTCTGGTGACATGAGTGCAGATAGTATGTCGACCTGAGGTCGTCATTTGTCTCGTGTGATTTCCCACCGTGCTTTGATTACTACCCTACCACGGCTCTACTGAGTTGTGCAAACAGGTTTTAGTTGGGTACAGTCCTGAGCCACGTGGAGGCAGTGAGCGACTATTGGGGATTCGTCTCTCTGGGTATAGAGAGTCAATGTCGCGCTGTGATTGGTTGGTTAACACCATAAGTCCCTGGCCAGGGCGGATTGAGAATTACTGGTCGTTGGACCAGTAGATTCTCGGATGGTATTGAGCCACACCGACACGACCTGTCTGGTTATTAGAGGTCTGATGTTTTCCACCCCCTAGACCTTGCATGCGATACTCTCAGACGAACAGACCAGACTGCACGGAGATTGCTACGGACAGGCTCAGTAGGGGTTCGGATGAGTTCGTTCGTCGGCCTTTTTTTCGACATGTACCTAGGTAGCCGTTATGTACAGCTAGTGCCACTGAGGGACTTATGGTTAAACCCACTGCCAGCATGGTGTTGAGTCTTTAGAGTCCCACACAGAAGGTTTCCTTGGTTCAGGCGAAACGATATAGAGGCCGTATGGTTTTACGACAGGGTTCCGATCATATACGTGTACTGGCTACACGGATGTTGTTCGGACGGATAATACTAGTAGGCTTTGGTTTATGCCAGATCCTAGTATTATATTATTGGATTATTCTTATCTCATTGTATTCTTATTTTTTGGAATACGAATATGGGTATGTATATACGGTGAGGGCATTCTTGTAATTTCACAAGACATGTTTCTAGAAGGGGACACCTCATTATTTGGATTTATCTATTTTGCAAATAGATTAATGAGGTGGAAAATGAAAATATTTGTGGCATGGTTGAAGCATGGCTAAGTTGTTAGTTGTATGTATGCCCTAGAGGCCATTGTTGTACATGATTGTATATTACAATGGATGCTTGGACATATATAGGGAGGACTTTCTTGCTTGACATGATAGTATGCTATCTGGTTACTCTTTATCTTAACATGTAGACTAGTATTGTGATGCTGTCTTGCTCTCACATGTTGGTAAAGCCCTTAGGATGTATACTTGACTACCAGGATTATGATGCAGATCATACTAGTGGGGCCAGGGTAGTCTACAAGTACATCCTTTAATTGTTCCTAGTCGAGGGTGTATCGAGACGGAGCATCGATATTCCAGAGTAGACTAGCATATACGCTTCTTGACCCATTTGATGGGCGATGGATGATCCCATATCTATTGGTGTTTGACATCAAAGATAGTATAGGGGTGCTCAGTGACTGGGTACACTGAACAGGACTCACCGAGAACTCCTAGATAGTATTATACCTAACGTCAGATAGTAGTTCTCTGCTGACACTGGTATAGGTTAGTCTGTAGATCCGAGATCGTCATAGAGTATTGTGTGATTCCCACTGTGCTTTGATTTCCACCTTACCACGTTCAAGAGAGCATGCAAAATGGTGGTTTTTGGGTACATTCCCGAGTCACATGGAGGCAATGAGCGATAGGAGGGGTTTTGTCTCTTTCGGTATTGGGGGTTGATGTTGCGTTGTGTTTGATTGGCCATAACAGGAAATCCCTGGCCAGGGTTGTTGAGATTTACTGGTAAGTGTTATCAGTAGTTTCTCGAACCGTTATGAGTCTCACATCGGCATGAATTATCAAGTTATTGGGGTCTGACGTATACCACCCCCAGACTAGATATGTGACATATCAAACGAAGAGACCGGACTGTACGGTAGTGTTACTTATTGGATTCACGGGAGTATGAGCAGGCTTGCTTGCTGATCTTCTGATCGCTCAATACCCGGGTAGCCGTTACGTGCAGCTAGTACCACTAACGGCTTGTGGGTAACTGATATGATCATTACCTACTGCTGGTGTATTGACGAGTCTTTAGAGTCCTACACAGAACTTTCTTGGCTCAGGTGAAACGAAGTAGGGCACATATGTGATATGTGCAGGACCGAGATCAATACGTGTATATGATACCGTATTCTAATCTCGCGATATAGGTTATATGCGGTATAACCGGATTATTTAATCAAGTGTTGATTCAATGATATGATATTAGTCGGTTATATGTGATATATACGGGTTATTAAATCAAGTGTTGATTTAATAAGTTAATGCATAATTATATATTTCATATATTAATATACATTAACTAATATTAGCTCACTTAAGGATTTCTTTTTCTCACTTATAATTTTAATATATATGTGATATATATTATTGTGTTTATTCCTTTGTGCCATGCTTGATGATACATTGTACATGGGTGCATGAGACTCATACCATGCCATTAGATAATTACGGTAATTATTTATTTAAGGATAAACAAAATTAGGTGGAAAATTGTCATGGTTAGTTTCTTATAGAAGCTTGTAGAAATCTTGACCAAGTCCACTAATTTTGTTTTACCTTAAGATATTTATTAACCCAACCATTATCTTTAGCCATGGTTAAGTCTTTACATTGATAATATATGATATTTTCTCACCCATGGTTGCCATTCAGTCTCATTCCATTCACCACTTCATCATCTTCTTCATCTCAAGAGAGCTCTCTAGGTTTGCTTGAGGTGAAGAAAAAGAGCGAGGAAAGTTATTCTAAAGTGAGCAAAATTCCTACTTCATCAATCTACACTAGACTAGCCATTTAGTATAGGTTGTTTGCTTCACTAATTCTCAATTAGTGAAGAAATAGCTTGAGTTGGAGATTCGTTGACGTAGATCATTTTCGGTCTCGAAGTTCTTCAAGCAAGCTTGTTCCTTTCGCCTAGTGGAGCCTAACGAGAGTCCGGGAGACCACTACTTGGAGCAAAGGGACTACTACACGGAGCTTTAGAAGTGAAGGACCGGTCTACAAAGGATGTATTCTGTCACGACCTGAAAGTACGGAACATGACCGGCACTTAGACTACGAACGTCTCGATGCTTACGTACTCTAAGTAAGCCGAAAACCCAGAAATCCAAACCAAGAAAAGTAGTGGAGTGAAGGAAAAACCAACTTGAATCAAATGTTTGCAACATGCGCCGAAATATACATTTTAAAATCACAAATCTTTTCTAAAAATTTCGGCAGAGTTTCCTTTGTAAAAACTGACCCTAAACGGGTACAAATCCTGATAAAGCATATATAATGAATAAAGGTATCCCTAAGCGAGAGCTAGCTCTTCGTCAATCGACGGTCAAAACCACGCAAGCAATATAATATACAACGCCAAAAGGCGAGGATCATAAAAGAAAAGGAAACTCAAAACAACATGAAATCCATAGAAATACAACGCGCGACTCTAAGGTCGAAAGAATAAACATCACTGGTCTCTATCTCAAAAATAAATACATGTTTGGTTGATGGAACTTCTAGATACAACTGAATAATAATATACAAAATATACTGAAGGTCACGATACAAGTGAACCCACCTACTAGCAAATCACCCGGAAAAGGAAGTAGTGCCAGCAAAGCCGTAATAAAACCTGTACGGCAAAACCTGCAAGAAACTGTGGCACAACGGGGGTGAGTTGCCAACTCGTGAGTAGAAAAACATCTACGAACAGGAATCGCATGTATGACGCAATCCAAGGTCATACGATCATAATATATCCTCAATAAAATAACCATCAGCCTATAACAATGGCTAGGGTAAATATCTAACCCGAGTGTAATTCCATGTGCCCGTGTCAGTGCCTCAGGTAGCAATGTATCATATGGATGATGTATGAATGCATGAAACAGAATGCATGTATTGAAGAAAACTGCTTTCATAAATTAGTGAGATTTCTGTATTTTTAAAATTAGGTATCATAAATGAAATCAGCAAAAACAGTGCCTAGCATCGACAAAAAACAAGTATCCAAATATCTCGATATCTCTGTGTCGCAATCTCTGTACCTCAATATCTCAAAATCTCAATGTCTCAATCACAATATCTAGGGCGCCGTCAGTCCAGACCGGCCCCTACCATCTATCTCAAGACTACGACGGTATCCTCCGGATATCCGACGCGTCGGGTAAAATCACCGGTCGGTAGTGCTCCCCTGCCAGGCTCAACGCCATCATCTGCGATCCTCTTTCCCCGGGGTACCGCACCGGGTCCACCATGTACCCGAAACGGTTCCTCCATCTCCTCGAATCGGGTCTCAAAATCCATCAGCAAACTCATGGTGGACGACTCATACATCATGGGAAAACCGCACTTTTTATTTAAAAAGAGAGAAAAGAAGTTTATATAAGTTTTGCGGTTTTCCCCCAAATCCAGAAAATCCCATGGAAATCCGAATCCAAATCATCAATAGCATGTAAAACCATGAATATAGGCACGAGAATCCATGAATGCGGCATAACAATGAATAACAGTATGCTTGAAGTAGCAAGTAATAACTACAATGTCTAAACTAGCATATAAGGCAAGTATACTAATATCATGTCAAACTACTAACTAACAAGCTAAGTCAAGCAATAGTATTTTCTAAGTGTACGTAACATGGCAATTACCGATGAAGATGTGTGTGAGCCGGCAAGTAAGTGTACGTGGTACATATGCATCATCGGCAATGGTGCTGGTGTCCTAACAACATAATATCAATAATGGCATAGGAATCACAATATGTATGCGATGCGGAGCAACAACAATAATGTGCGGGAGCTGAATACTAGATACAACAATAACTAATCTGCATTACCCTAATATAAGTCCTACAATAGTGCCTTTTGAAATAACACGAATCGCGGAGTTTTGAAAATAAGGGTTACGATGTTTTTAAGAAAAGATACGTCTTTTGAAATATCCGTAGAATTCCTTGACCTGTCTTTTAAAATACCTATGATCCGTTAGTTTTGAAATAGGTAGGAGTCTAATCTAGTCTAGCAACTACACTAAACTATACGGCTGAACTAACAAGCTGAACTACAGGTAAGGAAACCGCCTAACATCTGAGTCGATACATATACATACCTGTATATATATTAGTCGGTGATCCCGCCTCAATAATATCATATCCGATACCATATCTATAATCAGACATCCCAAGTCAAGAGTGCGGATCAATCATCAATATATAGCTCGTACGTAAATCCGTCGTACAGCATCCCCAAATCTGGGTACGGGTCGATATCACATTCATCATATCATTCATCTGGTATCCTCTTTATCAAAGATCACAATCCAGGTACTGACCTACGTCTAGTACAATACTAATATCCTCAATATAATCATGATCTGACTGCTGATCTACAGCCTCAAACAAACCGATATCATCGTCATATATCATAAAGAGGTATACATCGCCCAATGCGACCTATTATAAATATCTTAACATTTCTTATCTCATATCACGATCACATGTCAACCATTCTATGTATATCACTGTTCACATGGTATCGTCATCCAAAGATCCGCTATAACATTATGACGTATCTCAAATACGAATCCTGCTATATCACCGATCTCACGGTCTCAAATCACATCTCATCGACTCATCTCAAATCCAGTATGTGAACACATAGTCCTATACCCATGTGAACAAATAAAAAATATAATCCCATATACGCACATATGAAAAAAGAATGTATGCAAGTATGTGTGTGTGTGTATATGTGTGGTGCAACCACTACTCTAGGGTTTCGCAACACTAAACCAATTCAACACACCTAGAATCCATCTTTATCATCAATAATCTCAAATAATAAAAATCAATATATGTGTGTATGCGTATTCGTATACATCACTACGAACTGTGGGGGTGCTATACGCCATCCACCCGACTTCTCCCCGCAGATATAAATCTACTCACCTTGCTTCTTATGTGCCGATGCCGATGTCGCCATCTTCATCTTCATCGCCTCGACGTCACGTGGGGTACCTACAAGGATATCACAAACGCTAAAGCACATGAAAACCACATCGGAAACCAAAACGGCATACGCTACGCCCATAGGTAAAAACCTATAGTCTTGCGTGCGAACACCATCAATAACCCTTTGCCGTTGACGTTCAAACCCCATCCGACAGAAAAGAATCATCAAATACTAAAATCCATGCTAAAACAAGTCGTAAATCATGCGCCAACACAAGAAAATCATCCCAGATTCTACCCTAAATGGAATCAGCCAAAGTTGCATATACCAAGAGTCTAATTTATAGGGTATCAAGCTACAGAACAAATACGGAGCTCAGAACCCATGCTCTGGCCGCAAATTGCGGCCAGAAGCGATTTATCTGCGGCCATGAAGTGGAGTCAGGGGCTGGGGCTTTGGGTGGTGGTTCTAGGGTGCCTGCATATCTCACTGTCAAGTCAATTTTATTTTCAGGTATCTCGGGTTAAAGCAGATCTCTAAAAACAGCGACAGATTTTCAGTTTTTTTTCCGATATCGATTCCATAAATCCGTATTCTGGGTTTTTGTCTCTGGTTTGGGTCTCCATTCAATCACCACAGGGGTTGTAACCTCTAATTACACCTCAATTCACCTTTTGTTTCAGATCAAACCCTAAACCCTAACTTGAATTTTCAAAAGTCCTCAAAACGACATAATATCGACATGAAACTTGTATGGATGCAATAAGAATTGAAATACTATGCTAGGGGTGCAGAAATTACCTCCTTTGGCAACTCAAGAAAATTCTTGAGTTGCACAAAGTTCTCCAAATCCATTCTTTCTAGGTTTAATGTGTAGCTAGTGAGCTCGGGAACAATATTTGTGAAGTGGGAATGGGGTTTTGGGGTAGTATTCATGGTAGATCTAGGGTTGAAGAGGGGGAGGAGGAAGAGGGGGGCTGTGTTCATATCAGATTTTTGCATTTTCATACCGCCTAATTTTTATCACATTGCATATCGGTAGGTACTCTTGAGCCGTGTTTGCTAGTCAATTGCAGGATACAGGTTCTCGGCTCTAAACGGTGAAATCCATGGAAAAACATGACAAAATCCGGGTTCCTGCCATTCACAGATAAAACACGGATCTCCGCTCTTGCCACACACCAGTTTAGGAGACAAAATGACAATTCAATTGTCACCTTCATGCACAAAGCACAATGGCAACACCAAGTCCAAGAAATCTACGCGGAGCTCAAGAAGATCATGACAAAAGATCCATGTCCAAATCACCTTTTGATCCACTAGAATTCTGGAAGAAATATGGAAAGATTATCAGAAAATACATGTACCAGACAAAAGGGGACAGCAGACCAGGGCCGTACAGAAAAGCCCACGCCCTGACTCCACTATAGTGCGGCGGATCCGCGGCCAATAGGGGGTATAAGCCGCGGATCCGCGCCCTTACTGGCGTTTCAAATGATGAAATTTCAGGGGCAGTTGTGTAATTTTGTAAGGAGGCAGATTGTTGCCCTAGATTTTCTGTTGCCTGCCTATAAATAGCCCAGAACCTTGTGAAGCCAAGGGTGCATAATCTTGTATTTTTTTTTTCTAGGTTTTAGAATACTTGTTCTTCTTCCTCTTCTCATCTCTTCTCCATTAAAACTTGTAGTGAGCTTTGTGAGTGAAGAATGGTGAATAAAGAAGATCCTTTTACTTATCATGCTTGTCTTGTTCTTTTATAATTGCTTGTAATTTTAATTTGTTAACTTAGTTGTTGTTATTTCTTGTTGTTTCTTTCTTTTCTCTTTTCCTTTATCATTAAAACAACCATGATGCTTACGCTTGATCCTTGCCAAGGTGAGGTCGCAAATAGCTAGTTGTTATCTTCTAATCTCTTTCTTTCTATCTTCCTCTTTTGTTTTGTTTTCTTTTCATTATGATGTGTGAGTAGTTTCATACTTGTTAGGGTAGGATAAGGGAAGTTTGAGAGAAGGAAATCTCTCTCACTCTTTCCTTGCCCAACATCTTGAATCGACTCCCGTTAATTGAACCACAATCCGCTCCTTACGGCACCCTATCCTACATGATAGCGGTGATTCCGTAGTGAGACCGGTTGTGGTTGAATTAACCGGAGGTTATGGCTAAGAGCCAAGAACGGACGGACAAGCACCAAAAGGAAGAACTTATGCGTTGGAAAGCCTAGCTTATACTCGCAAGTTCCTTCCTAATCGTGCTAATCCTCGTTGTTGCCGATTACCGTAACACCGATATTAAGAAGGGCAACGAAAGAGGTGAGCGACTCCTAACCCAAACTAACCTAATCCTAACCCTAACAAGCTCTCTTTACATATCATTTTAACACTTAATTAATCACAACAAAATCTGGAAATCTGGACTTAACTCGTTAAAGCACATAGAAAAAGATTCCCATCTCCCTGCGGACGACCCGTACTCAACCGGCTAGCTACAAGCGAAACCGTCTTGATTGCGGTAATTAACTAAACTTGAACACGCAGAATCTCTACCAATCAAATGGCGCCGTTGCCGGGGAGACGGTAGTTTATTTCTTTGTGTAATTTCGGGTTAACTTATGAATATAACCGAAAAACAAAAACAACAAAAAAATATACTTTGTAAAAAGAAAAAATCATCTTGTTATTTTTGATTAGTTTTTGTGCAAGCGTGCAGGAAAATACGGAGTTCAAGTTCAGTGCCAAAGACGTGGGAAGATAGACCCACATTTCGCGGCTACACCGCGACGGATCAAAACGAAGCAAACGGTCTACTGAAACATTCTGGAGCAGATACAGTGAGTAAATAAATATTCAGGACATCCAGACAAGCAGAGGAGACCAAGACCAGCACCTCCACAAAATTTTACAGCCTAACTCCCTGTTCCTGCCGCAGAACCGCGGCATAAGAGGGCTTAGGCCGCGGAACCGCGGCCACTTGGTGGCCTCGTCGACTCAAAATCTCTGTAAGTCTTTCTTGCTTCCTCCCCACTCCTCTGGACTCCAATAAATTGTGTTTTCTGCAGCATTCTTTGCGCAAACTCTTCTCCCCCTTCCAATAAACTGTTCTTGTGCAGGATTCTTTGCGCCGCGCTAAAAATAAAAATTGTTTGCAGTTGATTTGTTATCGCTTTGCATTAATTAATACGGACTTAAGGGGCTTGAAACTAATTCAGATTGGGTGGGGATTTCATCACCCTTCCCAGGACCCCAAAAATCACAAAAAGCATATGCATTGACCATTGTTAAAATTAAAAAATACTAGACTCAGCCCTAAGGACTTCGCGCTCAATAGGACAGAGGACTAGTTACAGGCATCGGCCGTTTATCCTATCTGACTTTTGCGGTGCCTAGGCAAGTGTGACGAAGGCAAGTGGTTATTTAATTAAGGAACTTCGCGAAAGCGTTGGATAACCTCCCACTTACCTGGCACTTATCTGGCCGCATTAGACGGAGAAGAGGCGGTTTGAGGTCCTTTTTCTAGCCCTCTGGAACAGTTAGGAGCAGGTCTAGCAGACCTAGGTGACCCTAGATCTAGGTGAGATTGTGCATATCTTATTTGTGATTTCTTAAAGCCGTAAGTCCGTACATATTTCTGTAAAGCTCTTTCTAAAAAACAAAAAAAAAGGAAAAAATCAAAAACTTTTATAAAAACTTGCCCTTTGTCGCCAAATCCATTTTTCACCCTCCACCCATCGTTTTCTCCATTGACGTTTTCTTACCCTCACCTTCTCCGCTTTGACTATACTAAACTTGTTTAGTGTATGTCCGCTTGGACTCGGGACACTAGCGCCCGTCTAGTCCGCGTTACGTTAGTCGCTACCGACTACGCGATCGACTCCGAAGTCGAAACTCCGTCCACTCCTCTTTCACCCCTTCCTTTGCCGGCCAACTCCGACGTTGACCGGAATTCTGTTCATACATCTTCACCTTCACCATCACCAACCTCTTCTTCCGCGATGTCAGGATTTAATCCGAACATCTCTTTGACTACCGCTGGATTGGCTCCACCTCCTACGGAGACCAATATCCCACCACCACCGCCTGTTGTAGCGCCGCAGCGAATCGCGCTCCAGGATCGTTTCTATCCCACCCGTTCTGCACTTCCCACCCGCTTTTCTCTTCCACCGGCCAATGGGGACAACTTTGAAATTAAGCCCCACTTCATCAACATGCTTCCACGATTTCATGGGCTTGAATCTGAAGATGCCTATATCTTCATCAATAAATTTCAAAACGTCTGTGCCATGATGAAAACCACCCAGCTGTCGGACGATGCTATACGTCTACGGGTCATTCCGTTCACTTTATGCGATCTTGCTGAAAAATGGCTGTATAGCACCGCTTCCCACTCAATAACCAGCTGGGACGAGTTTGTTAAAGCGTTTCTAAAAAAATTCTATCCGAATCATAAAACCGCAAGGATTCGAAATGAAATCAACCAATTCTCTCAGCTTCCTTCTGAACCCTTCTGGAAGTGCTTTGACCGGTACAAAGACCTTCTTGTTCAGTGTCCTCACCACGGTATAGAGAAATGGCAACTTTTCCAAACCTTATACGAGGGTCTGAACCCAGCAACGAAGCAGTTGTTGGAAACCATCTGTCAGGGCCACTTCCTATCGAAATCTGACGAGGAAGCATGGCAGTACTTTGACGACCTTGCGGAGTAAACGCTACAATGGGAGAGCGCCAGACCGACTTCTTCTTCTTTTACCTCCACTTCTACCGGTCAGTCTAGGGTAGGAATTCACCAACTTGATGTCTCTATTGCGATGAAAGCTGAAATGGCTGCAATAACAAGAAAGCTTGAAGCGATAGAGAGCAAATTTTCTTCTCCTGCTCCTGCCCCTGTTCTCCCCCTTCGTACCATTTGCGCTTGTTGTTCCGATCCTTCTCACTTGACCGAAGAGTGTCCTTACAATCCACCATCGCAAGGACTGGATCAGGTTAA
This sequence comes from Agapanthus africanus, assembly GCA_030015575.1. NCBI lineage: Eukaryota > Viridiplantae > Streptophyta > Magnoliopsida > Asparagales > Amaryllidaceae > Agapanthus > Agapanthus africanus. The sequence goes on from JASDDO010000004.1 coordinate 240,255,552, forward strand.
TGCTGCATTTCAGCAAAGACCGAGGAATGATCCATACTCTTCCACCTACAATCCCGGTTGGAGGAACCACCCCAATTTCGCCTGGAATCAGAATCAGAATCAATTCCAAGGCAACAATTTCCAAAGGGCCCCTCCGCCGCAACAACAAGCGCAACAACAAACTCAGTTTCAGCAGCCCTTCCAACCCCAACCTTTCCAAAATCAGACGAACAACTTTGCACCCAACAATTCTTTTCCACCAAACAACTTTGTTCCGTCAAACAACGATAAGGTTTCCTCGCTCGAACGAAGTCTGGAGGCGTTCGTTAAACAATCGACTCAGTCCACCGCCAACATCCAGTCTTCCATTCAGTCCTTAGTGCAACACACTGCCGCTCACGGGCAAAGCATCAAGACCATCGAGGCCCAGATTGCACAGCTGAATGCGGCCTTAAGCGAGCGAGAGAAGGGGAAGCTCCCGTCCCAACCACTCCCAAATCCCGGTCAACCACATAATGTACATGTTGCTCATGAACAACAAAATCATAATGTGAGTGCCGTGACCACATTGAGATCGGGAAGGATGCTGCAAAACAACATCGGCACACGTATCAACGAAGACACCCCGGCCGCTTCTTCTTCTTCTTCTTCTTCTTCTTCTTCTTCTTCTGCTTCTTCGTCTTCTGAGCCTATTCTCCATTCTTCAAAAGGCTCTCCTTCTTCTTCTTCTTCTGCTCTGAACGGACCCACTTCTCACTCCACGAAAACACCTGTTCTGGAATCCGTTCCAACTCCACAATCTCCTCCTCCAGCATTAGACTCAACCAATTTTAAAAATGTTCCATTTCCAAACCGGTTGAGGTCTAATAAACAAAATCCTCAAATGGAGAAGATTCTGGAGTTATTTAAGCAAGTTAACATTAACATTCCTCTTTTAGATGCTGTCCAACAAGTCCCGTCCTACGCGAAAATCTTAAAGGACTTGTGCACGAAAAAGAGGAAGTCTCAGGTACCCAAGAAAGTTTTCTTGGCTAGTGCTGTGAATGATGCCTTTACCCAATCTTTACCACAAAAACGGAAGGACCCTGGCTATCCTACGATTTCTATTACTATTGGGGATAAGAAGATCAACCGCGCACTATTAGATCTTGGTGCCAGTGTTAACATGCTTCCGTACTCAGTATACGAGCAATTAGGCGTCGGAGAGCTGAAACCCACGCACCGCACTCTCCAAATGGCCGACCGATCGATCACCCATCCTAGAGGTGAGCTAGAGGATGTGTTAATAAAAGTCGGGGACTTCATATTCCCCGTTGACTTCATTGTATTAGATACACAGCCTGTAGCTAACCCCCGGAATCAAATTCCGGTGATACTCGGTTGCCCATTTCTCGCAACCTCAAATGCTGTGATCAATTTTCACAATGGTTCGATGAACCTCTCTTTTGGAAACATGACGATTGAACTCAACATTTTTAGGTTGGGGAATCAGCCCACCGAACCTAATGCTCATATACTGGACGTCTGCTCGATCCAGGAGATCACCCCAGAAGAATGTGAATTCGAGGAGTTTCTGTTTGATCACGATAATCTTAACGCCACTAGTGCGTTCCTCCTCGAACCTGCTGCTGTTTCTACGCCCGACAACGACTACGAGTGTTTTACGTTCTCAAACGATCTTAACCGCGCACAACCCGAGTTTGAATCTTTCGAATTTTCGGATGAGTTACCTGAACCATCCAACTCGGTCGCCTACACTCGTTTTGAACCTTTGCTGGAGTCCTTTGAGTTCGAGACCTCTGCACCAATCTTGCCTTCCATCGTTTCACCTCCAACGCCCGAACTCAAGCCTTTGCCGCCTCACCTTAAGTATGCTTACTTAGGTGAGAACGAGACCCTCCCTGTCATCATTTCGGCTTCTCTAGCTCCAGAGCAAGAGAAAGCCCTTCTTGCGGTCTTGCACAGCAACAGGCAAGCTTTTGGCTGGTCCATGGCGGACATCAAGGGGATTAGTCTCCTGATCGTTGAGCATCACATTCATCTGATGGATGATGCCAAACCAGCCCGGGATCCACAAAGACGTCTCAATCCAGTCATGAAAGAGGCTGTGAAGAAGGAGATCGTAAAATGTCTAGATAGTGGTATCATTTAGCCATTCTCTGATAGCCAGTGGGTTGGCCCCATCCACGTTGTCCCCAAGAAATCAGGTATAATGGTCATCACTAACGAGGCGAACGAGTTAATCTCTACTCGCACCCAAACTGGGTAGCGAGTGTGCATTGATTACAGAAAACTCAACGCCGCAACGCGGAAAGACCACTTTCCGCTACCTTTCATTGACCAAATGATTGAACGATTGGCCGGACACGAGTACTACTGCTTTCTTGATGGCAACTCCGGCTATAATCAGATTCCCATCACCGAAAAAGACCAGGACAAGACCACTTTCACTTGTCCTTTCGGCACATTTGCATATCGTCGCATGCCCTTTGGGTTATGTAATGCGCCCGCTACCTTCCAGCGGTGTATGATGGGAATCTTCTCAGACATGGTGGAAAAATTTCTGGAGATTTTCATGGATGATTTCTCCATCTTCGGCGATTCCTTCAACGAGTGTTTGCTGCATCTTGACGCTGTCCTTACCCGATGTAAGGATAAGAATCTCACTTTGAATTGGGAGAAATGCCACTTCATGGTGCGCGAAGGTATTGTCTTAGGACATATCATTTCGCAAAATGGCATAGAGGTTGACAAAGCAAAGATTGAGGTCATTTCCAATCTTCCTCCTCCCCGATGCGTCAGAGATATCCGAGCCTTCCTTGGCCATGCCGGTTTCTATAGACGGTTCATCAAGGACTTTAGCAAGATTGCTAGGCCTTTAACTCTTTTGCTGGCCAAGGACATGCCATTTGACTTCAACTCGAGCTGTGTGAATGCATTCGAGTCACTAAAACGCTCACTCACTTCTGCTCCCGTTCTTTCTTCACCTGACTGGACGCACCCATTTGAGATTATGTGCGATGCATCCGACTTTGCCATTTGTGCTGTCCTTGGACAACACATCAACAAGATGCCGCACGTAATCTATTATGCGAGCCGAACCCTGAACGACGCCCAACTCAATTATACAACAACTGAGAAGGAATTCTTGGCTGTTGTATTTGCTTTAGAAAAGTTCAGGCCCTACCTCATCGGCTCTCCAGTCATTGTCTACACTGACCATTCTGCTCTGCGCCATCTTTTTGCGAAGAAAGATGCAAAATCTCGGCTAATACGTTGGATCCTCTTACTTCAAGAGTTTGACCTTGTCATTAAGGACACACGAGGATGTGAAAACGTAGTTGCCGACCATCTCTCACGACTTCTTTCTTCGCCTTCGCTTCCAATTCCGATCAACGACGTTTTCCCGGATGAACAGCTCTTGGCAGTATCTTGCGAACCCTGGTTCGCCGATATTGTGAACTATTTGGCCACGGGATTACTACCGACTGAATGGTCAAGTCAGGACAGACTTCGCTTCTTATCCCAAGTAAAACACTTTTACTGGGACGAACCTTATCTGTTCAAGTACTGTCCCGATCAGATTATTCGTCGGTGTGTCCCTGACGAGGAATTCAAGAGTGTGCTGTCATTTTGCCACGATCAAGCGTGTGGCGGGCATTTTGGCCCCAGAAAGACAGCTGAGAAGATCTTGCAATGTGGTTTCTACTGGCCACAACTCTTCAAAGACGCTCATGACTATTGCAAGACTTGCTCCCGGTGCCAACACTTGGGCCGGATATCCCGGAGGAACGAGATGCCGCTCCAACCGATCTTGGTTGTGGAGATTTTCGATGTTTGGGGTTAGATTTCATGGGGCCGTTTCCCAGCTCTTTCGGGAACTTGTACATCCTTCTCGCTGTTGATTACGTCTCTAAATGGGTCGAGGCTGTGCCCAGCCGGACTAACGACAACAAGGTTGTCGTTAGGTTTCTTAAAGAAAACATTTTCTCCCGTTTTGGGCACCCCCGAGCGATCATTAGCGACAATGGAAGTCATTTCTGCAATAAGACTTTCGAGGCCTTGATGTGGAAATACTCCATTAATCATAAGCTATCCACGCCCTACCACCCCCAAACCTGCGGGCAGGCCGAAGTTTCAAATCGGCAAATCAAGCAGATACTGGAAAAGACGGTTTCCAAGAACCGTAAGGATTGGTCGCTGAAACTCACTGATGCCCTTTGGGCATTTCGAACCGCTTATAAGACCGACCTTGGCATGTCTCCCTATCGGCTTGTGTACGGAAAAGCCTGCCACCTACCTGTCGAAATAGAGCATCGCGCATTTTGGGCGATAAAAGAGTTGAATCTGTCTCTCGAAGATGCGGGCAGCCATCGGAAGCTGCAGTTGAACGAACTGAGCGAGCTTAGGGATGAGGCTTACGATAACGCGGTTGTCGTTAAGAATCGAACGAAGGTGTTTCACGATAAACACCTTTTGCGCAAAACCTTCATACCTGGTCAGCAGGTACTGCTTTACGACACCCGACTTCACTTCCATCCAGGAAAGCTCAGATCTCGCTGGAAAGGGCCGTATTTTGTGTTAGTTATATGTATGCCCTAGAGGCCATTACTGTACATATGATGTATATTGTAGTGGATGCTAGGACATATATAGGGAGGACTTTCTTGCTCGACATGATAGTATGCTATCTGGTTGTACTTTATCTTAACATGTACTCTGATTGTCTCTATGTTACATGTTGATAAAGCCCTTAGGATATGTACTCGACTACTGGGAATATGATGAGATCATACTAGTGGGGCCACGGTAGTCGACGAGTACATCCTATAACTGTTCCTAGTCGAGGGTGTATCGAGATAGGGCATTGATGCACCAGAGTAGACTAGCGTATACGCATCTTGACCCATATGATGGGCGATGGATGATCCCATATCCATCGGTGTTTGACATCAAGGATGGTGTACGGGTGCTCAGTGGAGACTGGGTATACTGGACGGACTCGCCGAGAACTCCCAGATGGTATTATACCATACGTCAGATGGCAGTTCTCCGGTGACACTGGTACAGAGTAGTCTGTCGACCCGAGATCGTCATAGAGTCTTGTGTGATTCCTACTGTGCTTTGATTTCCATCACACCACGTCCAAGAGGGCGTGCAAAAAGGTGGCTTTTGGGTACAGTCCCGAATCACATGGAGGCAATGAGCGATAGGAGGGGATTCGTCTCTCCCGGTATAGGGAGTTGATGTTGTGCTGTGTTCGATTGGTTATAACCGGAAATCCCTGGCCAGGGTTGCTGAGATTTACTGGTAAGTGTTATCAGTAGTTTCTCGAACTGTTATAGACCTCGTATCGACACGACTTATCAAGCTACTGGGGTCTGACGTTTACCACCCCTAGGCGAGATATGCGACATATCAGACGACGAGACCGGACTGTACGGGAGTGTTACTGTTTGGATTCACAGGAGAATGTACAGGCTTGCTTGTTGATCTTCTGAGCGCTCAATACCTGGGCAGCTGTTACGTTTAGCTGACCGCTTGCAGCTTGTGGGTGTTTGATATGATCATCACCTACTGCCGGCGTATTGACGATTCTTTAGAGTCCTACACAGAGGTTTCTTGGCTCAAGCAAAACGGAGTAGGACCACATATGTGATATGTGCGGGACCGAGGATAATGCGATATGTGATACCGTATTCTATCCTCGCGATATTTGATATCAACCGGGTCATCGGATCAAGTGTTGATTTGATGAATCGGTACGGATAAATATTAGTCGGTTATATGCGATATAGCCGGATTGTCGGATCAAGTGTTGATTCGATAATTTAATGTATAATAATATATATGATATATTAAATTACATTAACTAATATTAGCTCACTAAAAGATTCTTTTTCTCACTCGGGTAATACATTGATATATATGCGATATATGTTAATTGTATTATTTTATTTGGTTACAATATATATTGTATATGTGATATATAATATTGTAACATGATATGATAAATAATGCAACATGTTTAGTAGAGATTAAACAAGATTAGGGTTTGATTTGGGTTAATGATTTCTAGATGATTCTAGAAGGTTTTTGTTTTGTCATGGAAAAGATATTTACTTATGACTCATTCTTAACTCAACCCAAAACCCTAACCCTTGGTTAATTCTCTACAATGGTTAAGTGAACCATGGTTGCATAATTGATCATTATCTCCTTTTCCTATTCATCACAAAAGGATCAATATACCATTATTCATCATCTTCTTCCTTCTTCTTCTTTGCTTGAAATCCTTTCTTGCTTTGATTTTTGTGATGGATAAATATGAGAAAAAGATAAATAAAGAGAGCAAAAATCCTACATCATCATCCTCATCTTCCCTTGCCATTTAGATGAGGGTGTTCACATCATTTCATTAGTGTTAGCTTGTGTCAAAGAAACTTCAAGGTAGATCATCTTAGTATCGATGATCGGAAGCAAAGGTTGCATCTTTCTCTTCGTGGAACCTCTCGAGAGTCTGGATCCCGATGATCGCAGCGAAGGGACCACAACACGGAGCATATGAAGCGAAGGACCAGATCTACAAAGGTTGTAATCCCTCTCACTTAGTGTTAAAGTGTTTAGCATGCTTGTTTTCGCCTAATCTCTAGTTTAAAGATCTTGTATCGGGTTGTTCGGCATGGCTAAATTTTTAACCGGGCATGGTTGATGCCTCGTAGACCCTTGTGCGCATGCATAGCAACCCTACAGTGGTATCAGAGCTAAGCTAGAGCTTAAGGCGAAGTCTAGACGGAGTTTGAAGTCCGATCGACCAAAAACCTAACCCGAAACATGCTCTCTGGAATTTTTCTAAAAACTGGGATTTTTCCACATTAAAAATGCTTAAAAAATTCAGCAGGGAATTCTAAGAATTACGGTGCAAAAAGTTTTCTATGAACAGTAAAAAGTGCGGCGGAACCGCGGCAGAAGCATGCTTTCTGCGGCGGTTCCGCGGCATATTGATGACGTCATCATTCCCTTTTTTGCGCAGTAACTCCTATTTTATTATGCTGGATTTTCTGGGAATTTTTAATATTTATTCAAGAGTTGAATTTTCTGGGGTTGTTTTGGGGATTCGGTGTTTCGATCGGAGTATCAGATTTTGTCTATGTGATTTTCCGGATAACTTTTAGAAACTGTTAAAAAGTTCGAACGTATATCAATAACTCACTTTTTCCCCTGTCGGAAAATTTTTCAAAAGTTGGATTTTTTTCTCGTGTTTAAGAATGTGCTAAGTCATGCAAGTAACTCGGTGGACCCTCTAGAAGACAACAAACCTTAACTCGATTATGTGACCGTCTTGAACTGCCCTTTGAACCTTAGGGTTTGGGGCAGTACGGCGTGCCACATGTGAGGCGTTGGCTTGACCCTTCTACGGCTGGACCATTGGTACTGTGGCATGTGATGGATGCTTTTAAACCGATTTCAAGTGTTGAGATACATTGGGGAAATCTTGGGTGTTTGATGATTCGATCGGAAAGTTTAACTTTTTCTATTTATCTGGAATGTGATACAATATTTGGAATCCACAGGTAGTTATGAGATAACTAATTTGAATATTATAAACATAGAAGTTTAGTCTCAGTTGATCGGTTGCTACGGAATTTTGATGTGATCAAAAGTCCGTCGCAATCACGTAGCGTACGCGGATACTCGCCGGGTAAACTTAGTAGACAGCTACGCCCCAAAGCCACGACCAAGTGACTGTAGGAGAACCCCGTCGCCGAAAGCATCCGTTCGGGTGCTCGCGGCAGCGATGTTCCGCCTTAGTACACTACGTCGACGGCATCTAGGGGTGCGGCCGTCTACTAAAGTTTGCGACGAGCATTCGATCAGGACGTCGGGAATCTTGTTGAATTGCCCGACTTGACATTGAAAAGAGTTTTCGATAATGAGACCAAAATGCGGGGTTTATAATTGTTAGGCATGCGATGTCTAAGAAATTCATTTGGTTAGGCATGCGATGTCTAAGGAGATTGCGGATTCCAACTATTGTAGTTTTACACTTTCTTTTCTGTGACCGTAAGCGTAGTATGTGGTGTATCGCCGGCTTCGTTGCTATACATCAACGACAATCGGGATACGCATACTTGCTTACGTTGATGATATGTGATATTATGTGTTGCTGTGATATGTTATATTGGATCGTCGCGTTTGAATAGCCGGGGGTTTTATGTGAGATGAGAGTTTTTTCCTTTTCATTCATGTAAAATTCATTTGTATGTAATATTCTTTTATTGGGGCACTTCCAAGTAGCGGAAGATGTCACCGTTGTATATTATTTACTTTTCCGCATTAGGTAGACCCAAGGCGGGGAGCACAAGTAACCGGGTTCTAGGGTCCAGTGGGAGACCATCTCGAGGAGTCGAGACCGGGTCTCCTAACCCTAGAATTGGCTGTGTTGCTTGCCGCTCTCGTAGGGGTCTAGGGATGTGGGTTTGGCTATTCATCGCGACCGTGGAATCCGTGTTTTATACAGGCTCGTATTGAAAACACGGACGTCCTAGTATATCCAATATTTCATATATGTTCTTCTGCTGCAATGTTCTGTGATGAGATCATATTACTGCCTGTGACGAATGTTTATATTATATATATGAGATATATGTTATATTGCAGATTTCGTTTCAAAAGAGATGCTTGTGAAGCATAATAAAATGGGACTTCACTAATGAGATTAATGAAATAAAAGAAACCTAAGATGTTGTAGAAACTTGTTTAAAAACTGGTAGCTTTAGTTCTTGCTTTGCATCGCGGTGTTCCTTGTAGAACATCCTCCACCTTATTCGATAAGGAAAGAACCGAGATCCCTTCACCGGGAGTGACTCCTTTAGCAATAACTGGCAAATGCTACAACCCTCGGTTTGTCTTTTGATTGCTTCTATAGTTTCTGCTTTGTACAGTGATATATATGATATATCCCGCACCTTATTCGATGAGGAAAGGGCCGACGATCCCTTCACCGGGAGTGACCCCTTTAGCAAAACTAGAAAAGCCTAAAAAACACTCCATTTAAAATCACTCGATTCTACAACGATATCAAGTTCATTACGCAATAGGTTTTCCTAAATACCTGTCGTAGCCCTCCGTCATTTCAGATAAGTCCTTCTTAGTATTCGTGCTACGTTTGTTGACCTCCGTCAAGGCGTAGTGTGCGGTAGCTGACTAGTATTTATCTGCTTATGTATATGATGCGGATTGGATTAGGATAGTCGTGCGGCTTTGTTGACCTCCGTCAAGGGTCGTGCGGGTGGGTTTAATTCAATCAGGAAATGACAGGTAGAACTTGACTAGCAGCCTATGGTTTGTTGACCTCCGTCAAGGTCATAGGACGCTAGGGGCAAAATATCATTGGGAATTTCAAGTGTTGAAATTTGCAATGAGATTGCATACCTTCTATGAGATAGTTGGATCCCGATACCCGCTGTGAGTAAGAGTTACTCCTGGGAGAGTTTTACACATTACAATTAACCGATCAAGTAGGTGTCTAGAAAGGTGTTAACGGGGTTATGCCCCTGGGAAAATGAGGTTTACTTTAATTAGGTTTGTGCGAAAGCACAGGGGACCTCCCTCAAAGTACCGACACTGGCCTGGCTGAAAGATTGGCGAACTTGTAGCGTGTAATTAATCCCGGCTAGTCTTTCCTTTTAGGGTTTGAAGGAAGATTTAACTAAAACAGTGGGAGACATCCTGATTAGATATATTATATAACCAATCTAATCTTGCAAGATCATACGCTGAGTGTTTTCTTCTCTCTCTCTCCAGGTAGCGACCAAATCACGCCTTAATCAAAATAATAATACGGATATATTGACCGAACCCGCTTGTTATACTGAGCTGGGGAACGTTGGTCCCGCTCCAACTTATAATTGTTATAAGACAGAGCAGGAAATTGGGGAATACCAGATTTCCCGTGCCGCCCAAACGAAGAAAGTGCATGCTGATGCATCATCTTCGGGTGTGTTCATTATAGAGAACTGTTTCTCAGTATCCTTTACGTCCTGGGTATGTGATACCGGAACAGGATCCCGCATATGTAATCTGTTACATGGGCTACAGATAGGTAGAGAACTGAGAACGGGTGATAAGTTTCATGAGACAGAAAACGGGGCAAGTGTTGCAGCAAAGTCTGTTGGTCACTATCACCCTGTATTACCAGAATACATTGATTCTGAACAAATGTTATTAGATACCGAACCTGATATACAAAATCATATCAGTCTCTTTATTAGTAAAGAAAGGATAAAATTTTGTATAGTATGGATAATGTTTTGAACATTTCCTATATCAAGAGTTGATCGGTTCAGGAACGTTATCTAAAAGTATTGATGTTCTAAATTAAACTACATTTCTTAGTATACGGAACACACACAAGAGGAAGAGTTCAGAAATGAACGAATCCTTCTTGAGGCATTGTAGACTAGGTCATATCAATGCGACCCGACTAGCTGAAGTTACATTAAGATGCATATTTAAATTTGTTTGAATTTACATCTTGTGAAACTTGCCGGTCATGTTACAAACATAAGATGACCATAGCTCTGTTTATTGGAAACAGAGAAAGAGTTTAGTGAACTCTTGGGATTGATACATGCTGATGTATGAAAGTCCCCTGTCTACATATGCCAGGACCGGTTCTTTGCACTTCATTACATTCTCTGATGATCTCTCAAGATTCAGACATATGTTCCTGCTGAAACACAAGTCCATACCTTTTGAGATATTCACAGAACGTAAGTTAGAAGTAGAGAACCAAAAATACGGGTATAAGTATTATGTCCTTTGATGAGATCAAGGAGGAGAATACTAAAGCATGGAATTCCTGGACTATTCTAAAGGAGAATGAGATTCTCTCTCAGCATTACTCCTCCGTATACACCACAGCACGTCGGTGTATCGGGGCGGAGCAATAGCACCCTATGTGATATGGTGTGCTCTATGATGAGTACTACTGAGTTTCCTATTTCCTTTTGGGAGTTATACACTTGAGAAGCTGCATACCTATTGAATAGGGTTCAAATCAAATCAGTTACCTACCACTTCATATGTGATATGAAATGGGAAGAGCCCATTTCTTAAGTTTGTTAAGATTTGGGGTTGTCCGGAAGTTTGTTAAGATTTGGGGTTGTCCGGACTATGTCTAAAAGCAAAATCCGGACAAGCTCGAGGCAAGGTCTGTTATGTAGAACTGGAAGTGTTCCAGCTATACAAACTGCAGCTGATGATTTGGTAGAACCAAAGGATTCAATAGTTTCCAACGAACCTCAGCCTCTCCGCTGATCTAGTAGGGTTCCCCACCCACCTGAGAGATACTTCGGTTTTCTCTATGACAGTGGGAGCGAGGATTGCATCATGAGATGATGACCCAACTAGTTTCGAGCTGGCCATCAGGAGTGAGACTCTGTAAGAATGGCTGGATGCTTAGCAATCTGAGATGGAATCCTTATACACCAACAAAGTATGGACTTTGGTTTCTTTATCTGAAGGGTTAAATCCCCATCAGGAGCAAGTATATCTTGAGAAGATTACTTGGTGTACATGGAAAAGTTGAGACTTTCAAAGCTAGGCTTGTTAAAGGTTTGCATCATTGACCAGGTATGGATTATGTTGAAACCTTTTCTAAGGATCTATGCTTAAGTCCATCCAGATCCTACTTGCCACAGCTGCATACCATGACTACGATATCTGGTGGTTGGGTGTCATGACTGCTTTTCTAAGTGATGTTTTAGAAAAGCGCGTCTATAAGTACACAGCCAGAGGGCTTCGTAGACAGTGGGAGCAGCGGAAACGTGCGCAAGATGTTTTATATGATAAAACAGGCATCGCGGAGTTGGAACATCTGTTTTGATGTGGTAGTCAAAGAGTTTGACTTCATCAAAATGGTAGATGAACCTAGTATATACGAAAAGGTAGTAGAGAGTATGGTGGTAATCCTCGTAGAGTACGTAGATGACATACTCTTGATAGGGAAGGAGTTTCCTATGCTACGCTCGGTCAATCTCCGCTTATCACAAGGATTCTCCATATAGGATCAAGGTGATATCTCCTAAATCCTGTGTTTTGGATCTATGAGATAGTTCTAATTGGATGTTAGGATTCTCACTAGTTGTAGTAAGATGGTATCAATCGATCCTGGGGAGAATCACTGGAAATGTTCCAGGGTGATAAGGACGACTGAATGTCAGTCGCAGGCATTATCTTCACCCTCAGTGGAGGGACGGTATGTTGGAAGAGTTCCAAGCTAGATACCGTGACATACTAGACGATTAAAGGCAAGATACATCGTTACCAAGGATGCTACCAAAGAGGCAGTCTGGATATATATAAGTTCATGAGATGAACTTCGTTCCTACCATTGTGTGACAATGGAGTTGTGGCTTTAGCAAAGGAATTACCGTCCCATTAGAAATCCAGATATAATACTTAGGCAGTATCACCTGATCATGGAGATGGTTGATCTCCAGGGAGATCGAGGTTAGTAGAGTAGACACAGAGGACGACAGCGCGGATCTACTCACAAAGGCCTTTTTCCCAGTAGAGACTTTTATGGGATGGTTGAGTATGAGATACTTCAACCGCAGCTAATTGTTGGGTATGCGATACCATAACAGATGGCCCTAGTGCAAGTGGGAGATTGTTAGTTATATGTATGACCTAGAGGCCATTACTGTACATACGATGTATATTGTAGTGGATGCTAGGACATATATAGGGAGGACTTTCTTGCTCGACATGATAGTATGCTATCTGGTTGTACATTATCTTAACATGTACTCTGATTGTTTCTATGTTACATGTTGATAAAGCCCTTAGAATATGTACTCGACTACTGGGACTATGATGAGATCATACTAGTGGGGCCACGGTAGTCGACGAGTACATCCTATAACTGTTCCAAGTCGAGGGTGTATCGAGACAGGGCATCGATACACCAGAGTAGACTAGCGTATACGCATCTTGCCCATATGATGGGCGATGGATGATCCCATATCCATCGGTGTTTGACATCAAGGATGGTGTACGGGTGCTCAGTGGAGACTGGGTACACTGGACGGACTCGCCGAGAACTCCCAGATGGTATTATACCATACGTCAGATGGCAGTTCTCCGGTGACACTGGTACAGAGTACTCTGTCGACCCGAGATCGTCATAGAGTCTTGTGTGATTCCCACTGTGCTTTGATTTCCATCATACCACGTCCAAGAGGGCGTGCAAAAAGGTGGCTTTTGGGTACAGTCCCGAATCACATGGAGGCAATGAGCGATAGGAGAGGATTCGTCTCTCCCGGTATAGGGAGTTGATGTTGTGCTGTGTTCGATTGGCTATAACCGGAAATCCCTGGCCAGGGTTGCTGAGATTTACTGGTAAGTGTTATCAGTAGTTTCTCGAACTGTTATAGACCTCGTATCGACACGACTTATCAAGCTACTGGGGTCTGACGTATACCACCCCTAGGCGAGATATGCGACATATCAGACGACAAGACCGGACTGTACGGGAGTGTTACTGTTTGGATTCACAGGAGAATGTACAGGCTTGCTTGTTGATCTTCTGAGCGCTCAATACCTGGGCAGCTGTTACGTTTAGCTGACCGCTTGCAGCTTGTGGGTGTTTGATATGATCATCACCTACTGCCGGCGTATTGACGATTCTTTAGAGTCCTACACAGAGGTTTCTTGGCTCAGGCAAAATGGAGTAGGAGCACATATATGATATGTGCGGGACCGAGGATAATGCGATATGTGATACCGTATTCTATTCTCGTGATATTTGATATCAGCCGGGTCATCGGATCAAGTGTTGATTTAATGAATCGGTACGGATAAATATTAGTCGGTTATATGCGATATAGCCGGATTGTCGGATCAAGTGTTGATTCGATAATTTAATGTATAATAATATATATGATATATTAAATTACATTAACTAATATTAGCTCACTAAAAGATTCTTTTTCTCACTCGGGTAATACATTGATATATATGCGATATATGTTAATTGTATTATTTTATTTGGTTACAATATATATTGTATATGTGATATATAATATTGTAACATGATATGATAAATAATGCAACATGTTTAGTAGAGATTAAACAAGATTAGGGTTTGATTTGGGTTAATGATTTCTAGATGATTCTAGAAGGTTTTTGTTTTGTCATGGAAAAGATATTTACTTATGACTCATTCTTAACTCAACCCAAAACCCTAACCCTTGGTTAATTCTCTACAATGGTTAAGTGAACCATGGTTGCATAATTGATCATTATCTCCTTTTCCTATTCATCACAAAAGGATCAATATAACATTATTCATCATCTTCTTCCTTCTTCTTCTTTGCTTGAAATCCTTTCTTGCTTTGATTTTTGTGATGGATAAATATGAGAAAAAGATAAATAAAGAGGGCAAAAATCCTACTTCATCATCCTCATCTTCCCTTGCCATTTAGATGAAGGTGTCACATCATTTCATGAGTGTTAGCTTGTGTTAAAGAAACTTCAAGGTAGATCATCTTAGTATCGAAGATCGGAAGCAAAGGTTGCATATTTCTCTTCGTGGAACCTCTCGAAAGTCCGGATCCCGATGATCGCAGCGAAGGGACCACAACACGGAGCATATGAAGCGAAGGACCGGATCTACAAAGGTTGTAATCCCTCTCACTTAGTGTTAAAGGGTTTAGCATGCTTGTTTTCGCCTAATCTCTAGTTTAAAGATCTTGTATCGGGTTGTTCGGCACGGCTAAATTTTTAACCGGGCATGGTTGATGCCTCGTAGACCCTTGTGCGCGTGCATAGCAACCCTACATTTTGTGCGGAATGTATATCCACAGGGCGCTGTGGATTTGGAAAATCCAAAGGACGGTTCATTTTTCAAAGTAAACGAACACCGATGCAAACCGTACCTTAGCGCCGAACCAACAGAGGAGCTCCTGTTCTTACAGAAGCCGGTTTACCCTGCATAATCTTCCTCTGCCTACCTCCAAACTTCGGTTATCCAGCCAAGAACAGTGGACACTGTTCCAAATAAGTTTGGGGGTATGTATAAACCATTTTGTATATATTTGTGGATTTTCTTTTTTTCTTTTTCTTTTCTTTAAAAACAAAAACATAAAAAAAAATTGTGTATCGCTAACCGACAATTTTAACCCTTCAAATGATCTCTTCATGCAATGACAGTGAGGACACTGTCCAGTTTAAGTTTGGGGGTACGCTCGGTACGCATTTCTTACCTTCGCATTCATATGTATATTTTGCATCTGCATATTAAAATCCATAAAATCCATAAAAATCTGAAAATTATCTAAAAACATAAAAACTTTTCTGTCAAGATAGCTAGTGGGAGGACTCTGATTCAACATTTCGACGGTTTTGTTTGATAAAATAAGAATAACTAAATCTTATGTTTAGATTTTGAAAACCTGAAAGATAACTCTCCTTTGAAGATAACTATAGCTGATATACGTCTTTACATCACACTACACGTGTCGTGAGTTTTTGGAAATTAGATGACAAGTCTTTTATGTTTAAAAACTTTTAAACAGATAAATGATTTTCTGAGGATCAAATAGGTTTGTTCTGAAATAAGTAATGTCAAGAATAGTTTATGAAGTAAAGCGAATATGAAGGAATCTTATTGATGCCGTAATTGGAACTAAGTCTGAAAAATAGCCCATCTGGAACTTGATTGGAATGATTACACACCGAACCCACTAAACACGTCTTTTATCCAAAAAAATAATTGAACTGCCGGTTATATCTCCGTTCGTATTAAATCATCTGATTTTCACGCCAAACTGTCTTTTGTTTTTGGACCTGGGTAACTTGAGTAATTAAGTCCGCCGGGATGTTTTTACACCTAATGCCCTAAAGCCAATTGGTTTGGGTGCATTAGCCCAAAGCTCGCTAAGAAGCCTAGAAAGTCCAGATTAAAACAAAATCAAGCAAGTGCTCTCTCCGAGTTAAAATTCCTAACGGTTCTTTGTGTGAGAATAATCTTGATAAAAGACAGGCTTTTATAAAAAAAATTTAGCGAAGATATGAAGGTTTTACTCTATGATAAAAGACTATTGCACGCTCACAGAGGTGTGTATGAAATGAAAACAAGAAAAAGGTGGAGTGAAGAATAAGACCTAGTTTCCTGTTAGGGAAGATAGAAATTCTGAAGTTGAAACTTTACTGGAAAACGAAACTTGAAAAATGCTTAACTCTTTATAAAACTTATGTGATCCTTCTAAAATTGTTATCTGGGCTTTTTTGTGTGACATGATGACTTTAATCGATCCTTCTGGAACTTAACGACACTATTTGCACTACACGTAAAGACATATAAAATCTGTAGTTAAATAAGAAGCGAGGTGTGAAAAATAAAGGTTCGATAGTCTAGACTTAGGATCATAGAATTATTATTTTCTGAAACAAAACTTTAGGGGTTTGAATCTTAGTTATTTTACAAAACTAGCTTGACCGGATTTTGTGGGTAGTATCCGCTGAAAACCCTCAGGAGACAACACTCCTCCTACTAGGGACACCTAGAGGTTTAACGGCTTGTTGCACATGCTCAGTGCAATCGCGTTCCCTGCGAAAGTGAGGTTAGGAAATTTTTTGTGAATAAATTGGCTTTGCTCGGGACGAGCAAATGATAAGTTTGGGGGTATTTGTTCATATCAGATTTTTGCATTTTCATACCGCCCAATTTTTATCACATTGCATATCGGTAGGTACTCTTGAGCCGTGTTTGCTAGTCAATTGCAGGATACAGGTTCTCGGCTCTAAACGGTGAAATCCATGGAAAAACACGACAAAATCCGGGTTCCTGCCATTCACAGATAAAACACGGATCTCCGCTCTTGCCACACACCAGTTTAGGAGACAAAATGACAAATCAATTGTCACCTTCATGCACAAAGCACAATGGCAACACCAAGTCCAAGAAATCTACGCGGAGCTCAAGAAGATCATGACAAAAGATCCATGTCCAAATCACCTTTTGATCCACTAGAATTCTGGAAGAAATATGGAAGATTATCAGAAAATACATGTACCAGACAAAAGGGGACAGCAGACCAGGGCCGTACAGAAAAGCCCACGCCTTGACTCCACTATAGTGCGGCGGATCCGCGGCTAATAGGGGGTATAGGCCGCGGATCCGCGCCCTTACTGGCGTTTCAAATGATGAAATTTCAGGGGCAGTTGTGTAATTTTGTAAGGAGGCAGATTGTTGCCCTAGATTTTCTGTTGCCTGCCTATAAATAGCCCAGAACCTTGTGAAGCCAAGGGTGCATAATCTTGTATTTTTTTCTTTCTAGGTTTTAGAATACTTGTTCTTCTTCCTCTTCTCATCTCTTCTCCATTAAAACTTGTAGTGAGCATTGTGAGTGAAGAATGGTGAATAAAGAAGATCCTTTTACTTATCATGCTTGTCTTGTTCTTTTATAATTGCTTGTAATTTTAATTTGTTAACTTAGTTGTTGTTATTTCTTGTTGTTTCTTTCTTTTCTCTTTTCCTTTATCATTAAAACAACCATGATGCTTACGCTTGATCCTTGCCAAGGTGAGGTCGCAAATAGCTAGTTGTTATCTTCTAATCTCCTTCTTTCTATCTTCCTCTTTTGTTTTGTTTTCTTTTCATTATGATGTGTGAGTAGTTTCATACTTGTTAGGGTAGGATAAGGGAAGTTTGAGAGAAGGAGCGGCAAGGGAAGGAGAGGAGAGAGAATGAGAAAGGGAAAAATGATGGGGGGGCATGGGTCAAAAGAGGTTTGACCTAGTCTTTCTCTCTCTTCATCATACTTACGTTTTCTTTTCCTTTTCTTTTTCCTTTATTCCTTCTCACTCAATGGCAACCCTATGCCACCATCTACACACAACATGCAAGAAAATGTAACAAGTGCGGAAAAATGATATGTGCACATTTTTACACAAAAATACTAAAAATCCGATTAGCGATTTTTAATCGCGATTAGCACTAAATTAGCATATAATTAACCATAAAAACTTAAAAATGTCATAATTCCACTAAATACCCTATTTTAGAATTTTCCATAATTTTTCCAAAATTTTCCCCATTTATCAGTATTTAATTATACCGAATATTAAAATATTAAAATTAATATTAAATTATAAAAATTCCCAAAAATAATATTTTATTTTTTTGAAATGTTACAATCTTCCCCCCTTAAGGAAATTCGGTCCCCGAATTTAAATTTAAACCCCCAAATTCTAAAACATTTTAATAAAATGTCCAAGTCGTCGGGGCTCCGAAATCATCAATACATAAAACGCATCATAGCGCAATGCATGCGCATGAGTAATGAGAAGACAACTCAAAATCGAAACTCCATCAAGCGTCCCACAATCCTCGGAGTCAAGGTAAAGACACGAATGCCAAATCCAAAGTAAAACCAATATGATATAACTCGAAACTGTACATGCAAATATCAAATCTATACATGTAAGTATAAAAAGGTAATGCATGCCAAATCTATTAAAGTCGTTGTGCAATGCGCATAACACTGCACAGTGGCGTACGTCTATCATAAGAAAATAACCATATATGTATATATCTTTTGTTTAATATGTACGTTCCGCCATTTTTGAAAACAATTTAGAAGGGTTCCTTATTTTAAACGTTTCGTGTCATATCAGACACGTAGGTAAATACTGAGACTATAGCTCGCTTTTGGAAATCCCCTTCAATAACTATCCATGCATGCAACATATATCCAGGTACTGTCCTCTGACCAGTCCTGCCCAATACGAAAATACATGGCAAATATCATAAAAACGTACCGCTCCATAAGAAATCAATCCCGAAATATGCATATATATACTACGTGCGTCTGGTGCGCACGGAAATCAAAATCCATACATGTGCTATACAGGTGCACAAAAACAATATCTAAGTGCATCGGGTGTGCACGAAACATCTATCAAGGGCAACAGGTGTGCCTGACAGCAAAAACAGGTGCATCTGACATGCACGAAGAATCTCGATTTAGTGCATATGGTGTGCACCAAAATTGTATCTCATAACATGCGACCAACATGCGTGAAAATCCAAATTAGGTGCATCCATCCTGCACGAAGTCATGAAATCCAATACCAAGCGCCGAACATGCGAAAAAATCTAATCAGGTGCACAAGGTGCACAAAATGCGTATCACTGCTCTGCAAGCACATGTGAACTATACCGAGTGCAAAAACCAAATCGTATGCGTACATATGCACAAAATCAACTCAACTGTATGAAACCCATAAAATCATAAACATGCGAAACCAAGGTACGGAAATGATATCAAGTGCAACAACTGTGCAAAAGTCGTAAATACTCAGTAGGTGCAACCATGGTACATGAAAACAAATATCATAAAACTCAATCATCAAAATCAATCATGCGAATAGATCGCCCAAAATACCGAAATCAGATATGGAGGAATAGTTCCGCTCGAGCACATCCTCCAAGAATCTCTGGCCAACTGTCGTGGTCACTCATAGCATGTCTCGTCGAAGATCCTGAACTCTGGCATGCTGGTGTGCGTAACATGACCACTCCTGGTCCAAGTCTTCTCGTAATTTATTCCAGAAAGGTCCTGTCGAGGGCTCTTCTAAATCTCGTCTCTGCCTAATTGTCCGGAAGTCTTTGTCCGTTACTATACTTGTTTCTTGTTCCGGAACGGCTGCATACTCATCGTGACTCCTTCTGGAAGGTATATCCAAGTACAATGCCTCGGCATGCGTATCGCATCTCTGATGTCGGCGGAGTGGAACATCATCTTATCCAGATCTGGTACGAACCTTTTACTCCACTTTTCTCTAATGTCGACTGCTTCGGACTCTTCTCGTCGTGGCTGCATGGACTGAGCTCCAACGGCTATCCTCGTATCTGGAGTCTCCCAAGAAATGTATCTCACCACCTGGCATCCGAATGAAGTCGAACCATTTGATCGATTCGTCAAAACCTCATAATCCCCCAAGAGCTCAACATCTTGGGTACAGTTTAATAGTATCGAGTACGTACCACAGCATCGATGGTCCAGCCGTAGAAGGGCAAACCCAAGCCTCACTAATGGCGCCGCAGAACTGCCGCAAACCCTAAGGTTAAAAGGCTTTCACATGGTCATTATGTCGAGTTAGGGTTTCATTCTTCTAGAGGGTCCATATAATTGCCTGCATGTCTTTCCGAATACTTTAAACTTGGAATAATAGGTTTCTGACATTCGATCGTCTCTGTCGACTCTCAACGTCTCCGCATGAAGTCTTCTCTAGCTGGAATCAATCTATCTGATGACCTCGCATCGGGTAGGTGAAAGATCCACATGTCCTAGTCATTCATCCTCGGTAACTAGCGACCTTCTATCATCTCTTAGTACAACTCGTACTGCAATAGCTCCAGCATCTGGGGCGATATCTCGTCGTTCGCAGCAATAACTGGCTCACTCGTCTGCATGCTGAACAGTGCCTCAATCATCATGAATAAGCCATACACCAACGGTCATCAAAATCTGGCTGGCCTCTATCAGTGGGTCGATCCTCTGGTGCCGATCAGCACATCCGAGTAACCTCATACCGTGATCCATCCCACGCCCATGGCACGAAAACACAATAAAAAGACACATCTCCGCAATCGTGTGTCGCCGGGATCACGCCCTGGTCAGTCCTTATTCGTGACGAGCTCGTGCTGACCGCAACTCTAGCCGTAGCTTTCCCTGCCTGTAATCGTGGCAGCAAAACCATAACTGGTACCGATGAGGCTAGATCATGAATGAATATAATACTGAGCAAAGAAATGTACATCCTAAGGCTTCTTAAGTGGAGTAGTGTATCGTAAATATGCCACGGAACATACGTACGGTACGTCACTCTACTCAAGCTACCTATTCCATCAACCAAGGGTCATCCTATGCTCCGAAGGTAAAACCTAACGCTCTGATATCAACTTTGTCACGACCCGAAAGTACGGAACATGACGGCACTTAGACTACGAACGTCTCGAGGCGTACGTACTCTAAGTAAGCCGAAAACCCAGAAATCCAAACCAAGAAAAGTAGTGGAGTGAAGGAAAAACCAACTTGAATCAAATGTTTGCAACATGCGCCGAAATATACATTTTAAAATCACAAATCTTTTCTAAAAATTTCGGCAGAGTTTCCTTCGTAAAAACTGACCCCAAACGGGTACAAATCCTGATAAAGCATATATAATGAATAAAGGCATCCCCAAGCGGGAGCTAGCTCTTCTTCAATCGACGGTCACAACCACGCAAGCAATATAATATACAACGCCAAAAGGCGAGGATCACAAAAGAAAAGGAAACTCAAAACAGCATGAAATCCATAGAAATACAACACGCGACTCTAAGGTCGAAAGAATAAATATCACAGGTCTCTATCTAAAAAATAAATGCATGTTTGGTTGATGGAACTTCTAGATACAACTGAATAATAATATACAAAATATACTGATGGTCACGATACAAGTGAACCCACCTACTAGCAAATCACCCGAAAAAGGAAGTAGTGCCAGCAAAGCCGTAATAAAACCTGTACGGCAAAACCTGCAAGAAACTGTGGCACAACGGGGGTGAGTTGCCAACTCGTGAGTAGAAAAACATCTACGAACAGGAATCGCATGTATGACGCAATACAAGGTCATACGATCATAATATATCCTCAATAAAATAACCAGCAGCCTATAACAATGGCTAGGGTAAATATCTAACCCGAGTGTAATCCCATGTGCTCGTGTCAGTGCCTCAGGTAGCAATGTATCATATGGATGATGTATGAATGCATGAAACAGAATGCATGTACTGAAGAAAACTGCTTTCATAAATTAGTGAGATTTCTGTATTTTTAAAATGAGGTATCATAAATGAAATCTGCATAAACAGTTCCTAGCATCGACACAAAACAAGTATCCAAATATCTCGATATCTTTATGTCGCAATCTCTGTACCTCAATATCTCAAAATCTCAATGTCTCAATCACAATATCTAGGGCGCCGTCGGTCCAGACCGGCTCCTACCATCCATCTCAAGACCACGACGGTATTCTCCGGATATCCGACGCGTCGGGTAAAATCACCGGTTGGTAGTGCTCCCCTGCCAGGCTCAACGCAATCATCTGCGATCCTCTTGCCTCGGGGTACCGCACCGGGTCCACCATGTACCTGAAACGGTTCCTGCATCTCCTCAAATGAGGTCTCGAAATCCATCAGCAAACTCATGGTGGACGACTCATACATCATGGGAAAACCACACTTTTTATTTAAAAAGAGAGAAAAGAAGTTTATATAAGTTTTGCGGTCTTCCCCCAAATCCAGAAAATCTCATGGAAATCCAAATCCAAATCATCAATAGCATGTAAAACCATGAATTTAGGCACGAGAATCCATGAATGCGACATAACAATGAATAACAATATGCATGAAGTAGCAAGTAATAACTACAATGTCTAAACTAGCATATAAGGGAAGTATACTAATATCATTTCAAACTACTAACTAACAAGCTAAGTCAAGAAATAGTATTTTCTAAGTGTACGTGACATGGTAATTACCGATGAAGATGTGTGTGAGCTGGCAAGCAAGTGTACGTGGTACATACGCATCATCGGTAATGGTGCTGGTGTCCTAACAGCATAATATCAATAATGGCATAGGAATCAAAATATGCATGCGATGCGGAGCAACAACAATAATGTGCGGGAGCTGAATACTAGATATAACGATAACTAATCTGCATTACCCTAATATAAGTCCTACAATAGTGCCTTTTGAAATAACACGAATCGCGGTGTTTTGAAAATAAGGGCTATGGTGTTTTTAAGAAAAGATACGTCTTTTGAAATATCCGTAGAATCCCTTGACCTGTTTTTTAAAATACCCATGATCCGTTAGTTTTGAAATAGGTAGGAGTCTAACAACTACATTAAACTATATGGCTGAACTAACAAGCTGAACTACAGGTAAGGAAATAGCCTAACATCTGAGTCGATACATATACATACCTGTATATATATTAGTAGGTGATCCCGCCTCAATAATATCATATCCGATACCATATCTATAATCAGACATCCCAAGTCAAGAGTGCGGATCAATCATCAATATATAGCTCGTACGTAAATCCGTCGTACGGCATCCCCAAATCTGGGTATGGGTCGATATCACATTCATCATATCATTCATCTGGTATCCTCTTTATCAAAGATCACAATCCGGGTATTGATCTACGTCTAGTACAATACTAATATCCTCAATATAATCATGATCTGACTGCTGATCTACAGCCTCAAACAAACCGATACCATCGTCATATATCATAAAGAGGTATACATCGCCCAATGCGAACTATTATAAATATCTTAACATTTCTTATCTCATATCACGATCACATGTCAACCATTCTATGTATATCACTGTTCACATGGTATCGTCATCCAAAGATCCGCTATAACATTATAACGTATCTCAAATACGAATCATGCTATATCACCGATCTCACGGTCTCAAATCACATCTCATCGACTCATCTCAAATCCAGTATGTGAACACATAGTCCCATACCCATGTGAACACATAAAAAATATAATCCCATATACGCTCATATGAAAGAAGAATGTATGCAAGTATGGGTGTGTGTGTGTATGTGTGGTGCAACCACTACTCTAGGGTTTCGCAACACTAAACCAATCCAACACACCTAGAATCCATCTTTATCATCAATAATCTCAAACAATAAAAATCAATATATGTGTGTATACGTATTCGTATACATCACTACGAACTGTGGGGGTGCTATACGCCATCCACCCGACTTCTTCCTGTAGATATAAATCTACTCACCTTGCTTCTTGTGTGCCAATGCCGATGTCGCAATCTTCATCTTCATCGCCTCGACGTTACGTGGGGTACCTACAAGGATATCACAAACGCTAAAGCAAATGAAAACCACATCGGAAACCAAAACGGCATACGCTACGCCCATAGGTAAAAACCTATAGTCTCGCGTGCGAACACCATCAATAACCCTTTGCCGTTGACGTTCAAACGCCATCCGACAGAAAAGAATTATCAAATACTAAAATCCATGCTAAAACAAGTCGTAAATCATGCGCCAACACTAGAAAATCATCCCAGATTCTACCCTAAATGGAATCAGCCAAAGTTGCATATACCAAGAGTATAATTTATAGGGTATCAAGCTACAGAACAAATACGGAGCCCAGAACCCATGCTCTGGCCGCAAATTGCGGCCAGAAGGGATTTATCTGCGGCCATGAAGTGGAGTCAGGGGCTAAGGCTTTGGGTGGTTGTTCCAGGGTGCCTGCACATCTCTCTGTCAAGTCAATTTTATTTTCAGGTGTCTCGGGTTAAAGCAGATCTCTAAAAACAGCGACAAATTTTAATTTTTTTTTCCGGTATCGATTCCATAAATCCGTATTCTGGGTTTTTGTCTCTGGTTTGGGTCTCCATTCAATCACCACAGGGGTTGTAACCTCTAATTACACCTCAATTCACCTTTTGTTTCAGATCAAACCCTAAAACCTAACTTGAATTTTCAAAAGTCCTCAAAACGACATAATATCGACATGAAACTAGTATGGATGCAATAAGAATTGAAATACTATGCTAGGGGTGCAGAAATTACCTCCTTTGGCAACTCAAGAAAATTCTT
The DNA here is from genome assembly GCA_030015575.1 of Agapanthus africanus. Taxonomy (NCBI): domain Eukaryota; kingdom Viridiplantae; phylum Streptophyta; class Magnoliopsida; order Asparagales; family Amaryllidaceae; genus Agapanthus; species Agapanthus africanus. The sequence continues at coordinate 240,280,250 of JASDDO010000004.1, forward strand.
GAGTTGCACAAAGTCCTCCAAAATCAATTCTTTCTAGGTTCAATGTGTAGCTACTGAGCTCGGGAACAATATTTGTGAAGTGGGAATGGGGTTTTGGGGTAGTATTCATGGTAGATCTAGGGTTGAAGAGGGGGAGGAGGAAGAGGGAGGGGCTGCAGCAGCAAGGGAAGGAGAGGAGAGAGAATGAGAAGGGGAAAAATGATGGGGGGCATGGGTCAAAAGTGGTTTGATCTAGTCTTTCTCTCTCTTCATCATACTTACCTTTTCTTTTCCTTTTCTTTTTCCTTTATTCCTTCTCACTCAATGGCAATCCTAGGCCACCATCTACCCACAACATGCAAGAATTTGTAACAAGTGCGGAAAAATGATATGTGCACATTTTTGCACAAAAATGCTAAAAATCCGATTAGCGATTTTTATTCGCGATTAGCACTAAATTAGCATATAATTAATCATAAAAACTTAAAAATGTCATAATTCCACTAAATACCCTATTTTAGAATTTTCCCCATTTATCGGTATTTAATTATACCGAATATTAAAATATTCATTAAAAATTAATATTAAATTATAAAAATTCCCAAAAATAATATTTTATTTTTTTGAAATGTTACATATTCCTTGTTCACTTAGAGTAAAGTTGTTTACTTGCTTAGTTAAACCCTAATTATCTAGGTAGATCCTTGATCTGGGTTTCTTAGCACTCTAGATTTTTTTAAAATTGCATGCTTGATGCCTTAGAAAACCTAGTGAGGGTACTAAGAAACACAACAGTGGTATCAGAGCCAAGCTAGCGAATTAGAAGATATTAGTAGAATTACGAAACCGAAACAACTTCGAAACCTCGAAACCAAAACCCTAGTTTCTGTCGTTTTTAAAGCGTTCTCTGAATTTTTTTAAACAGGTGTAGAATGTTACATGTGATGTAATATGTACACCAGAGAAAAACGAGCCCAAACTACCGGTTTTTGACCGGCGAAACAAAATAAAAACCGGCCTGGCCGGTTTTGAGATGGAGTTTGGGCTTCGATTTTCTTTGGTGTTCCAGTCTCTGGGGTTTGGTGTTTCAGGTATTGTTTGTTTTTGCCAAGATTGCATGTGATGTTATCTTTCTGTAGTGGCAATTCGGAGTGTTTCGTATTCGTAATTTTAACATCGTTTCGGGTTTGATATTGATATGTGATACAATATTTGGAATCCGCAATAATTAGTTTTGGGAAAACTAGTTTGAATTTTGTAAACCTAGCAATTTAGTCTCATTTGATCGGTTGCTATGAGGTTTTGATATGGATCAAAACTCTGTCGCAATCACGTAGTGTACACAGATACTCGCTGGGTAACATTACTAGATAGCCACGCCCCATAGCTCCGACCAAGAGACTGTAGGAGAACTCCGTTGCCAAAAGCATCCGTTCGGGTGCTCGTAGCCGCGGTGTTCCGCCTAAGTGCACTTCTTCGACGGCATCGGGGGAGGGGGGAGGGGAGGGTGCGGCCGTCTACTAAAGTTTTCGACGAGCATTCGATCAGTTTGTCGGGAATCTTGTTGAATTACTCGACTGGTTATTAAAAGTGTTTTCAATATTGAGACTAAAATGCGGGGTTTATAAGGTTATGCATGAACTTCGGAATATGAGATATTTCGGGTTTATGATGTCTAAGGAATTCATATGGTTAGGCATGAAATCTGAAGTATGTGATATTTCGGGTTTATGATGTCTAAGGTGGTTTCGGATTCCAACTATTGTAGTTTTTACTTTCTTTTCTGCGACCGTAAGTGTAATATGTGGTGTATCGCCGGTTTCGTTGCTATATGTCAACGACAATTGGGATACACATATTTACTTACGTTGATGACATATGATGTTATGTGTTGCTGGGATATGTTATATTGGATCGTCATGTATGAATAGCCGGGTTTTTTTTTACGTGAGATGAGAGTTTTTCATTTTCATTCATGTAAAAACTTGTATGTAATATTCTTTTATTGGGGCACTTCCGGGTTGAGGATGATGTCACCATTGATATATATTATTTGCTTTTCCGCATTAGGATAGACTCAAGGTGGGGAGCACAAGTAACCGGGTTCTAGGGTCCAGTGGGAGACCATCTCGAAGATTCGAGACCGGGTCTCCTAACTCTAGAATTGGTAGGGTTGCTTGCCGCTCTCATAGGGTTGTAGGGATGTGGGTTTGGGTATTCATCGTGACCGTGGAATCAGTGTTTATTTTACCGGCTTAATTTAAAACACGGACCTCCTAGTATATCCAATATTTCATATGTTGACTTCTGCTGCAATGTTCTGTGATGAGATCATATAACTGTGTGAAACGAATGCTTTATATTATATATATGATATATAATAAACGTTGCTTATGTTTTACATCCACGCTAGTCCTGCCCCCGCTCTGCCATTAGTTATCTAACCTAACGGTGCATAACGGGACCCCGTGGCGAATGCGGATGGCATAAGCGTACGTTATATAAGTATATTTGTTTCTTTATCTGTGATGCTTAGGAAACATAAATGATGTGACTTCATTAATGAGATTAATGAAAAGAAAGAAACCTAAAGATGTTGTAGAATCAAATTTTCAAAAAGGGTAGCTCTAGTTCTTGCTTTGCATAGTGGTATTCCTTGATGAATATCCAGCAATTCATTCGATGAGGAAAGAGCCGAGATCCCTTCACCGGGAGTGACCTCTTTAGTAGAATCCAGCAGATGTTACAACCCACTCGGTTTTGTCTTTTGATTGCTTCTCTAGTTCTTGCTTTGCATAGCGGTATTTTTATGAATATCCAACACCTCATTCGATGGGGAAAGAGCCGAGATCCCTTCACCGAGAGTGACCTATTTAGCGAAACTAGTAAAAGCCTAAAAATACTCCTTTTCAAAATCACTTGATTCTACAACGATATTAAGTTCATTACGCAAAAGGTTTTCTTAAAAACTTGTCGTAGCCCTCCGTCATTTCAGATAAGTACTATTTAGTATTCGTGCTACGTTTGTTGACCATAGCCAAGGTGTAGAGTGAGGTATCTAATTTGTGCTTATCTGCAGCATATGATGCGATTGAGTTAGGTTAGTTATACGGCTTTGTTGACCATAGCCAAGGGTCGTACGGGTGGGTTTAATTCAATCAGGAAATGACGGGTTGAACTTGACTAGCGCTTATGATTTGTTGACCATAGCCTAGGTCATAAGTTGCTAGGGGAAAAATATTATTGGGAATTTCAAGTGTTGAAATTTGAAATGAGATTGCATACCTTCTATGAGATAGTTGGATCCCGATACCCACTGCGAGTAAAAGTTACTCCTGAGAGAGTTTTGCATTTTACAATTAGCCGATCAAGTAGGTGACTAGAAAGGTGTCAATCAATGGGGTTATACCAATGGGAAAACAAGGTTTATTTTAATTAAGTCCATGCGAAAGCACGGGGAACCTCCCTCAAAGTACCGACACTGGCCTGGCTAAAAGATTGGCGAACTTGTAGGGTGTAATTAATCCCGGCTAGTCTTACCTTTTAGGGTTTAAAGGAAGATTTGATAAAAACAGTGGGACCCATCCTGATTGGATAAAATAATAACCAATCTAATCTCATAAGAGCGTACGAAAAGTGTTTTCTTCTCTCTCTCTCTCCTGGTAGCGACCATGTCATGCCTTAATCAAGATAATAATATGGATGTATTGACCGAACCCGCTTGTTATACTGAGCTGGGGAATGTTGGTTCCGCTCTATCTTATAATTGTTATGAGTCTGAGCAAGAAATAGGGGAAGATCCGGATTTCCACGCAACCCAAACGAGAAATGTGCATGTTGATGCATCTTCTTCGGGTGTATTTATTACCGAGAACTGTTTCTCAGTACACTCTACGTCCTGGGTATGAGATACCGGATCAGGAACCCACATATGTAATATGGTACATGGGCTAAAGAAAAGTAAACAACTGAGAAAAATGTGATCATTTTCTAAGAGTAGGGAATGGTGCAAGTGTTGCGGCCAAAGAAGTTGGCGAATATCACCTTGTATTGCCGAACGGGAATACATTGATTCTGAATGAATGTTATTACATACTGAACCTGATATGCAATATTATATCATTTTCTTTATTATGTAAAGAAGGATATAATCTTGTATTACAAGATAATGCTATGAACATTTTCCGGAATCAAAAATTGATTGGATCAGGCACGTTATATAATGGCATATACGTTCTAAATCAAACTACAGTTCTCAACGTACAGAACACACACAAGATGAAAAGTTCAGAAATGAACGAATCCTTCTTGTGGCATTGTAGACTAGGTCATATCAATGCGACACGACTAGCTAAATTACATAAGGATGGATATTTGAATCTGATCGAACTTACATCTTATGAAACTTTCCAGTCATATCTCAAAGGTAAAATGACTAAAACTCCGTTTACTAGACACGGAGAAAGAGCTACTGAACTCTTGGGAATGATACATAATGATGTATGCGGCCCTATGTCTATACATGCCTGGGTTGGTTCTTCGTACTTAATTACATTCATCAATGATCTCTCAAGATTCGGACACGTGTTCCTGTTGAAACACAAGTCTGAAGCTTTTGAAATATTCAAGGAATATGAGTGCGAAGTAGAGAACCAAACGGGTAAAAGTATTAAAATCCTTCGATCTGATCGGGGAGGAGAATATTTAAGGACGGAGTTCCTGGATTATTTAAAAGAGAACGAGATTCTCTCTCAGCTTACTCCTCCGTATAAACTACCGCACAACGATGTATCGGGGTGGAGAAACTGTACCCTATTAGATATGGTGCACTCTATGATGAGTGACGCTGAGTTACCTATTTCCTTTTGGGGTTATGCGTTTAAGAAGCCACATACCTATTGAATAGGGTTCCAAATAAATCAGTGCCTACCACTCCATATGAGATATGGAATGGGAAGAGACCATCTCTTAAACGAGTTAAGATATGAGATTATCCGGCCTATGTTGAAAAGCAAAATCCGGACAAGCTCGAGACTAGGTCAGTACTATATAAGTTTGCTGGATATCCCGAACATTTGCGAGGGTATATCTTCTTTCATACTGAGGAGAAAAAAGTGTTTTGTTTCTCAGCATTCCACCTTTTTAGAAAAGGAATTTCTTATTGAAGAAATTAGTGGTCATGAGGTAGAATTGGAAGAAGTTCCAGTTGTTGGGGTAAAAATTTACACCCCGGTTGACCAAGTCAAAATCAAAGTCAACCCCAATACAAGTGGGCCCAAGCCCAGGTCCAGTGAGCCCATGCCCGGGTCGAGCCAGAATATGAAGCGGCCGGCCTCCCCCCATGCCAAGATAAAAATTTTGTAATAAATAATTATGTTGCATTTCTTTTATTTTATTTTATGGATAAATGTAAGAAAAATAGGCATAAAGCCAAATTTTTGTAAAGCCCATGGCTTATGTGCAAAAAGAAATGGCACATGAGCCATGGGATAGGCAAAATGCCATTTTGTGAAGCCCAAGGGGCTATGTGTAAAGTGTATAGCCTATAAAGGCAAAGATGATGAAATATCTCAACAACTTTTCTCTCTCCAAAAAAAAGTTTCAGATCTGAGATCTTTCTTCCTTCTCCAAGGTTCCAAAACCTTCTTCTTTCTTTTGAATTAAATCAAGAGTTTTACTCTTTCTTTTTCAAAACTAAATAGTTTTCCACCACAAAACCCGTTAAGGGGAACTCAGATCTGCCATCAGATCTCAAAAAGAAAAGATTTTTTAAATCTCACATCTCTTTATCTCCAAGATCCGGCCAGTAAAGGAAGAAGAAGGACCCATTTCCTTAACCCAAAGCATCTTAGGAGTTTAACTCCACCCTATTTTCTCTTTAGAGAATTTCCGGGGCTAAACCCCCCCCCCCTTTTCCTCGCTGGAGCGCTAGCGCTCGAGCGCAAAGCGCCCGCGTGCCGACACGTGGCACGCTTGCGCTCCAGCGCTCCGCGCTCGAGCGCAAAGCGCCCGCGTGCCGACACGTGGCGCGCTTGCGCTCCAGCGCTCCGCGCTCGAGCGCAAAGCGCCCTCGTGCCGACAAGTGGCGCGCTTATGCTCCAGCGCTCTGCGCTCGAGCGCAAAGCGCCCTCGTGCCGACAAGTGGCGCGTTGCGCTCCAGCGCTCTGCGCTCGAGCGCAAAGCGCCCACGTGCCGACACGTGGCGCGCTTGCGCTCAAGCGCCCAGGCGCTGGCCCCACGCATCCTTTGGATGTCTTTTTCCCCCTATATATATATATACATATGTATACAAATGTATACATACACATACTCCACGACACTGTCCCTGTTAGAAAAAATTTCTAACGGGGCGCTGCCCCGCACCCCGTAAGGGGGCTGCTAGCCCCCTTGACCCCCAGCCCGCTATCCGGGTAGCGGGACCCCCGTAAAAACTCTGCGTGGCTCCCGATATATTCAAACCCCCCTCCTAAACAACAACACACGTACACTGCACATTGAGTTCGCATGACCAGTTTGACCCGTCAATCGGAGGTTCCCTCGCCCCAAATGCTGGGGGTAATTAACGGCAGATTAGTTCGCGGCTGCCGGAGATTCGGATCCCCACAATCATTAAACCCTGGCCTACCCTAGGCAGGGGGAATCTGTAGTACGCCTGACAAGCGTGCGCGTATTCCCATCTCAATGGGGTGACGAAAAACACCTTACAGATTTCTGGCACGCCCGGTGGGACCAATCTCTCCTCCCATATTTCGGGTTAAACGTTCATGCGAACTCAATCAATATACATATCGATTGCCTATACTGAAATGATGTTCTTTTTTTCCGTGCAGCAATCAACCTTCGACGACAATGTCTCCTCAGACGAATTCAGCTTCCAACGTGACCCCGATTCCGTACGTGGTCAAGATCAACGCTCGTGTGGTTCTCCCCGCAAGCCTCAGTCGACAATGGGAGGAACCGCCCCGCCTGTTTGGCTCCGTCATCATCTACCCTGCCGGAAGCGCTCATCTGGCGGAGATCCCGGCGGAACAGGTGGCCAAGCCGGTCTCAAGGGGTAAGAGGCCGAATGTCGTGATCGCCAAGGCACCACAACCGAAACTTAAGATGGTGTCTGAACGACTCCCTGGTGCTCCAGCGGGTGGCAAGAACTTCAGTACAAAGGGCAACATCAAATGTTGCGGACGAGCTCAGGCAATGACTCCAACAAATGCACAATCGAGCGTACTCCAAGGCCCTCCATCGACCGGTCTGCGGCGCCTTCCCAAAGAGCCGAAGTCTGCCAGGTGCTTAGAACAGAGAAGTTAAGGCAGAAGCAGCTCAGGTATCGAGCCAATAAGAGGGCCAAGGCTTCGGCCAAATGGAATCGTGTGAAGTTCCAAGTGCAGGGTTGCACTGCGACGACGGCTGAGTCGGACGTAAGAATCAGCAATTCCTTCGAGCCTATGAAGTGGGTTCAGAAAAATGCCATGACCACCGGAATCAAGAAGACTAATAGTTATATGTATGCCCTAGAGGCCATTACTGTACATACAATGTATATTGTAGTGGATGCTAGGACATATATAGGGAGGACTTTCTTGCTCGACATGATAGTATGCTATCTGGTTGTACTTTATCTTAACATGTACTCTGATTGTCTCTATGTTACATGTTGATAAAGCCCTTAGGATATGTACTCGACTACTGGGACTATGATGAGATCATACTAGTGGGGCCACGGTAGTCGACGAGTACATCCTATAACTGTTCCTAGTCGAGGGTGTATCGAGACAGGGCATCGATGCACCAGAGTAGACTAGCGTATACGCATCTTGACCCATATGATGGGCGATGGATGATCCCATATCCATCGGTGTTTGACATCAAGGATGGTGTACGGGTGCTCAGTGGAGACTGGGTACACTGGACGGACTCGCCGAGAACTCCCAGATGGTATTATACCATACGCCAGATGGCAGTTCTCCGGTGACACTGGTACAGAGTAGTCTGTCGACCCGAGATCGTCATAGAGTCTTGTGTGATTCCCACCGTGCTTTGATTTCCATCATACCACGTCCAAGAGGGCGTGCAAAAAGGTGGCTTTTGGGTACAGTCCCGAATCACATGGAGGCAATGAGCGATAGGAGGGGATTCGTCTCTCCCGGTATAGGGAGTTGATGTTGTGCTGTGTTCGATTGGCTATAACCGGAAATCCCTGGCCAGGGTTGCTGAGATTTACTGGTAAGTGTTATCAGTAGTTTCTCGAACTGTTATAGACCTCGTATCGACACGACTTATCAAGCTACTGGGGTCTGACGTTTACCACCCCTAGGCGAGATATGCGACATATCAGACGACGAGACCGGACTGTACGAGAGTGTTACTGTTTGGATTCACAGGAGAATGTACAGGCTTGCTTGTTGATCTTCTGAGCGCTCAATACCTGGGTAGCTGTTACGTTTAGCTGACCGCTTGCAGCTTGTGGGTATTTGATATGATCATCACCTACTGCCGGCGTATTGACGATTCTTTAGAGTCCTACACAGAGGTTTCTTGGCTCAGGCAAAACGGAGTAGGAGCACATATGTGATATGTGCGGGACCGAGGATATTGCGATATGTGATACCGTATTCTATTCTCGCGATATTTGATATCAGCCGGGTCATCGGATCAAGTGTTGATTTGATGAATCGGTACGGATAAATATTAGTCGGTTATATGCGATATAGCCGGATTGTCGGATCAAGTGTTGATTCGATAATTTAATGTATAATAATATATATGATATATTAAATTACATTAACTAATATTAGCTCACTAAAAGATTCTTTTTCTCACTCGGGTAATACATTGATATATGTTAATTGTATTATTTTATTTGGTTACAATATATATTGTATATGTGATATATAATATTGTAACATGATATGATAAATAATCCAACATGTTTAGTAGAGATTAAACAAGATTAGGGTTTGATTTGGGTTAATGATTTCTAGATGATTCTAGAAGGTTTTTGTTTTGTCATGGAAAAGATATTTACTTATGACTCATTCTTAACTCAACCCAAAACCCTAACCCTTGGTTAATTCTCTACAGTGGTTAAGTGAACCATGGTTGCATAATTGATCATTATCTCCTTTTCCTTTTCATCAAAAAAGGATCAATTTAACATTATTCATCATCTTCTTCCTTCTTTTTTTTTTGCTTGAAATCCTTTCTTGCTTTGATTTTTGTGATGGATAAATATGAGAAAAAGATAAATAAAGAGAGCAAAAATCCTACATCATCATCCTCATCTTCCCTTGACATTTAGATGAGGGTGTTCACATCATTTCATGAGTGTTAGCTTGTGTTAAAGAAACTTCAAGGTAGATCATCTTAGTATCGAAGATCGGAAGCAAAGGTTGCATCTTTCTCTTCGTGGAACCTCTCGAGAGTCCGGATCCCGATGATCGCAGCGAAGGGACCACAACACGGAGCATATGAAGCAAAGGACCGGATCTACAAAGGTTGTAATCCCTCTCACTTAGTGTTAAAGTGTTTAGCATGCTTGTTTTCGCCTAATCTCTAGTTTAAAGATCTTGTATCGGGTTGTTCGGCACGGCTAAATTTTTAACCAGGCATGGTTGATGCCTCGTAGACCCTTGTGCGCGTGCATACCAACCCTACAGTGGTATCAGAGCCAAGCTAGAGCTTTAGGCGAAGTCTAGACGGAGTTTGATATCCGATCGAACCAAAAACCTAACCCGAAACATGCTCTCTGGAAATTTTCTAAAAACTGGGATTTTTCCACATTAAAAATGCTTAAAAAATTCAGCAGGGAATTCTAAGAATTACGGTGCAAAAAGTTTTCTATGAACAGTAAAAAGTGCGGCGGAACCGCGGCAGAAGCAAGCCTTCTGCGGCGGTTCCACGACACATTGATGACGTCATCATTCCCTTTTTGCGCAGTAACTCCTATTTTATTATGCTGGATTTTCTGGGAATTTTTAATATTTATTCAAGAGTTGAATTTTCTGGGGTTGTTTTGGGGATTCGGTGTTTCGATCGGAGTATCAGATTTTGTCTATGTGATTTTCCGGATAACTTTTAGAAACTGTTAAAAATTTCGAACGGATATCAATAACTCACTTTTTCCCCTGTCGGAAAATTTTTCAAAAGTTGGATTTTTTTTCTCGTGTTTAAGAATGTTCTAAGTCATGCAAGTAACTCGGTGGACCCTCTAGAAGACAAAAAACGTTAACTCGATTATGTGACCGTCTTGAACTGCCCTTTGAACCTTAGGGTTTGGGGCAGTACGGCGTGCCACATGTGAGGCGTTGGCTTGACCCTTCTACGGCTGGACCATTGGTACTGTGGCATGTGATGGATGCTTTTAAACTGATTTCAAGTGTTGAGATACATTGGGGAAATCTTGGGTGTTTGATGATTCGATCGGAAAGTTTAACTTTTTCTATTTATCTGGAATATGATACAATATTTGGAATCCACAGGTGGTTATGAGATAACTAATTTGAATATTATAAACATAGCAGTTTAGTCTCAGTTGATCGGTTGCTACGGAATTTTGATGTGATCAAAAGTCCGTCGCAATCACGTAGCGTACGCGGATACTCGCCGGGTAAACTTAGTAGACAGCTACGCCCCAAAGCCCCGACCAAGTGACTGTAGGAGAACCCCGTCGCCGAAAGCATCCGTTCGGGTGCTCGCGGCAGCGGTGTTCCGCCTTAGTGCACTTCGTCGACGGCATCTGGGGGTGCGGCCGTCTACTAAAGTTTGCGACGAGCATTCGATCAGGACGTCGGGAATCTTGTTGAATTGCCCGACTTGACATTGAAAAGAGTTTTCGATAATGAGACCAAAATGCGGGGTTTATAATTGTTAGGCATGCGATGTCTAAGGAATTCATTTGGTTAGGCATGCGATGTCTAAGGAGATTGCGGATTCCAACTATTGTAGTTTTACACTTTCTTTTCTGTGACCGTAAGCGTAGTATGTGGTGTATCGCCGGCTTCGTTGCTATACATCAACGACAATCGGGATACGCATATTTGCTTACGTTGATGATATGTGATATTATGTGTTGCTGTGATGTGTTATATTGGATCGTCGCGTTTGAATAGCCGGGGGTTTTATGTGAGATGAGAGTTTTTTCCTTTTCATTCATGTAAAATTCATTTGTATGTAATATTCTTTTATTGGGGCAATTCCAGGTAGCGGAAGATGTCACCGTTGTATATTATTTACTTTTCCGCATTAGGTAGACCCAAGGCGGGGAGCACAAGTAACCGGGTCTAGGGTCCAGTGGGAGACCATCTCGAGGAGTCGAGACCGGGTCTCCTAACCCTAGAATTGGCTGTGTTGCTTGCCGCTCTCGTAGGGGTCTAGGGATGTGGGTTTGGCTATTCATCGCGACCGTGGAATCCGTGTTTTATACAGGCTCGTATTGAAAACACGGACTTCCTAGTATATCCAATATTTCATATATGTTCTTCTGCTGCAATGTTCTGTGATGAGATCATATTACTGCCTGTGACGAATGTTTATATTATATATATGAGATATATGTTATATTGCAGATTTCGTTTCAAAAGAGATGCTTGTGAAGCATAATAAAATGGGACTTCACTAATGAGATTAATGAAATAAAAGAAACCTAAGATGTTGTAGAAACTTGTTTAAAAACTGGTAGCTCTAGTTCTTGCTTTGCATCGCGGTGTTCCTTGTAGAACATCCTCCACCTTATTCGATAAGGAAAGGACCGAGATCCCTTCACCGGGAGTGACTCCTTTAGCAATAACTGTAAAATGCTACAACCCTCGGTTTGTCTTTTGATTGCTTCTATAGTTTCTGCTTTGCACAGTGATATATATGATATATCCCGCACCTTATTCGATGAGGAAAGGGCCGACGATCCCTTCACCGGGAGTGACCCCTTTAGCAAAACTAGAAAAGCCTAAAAAACACTCCATTTAAAATCACTCGATTCTACAACGATATCAAGTTCATTACGCAATAGGTTTTCTAAAAACCTGTCGTAGCCCTCCGTCATTTCAGATAAGTCCTTCTTAGTATTCGTGCTACGTTTGTTGACCTCCGTCAAGGCGTAGTGTGCGGTAGCTGACTAGTATTTATCTGCTTATGCTTATGATGCAGATTGGATTAGGATAGTCGTGCGGCTTTGTTGACCTCCGTCAAGGGTCGTGCGGGTGGGTTTAATTCAATCAGGAAATGACGGGTAGAACTTGACTAGCAGCCTATGGTTTGTTGACCTCCGTCAAGGTCATAGGACGCTAGGGGCAAAATATCATTGGGAATTTCAAGTGTTGAAATTTGCACTAAGATTGCATACCTTCTATGAGATAGTTGGATCCCGATACCCGCCGTGAGTAAGAGTTACTCCTGGGAGAGTTTTACACATTACAATTAGCCGATCAAGTAGGTGTCTAGAAAGGTGTTAACGGGGTTATGCCCCTGGGAAAACGAGGTTTACTTTAATTAGGTTCGTGCGAAAGCACAGGGGACCTCCCTCAAAGTACCGACACTGGCCTGGCTGAAAGATTGGCGAACTTGTAGCGTGTAATTAATCCCGGCTAGTCTTTCCTTTTAGGGTTTGAAGGAAGATTTGACTAAAACAGTGGGAGACATCCTGATTAGATATATTATATAACCAATCTAATCTTGCAAGAGCATACGCTGAGTGTTTTCTTCTCTCTCTCTCTCCAGGTAGCGACCAAATCACGCCTTAATCAAAATAATAATACGGATATATTGACCGAACCCGCTTGTTATACTGAGCTGGGGAACGTTGGTCCCGCTCCAACTTATAATTGTTATAAGACAGAGCAGGAAATTGGGGAATACCAGATTTCCCGTGCCGCCCAAACGAAGAAAGTGCATGCTGATGCATCATCTTCGGGTGTGTTCATTATAGAGAACTGTTTCTCAGTATCCTTTACGTCCTGGGTATGTGATACCGGAACAGGATCCCGCATATGTAATCTGTTACATGGGCTACAGATAGGTAGAGAACTGAGAACGGGTGATAAGTTTCTTGAGACAGAAAACGGGGCAAGTGTTGCAGCCAAGTCTGTTGGTCACTATCACCCTGTATTACCAGAATACATTGATTCTGAACAAATGTTATTAGATACCGAACCTGATATACAAAATCATATCAGTCTCTTTATTAGTAAAGAAAGGATAAAATTTTGTATAGTATGGATAATGTTTTGAACATTTCCTATATCAAGAGTTGATCGGTTCAGGCACGTTATCTAAAAGCATTGATGTTCTAAATTAAACTACAGTTCTTAGTATACGGAACACACACAAGTGGAAGAGTTCAGAAATGAACGAATCCTTCTTGAGGCATTGTAGACTAGGTCATATCAATGCGACCCGACTAGTTGAAGTTACATTAAGATGCATATTTAAATTTGTTTGAATTTACATCTTGTGAAACTTGCCGGTCATGTCACAAAGATAAGATGACCATAGCTATGTTTATTGGAAACAGAGAAAGAGTTTAGTGAACTCTTGGGATTGATACATGCTGATGTATGAAAATCCCCTGTCTACATATGCCAGGACCGGTTCTTTGCACTTCATTACATTCTCTGATGATCTCTCAAGATTCAGACATATGTTCCTGCTGAAACACAAGTCCGAACCTTTTGAGATATTCACAGAACGTAAGTTAGAAGTAGAGAACCAAAAATATGGGTATAAGTATTATGTCCTTTGATGAGATCAAGGAGGAGAATACTAAAGCATGGAATTCCTGGACTATTCTAAAGGAGAATGAGATTCTCTCTCAGCATTACTCCTCCGTATACACCACAGCACGTCGGTGTATCGGGGCGGAGCAATAGCACCCTATGTGATATGGTGTGCTCTATGATGAGTACTACTGAGTTTCCTATTTCCTTTTGGGAGTAATATACTTGAGAAGCTGCATACCTATTGAATAGGGTTCAAATCAAATCAGTTACCTACCACTTCATATGTGATATGAAATGGGAAGAGCCCATTTCTTAAGTTTGTTAAGATTTGGGGTTGTCCGGACTATGTCTAAAAGCAAAATCCGGACAAGCTCGAGGCAAGGTCTGTTATGTAGAACTGGAAGTGTTCCAGCTATACAAACTGCAGCTGATGATTTGGTAGAACCAAAGGATTCAATAGTTTCCAATGAACCTCAGCCTCTCCGCCGATCTAGTAGGGTTCCCCACCCACCTGAGAGATACTTCGGTTTTCTCTATGACAGTGGGAGCGAGGATTGCATCATGAGATGATGACCCAACTAGTTTCGAGCTGGCCATCAGGAGTGAGACTCTGTAAGAATGGCTGGATGCTTAGCAATCTGAGATGGAATCCTTATACACCAACAAAGTATGGACTTTGGTTGCTTTATCTGAAGGGTTAAATCCCCATCAGGAGCAAGTATATCTTGAGAAGATTACTTGGTGTACATGGAAAAGTTGAGACTTTCAAAGCTAGGCTTGTTAAAGGTTTGCATCATTGACCAGGTATGGATTATGTTGAAACCTTTTCTAAGGATCTATGCTTAAGTCCATCCAGATCCTACTTGCCACAGCTGCATACCATGACTACGATATCTGGTGGTTGGGTGTCATGACTGCTTTTCTAAGTGATGTTTTAGAAAAGCGAGTCTATAAGTACACAGCCAGAGGGCTTCGTAGATAGTGGGAGCAGCGGAAACGTGCGCAAGATGTTTTATATGATAAAACAGGCATCGCGGAGTTGGAACATCTGTTTTGATGTGGTAGTCAAAGAGTTTGACTTCATCAAAATGGTAGATGAACCTAGTATATACGAAAAGGTAGTAGAGAGTATGGTGGTGATCCTCGTAGAGTACGTGGATGACATACTCTTGATAGGGAAGGAGTTTCCTATGCTACGCTCGGTCAATCTCCGCTTATCACAAGGATTCTCCATATAGGATCAAGGTGATACCTCCTAAATCCTGTGTTTTGGATCTATGAGATAGTTCTAATTGGATGTTAGGATTCTCACTAGTTGTAGTGAGATGGTATCAATCGATCCTGGGGAGAATCACTGGAAAGGTTCCAGGGTGATAAGGACGACTGAATGTCAGTCGCAGGCATTGTCTTCACCCTCAGTGAAGGGACGGTATGTTGGAAGAGTTCCAAGCTAGATACCGTGACATACTAGACGATTAAAGGCAAGATACATCGTTACCAAGGATGCTACCAAAGAGGCAGTCTGGATATATATAAGTTCATGAGATGAACTTCGTTCCTACCATTGTGTGACAATGGAGTTGTGGCTTTAGCCAAGGAACTACCGTCCCATCAGAAATCCAGATATAATACTTAGGCAGTATCACCTGATCATGGAGATGGTTGATCTCCAGGGAGATCGAGGTTAGGAGAGTAGACACAGAGGACGACAGCGCGGATCCACTCACAAAGGCCTTTTTCCCAGTAGAGACTTTTATGGGATGGTTGAGTATGAGATACTTCAACCGCAGCTAATTGTTGGGTATGCGATACCATAACAGATGGCGCTAGTGCAAGTGGGAGATTGTTAGTTATATGTATGCCCTAGAGGCCATTACTGTACATACGATGTATATTGTAGTGGATGCTAGGACATATATAGGGAGGACTTTCTTGCTCGACATGATAGTATGCTATCTGGTTGTACTTTATCTTAACATGTACTCTGATTGTCTCTATGTTACATGTTGATAAAGCCCTTAGGATATGTACTCGACTACTGGGACTATGATGAGATCATACTAGTGGGGCCACGGTAGTCGACGAGTACATCCTATAACTGTTCCTAGTCGAGGGTGTATCGAGACAGGGCATCGATGCACCAGAGTAGACTAGCGTATACGCATCTTGACCCATATGATGGGCGATGGATGATCCCATATCCATCGGTGTTTGAGATCAAGGATGGTGTACGGGTGCTCAGTGGAGACTGGGTACACTGGACGGACTCGCCAAGAACTCCCAGATGGTATTATACCATACGTCAGATGGCAGTTCTCCGGTGACACTGGTACAGAGTAGTCTGTCGACCCGAGATCGTCATAGAGTCTTGTGTGATTCCCACCGTGCTTTGATTTCCATCATACCACGTCCATGAGGGCGTGCAAAAAGGTGGCTTTTGGGTACAGTCCCGAATCACATGGAGGCAATGAGCGATAGGAGGGGATTCGTCTCTCCTGGTATAGGGAGTTGATGTTGTGCTGTGTTCGATTGGCTATAACCGGAAATCCCTGGCCAGGGTTGCTGAGATTTACTGGTAAGTGTTATCAGTAGTTTCTCGAACTATTATAGACCTCGTATCGACACGACTTATCAAGCTACTGGGGTCTGACGTTTACCACCCCTAGGCGAGATATGCGACATATCAGACGACGAGACCGGACTGTACGGGAGTGTTACTGTTTGGATTCACAGGAGAATGTACAGGCTTGCTTGTTGATCTTCTGAGCGCTCAATATCTGGGTAGCTGTTACGTTTAGCTGACCGCTTGCAGCTTGTGGGTGTTTGATATGATCATCACCTACTGCCGGCGTATTGACGATTCTTTAGAGTCCTACACAGAGGTTTCTTGGCTCAGGTAAAACGGAGTAAGAGCACATATGTGATATGTGCGGGACCGAGGATAATGCGATATGTGATACCGTATTCTATTCTCACGATATTTGATATCAGCCGGGTCATCGGATCAAGTGTTGATTTGATGAATCGGTACGGATAAATATTAGTCGGTTATATGCGATATAGCCGGATTGTCGGATCAAGTGTTGATTCGATAATTTAATGTATAATAATATATATGATATATTAAATTACATTAACTAATATTAGCTCACTAAAAGATTCTTTTTCTCACTCGGGTAATACATTGATATATATGCGATATATGTTAATTGTATTATTTTATTTGGTTACAATATATATTGTATATGTGATATATAATATTGTAATATGATATGATAAATAATGCAACATGTTTAGTAGAGATTAAACAAGATTAGGGTTTGATTTGGGTTAATGATTTCTAGATGATTCTAGAAGGTTTTTGTTTTGTCATGGAAAAGATATTTACTTATGACTCATTCTTAACTCAACCCAAAACCCTAACCCTTGGTTAATTCTCTACAATGGTTAAGTGAACCATGGTTGCATAATTGATCATTATCTCCTTTTCCTATTCATCACAAAAGGATCAATATAACATTATTCATCATCTTCTTCCTTCTTTTTTTTTGCTTGAAATCCTTTTTTGCTTTGATTTTTGTGATGGATAAATATGAGAAAAAGATAAATAAAGAGAGCAAAAATCCTACTTCATCATCCTCATCTTCCCTTGCCATTTAGATGAGGGTGTTCACATCATTTCATGAGTGTTAGCTTGTGTTAAAGAAACTTCAAGGTAGATCATCTTAGTATCGAAGATCGGAAGCAAAGGTTGCATCTTTCTCTTCGTGGAACCTCTCGAGAGTCCGGATCCCGATGATCACAGCGAAGGGACCACAACACAGAGCATATGAAGCGAAGGACCGGATCTACAAAGGTTGTAATCCCTCTCACTTAGTGTTAAAGTGTTTAGCATGCTTTTTTTCGCCTAATCTCTAGTTTAAAGATCTTGTATCGGGTTGTTCGGCACGGCTAAATTTTTAACCGGGCATGGTTGATGCCTCGTAGACCCTTGTGTGCATGCATACCAACCCTACAAAGACAGCGGTCCGAATAGTGCTACAAAGAGACGTGTCCCGGCCCCAACAGAAAAAGTATGACATTGTCTCTTCAAGGGTCTATCAGGCGCTCTGTGCCGCACGAAAGCAGCGGGGCAAATCCAGAAAAGAAGCGCCAGCACCATTCAAGAACCTGGTTAGGCCAGCCGCCTTCAATCGACTACCAGCTACCGAAGCAAGGGGGTCAAGACAGCGATCCATGAAATCAGCCGCCAATGATAGAAAGACGGCCGGATATATCATCCATACGGTATATATGGCGGGCGGGCGCCCCAGCGACAGCCTTCGCAGCAAAAGCAAGGACGGGGCCACCACATCCCAAGCCCAATCTAGCCTGAATGTGGTTGCCGCCGCCCAAGAACAGCCGCCCCCGCTGGATGAAGAAAACCCTCTCGATGAGGATGATAGGCAGATAGACCCCTCGGTCCATGTAGAGTCAAGCTCGGACAGCGAGGAAGAGCCGACTTTCCGCCCCAGGACTGTGGAGTAGGAGCTGCTTCAAGAGCTTCGAAACAGCTCAGGAGCAAAGATAAAGAGATGGACAAGCTCTATTCGAAGATTGACGACTTAACGAACGTGGTGATGCAGCTTAAGGCTCAAATTGCTCGAGCGCCTCCCAATCAGCCACAAGCCGCTACTAATCAGCCGGGTGATGACAATCCGAGGCAGCCAATGCCTGTTCCTTTGGGACCAAGACTGGTCGAGCCGAATGAAAGCCGGCCACATTCCGCTTCACATTCCGCTTCTGGGGACGCCTTAGCCCCAGATAGCACTATCCCGCTAACACAGGATCGGATAATGGATTTGGTCACTAGCAAGGTTAAAACATTGGTGGCCGAAGCTGAAGCTCAGAAAGAAATCGGCAGTAGTGAGCGGCCATATCCCGCGCAGTACGATCTGATTGAGTTCCCAAGCGGCTACGTCATTCCTAAGTTCGGAAGATTTGATGGAACGGGGAATGCAAATCAGCACGTCGCCCACTTCAAAGCATCGTGCGGAAATACAGGGGGCAATGACGCGCTCCTTCTTCGTCAGTTTGTCAACAGCCTGACCGGCGTCGCCTTCGACTGGTATGCGAGTATACCGGACGGGTCCGTCATTACCTTTGGCCAAATGGAGTCCCTGTTTCGGCAAAGGTTCATGAGTGTCAGTGATAAAATCTCCATTGCCGACCTTGTGAGGACCAAGCCGGGGAAGAATGAAAGCAACACTGACTTTATCGCCCGATGACGTAATCTCACAGTCAAGTGCGAACCGCCGCTGGAGCAGGACCAGTCCGTTAGCCTTCTCATTGGGAACCTCAGCAATTGGATGGTCCCATTCTTGTGTACAGCGGGCCTCAAGACATTTCAGGAGCTAACCAAGAAAGTCCAAATGCTGGAACGCTCGAAGCAAGAGTCCCCGCCGGACTCTCAGAGAGACAAAACCTGGAAAAGCAAGCGGGACGACAACCGTAGAAGTGGGAGTTCCAGCAGTACCAATGTCTTCAATGTGTCCGACAATGAAGAAAAGCGAAGGGCGGGCGAATGCAAAACCAACCGGTCTCGAAAGCCATTGCTAGGAGGAGATGGGCCTTCCCTAGAGGAGAAAAAGAACAAGGTTTACTCTTTCAGAAAGGACAAGGTCCGCAAGATATTTAAAGATGCCTTGAACAACGGCCTACAATTGCCGGAGTCGAAAAGACCCCAAGAAGCAAAAATGACCGAAAATCCTCTGTATTGCCCGTACCACCGAGTAGTGAGCCATGCGATCGAGGATTGCTATATCTTCAAGGACTGGGTCGAGAAGCAATACAAGGCTGGAGAGATCGAGCTGTCCAAAAGCGTGTTGGTGAACAATTAAGTTGCAACCGCCAACTTTATACAGACGGAAGCTGAAGCCTTCTGGGAGCAGACAGCCGAACCCGCTGCCCTGAGAAATGAAACGGACTCATCGCGGCCTCCGTGGAGTACGCACATATCTAATAAGACGAAGAAGATGATAAAGCTACTTCGGAAAGAACCAGGACGGAATGGGAAGGGCAGAAGAAGCCTACCAGTCCAGCTGCCAATGCGGCTCTATCAGGCTCAAAATCCAAGAAGCTCAAGAAGAAGAAGAGTGCAGCTCGGCGCGAAAAAGAGTCTGCAGGGAGATCGACCATTCAAAAATATATTGATTCCCTCGAAGAATATGAACAAAAGGAAAGAACATTGATTCAATTGAAGGAGTTCTTCCCTGTACAAGCGGCTGAAATTCTGGAGGAGTTAGAAGAAGACTCCAATGAAGAGATCCCAGTAGTGACCTGCTACGCCATCCATCTTGGCAGCGACTCCGACAATGATCTTTGTTTTCCCGAAGAGGACGAGGAGCTCTCCACAAAGGCCAATCAAATCCGGCTCAGAAGCGGCAGGGCTCTACCGCCAAATCAGGGCAACGCCCCAAAAGGGAAGGAAAAACAAGTCGCTAATGAAGAAGATGGCAGAGAACCGACTGATGAAAACATAAGTACTTCCTCGGTGGACTATAATGTCTTGGCATATCTCCGGAAGCTTCCGTCTCTCCTGAGCATCTACGACGCCTTGGTCCTATCTAAGGAGCTTAGAGATGTTCTCATTCTCGCTCTACAAAACCCCGAGCGGTATCAGGCTCACTTCGCGGAAATTAATATGAAAGAAGCCCAGCATGCTCTGCATGCCGCCGCAGTCACATTTAAGGATGAAGACTTGCTACTGGGAACGGCTGAGCATAATCGGCCACTTTACGTGACCGGGTACAGCGACGGAGATCGAATTAATCGCATATTAATTGATCCGGGGTCCTCAGTGAACATCATGAACTTGCGAACTCTAAAGAGTTTGTCAATGGACGTCCGACACCTGTCAAGGGAAAGGATTGTCATTCAAGGCTTCAACCAAAATTTCTAGCAAGTTCTGGGGTCTATAGCTTTGCCAATCAAATTTGGGGATCTGCAAACTGAAGCTAAGATATACGTGATCGACGCTGACACGTCTTATAAGATTCTCTTGGGACGGCCGTGGCTCCACGATTATGGCATCATTCCGTCAACTCTCCATCCATGCATGAAGTATACTAAAAATGGCGAAGAAAGACGCATTGACGGAGACATCCAGCCGTTCGGTGTGCATGAAGTCCGATATGAAGATTCTCGGTACTTTATGAACCACCAAAATGCTAAGCCACAACTGACTGAGGATAGACCGGCCCCAAGACTCAAAAGCAAATCTTCGCCGCCTGTCACTTTCAAAAGCAAAAATACCCAAGTGCGCCCGCATTTCGGCAGCGACACTGATGAGTCCGACGCTGGAAGCCCAACCTTCCGTAAAACTCGCCCTCATTTCGGCAACGATACGGACGAATCTGTTACTGAAGGCCCATCTAGCAGCAAAGTCCGCCCTCATCTTGGCAGTGACACTGAAGAGTCAGAAGAAGAGGACCTGCCGTGCAATAGCTGTGCAGATTGGCCCCCCATGCAGCAAGCGAAACTATGAGAGACATTCGAAGTCGCAGAAGGGTCCCTGGCCATCACAAGGGTGCCGGAACGGATGTGCAAAGAGCTCGACGCATTGTCAGTCTCTACCGTGGACTAGCTGAAAACTTTCTACGTGCCCGGGAGGAAAAATGGACAGAAGGGCATCCTGTTTTACAGGTCAAACCCCGTTGTGCACCCGGACGATCTTTCTATCGCGTGCCTTCCCTAAGAGAGAGGCATAAGAGCCGTCCTCAATCCCAGATACTATGCGCCCGAGATGCGGGAATACTTTAAGAAGTGCAGATGCCGGTTATATCAAACGGAGTCCGAAGCAAAGTTTTACAAAGGGCTATGGTATCCGCCCCAGGTCCGAGCACTCATCGATGGACGAATTCCAGATAGACGGGGCATAGGCTACATTCAACCTGATTCCAAAGCGTGCCACAAGATCCATGTTGGTGAGGCCAACGAAAGATCAAATGATGACGACGAGATAGCCGAGCCAGAAGAAGCTCCTCAAGAGCTCGAAGATGGCGGACAAGCAACCTTTAACGAGCTAACCGAGATTGACTTAGGAACGCCCGATAATCCAAGGCCGACCTATATCAGCTCGCTCTTGTCAGAGGAAATGAAAGCGTAGATAATTGCCCTGCTGCATGAGTTCGTCGACTGCTTCGCGTGGACATACAAAAAAATGCCTGGCCTTTCCCCTGAAGTGGCCGTACATAAGTTGGCTATATCTCTTGATGCTAAGCCAGTCAAACAAGCTCCTCGAAGAATGAGAAGGGAACTAGAAGAAAAGGTCATCGAGGAAACTAAGAAGCTCATCGATGCCGGCTTCATCAGGGAAGAGAAATATGTGGACTGGATCGCATGCATAGTCCCAGTGAAGAAGAAAAATGGGCAGATCCGAGTTTGTGTCGATTTCAGGGACCTCAACAAGGCATGTCCTAAAGATGACTTCCCGCTACCGGTCATGGAAATGATGGTCGATGACACCTCAAATTACGAACTGTTCACCTTTATGGATGGCTCGTCTGGATATAATCAGATCAAGATGTCGCCTGAGGATGAGAAACACACAGCATTTCGAACCCCGATCGGAATATATTGCTACAAGGTAATGCCGTTTGGACTGAAGAACGCAGGTGCTACATATCAAAGGGCAATGACCAATATCTTTGATGACCTAATCCATAAAGTCGTCGAATGTTATGTTGATGATCTGGTCCTCAAGACTAAAACCAAGGCCGATCATATCCAAGATCTTAGGACCGTTCTCACCAGACTGAGGGAATACGATCTGAAGATGAATCCTCTAAAGTGCGCTTTTGGCGTGTCATCGGGAAAATTCCTGGGCTTCATAGTCCGACATCGAGGGATCGAAGTTGACCCATCAAAGATAAAGGCCATCATGGAGATGCCCCCTCCGAAGAGTCTGACGCAGCTAAGATCTTTTCAAGGCAAGCTTGCTTATATACGGAGGTTTATCTCAAATTTATCAGGGAGATGTAGGCCCTTCTCAAAGCTCATGAAGAAAGGAGCTCCTTTTATCTGGAATGCCGAATGTCAAGCAGCGTTCGAAAGCATCAAACAATACTTGTTGCACCCTCCAGTGCTGGCCGCTCCCATTCCAAATAAACCGTTGATTCTCTACACTGCCGCGCTAGATGAGTCACTCGGTGCGCTTCTTGCCCAGAATAACGAGGAGGGAAAGGAAAATGCCCTCTACTACCCCAGTCGAACTCTAGTCGGGGCGGAACACAACTATTCCCCAATCGAAAAGCAATGCATGGCTCTGATATTTGCTGTGAAGAAGCTGAGGCACTATCTGCTGGCTCATCGGGTTATGCTGATCTCCAAGGTCAACCCGCTCAAACACTTGATGACCAAAGCAAGCCTAGCCGGCAGGATGGCAAGATGTGCTGTCATGCTACTTGAGTTTGACATAGTTTATACTCCTCAGAAAGCAGTAAAAGGGCAAGCTCTTGCAGACTTTCTCGCTGCTCATCCCATACCAGAAGGGTCGCCGCTAAATTATGAGTTACCCGACGAACAAGTGCTGCACCTCGAGGAAGATGGGCCATGTTGGGAGCTCTACTTCGATGGAGCCTCATCAATAAGGAGCTCCGGCCGATCAAGCGTCCCAGAGGTAAAAGCGGGGATAGGATTGGTGTTCATCACGCCATTAATGGGAACCCTACGGCGTTCTTTTGCTCTCACCGAGCCTCGGACAAACAATGAAGCTGAGTATGAAGCTCTGATAGCTGGTTTGGAACTCGCCATAGAAATGGAAATCCTTCGGCTATGGGTTTACGGTGACTCCCAGCTTGTCGTCAACCAAGTAAGCGGCGACTATAAGATATACAAACCCGAGTTAGCTCGGTACAGAGGCCGGGTGGTGGAACTCATGAAACGGTTCACTCATATTGAACTAATGAGAATCCCCAGAGCGTTGAACGGAAAAGCCGACATACTCGCTCACTTAGCCAAAGAGCTGGCTGATCCTGACATGGACAAAATTCTGATCACATTCAGGAGTCGGCAAATTCTACCCCCAGTCTCTCTACGAGAAGAGGAAAGCGCGGAACAGAAGAGCAGTCCCGCCGAAGAAGCTTCGATCATCCAAGATGAGCCCGATTGGAGAGAACCCTTCATAGAGTACCTCCGATACGACAAGCTGCCCGAAGAAAAATCTGCAAGGATTCAGCTGAAGAAAAGAGCTCTCCGATACGTGTTTGTAAATGACACGTTATACCGCAGGTCATATGACCAACTCTGGCTCAGGTGTTTGTCATTGGCCGAAGCCCAAAAGGTCATGAAAGATGTTCACTCGGGCATTTGCGGTGCTCACCAATCTGGCCCCAAGATGCGACTTCAAATCAAACGGCTTGGGTATTACTGGCCCACCATGATACGGGATTGCGGAGAACATGCAAAGAAATGCCAGATCTGCTAAATCCATGGTGATTTCATTCATAAGCATCCCAATCCGTTGCACCCTACGGTGGCGTCGTGGCCCTTCGAAGTCTGGGGCACCGACATTGTTGGCCCAATTGATCCTCCGTCATCTAAAGGCCACCGGTTCATACTGGCCGCGACAGACTACTTCTCCAGATGGGCTGAAGCTGTCCCGCTAAAAGAAGTCAAGACAAAAGATATTCTGACATTCTTCCAGCATAATATTCTATACCGCTTCGGTACACCAAGAAGAATCATTTCTGACAACGGGCCTTCTTTCAAGAGCTTCAATGTCTCAAGGTTCGCTACTCAGCACAACATAGACTGGAGATATTCCTCCATCTATAATCCAAGAGCCAATGGGCTAGCCGAAGCCTTCAATAAGACTCTATGCAAGCTCCTGAGGAAAAATGTTTCAGCCAATAAGAGAGACTGGAATCTCAAGCTTCACGAGGCATTGTGGGCATATCGTACCACGCACCGTACTCCAACACAGTCCACTCCATACTCATTGCTCTTCGGAGTGGAGGCGGTCCTCCCCCTCGAAGTCGAAGTTCCAAGCTTAAGAATGGCCGTTCAGCACGAGTTGACGGAGGAGGAAAACGTGCTCCTTCGACTTGAAGAGCTCGATGCCCTCGAAGAAAAAAGGCTCGCGGTACAGCAAAATCTGGAGCTATACCGAGCCTAAATGTCATGGGCCTATGACAAGATAACCCGTCTCCGCGCTTTCAAGAAAGGTGAATTGGTGTTGGTCCTCAAAAGACCGATCATCCCCAATCGACATGCCAAAGGAAAATTCGAGCCAAACTGGGAAGGACCATACGTCATCGAGAAAGTGTTCGACGGAGGATCCTACCAACTGATAAGTGCCGAGGGAGAAAGGCCCATGCCACCCATCAATGGCCGATATCTCAAGAAATACTACACGTGAATGCTCCAAGTCGCAGGCGAATTGAGCACATTAGCCCTACGAGATGGATCATACATCCTGCAAAACCGTATACAATCCACGGGCGTAAATGACCCCTATCTCTCCTAAATCCTGCCGGTGAGACTACTTTTAAAGTCCCACCAGCGGCAAAAAAAAGAAGAAAAGAAAAAAAATGGAAAGAAATAAAAAAAAAATAAACGGTATGTCCACAAGCAAAACGGGCACGGATGAAAATCCGAAAGGGCTCCGTGAGTAAAAACAGCAGGACTACCGGCGAGTCTGTGAAAACCCGAAAGGGCGCAAACTCGTGAAAAGAGATGAAATACACTCGCAAAGTCCTCTCGACCTTGTGAGGAGAAAACCCTGCGTGAGATCCTTACGACTCACAAAGGAGCAACACACTTAGGAATCCTCACGATTCCTAAGGAGAAAATACACCTGCGGGATCCTTACGACTCGTAGGGAGAAAATGCTTTTATGGGACCCTCACGACCCATAAAATTGAAAAGCCTTAGGTGATAGGGACCCAAACCTGTCTCCTAAGCCATCATTCCCCAAGGGGCAACGGCAAATGATGAGTCGCTCCTGGAATTTCGCTTCAGTGTTAGCGGTGCTGATGCCGACCAAAAACCCAAATCCCAAGTCCTCCCAAGGAAAATGATGAGTTGCTCCTGGCATTATTCCAGTGCAGCAATGCTGATGCTAAACAAGATCCAAATTCCAAGTCCCCAAACGGCGAATGATGAGTCGCCCCTGATACCATATTCCAGTGTAGCGATGCAGACGCCAACCAAAATCCAATTTCTCAAAATTCTCCGGCCCTACGGTGGGGCCCCCAAGTTGACCATCGTATACAATCCACGGGCTCAAATAATTCTCATCATACCCATGCCCCACCGTAATCACCAGTTACGCGGCTGGTCTCCGCTTTGGGAATGATGCTCCATTGATAGACCCACTCATGTGTCCTCACGATATATGAGGAGAACAAACCTTTGTGGGATCCTTACGACTCATAAAGGAAAAACACACTTAGGAGTCCTCACGACTCCTAAGGAGAAAATACACCTGCGGGATCCTTACGACTCGTAGGGAGAAAATGCTTTTATGGGACCCTCACGGCCTATAAAATTGAAAAGCCTTAGGCGATGGGGATCTAAACCTGTCTCCTAAGCCATCGCTCCCCAATCCCCAAATGGTGAATGATGAGTCGCTCCTGGTACCATATTCCAGTGTAGCGATGCAGACGCCAACCAAATTCCAAATCCCATACCCCAACGGCGAATGATGAGTTGCTCCTGGTACCACATTCCAGTGCAGCGATGCAGACGCCAACAAAGCCCTGAAATTTTTCCGGCCCTACAGTCTGGATCATACATCCTGCAAAACCGTATACAATCCATTGGCATGAAACAATCCCGATCTCTCCAAAAAAAAAGAGAAAAAGAAGAAGGAGAAGAAAAAAAAGAACGGTAAGTCCACAAGAAAAATGGGCACGGATGAAAACCCGAAAGGGCTCCGTGAGTAAAAACAGCAGGACTGCCGGCGAGTTTGTGAAAACCCGAAAGGGCGCAAACTCGTAAAAAAGAAAAGAAATGAAATGCACTCGCAAAGTCCTCTCGACTTTGTGAGGAGAAAATTCCCGCGTGAGATCCCTATGACTCACAAAGGAGCAACACACTTTGGAGTCCCCACGACTCTTAAGGACCCATAAAATTGAAAAGTCTTAGGTGATAGGGATCTAAACCTGCCTCCTAAGCCCTCAATTCCCAAATCCTCTCGGGGCAAATGATGAGTTGCTCCTGGCATTATTCCTGTGCAGCAATGCAGATGCCAAACAAAAACCAATTCCCAAACCCTGTCATGACAAATGATGATTCGCTCCTGGTACCATAGTCCAGTGTAGCGATACTGATGTCAACCCAAATCACATCAGGTCGGCAAAACAACCATTGACCTCCTTGGAAGAACCAAATTCCACCTCGAAAACAAGTCAACTTCATCCCTGACGCCGCAAGAAGCGGGGCAAGTCAAATCCAGAATCGACAGTCCACGTCGCTAAATGGGCAGCATCGACCGTCCACGTCGAAAAAAGGGCAGCTTCGACCGTCCACGTCACTAAAATGGCAGAACCGACCGTCCACGTCGCAAAAAGGGCAGCATCGACCGTCCAAGACGCAAAAAGGGCAGGACCGACCGTCCACGTCGCTAAAATGGAAGAATCGACCGTCCACGTCGCTAAAATGGCAGCATCGACCGTCCATGTCGCAAAAAGGGCAGAACCGACCGTCCACGTCGCTAAAATGGCAGCACCGACCGTCCATGTCGCAAAAAGGGCAGAACCGACCGTCCAAGTCGCTAAAATGGCAGCATCGACGGTCCAAGTCGCAAAAAAGGCAGAACCGACCGTCCACGTCGCTAAAATGGCAGAACCGACCGTCCACGTCGCAAAAATGGCAGCATCGACCGTCCAAGTTGCAAAAAGGGCAGCAACGACCGTCCAAGTCGCTAAAATGGCAGCACCGACCGTCCAAGCCGCAAAAAGGGCAGTACCGACCGTCCAAGTCGCAAAAAGGGCAGCACCGACCGTCCACGTCGCTAAAATGGTAGCATCGACCGTCCAAGTCGCAAAAAGGGCAGCATCGACCGTCCAAGTCGCAAAAAGGGCAGCGCAGGATTCCTACAAAGCGGGAACCAGATCACTCCGTGCCAAGGAAAATGTCTATCACGGACACTCCGTCTCAGAGACATGTCAAGCAACGACTGTTCATGTCGTAAAAAGGGCAGTGCCAGCTTCCCAAAAAGCGGGAACCAAATTAAGTCGCCTCCACGTGAAAGAAGATCCATCAATTTCATGCACACGACCCACATATGTGGTGTGCATCTATTGATGGGGGGCAATTTGTTGGGGGAAAAATTTACACCCCGGTTGACCAAGTCAAAATCAAAGTCAACCCCAAGACAAGTGGGCCCAAGCCCAGGTCCAGTGGGCCCATGCCCGGGTCGAGCCAGAATATGAAGCGGCCGGCCTCCCCACATGCCAAGATAAAAATTTTGTAATAAAAATTTTTGTTGCATTTCTTTTATTTTATTTTATGGATAAATGTAAGAAAAATAGGCATAAAGCCAAATTTTTGTAAAACCCATGGCTTATGTGCAAAACGAAATGGCACATGAGCAATGGGATAGGCAAAATTTGTGAAGCCCAAGGGGCTATGTGTAAAGTGTATAGCCTATAAAAGCAAAGATAATGAAATATCTCAACAACTTTTCTCTCTCCAAAAAAAAGTTTCAGATCTGAGATCTTTCTTCCTTCTCCAAGGTTCGAAAACCTTCTTCTTTCTTTTGAATTAAATCAAGAGTTTTACTCTTCCTTTTTCAAAACTAAATAGTTTTCCACCACAAAACCCATTAAGAGGAACTCAGATCTGCCATCAGATCTCAAAAAGAAAAGATTTTTTAAATCTCACATCTCTTTATCTCCAAGATCCGGCCAGCAAAGGAAGAAGAAGAACCCATTTCCTTAACCCAAAGCATCTTAGGAGTTTAACTCCACCCTATTTTCTCTTTAGAGAATTTCCGGGGCTAAAAACCCCCCCTTTTCCTCGCTGGTGCGCTAGCGCTCGAGCGCAAAACGCCCGCGTGCCGACACGTGGCGCGCTTGCGCTCTAGCGCCTCGTGCTCGAGCGCAAAGCGCCCGCGTGCCGACACGTGGCGCGCTTGCGCTCCAGCGCCTCGCGCTCGAGCGTAAAGCGCCCCCGTGCCGACACGTGGCGCGCTTGCGCTCCAGCGCCTCGCGCTCGAGCGCAAAGCGCCCCCATGCCGACACGTGGCACGCTTGCGCTCCAGCGCTCCGCGCTCGAGCGCAAAGCGCCCGCGTGCCGACACGTGGCGCGCTTGCACCCCAGCGCTCCGCGCTCGAGCGCAAAGCGCCCGCGTGCCGACACGTGGCGCGCTTGCACTCCAGCGCTCCGTGCTCGAGCGCAAAGCGCCCTCGTGCCGACACGTGGCGCGCTTGCGCTCAAGCGCCCAGGCGCTGGCCCCACGCATCCTTTGGATGTCTTTTTCCCCTTTTTTATATATATACATATGTATACAAATGTACACATACACATACTCTGCGTGGCTCCCGATATATTCAAACCCCCTACTAAACAACAACACACGTACACTGCACATTGAGTTCGCATGACCAGTTTGACCCGTCAATCGGAGGTTCCCTCGCCCCAAAGGCAGGGGGTAATTAACGGCAGCTTAGTTCGCGGCTGCCGGAGATTCGGATCCCCACAATCATGAAACCCCGGCCTACCCTAGGCAGGAGGAATCTGTAGTACGCCTGACAAGCGCGCGCGTATTCCCATCTCAATGGGGTGAGGAAAAACACCCTACACCAGCTAGACAAACTAATAGCTGATGATTTGGTAGAACTGGAGGATTCAATAGTTCCTGACGAACCTCACCCTCTCCGACGATCTGGTAGGGTTCCTCATCCGCCTAAGAGATACTACGGTTTTCTCAATGACAGTGGGAGCAAGGATTGCATCATGGGAGATGATGACCCAACTAGTTTCGAGCAGGCCATCACGAGTGGGGACTCTGTGAAATGGCTGGATGCTTGCGATCTGAGAAGGAATCCATGTACACCAACAAAGTATGACTTTGGAAGTTGCACCTGAAGGGGTAAACCCATCAAGAGCAAGTGGATCTTGAGAAGATTCTTGGTGTAGATGGAAAAGTTGAGACTTTCAAAGCTAGACTTGTAGCAAAAGGTTTTCTTCAATGACCAGGTGTGGATTTTGATGAAACCTTTTCTCCAGTGGCTATGCTTAAGTCTATCCGGATACTACTTGCCATTGCTGCATACCATAACTACGAAATCTGGCAGATCGATGTCAAGGCCGCTTTTTCTAAATGGTGATTTAGAAGAGAGCGTGTACATGAAACCGCTAGAGGGCTTTGTAGACAGTGGGAGCAGCGGAAAGGTGTGCAAGTTTTATACGGATTAAAGCAGGCATTGCGGAGTTGGAACATCTGTTTTGATGTGGCAGTCAAAGAGTTTGACTTCATCAAAATAGTAGATGAACCTTGTATATACAAGAAAGTTGTAGAGTGTAAGGTTGTCTTCCTCGTATTGCATGTGGATGACATACTCTTGATAGGAAATGGTGTTCCTATGCTACACTCGGTCAAGCTCCTCTTATCATGAGATTCTCCATGAAGGATCTGGGTGATACCTCCTACTTCCAGGGGATTAATATCTATAGAGATAGATCTAAGCGGATGTTAGGATTATCCCAATCCAGGTACATTGACACCATACTAAAGAGGTTTAGTATGGAAGATTCCAAGCGTGGGAATTTACCCACGATCTCAGGAATCGCTCTCTCCAAAGAGATGTCCCCCAAGACTGATTTGGAGAGGGCTCACATGCAAGGGATACCTTATGCTTCGGCAGTCGGCTCTATCATGTATGCGATGTTATGTACCTGACCGGATGTGGCGTACGCACTCAGTGTTGTAAGTAGGTGGATCCTGGGGAGAATCACTGGACAGCAGTGAAGAACATTCTTAAGTACTTGAGAAGGACTAAAGAAACGTTCTTGGTGTATGGTAACGGTGAACTCCAAGTGGAGTCCTTTACCAATTCGAGCTTCCAGAGTGATAAGGTCGACTGTAAGACAGTATCGGGTTTTGTCTTTACCCTAAGTGGAGGGACGGTATGTTGGAAGAGTTTCAAGCTGGATACCATGGCAGACTCAACGATAAAGGGTGAATACATCGCTACCAACGATGCTACCAAAGAGGTTGTCTCGGTATAGATGTTCATAAGATGAACTTGGTTCCTACCATTGTGGTGAAAATGGAGCTGTGGCTTTGGGCTAGGAAACCCAGCCCCATCAATGATCCAGATATATTCTTAGGCAGTATCACCTGATCAGGGAGATGGTTGATCTCTGGGTGATCGAGGTCAAGAGAGTTGATAGGAAGAATGACACGGCGGATCCACTCACATAGGCTAAAACCCCAGATACAGTTTGAGAGCTTTTGGGACGTTGGGTATGAGATACTACAACAACTGGCCTTAATGCAAGTGGGAGATTGTTTTGCCCTAGAGGCCATTGTTGTACATGATTGTATATTACAATGGATGCTTGGGCATATATAGGGAGGATTTTCTTGCTCGACATGATAGTATGTTATCTGGTTACTCTTTATCTTAACATGTAGACTAGTATTGTGATGCTGTCTTGCTCTCACATGTGGGTAAAGCCCTTAGGATGTATACTTGACTACCAGGATTATGATGCAGATCATACTAGTAGGGCCAGGGTAGTCCACAAGTACATCCTTTAATTGTTCTTATTCGAGGATGTATCGATACGGGGCATCGATATTCCAGAGTAGACTAGCGTATACGCTTCTTGACCCATTTGATGGGCGATGGATGACCCCATATCCATTGGTGTTTAACATCAAAGATGGTATACGGGTGCTCAGTGGATAATGGGTACACTGAATAGGACTCGCCGAGAACTCCTAGATGGTATTATACCTAACGCCAGATAGCTGCTCTCTGGTGACACTTGTACAGGTTAGTCTGTAGACCCAAGATCGTCATAGAGTCTTGTGTGATTCCCACTGTGCTTTGATTTCCACCTTACCACGTTCAAAAGAGCCTGCAAAATGGTGGTTTTTGGGTATAGTCCTTAATCACATGGAGGCAATGAGCGATAGGAGGGGTTTCGTCTCTCCCGGTATTGGGGGTTGATGTTGCGCTTTGCTCGATTGGCCATAACAGGAAATCCCTGGTTAGGATTACTGAGATTTACTGGTAAGTGTTATCAGTAGTTTCTCGAACCGTTATGAGCCTCACATCGGAATGACTTATCAAGTTATTGGGGTTTGACGTATACCACCCCAAGACTAGATATGCGACATATCAGACGAAGAGACCGGATTGTACGGCAGTGTTACTTATTGGATTCACGGGAGTATGAGCATGCTTGCTTGCTGATCTTCTGATTGCTCAATAACCGGGTAGCCGTTACGTGCAGCTAGTACCGCTGACGGCTTGTGGGTAATTGATATGATCAGTACCTACTGCTGGCGTATTGACGAGTCTTCAGAGTTCTATACAGAGGTTTCCTGGCTCAGGCGAAACGAAGTAGGGCACATATGTGATATGTGCAGGACCGAGATCAATACGTGTATATGATACCGTATTCTAATCTCGCGATATAGGTTATATGCGATATAACCAGATTATTGAATCAAGTGTTGATTCAATGATATGATATTAGTCGGTTATATGTGATATAGCTGGATTATTAAATCAAGTATTGATTTAATAATTTAATGCATAATTATATATTTGATATATTAATATGCATTAGTTAATATTAGCTCACTTAAGGATTTCTTTTTCTCACTTATACTTTTAATATATATGTGATATATATTATTGTGTTTATTCCTTTGTGTCATGCTTGATGATACATTGTACATGGGTGCATGAGACTCATACCATGCCATTAGATAATTAAAGTAATTATTTATTTAAGGATAAACAAAATTAGGTGGAAAATTGTTATGGTTAGTAGCTTATAGAAGCTTGTAGAAACCTTGACCAAGTCCACTAATTTTGTTTTACCTTAAGATATTTATTAACCCAACCATTATCTTTAGCCATGGTTAAGTCTCTACATTGATAATATATAATATTTTCTCACCCATGGTTTCCATTCACTCTCATTCCATTCACCACTTCATCATCTTCTTCATCTCAAGAGAGCTCTCTAGGTTTTCTTGAGGTGAAGAAAAAGAGTGAGGAAAATTATTCTAAAGTGAGAAAAATTCTTACTTCATCAATCTACTCTAGACTAGACATTTAGTATAGGTTGTTTGCTTCACTAATTCTCAATTAGTGAAGAGGTAGCTTGAGTTGGAGATTCCTCGACGTAGATCATCTTCGGCCTCGAAGTTCTTTAAGCAAGCTTGTTCCTTTTGCCTAGTGGAGCTTAACGA
The DNA here is from genome assembly GCA_030015575.1 of Agapanthus africanus. Classification (NCBI taxonomy): domain Eukaryota; kingdom Viridiplantae; phylum Streptophyta; class Magnoliopsida; order Asparagales; family Amaryllidaceae; genus Agapanthus; species Agapanthus africanus. Next base: position 240,313,358 of record JASDDO010000004.1, read on the forward strand.
GAGTCCGGAAGACCACTACTTGGGGCAAAGGGACTACTACACGGCGCTTTAGAAGTGAAGGACCGGTCTACAAAGGTTGTATTCCATGTTCACTTAGAGTAAAGTTGTTTACTTGCTTAGTTAAACCCTAATCCTCTAGTTCGATTCTAGGTTTGCGAGTTCTTAGCACACTAAAATTTTAAAATTGCATGCCCGATGCCTCCTAAAACTTAGTATTCGTGCTAAAGAATCCCAACATAAGTCATTTGTTTATTGCATTTGACTTCACTATTCAAGCATGGTGGATTATTTTCTATGGAAAATAATGCATGCTTGATTATTTGACTTAGCCATTCTTCTCTTCTCTCCACAATCTAGCTCATTTTTTCTTTTGCTCTTTCTCTCTCCATTTTTTTTCTTTCCTCCTTCTTTCTCAAGCCCTAACCCTCACATGTGTTGTGAATCCTAGGGCTCTTGAGATAAAATACTCTAATCATCTCTCTACATCTTCTAAGTTGTCTAGATTAGCAAACTAGACATTTTAGTTACTTCACTTGAGGTTGAAGCTTGAACCAAAGACTCTCGGGTGGATCATCTTGCTGGGTTACTTAGCACTCTCACTATGTTTACAAAGGCATCGGGCATGCAATTTCAAAATTTCTAATGTGCTAAGAAACCCATTACCTAGGATCTAACTAAAGAATTAGGGTTTAACTAAGCAAGTATACAACTTTACTCTAAGTGAACAAGGAATACAACCTTTGTAGACCGGTCCTTCACTTCAAAAGCTCCGTGTAGCAGTCCCTTCACTCCAAGTAGTTGTAAGTGCACGGCGGCGCCCCGGCCGTCAATCCGACGGCCAAATGCGGAAGCGGTGATAAACTTTAATTTTTACTTTAACTAACAAACCGCCGCGCACTAATACCCGGATCGAACCACTAACTAGTCCTAGCTGTCTACAAGAAAGGGAAGAGAGATATACCGACAGATCCAAGTCCTCCGGTCTTCTCGTCGTCGTCCCGATCTCCTGCGGAATGTGTCGTCTCCTCCTCGTCGCCGGAAGTGCACCACATCGCCTACTTCTTTTACGGGCTCCCACCTCAATGCCGAGGCAACTCGGGCACGAAGCTGGCTAGTCGACGTGCCCAAGGTTAGCTGTAGAATATCTGGTGAGCAAGTCTCATTTTGGGGTTTATGGAATTGCCTTTTGTGGAGGGATTGAACTTGGAGCTTTGGAGATGGAACTTGGAGATATTTGGGAACATGAAATGAACCAAATACATACCCTCAAAATTTTGGACAGCCCACTTAAGGGGGTGGCCGGCCATGACCAAAAATGAGAGGAGGGTGAGAATGAGAGAGAGTTCCAAAAAGGAGAGAGTGGAAGGCTATCATGCAAAAGGAAATCATGAAAGAATAAGGTCACAATCACACCCACTCTCAACTACTCACCAACAACCATGATAGCACCAAAACCAACACTCCATCAAGCTAATGATCACTTCCAAAAGTCATGCCATCATGAAGATAAAAGTCAAGGTCAAAAGAATGGTGCACCATCATGATACAAAGAAATATGCAAAGACCACCTCCATAAAAACTTATTTGCAACAATGCAAATAAGCCCTTCTCCACCAAAGTTCGGCCAATGAACGATACAAAGGAAATTGGCCGAAACGAAAAGCAAACTGGCAACTCCAGAAAACTGGTCCCGTAATAAATTACAGGAAAACCCCGATACTGTGCATACACACCCGCATTTGTATTCCGACCGAAATACAAATGCAATGAGACAAAATTCATACTGTACTATACTAGGATCCGGCTTATACCAAAGTCGGCTAGTAATATCCGTTCGATCCTGATCCGTGCAATACCGCACGTATCTGATCGAACCCTGCCATATATCCATACGGCCTATAGTACAAACTGTCCGATCCTGATCCGCGCAATACCGCACGTATCTGATCGGACCTTGCCATATCTCCATACGGCCTCTACAACCTTTCGCCCGAAAGCTGAGTAACTGAATGTAGGGGACTCTAAAGACTCTTCAAGACCTTGGTTGTGGATTTAACCACTAGCACGTCAGAGGTATAAGCCAATACGTAACGGGCTACCAGGTATTGACTAAAAGGGACGTCTGTGAGCGAACTCAGCCTGACAATCCTACTGAGCCTGTCAGTGACAATATCCGTACAGTCCGGTCCGTTCGTCTATGAGTATCGCATGGCGGGCCTAGGGGGTTGGTAAAAGTCAGACCCCCAAAAGCGGTACAAGTCGTGTCGGAGTGTAGCACAGAACACCCTGAGATACTACTGTAATACCTACCAGTAAATCTCCTGCCTTGGCAAAGGACTTCGTGTAATGGCTCTCCTAGACACAGCACGACCTCACCACCAATTGAAAGGTTCCTAGGCACTCTAGTAAGGTCTTACAAGGCATCGGACATGCCAATTTAAAATTTTTGGTGCCGAGAAACCTTAGACTACGGATCTTTAGACTAGATGTTTTAGGCGAAATGGAAAACTAGTTAACTATTTAACTATAGGTTAGATGCTACAACCTTTGTAGATCCGGATTTCCACCTCCTTAGCTCCACGTGATCATGCCCTCGCTGTCCATCACGAACCCTCGACTCATTCGTCGGCTTCATCGGAATAATGTGCGGAATAGGTCGTCGGCTTTGTGTCAAAGACGATCTACGTCGAGGTTGCACTAGTTCAAGCTCCGACTTCACAAACTTGTGAAACTTGTGAAGTAAACACCCAAAACAACTTGGCAAGAGGTAGAGGGTGAAGAAATAGGAGGTGGGTACACTTTAGATTTGGATTTCACTCACTTTTGCTCATGTTGCCATTGATGGTAACTAGTTTTCTCTCTTGAAGAAGAAGGAGATCAAGAAGAAAGAATATGATAAGTATTATCAAAAAGAATAATAAAAACAAATACTTATCATGTTCTAACCTAGGTTAAGTGTAGAGAATAAACCATGGTCACTTAAGAGGGTTAGGGTTAAGCATGAAGATAAGGATGGTTACAAAAGTCAAAGCTTCATGAAGCTTCAACTTAAAACAAAAAGAGCCACCATTCTCATCATAATTCTTTTCAAACAAATAAATAAATAAATAGATGAAAATGCAAAACCCTAATCAACTTTTAACCATGGTTTAATTCTTTATACTTAACAACAAGATCATGTATCATCAAACATGATACAAAAATGTGTACAAAAGTATATCACATATACAATGTGCATCAAGTGAGAAAAATCCGTTTAAAGTGAACCAATAATAGTTAATGCAAAGTAATATATCAAATATATAATTATACATTAAATCATTAAATCAACACTTGATTCAATGATCCGGTCATGTCGCACATAACCGACTAGTATTAAATGCATCGATTTATCGAATCAATGATTCGATAACTAGGTCATATCGAATATAACCAATCGAAACATATATCGCGAGAATGAAATGCGGTATCACATACACACATCATTCTCGGTCCTGCACATATCTCATATGCGCTCCTATTTCGTTTCGCTTGAGCTAGGAAACCTCTGTGTAGGACTCTAAAGACTCGTCAATACGCCGGTAGCAGATGATGATCATATCAAGCACCCACAAGCCGCAAGCGGTCTGCTAAACGTAACGGCCATCCGGGTATTGAGCGATCAGAAGATCAACGAGCTTGCCCGCTCACACTCCTGCGAATCCGACCAGTAACACTTACCGTACAGTCCGATCTGTTCGTCTGATATGTCGCATATCAAGTCTAGGGGTGGTAAACGTCAGACCCCAATAACCCGATAAGTCGTGCCGATGTGAGGCTCATAACGGGTCGAGAAACTACTGGTAACACTTACCAGCAAATCTCTGATCAGCCCTGGCCAGGGACTTCCCTGCTACGGCCAATCGAGCACTGCGCAACATCAACCCCCAATACCGGGAGAGACGAAACCCCTCCTATCGCTCATTGCCTCCATATGACTCGGGACTGTGCCCAAAGACCACCGTTTTGCACGCCCTTATGGACGTGGTAAGGTGGAGATCAAAGCACTGTGGGAATCACATAAGACTCCATGACGATCTCGGGTCTACAGACTATCCTGTACAAGTGTCACCTAAGAACTGCAATCTGACGTGAGGTATAATACCATCTGGGAGTTCTCGGCGAGTCCGTCCAGTGTACCCAGTCTCCACTGAGCACCCGTACACCATCTCTGATGTCAAACACCAATGGATATGGGATCATCCATCGCCCATCACATGGGTCGAGAAGCGTATACGCTAGTCTACACTGGTATATCGATGCCCCGTCTCGATACACCCACGACTAGGGACCTTGAAGGATGTACTTATGGACTACCATGTCCCCACTAGTATGATCCGCATCATAGTCCAGGTAGTCAAGTACACATCCTAAGGGCTTTACCAACATGTAACTATAAGACAGTATAAAGAGACTAGTGTACATGTTAAGATAAAGAGTAACCAGATAGCATACTATCATATCGAGCAAGAAAGTCATCTCTATATATGTCCAAGCATCCAATATAATATACAACATCTGTACAATACTGGCCTCTAGGGCATACATACAACTAACAATCTCCCACTTGCACTAGGGCCAGCTGCTGTAGTATCGCATACCGAGCATCCCGAAGAGTCTCTCAAACTGCGTCTGGGGAATGGCCTTCGTGGGTGGATCCGCCGTGTTATTCTTCGTGTCAACTCTCCTGACCTCGATCTCCCGGCTATCAATATCTCCCGGATCAGGTGATACCGCCTCAGAATATGCCTGGATCGCTGATGGGACCTGGGTTCCTTGGCTAAAGCCACCGCTCCATTGTTATCGCAATACAAAGGTATTGGATGGTCAATGGATGGAACCACTCCAAGTTCAGAAATGAACTTCTTGATCCAGACAGCTTCTTTAGCAGCATCGTTGGCAGCGATGTATTCAGCCTCCATCGTCGAGTCTGCCACGGTTTCCTGCTTGGAACTCTTCCAGCTAACCGCCCCTCCGTAAAGGGTAAAGACAAAGCCCGACTGCGACTTAGAGTCGTCCTTATCACTCTGGAAGCTCGAATCGGTAAAGGACTCCACTTGGAGTTCTCCGTTACCATACACCAAGAACATATCTCTAGTCCTTCGCAAGTACTTGAGAATGCTCTTCACAGCTGTCCAGTGACTCTCTCCAAGATCAGCTTGATACCTGCTCACTATACTTAGTGAGTATGCTACATCGGGTCTGGTACATAGCATCGCATACATGATAGAGCCTACTGCCGAAGCATAGGGTATTCCTTGCATGCGAGCTCTCTCCAAATCAGTCTTGGGAGACATCTCTTTGGAGAGAGTGACTCCAGAGATCGTGGGCATGTTCCCACGCTTGGACTCTTCCATACTAAACCTCTTTAGTATGGTGTCAATGTACCTGGATTGGGACAATCCCAAAATCCGTTTGGATCTATCTCTATAGATCCTTATTCCCAATATGCAGGAGGCATCACCAAGATCTTTCATTGAGAATCTTTGTGATAAGAAGAGCTTGACCGATTGCAGCATAGGAATATCATTTCCTATCAAGAGTATGTCGTCCACGTACAATACGAGGAAGACAACCTTACTCTCTGCTACCTTCTTGTAGATACAAGGTTCATCTGGATTTTTGACGAAATCAAACTCTTTGATAACGACGTCAAAGCAGATGTTCCAACTCCGCGATGCTTGCTTTAATCCATAAATGGATTTAAGCAGCTTGCACACCTTCCCGCTGCTCCCACTGTCTACGAAGCCCTATGGCTGAGTCATGTACACGCACTCTTCTAAATCACCGTTTAGAAAGGCGGTCTTAACATCCATTTGCCAGATTTCGTAGTCATGATATGCAGCGATGGCAAGCATGATCCGGATGGATTTAAGCATAGCCACTGGAGAAAAGGTCTCGTCATAGTCCACACCTGGTCTTTGACGAAAACCCTTTGCTACAAGTCTAGCTTTGAAAGTCTCCACTTTCCCATCTACACCAAGTTTCTTCTTGAAGATCCACTTGCTCCCAATGGGTTTTACCCCTTCAGGAGCAACTTCCAAAGTCCATACTTTGTTGGTGTACATGGAATCCATCTCGGACCGCATAGCATCCAGCCATTTCACTGAGTCCCCACTCGTGATGGCCTGCTCGAAGCTAGTTGGGTCATCTTCCTCCATGATGCAATCCTCGCTTCCACCATCTATGAGAAAACCGTAGTATCTCTCTGGTGGACGAGAAACCCTACTAGATCGGCGGAGAGGCTGAGGTTCGTCGGGTACTACTGAATCCTCTGGTTCTACCAAGTCCTCTGTTATAGTTTGTGTCACTGGAACCTCTTCCAGTTCTACCTCAATGCCACTTATCTGTTTCATAAGAAAACTTTTCTCTAAGAAAGTGGCATGTCGAGAAACAAACACCTTTTGTTCCTCGGGGTGGTAGAAGATATACCCTCGCGAATGTTTGGGATATCCAACAAACTTACATAGAACAGACCTTGCCTCGAGCTTGTCCGGATTTTGTGTTTTAACATAGGCCGGACAACCCCATATCTGAATAAAATTAAGACATGGTCTCTTGCCATTCCATATCTCATATGGAGTGGTAGGCACTGATTTGGTTGGAACTCTATTCAGTAGGTATGCAGCAGTCTCCAGTGCATATCCCCAGAAGGAGATAGGTAACTCAGCTGTACTCATCATAGAGCGCACCATATCTAATAGGGTGCGATTTCTCCGCTCCGATACACCGTTGTGCTGTGGTGTATATGGAGGAGTCAACTGAGAGAGAATCCCATTCTCTTTTAGGAAGTCCCGGAATTCATTGCTCAAGTATTCACCTCCTCGATCAGATCGTAGGATTTTAATACTTTTTCCGGTTTGGTTCTCAACTTCTTGTTTATATTCCCTAAATTTCTCAAAAGCTTCTGATTTGTGTTTCATCAGGAACACATATCCGAATCTAGAGAGATCGTCAGTGAATGTAATGAAGTATGAAGAACCATCCCTGGCATGTGTAGACATGGGACCGCATACATCACTATGTATCAGTCCCAAGAGTTCGGTAACTCTTTCTCCGTGTCCCGTAAACGGAGTTTTGGTCATCTTGCCTTTGAGACATGACTGGCAAGTGTCATAAGATGAAAATTCAAACGGATTTAAATATCCATCTTTATGCAACTTAGCAAGTCGTGTCGCATTGATGTGACCCAGTCTACAATGCCACAAGAAGGATTCGTTGAGTTCAGAACTCTTCCTCTTGTGTGTGTTTGTTATTGTCACGACCCGAAAGTACGGAACATGACCGGCACTTAAACTACGAACGTATCGAGGCGTACGTAATCTAAGTAAACCGAAAACCCAGAAATCCAAACCAAGAAAATAGTAGAGTGCAGGAAAAACAACTTAAAGCAAGTAATTTCAATAGCATAAGCCGAATTATGCGGTTTTTAAAACATCAAAAATTTACTGAAAATTTCGGCAGAGTCTCCTTTGTAAATACTGGCCCCCAAACGGGATACAACATGAATAGTATACGAAATCCAGAAAAAGGCATCCCCAAGCAGGAGCTAGCTCTTCGTCAAACGACGGTCACAACCACACAAGCAATAAAATATACAACGCCAACGGCGAGGATCAAAACTCAAAAGGAAACTCAAAACCACCAGAAATATAATGAGCGACTCTAAGGTCGAAAGAATAAACAACACTGGTCTCTATCTCAAAATACATGTTTGGTTGATGGAACTTCTAGATACAACAGAATAATGATATACAAAGTATATAATGGGGGTATGATACAAGTAAACCCACCTACTAGCAAATCACCCGAATGAAACTGAGCCCGCAAGCCATAAAGAAACCTGTACGGCAAATCTGCAAGAAACTGGGGCACAACGGGGGTGAGTTGCCAACTCGTGAATAGAAAAACATCTACGCACAGAAATCGCATAAATAACGCAATCCTAGGTCAATGATCATAATATATCCTCCAAAATAAGTATATAACATGCAGCCTATAACAAGGCTAGGGTAAATATCTAACCCGAGTGTAAACTCATGTGCCCGTGTCAGTGCCTCAAGTAGCAATATATCCTATGAATGAGGTATGAATGCATGAAACAGAATACATGTAAATGAAGAAACTGTTTTCATAATTTGGTGAGATTTCCTTCGTATTTTTAAACTGAGGAATCATAAATGAAATCAGCATCAATAGTGTCTAGCATCGACACAAAACATAAATCTCACTGTCTCGAAATATCAATGTCTCAATCTCAATATCTAGGGCGCCGTCAATCCGGACCGGCCCCTACCATAAATCTCAAGACCACGACGGTATCCTCCGGATATCCGACGCGTCGGTAGTACTCCCCTGCCAGGCTCAACGTCATCACCACATTCCTCTTGCCCCGGGGTACCGCACCGGGTCCACCATGTACCCGAAACGGTTCATCCGTCTCCTCGAATCGGGTTTCCAAATCCATCAGCAAACTCATGGTGGACGACTCATACATCATGGGAAAAACCGCACTTTTTATTTTAAAAGAGAGAATATGTTTATTTGTGTTTTTGCGGTTTTCCTCCAAATCCAGAAAATCTCATAGAAATCCAAATCCAAACCTCAGTAGCATGCAAAATAGTGAATATATGCATGAGAATCCATGAATGCGGCATAACAATGAATAACAGTATGCATGAAGTAGCAGGTAATAACTACAATGTCTAAACTATTCGCAAATAGGCTATGTCAAGCAATAATATATTTTCTAAGGTGTACGTGACATGGCAATTACCGATGAAGATGTGTGTGAGCCGGCAAGTAAGTGTACGTGGTACATACGCATCATCGGTAATGGTGCTGGTGTCCTATCAGCATGATATTAAAATGGAGTATGAAACATAATATAAGAATGCGCTGCAAAGCGAACCACAAAAAAAAGTGGGAGCTGAAACTAGACGTAACCAAAACTAATCTGCATTAATCTAATATAAGTCCTACGAATGGTGCCTTTTGAAATAACACGAATCATGGGGTTTTGAAATTAGGGCTACGGTGTTTTTATGAAAAGATACGTCGTTTTTGAAATGTCCGTAGATTCCCTTGAGCTGTCTTTAAAAATGCCCACGATTCGTTGGTTTTTGAAATAGGTAAGAAGTCTAATCTACTCTAACAACTACACTAAACTATACGGCCGAACTAACAAGCTGAACTACAGGTAAGGGAACCGCCTAACATCTGAATCGATATATAAATATATATAAGTCGGTGATCCCGCCTCAATAGTATCGCGTACGATACAGTATATCATCTGACATCCTCGAGTCATGAGCGCGGATCTATCATAAATATAGGCTCGTACGGTAAATCGTCGTACGGCATCCCAAAAGCTGGGTACGGTTCAATATCACACTATCTCATCACATTTCAGATATCACTTATCATATCATAATCTGGGGTACTGATCTAAGTCTAGTACAACTGATATCATCTTCAAAGTATGAATGCGGGGGTAAACACACATCCCGAACCCGCAAGAATCACATTTCGTATCCCAAATACGAATCATATCAAATCACCGATCTCGCGGCACAAAGCCCACATCATCGACTCAACTCCAAAGTCATCCCATATCATCAAACACCGTGAAAGTATAAGAAACATACAAGTGTATGCGTGTGGGTGCAAATCTATCCTATGGTTCGCAACTAGGAACTACGCTAGTTATTTCTACCCCTAACTAACCATAACACACTAACTATCACACATAAAAATATACTACATAGTACTAATTACGGACTGCGGGGGTGCTATACGCCATCCACCCGACTTCTCCCCGTAGATATAAATCTACTCACCTGGTCCTCGCTCGCCGGTGCCGACGTCGCCACGCGCTTACTTGTCGTCTCGAAGTCCACATGGGGTACCTACATATCATAACGCACCGTATCGCATTAAAAACCCAATTCAAAATCGAAACGGCATACGAAAACTAAATCGGCACGCGTATCATGCATAGGTCAAAACCTATGCCTACACATGCAAGAATAGTCAAACCAACCCTCGATGTCGATGTACGAACGTCAAACCATCGAGAAAATCCAATCACACTCATTTGCACATTCACGAACACTAATTTTAATATAAAATAGGTTAAAACTCACGAAAACCCCAAATTCACTCTAAAAGCCGTTTTTCCGAAAAACTAGCAAGCAAAATTACCCGTTTTAGTACAAAACTCGACGTTTAAATGAATGTAGCGGCCAATATATTTATTATATATCTTAAATAAGTCAATAAAACCATTTCCATAATTTAATCACATAAATTTGCATAATTTCCAAAATCCTAGTTTGCAAAAATATCAATTTTTAACACATTTTAAAGCAAAATTCACAATTCATCAATTAAGCTTGGTTTTTCATGAACTAAAGTATTAAACCACTCAATATAATATTTAAGATATGATGAAACCCTAACCATATTTTTAATCTCTCATTTTGAATTAAAGCTAAAAACCTAGTTTGCAATATTTACCAATTTTAACAATTTAATAGCAAAAATGCACAACCTACGATCTAGCTTGGATTTTCATGAACCAAAGTATTAAACTACACTTTAAAATGTTAATAATGCTAAATATTGCAAACTAGGTTTTTAGCTTTAATTCAAAATGAGAGATTAAAAATATGGTTAGGGTTTCATCATATCTTAAATATTATATTGAGTGGTTTAATACTTTAGTTCATGAAAAACCAAGCTTAATTGATGAATTGTGAATTTTGCTTTAAAATGTGTTAAAAATTGATATTTTTGCAAACTATGATTTTGGAAATTATGCAAATTTATGTGATTAAATTATGGAAATGGTTTTATTGACTTATTTAAGATATATAATAAATATATTGGCCGCTACATTCATTTAAACGTCGAGTTTTGTACTAAAACGGGTAATTTTGCTTGCTAGTTTTTCGGAAAAACGGCTTTTAGAGTGAATTTGGGGTTTTCGTGAGTTTTAACCTATTTTATATTAAAATTAGTGTTCGTGAATGTGCAAATGAGTGTGATTGGATTTTCTTGATGGTTTGACGTTCGTACATCGACATCGAGGGTTGGTTTGACTATTCTTGCATGTGTAGGCGATAGGTTTTGACCTATGCATGATACGCGTGCCGATTTAGTTTTCGTATGCCGTTTCGATTTTGAATTGGGTTTTTAATGCGATACGGTGCGTTATGATATGTAGGTACCCCATGTGGACTTCGAGACGACAAGTAAGCGCGTGGCGACGTCGGCACCGGCGAGCGAGGACCAGGTGAGTAGATTTATATCTACGGGGAGAAGTCGGGTGGATGGCGTATAGCATCCCCGCAGTCCGTAATTAGTACTATGTAGTATATTTTTATGTGTGATAGTTAGTGTGTTATGGTTAGTTAGGGGTAGAAATAACTAGCGTAGTTCCTAGTTGCGAACCATAGGATAGATTTGCACCCACACGCATACACTTGTATGTTTCTTATACTTGCACGGTGTTTGATGATATGGGATGACTTTGGAGTTGAGTCGATGATGTGGGCTTTGTGCCGCGAGATCGGTGATTTGATATGATTCGTATTTGGGATACGAAATGTGATTCTTGCGGGTTCGGGATGTGTGTTTACCCCCGCATTCATACTTTGAAGATGATATCAGTTGTACTAGACTTAGATCAGTACCCCAGATTATGATATGATAAGTGATATCTGAAATGTGATGAGATAGTGTGATATTGAACCGTACCCAGCTTTTGGGATGCCGTACGACGATTTACCGTACGAGCCTATATTTATGATAGATCCGCGCTCATGACTCGAGGATGTCAGATGATATACTGTATCGTACGCGATACTATTGAGGCGGGATCACCGACTTATATATATTTATATATCGATTCAGATGTTAGGCGGTTCCCTTACCTGTAGTTCAGCTTGTTAGTTCGGCCGTATAGTTTAGTGTAGTTGTTAGAGTAGATTAGACTTCTTACCTATTTCAAAAACCAACGAATCGTGGGCATTTTTAAAGACAGCTCAAGGGAATCTACGGACATTTCAAAAACGACGTATCTTTTCATAAAAACACCGTAGCCCTAATTTCAAAACCCCATGATTCGTGTTATTTCAAAAGGCACCATTCGTAGGACTTATATTAGATTAATGCAGATTAGTTTTGGTTACGTCTAGTTTCAGCTCCCACTTTTTTTTCAGAAAATTTGAAATTTCACCAGCGGCTCAATAAACACCAAATAATAGCAATTACATAACGAGAATATGTATATTTAATTTTTATAATAAGATATTTGTATTTTGACTTTTTACAGAAAACCCCCTTATTTTACCGTTTTTTTCGAAATTCCACCGAAACGATTTTCAAAACGTTACAATTTCCTGGCATGTGTAGACATGGGACCGCATACATCACTATGTATCAGTCCCAAGAGTTCGGTAACTCTTTCTCCGTGTCCCGTAAACGGAGTTTTGGTCATCTTGCCTTTGAGACATGACTGGCAAGTGTCATAAGATGAAAATTCAAACGGATTTAAATATCCATCTTTATGCAACTTAGCAAGTCGTGTCGCATTGATGTGACCCAGTCTACAATGCCACAAGAAGGATTCGTTGAGTTCAGAACTCTTCCTCTTGTGTGTGTTTGTTATGCTCAGAACCGTTGATTGATTTAGAACATAAATGCCATTGTACAACGTGCCTGATCCAACCAACTTTTGGTTACGGAAAATGTTCATAACATTGTCCTGTAATACAAAATTATATCCCTCTTTACTTAATAAAGAAACCGATATAATGTTGCATATCAGGTTCGGCATGTAATAGCATTCGTTCAGAACCAATGTATTACCAGTTGGTAATACAAGGTGATATTCCCCGACAGTCTTAGCTGCAACAATTGCACCATTTCCAACTCTAATGTCTTTATCACCTTCTCCAAGTTCTCTACCTTTCCTTAGCCCATGTAACTGATTACATATATGGGATCCCGACCCGGTATCCAATACCCAGGACGTAGAGCAAATGGAGAAACAGTTCTCAGTAACGAACACACCCGAAGAAAATGCATCAACATGTACTTTCTTCATTCGGGTGGCATGGGAATCCTGGTATTCCCCTATATCCTGTTCATTCCTATAACTCTTATAGGAAAGAACGGAACCAACGTTCCCCGGCACAGTATAACTTGCGGGTTCGGTCAATACATCCATATTATTATCTTGATTAAGGCATGAACTGGTCGCTACCTGGAGAGAGAGAGAAGAAAACACTTTAGCGTATGCTCGTGCAAGATCAGATTGGTTTTTATCTTATCTAATCAGGATGGCTCCCACTGCTTTTTATCAAATCTTCCTCCAAACCCTAAAAGGAAAGACTAGCCAGGATTAATTACACACTACAAGTTCGCCAATCTTTCAGCCAGGCCAGTGTCGGTACTTTGAGGGAGGTCCCCCGTGCTTTCGCACGAACCTAATTAATGTAAACCTCGTTTTCCCAGAGGCGTAACCTCGTTAACACCTTTCTAGACACCTACTTGATCAGCTAATTGCAATGTGTAAAACTCTCCCAGGAGTAACTCTTACTCGCAGTGGGTATCGGGATCCAACTATCTCATAGAAGGTATGCAATCTCATTGCAAATTTCAACACTTGAAATTCCCGATAATGCTTTTGCCCCTAGCGTCCTATGACCTTGACGGAGGCCAAACAACCCATAGTCCGCTAGTCAAGTTCAACCCATCATTTCCTGATTGAATTAAACCCACCCGCACGACCCTTGACGGAGGCCAAACAACGCCGTACGAATACCCTAATCCAATCGCATCATATGCTAGCAGATAAGCACTAGTTAGCTACCGTATACTGCGCCTTGACGGAGGCCAAACTACCGCAGCACGAATACTAACTAATACTTATCTGAAATGACGGAGGGCTACGCAGGTTTTCATAAAACCATGAGCGTAATGAACTTGATATCGTTGTAGAATCGAATGAAGTTTTGAAATGGAGTGATTTTGAGGCTTTCCTAGTTTTGCTAAAGGGGTCACTCCCGGTGAAGGGATCATCGGCCCTTTCCTCGTCGAATGAGGTGCGGGATATATCATATATATCGCTGTGCAAAGCAAAAACCCAAAAACAGTCAAAAGCAAACCGAGTGTGTAGCATCTGCCAGTTATTGCTAAAGGAGTCACTCCCGATGAAGGGATCTCGGTCCTTTCCTCATCGAATAAGGTGCAGGGTATATCATATATACCGCTATGCAAAGCAAGAACTGTAGCTACCTGTTTTATTTTAAAATTCGATTCTACAACATCTTAGGTTTCTTATCTTTCATTAATCACATTAATGAAGTCCCATCATTTAAATACCTAAACATCACAGATAGATATGACGTACACTTATGCCATCCGCATTCGCCTCGATGTCCCCTCGTGCACCGTTAGGTTAGGTAACTAACGACAGAGCAGGGCAGGGCTAGCGCGGGTGTAAAACATAAGTAACGTCTATATAATATATCATATATATCATATACTAAATCCATCACAGAATCGCATCACAGATATCGCAGCAGAATAATCATATGAAATATTGGATATACTAGGACGTCCGTGTTTTCAATACGAGCCAGTATAAAACACGGATTCCACGGTCGTAACGAATAGCCAATCCCACACCCCTAGACCCCTACGAGAGCGGCAAGCAACCCTGCCAATTCTAGGGTTAGGAGACCCGGACTCGACTCCTCGAGTTGGTCTCCCACTGGACCCCAGAACCCGGTTACTTGTGCTCCCCTCCTTGGGTCTATCCTAATGCGGAAAAGTAAATAATATACAAAGGGTGACAACTTCCGCTACCTGGAAGTGCCCCAAATAAAAGAATATTATATACAAGTTTTTACATGAATGAAAATGAAAAACACTCATCTCACATAAAAACCCCCGGCTATTCGAATACGACGATCCAATATAACATATCCAGCAACACATAACATCACATGTCATCAACGTAAGCAAGTATGCATACCCCAATTGTCGTTGATCTATAGCAACGAAACTGGCGATATGAACATACTACACTTACGGTCACAGAAAAGAAAGTGTAAAACTACAACAATTGGAATCCGCAACTACTTTAGACATCACATGCCTAACAGATATAAATCCCGCATTTTAGTCTCATTATCGAAAACTCTTTTCAATATCATATGGGACTAAACTGCTAAATTCATAACATTAATTCAGTTATCACATAACTTTTGTGAATTCCAATTATTGTATCCCATTCCAGATAAACAGAAAATGTTAAACTTTTCGATCGAACAATCGAACACCCAAGTTTTCCCGATACAGATCAACACATGAAACAAGTATAACAACATTCCGTTCGTGCCTCAGTACCAACGGTCCAGCCGTAGAAGGGTCAAGCCAACGCCTCACATGTGGCACGCCGTACTGCCCCAAACCCGAAGGTTCAATGGGCAGTTCAAGACGGTCACATAATTGAGTTAAGGTTTGTTGTCTTCTAGAGGGTCCAACGCGTTACTTGCACTACTTAGAACGTCGTTAAACTTCGGAAAAATCCAACACTTGGAAATTTCCCGACAGGGGAAAAATTGGGTATTTATATCCGGTCGAACTTTTTAACATATTCTGGAAATTATCCGGAAAGCCACACAGAAAAAATTTGATAATCCGATCGAACATACGAATCCCCAAAACAACTGCAAAAAATTCAACTCTTGAAAAATTATTAAAAATTCCCAGAAAAAGAAGCAATGGAATTAAAGAATTACTGTACAAAATTGGATGCCAGAAAAGACAAAACGGCCGCGCTTCCGCCGCACGAGCCATGCTCGAGCCGCGGAAACGCGGTGGGAAAGTGGAATCAGGTCCACGAAATTTACAGTAATTCTTAGAAAACCCTGCTTGATTTTCTGGATATTTTTAATCTTGAAAAATCCACAATTTTAAAATCTGGACAGAGAGCAAGTTTGATTCGGGGTTTCGGGTTCGTTCGGACTTCAAATTCCGTCTAGACTTCGCCTAAGGCTCTATCTAGGCTCTGATACCAGTGAAAGGTTCCTAGGCACTCTAGTAAGGTCTCACAAGGCATCGGACATGCCAATTTAAAATTTTTGGTGCCGAGAAACCCTAGACTACGGATCTTTAGACTAGATGTTTTAGGCGAAACGGAAAACTAGTTAACAATTTAACTATAGGTTAGATGCTACAACCTTTGTAGATCCGGATTTCCACCTCCTTAGCTCCACGTGATCATGCCCTCGCTGTCCATCACGAACCCTCGACTCATTCGTCGGCTTCATCGGAATAATGTGCGGAATAGGTCGTCGGCTTTGTGTCAAAGACGATCTACGTCGAGGTTGCACTAGTTCAAGCTCCGACTTCACAAACTTGTGAAACTTGTGAAGTAAACACCCAAAACAACTTGGCAAGAGGTAGAGGGTGAAGAAATAGGAGGTGGGTACACTTTAGATTTGGATTTCACTCACTTTTGCTCATGTTGCCATTGATGGTAACTAGTTTTCTCTCTTGAAGAAGAAGGAGATCAAGAAGAAAGAATATGATAAGTATTATCAAAAAGAATAATAAAAACAAATACTTATCATGTTCTAACCTAGGTTAAGTGTAGAGAATAAACCATGGTCACTTAAGAGGGTTAGGGTTAAGCATGAAGATAAGGATGGTTACAAAAGTCAAAGCTTCATGAAGCTTCAACTTAAAACAAAAAGAGCCACCATTCTCATCATAATTCTTTTCAAACAAATAAATAAATAAATAGATGAAAATGGAAAACCCTAATCAACTTTTAACCATGGTTTAATTCTTTATACTTAACAACAAGATCATGTATCATCAAACATGATACAAAAATGTGTACAAAAGTATATCACATATACAATGTGTATCAAGTGAGAAAAATCCGTTTAAAGTGAACCAATACTAGTTAATGCAAAGTAATATATCAAATATATAATTATACATTAAATCATTAAATCAACACTTGATTCAATGATCCGGTCATGTCGCACATAACCGACTAGTATTAAATGCATCGATTTATCGAATCAATGATTCGATAACTAGGTCATATCGAATATAACCAATCGAAACATATATCGCGAGAATGAAATGCGGTATCACATACACACATCATTCTCGGTCCTGCACATATCTCATATGCGCTCCTATTTCGTTTCGCTTGAGCTAGGAAACCTCTGTGTAGGACTCTAAAGACTCGTCAATACGCCGGTAGCAGATGATGATCATATCAAGCACCCACAAGACGCAAGCGGTCTGCTAAACGTAACGGCCATCCGGGTATTGAGCGATCAGAAGATCGACGAGCTTGCCCGCTCACACTCCTGCGAATCCGACCAGTAACACTTACCGTACAGTCCGATCTGTTTGTCTGATATGTCGCATATCAAGTCTAGGGGTGGTAAACGTCAGACCCCAATAACCCGATAAGTCGTGCCGATGTGAGGCTCATAACGGGTCGAGAAACTACTGGTAACACTTACCAGCAAATCTCTGATCAGCCCTGGCCAGGGACTTCCCTGCTACGGCCAATCGAGCACTGCGCAACATCAACCCCCAATACCGGGAGAGACGAAACCCCTCCTGTCGCTCATTGCCTCCATGTGACTCGGGACTGTGCCCAAAGACCACCATTTTGCACGCCCTTATGGACGTGGTAAGGTGGAGATCAAAGCACAGTGGGAATCACACAAGACTCCATGACGATCTCGGGTCTACAGACTATCCTGTACAAGTTTCACCTGAGAACTGCCATCTGACTTGAGGTATAATACCATCTGGGAGTTCTCGGCGAGTCCGTCCAGTGTACCCAGTCTCCACTGAGCACCCGTACACCATCTCTGATGTCAAACACCAATGGATATGGGATCATCAATCGCCCATCACATGGGTCGAGAAGCGTATACGCTAGTCTACACTGGTATATCGATGCCCCGTCTCGATACACCCACGACTCGGGACCTTGAAGGATGTACTTATGGACTACCATGTCCCCACTAGTATGATCCGCATCATAGTCCAGGTAGTCAAGTACACATCCTAAGGGCTTTACCAACATGTAACTATAAGACAGTATAAAGAGACTAGTGTACATGTTAAGATAAAGAGTAACCAGATAGCATACTATCATATCGAGCAAGAAAGTCATCTCTATATATGTCCAAGCATCCAATATAATATACAACATCTGTACAATACTGGCCTCTAGGGCATACATACAACTAACACCAATACCGGGAGAGACGAACCCCTGAAGATACGCTCACTGCCTCCATGTGGCTCGGGACTGTACCCAACTAAAACCTGTTTGCATGACTCCTTTGAGCCGTGGTAGGGTAGTAATCAAAGTACAGTGGGAACTCACACGAGACAAATGACGATCCCCAGGTCGATGAACTAACCTGCACACATGTCACCAGGGAACTGCCATCTGACGTCTGGTATATGACCAACTAGCATGTTCCCGGCGAGTCCTGTCCGGTGTACTCATAACCCAATGAGCACCTGTATACATCTTAGGTGATCCAACTGACACCAGTGGCTTGTGAGACCGGCCACCGCCCCTCGTCGGGGTCTCGAATGTACACACTAGTCTACTCTGGAGTATCGATGCCCTGTCTCGAAACTCACACGACTAGGGACCATTTAAGGATATGCTTATAGACCCCAGCTCCCACTTATATGATCGCCCTCATACTGCTGGTGGTCAAGCAAGAATCCTAGGGGCTCTATCAACGTGTAATAGCAACTTGTCAGGTCACCTGAAACAGTACACGATGATAAAGGTAAACCAGATAGCATACTATCATCTCGAGTAAGACTGTCCTACCGGGATAGGTCCTCCATCAATCATTGCAATCACGTACCTGTGACCTAATAATTGACTCTGAGGGCACTATCTCCAACAATCTCCCACTTGCACTCAAGGCTAATTATTGCGATGTCGCATACTCACAACCCGTGTGATACCGAACACCCAACTCCTCTACTAGTTAGTCTCACAAAGCCTGTTTGAGAAACTATTGCGTTCGAGGAATAGCCTTAGTGAGTGGATCCGCTTTGTTGTTTCTTTCTATGTCTCTCTATATCTCAAGTTCGCGGAGAAAGCCATCTCCCGAAATGAGCAATACCTGTCTTAGAATGTGTCTAGATGTCTGATGGGACATAGCTCATGAATGAACTCCAAATCCAAACTTCTTAGACTGTATCGTCAACTGAACTTAATCAGTATCCTGCGCCATGCCTCCCTCAGTATTGCCTTGGACCACCTGTCCAAAATACTGTCCCTCATCAGAAGGAAAACTATAACTCTGACAACCTCCTTGTCGTCCATGTCACCTTGGAAGCCTGGAATGATAACTGTCTCCTAAAGGAGGCAGCCGTTATCATATCCCTAGAACATCCACTTATGTTCTAAAACTGCTTCCGACCGTTTCTCCAGGATTGGATTAATGTCATCTTATTGCATCTAGTGCAAGAACAATGTCTGGTGTGGTACTTGACATTTCATGATTGACTCAATTGCCTGAGCAAGTGATCTGCCAATCATGCACATCCCTCTCCAATTTAGTCTGTAAGACCCCTTTAGAGAGGGTGACTCCATTACCTGCAGGTACACTACCGTGCCAGGAGTCGTCCATCCTAAATACTCTTAGAATGCTGTCAAGTACCTTGATTGGGAAACCACCCAAATCTAGATCTAAAACCATAGATCTAGTAACCAGTATGTTAGACATAAAGTCCAAGTCCTTTGTGGAGAAACCACTGTGTGACGAACAAAGTATAACCGATTGTAGTATAGGAGTTTCTTTTCCTACTCTGTGTATGTCATCCAAATACCAGGATATCACACCCTACTACCTTCTCAACAGATCCATCCCCTATTCTGATGAAGTCAAACCCATGACTGTTACGTCAGAAATAGATGATCTATATCCGCTACATCCGCTTTAGTCTATAAATAGACATAAGCTACCTGTCCACCAATGCTTCCGTTGCTCCCACTGACTACGACAACCCTCTGGCAGAGTCATATTGACGTACACTTCTAAAACTAGTTTAGAACGACGCTATACTCATCCTCCCGCCGGGTCTCGCAGCCTGGAACAACAACAATGGTAATTGTGGGTAAACAAGAACTTCCCTGTCACCGTCCTTGAGGCTACCGGAGTACCTCTCGGGTGCCTGAAGTTACCCACCTTATCTACGGAGTGGTCAATGGAATGTCAATCCAGATTGAATCTTTAGGTTCCTTATCAAATCTTCAGTAATCGTTTGTGGTTCTGGAATCACTTCCAGTTCTACCATACTCCCACTACTGTTTTCTGAAAAAAATCCATTTTTAATAAAACTGTGGCGAGTCTAGAACAATATCGCTATTGTTCATCCAGATGGTAGAAAGTCAACCCTCGTCATAGCCTGGGTCAACCCACAAACAGCCATTACAGAATCGTGCCTTGAGTTGTCCAGTGTCTGGTTTTAATCATAAGCCGGACAACTCCCCGTACCTTAACATTGTTAAGATACGAACTGTTCTATATCCCATATAGGACCAGAGGCACTGATTTTATTGAACCAGATTGAAATCATGCAGCTGTCTCCAGTGCATGTGAACTAAATGGAAGGAGGCCTGATCAGCGTTACTCAACTTAGGAATGCTTCCAATTATGAATAACCTGAAAGAGAAGCAAAATCTCTTTAATCATTACTATCAACTGAATACCATACATAAGTATCTACATCTTCGATCACTTTGAAGAATCCCGATACTTGCTATACCTGGTTCTCTACTCTATTCAAATACCTATAACTTCTCAAAATTCGGACCCTGTGTTTCCACGAAACACCTGTCTAAAGACTAGAGAAGTCATAAGTAAACCGAATATAGTACGAGGACCAACCCCTCTGTCCTGATGGACCCTGGACAACATACATTACTCTGTATAAGTCCCTTGAGTCTGATAACTCATTCACTGTGTGTCGTAGGTTGGAAACTGTACTTATGGTTAAGAAGAATTACACCGCTGTTCAATGCTCCTTACCTAACCATCCACTGATATAGGTAAATGTCGTAGACATAATTTCAGAAAGGTATATCTCACTCTATGAAAATAGACGTACAGATATATCAATTTAAAATTGGTGCATAAAAGCGGATATTCAAAACCAAATATTTGCCGTCCGGTAAACAACCCAGGTGACTTCCTCAAATATCACCGATTACAACGAATCCCGATATAATGAGGATGATCACCCAATTCCCAATAACTTACTCCCACTCATCATCTGTAAAACCATACAGATGTGAGAATCATACCTGGAAAATACATACCCTGGAGCAAGTATCTAATCGGGAAATCAGTTTTCTTTTAACATTACACAGTGAAGCTGAAACATTGAAATGTTTCGATGGGGAATCCCGGTATTCCTCGTAATGCCTCTTCCAGATTCACGACTGTAACCGTATAATTCTTTGCCACCTCTCCAAATCCCTTCATATGTCTTTAGTCATTACCTTCTGCACACCCCTTTAGGCCAAATGGTTTTCTTCCTTTCCTACCGTTCGGCACCAGCCTATGGTTTGGAAGAAGACTATCCAATAAGCACAATGGGTGTACTGTCCTAATCCTAGGAGCACTCGCAAAGCGAGAGAAGGTGAAGATAAAAGACACATGAATAAATCTTATTCGTATTTCTCCTGAACCAGAATCCATCCCCGAACTGGAACAAGTTCCTTTCAAGTTCGTATATAACCATACGATGGAGTATCCAATAAACTGTGGATCTTCGTAGTGATACGGAGTGTCCTGGAGAAATGCAAAGGTGATTTAGGATTGGCGAAGGAATACTTGGTTTGGTCGTGAATATCTGTTGCAATTTACTTTGCCCTCTTACTAATCCCTTTCTTTGTCTGAACTTAGTACCTTCTGTACACCTTCGTTAGGCTAATTGGTTTTCTTCATTCCCTACCGGTCAGCACCAGCCTAAGGTTTGGAAGAAGACTATCCAATTTGCGTAATAGGTGTACTATCTCCTAAACCAAGGAGTACTCGCAACCTGAGAGAAGGTAAAAGGAAAAGACAACTGAATAATCCTATCCGTTTCCTCCAGAACCGGGAACCATCCTCGAATAAATTCTTTCGAGTTCGTATCTAACCATACGATGGTTTTGTCCAATGGAAGTGGACGTTCGTAGTAATACGGGGTGTTCTGGAGAAAAGGGTAAAAGTAGGAGTGGCAATGAGGTTCGCAACTCTGACAATCCAAAAACCAGTTTTTAAGAAGGTTCGGTCAATCTTGGTCACTGAGTCATAGTCTTAGGGTCGGGTCAATGGTCGCTGCCAAAGAGAGAGAAAAGAAACACTCAGCGTGCACTCTAACCTAGATCAGAATGGTTACCAATTTATTTAATCTGGAAACCTCCCACTGTACCGTCAAATTCTCCTCCAAACCTGAAAGAAGAATTAGTCGGGAACACCCGAGGAGTAAACCAACTCATCAGTGGGAATCGGGATCCAACTATCATCGCATGATAACGTGACGGAATCCGCTCACGGTATCACACTCCAGAAGGTATGCGCATATCTGGCAAGTTTCAGTTCTTTTGAAACTCCCGATGAGATTTCTGCCCCATGCTCTTATGACCTTGACTTTGGCCAACAAATCATAAGTCACATGTCAAGTTCTACCCGTCATTCTCCAGGTTGATTCGAATCCACCCGCACAAGCCCTTGACTTTGGCCAACAAGGCTATACGACTGTTCCAAACCAACGCATCTATCTATGCTGCATATGAATAACCAACAGCTATCAAACACTGTGCCTTGACTTTGGCCAACAAACACAGCTTGAATACTATTGACTACCCATATGAAATGACGGAGGGCTACGAATGGTTTCTGGTGAAAACCTTTAATGTAACGAACTTGATATCGTTGAAGGAACTGATAGCTTTTAAAAATATAGTGACGAAAACCGTTGCTAAAGAGGTCACTCCCGGTGAAGGGATCTCGGCTCTTTCCCCGTAGAATGGGGTGCAGGATATTCCAAAATGAATACCGCGATGCAAAGCAAAAGTAATCGGCTATAGTGAAGTTAATGCCCTGACGCAAACTCTTTGTCCAAGGGGTCACTCCCGGTGAAGGGATCTCGGCCCTTGCCTCGTCGACCGAGGAGCAGGATATTCCAACTGAATACCACGATGCAAAACAAAAGTGAACGTCCTTGCAATAACAGCTTTTTGAAAAGTGTTCCAACAACATCAGATTAGGTTTGTTTTTAACTTGCATTGATTCGAATCAACGCAGTCCCATCAATTGATCACACCAAAAAGAACGAAAATATACTGATGGACGTATATGCCATCCGCATTCGCCACTGGGTCCCGTCATTACCCGTTAGGTTAGCTAACTAACGACAGAGCGGGGACTGGACTAGCGCGGATGCAAAACATATACAACATCTACTAATATATATACCAATATATTATATTCGCTCAAGGCGTGATAAGAAATGCAACATCACAGAAATGTACAGCATCACAGAACAATACAGATATCTGGGATCCCCGGGTTTCACAGAGCCACTACTGAAACCCGACGTTCCCCTGGTCGTGTGGATAGCTTGTGCAATGAAATCCTAGACCCTTACGGGCGCGGCAAGTCACCCGCCAAAACCTGAAGCGAGGCAGCCCCCTTCAGTACCGTGAATGGACCACCCGGCACTTCACGGAATCCGGCAACTTGGGCACCCCTCCTGGGTCAACCTGTACCCCCTACGAGTGCGGCGAATAGCCCGCCAATCCTAGAGTGAGGTCCCCTCCGTCTCAATGCCATGAGATGCGGGCCCGTTGCCCTTTAGAACCCGGCTATCCGTGCACCCCACAGCGGGGTAATCCTAGTACAGAAAGTAAAATATACATACAACGGGTACATCGACCGCAACCAGGTCGTGCCCCAAAATAATAATACAAACAGGCAGTGACGGCAGTCCACATGTCGGACGCTCGCCCCGCAATATCAAATGTACATAATACAACCACAACTGTACTAGCATTGCATCCAGGCTATCCCCCACGACCAATCCGCAACATCACAGCAAAAACAGAACATCAACGTGAAAGTCACGTTCGCAAATCCGTCTAACCGGGCTATAGCAGTTAGACCGGATTTACCGATCAAGTGACATTCACGGTCGCAGATATAATGTAAATACTGTGAAATAATGTGTTTAAATATCCGATCGATCAAATTTTAACAAGTGGGCCCCCAAGTACTACTGTAGTACATCAAGAAATTCTGGGCCCAATATTAATATTCCAAAACCCATATTTTAAGCCCACAAGCCCACTGGAAAAAAAATGGTGAACTGAACCCAACTACCTGCAGCGGAACCGCGGCCAAAAAGGGGTTATGGCCGCGGTTCCGCGGTCGTACGGAGGGTTCAGGGAACCAAAATTTTCCAGTGGTCTTAGGATACTCTGTACATCATTCTGCAATCACCTGAAAAATTTTTGGACTTAAAAAAAATTTGACAGAAAACTGATGCAAGAAAAAATGCAGTTTTGGAACTTTTTGATCGATCGGAAATGCAAACACATTAAACAAAGCTAGACTAAGTTAATGGCGAGGCTCTGATACCACTGTAAGTGCACGGCGGCGCCCCGGCCGTCAATCCGACAGCCAAATGCGGAAGCGGTGATAAACTTTAATTTTTACTTTAACTGGCAAACCGCCGCGCACTAATACCCGGATCGAACCACTAACTAATCCTAGCTATCTACAAGAAAGGGAAGAGAGATATACCGACAGATCCGAGTCCTCCGGTCTTCTCGTCGTCGTCCCGATCTCCTGCGGAATGTGTCATCTCCTCCTCGTCGCCGGAAGTGCACCACATCGACTACTTCTTTTACGGGCTCCCACCTCAATGCCGAGGCAACTCGGGCACGAAGCTGGCTAGTCGACGTGCCCAAGGTTGGCTGTAGAATATCTGGTGAGCAAGTCTCATTTTGGGGTTTGTGGAATTGCCTTTTGTGGAGGGATTGAACTTGGAGCTTTGGAGATGGAACTTGGAGATATTTGGGAACATGAAATGAACCAAATACACACCCTCAAAATTTTGGACAGCCCACTTAAGGGGGTGGCCGGCCATGACCAAAAATGAGAGGAGGGTGAGAATGAGAGAGAGTTCCAAAAAGGAGAGAGTGGAAGGCTATCATGCAAAAGGAAATCATGAAAGAATAAGGTCACAATCACACCCACTCTCAACTACTCACCAACAACCATGATAGCACCAAAACCAACACTCCATCAAGCTAATGATCACTTCCAAAAGTCATGCCATCATGAAGATAGAAGTCAAGGTCAAAAGAATGGTGCACCATCATGATACAAAGAAATATGCAAAGACCACCTCCATAAAAACTTATTTGCAACAATGCAAATAAGCCCTCCTCCACCAAACTTCGGCCAATGAACGATACAAAGGAAATTGGCCGAAACGAAAAGCAAACTGGCAACTCCAGAAAACTGGTCCCGTAATAAATTACAGGAAAACCCCGATACTGTGCATACACACCCGCATTTGTATTCCGACCGAAATACAAATGCAATGAGACAAAATTCACACTGTACTATACTAGGATCCGGCTTATACCAAAGCCGGCTAGTAATATCCGTTCGATCCTGATCCGTGCAATACCGCACGTATCTGATCGAACCCTGCCATATATCCATACGGCCTATAGTACAAACTGTCCGATCCTGATCCGTGCAATACCGCACGTATCTGATCGGACCTTGCCATATCTCCATACGGCCTCTACAACCTTTCGCCCGAAAGCTGAGTAACTGAATGTGGGGGACTCTAAAGACTCGTCAACACCTTGGTTGTGGATTTAACCACTAGCACGTCAGAGGTATAAGCCAATACGTAACGGGCTACCAGGTATTGACTAAAAGGGACATCTGTGAGCGAACTTAGCCTGACAACCCTACTGAGCCTGTCAGTGACAATATCCGTACAGTCCGGTCCGTTCGTCTATGAGTATTGCATGGCGGGCCTAGGGGGTTGGTAAAAGTCAGACCCCCAAAAGCGGTACAAGTCGTGTCGGAGTGTAGCCCAGAACACCTTGAGATACTACTGGAATACCTACCAGTAAATCTCCTGCCTTGGCCAAGGACTTCGTGTAATGGCTCTCCTAGACACAGCACGACCTCACCCCCAATACCGGGAGAGACGAACCCCTGAAGATACGCTCACTGCCTCCATGTGGCTCGGGACTGTACCCAACTAAAACCTGTTTGCACGACTCCTTTGAGCCGTGGTAGGGTAGTAATCAAAGTACAGTGGGAACTCACACGAGACAAATGACGATCCCCAGGTCGATGAACTAACCTGCACACATGTCACCAGGGAACTGCCATCTGACGTCTGGTATATGACCAACTAGCATGTTCCCGGCGAGTCCTGTCCGGTGTACTCATAACCCAATGAGCACCTGTATACATCTTAGGTGATCCAACTGACACCAGTGGCTTGTGAGACCGGCCACCGCCCCTCGTCGGGGTCTCGAATGTACACACTAGTCTACTTTGGAGTATCGATGCCCTGTCTCGAAACTCACACGACTAGGGACCATTTAAGGATATGCTTATAGACCCCAGCTCCCACTTATATGATCGCCCTCATACTGCTGGTGGTCAAGCAAGAATCCTAGGGGCTCTATCAACGTGTAATAGCAACTTGTCAGGTCACCTGAAACAGTACACGATGATAAAGGTAAACCAGATAGCATACTATCATCTCGAGTAAGACTGTCCTACCGGGATAGGTCCTCCATCAATCATTGCAATCACGTACCTGTGACCTAATAATTGACTCTGAGGGCACTATCTCCAACAGTAGTAGTCTCCCGGACTCTCGTTACGCTCCACTAAGCGAAAGGAACAAGCTTGCTCAAAGATCTTCGAGGTCGAAGATGATCTACGTCGAGAAATCTCCAACTCAAGCTACCTCTTCACTAATTGAGAATTAGTGAAGCAAACAATCTATACTAAAAGGCTAGTCTAGTGTAGATTGATGAAGTAGGAATTTTTTTTACTTTAGAATTATTTTTCTCTCTCTCTTTCTTTACCTCACTCAAAACTAGAGAGCAAGCAAAGAGATGAAGAAGA
The DNA here is from genome assembly GCA_030015575.1 of Agapanthus africanus. Taxonomy (NCBI): domain Eukaryota; kingdom Viridiplantae; phylum Streptophyta; class Magnoliopsida; order Asparagales; family Amaryllidaceae; genus Agapanthus; species Agapanthus africanus. The sequence goes on from JASDDO010000004.1 coordinate 240,340,651, forward strand.
AACTCAAGAATGATCAAGTATGAACCATGGGTGAGAAAATATCATATATCACTCATGTAGCGACTAAACCATGGCTAAATATAATGGTTAGGTTAATAAATATCTAGAGTAAAATAAAATTAGTGGACTAAGTCAATGGTTCTACATGCTTCCATAAGCATCTCAAGCCATGACTAATTTCCACCTAATTTTGATTTTCCCTTAATAATTAAATTCCTAAATTATTTTAAGTATGGTATGAGTCTCATATGCCCATGTCCAATGTATCATCAAGCATGACACAAAGAAATAATACATTAATATATATATCACATATATATTAAATGTACAATGAGAAAAGAATTTCTTAAGTGAGCTAATATTAGTTAATATATATTAATATATCAAATATATAATTATCAAATATATAATTATATATTAAATTATTAAATAAACACTTGATTTAATAATCCGGCTATATCACAGATTACCGACTAATATCATTTATATCAATTTATCGAGTCAACACTTGATTTAATAACCCAGCTATATCACATATCGCGAGATTAGAATACGGTATCACATACATGTATTGATCTCGGTCCCGCACATATCACATATGTGCCCTACTTCGTTTCGCATGAGCTAGGAAACCTCTGTGTATGACTCTAAAGACTCGTCAATACTCCGGCAGTAGGTAATGATCATATCAGTTACCCAAAAGCCGTCAACGGTACTAGCTGGACGTAACGGCTACTCGGGTATTGAGCGATCAGAAGATCAATAAGCAAGCCTGCTAATACTCCTGTGAATCCAATAAGTAACACTACCGTACAGTCCGGTCTCTTCGTCTGATATGTCGCATATCTAGTCTAGGGGTGGTAAACGTCAGACCCCAGTAACTTGATAAGTCATGCCGATGTGAGGTTCATAACGGGTCGAGAAACTACTGATAATACTTACCAGTAAATCTCCGTATCAGCCCTGGCCAGGGACTTCATGTTATAGCCAATCGAGCACATCGCAACATCAACCCCCAATATCGGGAGAGACGAAACCCCTCCTATCGCTCATTGCCTCCATGTAACTCGGGACTGTGCCCAAAAACCACCGTTTTGCACGCTCTCTTGAACGTTGTAAGGTGGAAATCAAAGCACAGTGGGAATCGCACAAGACTATATGATGATCTTGGGTCTACAGACTAACCTGTACCAGTGTCACCAGAGAACTGCTATATGACGTTAGGTATAATACCATCTAGGAGTTCTCGGCAAGTCTTGTTTAGTGTACCCATTCTCCACTGAGCACCCGTATACCATCTTTGATGTCAAACACCAATGGATATGGGATAATCCATCACCCATCAAATGGGTCAAGAAGCGTATACGTTTGTCTACTCTGGAATATCGATGCTCCGTCTCGATACACCCTCGACTAGGAACAATTAAAGGATGAACTTGTGGACTACCCTGGCCCTACTAGTATGATTTGCATCATAGTCCTGGTAGTCAAGTATACATCCTAAGGGCTTTGTCAACATGTGAGAGTAAGACAGTATCACAATACTAGTCTACATGTTAAGATAAAGAGTAACCAGATAGCATACTATCATGTCGAGCAAGAAAGTCCTCTCTATATATGTCCAAGCATCCATTATAATATATAATCATGTACAACAATGGTCTCCAGGGAATACATACAACTAACAATCTCCTACTTGCACTAAGGCCAGTTGTTGTAGTATCTCATACCCAACACCCCGAAGAGTCTCTTAAATTGTATCTTAGGAAATGGCCTCTGTGAGTGGATCTGCCGCCTTATTCTTCCTATCAACTCTCCTGATCTTGATCGCCCGGAGATCAACCATCTCCCTGATAAGATGATACTGCTTAAGAATATGTTTGGATCACTGATGGGACCGAGGTTCCTAAGCCAAATCCACAGCTCCATTATCACCATAATGGTAGGAACCAAGTTCATCTCATGAACATATATACCCAGACAAGCTCTTTGGTAGCATCTTTGGCAGTGATGTATTCACCCTTTATCATTGAGTCTGCCACAGTATCTAGCTTGAAACTCTTCCAACATACCGTCCCTCTACTGAGGGTAAAGACAAAACTCGAGACAGTCTTACAGTCGACCTTATCACTTTGGAAGCTCGAATCGGTAAAGAACTCCACTTGGAGTTCACCGTTACCTTACACCAAGAACGTTTCTTTAGTCCTTCTTAAGTACATACGAATGTTCTTCACTGCTGTCCAGCGATTCTCCCCAGGATCTGATTGATACCTGCTTACAACACTAAGTGCGTATGCTACATCCGGTCGGGTACATAACATCGCATACATGATAGACCCGACTGCCGAAGCATAGGGTATCCCTTTCATGCGAGCCTTCTCCAAATCAGTCTTGAGGGACATCTCTTTGGAGAGAGTGATTACTGAGATCGTGGGTAAATTCCCACGCCCATACTAAACCTCTTTAGTATGGTATCAATGTACCTGGATTGGGACAATCCCAACATCCGCTTAGATCTATCTCTATAGATCTTAATCCCCTGGATGTAGGAGGCATCACCCAGATCCTTCATGGAGAATCTTGTGATAAGAGGAGCTTGACCGAGTGTAGCATAGGAACACCATTTCCTATCAAGAGTATGTCATCCACGTGCGATACAAGGAAGAAAACCTTAATCTCTACAACCTTCTTGTATATACAAGGTTATCTACCATTTTGATGAAGTCAAACTCTTTGACTGCCACATCAAAATAGATGTTCCAATTCTGCGATACTTGCGTTAATCCGTATAATGATTTAAGCAACTTGGACACCTTTCCGTTGCTCCCACTATCTACGAAGCTCTCTGGCGGTGTCATGTACACGCTCTCTTCTAAATCACCATTTAGAAAAAGCGGTCTTGACGTCGATCTGCCAGGTTTCGTAGTTATGGTATGCAACAATGGCAAGTAGGATCCGGATGGACTTAAGCATAGCCACTGGAGAAATGGTTGTTAGTGTATATGCCCCAGGGGCCATTATTGTATCATACTAGAATGTATATTACTTAATGGAAGCTTGGGATATTCACAGATGTATTAACAGTCTTGCTAAATATGGTAGTATGCTACTTGGTTTGTGTCTACTTTAATATGTGCATATGTCTCTTGTAACATATCACTTATACATATTAATAGAGCTCATAGGATTTTTGCTTGATTACCAGCGTTGTGATGGCAGTCACACTAGTGGGGGCTGGGTAGTCTGTAAGCAACATCCTGTACAGGTCCCTTGTCGTTGGATTATCGAGATAGGGCATCGATATTCCGGAGTAGACTAAGTGTGTACGCTTCTCATCCCAGTTGGGGAGATGGTCTGTCCCACAGCCATCAGTACGTCGTACTGGAGATAGTATACAGGTGCTCGTTAGGTTACGGGTACACCGGACATGACTCGCAGGGGAACTGATTGGTTGGTATTATACCCATCGTCAGTTAACAGTTCCCAGGTGACATGAGTACAGCATAGTCCGCAGACTTGACACTGCTACTTCACCTCGAGTGTGTCCCACTGTTCTTAGATTGCTACCCTACCACGGCTCAAAGGAGTTGTGCAAACAGGTAGCAGTTGGGTGCAGTCCCGAGCACTTGGAGGCAGTGGCGGTTAGATAGGATTCGTCTCTCCCGGTATTGGGAGTTGATATCGCGCTATGTCAGAGAGCCATTACGCAAAGTCCCTGGCCAGGGCAAGCGATATTTACTGGTAGGTTCCAGTAGTTTCTCAGGGTGTAATGGGCTACGCTCCGACACGACTTATACAGCTATTAGGGGACTGACGCTTGCCGCCCCCTAGGCTCGATATGCAATAGTCTTAGACAAACAGACCGGACTGTACGAAGATTGTCACATCAGGCTCAGTAGGAGTTCAGATGGTTTTCCTCATCGGCCTTCTTATCGACATCTACCTGGGGATCGTTACGTACAGCTAGTGTCGCTTGCGGTCTATGGTTAAACCCACTGCCAGCGTAGTGTCGAGTCTTTAGAGTACCACACAGAGAGTTTCCCTGCTCCAGGCGAAACGATATAGAGGTCGTATAGTTTTACGACAAGGGTTCGGACACATACGTGTTTAAACGCACGTACGACGTTTGGACAGTTTTTACTAGCCGGCTTTGGTTTAAGCCAGATTCTAGTATCGGGTTATTGGATTTATACAGTCTAAAGTTTTTCCGCGTTTTCACGGATTGGAGGGGCATTCTCGTAATTTTCCGGGAAGCTTCTAGAAGCATGGTGACTTAGGGGCTAAGGTGGCATTTGCATTAATTGGATTAGTGAGTCATGTAGTGATTCATGCAATGAGTTAATGATTCATTTAATGATTTATATGACTCATATGATGAATCACTTAGGGTATTAATGAAACATGATGATAATGCTTTATTTATTATTTACTTAATAATATCATATGTTTCATATATAATCAAATGATTTCATTCATCCAAAGTAATTCACTTTCTCACCTTCTCTCTCCTCAAGCTTTCATTCTTGAAACCCTAACCCTAACATCTCATGTGTTGAGATCAAGGGTTAGCTAGATTAATACATCCATAACCTCACTCTATATCCCCTGGGTAGCTTAGATTAGCACTTTGAGCAACCTAGTTATCTCAAGCTAGAGATAAAGCTTGGCGTAGGAGCTCTCGGGTGGATCGTCTTTGACTCGAGGAGGCCGTTGAGGTGCTGATGTTCCAAGGAGCCTACGAGGAGTGGAGGACCGCGATGAAGACCCGAAGGACAAGTAACGTGAGGTATAACATCGAATCCGAGTAGTTAAACCTTTCGTAGTTTGCAAGTAACGGTTTAGAAACGATTCTTGCGCTCAAGTCCGTGTTACGAAGCTTTGATAATCGTTTTTCATATATTCCGCCTCCCCACAAGTTCGTGGGGTGCGTGACATGGACTTACAGTGGTATCAGAGCTAACTAAACCATTACTATCTTGTTAGCAACTGATTAGAACTTCGATCGTCAGAAAACGCGAAAACGAAACCCCGGAAATCCCAAGTTTCTGTTAATTTTAAAAGTGTCTGAAAAAATATTTGACATACCTTAAACACAGCAGGGAAATTAAAGAATACTGGGAAAATACGAGCGAGTAACTCGGCAAAACGGCCGCGGATCCGCGGCAATAGAGTGCTTGTGCCGCGGATCCGCCGCCGAGTCAACGCCGAGTTGACTCGGAGTTTCACAGTAATTCATAATTTCTGGTTTTTAGTTTTCCTGTATGTTCTGTTTCTACCCAGGATGCTTCTTTGCTGGTTTGCTTTTGGGGTAAACAGGGAATATGGTGATCGATCGATGTTCTAAGATATTTGTTAATTGGGTTTTTATCTGTAATGTTTAATGTGTTCGTAAACCTCCCCTAACTGCTAGTATGTCGGTTGGCAGGGGGTTGCACATTTCTGTAATGTTTACAGTTTGTATATATGGACTTGATTGGAATGTTGTGATGATTAGCCGGGGTTTTGGGATGGGTTTAATATTCATTCATTCGATGTAAATGTAATATGATGTAATATTCTTTTGCGGGGCACATCCAGGTTGCGGTTGTAGCCACCGTTGTATTATTTCTTTTTACTGTTTTTGCTCCTAGGATAGACCCAAGGCGGGGTGCACAAACTACCGGGTACTTTGAAGTGTTTAGTGGCCTACTCACTTTGTTGAGGGAGACCGCTTCACTTCGGGTACTTGGCGGGTAGTTTGCCGTACCCGTAGGGGTCTAGGGTGGGGTAATGGCTATTCATCACAACTGTGTAATCCGTCTTTTATTGCAGGCTCAAAACAAATGTGGATTGCTAGTATATCCAATAAAGTTCATCTTTGATCTGGAATGATTATTATTGCGTCTGACGAATGTACAATATCTATATATGATAGCTATTAAACGTCACTTATGTTTTACACCCGCGCTAGCTCAGCCCCCGCTCTGTCGTTAGTTAAGTAACCTAACCGGTGATGACGGGACCCCGTGGCAAATGTGGATGGCATAAGAGGACATGATATTTTCGTTGTTTTCTGGAATGATAGGATAAATGATGGGACGCATAATAATAATGCAAAGAAAATAAACGAAAGTTCAATCGTTGGAACAAATTTAAAAACCACTCGGTTATTTTAAAAGAGCAGATTTTTAATTACGGAGCATTAACCACTCCTTTTAAAAAGTATCAGGTTCCTTCGATTATATCAAGTTCACCACGTTCACGGTTTTGCCAAAACCATTCGTAGCCCTCCGTCATTTCATATGAATATTCGATAGTATTCAAGCTATGTTTGTTGACCTTCGTCAAGGCATAGTGATTGGTAGCTGTTGGGTGTTCATATGTTGCATAGATAGATGCGTTGGTTTGGGACATTCGTATTACCTTGTTGACCTTCGTCAAGGGTATGTACGGGTGGGTTCAAATTAACCTGGACAATGACGGGAAGAACTTGACATGTGACTTATGATTTGTTGACCTTCGTCAAGGTCATAAGAGCATGGGGCAAAAATCCATATCGGGAGTTTCTAAAGAAACTGAAACTTGCTAGTAGAGCATACCATTTTGGAGTTTGATGAATATTGGTAGGATTCCTTCAACATTATCATACGATGAAATTTTGGATCCCGATCCTACTGTGAGTATATGCTACTTATCAGGAGATTCGTCACTTAACGATCAATGCTATAAACCAAGTAGGTGCCTAGAAAGGTGTCAGCGGGGCTACGCCCCCAGAGAAAAGTGGTTATTTAATTAAGGAACTTCGCGAAAGCGTTGGAAAACCTCCCTCGAAGTATCGACACTGACCTGGCTGAACGGTTAAGCAAGTATTGTACGGTGAGAATAGTCCTGGCTAATTCTTCTTTTATGGTCTGAGGAGGAATTCGAGAAACGGTGGGAGCCATCCTGTTTAGATAAATTAAAAACCAATCTAAACTTGCAACAGCATCATGCTAAAATGTTTTCTTCTCTCTCTCTTAATTGCAGCGACCTTGTGACCACGACTAGGTTACATCGAGATAATAAATTGACTGAATCTTACTTATATGACTGGCAAAGGTATGTCCAGATGTCCATTGCCTATGAAAAGCTGGACCACCCTATTACTACTCAAGATCCCACCGTCCCAGGTCCAGTTTCCACCGTCGCGGATATGGATATCCGTCAGACAAGGGAAAAAGATAAAGAGAAAGCTAAGTGCCTCGTGTTGGCTTCAGTTGATGGTGTATACCAGAAGCAACACGAGAAGATGGACTTAGTTTCCATCTTTCTCCATAACAAAGATTTATATAGAGAGCAAACTCATATCACAAGATATGAGACCTCGAACGATTTAATTCAAGCGAGGTTGGTTGTCGGGTCATCTGTAGGGGACAACGTCCTTACAATGACTAGATATATTGATGAGCTCAAGGACCTAGAGACCACGTTGCGAAATAGGTCATACGCTGACTTATTTCCACAGTCCCTACCCTCTACTTACACCCTGAAGGAAACCAGGGAGACACAAGCTCTTCTTAATGAGGGACCTTCTTCTTCTAAATCCAGGGCGAAAGCAAAGGGTGAAAAGAAGAAGACCTCTACAAAGCCGATATACGGTGTCAATAAAATAGGAGGAAAGGGAAGAGCAAAAGTTTCGGGATTTGGTGTAGCCAAGGAGGGATGTTCCTATTGTTTTGGGAACGGGCATTGGCAGAAGGATTGCAGGGCTTTGGAAGCCAGTAGCCAGGATACGAAGCATGTTGTGGCTTCAAGCTCAAGTGTGTTTGTAATTGAGAACTGTTTGTCAATTAACTCTACTTCCTGGGTACTAGATATCGGAGCAGGATCTCATATCTGTAATTCATTACATGCTTTGAGAAACCGTAGAGATATAAGGATAGGTGATTTGTCTCTCAGAGTTGCAAACGGAATGAGCGTGGACGCTGAATCCGTGGGAGAATATCGCCTAGGTTTGACAAGTGGGCAGATATTGATTCTACGTAACTGTCTGTCTGTACCTAGTTTGACTTGTAATATCATATCAGTGTCCTCACTTTCGAGAGAGGGATATGACTTTACATTCGTAAGCGATGTAGTTCATATCCACCTAAATCAAGTTCTGATTGGGTCCGGTACATTAGATGACGGTATATACGTATTAAGTCAAGCTCAGGTTTTCAATGTCCAGAACACACTTAAAAGAAAGTCTCCAGAAATAAATCAGGCTTTCTTATGGCATTGTAGACTAGGTCACATCAATGAGAGAAGGTTGACTAAGTTACATAGAGAAGGATATTTGAATCCGTTCGAATATCAATCTTATGCTACTTGTGAATCTTGTCTCATAGGAAAGATGAAAAAGACTCCGTTCACTGGACACGGAGTAAGAGCAAGCGAGCTCTTGGGACTCATACACAGTGACGTATGCGGTCCAATGTCTACACATGTGAGAGGTGGTTATTCCTACTTCATTACTTTTACGGATGATTTCTCTAGGTATGGATATGTCTTCTTAATGAAGCATAAATCCGAGGCCTTTGAGAAATTCCAAGAATACAGGAATGAAGTGGAAAAACAAACAGGAAAGAGTATAAAGACACTGAGATCTGATCGAGGTGGTGAATACTTAAGTGCCGAGTTCCTGGGTTACTTAAAAGAGAATGGAATTCTCTCTCAGCTTACTCCTCCATACACACCACAACACAACGGTGTATCAGAAAGGAGAAATCGAACCCTATTGGATATGGTTCGTTCCATGATGAGTAAGGCTGAATTGCCGCGATCTTTCTGGGGTTATGCGCTAGAAACAGCTGCATATCTTTTGAACAAGGTTCCAACCAAGACTGTGCCTACCACACCATATCAGATGTGGAGTGGGAAGAAACCCTGTCTTAAGTATCTTAAGACATGGGGATGTCCATCTTTTGTAAAGAAGCAGCATACGGACAAGCTCGAGGCACGCTCAGTACTGTGTAAGTTTGTGGGATACCTAAAGAACTCCAAGGGGGTATCTTTTCTATTATGCAGAGGAACAAAAGGTTTTTGTTTCTCAGCATCCCCACTTCTTGGAAACTGAGTTTTTAGAAAAGGAAACAAGTGGGAGCGAAATAGAACTGGAAGAAATTCCAGAACCACAAGCTATTACTGAAAGCTTGGTAGAACCAGAGGTTTCAGAAGAACCGGACATCCCGACGCCACCCCGCAGGAGTAGTAGGCAATCTCATCCGCCCGAGAAATACTACGGTTTTCTCATAGACGGGGATAGAGAGGATTGCACTATTGACTATGATGAGCCTACTAGCTTCCAGTAAGTCATTCAGAGCGGTGACTCAGTAAAATGGCTGGATGCAATGCGGACCGAAATGGAGACCATGTACACTAACAAAGTATGGACTTTGGACGTTGCTCCAGATTGGGTAAAACCCGTAGGATGCAAATGGATCTTCAAAAAGAAGATTGGTGTAGATAGACAGGTTGAAACCTATAAGGCTAGACTTGTTGCAAAGGGTTTCCGTCAAAGACCTGGTTTGGACTATGACGAAACCTTTTCTCTAGTGGCTATGCTCAAATCCATTAGGGTCCTTCTTGATATTGCTGCCTTCCACGATTATGAGATCTGGCAGATGGACGTAAAGACGGCTTTTCTAAATGGTAATTTGGAAGAAAGCGTCTATATGGATCAGCCAGAGGGATTCATTCAGAGTGGGAGCAGCAGTAAAGTATGCAAGTTGCTTAAGTCCATTTATGGACTAAAGAAAGCATCTCGGAGTTGGAACATCTGTTTTGATGATGCTGTCAAAGAATTCGACTTTATCAAAAATCCAGATGAACCTTGCATATACTGTAAGATTGTAGGGAGAGCTGTAGTATTCCTCGTCTTGTACGTGGATGACATTCTCCTAATAGGAAATGATATTCCTATGTTACAGTCAGTCAAAAGATACTTGTCACAGAAATTCTCCATGAAAGACCTGGGTGATGCCACCTACATTCTGGGGATCCGGATCTATCGTGATAGATCAAAGAGGATGTTGGGACTTTCGCAGTCCAAGTACATAGACACCATAGTGAAAAGATTCAGTATGGATGATTCTAAGCGCGGTAACCTACCAGCTTGTCACGGAATCACCCTCTCCAAAGAGATGTCTCCCAAGACTGATTTGGAAAGGGATCGCATGTCGATTATACCCTATGCTTCTGCGGTAGGCTCTATAATGTATGTGATATTATGTACAAGACCAGATGTAGCATACGCATTGAGCGTAGTAAGCAGGTATCAAGCAAACCCAGGGGGGAAGCACTGGATAGCCGTAAAGAACATTCTCAAGTACCTGAGGAGGACTAAGGAGATGTTCTTGGTATATGGAGGAAAAGACCTCCAAATGGAGGCCTTTGCCGACTCCGGCTTCCAGAGTGACAAGGATGACTCCAAATCCATGTCGGATTATGTCTTTACCCTCAATAGAGGGGCGGTCTGTTGGAAGAGTTCCAAGAAGGAGACCGTTGCTGACTCAACAATGGAAGCGGAGTACATAGCTGCTTGCGATGCCGCAAAAGAAGCAGTCTGGATGAAGAAGTTCCTCACAGAACTTCAGGTAGTTCCTACCAGTGTTGATCCAATACCTCTGTAATGTGACAACAACGGCGCTATAGATTTAGCAAAGGAACCCAGGTCCCATCAGAAGTCCAGACACATCTTAAGGCGGTACCACCTGATCAGGGAGATCGTAGATCGCCGGGAGATCGAGGTGAAAAGAGTTGAGACAGAGAATAAAATTGCTGATCCATTCACAAAGTCCCTTCCTCAGACGCAGTTCGAGAGGCTATTCGAGATGATAGGTCTACGTTATGCAAGCTCATGGCCCTAGTGCAAGTGGGAGATTGTTAGTGTATATGCCCTAGGGGCCATTATTGTATCATACTAGAATGTATATTACTTAATGGAAGCTTGGGATATTCACAGATGTATTGACAGTCTTGCTAAATATGGTAGTATGCTACTTGGTTTGTGTCTACTTTAATATGTGCATATGTCTCTTGTAACGTATCACTTATACATATTAGTAGAGCCCATAGGATTTTTGCTTGATTACCGGCGTTGTGATGGCAGTCACACTAGTGGAGGCTGGGTAGTCTGTAAGCAACATCCTATATAGGTCTCTGGTCGTTGGATTATCGAGATAGGGCATCGATATTCCGGAGTAGACTAAGTGTGTATGCTTGTTGGGGAGATGGTCTGTCCCACAGCCATCAGTACGTCGTACTGGAGATAGTATACAGGTGCTCGTTAGGTTACGGGTACACCGGACAGGACTCACAGGGGAACTAATTGGTTGGTATTATACCCATCGTCAGTTAACAGTTCCCAGGTGACATGAGTACAACATAGTCAGTAGACTTGACACTGCTACTTCGCCTCGAGTGTGTCCCACTGTTCTTAGATTGCTACCCTACCACGGCTCAAAGGAGTCGTGCAAACAGGTAGTGGTTGGGTACAGTCCCGAGCACTTGGAGGCAGTGGAGGTTATATATGATTCTCCTCTCCCGGTATTGGGAGTTGATATCGCGCTGTGTCAGAGAGCCATTACGCAAAGTCCCTGGCCAGGGCAAGCGAGATTTACTGGTAGGTTCCAGTAGTTTCTCAGGGTGTAATGGGCTACGCTCCGACACGACTTATACAGCTATTAGGGGACTGACGCTTGCCGCCCCCTAGGCTCGATATGCGATAGTCTTAGGCAACCAGACCGGACTGTACGAAGATTTTCACATCAGGCTCAGTAGGAGTACGGATGGTTTTCCTCATCGGCCTTCTTATCGACATCTACCTGGGGACCGTTACGTACAGCTAGTGCCGCTTGCGGTCTGTGGTTAAACCCACTGCCAGCGTAGTGTCGAGTCTTTAGAGTACCACACAGAGAGTTTCCCTGCTCCAGGCGAAACGATATAGAGGTCGTATAGTTTTACGACAAGGGTTCGGACGCATACTTGTTTAAACGCACGTACGGCGTTCGGAAAGTTTTTACTAGCCGGCTTTGGTTTAAGCCAGATTCTAGTATCAGGTTATTGGATTTATACAGTCTAAAGTTTTTCCGTGTTTTCACGGATTGGAGGGGTGTTCTCGTAATTTCCTAGGAAGCTTCTAGAAGCATGGTGACTTGGGGGCTAAGGTGGCATTTGCATTAATTGGATTAGTGAGTCATGTAGTGATTCATGCAATGAGTTAATGATTCATTTAATGATTTATATGACTCATATGATGAATCACTTAGGGTATTAAGGAAACATGATGATAATGCTTTATTTATTATTTACTTAATAATATCATATGTTTCATATATACTCAAATGATTTCATTCATCTAAAGTAATTCACTTTCTCACCTTCTCTCTCCTCAAGCTCTCATTCTTGAAACCCTTACCCTAACCTCTCATGTGTTGAGATCAAGGGTTAGCTAGACTAATACATCCATAACCTCACTCTATATCCCCTAGGTAGCTTAGATTAGCACTTTGAGCAACCTAGTTATCTCAAGCTAGATATAAAGCTTGGCGTAGGAGCTCTCGGGTGGATCGTCTTTGACTCGAGGAGGCCGTTGAGGTGTCGATGTTCTAAGGAGCCTATGAGGAGTGGAGGACCGCGATGAAGACCCGAAGGACAAGTAACGTGAGGTATAACTTCGAATCCGAGTAGTTAAACCTTTCGTAGTTTGCTAGTAACGGTTTAGAAACGATTCTTGCGCTCAAGTCCGTGTTACGAAGCTTTGATAATCGTTTTTCATATATTCCGCCTCCCCACAAGTTCGTGGGGTGCGTGATATGGACTTACAATGGTTTCATCAAAATCCATACCTGGTTATTGACGACAACCTTTTGCAACAAGTCTATCTTTGAAAGTCTCAACTTTTCCATATACACCAAGAATCTTCTTAAGATCCACTTGCTCCCGATGGGTTTTACCCCTTCAGGTGAAACTACCAAAGTCCATAATTTGTTGGTGTATATGGATTCCATCTCAGATCGCATAGCATCCAACCATTTCACAGAGTCCCCACTCGTGATGGCCTGCTCGAAACTAGTTGGGTCATCATCTTCCATGATGCAATCCTCACTCCCACTGTCATTGAGTAAACCGTAGTATCTCTCAGGAGGATGAGGAACCCTATTAGATCTGTCGATAGGCTGAGGTTCGTCGGGAACTATTGAATCCTCCGGTTCTACCAAATCATCAGCTGTTGGTTTGTTTAGATGGAATTCCTTCCAGTTCTACCTTATGACCACTAATTTCTTCCATAAGAAATTCCTTTTCTAAAAAGGTGGCATGCTGAGAAACAAAACATCTTTTGCTCCTCAGTGTGCTAGAAGATATACCCTCACGAATGTTCGGGATATCCAACAAACTTATACGGTACTGACCTTGCCTCGAGCTTGTCTGGATTTTTCTTTTCAACATAGGCCGGACAACTCCATATCTTAACTTGTTTAAGAGACGGTCTCTTCCCATTCCATATCTCATATGGAGTGGTAGGCACTGATTTTGATGGAACTCTATTCAATAGGTATGCGACTTCTCAAGTGCATAACCCCAAAAGGAAATAGGTAACTCAGCGTTACTCATCATAGAGCGCATCATATCTAATAGGGTGCGATTCTTCCGCTCCGTCATACCGTTGTTGTGTGATGTATACAGAGGAGTAAACTGAGAGAGAATTCTATTCTTTTTTAAATAATTCAGGAACTCCGTGCTTAAGTATTCTCCTCCCCGATCAGATCGAAGGATTTTAATACTTTTACCTGTTTGGTTCTCCACTTCGTACCTATATTCTTTAAATATCTCAAAAGCTTCAGACTTGTGTTTCAACAGGAACACATGTCCGAATCTTGAGAGATCATCGATCAATGTAATGAAGTACGAAGAACCAACCCTGGCATGTGTAGACATAGGGCCGCATACATTACTATGTATCATTCCCAAGAGTTTAGTAGCTCTTTCTCCGTGTCCTGTTAACGGAGTTTTAGTCATTTTACTTTTGAGACATGACTGGTAAGTTTCATAAGATGTAAATTCAAACTGATTTAAATATCCTTCTTTATGTAACTTAGCTAGTCGTGTCGCATTGATATGACCTAGTCTACAATGCCACAAGAAGGTTTCGTTCATTTCTGAACTTTTCCTCTTGTGCGTGTTTTGTACGTTAAGAATCGTGGTTTGATTTAGAACGTATATGCCATTACTTAACGAGCCTGATCAATCAACTTTTGATTTAGGAGAATGTTCATAACATTATCCTGCAATACAAAATTATATCCTTCTTTACTTAATAAAGAAACTGATATAATGTTTCATATCAGGTTCGGTTTGTAATAACATTCGTTCAGAATCAATGTCTTACCAGTTGGTAATACAAGGTGATATTCGCTAACTGCTTTGGCTGCAACATTTGCACCATTCCCCACTCTTACAGAATGATCACCTATTCCCAGTTCTTTACCTTTCTTTAGACCATGTAACATATTACATACGTGGGATCCCGATCCGGTCTCTAATACCCAGGACGTAGAGTGTACCGAGAAACAGTTCTCGGTAACAAACACACCCGAAGAAGATGCATCAATATACTCATTCCTCGTTTGGGTGGCGTGGTAATCCGGATATTCCCCTATTTCCTACTTGGACTTATAACAATTATAAGATAGAGCGGAACCAATGTTCCCCAGCCGAGTATAACAAGCGGGTTTGGTCAATACATCCATATTATTATCTTGATTAAGGCATGTCATGGTCGCTACCTGGAGAGAGAGAAGAAAATACTTTGCGTATACTCTTGCAATATTAGATTGGTTATTATTTTATCTAATCAGGATGGCTCCCACTGTTTTTATCATATCTTCCTTCAAACCCTAAAAGGTAAGACTAGCCGAGAATAATTATACCCAACAAGTTCGCTAACCGGTCAGCCAAGCCAGTATCGGTACTTTGAGGGAGGTTCCCCGTGCTTTCGCACAGACCTAATTAAAGTAAACCTCGTTTTCCCAGAGGCATAATCCTATTGACACCTAATGGGTTAGCTAATTGTAAAGTGCAAAACTCTTCCAGGAGTAACACTTACTCGTAGTGGGTATCAGAATCCAACTATCTCATAGAAGGTATACAATCTCTTTGCAAATTTCAACACTTGAAATTCCCAACAATATTTTGCCCCTAGCAACTTATGACCTTAACATAGTCAACAAATCATAAGCGCTAGCCAAGTTCAACCCGTCATTTCCTCATTGAATTAAACCCACCCGTACAATCCTTAACATAGTCAACAAAGTCGTACGACTACCCTAATCCAATCGCATCATATGGTTGCAGATAAGCACTAATTAGCTACCGCACACTACGACTTAACATAGTCAACAAACGCAGCACGAATACTAAGTAGCACTTATCTGAAATGATGGAGGTCCACGACAGGTTTTTAAGAAAACCTTTTGCGTAATGAACTTGATACCGTTGTAGAATCGAGTGATTTGAAAAGGAGTGGTTTAAGCTCCGCTTTTAAAATCGAGAAGTTTTCAAAACAAACTGAATGGGTTGTAGCATTTGCTAGCTTTTGCTAAAGAGGTCATTCCCGGTGAAGGGATCTCGGCTCTTTCCTCATCGAATGAGGTGTTCGATATTCATCAAGGAATACCGCTATGCAAAGCAAGAACTAGAGCTATCTTTTTGAAAATTTGATTCCACAACATTTTAGGCTTCTTTCATTTCATTAATCTCATTAATGAAGTCCCATCATTTATGCTTCCTAAGCATCACAGATAAAGAAATGAAAATACTTATACAACGTACGCTTATGCCATCCGCATTCTCCACGGGGTCCCATCATGCACCGTTAGGTTAGATAACTAAACGCAGAGCGGGGGCAATACTAGCGCGGATGCACACATAAGCAACGTTTATTATATATCATATATATAATATAAAGCATTCGTCTCACGCAGTTATATGATCTCATCACAGAACATTGCAGCAGAAGTCAACATATGAAATATTGAATATACTAGGAGGTCCGTGTTTTAAATTAAGCCAGTAAAAAACACGGATTCCACGGTCGTGATGAATAGACAAACCCACATCCCTAGACCCCTACGAGAGTGGCAAGCAACCTTACCAATTCTAGAGTTAGGAGACCCGGTCTTGACTCCTCGAGATGGTCTCCCACTAGACTCTAGAAACCGGTTACTTGTGCTCCCCGCCTTGGGTCTATCCTAATGCGGAAAAGTAAATAATATATGTTCATATCAGAATTTTGCATTTTTATATCACCCAATTTTTATCACATTGCTTATCGGTAGGTACTCTTGAGCCGTGTTTGCTAGTTAATTGCAGGATACAGGTTCTCAGCTCTAAACAGTGAAATTCATGGAAAAGCACGACAAATTCCGGATTACTGCCAACCACAGATAAAACACGGATCTCCGCTCTCTATCCGTATGTTACCGCACACCAGTTTAAGGGACAAAATGGCAAATCAATGTCATTTTCATGCACAAAGCTCAATGTCAACACAAGATCCAACATATCTACGCGGAGCTCAAGAAAAATCATGGCAAAAGATCCACATCACATCACCTTTTGATCAGCTGAAATTCTGGAAGAAATGTGAAAAGATTCTGAGAAACCACATACACCAAACTGAAGATAACAGCAAACCAGGGAAACCGACAAAACTTGAAGGCCCAACTCCCTATTATGGCCGCGGATCCGCGGTATAAGCGAGCTTAGGCCGCGGAACCGCGGCCATGCTGACTCGGTAGAGGGTCATCTTCTGGGGGCATTTTTGTAACTTCATGTAGTGCCTAAAAATTGCCCTAGAGTTTCTGTTTCCTGCTTATAAATAGTCCAGAACTTGCCAAGCCAAGGGTGCTTATTCTTGTGTAAAAGTTTAGGATATATTTTGTAGTCCTCTTTCTCCTTTCATCTTTTCTCCATTAAAACTTTGTAGTGAGCTTTTTATGAGTGAAGGATGAATAAAAGAGTTCTTTTTGTTTTCATGCTTGTTTATGTTGTTAATTATAATTGCTTGTATTTTTCATTTGCTAATCTAGTTGTTGTTATTTGTTGTTTGTTTCTTTCTTGTTCTCTTTTTCTTTATCCTTAACAACAATGATGCTTAAGCTTGATCCTTGCCAAGGTGAGGTCTCAAATAGCTAGTTGTAATCTTCTAACCTCTTTCTTTCTATCTTCCCCCTTTTTTTTTATTTTCCTTTTTCTTGTAATGGGTGAGTAGTTTTCTTACTTGTTAGGGTAGGATAAGGAAAGTTTGAGAGAAGGAAATCTCTCTCACTCTTTCCTTGCCCAACATCTTAATTCGGACTCCCGTTAATTGAACCACAATCCGCTCCCTACGGCACCCTATCCTACATGATAGCGGTGGTTCCTTAGTGAGACCGGTTGTGGTTGAATTAACCGGAGGTTAAGGCTAAGAGCCAAGAACGGACGGACAAGCACCAAAAGGAAGAACTTAAGCGTTGGAAAGCCTAGCTTATACTCACAAGTTCCTTCCTAGTCGTGCTAATCCCCGTTGTTGCCGATTACCGTAACACCGATATTAAGAGTGGCAACGCAAGAAGTGAGTGGATCCTAACTCAAACTAACCTATTCCTAACCCTAACAAGCTCTATTTATATAACATTTTAGCACATAGTTAATCTCAAACAAATCTGTACATTTGGACTTAACTCGTTAAAGCCCAAAAAAAAAAGATTCCCATCTCCCTGCCGACGACCCGTACTCAACCGTCTAGCTACAAGCGAAACCGTCTTGATTGCGGTAATTAACTAAGCACGCAAAAACTCTACCAATCAAATGGCGCCGTTTCCGGGGAGACGGTAGTTTATTTCTTTGTGTAATTTCGGGTTAATTTTTGAATATAAACATAACCGAAAAACAAACAAAAAAATACATTGTAAAAAACCATCTTGTTTTTTTGGATTAGTTTTTGTGCAAGTGTGCAGGATAAAAAGAAGGTCGAGTTCAGTGCCAAAGACGTGGGAAGTTAGACCCATATCTCGCGGCTACACCGCATTTGATTAAAACGGAACCAACGGTCTACTGAAGATTCTGGAGCAGACCCAGTGAGCACATCAAGATTCGGGAGCTCCAGACAAGAAGAGTACACCCCAGGAAGCACACACAAGAAATCCAGAGGACCAATTCCTCCTTATTGCCGCGGAACCGCGGCCTGAGCACGTGTCTGGCCGCGGAACCGCGACCATTTGTTGGCTTCAGGGTTTCAGTTTTTTTGTGAGTCTTTCTTCCTCCTTCCCCACTCCTCTGAACTCCACTGAACTGTGTTTTCTGCAGCATTCTTTGCGTAAACTCTCTTCCCCATCCAATAAATTGTTCTTGTGCAGGATTCTTTACGCCGCGCTAAAAAATAAAAAAAATTGATTGCAGTTGATTGTTACTGCTTTGCATATTTTAATCGGACTTTAAGGGGCTTGAAACCAATACAGATTGGGTGGGGATTTCATCACCCTTACCTGGACCCCAGACATCACAAAAAGCATATGCATTGACTATTGTTAATTAAAAAATACTAGTCTCAGCCCTAAGGACTTCGCGCTCAATAGGACAAAGGACTAGTTACAGGCATCGGCCGTTTATCCTATCCTGACTTTGCGGTGTCTAGACAAGTGTGTCCAAGGCAAGTGGTTAATTAATTAGGACCACTACTTACGTAGTGGGGAGCCTCCCACTTACCTGGCACTTACCTGGCCGCAATTGGCGGAGAAGAGGCGGTTTGAGGTCCTATTTCTAGCCCTTTGGAACAGTTAGGAGCTGTCTTGCTGACCTAAGTGACCCTAGATCTAGGTGTGATTGTGCATATCTTGACTGTGATTGTTTGAAGCCGTAAGTCCGTACATATTTCTGTAAAGCTCTTTCTAAAAAGAAAAAATAAACACAAAAACCAAAAACTTTTATAAAAACTTGCCCTTTGTCGCCAAAATCCTATTTTTTCACCCACCACCCATCGTATTTCTCCATTGACGTTTTCTTACCCTCACCTTCTCCTCTTTGACTATACTAAACTCGTTTAGTGTATGTCCGCTTGGACTCGGGACACTAGCGTCTGCCTAGTTCGCGTTACGTTAGTCGCTACCGACTACGCGATCGACTCAGACGTCGAAACTCCTTCCACGCCTCTTTCACCGTTACCTTTGCCGACCAACTCTGACGTTGACCGAAATTTTGTTCATACATCCTCACCTTCACCATCACCAACCTCTTCTTCCGCGATGTCAGGATTTAATCCAAACATCCCTTCAACTCCCCCGGGATTGATTCGACCTCCTATAGGTGCGAATAACCCACCACCACCGCCTGTTGTAGCGCCACAGTGAATCGCGCTCCATGATCGTTTCTATCCCATCCGTTCTGCACTTCCCACCTGTCTTTCCCTTCCACCGGCCAATGGGGATAATTTTGAAATTAAGCCCCACTTCATTAACATGCTTCCGAAATTTCATGGGCTTGAATCTGAAGATGCCTATATCTTCATCAACAAGTTTCAAAATGTTTGTGCCATGATGAAAACGACCTAGCTATCAGACGATGCTATATGGCTACGGGTCAATCCGTTCACTTTGTGCGATCTTGCTGAAAAGTGGCTGTATAGCACTGCTTCCCACTCCATAACCAGTTGGGACGAGTTTGTGAAAGCGTTTCTCAAGAAATTCTATCCGAATCATAAAACCGCGAGGATCCGTAACGAAATCAACCAATTCTCCCAGCTTCCTACTGAACCCTTCTGGAAGTGCTTTGACCGGTATAAAGACTTTCTTGTTCAGTGCCCTCACCATGGTATTGAGAAATGGCAATTTTGCCAAACCTTATACGAGGGCCTGAACCCAGTAACTAAGCAGTTGTTGGAAACCATTTATCAGAGCCACATCCTATCGAAATCTGATGATGAAGCGTGGCAATTCTTCGACGACCTTGCGGAACAAACGCTTCAATGGGAGAGCACCAGACCAACTTCTTCTTCTTTTCCTCCACTTCTACTGGTCAGTCTAGGGTAGGCATCCACCAACTTGATGTCTCTATTGCGATGAAAGCTGAAATGGCTGCAATAACGAGAAAACTTGAAGCGATAGAGAGCAAATTTTCATCTCCTGCTCCTGTCCCAGTTCTTCCCCTTCGTACCATTTGTGCTTGTTGTTCCGATCCTTCTCACTTAACCGAAGAGTGTCCTTACAATCCACCATCTCAAGGACAGGATCGGGTTAATGCTGCATTTCAGCAAAGACCGAGAAATGATCCATACTCTTCCACCTACAATCCTGGTTGGAGGAACCACCCCAATTTCGCCTGGAATCAGAATCAACATCAATTCCAAGGCAACAATTTCCAGAGGCCCCCTCCTCAGCAACAAAAAGTGCAACAACAAACTCAACATCAGTTTCAGCAGCCCTTACAACCCCAACCTTTTCAAAATCAGACGAACAACTTTGCACCCAACAACTCTTTTCCGTAAAACAACTTTGTTCCGTCAAACAACGATAAGGTTTCCTCGCTAGAACGAAGTCTGGAGGCATTCGTTAAACAATCGACACAACCCACCGCAAACATCCAGTCGTCTATTCTGTCTTTGGTGCAACACACTGCTGCACACGGGCAAAGCATCAAGACCATCGAAGCCCAGATTGCACAGCTGAATGCGACGTTAAGCGAGTGAGAAAAGGGGAAGCTTCCATCTCAACCACTCCCAAATCCCAGTCACCCACATAATGTACATGTTGCTCTTGAACAACAGAACCATAATGTGAGTGTCATGACTACATTGAGATCGGGAAGGATGCTGCAAAACAATATTGGCACACGGATCGACGATGACACCCCGGCCGCTTCTTCTTATTCTTCTTCTTCTTCTCTTTCGTCTTCTGAGCCTAATCTCCATTCTTCAAAAGGCTCTTCTTCTGCTCTAAACGGACCCATTTCTCACTCCACGAAAACACCAGCTCTGGGATCCGTTCCAACTCCACAATCTCCTCCACAAGCATTGGATTCAACTAATTTTAAAAACGTTCCATTTCCAAACCGGTTGAAGTCCAATAAACAAAATCCATAAATGGAGAAGATTATGGAGTTGTTTAAGCAGGTTAACATCAACATTCCCCTTTTAGATGCTGTCCAACAAGTCCTGTCCTACGGGAAAATCTTAAAGGACTTGTGCATGAAAAAGAGGAAATCTTAGGTACCCAAGAAAGTTTTGTTAGCTAGTGCTGTGAGTGATGCTCTTACCCAATTTTTACCTCAAAAACGGAAGGACCCTGGCTGTCCTACGATTTCTATTACCATTGGGGATAAGAACATCAACCGCGCACTATTAGATCTTGGTGCCAGTGTTAACCTGCTTCCGTACTCAGTATATGAGCAACTAGGTGTAGGAGAGCTGAAACCCACACACTGCACTCTCCAAATGGCCGACCGATCGATCACCCATCCTACGGGTGAGCTAGAGGATGTGTTAATCAAGGTTGGGGACTTCATATTCCCCGTTGACTTCATTGTTTTAGACACACAGCCTGTAGCTAACCCCCGGAATCAAATTCCGGTGATACTCGGTCGCCCATTCCTTGCAACCTCAAATGCTGTGATCAATTGTCGAAATGGTTCGATGAACCTATCTTTTGGAAACATGACAATTGAACTCAACATTTTTAGGTTGGGGAATCATCCCTCCAAACCTAATGCTCATATACTAGACGTTTGCTCAATCCAGGAGATCACCCCGGAGGAGTGTGAATTCGAGGAGTTTTTGTTCGATCATGATAACCTTAACGCCACTAGTGCGTTCCTCTTCGAACCTGCTGCTGTTTCTGCACCCGACAATGACTACGAGTGTTTCACTTTCTCGAACGATCTTAGCCACTCACCACCCGAGTTTGAATCCTTCAAATTTCCGGATGAGTTACCTGAACCATCCGACTCGGTCGCTTACACTCGATTTGAACCTCTGCTGGAATCCTTTGAGGTCGAGACCTTTTCACCAATATTGCCTTCAATCGTTTCACCTCCAACGCTCGAACTCAAGCCCTTGCCATCTCACCTTAAGTACGCTTACTTGGGTGAGAACGAGACCCTCCCTGTTATCATCTCGGCTTCCCTAGCTCCCGAGCAAGAGAGAGCCCTTCTTGCGGTCTTGCACAGCAATGGGCAAGCTTTTGGCTGGTCCATGGCGGACATCAAGGGGATTAGTCCCCTGATCGTTGAACATCACATTCATCTGATGGATGATGCCAAACCAGCCAGGGATCCACAAAGGCGACTCAACCCAGTCACGAAGGAGGCTGTAAAAAAGGAGATCGTAAAGTTTCTGGATAGTGGTATCATTTGCCCTATCTCTGATAGCCAGTGGGTTAGCCCCATTCACGTTGTCCCCAAGAAATCAGGCATAACGGTGATAACCAACGAGGCGGACGAGTTAATCCCTACTCGCACCCAGACTGGGTGGCGAGTATGCATCGATTACAGAAAACTCAACGCCACAACGCGGAAGGACCACTTTTCGCTACCTTCCATTGACCAGATACTTGAACGATTGGCCGGACACGAGTACTACTGCTTTCTTGATGGCTACTCCGGATATAATCAGATTCCCATCGCCGAAAAATACCAGGACAAGACCACATTCACTAGTCCTTTCGGCACGTTTGCATATCATCGCATGCCCTTTGGGTTATGCAATGCGCCCGCTACCTTCCAGCGGTGTATGATGGGAATCTTCTCAGACATGGTGGAAAAATTCCTGGAGATCTTCATGGACGATTTCTCCATCTTCGGCGATTCCTTTAATGAGTGTTTGCTGCATCTCGACGCTGTCCTTACCCGATGTAAGGACAAGAACCTCACTTTGAATTGGGAGAAGTGCCACTTCATGGTGCGCGAAGGTATTGTCTTAGGACATATCATTTCGCAAAATGGCATAGAGGTTGACAAAGCGAAGATTGAGGTCATTTCCAATCTCCCTCTTCCCAGATGCGTCAGAGACATCCGAGCCTTCCTTGGCCATGCTGGTTTCTATAGACGGTTCATCAAGGACTTTAGCAAGATTGCTAGGCCCTTGACTCTTTTGGTGGCCAAGGACACGCCATTCGGCATCAACTCGAGCTGTGTGACTGCGTTCGAGTCATTGAAAAGCTCACTCACTTCTGCTCCCGTTCTTTCTTCTCCTGACTGGACGCACCCATTTGAGATTATGTGCGATGCATCCGACTTTGCCATCGGTGCTGTCCTTGGACAACACATCAACAAGATGCCGCACGTAATCTATTATACTAGCCGAACCCTGAACGACGCCCAACTGAATTATACAACAACTGAGAAGAAATTCTTGGATGTTGTATTTGCTTTAGAAAAGTTCAGGCCCTACCTCATCGGCTCTCCAATCATTGTCTACACAGACCATTCTGCTCTACGCCATCTTTTTGCGAAGAAAGATGCAAAATATCGGTTGATACGTTGGATCCTCTTGCTTCAAGAGTTTGACCTTGTCATCAAGGACAAAAGGGGATGTGAAAACGTAGTCGCCGACCATCTCTCACGACTTCCTTCTTCGTCGTCGCTTTAAATTCCGATCAACGACGTTTTTCCGGATGAACAGCTCTTGACAGTATCTTGCGAACCCTGGTTCGCAGATATTGTGAACTATTTGGCCACAGGATTATTACCGACTGAATGGTCAAGTCAGGACAGACTTCGATTCTTATCCCAAGTAAAACACTTTTACTGGGACGAACCCTATCTGTTCAAGTACTGTCCTGACCAGATTATTCGTCGGTGTGTCCCTGACGATGAATTTAAGAGTGTGCTGTCATTTTGCCACGATCAAGTATGTGGCGGGCATTTTGGCCCCAGAAAGACAGCTGAGAAGATCTTGCAGTGTGGTTTCTACTGGCCACAACTCTTCCAAGACGCTCATGACTATTGCAAGACTTGCTCCCGGTGCCAACACTTGGGCCGGATATCCAGGAGGAACGAGATGCCGCTCCAACCAATCTTGGTTGTGGAGATTTTCGACGTTTGGGGGATCGATTTCATGGGGCCGTTTCCTAGCTCTTTTGGGAACCTGTACATCCTTCTCCCTGTTGATTACGTCTCTAAGTGGGTCGAGGCTGTTCCCAGCCAGACTAACGAGAACAAGGTTGTCGTTAGATTTCTTAAGGAAAACATTTTCTCCCGGTTTGGGCACCCCCGAGCGATCATTAGCGACAATGGAACTCATTTCTGCAATAAGACCTTCGAGGCCTTGATGCGGAAATATTCCATTAATCATAAGCTATCTACGTCCTACCACCCCCAAACCTGTAGAGAAGCCGAAGTTTCAAATCGGCAAATCAAGCAGATACTGGAGAAGACGGTTTCCAAGAACCGTAAGGATTGGTCGTTGAAACTCACTGATGCCCTTTGGGCATTTCAAACTGCTTATAAGACCGATCTTGCCATGTCTCCCTATAGGCTTGTGTACGGAAAGGCTTGCCACCTCCTTGTGGAAATAGAGCATCGCCCATTTTGGGTGATAAAAGAGCTGAATCTGTCTCTCGAAGATGCGGGCAGCCATCGGAAGCTGCAGTTGAACGAATTGAGCGAGCATAGGGATGAGGCTTACGAAAACGCGGCTGTCGTTAAGAACCGAACAAAGATGTTTCACGATAAACACTTTTTGCGCAAAACTTTCACACCTGGTCAACAGGTGCCGCTTTACGACACCCGGCTACATTTCCATCCACGTAAGCTCAGATCTCGCTGGAAAGGGCCATACTTTGTGCGGAATGTGTATCCGCATGGCGCTGTGGATTTGGAGAATCCAACGGACGGTTCATTTTTCAAAGTAAACGGACACCGACTAAAATCGTACCTTAGCGCCGAACCAACAGAGGAGCTCCTGGTCTTACAGGAGCCGGTTTACCCTGCATAATCTTCCTCTGCCTACCACCAAACTTCGGTTGTCCAGCCAAGAACAGTGGACACTGTTCTAAATAAGTTTGGGGGTATGTATATACCATTTTATATATATTTGTGGATATTCTTTTCCATTTTTTACTATTTTTCTTTTCTTTAAAAACAAAGACAAAAAATTCTGTATATCTAACCGACAATTTTGACCCTTCAATGATCTCTTCATGAAATGACAGTGCGGACACTGTCCAGTTTAAGTTTGGGGGTACGCTCGGTACGCATTTCTAACCTTCGCATTCATATGTATATTTTGCATCTTCATACTAAAATCCATAAAATCCATAAAAATCAGAAAATTTTCTAAAAACATAAAAACTTTTTTGTCAAGTTAGCTAGTGGGAGAATTCAGATTCAACATTTCGACGGTTTTGTTTGATAAGATAAGAATAACTAAATATTATTTTTAGATTTTGAAAACTTGAAAGATAACTCTCCTTTGAAATTAACTATAGCTGATATACGTCTTTACATCACACTACACGTATCGTGAGTTTTGGAAATTAGATGACAAGTCTATTATGTCTAAAAACTTTTAAATGGATAAATGATTTTCTGAGGATCAAATAGGTTTGTTCTGAAATAAGTAATATCAAGAATAGTTTATGAAGTGAAGTGAATATGAAGGAATGTTATTGATGCCTTAATTGGAACTAAGTCTGAAAAATAACCCATCTGGAACTTGATTGGAATGATTACACACCTAACCCACTAAACACGTCTTTTATCCAAAATATAACTGAACTGCCGGTTATATCTCCGTTCGCTTTGAATCATCATGATTTTCACGCTAAATTGTCTTTTGTTTTAGGCCCTAGGTAGCTTGAGTAATTAAGTCCGCTGGGGTGTCTCTACACCTAATTCCCTAAAGCCAACTGGTTTGGATGCATTGGCCCAAAACTCTTTAAGAAGCCTAGAAAGTCCAGATTAAAACAAAGTCAAGCAAGTGTTCTCTCCGAGTTAAAATTCCTAACGGTTCTTTGTGTGAGAATAATCTTAACAAAAGACATGTTTTTATAAAAAAATATTTCTAGCGGAGATATGAAGGTTTTATTCTATGATAAAGA
This sequence comes from Agapanthus africanus, assembly GCA_030015575.1. Classification (NCBI taxonomy): domain Eukaryota; kingdom Viridiplantae; phylum Streptophyta; class Magnoliopsida; order Asparagales; family Amaryllidaceae; genus Agapanthus; species Agapanthus africanus. The sequence goes on from JASDDO010000004.1 coordinate 240,366,720, forward strand.
CTATTGCACGTTCACAGAGGTGTGTATGAAATGAAAACAAGAAAAAGGTGGAGTGAAAAATAAGACCTAGTTTCCTGTTAAGGAAGATAGAAATTCTGAAATTGAAACCTTACTGGAAAACGAAACTTGAAAAATACTTAACTCTTTATAAAACTTATGTGATCCTTTTAAAAAAATTTACCTAGGCTTTAATGTGTGACATGATGACTTTAATCGGTCCTTTTGGAACTTAATGACACTATTTGCATTGCACGTAAAGACATTTAAAATCCTAAGTTAAATAAGAAGCGAGGTGTGAAAAATAAAGGTTCGATAGTCTAGACTTAGGATCAAAGAATTGTTATTTTCTGAAACAAAACTTTAGGGTTTGAATCATAGTTATTTTGCAAAACTAGCTTGACCGGATTTTGTGGGTAGTATCCGCTGAAAACCCTCAGGAGACAACACTCCTCCTACTAGGGACACCTAGAGGTTTAACGGCTTGTTGCACATGCTCAGTGCAATCGCGTTCCCTGCGAAAGTTAGGTTAGGAATTTTTGTGAATAAATTGGCTTTGCTCGGGACGAGCAAATGATAAGTTTGGGGGTATTTGTTCATATCAGATTTTTGCATTTTTATACCGCCCAATTTTTATCACATTGCTTATCGGTAGGTACTCTTGAGCCGTGTTTGCTAGTTAATTGCAGGATACAGGTTCTCAGCTCTAAACAGTGAAATTCATGGAAAAGCACGACAAATTCCGGATTACTGCCAACCACAGATAAAACATGAGTCTCCGCTCTCTATCCGTATGTTGCCGCACACCAGTTTAAGTGACAAAATGGCAAATCAATGTCATTTTCATGAACAAAGCTCAATGTCAACACAAGATCCAACATATCTACGCGAAGCTCAAGAAAAATCATGGCAAAAGATCCACATCACATCACCTTTTGATGAGCTGAAATTCTGGAAGAAATGTGAAAAGATTCTGAGAAACCACATACACCAAACTGAAGATAACAGCAAACCAGGGAAACCGACAAAACTTGAAGGCCCAACTCCCTATTATGGCCGCGCATCCGCGGCATAAGCGCGCTTAGGCCGCGGAACCGCGGCCATGCTGACTCGGCAGAGGGTCATCTTCTGGGGGCATTTTTGTAACTTCATGTAGTGCCTGAAAGTTGCCCTAGAGTTTCTGTTTCCTGCCTATAAATAGTCCAGAACTTGCCAAGCCAAGGGTGCTTATTCTTGTGTAAAATTTTAGGATATATTTTGTAGTCTTCTTCCTCTTTTCATCTTTTCTCCATTAAAACTTTGTAGTGAGCTTTTTATGAGTGTAGGATGAATAAAAGAGTTCTTTTTGTTATCATGCTTGTCTTGTTATGTTGTTAATTATAATTGCTTGTATTTTTCATTTGCTAATCTAGTTGTTGTTATTTGTTGTTTGTTTCTTTCTTGTTCTCTTTTTCTTTATCCTTAACAACAATGATGCTTAAGCTTGATCCTTGCCAAGGTGAGGTCTCAAATAGCTAGTTGTAATCTTCTAACCTCTTTCTTTCTATCTTCCTCCTTTTGTTTTATTTTCCTTTTTCTTGTAATGGGTGAGTAATTTTCTTACTTGTTAGGGTAGGATAAGGAAAGTTTGAGAGAAGGAAATCTCTCTCACTCTTTCCTTGCCCAACATCTTAATTCAGACTCCCGTTAATTGAACCACAATCCGCTCCCTACGGCACCCTATCCTACATGATAGCGGTGATTCCTTAGTGAGACCGGTTGTGGTTGAATTAACCGGAGGTTAAGGCTAAGAGCCAAGAACGGACGGACAAGCACCAAAAGGAAGAACTTAAGCGTTGGAAAGCCTAGCTTATACTCGCAAGTTCCTTCCTAGTCGTGCTAATCCCCGTTGTTGCCGATTACCGTAACACCGATATTAAGAGTGGCAACGAAAGAAGTGAGCGGCTCCTAACTCAAACTAACCTAATCCTAACCCTAATAAGCTCTATTTATATAACATTTTAGCACATAGTTAATCTCAAACAAATCTGGACATTTGGACTTAACTCGTTAAAGCACATAGAAAACGATTCCCATCTCCCTGCGGACGACCCGTACTCAACCGGCTAGCTACAAGCGAAACCATCTTGATTGCGGTAATTAACTAAGCACGCAAAAACTCTATCAATCAATATACATCAATGGTGACATCATCCTCAATCTGGAAGTGCCCTAATAAAAGAATATTACTTACAAGTTTTTACATGAATGAAAATGAAAAACTCTCATCTCACGCAAAACCCCCTGGCTATTTAAACACGACGATCCAATATAATATATCACAGCAACACATAACATCACATGTCATTGACGTAAGTAAATATGCGTATCCCAATTGTCGTTGACATATAGCAACGAAACTGGCGATACACCACATATTACACTTACGGTCTCAGAAAAGAAAGTGAAAACTACAACAATTGGAATCCGCAACCACCTTAGACATCATAAACCCGAAATATCACATACTTCGAATTTCATGCCAAACCATATGAATTCCTTAGACATCATAAACCCGGAATATCTCATATTCCGAATTTCATGCCTAACCTTATAAACCCCGCATTTTAGTCTCAATATTGAAAACACTTTTCAATAACCAGTCGGGTAATTCAACAAGATTCCCGACAAGCTGATCGAATGCTCGTCGGAAAATTTAGTAGACGGCCGCAACCCCCGATGCCGTCGACGAAGTGCACTTAGGCGGAACACCGAGGCCGCGAGCACCCGGGAGGATGCTTTTAGCAACAGGGTTCTCCTACAGTCACTTGGTCGGGGCTTTGGGGCGTGGCTATCTAGTAATGTTACCCGGTGAGTATCCGCGTACACTATATGATTACGACAGAGTTTTGATCCATATCAAAAACCCGTGGCAACCAATCAAATGAGACTAAATTGCTAGGTTTACAAAAATTCAAACTAGTTTTCACAAAACTAATTATTGTGGATTCCAAATATTGTATCACATATCAATATGAAACCCGAAACGATGTTAAAATACGACTACGAAACACTCCGTATTGCCATTACAGAAAGATAACATCACATGCAATCTTGGCAAAAACAAACATAACCTGAAACCCTAAAACCAAGAGATCAGAACACCACAAAAATTTTAAGATTTTTAGCTACAGGAAAAAGGTGAGGCCGTTTTTTTCGACAATATGGCCGGCCATTTTTTTGTGTTTTGCCTCAAATTTTTCTGGTGTTCTAGATACATCATAACTAGCTTTCTGCATTTGTTTAAATAAATTTTAGAGGACTTAAAAAATTCGACAGAAACTAAAGTTTCGGATTCCAGGTTTTGGAGTTGTTTCGGTTTCATAATTCTAACACATCGTATAATTCTCTAGCTTGGCTCTGATACCACTGCTGGGTTCCTTAGCACTCTCATTAGGTTTACAAAGGCATCGGGCATGCAATTTCAAAATTTCTAGTGTGCTGAGAAACCTATTACCGATGATCAAACTAGAGAATTAGGGTTTAACTAAGCAATTAAACAACTTTACTGTAACATTTCAGAAAATATAAAATATTATTTTTGGAATTTAATATTAAAATAATATATTTCCCGAAAACTGCCCGATTTGCGAAATTGGGGTTTTCGAAAAAGGGTATAAATATATACCAATATTTGTGAAATAAATGGAAATTAAAATAATTTATTCATTTAAAAATATATTTAAAGGATTTGGCGTTTTTAAAATTTATTATATGCAGTTTTGATAAAAACCCGATTAGTGCACTGCTAATCGCGATTAAGCCAAATCCGTGTTTCTACAATTTTTCGTGGTAAGTGCACCATGACATGTTATGTGTTATCTTATGGTGTTGTTTTATTTGGGTTTATATGTTTTGGTGAGAAAAAGAAAATAAAGGAAATGATGACTTGAGGTGAGAGGGGGACATAATGATTAGGTTAGGTATACTTTTTGTGAGAGAGAGAAGTGAGAATAATTGAGCGGGAGAGAGTGGGTGTTGCCTTATTATTTCCTCCACCATTTTCTTCTTCTTCTTCTTACTCATCTCCCTCCATCCTCTACCCTCATGACCCTATATGAAATATCCACCAAAACCCCATACCCATTTCATTAAAAACTTGCACAAGCTCAAGGAAAGTACGTTGGACAAGAAAATTCAGATTTTGATGATCTTAGGGATTCATGGGTGCTATATGAGGTAATCCCTTCACCAATTGTGTAGTTTTTCATTCACTTTAGTATTCATATGTGTTTAGATGTGATTAAGTGAAGTTTAGTGAACCTTAGGAAACCCTAGTGAGGGTTTGAGTGAAATTGTGGATTGGTGATGCTTGAGTCGCTGTTTAAGACTTGGGAATGAGTATGGGAAACAAAAATACGGATTTCGGATTTGATCCATGTCGGTTTTGTGAGAAATTAGGGTGTGCAGGGAAATCTGGAGCAAACCGGGGGATTTCTGAGTTTAGCAAACAACACCAGGGACCCATTTTTGACCATAGGAGACTACCATGACAAAACGAAGCCCATAGGAGCCAGGGGGCCGAGGAGGCCGGATTTTAAGGGTAGGTGGCTGGCCACTTGGTGGGGTGTGGTGTCGGGGTTGGTCCAGTAGCTCAAATACACAATATACATCACCCTAGATTTGTTTGCTTGGCTTTATTTGACCCGAGTCAAAATCTGGGAGCAGTTTAGTGTGATTTTAGCTATGTTTTCTGTATTTTGAAATGCTAATTCTTGATATTTGGTTTTGTATTTGGTTGTTTAATGTTTGTACATCAACGACTAGGAGTAATTTGTTGGTTTTGCATACGTGGGCTATAGGTTCTAACCTATAGGCGATCCGTGTGCCGTTTTGGTTTCCGGACTTGATGTTAATAGCGATTGCGATTGTTTATTATTGTAGGTACCCTCGCATAGATTCCGAGGCAATGGAGCGTGGCTTCAATGACTTCGGCAAGCGAAGACTACGGTGAGTAGATCTATATCTACCGGGGAAGTCGGGTGGATGGCGTATAGCACCCCCGCAAAGTTTTGATGGAAACTGATTTATAGAATATGGTTAAGAAAACCTAGATTTGGAAACTAGGGTTAGAGTTAAATGATAGTTAGTGAAACCATATTAGAAACCAAGGATAGTTAGAAGTGATATAATACGGCTAATATGTGATGACGGAATTTGAGGATGACGTTTAACGATATTACCGTTTATGGTACTATAGGACTAGATAGTCGACGTAGACGTGTCATCCAAACCATACCTATTTCTAAACTGAAAATCGTATGTATCTTTTAAACAGATACCTTAAGGGACGTTATGGATTTTCAAATGATATCTTTTCCTTAGAAACACCGTAACCCCTATTTTCAAAATTACGATTCGCTTCTTTAAAAATCTGATTGTATGGTTTGGGTGTGTATGTTAGATTAGATACTTATACTTATAGTAGAGATAGAATGTTTATGTAAACTCGACTTGATGTGAGATATAAATGCGATGAAAAGAATATAAGACGAATATGATGACCTGATGATATGTTGGTATACGGATGCGAGTCGATTGATACCTTGTCGGTCCCCTGATATGAGATCGTTATGGATGTGACCTGAGACATAGGTATATAGTTACATGTATATATATGTTGTGAGACATGTGTGATATGCCGTACGGACGTTAGGTCCGTACCCCCCTCATTGTCGTAAAGGTTTATAGGATCCCTAATGTTTTAAATGCCGCCGTACGATGATCTTTTCCGTACGTGATGAGTTTGACTTAAGATTGGTCCGTACCCTTGACTAGAGGATGCCGTATGATGGATTATACTGTACGCGATATTTTGAGGCGGGATGCCGATTGATAGATTCACCGACTCGGTCATGTTAGATACGTATACCCGTCAGCATTTGCATATGATTTACCTTATGCTGCATTCATATTATTCTCATTGCATTGCTTATACCTGTGCTAGTACACCTGCACCATTATCGATGATGCGTATGTTACACGCACTCAGATTTGTAGGCTCACACACTTCATCATCGATAATTGCCATGTCACTACACAGTAGGATTGCTGCATCATGATATGACTCTTCGCATAACATATTTGCGCACATACACATTGTACATCCATATTGGTGCACATATACATTGATACATCCATACTTGCGCATATACACATCTATATATCCATATTGGAGCACATATACATTGATACATCCATACTTGCGCATATACACATTTGTATATCCATATTGGTGCGCATATACATTGATACATCCATACTTGCGCATATACACATTTGTATATCCATATTGGTGCGCATATACATTGATACATCCATACTTGCGCATATACACATTTGTATATCCATATTGGTGCGCATATACATTGATACATCCATACTTGCGCATATACATATTTGTATATCCATATTGGTGCGCATATACATTGATACATCCATACTTGCGCATATACACATTAATATATCCATATTGGTGCACATATACATTGATATATGTCACGACCCGAAATTGGCACGTGACGGCCCTAATACTAGGCAACGCCTAAAGACGTAACGTAGTAAAAGAAAGCCAAAACCCAGAAATCTAAACCAAGAAAAACACGGAAAAGATAATAAAAGTATTTGAAACATTTGAAATCGCAACCCAAATTCTTTAAAAGTCCTACTTTCTTTCTTTAAAATTTTGGCAACACCCCCTTTTGTAAAAACTATACAAGATGAATACAACACAAATATACGACGCCATAGCGAAGAAATAAAGACAATAGAGAGAAAGCTGTATATAAAAGACAAAAACTTCACAAATAACATACAATATCGTCCTCACCAAGTCTCTAAGTCAACAACATAATAGTAGATGGAGAGTACTAGATACAACGAATGTACAATATGAAATACAGATAATCATCCAACCCACCTAAGCAAAATAGTATACTGTGAGCCGATGCGGTATCTGTAGCAAAAGATGATAGCTGAATAACTGAATAGCCTGCCTCGACTACTATGGGGAAAAACCTGAAACACCTGTGGCACAATGGGGGTGAGTTGCCAACTCGTGAATAGTAGATAACATATGCAGGTAATCGCAGGAATGTACATACATCATGAATCTAAGATATGCGATTACAGTAATAACATGTCATGTAATTGCCGAATAATGGAAAGTACACTAGCAGGTACAATCAATATGTGAAGCAATAATAACATGACAATAGTATGCAATAACTATGCAATAGGGATATGAGAATGCAAATATGCAGCAATCATGAAGGGTACACTCACAGGTACTCCTAATACATGGAACAGTGCATAAATGAAAAGGTATGAGGTATGGAGTGAAATATGTCATCCCACGGAATCCTTTCACCGTGGTAGGATCACAATCCATCAAGACACTCAAATCCCAATTCCTCAAATCAGCCCCCGCGTTGGGCTCTCACATCATATAAGTCTCACATCTCCTCAAGGTACAATATCGAGTAATCTCCTATATCCCGAATGTACAAATCAGTAATCTCATATGGTATCCAATCTCAAGGAATCACCTAATATCCCAAGTCAAAATCTCAAATAAGATTCTAGCTTCCTATATATATATATATATATATATAAATATATGCAGAAATAAATATGATGGGGTCGATACACATATATTTGCGTCCCATTCCACTAATATTGGTGTAAGGGTATATATAACAACGGCTAAATCCCATGTTATATATACAAAGGTGTTTAAAGGAAATATCATGAAAACAATGTGCCAAGCATCGACACAGAAATCCTGATAGGTACGTATCATACGCTATCCCGAAAGCACGAGTGCCTAGCTCTGACCCTCGCCTTTCGACGTATGCATACGTGCATGACTCCCAACGGTATCTCCATGATCCCCGCCGAGTCATTAGTAATGTCACCGGTAGGGACTAGCCCGCCTACAGGCTCAATCAGCAACATCCATCGATCTTTCTGCCGAGGGAAACCATACCAGGCCCCACCATGTATCCTCATACGGCAACCACATCTCGTATGGAGTATATAATCAGGACCGATAAATCTCATGGTGGCTGCGCAAATATCATATCAAGGAAACCGGGTTTTTCAATGTATTCATAATTTCATGAACTCCCGCGGTTCCCAAATCCAGAAATCATCATGTGAAATCAAAATAACAATGTGCAAATCTAGGAATAAATATATGCGATATATCTGAAATGTGAGTATATAAATGAGAATATGTAGCTGAAACCAAATGTATGCGAAACCAATAAGGTATAACTCAGTAACATCAGTAAAGGTAAATATGTAACTGCAACTGAATATGTTTGTAACATACAGGTGTAGTAATGTATAGGTATCTACCTATAAGAACTGATGTCGTATACCCCCGTGGGTATACGTAGAATATGTAAGATACCCCTGGGTATAAATGAAACATGATAAATGTATACCTGTAACTGTATCGTAAGGTGTATATGTACCTATCACTAATGGTATGATACACTATAGGTATACCGATAAGCTAGATGTCATGTGTGATAAGCAATATAGTATCTATAATGGTTGGTGTGTGACATGGCAATTATTGACGGTGTGTGTGTAGCATACAATCCGTGCTCGTGCAACATGAACCGTCAATAATATGTGCAGTGCCCTACGGCTACTAGTCACAGTACAACTATATCTAAGTAAATAGGGTAAGGGCGCAATTCTAACAATGACGTAGAATATGCGACAAGTATTTGAATCCTAGCCCAGACGCATAACGCCATGCGGGCGATTCCCCTGTAGATGTTAAATCTACTCACCTACGCTCCACGCTAGGTGAATCCTACCATCTGCTCCCCCTTGTAGCAGTGTCCGTAGTCCCCGCCTGCAAACCTGTAAATAAGACATGGAAATCATATATAAGCCAAATATTCCGCAAAACGCGATATCGAACCCAAGAGAGAAACTCGCGTCGCGAACTAAATGCGCGTGTGCACGATACGCTAAAACGTGTGTATACACGTCTAAAACTACCGCGACACGCTGGATCGCAGAACTCACTCACGTATCGCGCGTATCGCGCAAACACAACGAACGAGAAATACGGTATTTGATCCCAAATTTTCCTACAGGTCAAATCTTACAAAACTATACATGCCAAAACACTAGATAACACAGCAGAGAACCCTACCCAAAACCCCAACACCCCAGACCCCAACTTGGCCGCAATTTGCGGCCAAAGCCAATAAATCTGCGGCCCAAAGTAAGAGTCAGGGGCTCGTGTTCTGGTGGAGTGTTCTAGACCTAGTATGCATGCTCCAGTTTCCTCAATTTTAACCTGAAAGGTCCGGGTCAAAGCAGATTACAAAATGCCATAATATCGCTTAAAAACGCTAATTTTGCACAAAAGCAAACCCTATGGTATTTTAGTGAAATCTGGGTCAATTCTCAGTTAAGGTGACCTTAACAACACTTAAACAGATAGGGTTAACTAACACAATCACCACTTAATCAAATTCCACACAAATCATCATAATTAGCACTAAACTCACTATTTAACACAAACCGACACTAATTAGCGCACAAGCTAAGAAAAAGAGAGATGGGTTCAGAAAATACACCCTAGAGAACCCTAGAAAGCAAGAGAAGAAGTGTATGGAGGAGGTGAGAGCTTTCTACTGCTGCTGGAGCTGTTTGCTGCTCCTGGAGCTGCTGCTGCTGCAAGCTGAAGCTGCTGCTACTGATGTTGATGTTGTTTCTGGTGCTGCTGCTTCTGGTATTGCTGCTGCTGTTGCCTTCTGCTGTTGCTGATGGCTGCTGGTGTGAGTGTGTGAGAGTGTGAGGGAAAAGAGAGTGAGAATGAGAAATGAGTGCAAGGCTAAAGACCCCTCCCTCTCTCCTTCTCTCTCATCATTAAAGAGGCATGGCTCACACCATGTAGCACCATGCTTCTCTCCCTCTCCCTCCCTCTCTCATGGTCAACAATTCAACAAATTAAAATCCCTTTTTAATTTCATTTTATTTTGAAAACAACCATACACTATTAAACCCAAAACTCTTAAACAATTTAATAAAACTTGCTTAAAGGAAAATGGTTAGCTAACCATGATTGTTAATCATGGTTAACCTCCAAATTAGCACCCTAGTTATCATGCACAAGTGTGTGCAAGCCTAGAAAAATTCTAATAAAATATTCAATAAATAGGATAAAATAATTAAAACCCAATTTGGTAAAATTTTTATTAAAAACCATATATTAAAATATAATTAGCCACAAAACACATTATAAGGTGTTACAATCTCCCCTCCTTAAAAGAAATTCGTCCCCGAATTAAAAAATATACTAAATGTACCTTCAAAGAGAAGATTACAAACTCTCAGATCTCGCTCGCAGCCTCCCAAGTGATTACCTCACTATACGGCTACGTCTAAGAAAAAACCCTTCACAGATGGCAAGACCATTGACCGACGTTCCTCCACCTGCCGAGCCATTAATACCATTGGCTGCTGGTGAACGAAAGATCGCGTCAAGCTAAATGGTCAGGTGCTAGATCATGTGAGAAAGGTCAAGAAGGTAATTTTAAAGTATCATCACAAGGAATACGGGGTGAAAATTCAATAATCTGGGCGGAAGTGCCAAATTAAAGGCAACGAAACTAACTCGCTTATAGGATCTCAAAAGGACCTAAAATCCTGGGAAAACCTTCCCAAAAATCCAATACGTCAATTCATCGGAAAAGTCCGTAGGAATACATGATCTGTCCCTGCGAACTCGAGTCTATGACCAACACAGTCGGCATAAGACCTCAGTTCGCAATGGACAATTTCCATCCTGACCTAACACAACTGGACCATCTCCGAAGTCTCTAGACATAGCTGGGGTCCAAAATCCTACTTACGCAGAGTCAGATAAACAACAGACTGGTGATCGACATGACCTAACCCCTAAACCTAAAGGTGGCCAATTGGAGTGTCTCCTGATAACAGCTATCGAAGGAGAACCCTAACGATGGCGAGTGACGATCCCCAACCGCCGACAACAATCAAAACAACACACAACTTAACAAGAAACAACTGAGAAAATTGAGTATAACCGGACGACAAGAATCCGAATGGAGTCACACCCTGACTAAACTTGGGTAGAAACCATAACGAAATTCGTGGAGATCTGCTCCCACTCCTACTTCGGAACGGTAAAAGGTCGCAACTCTCCAGCCGGCCTCAGATGCTCAACCCAAACACACAAAAGACAGACACCTTGAAACGAAACTTGAAACTTCTCTTTACATCCCTGCCCACCCGTAACTATCACACAAGTCACGTCACTGTTTGTGGGACTTGAATGAAAACAGAGAGTTGACTGATGTGTCTGTCCTAGGGTTTCACTTCTCTACCCGATAACATTAGGTACACCAACGCGTCCCAAACTTAGCACACCGTGTCATAAATCAAGGACTCCGAATCATTACCCAGCCGAGTATGCTCAAGTATCTCTGACGAACGGGCATCGGCGGGCAGTGTCTCGCGAAAGCGATTTAAGAAAAGTGGTCGGGCGCGGACATGAGCAAGCTGTCCCCTCCATAGAGACGAACTTAAGCTGTACTCAACGATCACACAAGAACTATAAATTTGCAGAAGACTATCACAACAATCAAAATCCACTGCAGGAATATGTACATTAAGCTCTGGTGGTCCGTGGAAAATCTGACACGACTCTCGAACAAGTAGTGTCTCCAAATCTCCAACGCAAAACCACCGCGACCATCTCCAGATCATTAGTGGAATATCCTTCTCGTACTTCCTCCAAATGTAGGGAAGCAAAAGCGATAACTCTATAGTGTCACCTCAGTACACACTCGAGCCCCACTCAAGAAACATTACAGTTAAACAACAAGGTCGCCCGAACCAAAAGCAGAGAAAGAACTGATGCAGTTGTTAACCGAATCTCCAACTGCCAAAAACTCCGCACACATGCCTCAGTCCACAGAAAAGAAACCTCCCTTCCGGTCCATTCAGTCGACGGTGCAGCACTACTCTAGCAATCCTGCATGAAACGGCGGTAAAAACCTGCTAAGCCCAACAATTTGCGGATCTCCGTCCTGCACACAAGTCTGGGCCTAAGTTGTACGGACACGATCTCCCTCGGAACCATACGAAACCGTCTCCCATGACTACAAGACCTAGAAGTCAACACAAAACAGGCCTGAAGAAACACTCCGAGAATTTAGCAAACTGCTGGTGCTCTCCCAGTATCTGCATAACAAATCCTCAAGTGCTACTACTGTCCCTCAAGACACATTAAATAGACCAGAATTTCGTCAATAACACAACAAAAACTGGTCGAGGAACGGCATGAAGAAATCTGGTTCATCACATCTACGAATGCTGCTAGGGCATCAGTGAATCCAACGACTCACAAAAACACACAAAGCCCGTCGCACGCATAAGGCAGTCTTCGGAATGCCATCACCCCGAATCCGCAATAATGATGACCTGCTCCCAAACAAACTTAGAAAATGTCTAGCACTCTGGAGCTGATCGAAGAAATCGTCAATGCGAGGTGAAGGATACCTATCCGCAGCGTAAGCCGGTTCAATTAACGTTCCGTCGATACGCAACCCTAAACTGCCGTCTTTCTCCTTGACAAACAGAACTAGGAGCTTCCTAATGCGAAACACTCAGATACACAAAACTCCCCAAACCACAACTCTGTAGCTGATCCTTTAGCTCCCAAGCTTCGCCGGCTCATCCGGAACAACGTCGGAAAAACTCTCGCACGAAAGGATCACCAGTCCAACAAACCCTCTGTGGCTACGGTATCACGAATGAATGCCAAGAATCCACGACATCTCCTCAGTAGCCGACTAGCGAAAAAGGCTGAATTCAAGCTGTGAGAGGCGACACAACTATCCACCTGCACAACAAGAACTGACCTGCCGGGAAAACAAATCTGACTGTTTCCTCACGGTAGTCCACAGACGCCTAGCACGTATTTACCCAGTCCGTGCCCAGGAGAACGTCAAATCCGACATCTCTAGGAGGATCGAAACTACGGACGAATCTCTATCTCCTATCCGATTGGCACACAACTGAATACGTGCCGCGCAACAAAAGAATCGCTGACAGAAGTTAACACAAACAACGACTAATCTACCCAACCATGGCACAAGCATGAAAAAAAAATGAATACATCAAAAGAACATGCGAAATAAGGATACCTGAAAACTCTGCATTGGACGCCCGCGCATCCCGATAAGTAGAAGCAAACTCATGTGTCTGCCCTCTACCCACAACTGGCTGAACTCTTCTGGTAGACTGAGCCCTCTGAGCGAATCTTCTACGTCCACGGCCTCTCTGAAAACGATCATGACGAGGTGCTAAGGAACAATCCCTGACGAAGTGCTGAAGGCTTCCGCATCGAAAACATCCACGCGCTGACTGCTGACCATCCTGGGGATCAGAGCTGAACGACTGTCCTCGTCCTAAGCCTCTGCTACTCCCGCGACGACCACGAAATCTGTCTCGATGACCAAACCTATGTCTCTGGGCTGGTGTACTGGTACGAGTCCTCCACTGTCCTGGAACTCTCAGCGTCTCTGGAATGTGCGCCTCGTCAACTGGAGCTGCAACCACTGGTGCTATGTAGGTGATGGACTGTTGTATGCTGATCGTAAGTGACAACTGAGTAACAGGGGTGACAACCTCCTGTCGTATCTCCCGAACGACATCAACCAATGAACTCGTCGTCTGGCGGAAGTCCTGCATCTATGCCAAAAGCCTATCAATAGTATATGTCGTAGGCTGATCCGTCTGCACCTGTGCAACTAGAGTGCCATCTTGGTCAGTACTCGTCTCACCCGAGCCAACTCTGACCTTGGCCCTTGCTGCATCACTCTGAGTCCCCATAGTCATCGGCGGCAAGGCTATCAATAGATATGAGATAAGATTCGATAAGACCATGGAAATCGAATCGCAAGGATATGAATCATCAAGGAAAGAATTTCAAGCAAATTTGTACTTAGGTCACTTAAGGCGAAGTACCGCATCGTGGGTATGCTGCAGACATACACACACTACGTTACACTTCTTAAGCTACCTACTCCATCATACTAAGGTCATCCTACACTCCGAAAGGTAAAACCTAGCGCTCTGATACCAACTTTGTCAGGACCCGAAATTGGCACGTGACGGCCCTAATACTACGCAACGCTTAAAGACGTAACGCAGTAAAGGAAAGCCGAAACCCAGAAATCTAAACCAAGAAAAACAAGGAAAAGATAATAAAAGTATTTGAAACATTTGAAATCGCAACCCAAATTCTTTAAAAGTCCTACTTTCTTTCTTTAAAATTTTGGCAACACCCCCTTTTGTAAAAACTATCCAAGATGAATACAACACAAATATACGACGCCGTAGCGAAGAAATAAAGACAATAGAGAGAAAGCTGTATATAAAAGACAACAACTCCACAAATAATATACAATATCGTCCTCACAAGGTCTCTAAGTCAACAACATAATAGTAGATGGAGAGTACAAGATACAACGAATGTACAATATGAAATACAGATAATCATCCAACCCACCTAAGCAAAATAGTATACTGTGAGCCGATGCGGTATCTATAGCAAAAGATGATAGCTGAATAACTGAATAGCCTGCCTCGACTACTCTGGGGAACAACCTGAAACACTTGTGGCACAACGGGGGTGAGTTGCCAACTCGTGAATAGTAGATAACATATGCAGGTAATCGCAGGAATGTACGTACAGCATGAATCTAAGATATGCGATTACAGTAATAACATGTCATGTAATTGCCGAATAATAGAAAGTACACTTGTAGGTACAATCAATATGTGAAGCAATAATAACATGACAATAGTATGCAATAACTATGCAATAGGGATATGAGAATGCAAATATGCAGCAATCATAAAGGGTACACTAACAGGTACTCCTAATACATGGAACAGTGCATAAATGAAAAGGTATGAGGTATGGAGTGAAATATGTCATCCCACGTAATCCTGTCATCGTGGTAGGATCACAATCCATCAAGACACTCAAATCCCAATTCCTCAAATCAGCCCCCACGTTGGGCTCTCACATCATATAAGTCTCACATCTTCTCAATGTACAATATCGAGTAATCTCCTATATCCCGAATGTACAAATCGGTAATCTCATATGGTATCCAATCTCAAGGAATCACCTAATATCCCAAGTCAAAATCTCAAGTAAGATTCTAGCTTCCTAAATATATATATGCAGAAATAAATATGATGGGGTCGATACACATATATTAGCGTCCCATTCCACTAATATTGGTGTAAGGGTATATATAAAAACGACTAAATCCCATGTTATATATACAAAGGTGTTTAAAGGAAATATCATGAAAACAATGTGCCAAGCATCGACACAGAAATCCTGATAGGTACGTATCATACGCTATCCCGAAAGCACGAGTGCCTAGCTCTGACCCTCGCCTTTCGACTTATGCATAAGTGCATGACTCCCAATGGTATCTCCATGATCCCCGCCGAGTCATTAGTACTGTCACCGGTAGGTACTAGCCCGCCTCCAGACTCAATCGGCAACATCCATCGATCTTCTTGCCGAGGGGAACCATACCGGGCCCCACCATGTACCCTCATACGGCAACCACACCTCGTATGGAGTATATAATCAGGACCGATAAATCTCATGGTAGCTGCGCAAATATCATATCAAGGAAACCGGGTTTTTCAATGTATGCATAATTTCATGAACTCCCGCGGTTCCCAAATTCAGAAATCATCATGTGAAATCAAAATAACAATGTGCAAATCCAGGAATAAATATATGCAATATATTTGAAATGCGAGCATATAAATGAGAATATGTAGCTGAAACCAGATGTATGCGAAACCAATAAGGTACAGCTAAGTAACATCAGTAAAGGTAAATATGTAACTGCAACTGAATATGTGTGTAACATACAGGTGTAGCAATGTATAGGTATCTACCTATAAGAACTGATGTCGTATACCCCCGTGGGTATACGTAGAATATGTAAGATACCACCCTGGGTATAAATAAAACATGAGCAAGGTATACCTGTAGCTGTATCGTAAGGTGTATATGTACCTATTACTAATGGTATGATACACTATAGGTATACCGATAAGCTAGATGTCATGTGTGATAAGAAATATAGTATCTATAATGGTTGGTGTGTGACATGGCAATTATTGACGGTGTGTGTGTAGCATACAATCCGTGCTCGTGCAGTGCCCTACGGCTACTAGTCACAGTACAACTTTATCTAAGTAAATATGGTAAGGGCGCAATTCTAACAATGACGTAGAATATGCGACAAGTATTTGAATCCTAGCCCAGACGTATAACGCCATGCGGGCGATTCCCTTATTAATGTTAAATCTACTCACCTACGCTCCACGCTAGGTGAATCCTACCATCTGCTCCCCCATGTAGCAATGTCCATAGTCCCCGCCTACAAACCTGGAAATAAGACATGGAAATCATATATAAGCCAAATATTTCGCATAACGCGATATCGAACCGAAGAGAGAAACTCGCGTCGCGAACTAAACGCGCGTGTGCACGATACGTTAAAACGTGTGTATACACGTCTAAAACTACCGCGACACGCTGGATCGCAGAACTCACTCATGTATCGCGCGTATCGCGCAAACACAACGAACTAGAAATACGGTATTTGATCCCAAATTTTCCTACAGGTCAAATCTTACAAAACTATACATGCCAAAATACTAGACAACACAGCAGATAACCCTACCCAAAACCCCAACACCCCAGACCCCAACTTGGCCTCAATTTGCGGCCAAACCCAATAAATCTGCGGCCCAAAGTAAGAGTCAGAGGCTCGTGTTCTGGTGGTGTGTTCTAGACCTAGTATGCATGCCCCAGTTTCCTCAATTTTAACCTGAAAGGTCCGGGTCAAAGCAGATTACAAAATGCCATAATATCGCTTAAAAACGCTAATTTTGCACAAAAGCAAACCCTATGGTATTTTAGTAAAATCTGGGTCAATTCTCAGTTAAGGTGACCTTAACAACACTTAAATAGGTAGGGTTAACTAACACAATCACCACTTAATCAACATTCCACACAAATCACCATAATTAGCACTAAACTCACTATTTAACACAAACCGACACTAATTAGCACACAAGCTAAGCAAAAGAGAGATGGGTTCAGAAAATATACCCTAGAGAACCCTAGAAAGAAAGAGAAGAAGTGTATGGAGGAGGTGAGAGCTTTCTACTGCTGCTGGAGCTGTTTGCTGCTCCTGGAGCTGCTGCTGCTGCTGCAAGCTGAGGCTGCTGCTACTGATGCTGATGTTGTTTCTGGTGCTGCTGCTTCTGGTATTGCTGCTGTGGTTTCCTTTTGCTGCTGCTGATGGCTGCTGGTGTGAGTGTGTGAGAGTGTGAGGGAAAAGAGAGTGAGAATGAGAAATGAGTGCAAGGCTAAAGACCCCTCCCTCTCTCCTTCTCTCTCATCATTAAAGAGGCATGGCTCACACTATGTAGCACCATGCTTCTCTCCCTCTCCCTCTCTCTCTCATGGTCAACAATTCAACAAATTAAAATCCCTTTTTATTTTCATTTTATTTTAAAAACAACCATACACTATTAAACCCAAAACTCTTAAACAATTTAATAAAACTAGCTAAAAGGAAAATGGTTAGCTAACCATGATTGTTAATCATGTTTAACCTCCAAATTAGCACCCTAGTTATCATGCACAAGTTTGTGCAAGCCTAGAAAAATTCTAATAAAATATTCAATAAATAGGATAAAATAATTAAAACCCAATTTGGTAAACTTTTTATTAAAAACCATATATTAAAATATAATTAGCCACAAAACACATTCTAAGGTGTTACAATATATCCATATTTGCGCACATACACATTGTATATCCATATTGGTGCACACATACATTGGTACATCTATACTTGCGCATATACATATTGTACCTACATCGAGAACTGATTTTTATTGGGAGATTGGGAACCGCAGATATATTTAAAAACTGGAATCATTTTAAAGGAGCGGTTTTCCCTTAATATATCATATCACTGTTCTATGTTGCATGATACACGGATATGCTCACATTTCTATTATATGTCGCATAAATCATGCTCTATGATTTTACGCATTGAGATATGTTGTTTTTATGAGTTTTCTGGATTTGAGAACCGTGGACATTTTAAAAGAGATTATGTGTTGTTTTAAAAAAAACCGGTTTCTCTTGATATGATATTTCAGTGCGTCCACCATGTGTTTTCTCGGTTCTGAGAGCGACATGTGAAACCCGATTCGAGGAGGCGGATGAGGCCGATTGCGGGTACATGGTGGACCCGGTATGGTACCCCGGGGCAAGAAAGGGATGTTGTGTATACAGACGGTGAGCCTGGCAGAGGGACTACTACTTACCGGTGATTGGTTGGGCCTGGCGGATATCCGGAGGATACCGACCAGAGTCGAGAGATGATATGGGCCGATCCGGACTGACGGAGCCCATGGGCTGATCCGGACTGACGGAGCCCGAGATATTTACGTGTCGATGCTGGACATGGGTTTCATGATGTTTTCGGGTGTCGATGTTGGACACCCAGGTTCTATGATTTTGATGTGTCACAAGGGACACCGTTGATTTATATCCCCATACTTTCATGCACACTCTTTTATGGTACTTACGTGCATACAGACATTGATTCTGGTTGGATGAGATCCACATACATACATACACTGATTATCTGGTTGAACGAGATCCACATGCATACTTACATTGATTATATGGTTGGATGAGGTCCACGTGCTTACCTACATTGATTATATTGTTGGATTATATCCGCATTCATATAGGTATCGATTACATTGCTGGCAGATATGATGACCTGGTAACCCTAGATATCATAGTATTACCTTTATGATATAGTTGACCTAGGAGTCGTCGTTTATTTGGTTTCTACTTGTAGATGTTTTTCTACTCACGAGTTGGCAACTCACCCCCGTTGTGCCACAGTTCTTGCAGGTTGACCGCTTGGATCAGTAGCGGCTTCGCTGGCACACAACTTCATTTGGGTATTTTGCAGTGGTAGGTGGGACATTTGTATCGTACTCACTCTTGTATTATATTTCATATTGTATCTAGTAAACTCCATCAATCAAAATTTGTAAATTGTATAAGTAATGAGACTTAGTAAGATTGTGGTTGCGAGACTTAGAGCGAGGGTTTTCCGCTACTGGTGGTTTTTATGTCTTGTTTTTCTTTATCTTTGTGGTGAACTTCTCCATTGGGCGTCGTATACTTATTTATACTGTCTTGTGTGGTTGTGATCCGCCGTTTGGCGAAGAGCTAGCTCCCACTTGGGGATGCCTTTATCATTATCTTGTATATGTGGTTTTGGATCAAAATATACAAAGGAGGTGCTGCCCAAATTTTTAAAAGATGAAACATGTTTTCAAACTAGTAAAGTCCACTTGCATTTTCATGTTCGTTTCTATGCATTTTAAGAAAACTTGATTTCACTATACCTTTATTTCAAAACTTCACCTCCTTTATTTTCTTAAAAAGGTTTAGATTTCTGGGTTTCAGCTTACTTGAATTACGTTACGCCTCTAGACGTTGCGTGATTTAAGTGCTGGTCACGAGCAAACATTTTGGGTTGTGACATTTACTCAAAGTGAACAAGGAATACAACCTTCGTAGACCGGTCCTTCACTTCAAAAGCTCCATGTAGTAGTCCCTTCGCTCCAAGTAGTGGTCTCCCGGACTCTCGTTAGGCTCCACTAGGCGAAAGGAACAAGCTTGCTCAAAGATCTTTGAGGCCGAAGATGGTCTACATTGAGAAATCTCCAACTCAAGCCACCTCTTCACTAATTGAGAATTAGTGAGGCAAACAACCTATACTAAATAGCTAGTTTAGTGTAGATTGATGAAGTAGGAATTTTGCTCACTCTAGAATTATTTCTCTCTCTCTCTTTCTTCATCTCACTCAAAACTAGATAGCAAGCAAAGAGATGAAGAAGAAACTCAAGATTGATCAAGTATGAACCATGGGTGAGAAAATATCATATATCACTCATGTATAGATTAAACCATGGCTAAAGATAATGGTTAGGTTAATAAATATCTAGAGTAAAACAAAATTAGTGGACTAAGTCAATGGTTCTACATGCTTCCATAAGCAATTCAAGACATGACTAATTTACACCTAATTTTGATTTTCCCTTAATAATTAAATCCCGAGATTATCTTAAGTATGGTAAGAGTCTCATACACCCATGTATAATGTATCATCAAGCATGACACAAAGAAATAATACATTAATATACATCACATATATATTAAATGTACAAAGAGAAAAGAAATTCTTAAGTGAGCCAATATTAGTTAATATATATTAATATATCAAATATATAATTATATATTAAATTATTAAATCAACACCTTATTTAATAATCCGGTTATATCACATATAACCGACTAATATCATTTATATCAACTTATCGAATCAATACTTGATTCAATAACCCGGCTATATCACATATAACCGACCTATATCACATATCGTGAGATTAGAATACGGTATCACATACATGTATTAATCTCGGTCCTGCACATATCACATATGTGCCCTACTTCGTTTCGCATGAGCTAGGAAACCTCTGTGTAGGACTCTAAAGACTCATCAATACGCCGGCAGTAGGTAATGATCATATCAGTTACCCACAAGCCGTAGCAGTACTAGCTCGACGTAATGGCTACCCGGGTATTGAGCGATCAGAAGATCAATAAGCAAGCTTGCTCATACTCCCGTGAATCTATTAAGTAACACTACCGTACAGTCCTGTCTCTTCGTATGATATGTCGCATATCTAGTCTAGGGGTGGTAAACGCCAGAGCCCAGTAACTTGATAAGTCATGCCGATGTGAGGCTCATAACGGGTCGAGAAACTACTAATAACACTTACCAGTAAATCTCCGTATCAGCTCTGGCCAGGGACTTCCTATTATGGCCAATCGAGCACAACGCAACATCAACCCCCAATACCAAGAGAGACGAAACCATTCCTATCGCTCATTGCCTCCATGTGACTCGGGAATGTACCAAAAAACCACCATTTTGCATGCTCTCTTGAAAGTGGTAAGGTGTAAATCAAAGCACAGTGGGAATCACACAAAACTCTATGACGATCTCGGGTCTACAAACTAACCTGTACCAGTGTCACCAAAGAACTGCTATCTGACGTTAGGTATAATACCATCTAGGAGTTCTCGGCGAGTCCTGTTCAGTGTACCCAGTCTCCACTGAGCACCCATATACCATCTTTGATGTCAAACACCAATGGATATGGGATCATCCATCGCCCATCAAATGGGTTAAGAAGCGTATAGGCTAGTCTATTCTTAAATATCGATGCCCCATCTCGATACACCCTTGACTAGGAACAATTAAAGGATTGTCACGACCCGAAATTGGCACGTGACGGCCCTAATACTACGCAACGTCTATAGGCGTAACGCAGTAAAAGAAAGCCAAAACCCAGAAATCTAAACCATTAAAAGACAAGAAAAGATAAAGAAACATTGTTTAACCTTTTGAAAATCTCAAGTATAAATTCTTTAAGTCCAATTTACTTTCTTGAAAATTTCGGCAGCACCTCCTTTGTAAAAACCAACACCAAAAATGGGTACAACATAAATATAAAGTAAAGCATCCCCAACGGGAGCAAATCCACGCCCAACGGCGGAAAACAACAACCACAACAGATATATGACGCCGTAGCGAAGAAATAAAAGACGATAGAAGTAAAACTGCATAAAAGACATCCAAGTCACCAAATATACAATATCGTCCTCACATCAAGTCTCTAAGTCATACAAGATAATGGTAGATGGAGAGTACAGGATACAACGAATATACAATAAACAAGTTTGGATAACCGCAAAACCCACCTAAGCAAAACTGAACCCTGTGAGCTGAAGCGGTATCCGCTGCAAAAGATGATGTAATAGATGAATAGCCTGTCTCGACTACTCTGGGGAACAACCTGCAAACACTGTGGCACAATGGGGGTGGGTTGCCAACTCGTGAATAGTAAATAACATATGCAGGTAATCGTAAGTATGCATGTACAGCGTGAATCTAACATGTGCAATTAATAGCAATAAAAAGCCATATGAATGCAATAATCATGAAAGGTACACTAGCAGGTACAACTAATACATGAAGCAATGCATATAAATAAAGGTATGTAAATGCAACAGTCATGAAAGGTACTCTAACAGGTACTACTAATACATGAAGCAGTGCATAAACAATAAATGTGGAGTATGGAATGAAATATGTCATTTCCACGGAATCCTGACATCGTGGTAGGATCACAATCCATCAAGACAAATCCAAATCCCAATTCCTCAAATCAGCCCCCAAATTGGCTCTCATATCATATAAGTCTCACAAATCCTAAATGTACAATATCGAATAAATCTCATATATCCTGAATGTACAAATCAGCAATCTCATAAATATCCTGTATCTAATATCAAATGAATCACCTATATCCCAAATCAAATTATCAAGTAAAAATCTAACATCCTAAATATATTTGCATGAATAAATATGATGATGTATATAATTTAATGTCAATACACATATATTTGCGTCCCATTCCACTAATATTGGTGTAAGGGCATATATAACAGCGGCCTAAACCCCTGTTATATATACAAAGGAGTAAAAAGAAATATCATGAAACCAATGTGTCAAGCATTGACACAGAAATGCGGGTCTATCAGGTGCTGTCACCACGACTGGCACCCTGATAGGTACGTATCATACGCTATCCCGAAAGCTCGAGTGGCTAGCTCTGACCCTCGTCTCTCGACGTATCTATACGTACATGACTCCCGTCGGTATCCCCATGATAACCGCTAAGTCATTGGTAATGTCACCGGATGGTATAGTTCCCCCACTAACTCATCGTCTAGCTCCACGAAATTCTTGCCCCGGGGTACCTCCGGGCCCCACCATGTACCCGCACACGGACCCCTCCTTTCCTTACGTGGGGTATATATATCAGAACCGATAAATCTCATGGTGGCTGCTGAAATATCAAATCAAGGGAAACCGGGTTTTTCAAATAATGCATAATTTCATGAACTCCCACGGTCCCCAAATCCAGAAAA
Organism: Agapanthus africanus; assembly: GCA_030015575.1. Classification (NCBI taxonomy): domain Eukaryota; kingdom Viridiplantae; phylum Streptophyta; class Magnoliopsida; order Asparagales; family Amaryllidaceae; genus Agapanthus; species Agapanthus africanus. Next base: position 240,389,971 of record JASDDO010000004.1, read on the forward strand.
CATCATGAAAAATCCATATCACAATGCGAAAATCCATGAATATAATATATGCAACATAAACGGAAATGTAAGCATATAAAGGAAAAGCCGCTAATTAACTGCAACAAGTTAATTTAAATATCATGTGGTTCCTAATTTTCTCCAATTCTAAAATAACATCAGGTAAAGGTAAACACATAGCTATAATCAGATGTAAGTGAAAACATAAAGGTATAGCAAGATATATGTATCTAGCTATAAGTAATGATGTAGTATACCCCCTGGGTATAAGTGAAATAGGTGTGTAAGGTATACCTGTGGCTATGTTATAAAGTGTGCATGTACCTATCACTAATGGTACAATACTCTATATGTATACAGGTAACTAGCATGTAAGTATGTCAGAGTATATGTGTAAGCTTGTAGGTATACAAGTATGCTATAAGTCAATGCGTAAAGAAATATGAATCAAAGTCTCAATGTCCCTAACCAAGCAATATCATATCTATAAGTGGGTTGTGCGTGACATGGCAATTATTGACGGTGTGTGTATCATACAAATAGTGCTCGTGCAACATGAATTGTCAATAATATGTGCAGTGTCTTAAGGATACTAGTACAAGCACATCAATATCTAAGTAATAGGGTAAATACGCAATTCTAAATATGACATAGAATATGCGACAGAAATAACATCTCTAGCCCAGACACATAATGCCATGCGGGCGATTCCCCTGTAGATGTTAAATCTACTCACCAACGTTCCAAGCTAGGTGAATCCTACCATATGTTTTCCCTTTGTAGCAGTGTCCGTAGTCCCCGCCTGCGAACCTAAAATTTCACAAACACAACACATAAGCAAAACATCCTATAATGACGAAAAGACAACGAAACGCGATGAAAACGCCCGGAAAATTACACTGCGCGCTTAGCACATCTATCGCGCACGACATCGGCCAAAAACCCTAACTGGGGTCGCTAAACTACAAAACACCAAGTCTAGACCCCGATCGTCCCGATCGCGCAACATAACACAAACAATTACGAGGAATAAAATAGATATAACCTCGCAACGACCAATCGAATCCACGTCGGAAAAACCCCGAAATCTAGTAAGCAACTGATCGCAATATTTCGCAGTAGAATCAAGCTAACACATTTCTAGCGATTACAAATACCTTAAAATAGCTTAACTAAGCTATCAAAACCAATTCTATATTTTTAACACTTGCAAAATAAGATTTAGGAAAAACCTAGTAAGCAAAATATCATAATTAAACAAAGTATTCATTAACAATAATTAACATTTTCTACTAGGTTAAGCTTTTCCTAATCACAAATTAACACTTTAATTAATATTAAACACTTAATCAAGCTTTACCCTAACTAGATTATCATAAAAATCAAGTCTTGAATTTCAAATAAGAAATTAAAAGCTTAAATAAACAATTAGTATGCTAATTAGTGATTTAGAAACAACAAAAAGGATTAGGGTTAGAGTTTTATACCTCCACAAAAGATCAAAACCAAGAAACCATACTCGTCATCTTTTCCTCCAAAATGATGTTTTGAATGAAGATCCAAGCTAGTTTTGAGTTCAAGAATGAAGGAAAATGAATATATTTGAGTTTGTATGAATTAACTTGGATTTTTCATGATTTATTTGATGAAAAATGAGTTGAAAAGGGTGGAAATGATGGAGGGCAGCAAGGGGAAGAGAAGGGCCGGCCAAGGGATGAATGGGGGGAATTTTGGTGAAGTGTGTGGAATTTTCTAGCTAAAAACACTAATTAATGCTAATAAATGCAAATGCCACCTTTTCTTTTCTTTTCTTTTCTTTTTTAATTCAAAACCTTTTGCACAAAAAAATATCTACATATTTAGAAAAGAAGCTTCCAAAATAATTGTAGTGATAATTTCCAAGAATTTTCATTTAGAAGAAATTTCTCGATTTACGTGCATAATTTACCGGCTAAAATAATATTTTATTTGGGAAAAATTCTATCTGAACCAAAAACTTCCAAATACCCCCAAAGTTCCCGCACAAGCTTTATTTTAGCTAAAATATGTGCCGGCAAGTTTCTACGGACGTTTGATCGAAATCGGGTTAAAACGGAAAATACCGACAATTTTGCCCTAAAATGGAAAAATTCGCAAAACGATTTCTGAAACGTTACAATCTTCCCCCCTTATTGAAATTCGGTCCCCGAATTAAAATTCATCTACGCATACCTTCAAGAAGATGAGTACAACACACCCAAATCTCGCTCTCAACTTGCCAAGTGATCACTTCACTATACAGCTACGCCAAAGAACCCTCACAGACGGCAAGACCCTTGACCGAAGTTCCTCCACCTGCCGATCCACTATAACTAGCGGCTGCTGGTGAACGAAATATCGCGTCCAAGCTAATTCTTCTGATGCCTAATCATGTGAAAAAGGTCATGAAGGTAATTGCGACGTATCGACACAAGGAATACGGGGTGAATACTCAAAAATCTGGGCGGAAGTGCCAAATTATAGGCAACGGAACCAACTCGCTTGAGGATCTCAAAAGAACCTACAATCCCGGGATAAGCTTCCCAAAACTCAACACGTCATTCATCAGAAAATCCCGTAGGAATACATGATCTCCCACTGCGAACTCAAGTCCGCGACCACTACGGTCGGCATAAGACCTCTGTCAGCATTGTGCTACTCTCATCCTGACCTGAACCAACCGGATCATCTCCGAAGTCTCTAGACTAGCTGGGAACCAAAAATCCTACTTACGCAGAGTCAGAAAAACAGACTGGTGACCGACACAACCTAACAAACAAAACTTAAAGGTTGCCAATTGGAGTGCCTCTTGATAACAGCTATCGAAGGAGAATCCTAACAATGGAAAGTGACGATCCCAACTGCCGACAACAATTAATACGTACGCATAAGCATATCCTCCAGAGTCGGTATAGCCCGCTCTCACAAAACCATCATCCCGCGGATGGATAAACGGAGCTAAAGCTCAACCAGTACCCAAGGCTTCCTGAAGTTCCTGTCCAAAACGGCAAGCGAATAGGGTGCCCTATTTGGATACGACCCATGAAGGAACTTCGTGCAACACACAAACTTAACCAAGGACAACCGAGCAACCCGAGTATAACCGGACAACTAGCATCCGAATGGAGTCACACCCTGACTAAACCTGGGTAGACATCATAACGAAATTCGTGGAGATCTGCTCCCACTCCCACTTCGGAACGGTTAAAGGTTGCTACTCTCCAGCCGGTCTCAAATGCTCAACCTTAACACACAACAAGACAGACACCTCGATACGAAATCCGAAACTTCATTCTTCATCCCTGCCCACCCGTAACTATCTCACAAGTCACGCTACAAATTGGTGGAACATGAATGAACACCGAAAGTTGACTGATGTGCCTGCTCTAGGATTTCGCGTCTCTACCCAATAGTATCAGGCATGCAAACGCGTCCCCAAATGTAGCACATCTGGTCACAATTCAAGTACTCAGAATCATTACCCAGCCGAGTATGCTCAAGTATCTCTGACGAACGAGCATCGGCGGGCAGTGCCTCGCGAAAGCGATTAAGGAAAAGTGGTCGGGCGCGGACATGAGCAAGTTGTCCCCTCGGTAGAGGAGAACTTAAGCTGTACTTAACGATCGCATAAGAATTGTAAATTTGCAGAAGACTGTCTCAACAATCAACACCCGCTGTAGGAAGATGTACATTAAGCTCTGGTGGTCCGTGAAAATCTGACGCAACTCTCCAAACAAGTAGTGTCTCCAAATCTCCAACGCAAGACCACTGCGGCCATCTCCAGATCATGAGTGGGATATCCTTCTAGTACTTCCTCCAACTGTAAGGAAGAAAAAGCGATAACTCTATAGTGCTACATCAGTACACAATCGAGCCCCACTCGCGAAACATTACAGTTAAACTACAAAGTCGCCCGAACCAGAAAGCAAAGAAAGAACCGATGCAGTTGTTAACCGAGTCTTCAACTGCTGAAAAACTCTGCACGCATGCCTCAGTCCAAAGAAAAGAAACCTCCCTTCCGGTCAGTTCAGTCAACGGTGCAGCACTACACTAGCAATCCTGCACGAAACGGCGATAAAAACCTGCTAAGCCCAAAAATCTGTGGACCTCCGTCCGTACACAAGTCTGGGCCAAATTGTATGGCCTCGATCTTCCTCAGAACCATACGAAAACCGTCTCCCGTAATTATAAGACCTAGGAGTCAACACAAACAAGCCTGAAGGAACACTCCGGGAATCTAGCAACAGCTGGGGCTCTCCCAATGTGTGCAAAACAAATCCTCAAGTGCTACTCCTGTCCCTCACGACACATTGAATAGACCAGAATGACGTCAATAACACAACAATAACTGGTCGTGGACCGTCCTGAAGAAATCTGGTTCATCATATCTACGAATGCTGCTAGGGCATTGGTGAGTCCAATGACACCACCAAAACACACAAAGCCCGTAGCACACACAAGACAGTCTTCGGAATGTCATCACTCCGAACCCGCAACAATGGTGACCTGATCCCAAACAAACGTAGAAAATGTCTCGCACTCGGAAGCTGAGCGAAGAAATCGTCAATGAGAGGTAACGGATACCTATCCGCACCGTAAGCCGCTTCAATTGACGATCAATCAATACACAACCTCAACTGCCGTCCTTCTCCTGACGAACAGAATAGGAGCTCCCCAATGCGAAACACTCAGACGCACAAGCCCCCCAACAAACAACTCTACAGCTGATCCTTAAGATCCCTAAGCTTCGCCGGCTTATCTGGAACAACGTCGGAAAACTCTCGCACGAAGGAACCCGGTACAACAAACCCACTGTGGCTCCGGTATCATGAATGAACGCTAAGAATCCTCGACATCCTCTCCTCAAAAGCCGACTAGCGAAAAAGGATGAATTCAAGCTATGAGAAGCAGCACCACTGTCCTCCCGCACAACAAGAACTGACTTGCCGGGAAAAACAAACCTGATTGTTTTCTCACGGTAGTCCACAGACGCCTAGCACGTAGCTAACCAGTCCGTGCCCAGGAGAACGTCAAATCCAATATCTCTAGAAGGATCAAGTGACGGATGAATCTCCTAACCGATTGGCACACGACTGAAATACATGTTGCGCAACTAAAGAATCGCTGACAGAAATTAACACAACAAATGGCCGATCTAGCTAACACGACTCTCCTCGTCCCAAACCTCTGCTACTCCCACGAAAGTTACGAAAGCTGTCTCGATGACTAAGCCTCTGTATCTGGACTGGTACACCGGTACGAGTCCTCCACGGTTCCGGAACTCCCAAAGTCTCTGGAATACGTGCCTCGTCAACTGGGGCTGCATCCACTGGTGCTATGTATGTGACGGAATGCTGCATGCTGATCGCAAGGAACAACTGGGTAACAGGGGTGACAACCTCCTATCGCTGCGCTCGAATGGCCTCAACCAAATAACTCATCGTCTGGCGCAAGTCCTGCATCTCTGCCACAAGACTAGCGATACTATCTGTCGAAGGCGGATCCGTCTGCTCCTGTGCAACGAGCGCGCCATCCTGGTCAGTCCTTGACCCACCCGAGTCAACTTTGACCTCGGCCCTCGCTGCATCACTCTGAGTCCCCATAGTCGTCGGCGACAAAGGCTATAAATAGAGATAGGATTCGATATGAACACGGAAATCGAATCTCAAGGATATATATCAAGGAAGGAATTTCAAGCAATTTGTACTCAGGTCACATTAGACGGAGTACCGCATCGTGAGTATGCCGGGGACATACACACACTACGTTACTCTGCTTAAGCTACCTACTCTATCATACCAAGGTCATCCTACACTCCGAAAGGTAAAACCTAGCGCTCTAATACCAACTTTGTCATGACCCGAAATTGGTACGTGACGGCCCTAATACTACGCAACGTCTACAGGCGTAACGCAGTAAAAGAAAGCCAAAACCCAGAAATCTAAACCATTAAAAGACAAGAAAAGATAAGAAACATTGTTTAACCTTTTGAAAATTTCTAGTATAAATTCTTTAAGTCCAATTTACTTTCTTGAAAATTTCGCCAGCACCTCCTTTGTAAAAACCAACCCCAAAAATGGGTACAACATAAATATAAAGTAAAGCATCCCCAACGGGAGCAAATCCACGCCCAACGGCGGAAAACAACTACCACAACAGATATACGACGCCGTAACGAAGAAATAAAAGACGATAGAAGTAAAACTGCATAAAAGACATCCAAGTCACCAAATATACAATATCGTCCTCACTTCAAGTCTTTAAGTCATACAAGATAATGGTAGATGGAGAGTACAGGATACAACGAATATACAATAAACAAGTTTGGATAACCGCAAAACCCACCTAAGCAAAACTGCACCATGTGAGCTAAAGCGGTATCCGCTGCAAAAGATGATGTGATTGATGAATAGCCTGTCTCGACTACTCTGGGAACAACCTGGAAACACTGTGGCACAACGGGGGTGAGTTGCCTACTCGTGAATAGTAAATAACATATGCAGGTAATCGCAAGTATGCACGTACAGCGTGAATCTAACATGTGCAATTAATAGCAATAAAAAGTCATATGAATGCAATAATCATGAAAGATACACTAGCAGGTACAACTAATACATGAAGCAATGCATATAAATAAAGGTATGTAAATGCAACAGTCATGAAAGGTACTCTAACAGGTACTACTAATATATGAAGCAGTGCATAAACAATAAATTTGGAGTATGGAATGAAATATGTCATTTCCACGGAATCCTGACATCGTGGTAGGCTCACAATTCATGAAGACAAATCCAAATCCCAATTCCTCAAATCAGCCCCCAAATTGGCTCTCATATCATATAAGTCTCACAAATCCTGAATGTACAATATCGAATAAATCTCATATATCCTGAATGTACAAATCAGCAATCTCATAAATATCCTGTATCCAATATCAAATGAATCACCTATATCCTAAATCAAATTATCAAGTAAAAATCTAACATCCTAAATATATTTGCATGAATAAATATGATGATGTATATAATTTAATGTCAATACACATATATTAGCGTCCCATTCCATTAATATTGGTGTAAGGGCATATATAACAGCGGCCTAAACCCCTGTTATATATACAAAGGAGTAAAAAGAAATATCATGAAACCAATGTGTCAAGCATCGACACAGAAATGCTGGTCTATCAGGTGCTATCACCACGACTGGCACCCTGGTAGGTACGTATCATACGCTATCCCGAAAGCTCGAGTGGCTAGCTCTGACCCTCGCCTCTCGACGTATCTATACGTACATGACTCCCGCCGGTATCCCCATGATAACCGCTGAGTCATTGGTAATGTCACCGGATGGTATGGTTCCCCCACTAACTCATCGTCTAGCTCCACGAAATTCTTGCCCCGGGGTACCTCCGGGCCCCACCATGTACCCGCACACGGACCCCTCCTTTCCTCGCGTGGGGTATATATATATCATAACCGATAAATCTAATGGTGGCTGCTGAAATATCAAATCAAGGGAAACCGGGTTTTTCAAATAATGCATAATTTCATGAACTCCCACAGTCCAAAAATCCAGAAAACATCATGAAAAATCCATATCACAATAAGAAAATGCATGAATATAATATATGCAACATAAACGGAAATGTAAGTATATAAAGGAAAAGCCGCTAATTAACTTCAACAAGTTAATATAAATATCATGCGGTTCCTAATTTTCTCCAATTCTAAAATAACATCAGGTAAAGGTAAACATGTAGCTATAACCAGATGTATGTGAAAACATAAAGGTATAGCAAGATATATGTATCTACCTATAAGTAATGATGTAGTATATCCCCTGGGTATAAGTGAAATAGGTGTGCAAGGTATACCTGTGGCAATATCATAAAGTGTGCATGTACCTATCACTAATGGTACCATACTCTATAGGTATACAGATAACTAGCATGTAAGTATGTCAGAGCATATGTGAAGCATGTAGGTATACTGGTATGCTATAAGTCAATGCGTAAAGAAATATGAATCAAAGTCTCAATGTCCCTAACCAAGCAATATCATATCTATAAGTGTGTTTTGCGTGACATGGCAATTATTGACGGTGTGTGTAGCATACAATCAGTGCTCGTGCAACATGAATCGTCAATAATATATGCAGTGTCCTAAGGATACTAGTCCAAGCACAACAATATCTAAGTAATAGGGTAAATGCGCAATTCTAAATATGACATAGAGTATGCGACATAAATAACAACTCTAGCCCAGACGCATAACGCCATGCGGGCGATTCCCCTGTAGATGTTAAATCTACTCACCAACCTCCAAGCTAGGTGAATCCTACCACATGTTTTCCCTTTGTAGCAGTGTACATAGTTCCCGCCTGTGAACCTAAAATTTCACAAACACAACACATAAGCAAAACATCCTACAATGATGAAAAGACAACGAAACGCGATGAAAACGCCCGAAAAATTACACTACCCGCTTAGCACATCTATCGCGCACGACATCGGCCAAAAACACTAACTGGGGTCGCTAAACTACAAAACACCAAGTCTAGACCCTGATCGTCCTGATCGCGCAACACAACACAAAAAAATATGAGGAATAAAATAGATATAACCTCGCAACGACCAATCGAACCCACGTCGGAAAACCCCCGAAACCTAGTAAGCAACTGATCGCAATATTTCGCAGTAGAATCAAGCTAACACATTTCTAGCGATTAAAAACACCTTAAAATAGCTTAACTAAGCTATCAAAACCAATTCTATATTTTTAACACTTGCAAAATAAGATTTAGGAAAAACCTAGTAAGCAAAATATCATAATTAAACAAAGTATACATTAACAATAATTAACATTTTCTACTAGGTTAAGCTTTTCCTAATCACAAATTAACACTTTAATTAATATTAAACACTTAATCAAGCTTTACCCTAACTAGATTATCATAAAAATCAAGTCTTGAATTTCAAACATGAAATTAAAAGCTTAAATAAACAATTTGTATGCTAATTAGAGATTTAGAAACAACAAAAAGGATTAGGATTAGGGTTTTATACCTCTACAAAAGATCAAAACCAAGAAACCAAACTCATCATCTTTTCCTCCAAAATGATGTTTTGAATGAAGATCCAAGCTAGCTTTGAGTTCAAGAATGAAGGAAAATGAATATATTTGAGTTTGTATGAATTAACTTGGATTTTTCATGATTTATTTGATGCAAAATGAGTTGAAAAGGGGTGGAAATGATGGAAGGCAGCAAGGGGAAGGGAAGGGCCGGCCAAGGGATGAATGGGGGAGTTTTGGTGAAGTGTGTGGAATTTTCTAGCTAAAATCACTAATTAATGCAAATGCCACCTTTTCTTTTCTTTTCTTTTCTTTTTTAATTCAAAACCTTTTGCACAAAAAAATATCTAGATATTTTGAAAAGAAGCTTCCATAATAATTGTAGTGATGATTTCCAAGAATTTTCATTTAGAAGAAATTTCTCGATTTACGTGCATAATTTACCTGCTAAAATAATATTTTATTTGGGAAAAATTCTATCTGAACCAAAACCTTCCAAATACCCCCAAAGTTCGCGCACAAGCTTTTTTTTATAGCTAAAATAGGTGCCGGCAAGTTTCTACGGACGTTTGATCGAAATCGGGTTAAAACGGAAAATACCGACAATTTTGCCCTAAAACAGAAAAGTTCGCAAAACGATTTCTGAAACGTTACAAGGATGAACTTGCGGACTACCCTGGCCCAACTAGTACGATTTGCATCATAGTCTTGGTAGTCTAGTATACATCCTAAGGGCTTTATCAACATGTGAGAGCAAGACAGTATCATAATACTAGTCTACATGTTAAGATAAAGAGTAACCAGATAGCATACTATCACGTCGAGCAAGAAAGTCCTCTCTATATATGTCCAAGTATCCATTATAATATACAATCATGTACAACAATGGCCTCTAGGTCATACATACAACTAACACGTCTTTGACAAAAGGAGTCCGATGACCGAGTTCCATTCAAGCTACCTAGGAGCCAAGAAGAGGAGAAGAAGATTCAAATCACTAAGGAGCTAAGAAGAGGAGAAGAAGACCCGAAGGACTTGATCAAGGAGATATAAACTCTCACCGAGTAGTTAGAATCTCTTTGTAGTTAGTTTTAGTTAGTTATGGTTTATGAAAGATCTTGGTTGTTTGGTCGATATTGTGAAGTCTCTTAAAAGAAAAAAATCATTTTTTATGTATTCCGCCTCCCCGCGAACCCGCGGGGTGCGCGAATTCGACTTACACTAGTATTAGAGCCACTTAAACCTTAACTAGCTAGTTAGCAAGTAGTTAGAACTTCGATCGTCGGAAAAATACCTAAAATCAAATTTTCAATGTCATGCTTGCTGTCGATTTTCAAAACTGCTCAAAAAATTATTTCAGTGGCCTTAAAAATACATGCAGGCTTTTATAAGAACATTGAAAAAATTCAAGCTCGTAATCTTCTAAGACCACCGCGGAACCATGGCAAACACACTGTTTAGCCGCGGATCCGCGGCCGAGTCAAGGCCGATTCGCTCCAAATTTTTTCTGTGGGTCTTAATTTTGGAAATATGATTTCTTGCATATTTGGTTTCTACCCAGAATTGTTTGTGTACTAGTTTGTACATGGGGTAGACACAGAAAATATTTTCGATCGAAATTCTAAGTTACTTGGCTAATCTGGGTTTTCTGTGTATGTATATTTGTTGCTAAACGTCTGCTAATTGCTATATGTCGATTAGTGGGGGTTGCACATATCTGTGTTTTGCTGATGGTTTTTGTATATGGAGTATTGGATCGTCGTGAATGAATAGTCGGGGGGGGGGGATGTGAGAAGAGTGTTTTCTTTTCTTTCATTCATGTAAATTTGTAAATTGATGTAATATTATTTTTTGCGGGACACATCCGGGTTGAGATTGTAGTGACCGTTGTATTATTTCATTTACCTTTTCTTGAACCTAGGATAGACCCAAGGTGGGGTGCACAAACTACCGGGTTCTTGATGTGCCGAGTGACCTACTCATTTTATTGAGTGAGATTGCTTCACTTCGGGAATTTGGCGGATAGTTTGCCGCACCCATAGGAGTCTAGGGTGGGGTTTGGCTATTCATCACGACCGTAGAATCCGTGTTTCGTTATAGGCTAAAACGAAACACGGAAATCCTAGTATATCCAATATATTCATCTATGCTTTTGTGATCCGGAATGCTTATTATTGCGTGAAACGAATGGCTATATATATTATATATATAATAAACGTTGCTTTTGTTTTGCACCCGCGCTAGTCCAGCCCCTGCTCTGCCGTTAGTTAAGTAACCTAATGTGCATGGCTGGGTCCCATAGCGAATGCGGATGGCATAAGCGTATGTTTTATTTTCATTTTTTTCTGCAATAATAAGGTTAATTGATGGGACCGCATTAATATTGATTAATGCAAGGAAATAAACCTAAAATATGATGTCGTTGGAACAATTACAAAACCACTCGGTTTTCTTCAAAAAGCATTTTAAAAGGCGGAGCTTAAACCACTCCTTTTCAATAGCTATCCGGTTCCTTCGACTATATCAAGTTCATTACGTTAACGGTTTTCGCCAAAACCAGCCGTAGCCCTCCGTTATTTCAGATTGGTATCTACTAGTATTCATGCAATGTGTTTTGACCTTCGCCAAGGCATAGTGTTTGGTAGCTAGTGGGTGCTTATCTGTAGCATAGATAGATACATTAATCTAGGATAGGCGTACAACTATTTTGGCCTTCGTCAAGGGCTTATACGAATGGGTCTACATTAAACTGGATAATGACGGGTTGAACTTGACTTGCGACTTATGGTGTTTTGACCTTCGTCAAGATTATAAGCGCTCGGGGCAAAAATCACATCGGGAGTTTCAAACATAAAGGAAACTTGCTAATGTTGCATACCTTCTAGAGTGTGGTGTTTTTTGCAGGCGTCCTTTAAAATCATCACACAATGATGGTTGGGCCCTGATCCTACTGTGAGTATCCGCTACTCTTCGGGAGAATTTTTCACTTAACAATCAATGCTATAAACCAAGTAGGTGCCTAGAACGGTGTTAGCAGAGCTACGCCTCCAGGGAAAAGTGGTTATGTAATTAAGAAACTTTGCAAAAGCATTGGAAAACCTCCTTCGAAGTACCGACACTAGCCTGGCCAAAAGGTTAAGCAATAATTGTGAGGTTTGATTAATCCTGACTAATTCTTCTTTTAGGGTTTGAAGAAGAATTCGAGGAAACAGTAGGAGCCATCCTATTTAGATAAACAAATAACCAATCTAAACTTGCAAGAGCATATGCTGAGTGTTTCTTTTCTCTCTCTCCTAATTGCAGCGACCATGACGAGACTTAAGCTAATACTAGATAAAAATAAACTTGCTAGGCCAAATTATAAAGATTGGCTAAGGAATGTTCATATGGCCCTTACATATGATAAGGCCGCATTCGTCCTTACTGTTAGTTATATGTATGCCCTAGAGGCCATTACTGTACATGCGATGTATATTGTAGTGGATGCTTGGACATATATAGGGAGGACTTTCTTGCTCGACATGATAGTATGCTATCCGGTTGCTCTTTATCTTAACATGTACACTTATTGTCTCTATTACATGTTGATAAAGCCCTTAGGATGAGTACTTGACTACCAGGATTATGATGCAGATCATACTAGTGGGGAAGAGGTAGTCGGTAAGTACATCCTTCAAATGTTCCTAGTCATGGGAGTATCGAGACAAGGCATCGATACTCCAGAGTAGACTAGCGTATGCGCTTCTCGACCCATATGATGGGCGATGGATGATCCCATATCTATTGGTGTTTGACATCAGAGAAGGTATACGGGTGCTCAGTGGAGACTGGGTACACTGAAAGGACCCGCCGAGAACTCCTAGATGGTATTATACCTATCGTCAGATAGAAGTTCTCTAGTGACATTGGTACAGGTTACTCTGTCGACCAGAGATCGTCATAGAGTCTTGTATGATTCCCACTGTGCTTTGATTTCCATCTTACCACGCTCAAGAGATCATGCAAAACGGTGGTTTTTGGGTACAGTCCCGAGTCATATGGAGGCTACGAGCGATGCGAGGGGATTTCGTCTCTCCCGGTATTGGGGGTGTATGTTGCGCTATGCTCGATTGGCCATAACAGGAAATCCCTGGCTAGGGTTACTGAGATCTACTAGTAAGCGTTATCAGTAGTTTCTAGAACCGTTATGGACCTTACATCGGCATGACTTATCAGGCTATTGGGGTCTGACGTTATACCACCCTCAGGCTGTGATATGCGACATATCTGACGAAGAGACCGGTCTGTACGGTAGTATTACTGATTGGATTTGCAGGAGTATGAGCAGACTTGCTTGTTGATCTTCTGATCGCTCAATACCCGAGTGGCCGTTACGTTTAGCAGACCGCTTGCGGCTTGTGGGTGTTTGATATAATCATCACCTACTGCCGGCGTATTGACGAGTCTTTAGAGTCCTACACAGAGGTTTCCTGGTTCATGCGAAACGAAGTAGGAGCACATATGTGATATGTGCGGGACCGAGATTAATGCGCGTATGTGATAGCGCATTCTATTCTCGCGATATGTGATATCGGTCGGTTATATGAGATATAGCCGGGTTATCGGATCAAGAGTTGATTCGATAAGTTGATTCCTATGATATTAGTCGGTTGTATGTGATATAGCCGGATTATTAAATCAAGTATTGATTTGATAATTTAATGTATAATTATATAGTTGATATATTTACTTACATTAACTAATAATTGCTCACTAAGTATTCTTTTTCTCACTTGTGTGCATATAGTATATATGTGATATATATTAATGTATATTTTATTGTGTCATGCTTGATGCCACATGCTTCATGGGTGCATGAGACTTACACTATAGTTAGGATAATGTTGGGTTTATATTTATCTAAGTAATTAAAAAATGGATGGATTTTTGTCATGGGTACAAGCTTGTAGAAGCTTGTGGAAAAGATTGACCAAGTCCACTCTTTTTGTTTCACTTGTAGATATTTATTAACCTAACCATCAATGTAACATTTCAGAAAAAAATAAAATATTATTTTTGGGGAATTTATAAAATTAAATAATAAATATTATGAATATTTTAAATATGCGGTATAATTAAATACCGATAAATTGGAAAATATTTGGAAAATTATAGAAATTACTAAAATGAGGGTGCTTTAGATGATTTAAGCAAATTATGAAATTTTATAATCAATTATATTCCATTTTAATACTAATCGCGATTAAATATCGCTAATCTTGCATTAATCCGGTTTTGTGCATGTGACATGCACCAAGTCATTTTTCACATTTGTTACATTTTTCTCCCTTGGTTTCTTTCTTCTTTTCATGCATGGTTTTAATTCAAAGAAAAGAAAAGATAACAAAAGAAAAGAAAAAGAAAAGAAAATGAATAAACAAATGAAGCATGGGCTTGAGAGAGAGGTGATGGAGTCTTTGACTATTCTTCCCATTTCTTCCCTTCACCATTTCCTTCATCTTTCTCCCTCCTTCCTCAACCTTGGCTGCCCCATCTCCCTCCTCCACAAAACACCTCACAACACCACCAAAAACACATCAAAAGTTCATCTCCATTTCATTAAAAATATGCACAAGCTTCTCAAAAGCACTTTGGATCAAGAAAAATCGGATTTTGAGTACTTGGGGAAACTCAAGAATTTTTTTGAGTTGCCAAATGAGGTAATTTCTTCACACTTAGTGTAGTAATTCATTCCATTAGCTTCTATTGTTAGTTTAGAATCGATATATCGAGGTTTAGTGGTCTTTGGAAATTTCAAGTTAAGGTTAGGGTTTGGATTGAATCCAAAAGGGTAATAGAGGCTTAATGGTGACCTTAAACCCCTGTGGTGTGTGATTAAAGACCAAAACCTGAAAGTAAACCCCCAATTCACAAACTTAGAAATCCCCGATATCGGGAAATTGTGATGAAGTTTGGAGATTTGCTAACGCCCGGAGCCTCTGAAAATTATTTAGCAAACACAGTGAGTCATGCAGGCACCCTAGGAGCTACCACTGAAACCTAAGACCCCCTGGACATTTCCTGGCCGCAAATTTACTCTTTTTGGCCGCAAATTGCGGCCTTGGTGTGAGCAAATTAGCTCGTGCTTGTTCTGTAGCTCCTACAGTTAACTAGACCCTTCCCATATGCAAAATTGGCTATTTTCACTTAGGGCAAAATCCGGGACCATTTTCATGAGTTGCTGCCTTGTATTTCGTGACGTTTTTGAATTGAAGTGTTGGTATTTGTGTTTTTACCGGTCGATTCACGTTTATACGTCAATCGTCGAGAGTTGTTGGTTATTCTTACATGAGTAGTCCGTAGGTTCTGACCTATAGGCTTTTAGCGTGTCGTTTTGGTTTTGATTTGGATGTTAATGCGGCACGATATGTTATGACATGTAGGTACCCCCACGTGGACTTCGAGACGACGAGGATGAGCGTGGCGTCATCGAATCCAGCAAGCGAGGATCGAGATGAGTAGATATATATTTACGGGGGAAGTCGGGTGGATGTCGTATAACACCCCCGCAGTTTCGTACTATAGAACGCAAATGCGTTATGATATATATAGATATATACTTATAGAGTATTATAAGATGTGTATACTTAGGTAGATTTGCTTTACAAGACTTTAGATGATAGTTTTGTTAGTTAATTTCCTAGTCGCGAACCTTAGATTATGGTTTACATACACGCACACACACACACTTGCATACATTTTACTTCTTGTGCGTATATGGGGATATATATATATATATATATATATATATATATATATATATATAAATACACATAGGTATGGGACTATGTGTGTGTATATATATATATACGTATACGTATACATGGATGATGAGGATAGTACATGGTATTTGGAGATGAGTCGATGAGATTGGGCATGATGCCATGAGGTCGGTGATGTGACATGGTTCGTATTTGAGATACGGCATGATATTATAGTGGGTCCTTGGGCGATGTGTTTTCATACACACACATACATATATGCAGATGTTATTAGTATGTAGTAGACTTTAGATCAGTACCCAGATCATGATATGATGATAAGGATACTAGTTGAATAATGAGATAAATGTGATATTGACCTGTACCCAGATTGGGATGTCGTATGATGTATTTACCATACGAGCTATATATTGATGATCGATTCGCACTCTTGACTCGAGGATGTCATGTTATATATTGTATCATATGTGATACTAATTAGGCAGGATCACCGACTATTATATGTTATATTTATATCGACTCAGATTTAGGTGGTTTCTTTACCTTTTCGATTACCCTGTTAGTTTAGTCCTGTATTTACTTGTTGATGTTAGACTAGACTCGAGTCATACCTATTTCAAAACCAACGAATCGTGAGTATTTTAAAGACAGGCTAATGGATTCTATGGATATTTCAAAGGACGTACCTTTTCTTAAAAACACCGTAGCCCTATTTTCTAAATACATGATTCGTGTTATTTCAAATGGCAAACTGTATGACTCGTGTATATTAATGTAGCTTCCTTATTGGTGCACTATTATTCATGTTCCATATATTATTGCTGCATTTACTATTCATTTGCCATTTATTCGTGTTGTTCGCATCGCATTGTGCTTATATAGTGTTTTCATTAGTTTGTATCAAATAATGCTGTCAGGACACCAGCACCATTACCGATGATGCGTATGCTCCACGTACACCTGCTTGCCAGCTCACACACATCATCATCGATAATTGCCATGTCACGTACACTTTAGAGAATATTAATCCTTTGATGTCACTTGTTAGCTGATAGTTTCGACATGGTATTGGTGAGCTTGCTTTTATATGATAGCTTAGACATTGCGTTTATTTACTGTGTTATCTCATGCATTTACATTTATATATTCACTTACATGCGATAGTATAGGCCAGTCCGGATTGCCGGAGCCCAGTATTCATTATTTATTTACATCATGATTTATGATTTCGGATTTCCATGAGATTTCTGGATTTGGAGAAACTGCAAGAATTTTATAAACTGATTATCTTTTAAAAGATAGAAAATGCGGTTTCCTCATGATATGATTTGAGATATGTCCCCCATGAGTTTTCTCGGCTCTTGAGAGATATCATACACCTGATTCGAGGTGGAGGAGGAACCATCTGTGGGTGCATGGTGGACCCGGTGCGGTACCCTGGGGCGAGAAGGTCGCAGATGATGGCGTTGAGCCTGTGACAGGGGAACACTACTGACCGGTTATTTTATTGTGACTCGACGGATATCCGGAGGATACTGATCGGAGTACAGGCCAGTCCGGATAGCCGGAGCCTGAGGTTTTGAGATTTGATGATATGGGCCAGTCCGGATAGCCCGAGCCCCAGATATTGAGACTCGAGGTTGTAGGCCAGTCCGGATTTCCGGAGCCTGAGATATTGAGATATCACGATTTATGTTTTGTGTCGATGCTTGACAATGATTTCATGTTGATTTTATTGATGATACCTCGATTTATAAATATACAGAAATCTCACTAAATTAAGAAAACAGTTTCACATTCATGATGCATTCTGTTTTCATTATATTGCATTCATACCTCATATTTATGATATGTTGCTATCTGAGGCATTGACACGAGCACATGGTATTACACTTATCTATAGATGTTTACCCTTGCCACCTTATCATGCTTCAGACTTTATCATTTTGAGGATATATATTATGATCGTATTGACCTAGGATTGAGTCATATATACGATTTCTGCTTTGTGATGTTTTCTACTCACGAGTTGGCAACTCACCCCCGTTGTGCTACAGTTTCTTGTAGGTTTTGCCGTACAGGTTCGTTGCGGCTTTCTGGCACACTGCTTCCATTCCAGGTGATTGCTTTAGTAGGTGGGTCCACTCGCATCGTGGCCACCCTTATACCTTTTATTTATATTCAGTTGTATCTAGTAACTCCATCAACCAGACTTGTATATTTTATAACCTTAGAAGACCTGTTGTATATTATTTCGACCTTAGAGTCGCGCGTTGTATTATTATGGTTTTCATGATGATTTTGAGTTTCTTTTTGAGTTTTGATCCTCGCCCATCGGCGTTGTATATTATATTGCTTGCGTGGTTGTGACCATCAATTGACGAAGTGCTAGCTCCCGCTTGGGGATGCCTTTAATCATATTATGCATGTTGTACCCTTTTGGGGCCAGATTTACAAAGGAAACTCTGCCGAAATTTTCAGAAAAGACTTGAGATTTTAAAAATGCACACTTCGGCTTATGTTATTAAAACCACTTGCTTTAAAACATGTTTTCTTCACTTCTTTCTTACAATGGTTTAGATTTCTGGGATTTCTTGACTTATTTGAATTAGATGGGGTCCTATAGACTTCATATGATTCAAGTGCCAGTCACGTGCCATTTCGGGTCTGACAAAGTTGGTATTAGAGCGCTGGGTTAACCTTTGTTCGAGTCTATGTTTGACTATGCGGAGCCTAGGGCGTTTGTATATATACGGAATCTAGGCTTGACCTTACGAAACTTAGACTTAGTTGAGGGGGTATTAGACCCGAACTTTCGTCGCGTAGGTTTACCTTGGTTGATGGAGTATGTGACTTAAGGAGAGTGACATACCGTGTGTATGTTCCGCGGCATTCTTACGATATGCTACCCCGCTTAAGGATCCTTAGGATGTACATTTCATTGCACGGTATTATATTCATTCCTATGATCTATCCTCATCGATATCAGTTTATGGTTTTGCTGCCACGATTACACGGGAAGAGAGAGATATGGCTAGAGTTGTGTCAGCACGAGCTCGTCACGGACGAGGACTGACCAGAGCGTGATTCCAGGGACACACGATTGCATAGATGTATCGTTTATTTATGTTTTCGCGCCATGTGCGTTTGATAGATCACTTTTACGAGATTTCTCGGACGTGCAGATCAGCACAAGAGGATTGGGCCACTGCTAGAGGCCAGCCAGAGTATGATGACCGTCGATGCACCGATTATTTGATGATTGAGGCGCTGTTCGGCGTGTGGACAAATGAGCCAGTTGTTGCGAATGATGAGATGTGACTCCAGATGTTGGAGCTATTGCCGCACGAGTATACTTAAAGATATGATAGAAGATCGTTAGTCACCCAAGGAGGAATGACTAGGACAAGTGATCCGTTGCCTACCCCGATGCGAGGTCATCATATTGATTGATTCCAGCTAGAGACGACTTCACGCAGGTACGTTGAGAGTCGATAGAAGACGATCGAATATCAGAAATCCATTTTCCAAGTTTAAAGTATTTGGAAAAACATGCAAGTAATTCTATGGACCCTCTAGAAGAATGAAACCCTAACTCGATATAATGACCATGAGAACGCTTGGAAACCTTAGGGTTTGCAGCAGTTCAGCGGTGTCATTGATGAAGCTTAGATTTACCCTTCTACGGTTGGTCCACATGTACTGTGGCATGTACTGGAATAATATTAAACTGTACTCAAGATGTTGAGCTCTTGGGGGATTATAGAACCTTGACGAATCGATCGAAAAGTTCGACATCATTCGGATATCATGTGATGGAATGCATTGCTTGGGAGACTTCAGATATGAGTATAGCCGTTGGAGCGCAGTCCATGCAGCCACGAATAGACGAGTTCGAATCAGTCGACATTAGAGAAAAGTGGAGTAAGGGGTTCGTACGAGATCTTGACGAGATGGCGTTCCACTCCGCTGAAATCAGAGATGTGATACGCATGCAGAGGCGTTGTAGATGGATATATCTTCCAGAAGGAGTCGTGATGAGTATGCAGCCGTTCCGGAACAAGAAATAGATTTAATAAAAGATGATAACTTCCGGGCAGTTCGGCGGAAAAGAGATTTAGGAGAGACTTCGACAGAACCTTTCTGGAATACCATACGAGAAGACTTGGACCCAGGATCGGTCATATTACGCACACCCAGTAGGCCAGAGTTCGGCATCGTCGACGAGACATGTTATAAGTGACCATGACAGTTGGCCAGAGATCTTTAGAGGATGTGCTAGAGCGGGATTATTTCCGTCATCTTTGATTTTGGTATTTTGGGCGATTTATTTGCATGATTGAGATTTTGTTCACCATAGTTGCACTTGACTTCGATTTGATGTCATTCGAGATGCGGATTTTGATTTCATACCTATGGTATGCATGTGATTTGACTTATGCTTTCGGCATAGTTTTCATGCACTTTTAGTATTTTGATTCGATTTTTGTGCACGCTGATATACATGATTGTGAGATTATATACCACGGTATACCTGATTTGGATTTGGATTGAAATGTGTTGTATACCGTCGATTTCGATTGTGATACTCGATATTTGTTTTCGTGCACCTTGTGCACTTGATTTGGATTCTTGCGCATGCTTGGGCGCTTGATGCGATTTTTGTGCACGCCAGATGCACTAAATCGAGATTCTTCGTGCATATCAGATGCACCTGATATTGCTATCAGGCACACCCGTTGCCTTTGACAGGTGTTTTCGTGCACACCCGTTGCACTTAGATTTTTTTTCTGTACACATGTATGGCCCATTCATTGATTTTGATTTCCGTGCACACCAGACGCACGTGGCATTCTTATATACATTTTGGGATTGATTTTCCCTTTGAGCTGATGTTTATGATATTTACTATTTGGTATAGTAGCCGAGCAGGACTAGTCCAAGGACAGTACCTGATTATGTTTTTGCATGCATCGATAGTTATCGAAGGGATTTCCAAAAAGAAGCTAGAGTCTCAGTATTTACCTGCGTGTCCGAGATGACACGAAACCTTTTGTAAAGGAAACCTTTCTAAATTGTCTTCAAAACGGCGGGACGTGTATGTTAAACAAATGGTATATATATATATAGTTATTTTCTTACAATAGACGTCCGCCACTGTGCAGTGATACGCACATCGACTTGAAAAGGTTTGGCATGCATTTCTTTCAGATATTTTAATGATGTTTACATGTATAGTTTGATGTATATCAAGTTGGTTTCGTATTGGATTTTGACAATGGTGTCTTCACCTTAACTCCGATGATTGCGCGATGCTTGATGGAGTTTTGATTTTGGTATATATACTCGTTTTTCATGCTCATGCATTGCGCTACGATGTGTTTTATGAATTTATGATTTCGGAACCAAGACGACTTGGTCTTTTTACTAAAACGTTTTAGAAATTGGGAGAGTTTAAATTTAAATTCGGGGACCGAATTTCTTCAAGGTGAGAAGACTGTAACATTTCAGAAAAAAATAAAATATTATTTTTGGGGAATTTATAAAATTAAATAATAAATATTATGAATATTTTAAATATGCGGTATAATTAAATAGCGATAAATTGAAAAATATTTTGAAAATTATAGAAATTACTGAAACGAGGGTGCTTTAGATGATATAAGCAAATTATGAAATTTTATAATTAATTATATTCCATTTTAATGCTAATTGTGATTAAACATCGCTAATATTGTTAATCCGGTTTTGTGCATGTGACATGCACCAAGTCATTTTTCACATTTGTTACATTTTTCTACCATGGTTTCTTTCTTCTTTTCATGCATGGTTTTAATTCAAAGAAAAGAAAAGATAACAAAAGAAAAGAAAAAGAAAAGAAAATGAATAAACAAATGAAGCATGGGCATGAGAGAGAAGTGAGAGAGAGGTGAGAGAGAGGTGAGGGGGTCTTTGACCATTCTTTCCATTTCTTCCCTGCACCATTTCCTTCATCTTTCTCCCTCCTTCCTCAACCTTGGCTGCCCCATCTTCCTCCTCCACAAAACACCTCACAACACCACAAAAAAACATCAAAAGTTCATCTCCATTTCATTAAAATCATGCACAAGCTTCTCACAAGCACTTTGGACCAAGAAAAATCGGATTTTGAGCACTTGGGGCAACTCAAGAATTTTCTTGAGTTGCCAAATGAGGTAATTTCTTCACACTTAGTGTAGTAATGCATTCCATTAGCTTCTATTGTTAGTTTAGAATCTATATATCGAGGTTTAGTGGCCTTTGGAAATTTCAAGTTAAGGTTAGGGTTTGGATTGAATCCAAAAGGGTAATAGAGGCTTAATGGTGACCTTAAACCCCTGTGGTGTGTGATTAAAGACCAAAACCTGAGAGTAAACCCCCAATTCACAAACTTAGAAATCCCCGATATCGGGAAATTGTGCAAATTATGATGAAGTTTGGAGATCTGTTAACACCCGGAACCTCTGAAAATTATTTAGCAAACACAGTGAGTCATGCAGGCACCCTAGGAGCTACCACCGAAACCGGAGACCCCCTGGACATTTCCTGGACGCAAATTTACTCTTTTTGGCCACAAATTGCGGCCTTGGTGCAAGTAAATTGGCTCGTTCTTGTTCTGTAGCTCCTATATCAGTTAACTAGACCCTTCCCATATGCAAAATTGGCTATTTTCACTTAGGGCAAAATCTGGGACCATTTTCATGAGTTGTTGCCTTGTAGTTCATGACATTTTTGAATTGAAGTGTTGATATTTGTTCTTTTACAGATCAATTCACGTTTATACGTCAATCGTCGAGTGTTGTTGGTTATTCTTGCATGAGTAGTCCGTAGGTTCTGACCTATAGGATTTTAGCGTGTCGTTTTGGTTTTGAATTGGATGCTAATGCGACACGATATGTTATGACATGTAGGTGCCCCCACATGGACATCGAGACGACGAAGATGAGTGTGGCGTCATCGACTCCAGCAAGCGAGGATTGAGGTGAGTAGATATATATCTACGGGGGAAGTCGGGTGGATGGCGTATAGCACCGCCACAGTTTCGTAGTATAAAATGTAAATGCGTTATGATATATATAGATATATAATTATATAGTATTATAAGATGTGTATACTTAGCTAGATTTTCTTTAGAAGACTTTCGATGATA
The DNA here is from genome assembly GCA_030015575.1 of Agapanthus africanus. NCBI lineage: Eukaryota > Viridiplantae > Streptophyta > Magnoliopsida > Asparagales > Amaryllidaceae > Agapanthus > Agapanthus africanus. The sequence goes on from JASDDO010000004.1 coordinate 240,412,989, forward strand.
GTGTTGTTAGTTAATTTCCTAGTCGCGAACCTTAGATTATAGTTTACATACACGCGCGCGCACACACACACACACTTGCATACATTTTACTTCTTGTGCGTATATAGGGATATGTATATATATATAAATACACATAGGTTTGGGACAATGTGTGTCTATATATATATATATATACATGGATGATGAGGATAGTACATGGTATTTGGAGATGAGTCGATGAGATTAGGCATGATGCCATGAGGTCGGTGATGTGACATGGTTCGTATTTGAGATACGGCATTATATTATAGCGGGTCCTTGGGCGATGTGTTTTGATACACACGCATACATATACGTAGATGGTATCAGTATGTACTAGACTTTAGATCAGTATCCAGATCATGATATGATGATAAGGATACTAGTTGAATAATGAGATAAATGTGATATTGACCCGTACCCAGATTGGGATGCCGTACGATGGATTTACCATACGAGCTATATATTGATGATAGATCCGCACTCTTGACTCGAGGATGTCATGTTATATATTGTACCGTATGTGATACAATTGAGGCGGGATCACTGAGTATTATATGTTTTATTTATATCGACTCAGATTTAGGTGGTTTCCTTACCTTTTCGATTAGCCTGTTAGTTTAGTCCTGTAATTTACTTGTATATGTTAGACTAGACTCGAGTAATACCTATTTCAAAACCAACGAATCGTGAGTATTTTAAAGACAGGCCAAGGGATCTACGGATATTTCAAAGGACGTACCTTTTCTTAAAAACACCGTAGCCCTATTTTCTAAATACACGATTCGTATTATTTCAAATGGCAAACTGTATGACTCGTGTATATTAATTTAGCTTCCTTATTGTTGCGTTATTATTCATATTCCGCATATTATTGCTGCATTTACTATTCATTTTCCATTTAATCGTGATGTTCGCATCGCATTGCATGCTTATATAGTGTTTTCATTAGTTAGTATCAAATAATGCTGTCAGGATACCAACCCCATTACCGATGATGTGTATGCTCCACGTACACCTGCTTGCCGGCTCATACACATCATCATCGATAATTGCCATGTCATGTACACTTTAGGGAATATTAATGTCACGACCCGAAATTGGCACGTGACGGCCCTAATACTACGCAACGTCTACAGGCGTAACGCAGTAAAAGAAAGCCAAAACCCAGAAATCTAAACCATCAAAAGTAATAAGAATTAATAAAATTTTTAAAATCATTGAAATTGCAACCCAAATTCTTTAAAAGTCTAACTTTATGTCTTTTAAAATTTTGACAGCACCTCCTTTGTAAAATCCAGCCCCAAAAATGGGTACAACATAAATATAAGTAAAGCATCCGAAAACGGAAGCAAAAACATGCCCAAAGGCGGAAAACAACCACCACAACAGATATACGACGCCATAGCGAAGAAATAAAAGACGATAAAAAGGAAACTGTATAAAAGAACACCAAGTCACAAAATAATATACAATATCGTCCTCACACAAGTCTCTAAGTCAAACATGAAAGTAGTAGATGGAGGGTATAAAGATACAACGAATATACAATACAACATGAATAACCACAAAACCCACCTAAGCAAAACAGCACACTGTGAGCCGATGCGGTATCCGTAGCAAAAGATGATAGATAGATGAATAGCCTGCATCGACTACTCTGGTGAACAACCTGCAAAACAAACTGGGGCACAACGGGGGTGAGTTTCCAACTCGTGAATAGTAAATAACATATGCAGGTAATCGCAAGTATGCACGTACAACGCGAATCTAACATATGTAGGTTAAAAGCAGTAAACGTCATATGAATGCAATAATCATGAAAAGTATACTAACAGGTACAACTAATACATGAAGCAGTGCATAAACAATGAATGTGGAGTATGGAATGCAATATGTCATTTCCACGGAATCCTGACATCGTGGTAGGATCATAATCCAACACAACAATCCAAATCCCAATTTCCTCAAATCATCCCCCAAATTGGCTCTCATATCAAATAAGTCTCACAAATCCTTAATGTACAATATCGAATAAATCTCCTATATCCTGAATGTACAAAATCAAGTGATCACAAATGTCCTAAATCCAATATCAAGTGAATCTCTTATATACTAGGTATATTTTTCCTGAATAATTAAGATGAAGTATATGAATGTATATGTATACGTATATATTAGCGTCCCATTCCACTAATATATATATATATAAAAGAGTAAAATATCATGAAAACAATGTGTCAAGCATCGACACGAAAATACATGTTTATACGTCCTTCGAATCTTAAGTGCTAAACACCGACACTCTCGATCCCCGTATCGGTATTATACGTCCTTCGAATCTTAAGTGCCAAACACCGACACTCTCGATCCCCGTATCGGTATTATACGTCCTTCGAATCTTAAGTGCCAAACACCGAAACTCTCGATCCCCGTATCGGTATTTTACGTCCTTCGAATCTTAAGTGCCAAACACCGACACTCTCGATCCCCGTATCGGTATTATAACAAAACTCAGAGTGGATGCATACAAATATCAAGTAAAGAATAAGTACAAATGCATGAATCAATACACATATATTAGCGTCCCATTCCGCTAATATATGTTTATAAGCATATATAACAGCGTCCCATTCCACTGTTATATATACTAAGGAGTAAACATATCAGGGACATCAAATGAAATCCATGAATGTAATATATGCAACATGAACAGTAATATGAGCATATAAAGGAAAAACTGCTATTTAACTGTTCGAGATAGTGCCCTCATAGTCAATTATTGGATCGCAGGTACGTGATTGCAATGATTGCGGAGGACCTATACCGGTAGGACAGTCTTACTCTAGATGATAGTATGCTATCTGGTTTGCCTTTATCAGTCGTGTACATGTTCAGGTGACTGATTACATGTTACACTTTGATAGAGCCCTTAGGATCTTGCTTTACTACCAACAGTATGATGGCGATCATATACGTGAGAGTTGGGTAGTTTATATGCATATCCTTAATTGTGGTCCCTAGTCGTGGGAGTTTCGAGATAGGGCATCGATACTCCGGAGTAGACTAGTGTATACAGTCGAGACCCCGACGAGGGGCGGTGGCCGGTCTCACAAGCCACTGGTGTCAGTTGGATCACCTAAGATGTATACAGGTGCTTATTGGGTTATGAGTACACCGGACAGGACTCGCCGGGAATCTGCTAGTTAGTACCATATCTATCGTCAGATAGCAGTTCCCTGGTGACATGTGTACAGGTTAGTTCATCGACCTGAGGTCGTCATTTGTCTCGTGTGAGTTCCCACTGTGCTTTGATTTCTACCCTACCACGGCTCAAAGGAATCGTGCAAACAGGTAGCTTTTGGGTACTGTCCCGAGCCATATGGAGGCACGTGAGCGGATCGGCAGGGGATTCGTCTCTCCCGGTATTGGGGGCGAGATCGTGCTGTGTCTAGGAGAGCCATTACACATAGCCAACGGCCGTGGCAGGAGATTTACTGGTAGGTACTCCAGTAGTATCTCAGGGTGTTATTGGGCTACACTCCGACACGACTTATACTGCTATTGGGGGTCTGACGTTTCTAGCCCCCTAGGCAGATATGCGATACTCATAGACGAACGGACCGGACTGTATATACATTGTCACTGTTAGGCTCAGTAGGGTTTCTGGATGAGTTCGCTCATCAGCCTCCCTTAAGGTCAGTCCATGGGCAGCCATTACGCTTTGCTAGTGCCGCTGACGGTTTATGGTTAAACCCACTGCCAGGGTACTGACGAGTCATTAGAGTTCCCCACAGACAGTTTCCCAAGTTCGGACGAAACGTTGTAGAGGCCGTATGGTTTTATGGCAGGGTTCGGAAAATGCACGTGCGTTTACGCACGTGTTATTTTTTCGGGCAGATGATACTGGTCGGCTTTGGTTTAAGCCGGATCCGAGTATTATATTGAGTAGGTATAATATCTTTGTCTCAGTTGCATTTGTATTCGGTCGTAATACAAATGCGGGTATATTTATACAGTTACAGGGTTATCCTGAAAGTCGTTTCAGGATCACTTTTGGAAGTTGCCAGTTTCTAGTTTTCTATCAGCCGTCTTTTAACATTCGGTTAAAGACGGATTTATCTTTTCTTGGATGAGGGTGAGTCATGCTTCTGGAAGGTTCTAGAAGGTGATGACTAGGTTAAATGGTGTTGTGTTTTCATTGGTTGCATTAATGAATGGATGACTAGGTTTAGTGAGTCATTCATTTCATTAATGAGTTTTGTTTTGCTTAAGGATATTTGTTGTTAATATTTATCCTTATGCTCACCCCCTTTGCTCCTACACTCACCCTCCTCCTCCCTTTATATGGCCGGCCCCCTCTCCTCCTCCTCACTCACTTGAGTTTTTCATTTGCAAAAGATTATGATAGTTTTCGGTGTATGGAAGTCACAGCTCATTTCATTCCATCACCCGATTCCCTCGGCAACTTCATTAACCGATCGTCCACGGATTTGGAAGAAATGAGAAAAAGTCATCTACTCATTCTCTACATCATTCTTGGTCATCTCTTTTAGCAAACTTGACGACCGAGTTGCCTCAAGTCAGAGGCGGGAGCCCGTTTAAAGAATCAGTGACGTGGTGCCACCTGGACGAGCAGATCGCAGATCGAAGAGATCGGGGCAGCCGCAACGGAGCGTGGGATGATGGTTAAAGAACGAAGGACTCGGATCGTTCGGTATAACCTTTCTACACTCTTTACAGTTTGTTAGTTTAGCAATAATGGCAGATCCGGGTTAAAGTATACGATAGCGCCAGTTAAAAGTTTTTTGTTCCGCATTTGGCGTCTGTAGACTGCCGGGACGCTAGCGTAGACTAACAGTGGTATCAGAGCCTCACCATTTTGCTATACTAACTTGTGCTAACGTGTTTAAAACATCGATCGAACCGGAAATCAAAAACTGCAAAATCCAAGTTCACAGTTTCTGTCGATTTCTAAAGGGGTCCTAAAATTATTCTACATATCTCAGAAAACTGTGCAGGACTTTATAAGAACTCCGTACAAATTTGGGCTCGTGAATCGACAATAATGCCGCGGAAACGCGGCCAAACCCATGGTTTGGCCGCGCATCCGCGGCCGTTATGAGTGATCATTCCCCCAAATTTGTACAGTGTTTTCTCCTCTGGAATTTGGGGTTTTTGGTATATATTTTTTGGGCCCAGGTTTTCTTACTGTTCAACAGATGTTCGTGGGGCCCACTTCTTGATATTTAGTCGATCGAAATTTAAACATGTTAGTTTACAGTGCTTACATTATATCTCCGACCGGGAATGTCATTTGATCGGTAAACCGCGTCCGATTGCTATAGTTCTTTTAGACGGGTTTGCGAACGTGACATTCGTGTTGATGTTCTGTGTTGTGCTGTGATGTTGCGGATTTGTCGTGATGGATAGCAGTGTGCAATGGTAGTACAGTTTGAGTTTATTTGTACATTTGATATTGCGGGACGAGCGTCCAACATGTGGACTGCCGTCACTGCCTGTTGTATAATATTCTTTTGGGGCACGACCAGGTTGCGGTCGATGTACCTGTTGTACTATTTTTCTATTACTGTACTAGGTTTTACCCCGCGACGGAGTGCACGGATAGCCGGGTTCTGGGGGGCAACGGGTCCGCATCTCATGGCTTTGAGAGGCAGAGGGGCCTCACTCTAGAATTGGCAGACTATTCGCCGCACTCGTAGGGGGTACAGGTTGACCCAAGGAGGGGTGCCCAAGATTACCGAATTCCGTGAAGTGCTGGGTGGTCCATTCACTATGCTGTAGGGGGCTGCCTCGCTTCAGGTTTTGGCGGGTAACTTGCCGCACCCGTAGGGGTCTAGGTTTCATTGCACAGGCTATCCACACGATAGGGGAACGTCGAGTTTCAGCAGCGGCTCTGTGAAACTCGGGGATCCCAGATTATATGTATTGTTCTGTGATGCTTATTACTTTTCTCTAATGTTGCATATTATCACGCCTGGAGCGATTATTGCATATTGGTTTATATACTATTAGATGTTGTATATGTTTTACACCCGCGCTAGTCCAGTCCCCGCTCTGTCGTTAGTTAAGTAACCTAACGGGTGATGACGGGACCGAGTGACGAATGCGGATGGCATATACGTACATTTTATTTTCGTTCTTTTCTGGTGTGATCGATTAATGGGACTGCATTGATTCTGATCAATGCAAAGTAAAGCAAACCCGTTTACAGTTGTTGGAACAAATTTAAAATGTGTTATTGCAAAGACGTTTCCTTTTGTTATGCATAGCGGTATTCAGTGGAATATCCTGCACCTCATTCAACGGGGCAAGGGCCGATATCCCTTCACCGGGACTGACCCCTTGGACAGAAGTTTGCGTCAGGGTAATAACTTCACTATAGTCGATTACAAGTTGCTTTGCATAGCGGTATTCAGTGGAATATCCTGCATCTCATTCCACGAGGAAAGAGCCGAGATCCCTTTACCGGGAGTGACCTCTTTAGCAAAAGGTTTTCGCCACTATATTTTAAAAAGCTATCAGGTTCCTTCAGCGATATCAAGTTCACTACGCTAAAGGTTTTTCGCCAAAAACCAGCCGTAGCCCTCCGTCACTTCTTTTGGGTATTCAGTAGTATTCAAGCTATATATTTTGACCTAACGCCAAGGCATAGTGTTTGGTAGCTGCTGGGTATTCAATTGTTGCATAGATAGATGAGTTGGTTTGGGACAGCCGTTCTGCCATTTTGACCTAACGCCAAGGGCATGTGCGGGTGGGTTCAAATTAACAAGATAGTGACGGGTAGAACTTGGCATGTGACTTATGACATTTTGACCTAACGCCAAGGTTATAAGAGCATGGGGCAAAAATCATATCGGGAGTTTCTAAAGAAACTGAAACTTGCCAAGTATGCGCATAACTTCTAGAGTATGAGTAACATGGATGTATTCCATCACGTTATCATGCGATGAGAGTTGGATCCCGATTCCCCCTGATGAGTTGGTTTACTCTTCGGGTGATCCCGATTGATTCTTCTTTTAGGTTTGGAGGAAAATTTGACAGGACAGTGGGATGTTTCCGGATTAGATAAAGTGATAACCATTCTGATCTAGGTTAGAGTGCACGCAGAGTGTTTCTTTTCTCTCTCTCTTTGGCAGCGACCTTTGACCGACCCTAGACTATGACTCAGTGACCAAGTTGACCGAAACTTCTTAAAATACTGGCTTTTGGATTGTCTGAGTTGCATAAGTCATTGCCACTCCTTCTTTTACCCTTTTGTATTTCTCAGAACACCCGTATTACTACGGACATCCACTTCCATTAGATAGATCCATCGTATGGTTAAATACGAACTCGAAGGGACTTCTTCGAGGATGGATCCAGGTTCAGGAGAAATAGAATTGGTTTATTCAGTTGTCTTTTATTGTCACCTTCTCTCAGGTTGCGAGGGCTCCTTGGTTTAGGAGAGTACACCTATTACGCTTATTGGATAGTCTTATTCCAAACCATAGGCTGGTGCCGAAAGGTAGGGAATGAAGAAAACCAATTAGCCTAAGTAGGGTGTGCAGAAGGTAATATGTAAAGACAAAATAAAGGGATTAGAAAGAGGGAAAAGTAAATTGCGACTGTTATCATTCACGACCAAACCGCGTACTTCATCGCCACTCCTATTTCACCTTTAAAAGAATAAGGTATTATTCAGTTGACTTTTATCATCACCTTCTCTCAAGATATGAGTACTCCTTGGTTTAGGAGGGTACACCTATTATGCTTACTGGATTTTCTTCTTCCAAACCATAGGCTGGTGCCGAACGGTAGGGAAGGAAGAAAACCATTTAGCCTAACGATGGTGTGCAGGAGGTAATGACTAAAGACAAATAAAGGGACTTGGAGAGATGGCAGTGAAATATACGGTCAAAGTCATGAATTGGATTATGGAAGAGGCATTACTATGAATACCAAGATACCCCTACGAAACATTTTCATGTTTCAGTGCATTGTTAAAGGAAAACTGTTTTCCCGATTGGGTACTTACTCCAGGATATGTATTTACCAGGTTTCATTCTCATAAATGTATGGTTTTACAGATGATGAGTGGGAGTAAGTTATTGAGAATTAGGTGATTATCCTCATTATATCGGAATTCGTTGTAATTGGTGATATTTGAGGAAATCGCCAGGGTACAGTTTTCAACCTACGACGCACAGGTTTTGAGTTGTTCAACTCAGCGGACTTATACAGAGTATTGTATGTTTTCCAAGTGTCCATCAGGACAAAGGGGTAGGTCCTCGTACTATGTTCTGTTTACTTATAACTTCTCTAGTATTTAGACAAGTGTTTCGTAGAAATACAAGGTCTAAGTTTTGAGAAGTTGTGGGTATAAGAATAAAGTGGAGAACCAAGTGTCACAAGTATCAGGATTCTTCAAAGAGATCGAAAATGTAGATTCTTGTGATTGGTATTCAGATGATAGTGATGGTTTTGAGAAACGTGTTTCTCTTTCAGGTTACTCATAATTGGATGGATTCCTAAGTTGAGTAATGCTGATTAGCCTCTTTCCATTAAGTTGATATGCACTAGAGACAGTTGCATGATTTGAATCTGGTTCCAATTAAATTAGTGCCAAAGTTTCTATATTGGATATAGAATAGTTCGTACCTTAAAAGATATTAAGGTACGGGGAGTTGTCCAGCTTATGCTTAAAACCAGACTCTGGATAACTCAGGGCACGTTTCTGTAATGGCTGTTTGTGGGTTGACCCTGGCTATGACGAGGGTTGATATTCTACCATTTAGAAGATCAATAGTGATATTGTTCTTGACTCGCCACAGTTTTAGTAAAATGGATCTTTTTCAGAAAACAGTAGTGGGAGTATGGTAGAACTGGAAGTGATTCCAGAATCGCGAACGATTACGGAAAATTTAATAGGACCTATATATTCAATCAGGTTTGATATTCCAATAGCCACTCCGCAGATATGATGGGTAACCTCAGACACCCGAGAGGTACTCCGGTAGCCTCAAGGACGGTGACAAGGAGGATCTTGTTTACCCAGACTTGACACTACTGTTGTTCCTGATATGAGACCCGGTAGGAGGGTTGTCGTAGTCAGTGGGAGCAGCGGAAGCATAGTGGGCAAGATGCTTATATCTATTTATAGACTTGAGCAGTTATAGCGGAGATAGATCATCTAATTTTGATGTGACAGTCATAGGTTTGACTTCATCAGAATAGGGGATGGATCTGTTAAGGAGGTAGTAGGGTGTGATATCATGGTATTTAGATGACATACACAGAGTAGGAAGTAAAATTCCTATACTACGATCGGTTGTACTATGGTCGTCACACAGTTGTTTCTCCAGACAGGATATGGATATGATATTTGACATTCTGGTTTCTAGATCTATGGTTTTAGATCTGGATTTGGGTAGTTTCCCAATGTGGGTACCTTGACAGTATTCTAATGGTTTTTTAGAATAGATGACTCCTAGCATGGTGGTGTACCTGCAGGTAATGGAGTCACCCTCTCTAAAGGTGTCTTACGGACTAAAGAAGAGAGGGAAGTGCATGATTGGCAGATCACTTGCTTAGGCAATTGAGTCAATCGTGAGATGTCAAGTACCACACCAGATGTTTTTTTTGCACTAGCACTACTACAAAGAAGGGTTGCTCCTACGGATTTATCCGTAGGGGCAACCTACTGCCCCTACGGATATATACGTAGGGGCGAAAAAATACCCCGTAGGTGCAAAGGCCGCAGGTGCAAGTTGAGACCCTGAACTTGCCCCTACGGTTAAATTTTTGCCCCTACGGGTATATGTGTAGGTCCAGGTGCCCCTACGGATTAAGCCGTAGGGGATAAGATTTTATATTATTTACGGTTTATTTTAATAAATTACTTAGACCTACGGCTATAGCCGTAGGGGCATGTACTACCCCCTACGGATATATTCGTAGGTACTTTTCCGTAGGGGCACAAATTCAGGATTCCTGATATTTGCCCTTACGGATAACGCCGTAGGGGAGTGTCAGTGGCCCCTACGGATATATCCGTAGGGGTATTCCCAAACACCTGGCACTGACATCTGGGGGAAATATCAGTTACTGCTGATATTTAGCCCCTACGGATATATCCGTAGGGGTAACATGTCGGCCTACGGATTAATCCGTAGGTACATATTGTCTGTAATTTTTTTTAAAAAATGGGCTGCTTGATTTTTTCCCGCCCTGTGCACAATAATGTATACATCAATCAAATCATATATTGCAGTATTCATAATCACATCTCACGCATATATATAATATACAAAAGAAACACAAAAACTGAATATGATATGAATACAAACCAATATCAATATCGTTTCAAAATGTAGTACAATGTGTATGATATAAATAAATACATGTTTCAAAAAAAAAGAACCAAAAATCTACCCTAGCTCGGTCCAGCTCGGTCCTGCTCCTCGGTCAATAAACTCTGCAATTCGTCGCGATCGGGAGTCTGAGTGGGCGGTGGATCGAGCTACAGGAGCTGTCTGCGGAACCGCAGCCGAAGGAGATGCGTGTGGAGGCTCGGACGATCTACCCTGTCGCGTCTGGATATAACGTGTGTAAGAAGCGTGTAAGAACTGTTTATTATTCGAATTCGTATCATTATTAAGTTATTTCGAAACCCTGTTTGGATATCTAGTTTGGAAAAGCGTTGTTTATTTCAATTACATATGTATGTATGATTAATAAAACATAAGTCTACAACCAAATAAGCTCAGGCTATGTACTGATATTGGATATGTTGATATCTATAATAAGACATTATATTTTACTATTAAGTAGTATACATACCAGCATCTCATTCAACTCCTGAACGGTGGCCTTCAAGCTCTCCTGTTCCTACTGGATACGTCGCTAACTGGAGACGGAGGAAGTAACCACCGGGGTGGAGTCCAACCTCATATGGGCCCTGCTAGAGCCCAGTCCTCGGCCTCTCTCCAAACCTCCGTGGTGCCGTCCGTGTGCGGCGTCCAGGACTGGGGTCAGCAGCCTCGAATGTTGCCTTCCCCTAGCAACTGTCAGAACATTATATTTAGCACATACTGGTCTATAAAATAGACAAGAAATACCAAAATCAACAAATTCAAAGCCTTACCTACAGAGATAGAAGATGTGCTCCTCTGGTATCTGCATGTATCAAAATTTGAATAATATTAATTAATTTCAGTACATACATACTAACAAGGTAAACTCGCATATAGCGCTGCTTACACATATGACAGGGAGTGAACAAGCTCTTGTAGATCATCAGGCGCAAATCTAATCTCATCAAGCAGCCCATGATAATGAGTTGGACGACTAAGAGCAAAAGAAATGTGTGTATATTTATGATATAGCATTCTAAATCAATATACATGCCCTATATAATATATAAACATACCTGGAGGAACGGGAGTGGCCTCTGTCCCTGATATGGACGCATCACCAACAACTAGACAATCAAACATTGACAATATAAGTAATTTTGACATAAACAAGCATGGATATCTATAATATTACATTCAAAATGGATATTAGAGAGCGCACCTGCAGTGAGAAGTGGTAAAAGTATCACCCAACTAGGGTGTAATTTACAGAATCAGTTGAGACTCTTAAAAGTCATAGAAGAACCCGACCTGCACAAATCTGATGTATGCTTTCCATTGGACACTAAGAAGTCTCTAAAGGGAAAAGCCTATGTGAAAGCCATCATTAGTTCATATCAGAAGATTGATGCTGAAACAGAGAACGAGAAATGTCATTTTTTTCTTCTTCCGCCACATTACTGTCTTCTCCTTCTGCCACATTACTGTCTTCTCCTTCTTATTATGTGCGCGTGCAAATTCAATGACTATATTGAGAATATGGATTAATAGTGGGTAGGAAAAGTATTTCTCAAATGGCTTTTGCGTCTTAAAACCATAAACTACTAAGTAATGACATACATAATTTTTTTAGTATAAAGGTTGTTATTTTAAGTTTTCCCTTATAGAGATATGATCTAACTGCATCTATCAACTATAAGTGTGCAGAAAATTATGATAAGAAATCATAAGAAAGGGTCGTAGCCATGCATAACCTTGAATCTACATACCAAATCATGCAAAAGCATGCACTTATTGTCACCTTGCCTTGGAATATAAAATATCTTGGAAGAATATAAGCGAGCATTTAAATCTTGATAGCTTTTGACTTCAACATATATTTTTCTTAAGTACCATGAAATATACTTGCTCCGTATAAACCGTTTTCAGGAAGATGGATTAATAATGACAAATTATCCATTGTGGCTCACTAGGTTAGCATTTTCTCTTCTATTGACCATCTTTCTAATCTGCTTGGTAAATTTATTCGGAACCGACTGCGAATCATTAAAAGACATGCATAAGAAAGAAAGCTAAAATACAGATATATAGCATACCGATACATCGAAACTTCATAGTTGCGATGGCAATCCAGAGATATTTATTTCTACACACGTGGTGCGCGTGCGAATGCGTCAGGCATCATGGACAAATATTTCAGAACATGGAAAGTATTATTCGTATAAAGTAATTAAAACTTTTAAACACCTTCGGTAGATATTTTCTTAGGTGATGCAATCATATCATGAGGATTAAATTTAAGCTATTATACATATGCATATGTATTTTTCTAACCTAAAATATCACACACACACACACACACACAGAGAGAGAGAGAACACCTGGTAGGTAAAGAAATCAGGTAGCAGGATCCTGAAGAAATGGAGTCCATAGCATTGCACATCATCATCATCCATGATCCCTTTGATAATATTTTTTCAAAGGGATCACGGATGATGATGATGAGCAATACTATGGACTCCATTTCTTCAGGATCCTGCTAACTGATTTCTCTATCTACCTGGTGTTCTCCCTCTCTCTCTCTCTCTCTCTGTGTGATATATTAGATTAGAAAAATACATAAGCATATGTATAATAGCTTAAATTTAGTCATCATGATATAATTGCATCAACTAAGAAAATATCTACCCTAGGTGTTTAAAAGTTTTAATTACTTTATACGAATAATACTTTCCATGTTCTGAAATATTTGTCCATGATGCCTGACGCATTCGCACGCGCACCACGTGTGTAGAAATAAATATCTCTGGGTTGCCATCGCAACTATGAAGTTTCGATGTATCGGTATGCTATATATCTGTATTTTAGCTTTCTTTCTTATGCATGTCTTTTAATGATTCGCAGCCGGTTCCGAATAAATTTACCAAGCAGATTAGAAAGATGGTCAATAGAAGAGAAAATGCTAACCTAGTGAGCCACAATGGATAATTTGTCATTATTAATCCATCTTCCTGAAAACGGTTTATACGGAGCAAGTATATTTCATGGTACTTGAGAAAAATATATGTTGAAATCAAAAGCTATCAAGATTTAAATGCTCGCTTATAGTCTTCCAAGATATTTTATATTCCAAGGCAAGGTGACAATAAGTGCATGCTTTTGCATGATTTGGTATGTAGATTCAAGGTTATGCATGGCTACGACCCTTTCTTATGATTTCTTATCATAATTTTCTGCACACTTATAGTTGATAGATGCAGTTAGATCATATCTCTATAAGGGAAAACTTAAAATAACAACCTTTATACTAAAAAAATTATGTATGTCATTACTTAGTAGTTTATGGTTTTAAGACGCAAAAGCCATTTGAGAAATACTTTTCCTACCCACTATTAATCCATATTCTCAATATAGTCATTGAATTTGCACGCGAACATAATAAGAAGGAGAAGACAGTAATGTGGCAGAAGGAGAAGACAGTAATGTGGCGGAAGAAGAAAAAAATGACATTTCTCGTTCTCTGTTTCAGCATCAATCTTCTGATATGAACTAATGATGGCTTTCACATAGGCTTTTCCCTTTAGAGACTTCTTAGTGTCCAATGGAAAGCATACATCAGATTTGTGCAGGTCGGGTTCTTCTATGACTTTCAAGAGTCTCAACTGATTCTGTAAATTACACTCTAGTTGGGTGGTACTTTTACCACTTCTCACTGCAGGTGCGCTCTCTAATATCCATTTTGAATGTAATATTATCGATATTCAAAATGGATATTAGAGAGCGCACCTGCAGTGAGAAGTGGTAAAAGTATCACCCAACTAGGGTGTAATTTACAGAATCAGTTGAGACTCTTAAAAGTCATAGAAGAACCCGACCTGCACAAATCTGATGTATGCTTTCCATTGGACACTAAGAAGTCTCTAAAGGGAAAAGCCTATGTGAAAGCCATCATTAGTTCATATCAGAAGATTGATGCTGAAACAGAGAACGAGAAATGTCATTTTTTTCTTCTTCCGCCACATTACTGTCTTCTCCTTCTGCCACATTACTGTCTTCTCCTTCTTATTATGTTCGCGTGCAAATTCAATGACTATATTGAGAATATGGATTAATAGTGGGTAGGAAAAGTATTTCTCAAATGGCTTTTGCGTCTTAAAACCATAAACTACTAAGTAATGGCATACATAATTTTTTTAGTATAAAGGTTGTTATTTTAAGTGCGCGTGCAAATTCAATGAAAGTTAGATTTGAGGATACCCATGTATGAGTTGTATTCTATATATGTGTATTTCGATTTATGATTTCGCTTAAGTGTAGGGTTGTTTTTACTTAAAGAAGTATTACCATCTACTATATATAAAAAAATATAGCAAACTAGGATTGGTATTCAAATCCCAGTCCAGATTGGTATTCAAAATTTATTTAATTAGTTTGTGATCCACATCATTTGATTCGTTGCTTGAGGCATCAATGTAGGCACAAATATCGGCGACGAGGAACTCGACGAGGAAGAACGAGGGCGGTGGCGGGCTGAGAACGGAGGGCACGCGGTGGCGACGAAGAGAAAATTGGAGACGCGAGAACGAGAGAAAATTTTGGGAACGAGAGGGAAAGATATCGAGGCGTAGGGCATTTCTGTGCCTTTTTTAATTAAATTCCCATTTAGGTGCCCGTAGGGCCAAACAACAAATTAAGATATAATATTTTTAAATTAAAATGTCGGGCACCGTAGGGACAAAGTGGCGCTTTTAGTTTCATATATGAGTATCGATGGGAATATGAAGGTTTCATATTATCATCGAGTATCATATATTGGTTTTAACCTGAATATCTTGAGTCGCTCTCTAATTATGCGTTTGTTGTGCATTCGTGTTGTATGTGTAACATGATTTTAAACCATTGAGATCAAGATTGATAGAACTGATCATCCTACATTGCAATAGCATTCATCGACCAAAAACTATTATTGCAATGGTATTCATCTATAACAATCAACAATTAAAACTACAAATGTACAATACTGATATCATAAAGCGTTATACGCAACATTGATAGAACTGATAAATAAAAAAACGAAACACAAACCGTATTAAGATTTAACAACTTTGATTATGTCATCTATGCGGGCCGATATTTTCATATTAGCTAATAGGCAAAAATAGATTGCGTTCTGGATATGGCATATTGGCAGATGTTACCTATATGCATAAATCTTATGTCTAATGACCATAAGATTGTCGGAGACAGTTTTGATGTTTTGTGGGTTTGGTTTTATACTTGGGACAATCCAATGTTGACACACACACATAAATAACAAATTAAAGTAAACTAACTAAGAGGCATGTTTGAGTTTTATACTGGGATCACAAATAGCATGATGGCTGCAAACAGGTTGCTTGAATACTTGCAGACAATCCAATGTTGCCTCGCCATTTCTATAAATTTTAAACTCCCTGGAAAATTATCATCACTCAGGATTACTTTAGGGTCAGTTTGGCTGCTTCTTGCTTGTGATTCAACATTCAGCTTTTTGTTGATTTGGAACTCAGAGAGTGTTGCAAAACAAATCCAAAACTAAATAAACCTCAAACTAGCTACAGAGAAGGCAAACAACAAACCCCATGAAGTTTGTCTTTCAAGGGTTTTCCCACTAAAATACACTTAGATGCAGCACTTTAAGGAAGCTTGCAGCAATATAAAAACTTTTAGGTAGTTTAGTGAAAAACTGCAGTGCTTCAAGATTGTTTAAGTTTTATGTGTGCTTAAGCTGTCATACAGAAATTATCGTTGCAAAAATGTTCGCAACCCTAGCTTTTCCAGCAACGATACTGGAATACGAGCCTCAGATATGCCAGCTTAGGAATCAAAATAAGAAAGAGATTTGGGGTTATCCTAAGTCCAAAGTCAAACGGGCTCGAGAAATATATAAACCCAAAAAAATGACTGCATAACGATCTCATAAAGATGAAAAGGATGTTATGCAAGCTCTGAACAAATCTTGAACGGAACTTTCACAAGAATTTACAATACCCGACCAGAATCCAATCCTGAGTTTGATGAAGCTTCAGGCCTTCAGCTTCCCCACAGAAAATAGTTAGGGCAAACCCTTTGCAAAACCATAGCTTTCTTGCAGAGATGACGCTCAGAACATGCCAGCTTCCAAACACATTGAATAATACATAATCTCCCATACTCTCTCTCTCTCTCAATCAGACAGTTTATATTTGGATTTGAATTTAGGAAAAGAAATAAGATGGCTACAAACCAGCTTGCCTCGCCAATCTCATAACTATAAAGCTCATAAAAGTGGAAGCTTGAGGGCAAGCCATCATCGCCTCCATTCAATTGAAGCCAAATCATCCACAAAAAATAGAAATAAATATAATAATTGATCGATAGGCAAAATTGCAAGAAACCTATTCAGATTTTTGCATGAAAAAATAAGAGATGTAAAATAAGTAAAAGATTACCAAATGAAATTATCCCATCACTTGAACCCCCTCTCAAGACATTTTAGCAAAAATTCCCCCAGTAATTTTCTTCGGTTTAACCGTTTTATATCATAGAAGAAAGATAAATTTCAAATGTGTATACATGCATACACACACACACATCATATACACAGTTTTTGAATGTTGCCAGAATTTCAACGGGAATTCTAGATTTTTCCAAACTCTGAAGGCTTCACAAAAATTTTAAATAAAGATAATAATATGATTGAAGAGATCAATCACCAATTTTTTAATGAGGATCAACTGAAACCCCAAACAGAGCAAGCAAATTACAAAGATCCCAAAACCCCGTGTGGCCCAGCCCCAGCCCCCAGCCCCAGCCCCAGCCCCCAGCCCCAGCCCAACCCTAACCCCAGCGTGGCCAGCTAAACCCCAACACCAACCCTAAGGCAAACCCTAACCCCAGCTCTACCCTGACCCCGACCCCGACCGCGACCCCTGCCCAACCCCAACTCGCGCGCGCAACCCCAGACCCAGCCATGAACCCTAAGCCCAAAATAATCCAAAAATTCTTCAATTTACCTCGAGATTTACTCACCTGAACGGCTGCTGCTGGGGCTGGGGCGACGACCTGAACCGCGGTGGCGACGAGAACTGTGGTGGCGACGAAACCGGCGGTGGCGACGAGGAGAACGACGGTGGCGATGACGGTGTGGCGATTTGGGGATTTTTCTCGCGCCCGATCGAGAGAGAGAGAGAGAAAGTGAGCGTAGGCGATCGGTCTGGGGTCTTATTAAATCGATATTTACTTGTCCCTACGGATATACCCGTAGGTCCTTTGTTTGCGGCTCCGTAGGGGCAAACACCAAATTAAGAATTAATATTTTAATTCTTGAACGTCTGTGCCCGTAGGGGTAACCCTTTAGCCCTACGGATTAATCCGTAGGGCCAAGTTAAATCTGCCCCTACGGATTCCAATATCCGTAGGGGCAACCCCTTTTTTTACTAGTGATGCAATAAGTTTGTATTAATCCAATCCTGGAGAAACATAAGGAAGCAGTTTTAGAACATAAGTACATGTTCTACGGATTTGATGACGACAGCCTCTTTCGGGAGACGATTATCATTCCAGGCTTCAAAGGTGACATGGTTGACAGAGTGATTGTCAGAGTTATAGTTTTTCCCTCTGACGAGGGACAATATTATGGACAGGTGGTCCAAGAGGATACTGTGGGTGGCATGGTGCCGGACACTGATTAGGTTCAGTGATCGATACAGTCTAAGAAGTTTGGATTTGGAGTTCATTTATGAACTAGGTCCCATCAGATATCCATACATATTCTAAGACAGGTATTACTCAATTCGGGAGATGGTTTTCTCCGCGAACTTGAGATTAAGAGAGATATAGAAAGAAACATCTAGGCGGATCCACTCACTGAGGCTATTTCTCGAACACAATAGTTTTTCAAACGGGCTTTGTGAAACTGATTAGTAGAGGAGTTGGATGTTCGGTTTCACACGGGCTGTGAGTAGTCGACATCACAATAATTAGCCTTGAGTGCAAGCGGGAGATTGTTCAAGATAGTGCCCTCATAGTCAATTATTGGATCGTAGGTACGTGATTGCAATGATTGCGGAGGACCTATACCGGTAGGACAGTCTTACTCGAGATGATAGTATGCTATCTGGTTTGCCTTTATCAGTCGTGTACATGTTCAGGTGACTGATTACATGTTACACTTTGATAGAGCCCTTAGGATCTTGCTTTACTACCAACAGTATGATGGCGATCATATACGTGAGAGTTGGGTAGTTTATATGCATATCCTTAATTGTGGTCCCTAGTTGTGGGAGTTTCGAGACAGTGCATCGATACTCCGGAGTAGACTAGTCTATACAGTCGAGACCCCGACGAGGGGCGGTGGCCGGTCTCACAAGCCACTGGTGTCAGTTGGATCACTTAAGATGTAGACAGGTGCTCATCGGGTTATGAGTACACCGGACAGGACTCACCGGGAATCTGCTAGTTAGTACTATATCTATCGTCAGATAGCGGTTCCCTGGTGACATGTGTACAGGTTAGTTCATCGACCTGAGGTCGTCATTTGTCTCGTGTGAGTTCCCACTGTGCTTTGATTTCTACCCTACCACGGCTCAAAGGAGTCGTGCAAACAGGTAGCTTTTGGGTACAGTCCCGAGCCATATGGAGGCACGTGAGCGGATCGGCAGGGGATTCGTCTCTCCCGGTATTGAGGGCGAGATCGTGCTGTGTCTAGGAGAGCCATTACACATAGCCCACGGCCGTGGCAGGAGATTTACTGGTAGGTACTCCAGTAGTATCTCAGGGTGTTATTGGGCTACACTCCGACACGACTTATACTGCTATTAGGGGTCTGACGTTTCTAGCCCCCTAGGCAGATATGCGATACTCATCGACGAACGGACCGGACTGTATATACATTGTCACTGTTAGGCTCAGTAGGGTTTCTGGATGAGTTCGCTCATCAGCCTCCCTTGAGGTCAGTCCATGGGCAGCCATTACGCATTGCTAGTGCCACTGACGGTTTGTGGTTAAACCCACTGCCAGGGTACTGACGAGTCATTAGAGTTCCCCACAGACAGTTTCCCAAGTTCGGGCGAAACGTTGTAGAGGCCGTATGGTTTTTTGGCAGGGTTCAGAAAATGCACGTGCGTTTACGCAAGTGTTATTTTTTCGGGCAGATGATACTGGTCGGCTTTGGATTAAGCCGGATCCGAGTATTATATTGAGTGGGTATAATATCTTTGTCTCAGTTGCATTTGTATTCGATCGTAATACAAATACGGGTATATTTATACAGTTACGGGGTTATCCTGAAAGTCGTTTCAGGATCACTTTTGGAAGTTGCCAGTTTCCAGTTTTCTATCAGCCGTCTTTTAACATTCGGTTAAAGACGGATTTAACTTTTCTTGGATGAGGGTGAGTCATGCTTCTAGAAGGTTCTAGAAGGTGATGACTAGGTTAAATGGTGTTGTGTTTTCATTGGTTGCATTAATGAACGGATGACTAGGTTTAGTGAGTCATTCATTTCATTAATGAGTTTTGTTTTGCTTAAGGATATTTGTTGTTGATATTTATCCTTATGCTCACCCCCTTTGCTCTTACACTCACCCTCCTCCTCCCTTTATATGGCCGGCCCCCTCTCCTCCTCCTCACTCACTTGAGTTTTTCATTTGCAAAAGATTATGATAGTTTTCGGTGTATGGAATTCACAGCTCATTTCATTCCATCACCCGATTCCCTCGGCAACTTCATTAACCGATCGTCCACGGATTTGGACGAAGTGAGACAAAGTCATCTACTCATTCTCTACATCATTCTTGGTCGTCTCTTTTAGCAAACTTGACGACCGAGTTGCCTCAACTCAGAGGCGGGAGCCCGTTTAAAGAATCAGTGACGTGGTGCCACCTGGACGAGCAGATCGCAGATCGAAGAGATCGGAGCAGCCGTAACGGAGCGTGGGATGATGGTTAAAGAACGAAGGACTCAGATCGTTCGGTATAACCTTTCTACACTCTTTACAGTTTGTTAGTTTAGCAATAATGGCAGATCCGGGTTAAAGTATACGATAGCGCCAGTTAAAAGTTTTTTGTTCCGCATTTGGCGTCTGTAGACTGCCGGGGCGCTATCGTATACTTTAACCCGGATCTGCCATTATTGCTAAACTAACAAACGACATGGACGGTCGGTTCTGCCCTTTTTGCGACTTGGACGGTCGGCGCTTGACGCATCTCCGAGACGGAGTGTCTGTGGTAGACGTTTCCCTAGCCCGGAGTGATTTCGTTGACGTGCCCCCGGCGCGGAGTGTCGCTGGTCGACGTTTCCCCGAGGCGGAGTATCGGCTGGTTGACGTATCCCCAAGAGGGAGTGTCTGCTTTACGTTTCCCCGAGACGGAGTGTCACTGGTCGACGTGTCCCTGGCACGGAGTGTCTGCTTGACGTTTCCCCTGCACGGAGTGTCGCTGATCGAATTTTCCCCGGCGCGGAGTGTCGCTGGTCGACTTTTCCTCCGCGCGGAGTGTCGCTGATCGACTTTTCCACGGCACGGAGTGTCGCTGGATGACTTTTCCCCGGCACGGAGTGTCGCTGATCGACTTTTCCCCGGCGCGGGGTGTCGGGTTGGCTTTTCCCTGGCACGGAGAGTCGCTGATCGACTTTTCCCCGGCGAGGAGTGTCGCGGGTTGACTTTTCCCTGGCACGGAGTGTCGGTGATCGACTTTTCCCCGGCACGGAGTGTCGGGTTAACTTTTCCCCGTCACGGAGTGTCGCTGATCGAATTTTCCCCGGCACGGAGTGTCGCTGATCGACTTTTCCCCGGCGCGGAGTGTGGCTGGTAGACTTTTCCCCGGCACGGAGTGTCGCTGATCGACTTTTCCCCGGCGCGGAATGTCGGATTGACTTTTCCCCGGCACGGAGTGTCGCTGGTTGACTTTTTCCCGGCACGGAGTGTCGCTGGTTGACTTTTTCCCGGCACGGAGTGTCGCTGATCGACTTTTCCTCGGCACGGAGTGTCGCTGATCGACTTTTCCCCGGCACGGAGTGTCGCTGATCGACTTTTCCCCGGCGCGGAGTGTCGCTGGATGACTTTTCCCCGGCACGGAGTGTCGCTGATCGACTTTTCCCCGGCGCAGAGTATCGCTGATCGACTTTTCCCCGGCGCGGAGTGTCGGGTGGACTTTTCCCCGGCACGGAGTGTCTCTGGTCGACTTTTCCCCGGCACGGAGTGTCGCTGATCAATATTTCCCCGGCGCGGAGTGTCGCTGATCGACTATTCCCCGGCGCGGAGTGTCGGTGGTTGACTTTTCCCCGAGACGGAGTGTCTGCTGTTGGACATTTCCCCGGTACGGGGTGTTTGTGTTGGACGTTTCCCCGATGCAGAGTGTCGCTGTTGGACGTTTCCCTGATGCGGAGTGTCTGTGTTGTACGTTTCCCCGATGCCGAGTGTCGCTTGTTGACGTGTCCCCGACACGGAGTGTCTGCTGTTGGACGTTTCCCCGATGCGGAGTGTCGCTGGTTGACGTTTCCCCGAGACGGAGTGTCTGCTGCTTGACGTTTCCCCATTACGGAGTGTCGTTGTCGGACGTTTCCCTGATGCGGAGTGTCTGTGTTGGACGTTTCCCCGATGCAGAGTGTCTGTGTTGGACGTTTCCTCGATGCAGAGTGTCGCTTGTTGACGTGTCCCCGGCACAGAGTGTCTGCTTGACGTTTCCCCGGCAAGGAGTGTCGCTGGCTGGCGTGTCCCCGAGACATTGTGTCTGCTTGACATTTCCACGTTTCGGAGTGTATGTGTCGGACGTTTCCCTGATGCGGAGTGTCTATGTTGGACGTTTCCCCGATGCAGAGTGTTGCTTGTTGACGCAGAGGTCGATGTTGGAATCAGTTGGTTTGATTTGTTTGATTTGAGTCGACATCAGCATCGCTACACTGGAATATGGTACCAGGAGCGAATCATCATTTGTCATGAGAGAATTTTGGGATTGGTATTTTTGTTGGCATCTGCATTGCTGCACTGGAATAATGCCAGGAGCAACTCATCATTTGCCCCGAGAGGATTTGGATTTGGATTGTTTGGCATCTGCATTGCTGCACTGGAATAATGCTAGGAGCAACTCATCATGTGCCCCGAGAGGATTTGGATTTGGTTTTTTTCGTTTGGCATCTGCATTGCTGCACTGGAATAATGCCAGGAGCAACTCATCATGTGCCCCGAGAGGATTTGGATTTGGTTTGTTTGGCATCTGCATTACTGCACTGGAATAATGCCAGGAGCAACTCATCATGTGCCCTGAGAGGATTTGGGAATTGGTGGCTTAGGAGACAGGTTTAGATCCGTGTCACCGAAGGCTTTTCCATTTTGTGAGCCGTAAGGGTCTCACAAATCATTTTCTCCCTACGGGTCATAAGGATCCCGTAGGTGTATTTTGTCCCTAGGAGTCGTGAGGACTCCTAAGTGTGTGGCTCTTTTGTGAGTCGTAAGGATCTCACGCGGGAATTTTCTCCTCACAAAGTCGAGAGGGCTTTGTGAGTGCATTTCATCTCTTTTTTTACGAGTTTGCGCCCTTTCAGGTTTTCACAAACTCGCCGGCAGTCCTGCTGTTTTTACTCACGGCGCCCTTTCGGGTTTTCATCCGTGCCCATTTTTCTTGTGGACATACCATTTTTTTATTATTATTATTATTTTTTCTATTTTTGGTGGGGCTTTGAATGTGGTCTCACCGGTAAGACTTGGGAGAGATTGGGATCATTTTACGCCCGTGGATTGTGTACGGTTTTGCAGGATGTATGATCCAGACCGTAGGGCCAAAAACATTTTGGGTCTTTGTTGGCGTCTGCATCGCTGTACAGGAATATGGTACCAGGAGCGACTCATCATTCGCCATTGGGGTATGGGATTTGGAATTTGGTTGGCGTCTGCATCGCTGCACTGGAATTTGGTACCAGGAGCGACTCATCATTCGCCATTTGGGAATTGGGATTTGCAATTTGGTTGGCGTCTGCATCGCTGCACTGGAATATGGTACCAGGAGCGACTCATCATTCACCATTTGGGAATTGGGATTTGGAATTTGGTTGGCGTCTGCATCGCTGCACTGGAATATGGTACCAGGAGCGACTCATCATTCGCCATTTGCGAACTGGGGAAGCGATGGCTTAGGAGACAGGTTTAGATCCCTATCGCCTAAGGCTTTTCAATTTTATGGGCCGTGAGGGTCCCATAAAAGCATTTTCTCCCGGCGAGTCGTAAGGATCCCGCAGCTGTATTTTCTTTTTAGGAGTTGTGAGGACTCCTAAGTGTGTTTTTCCTTTGTGAGTCGTAAGGATCCTACAAAGGTTTGTTCTCCTCATGTATCGTGAGGACACATGAGTGGGTCTTCTCAATGGAGCATAATTCTAAAGGCGGAGACCAGCCGCGTAACTGGTGGTTGCGGTGGGGCATGGGTATGCTGAGAATTATTTGAGCCCGTGGATTGTATACGGCAGTCAATTTAGGGACTGGCCGTAGGGCTGAAATTTTTTTGGGAAACTGGATTTTGGTCGGCGTCTGAATCGCTGCACTGGAATATGGTATCAGGAGCAACTCATCATTCACCGTTTTTTTTGTTGTTTTTTGTTTTTTTTTTGTTTTTTTTGTTTTTTTTACCGCGATTGCTCTATCATTTCAACTTTTCTTATCGCGAAGATCGCGATTGCCCTATCATTTCGGCTTTTATTCGCGGTTGCCCCATCATTTCGGCTTTATTTTCATCTTTATTTTACTCACTGATTTTTTTTGCGAGTTTCCCCATCATTTCGGATTTTCTTTATTTTTCTTTTATTTACACATTTTTTTTGTCTATTTACATATATATATATATATATATATATATTTACATTCCCAGTTTAACGACTTAGAGGTCGATTGTTCCCAGTTTAATGACATGGTGGTCGATTGTTCTCAGTTTAACGACGTGGTGGTCATCAGGTGTTCCCAGTTTAACGACGTGGTGGTCCTTTTTGCTTATCCCAGCTCCATGAACTTTGATCTTGGCGGAGCTGTGTTGATGACCTAGCTCTGTGGCTTGCCGATACATCCGAGGATTGTGAGGTTTTTCCAAGCTTATATTGGTCCTCTGCCTAATCTTTGAAAATATAGCAGTCTTCGATGGTATGGCCCACCACTCTATGATATGGGCAGTATATGGGATTGCCGGTCATGTTCATTTCCGGTGGCCTCTTTGGAACAGGCAGTTGCAGACCGTTGTTCAAGGCGTCCGTGAATATTTTGCGGACTTCATCCCTCCTGAAGGAGTATACCTTCTTCTTTCTCTCCATTGGAGTAGGTGCCTTTACTGATGCTGGTCCTCGAGGCACATGTCTGGGAGGATTAGGTTCCCGAAAGGCTTCGGTCTCCATTTGCATGAAATCGACGATCGTAGCTTGACTGTTTGCTAACACGCCCTTAGACAGTTCTATCTTTCCCATCTTGTATTGCCTTTCGACCCAATCTTTGAAGATGAAGCAGTCCTCAATGGCATGACCTATCACCCTGTGATAGGGGCAATATTTTGGGTCGTCGGTCATATTCTCTTATTGCGGTCTCTTTGATTCTGGCAGTTGTAGACCGTTTCTTAGGGCGTCCCTGAATATCTTGTGGACCTTTTCCCTCTTGAAGGAATAGACCTTTTCCAGCTTCTCTTTCAGAGGCTATCCCCCCCGGCGTATGTATCGGAGGGACTGGAGGCTGATTCCGGCCGTTCTTCGCGAAGGCGCTCCGCTTTAGGTTGAAAGGGATATCAGTTGGGTGCCCCCGCGTATCAATCCCTGGCTCATGAGCCAAAATTTGATTCTTCTGTAATTGCAATCGGGCGACTTGGGTCGCGAGATCTGCCACGACGTTTGCCAGCTCGTCGACTTTGGAATAGACCTCGTCCATCTTCTCATCCCTGTCCTGAAATTGCCTTTGAAGCCATTGGAATAATGCTTGTTCTGTAGTTCCGAATATGACAACCGGGTAATCTTTATTGCCTAAGCTCAATTTCGTAGGAACCATGGGCTCCTCTGGCTTATCGGCCTGAGCGGGCTCTTCATCATTTAGATCGAGCCGATGCTGGGTAGCGTCAACCATATCATCGCCATGGCTGTGAAGAAGAGGAGGGTTCGTTTCTTCATGTCCAGCCATGTAGACAGTGTGGATAACATATTCAGCCATTCTTTCATCACTGGCAGCTGGTTTCGCGGAACGGTCCGGGCTTTGGAAATTCATAAATTTTAACATGGCCAGAGCCCTAGCCCTTTTGTTGGCTCTATATCTAAGCCGCTTCTGCCTCGGCTTCTCTGCCTTAAGCGCTTGGCAGGCTTCTGCTTTTCGGGAAGCCGCCATAGGCCGAGCGATGGGGATGCTTGAGAAGACATCTGCCCGCGTGTCCGTCGAAGGTATCGCCTGGGCTTGTCCACGACGTCTGGCAACTTCTTTTGTTTCGATGGCTTTGCCCCCAGTTGGGGCTATGGAAAGACGTCCAGACACCGATTTGCGTTTGGGTTGGGGCGCCCTCGAGATTACCACATTTGGTCTCCTGCCTTTCGAGACCGGTCTATCTGTTGCTGGAGCTTGAGGAGCCGGGATGGAGTTAGCTAACACGAACATGATAGAGCCGAATGGTAGTGGCTCCTCCTCCCATTGTCGCCCGAGACTAGCCGGAAGGACTGTCCTGGAGTCCATCTTCATCGTGTAGAATACGGGAGTCGTGCTGAGAGCTGAGTTCATCTTTGGAGACATTGTTGAAAGGTGATTGCTTGAAGACTTGCATGAAAGAGCATTATTTTAGTATAAATACAGATATGTACATTGATTGAGTTCGCATGAATGCTTAACCCGAATATGGGAGGAGAGATTAGTCCCACCGGGCGTGCCAGAATCTGTAGGGTGTTTTTCGTCACCCCATTGAGATGGGAATACGCGCGCGCTTGCCAGGCGTACTACAGATTCCCCCTTCCTGGGGTAGGCCGGGGTTTATTGATTGTGGGGATCCGAATCTCCGGCAGCCACGGACTAAGCTGCCGTTAATTACCCCTCGCCTTCGGGGCGAAGGAACCTCCGATTAACGGGTTAAACTGGTCTTGCGAACTCAATGTGCGGTGTGCGTATGATGTGTCTTGAAAGGGGGTTTTAGATATATCGGGGCCACGCAGAGTTTTTTACGGGGTCCCGCTACCCGGATAGCGGGCTGGGGGTCAAGGTGGCTAGCATCCCCCTTGCGGGGTGCGGGGCAGCGCCCCGTTAGAAATTTTTTTCTAACAGGGACAGTGTCGTGGAGCACGTGTGTATGCAAATATGTATACATATATGTATGTATATAAAAAGAGGGGGAAAAGGCATCCAAGGGATGCGTGGGGCCAGCGCCTTGAGCGCTGTGCGCTTAGGTGCTGTATGCTCAGGCGCAAGCGCGCCATGTGTGGATACGTGGGCGCTTTGCGCATGAGCGCTGGGCGCTCGAGCGCAAGCGTTCCACGTGTCGGCACGTGGGCACGTTGCGCTCGGGCGCAGAGCGCCGGAGCGCAAGCGCGCCACGTGTCGGCACGTGGGCGCCTTGCGCTCGGGCGCAGAGCGCAGGAGCGCAAGCGCACCACGTGTCGGCACGCGGGCTCCTTGCTCTCGGGCGCAGAGCGCCGGAGCGCAAGCGCGCCGCGTGTCGGCACGCGGGCGCCTTGCACTCAGGCGCAGAGCGCTTGAGCGCGAGCGCGCCACGTGTCAGCACGCAGGAGCCTTGCGCTCGGACGCAGAGCGCTTGAGCGCGAGCGCGCCACGTGTCGGCACGCGGGCGCCTTACGCTCGAGCGCAGTGCACTGGAGCATAAGCGCGCCACGTGTTGGTACGTGGGCGCTTTGCGCTCGAGCGCAAGGGCGCTGGATCGCAAACGCGCCACGTGTCGGCACGTGGGCGCTTTGCACTCGAGCGCAAGCGCGCCACGTGTCGGCACGTGGGCGCTCGGCACTTCAGCGCTTGGGCGCCGGCGAGGAAAAGAGGGCTTTTAGCCCCAGAAACCAGAAGCTATGCTTCAGAAAGGAAATATTTATTATATATATATGGAGTTAAACTCCTAGGATGTGTTGAAGCTGAATAAGGGGGTTCTTCCTCTTCCTCCTGTGGTTTGGCCGGATCTTGAAGATCAAGAGATGTAAGATCTAAAAATCTCTTCTTTTGAGATCTAATGACAGATCCATGCTCCCTTTGGTGGATTTTATGGTGAAAAACTATTTAGTTTTGGAAAAGGAAGAGTAAAACTCTTGATTTAATTCAATGAAAGAAAAAGGCTTAAAATCATCAGAAAAGGGAAAGATGTACAAACCCTAGGTTTTTGAGAGAATGGAGAAAGTGTTACTTTATTCATCATCATGTTGCCTTTTATAGGCTTACATATTTACATATATCCCCTTAGGCTTCACAAAATGGCATTTTAGCCATCCCATGGCTAATGTGTCATTTCTTTTTGCACATAAGCCATGGGGTTACAAAATATTGGCTTTATGCCCATTTTGCATGCATTCATGTATAAAAAATTACATAAAAATTATTTATTACATGATCTATATTTTGGTATGGAGGAGGCTGGTCGCGGGCTCGACTTGGGCATGGGCCCGCTAGACCTGGGCTTGGGCCCACCTAGCTTGGAGGTTGACCTTGACTTTGACTCGGTCAACCAGGGTGTAAATTTTTACCCCAACAATTGTTAGTGTATATACCCTAGGGGCCATTAATGGATCATACTAGTTTGTATATTACTTAATGGATGCTTGGGATATTCACATGTATATAACAGTCTTGCTAAACATGGTAGTACGCTACTTAGTTTTTCTATCTTAATATGTGAGTATACGTATTGATAGAGCTTTTAGGATCTTGCTTGACTACCAGCGTTGTGATGGCAGTCACACTAGTGGGGGCTGGGTAGTCTACAAGCACATCCTTATTCAGGTCCTTAGTCGTAGGATTATCGAGACAGGGCATCGATACTCCGGAGTAGACTAGTGTGTACGCTTCTCATCCCAGTTGGGGAGATGGTCTGTCCCAAAGCCGTCAGTACGTCGTACTAGAGATAGTATGCAGGTGCTCGTTAGGTTACGGGTACACCGGACAGGACTCACAGGAAACTGTTGGTTGGTTTTATACCAGTCGTTAGTGAACAGTTCCCAAGTGACATGAGTACAGCATAGTCCGCAGACTTGACAATGCTACTTCGCCTCGAGTGTGTCCCACTGTTCTTATTTTGCTACCCTACCACGGCTCAAAGGAGTCGTGCAAACAGGTAGCAGTTGGGTGCAGTCCCGAGCACTTGGAGGCAGTGGCGGTTAGCCAGGATTCGTCTCTCCCGGTATTGGGGGTTGATATCGCGCTGTGTCAGAGAGCCATTACGCAAAGTCCCTGGCCAGGGCAAGCGAGATTTGCTGGTAGGTTCCAGTAGTTTCTCAAGGTGTAATGGGCTTCACTCCGACGCGACTTATACCGCTATTAGAGGACTGACGCTTGCCGCCCCCTAGGCCAGATATGCGATAGTCTTAGACGAACAGACCGGACTGTACGGAGATTGTCACATCAGACTCGGTAGGAGTTCGGATGGGTTTCCTCATCGGCCTTCTTATCGACATCTACCTGGGGACCGTTACGTACAGCTAGTGCCGCTTGCGGTCTGTGGTTAAACCCACTGCGAGCGTAGTAGTCGAGTCTCTAGAGTCCCACACAGAGAGTTTCCCTACTCCAGGAGAAACGATATAGAGGTCGTATGGTTTTACGACAAGGGTTCGGACGCATACGTGTGTTTACGAACGTACGACATCCGGACAGTTTTTACTAGCCGGCTTTGGTTTAAGCCAGTTTCTAGTATCAGGTTATTGGATTTATACAGTCTATAGATTTTCCGTGTTTTCACGGATAGGATGGGCGTTCTCGTAATTGCGCGAGAAGCTTCTAGAAGATGGTGACTTGGGGGTTAAGGTGGCATATGCATTAAATGAGATTTGTGAATCATTTGAGTGATTCATCCATGTCATTAATGCATCATAAATGCTTAATGACTCATGGAGATGAATCACCCTCTTGTATTTATTAAGCATGATGATTAATCCTTCATTTTCTTTTGTTGGATAAATCATAATGCTTGATATATATTATGATAGCTTATTATCTCATCTCATTCTCTTGTTCACTTTCTCTCTCCTCAAGCTCTCCCTCTTCATACCCTAATCCTCCCCTCTCATGTGTTTAGACCAAGGATTAGAGTAGAATACTTAATCCTTAACCATTCTCTATATCACCTAGGTTACTTAGATTAGCGATTTAAGAAACCTAGTTACCTCACGTTAAAGGTGAAGCTTATAGTAAAGCTCTCGGGTGGATCTTCTACTTCATAGAGAAGGCCAGAGAGGACGTGGAGAGCGACAAGACGAAGGACTCGGTTTTATAGGTATAATCACTTATCATAGTAGTTAACTCTTCTATGGTTTCTTGTTAGTTATTGTTTAAGCAAAGATTCTCGGTTAGTCGATGTTTACGCAAAAAACAAGATCGTTTTTCATTATTCCGCCTCCCCGCAAGTCGTGGGGTGTTGTACATCGACTTACAGTGGTATCAGAGCCTCGCTAAACAATAATTAACTCATCAGCAAAGTCGTTAGTATTTCGAACACAAAAAGAACCGGAAAGATCATCGTGTTAACACAGTTTCTGTCGAATTTAAAACAGGCCATAAAATTTTTTCAGGGACCTACAGATTAACATGCATAGATTAATAGGGCTACTGAAGAAATTTGGACTCCTAATTCGGCCAACTCACCGCGGAACCGCGGCAATTCCATGCGATCCGCCGTGGATCCGCGGCCGAGTTGGGGCCGAGTCAGCCCAAATTCCTTCAGTAACTCTCCTGTGTTAATAGTGATGTTTCTGGGATATTTTATTTTCTGCTCAAGTCTCAGGTGCACAGAGAAGTTTTTGGAGTAGAATCTAAAGTGTTTGCTCGATCGAAATTTTACGATATTTGCTAATATGATTATATCTGTGTTTGTATAATGTGTTCGTAAACCTCCCCTAACTGCTAGTATGTCGGTTGGCAGGGGGTTGCACATTTCTGTAATGGTTTATACTGTTTGTGGTTGTGAACTGTATTGGACTGTTGTGATGATTAGCCGGGGTTTGAGATGGGTTGTTGTATTCATTCATTCAATGTAATTGTAATATGTTGTAATATTATTTTGCGGGGCACATCCAGGTTGCGGTTGTAGCCACCGTTGTATTATTTCATTTTACTGGTTTTGCTCCTAGGATAGACCCAAGATGGGGTGCACAAACTACCGGGTACTTTGAAGTGTTTAGTGGCCTACTCACTTTGTTGAGGGAGACCGCTTCACTTAGGGTATTTGACGGGTAGTTTTCCGTACCCGTAGGGGTCTAGGGTGGGGTAATGGCTATTCATCACAAATGTGTAATCCGTCTTTTGTTGCAGGCTCTAAACAAACGCGGATTGCTTGCAAATCCAATAAAGTTCATATGAGATCTGGAATGCCTATTATTGCGTCTGATGAATGTACAATATCTATATATGATAGCTATTTAGACATCACTTATGTTTTACACCCACGCTAGCCCAGCCCCCGCTCTGCCGTTTGTTAAGTAATCTAATGGGTGATGACGGGACCCCGTGGCGAATGCGGATGGCATAAGAGGACGTTGTATTTTTGTTGTTTTCTGCAATGATAGGTTAATGATGGGACGCATTATTTATAATGCAAAGAAAATAAACCAAAAGATGAATCGTTGGAACAATTTAAAAGAAACCACTCGGTTATTTTAAAACAGATGATATTTTTTAATTGCGGAGCTTTAACCACTCCTTCTAAAAAAACTATCAGGTTCCTCGGTCATATCAAGTTCACTACGTTCACAGTTTCGCCAAAACCATTCATAGCCCTCCGTCATTTCATTTGGGTATTCAGTAGTATTCAAGCTATGTATTTTGACTAACGCCAAGGCATAGTGTTTGGTAGCTGCTGGGTATTCATTTGTTGCATAGATAGATGAGTTGGTTTGGGACAGCCGTATTATCATTTTGGCCAACGTCAAGGATATGTACGGATGGGTTCAAATTAACAAGATAATGATGGGCAGGACTTGACATGTGACTTATGACATTTTGACCAACGCCAAGGTCATAAGAGCATGGGGCAAAAATTTATATCGGGAATTTCTAAAGAAACTGAAATTTGCAAAGAGTTGCATACCATTTGGAGTTTGATGAATGTTGGTAGGATTCCTTCAACATTATCATACGATGATATTTGGATCCCGATCCTACTGTGAGTATATGCTACTCATCAGGATATTCGTCACTTAACGATCAATGCTATAAACCAAGTAGGTGTCAAGAAAGGTGTCAGCAGGGTTACGCCCCCAGAGAAAAGAGGTTATTTAATTAAGGAACTTAGCGAAAGCGTTGGAAAACCTCCCTCGAAGTACCGACACCAGCCTGGCTGAACGGTTAAGCAAGTATTGTACAGTGAGAATAGTCCTGGCTAATTCTTCTTTTATGGTTTGAGGAAGGATTCGAGAAACAGTGGGAGCCATCCAGTTTAGATAAATTAAAATCCACTCTAAACTTGCAAGAGCATCTTGCTAAAGAGTTTTCTTCTCTCTCTCCTAATTGCAGCGACCCTGAAAATGACTGGACTTAAGTTACTTTTAGAGAAAAATATACTGACAGGGCCAAACTATAAAGATTGGTTGCGGAATGTCAAAATGGCTTTGACCTATGACAAATTGGGGTACGTCCTCACCGCTAAGGCACCTGCTGTCCCTGGTCCCAAATCCAGTAATGCGGATAAGGAAATCCGCAAAACCTGGGATTTCGATTGCGCGAAAGCCAAGTGCATCGTGCTTGCCTCGATGAACAATGAACATCAGAGGAGGCACGAGGATATGGAACTAGATGCCATATTTCTCCATACAAAGGAACTTTATGGAGAGCAATCTCGTATAGCAAGATACGAGACCTCTAAGAACTTGTTTCAAGCGAGGTTGACTGTCGGGTTATCGGTAGGAGAACATGTCCTAAAGATAATCGGCTATATAGAAGAGCTCGCAGACCTTGGGACGACTTTGGATAATGAGCTCTATACAGACCTTATTCTCCAGTCCCTTCCTTCCACCTACGCCCAGTTTATTCCGAACTTCAACAGTCAAAGAAAAGAAGTTGAACTTCCGGAACTCCTTAACATGTTGAGGAGTGCAGAGGGCACCTTGCAGAAAGCAAGGGAAACCCCCGCTATGTTTGTTAGCGGTGCTTCTTCTTCCGGGTCCAAGGCTAGGGCCAAAGGAAGGAAAAAGAAGGCCGCCACCAAACCTAGAGGAGGTGTAAGTAAGGTGGGAGGGAAGGGAAAGAAAAAGTTTGCAGTACCAGTAGTGGGCCAGGATGAGTGCTTCCATTGTCACAGGAAAGGGCACTGGAAAAAGGATTGCAAGGCGTGGAACGCCAAGAACCAGGAACCGAAGAAAGCTGTGGCTTCGACTTCAGGTGTGTTTGTAATTGAGAATTGTCTGTCGATCAACTCTACTTCCTGGGTATTGGATATCGGATCAGGATCTCATATTTGCAATTCATTGCAGGCACTGAGAAACCGTAGAGTGCTGAAGGATGGTGATATGACCCTGATGGTTGCTAACGTAGCTAGCGTGGGAGCTGTGTCCGTAGGGGATTATCACCTGGGATTGACGAGTGGACACATTTTGGTTTTACATAACTGTTTTTGTGTACCCAGCTTAACGTGTAATATCATATCTGTTTCCTTGTTATCAAATAAAGGTTATGATTTCACGTTTGGAAGTGGTGTTGTTGACATCCACCTTAATCATAGTTTGATTGGGTACGGTACACTGGAAAACGGTATATATGTGTTAAACCAACTCCAAATTTTCAATGTCCAGAACACACTAAAAAGAAAGTCTCCAGATTTAAATAAAGCTTTCTTATGGCATTGTAGATTGGGTCACATCAATGAGAGAAGGTTGACTAAGTTGCATAGAGAAGGATATTTGGACTCGTTCGAATATCAAACTTATGACACTTGCTAATCTTGTCTTAAAGGAAAGATGACAAAGACTCTATTTACTGGACATGGAGTAAGAGCGAGCGAGCTCTTAGGACTCATACACAGCGATGTATGTGGTCCAATGTCTACACATGCAAGAGGTGGTTTTTCTTATTTTATTACTTTCACGGATGATTACTCAAGGTACGGATTCATTTATTTGATGAAAAATAAATCCGAGGCTTTTGAGAAATTCCAAGAGTACAAGAATGAAGTAGAAAACCAAACCGGAAAAAATATCAAGACACTAAGATCTGATCGAGGTGGTGAATACTTGAGTGCCGAGTTCCTAGGTTACCTAAAAGAGAAAGGAATTCTCTCTCAGTTTACTCCTACATACACTCCACAGCATAACGGTGTATCGTAGAGACGGAATCGAACCCTATTGGATATGGTACGTTCCATGATGAGTAATGCTGAGTTACCGCGATCTTTTTGGGGTTATGCGCTAGAATTAGTGGCATATCTTTTGAACATGGTTCCTACCAAGACTGTGCCTACCACGCCATATCAGATGTGGAGTGGGAAGAAACCCTATCTTCAGTATCTGAAAATATGGGGATGTCCAGCTTTTGTTAAAAAGCAGCATGTGGACAAGCTCGAGGCACGATCAGTAAAGTGTAAGTTTGTGGGATATCCAAAGAACTCCAAGGGGTATCTTTTCTATTACGCACAGGAACAAAAGGTGTTTGTTTCTCGTAATGCCCATTTTCTAGAATATCAGTTTTTAGAAAAGGAAATAAATGGGAGCGAAATAGAACTGGAAGAAATTCCAGAACCACAAACTAATACTGAAAGTTTGGTAGAACAAGTAGTTCAAGAAGAACAGGACATTCCCGCACCACTCCGCAGGAGTAGTAGGCCGTCTCATCCGCTTGAGAGATACTACGGTTTTCTCATAGATGGGGATAGAGAGGATTGCATCATAGATGATGATGGACCTACTGGCTTCCTGCAGGCCATCCAGAGTGGCGACTCGGTACGATGGCTAGATGCAATGCAGACCGAAATGGAGTCCATGTACACCAACAAAGTATGGACTTTGGACTTTGCTCCAGATGGGGTAAAACCCATAGGATGCAAATGGATCTTCAAGAAAAAGATTGGTGTAGATGGACAGGTGGAAACCTATAAGGCTAGTCTTGTTGCAAAGGGTTTTTGTCAAAGACCTAGTTTGGACTATGACGAAACTTTTTCTCCAGTGGCTATGCTCAAATCCATTCGGGTCCTTCTTGCTATTGCTGCTTTCCATGATTATGAAATCTGGCAGATGGACGTAAAGACGTCTTTTCTGAATGGAAATTTAGAAGAGTGCGTCTATATGGATCAGCCAGAGAGTTTCAATCAGAGTGGGAGCAGCGGGAAAATATGCAAGTTGCTTAAGTCCATTTATGGACTGAAGCAGACATCGCGGAGTTGGAACATCTGTTTTGATGAAACAGTCAAAGAATATGACTTTATCAAAAATCCAGATGAACCGTGCATATATAGTAAAGTTGTAGCAAGAACTGTTGTATTCCTCGTCTTGTACGTGGATGACATTCTATTGATAGGAAATGACATTCCTATGCTACAATCTGTCAAAAAATTCTTGTCACACAGGTTCTCCATGAAAGACCTGGGTGATGCCTCTTACATTCTGGGGATCCGGATTTATCGTGATAGATCTAAAAGGATGTTGGGACTTTCGCAGTCCAGGTATATCGACACTGTACTGAAAAGATTCAGTATGGAAGATTCTAAGCGCGGTAATCTACCGGCTTGTCACGGAATCACCCTATCCAAAGAGATGTCTCCCAAGACTGATTTGGAAAGGGAACACATGTCTGTTATACCCTACGCTTCTGCGGTTGGCTCTATAATGTATGCGATGTTGTGCACCAGACCAGATGTAGCTTACGCACTGAGCGTGGTAAGCCGGTATCAGTCAGACCCAGGGGAGAAGCACTGGATAGCAGTAAAGAACATTCTCAAGTACCTGAGGAGGACTAAGGAGATGTTCTTGGTTTACGGCAGAAAAGACCTCAGGATGGAGGCCTATGCTGATTCCAGCTTCCAGAGTGATAAGGACGATTCCAAGTCCATGTCAGGTTATGTCTTTACCCTCAATGGAGGGGTGGTGTGCTGGAAGAGTTCCAAGTAGGACACCGTTGCTGACTCGACGATGGAAGCGGAGTATATTGCTTCTTGCGATGCCGCAAAAGAAACGGTCTGGATGAAGAAGTTCCTAACAGAACTTCAGGTGTTTCCTACCATTGTTGATCCAATACATCTGTATTGCGACAACAACGGAGCTATAGCTTTAGCGAAGGAACCAAGGTCCCATCAGAAGTCCAGACACATCTTAAGGCGGTATCACCTGATCAGGGAGATCATTGATCGTCGGGAGATCGAGGTTCGGAGAGTTGCTACTGAAGAGAACATTGTTGATCCATTCACAAAGGCCTTACCTCAGATTCAGTTCGAGAGGCTACTCGAGATCATCGGTCTTCGATATGCCAGTACATGGCCCTAGTGCAAGTGGGAGATTGTTAGTGTATATGCCTTAGGTGCCATTATTGTATCATACTAGTTTGTATATTACTTAATGGAAGCTTGGGATATTCATATGTATATAACAGTCTTGCTAAATATGGTAGTATGCTACTTGGTTTTTCTATTTTAATATGTGAGTATACGTATTGATAGAGCTCTTAGGATCTTGCTTGACTACCAGCGTTGTGATGGCAGTCACACTAGTGGGGACTGGGTAGTCTACAAGCACATCCTTATTCAGGTCCCTAGTCGTAGGATTATCGAGACATGGCATCGATACTCCGGAGTAGACTAGTGTGTACGCTTCTCATCCCAGTAGGGGAGATGGTCTGTCCCACAGCCGTCAGTACGTCGTACTGGAGATAGTATGCAGGTGCTCGTTAGGTTACGGGTACACCGGACAGGACTCACAGGGAACTGTTGGTTGGTTTTATACCAGTCGTTAGTGAACAGTTCCCAGGTGACATGAGTACAGCATAGTCCGCAGACTTGACACTGCTACTTCGCCTCGAGTGTGTCCCACTATTCTTAGATTGCTACACTACCACGGCTCAAAGGAGTCGTGCAAACAGGTAGCAGTTGGGTGCAGTCCCGAGCACTTGGAGGCAGTGGCGGTTAGACAGGATTTGTCTCTCCCGGTATTGGGGGTTGATATCGTGCTGTGTCAGAGAGCCATTACGCAAAGTCCCTGGCCAGGGCAAGCGAGATTTGCTGGTAGGTTCAAGTAGTTTCTTAGGGTGTAATGGGCTTCACTCCGACACGACTTATACCGCTATTAGGGGACTGACGCTTGCCACCCCCTAGGCCCGATATGCGATAATCTTAGACAACAGACCAGACTGTACGGAGATTGTCACATCAGACTCAGTAGGAGTTCGGATGGGTTTCCTCATCGGCCTTCTTATCGACATCTACCTGGGGACCGTTACGTACAGCTAGTGCCGCTTGCGGTCTGTGGTTAAACCCACTGCCAGCATAGTAGTCGAGTTTCTAGAGTCCCACACAGAGAGTTTCCCTACTCCATGCGAAATGATATAGAGGTCGTATGGTTTTACGACAAGGATTCGAACGCATACGTGTGTTTACGCACGTACGACATCCGGACAGTTTTTACTAGCCGGTTTTGGTTTAAGCCAGTTTCTAGTATCAGGTTATTGGATTTATACAGTCTAAAGTTTTTCCGTGTTTTCACGGATAGGAGGGGCGTTCTCGTAATTGCGCGAGAAGCTTCTAGAAGATGGTGACTTGGGGGTTAAGGTGGCATATGCATTAAATGAGATTAGTGAGTCATTTGAGTGATTCATCCATGTCATTAATGCATCATAAATGCTTAATGACTCATGGAGATGAATCACCCTCTTGTATTTATTAAGCATGATGATTAATCCTTCATTTTCTTTTGTTGGATAAATCATAATGCTTGATATATATTATGATAGCTTATTATCTCATCTCATTCTCTTGCTCACTTTCTCTCTCCTCAAGCTCTCCCTCTTCAAACCCTAATCCTCCCCTCTCATGTGTTGAGACCAAGGATTAGAGTAGACTACTTAATCCTTAACCATTCTCTATATCACCTAGGTTACTTAGATTAGCGATTTAAGAAACCTAGTTACCTCAAGTTAGAGGTGAAGCTTGTAGTAAAGCTCTCGGGTGGATCTTCTACTACACAGAGAAGGCCGGAGAGGACGTGGAGAACGACAAGACGAAGGACTCGGTTCTATAGGTATAATCACTTATCATAGTAGTTAACTCTTATATGGTTTCTTGTTAGTTATTGTTTAAGCAAAGATTCTCGGTTAGTCGATGTTTACGCATAAAACAAGATCGTTTTTCATTATTCCGCCTCCCCGCAAGTCGTGGGGTGTTGTACATCAACTTCCAACAATATGTAAACATAAAGGTATAGCAAGGTATACATGTAGCTATGTCATTATGTGTATATGTATCTATCGCTAATGGTACAATACCCTATAGGTATCTGGTATCTAGCATGTAAGCATGTAGGTATATAGGTATGCTATAAGTTATATGCGTAAAGAAATATGAATCAAAGTCTTAATGTCCCTAACCAAACAATATCATTTCTATATTTGGGTTGTGCGTGACATGGAAATTATTGACGGTGTGTGTGGCATACAATCGGTGCTCGTGCAACATAAATCGTCAATAATATGTGCAGTGTCCTAAGGATACTAGTCCAAGCACAACAATATCTAAGCAATAGAGTGTAGTCGCAAATTCTAAATATGAAATAGAATATGCGACCAGTCAAGTCATTTCTAGCCCAGACGCAGAACGCCATGCGGGCGATTCCCCTGTAGATGTTAAATCTACTCACCAACGCACCTGGCTAAGTGAAAGCCAACCACCTGTTTTTTTTTGTAGCAGCGTCCGAAGTCCCCTCCTGCGAACCTGCAACATAATACGATATAACAACTATATATTAATAACAGACCCAAAACACGTACAAACTACAATAGACCGACGCAACAACACAAAACTTACTCTCAAGTGTCCGTATTGTGGCTAACGTGCGTAGCGACACGACGAAAACAACTTAAGAGCAAAACCACACAAAGTGCACAATCCGTGTTGTATAACGTATCGCGCTAAAACGTAACACAAGAAACTACCTAGGTGATCCCAGACTTCGTATACAAAGAAAACTCAACAACTAAACAAGACCAAAAACACCAAAACCACAGCAGACACCTACCCAGAAAACCCCAAACCCCAACTCCAAACCCTAGCCGAGGTCGTCGGAATTCCATGGAGTATCGCCGGCCATGGTCCGAGCAGGGATGTTCGTGCTTCAGGTAAAGTCCCATGGTCTCAGGTACAACACAACAACCTTGTTTGGTTTTCTAGTAAACTTTCCGGGTCACAGCAGATCCCAAATGTCACAAATAGGCACTAAAAATACGATATTTGCACGAAACAACACCAAACGCTATCTAAACTAAAACTAACAAGCGAAGCTACACTAAAACACATAAACAACAGCAAAATAACATTACCTAAACAAAAGAACTCAAAGATCCAAGCTTTGCATGCTCCTAGGCATCCAAGAGGCAAAAACCAAGAAAAGAAGTGATTTTTGTGAGATTGGATGAGATTTTGTGATGGATTTGTGTTGGAAAGGATAATGTTCAGTTTAGAAAGAAAGAGATAAAGAAAATGAGAAAGAGAAATGAGTGTGAGAGAGAGTGTAAGAAAATGAGAGAGGGATGTGAGTGTAGGGTGAGAGATGAGGGTGAGTGTAACATTAGCATTAATTCCCCCATTAATGCATTCATACAAGTCACCAAGCCACGTCTTCATTCAAACAAATATCTCCCCTCTTCTTACAAAAGATCTAAGGAATTAGGGTTAAGGATTGGATTAACAAGGATTAGGATAAGCAAAGGATTAGGTTAAGTGTTATGGTTGCTAAGAAAAAAATAGCACAAACAAATCCTCACATTAACTTGCACACCTGCGTGCATGTCCATAACAAATAATAATAAATTATTAATTAAATGTTATAAAATGTGAGGAACCCGAATTGGTAAACTTTTTACAGTAAACCCGCATTAACGTCTAAACGAACACTAACCGAAATCTAAGGCGTTTCAATCTCCTCCCTTATAAAAATTCGTCCCCGAATTTAAAATTCTCACTAAGCGTACCTTCAAAGAGAAGATTACAAAACTCCCAAATCTCGCTCGCAGCCTCCCAAGTGATCAC
The DNA here is from genome assembly GCA_030015575.1 of Agapanthus africanus. NCBI lineage: Eukaryota > Viridiplantae > Streptophyta > Magnoliopsida > Asparagales > Amaryllidaceae > Agapanthus > Agapanthus africanus. The sequence continues at coordinate 240,452,728 of JASDDO010000004.1, forward strand.
CTCACTATACGGCTACGCCCAAGAAAACCTTCCATAGATGGCAAGAACCTTGACCGAAGTTTCTCCACCTGCCGAGCTATTAACACAATTGGCTGCTGGTGAATGAAATGATCGAGTCCCAAGCTAAATGGTCTGATGCTGAATCATGTGAGAAAGTCATGAAGGTAATTGCAAAGTATCTACACAAGAAATACGAGGTGAATAGTCAATAATCTGGGCGGAGGTGCCAAGTTAAAGGCAACGGAACTAACTCGCTTTAAGGATCTTAAAAGGACCTAAAATTCTGTGATAAGCTTCCCAAAACTCAACACGTCATTCATCGGAAAATCCGTAGGAATACATGATCTCCCACTACGAACTCAAGCCTGCGACCACCATGGTCGGCATAAAACCTCTGTCCGCACAGGACTGTCATCATCCTGACCTGATCCAACTGGATCATCTCCGAAGTCTCTAGACTAGCTGGGGTCCAAAAATCCTATTCACGCAGAGTCAGAAAAAATAGACTGGTGATCGACACGGCCTAACCCCTAAACCTAAAGGTTGCCAATTGGAGTGACTCCTGATAACAGCTATCAAAGGAGAACCCTAACAATGGCGAGTGACGATCCCCACCGCCGACAAAAAACTAAGCACGCATAAGCATAACCTCCAGAGTCGGTATAACCCGCTCTTACAAAACCATCATCCTGCGGATGGAAAAATGGAGCTAAAGCTCAACCAGTACCCAAGGCATCCTGAAGCTCCTTCCCAAGATGGCAAGCGAACAGGGTGCCCTCATTGGATACGACCCATGAAGGAACTCCGTGCAACGCACAAACTTAACAAAGGACAACTGAGCAAACTGAGCAAAATCGGACAACAAACACCCGAATTGAATCACACCCTGTCTAGACTGGGGTAGACACCAAAAGGAATATTCATGGAGATCTGCTCCCATTCCTACTTCGAAACGGTTAAAGGTTGCAACTCTCCAGCCGGTCTCAGATGCTCAACCAAAACACACCACAAGACAGAAACCTTGAAATGAAACCCGAAACTTCTCTTACATCCCTGCCCACCCGTTACTATCTCACAAGTCACGTCAAATGTTGGTGGAACTCGAACGAACACTGAAAATTGACTGATGTGCCTGCCCTAGGATTTTGCGTCTCTGGCCATCAGCAACGGGTACACAAACGCGTCCCTAAACGTAGCACATCCTTGTCACAAATCAAGGACTCCGAATCATTACCCAGCCAAGTATGCTCAAGAATCTATGACGAACGAGCATAGGCGGGTTGTGCCTCGTGAAAGCGATTGAGGAAAAGTGGTCGGGCGCGGACATGAGCAAGCTATCCCCTCAGTAGAGGCGAACAAAAGCTGTACTCAATGATCGCACAAGAACAGTAAATTTGCAGAAGACTGTCTCAACAACTAACACCTGCTGCAGGAAGATGTACATTAAGCTCTGGTGGTCCGTGAAAATCTGACATGACTCTCCGAACAAGTAGTGTCTCCAAATCTCCAACGCACGACCACCGCAGCCATCTCCAGATCATGAGTGGGATATCCTGCTCGTACTTCCTCCAAATGTCGGGAAGCAAAAGTGATAACTCGGATGTTCCACCTTAGTACACAATCGAGCCCCACTTGCGAAACATCACAGTTAAACAACGAAGTCGTCCGAACCAGAAAGCAAAGAAGGAACTGGTGTAGTTGTCAACCGAGTCTTCAACTGCTGAAAACTCCGCACGCATGCCCCAGTCCAAAGAAAAGAAACCTCCTTTCCGGTCAATTCAGTCAACGGTGCCGCACTACAGTAGTAATACTGTACAAAACGGCGGTAAAAACCTGCTAAGCCCAAAAATCTGCGGACCTCCGTCCCGCACACAAGTCTGGGCCTAAGCTGTACGGCCTCGATATTCCTCGAAACCATACAAAAACCGTTTCCCGCAACTACAAGACATAGGAGTCAACACAAACAAGCCTGAAGGAACACTCCGAGAATCTAGCAAATAGCTGGTGCTCTCCCAGTAACTGCAAAACAAATCCTCAAGTGCTGGTCCTGTCCCTCACGACACGTTGAAATACACCAGAATGTCATCAATGACACAACAATAACTGGTCGAGGAACGGCCTGAAGAAATCTGGTTCATCATATCTACGAATGCTGCTAGGGCATTGGTGAGTCCAAAGACACCACCCAAAACACACACTGCCCGTAGCACGCACAAGTCAGTCATCGGAATGTCACCACTCCGAGCCCGCAACAATGATGACCTGATCCCCAAACAAACTTAGAAAATGTCTCGCACTCTGGAGCTGATCAAGAAATCGTCAATGCGAGGTAAAGAATACCTATCTGCACCATAAGCCGGATCAATTGACGATCCATCGATACACAACCTCAAACTGCCGTCTTTCTTCTTGACGAACAGAAATAGGAGCTCCCCAATTCGAAACACTCAGACGCACTAGCCCCTCAACAAACAAATCTGCAGCCGATCCATAAGCTCCCTAAGCTTCGCCGGCTCATCTGGAACAACGTCGGAAAACCCTCCCATGAAGGTACCCGGTCCAACAATCCCACTGTAGCTCCGGTTTCATGAACGAACTCCAAGAATCCACGACATCTTCTCCTCAAAAGCTGACTAGCGAAAAAGGCTGAATTCAAGCTGTGAGAGGTGGCACCACTGTCCCTCTACACAACAAGAACTGAATCGCCGGGAAAAAAAAACCTGACTGTTTTCTCGCGGTAGTACACAGACTCATATCAGGTAGCTAACCAATCCGTGCCCAGGAGAACGTCAAATCCAACATCTCTAGAAGGATCAAGTGACGAACGAATCTCCTAACCGATTGGCACGCGACTGTAATACGTGTTGCGCAACAAAAGAATCGCTGACAGAAAATAACACACAAACGGCTGATCTAGCTAACACTACTCTCGTCCCAAACACGACACAAAGTGTGTAAAACAACAAGTACAAAAAAAGAACATACGAATTATGAATACCTGATAACTCTGCATTGGACGCCCGTGCGTCCCGATGAGTAGAAGAAAAATCTCGTGTCTGCCCCCTACCCGCAACTGGCTGAACTCCTCCTCTTTGCGGTACAGCTACCCCGCGCTCACGTGGCTTCGTACAAACTCAAACCCGATGATCCAAACCTCCTCACCGGTAACATCCAGAATAAAACTGCTGACCCCCTGGGGATGAGAGCTGAACGACTGTCCTCGACCTAAGCCTCTGCTACTCCCACGACGGTCACAAAATCTGTCTTGACAACCAAGACTCTGTCTCTGAGCTGGTACACCGGTACGAGTCCTCCACTGTCCCCGAACTCCCAAAGTCTCTGGAAGGCATGCCTCGTCAACTAGGGCTGCATCCATTGGTGCTATATAGGTGACAGACTGCTGTGTACTGATCGTAAGGAACAACTGGTTAACAGGGGTGGCAACCTCCTGTCGCTGCGCTCGAATGGCCTGAACCAAAGAACTCATCGTCTGGCGCATGTCCTGCATCTCTGCCACAAGCCTAGCGATACTATCTGTCGAAGGCGAATCCGTCTGCTCCTGTGCAACGAGCGTGCCATCCTGGTCAGTCCTCGTCCTACCCGAGTCAATCTTGACCTCAGCCCTCACTGCATCACTCTGAGTCCCCATAGTCATCGGCGACAAAAGCTATAAATGGAAAAAGGATTCGATAAGAATATGGAAATAGAATCACAAGATATGAATCATCAAGGAAAGAATTTCAAGCAATTCGTACTTAGGTCACTTTTAGGCGGAGCACCGCAACGTGAGTATGTTGCAGACATACACACTACGTTACTCTGCTTAATCTACCTGCTCCATCATACCAAGGTCATCCTACACTCCGAAAGGTAAAACCTAGCGCTTTGATACCAACTTTGTCACGACCCGAAATTGGCACGTGACGACCCTAATACTACGCAACGTCTACAGGAGTAACGCAGTAAAAGAAAGCCCAAATCCAGAAATCTAAACCATCAAAAGTAATAAGAATTAATAACATTTTTAAAATCATTGAAATTGCAACCCAAATTCTTTAAAAGTCTAACTTTATTTCCTTTAAAATTTTGACAGCACTGCCATTGTAAAATCCATCCCCAAAAATGGGTACAATATAAATATAAGTAAAGCATCCCAAAACGGGAGCAAAAACACGCCCAAAGGCGAAAAACAACCACCACAACAGATTTACGACGCCGTAGCGAAGAAATAAAAGACGATAAAAAGGAAACTGTATAAAAGAACACCAAGTCACAAAATAATATACAATATCGTCCTCACACAAGTCTCTAAGTCAAACATAAAAGTAGTAGATGGAGGGTACAAGGATACAACGAATATACAATACAACACGAATAACCATAAAACCCACCTAAGCAAAACAGCACACTGTGAGCCGATGCGGTATCCGTAGCAAAAGATGATAGATAGATGAATAGCCTGCTTCGACTACTCTGGTGAACAACCTGCAAAAAAAACTGGGGCACAACGGGTTGAGTTGCCAACTTGTGAATAGTAAATAACATATGCAGGTAATCGCAAGTATGCACGTACAACGCGAATCTAACATATGTAGATTAAAAGCAGTAAAGGTCATATGAATGCAATAATCATGAAAAGTATACTAACAGGTACAACTAATACATGATGCAGTGCATAAACAATGAATGTGGAGTATGGAATGCAATATGTCATTTCCACGAAATCCTGACATCGTGGTAGGATTACAATCCAACAAGACAATCCAAATCCCAATTTCCTCAAATCAGCCCCCAAATTGGCTCTCATATCAAATAAGTCTCACAAATCCTTAATGTACAATATCGAATAAATCTCCTATATCCTGAATGTACAAAATCAAGTGATCTCAAATGTCCTAAATCCAATATCAAGTGAATCTCTTATATACTAGGTATATTTTGCCTGAATAATTAAGATGAAGTATATGAATGTATATGTATACATATATATTAGCGTCCCATTCCACTAATATATATATATATATATATATATATATATATATATATAATAGTAAAATATCATGAAAACAACGTGTCAAGCATCGACACAAAAATACATGTTTATACGTCCTTCGAATCTTAAGTGCCAAACAATGACACTCTCGATCCCCGTATCGGTATTATACGTCCTTCGAATCTTAAGTGCCAAACACCGACACTCTCGATCCCCGCATCGGTATTATAACAAAACTCAGAGTGGATGCATACAAATATCAAGTAAAGAATAAGTACAAATGCATGAATCAATACACATATATTAGCGTCCCATTCCACTAATATATGTGTATAGGCATATATAATAGCGTCCCATTCCACTGTTATATATACTTAGGAGTAAACATATCAGAGACATCATATGAAATCCATGAATGTAATATATGCAACATGAACAGCAATATGAGCATATAAAGGAAAAACTGCTATTTAGCTGCAACAAGTTAAAATAAATATCAGGCGATTCCCAATTTCTAAAAGTCTATATAATATCAAATAAAGGTAAACATAAAGCTAAAACCAGATATATGTGTAAACATAAAGGTATAGCAAGGTATACATGTAGCTATGTCATTATGTGTATATGTACCTATCACTAATGGTATAATACCCTATAGGTATCTGGTATCTAGCATGTAAGCATGTAGGTATACAGGTATGCTATAAGTTATATGCGTAAAGAAATATGAATCAAAGTCTCAATGTCCCTAACCAAACAATATCATTTCTATATGTGGGTTGTGCGTGACAAGGAAATTATTGACGGTGTGTGTGGCATACAATCAGTGCTCGTTCAACATGAATCGTCAATAATATGTGCAGTGTCCTAAGGATACTAGTCCAAGCACAACAATATCTAAGCAATAAAGTGTAGTCGCAAATTCTAAATATGAAATAGAATATGCGACCAGTCAAGTCATTTCTAGCCCAGACGCATAACGCCATGCGGGCGATTCCCTTATAGATGTTAAATTTACTCACCAACGCTCCTGGCTAAGTGAAGCCAACCACCTGTTTTCCTTTTGTAGCAGCGTCCGAAGTCCCCGCCTGCGAACCTGCAACATAATACGATATAACAACTATATATTAATAATAGACCCAAAACACGTACAAACTACAATAGACTGACGCAACAACACAAAACTTACTCTCAAGTGTCCGTATTGTGGCTAACGTGCGTAGCGACACGACGAAAATAACTTAAGAGCAAAACCACACAAAGTGCACGATCCGAGTCGTATAACGTATCGCGCTTAAACGTAACACAAGAAACTACCTAGGTGATCCCAGACTTCGTATACAAAGAAAACTCAACAACTAAATAAGACTAAAAACACCAAAACCACAGCAGACACCAACCAAGAAAACCCCAAACCCCAACTCCAAACCCTAGCCGAGGTCACCGGAATTCCATGGAGTGTCGCCGGCCATGGTCCGAGCAGGGATGTTCATGCTTCAGATAAAGTCCTATGGTCTCAGGTACAACACAACAACCTTTTTTGGTTTTCTAGTAAACTTTCCGGGTTACAGCAGATCCCAAATGTCATAAATAGGCACTAAAAATACGATATTTGCACGAAACAACACCAAACGCTATCTAAACTAAAACTAACAAGAGAAGCTACACTAAAACACATAAACAACAGCAAAAGAACATTACCTACACAAAAGAACTCAAAGACCCAAGCTTTGCATGCTCCTAGACATCCAAGAGGCAAAAACCAAGAAAAGAAGTGATTTTTGTGAGATTGGATGAGATTTTGTGATGAATTTGTGTTGGAAAGGATAGTGTTCAGTTTAGAAAGAAAGAGATAAAGAAAATGAGAAAGAGAAATGAGTGAGAGAGAGAGAGTGTAAGGAAATGAGAGAGGGAGGTGGGTGTAGGGTGAGAGATAAGGGTGAGTGTAACATTAGCATTAATTCCCCCATTAATGCATTCATACAAGTCACCAAGCCACCTCTTCATCCAAACAAATATCTCCCCTCTTCTCACAAAAGATCTAAAGAATTAGGGTTAAGGATTTGATTAACAAGGATTAGGATAAGCAAAGGATTAGGTTAAGTATCATGGTTGCTAAGAACAAATGTCCACGTGCGTTCATGTCCATAAAAAATAATAATAAATTATTAATTGAATGTTATAAAATGTGAGGAACCCGAATTGGTAAACTTTTTACAGTAAACCCGTATTAACGTCTGAACGAACACTAACCGAAATCTAAGACATTTCAATTAATCCTTTGATGTCGCTTGTTAGCTGATAGTTTCGACATGGTATTGGTGAGCTTGCATTTATATGATAGCTTAGACATTGAATTTATTTTCTGTGTTATCTCTTGCATTTACATTTATATATTCACTTACATGCGATAGTATAGGCCGGTCTGGATTGCCGGAGCACAATATTCATTATTTATTTACATCGTAATTTATGATTTCGGATTTCCATGAGATTTCTGGATTTGGAGAAACCGTAAGAATTTTATAAACTGATTATCTTTTAAAAGATAGAAAATGCGGTTTCCTCCTGATATGATTTGAGATATGTCCACCATGAGTTTCCTCGGCTCTTGAGCGATATCATACACCCGATTCGAGAAGGAGGAGGAACCGTCTGTGGGTGCATGGTGGACCCGGTGCGGTACCCTAGGGCGAGAAGGTCGCAGATGATGGCGTTGAGCCTGTGACAGGGGAGCACTACTGACCGGTGATTTTATTGTGACTCGACGGATATCCGGAGGATACCGATCGGAGTACAGGCCAGTCCGTATAGCCGAAGCCTGAGGTTTTGAGATTTGATGATATGGGCCAGTCCGGATAGCCGGAGCCCCAGATATTGAGATTCGAGGTTGCAGGCCAGTCCGGATTTCCGGAGCCTGAGATATTGAGATATTGAGATATTGGGATTTATGTTTTGTGTCGATACTTGACACTGATTTCATTGATGATACCTCGATTATAAATATACAGACATCTCACTAAATTAAGATAACAGTTTTACATTCATGATGTATTCTATTTTCATTATATTGCATTCATACCTCATATTTATGATATGTTCTATCTGAGACACTGACACGAGCACATGGTATTACACTTATGTATAGATGTTTACCCTTACCACCTTATCATGCTTCAGACTTTATCATTTTGAGTATATATATTATGATCGTATTGACCTAGGATTGAGTCATACATACGATTTCTGCTCTGTAATGTTTTCTACTCACGAGTTGGCAACTCACCCCCGTTGTGCCACAGTTTCTTGCAGGTTTTGCCGTATAGGTTCGTTGCGGCTTTCTGGCACACTGCTTCCATTCCGGGTGATTGCTTTGGTAGGTGGGTCCACTCGCATCGTAGCCACCCTTATACCTTTTATTTATATTCAGTTGTATCTAGTAACTCCATCAACCGGACTTGTATATTTTATAACCTTAGAAGACCTGTTGTATATTATTTCGACCTTAGAGTCGCGCGTTGTATTATTATGGTTTTCATGATGATTTTGAGTTTCTTTTTGAGTTTTGATCCTCGCCCTTCGGCGTTGTATTATATTGCTTGCGTGGTTGTGACCGTCAATTGACGAAGAGCTATCTTCCGCTTGGGGATGCCTTTATTCATATTATGCATGTTGTACCCTTTTGGGGCCAGTATTTACAATGGAAACTCTCCCGAAATTTTCAGAAAAGACTTGAGATTTTAAAAATGCACACTTCGGCTTATGTTATAAAAACCACTTGCTTTAAAACATGTTTTCTTCACTTCTTTCTTACAATGGTTTAGATTTATGGGATTTCTTGGCTTACTTGAATTATATAGGGTCCTATAGACTTCATATGATTCAAGTGCCAGTCATATACTATTTTGGGTCGTGACAATTAACCCTAGCCCTCGTTAAGTCTCTACATGAGTTAGTGTATGACACTAACTCACCCATGGTTTACATTCTCACCTCATATGAGTTCATTCTCATTCTTCACTTGAGCTTCTTCTTCCTCATGAGAAAGCTCACTAGCTTTTCTCAAGGTGAGAAAATATTGTGAGAAAAACAAATCTAAAGTAAGCCCAATTTCTACTTCATCATCCTTTACTGTATTAGCCATTTAGTTTAGGTTGTTTGCTTCACTAATCTACTATTAGTGAAGAGGTAGCATGATCTTGAGTCTCCTCGACGTAGATCATCTTCGGCCTCGAAGACTTCAAGCAAGCTTGTTCATTTCTTCATGTGAACCCTTAATAGAGTTCGGGTGTTCACCACTTGCAGCGAAGGGACTACTACACGGAGTTTTAGAAGTGAAGGACCGGCCTACAAAGGTTGTATTCCTCATTCACTTAGGATGTAAAGTTGTTTACATGATGTTTCGTTTAAATCTCTAGTTAAGATTCTATGGTTAGGGTTCTTTAGTACGGAAAAAATTTGAAAACGGTATGGACGATACCTCCCGAAACCTTGCTGCCGCACTACATAACCCTACAGTGGTATCAGAGCCAAGCTAGAGATTAAAACGATGTTTGTTAGATTACGAAACCAAAACTACTCCGAAACTTGAAACAAGAAATCCTAGTTTCTGTCGAATTTTAAATGGCCTCTAAAAATTTTTTAGCAACTGCAGAATGTTGTATGAGATATGACATGAAAACAGAAGAAATTTGAACCCACTTGACCGGTTTTTGGCCGAGCACATGACCACAAAAACCGAGGAGGCCGGCCCTGGTTCTGTATTCTGTCTTCTAATTTTTTCAGTGCTCCAGGCTCTGGGTTTTGGTGTTTCAAGTGTTGCTAGTTTTTGCAAAATTTGCATGTGATGTTAACTTTCTGCAAAGGAAATTTAGAGTGTTTCGTAATCGTAATTCTAACATCTATTCAAGTTATTTAGACGACATTAAAAAATTCGAACGGATATCAATAACCCATGTTTTCCCCCGCTGGAAATTTTCCAAGAGTTGGATTTTTTCCATGTTTAAAATCTTCAGAAAATTATACAAGCGATTCTGTGGACCCTCTAGAAGAACGATACCCAAACTCGACTTTTTGGTTCACGGAACCACGGTAATACCTTAGGGTTTGCGGCAGTTCCGTGGTGACAAGAGTGAGGCATGGGTCGGCCCTTTTACGGATGGTCCATAGGTGCTATGACATGTTCTGGGTACTTTTTGAACTCCGCTCAAGTGTTGAGCATTTTGGGAAATTTTAGGTGTTTTTTTATTCGATCGAAAATTTTAACATCGTTTAGCTATCTGTGATTGTGATACAATATTTGGAATCCACATAATTAGTTATGAGATAACTAGTTTGAATTTTATAAATCTAGCAGTTTAGTCTCATTTGATCGGTTGCCACGGAATTTTGATGTGGATCAAAAGTCCGTCGCAATTACGTAGTGTACGCGGATACTCGCCGGGTAACCTTACTAGATAGCCATGCCCCATAGCCCCGACCAAGTAACTGTAGGAGAGCCCCGTCACCAAAAGCATCCGTTCGGGTGCTCACGGCCGTGGTGTTCCGTCTTAGTGCACTTCGTCGACGGTATCGGGGGTGCGGCCGTCTACTAAAGTTTGCGACGAGCATTCGATCAGGTTATCAGGAATCTTGTTGAATTACCCGACAAGTTATTGAAAAGTTTTTTCAATATCGAGACTAAAATGCGGGGTTTATAATGGTTAGGCATGTGATGTCTAAGGAATTCATTTGGTTAAGCATGAAATCCAAAGTATGAGATACATTGGGTTTATGATGTCTAAGGTGGTTGCGGATTCCAATTGTTGTAGTTTTTCACTTTTTTCCTACGACCGTAAGTGTAATATGTGGTGTATCGCCGGTTTCGTTGCTATATGCCAACGCCAATTGGGATACGTATATTTACTTACGTTGATGACATGTGATGTTATGTGTTGCTATGATATGTTTTATTGGATCGTCATGTTTTGAATAGCCAGGTTTTTTTTATGTGAGATGAGAGTTTTTCATTTTCATTTATGTAAAAACTTGTATGTAATATTCTTTTATTGGGGCACTTCCGGGTTGAGGATAATGTCACCATGAATGTATATTATTTACTTTTCCGCATTATGATAGACCCAAGGCGGGGAACAATGTAACCGGGTTCTAGGGTCCAGTGGGAGACCATCTCGAGGAGTCGAGAGCAGGTCTCCTAACTCAAGAATTGGTAGGGTTGCTTGCCGCTCTCGTAGGGGTCTAGGGATGTGGGTTTGGCTATTCATCGCGACCGTGGAATCCGTGTTTTATACTGGCTTAATTTAAAACACGGAATTCCTAGTATATCCAATATTTCATATGTGTTCTTCTGCTGCTGGTATTCTGTGATGTGATCACTTGATATTCTGAGACGAATGCCTATATTATATATATATATATGATATATAATAAATATTGCTGCTTTCTTTTCTTCTGTGATGCTTAGGAAGCATAAAAGATGAGACTTCATTAATGAGATTAATGAAATAAAAGAAACCTAAAGATGTTGTAGAAACTTGTTTTAAAAACTGGTAGCTCTAGTTCTTGCTTTGCACAGCGGTATTCCTTATAGAATATCCAGCACCTTATTCGATAAGGAAAGAGCCGAGATCCCTGTTGGATATATGTATGCCCAAGAGGCCATTATATGATAGTGAATGTATTTATACATGTATATATATATATTCAGTGTACATTCTTGCTCGACATGATAGTATGCTATCTGGTTCTTCTTTATCTGACATGTTGATTTGATCATGCTTTTATTCATTCACACATGTTGATAAATCCCTGAGAATATAGGCTTGACTACTGTGATTATGATGGAGATCATACTAGTGGGACATCTGTAGTTTATAAGCATATCCTGAAATGTCCTTAGTCGTAGGTATATCGAGACGGGGCATCGATATACCAGAGTAGACTAGCGTATATGATACTAGACCCATATGATGGGCGATGGATGTTCCCATATTCATCGATGTTTGACATCGAGATCGTATACGGGTGCTCAGTGGTGATTGGGTACACTGGACGGACTCACCGATAACTCCTATATGGAATTATATCTATCGTCGGATAGCAGTTCTCAGGTGACACTGGTGCAGGTTAGTCTGTAGACCCGAGATCGTCATAGAGTCTTGTGTGTTCTCCCACTGTACTTTGATTACCACCCTACCACGGCTCTACTGAGTCATGCAAACAGGTGGCCTTTGGGTACAGTCCCGAGACACACGAAGGCGATGAGCGATAGGAGGGGTTTCGTCTCTCTCGGTATTGGGAGTTGATACTGTGCTGTGCTCGACTGGCTATATCAGTAAGTCCCTGGCCAGGGCTGTTGAGATTTACTGATAAGTGTTATCAGTAGTTTCTCGATCTGTTATAGACCATTCATCGGCACGACTTTTTGAGTTATTGGGGTCGACGTTACCATCCTAGACTCGATATGCAGCATATCTGACGAAGAGACCGGACTGTACGGTAGTGTTGCCGGTTGGCTCGACGGGAGTTGTGACAGGTTCGCTTATTTTCTTCTGATCGCTCAATACCCGGGTGGCCGTTACGTTTAGCTGACCGCTTGCGGCTTGTAGGTATTTGATATGATCATTACCTACTGCCGGCGTATTGACGAGTCTTAGAGTCCCACAATGATGTTTCCTGGCTCAGCCGAAAAGTTGTGGTGTGCATATGAGATATGTGCGGGGACCCGATTAAATACGGATATATGATACCGTATATTAATCGGGCATTTTCTATTGGTCGGTTCGTATGTGATATGACCGGTTTGCAAAATCAAGTGTTGATTTACCAAATGACTTTTAGATTAATTCTTTAATTAAACTCTTTTTCTATTTTTGTATGCATGCATGTATGCACATGATGATGTGCATGCATACATACATACATTATATCATGGTTGTTGATACATGTTTGGTGGCAATGCAAGACATATATTGTAGAATTATCTATTTATTTATCATTTAGAAAAAGGGAAAGGATAATTCACACAAGGTTTATTTTTATCATCTTTGACCATGCTTCAATCACTTTTTAACCTTGGGTTAATTATCCTTTTGTCTTTTAACCCATTTGATAAAAATCTAGATGATTCTAACCATGGTTGAAGTGAGAAGGATTAATATAGATTAATCCTTTTTCTCATTTCAATTTATTCACTCTCATAATATTTTCCTTTTGTGAGAAAGCTTAGCCACCATCTTCTTCTTCCTCTCTTGATAATTTCTTTGAGTGAGGTTAATTAAAAGAAAGAGTTTTGATTATAGAAAACAAACCACATCATCATACGACACATATCTAGCACATTTGAGTAGGGTGTTTGCTCTACTTCATTCAAGTTAGTGTATATGCCCTAGGGGCCATTATTGTATCATACTTGTATGTATATTACTTAATGGAAGCTTGGGATATTCACAGTTGTATATACAGTCTTGGTAAAAATGGTAGTATGCTACTTGGTTTGTGTCTACTTTAATATGTGCATATGTTTCTTATAACGTATCACTTATACATATTAGTAGAGCCCATAGAAGCTTTAATGCTAAAGCATGAATCACTTAAACACCTCATCAAGCATTAATGAACCATTAAATGCAACCAATGAAAACTTAACACCAATTAATCCTAGTCACCTCATCTAGAACCTTCTAGAAGAATCCACACTCATCTCAAGAAAAGACAAATCCGTCTTTAACCGAATGTTAAAAGACGGCTGATAGAAAACTGGAAACTGGCAACTTCCAAAAGTGATCCTGAAACAACTTTCAGGATAACCCCGAAACTGTATAAATATACCCGCATTTGTATTACGACCGAATACAAATGCAACTGAGACAAAGATATTATACCTACTCAATATAATACTCGGATCCAGCTTAAACCAAAGCCGACCAGTATCATCTGTCCGAAAATCGACACGTGCGTAAACGCACGTGCATTTTCCGAACCCTGCCATAAAACCATACGGCCTCTACAACGTTTCGCCCGAACTTGGGAAACTGTCTGTGGGGGACTCTAATGACTCGTCAGTACCCTGGCAGTGGGTTTAACCACAAACCGTCAGCGGCACTAGCAATGCATAACGGCTGCCCATGGACTGACCTCAAGGGATGCCGATGAGCGCACTCATCCGAAAAACCCTACTGAGCCTAACAGTGATAATGTATATACAGTCCGGTCCGTTCGTCAATGAGTATCGCATATCTGCCTAGGGGGCTAGTAACGTCAGACCCCCAATAGCAGTATAAGTCGTGTCGGAGTGAAGCCCAATAACACCCTGAGATACTACTGGAGTACCTACCAGTAAATCTCCTGCCACGGCCGTGGGCTTTGTGTAATGGCTCTCCTAGACACAGCACGATCTCGCCCCCAATACCGGGAGAGACGAATCCCCTGCCGATCCGCTCACGTGCCTCCATATGGCTCGGGACTGTACCCAAAAGCTACCTGTTTGCACGACTCCTTTGAGCCGTGGTAGGGTAGAAATCAAAGCACAGTGGGAACTCACACGAGACAAATGACGACCTCAGGTCGATGAACTAACCTGTACACATGTCACCAGGGAACTGCTATCTGACGGTAGATATAATACTAACTAGCAGATTCCCGGCGAGTCCTGTCCGGTGTACTCATAACCCAATGAGCACCTGTATACATCTTAGGTGATCCAACTGACACCAGTGGCTTGTGAGACCGGCCACCGCCCTTCGTCGGGGTCTCGACTGTACACACTAGTCTACTCTGGAGTATCGATGCCCTGTCTCGAAACTCCTACGACTAGGGACCACAATTAAGGATATGCATATAAACTACCCAACTCTCACGTATATGATCGCCATCATACTGTTGTTAGTAAAGCAAAATCCTAAGGGCTCTATCAAAGTGTAACATGCAATCAGTCACCTGAACATGTACATGACTGATAAAGGCAAACCAGATAGCATACTATCATCTCGAGTAAGACTGTCCTACCGGGATAGGTCCTCCGCAATCATTGCAATCACGTACCTGCGATCCAATAATTGACTATGAGGGCACTATCTCCAACAATCTCCCACTTGCACTCAAGGCTAATATTGCGATGTCGACTACTCACAGCCCGTGTGAAACCGACACCCAACTTCTCTACTAAGCAGTATCACAAAGCCCGTTTGTAAAACTATTGTGTTCGAGAAATAGCCTCAGTGAGTGGATCCGCCTAGAAGTTTCTTTCTGTATCTCTCTTAATCTCAAATTCGCGGAGAAAACCATCTCGCGAATTGAGTAGTACCTGTCTTAGAATATGTCTGGATATCTGATGGGACCTTAGTTCATAAATGAACTCCATATCCAAACTTCTTAGACTGTATGGATCACTGAACCTAATCAGTATCCTCTGGAACCACCTGTCCATAATACTGTCCCTCGTCAGAGGGAAAACTAAAAACTCTGACAATCACTCTGTCATCCATGTCACCTTTGAAGCCTGGAATGATAACCGTCTTCCGAAAGAGGCTGCCGTTATCAAATCCGTAGAACATGTACCTATGTTCTAAAACTGCTTCCTTATATTTCTCCAGGATTGGATTAATACAAACTTATTGCAACTAGTGCAAAACTAACATTTGGTGTGGTACTTGACATCTCATGATTGACTCAATTGCCTAAGCAAGTGATCTGCCAATCATGCACATCCCTCTCCCCTTTAGTCTGTAAGACACCTTTAGAGAGGGTGACTCCATCACCTGCAGGTACACCACCATGCTAGGAGTCAACTATTCCAAAAACCATTAGAACATCTGTCAAAGTACCCACATTGGGAAACTACCCAAATCCAGATCTAAAACCATAGATCTAGAAACCAGAATATCAAATATTATATCCATATCCTGTCTGGAGAAACAACTGTGTGACGACCACAGTACAACCGATCGTAGTATAGGAATTTTACTTCCTACTCTGTGTATGTCATCCAGATACCATGACATCACACCCTACTACCTTCTTAACTGATCCATCCCCTATTCTGATTGAAGTCAAACCCATGACTGTCACATCAAAATTAGATGATCTATCTCCGCTATAACTGCTCAAGTCTATAAATAGATATAAGCATCTTGCCCACTATGCTTCCGCTGCTCCCACTGACTACGACAACCCTCCTACCGGGTCTCATATCCTGGAACAACAGTAGTGTCAAGTCTTGGTAGATAAGAACCTCCCTCTCACCATCTCTGAGGCTACCAAAGTACCTCTCGGGCGTCTGAGGTTACCTACCATACCTGCGGAGTGGCTATTGGAATGTCAAACCTGATTGAATATATAAGTCCTATTAAATTTTCCGTAATCGTTCGCGGTTCTGGAATCACTTCCAGTTCTACCATACTCCCACTACTGTTTTCTGAAAAAGATCCATTTTACTAAAACTGTGGCGAGTCAAGAACAATATCACTATTGATCTTCCAAATGGTAGAATATCAACCCTCGTCATAGCCAGGGTCAACCCACAAACAGCCACTACAGAAACGTGCCCTGAGTTATCCAGTGTCTGGTTTTAAGCATAAGCTGGACAACTCCCCGTACCTTAATTTCTTTTAAGGTACGAACTATTCTATATCCAATATAGAAACATTGGCACTAATTTAATTGGAACCATATTCAAAACATGCAGCTGTCTCCAGTGCATATCATCTTAATGGAAAGAGGCTAATCAGCATTACTCAACTTAGGAATCCATCCAATTATGAGCAACCTGAAAGAGAAAACTCGTTTCTCAAAACCATCACTATCATCTGAATACCAATCACAAGAATCTACATCTTCGATCTCTTTGAAGAATCCCGATACTTGTGATACCTGGTTCTCTACTTTATTCTTATACCCACAACTTCTCAAAACATAGACCTTGTATTTCTACGAAACACTCGTCTAAATACTAGAGAAGTTATAAGTATACAGAACATAGTACGAGGACCTACCCCTTTGTCCTGATGGACACTGGACAACATACAATACTCTGTATAAGTCCGCTGAGTTGAACAACTCAAAAACCTGTGCGTCGTAGGTTGAAAACTGTACCCTGGCGATTTCCTCAAATATCACCAATTACAACGAATTCCGATATAATGAGGATGATCACCTAATTCCCAATATCTTACTCCCACTCATCATCTGTAAAACCATACAGATATGAGAATGAAACCTGGTAAATACATACCCTTGGAGTAAGTGTCTAATCGGGAAAACAGTTTTTCCTTTTAACAATGCACTGAAACATGAAAATGTTTCGTAGGGGTATCCTGGTATTCATAGCAATGCCTCTTCCATAATCCAATTCATGACTTCAACCGTATATTTTATTGCCATCTCTCCAAATCCCTTTATTTGTCTTTAGTCGTTACCTTCTGTACACCATCGTTAGGCTAAATGGTTTTCTTCCTTCCCTACCGTTCGGCACCAGCCTATGGTTTGGAAGAAGACTATCCAGTAAGCATAATAGGTGTACCCTCCTAAACCAAGGAGTACTCGCATCTCGAGAGAAGGTGATGATAAAAGACAACTGAATAATACCTTATTCTTTTAAAGGTGAAATAGGAGTGGCGATGAAGTACGCGGTTTTGGTCGTGAATGTTATCAGTCGCAATTTACTTTGCCCTCTTTCTAATCCCTTTATTTTGTCTTTACATATTACCTTCTGCACACCCTACTTAGGCTAATTGGTTTTCTTCATTCCCTACCTTTCGGCACCAGCCTATGGTTTGGAATAAGACTATCCAATAGGCGTAATAGGTGTACTCTCCTAAACCAAGGAGCTCTCGCAACCTGAGAGAAGGTGATAATAAAAGACAACTGAATAAACCAATTCTATTTCTCCTGAACCTGGATCCATCCTCGAAGAAGTCCCTTCGAGTTCGTATATAACCATACGATGGATCTATCCAATGGAAGTGGATATCCGTAGTAATACGGGTGTTCTGAGAAATTCAAAGGGTAAAAGAAGGAGTGGCAATGACTTATGCAACTCAGACAATCCAAAAGCCAGTATTTTAAGAAGGTTCGGTCAACCTGGTCACTGAGTCATAGTCTAGGGTCGGTCAAATGTCGCTGCCAAAGAGAGAGAGAGAAAAGAAACACTCTGCGTGCACTCTAACCTAGATCAGAATGGTCATTATTTTATCTAATCCGGAAACCTCCCACTGTCCTGTCAAATTCTCCTCCAAACCTAAAGAAGAATCAATCGGGATCACCCGAAGAGTAAATCAACTCATCTGTGGGAATCGGGATCCAACTCTCATCGCATGATAACGTGATGGAATGCATCCACGTTACTCATACTCCAGATGGTATGCGCATACTTGGCAAGTTTCAGTTTCTTTAGAAACTCCCGATATAGTTTTTGCCCCATGCTCTTATAACCTTGGCGTTAGGTCAAAATGTCATAAGTCACATGCCAAGTTCTACCCATCACTATCTTGTTAATTTGAACCCACCCGCACATGCCCTTGGCGTTAGGTCAAAATGGCAGAACGGCTGTCCCAAACCAACTCATCTATCTATGCAACAATTGAATACCCAGCAGCTACCAAACACTATGCCTTGGCGTTAGGTCAAAATACATAGCTTGAATACTACTGAATACCCAAAAGAAGTGACGGAGGGCTACGGCTGGTTTTTGGCGAAAAACCTTTAGCATAGTGAACTTGATATCGCTGAAGGAACCTGATAGCTTTTTAAAATATAGTGGCGAAAACCTTTTGCTAAAGAGGTCACTCCCGGTAAAGGGATCTCGGCTCTTTCCTCGTGGAATGAGGTGCAGGATATTCCACTGAATACCGCTATGCATAGCAACTTGTAATCGACTATAGTGAAGTTATTACTCTGACGCAAACTTCTGCCCAAGGGGTCAGTCCCGGTGAAGGGATATCGGCCCTTGCCCCGTCGAATGAGGTGCAGGATATTCCACTGAATACCGCTATGCATAACAAAAGGAAACGTCTTTGCAATAACACTTTTAAAATTGTTCCAACAACTGTATACAGGTTTGTTTTTACTTTGCGTTGATCAGAATCAACGCAGTCCCATCATTTAATCACACCATAAAAGAACGAAAATAAAATGTACGTATATGCCATCCGCATTCGTCACTGGGTCCCGTCATAACCCGTTAGGTTACTTAACTAACGACAGAGCGGGGACTGGACTAGCGCGGGTGTAAAACATATACAACATCTAATAGTATATAAACCAATATACAATAATCGCTCCAGGCGTGATAGTATGCAACATTACAGAAAAGTAATAAGCATCACAGAACAATACAGATAATCTGGGATCCCCGAGTTTCACAGAGCCGCTGCTGAAACTCGACGTTCCCCTGTCGTGTGGATAGCCTGTGCAATGAAACCTAGACCCCTACGGGTGCGGCAAGTTACCCGCCAAAACCTGAAGCGAGGTAGTACCCACAACATAGTGAATGGAACACCCGGCACTTCACGGAATCCGGTAAATTGAGCACCCCTCCTTGGGTCAACCTGTACCCCCTACGAGTGCGGCGAATAGTCTGCCAATTCTAGAGTGGGACCCCTCTGCCTCTCAAAGCCATGAGATGCGGACCCGTTGCCCTCCAGAACCCGGCTATCCGTGCACTCCGTCTCGGGGCAAAACCCAGTACAGTAATAAAAATAGTACAATAGGTACATCGACCGCAACCTGGTCGTGCCCCAAAAGAATATTATACAACAGGCAGTGACGGCTGTCCACAAGTTGGACGCTCGCCCCGCAATATCAAATGTACAAGTAAACTCAAACTGTACTACCATTGCACACTGCTATCCACCACGACAAATCCGCAACATCACAGCACAACACAGAACATCAACGCGAATGTCACGTTCGCAAACCCGTCTAAAAGAACTATAGCAATCAGACGCGGTTTACCGATCAAATGACATTCCCGGTCGGAGATATAATGTAAGCACTGTAAACTAACGTGTTTAAATTTCGATCGACCAAAGACCAAATATCAAAAAGTGGGCCCCACTGCTTACTGGTGAACAGTAACAAAACCTGGGCCAAAATGATATATACCAAAAACCCCAAAATCCAACACAGAACACACTGACCAAATTTGGGAGCACGTGCTCCCCACGTGGCCGCGGATGCGCGGCCAAACCATGGGTTTGGCCGCCCTTCCGCGGCATCTTGGAGGGATCACGACCCCAAATTTTATCGTGGCTCTTAAAAACGCCTGCACGGATTTTTAAGATATACAGAAATGAATTTTGAGACCATTTAAAATTAACAGAAACTGTCGGGTTGAAATTTTGCAATTTTGGTTTTTCGGTTCGATCGAAGTTTTGAACACGTTAGCACAAGTTAGTATAGCAAAATGGTTAGGCTCTGATACCACTGTAAGTCTACGCTAGCGCCCCGGCCGTCTACAGACGCCAAATGCGGAACAAAAACTTTTAAACTTGGCGCTATCGTATACTTTAACCCGGATCTGCCATTATTGCTAAACTAACAAACTGTAAAGAGTGTAGGAATGTTATACCGAACGATCCGAGTCCTTCGTTCTTCAACCATCATCCCACGCTCCGTTGCGGCTGCTCCGATCTCTACGAACTCCGATATCCTCGTCGAGGTGACACCACATCACCGATTCTTTAAACGGGCTCCCGCCTCTGACTCGAGGCAACTCGATCGTCAAGTTTGCTAAAAGAGACGACCAAGAATGATGTAGAGAATGAGTAGATGACTTTGTCTCACTTCGTCCAAGTCCGTGGACGATCGGTTAATGAAGTTGCCGAGGGAATTGGGTGATGGAATGAAATGAACTGTAAAATTCCATGCACCCCAAATACTATCATATCTTTTCAACAAATGAATCAAGTAACCATAAGAGAGAGGGGAGGGGCCTTTCTTATAAAGAAAAGGAGGAGGGTGAGTGTAGGAGGGAAGTGGTGACCATAAGAGAATAAATATCAAAGCTTCTCACTCAAAAGATCTTTAAGAAAACAAGAAGCTTTAATGCTAAAGCATGAATCACTTAAACACCTCATCAAGCATTAATGAACCATTAAATGCAACCAATGAAAACTTAACACCAATTAATCCTAGTCACCTCATCTAGAACCTTCTAGAAGAATCCACACTCATCTCAAGAAAAGACAAATCCGTCTTTAACCGAATGTTAAAAGACGGCTGATAGAAAAATGGAAACTGGCAACTTCCAAAAGTGATCCTGAAACAACTTTCAGGATAACCCCGAAACTGTATAAATATACCCGCATTTGTATTACGACCGAATACAAATGCAACTGAGACAAAGATATTATACCTACTCAATATAATACTCGGATCCGGCTTAAACCAAAGCCGACCAGTATCATCTGTCCGAAAATCGACACGTGCGTAAACGCACGTGCATTTTCCGAACCCTGCCATAAAACCATACGGCCTCTACAACGTTTCGCCCGAACTTGGGAAACTGTCTGTGGGGGACTCTAATGACTCGTCAGTACCCTGGCAGTGGGTTTAACCACAAACCGTCAGCGGCACTAGCAATGCATAACGGCTGCCCATGGACTGACCTCAAGGGATGCCGATGAGCGCACTCATCCGGAAAACCCTACTGAGCCTAACAGTGACAATGTATATACAGTCCGGTCCGTTCGTCAATGAGTATCGCATATCTGCCTAGGGGGCTAGTAACGTCAGACCCCCAATAGCAGTATAAGTCGTGTCGGAGTGAAGCCCAATAACACCCTGAGATACTACTGGAGTACCTACCAGTATATCTCCTGCCACGGCCGTGGGCTTTGTGTAATGGCTCTCCTAGACACAGCACGATCTCGCCCCCAATACCGGGAGAGACGAATCCCCTGCCGATCCGCTCACGTGCCTCCATATGGCTCGGGACTGTACCCAAAAGCTACCTGTTTGCACGACTCCTTTGAGCCGTGGTAGGGTAGAAATCAAAGCACAGTGGGAACTCACACGAGACAAATGACGACCTCAGGTCGATGAACTAACCTGTACACATGTCACCAGGGAACTGCTATCTGACGGTAGATATAATACTAACTAGCAGATTCCCGGCGAGTCCTGTCCGGTGTACTCATAACCCAATGAGCACCTGTATACATCTTAGGTGATCCAACTGACACCAGTGGCTTGTGAGACCGGCCACCGCCCCTCGTCGGGGTCTCGACTGTACACACTAGTCTACTCCGGAGTATCGATGCCCTGTCTCGAAACTCCCACGACTAGGGACCATAATTAAGGATATGCATATAAACTACCCAACTCTCACGTATATGATCGCCACCATACTGTTGTTAGTAAAGCAAGATCCTAAGGGCTCTATCAAAGTGTAACATGCAATCAGTCACCTGAACATGTACACGACTGATAAAGGCAAACCAGATAGCATACTATCATCTCGAGTAAGACTGTCCTACCGGGATAGGTCCTCCGCAATCATTGCAATCACGTACCTGCGATCCAATAATTGACTATGAGGGCACTATCTCCAACACTGGAGATAGTATACAGGTGCTCGTTAGGTTACCGGTACACCGGACTGGACTCGCAGGGGAACTGTTGGTTGGTATTATACCAATCGTCAGTTAACAGTTCCCAGGTGACATGAGTACAACATAGTCCGCAGACTTGACACTGCTACTTCGCCTCGAGTGTGTCCCACTGTTCTTAGATTGCTACCCTACCACGGCTCAAAGGAGTCGTGCAAACAGGTAGCAGTTGGGAGCCGTCCCAAGCACTTGGAGGCAGTGGCGGTTAGAAAGGATTCGTCTCTCTCAGTATTGGGAGTTGATATCGCGCTGTGTCAGAGAGCCATTACGCAAAGTCCCTGGCCAGGGCAAGCGAGATTTACTGGTAGGTTCCAGTAGTTTCTTAGGGTGTAATGGGCTACGCTCTGACACGACTTATACCGCTATTAGGGGACTGGCGCTTGCCGCCCCCTAGGCTAGATATGCGATAGTCTTAGACGAACAGACCGGACTGTACGGAGATTGTCACATCAGGCTCAGTAGGAGTTCGGATGGGTTTCCTCATCGGCCTTCTTATCGACATCTACCTGGGGACCGTTACGTACAGCTAGTGCCGCTTGCGGTCTGTGGTTAAACCCACTGCCAGCGTAGTGTCGAGTCTTTAGAGTCCCACACAGAAGGTTTCCCTGCTCCAGGCGAAACGATATAGAGGTCGTATGGTTTTACGACGAGGGTTTGGACGCATACGTGTTTAAACGCACGTACGACGTTCGGACAGTTTTTACTAGTCGGCTTTGGTTTAAGCCAGATTCTAGTATCAGGTTAATGGATTTATACAGTCTAAAGTTTTTCCGTGTTTTCACGGATTGGAGGGGCGTTCTCGTAATTTTTCGGGAAGCTTCTAGAAGCATGGTGACTTGGGGGTTAAGGTGGGATATGCATTAATTGGATTAATGAGTCATGTAGTGATTCGTACATTGAGTTAATGATTCATTTAATGTTTTATATGACTCATGTGATGAATCACTTAGTGTATTAATGAAACATGGTGATAATTCATTGTTATTTATTTACTTGATATTATCATATGTTTCATATATACACAAATGACTTCATTCATCCAAAAGGATTCTCATTCTCACCTTCTCTCTCCTCAAGCTCTCTCATTCTTGAAACCCTAACCCTAACCTCTCATGTGTTGAGATCAAGGGTTAGCTAGACTAATACATCCATAACCTCATTCTATATCCCCTAGGTAGCTTAGATTAGTATTTTGAGCAACCTAGTTATCTCAAGTTAGAGATCAAGCTTGGCGTTGGAGCTCTCGGGTGGATCGTCTTTGACTCGAGGAGGCCGTTGAGGTGCCGATGTTCCAAGGAGCCTACGAGGCGTGGAGGACAGCGATGAAGACCCGAAGGACAAGTAACGTGAGGTATAACTTCGAATCCGAGTAGTTAAACCTCTCGTAGTTTGCTAGTAACGGTTTAGATACGATTCATGCGCTCAAGTCCGTGTTACGAAGCTTTGATAATCGTTTTTCATATATTCCGCCTCCCCGCAAGTTCGTGGGGTGCGTGACATGGACTTACAGTAGTATCAGAGACAACTAAACCATTACTAGCTTGTTAGCAACTAATTAGAAGTTCGATCGACGGAAAACACGAAAACAACACCCCGAACACCCTAACAGTTTCTGTTGATTTTAAAAGTGTCACAAATATTATTTGATATGCCTTAAAATTCACAGCAAGGTATTATAAGAATACTGGAAAAATACGAGCCCGTAACTCGGCAAGACGGCCGCTGATCAGCGGCAAGAAGGTGGTTTTGGCCGCGGATCCGCCGCCGAGTCAATACCGAGTTGACTCGGATTTGCTCTGTTATTCATATATTTTGGTGTTTTGTTTTCCAGTATGTTCTGTTTCTGCCCAGGTTACTTCAGTGCAGGCTTGCTTTTGGGGTATACACGGATAAAGGTTGTCGATCGATGTTCTAAGTTATTTACTAATTGGGTTTTTATCTGTAATGTTTAATGTGTTCGTAAACCTCCCCTAACCGCTAGTATGTCGGTTGGCAGGGGGTTGCACATTTCTGTAATGTTTACTGTTTGTGTATATGGACTTGATTGGAGTGTTGTGATGATTAGCCGGGGTTTGAGATGGGTTTAATATTCATTCATTCGATGTAAATGTAATATGATGTAATATTCTTTTGCGGGGAACATCTAGGTTGCGGCTGTAGCCACCGTTGTATTATTTCTTTTTACTGTTTTTTGCTCCTAAGATAGACCCAAGGCGGGGTACACAAACTACCGGGTACGTTGAAGTGTTTAGTGGCCTACTCATGTTGTTGAGGGAGACCGCTTCACTTCGGGTACTTGGCGGGTAGTTTGTCGTACCCGTAGGGGTCTAGGGTTGGTGTAATGGCTATTCATCACAACTGTGTAATCCTTCTTTTATTGCAGGCTCAAAGCAAATGCGGATTGCTACTATCCAATAAAGTTCATCAATGATCTGGAATGCTTATTATTGCGTCTGACGAATGTACAATATCTATATATGATAGCTATTAGACGTCACTTATGTTTTACACCCGCGCTAGCCCAGCCCCCGCTCTGTCGTTAGTTAAGTAACCTAACGGTCCCGTGGCAAATGCGGATGGCATAAGAGGACGTGGTATTTTTCGTTGTTTTCTGCAATAACAGGATAAAAGATGGGACGCATTATTATAATGGAAAGAAAATAAACCAAAGTTAAGTCGTTGGAACAAATTTAAAAGAAACCACTCGGTTATTTTAAATGATCAGAATTTTTAATTGCGGAGCTTTAACCACTCCTTTTAAAAAGTATCAGGTTCCTTCGATTATATGAAGTTCACTACGTTCACGGTTTTGCCAAAACCAGTCGTAGCCCTCCGTCATTTCTTATGAATAGTCAATAGTATTCAAGCTGTGTTTGTTTGGCCAAAGTCAAGGCATAGTGTTTGGTTGCTGTTGGATATTCATATGTAGCATAGATAGATGCGTTGGTTTGGGTCAGCCGTACTGCCTTGTTTGGCCAAAGTCAAGGGTATGTACGGATGGGTTCAAATTAACCTGGAAAATGACGGGTAGAACTTGACATGTGACTTATGATTTGTTTGGCCAAAGTCAAGGTCATAAGAGCATGGGGCAAAAATCCACATCGGGAATTTCTAAAGAAATTGAAATTTGTAGAGAGACGCATACCATTTTGGAGTTTGATGAGTGTTGGTAGGATTCCTTCAACAATATCATACGATGATATTTTGGATCCCGATCCTACTGTGAGTACAAGCTACTTATCAGGAGATTCGTCACTTAACGATCAATGCTATAAACCAAGTAGGTGTCTAGAAAGGTGTCAGCGGGGCTACGCCCCCAGAGAAAAGAGGTTATTTAATTAAGGAACTTCGCGAAAGCATTGGAAAACCTCCCTCGAAGTATCGACACTGATCTGGCTGAACGGTTAAGAAAGAATTGTATGGTGAGAATAGTCCTGGCTAATTCTTCTTTTATGGTTTGAGGAGGGATTCGAGAAACAGTGGGAGCCATCCTGTTTAGATAAATTAAAAACCACTCTAAACTTGCAACAGCATCATGCTAAAATGTTTTCTTCTCTCTCTCTTAATTGCAGCGACCATGTGACCACGACTAGGTTACATCTAGATAACAAATTGACTAAATCTGACTTATATGACTGGCAAAGGTCTGTCCAGATGTCCATTACCTATGACAAGCTGGACCACCCTATTACTACTCAAGATCCCGCCGTCCCAGGTCCAGTTTCTACTGTCGCGGATATGGATATCCGTCAGACATGGGAAAAAGATAAAGCGAAAGCTAAGTGCCTCGTGTTAGCTTCAGTTGATGGTGTATACCAGAAGCAGCACGAGAAGATGGACTTAGTTTTCATCTTTCTCCATAACAAAGATTTATATAGAGAGCAATCTCATATCACAAGATATGAAACCTCGAACGAATTAATTCAAGCGAGGTTGGCTGACGGGTCATCTGTAGG
Source organism: Agapanthus africanus (assembly GCA_030015575.1). Taxonomy (NCBI): domain Eukaryota; kingdom Viridiplantae; phylum Streptophyta; class Magnoliopsida; order Asparagales; family Amaryllidaceae; genus Agapanthus; species Agapanthus africanus. Next base: position 240,479,283 of record JASDDO010000004.1, read on the forward strand.
GGACAACATCCTTACAATAACTAGCTGTATTGATCAGCTCAAGGACCTGAAGACCGCGTTGGAGAAAGAGTCAGATACTGACTTGATTCTACAGTCTCCACCTTCTACTCTGAAGGAAACCGGGGAAGTGGAAGGAAAGAGAAGGGCAAAAGTTTCGGGACTGGATATAGTAAAAGAGGGACGTTCCTATTGTTATGGGATTGGGCATAGGCAGAAAGATTGCAGGGCTTTAGAAGCCAGTAGCCAGGATATGAAGCATGTTGTGGCTTCAGCCTCAAGTGTGTTAGTAATTGAGAATTGTTTGTCAATTAACTCTACTTCCTGGGTACTTGATACCGGAGCAGGAGCTCATATCTGTAACTCATTACATGCTTTGAGAAACCGTAAAGTTATAAAGGTAGGTGAATGGTCTCTCAAAGTTGCAAACGGAATGACAGTGAACACTGAATCCGTGGGAGAATATCGCCTGGGTTTGATAAGTGGGCATATATTGATTCTACGTAACTGTTTGTATATACCTAGTATGACTTGTAATATCATATCAGTATCCTCACTTTCGAGAGAGGGATATGATTTTACATTCGTAAGCGATGTAGTTAACATCCACTTAAATCAAGTTCAGATTGGGTCAGGTATATTAGATAACGGTATATATGTATTAAGTCAAGCTCAGGTTTTCAATATCCAGAACACACTGAAAAGAAAGTCTCCAGAAATAAATTAGGCTTTCTTATGCCATTGTAGACTATGTCACATCAATGAAACACGATTAACTAAGTTACATAGAGAAGGATATTTGAATCTGTCACGACCCGAAAGAGCACGTGACTGGCCCTTGAACCATATGAAGTCTATAGGACTCCATCTGATCCAAGTAAGCCAAAAGCCCAGAAATCTAAAACCATTTTTAAGAATAAGTAAAGAAACTGGTTTAAAGAGGTGAAGAAAAACATGTTTGAAATCAGGGTTTTTAAATAACTAAGCCGAATATGCATTTTAAAAACAGTACAATCTTTTCTAAAAATTTCGGCAGAGTTTCTTTTGTAAAACTGGCCCCGAATGGGGTACAACAAGGATAACAATATATGCAATAATAAAGGCATCCCCAAGCGGGAGCTAGCTCTTCGTCAATTGACGGTCACAACCACACAACGATATAATATACAACGCCAAGTGGCGAGGATCAAATCCAAAAGAAAGCTCAAAAGCAACAAGAAAACCGCAATACTACTAAGCGCGACTCTAAGGTCGAATAATACCTCACTAAAGTCTGAGTCTGAACAAAAATACAAGTTTTGGTTGATGGAATTCTAGATACAATGAAATAAATAACTACAATGGTGGTTCTTGATGCGAAAGAATCCACCTACCAAAGCAAATCACCCGCAAGAAGGTAGTGTGCCAGAAATGCCGCAATGGAACCTGTACGGCAGAACCTGCAAGAACTGTGGCACAACGGGGGTGAGTTGCCAACTCGTGAATAGAAACATCTACAAGCAGAAACCGAATGCAAGACATAAACCTAAGTCAATACGATCAGTATATAAAATCCTCAATATAACAAGCAGCCTATAACAAGGCTAGGGTAAATATCTAACCCGAGTGTAATCTCAAATGCCTGTGTCAGTGCCTCAGGTAGCAATATATCATATGAATGAGATATGAATGCATGAAAACAGAATACATGTACATGAAGAAACTGTTTTCATAAATTAATGAGATTTCCTTTGTATTTTTAAAATGAGGTATCATAATAAAATCAGCATAAAACTGTGCCTAACATCGGCATAAAACGTAATCCCAATATCTCGATATCTCAAGTCTCAACCACAAAATCTAGGGCGCCGTCAGTCCAGACCGGCCCCTACCATCCATCTCAAGACCACGACGGTATCCTCCGGATATCCGACGCGTCGGGTAAAATCACCGGTAGGTAGTGCTCCCCTGCCAGGCTCAACGTCATCACCACATTCCTCTTACCCCGGGGTACCGTACCGGGTCCACCATGTACCCGAAACGGTTCATCCGTCTCCTCGAATCGGGTTTCCAAATCTATCAGCAAACTCATGGTGGACGACTCATACATCATGGGAAAACCGCACTTTTTATTTTAAAAGAGAGAATATGTTTATTTGTGTTTTTGCGGTTTTCCTCCAAATCCAGAAAATCTCACGGAAATCCAAATCCAAAACCTCAATAACGCGTAAAATAGTGAATATATGCATGAGAATCCATGAATGCGGCATAACAATGAATAACAGTATGCATGAAATAGCAGGTAATAACTACAATGTCTAAACTATTAGTTAATAGGTTATGACAAGCAATAGTATTTTCTAAGGTGTACGTGACATGGCAATTACCGATGAAGATGTGTGTGAGCCGGCAAGTAAGTGTACGTGGTACATACGCAACATCGTTAATGGTGCTGGTGTCCTAACAGCAGGATATCAATAATGGGGTATGAAACATAATATAAGAATGCAATGCAAAGCGAACCACAAAAGAGTGGGAGCTGAATACTAGACGCAACTATAACTAATCTGCATTAATCTAATATAAGTCCTACAAATGGTGCCTTTTGAAATATCACGAATCATGGGGTTTTGAAAATAGGGCTACGGTGTTTTTATGAAAAGTTACCCCTTTTGAAATATCCGTAGATCCCTTAACCTGTCTTTTAAAAATACCCACGACCCGCTAGTTTTGAAATAGGTATGAGTCAAATCTAATCTAGCAACTACACTAAACTATACAGCTGAACTAACAAGCTGAGCTACAGTTAGGAAACCGCCTAACATCTGAGTCGATATATGTAGATACTAGTCGGTGATCCCGCCTCAATAATATCACGTACGATACAGTATATCATATGACATCCTCAAGTCATGAGCGCGGATCTATCATCAATATAGGCTCGTACGGTAAATCGTCGTACGGCATCCCAATAGCTGGGTACGGGTCAATATCACACTATCTCATCACACTTCAGGTATCACTATCATCATATCATATCATATAAACTGGGGTACTGATCTAAGTCTAGTACAACTGATGCCATCTACAAAGTATGAATGCGGGGGTAAACACACATCCCAAGCCCGCAAGAAACACGTTTCGTATCCCAAATACGAATCATATCACATCACCGATCTCGCGGCACAAAGCCCAATAACATCGACTCACCTCCAAAGTCATCCAATATCATCATTAACACCGTGTAAGTATAGGTAATATGCAAGGGTGTGCGTGTAGGTGTAAATCTATCCTAGAGCTCGCAACTAGAAACTACGCTAGTTATTCCTATCTCTAACTAACCATAACACACTACAACTATCACAATATTTAAACTACATAGTATACTATCTACGGACTGCGGGGGTGCTATACGCCATCCACCCGACTTCCCCCTGTAGATATAATCTACTCACCTGTATCCTGCGTGTCGGTGTCGATGTCACCGTCATCTTCCGCATCGCCTCGGATCGTCGCGGTGTACCTACACAAATCACACGTATCGCATCGCATCAAAACCAATTCAACACTTGAAACGACACATTAAAACCGATATGATACGCTAAAACCAACACGATACGCTAAAAGGCTTATAGGTTAGAACCTACGGTTAGCCTTCGCAAAACAACTCGAAATCACTCGATATAGACGTACAAACGTCACACGATCGAGATAACACACAAATACCAAAATCTGGAATTCAAAATACGTAAAACCAAAACACATTTCAAAGCAGCAACCCAAGAAAATGATCCCAGATTTGATCTCAGGCCAAACCAGATTAAATAAACAACTCCAGGGTGCTATGCAGGGGGTATATGAGGTACAGAAGAAACATGGTCACATTTCATCACAGAGGGGCCGGCCACATACCCCTAAAGCCCGGCCTCGCCGGCCCCCCTATGCCCAATGGGGTTCGTACTCCTAGGGTGGCCTCCTGTGGTCTAATTTGGGTCCCTGGTATCACTTAATTTATCTAAAAAATGTCCCAGTATACTCCAGATTTTCCTGCACACACAAACACTCACAAACCGACATGAAAGTCCCGAAATTTCGTATTTTGGGTTTCCAGTGGGATTGGACTGGGTTTCTAGCACTAGGGTGCTCTTATGGTCTCCATTGAACTCAATTTCCCCATCACAACTCACAATTTCCTCAACCCTTACTAGTTTTTCCCAAAATCCACAAATCACCCGATTTCGATTCTAAACTTGCATAGGGGTATAAGTAAGGATAAAACTAAGCTAATGGTTCAGAATTTACCTCACTTGCCAACTCAAGAATTTTCTTGAGTTGCCCCTAGTGGCCAAAATCCATGCTTTCTTGGTCCATCTTGTAGGTCTCGGGCTCATGCACACTTTTAATGAAACCGACATGGGGTTTTGTGGTTGTTTTTGAGATGAAGAGAGGGATTGAAGAGGGGGGGGGGGGAATGAGGCTAGGGCAGCAGCAACTAAGGAGGAAGAGGGGGAGAAATGAGGGGGAGGGAAATGGCTAAGGGTCATAAGTCAATGGTCCACCTCTCTCTCTCACCTACCCTCATTCTTTTCTCTTTTTCTTTTTCCTTTTCCCCTTTTTCTTTAAACCATAATCCTTCTCACAAGAATAGTAAACCCAAATGAAAACCATGGCTAGAAAAATGCACAAGTGTAGAAAAAAAGTGATGTGTGCATGTTTTGCACAAAATTGCCAAAAAAACCCCCGATTAGCGATTTTAATCTTGATTAGCACTAAATTAGTGTCAAACTAATCACAAAAACTTAAAAATGTCATAATTCACTAATTTACCCTATTTTAGAATTTTCCATACTTTTTCTCCATTTATTTGCATTTAATTATTAATTTAATATTAAAATAATCAATAAAATAATATTAAATCATAAAAATTCCCAAAATTAATATTTTATATTTTTGAAAATGTTACAATCTACCCCCCTTAAAGAAATTCGGTCCCCGAATTTAAATTTAAACTCCCAATACAAAAACAATTTCAGTATAATCCATTTTGTCGGGGCTCCGAAAACATCAACACATAGAGAATATCATAAAAATATACTGCTCTACTAGAAATCAATCCCCAAAATGCATATATAAGAATATCCTATGCGTCTGGTGCGCAAGGAATCAAAATCCATAAATGTGTCAAACAGAGGTACAAAACAACATCTAGGTGCAACTGGTGTGCACGGAACATCTGTCGTAGGCAACGTGTGTGCCTGACAGAGAAAATCAGGTGCATGTGACATGCACGAAGAATCCCGATTTAGTGCATCTGGCGTGCACCAAAATCGTATATCAAAACACTAAAGGTGCATGAAAACCACGCTGGAAGTGCAAATCAAATCACTGCATACGGTAGGCATGAAATCTCAATCAATATCTCAAATGTAATAACTCTGCGCAAAATATATAAATATCCAGTGGGTGCATGAAACCAATATCATGAAACTCAGTCATCAAAACTAAATCAAGCAAACAGAACGCCCAAAATACCGAAATCCAAAGTGACGGATACGTGATAATCGAATCACAAAATCACAAATCATAAATACCGTCGTCGGTAGTTCCTCCTTCAAGGTCGAGAAGGAGTTGGTGCAATCCACTGCTAGCAGCGCAGGATATCTACTTGTCTCTTGCTCACGGTCTGGCGTCCTCTGACTCTCTGGGTCCTTGTCTTCTCTGTGGGTTACCAATCTCACAGTCAATCGGCTCATCGGCCCTGACAGGTGCGCTAACGGGGTCGATTCCGTTCTAGCACTTCTCTGGTCACCTCTCGGTCAAACCTCACGACCACTCGTAAGGCAGCATATCACTGGCGTCGGCCTCTGGCTTTCTGAAAGCACGCCACACATCTGATCCTGGGTGCAAACATCATTGCAGCAATGTCCTGGAAGGAATCCTGCTCAAGGTCTCTTCCGATCATGCCTATGCCGATCTGTACAGAGGCTGGCTCTCCTGCACAACATCTTCTCGCTCAAAAGATACCTGTGTCCTCAGCACAATATTTCTCGGAATCTGGTTGTATCCCAACGTCTCTGTAAGCATATCTGGTCTCTAGTCTCGACGGGAAGTAATGACAGCTCGTCAGTGTCTCACACGAACCTCTTATTCCAACTGTCTCTATCGTCGTCCACTATGACGTCACGCCAAGCTACTATGCACTGCACTGTTCTCGGCCACGGTCAATCTGAAGTCTCTCACACGGACTTGAAATCGCGTAATCTGTAGCTTCATCATTCTGGAGAAGATGTCAGGCCGAACTGGTCCTCGGGAACACGTCCCAACCATCGGAGGAATACTCATCACTCGTCCGTCCTTGATCAATTCGCAACACATCTGGTTAAGTTCCTTTATTCGATCCTGGTCAACTACCTCGTCGACAATGCCGAACTCTGGCCTGCTGGGTGTGCGCAATACGACCACTCCTGGTCTAGGTCTTCCCGTAACGTACTCCAGAAAGGTCCTGTCGAGGTTCCTTTCTCAAATCTCAATCCTGCCGAATTGCCCGGAAGTCGTCATCCAATGCTGAAGCTAAAGCTTATTCCGGAACGGCTGCATACTTATCGCGCTTCTTTCTGGAAGATATATCCATATACCACGCCTCGGGGTGCATATCACATCTCTGATGTCAGCGGAGTGGGACGTCATCTTGTCGAAATATCTTGCGAACTCTTTTCTTCACTCTGCATCAATGTCGACTGATCCGGATTCGTCTCATCACGGCTGCATGGACAGTGCTCCAACGGCTATCCTCGTATCTGGAGTATCCCAAGCAGTGCATCCCATCTCATGATGTCCGAATGATGTCGAATCATCCGATCGACTAGTCAGAACCTCATAATCCCCCAAGTGATCACATCATGGGTACAGTTTAATAGTATCGAGTACATGCCACAGCGTCGGTGGTCCAGCCGTAGAAGGGCAAAGCCAAGCCTCACTAATGGCGCCGCGGAACTGCCGCAAACCCTAAGGTTCAAAGGCTTTCACACGGTCATTAAGTCGAGTTAGGGTTTCATTCTTCTAGAGGGTCCATAGAATCACCTGCATGTCTTTCCGTATACTTTAAACTTGGAAAATGGGCTCCTGACATTCGATCGTCTCTATCGACTCTCAACGAACCTGCGTGAAGTCGTCTCTAGCCGGAAACAATCCACCTGATGACCTCGCATCGGGGTAAGCGAACTCACCACACGTCCTAGTCATTCATCCTCGGTGACTAGCAACTCGCTATCATCTCTCTAAGAACATGCTCATGCTGCAATAGCTCCAATCATCTGGGCGATATCTCATCATTTGCAGCAACAACTGGCTCATATGCCTGTACGCCGAACAACGCCTCAATCCTCCAGGAAAGGCAACACATTGGCGGTCATCTCTGAATCGGTCTGCTCTAGATCTGAGTAAGACTCTCCACACTGGAAATCTTCAACTCAACTGGGCCCGCTCTGGCGCAAAATCGGACGAATCACCTTCGTCTCTCAAATCGTGTAGACTAGCTATCATCTGTCGCATATCTGCCTGAAAGCTCCGGCAATCTCAGCTCGTAAGCTTCGGAAGCGACATCCTGTCAATCTCAGCAACAGCTGGTCCATCTGTCTGCACGGTAGGCGACATCACAATCTCTGAGGTATGCTGTACATCAACAGTTCTCTCTCAACTGGCAGCTCTAACAATAGCCCGATCATCCGGTGTAAAACCAAGCACTCGCCTCACTAGAGGTCACAATCACCAATCCTAACTTGAGACGTCCCCATGCCACCAAGAAACACAATGGTCGGCCCTCGTACCGGACGAGCTCACACCGGCCGTAACCCTAGCAGCAGCCCAAACTGCGCTCAAACACGGTGACAGGAACCTCAATCGAGTATCAAAGAGAGCACATCAATGGCTAGAAAGGAAACAACTGATCCAAAGTGGATACATGATCATAGGAAGGAACAGCATCAATGAAGGTATGATCATGAAACTAATAGAATCGGGGATCTCAAATGGATGTATAATCCTGGATATGAAGAGAATCACTGATCTCGAAAGTATGTACATCCTAAGGTTCCTTAAGCGGAGTGGCGTGTCGTAAGTATGCCGCGGAACATACCAACGGTACGTCACTCTACTTTAGTCACCTATTCCATCAACCAAGGGTCATCCTAATACGACGAAAGTTCGGGTCTAATACCCCCTCGACCAAGTCTAAGTTCCGTAAGGTCAAGCCTAAGTTCCGTATATATATAAACGCCCTAGGCTCCACATAGTCAAACTTAGACTCGAACCAAGGTCAACCTAGCGCTCTGATACCAACTTTGTCACGACCCGAAAGAGCACGTGACTGGCCCTTGAACCATATGAAGTCTATAGGACTCCATCTGATCCAAGTAAGCCAAAAGCCAAGAAATCTAAAACCATTTTTAAGAATAAGTAAAGAAACTGGTTTAAAGAGGTGAATAAAAACATGTTTGAAATCAGGGTTTTTAAATAACTAAGCCGAATATGCATTTTAAAAACAGTACAATCTTTTCTAAAAATTTCGGCAGAGTTTCTTTTGTAAAACTGGCCCCGAATGGGGTACAACAAGGATAACAATATATGCAATAATAAAGGCATCCCCAAGCGGGAGCTAGCTCTTCGTCAATTGACGGTCACAACCACACAACGATATAATATACAACGCCAAGTGGCGAGGATCAAATCCAAAAGAAAGCTCAAAAGCAACAAGAAAACCGCAATACTACTAAGCGCGACTCTAAGGTCGAATAATACCTCACTAAAGTCTGAGTCTGAACAAAAATACAAGTTTTGGTTGATGGAAATTCTAGATACAATGAAATAAATAACTACAATGGTGGTTCTTGATGCGAAAGAATCCACCTACCAAAGCAAATCACCCGCAAGAAGGTAGTGTGCCAGAAATGCCGCAATGGAACCTGTACGGCAGAACCTGCAAGAACTGTGGCACAACGGGGGTGAGTTGCCAACTCGTGAATAGAAACATCTACAAGCAGAAACCGAATGCAAGACATAAACCTAAGTCAATACGATCAGTATATAAAATCCTCAATATAACAAGCAGCCTATAACAAGGCTAGGGTAAATATCTAACCCGAGTGTAATCTCAAATGCCTGTGTCAGTGCCTCAGGTAGCAATATATCATATGAATGAGATATGAATGCATGAAAACAGAATACATGTACATGAAGAAACTGTTTTCATAAATTAATGAGATTTCCTTTGTATTTTTAAAATGAGGTATCATAATAAAATCAGCATAAAACTGTGCCTAACATCGGCACAAAACGTAATCCTAATATCTCGATATCTCAAGTCTCAACCACAAAATCTAGGGCGCCATCAGTCCAGACCGGCCCCTACCATCCATCTCAAGACCACGACGGTATCCTCCGGATATCCGACGCGTCGGGTAAAATCACCGGTAGGTAGTGCTCCCCTGCCAGGCTCAACGTCATCACCACATTCCTCTTGCCCCGGGGTACCGCACCGGGTCCACCATGTACCCGAAACGGTTCATCCGTCTCCTCGAATCGGGTTTCCAAATCTATCAGCAAACTCATGGTGGACGACTCATACATCATGGGAAAACCACACTTTTTATTTTAAAAGAGAGAAAATGTTTATTTGTGTTTTTGCGGTTTTCCTCCAAATCCAAAAAATCTCACGGAAATCCAAATCCAAAACCTCAATAACGCGTAAAATAGTGAATATATGCATGAGAATCCATGAATGCGGCATAACAATGAATAACAGTATGCATGAAATAGCAGGTAATAACTACAATGTCTAAACTATTAGTTAATAGGTTATGACAAGCAATAGTATTTTCTAAGGTGTACGTGACATGGCAATTACCGATGAAGATGTGTGTGAGCCGGCAAGTAAGTGTACGTGGTACATACGCAACATCGGTAATGGTGCTGGTGTCCTAACAGCAGGATATCAATAATGGGGTATGAAACATAATATAAGAATGCAATGCAAAGCGAACCACAAAAGAGTGGGAGCTGAATACTAGACGCAACTATAACTAATCTGCATTAATCTAATATAAGTCCTACAAATGGTGCCTTTTGAAATATCACGAATCATGGGGTTTTGAAAATAGGGCTACGGTGTTTTTATGAAAAGTTACCCCTTTTGAAATATCCGTAGATCCCGTAACCTGTCTTTTAAAAATACCCACGACCCGCTAGTTTTGAAATAGGTATGAGTCAAATCTAATCTAGCAACTACACTAAACTATACAGCTGAACTAACAAGCTGAGCTACAGTTAGGAAACCGCCAAACATCTGAGTCGATATATGTAGATACTAGTCGGTGATCCCGCCTCAATAATATCACGTACGATACAGTATATCATATGACATCCTCAAGTCATGAGCGCGGATCTATCATCAATATAGGCTCGTACGGTAAATCGTCGTACGGCATCCCAATAGCTGGGTACGGGTCAATATCACACTATCTCATCACACTTCAGGTATCACTATCATCATATCATATCATATAAACTGGGGTACTGATCTAAGTCTAGTACAACTGATGCCATCTACAAAGTATGAATGCGGGGGTAAACACACATCCCAAGCCCGCAAGAAACACGTTTCGTATCCCAAATACGAATCATATCACATCACCGATCTCGCGGCACAAAGCCCAATAACATCGACTCACCTCCAAAGTCATCCAATATCATCATTAACACCGTGTAAGTATAGGTAATATGCAAGGGTGTGCGTGTAGGTGTAAATCTATCCTAGAGCTCGCAACTAGAAACTACGCTAGTTATTCCTATCTCTAACTAACCATAACACACTACAACTATCACAATATTTAAACTACATAGTATACTATCTACGGACTGCGGGGGTGCTATACGCCATCCACCCGACTTCCCCCTGTAGATATAATCTACTCACCTGTATCCTGCGTGTCGGTGTCGATGTCACCGTCATCTTCCGCATCGCCTCGGATCGTCGCGGTGTACCTACACAAATCACACGTATCGCATCGCATCAAAACCAATTCAACACTTGAAACGACACATTAAAACCGATACGATACGCTAAAACCAACACGATACTCTAAAAGGCTTATAGGTTAGAACCTACGGTTAGCCTTCGCAAAACAACTCGAAATCACTCGATATAGACGTACAAACGTCACACGATCGAGATAACACACAAATACCAAAATCTGGAATTCAAAATACGTAAAACCAAAACACATTTCAAAGCAGCAACCCAAGAAAATGATCCCAGATTTCATCTCAGGCCAAACCAGATTAAATAAACAACTCTAGGGTGCTATGCAGGGGGTATATGAGGTACAGAAGAAACATGGTCACATTTCATCACAGAGGGGCCGGCCACATACCCCTAAAGCCCGGCCTCGCCGGCCCCCTATGCCCAATGGGGTTCGTACTCCTAGGGTGGCCTCCTGTGGTCTAATTTGGGTCCCTGGTATCACTTAATTTATCTAAAAAATGTCCCAGTATACTCCAGATTTTCCTGCACACACAAACACTCACAAACCGACATGAAAGTCCCGAAATTCCGTATTTTGGGTTTCCAGTGGGATTGGACTGGGTTTCTAGCACTAGGGTGCTCTTATGGTCTCCATTGAACTCAATTTCCCCATCACAACTCACAATTTCCTCAACCCTTACTAGTTTTTCCCAAAATCCACAAATCACCCGATTTCGATTCTAAACTTGCATAGGGGTATAAGTAAGGATAAAACTAAGCTAATGGTTCAGAATTTACCTCACTTGGCAACTCAAGAATTTTCTTGAGTTGCCCCTAGTGGCCAAAATCCATGCTTTCTTGGTCCATCTTGTAGGTCTCGGGCTCGTGCACACTTTTAATGAAACCGACATGGGGTTTTGGGGTTGTTTTTGAGATGAAGAGAGGGATTGAAGAGGGGGGGGAATGAGGCTAGGGCAGCAGCAACTAAGGAGGAAGAGGGGGAGAAATGAGGGGGAGGGAAATGGCTAAGGGTCATAAGTCAATGGTCCACCTCTCTCTCTCACCTACCCTCATTCTTTTCTCTTTTTCTTTTTCTTTTTCCCCTTTTTATTTAAACCATAATCCTTCTCACAAGAATAGTAAACCCAAATGAAAACCATGGCTAGAAAAATACACAAATGTAGAAAAAAAGTGATGTGTGCATGTTTTGCACAAAATTGCCAAAAAAACCCGATTAGCGATTTTAATCGCGATTAGCACTAAATTAGTGTCAAACTAATCACAAAAACTTAAAAATGTCATAATTCACTAATTTACCCTATTTTAGAATTTTCCATACTTTTTCTCCATTTATTTGCATTTAATTATTAATTTAATATTAAAATAATCAATAAAATAATATTAAATCATAAAAATTCCCAAAATTAATATTTTATATTTTTGAAAATGTTACAGAATCCGTTCGAATATCAATCTTATGCTACTTGTGAATCTTGTCTCATGGGAAAGATGACAAAGACTCCGTTTACTGGACACGGAGTAAGAGCGAGCGAGCTCTTGGGACTCATACACAGTGATGTGTGCGGTCCAATGTCTACACATGCGCGAGATGGTTATTCCTACTTCATTACTTTTACGGATGATTTCTCTAGGTATGGATATGTCTTCTTAATGAAACATAAATCCGAGGCCTTTGAGAAATTCCAAGAATTCAAGAATGAAGTGGAAAAACAAACAGGCAAAAGTATCAAGACACTGAGATCTGATCGAGGTGGTGAATACTTAAGTGCCGAGTTCCTAGGTTACTTAAAAGAGAATGGAATTATCTCTCAGCTTATTCCTCCATACACACCACAACAAAACGTTGTATCGGAAAGAAGGAATCGAACCCTATTGGATATGGTTCGTTCCATGATAAGTAAAACTGAGTTACCACGATCATTCTGGGGATATGCACTAGAATCAGCTGCATATCTTTTAAACCGAGTTCCAAATAAGACTGTGGCTACTTCACCATATCAGATGTGGTGTGGAAAGAAACCCTATCTTAAGCATATTAAGATATAGGGATGTCCAGCTTTTGTAAAGAAGCAGCATGCGGACAAGCTCGAGGCACGATCAGTACAGTGTAAGTTTGTGGGATATCCAAAGAACTCCAAAGGATATTATTTCTATTACGCAGAGGAACAAAAGATTTTTGTTTCTCATAATGCTCGCTTCTTGGAAACTGAGTTTTTAGAAAATCAGATAAGTGGGAGCGCAATAGAACTGGAAGAAATTCCAGAACCACAAGCTATTACTGAAAGCTTGGTAGAACCAGAGGTTTCAGAAGAAAGGGACATCCCGACGCCACTCCGTAGGAGTAGTAGGCAGTCTCATCCGCCCGAGAGATACTACGGTTTTCTCATAGACGGGGATAGAAAGGATTGCACTATTGACTATGATGAGCCTACTAGCTTCCAGCAAGCCATTCAGAGTGGTGACTCTGTAAAATGGTTGGATGCAATGCGGACCGAAATGGAGTCCATGTACACTAACAAAGTATGGACTTTGGACATTGCTCCAGATGGGGTAAAACCCGTAGGATGCAAATGGATCTTCAAAAAGAAGATTAGTGTAGATAGACAGGTTGAAACCTATAAGGCTAGACTTGTTGCAAAGGGTTTCCGTCAAAGACCTGGTTTGGACTATGACGAAACCTTTTCTCCAGTGGCTATGCTTAAATCCATTCGAGTCCTTCTTGCTATTGCTGCCTTCCACGATTATGAAATCTGGCAGATGGACGTAAAGGCGGCCTTTCTAAATAGTAATTTAGAAGAGTGCGTCTATATGGATCAACCAGAGGGATTCATTCAGAGTGGGAGAAGCGGTAAAGTATGCAAGTTGCTTAAGTCCATTTATGGACTAAAGCAAGCATCGCGGAGTTGGAACATCTGTTTTGATGATGCTGTCAAAGAATTTGACTTTATCAAAAATCCAGATGAACCATGCATATACAGTAAGATTGTAGGGAGAGCTGTAGTATTCCTTGTCTTATACGTGGATGGCATTCTCCTAATAGGAAATGATATTCCTATGTTACAGTCAGTCAAAAGATTCTTATCACAGAAATTCCCCTTGAAAGACTTGGGTGATGCCACCTACATTCTAGGGATCCGGATCTATCGTGATAGTTCAAAGTGGATGTTGGGACTTTCGCAGTCCAGGTACATAGACACCATAGTGAAGAGATTCAGTATGGAAGATTCTAAGCGCGGTAACCTACCGGCTTGTCACGGAATCACCCTCTCCAAAGAGATGTCTCCCAAGACTGATTTGGAAAGGGATCGCATATCGATTATACCCTACGCTTCAGCGGTAGGCTCTATAATGTATGCGATGTTATGTACCAGACCAGATATAGCATACACATTAAGCGTTGTAAGCCGGTATCAGGCAAACCCAGGGGAGAATCACTGGATAGCATTAAAGAACATTCTCAAGTACCTGAGAAGGACTAAAGATATGTTCTTGGTGTATGGCGGAAAAGACCTCCAGATTGAGGCCTTTGCCGACTCCGGCTTCCAGAGTGACAAAGATCACTCCAAGTCCATGTCAGGTTATGTCTTTACCCTCAATGGAGGGGCGGTCTGTTGGAAGAGTTCCAAACAGGACACCGTTGCTTACTCAATGATGGAAGCGGAGTACATAGCTGCTTGCGATGCCGCAAAAGAAGCTGTCTGGATGAAGAAGTTCCTCACAGAACTTCAGGTGGTTCCTACCAGTGTTGATCCATTACTTCTGTATTGTGACAACAACGGCGCTATAGCTTTAGCGAAGGAACCCAGGTCCCATTAGAAATCCAGACACATCTTAAGGTGGTATCACCAGATCAGGGAGATTGTAGATCGCCGAGAGATCGAGATAAAGAGAGTAGAGACAGAGAATAACATTGCTGATCCATTCACAAAGGCCATTCCTCAGACGCTGTTCGAGAGGCTATTCTAGATGATAGGTCTACGATATGCCAGCTCATGGCCCTAGTGCAAGTGGGAGATTGTTAGTGTATATGCCCTAGGGGCCATTATTGTATCATACTTGTATGTATATTACTTAATGGAAGATTGGGATATTCACAGTTGTATATACAGTCATGCTAAAAGTGGTAGTATGCTACTTGGTTTGTGTCTACTTTAATATGTGCATATGTTTCTTATAACGTATCACTTATACATAATAGTAGAGCCCATAGGATCTTTGCTTGAGTACCAGCGTTGTGATGGCAGTCACACTAGTGGGGGCTGGGTAGTCTGTAAGCAACATCCTATACAGGTCCCTGGTCGTTGGATTATCGAGATAGGGCATCGATATTCTGGAGTAGACTAAGTGTGTACGCTTCTCATCTCAGTTGGGGAGATGGTCTGTCCCACATCCATCAATACGTCGTACTGGAGATAGTATACAGGTGCTCGTTAGGTTACGGGTACACCAGACCGGACTCGCAGGGGAACTGTTGGTTAGTATTATACCAATCGTCAGTTAACAGTTCCCAGGTGACATGAGTACAACATAGTCCGCAGACTTGACACTGCTACTTCGCCTCGAGTGTGTTCCACTGTTCTTAGATTGCTACCTTACCACGACTCAAAGGAGTCGTGCAAACAGGTAGCAGTTGGGTCCAGTCCCGAGCACTTGGAGGCAGTGGCGGTTAGAAAGGATTCGTCTCTCCCGGTATTGGGAGTTGATATCGCGCTGTGTCAGAGAGCCATTACGCAAAGTCCCAGGCCAGGGCAAGCGAAATTTACTGGTAGGTTCCAGTAGTTTCTTAGGGTGTAATGGGCTACGCTCCGACACGACTTATACCGCTATTAGGGGACTGACGCTTGCCGCCCCCTAGGCTAGATATGCGGTAGTCTTAGACGAACAGACCGGACTGTACGAAGATTGTCACATCAGGCTCAGTAGGAGTTCAGATGGGTTTCCTCATCGGCCTTCTTATCGACATCTACCTGGGGACCGTTACGTACAGCTAGTGCCGCTTGCGGTCTGTGGTTAAACCCACTGCCAGCGTAGTGTCGAGTCTTTAGAGTCCCACACAGAGGGTTTCCCTGCTCCAGGCGAAACTATATAGAGGTCGTATGGTTTTACGACAAGGGTTTGGACGCATACGTGTTTAAACGCACGTACGACGTTCGGACAGTTTTTACTAGTCGGCTTTGGTTTAAGCTAGATTCTAGTATCAGGTTATTGGATTTATAAAGTCGAAAGTTTTTTCGTGTTTTCACGGATTGGAGGGGCGTTCTCGTAATTTTCCGGGAAGCTTCTAGAAGCATGGTGACTTGGGGGTTAAGGTGGCATATGCATTAATTGGATTAATGAGTCTTGTAGCGATTCATACATTGAGTTAATGATTCATTTAATATTTTATATGACTCATGTGATGAATCACTTAGTGTATTAATGAAACATGGTGATAATTCATTGTTATTTATTTACTTGATATTATCATATGTTTCATATATACACAAATGACTTCATTCATCCAAAAGGATTCTCATTCTCACCTTCTCTCTCCTCAAGCTCTCTCATTTTTGAAACCCTAACCCTAACCTCTCATGTGTTGAGATCAAGGGTTAGCTAGACCAATACATCCATAACCTCACTCTATATCCCCTAGGTAGCTTAGATTAGCACTTTGAACAACCTAATTATCTCAAGTTAGAGATCAAGCTTGGCGTAGGAGCTCTCGGGTGGATCGTCTTTGACTCGAGGAGGACGTTGAGGTGCCGA
Organism: Agapanthus africanus; assembly: GCA_030015575.1. NCBI lineage: Eukaryota > Viridiplantae > Streptophyta > Magnoliopsida > Asparagales > Amaryllidaceae > Agapanthus > Agapanthus africanus. The sequence continues at coordinate 240,496,045 of JASDDO010000004.1, forward strand.
TGTTCCAAGGAGCCTACGAGGAGTGGAGGACAGCGATGAAGACCCGAAGGACAAGTAACGTGAGGTATAACTTCGAATCCGAGTAGTTAAACCTCTCGTAGTTTGCTAGTAACGGTTTAGATACGATTCATGCGCTCATGTCCATGTTACGAAGCTTTGATAATCGTTTTTCATATATTCCGCCTCCCCGCAAGTTCGTGGGGTGCGTGACATGGACTTACAATTCACATATCGAGTAAAGTAAGGAGTTTTGGGCAAAGGAGCTTCGGGTGGATCGTCGTGGACCTAGAGGATCTCAAGCGAACCTTTTTCCAACCCTCAAGTAGCCAAGGAGTCTTGCGTAGGGAGATACAAAGGTTGTACTCTTAAAACCCTAGTTTTTTTTTCTACTTGTGATGATGTCAATGTAATGAAATCCTAAATTTCTAGTGATGATTCTTTGTATGTTTACTTAGCACCTTAAAAATTTGATTTTGGCACATGTGATGCTTCCAAACCCTTCATGAGGTATTAATCCTTCTCACTTCAACCATGGTTAGAATCATCTAGATTTTTATCAAATGGGTTAAAAGACAAAAGGATAATTAACCCAAGGTTAAAAAGTGGTTGAAGCATGGTCAAAGATGATAAACATAAACCTTGTGTGAATTATCTTTTCCCTTTTTCTAAATGATAAATAAATAGATAATTCTACAATATAAGTCTTGCATTGCCACCAAACATGTATCAACAACCATGATACAATGTATGTATGTATGTATCCATGCACATCATCATGTGCATACATGCATGCATACAAAAATAGAAAAAGAGTTTAATTAAAGAATTAATCTAAAAGTCATTTGTTAAATCAACACTTGATTTTGCAAACCGGTCATATCACATACGACCCGACCAATAGAAAATGCCCGATTAATATACGGTATCATATATCCGTATTTAATCGGGTCCCCGCGCATATCTCATATGCACACCACATCTTTTCGCCTGAGTCAGGAAACTTCATTGTGGGACTCTAAGACTCGTCAATACGCCGGCAGTGGGTAATGATCATATCAAATACCTACAAGCCGCAAGCGGTCAGCTAAACGTAACGGCCACCCGGGTATTGAGCGATCAGAAGAAAACAAGCGAACCTGTCACAACTCCCGTCGAGCCAACCGGCAACACTACCGTACAGTCCGGTCTCTTCGTCAAATATGCTGCATATCGAGTCTAGGGATGGTAACGTCGACCCCAATAACTCAATAAGTCATGCCGATAAATGGTCTATAACAGATCGAGAAACTACTGATAACACTTATCAGTAAATCTCAACAGCCCTGACAAGGGACTTACTGATATAGCCAGTCGAGCACAGCACTGCATCAACTCCCAATACCGGGAGAGACGAAACCCCTCCTATCGCTCATCGCCTTCGTATGTCTCGGGACTGTACCCAACGGCCACCTGTTTGCATGACTCAGTAGAGCCGTGGTAGGGTGGTAATCAAAGTACAGTGGGAGAATACATAAGACTCTATGACGATCTCGGGTCTACAGACTAACCTGCACCAGTGTCACCTGAGAACTGCTATCCGACGATAGATATAATTCCATATAGGAGTTCTCGGTGAGTCCGTTCAGTGTACCCAGTCACCTCTGAGCACCCATATACGATCTCGATGTCAAACATCGATGAATGTGGGAACATCCATCGCCCATCATATGGGTCTAGTATCATATACGCTTGTCTACTCTGGTATATCGATGCCCCGTCTCGATATACCTACGACTAGGGACATTTCAGGATATGCATATAAACTACAGATGTCCCACTAGTATGATCTCCATCATAATCACAGTAGTAAAGCCTATATCCTCAGGGCTTTATCAACATGTGTGAATGAATAAAAGCATGATCAAATCAACATGTCAGATAAGGAAGAACCAGATAGCATACTATCATGTCGAGCAAGAATGTACACTGAATATATATATATATATATATATATATATATACATGTATAAATACATCCACTATCATATAATGGCCTCTAGGGCATGCATATATCCAACAATCTCCCACTTGCACTAAGGCCAGTTATTGGCATATCTCATACCCAACATCTCAAAAAGTCGCTCATGCTGCGGCTGAGGGAGGGCCTTAGTGAGTGGATCCGCGGCGTTATTCTTTGTGTCTACTCTCCTAATCTCGATCTCGCAGCGATCTACAATCTCCCGGATCAAATGAAAGCGCTTCAGGATGTGTCTGGATCGCTGATGGGACCTGGGCTCCTTGGCTAATGCCATAGCCCCATTATTATCACAATACAATGGTATTGGATCAGTAATGGTTGTAACTACTCCTAGCTCCGAGACGAACTTCCTCATCCAGACGGCTTCCTTGGCGGCATCATTCGCAGCAATGTACTCAGCCTCCATCGTAGAGTCTGCAACGGTAGCCTGTTTGGAACTCTTCCAACTTACTGCCCCTCCATTGAGGGTAAATACAAACCCGGAGATAGATTTGCTGTCGTCCTTATCGCTCTGGAAGATCGAATCGGTAAAGGCATCCATTTGGAGATCTCCACTACCATATACCAAGAACAATTCTTTAGTCCTTCGAAAGTACTTAAGAATGTTCTTCACAGCTATCCAGTGATTCTCCCCTGGGTTGGATTGATACCTTCTTACAACACTAAGTGCATAAGCTACATCTGGGCGTGTACATAACATCGCATACATTATAGATCCTACTGCCGAAGCATAGGGTATAATGCTCATGCGAGCTCTCTCTTCATTGGTCTTTGGGCAAGAGTCCTTGGAGAGACTGACCCCATGGCAAGCGGGTAAGGCACCCCTCTTGGAGTCTTCCATACTAAACCTTTTTAGGATGGTGTTGATGTACCTGGTTTGAGACAATCCCAATAACCTCTTGGATCTATCCCTTTAGATCCTAATGCCCAGAATGTATGTAGCATCACCCAGGTCCTTCATAGAGAACCTTAGTTATAAGAAAGATTTGACCGACTGAAGCATAGGAATATCATTTTCTATCAGAAGAATGTCATCCACGTATAATACGAGGAATGTGACGGCTCTCCCTACAGCTTTCTTATAAACACAAGGTTCATCTGGATTTTTGATGAAATCAAACTCTTTGATAACATCATCGAAACAGATGTTCCAACTCCGTGATGCCTGCTTTAACCCATATATGGATTTAAACAATTTACATGCTTTCCTGCTGCTCCCACTGTCAATGAAGCCCTCTGGTTGATCCATATAAACGCATTCTTCAAAATTTCCATTTAGAAATGCCGTTTTAACGTCCATCTGCCAGATTTCATAGTCGTAGTGAGCAACAATAGCAAGTAGGATACGAATGGATTTTAGCATGGCTACGGGCGAAAAAGTCTCGTCATAGTCCAAACCTGGTCTTTGACGAAAACCCTTCGCCACAAGTCTTGCCTTATAGGTCTCTACCTGCCCATCTACACCAATCTTTCTTTTAAAGATCCATTTGCACCCCACAGGTTTTACCCCAGGAGGTACAACGTCCAAAGTCCATACTTTGTTGGTGTACATAGACTCCATTTCGGATCTCATGGCATCCAGCCACTTCTCAGAGTCTCCACTCGTGATAGCTTGCTGAAAACTGGTAGGATCATCATCCTCCATGACGCAGTCTTCTCTGTCACCATCAATGAGGAAACCGTAGTACCTCTCCGGTGGGCGAGAAGTCCTACCAGACCTATGGAGTGGCCGAGGTTCCTCAGTTTCTATTGCAACAGCTGGTTCAACCAAGTCGTCATTTGTTGTTTGTGTCTCTAGAACCTCTTCTAGATCCACCACATTGCCATCATCTTTATCTGTGAAAAACTCTTTTTCTAAGAATGTGGCATACTGAGAAACAAACACCTTTTGTTCCTCCTTGTGGTAGAATAGATATCCATAAGAGTTCCTTGGATATCCCACAAAGTTACACATGACCGACCGTGTCTCGAGTTTGTCCGGCTTCTGCTTTTTAACATAGGCCGGGCAACCCCAAATCTTAATTTTCTTATGAGATGGTCTCTTTCCATGCCATATCTCATATGGCGTGGTAGACACGGTTTTGGTTGGAACCCTGTTCAATAGAAACGCTGCAGTCTCCAATGCATGCCCCCAAAATGAGACAGGTAACTCAGCATCACTCATCATGGAACGGACCATATCTAATAGGGTCCGATTCAGTCGTTCAGACACACCGTTGTGCTGTGGTGTGTAAGGAGGAGTGAGCTGAGAGAGAATCCCATTCTCTTTTAGGAAGTTTGCAAATTCTGTACTGAGGTACTCCCCACCTCGATCTGATCGAAGCATTTTGATACTCAAGCCGGTTTGTTTTTCTACTTCTTGTTTATATTCAGTGAATTTCTCGAAAGCTTCGGATTTGTGCTTTAATAAAAATACATGACCGAATCTTGAGAAATCGTCAGTGAAAGTAATGAAGTATGAAAAACTGCCTCTTGCCTGTGTAGACATTGGCCCACATACATCACTATGTATGAGGCCTAGGAGCTCAGTAGCTCTTTCTCCATGTCCGCTAAATGGAGTTTTGGTCATTTTACCCTTGATACAAGACTGGCAAGTCGCATAAGATTTATATTCAAAAGGGTTTAAATATCCATCTTTGTGTAACTTGTTTAGTCTTGTTTCGTTAATATGACCAAGTCTATAGTGCCAAAGAAAAGCTTCATTTATTTCTGAAAGTTTTCTTTTATTAGTGTGTTGTATGCTGAAAACTGTGTGTTGATTTAGGACGTATATCCCGTTATTAAGCGTACCGTACCCAACCAACATTTGATTCAGGTGAATGTTCATAACATTGTTCTGCAATACAAAATTATATCCTTCATTGTCTAACAAAGAAACGGATATTATATTACAAAGCATACTAGGTACAAAATAACGTGGGTTCAAAACCAATATACACCCAGATGGCAACCCCAAGTGATACTCTCCCACTGCGACTGTATGTACATTGTAACCATTTCCAACGCGGAGAGTATAGTCACCTGTCTTCAAAACTTTGCTATTTCTCAGCCCCTGCGTAGAATTGCAAATGTGAGAACCTGAACCGGTATCTAATACCCAGGAAGCAGAGTTTATTGAAAAACTGTTTTCTGTCACAAACACACCTGAAGTGGAAGCATCCCCATGCTTCTTCTTGAGATTTAAGTACTCCGTGCAGTTGCACTTCCAATGTCCTGTTTTGTGGCAATGAAAACATTCCTCTTTCCCCGATTCTCCAGCTTTGGACTTGTCCTTCCCCTTAACCTTTTTAACTCCACCCTTAGGATTGGTGGGCTTCTTCTTTTTCTTTCCCTTGGCCTTAACCTTTGGGCGAGAAGAGGAAGATTGCCCAACACTAAAAACGGGTGTTTTCACTGATTTCAGTGTGCTCTCTGCACTCCTTAACATATTAAGGAGTTCAGGTAGTTCCTTCTCCATGTTGTGCATGTTGAAGTTAACTATGAATTGAGCAAAGGTGGAGGGGAGGGACTGCAGAATAATATCCGTATATTGTTCATTGTCCATCGTCCATCCAAGGTCCTCAAGCTCTTCTATGAGAGCTATCATCTTCAGAACATGGTCTCCTACTAGCGTGCCAGGGGCCATTCGCATCTGAAACAATTTCTTTGATGCTTCGTATCGTAATACGCGGGATTGCTCTCCATACAACTCCTTTGTATGGAGGAATATGGCGTGAACGTCCAAATTCACGTGCTGCTTTTGATGTGTGTTGTCCATCGATGCAAGCGCGTGGCATTTGGCCGTGGCACAGTCAGTGTCCCATGTCTTGCGGATTTCTTTATCCGCAACTGAAGATTTTGGACCTGGGACGGGCGGGGATGGAGCTGTGAGGACATATGATACTTTATCATAAGTCAAGGCAATTTTTAGATTCCTCATCCAGTCTTTATAATTGGTCCCATTCAGTTTATTTTTATCTAGTAGAAGCTTGAGTCCAGTCATTGGTATCTGCCATTAAGAGAGAGAAAAGAATACACTCAGCGAAAGCTCTTGCAAAGATCAGATTGGTTATTATCTTATCTAATCGATGTCTCCCACTGCTTTAATCAAGTTTTTCTTTCAAACCTTAAAAAGAAAATTAGCCAGGATTAATTACAGTCTACAGCTTCGCCAACCGTTTAGCCAGGCCAGTGTCGGTACTTGAGGGAGGTTCCCCGTGCTTTCGCACGGACCTAATTAAAGTAAACCTCGTTTTCCCAGAGGCGTAGCCCCGTTAACACCTTTCTAGACACCTAATGGGTTGGCTAATTGTAAACTGCAAAACTCTCCTGGGAGCAACTATTTCCCATAGCGGGATCGGGATCCAACCATCATATGGAAGGTATGCAATCTCATTGCAAATTTCAACTATTGAAATTCCCGATGCGGTTTTTACCCCTAGCACCTATGACCTTAACTATTGTCAACAAATCATAAGTACCAGTTAAGTTCTACCCATCATTTCTTGATTAATTAGACCCACTCATATGACCCTTAACGATGGTCAACAAAGTCGCATGAATGTCCTAATTAATCTGCATCATATGCAGTGTAGGAAGACATCACTTAGCTACCATACACTACGCCTTAACTATAGTCAACAAACGTAGCACGAATACTAAGTACTCTACTTCCTAAAATGACGGAGGGTTGCGGATGATTTTTAAGAAAATCTTTAACACTTTGAACTTGATATCGTCGTAGAATCAAATGGTTTTCAAAAGGAGTGGTTTGAGCTCCGCAGTTTTGAAATGTAGCTTTTTCATAAAGAGCCGAGTGGTTTTCAAATCTGATTCTACAACATCTTTTTAGGTTTATTTTCTTTACATTAATCATATTAATGTAGTCCCATCATTCAAGTCCTTAAGCCAATCACAGAAAAGAAACGAAAATACAACGTACGCTTATGCCATCCGCATTCGCCGCAATGTTCCGTTATGCACCGTTAGGTTACTTAACTAACGGCAAACCGGGAGGGGACTAGCGCGGGTGTAAAACATAAGCAACGTCTACTATATATCTCATATATAATAATCATTCGTCTCAGATATCACATCACAGTATACAGGCAGCAGAAACACAGATATAATGTTGGATATACTAGGACGTCCGTATTTAGTATTTAGCCAACAATAGAAAATACGGATTCCACAGTCGTGATGAATAGCCAAGCCCACACCCCTAGACCCCTATGAGAGCGGCAAGCGACCCTACCAATTCTGGAGTTTAGGAGACTCGGTCTCGACTCCTCGAGATGGCCTCCCACTGAACCCCAGAACTCGGTCACTTGTGCTCCCCTCCTTGGGTCTATCCTAATGCGGAAAAGTAAATAATATACAACACTGGTGGCATCAACATCAACCCGGAAGTGCCCCAAATAAAAGAATATTACATTACATTTGAAATTTACATGAATGAAAATAAAACTCTCATCTCACATAAAAAAACCCGGTTATTCAATCGCGACAATCCTGCACATCATATCTCAGCAACGCATAATATCTCATATCATCAACGTAAGTAAGTATGCATACACCGATCGTCGTTGATGTATAGCAACGAAAACCGGCAATACAACTACATACTACACTTACGGTCACAGAAAAGAAAGTGTAAAACTACAACATTTGGAATCCACATTCTCTTTAGACATCGTAAATCCGAAATATCGTATACTTCGCATTTCATGCCTAAATATATGAATTCCACATATTGTATCACATTCCAGATAAATAGACAGTATTAAAGTTGACGATCGAATGATCAGATACCCAAAATTTCCTAAATAGCTCAACACTTGAGCGGAGTTCAAAAATCCCGGAATGTGTCAGAGTAGCAGCGGTCCAGCCGTAGAAGGGTCAAGCCAACGCCTCACATGTGGCACGCCGTACTGCCCCAAATCCTAAGGTTTAGAGGCAGTTCAGACGGTCACATAATCGAGTTAAGGTTTGTTTTCTTCTAGAGGGTCCACCACATAACTTGCACGTATTTCCGAAAGATTTAAACCCGAGAAAAAATCAACACTTGAAAGTTTTTCGTGCCGGGAAAAAGTGAGTTAACGATATCCGTTCAAACTTTTTAATACTTTCTAAATTACCCGAAAACAGTACGAAATTAAATATTCCGATCGAATCAACGAATCCAAAACAATCCCCAGAACACTCAACACTTGAGTCAGATTAAAAATACCCAAAAATATGTACAAGCAGATACTAACATTACTGTATAAAAACGAGGCCATATTTCTTCTATACGGCCGAGGATCCGCGGCCCAAGCAAGGTCTAGCCGCGGTTCCGCGGCGATATGTACGACTTATTGCTTCGTTTTTTACAACATTGCTTAGATTTCCCTGCTGAATTTTTTACGTATTTTTAATTCTGAAAAAACACAGTTTTGAAAAAATGTACAGAGAAGGGTTAAAAAAGCGTATTTCGTGTTCGATTGGAGTTTTAACTTCGCTAAAATGTCGCCTAAAGCTCTAGCTTGGCTCTGATATCAATGTTAGGTTTACCTAGCAATCCCTTCACCGGGAGTGACCTCTTTAGCGAAACTAGCAGATGCTACAACCCACTCGGTTTTTCTTTTGATTGATTCTATAGTTTTTGCTTTGCATAGCGGTATCTGTGAAGTATCCTGCACCTTATTCGATAAGGAAAGAGCCGAGATCCCTTCACCGGGAGTGACCTCCTTAGCAAAACTAGTAAAAGCCTAAAAAACACTCCTTTTCAAAATCACTCGATTCTACAACGATATCAAGTTCCTTACGCAAAAGGTTTTCTTAAAAACCTGTCGTAGCCCTCCGTCATTTCAGATAAGTAGTACTTAGTATTCGTGCTACGTTTGTTGACCTCCGTCAAGGCGTAGTGTGCTGTAGCTGACTAGTGCTTATCTGCTGCATATGATGCAATTGGTTGAGATTGCATACCTTCTATGACAGAGTTGGATCCCGATAACCACTGTGAGTAAGAGTTACTCCTGGAAGAGTTTTACACATTACAATTAGTCGATCAAGTAGGTGTTTAGAAAGGTGTTAACGAGGTTACGCCCCTGGGAAAATAAGGTTTATTTTAATTAGGTCCGTGCGAAAGCACGGGGAACCTCCCTCAATGTACTGACATTGGCCTGGCTGAAAGATTAGCGAACTTGTAGGGTGTAATTAATCTCGGCTAGTCTTACCTTTTAGGGTTTGAAGGAAGATTTGATAAAAACAGTGGGAGCCATCCAGAATAGATAAACTAATAACCAATCTGATCTTGCAAGAGCACACGCAGAGTATTTTCTTCTCTCTCTTTCTCCTTGTAGCGACCGTGCCACGTCTTAATCAAGATAATAGTATGGATGCATTGACCGAACCTGCTTATTATACTGAGCTGGGGAACGTTGGTTCCGCTCTATCTTATAATTGTTATAAGTTTGAGCAGGAAATAGGGAAATATCTAGATTCCCATGCCACTAAATTGAAAAAAGTGCATGTTGATGCATCTTCTTCGGGCGTGTTCATTACCGAGAACTATTTCTCAGTATCCTCTACATCCTGGGTATGTGATACCGGATCAGGATCCTATATATGTAATCTGTTACATGAGCTACAGACAGGTAGAGAACTGAGAATAGGTGATTGTTCTCTAGTGTAGAGAATGGTGCAATTGTTGCAGCCAAATCAGTTGGCAAATAACACCTTGTAATACCATATGGTGGATACTTTGATTATGAACATATGTTATTACATACCGAACCTGATATACAACATTACATCAGATTCTTTATTAAATTAAAGAAATATATAATTCTGTATTGGAGGATAATGTTGTGAACATTTTCCTGAATCAAGAGTTGATTCGATCAGGCACGTTATATAATAGCAAATACGTTCTAAATCAAACCACAATTCAAAGTATCTATAACACACATAAGAGGAATAGTTCAGAAATGAACGAATCCTTCTTGAGGCATTGTAGACTAGGTCATATCAATGCGACACAACCAGCTATGTTACATAAGGATGAATATGAGAATCTGTTCAAATTTTCATCTTATGCAACTTGCCAGTCTTGTCTCAAAGGTAAAATGACCAGTACTCCGTTTACTGGAAACAAAGAAAGAGTTACTGAACTCTTGGGATGGATACATGATGATGTATATGGTCCTATGTCTACAAATACCAGGCTTGGTTCTTCGTACTTCGTTATATTCATCGACTATCTTTCAGTATTCGGACATATGCTCTTGTTGAAACACAAGTCTGAAACTTTTGAGAAATTCAAGAAATATAAGCTTGAAGTTGAAGAACCAGACGGGTAGAAGTATTAAAGTCCTACGATGAGATTGGGGAGGAGAATGTTAGTTATATGTATTACCTAGAGGCCATTATTGTACACATGATGTATATTATAGTGGATGCTTGGATATATATAGAGATGACTTTCTTGCTCGACATGATAGTATGCTATCTGGTTACCTTTATCTTAACATGTAGACTTATATATTGTTGTACTGTCTTGCTCTCATATGTTGATAAAGCTCTTAGGATATGTACTTAACTACCAGGACTATGATGGAGATCATACTAGTGGGGCCAGGGTAGTTCACAAGTACATCCTTTAATTGTTCCTAGTCAAGGGAATATCGAGACATGGCATCAATATCCTAGAGTAGACTAGCGTATATGCTTCTTGACCCATATGATGGGCGATGGATGATCCTACATCCATTGGTGTTTGACATCAGAGATGGTATACGGGTGCTCAGTGGAGACTGGGTACACTGAACAGGACTCGCCGAGGACTCCTATGTGGTAGTAAACCTATCGTCAGATAGCAGTCCTCTGGTGACAATGGTACAGGTTAGTCTGTAGACCCGAGATCGTCATAGAGTCTTGTGCGGCTCCCACTGTGCTTTGATTTCCTCCCTACCACGCTCAATAGGAGTCGTGCAAACAGGTGAATTTTGGGTACAGTCCCGAGTCGTATGGAGGCAATGAGCGATAGGAGGGGTTTCGTCTCTCTCGGTATTGGGGGTTAATGTTGCACTATGCTCGATTGGTTATAACTGGAAGTCCCTGGCCAGGGCTGATATGGAGATCTTCTGATAAGTGTTATCAGTAGTTTCTGGACCCTTTATAGGCCAGACATCGACATGACTTATCACGTTACTGGGGTCTGACGATTTCCACTTCTAGACATGATATGCGATATATCCGACGAAGAGACCGGACTATACGGTAGTGTTACTGATAGGCTTCATGGAGACTAGAGACATGCTTGCTTGTTGATCTTCATATCGCTCAATACCCGGGTAGCCGTTACGTCCAGCTAGTACCGCTGACGGCTTGTAGGTGACTAATATGATCATCACCTACTGTCGGCGTATTGACGAGTCTTTAGAGTCCTACACAGAAGTTCCCTGGTTCAAGCGAAACGAAGTAGGACACATATGTGATATGTGTGTGGGCCCGATTAAATACGAGTATGTGATATCGTATTGTAATCTGGAAGTCATCTGTTTTCGGTGCGGTTATATGTGATATAACAAAATTGTCGAATCAAGTGTTGATTCAATAATGTGATATACAAATAAATGATATTAGTTGGTCGTATATGATATAACCGGATTATTAGATCAAATGTTGATTTAATAATATGATATAAATTATATGTGATATAATTACATATTAACTAATATCATTAGCTCACTAATTAATCTTCATTAAATATATATTAATATATATGATATATATATATATATATTATATTAAAATGAAGCATGGCATTTTCTTTTCTATTTTGTGAAAATTGAAATGAGGTGTAAAGTTGAAGCATGGTGTTTTATATTGTTTATTCATTCTTGACTCACTATTCAAGCATGGTTGCAATTTAATATTGCATAATTCCATACTTGAATGAGTGACGGGTCAAGAATTATCATTCATTCTTGTTCATTCCAAAAGACTTAGCCATTTTTCTCTCATGCTTGCTCTCATGCTTCTTCTTCCTCCATTTGCTTTTCCTCAAGCTTCAACCCTCACATGTGATGTGAATCATGAAGCTTGAGCACAAATAAGTGAGCTCTTTACATCTCCTACTTCATCATCTCACACCATTTTAGCAAATTAGTGTGGTTTGTTTCATACACTAAAGGGTTTAGTGTAGTGGTGGCTTGAATTAGTAGGAGCTTCGAGGTGGATCATCTTTGGCGCGAAGGCTACGAAGGAAGCTTTTTCAAAGTCTCAAGAGAAGCCGTGTGGAGTCGCGGGACTACTACACGGAGCATATTTAAGAGAAGGACCGTCTACAAAGGTTGTATTCTTATTCTCTTAGATGTAAAAGTTGTTTGCATCTTGTTCGGTCTAAATCTCTAGTTAACGATTCTAGCGTAGGGTTCTTTGTAACGGAAAAAAATTTAAAATGCCATGCACGATGCCCCCTAAACCTTGCTGTCATCATAAGGAACCCTTCAGTGGTATCAGAGCCAAACTAGAGAATTAAACGGATTGTGTAGAATTACGAAACCGAAAAACTCCGAAACTTGAAACCGTAAAATTCCAGTTTCTGTCGAATTTTAAAAGTTGTCAAAAAATTATTTAAACAAGTGCAGAATATAGTATGGGACAGTATATGAACACAGCACAAAACTCACCCCATGCCCTCGGATCTTGGCCGGCGACCTAGTACAAAATTCTGGCGACGCCGGATTTTCCTTGGCTTCCGGGGCTGTGTTTTGTGGTGTGTTCTGGTCTCCGGGTTTTGGTGTTTCAGGTGTTGTTTATTTTTGCTAAATTTGCATGTGATGTTTATTTACCAAAACAGCAACTCGGAGTATTTCGTAGTCGTAATTTTAACTGTTTTCGGGTTATTTTAGACGGTATTAAAAAGTTCGATCGGATATCAAATACCAATTTTGACCCTTACTGAAAATTTCCAAGTGCTGGAATTTTCTTAAGTTAATTATATTCGATAGTCGTGCAAGCAACTCTATGGACCCTCTAGAAGAACAAAAACCTTAACTCGATTCTGTACCCTCGGAACCACGACTGAACCTTAGGGTTTGCCGTAGTTTCGCGGTGTCATAGGTGAGGCGTTGGTTTGGCCCTTGTACGGCTGGATCATAGGTACCGTCGCATGTTTTTGGGTACTTTAACTTTGCTCAAGTGTTGAGCTCTTCTGGGTAATTTTGGGTGTTTGTTGATTCGATCAGAATGTTTAACATCGTCTAACTTTTTGATAACATGTGATTTTATGTGTTGCATGGATATGTTATATTGGATCGTCGCTTTTTGAATAGCCGGGTTTTTTTTATGTGTGATGAGAGTTTTTATTTTCATTCATGTAAAATTCATTGTATGTAATATTCTTTTATTGGGGCACTTCCGGGTTGAGGATGATGTCACCATTGTTGTATATTAGTTACTTTTGCGCATTAGGATAGGCCCAAGGAGGGGAGCATAAGTAACCGGGTTCTAGAGTTCAGTGGGAGACCAACTCGAGGAGTCGAGTCCGGGTCTCCTAACTCTAGAATTGGTAGGGTTTCTTGCCGCTCTCGTAGGGGTCTAGAGATGTGGGTTTGGCTATTCATCGCGACCGTGGAATCCGTGTTTAATTCTGGCTTAACTTACAGCACGGAATTCCTAGTATATCCAATACTTCATATGATATCTTCTGCTGCTGATGTTCTGTGATGTGATCACTTTATATGTGCGATGTATTTTCGTTTCTTCTGTGATGCTTAGGAAGCTTAATTGATGGGACTTCATTAATGAGATTAATGAAAGAAAAGAAACCTAAAGATGTTGTAGAATCAAATTTTCAAAAAAAAGGAAAAAAAAAGGGTAGCTCTAGTTTTTGCTTTGCATAGCGGTATTCCTTGTAGAATATCCAGCACCTTATTCGATAAGGAAAGAGCCGAGATCCCTTCACCGGGAGTGACCTCTTTAGCGAAACTAGAAAATGCTACAAATCACTCGGTTTAGTTTTTTGATTGCTTCTATAGTTCTTGCTTTGCATAGCGGTATTCCTTGTAGAATATCCAGCACCTTATTCGATAAGGAAAGAGCCGAGATCCCTTCACCGGGAGTGACCTCTTTAACGAAACTAGAAAAGCCTCAAAAACACTCCTTTTCAAAATCACTCGATTCTGCAACGATATCAAGTTCATTACGCTCATGGTTTTTCTTAAAAGCCAGCGTAGCCCTCCGTCATTTCAGATAGGTACTATTTAGTATTCGTGCTGCGTTTGTTGACCTCCGTCATGGCGTAGTGTGCGGTAGCTGATTAGTGCTTATCTGCCGCATGTGATGCGATTTGATTAGGGTAGTCGTATGGCCTTGTTGACCTCTGTCATGGGTCATGCGGGTGGGTTTAATTCAATCAAGAAATGAACGAGTTGAACTTGACTAGCGGCCTATGGTTTGTTGACCTCTGTCAAGGTTATGGGTTGCTAGGGGTAAAAGTATTATCGGGAATTTCAAGTGTTGAAATTTGCAATGAGATTGCATATCTTCTATGAGATAGTTGGATCCCGATACCCACTGCGAGTAAGAGTTACTCCTGGGAGAGTTTTACACGGGACAATTAGTCAATCAAGTAGGTGTCTAGAAAGGTGTTAACGGGGTTACGCCTCTGGGAAAACGAGGTTTACTTTAATTAGGTCCGTGCGAAAGCACGGGAAACCTCTTTCAAAGTACCGGCACTGGCCTGGCCGAAAAATTGACGAACTTGTAAGGTGTAATTAATCCCGGCTACTCTTAGCTTTTACGGTTTGAAGGAAGATTTGATAAAACTGTTAGTTATATGTATGCCCTAGAGGCCATTACTGTACATAGGATGTATATTGTAGTGGATGCTGGGACATATATAGGGAGGACTTTCTTGCTCGACATGATAGTATGCTATCTGGTTACTCTTTACCTTAACGTGTATACTAATTGCCTCTCTGTTACATGTTGGTAAAGCCCTTAGGATGTGTACTTGACTACCTGGACTATGATGCGGATCATACCAGTGGGGACATGGTAGTCTATAAGTACATCCTTCAAGGTCCCTAGTCGTGGGTGTATCGAGACGGGGCATCGATATACCAGAGTAGACTAGCGTATACCTTCTCGACCCATATAGATGGGAGATGGATGATCCCAAATCCATTGGTGTTTGACATCAGAGATCATATACGGGTGCTCAGTGGAGACTGGGTACACTGGACGGACTCGCCGAGAACTCCTAGATGGTATTATACCTTACGTCAGATGGCAGTTCTCTGGTGACACTGGTACAGAGTAGTCTGTTGACCCGAGATCGTCATAGAGTCTTGTGTGATACCCACTGTACTTTGATTTCCACCTTACCACGTCCAAGAGGGCGTGCAAAACGGTGGTTTTTGGGTACAGTCCCGAATCACATGGAGGCAATGAGCGATAGGAGGGGATTCGTCTCTCTCGGTATAGGGAGTTGATGTTGCGCTGTGTTCGATTGGCTATAACCGGAAATCCCTGGCCAGGGTTGCTGAGATTTACTGGTAAGTGTTACCAGTAGTTTCTCGAACTGTTATAGACCTCACATCGACACGACTTATCGGGCTATTGGGGTCTGACGTTTACCACCCCTAGGCAAGATATGCGACATATCAGACGATTAGACCGGACTGTACGGTAAGTGTTACTGGTTGGATTCACAGGAGTGTGAGCGGGCTTGCTCGTCGATCTTCTGATCGCTCAATACCCGGGTGGCCGTTATGTTTAGAAGACCGCTTGCGGCTTGTGGGTGATTTATATGATCATCACCTGCTGCCGGTGTATTGACGGGTCTTTAGAGTCCTACACAGAGGTTTCCTGGCTCAAGCGAAAGGAAATAGGAGCGCATATGAGATATGTGCGGGACCGAGAATAATGCGTGTATGTGATACCGTATTCTATTCTCGCGATGAATGTATCGATTGGTTGTATGTGATATAACCTAGTTATCGAATCAAGGATTGATTCGATAAGTCGATACATTGGATACTAGTCGGTTATATGCGACATGACCGGATCATTGAATCAAGTGTTGATTTAATGATTTAATGCATAATTATATATTTGATATATTACTTTGCATTAACTAGTATTGGTTCACTTTAAATGGATTTTCTCACTTGATATGCACATTGTATATATGATATATTTTTGTGCACTTGTTTGTATCATGTTTGATGATACATGCTCACTAGGGTTTGTGTAAAGATTAAACCATGGTTGTGTAATGGTTAGGGTTTTCATTTTCTTATTCATTTATTTATTTATTTTGTTTATTTATTTTGGAAAAGATAAAGAGAAAATGGTGGTTTTCTTTGTTTGTAGTTGAAGCTTCATGAAGCTTTGACTAAGTGACCATTTTGTCTCATGCTTAACCCTAAACCATTAAAACTAACCATGGTCTATTCTCTACACATAACCAAGGTTAGGATATGATAAGTATTGATATTATTTTTCTTTTTGAGAGATACTTATCATATTCTATCATCATCTTCTTCTTCTTCTTCAAGAAGAAAGCTTGCCACCATTAATGGCATCTTGAGAAAAAGAGTGAGAAATCCAATTCTAAAGTGAACCCACTTCCTATTTCTTCATCCTCTACCTCTTGCCAAGTAGTATAGGTTGTTTTCTTCACAAGTTTCATGACTTGGTGAAGTGGGAGCTTGATCTTGTGATGCCTCGACGTTGATCATAATCGGCATCGTAGTCGATGACCTAGCCCGCCCATTTCTCCGATGAAGCCGACACTAGAGTCCAAGATCCGATTTGTTCAGCGGAGGGACGTCTACGTGGAGCTAAGGAAGTGGAGAACCGGATCTACAAATGTTGTAGCCCCTTTCTTTTAGTTAAGTTGTTAACTAGCTTCTAGTATCGCCTAATCTCTAGTCAACGATCTGTATTAGGGTTTCTCGGCACTTCTAAAATTTGAAATTGGCATGGTTGATGCCTTGTGAGACCTCCTTAGTGTTCCTAGGAACCCTACAGTGGTATCAGAGCCTAGCTAGAGCCTTAGGCGATGTGTAGACGAAGTTTGAAGTCCGTACGAACCCGAAACCCTAATACAATAGCCTTCTCTGTACTTTTTTCAAAACTGTGCATTTTTCCACATTAAAAATATGCAGAAAATTCAGCAGGGAATTTTAAGAAAATCTGTGCAGCACGTGCCCGTGATTCAACTAAAGTGCGGCGGAACCGCGGCACGAGCATGCCTCGTGCGGCGGAACCGCGGCACGAGCATGCCTCGTGCGGCGGTTCCGCGGCCATTCTGTCACATCAAGTTTTAAAAATTGCACAGTAATTCCTATATTCAGGTGCTGTATTTTCTGGGAATTTTTAATCTTTACTCAAGAGTTGAGTTTTCTGGGGTTGTATTGGGAGTTCGTAGATTCGATCGGATTATCAGACTTTGTCTATGTGGCTTTCCGGGTATTTTTAGAATATGTTAAAAGGTTCGACCGGATATAAATACCCACTTTTTCCCCTGCCGGGAAATTTCCAATTGTTAGACTTTTCCGTAGTTTAACGACGTTCTAAGTAGTGCAAGTAACGCGATGGTCCCTCTAGAAGACAATAAACCTTAACTCAATTATGTGACCGTCTTGAACTGCTCTTTGAACCTTCGGGTTTGGGGCAGTACGGCGTGCCACATGTGAGGCGTTGGCTTGACCCTTCTACGGCTGGACCGTTGGTACTGAGGCATGAACTGAATGTTTTTAGACTTATGTCATGTGTTGAGCTGTATCGGGAAAACTTGGGTGTTCGATTGTTCGATCGGAAAATTTAACATTTTTCTATTTATCCGGAATGTGATACAATATTTGGAATTCACAAGTAGTTATGAGATAACTGAATGAATGTTATAAATCTAGTGGTTTAGTCTCACTTGATAGGTTGCCACGGAATTTTGATGTGATCAAATGTCCGTCGCAATCACGTAGCGTACGCGGATACTCGCCGGGTAAACTTAATAGATAGCCACGCCCCATAGTCCCGACTAAGTGACTGTAGGAGAACCCCGTCGCCGAAAGCATCCGTTTGGGTGCTCGCGGCAGCGGTGTTCCGCCTTAGTGCACTTCGTCGACGGTATCGGGGGTGCGGCCGTCTACTAAAGTTTGTGACGAGCATTCGATCAGGATGTCGGGAATCTTGTTGAATTGCCCGACTTGATGTTGAAAAGAGTTTTCGATTTTGAGACTAAAATGCGGGGTTTATAATTGTTAGGCATGCGATGTCTAAGTAATTCATTTGATTAGGCATGCGATGTCTAAAGAGTTTGCGGATTCCAACTGTTGTAGTTTTACACTTTCTTTTCTGTGACCGTAAGTTTATTATGTGATATCGCCGGTTTCGTTGCTATATGCCAACGACAATTGGGATACGCATGTTTACTTACGTTGATGACATGTGATGTTATGTGTTGCTGGATATGTTATATTGGATCGTCGCGTTTGAATAGCCGGGTTTTTTTTATGTGAGATGAGTGTTTTTCATTTTCATTCATGTAAAAAAATGTATGTAATATTCTTTTATTGGGGCACTTCCAGGTTGCGGAAGTTGTCACCGTTGATGTATATTATTTACTTTTCCGCACTAGGATAGACCCAAGGAGGAGGGCACAAGTAACAGGGTTCTGGAGTCCAGTGGGAGACCAACTCGAGGAGTCGAGTCCAGGTATCCTAACTCTAGAAATGGTAGGGTTGCTTGCCACTCTCGTAGGGGTCTAGGGGTGTGGGTTTGGCTATTCATCGCGACCGTGGAATCCGTGTTTTATACTGACTCGTATTGAAAACACGGACGTCCTAGTATATCCAATACTTCATATATGTTTCTTCTGCTGCGATATCTGTGATGTGATCATGTGATGTTCTGTGATAAATTCTGTATATAGTATATATGATATATTATATAGGCGTTACTTATGTTTTACACCCGCGCTAGCCCTGTCCCGCTCTGTCGTTAGTTACCTAACCTAACGGTGCACGAGGGGACATCGAGGCGAATGCGGATGGCATAAGTGTACGTCGTATTTATCTGTGATGTTTAGGTACTTAAATGATGGAACTTCATTAATGTGATTAATGAAAGAAAAGAAACCTAAGATGTTGTGGAATAAAATTTCTAAATAAAACAGGTAGCTACAGTTCTTGCTTTCCATCGCGGTGTTTCTTGTAGAACATCCTGCACCTTATTCGATAAGGAAAGGACCGAGATCCCTTCACCGGGAGTGACTCCTTTAGCAATAACTGGCAGATGCTACAACCCTCGGTTTGTCTTTTGATTGCTTCTATAGTTTCTGCTTTGCACAGCGATATATATGATATATCCCTCACCTCATTCGACGAGAAAAGGACCGACGATCCCTTTACCGGGAGTGACTCCTTTAGCAAAACTAGAAAAGCCTCAAAAACACTCCATTTCAAAATTCATTCGATCCTACAACGATATCAAGTTCATTACGCAATAGGTTTTCAGAAAAACCTGTCGCAGCCCTCCGTCATTTCAGATAAGTAGTAGTTAGTATTCGTGCCACGTTTGTTGGCCTGCGTCAAGGCGTAGTGTGCGGTAGCTAACTAGTATTTATCTGCTTATGCATATGATGCAGATTGGATTAGGGTAGTCGTGCGACTTTGTTGGCCTGCATCAAGGGTCGTGCGGGTGGGTTTAATTCAATCAGGAAATGACGGGTTGAACTTGACTAGCGTACTATGGTTTGTTGGCCTGCGTCAAGGTCATAGGACGTTGGGGGCAAAATTATCGGGAATTTCAAGTGTTGAAATTTGCAATGAGATTGCATACCTTCTATGAGATAGTTGGATCCCGATACCCACTGCGAATAATTGTTACTCCTGGGAGAGTTTTACACATTACAATTAGCCGATCAAGTAGGTGTCTAGAAAGGTGTCAACGCGGTTACGCCTCTGTGAAAACGAGGTTTACATTAATTAGGTTCGTGCGAAAGCACGGGGGACCTCCCTCAAAGTACCGACACTGGCCTGGCTGAAAGATTGGCGAACTTGTAGCGTGTAATTAATCCCGGCTAGTCTTTCCTTTTAGGGTTTGAAGGAAGATTTGATAAAAAGCAGTGGGAGCCATCCTGATTAGATAAAATAATAACCAATCTATTCTTGCAAGAGCGCACGCTGAGTGTTTTCTTCTCTCTCTCTCCAGGCAGCGACCATATCACGCCTTAATCAAGATAATAATACGGAATATTGACCGAACCCGCTTGTTTTACTGAGCTGGGGAACGTTGGTCCCGCTCCAACTTATAATAGTTATAAGACAGAGCAGGAAATTGGGGAATACCAGATTTCCCGTGCTGCCCAAATGAGGAAAGTGCATATGATGCATCATCTTCGGGTGTGTTCGTTACACAGAACTGTTTCTCAATATCCTCTACGTCCTGGGTATTTGATACCAGATCAGGATCCCAGAGATGTAATCTGTTACATAGGGCTACAGATAGGTAGAGAACTGAGAACGGGTGATAAGTTTCATGAGGCAGAAAACGGGGCAAGTGTTGCAGCCAAGTCTGTTGGTCACTGTCACCCTGTATTACCAATATATTGATTCTGAACAAATGTTATTAGACACCGAACCTGATATACAAAATCATATCAATCTCTTTATTCATTAAAGAAGGATACAATTTTTTATTGTTGGATAATATTTTGAACATTTCCTATATCAAAAGTTGATAGGTTCAGGCACGTTATCTAAAAGCATTGATGTTCTAAATCAAACTACAGTTCCTTGTATATAGAACACACACAAGGGGAAGAGTTCAGAAATGAACGAATTCTTCTTGAGGCATTGTAGACTAGGTCATATCAATGCGACCCGACTGGCTAAAGTTACATTTAGATGCATATTTAAATTAGTTTGAATTTCATCTTGTGAAACTTGCCAGTCATGTCACAAAGATAAGATGACCACAGCTCTGTTTAAAGGAAACAGAGAAAGAGTTAGTGAACTCTTGGGATTGATACATGTTGATGTATGTAAGGTCCCCTGTCTACATATGCCAACACTGGTTCTTTGTACTTCATTACATTCTCTGATGATCTCTCAAGATTCAGACATATGTTCCTGTTGAAACACAAGTCAGAACCTTTTGAGATATTCACAGAATATAAGTAAGAAGTAGAGAACCAAAAACGGGTATAAGTGTTTTGTCCTTTGATGTGATCAAGGAGGAGAATACTTGAGCACGGAACTCCTGGACTATTTTAAGAAGAATGAGATTCTCTCTCAGTATTACTCCTCTGAATACACCACAGCACAACGGTGTATCAGGGCGGAGCAATAACACCCTATATGATATGGTGTGCTCTATGATGAGTACTACTGAGTTACCTATTTCCTTTCGGAGTTATGCACTTATGAAGTTGCATACCTATTGAATAGGGTTCAAATCAAACCAGTTGCCTACCACTTCATATGAGATATGGAAAAGGAAGAGCCCATATCTTAAGTCAGTTAAGATTTGGGGTTGTCCGGCCTTTGTCTAAAAGCAAAATCCGGACAAGCTCGAGGCAAGGTCTGTTATGTAGAACTGGAAATGTTCCAGCTATACAAACTGCAGCAGATGATTTGAAAGAACCGAAGGATTCAATAGTATGGTGCAAACCTCAGCCTCTCCGCCGATCTAGTAGGGTTTCTCACCCACCTGAGAGTTGCTTCGGTTTCTCGATGACAGTGGGAGCGAGGAATGCATCATGAGATGATGACCCAACTAGTTTCGAGCTGGCCATCAGGAGTGAGACTCTGTAAGAATGGCTAGATGCTTAGCGATCTGAGATGGAATCCTTATACACCAGCAAAATATGGACTTTGGCTGCTATAACTGAAGGGTTAAATCCCCATCAGGAGCAAGTATATCTTGAGAAGATTACTTGGTGTAGATGGAAAAGTTGAGACTTTCAAAGCTAGACTTGTTAAAAGTTTGCATCATTTACCAGGCGTGGATTATGATGAAACCTTTTTCAAGTAGCTATGCTTAAGTCCATCCAGATCCTACTTGCCACGGCTACATACCATGACTACGATAACTGGTGGTTGGGTGTCATGACAGCTCTTCTAAAATGATGTTTTGGAAGAGAGCGTCTATAAGTACACAGCCAGAGGGCTTCGTAGACAGTGGAAGCAGCGGAAACGTGTGCAAGATGTTTTATGTGATGAAGCAGGCATCGCGGAGTTGGAACATCTGTTTTGATGAGTTAGTCAAACAGTTTGACATCATGAAAATGGTAGATGAACCTTGTATATACAAAAAGGTAGTAGGGAGTATGGTAGTGATCCTCGTAGAGTACGTGGATGACATACTCTTTGTAAGCCCGCGGGGGCGCCCCGGCCGTCGATCCGACGCCGGAACCGCAGAAACAAAAACTTTGCAAAACTTGCAACCGGCACCACCGCGTACTTTTCACCCGGATCGGGCCATTAACCTAGCTACTATGAAAATAGAAAAGAGTAGAGATGCTATACCAAGCGATCCGTGTCCTTTGGTCTTCATCTCCACTCCGATCTCCTGCGGAAAGTTCGTCACCTCCTCGCTCGTCGGAAAAGCACCACGTAGCCGGAATATTTTACGGGCTCCCGCCTCTTGACCGAGGCAACTCGGGCGCGAAGTTGGCTAGCCGACGCGTCCAAGACTTGCTATAGAATAGTGTAGTAGCCATGTCTCTTTAAGGTTTTAGAAGTTGCCTTGATGGAGGAATTTGTGCACAAGGAATTTTCCATAGATCAAAGCATGCTGGAAATTAAGTGGAGGATGCTATTATTTCTTGCTGTGAAAATGAGTTTGGCCAAGAACAAAGATGTTCTCTGTGGAACCATGTGAGTTGTGAGTGTAAATTAAAAACATGCAAAAGGAAAATAACACCCACAAACAACAGCACACTCTCAAAGGGGGGGGCCCACACAATTACATGAAGGGAACATTTTTCACAAAAAAATAAAAAATAAAACCTCTCCCCACTCACAGCAAGTGGCCGGCCTCAAAATTCCAAGTGGGGAAAAAAAGGATTTCTTTTTTCAAGCAAGAGGAGAAAAAGGAAATTAACAATATAGAAATGGTCACACCAAAATCTAATCCCATAAATGCAAGTGATTGATTCAAATGGAATCTCATGATGAGGAACCACATATATGCATGAAACCCCTCATCAAATAAGTTAATTGCAAACTTGCAATTAACCCCCTCCATCTAAAAGTCCGGCCGTGAAGGAATAAAAGAAAACCGGCCGGAACGGAATGCAAACTGGCAACTTCAGAAAACTGATCCCGTAATAAATTACAGGAAAACCCCGCTACTGCAAATACATGCCCGCATTTGTATTCCCACTGAACACAAATGCAAAGAGACAAAACTACACTATCTAATACTAGGATCCGGCTTAAGCCAAAGCCGGCTAGTAAAATCCGTCCGATCACGATCCGTGCAATACCGCACGTATCTGATCGAACCCTGCCATATCTCCATACGGCCTCTACAGCGTTTCGCCCGAAACCTGAGTAACTGAGTGTGGTGGACTCTAAAGACTCGTCAATACCTTGGCTGTGGATTTTACCACTAGCACGTCAGAGGTATAAGCCAATACGTGACGGGCCACCAGGTATTGAACAAATGGGACGTCGATGAGCGAACTCATCCTGACACCCTACTGAGCCTGTCAGTGACAATATCCGTACAGTCCGGTCCGTTCGTCTATGAGCATCGCATGGCGGGCCTAGGGGGTTGGTAAAAGTCAGACCCCCAAAAGCGGTATAAGTCGTGTCGGAGTGTAGCCCAGAACATCCTGAGATACTACTGGAATACCTACCAGCAAATCTCCTGCCTTGGCCAAGGACTTTTCATGTTCTGGCTCTCCTAGACACAGCGCGACCTCACCCCCAATACCGGGAGAGACGAACCCCTGCAGATCCGCTCACTGCCTCCATGTGGCTCGGGACTGTACCTAACTAAAACCTGTTTGCACGACTCCTTTGAGCCGTGGTAGGGTAGTAATCAAAGCACAGTGGGAACTCACACGAGACAAATGACGATCCCATGTCGATGAACTAACCTGTACACATGTCACCAGGGAACTGCTATCTGACGTCTGGTATAAACCCAACTAGCAGGTTCCCGGCGAGTCCTGTCCGGTGTACTCATAACCCAATGAGCACCTGTATGCATCTTAGATGAACCAACTGACACCAGTGGCTTGTGAGACCGGCCACCGCCCCTCGTCGGGGTCTCGACTGTATACACTAGTCTACTCTGGAGTATCGATGCCCTGTCTCGAAACTCCCACGACTAGGGACCATTTAAGGATGTGCTTATAGACTACCAGCTCCCACGTATATGATCGCCCTCATACTGCCGGTAGTCAAGCAAGAATCCTAGGGGCTCTATCAACGTGCAATAGTGACCTGTAAGGTCACCTAAAGCAGTACACGATGATAGAGGTAAACCAGATAGCATACTATCATCTTGAGTAAGACTGTCCTACTGGGACAGGTCCTCCCCGCAATCATTGCAATCACGTGCCTGTGATCCAATAATTGACTCTGAGGGCACTATCTCCAACAATCTCCCACTTGCACTCAAGGCTAATTATTGCGATGTCGCATACTCATAGCCCGTGTGATACCGAACACCCAACTCCTCTACTAGTCAGTCTCACAAAGCCTGTTTGTGAAACTATTGCGTTCGAGGAATAGCCTCAGTGAGTGGATCCGCTCTGATGTTTCTTTCTATGTCTCTCTCTATCTTATGTTCGCGGAGAAAGCTATCTCCCGAAATGAACAATACCTGTCTTAGAATTTCTGGATGTCTGATGGGACCTAGCTCATAAATGAACTCCAAATCCAAACTTCTTAGACTGTATCGTCAACTGAAATTAATCTGTATCCTGCGCCATGCCTTCCCTCAGTATCCACCTGGACCAACTGTCCAAAATACTGCCCCTCGTCAGAGGGAAAACTATAACTCTGACAGCCACTCTGCCATCCAAGTCACCTTGGAAGCCTGGAATGATAACCGTCTCCTAAAGGAGAATGCTGTTATCATTTCCCCAGAACATCCACTTATGTTCTAAAACTGCTTCCGACTGTTTCTCCAGGATTGGATCAATATCAACTTATTGCACCTACTGCAAGAACAACATCTGGTGTGGTACTTGACATCTCATGATTGACTCAATTACCTAAGCAAGTGATCTGTCAATCATGCGTATCCCTCTCCCCTTTAGTCTGTAAGACACCTTTAGAGAGGGTGACTCCATTACCTGCAGGTACACCACCATGCCAGGAGTCGTCCATTCTAAATACTCATAGAATACTGTCAAGGTACCCAGATTAGGAAACCAACCAAATCTAGATCTAAAACCATAGATCTAGTAACCAGAATGTCTGATGTAAGATCCAAATCCTATGTGGAGAAACTACTGTGTGACGACCAAAGTATAACCGATCGTAGTATAGGAATATCACTTCCTACTCTGTGTATGTCATCAAATATCAGGACATCACACCCTACTACCTTCTCAACAGATCCATCCCCTATTCTGATGAAGTCAAACCTATGACTGTCATATCAGACATAGATGATCTATCTCCGCTATATCTGCTTTAGTCTATAAATAGACATAAGCCTGATGTCCACCAATGCTTCCGCTGCTCCCACTGACTACGACAACCCTCTAGCAGAGTCATATACACGTACGCTTCTAAAACCAGTTTAGAACGACGCTATACTCATCCTCCTGCCGGGTCTCATAGTCTGGAACAACAGTAATGGCAAGTCTGGGTAAACAAGAACCTCTCTGCCACCGTCCTTGTGCATACCGAAGTACCTCTCGGGTGCCTGAGGTTACCCACCTTGTTAGTGTATATGCCCTAGAGGCCATTACTGTATCATACTAGTTTGTATATTACTTAATGGAAGCTTGGGATATTCACCTTGTATAAACAATCTTGCTCAATATAGTAGTATGCTACTTGGTTTGTTTCTACTTCTATGTGTACTTGTGTTTATTTTACTATATCACTTATACGCATTAGTGGAGCCCTTAGGATCTTTGCTTGATTACCAGCGTTGTGATGGCAGTCGCACTAGTGGGGGCTGGGTAATCTATAAGCACATCCTTATACAGGTCCCTAGTCGCAGGACTATCGAGACAGGGCATCGATACTCCGGAGTAGACTAGCATATGCGCTTCTCATCCCAGTGTGGGAGATGGTCTGTCCCACAGCCATCAGTACGTCGTACTAGAGATAGTATACGGGTGCTCGTTAGGTTACGAGTACACTGGACAGGACTCGTCGGGAACTGACAGGTTGGTATTATACCTATCGTCAGTCATCAGTTCCCAGGTGACATGAGTACAGCTTAGTCCGCTGACTTGATACTACCACTTCGCCTCGAGTGTATTCCCACTGCACTTTGATCACTACCCTACCACGGCTCAAAGGAGTCGTGCAAACAGGTGGTGGTTGGGTGCAGTCCCGAAGCACTTGGAGGCAGTGCCGGTTAGACAGGATTCGTCTCTCCCGGTATTGGGGGTTGACATCGCGCTGTGTCTAGGAGAGCCATTACACGAGTAGTCCCTGGCCAGGGCAAGCGAGATATACTGGTAGGTTCCAGTGTTATCTCAGGGTGTTTTGGGCTTCACTCCGACACGACTTGTACCGCTATTGGGGGACTGACGTTTTACCGCCCCCTAGGACCGACATGCGATGTATCAGACGAACAGACCGGACTGTGCGGAGACTGTCACATTCAGACTCAGTAGGAGTACAGATGGGGTTTCACCTCGTCAGCCTTCTTGTCGGCATCTACCTGGGGACCGTTACGCACAGCTAGTGCCGCTTGCGGTCTGTGGTTAAACCCACTGCCAGCGTAGTGCCGAGTCTTTAGAGTCCCATACAGAGGGTATTCGCCTCTAGGCAAAACAGAGTAGAGGTCGCATGGTTTTGCGACAGGGTTCGTTCTCATCCGCGCACTTGTGCACGTTTGGAGTCCGGACGGATTATACTGGCAGGCTCTGGTTTGAGCCAGATACTGGTATATGTTTTGGGGGTTGCTTTTATATCTCGGTATTCTTGTTTCTCGGAACGAGAATGCAGGTGTGTATGCACAGTTGCTTGAAGCGGAGGATGAGATTTTTCATTAGGGTTTCGGAACGGGTGCTTATGCACAGTTGACAGTTATCTTTTTCCAAACCCTAATGGATTTATGAATTATCTATTAATAATAGTAATTAAATGAGAATTATGTTATGGTTGATTTTTGTTGACTTATTGACCTTCGTTGACTTGTTGACCATTGACCACCATCATGCTTTGAAAGATCCTCCTTGATTCATGCTTACACTTCATTTAAAGAAGCATGATAGTGGTCATTCTAAATTACCATCAACTATTCTTATTTTGAATTATTATTATTTAGATAATTCTTTTCTTTTGGCATTATGGTTGCAAGAAAGAAAAACCTAGCTCATTATCTCATTTAGCTTCTCTCTCCTCTCTTCATCTTCTTCTTCCTCAAGCTCAAGGTGACCCCTTCTCATGTGTTGAGAATCCATCACCTTGAAAAGAAAAACAACCCCTAGTTACTCTCTACTCATTCTAGGATCAAGGTTTAGCAAACCGGAAACCCTAGTTCACTCAAAGATCGAGGAAGAGCCCAAAGGTTGAACCTTCGAGGTGGATCCATCTTCGACGGAAGAAGGCGACAAGAAGAGAACCATCAACCTCTACAAGGTTTGAAGAAGAAGGAGTTCAAGTTTAGGTATAACCTTCATCCGAGTAGCTAAAACTCTTTAGCTTGTATGCTAGTTTAGTTTAGACACGATCCCGACCTTGTTTAGTCCATGTTGCCTCTTGCGATAAAAATTTGTTTTTTATACCGTTTCCGCCTCCCCGTAAGAACCGGGGGTCGCAATATGGACTTACAGTGGTATCAGAGCCTAACTAAACTTAAACTAGCTTGGTAGTGAAGTGTAACGAAGTTCGGAAACGAAAAATCACAAAACCGGAAAAATCACAAAAACTGAGTTTCTGTTGAATTTTTTTTGGCTCAAAATGAAAAACTTTATACTTGTAAAATCGTCTCAGGGTTTTGTGAGTGCACCCATGAAAAACGATGACCTAATTCCCTCAAACCGCCGCCCTTCCGCCGCACGAGGTAGGCATGTGCGGCGGAAGCGCCGCGGTTTGTCGTCTTCTGTCCATCGATTTTCGTGCAGAGTGTTTGTGTGTTGGTTTTGGGATTTTTGAAATATATTATATGTGCCCAGATTTTCCAGAAAAGAAATTTCCTTTTGGGGTCCTATAATTCCGTATTTTTCCGAACTTCACTGCACTTTGACTATGATGGTTATATCTGTGATGCTTGCATGTATTGAACGTCGGCTAATCGCTATAGGTCGATTAGTCGGGGTTATACATGATCTGTAATGAGCTGGAATGTGTATATGAATGTGTTGGACTGTCGCGGGTGAATAGCCGGGGTTGGATGTGAGATGAGCTTTTGTTTTTCTTTCATTCATTGTAAATGCAAATTGATGTAATAATTATTATTTGTTTGGCCGCACAACCGGGTCGGGGTTGTAGCCGTCATTGTATAATTCTTTTTACTGTTTTTGCTCCTAGGATAGACCCATGGAGGGGTGCACAAACTGCCGGGTACTTGGCGGGTAGTTTGCCGCACCCGTAGGGGTCTTGGGTGGGGTATTGGCTATTCACCGCGACCGTGTTATCCGCTTTTCGTTTCAGGCTCGAAAGGATTGCGGATTGCTAGTATATCCAATGTATTCATCTGTGATCTGTAATGTCTATCATTGCTTTCTATTTAGGCGTTGCTTATGTTTTACAGCCGCGCTAGCCCAGCCCCCGCTCTGTCGTTAGTTAAGTAACCTAACGAGTGATGACGGGACCCCGTGGCGAATGCGAATGGCATAAGCGTACGTCATATTTTGGTTGTTTTCTGCAATGGTAGGATTTAAATGATGGGACGCATTAAAAGTACTAATGCAAGAATATCACGCATTAAAAGAACTAATGCAAGATAATAAACCAAGTTAAAATCGTTGGAACATTTTCGAAAAACCACTCGGTTCTTTTCAAAACTAACTTTTAAATGCGGAGTTTGAGCCACTCCTTCTAAAAGCTATCTCGTTCCATCGATTATATCAAGTTCACTACGTTCACGGTTTCGCCAAAACCATTCGTAGCCCTCCGTCGTTTCATATGAATATTCAACGGTATTCAAGCTGTGTTTGTTGGCCTTAGTCAAGGCACAGTGTTTGGTAGCTGGTGGGTATTCATATGTTGCATAGATAGAATGCGTTGGTTTGGGACAGTCGTATTGCCTTGTTGGCCATAGTCAAGGGTAGATACGGGTGGATTCAAATTAACCTGGATAACGACGGGTAGAACTTGACATGTGACTTATGATTTGTTGGCCTTAGTCAAGGTCATAAGAGCATGGGGCAAAAATCCACATCGGGAGTTTCATAAGTACTAAAACTTGCTAGATTTGCATACCATTTGGAGTGTGGTGATTCTGGTAGGATTCCTTCAGTTTCGTCACGCGATGATATTTGGATCCCGATCCTACTGTGAGTATATGCTACTCCTCGGGAAATTTCTCACTAGACGATCAATGCTATAAACCTAGTAGGTGCCTAGAAAGGTGTTAGCGGGGCTACGCCCCCAGAGAAAAGAGGTTATTTAATTAAGGAACTTCGCGAAAGCGTTGGAAAACCTCCCTCGAAGTACCGACACTGGCCTGGCTGAACGGTTAAGCAAGTATTGCACGGTGGGATTGATCCCGGCTAATTCTTCCTTTGTGGTTTGAGGAGGGATTCGAGATACAGTGGGAGCCATCCTGTTTAGACAAACTAAAAACCATTCTAAACTTGCAAGAGCATCGTGCTAAAGTGTTCCTTCTCTCCCCCCTGCAGCGACCAAATCGAAATGACTGGACTTAAGTTGATTCTAGATAAAAACATATTGACAGGGCCAAACTACAAAGATTGGCTCAGGAATGTCAAGTTGGCAATCACTTACGACAAGCTGGGGTATCTTCTTACCACCAAAGCTCCCCCCGTCCCAGATCCCACCTCCAGCGTCGCGGATAAGGAAATCCGTAAGACTTGGGAGATTGACAGCGCGAAGGCCAGGTGCCTCGTACTTGCCTCGATGGACAACGAACATCAGAGGAGGCACGAGAATATGGATTTGGAATCCATATTTCTTCATACAAAAGAACTGTATGGAGAGCAGTCTCGTATCGCAAGATACGAAGTGTCGAAGAAGTTGTTTTCGACAAAATTGGCCGTCGGATCATCGGTAGCGGACCACGTGCTTAAGATGATTGGCTACACTGAGGAGCTCGCGGAACTTGGGACCACATTGGACAGTGAACTCTATACGGATATAATTCTCCAGTCCCTTCCATCCACGTACGCCCAGTTCATACTGAATTTCAACTTGCAAGAAAAGGAAGTTGAACTTTCAGAACTCCTCAACATGCTGAGGAGCGCAGAGGGCACCCTACAGAAGGGTAGGGAAACACCCGCTTTGTTTGTAGGAGGATCTTCTTCCTCTAGGTCCAAGGCGAAAGCCAAGGGAAAGAGGAGGAAAGCCCCCGCCAAACCAAGAGGCGGTGTTAGTAAAGTGGGTACGAAGGGAAAAGAATTGGCAACAAAGATTGCGGGGAAGCTTGTGGGTAAAGAAGAATGCTTCTATTGTCATAAGAGTGGACACTGGAAGAAAGATTGCAGGGCTTGGAAGGCCAAGACACAGGAACTGAAGCAGGTTGCGGCTTCAGCTTCAGGTGTGTATGTTATTGAAAACCGTCTTTCTATAAACTCTACTTCCTGGGTATTGGATACCGGATCAGGATCTCATATCTGTAATTCATTGCAGGCGTTGAGAAATCGTAGGTTTTTGAAGGAAGGTGACATGACCCTCAGAGTTGCAAACGGAGCTAGCATGGATGCTAAAGCCGTGGGGGACTATCACCTGGGAATGTCAGATGGGCATGTTTTGGTTTTGCGTAATTGCTTTTTCGTACCCAACGCAACTTGTAATATCATTTCTGTATCTTTGGTTTCTAAAGAAGGTTATGAATTTGCGTTTGTAAGTAATGTTGTAAACATTCACCTTAATCAAGTTCTGATTGGGTCAGGTACACTGAGCAATGGTATATACGTATTGAACCAACCACAGATTTTCAATGTCCAGAATACACACAAAAGAAAGTCTCCAGATATTAATCAGGCTTTCTTATGGCATTGTAGACTGGGTCACATCAATGAGACACGGTTGACTAAGTTACATAAAGAAGGATACTTGGATCCGTTCGAGTATCAGTCTTATGCCACTTGTGAATCTTGTCTCATGGGAAAGATGACAAAGACTCCGTTCACTGGACACGGAGTAAGAGCGAGCGAGCTCTTGGGACTCATACACAGTGACGTGTGTGGTCCAATGTCTACACATGCGCGAAGCGGTTATTCATACTTCATTACTTTCACAGACGATTTCTCTAGGTATGGACATGTCTTCTTAATGAAGCACAAATCCGAGGCCTTTGAGAAATTTCAGGATTACAAGAATGAAGTTGAAAAACAAACAGGCAAAAGTATTAAGATTCTAAGATCGGATCGAGGTGGAGAATACTTGAGTGCCGAGTTCCTGGACTATTTAAAAGAGAATGGAATTCTCTCTCAGCGTACTCCTCCATACACTCCGCAACATAACGGTGTATCGGAAAGGAGGAATCGAACCCTATTGGATATGGTTCGTTCCATGATGAGTAAGGCTGAGTTACCGCGATCTTTCTGGGGTTATGCACTGGAAACAGCTGCACATCTCTTGAACCAAGTTCCTACTAAGACAGTGCCTACCACACCATATCAGATGTGGAGTGGGAAGAAACCCTGTCTTAAATCCTTTAAGACATGGGGATGTCCGGCTTTTGTAAAAAAGCAGCATGCGGACAAGCTCGAGGCACGCTCAGTACAGTGCAAGTTTGTGGGATACCCAAAGAACTCCAAGGGGTATCTTTTCTACTACGAAGAGGAACAAAAAGTTCTTGTTTCTCGTCATGCCTACTTCTTGGAAACTGAGTTTTTGGAAAATCAGATAAGTGGGAGCGCAGTAGAACTGGAAGAAGTTCCAGAACCACAAACCATTACTGAAATCTTAGAGGAACCAGAGGGTTCGAAAGAACAGGACATTCCTATGCCGCTCCGCAGGAGTAGTAGGCAGTCTCATCCGCCCGAGAGATATTACGGTTTTCTCATAGACGGGGATCGAGAGGATTGCATCATAGATTATGATGAGCCTACTAGCTTCCAGCAGGCCGTTCAGAGCGTTGACTCGGTAAAATGGCTGGATGCAATGCGGACCGAAATGGAGTCCATGTACACCAACAAAGTATGGACGTTGGACATTGCTCCAGACAGGGTAAAACCCGTAGGATGCAAGTGGATCTTCAAAAGGAAGATTGGTGTAGATGGACAGGTTGAGACCTATAAAGCTAGACTTGTAGCAAAGGGTTTCCGTCAAAGACCTGGCTTGGACTATGACGAAACCTTTTCTCCAGTGGCTATGCTGAAATCCATTCGGATCCTTCTTGCCATTGCTGCCTTCCACGATTATGAGATTTGGCAGATGGACGTAAAGACCGCTTTTCTAAATGGAAATTTAGAGGAGTGTGTCTATATGGATCAGCCAGAGGGCTTCATTCAGAGTGGGAGCAGCGGAAAGGTGTGCAAGTTGCTTAAGTCCATCTATGGACTGAAGCAGGCATCGCGGAGTTGGAACATCTGTTTTGATGAGACGGTCAAGGAATTTGACTTTATCAAAAATCCAGATGAACCATGCATCTATAGTAGATTTGTAGCGAGAACTGTAGTATTCCTCGTTTTGTACGTGGATGACATTCTCTTAATAGGAAATGACATTCCTATGCTACAATCTGTCAAGGGGTTCTTGTCACACAGGTTCTCCATGAAAGACCTGGGTGATGCCTCATACATCCTGGGGATCCGGATCCATCGTGATAGATCCAAGAGGATATTAGGACTTTCTCAGTCCAGGTACATCGACACCATAGTGAAAAGATTCAGTATGGAAGATTCCAAGCGCGGTAACCTACCGGCTTGTCACGGGATCACCCTCTCTAAAGAGATGTCTCCCAAGACTGATTTGGAGAGGGATCGCATGTCTATTATACCCTACGCTTCTGCGGTAGGCTCTATAATGTATGCGATGTTGTGTACCAGACCGGATGTAGCTTATGCACTGAGTGTGGTAAGCCGGTATCAGTCAAACCCTGGGGAGAAACACTGGATAGCGGTAAAGAACATTCTCAAGTACCTGAGAAGGACTAAAGAGATGTTCTTGGTGTATGGCGGAAAAGACCTCCAGATCGAGGCCTTTGCTGACTCCAGCTTCCAGAGTGACAAGGATGATTCCAAGTCCATGTCGGGTTTTGTCTTTACCCTCAATGGAGGGGCGGTGTGTTGGAAGAGCTCCAAACAGGAAACCGTTGCAGACTCGACTATGGAAGCGGAATACATTGCTGCATCTGATGCCGCAAAAGAAGCTGTCTGGATAAGGAAGTTCTTAAAAGAACTTCAGGTGGTTCCGTCCATTGTTGACCCAATACCTCTGTATTGCGACAACAATGGGGCTATAGCTTTAGCAAAGGAACCCAGGTCCCATCAGAGATCCAGGCACATCTTGAGGCGGTATCACCTGATCAGGGAGATCGTGGATCGCAAGGAGATCGAGGTTCGGAGGGTTGCTTCAGAAGAGAACACTGCAGATCCATTCACCAAGGCCCTACCCCTGACTCAGTTCGAGCGGCTGATCGAGATGATAGGTCTTCGATACGCCAGTACATGGCCTTAGTGCAAGTG
The DNA here is from genome assembly GCA_030015575.1 of Agapanthus africanus. Taxonomy (NCBI): domain Eukaryota; kingdom Viridiplantae; phylum Streptophyta; class Magnoliopsida; order Asparagales; family Amaryllidaceae; genus Agapanthus; species Agapanthus africanus. The sequence continues at coordinate 240,530,007 of JASDDO010000004.1, forward strand.
GGAGATTGTTAGTGTATATGCCCTAGAGGCCATTACTGTATCATACTAGTTTGTATATTACTTAATGGAAGCTTGGGATATTCACCTTGTATAAACAATCTTGCTCAATATAGTAGTATGCTACTTGGTTTGTTTCTACTTCTATGTGTACTTGTGTTTATTTTACTATATCACTTATACGCATTAGTGGAGCCCTTAGGATCTTTGCTTGATTACCAGCGTTGTGATGGCAGTCGCACTAGTGGGGGCTGGGTAATCTATAAGCACATCCTTATACAGGTCCCTAGTCGCAGGACTATCGAGACAGGGCATCGATACTCCGGAGTAGACTAGCATATGCGCTTCTCATCCCAGTGTGGGAGATGGTCTGTCCCACAGCCATCAGTACGTCGTACTAGAGATAGTATACGGGTGCTCGTTAGGTTACGAGTACACTGGACAGGACTCGTCGGGAACTGACAGGTTGGTATTATACCTATCGTCAGTCATCAGTTCCCAGGTGACATGAGTACAGCTTAGTCCGCTGACTTGATACTACCACTTCGCCTCGAGTGTATTCCCACTGCACTTTGATCACTACCCTACCACGGCTCAAAGGAGTCGTGCAAACAGGTGGTGGTTGGGTGCAGTCCCGAAGCACTTGGAGGCAGTGCCGGTTAGACAGGATTCGTCTCTCCCGGTATTGGGGGTTGACATCGCGCTGTGTCTAGGAGAGCCATTACACGAGTAGTCCCTGGCCAGGGCAAGCGAGATATACTGGTAGGTTCCAGTGTTATCTCAGGGTGTTTTGGGCTTCACTCCGACACGACTTGTACCGCTATTGGGGGACTGACGTTTTACCGCCCCCTAGGCCCGACATGCGATGTATCAGACGAACAGACCGGACTGTGCGGAGACTGTCACATTCAGACTCAGTAGGAGTACAGATTGGGTTTCACCTCGTCAGCCTTCTTGTCGGCATCTACCTGGGGACCGTTACGCACAGCTAGTGCCGCTTGCGGTCTGTGGTTAAACCCACTGCCAGCGTAGTGCCGAGTCTTTAGAGTCCCACACAGAGGGTATTCGCCTCTGGGCAAAACAGAGTAGAGGTCGCATGGTTTTGCGACAGGGTTCGTTCTCATCGCGCACTTGTGCACGTTTGGAGTCCGGACGGATTATACTGGCAGGCTCTGGTTTGAGCCAGATACTGGTATATGTTTTGGGGGTTGCTTTTATATCTCGGTATTCTTGTTTCTCGGAACGAGAATGCAGGTGTGTTTGCACAGTTGCTTGAAGCGGAGGATGAGATTTTTCATTAGGGTTTCGGAACGGGTGCTTATGCACAGTTGACAGTTATCTTTTTCCAAACCCTAATGGATTTATGAATTATCTATTAATAATAGTAATTAAATGAGAATTATGTTATGGTTGATTTTTGTTGACTTATTGACCTTGGTTGACTTGTTGACCATTGACCACCATCATGCTTTGAAAGATCCTCCTTGATTCATGCTTACACTTCATTTAAAGAAGCATGATAGTGGTCATTCTAAATTACCATCAACTATTCTTATTTTGAATTATTATTATTTAGATAATTCTTTTCTTTTGGCATTATGGTTGCAAGAAAGAAAAACCTAGCTCATTATCTCATTTAGCTTCTCTCTCCTCTCTTCATCTTCTTCTTCCTCAAGCTCAAGGTGACCCCTTCTCATGTGTTGAGAATCCATCACCTTGAAAAGAAAAACAACCCCTAGTTACTCTCTACTCATTCTAGGATCAAGGTTTAGCAAACCGGAAACCCTAGTTCACTCAAAGATCGAGGAAGAGCCCAAAGGTTGAACCTTCGAGGTGGATCCATCTTCGACGGAAGAAGGCGACAAGAAGAGAACCATCAACCTCTACAAGGTTTGAAGAAGAAGGAGTTCAAGTTTAGGTATAACCTTCATCCGAGTAGCTAAAACTCTTTAGCTTGTATGCTAGTTTAGTTTAGACACGATCCCGACCTTGTTTAGTCCATGTTGCCTCTTGCGATAAAAATTTGTTTTTTATACCGTTTCCGCCTCCCCGTTAGAACCGGGGGTCGCAATATGGACTTACACACCTTATCTGCGGAGTGGCCAATGGAATGTCAAACCAGATTGAATCTTTAGGTTCTTATCAAATCTTCAGTAATCGTTTGCGGTTCTGGAATCACTTCCAGTTCTACCATACTCCCACAACTGTTTTCTGAAAAAGTCCATTTTATTAAAACTGTGGCGAGTCAAGAACAATATCGCTATTGATCTTCCAGATGGTAGAATATCAACCCTCTGCATAGCCCGGGTCAACCCACAAACAGCCATTACAGAAACGTGCTTTGAGTTATCCAGAGTCTGGTTTTAAGCATAAGATGGACAACTCCCGGTATCTTAACAATGTCAAGATATGAACTGTTCTATATCCAATATAGAATCAGAGGCACTGATTTAATTGAACCAGATTCAAATCATGCAGCTGTCTCCAGTGCATGTCAACTAAATGGAAGGAGGCCGATCAGCGTTACTCAACTTAGGAATGCTTCCAATTATGAGTAACCTGAAAGAGAAGCAAGTTCTCTTAACCACTACTATCAACTGAATACCATGTACAAGTATCTACATCTTCGATCACTTTGAAGAATCCCGATGCTTGTAACACCTGGTTCTCTACTTTATTCTTATACCTATAACTTCTCAAAGCTTCGACCTTGTGTTTCTACGAAACACTTGTCTAAGAACAACAGAAGTCATAAGTAAACAGAATACAGTACGAGGACCAGCCCCTCTGTCCTCATGGAAACTGGACAATATACAATACTCTGTATAAGTCCCCTGAGTCGAATGACTCAATCACTATGTGTCGTAGGTTGAAAACTGTACTTTTGGTTAAGAAGAATTACACCGCTGTTCAATGCTCCTTACCTAACCATCTACTGGTATAGGTAAATGTCAAAGACATAATTTCAAAAAGTATATCTCACTCTATAAAAATAGACGTACAGATATATCAATTTGCAATTGGTGCACAACAACGGATATTCAAAACCAAATATTTGCCGACCGGCAAACAACCCAGGTGGCTTCCTCAAATATCACCAATTCCAACGAATCCCGATATAATGAGGATGGTCACCTAATTCCCAATAACTTACTCCCACTCATCATCTGTAAAACCATGCAGATGTGAGACTCATACCTGGTAAATACATACCCTGGAGCAAGTGTCTAATTGGGAAATCAGTTTTCTATTAACAGTACACAGTGAAACTGAAACATTGAAATGTTTCGATAGGGTATCCTGGTATTCCTAGTAATGCCTCTTCCATTATCCAGATTCACAACTATAACCGTATAATTCTTTGCCACTTCTCCAAATCCCTTTATATGTCTTTAGTCATTACCTTCTGTACACCCCTTTAAGCCAAATGGTTTTCTTCCTTCCCTACCGTTCGGCACCAGCCTATGGTTTGGAAGAAGACTATCCAATAAGCATAAAGGGTGTACTGTCCTAATCCTAGGAGCACTCGCAATGCGAGAGAAGGTGAAGATAAAAGACACCTGAATGTACTTTATTCCTATTTCTCCTGAACCAGGATCCATCCCCGAACTGGAACAAGTTCCTTTCGAGTTCGTATATAACCATACGATGGATTATCCAATAAACTGGGATCTTCGTAGTGATACGGAGTGTCCTGGAGAAATACAAAGGTGATTTAGGATTGGCGAAGAAATACTTGGTTTGGTCGTGAATAGTAGTCGCATTTTACTTTGCCCTCTTACTAATCCCTTGCTTTGTCTTAACTTAATACCTTCTGTACACCGTTTAGGCTAACTGGTTTTCTTCATTCCCTACCGGTCGGCACCAGCCTATGGTTTGGAAGAAGACTATCCAATTTGCGTAATAGGTGTACTACTCCTAAACCAAGGAGTACTCGCAACCTGAGAGAAGGTGAAAAGAAAAGACAACTGAATAGTCCTATCCGTTTTCTCCAGAACCGGAAACCATCCTCGAAGTCCTTCGAGTTCGTATATAACCATACGATGGTTTTGTCCAATGGAAGTGGACGTTCGTAGTAATACAGGGTGTCCCGGAGAAAAGGGTAAAAGTAGGAGTGACAAAGAAGTTTGCAACTCTGACAATCCAAAAGCCAATGTAAAGTAGGTTCGGTCAACTTGGTCACTGAGTCATAGTCTAGGGTCGGGTCAATGGTCGCTGCCAAAGAGAGAGAGAAAAGAAACACTCAGCGTGCACTCTAACCTAGATCAGAATGGTTATCACTTTATCTAATCTGGAAACCTCCCACTGTAACGTCAAATTCTTCCCCAAACCTGAAAGAAGAATTAGCTGGGATCACCCGAGGAGTAAACCAACTCATCAGTGGGAATCGGGATCCAACTATCATCGCATGATAACGTGACGGAATCCGCTCACGTTATCACACTCCAGAAGGTATGCGCATATCTGGAAAGTTTCAGTTCTTTTGAAACTCCCGATGTGGATTTCTACCCCATGCTCTTATGACCTTGACTTTGGCCAACATATCATAAGTCACATGTCAAGTTCTACCCTTCATTTTCCTGGTTAATTTGAACCCACCCGTACCTACCCTTGACTTTGGCCAAAATGGCAGTACGACTGTCCCAAACCAACGCATCTATCTATGCTGCATATGAATACCCAACAGCTACCAAACACTGTGCCTTGACTTTGGCCAACATACACAGCTTGAATACTATTGACCATCCATATGAAATGACGGAGGGCTACGAATGGTTTCTGGCGAAAACCTTTAACGTAATGAACTTGATATCGTTGAAGGAACTGATAGCTTTTTAAAAAATATAGTGACGAAAACCTTTGCTAAAGAGGTCACTCCCGGTGAAGGGATCTCGGCTCTTTCCCCGTAGAATGAGGTGCAGGATATTCCAACTGAATACCACGATGCAAAGAAAAAGTAATCGGCTATAGTGAAGTTATTGCCCTAATGCTAACTTTTGTCTAAGGGGTCACTCCCGATGAAGGGATCTCGGCCCTTGCCTCGTCGACTGAGGAGCAGGATATTCCAACCGAATACCACGATGAAAACAAAAGAGAACGCCCTTGCAATAACAGCTTTTTGAAAAAGTGTTCCAACAACATCAGAATAGGTTTGTTTATCTTGCATTGATCCGAATCAACGCAGTCCCATCAATTGATCACACCACAAAGAACGAAAATATACTGACGTACATATATGCCATCCGCATTCGCCACTGGGTCCCGTCATCACCCGTTAGGTTAGCTAACTAACGACAGAGCGGGGACTGGACTAGCGCGGATGAAAAACATATACAACATCTACTAGTATATATATAATATATAATTTTTGCTCAATGTGTGATAAAAATACAGCAACACAGAAATGTATAGCAACACAGATCAATACAGATATCTGGGATCCCCGGGTTTCACAGAGCCGCTGCTGAAACCCGACGTTCCCCTGGTCGTGTGGATAGCCTGCGCAATGAAATCCTAGACCCCTACGGGCGCGGCAAGTTACCCGCCAAAACCTGAAGTGAGGCAGCCCCCTTCAGCAATGTGAATGGACCACCCATCACTTCACAGAATCCGGTAACTTGGGCACCCCTCCTGGGTCAACCTATACCCCCTACGAGTGCAGCGAATAGCCCGCCAATTCTAGAGTGAAGCCCCCTCCGTCTTAAAGCCATGAGATGCGGGCTCGTTGCTCTCTAGAACCCGGCTATCCGTGCACCCCTCCGCGGGGCAATCCTAGTACAGAAAGTAAAATATACATACAACGGGTACATCGACCGCAACCTGGTCGTACCCCAAAATAATAATACAGACAGGCAGTGACGGCAGTCCACATGTCGGACGCTCGCCCTGCAATATCAAATGTACATAATACAACAATACTGTACTAACATTGCAACCAGGCTATCCCCCACGACCGATCCGCAACAACACAGCATAACGCAGAACATCAACATGAATGTCACGTTCGCAAATCCGTCTAAAAGGGCTATAGCAGATAGACTGGATTTACCGATCAAGTGACATTCACGGTCGCAGATATAATGTAAATACTGTGAACTAGCATGTTTAAAATATCCGATCGAACAAATTTTATCAAGTGGGCCCCCACGCAATACTGTAGCAATCACAGAAAATCTGGGCCCAAAAAGAATATCCCAAAACCCCTATTTTTAACTCAGAAGGAATCTGCAAAATTTTGGTCAAGTGATCAATCAAAAGCGCGGCGGAACCGCGGCCCAAGCATGGGTTTGGCAGCGGTTCCGCGGCGGTTTGGAGAGATCGCGCCACCAAATTTTCACAGATTGCTTCTATATCCATGCACAGTATTCTGAGACAACCTGAAAAATTTTTGGAGACAAAAAAGATTCGACAGAAAACACATGTGCACTAAAATACGGTTTTTGAGAACTTTGTTCGATCGAGTTCTAAACGTGCTAGAGCAAACTATGCATGGTTAATGGCGTGGCTCTGATACCAATGTAAGCCCGCGGGGGCGCCCCGGCCGTCGCTCCGACGCTGGAACCGCGGAAACAAAAACTTTGCAAAACTTGCAACCGGCACCACCGCGCACTTTTCACCCGGATCGGGCCATTAACCTAGCTACTAGCAAAATAGAAAAGAGTAGAGATGCTATACCAAGCGATCCGTGTCCTTCGGTCTTCATCTCCACTCCGATCTCCTGCGGAAAGTTCGTCACCTCCTCGCTCGTCGGAAAAGCACCACGTAGCCGGAATCTTTTACGGGCTCCCGCCTCTTAACCGAGGCAACTCGGGCGCGAAGTTGGCTAGCCGACGCGTCCAAGACTTGCTATAGAATAGTGTAGTAGCCATGTCTCTTTAAGGTTTTAGAAGTTGCCTTGATGGAGGAATTTGTGCACAAGGAATTTTCCATAGATCAAAGCTTGCTGGAAATTAAGTGGAGCATGCTATTATTTCTTGCTGTGAAAATGAGTTTGGCCAAGAACAAAGATGTTCTCTGTGGAACCATGTGAGTTGTGAGTGTAAATTAAAAACAGGCAAAAGGAAAATAACACCCACAAACAACAGCACACTCTCAAAGGGGGGGGGCACACAATTACATGAAGGGAACATTTTTCACAAAAAAAATAAATAAAACCTCTCCCCACTCACAGCAAGTGGCCGACCTCAAAATTCCAAGTGGGGAAAAAAAGGATTTCTTTTTTCAAGCAAGAGGAGAAAAAGGAAATTAACAATATAGAAATAGTCACACCAAAATCTAATCCCATAAATGCAAGTGATTGATTCAAATGGAATCTCATGATGAGGAACCACATATATGCATGAAACCCCTTATCAAATAAGTTAATTGCAAACTTGCAATTAACCCTCTCCATCAAAAATTCCGGCCGTGAAGGAATAAAAGAAAACTGGCCGGAACGGAATGCAAACTGGCAACTTCAGAAAACTGATCCCGTAATAAATTACAGGAAAATCCCGCTACTGCAAATACATGCCCGCATTTGTATTTCTACTGAACACAAATGCAAAGAGACAAAACTACACTATCTAATACTAGGATCCGGCTTAAGCCAAAGCCGGCTAATAAAATCCGTCCGATCATGATCCGTACAATACCGCACGTATCTGATCGAACCCTGCCATATCTCCATACGGCCTCTATAGCGTTTCGCCCGAAACCTGAGTAACTGAGTCTGGTGGACTCTAAAGACTCGTCAATACCTTGGCTGTGGATTTAACCACTAGCACGTCAGAGGTATAAGCCAATACGTGACGGGCCACCAGGTATTGACCAAAAGGGACGTCGATGAGCGAACTCATCCTGACACCCTACTGAGCCTGTCAGTGACAATATCCGTACAGTCCGGTCCGTTCGTCTATGAGCATCGCATGGCGGGCCTAGGGGGTTGGTAAAAGTCAGACCCCCAAAAGCGGTACAAGTCGTGTCGGAGTGTAGCCCAGAACACCCTGAGATACTACTGGAATACCTACCAGCAAATCTCCTGCCTTGGCTAAGGACTTTTCATGTTCTGGCTCTCCTAGACACAGCGCGACCACACCCCCAATACCGGGAGAGACGAACCCCTGCAGATCCGCTCACTGCCTCCATGTGGCTCGGGACTGTACCCAACTAAAACTTGTTTGCACGACTCCTTTGAGCCGTGGTAGGGTAGTAATCAAAGCACAGTGGGAACTCACACGAGACAAATGACGATCCCAGGTCGATGAACTAACCTGTACACATGTCACCAGGGAACTGCTATCTGACGTCGGGTATAAACCCAACTAGCTGGTTCCCGGCGAGTCCTGTCCGGTGTACTCATAACCCAATGAGCACCTGTATACATCTTAGGTGAACCAACTGACACCAGTGGCTTGTGAGACCGGCCACCGCCCCTCGTCGGGGTCTCGACTGTATACACTAGTCTACTCTGGAGTATCGATGCCCTGTCTCGAAACTCCCACGACTAGGGACCATTTAAGGATGTGCTTATAGACTACCAGCTCCCACGTATATGATCGCCCTCATACTGCCGGTAGTCAAGCAAGAATCCTATGGGCTCTATCAACGTGCAATAGTGACCTGTAAGGTCACCTAAAGCAGTACACGATGATAAAGGTAAACCAGATAGCATACTATCATCTTGAGTAAGACTGTCCTACTGGGACAGGTCCTCCCCTCAATCATTGCAATCACGTGCCTGTGATCCAATAATTGACTCTGAGGGCACTATCTCCAACAATCTCCCACTTGCACTCAAGGCTAATTATTGCGATGTCGCATACTCACAGCCCGTGTGATACCGAACACCCAACTCCTCTACTAGTCAGTCTCACAAAGCCTGTTTGTGAAACTATTGCGTTCGAGGAATAGCCTCAGTGAGTGGATCCGCTCTGATGTTTCTTTCTATGTCTCTCTCTATCTCAAGTTCGCGGAGAAAGCTATCTCCCGAAATGAGCAATACCTGTCTTAGAATGTCTGGATGTCTGATGGGACCTAGCTCATAAATGAACTCCAAATCCAAACTTCTTAGACTGTATCGTCAACTGAAATTAATCAGTATCCTGTGCCATGCCTTCCCTCAGTATCCACCTGGACCAACTGTCCAAAATACTGCCCCTCGTCAGAGGGAAAACTATAACTCTGACAGCCACTCTGCCATCCAAGTCACCTTGGAAGCCTGGAATGATAATCGTCTCCTAAAGGAGAATGCTGTTATCATTTCCCTAGAACATCCACTTATGTTCTAAAACTGCTTCCGACTGTTTCTCCAGGATTGGATCAATATCAACTTATTGCACCTACTGCAAGAACAACATCTGGTGTGGTACTTGACATCTCATGATTGACTCAATTGCCTAAGCAAGTGATCTGTCAATCATGCGTATCCCTCTCCCCTTTAGTCTGTAAGACACCTTTAGAGAGGGTGACTCCATTACCTGCAGGTACACCACCATGCCAGGAGTCGTCCATTCTAAATACTCATAGAATGCTGTCAAGGTACCCAGATTAGGAAACCACCCAAATCTAGATCTAAAACCATAGATCTAGTAACCAGAATGTCTGATGTAAGATCCAAATCCTATGTGGAGAAACTACTGTGTGACGACCAAAGTATAACCGATCGTAGTATAGGAATATCACTTCCTACTCTGTGTATGTCATCAAATATCAGGACATCACACCCTACTACCTTCTCAACAGATCCATCCCCTATTCTGATGAAGTCAAACCTATGACTGTCATATCAGAAATAGATGATCTATCTCCGCTATATCTGCTTTAGTCTATAAATAGACATAAGCCTGATGTCCACCAATGCTTCCGCTACTCCCACTGACTACGACAACCCTCTGATCGAGAAGGTGAATACTTGAGCACCGAGTTCCTGGATTTTCTAAAAGAGAATGTGATTCTCTCTCAGCTTACTCCTCCATATACACCACAATACAACGGTGTATCGGAATGGAGGAATCGCACCCTATTAGATATGGTGCGCTCTATGATGAGCATTGCTGAGTTACCTATTTCCTTTTGGGGTTTTGCGCTTGAATCAGCTGCATACCTATTGAATCGAGTTCCGACCAAATCTGTACCGACCACTCCATATGAGATATGGAATGGGAAGAGACCATGTCTTAATTTCATTAAGATATGGGGTTGTCCGGCCTATGTCAAAAAGCAAAATCCGGAAAAATTCGAGGCAAGGTCAGTTCTGTGCAAATTTGTAGGATATCCCAAACACTCGCGAGGGCATATCTTCTATCACCATGAGGAACAAAAGGTGTTTGTTGCTCAGCATGCCACCTTTTTAGAAATGGAATTTCTTGTAAAAGAAATTAGTGGCAGTGAGGTAGAACTGGAAGAAGTTCCAGCATCACAGAGTTTAACTGACGATTTGGTGGAACCAGAGGATCCAATAGTTCCCAACGAACCCCCGCCTCTCCGCAGATCTAGTAGGGTTCCTCATCCACCTGAGAGATATTACGGTTTTCTAGTTGATGGTGGGAGCGAGGATTGCATCATGGAAGATGATGAACCAACTAGCTTCGAGCAGGCCATTACGAGTGGGGACTCTGTGAAATGGATGGATGCGATGAGATCTGAGATGGAATCCATGTACACCAACAAAGTATGGACTTTGGATGTTGCTCCCGAAGGGGTAAAACCCATTGGAAGCAAATGGATCTTTAAGAAGAAACTTGGTGTAGATGGAAAAGTTGAGACTTTCAAAGCTAGACTTATTGCAAAAGGTTTTCGTCAACGACCAGGTGTGGATTATGATGAAACCTTTTCTCCAGTAGCTATGCTTAAATCCATCCGGATCCAACTTGCCATCGCTGTATACCATGACTACGAAATCTGGCAAATGGATGTTAAGACCGCTTTTCTAAATGGTGATTTAGAAGAGAGCGTATACATGACTCAGCCGGAGGGCTTCGTAGACAGTGGGAGCAGTGGAAAGGTATGCAAGCTGCTTAAATCCATCTACGGGTTAAAGTAGGCATCGCAGAGTTGGAACATCTGTTTTGATGAGGTAGTCAAAGAGTTTGACTTCATCAAAAATATAGATGAACCTTGTATATACAAGAAGGTTGCAGAGAGTAAGGTCGTCTTTCTCGTATTGTACGTGGATGACATACTCTTGATAGGAAATGATGTTCCTATGCTTCATTCGGTCAAGCTCTTCTTATCGCAGAGATTCTCAATGAAAGATCTAGGTGATGCTTCCTACATCTTAGGGATTAAGATATATAGAGATAGATCTAAAAGGATACTGGGATTGTCCCAATCCAGGTACATAGACACCGTACTAAAGAGGTTTAGTATGGAAGAGTCCAAGCGTGGGAATGTACCCACGATCTCTGGACACACTCTCTCCAAAGAGATGTTTCCTAAGACTGATTTGGAGAGAACTCGCATGCAAGGAATACCCTATGCTTCGGCAGTAGGCTCTATCATGTATGCGATGTTATGTACCAGACCCGATGTTGCATACACACTAAGTGTAGTGAGTAGGTATCAAGCAGATCCAGGAGAGAATCACTGGACAGCTGTTAAGAACATTCTCAAGTACTTGAGAAGAACTAAGGAGATGTTCTTAGTGTACGGTAACGGTGAACTCCAAGTGGAGTCCTTTACCGACTCGAGCTTCCAAAGTGATAAGGACGACAGTAAGTCGGTCTCGGGTTTTGTCTTTACCCTCAACGGAGGGGCGGTGTGCTGGAAGAGTTCCAAGCAAGACACCGTTGCAGACTCAACGATGGAGGCTGAATACATCGCTGCCAACGATGCTGCCAAAGAAGCTGTCTGGATAAAGAAGTTCATTGCTGAGCTTGGTGTGGTTCCATCCATTGAGCATCCAATACGTGTGTATTGTGATAACAATGGAGCGGTGGCTTTGGCCAAGGAACCCCGGTCCCATCAGAGATCCAGACATATTCTGAGGCGGTATCACCTGATCCAGGAGATAGTAGATCGCCGGGATATCGAGGTCAGGAGAGTTGACACGAATGACAACGTAGCAGATCCACTCACGAAGGCCCTCCCCCAGACGCAATTTGAGAGACTCTTTGGAATGTTGGGTATGAGATACTACAACACATGGCCTTAGTGCAAGTGGGAGATTATTAGTTATATGTATGCCCTAGAGGCCATTATTGTACATATGATGTATATTATAGTCGATGCTTGGATATATATAGAGATGACTTTCTTGCTCGACATGATAGTATGCTATCTGGTTACCTTTATCTTAACATGTAGACTTATATATTGTTATACTGTCTTGTTCTCACATGTTGATAAAGCCCTTAGGATATGTACTTAACTAACAGGACTATTCTGGAGATCATACTAGTGGGGCCAGGGTAGTTCACAAGTACATCCTTTAATTGTTCCTAGTCGAGGGAATATCGAGACAGGGCATCGATATCCTAAAGTAGACTAGCATATATGCTTCTTGACCCATATGATGGGCGATGGATGATCCCACATCCATTGGTGTATGACATCAGAGATGGTATACGGGTGCTCAGTGGAGACTGGGTACACTAAACAGGACTCGCCGAGGACTCCTATGTGGTAGTATACCTATCGTCAGATAGCAGTCCTCTGGTGACACTGGTACAGGTTAGTATGTAGACCCGAGATCGTCACAGAGTCTTGTGCGACTCCCACCGTGCTTTGATTTCCTCCCTACCACACTCAAGAGGAGTCGTGCAAATAGGTGGATTTTGGGTACAGTCCCGAGTCGTATGGAGGAAATGAGCGATAAGAAGGGTTTCGTCTCTCCCGGTATTGGGGGTTGATGTTGCGCTATACTCGATTGGCTATAACTGGAAGTCCCTGGCCATGGCTGATATGGAGATCTACTGATAAGTGTTATCAGTAGTTTCTCGACCTGTTATAGGCCAGACATCGACATAACTTATCACGTTACTGGGGTCTGACGATTTCCACCCCTAGACATGATATGAGACATATCAGATGAAGAGACCGGACTGTACAGTAGTGTTACTGATAGGCTTCATGGAGACTACGACCAGGCTTGCATGTTGATCTTCATATCGCTCAATACCCGGGTAGTCGTTACGTCTAGCTAATACCACTAACGGCTTGTATGTGACTGATATGATCATCACCTACTGCCGGCGTATTGACGAGTCTTTAGAGTCCCACATAGAAGTTCCCTGGTTCAAGCGAAATGAAGTAGGACACATATGTGATATGTGTGTGGGCCCGATTAAATACAAGTATGTGATACCGTATTATGATCTGGCAGTCATCTGTTTTCGGTGCGGTTATATGTGATAAAACCAAATTGTCGAATCAAGTGTTGATTCGATAATGTGATATACATATAAACGATATTAGTCGGTCGTATATAATATAACCAGATTATTAGATCAATTGTTGATTTAATAATATGATATAAATTATTTGTGATATAATTACATATTAACTAATATCATTAGCTCACTAATTAATCTTCATTAAATATATATTAATATATATGATATATATATATATATATTAAAATGAAGCATGGCATTTTCTTTTCTATTTTGTGAAAATTGAAATGAGGTGTAAAGTTGAAGCATGGTTGCAAGCATGGTGTTTTATATTGTTTATTCATTCTTGACTCACTATTCAAGCATGGTTGCAATTTAATATTGCATAATTCCAAGCTTGAATTAGTGAGGGGTCAAGAATTATCATTCATTCTTGTTCATTCCAAAAGACTTATCCATTTTTCTCTCATGCTTGCTCTCATGCTTCTTCTTCCTCCTCTTCCTTTTCCTCAAGCTTCAACCCTCACATGTGATGTGAATCATGAAGCTTGAGCACAAATAAGTGAGCTCTTTACATCCCCTACTTCATTATCTCACACCATTTTAGCAAATTAGTGTGGTGTGTTTCATACACTAAAGGGTTTACTGTAGTGGTGGCTTGAATTAGTAGGAGCTTCGAGGTGGATCATCTTTGGCGCGAAGGCTACGAAGGAAGCTTGTTCAAAGTCTCAAGAGAAGCCTTGTGGAGTCGCGGGACTATTACACAGAGCATATTGAAGAGAAGGACCGTCTACAAAGGTTGTATTCTTATTCTCTTAGATGTAAAAGTTGTTTGCATTTTGTTCGGTCTAAATCTCTAGTTAACGATTCTAGCGTAGGGTTCTTTGTAACCGCAAAATTTTTAAAACGGCATGCACAATGCCCCCCTAAACCTTGCTGTCATCATAAGGAACCCTTCAGAGAATACTTGGGCATGGAGTTCCTTGAGTTTCTAAAAGGAGAATGAGATTCTCTCTCAGCTTACTCCATCGAATACACCATAGCACAACGGTGTATCAGGGCGGAGGTATCGCACCCTATAAGATATGTCATGCTCTATAATGAGTATTGCTGAGTTACCTGCTTTCTTTTGGGAGTTATGCACTTGAGAAGCTGCATACCTATTGAATGGGGTTCCATCCAAATCAGTGCCTACCACTTCATATGAGATATGGTATGAGAAGTGACCATGTCTTAAACGAGTTAAGATACGGGGTTGTCCGGCCTATGTTGAAAGGCAGAATCCGGACAAGCTCGAAGCAAGGTCAGTTCTGTATAAGTTTGTTGGATATCCCAAACATTTGCGAGGGTATATCCTAACTGAGGAGCAAAAGGTGTTTTGTTTCTCAGCATGCCACCTTTTTGGAAAAGGGATTTCTTATGAAGAAATTTGTGGTCATGAGGTAGAACTAGAAGGAGTTCCAGCTAGACAAACTTACAGCTGATGATTTTGTGAAATCAAAAGATTCAATAGTCTCCAACGAAACTCAGCCTCTCCACGAATCTGGTAGGGTTCCTCATCCACTTGAGAGATACTACGATCTTCTCGGTGACAGTAAGAGTGAGGATTGCATCATGGTAGATGATGGCCCAACTAAGTTCAGACAGGTCATCACGAGTGGGGACTCTGTGAAATGGCTGGATGCTATGCGATCAAAGATGGAATCCATGTACACCAATAAAGTATGACTTTGATTGTTTCACCTGAAGGGGTAAAACCCATTAGGAGCAGCTGGGTCTTGAGAAGATTCATGGTGTAGATGGAAAAGTTGAGACTTTCAAAGCTATGCTTAAGTCCATCAGGATCAATGCAAGCATTGCGGAGTTGGAATATCTGTTTTGTTGTGGCAGTCAAAGAGTTTGACTACATCAAAATGGTAGATGAACCTTGTATATACAAGAAGGTTGTAGAGAGTAAGGTTGTCTTATACGTATTATACATAGATTACATACTCTTGATAGGAAATGGTTTCCTATGCTACATTCGGTCAAGCTCCTCTTATCACGAGGATTCTCAAAAGAAGACCTGGATGATACCTACTACATCATGTGGATTATGATCAATGGTGATATATCTATGTGGATATTCGGAGTGTCCCAAATCCTGGTACATTAACACCGTACTAAAGGAGTTCAGTATGGAAGATTCTAAGCGTGGTGGTTCGTCCACTTACCCATGGACCACTCTCTCCAAAAAGATGTCTTCCAAGACTGATTTGGAGAGAGCTCGCGTGCCAGGGATACCTTATGCTTCGGCAGTAGGCTCTATCATATATGCGGTGTTATGTACCAGACCATATGTAGATGACTCACTAGGAGTAGTGATCGGGAATCAATTGGATCTTGGGAGAATCACTGGACAGCTGTGGAGGACATTCTTAAGTACTTGAGAAGCACTAAATGAATGTTCTTGGCTCAAGCTTCCAGAGTGATAAGGTCGACTGAAAGTCAGTCACAGGCATTGTCTTTACCCTCAGTGGAGGGACGGTATGTTAGAAGAGTTCCAAGCTAGATACCGTGGCATACTAGACGATAAAGGCTGAATACATTGCTACCAATGATGCTGCCAAAGTGGCTGTCTGGGCATTTCTTGTTCATGAGATGAACAAGGTTCCTACCATTGAGCGTCCAATAACTGTTATTGCGACAACAATGGAGTTGTGGCTTTGGCCTAGGAACGCAGGACCCATCAACGTTCCAGACATATTCTGAGGACAGTATCACCTGATCAGGGAGATGGTTGATCTCCAAGGGATAGATGATATGAGAGATGACACGGAGGATAACTCAGAGGAACCATTCACAAAGGCCATTCCCTAGAGAGACTTCTATAGGACGTTGAGTATGATATACTGCAACAAATGGCCTTAGTGCAAGTGGGAGATTGTTAGTTATATGTATGCCCTAGAGGCCATTACTGTACATGCGATGTATATTGTAGTGGATGTTTGGACATATATAGGGAGGACTTTCTTGCTCAACATGATAATATGCTATCTGGTTGCTCTTTATATTAACATGTACACTTATTATCTCTCTATTACATGTTGATAAAGCCCTTAGGATGAGTACGAGACTACCAGGATTATGGTGCAGATCATATTAGTGGGGCAGAGGTAGTCGGTAAGTACATCCTCCAAATGTTCCTCGTCGTGGGAGTGTCGAGACAAGGCATCGATACTCCAGAGTAGACTAGCGTATGCGCTTCTCGATCCATATGATGGGCGATGGATGATTCCATATCCATTGGTGTTTGACATCAGAGAAGGTATACGGGTGCTCAATGGAGACTGGGTACAGTGAACGGACTCGCCGAGAACACCTAGATGGTATTATACCTATTGTCGGATAGCAGTTTTCAGGCGACACTGGTACAGGTTAGTCTGTCGACCCGAGATCGTCATAGAGTCTTGTGTGATTCCCACTGTGCTTTGATTTCCACCTTACCACGTTCAAGAAATCGTGCAAAATGGTGGATTTTGAAGGGTTTTCTCTAGCACTACTACTAGGGTTTGGTAGCATCACACATGCTATATTAAAAAATTTATATGGTGCTAAAGAAACTATCCTAAGGATCAAACTAGAAAAGCTAGGGTAACACTAAAAATATCACAATCCACAAGTAATAAAGTACTAGGTTTAGATAATACAACCTTTGTAGCTCCCTTCGCTAGACTCCTTGGCTACTTGAGAGTTGAAAGAAGCTTGCTTGAGATCCTCCAAGTCCACGACGATCCACCCGGAGTCCTCTTTGTCCAAGCTCAACGCTCCACTTGATCAAGATGATGAAGTTGAAGCTAACACTCTAAACTAGTGGGCAAGAGTAGTATAGAATGATGATGTGGTTTGATTTCTCACTTAAAAACCCTAACTTTATCACTCCTTCACTCACTATCAAAACCTAGAGAGCAAGAGAGAGAGAAAGAAGAAGATGGCAAATAAGAGCTCAAGATAATGATAAGCTTAAGGATAAAATTGAGAATAGAAAATATATATATTTTCTTCTTCTCATCTTTAACTGTCACGATCCGAAATATTAGCTCGTGATTAGCACTTAAATCACGCAACGTCTAAAGGCGTAACGTAATTCAAGTAAGCTGAAACCCAAAAATCTAAACCTTTTTAAGAAAATAAAGGAGGTGAAGTTTTGAAATAAAAGTATAATGAGATCAAGTTTTCTTAAAATGCATAGAAAAGGGACATGAAATTGCAAGTGGAATTTACTAGTTTGAAAACATGTTTCGTCTTTTAAAAATTTGGGCAGCACCTCATTTGTATATTTTGATCCAAAAGCACATATACAAGATAATGATAAAGACATCCCCAAGCGGGAGCTAGCTCTTCGCCAAACGGCGGATCACAACCATGCAAGACAATATAAATAAGTATACGACGCCCAAAGGCGAAGATCAACACAAAAGATAAAGAAAAGCAAGACATAAAATCCACAAGTAGCGGAAAACCCCTCGCCCTAAGTCTCGCAACCACAATCCCTCTGAGTCTCTTTACATATACAATTTACTAATTTTGATTGATAGTGTTGACTAGATACAATATGAAATAGAAAATACAAGAGTGGGTACGATACAAATGTCCCACCTACCAATGCAAAACACCCGAATGCAACTGTGTGCCAGCGAAGCTGTTACTCATTCATGCGGTCTACCTGCAAGAACTGTGGCACAACGGGGGTGAGTTGCCAACTCGTGAATAGAAATATATCAACAATTAGAAATCGAATAAATAACGACTCCTAGGTCAACTATATCATGAAGGTAATACTATGATATCTAAGGTGACCGTGTCGTATATGTGCCAACAATAACTCAAGTTTATAAGTATGCTATTATCATCCAATCAGATAATCAATGTCTGTATGTATGTGGATCTTGTCCAACCATATGATCAATGTATGTATGCATGTGGATCTCGTCCACATGTCAACCAATGACACAACAATATCATGCATGTAAATATCATAAAAACATATGCATGAAAATATGAGGATATAAATCAACGTGTGTCCCTCGCCACACATCAAAATCATGGAACTGGAGTGTCCAATCTCGACACTCGAAAACATCATGAAACCCGTATCCAGCATCGACACGTAAATCCTCATATGTCTTAGGCGCCGCACACCCTGGTCGGCCCTCATATCCATCTCTCTACTCCGGTCGGTATCCTCCAGATAATCGCCGAGTCCAAATAAAATCACCGGTAGGTAGTGCTCCCCTGCCAGGCTCATCGTCTACACCTCGAGCTTTTTGCCCCGGGGTACCTTACCGGGTCCACCATGTACCCGCAATCAGCCTCATCCGCCTCCTCGAATTGGGTTTCACATGTCGCTTTCAGAACCGAGAAAACACATGGTGGACGCACTGAAATATCATATCAAGAGAAACCGGGTTTTTAAAACAGTACATGCTTTCTTTTGAAATCGCCACGGTTCTCAAATCCAGAAATCTTATGAAAACAACATATCTCAATGTGTAAAATCATAAAGCATGATGTATGCGACATATGATAGAAATGTAAGCATCTCCATATATCATGCAACATGGGACAGTAATATGACATATTAAGGGAAAACCGCACTTTTAAAATGATTCCAGTTTTTAAATATATCCCGCGGTTCCCAATTTCTCCAAAGTCAAATGCAACATCGTCTATGTATGTGCAATAAGTACGTATGTAGGCATGAATGCACAAAGTTATATTTTGACACAAGTATGTTATGCGATGAGTCATATCATGATGCATCAATCCTACTGTGTAGTGACATGGCAATTATGGATGATGAAGTGTGTGGGCCGGCAAATCTGCGTAAGTGTAACATACGTATCATCGATAATGGTGCAGGTGTACTAGCACAAGTATAAGTAATGCAATGCGAATAACATGAATGCGGCATAAGGTAAATCATATGCAAATGCTGACGGGTATACGTATCTAACATGACCGAGTCGGTGAATCTATCAATCGACATCTAGCCTCACAACATCACGTATGGTATAATCCATCGTACGACATCCTCTATTCAAGGGTATGGATCAAACCTCATGTCAAACTCATCACGTACGGAAAATCATCGTACGGCGGTATTAAGCTAATAGGGATCCTATCAACCTATAAGATAATGAGGGTACGACCTAATATCACGTACTGTTAGTTATATGTATGCCCTAGAGGCCATTACTGTACATACGATGTATATTGTAGTGGATGCTTGGACATATATAGGGAGGAATTTCTTGCTCGATATGATAGTACGCTATCTGGTTACTCTTTATCTTAACATGTACTCTGATTGTCTCTAAGTTACATGTTGATAAAGCCCTTAGGATGAGAACTTGAATACAAGGACTATGATGCAGATCATACTAGTGGGGACAGTGTAGTCATCAAGTACAACCTTTAAAAGTGTAGGGTTCCTAGGCACACTCAAGAGGTCTCACAACTGATCAACCATGGCAAAATAAAAAATTTCCGGTGCCGAGAAACCCTAATGCGATCGTTGACTAGAGATTAAGGCGAAACATGCAACTAGTTAACAACTTAACTAAGAGTGAACGGAAATACAACCTTTGTAGATCCGGTCCTCCACCTCCATAGCTCTGTGATGATGTCCCCTCGCTGCGATCATCGGATCCCGGGCTCTAGCGTCGGCTTCATCGGAGAAATGGGCAGGCTAGGTCGTCGACTTCGATGCCGAAGATAATCTACGTCGAGGCAACACAAGATCAAGCTCCAACTCCACCAAGTCATGAAACTTGTGAAGAAAACACCCTATACTACTTGGCAAGTGGTAGAGGATGAAGAAATAGAAAGTGGGTTCACTTTAGAATTGGATTTCTCACTCTTTTTCTCAAATCACCATTGAAGCTAGCAAGCTTCTTTCTTCTTGAAGAAGAAGAAGATAATATGATAAGAATATCAATAATAGAAAATAAAATGATTCTTATCATATTAGCAACCATGGTTAAGTGTATAGAATGAACTAGGGTTAAGCTAAATGGTTAGGGTTTAGGAAGAAAACAAAATGGTAAGACTTATTCAAAGATGCTAGAAAAGTCAGGAAGCTTCAAAGATAAAACAAACAAGCCACCATTTTATTTTCTTTTGCCAAAAAGAATAAAGAAAATAAATGAGTAAATGAAAACCCTAACCATTAACCTAATCATAGTTTAAACCAAACAAACACCCAAGTTTGCATGTATCATCAAACATGATACAATCTTGTGCACAAAAATATATCACATATACAATGTGCACAAACAAGTGAGAAAAACATCTTAAGTGAACCAAAATTAGTTAATGTAAAGTAATATATCAAATATATAATTATAAATTAAATCATTAAATCATTAAATCAACACTTGATTTAACGATCCGGTCGCATCGCATGTGACCGACTAGTATCCAATGTATCGACTTATCGAATCAATCCTTGATTCGATAACTAGGTTATATCGCATACAACCAATCGATACATTCATCGCGAGAATAAAATACGGTATCACATACACGCATTATTCTCGGTCCCGCACATATCTCATATGCGCTCCTATTTCGTTTCGCTTGAGCCAGGAAACCTCTGTGTAGGACTCTAAAGACTCGTCAATACGCCGGCAGCAGATGATGATCATATCAAGCACCCACAAGCCGCAAGCGGTCTGCTAAACGTAACGGCCACCCGGGTATTGAGCGATCAGAAGATCGATGAGCAATCCCGCTCACACTCCTGTGAATCCAACCAGTAACATTTACCGTACAGTCCGGTCTGATCATCTGATATGTCACATATATCGCCTAGGGGTGGTAAACGTCAGACCCCAATAGCTTGATAAGTCGTGTCGATATGAGGTCTATAACAGTTCGAGATACTACTGATAACACTTACCAGTAAATCTCAGCAACCCTGGCCAGGGATTTCCGGTTATAACCAATCGAACATAGCGCAACATCAACTCCCTCTACCGGGAGAGACGAATCCCCTCATATCGCTCATTGCCTCCATGTGATTCGAGACTGTACCCAAAAGCCACCGTTTTGCACGCCCTCTTGGACGTGGTAAGGTGGAAATCGAAGCACA
Source organism: Agapanthus africanus (assembly GCA_030015575.1). Lineage (NCBI taxonomy): Eukaryota > Viridiplantae > Streptophyta > Magnoliopsida > Asparagales > Amaryllidaceae > Agapanthus > Agapanthus africanus. The sequence goes on from JASDDO010000004.1 coordinate 240,551,451, forward strand.
GTGGGAATCACACAAGACTCTATGACGATCTCGGGTCTACAGACTAACCTGTACCAGTGTCACCAGAGAACTGCCATCTGACGTATGGTATAATACCATCTGGGAGTTCTCGGCGAGTCCGTCTAGTGTACCCAGTCTCTACTGAGCACCCGTATATCATCTCTGATGTCAAACACCAATGGATATGGGATCATCCATCGCCCATCTGTATGGGTCGAGAAGGTATACGCTAGTCTACTCTGGTATATCGATGCCCCGTCTCGATACACCCATGACTAGGGACCTTGAAGGATGTACTTATAGACTACCATGTCCCCACTAGTATGATCCGCATCATAGTCCAGGTAGTCAATTACACATCCTAAGGGCTTTACCAACATGTAACAGAGAGACAATCAGTATACACGTTAAGGTAAAGAGCAACCAGATAGCATACTATCATGTCGAGCAAGAAAGTCCTCCCTATATATATCCAAGCATCCACTACAATATACATCCTATGTATAGTAATGGCCTCTAGGGCATACATATAACTAACAATCTTCCACTTGCACTAGGGCCATCTGATAGCAGTGATTGCAATATCTCATACTCAACCATCCCATAAAAGTCTCTCTCTGGGAAAAGGCCTTTCGTGAGTGGATCCGCCATGTTGTCCTCTGAGTCTACTCTCCTAACCTTGATCACCCTGAAGATCAACCATCTCCATGATCAGGTGATACTGCCTTAGAATATGTCTGGATCACTGATGGGACAGACGTTCCTGGCATAAGACACAACTCCATTGTCACACAATGGGAGGAACTAAGTTCATCTCATGAACTAATATACACCCATACAGCCTCTTTGGTAGCATCTTAAGTAGCGATGTATCCAGCCTTTATCGTCTAGTATGCCACGGTATCTAGCTTGGAACTCTTCCAACATAATGTCCCTTTACTGAGGGTAAAGACAATGCATGCGACTGACATTTAGTCGTCCTTATCACCCTGGAACCTTTCCAGTGATTCTTCCCAGGATCGATTGATACCATCACTACATGTAGTGAGTATCCTAACATCCAATTACATCTATCTCATAGATGAAAACTCAGGATTTAGGAGGCATCTCTTTGATCCTATATGGAGAATCATTGTGATAAGCGGAGATTGACCGAGCGTAGTATAGGAAACTACTTCCCTATCAAGAGCGTGTCATCCACGTACTCTACGAGGATCACTACCATACTCCCTACTACCTTTTTGTATATACAAGGTTCATTTACCATTTTGATGATGTCAAACTGTTTGACTAACTCATCAAAACAGATGTTCCAACTCCGCGATGCCTGCTTTATCATATAAAACATCTTACACATGTTTCCGTTTCTCCCACTGTCTACGAAGCCCTCTGACTGTGTACTTACAGACTCTCTCTTCTAAAACATCATTTAGAAAAGCAGTCATGACACCCAACCGCCAGATATTGTAGTTATGGTATGTAGCCGTGGCAAGTAGGATCTGGATGGACTTAAGCATAGCTACTTAGAAAAGGTTTCATTATAATCCATACCTGGTCAATGATGCAAATCTTTAACAAGTCTAGCTTTGAAAGTCTAAACTTTTCCATGTACACCAAGTAATCTTCTCAAGATATACTTGCTCATGTTGGGGATTTAACCCTTCAGATATAGCAACCAAAGTCCATACTTTGTGTTAGTGTATATGCCCTAGAGGCCATTACTGTATCATACTAGTTTGTATATTACTTAATGGAAGCGTGGGATATTCACCTTGTATAAACAATCTTGCTCAATATAGTAGTATGCTACTTGGTTTGTTTCTACTTCAATGTGTACATGTGTTTATTTTAGTATATCACCTATACACATTAGTGGAGCCCTTAGGATCTTTGCTTGATTACCAGCGTTGTGATGGCAGTCACACTAGTGGGGGCTGGGTAATCTATAAGCACATTCTTATACAGGTCCCTAGTCGCAGGACTATCGAGACAGGGCATCGATACTCCGGAGTAGACTAGCGTATGCGCTTCTCATCCCAGTGTGGGAGATGGTCTGTCCCACAGCCATCAGTACGTCGTACTGGAGATAGTATACGGGTGCTCGTTAGGTTACGAGTACACTGGACAGGACTCGTCGGGAACTGACCGGTTGGTATTATACCTATCGTCAGTTATCAGTTCCCAGGTGACATGAGTACAGCATAGTCCGCTGACTTGACACTGTCACTTCGCCTCGAGTGTGTTCCCACTGTACTTTTATTACTACCCTACCACGGCTCAAAGGAGTCGTGCAAACAGGTAGTGGTTGGGTACAGTCCCGAAGCACTTGGAGGCAGTGACGGTTAGACAGGATTCGTCTCTCCCGGTATTGGGGGTTGACATCGCGCTGTGTCTAGGAGAGCCATTACACGAGAAGTCCCTGGCCAGGGCAATCGAGATATACTGGTAGGCTTCCAGTGTTATCTCAGGGTGTTTTGGGCTTCACTCCGACACGACTTGTACCGCTATTAGGGGACTGACGTTTACCGCCCCCCTAGGCCCGCCATGCGATGTATCAGACGAACAGACCGGACTGTACGGAGATTGTCACATTCAGGCTCAGTAGGAGTTCAGATGGGTTTCACCTCGTCAGTCTTCTTGTCGGCTTCTACCTGGGGACCGTTACGCACAGCTAGTGCCGCTTGCGGTCTGCGGTTTAACCCACTGCCAGCGTAGTGTCGAGTCTTTAGAGTCCCACACAGAAAGCTATTCGCCTTTAGGCAAAAGAGTAGAGGTCGCATGGTTTTGCGGCAGGTCGCATGGTTTTGCGACAGGGTTCGGTCACATCCGTGCACTTATGCACGTACAGTGTCCGGACAGTTAACACTAGCGGGATTTGGTTTAAGCCAGATCCTAGTGTACGTATTGGGATTGGATTTATCCAGTTTTTATTCGTGTTCCTCGGAACGCGGATGCGGGTGTGTATGCACAGTTGATGGAGAGACAGAGGCAGAGGATTCTCATTAGGGTTGTTGACCGTTGACTGTTGACTATTGACTTTTTGCTCAACCCTAATGAGAATATGATATATGATTAACAATTATATTAATTAAATATTATGGTGACATGGTTGTTGAGGGATTGACTTTGTTGACTTGTTGACTTTGTTGACCGGTTGACTAGGCTTGACTAGTTGACCATCATGATAACAATAGCTATCATTTCATGGCAAAGACTTTTGCTTGCTTGCTCTTTTGTGCAAAATGAGTGCATGAAATGATATGGCTATTGTTGCTTAAACCATCACATAATACTTGATTGCTATGATGTGTTATGATGGTTATGGATTATGAGAGCCAAATGAGAAAAGTCTTCTCTCATTCGATCATTCTCATTCTCTCTCTTGTTCTTGAGCTCTCATCTCCTTCCTCTTGCTCTCCCTCTCTTAGTCTATGGTTCACTTGTCTCATGTGTTGAGAACCAAGAACCATAGAGAAAATCCCAACACACTCTTCTCTACTCACTCTAGTTCACAAGGTTTAGCAAACCAAGTGAACTAGTTTCTTCAAAGACCGAAGAAGAAGCCAAAGGTGGAAGCTTTCGAGGTGGATCTATCTTCGGCGCAAGGAGACGACGGAGTGAAGCCGATCCGGACAACCATCGAGAGTCAAAGAAGAAGGAGTTCAAGAAAGAAAGGTATAACCCCCTAACCGAGTAGTTAACAACTCCTAGTTAGGTTGTTAGTTAGATGTTTAACAAAGATCCGGTTTTGAGTCCATGTTACCACCTCTAGAAAAATTGTTTTTCACCAAATTCCGCATGCCCGAAAGTACCGGGAGAGGTAGCATGGACTTACTGTGGTATCAGAGCCTAGTTAAACTCTATCTAACATGTTAGCAAAGTAGCTAGAAGATCGATCAAAGAAAAGTCGCAAAACGAACCCAAAACTGTCAAGTTTCTGCCGAATTTTATTCTGTTCAAAAGTTGATAAATTTCATCTTAAAAATCGGCTCAGGCTTTTTATAGAATAACCACCAAATTTGGTCCCACGATCGATTCAAAGCGCCGCGGAAACGCAGCGGGAGCACGCTCCCGCCGCGGTTTCGCGGCTGAGTTGACTCGGTCGGGGTCCATCTTTGGTGCAGTGTATTTCTGGGGTTGTTTTGGGATTTTTGGAATATGTATTTTCTGCCCAGATTTTCCAGAACGAAAATTTTGTGTTTGGGGCCTATAAATCCGTATTTTTGATCGAACTTCTAAAAGACTTAAGCTGACGGGTTTTCTGTGATGTGATATTTGTATTGAACGTCTACTAATCGCTGTATGTCGATTAGTGGGGGTTATACAAATCTGTGATCTGTAATGTTGCTGGAATGTGTATATGAATTCAATGGATTGTCGCGGGTGAATAGCCGGCGGTTGTGAGACGAGAGTTTTCTTTTCTTTCAATTCATGTAAATTTGTAAATTGATGTAATAATTATTTGTATGGCCGCACAACCGGGTCGGGGTTGTAGCCGTCATTGTATAATTTCTTTTTACTGTTTTTTCTCCTAGGATAGATCCATGGAGGGGGTGCACAAACTACCGGGTATGCCGAAGTGCCGAGTGGCCTACTCACGGGGATGAGGGAGGTTGCTTCGCTTCGGGTACTTGGCGGGTAGTTTGCCTCATCCGTAGGGGTCTTGGGTGGGGTATTGGCTATTCACCGCGACCGTGTAATCTGCTTTTCGTTACAGGCTCGTACGAATTGCAGGTTTCTAGTATATCCAATGTGTTCATCTGTGATCTGAAATGTCTATCATTGCAATATATCTATATATGATATTATTTAGGCGTTGCTTATGTTTTACAGCCGCGCTAGCCCAGCCCCCGCTCTGTCGTTAGTTAAGTAACCTAACGGGTAATGACGGGGCCCCGTGGTGAATGCGAATGGCATAAGCGTACGTCATATTTTGGTTGTTTTCTGCAATGGTAGGTTTTAAATGATGGGACGCATTAAAAGAACTAATGCAAGAATATCACGCATTAAAAGAACTAATGCAAGAAAATAAACCAAGTAAAAGTCGTTGGAACACTTTCGAAAAACCACTCGGTTCTTTTCAAAACAAACTTTTAAAATGCGGAGTTTGAACCACTCCTTTTAAAAGCTATCTCGTTCCATCGACCATATCAAGTTCACTACGTTCACGGTTTCGCCAAAACCATCCGTAGCCCTCCATCATTTCAGTTAAATATTCGGTAGTATTCAAGCTATGTATTTTGACCTCACGCCAAGGCATAGTGATTGGTAGCTGCCGGATATTTATCTGTTGCATAGATAGAATGCGTTGGTTTGAGACAGTCGTACTACCATTTTGGCCTACGTCAAGGGTATGTACGGGTGGGTTCAAATTAACCTGGATAATGATGTGAAGAACTTGACATGTGACTTATGACATTTTGACCTCACGCCAAGGTCATAAGAGCATGGGGCAAAAATCCACATCGGGAGTTTCAAAAGAACCGAAACTTGCTAGTGTTGCATACCATTTGGAGTGTGATGATTCTGGTAGGATTCCTTCAGTTTCGTCACGCGATGATATTTGGATCCCGATCCTACTGTGAGTATATGCTACTCCTCGGGAAATTTCTCACTTAACGATCAATGCTATAAACCTAGTAGGTGTCTAGAAAGGTGTTAGCGGGGCTACGCCCCCAGGGAAAAGAGGTTCTTAAATTAAGGAACTTCGCGAAAGCGTTGGAAAACCTCCCTCGAAGTACCGACACCAGCCTGGCCGAACGGTTAAGCAAGTATTGTACGGTGAGATTGATCCTGACTAATTCTTCCTCTTTGGTTTGAGGAGGGATTCGAGAAACAGTGGGAGCCATCCTGTTTAGACAAACTAAAAACCACTCTAAACTTGCAAGAGCATCATGCTGAGTGTTTCTTCTTCTCTCTCCTAATTGCAGCGACCAATCGACATGACTGGACTTAAGTTACTTCTAGATAAAAACATACTGACAGGGCCCAAACTACAAAGATTGGCTAAGGAATGTCAAAATGACAATCACTTACGACAAGCTGGGGTATCTTCTTACCACCAAAGCTCCCCCCTGTCCCAAGTCCCACCTCCAGCGTCGTGGATAAGGAAATCCGTAAGACCTGGGAGATTGATAGCGCGAAGGCCAAGTGCCTCGTACTTGCCTCGATGGACAACGAACATCAGAGGAGGCACGAGAATATGGACCTTGAATCCATATTTCTCCATACAAAAGAACTGTATGGGGGAGCAATCTCGTATCGCAAGATACGAAGTGTCGAAGAAGTTATTTTCGGCAAGGTTGGCCATCGGATCATCGGTAGCGGAACACGTGCTTAAGATAATTGGCTTCATTGAGGAGCTCGCGGAACTTGGAACCACGTTGGAGAATGAGCTCTATACCGACTTGATTCTCCAGTCCCTTCCTTCCACTTACGCCCAGTTTATACTGAACTTCAACTTACAAGAAAAAGAAGTTGAACTTTCAGAACTCCTCAACATGCTGAGGAATGCAGAGGGCACCCTACAGAAAGGTAGGGAAACATCCACTTTGTTTGTAGGAGGATCTTCCTCTTCTAGGTCCAAGGCGAAAGCCAAGGGAAAGAAGAAGAAAGCCTTCGCCGAACCAAGGGGGCGGTGTTAGTAAAGTGGATACGAAGGGAAAAGCAAAGGCAACAAAGAAAGCGGGGCAGCTTGTGGATAAAGAAGAATGCTTCTATTGTCATAAGAAAGGTCACTGGAAGAATGATTGCAGGGCTTGGAAAGCCAGGACACAGGAATTGAAGCAGGGTTGCGGCTTCAGCTTCAGGTGTGTATGTTATTGAAAACTGTCTTTCAATAAACTCTACTTCCTGGGTATTGGATACCGGATCAGGGATCTCATATCTGTAATTCTTTGCAAGAGTTGAGAAACCGTAGGGGTTTTAAAGGCAGGTGACATGACCCTCAGAGTTGCAAACGGAGCTAGCATGGATGCTAAGGCCATGGGGGACTATCACCTGGGAATGTCAGATGGACATGTTTCGGTTTTGCGTAATTGCTTTTTTGTACCCAACGCAACTTGTAATATCATTTCTGTATCTTTAGTTTTCTAAAGAAGGTTATGAATTTGCATTTGTAAGTAATGTTGTAAACATTCACCTTAATCAAGTTTTGATTGGGTCAGGTACATTGAGCAATGGTATATACGTATTAAACCAACCACAGATTTTCAATGTCCAGAATACACACAGAAGAAAGTCTCCGGAAATTAATCAGACTTTCTTATGGCATTGTAGACTGGGTCACATCAATGAGAGAAGGTTGGCGAAGTTACATACAGAAGGATATTTGAATCCATTCGAATATCAATCGTATTCCACTTGTCAATCCTGTCTCAAAGGAAAGATGACAAAGACTCTGTTCACTGGACACAGAGTAAGAGCGAGCGAGCTCTTGGGACTCGTACACAGCGACGTGTGCGGTCCAATGTCTACACATGCGCGAAGCGGTTATTCTTACTTCATTACTTTTACGGATGACTTTTCAAGGTACGGTTTATGTCTTCTTAATGAAACATAAGTCCGAAGCCTTTGGAAAGTTCCAGGAATATAAGAATGAAATAGAAAAACAAACCGGCAAAAGTGTTAAGATTCTAAGATCGGATCGAGGTGGAGAATACTTAAGTGCCGAGTTCCTGGACTATTTAAAAAGAGAACGGAATTCTCTCTCAGCTTACTCCCCCATACACTCCGCAACATAACGGTGTATCGGAGAGACGGAACAGAACCCTATTGGATATGGTTCGGTCCATGATGAGTAACACTGAGTTACCGCGATCATTCTGGGGGTATGCGCTAGAATCAGCTGCATACCTTTTGAACCGAGTTCCGACTAAGACTGTGCCTACCACACCATATGAAATATGGAGTGGGAAGAAACCCTATCTTCAATATCTGAAGATCTGGGGATGTCCGGCTTTTGTCAAAAAGCAGCATGCGGACAAACTCGAGGCACGCTCAGTACTGTGCAAGTTTGTGGGATACCCAAAGAACTCCAGGGGGTATCTCTTCTATTACGCAGAGGAACAAAAGATCATTGTTTCTCGTAATGCCCATTTTCTGGAACACCGGTTCTTAGAAAAGGAAACAAGTGGGAGCGAAATAGAACTGGAAGAAATTCCAGAACCACAGACTATTACTGAAAGCTTAGTGGAACCAGAGGGTTCAAAAGAACAGGACATTCCTATGCCGCTCCGCAGGAGTAGTAGGCAGTCTCATCCGCCCGAGAGATACTACTGTTTTCTCATAGACGGGGATAGAGAGGATTGCATCATAGATTATGATGAGCCTACTAGCTTCTAGCAAGCCGTTCAGAGCGTCGACTCGGTAAAATGGCTGGATGCTATGCAGACCGAAATGGAGTCCATATACACCAACAAAGTATGGACGTTGGACGTTGCTCCAGACGGGGTAAAACCCGTAGGATGCAAGTGGATCTTCAAAAGGAAGATTGGTGTAGATGGACAGGTTGAGACCTATAAAGCTAGACTGGTAGAAAAGGGTTTTCGTCAAAGACCTGGTTTGGACTATGACGAGACCTTTCTCCAGTAGCTATGCTGAAATCCATTCGGATCCTTCTTGCCATTGCTGCCTTCCACGATTATGAGATTTGGCAGATGGACGTAAAGACAGCTTTTCTAAATGGAAATTTAGAGGAGTGTGTCTATATGGACTAGCCAGAGGGTTTCATTCAGAGTGGGAGCAGCGGAAAGGTGTGCAAGTTGCTTAAGTCCATTTACGGACTAAAGCAGGCATCGCGGAGTTGGAACATCTGTTTTGATGAGACGGTCAAGGAAATTGGCTTTATCAAAAATCCAGATGAACCATGCATCTATAGTAGATTTGTAGCGAGAACTGTAGTATTCCTCGTTTTATACGTGGATGACATTCTCTTAATAGGAAATGACATTCCTATGCTACAATCTGTCAAGGGGTTCTTGTCACACAGGTTCTCCATGAAAGACCTGGGTGATGCCTCCTACATCCTGGGGATCCGGATCCATCGTGATAGATCCAAGAGGATATTAGGACTTTCACAGTCCAGGTACATCGACACCATACTGAAAAGATTCAGTATGGAAGATTCCAAGCGCGGTAACCTACCGGCTTGTCACGGGATCACCCTCTCTAAAGAGATGTCTCCCAAGACTGATTTGGAGAGGGATCGCATGTCTATTATACCCTACGCTTCTGCGGTAGGCTCTATAATGTATGCGATGTTGTGTACCAGACCGGATGTAGCTTATGCACTGAGTGTAGTAAGCCGGTATCAGTCAAACCCTGGGGAGAAACACTGGATAGCGGTAAAGAACATTCTCAAGTACATGAGAAGGACTAAGGAGATGTTCTTGGTGTATGGCGGAAAAGACCTCCAGATCGAGGCCTTTGCTGACTCCAGCTTCCAAAGTGACAAGGATGATTCCAAGTCCATGTCGGGTTTTTGTCTTTACCCTCAATGGAGGGCCGGTGTGTTGGAAGAGTTCCAAACAGGAAACCGTTGCAGACTCGACGATGGAAGCGGAATACATCGCTGCATCTGATGCCGCAAAAGAAGCTGTCTGGATAAGGAAGTTCTTGAAAGAACTTCAGGTTGTTCCGTCCATTGTTGATCCAATACCTCTGTATTGCGACAACAACGGGGCTATAGCTTTAGCGAAGGAACCCAGGTCCCATCAGAGATCCAGACACATCTTGAGGCGGTATCACCTGATCAGGGAGATCGTGGATCGCCAGGAGATCGAGGTTCGGAGGGTCGCTTCAGAAGATAACACTGCAGATCCATTCACCAAGGCCTTGCCCCAGACTCAGTTCGAGCGGCTGATCGAGATGATAGGTCTTCGATACTCCAGTACATGGCCTTAGTGCAAGTGGGAGATTGTTAGTGTATATGCCCTAGAGGCCATTACTGTATCATACTAGTTTGTATATTACTTAATGGAAGCTTGGGATATTCACCTTGTGTAAACAATCTTGCTCAATATAGTAGTATGCTACTTGGTTTGTTTCTACTTCAATGTGTACATGTGTTTATTTTAGTATATCACCTATACACATTAGTGGAGCCCTTAGGATCTTTGCTTGATTACCAGCGTTGTGATGGCAGTCACACTAGTGGGGGCTGGGTAAGCACATCCTTATACAGGTCCCTAGTCGCAGGACTATCGAGACAGGGCATCGATACTTCGGAGTAGACTAGCGTATGCGCTTCTCATCCCAGTGTGGGAGACGGTCTGTCCCACAGCCATCAGTACGTCGTACTGGAGATAGTATACGGGTGCTCATTAGGTTACGAGTACACTGGATAGGACTCGTCGGGAACTGACCGGTTGGTATTATACCTATCATCAGTTATCAGTTCCCAGGTGACATGAGTACAGCATAGTCCGCTGACTTGACACTGTCACTTCGTCTCGAGTGTGTTCCCACTGTACTTTGATTACTACCCTACCACGGCTCAAAGGAGTCATGCAAACAGGTAGTGGTTGGGTACAGTCCCGAAGCACTTGGAGGCAGTGACGGTTAGACAGGATTCGTCTCTCCCAGTATTGGGGGTTGACATCGCGCTGTGTCTAGGAGAGCCATTACACGAGTAGTCCCTGGCCAGGGCAATCGAGATATACTGGTAGGCTTCCAGTGTTATCTCAGGGTGTTTTGGGCTTCACTCCGACACGACTTGTACCGCTATTAGGGGACTGACGTTTACCGCCCCTAGGCCCGCCATGCGATGTATCAGATGAACAGACCGGACTGTACGGAGATTGTCACATTCAAGCTCAGTAGGAGTTCAGATGGGTTTCACCTCGTCAGTCTTCTTGTCGGCTTCTACCTGGGGACCGTTACGCACAGCTAGTGCCGCTTGCGGTCTGTGGTTAAACCCACTGCCAGCGTAGTGTCGAGTCTTTAGAGTCCCACACAGAAAGCTATTCGCCTTTAGGCAAAAGAGTAGAGGTCGCATGGTTTTGCGGCAGGTCGCATGGTTTTGCGACAGGGTTCGGTCACATCCGTGCACTTATGCACGTAAAGTGTCCGGACAGTTAACACTAGCGGGCTTTGGTTTAAGCCAGATCCTAGTGTACGTATTGGGATTGGATTTATCCAGTTTTTATTCGTGTTCCTCGTAACGCGGATGAGGGTGTGTATGCACAGTTGATGGAGAGACAGAGGCAGAGGATTCTCATTAGGGTTGTTGACCGTTGACTGTTGACTATTGACCTTTTGCTCAACCCTAATGAGAATATGATATATGATTAACAATTATATTAATTAAGTATTATGGTGACATGGTTGTTGAGGGATTGACTTTGTTGACTTGTTGACTTTGTTGACCGGTTGACTAGGCTTGACTAGTTGACCATCATGATAACAATAGCTATCATTTCATGGCAAAGACTTTTGCTTGCTTGCTCTCTTGTGCAAAATGAGTGCATGAAATGATATGGCTATTGTTGCTTAAACCATCACATAATACTTGATTGCTATGATGTGTTATGATGGTTATGGATTATGAGAGCCAAATGAGAAAAGTCTTCTCTCATTCGATCATTCTCATTCTCTCTCTTGTTCTTGAGCTCTCATCTCCTTCCTCTTGCTCTCCCTCTCTTAGTCTATGGTTCACTTGTCTCATGTGTTGAGAACCAAGAACCATAGAGAAAATCCCAACACACTCTTCTCTACTCACTCTAGTTCACAAGGTTTAGCAAACCAAGTGAACTAGTTTCTTCAAAGACCGAAGAAGAAGCCAAAGGTGGAAGCTTTCGAGGTGGATCTATCTTCGGCGCAAGGAGACGACGGAGTGAAGCCGATCCGGACAACCATCGAGAGTCAAAGAAGAAGGAGTTCAAGAAAGAAAGGTATAACCCCCTAACCGAGTAGTTAACAACTCCTAGTTAGGTTGTTAGTTAGATGTTTAACAAAGATCCGGTTTTGAGTCCATGTTACCACCTCTAGAAAAATTGTTTTTCACCAAATTCCGCATGCCCGAAAGTACCGGGAGAGGTAGCATGGACTTACACTTTGTTGGTGTATAAGGATTCCATCTCAGATCGATAAACATCCAGCCATTCTTATAGAGTCTCACTCCTGATGGCCATCTCGAAACTAGTTGGGTCATCATCTCATGATGGAATCCTCGCTCCCACTGTCATAGAGAAACCGAAGTATCTCTCAGGTGGGTGAGGAACCGTACTAGATCGGCGGAGAGGCTGAGGTTCGTTGGATACTATTGAATCCTTTGGTTCTGTCAAATCATCAGCCGCAATTTGTATAGCCGGAACATTTCCAGTTCTACATAACAGACCTTGCCTCGAGCTTGTCCGGATTTTGCTTTTAGACATAGGCCGGACAACCCCAAATCTTAACTGACTTAAGATATGGGCTCTTCCCTTTCCATATCTCATATGAAGTGGTAGGCAACTGATTTGATTGGAACCCTATTCAATAGGTATGCAACTTCATAAGTGCATAACTCCCTAAAAGGAAATAAGAAACTCAGTAGTACTCATCATAGAGCACACCATATCACATAGGGTGTTATTGCTCCGCCCCGATATACCATCGTGCTATGGTGTATGCGGAGGAGTAATGCTGAGAGAGAATCTCATTCTCCTTTAAAATAATCAAGGAATTCCGTGCTCAAGTATTCTCCTCCCTGATCACATCAAAGGACATAATACTTATACCCGTATTGGTTTTCTACTTCTAACTTATATTCTGTGAATATCTCAAAAGGTTCGGACTTGTGTTTCAACAAGAACATATGTCTGAATCTAAAGAGATCATCAGAGAATGTAATGAAGTACAAAGAACCGGTCTTGGCATGTGTAGACAAGGGACCTTACATACATCAACAAGTATCATCCCAAGATTTCAACTAACTCTTTCTCTGCTTCCAGTAAACAGAGCTATGGTCATTTTATCTTTGTAACATGACTGGCAAGTTTCATAAGATGTAAATTCAAACTGATTTAAATATGCATCTAAATGTAACTTTAGCTAGTCGGGTCACATTGATCTGACCTAGTCTACAATGCCTCAAGAAGGATTCGCTCATTTCTGAACTCTTTCTCTTGTGTGTGTTCTATATACTAAGAACCGTAGTTTGATTTAGAACATCAATGCTTTTAGATAACGTGCCTGAACCGATCAACTTTTGATATAGGAAATGTTCAAAACATTATCCAACAATACAAAATTTTATCATTTCTTTACTTATAAAGAGACTGATATGATTTTGTATATCAGGTTCGGTATCTAATAACATTCGTTCAGAATCAATGTATTTGTAATACATGGTGACAGTGACCAACAGACTTGGCTGCAACACTTGCCCCGTTTTCTGCCTCATGAAACTTATCACCCGTTCTCAGTTCTTTACCTATCTGTAGCCCATGTAACAAATTATATATGCGGGATCCTGATACGGTATCACATACCCAGGACGTAAAGAATACCGAGAAACAGTTCTGTATAATAAACACACCCGAAGATGATGCATCAGCATGCACTCTCTTCGTTTGGGCGGTACGGGAATTCTGGTATTCCCCTATTTCCTGCTCTGTCTTATAACAATTATAAGTAAGAGCGGGACCAACGTTCCCCAGCTCAGTATAACAAGCGGGTTCGGTCAATAAGCCGTATTATTATCTTGATTAAGGCGTGATATGGTCGCTACCTGGAGAGAGAGAGAAGAAAACACTCTGCGTGCGCTCTTGCAAGATCAGATTGGTTATTATTTTATCTAATCAGGATGGCTCCCACTGTTTTTATCAAATCTTCCTTCAAATCCTAAAAGGAAAGACTAGCCGGGATTAATTACACGCTACAAGTTCGCCAATCTTTCAGCCAGGCCAGTGTCGGTACTTTGAGGGAGGTGCCCCGTGCTATCGCACGGACCTAATTAATGTAAACCTCGTTTTCCCAGAGGCGTAACCCCGTTGACACCTTTCTAGACACCTACTTGATCGGCTAATTGTAATGTGTAAAACTCTCCCAGGAGTAACAATTACTCGCAGTGGGTATCGGGATCCAACTATCTCATAGAAGGTATGCAATCTCATTGCAAATTTCAACACTTGAAATTCCCGATAATTTTGCCCCTAGCACCCTATGACCTTGACGGAGGTCAACAAACCATAGGCTACTAGTCAAGTTCAACCCGTCATTTCTTGATTGAATCAAACCCATCCGCACGACCCTTGACGGAGGTCAACAAGGCCGTACGACTACCCTAACCCAATCTGCATCATATGCATAAACAGATAAAAACTAGTTAGCTACCGCACACTACGCCTTGACGGAGGTCAACAAATGTAGCACGAATACTAAGTAGGACTTATCTGAAATGACGGAGGGCTACGACAGGTTTTTCTGAAAACCTATTGCGTAATGAACATGATAACGTTGTAGGATCGAATGAATTTTGAAATGGAGTGTTTTTTAGGCTTTTCTAGTTTTGCTAAAGGAGTCACTCCCGGTGAAGGGATCGTCGGTCCTTTCCTCGTCGAATGAGGTGCGGGATATATCATATATACGACTGTGCAAAGCAGAAATTACAGAAGCTATCAAAAGACAAACCGAGTGTGTAGCATTTGCCAGTTATTGCTAAAGGAGTCACTCCCGGTGATGGGATCTCGGTCCTTTCCTTATCGAATAAGGTGCAGGATGTTCTACAAGGAACACCGCGATGCAAAGCAAGAACTGTAGCTACCTGTTTTTGAAAATTCGATTCTACAACATCTTAGGTTTATTTTCTTTCATTAATCACATTAATGAAGTCCCATCATTTAAGTCACCTAAACATCACAGATAAATACGACGTACACTTATGCCATCCGCATTCGCCTCGATGTCCCCTCGTGCACCGTTAGGTTTGGTAACTAACGGCAGAGCGGGGCAGGGCTAGCGCGGGTGTAAAACATAAGTAACGCCTATATAATATATGATATATACTATATATTGTATCTATCACAGAACATCACATGATCACATCACAGATATCGCAGCAGAAGAAACATATGAAATATTGGATATACTAGGACGTCCGTGTTTTCAATACGAGCCAGTATAAAACACGGATTCCACGGTCGCGATGAATAGCCAAACCCACACCCTAAGACCCCTACGAGAGCGGCAAGCAACCCTACCAATTCTAGAGTTAGGAGACCTGAACTCGACTCCTCGAGTTGGTCTCCCACTGGACTCCAGAACTCGGTTACTTGTGCCCTCCTCCTTGGGTCTATCCTAGTGCGGAAAAGTAAATAATATACAAACGGTGACATCTTCCACAACCTAGAAGTGCCCCAATAAAAGAATATTACATACAAGTTTTTACATGAATGAAAATGAAAAACACTCATCTCACATAAAAAAACCCCGGCTATTCAAACACGACGATCCAATATAACATATCCAGCAACACATAACATCACATGTCATCAACGTAAGTAAACATGCGTATCCCAATTTTCGTTGGCATATAGCAACGAAACCGGCGATATCACATATTACACTTACGGTCACAGAAAAGAAAGTGTAAAACTACAACAGTTGGAATCCGCAACCTCCTTAGACATCACATGCCTAAACCAATGAATTCCTTAGACATCACATGCCTAACGATTATAAACCCCGCATTTTAGTCTCCATACCGAAAACACTTTTCAATATCAAGTCGGGCAATTCAACAAGATTCCTGACATCTCTGATCGAATGCTTGTCACAAACTTTAGTAGGCGGCCGCACCCTCGATGCCGTCGTCGAAGTGCACCAAGGCGGAACACCGCTGCCGCGAGCACCCGAACGGATGCTTTCGGCGACGGGGTTCTCCTACAGTCACTTGGTCGGGGCTATGGGGTGTAGCTGTCTATTAAGTTTATCGGCGAATATCCGCGTACGCTACGTGATTGCGACGGACTTTAGATCGCATCAAAATTCCGTGGCAACCGATCAAGTGAGACTAAACTGCTATGTTTATAACATTCAAATCAGTTATCTCATAACTACATGTGGATTCCAAATATTGTATCACATTCCAGATAAAATAGAAAATGTTAAACTTTCCGATCGAACAGTCAAACACCCAAGTTTTCCCGAAACAGCTCAATACATGAAATAAGTTTAAAAACATCTAGTTCATGCCTCAGTACCAACGGTCCAGCCGTAGAAGGGTCAAGCCAACGCCTCACATGTGGCACGCCGTACTGCCCCAAACCCTAAGGTTCAAATGGCAGTTCAAGACGGTCACATAATCGAGTTAAGGTTTGTTGTCTTCTAGAGGGTCCATCGCGTTACTTGCACTACTTAGAACGTTATTAAACCACGGAAAGATCCAACACTTGGAAATTTCCCGACAGGGGAAAAAGTGGGTATTTATATCCGGTCGAACTTATTGACATATTCAAAAATTATCCGGAAAACACAGACGAAGTTAAACTTCCCGATCGAACTACCGAGTCCCCAATACAACCCAGAAAACTCAACTCTTGAGTAAAAGTTAAAAATTCCCAGAAAATACAGCACTAAAATATTGGAATTACTGTGCAAAATACAAAAGCTGATGTGACTACTTGGCCACGGAACCGCCGCACGAGCCATGCTCGTGCCGTGGTTCCGCCGCACTTTAGAGGTATCATGAGCACGTGCTCCACAGTAATTCTTCAAATTCCCTGCTGATTTTTCTGCATATTTTTAATTTTGAAAAAACCCAGTTTTGAAAAAATGTACAGAGAAGGAATTTGCATTAGGGTTTCGGTTCGATCGGACTTCTAACATCGTCTACACATCGCCTAAGGCTCTAGCTAGGCTCTGATACCACTGTAGGGTTCCTAGACACACTCAAGAGGTCTCACAACTGATCAACTATGGCAAAATCAAATATTTCTGGTGCCGAGAAACCCTAATGCTATCGTTGACTAGAGATTAAGGCGAAACATGCAACTAGTTAACAACTTAACTAAGAGTGAACGGAAATACAACCTTTGTAGATCCGGTCCTCCACCTCCATAGCTCCGTGATGATGTCCCCTCACTGCGATCATCGGATCCCGGGCTCTAGCGTCGGCTTCATCGGAGAAATGGGCGGGCTAGGTCGTCGACTTCAATGCCGAAGATGATCTACGTCGAGGCAACACAAGATCAAGCTCCAACTTCACCAAGTCATGAAACTTGTGAAGAAAACACCCTATACTACTTGGCAAGTGGTAGAGGATGAAGAAATAGGAAGTGGGTTCACTTTAGAATTGGATTTCTCACTCTTTTTCTCAAATCACCATTGAAGCTAGCAAGCTTCTTTCTTCTTGAAGAAGAAGAAGAAGAAGAAGATAATATGATAAGAATATCAATAATAGAAAATAAAATGATTCTTATCATATTAGCAACCATGGTTAAGTGTAGGGAATGAACTAGGGTTAAGCTAAATGGTTAGGGTTTAGGAAGAAAACAAAATGGTAAGACTTATTCAAAGATGCTAGAAAAGTCATGAAGCTTCAAAGATAAAACAAACAAGCCACCATTTTATTTTCTTTTGCCAAAAAGAATAAAGAAAATAAATGAGTAAATGAAAACCCTAACCATTAACCTAATCATAGTTTAAACCAAACAAACACCCAAGTTTGCATGTATCATCAAACATGATACAATCTTGTGCACAAAAATATATCACATATTCAATGTGCAAAAACAAGTGAGAAAACATCTCAAATGAACCAAAATTAGTTAATGTAAAGTAATATATCAAATATATAATTATACATTAAATCATTAAATCAACACTTGATTTAACGATCCGGTCACATCGCATATGACCGACTAATATCCAATGTATCGACTTATCGAATCAATCCTTGATTCGATAACTAGGTTATATCGCATACAACCAATCGATACATTCATCGCGAGAATAGAATACGGTATCACATACACGCATTATTCTCGGTCCCGCACATATCTCATATGCGCTCCTATTTCGTTTTTCTTGAGCCAGGAAACCTCTGTGTAGGACTCTAAAGACTCGTCAATACGCCGGCAGCAGATGATGATCATATCAAGCACCCACAAGCCGCAACCGGTCTGCTAAACGTAACGGACACCCGGGTATTGAGCGATCAGAAGATCGATGAGCAAGCCCGCTCACACTCCTGTGAATCCAACCAGTAACACTTACCGTACGGTCCGGTCTGATCATCTGATATGTCGCATATCTCGCCTAGGGGTGGTAAACGTCAGACCCCAATAGCTTGATAAGTCATGTCGATATGAGGTCTATAACAGTTCGAGATACTACTGATAACACTTACCAGTAAATCTCAGCAACCCTGGCCAGGGATTTCCGGTTATAGCCAATCGAACACAGCGCAACATCAACTCCCTATACCGGGAGAGACGAATCCCCTCCTATCGCTCATTGCATCCATGTGATTCGGGACTGTACACAAAAGCCACCATTTTGCACACCCTCTTGGACGTGGTAAGGTGGAAATCAAAGCACAGTGGGAATCACACAAGACTCTATGACGATCTCGGGTCTAGAGACTAACCTGTACCAGTGTCACCAGAGAACTGCCATCTGACGTAAGGTATAATACCATCTGGGAGTTCTCAGCGAGTCTGTCCAGTGTACCCAGTCTCTTCTGAGCACCCGTATATCATCTCTGATGTCAAACACCAATGGATATGGGATCATCCATCGCCCATCTATATGGGTCGAGAAGGTATACGCTAGTCTACTCTGGTATATCGATGCCCCGTCTCGATACACCCACGACTAGGGACCTTGAAGGATGTACTTATAGACTACCATGTCCCCCCTAGTATGATCCGCATCATTGTCCAGGTAGTCAAGTACACATCCTAAGGGCTTTACCAACATGTAACAGAGAGACAATCAGTATACACGTTAAGGTAAAGAGCAACCAGATAGCATACTATCATGTCGAGCAAGAAAGTCCTCCCTATATATGTCCAAGCATCCACTACAATATACATCCTATGTATAGTAATGGCCTCTAGGGCATACATATAACTAACAAAAAGTTCCTAGTCGTGGGAGTATCGAGACAGGGCATCGATACTCAAGAGTAGACTAGTGTATGCGCTTCTTGACCCATATGATGGGCGATGGATGATCTCATATCCATTGGTGTTTGACATCAGAGAAGGTATACGGGTGCTCAGTGGAGACTGGGTACACTGGACGGACTCGCCGAGAACACCCAGATGGTATTATACCTCACGTCAGATCACGGTTCTCTGGTGACACTGGTACAGGTTAGTCTGTAGACCCGAGATCGTCATAGTGTCTTGTGTGATTCCGACTGTGCTTTGATTTCAATCATACCATGTCTAAGAGGGCGTGCAAAAAGGTGGCTTTTGGGTACAGTCCCGATTCACATGGAGGCAATGAGCGATAGGAGGGGATTCGTCTCTCCCGGTATAGGGAGTTGATGTTGCGCTGTGTTCGATTGGCTATAACTGGAAATCCCTGGCCAGGGTTGCTGAGATTTACTGGTAAGTGTTATCAGTAGTTTCTCGAACTATTATGGACCTCATATCGACACGACTTATCAAGCTACTGGGGTCTGACGTTTACCATCCCTAGGCGAGATATGCAACATATCAGACGAAGAGACCGGACTGTACGGGAGTGTTACTGATTGGATTCGCAGGAGAATGTACACGCTTGCTTGTTGATCTTCTGATCGCTCAATACCTGGGTGGCTGTTACGTTTAGCTGACCACTTGCATCTTGTGGGTGTTTGATATGATCATCACCTACTACCGGCGTATTGACGATTCTTTAGAGTCCTACGCAGAGGTTTCCTGGCTCGGGCAAAACGGAGTAGGAGCACATATATGATATGGCGGGACCAAGAACAATACGTGTATGTGATACCGTATTAGATTCTCGCGATATGAGATATCGGCCTGGTATATGTGATATAGCCGGGTCATCGGATCAAGTGTTGATTCGATGATCTGATACAGATTATATTAGTCGGTTATTTGTGAATTAGCCGGATTATCGGATCAAGTGTTGATTCGATAATTTAATGTATAATTATATATTTGATATACTAAATTACATTAACTAATATAAGCTCACTAAAAGATTCTTTTTCTCACTCGGGTAATACATTGATATATATGCGATATATGTTAATTGTATTATTTTATTTTGTTACAATAAATATTGTATATGTGATATATAATATTGTAACATGTTATGGTTATAAATGCAACATGTTTTGTGGAGTTTAAATGTGGTTAAGGTTTGGATTAGGGTTAAGCTTGCATGAAGCTTTCAAGAAGCTTCTTGAAGCTTTGACTTTGACTTGGATATTTTGTGATATTTCTTTAACCCAACCCAACCCTTTAACTAAAGTGTTAGTTATATGTATGCCCTAGAGGCCATTACTGTACATAAGATGTATATTGTAATGGATGCTTGGACATATATAGGGAGGAATTTCTTGCTCGACATGATAGTACGCTATTTGGTTGTACTTTATCTTAACATGTACTTTGATTGTCTCTATGTTACATGTTGATAAAGCCCTTAGGATATGTACTGGACTACTGGGACTATGATGAGATCATACTAGTGGGGCCACGGTAGTCGACGAGTACATCCTATAACTGTTCCTAGTCGAGGGTGTATCGAGACAGGGCATCGATACACCAGAGTAGACTAGCGTATACGCATCTTGACCCATATGATGGGCGATGGATGATCCCATTTCCATCGGTGTTTGACATCAAGGATGGTGTATGGGTGCTCAGTAGAGACTCGGTACACTGGACGGACTCGCCGAGAACTCCCAGATGGTATTATACCTCACGTCAGATGGCAGTTCTGCGGTGACACTGGTACAGAGCAGTCTGTTGACCCGAGATCGTTATAGAGTCTTGTGTGATTCCCACCGTGCTTTGATTTCCATCATACCACGTCCAAGAGGGCATGCAAAAAGGTGGCTTTTGGGTACAGTCCCAAATCACATGGAGGCAATGAGCGATAGGAGGGGATTCTTCTCTCCCGGTATTGGGAGTTGATGTTGTGCTATGTTCGATTGGCTATAACCGGAAATCCCTGGCCAGGGTTGCTGAGATTTAATGGTAAGTGTTATCAGTAGTTTCTCGAACTGTTATAGACCTCATATCGACACGACTTATCGAGCTACTGGGGTCTGACGTTTACCACCCCTAGGCGAGATATGCGACATATCAGACGACGAGACCGGACTTGTCACGACCCGAAAGTACGGAACATGACCGGCACTTAAACTACGAACGCCTCGAGGCGTACGTAATCTAAGTAAACCGACAACCCAGAAATCCAAACCAAGAAGAGTAGTAGAGAGTAGGAAAAACCAACTTAAAGCAAGTAATTTCAATAGCATAAGCCGAATTATGCGGTTTTTAAAACATCGAAAATTTACTGAAAATTTCGGCAGAGTCTCCTTTGTAAATACTGGCCCCCAAACGGGATACAACATGAATAGTATACGAAATCAAGAAAAAGGCATCTCCAAGCGGGAGCTAGCTCTTCGTCAATCGACGGTCACAACCACACAAACAATAAAATATACAACGCCAACGGCGAGGATCAAAACTCAAAAGGAAACTCAAAACCACCAGAAATATAACGAGCGACTCTAAGGTCGAAAGAATAACCAACACTGGTCTCTATCTCAATAAATACATGTTTGGTTGATGGAACTTCTAGATACAACAGAATAATGATATACAAGATATATAATGGGGGTATGATACAAGTAAACCCACTTACTAGCAAATCACTCGAATGAAACTGAGCCCGCAAGCCGTAAAGAAACCTGTACGGCAAATCTGCAGAAACTGGGGCACAACGGGGGTGAGTTGCCAACTCGTGAATAGAAAAACATCTACGCACAGAAATCGCATAAATAACGCAATCCTAGGTCAATGATCATAATATATCCTCAAAATAAGTATATAACATGCAGCCTATAACAAGGCTAGGGTAAATATCTAACCCGAGTGTAAACTCATGTGCCCGTGTCAGTGCCTCAAGTAGCAATATATCCTATGAATGAGGTATGAATGCATGAAACAGAATACATGTAAATGAAGAAACTGTTTTCATAAATTAGTGAGATTTCCTTCGTATTTTTAAACTGAGGTATCATAAATGAAATCAGCATCAACAGTGTCTAGTATCGACACAAAACATAAATCTCATTGTCTCGAAATATCAATGTCTCAATCTCAATATCTAGGGCGCCGTCAGTCCAGACCGGCCCCTACCATAAATCTCAAGACCACGACGGTATCCTCCGGATATCCGACGCGTCGGGTAAAATCACCGGTAGGTAGTACTCCCCTGCCAGGCTCAACGTCATCACCACATTCCTCTTGCCCCGGGGTACCGCACCGGGTCCACCATGTACCCGAAACGGTTCATCCGTCTCCTCGAATCGGGTTTCCAAATCCATCAGCAAACTCATGGTGGACGACTCATACATCATGGGAAAACCGCACTTTTTATTTTAAAAGAGAGAATATGATTATTTGTGTTTTTGCGGTTTTCCTCCAAATCCAGAAAATCTCATAGAAATCCAAATCCAAACCTCAATAGCATGCAAAATAGTGAATATATGCATGAGAATCCATGAATGCGGCATAACAATGAATAACAGTATGCATGAAGTAGCAGGTAATAACTACAATGTCTAAACTATTCGCTAATAGGCTATGTCAAGCAATAATATATTTTCTAAGGTGTACGTGACATGGCAATTACCGATGAAGATGTGTGTGAGCCGGCAAGTAAGTGTACGTGGTACATACGCATCATCGGTAATAGTGCTGGTGTCCTATCAGCATGATATTAAAATGGAGTATGAAACATAATATAAGAATGCGATGCAAAGCGAACCACAAAAAGGTGGGAGCTGAAACTAGACGTAACCAAAACTAATCTGCATTAATCTAATATAAGTCCTACGAATGGTGCCTTTTGAAATAACACGAATCATGGGGTTTTGAAAATAGGGCTACGGTGTTTTTATGAAAAGATACGTCGTTTTTGAAATGTCCGTAGATTCCCTTGAGCTGTCTTTAAAAATGCCCACGATTCGTTAGTTTTTGAAATAGGTAAGAAGTCTAATCTACTCTAACAACTACACTAAACTATACGGCCGAACTAACAAGCTGAACTACAGGTAAGGAAACCGCCTAACATCTGAGTCGATATATAAATATATATAAGTCGGTGATCCCGCCTCAATAGTATCGCGTACGATACAGTATATCATCTGACATCCTCGAGTCATGAGCGCGGATCTATCATCAATATAGGCTCGTACGGTAAATCGTCGTACGGCATCCCAAAAGCTGGGTACGGTTCAATATCACACTATCTCATCACATTTCAGATATCACTTATCATATCATATAATCTGGGGTACTGATCTAAGTCTAGTACAACTGATATCATCTACAAAGTATGAATGCGGGGGTAAACACACATCCCGAACCCGCAAGAATCACATTTCGTATCCCAAATACGAATCATATCAAATCACCGATCTCGCGGCACAAAGCCCACATCATCGACTCAACTCCAAAGTCATCCCATATCATCAAACACCGTGCAAGTATAAGAAACACACAAGTGTATGCGTGTGGGTGCAAATCTATCCTATGGTTCGCAACTAGGAACTACGCTAGTTATTTCTACCCCTAGCTAACCATAACACACTAACTATCACACATAAAAATATACTACATAGTACTAATTACGGACTGCGGGGGTGCTATACGCCATCCACCCGACTTCTCCCCGTAGATATAAATCTACTCACCTGGTCCTCGCTAGCCGGTGCCGACGTTGCCACGCGCTTGCTTGTCGTCTCGAAGTCCACATGGGGGTACCTACATATCATAACGCACCATATCTCATTAAAATCCGACCCATGATCAAAACGACGCACGAATCCCACATAGGTCAAAACCTATGGTTGCTTTCACAAATCGACCCAAAAACCCTCAACGTCGGCGTACAAACGCCAGACCATCGAGAAAAACCCAAATACACTCATTTGCACATTCACGAACACAATTTTTAATATAAAATAGGTTAAAACTCACAAAAACGCCAATTTCACTTAAAAAGTCATTTTTCCGAAAATCTAGCAAGCACCATTCGCCGTTTTTGTACAAAACACGATGTTTAAATGAATGTGGAGGCCAATATATTTATTAAATATCTTAAATAAGTCGTGTAAACAATTTCCGGAATTTAATCTCATTAAATTCCAAAAATCCTAATATTCTAGTTTACAAAAATACCCTTTTTAACAATTTCAAAGCAAAATGCACAAACTACAATCTAGCTTAGAATTGCATGATCCAAAGCATTAAACCACACTTAATAAAGTTAATAATATGATAAAAACCCTAACCATATTTTTAATCTCATATTTCGAATTAAATCAAAAAAATCTAGTTTACAACAATTATGCAATTTGGACAATTTAGTTGTAACAATTCGAAATTTAGCAATTAGGATAGGTTTGTAGCATACTTAAGATGTGAAACCACACATCACAACCAACCTCAAGTGATCAAACCCTAGCTCCAAATCAAAACCCTCACTTGAATTTCAAAACCCTCTCTTTAGATTTCAACTTTCAATTAAACCGAAATTAAGCACCTAACAAGCTTCATTACGGAATTAAACCAACAATTGAACAATGGGTCAAAAGTTATACCTCACAACCATGAATCAACTTGAAATATAGACCTCCAATTTGAAATCCTTGCACCAAGATCCATGCTAAAGAAGATGAGGGAAAATGGGTAGGAATCGGATTTGGATTTTAGCTTGATTTTTGAGGTATTTTGATGAATTTTTGACACAAAATGAGAGAGGGAGAAAGAGGGGCTGTTGTAGATGCAGGAATTTGGAGGTCTCGGCTGGAATGGGGAGGGTAAATGAGTGAGGGAGGAGAGAGAGTGAGGTGGAGAAAGTGGGAAAGTCAAAGTCAACATTTTCTTTTATCATTTTCTTTTCTTTTCTTTCATTTCTTCCTTTGAAATTCAAGTGGGTAAAATAAATGGGGGCTGCTGAATTCAGCCATGGGGGTGAGTAAGTGGGGGTGTGTGGGTGTGGGTACGGGTGTGGGGTGATGAAAAATGATAAATACAATACCCCAAACATCCATTTACGCTAAAAAAAAAGCCTTTTTTCCTCAATAATTTCTAAACCGTTTTGGCAAATGATTTCATTCCAAAAACCACATGATAAAATTTTATTTAATGTTTTATGATGCACAAAATTTGTTTCAACTCATTCCAATTTGTAATTTTCCCTAATTAAATTTATTAGTGACGACTTAAAATAATAATAAAATAATATTTTTTCAGAAAATTTGAAATTTCACCAGCGGCTCAATAAACACCAAATAATAGCAATTACATAGCTAGAATATGTATATTTAATTTTTATAATAAGATATTTGTATTTTGACTTTTTACAGAAAACCCCCTTATTTTACCGATTTTTCGAAATTTCACCGAAACGATTTTCAAAACGTTACAATCTTCCCCCCTTAAAGAAATTCGGTCCCCGAATTTAAATTCAAACTCCCCCAAGTACTAAAACATCTAAGAAAAACCATTAAGTCGTCGGGGCTCCGAAATTGTAACTACATAAAACAAATCGTAGCGCAGCGCATGCGCTTGAAAAATGAGCATATAACTCAAATCAAAACTCCTCCAAGCATCCCGCAATCATCGGAGTCATGGAGAAAACATCAATGCCAAATCCAAATCAAAACCAATATGATATAACTCGAAACTATAAATGTAAATATCGAATCTATATCTGTAAGTATCTGAAGGAAATGCATGCCAAATCTCTTTAAGTCGCTGTGCACGCGTATAACACTGCACAGTGGCGGACGTCTACCATAAGAAAATAACTATATACATATATACTTTTGTTTGAAATGTACGTTCCGCCGTTTTGGAAAAAATTTAGAAGGGTCTCCTTGTTTTAAACATTTCGTGTCATATCAGACACGTAGGTAAATACTGAGGCTATAGCTCGCTTTTTGGAAATCCCTTCAATAACTATCAATGCATGCAAAATATATTCAGGTACTGTCCTCTGACTAGTCCTGCTCAGTACGAAAACACATAGCAATATCATAAAAACGTACTACTCTATAAGAAATCAATCCCAAAATATGCACATGAATACTACGTGTGTCTGGTGCGCACGGAAATCAAAATCCATGAATGTGCCATACATGCGCACAGAAACAACATCTAAGTGCATCGGGTGTGCACGAAATATCTGTCGTAGGCAACATGTGTGCCTGACCGCAAAATCAGGTGCATCTGACATGCACGAAAAATCTCGAATTAGTGCATCTGGTGTGCACCAAATCGCATCTCGTAACAGGCGCCCAACAGGCGCTAAAAATCCAAATCAGGTGCATCCATCATGCACGAAATCATGAAATCCAATATCAAGCGCCGAACGTGCGCAAAATCAATCAGGTGCACAAGGTGCACAAAACAAATATCGAGTATCACCATCGAAATCGAAGTCCAGTGCATCTAAGTGCACGAGAGGCGTATCACTGCACTGCAAGCATATATCAACTATACAGAGTGCAGGAACCAAATCGTGTGCATGCATACGCACAAAACCAACTCAACTGTTTAAAATCGTAAAATCACCAACATGTGAAACTGAAGCACGAAAATGATATCAAGTGCAACACTGTGCAAAATCGTAAATACTCAGTAGGTGCAACCATGGTCCATGAAAACAAATATCATGAAACTCAATCATCAAAATCAATCCTGCGAATAGATCGCCTAAAATACCCAAAATCAAGTATGGCGGAATAGTACTGCTCAAGCGCATCCTCTAAGAATCTCGGCAACTGTCACGGTCACTAGTGGGACGTCTCGTCGATGATCATGAACTCTGTCCTGCTGGCGTGCGTAACCATGACCACTCATGGGTCAAGGTCTTCACTGTGAATTACCAATCTTTCGGTCCATCGGCTCATCGGCCCTGTCAAGTGTGCTAACGGGGACGATTCCGTTCTGGCACTTCTCTGGTCATCTCTTGGTCAATCATCGCGACCACTTGTAAGACAG
Organism: Agapanthus africanus; assembly: GCA_030015575.1. Lineage (NCBI taxonomy): Eukaryota > Viridiplantae > Streptophyta > Magnoliopsida > Asparagales > Amaryllidaceae > Agapanthus > Agapanthus africanus. Next base: position 240,578,642 of record JASDDO010000004.1, read on the forward strand.
CATATTACTGGCGTCGGCCTCTGGCTCTCTGAATGTACGTGACACATCTGATCCTGAGTGCAAGTATCATGGCAGCAGTTTCCTGGAAGGAATCCTGCTCACGGTCTCTTCCATGTCTTGTCTCTGCCAACTGTCCGGAAGTCATTGTCCTTTCCTATATCTGCATCTTGCTCTGGAACGACTGCATACTCATCGCGACTCCTTCTGGAAGGTAAGTCCAAGTACCATGCCTCGGCATGCGCATCGCCTCTCTGATGTCGGCGGAGTGGAACGTCATCTCATCTAGATCTGGTGCGAACCTCTTACTCCAATTTTCTCTAATGTCGTCTGCTTTAGACTCGTCTCGTCGCGGCTGCATGGACCGAGCTCCAACGGCTATCCTCGTATCTGGAGTCTCCCAAGAATGCATCTCACCAACTAGCATCCGAATTAAGTCGAGCCATCCGATCGAGTCGTCAAAACCTTATAATCCCCCAAGAGCTCAACCTCTTGGGCACAGTTTAATAGTATCGAGTACATACCACAACATCGGTGGTCCAGCCGTAGAAGGGCAAACCCAAGCCTCACTAATGGCGTCGTAGAACTGCCGCAAACCCGAAGGTTCAAAGGCTTTCACACGGTCATTAAGTCGAGTTAGGGTTTCATTCTTCTAGATGGACCATAGAATTGCCTGCATGTCTTTCCGACTACTTTAAACTTGGATAAATAGGTTTCTGACATTCGATCGTCTCTGTCGACTCCCAACGCCTCCACGTGAAGTCGTCTTTAGCTGGAATCAATCTATCTGATGACCTCGCATCGGGGTAAGCGAACGAACCACCTGTCCTAGTCATTCATCATCGGGTGACTAGCGACCTTCTATCATCTATTCGTACAACTCGCCCCGCCATAGTTCCAACATAATGGGCGATATCTCGTCGCTCGCAGTAACAACTGGCTCGCTCGTCTGCATGCTGAACAGTGCCTCAATTATCAGGAGTAAGCAACACACCAACAGACATCAAAATCTGGCTGGCCTCTATCATTGGTTCAATTCTCTAGTGTCGATCAGCCCCTCCGAGTAACATCATAAAGGCGATCCGCCAAACACTCGTGGCGCGGAAACACAGTAAAAAGATACATCTCTACAATCGTTTGTCGCCGGAATTTCGCCCTGGTCAGTCCTCGTTCGTGACGAGCTTGTGCTGACCGCAACTCTAGCCGTAGCTCTCCCTGCCGTAACCGTAGCAGCAAAACCAAACTGGTACCGATGAGGCTAGATCAGGAAGCAATATAATACTGAACAAGGAAATGTACATACTAAGGCTTCATAAGTGGAGTGGCGTGTCGTAAATATGCCGCGGAACATATCAACGGTACGTCACTCTACTTTAGTCACCTATTCCATCAACCAAGGGTCATCCTACGCTCCGAAGGTTAAAACCTAACGCTCTGATACCAACTTTGTCACGACCCGAAAGTACGGAACATGACCGGCACTTAAACTACGAACGCCTCGAGGCGTACGTAATCTAAGTAAACCGACAACCCAGAAATCCAAACCAAGAAGAGTAGTAGAGAGTAGGAAAAACCAACTTAAAGCAAGTAATTTCAATAGCATAAGCCGAATTATGCGGTTTTTAAAACATCGAAAATTTACTGAAAATTTCGGCAGAGTCTCCTTTGTAAATACTGGCCCCCAAACGGGATACAACATGAATAGTATATGAAATCAAGAAAAAGGCATCCCCAAGCGGGAGCTAGCTCTTCGTCAATCGACGGTCACAACCACACAAACAATAAAATATACAACGCCAACGGCGAGGATCAAAACTCAAAAGGAAACTCAAAACCACCAGAAATATAACGAGCGACTCTAAGGTCGAAAGAATAACCAACACTGGTCTCTATCTCAATAAATACATGTTTGGTTGATGGAACTTCTAGATACAACAGAATAATGATATACAAGATATATAATGGGGGTATGATACAAGTAAACCCACCTACTAGCAAATCACTCGAATGAAACTGAGCCCGCAAGCCGTAAAGAAACCTGTACGGCAAATCTGCAGAAACTGGGGCACAACGGGGGTGAGTTGCCAACTCGTGAATAGAAAAACATCTACGCACAGAAATCGCATAAATAACGCAATCCTAGGTCAATGATCATAATATATCCTCAAAATAAGTATATAACATGCAGCCTATAACAAGGCTAGGGTAAATATCTAACCCGAGTGTAAACTCATGTGCCCGTGTCAGTGCCTCAAGTAGCAATATATCCTATGAATGAGGTATGAATGCATGAAACAGAATACATGTAAATGAAGAAACTGTTTTCATAAATTAGTGAGATTTCCTTCGTATTTTTAAACTGAGGTATCATAAATGAAATCAGCATCAACAGTGTCTAGTATCGACACAAAACATAAATCTCATTGTCTCGAAATATCAATGTCTCAATCTCAATATCTAGGGCGCCGTCAGTCCAGACCGGCCCCTACCATAAATCTCAAGACCACGACGGTATCCTCCGGATATCCGACGCGTCGGGTAAAATCACCGGTAGGTAGTACTCCCCTGCCAGGCTCAACGTCATCACCACATTCCTCTTGCCCCGGGGTACCGCACCGGGTCCACCATGTACCCGAAACGGTTCATCCGTCTCCTCGAATCGGGTTTCCAAATCCATCAGCAAACTCATGGTGGACGACTCATACATCATGGGAAAACCGCACTTTTTATTTTAAAAGAGAGAATATGATTATTTGTGTTTTTGCGGTTTTCCTCCAAATCCAGAAAATCTCATAGAAATCCAAATCCAAACCTCAATAGCATGCAAAATAGTGAATATATGCATGAGAATCCATGAATGCGGCATAACAATGAATAACAGTATGCATGAAGTAGCAGGTAATAACTACAATGTCTAAACTATTCGCTAATAGGCTATGTCAAGCAATAATATATTTTCTAAGGTGTACGTGACATGGCAATTACCGATGAAGATGTGTGTGAGCCGGCAAGTAAGTGTACGTGGTACATACGCATCATCGGTAATAGTGCTGGTGTCCTATCAGCATGATATTAAAATGGAGTATGAAACATAATATAAGAATGCGATGCAAAGCGAACCACAAAAAGGTGGGAGCTGAAACTAGACGTAACCAAAACTAATCTGCATTAATCTAATATAAGTCCTACGAATGGTGCCTTTTGAAATAACACGAATCATGGGGTTTTGAAAATAGGGCTACGGTGTTTTTATGAAAAGATACGTCGTTTTTGAAATGTCCGTAGATTCCCTTGAGCTGTCTTTAAAAATGCCCACGATTCGTTAGTTTTTGAAATAGGTAAGAAGTCTAATCTACTCTAACAACTACACTAAACTATACGGCCGAACTAACAAGCTGAACTACAGGTAAGGAAACCGCCTAACATCTGAGTCGATATATAAATATATATAAGTCGGTGATCCCGCCTCAATAGTATCGCGTACGATACAGTATATCATCTGACATCCTCGAGTCATGAGCGCGGATCTATCATCAATATAGGCTCGTACGGTAAATCGTCGTACGGCATCCCAAAAGCTGGGTACGGTTCAATATCACACTATCTCATCACATTTCAGATATCACTTATCATATCATATAATCTGGGGTACTGATCTAAGTCTAGTACAACTGATATCATCTACAAAGTATGAATGCGGGGGTAAACACACATCCCGAACCCGCAAGAATCACATTTCGTATCCCAAATACGAATCATATCAAATCACCGATCTCGCGGCACAAAGCCCACATCATCGACTCAACTCCAAAGTCATCCCATATCATCAAACACCGTGCAAGTATAAGAAACACACAAGTGTATGCGTGTGGGTGCAAATCTATCCTATGGTTCGCAACTAGGAACTACGCTAGTTATTTCTACCCCTAGCTAACCATAACACACTAACTATCACACATAAAAATATACTACATAGTACTAATTACGGACTGCGGGGGTGCTATACGCCATCCACCCGACTTCTCCCCGTAGATATAAATCTACTCACCTGGTCCTCGCTAGCCGGTGCCGACGTTGCCACGCGCTTGCTTGTCGTCTCGAAGTCCACATGGGGGTACCTACATATCATAACGCACCATATCTCATTAAAATCCGACCCATGATCAAAACGACGCACGAATCCCACATAGGTCAAAACCTATGGTTGCTTTCACAAATCGACCCAAAAACCCTCAACGTCGGCGTACAAACGCCAGACCATCGAGAAAAACCCAAATACACTCATTTGCACATTCACGAACACAATTTTTAATATAAAATAGGTTAAAACTCACAAAAACGCCAATTTCACTTAAAAAGTCATTTTTCCGAAAATCTAGCAAGCACCATTCGCCGTTTTTGTACAAAACACGATGTTTAAATGAATGTGGAGGCCAATATATTTATTAAATATCTTAAATAAGTCGTGTAAACAATTTCCGGAATTTAATCTCATTAAATTCCAAAAATCCTAATATTCTAGTTTACAAAAATACCCTTTTTAACAATTTCAAAGCAAAATGCACAAACTACAATCTAGCTTAGAATTGCATGATCCAAAGCATTAAACCACACTTAATAAAGTTAATAATATGATAAAAACCCTAACCATATTTTTAATCTCATATTTCGAATTAAATCAAAAAAATCTAGTTTACAACAATTATGCAATTTGGACAATTTAGTTGTAACAATTCGAAATTTAGCAATTAGGATAGGTTTGTAGCATACTTAAGATGTGAAACCACACATCACAACCAACCTCAAGTGATCAAACCCTAGCTCCAAATCAAAACCCTCACTTGAATTTCAAAACCCTCTCTTTAGATTTCAACTTTCAATTAAACCGAAATTAAGCACCTAACAAGCTTCATTACGGAATTAAACCAACAATTGAACAATGGGTCAAAAGTTATACCTCACAACCATGAATCAACTTGAAATATAGACCTCCAATTTGAAATCCTTGCACCAAGATCCATGCTAAAGAAGATGAGGGAAAATGGGTAGGAATCGGATTTGGATTTTAGCTTGATTTTTGAGGTATTTTGATGAATTTTTGACACAAAATGAGAGAGGGAGAAAGAGGGGCTGTTGTAGATGCAGGAATTTGGAGGTCTCGGCTGGAATGGGGAGGGTAAATGAGTGAGGGAGGAGAGAGAGTGAGGTGGAGAAAGTGGGAAAGTCAAAGTCAACATTTTCTTTTATCATTTTCTTTTCTTTTCTTTCATTTCTTCCTTTGAAATTCAAGTGGGTAAAATAAATGGGGGCTGCTGAATTCAGCCATGGGGGTGAGTAAGTGGGGGTGTGTGGGTGTGGGTACGGGTGTGGGGTGATGAAAAATGATAAATACAATACCCCAAACATCCATTTACGCTAAAAAAAAAGCCTTTTTTCCTCAATAATTTCTAAACCGTTTTGGCAAATGATTTCATTCCAAAAACCACATGATAAAATTTTATTTAATGTTTTATGATGCACAAAATTTGTTTCAACTCATTCCAATTTGTAATTTTCCCTAATTAAATTTATTAGTGACGACTTAAAATAATAATAAAATAATATTTTTTCAGAAAATTTGAAATTTCACCAGCGGCTCAATAAACACCAAATAATAGCAATTACATAGCTAGAATATGTATATTTAATTTTTATAATAAGATATTTGTATTTTGACTTTTTACAGAAAACCCCCTTATTTTACCGATTTTTCGAAATTTCACCGAAACGATTTTCAAAACGTTACAGGACTGTACGGGAGTGTTACTGTTTGGATTTACAGGAGAATGTACAGGCTTGCTTGTTGATCTTCTGAGCGCTCAATACCTGGGTGGCTGTTACGTTTAGCTGACCGCTTGCAGCTTGTGGTTGTTTGATATGATCATCACCTACTGCCGGCGTATTGACGATTCTTTAGAGTCCTACACAGAGGATTCTTGACTCAGGCAAAATGGAGTAGGGGCACATATGTGATATGTGCAGGACCGAGGATAATGCGGTATGTGATACCGTATTGGATTCTCGCGATATGAGATATCGGCCGGGTATATGTGATTTAGCCAGGTCATCGTATTAGTCGGTTATATGCGATATAGATGGATTGTCGGATCAAGTGTTGATTCGATAATTTAATGTATAATAATATATATGATATATTAAATTACATTAACTAATATTAGCTCACTAAACGATTCTTTTTCTCACTCGGGTAATACATTGATATATATGCGATATATGTTAATTGTATTATTTTATATTGTTACAATAAATATTATATATGTGATATATAATATTGTAACATGATATGATAACTAATGAAATATGTTTAGTGGAGATTAAACAAGGTTAGGGTTTGTTTTGGGTTAGTTCCTTCTTGATGATTCTAGAAGGTTTCTTTTTGTTTTGTGCAAGATATTTTCAAATGACTCATGCTTTAACCCAACCCAAACCCTAGCCCTTGGTTAATTCTCTACAAAGGTTTAGCAACCATGGTTGCATTATTCATCATTATCTTCTTTACATTATTCATCACAAAAGGATTCTATGATATTCTTTTTCTTCTTCCTTCTTCTTTTCATGGAAAAAGTTTTCTAGTTTTTTCTAAGAGATGATTATGTGTGAGAAAAAGAATATAAATGAGAGCAAAAATCCTACTTCATCATCCTCATCTATCCTTGCCATTTAGATGAGGGTGTTCACTTCATTTAGTGAGTGTTAGCTTGTGTTATTGAAACTTCAAGGTAGATCATCTATGTTATCGAAGATCGGAAGCAAGACTGCATCTTTCTCTTCGTGGAACCTCTCGAGAGTCCGGAACACGATGATCGCAGTGAAGGGACCTCAACACGGAGCTTAAGAAGTGAAGGACCGGATCTACAAAGGTTGTAATCCCTCTCACTTAATGTTAAAGTGTTTAACATGTTCGTTTTCGCCTAATCTCTCGTTTAAAGATCCGGCTTTGGGTTGTTCGGCACGGCTAATTTTTAAATCGGGCATGGTTGATGCCTCGTAGACCCTTGTGGCAGTGCCTAGCAACCCTACAGTGGTATCAGAGCCAAGCTAGAGGTTTAGGCGAAGTCTAGGCCAAGTTTAAAGTCCGATCGAACTCCGAATACCCGGTTTATACCCCACTTTGTACATTTTCTAAAAATGTGATTTTTTCAGCATTAAAAATACTCAGAAAAACAAGCAGGAAAAACTAAGAATTACTGTGAAGTACGGCCCACTAATTCGCTCAAATGACCGCCGAACCGTGGCCAAACCAAGGGTTTAGCGGCGGTTCCGCGGCCAAAATTTTGAATTAGTCCCTGGAATTTCATATATTTATTCTTAGGTCCTTTCTTGGCAATTTTTTCTGGGAATGTTTTAATTCCACTCAAGTGTTGAGTTTTCTAGGGTTGTATTGGGGACTCATTGATTCGATCAGATAATTTAACTTTGTTTAGTTTGTCCGGGTAATTTTTAGAATGTGTTAAAAAGTTCGAACGGATATCAATAACTCACTTTTTCCCCTGCCGGAAAATTTCCAAGCGTTGGATTTTTTCGTAGTTTAAGAACGTTCTAAGTCGTGCAAGTAACGTGGTGGAACCTCTAGAAGACAACAAACCTTAACTCAATTATGTGACCGTCTTGAACTGCCTCTAAACCTTAAGGTTTGGGGCAGTACGGCGTGCCACATGTGAGGCGTTGGCTTGACCCTTCTACGGCTGGACCATTGGTACTGTGGCATGTGATGGATGTTTTTAAACTGATTTTAAGTGTTGAGATGTATTGGGAAAATCTTGGGTGTTTGATTATTCGATGAGAAAGTTTAACATTGTCTATTTATATGGAATGTGATACAATATTTGGAATCCACAAGTAGTTATGAGATAACTAATTTGAATGTTATAAATCCAGCAGTTCAGTCTCAGATGATCGGTTGCCTCGGAATTTTGATGTGATCAAAAGTTCGTCGCAATCACGTAGCGTACGCGGATACTCGCCGGGTAAACTTAATAGATAGCCACACCCCATAGCCTCGACCAAGTGACTGTAGGAGAACCCCGTCGCTGAAAGCATCCGTTCGGGTGCTCGCGGCAGCGGTGTTCGGCCTTAGTGCACTTCGTCGACGGCATCTGGGGGTGCGGCCGTCTACTAAAGTTTGCGACGAGCATTCGATCAGGATGTCGGGAATCTTGTTGAATTGCCCGACTTGATATTGAAAAGATTTTTCGATAATGAGACTAAAATGCGGGGTTTATAATTAGTTGGCATGCGATGTCTAAGGGATTCATTTGGTTAGGCATGTGATGTCTAAGGAGGATGCGGATTCCAACTGTTGTAGTTTTACACTTTCTTTTCTGTGACCGTAAGCGTAGTATGTGGTGTATCGCCGGCTTCGTTGCTATACATCAACGACAATCGGGATACGCATACTTGCTTACGTTGATGATATGAGATTTTATGTGTTGCTGTGATATGTTATATTGGATCGTCGCGTTCTGAATAGCCGGGGGTTTTATGTGAGATGAGAGTTTTTCTTTTTCATTCATGTAAAATTCATTTGTATGTAATGTTCTTTTATTGGGGCACTTCCGGGCTGAGGATGTTGTCACCATTGTATATTATTTACTTTTCCGCATTAGGTAGACCCAAGGCGGGGAGCACAAGTAACCGAGTTCTGGGGTCCAGTGGGAGACCATCTCGAGGAGTTGAGACCGGGTCTCCTAACCCTAGAATTGGCAGTGTTGCTTGCCGCTCTCGTAGGGGTCTAGGGATGTGGGTTAGGCTATTCATCGCGACCGTGGAATCCGTGTTTTATACAGGCTCGTATTAAAACACGGACGTCCTAGTATATCCAATATTTCATATATGTTCTTCTGCTGCAATGTTCTGTGGTGAGATCATATTACTGCCTTAGACGAATGTTTATATTATATATATGAGATATATGTTATATTGCAGATTTCGTTTTAAATGTGATGCTTGTGAAGCATAATTAAAATGGGACTACATTAATGACATTAATGAAATAAAAGAAACGTAAGATGTTGTAGAAACTTGTTTAATAAAAAACTGGTGGCTCTAGTTCTTGCTTTGCATTGCGGTGTTCCTTGTAGAACATCCAGCACCTTATTCGATAAGGAAAGAGCCGAGATCCCTTCACCGGGAGTGACCTCTTTAGTGAAACTAGCAGATGCTACAAACTCGGTTTGTCTTTTGATTGCTTCTATAGTTCTTGCTTTCCACAGCGGTATTTGTGAAATATCCTGCACCTTATTCGATGAGGAAAGAGCCGACGATCCCTTCACCGGGAGTGACCTCTTTAGCGAAACTAGAAAAGCCTCAAAACATTCCATTTAAAATCACTCGATTCTACAACGATATCAAGTTCATTACGCAAAGGGTTTTCTTAAAAAGCTGTCGTAGACCTCCGTCATTTTAGGAAGTAGAGTAATTAGTATTCGTGCTGTGTTTGTTGACCTTAGTTAAGGCACAGTGTACGGTAGCTAAGTGATGTCTTCCTATATAGCATATGATGCGATTAGTTAGGACAGTCATATGACTTTGTTGACCTTAGTTAAGGGTCATGTGGGTGGGTCTATTTAATCACAAAATGACGGGTAGAACTTGACTAGTGCTTATGATTTGTTGACCACAGTTAAGGTCATAAGTCACTAGGGGTAAAATATTATTGGGAATTTCAAGTGTTGAAATTTGCAATGAGATTGCATACCTTCTATGAGATAGTTGGATAACGATACCCGCTGCGAGTATGAGTTATTCCTGGGAGAGTTTTACACATTACAATTAGCCGATCAAGTAGGTGTCTAGAAAGGTGTTAACGGGGTTACGCCTCTGGGAAAATGAGGTTTACTTTAATTAGGTTCGTGCGAAAGCACGGGGGACCTCCCTCAAAGTACCGACACTGGCCTGGCTGAAAGATTGGCGAACTTGTAGCGTGTAATTAATCCCGGCTAGTCTTTCCTTTTAGGGTTTGAAGAAAGATTTGACTAAAACAGTGGGAGACATCCTGATTAGATATATTAAATAACCAATCTAATCTTGCAAGAGCATACACGGAGTGTTTTCTTCTCTCTCTCTCTCCAGGTAGCGACCATATCACGCCTTAATCAAGATAATAAAATGGATGTATTGACCGAACCCGCTTGTTATACCGAGCTGGGAACGTTGGTCCCGCTCCAACTTATAATTGTTATAAGACAGAGCAGGAAATTGGGGAATACCAGATTTCTCGTGCCGCCCAAACGAAGAATGTGCATGTTGATGCATCATCTTCGGGTGTGTTCATTATAGAGAACTGTTTCTCAGTATCCTTTACGTCCTGGGTATGTGATACCGGATCAGGATCCCGCATATGTAATCTGTTACATGTGTTAGTGTATATGCCTTAGAGGCCATTACTGTATCATACTAGCTTTTATATTACTTAATGGAAGCTTGGGATATTCACAGTTGTATAGACAATCTTGCTCAAAATGGTAGTATGCTACTTGGTTTGTTTCTACTTCAATATGTGCATGTGTTTCTTTTAGCATATCGCTTATACATATTAGTAGAGCCCTTAGGATCTTTGCTTGATTACCAGCATTGTGATGGCAGTCACACTCGTGGGGGCTGGGTAATCTATAAGCACATCCTTATACAGGTCCCTAGTCGTAGGACTATCGAGACAGGGCATCGATACTCCGGAGTAGACTAGCGTATGCGCTTCTCATCCCAGCAGGGGAGATGGTCTGTCCCACAGCCATCAGTACGTCGTACTGGAGATAGTATGCGGGTGCTCGTTGGGTTACGAGTACACTGGACAGGACTCGTCGGGAACTGTTGGTTGGTACTATACCTATCGTCAGTTATCAGTTCCCAGGTGACATGAGTACAGCTTATTCCGCTGACTTGACACTGTCACTTCGCCTCGAGTGTGTTCCCACAGTACTTTGATTACTACCCTACCACGGCTCAAAGGAGTCGTGCAAACAGGTAGTAGTTGGGTGCAGTCCCGAAGCACTTGGAGGCAGTGACGGTTAGACATGATTCGTCTCTCCCGGTATTGGGGGTTGACATCGCGCTGTTTCTAGCAGAGCCATTACACGAGTAGTCCGAGGCCAGGGCAAGCGAGATATACTGGTAGGTTTCCAGTGCTATCTCAGGGTGTTCTGGGCTACACTCCGACACGACTTGTACCGCTATTAGGGGACTGACGTTTACCGCCCCCTAGGCCCGCCATGCGATGTATCAGACGAACAGACCGGACTGTACAGAGATTGTCACATTCAGGCTCAGTAGGAGTTCAGATGGGTTTCACCTCGTCAGTCTTCTTATCGGCATCTACCTGGGGACCGTTACGCACAGCTAGTGCCGCTTGCGGTCTGTGGTTAAACCCACTGCCAGTGTAGTGTCGAGTCTTTAGAGTCCCACACAGAAAGCTATTCGCCTTTAGGCAAAAGAGTAGAGGTCGCATGGTTTTGCGACAGGTCGCATGGTTTTGCGACAGGGTTCAGTCAAATCCGTGCACTTGTGCACGTTTAGTGTCCGGACAGTTAACACTAGCGGGCTTTGGTTTAAGCCAGATCCTAGTGTACGTTTTGGGATTGGTTTTATCTCGTTTGTATTCGTGTTCCTTGGAACGTGGATGCGGGTGTGTATGCACAGTTGACAGAGAGACAGAGGCAGAGGATTCTCATTGGGGTTGTTGACTATTGACTGTTGACTATTGACTTTTTGCTAGACCCTAATGAGAATAAGAAATATGATTAATGATAATATTAATTAAGTATTATTGTGTCATGGTTGAGATGAGGGGTTGATTTTGTTGACTTGTTGACTTTGTTGACCGGTTGACTAGGTTGGACGAGTTGACCATCATCATTACAATGGCTATCATTTCATGGCAAAGACTTTTGCTTGCTTGCTTGTTTTTGCAAAATGAGTGCATGAAATGATATGGCCATTTTGACTTGAACCATCACATAATACTCAATTACTATTATGAGTAATCATGGTTTTGGATTATGAGAGCTTGGATGGCAAAAGAGTTACTCATTCTCTCATTTCATTTCTCTCTCTTGCTTGAGCTCTCCCTCTTGCTCTTCCTCTTGCTCTCTCTCTAGCTCAAGGCAACACCCTCTCATGAGTTGAGAAACATTGCCTTAGAGATAAAAGAAAACCCATATCACTTCTCTACTCATCCTAGTTCACAAGGTTTAGCAAACCAAGTGTTCTAGTTTCTTCAAGTTCGAAGAAGAAGCCAAAGGTAGAAGCTTTCAGGTGGATCCATCTTCGGTGCAAGGAGACGACGCGGTGAGGCCGATCCGTACACCGGAAAGAGTTAAAGACGAAGGAGTTCAAGAAAGGTATAGCCCCCTAACCGAGTAGGTAAAACTCTTGTTAGGTTTGTTAGGTAGTTGTTTAACAAAGATCTGTATTTTGAGTCCATGTTACCACCTCTTGAAAAATCGTTTTTCATCATTTCCGCAAGCCCGTAAGTACCGGGAGAGGTAACGTGGACTTACAGTGGTATCAGAGCCTAGTTAAACACTATCTAACATGTTAGCAAAGTAACTAGAAGTTCGATCGAAGAAAAAGTCGCGAAACGAACCCGTAAAATCAAGTTTCTGCCGAATTTTTTTCTGTTCCAAAAAATGATAAATCTTACACTAAAAATCGGCTCAGGCTTTTGTTAAAACACCTAAGAAAATTGGTCCAACGAACCGGAAAAGTCGCCGCGGAAACGTGGCGGGAGCATGCTCCCGCCGCGGTTCCGCGGCCGAGTTGACTCGGCCCTGGCATAATTTTGCTGCAGTGTGTTTCTGGGGTTGTTTTGGGATTTTTGGAATATGATTTTTTTGCCCTGATTTTCCAGAAAGAAAAATTTGTGTTTGGGGCCTAAAAATCCGTATTTTGATTGAACTTCTAAAGACTTAAGCTGACGGGTATATATCTGTGATGTGTTATATGTATTGAACGTCCGCTAATCGCTATACGTCGATTAGTGGGGGTTATACATATCTGTGTTCTGTAATATTGATGGTATGTGTATATGAATTCATTGGATTGTCGCGGAGGAATAGCCGGGGGTTGTGAGATGAGAGTTTTCTTTTATCTTTCAATTCATGTAATATGTAAATTGATGTAATATTATTTTTGGCCGCACAACCGGGTCGGGGTTGTAGCCGTCATTGTATAATTTCTTTTTACTGTTTTTGCTCCTAGGATAGACCCAAGGTGGGGTGCACAAACTACCGGGTATCTCGTGTTGGAGATAGTGCCCTCAGAGTCAATTATTGGGTCACAGGCACGTGATTGCAATGATTGAAGGAGGACCTATCCCGGTGCGACAGTCTTACTCGAGATGATAGTATGCTATCTGGTTTACCTTTATCATCGTGTACTGCTTTAGGTGACCTGACATGTCGCTATTGCACGTTGATAGAGCCCCTAGGATTCTTGCTTGACTACCAGCAGTATGAGGGCGATCATATAAGTGAGAGCTGGAGTCTGTAAGCACATCCTTAAAAGGTCCCTAGTCGTAGGAGTTTCGAGACAGGGCATTGATACTCCAGAGTAGACTAGTGTATACAGTCTAGACCCCGACGAGGGGCGGTGGCCGGTCTCGCAAGCCACTGGTGTCAGTTGGTTCACCTAAGATGTATACAGGTGCTCATTGGGTTATGAGTACACCGGACAGGACTCGCCGGGAACATGCTAGTTGGTCTTATACCTGACGTCAGATAGCAGTTCCCTGGTGACATGTGTACAGGTTAGTTCATCGACCTGGGGATCGTCATTTGTCTCGTGTGAGTTCCCACTGTACTTTGATTACTACCCTACCACGGCTCAAAGGAGTCGTGCAAACAGGTTTTAGTTGGGTACAGTCCCGAGCCACATGGAGGCAGTGAGCGGATCTTCAGGGGTTCGTCTCTCCCGGTATTGGGGGTGAGGTCACGCTGTGTCTAGGAGAGCCATTACACGAAGACCTTGGCCAAGGCAGGAGATTTACTGGTAGGTATTCCAGTAGTATCTTAGGGTGTTCTGGGCTACACTCCGACACGACTTGTACCGCTTTTGGGGGTCTGACTTTTACCAACCCCCTAGGCCCGACATGCGATGCTCATAGAAGAACGGACCGGACTGTACGGATATTGTCACTGACAGGCTCAGTAGGGTGTCAGGATGAGTTCGCTCATCGACGTCCCTTTTAGTCAATAGCTGGTGGCCCGTCACGTATTGGCTTATACCTCTGGCGTGCTAGTGGTTAAATCCACAGCCATAGTATTGACGAGTCTTTAGAGTCCACCACACTTTCAGTTACTCAAGCTTTCGGGCGAAACGCTGTAGAGGCCGTATGGAGATATGGCAGGGTCCGATCAGATACGTGCGGTATTGCATGGATCAGGATCGGACAGTTTTGTACTAGTGGCCGTATGAGAATATGGCAGCGTTCGATCAGATACGTGCGGTATTGCACGGATCAGGATCGGACGGATATTACTAGCCGGCTTTGGCTTAAGCCGGTCCTAGTCTAGTACAGTGTAGATTTTGTCTCATTGCATTTGTATCCGGACGGAATACAGATGCGGGTGTGTATGCACAGCATGGGGGTTTTCCTGTAATTTATTACGGGACCAGTTTTCTGGAGTTGCCAGTTTGCATTCCGTTCCGGCCGGTTTTCCTTTGTTCTTTCCCGGCCGGACTTTTCCGATGGAGGGTGTTATTTGCAAGTTTGCAAATAACACATTGTGGAGGGTTTTATTGCATAAGGTTTGATCATGATATCTTTCATCCATTCTTGCATTTATTATGAAGTGAATGGATTTGATTTAGGTATGGGTTTATGTTATGGTTGATGTTTTCTTGTCTCTTGATATGGTCACCTCTTCCATTCTCCTACACTCACCTCCCTTCATGTTTGCTATTACCTCCTCCACCATTCTCTTTTGCATGAGATGATGATTCATTAGAAAAGAGAGAAGAAGAAAAAGAAAAGAGAAAAGAAGAAGGAGAGAGTTCTTCATTCTTGAGAGTTTCATCTTCTTGATCTCATTCATGCTAGATAAATGCAAGCACCATTTTTCTTATCTCATCTCCTCCATCTATAGCAACCAACCCCAAAAGTGAGACATACACTTCTACACTACATTCTACAGCATATCTTGGGCATGTCGAGTTGCCGGCTTCATGCCCGAGTTGCCTCGGTATAGAGGCGGGAGCCCGTAAAAGATGCAGGCGACGTGGTGCCCTTCCGGCGAGGAAGCGACGACCGGAGATCCCGCGAGGAGATCGGAGTGGAGATGAAGACCGGAGGACTCGGATCAGTCGGTACATCTCTAACCCATCCTCTTGTTTGCTAGAATTAGTTTAATGGCACGATCCGGGGTTTAGTGCGCGGTGGTGCCGGTTTGCTAAGTCCGCAAAATTTAAGTTTATCACCGTTTCCGCGTTTGGCCGTCGGATTGACGGCCGGGGCGCCGCCGTGCACTTACAGTGGTATCAGAGCCTCGCCATTAACTTCGTCTAGCTTGGTTTGATGTGTTTTTCAGTTCCGATCGACCAAAATTCCAAAAACCGTATTTTTCTTCACATCAGTTTCTGTTGAAATTTTTTGAAGTCTAAAAATTTTTCAGGTTGTAAAATATTGATGTACTGGAAAATCTAAGAACTCTGTAAAAATTCGACGAAGTAACTCCACAGTGGGAGCGCGGAAGCGCCGCGACAACCCCCTTCCCGCCGCCCTTCCGCCGCACACTGTGGAGATCACTTCACCAAATTTTTCCAGAGGCCTTCTGGGCTTAAAATATGGGTTTTGGAATATTAAAATTGGGCCCAGGATTTCTGTGAGTGCTACAGTTTTGATTGGGGGCCCACTTGTTAATTTTTGGTCAATCGGAAAATTTTAAACACATTTTTCACAGTATTTACATTATATCTGCGACCGTGAATGTCACTCGATCGGTAAATCCCGTCTAACTGCTATAGCCCGGTTAGACGGATTTGCGAACGTGATTTTCACGTTGATGTTCTATGTTTATGCTGTGATGTTGCGGATCGGTCGTGGGGGATAGCCTGGATGCAATGCTAGTACAGTGTTGTTGTATTATGTACATTTGATATTGCGGGGCGAGCGTCCGACATGTGGACTGCCGTCACTGCCTGATTGTATTATTCTTTTGGGGCACGACCTGGTTGCGGTCGATGTACCCATTGTATGTATATTTTACTTTCTGTACTAGGATTACCCCGCGGTGGGGTGCACGGATGGCCGGGTTCTAGAGGGCAACAAGCCCGCATCTCATGGCATTGGGACGGAGGGGGCTTCACTCTGGGATTGGCGGGCTATTCGCTGCACTCGTAGGGGGTACAGGTTGACCCAGAAGGGGTGCCCAAGTTGCCGGATTCCGTGGAGTGCTGGGTGGTCCATTCACGGAGCTGAAGGGGGCTGCCTCGCTTCAGGTTTTGGCGGGTAACTTGCCGCGCCCGTAGGGGTCTAGGATTTCATTGCACAGGCTATCCACACGACCAGGAGAACGTCGGGTTTCAGTAGTGGCTCTGTGGAACCCGGGGATCCCAGATATCTGTATTGTTCTGTGATGCTGTACATTTCTGTGATGTTGCATTTCTTTTCACGCCTTGAGCGAAATATAATATATTGGTATATATATTAGTAGATGTTGTATATGTTTTACATCCGCGCTAGTCCAGTCCCCGCTCTGTCGTTAGTAAGCTAACCTAACGGGTGATGACGGGACCCAGTGGCGAATGCGGATGGCATATACGTACGTCAGTATATTTTCGTTCTTTGTGGTGTGATCAATGATGGGACTGCGTTGATTCGGATCAATGCAAGTTAAACAAACCTATTCTGATGTTGTTGGAACACTTTTCAAAAAGCTGTTATTGCAAGGACGTTCACTTTTGTTTTGCATCGCGGTATTCATTTGGAATATCCTGCTCCTCAGTCGACGAGGCAAGGGCCGAGATCCCTTCACCGGGAGTGACCCCTTGGACAGAAGTTTGCGTCAGGGCATTAACTTCACTATAGCCGATTACTTTTGCTTTGCATCGTGGTATTCAGTTGGAATATCCTGCACCTCATTCTACGGGGAAAGAGCCGAGATCCCTTCACCGGGAGTGACCTCTTTAGTAAAGGTTTTCGTCACTATATTTTCTAAAAAGCTATCCGTTCCTTCAACGATATCAAGTTCATTACGTTAAAGGTTTTCGCCAGAAACCATTCGTAGCCCTCCATCATTTCAGTTAAATATTCGGTAGTATTCATGCTATGTATTTTGACCTCACGCCAAGGCATAGTGTTTGGTAGCTGCCGGGTATTTATCTGCAGCATAGATAGATGCGTTGGTTTGGGACAGTCGTACTACTATTTTGGCCTACGTCAAGGGTATGTACGGGTGGGTTCAAATTAACCTGGATAATGATGGGAAGAACTTGACATGTGACTTATGATATTTTGACCTCACGCCAAGGTCATAAGAGCATGGGGCAGAAATCACATCGGGAGTTTCAAAAGTACTGAAACTTGCCAGATATGCGCATACCTTCTGGAGTGTGATACCGTGAGCGGATTCCGTCACGTTATCATGCGATGACAGTTGGATCCCGATTCCCACTGATGAGTTGGTTTACTCCTCGGGTGACCCCGACTAATTCTTCTTTAAGGTTTGGAGGAGAATTTGAGGTACAGTGGGAGGTTTCCTGATTAGAAAAAGTGATAACCATTCTGATCTAGGATAGAGTGCACGCTGAGTGTTTCTTTTCTCTCTCTCTCTGGCAGCGACCATTGACCCGACCCTAGACTTTGACTCAGTGACCAAGTTGACCGAACCTTCTTAACACTGGTTTTTGGATTGTCAGAGTTGCAGATCTCATTGCCACTCCTACTTTTACCCTTTTCTCCAGGACACCCCGTGTTACCGCGAACGTCCACTTCCATTGGACAAAACCATCGTATGGTTAGATACGAACTCGAAGGAATTCGAGGATGGTTTCCGGTTCTGGAGAAAACGAATAGGATTATTCAGTTGTCTTTTCTTTTCACCCTCTCTCATGTTGCGAGTACTCCTTTGTTTAGGAGTAGTACACCTATTACGCAAATTGGATAGTCTTCTTCCAAACCATAGGCTGGTGCCGACCGGTAGGGAATGAAGAAAACCAGTTAGCCTAAACGGTGTACAGAAGGTATTAAGATTAAGACAAAGCAAGGGATTAGTAAGAGGGCAAAGTAACTTGCGACTGCTATTCACGACCAAACCAAGTATTTCTTCGCCAATCCTAAATCACCTTTGTATTTCTCCAGGACACTCCGTATCACTACGAAGATCCACAGTTTATTGGATAATCCATCGTATGGTTATATACGAACTCAAAAGGAACTTGTTCCAGTTCGGGGATGGATCCTGGTTCAGGAGAAATAGGAATAAAGTACATTCAGGTGTCTTTTATCTTCACCTTCTCTCGCGTTGCGAGTGCTCCTAGGATTAGGACAGTACACCCATTATGCTTATTGGATAGTCTTCTTCCAAACCATAGGCTGGTGCCGAACGGTAGGGAAGGAAGAAAACCATTTGGCCTAAGGGGTGTACAGAAGGTAATGACTAAAGACATAGAAAGGGATTTAGAAAGATGGCAAAGAATTACAAGGTTACAGTTGTGAATCTGGATAATGGAAGAGGCATTACTAGGACTACCAGGATACCCCATCGAAATATTTCAATGTTTCAGTTCAACTGTGTACTGTTAATGGAAAAATGATTTCCCGATTAGACACTTACTCCAGGGTATGTATTTACCAGGAATGATTCTCACATCTGCATGGTTTTACAGATGATGAGTGGGAGTAAGTTATTGGGAATTAGGTGACCATCCTCATTATATCGGGATTCGTTGTAATTGGTGATATTTGAGGAAATCACCTGGGCTGTTTGCCGGTCGGCAAATATTTGGTTTTGAATATCCGCTGTTGTGCACCAATTTCAAATTGATATATCTGTACGTCTATTTTCATAGAGTGAGATGTACCTTTTTGATATTATGTCGATGACATTTACCTATATCAGTAGATGGTTAGGTAAGGAGCATTAAACAGCGGTGTAATTCTTCTTAACCATAAGTACAGTTTTCAACCTACGACACATAGTGAAAGAGTTGTTAGACTCAGCGGACTCATACAGAGTATTGTATGTTGTCCAGTGTCCATTAGGACAGAGGGGTTGGTCCTCATACTATATTCTGTTTACTTTTAACTTCTCTAGTTCTTAGACATGTGTTTCGTAGAAACACAGGGTCTGAGTTTTGAGGAGTTATAGGTATTTGAATAGAGTAGAGAACCAGGTGTAGCAAGTATCAGGATTCTTCAAAGTGATCGAAGATGTAGATACTTGTGTATGGTATTCAGTTGATAGTAATGATAAAGAGAAATTGCTTCTCTTTCAGGTTACTCATAATTGGAAGCATTCCCAAGTTGAGTAACGCTGATCGGCCTCTCTTCATTTAGTTGACATGCACTGGAGACAGTTGCATGATTTGAATCTGGTTAAATTAAATCTGTGCCTCTGGTTCTATATTGGATATAGAACAGTTCATATCTTAACGTAGTTAAGGTACGGGGAGTTGTCCGGCTTATGATTAAAACCAGACACTGGACAACTCAAGGCACGTTTCTGTAATGGCTGTTTGTGGGTTGACCCAGGCTATGACGAGGGTTGACTTTCTACCATCTGGGAGATCAATAGAAATATTGTTCAAGACTCGCCACAGTTTTATTAAAAATGGATTTTTTCAAAAATAGCAGTGGGAGTATGGTAGAACTGGAAGTGATTCCAGAACCGCAAACGATTACTGAAGATTTGATAAGGAACCTAAAGATTCAATCTGATTTGACATTCCATTGGCCACTCCGCAGATAAGGTGGGTAACTTCAAGCACCCGAGAGGTACTTCGGTAGCCTCAAGGACGGTGACAGGGAAGTTCTTGTTTACCCACACTTGCCATTGTTGTTGTTCCAGGCTGCGAGACCCGGCAGGAGGATGAGTATAGCGTCGTTCTAAACTTGCTTTAGAAATGCACGTCTATATGACTCTGCCAGAGGGTTGTCGTAGTCAGTGGGAGCAGCAGAAGCATTGGTGGACATCAGGCTTATGTCTATTTATAGACTAAAGCAGATGTAGCGGAGATAGATCATCTATTTCTGATGTGACAGTCATAGGTTTGACGTCATCAGAATAGGGGATGGATCTGTTGAGAAGGTAGTAGGAAGCGATATTCCTATACTACGATCGGTTATACTTTGGTCGTCACACAGTGGTTTCTCCACAAAGGACTTGGACATTATATCAGACATACTGGTTACTAGATCTATGGTTTTAGATCTAGATTTGGGTGGTTTCCCAATCTGGGTACTTTGACAACATTCTAAGAGTATTTAGAATGGACGACTCCTGGCACGGTAGTATACCTGCAGGTGATGGAGTCACCCTCTCTAAAGGTGTCTTACAGACTAAAGGGGAGAGGGATGTGCATGATTAGCAGATCACTTGCTCAGGCAATTGCAATCATGAGATGTCAAGTACCACACCAGATGTTGTTCTTGCACTAGATGCAATAAGTTGATATTGATCCAATCCTGGAGGAACAGTCGGGAAGCAGTTTTAGAACATAAGTGCCTGTTCTAGGGATATGATAACGAAAGCCCCATTCGGGAAACAGTTATCATTCCAGGCTTCCAAGGTGACATGGACGACAAGGAGGTTGTCAGAGTTATAGTCATCCTTCTGACGAGGGGCAGTATTTTGGACAGATGGTCCAAGGTGATACTGAGGGTGGCATGGCGCAGGATACTGATTAAGTTCAGTTGACGATACAGTCTAAGAAGTTTGGATTTGGAGTTCATTCATGAGCTAGGTCCCATCAGACATCCAGACATTCTAAGACAGGTATTGCTCATTTCGGGAGATGGCTTTCTCCGCGAACTTGAGATATAGAGAGACATAGAAAGAAACATCTAGACGGATCCACTCACTGAGGCTATTCCTCGAACGCAATAGTTTCACAAACGGTTTTTGTGAGACTGACTAGTAGGGGAGTTGGGTGTTCGGTATCACACAGGCTGTGAGTATGCGACATCGCAATAATTAGCCTTGAGTGCTAGTGGGAGATTGTTGGAGATAGTGCCCTCAGAGTCAATTATTGGGTCACAGGCACGTGATTGCAATGATTGAGGGAGGACCTATCCCGGTGCGACAGTCTTACTCGAGATGATAGTTTGCTATCTGGTTTACCTTTATCATCGTGTACTGCTTTAGGTGACCTGACATGTCGCTATTGCACGTTGATAGAGCCCCTAGGATTCTTGCTTGACTACCAGCAGTATGAGGGCGATCATATAAGTGAGAGCTGGAGTCTGTAAGCACATCCTTAAAAGGTCCCTAGTCGTAGGAGTTTCGAGACAGGGCATCGATACTCCAGAGTAGACTAGTGTATACAGTCGAGACCCCGACGAGGGGCGGTGGCCGGTCTCGCAAGCCACTGGTGTCAGTTGGTTCACCTAAGATGTATACAGGTGCTCATTGGGTTATGAGTACACCGGACAGGACTCGTCGGGAACATGCTAGTTGGTCTTATACCTGACGTCAGATAGCAGTTCCCTGGTGACATGTGTACAGGTTAGTTCATCGACCTGGGGATCGTCATTTGTCTCGTGTGAGTTCCCACTGTACTTTGATTACTACCCTACCACGGCTCAAAGGAGTCGTGCAAACAGGTTTTAGTTGGGTACAGTCCCGAGCCACATGGAGGCAGTGAGCGGATCTTCAGGGGTTCGTCTCTCCCGGTATTGGGGGTGAGGTCACGCTGTGTCTAGGAGAGCCATTACACGAAGACCTTGGCCAAGGCAGGAGATTTACTGGTAGGTATTCCAGTAGTATCTTAGGGTGTTCTGGGCTACACTCCGACACGACTTGTACCGCTTTTGGGGGTCTGACTTTTACCAACCCCCTAGGCCCGACATGCGATGCTCATAGAAGAACGGACCGGACTGTACGGATATTGTCACTGACAGGCTCAGTAGGGTGTCAGGATGAGTTCGCTCATCGACGTCCCTTTTAGTCAATAGCTGGTGGCCCGTCACGTATTGGCTTATACCTCTGGCGTGCTAGTGGTTAAATCCACAGCCATAGTATTGACGAGTCTTTAGAGTCCACCACACTTTCAGTTACTCAAGCTTTCGGGCGAAACGCTGTAGAGGCCGTATGGAGATATGGCAGAGTCCGATCAGATACGTGCGGTATTGCATGGATCAGGATCGGACAGTTTTGTACTAGTGGCCGTATGAGAATATGGCAGCGTTCGATCAGATACGTGCTGTATTGCACGGATCAAGATCGGACGGATATTACTAGCCGGCTTTGGCTTAAGCCGGTCCTAGTCTAGTACAGTGTAGATTTTGTCTCATTGCATTTGTATCCGGACGGAATACAGATGCGGGTGTGTATGCACAGCATGGGGGTTTTCCTGTAATTTATTACGGGACCAGTTTTCTGGAGTTGCCAGTTTGCATTCCGTTCCGGCCGGTTTTCCTTTGTTCTTTCCCGGCCGGACTTTTCCGATGGAGGGTGTTATTTGCAAGTTTGCAAATAACACATTGTGGAGGGTTTTATTGCATAAGGTTTGATCATGATATCTTTCATCCATTCTTGCATTTATTATGAAGTGAATGGATTTGATTTAGGTATGGGTTTATGTTATGGTTGATGTTTTCTTGTCTCTTGATATGGTCACCTCTTCCATTCTCCTACACTCACCTCCCTTCATGTTTGCTATTACCTCCTCCACCATTCTCTTTTGCATGAGATGATGATTCATTAGAAAAGAGAGAAGAAGAAAAAGAAAAGAGAGAAGAAGAAGGAGAGAGTTCTTCATTCTTGAGAGTTTCATCTTCTTGATCTCATTCATGCTAGATAAATGCAAGCACCATTTTTCTTATCTCATCTCCTCCATCTATAGCAACCAACCCCAAAAGTGAGACATACACTTCTACACTACATTCTACAGCATATCTTGGGCATGTCGAGTTGCCGGCTTCATGCCCGAGTTGCCTCGGTATAGAGGCGGGAGCCCGTAAAAGACGCAGGCGACGTGGTGCCCTTCCGGCGAGGAAGCGACGACCGGAGATCCCGCGAGGAGATCGGAGTGGAGATGAAGACCGGAGGACTCGGATCAGTCGGTACATCTCTAACCCATCCTCTTGTTTGCTAGAATTAGTTTAATGGCACGATCCGGGGTTTAGAGCGCGGTGGTGCCGGTTTGCTAAGTCCGCAAAATTTAAGTTTATCACCGTTTCCGCGTTTGGCCGTCGGATTGACGGCCGGGGCGCCGCCGTGCACTTACATCTCGAAGTGCCGAGTGGCCTACTCACGTTGTTGAGGGAGGTTGCTCCGCTTCGAATATTTGGCGGGTAGTTTGCTGCACCTGTAGGGGTCTAGGGTGGGGTTTTGACTATTCATCGCGGCCGTGTAATCCGCTTTTCGTTACAGGCTCATACGAATTGCGGATTCCTAGTATATCCAATGTGTTCATCTGTGATCTGAAATGGCTATCATTGCAATATATCTATGTATGATATTATTTAGGCGTTGCTTATGTTTTGCATCCGCGCTAGTCCAGCCCCCGCTCTGTCGTTAGTTAAGTAACCTAACGGGTAATGACGGGGCCCCGTGGTGAATGCGGATGGCATAAGCGTACGTCATATTTTGGTTGTTTTCTGCAATGGTAGGATTAAATGATGGGACGCATTGGAATTAATGCAAGAAAAATAAACCAAGTAAAAGTCGTTGGAACAATTTCAAAAACCACTCGGTTTCTTTTCAAAAATAACTTTTAAAACGCGGAGCTTAAGCCACTCCTTTTAAAAGCTATCAAGGTTCCTTCGATTATATCAAGTTCACTACGTTCAAGGTTTTGCCAAAACCATTCGTAGCCCTCCGTCGTTTCTTATGAATGTTCAATAGTATTCAAGCTATGTTTTTTGACCTTCGTCAAGGCATAGTGATTGGTAGCTGTTGGGTGTTCATATGTAGCATAGATAGATGCGTTGGTTTGGGACAGTCGTATTACCTTGTTGACCTTCGTCAAGGGTATATACGGGTGGGTTCAAATTAACCTGGACAATGACGGGTAGAACTTGACATGCGACTTATGATTTGTTGATCTTCGTCAAGGTCATAAGAGCATGGGGCAAAAATCCACATCGGGAGTTTCAAAAGAACTGAAACTTGCTAGCGTTGCATGCCATTTTGAGTGTGATGATTCTGGTAGGATTCCTTCAGTTTATCACACGATGATATTTGGATCCCGATCCTACTGTGAGTATATGCTACTCCTCCGAAACTTTCTCACTTAACGATCAATGCTATAAACCAAGTAGGTGCCTAGAAAGGTGTTAGCGGGGCTACGCCCACAGGGAAAAGAGGTTATTTAATTAAGGAACTTCGCGAAAGCGTTGGAAAACCTCTCTCGAAGTACCGACACCAGCCTGGCCGAACGGTTAAGCAAGTATTGTACGGTGAGATTGATCCTGACTAATTCTTCCTTTATGGTTTGAGGAGGAATTCGAGAGACAGTGGGAGCCATCCTGTTTAGATAAATTGAAAACCAATCTAAACTTGCAAGAGCATCATGCTGAGTGTTTTCTTCTCTCACTGTTAATTGCAGCGACCCAGTGACCAGACATAGGTTACATCTAGATAATAAAATGACTGAATCTGACTGTTTTGACTGGCAAAGGTCTATCCAGATGTCCATTGCCGATGACAAGCTGGGACACCTCTTGACTGATCCAACCCCTGCCGTCTCAGGTCCAGTTTCCCCTGTCACGGATATTTATATCCGCAAGACATCGGAAAAAGACTGTGCGAAAGCAAAGTGCCTCGTGTGAGCCTCAGTTGATGGTGCAAACCAGAGGCGGCACGAGAAGATGGACTTAGTTTCTATCTTCCTCCATAAAAAAGATTTATATGGAGAGCAATCTCGTATCGCAAGATATGAGACCTCGAACGAATTGCTTCAAGCGAGGTTGGCTGTCGGGTCATCTGTAGGGGGCAACGTCCTTACAGAGACCAGCTATTTTGAGCTCACGGACCTGAAGACCACGTTGGAGAACGGGTCAAATACTAACTTGATTCTACAGTCCCTGCCCTCTGCTTATACCCTGAAGGAAACCAGGAAACAAAAAGGAAAAGCAAGGGCAAAAGTTTCGGGACTGGATGTAGTAAAAGAGGGACGTTCCTATTGTAACGGGAATGAACATTGGCAGAAGGATTGCAGGGCTAGCAAAGCCAGTAGCCAGAATTCGAAGCATGTTGTGGCTTCGGCTTCGGGTGTGTTCGTGATAGAGAACTGTATGTCAGTTAACCCTACTTCCTGGGTATTGGATACCGGATCAGGATCTCACATCTGTAATTCATTACAGGATCTGAGAAACCGTAGGGTTATCAGGAAAGGTGATATGACTCTCAGGGTTGCTAACGGAATGAGCATGGATGCTGAATCCGTAGGGGAATATCATCTTGGACTGACAACTGGGCAGACATTGATTTTGCGTAACTGTTTGTATGTACCAGGTGCGAGTTGTAATATCATATATGTATCCTTACTTTCTAAGGAAGGATATGAATTTACTTTTGTAAGCGATGTAGTAAACATCCACCTAAATCAAGTTATGATTGGGTCAGGTACATTAAATAACGGGATATACGTATTAAATTGTCACGCCCCGAAAGTACGGAACATGACCGGCACTTAAACTACGAACGTCTCGATACGTACGTAATCTAAGTAAACCGAAAACCCAGAAATTCAAACCAAGAAGAGTAGTAGAGAGTAGGAAAAACCAATTTAAATCAAGTAGTTTTAATAGCATAAACCGAATTATGTGGGTTTCAAAAAAACATCAAAAATTTACTGAAAATTTCGGCAGAGTCTCCTTTGTAAATACCGGCTCCCAAACGGGATACAACATGAATAGTATACGAAATCAATAAAAGGCATCCCCAAGCGGGAGCTAGCTCTTCGTCAATCGACGGTCACAACCACACAAGCAATATAATATACAACGCCAACGGCGAGGATCAAAAACTCAAAAGGGAACTCAAAACCACCAGAAATATAACGGGCGACTCTAAGGTCGAAAGAATAAGAACACTGGTCTCTATCTCAATAGATACATGTTTGGTTGATGGAATTTACTAGATACAACTGAATAATATCATACAAGGTAAATAATGGGGGTATGATACAAGTAAACCCACCTACTAGCAAATCACCCGAATGAAACTATGCCCACAAAGCCGTAAGGAAACCGGTACGGCAAACCTGCAAGAAACTGGGGCACAACGGGGGTGAGTTGCCAACTCGTGAATAGAAAATATCTACGCACAGAAATCACATAAATAACGCAATCCTAGGTCAATGATCATAATATATCCTCAAATATATGTATAACAGGCAGCCTATGACAATGTCTAGGGTAATATCTAACCCGAGTGTAATCACATGTGCCCGTGTCAGTGCCTTAGGTAGCAATATATCATATGAATGAGGTATGAATGCATGAAACAGAATACATGTAAATGAAGAAACTGTTTTCATAAATTAGTGAGATTTCCTTCGTATTTTTAAAACTGAGGTATCATAATGAAATCAGTATCAACAGTGTCTAGCATCGACACAAAACATAAATCTCACTGTCTCGAAATATCAATGTCTCAATCTCAATATCTAGGGCGCCGTCAGTCCAGACCGGCCCCTACCATCCATCTCAAGACCACGACGGTATCCTCCGGATATCCGACGCGTCGGATAATATCACCTGTAGGTAGTGCTCCCCAGCCAGGCTCAACGTCAACACCATATTCCTCTTGCCCCGGGATACCATATCGGGCCCACCATGTACCCGTGACGGTTCCTCCACTCCTCGACACGGATCTCCAAAACCACAGCAAACTCATGGTGGACGACACTTTATATCACTAGAAAACCGCAACATTTTATATTTTAAAAGATCATAAGTTGTAAATTTTGCGGCTTTCCCCGAAATCCAGAAATGTCATAAATCTCAAGAAATCATCACAAGTGCATATGTCAATGATAATGAACTAGGCATGAACAACTGAATAACAGTATGCATGAAGTGGTAGGTAATAACTACAATGTCTAATATGGCATATAAGGGAAATACACTAATATCATGTCAAAACTACCAGCTAACAATCTAAGTCAAGCAATTATATTCTCTAAAGTGTACGTGACATGGCAATTACCGATGAAGATGTGAGTGAGCCGGCAAGTAGGTGTATGTGGTACATACGCATCATCGGTAATGGTGTGTCCTAACAGCATGATATCAATAATGGAATATGCAGCAAAATAAATATGCGAGGCAGAGCGAACAGCAATAATGTGCGGGAGCTGAATACTAGACACAACGATAACTAATCTACAATAATCTAATATAAGTCCTACAAATGGTGCCTTTTGAAATAACACGAATCATGGGGTTTTGAAAATAGGGGCTACGGTGTTTTTATGAAACGATACGTCGTTTTTGAAATATCCGTAGATTCCCTTGAGCTGTCTTTAAAAATGCCCACGATTCGTTAGTTTTTGAAATAGGTAAGAAGTCTAATCTAATCTAACAACTACACTAAACTATACGGCTGAACTAACAAGCTGAACTACAGGTAAGGAAACCGCCTATCATCTGAGTCGATACATATACATACCTGTATATGTATAGTCGGTGATCCCGCCTCAATAATATCATATCCGATACCATATCTATAATCAGGCGTCCCAAGTCAAGAGTGCAGATCAATCATCAATATAGCTCGTATGTAAATCTGTCGTACGGCATCCCAAATCTGGGTACGGGTCAATATCACATTCATCATACTATTCACCTGGTATCCTCTTTATCAAATATCATGATAGGGGTACTGATCTACGTCTAGTACCATACTAATACCGCCTACGTATGCATGGACGTGTGTGAAACACTACGTCAAGGACCCACTACAACGTCATGTCGTATCTAAGATACGAACCCTGCTATATCACCGATCTCACGGCCTCAAATCGAATCTCATCGACTCAGCTCAATCCCAAGTATCATCCTCAATCCGTCTGTGAACACATAGTCCCATACACATGTGAACACATAACTATAAAGAATCCCATGAGTACATATCATTAGGAATGTATGCAAGTATGTATGTGTGTATGTGTAGTGCAACACTACCCTAGGGTTCGCAACACTAAAAAATAGTCCAACACACCAATATCCATCCTAAGCATCGTTATTAATCCTAAATAACATTTAATAAATGTTGGTGTGTATACGCATCCGTATACACCACCACGGACTGCGGGGGTGCTATACGCCATCCACACGACTTCTCCCCGTAGATATAAATCTACTCACCTGGTCCTCGCTCGCCGGTGCCGACGTCGCCACGCGCTTGCTTGTCGTCTCGAAGTCCACCTGGAGTACCTACATATCATAACGCACCGTATCGCATAAAAACCCAATTCGAAATCGAAACGTCATAAGAAAACCAAATCGGCACGCGTATCACGCATAGGTCCAAACCTATCGCCTACGCATGCAAGAATAGTCAAACCAACCCTCGATGTCGATGTACAAACGTCAAACCATCGAGAAAAATCCAATCACACTCATTTGCACAATTACAAGCACTAATTATAATAGCTTAAAATTCCCAAAAACCCCAATTTCACTTAAAAGGTCGTTTTTCCGAAAATCTAGCAAGCACAATTCGCCGTTTGTACAAAACATGATGTTTAAACGAATGTAGCGGCCAATATACTTATTAAATATCTTAAATAAGTCATAGAAACAATTTCCGGAATTTAATCTCATTAAATTCCAAAAACCCTAATATTCTAGTTTACAAAATATCCTTTTTACAATTTCATAGCAAAAATACACAAACTACAATTTAGGTTGGATTTCCATGAACTAAAGTGTTAAACTATACTTAATAAAGTTAATAATATGATAAAAACCCTAACCATATTTTAATTCTCGATTTAACACAATATTTACAAAAACTAGTTTGCAATTTTAACCAATTTCGACCATTTTATAGCAAAATGCACATACAACAAACTAGTTTGGATTTGCATGATTTAAAGCATTAAACTACATTTTATAATGTTAATAAAGTCATCAAAACCTTAATTAGATTTTAAATCACCCATTTGGAACCAAAAGCTAAAAACTAGTTTGCTTAAATAAAGCTAAATTGGATATTTTAATGTTACAATTAGCACTAAGCAACAAGATTACATTTTGCATGCCCTAAGATACAAAATACATCACATAACCATGCACAATTGATCACCATTCAACTCCAACACAAAACCCCACTTCAATTTCATAAACCCTAATCTTGAATTTGGACTCTAAATTTATAATCTAAACTAAACCTTTCATTAACATAATTTGAAGTAATAACAAACAACTCAAAAAAAAAGAACAAGATTTATACCTCATAACCATCTTGAGATCAACATGAAACTTGTCTCCAAAATGCAAACTTTTCACCAAGATCCATGCTAGATAGGCTAAGGAAAAATGGGTAGGGCTTGGATTTGCATTTTAGCTTTGATTTTTGATGGAAATGGGTGAATTTTTTGATGGAAAATGAGAGGAGAAGAGGGAGGGAGGGCTGCTGTTGGGGCTGAGAATTTCGGCCAGAAGTGGGTGAGGGGAGAGAGAGGGAGGTGAAGAAAATGCAAGGGAGGAAAGTCAAGGTCAAGGTAAGGTCAAAGTCTAACTACTTTATCTATTTTCTAATCTTTTCTTTTATTTCTTTTCATTTCTTTTTCCTTTGCAAACCAAGTGGGGAAAAAGTGAGGACTGCTGAATTTGACTAAGGGGAGGAGTAAGTGGGGGTGTGTGGGTGTGGGCACGGGTGTGGGGTGATGAAAAATGATAAATACAATACCCCAAACATCCATTTACGCTAAAAAAAGCCTTTTTTCTTCAATAATTTCTAAACCGTTTTGGCAAATGATTTCGTTCCAAAAACCACATGATAAATTTTTATTCAATGTTTTATGATGCACAAAATTTGTTTCAACTCATTCCAATTTGTAATTTTCCCTAATTAAATGTATTAGTGACGGCTTAAAATAATAATAAAATAATATTTTTTTTCAGAAAATTTGAAATTTCACCAGCGGCTCAATAAACACCAAATAATAGCAATTACATAGCTAGAATATGTATATTTAATTTTTATAATAAGATATTTGTATTTTGACTTTTTACAGAAAACCCCTTTATTTTACCGATTTTTCGAAATTTCACCGAAACGATTTTCAAAACGCTACATAAATCAAGCTCAGATATTCAGTGTCCAGAAAACACTTAAAAGAAAGTCTCTAGAAACAAATCGGGCTTTCTTATGGCATTGTAGACTGGGTCACATTAATGAGACACGATTAACTAAGTTACATAAAGAGGGATACTTGAATCTGTTCGAGTATCAGTCTTATGTCACTTGTGAATCTTGTCTCATGGGAAAGATGACAAAGACTCCGTTCACTGGACACGGAGTAAGAGCGAGCGAGCTCTTGGGACTCATACATAGTGATGTGTGTGGTCCAATGTCTACACATACGCGAAGTGGTTATTCATACTTCATTACTTTCACAGATGATTTCTCTATATATGGACATGTCTTCTTAATGAAGCACAAATCCGAAGCCTTTGGGAAATTTCGGGAATACAAGAATGAGTTGAAAAACAAACAGGCAAAAGTATAAAGACACTGAGATCTGATCGAGGTGGTGAATACTTGAGTGCCGAGTTTCTGGACTACTTAAAAGAGAATGGAATTCTCTCTCAGCGTACTCCTCCATACACACCACAACACAACGGTGTAACTGAAAGACGGAATCGAACCATATTGGATATGGTTCCTTCCATGATGAGCAAGGCTGGTTACCGCAATCTTTCTGGGGTTATGCACTAGAAGCAGCTGCATATCTCTTGAACAAGGATCCAACCAAGACTGTGCCTACCACCCCATATCAGATGTGGAGTGGGAAGAAAACCTGTCTTAAGTATCTTAAGATATGGGGATGTCCAGCTTTTGTAAAAAAGCAGCATGCAGACAAGCTCGAGGCACGCTCAGTACTGTGTAAGTTTGTGGGATACCCAAAGAACTCCAGGGGGTATCTTTTCTATTCCGCAGAAGAACAAAAAGTTTTTGTTACTCCGCATGCCCACTTCTTGGAAACTGAATTTTTGGAAAATCAGATAAGTGGGAGCGCAATAGAACTGGAAGAAATTCCAGAACCACAAGCTGTTACTGAAAGCTTGGATGAACCAGAAGTTTCAGGAGAACCGGACATTCCTGCGCCGCTCTGCAGGAGTAGTAGGCAGTCTCATCCGCCCGAGAGATACTACGGTTTTCTCATAGACGGGGATAGAGAGGATTACACTATTGATTATGATGAGCCTACTAGCTTCCAGCAAGCTATTCAGAGCGGTGACTCGGTAAAATGGCTGGATGCAATGCGGACCGAGATGGAGTCCATGTACACCAACAAAGTTTGGACTTTGGACTTTGCTCCAGAAGGGGTAAAACCCGTAGGCTGCAAATGGATCTTCAGAAAGAAGATCGGTGTAGGTGGGCAGGTTGAAACCTATAAAGATAGACTTGTAGCAAAGGGTTTTCGTCAAAGACCTGGTTTGGACTATGACGAGACCTTTTCTCCAGTGGCTATGCTCAAATCCATTCGGATCCTCCTTGCCATTGTTGCCTTCCACGATTATGAGATCTGGCAGATGGACATAAAGATAGCTTTCCTAAATGGATATTTGGAAGAGTGCGTTTTTGTGGATCAGCCGGAGGGATTCATTCAGAGTGGGAGCAGCGGTAAAGTGTGCAAGTTGCTCATGTCCATCTATGGACAGAAGCAGGCATCGCGGAGTTGGATCATCTGCTTTGATGATACTGTCAAAGAATTCGACTTTATCAAAAACCCAGATGAACCATACATTTACAGTAAGATTGTAGGGAGAAATGTGGTATTCCTCGTCTTGTACGTCGATGACATTCTCCTAATAGGAAATGATATTCCTATGTTATAGTCAGTCAAAGGATTCTTGTCACAGAGGCTCTCCATGAAGGACCTGGGCGATGCCAACTACATTCTGGGGATCCAGATCTATCGTGATAGATCCAAAAGGATGTTGGGACTTTCACAGTCAAGGTACATCGACACCATACTGAAACGATTCAGTATGGAAGATTCCAAGCGCGGTAATCTACCGGCTTGTCACGGAATCACCCTTTCCAAAGAGATGTCTTCCAAGACTGATTTGGAAAGGGCTCGCATGTCATCAATACCCTACGCATCCGCGGTAGGATCTATTATGTATGCGATGTTTTGTACCAGACCGGATGCAGCATATGCATTGAGCGTTGTAAGCCGGTATCAGTCAAACCCAGGGGAGAAACACTGGATAGCAGTAAAGAACATTCTCAAGTACCTAAGAAGGACTAAGGAGATGTTCTTGGTGTATGGCGGAAAAGACCTCCAGATCGAGGCCTTTGCTGACTCCAGCTTCCAGAGTGATAGGGATGACTCCAAGTCCATGTCGGGTTATGTTTTATCCTCAATGGAGGGACGGTTTGCTGGAAGAGCTCCAAGCAGGAAACCGTTGCTGACTCAACTATGGAAGCGGAGTACATAGCTGCTTGCGATGCCGCAAAGGAAGCTGTCTGGTTGAAGAAGTTCCTCACGGAGCTCAGGTGGTTCCTACCAGTGTTGATCCAATACCGCTGTATAGTGACAACAACGGCGCTATAGCTTTAGCGAAGGAACCCAAGTCCCATCATAAGTCCAGGCATATTTTGAGGCGGTACCACCTGATCAGGGAGATCGTAGATCTCAGGGAGATCGAGGTGAAGAGAGTAAATACAGAAGATAACACTACTAATCCACTCACGAAGGCCTTACCCTAGACTCAGTTCGAGCGGCTGATCGAGATGATAGGTCTTCGATACGCCAGTTCATGGCCTTAGTGCAAGTGGGAGATTGTTAGTGTATATGCCCTAGAGGCCATTACTGTATCATACTGGCTTGTATATTTCTTAATGGTAGCTTGGGATATTCACAGTTGTATAGACAATCTTGCTCAAAATGGTAGTATGCTACTTGGTTTGTTTCCACTTCAATATGTGCATGTGTTTCTTTTAGCATATCGCTTATACATATTAGTAGAGCCCTTAGGATCATTGCTTGATTACCAGCGTTGTGATGGCAGTCACACTCATGGGGGCTGTGTAATCTATAAGCACATCTTTATACAGGTCCCTAGTCGTAGGACTATCGAGACAGGGCATCGATACTCCGGAGTAGACTAGCATATGCGCTTCTCATCCCAGCAGGAGAGATGGTCTGTCCCACAGCCATCAGTACGTCGTACTAGAGATAGTATGCGGGTGCTCGTTGGGTTACGAGTACACTGGACAAGACTCGTCGGGAACTGTTGGTTGGTACTATACCTATCGTCAGTTATCAGTTCCCAGGTGACATGAGTACAGCTTAGTCCGCTGACTTGACACTGTCACTTCGCCTCGAGTGTGTTCCCACTGTACTTTGATTACTACCCTACCACGGCTCAAAGGAGTCGTGCAAACAGGTAGTAGTTGGGTGCAGTCCCGAAGCACTTGGAGGCAGTGACGGTTAGATAGGATTCGTCTCTCCCGGTATTGGGGGTTGACATCGCGCTGTGTCTAGGAGAGCCATTACACGAGTAGTCCGAGGCCAGGGCAAGCGAGATATACTGGTAGGTTTCCAGTGCTATCTCAGGGTGTTCTGGGCTACACTCCGACACGACTTGTACCGCTATTAGGGGACTGACGTTTACCGCCCCTTAGGCCCGCCATGCGATGTATCAGGCAAACAGACCGGACTGTACAGAGATTGTCACATTCAGGCTCAGTAGGAGTTCAGATGGGTTTCACCTCGTCAGTCTTCTTGTCGGCATCTACCTGGGGACCGTTACGCACAACTAGTGCCGCTTGCAGTCTGTGGTTAAACCAACTGCCAGCGCAGTGTCGAGTCTTTAGAGTCCCACACATAAAGCTATTCGTCTTTAGGCAAAAGAGTAGAGGTCGCATGGTTTTGCGACAGGTCGCATGGTTTTGCGATAGGGTTCGGTCAAATCCGTGTACTTGTGCACGTTTGGTGTCCTGACAGTTAACACTAGTAGGCTTTGGTTTAAGCCAGATCCTAGTGTACGTTTTGGGATTGTTTTTATCTCGTTTGTATTCGTGTTCCTTGGAACGCGGATGCGGGTGTGTATGCACAGTTGACAGAGAGACAGAGGCAGAGGATTCTCATTGGGGTTGTTGACTATTGACTGTTGACTATTGACTTTTTGCTAGACCCTAATGAGAATAAGAAATATGATTAAAGATAATATTAATTAAGTATTATTATGTCATGGTTGAGATGAGGGGTTGACTTTGTGGACTTGTTGACATTGTTGACCGGTTGACTAGGTTGGACTAGTTGACCATCATCATTACAATGGCTATCATTTCATGGCAAAGACTTTTGCTTGCTTGTTTGTTTTTGCAAAATGAGTGCATGAAAAGATATGGCCATTTTGAGTTGAACCATCACATAATACTCAATTACTATTATGAGTAATCCTGGTTTTGGATTATGAGAGCTTGGATGGAAAAAGAGTTACTCATTCTCTCATTTCATTTCTCTCTCTTGCTTGAGCTCTCCCTCTTGCTCTTCCTCTTGCTCTCTCTCTAGCTCAAGGCAACACCCTCTCATGAGTTGAGAAACATTGCCTTAGAGATAAAAGAAAACCCATAACATTTCTCTACTCATCCTAGTTCACAAGGTTTAGCAAACCAAGTGTTCTAGTTTCTTCAAGTTCGAAGAAGAGGCCAAAGGTAGAAGCTTTCAGGTGGATCCATCTTCGGCGCAAGGAGACGACGAGGTGAGGCCGATCCGTACACCGGAAAGAGTTGAAGACGAAGGAGTTCAAGAAAGGTATAGCCCCCTAACCGAGTAGGTAAAACTCTTGTTAGGTTTGTTAGGTAGTTGTTTAACAAAGATCCGTATTTTGAGTCCATGTTACCACCTCTTGAAAAATCGTTTTTCATCATTTCCGCCAGCCCGTAAGTACCGGGAGAGGTAACGTGGACTTACAACACGGGCTAAAGATAGGTAGAGAACTGAGAACGGGTGATAAGTTTCATGAGATAGAAACGGTGCAAGTGTTGCAGCCAAGTCTGTTGGTCACTATCACCCTGTATTACCAGAATACATTGATTCTGAACGAATGTTATTAGATACCGAACCTGATAAAACATCATATCAGTCTCTTTATTTGTAAAGAAAGGATATAATTTTGTATTGTTGGATAATTTTTTGAACATTTCCTATATCAAGAGTTGATCGGTTCAGGCACGTTATCTAAAAGCATTGACATTCTAAATCAAACTACAGTTCTTAATATACGGAACCCACACAAGAGGAAGAGTTCAGAAATGAACGAATCTTTCTTGAGGCATTGTAGACTAGGTCATATCAATGCGACCCGACTAGCTGAAGTTACATTAAGATGCATATTTAAATTTGTTTGAATTTACATCTTGTGAAACTTGCCGGTCATGTCACAAAGACAAAATGACCATAGCTCTGTTTATTGGAAACAGAGAAAGAGTTAGTAAACTCTTGGGATTGATACATGATGATGCATGATGGTCCCTTGTCTACATATGCCAAGACTAGTTCTTTGTACTTCATTATATTCTCTGATGATCTCTCAAGATTCAGACATATGTTCCTGTTGAAACACAAGTCCGAAGCTTTTGAGATATTTACGGAATATAAGCTAGAAGTAGAGAACCAAAAATAGGGTATAAGTATTATGTCCTTTGATGAGATCAAGGAGGAGAATACTTGAGCACGGGATTCCTGGACTATTCTAAAGGAGAATGGGATTCTCTCCCAGCATTACTCCTCCGTATACACCACAGCATGTCGGTGTATCGGGGCGGAGCAATAGCACCCTATGTGATATGGTGTGCTCTATGATGAGTACTACTGAGTTTCCTAATACCTTTTGGGAGTTATGCACTTGAGAAGTTGCATACGTTTTGAATAGTGTTCAAATCAAATCAGTTGCCTACCGCTTCATATGTGATATGTAAAGGGAAGAGCCCATATCTTAAGCTTGTTAAGATTTGGGGTTGTCCGGCCTAGGTCTGAAAAGAAAAATCCGGACAAGCTCGAGGTAAAGTCATATCTGTGGAAGTTTGTTGGATATCCCAAGCATTCGCAAGGGAATATCTTCTACCTAACCGAGGAACAAAAGATGTTTTTGTTTCTCAACATGCCACCTTTGTGAAAGGGAATTTCTTGTGAAGAAATTAGTGGTCATGAGGTAGAACTGGAAGGAGTTCCAGCTATACAAACTACAACAGTTGATTTGGTAGAACCAAAGGATTCAATAGTTTCCAATGAACCTCAGCCTCTCCGCTAATCTAGTAGGGTTCCTCACCCACCTGAGAGATACTTCGGTTTCTCTATGACAGTGGGAGCGAGGATTGCATCATGAGATGATGACCCAACTATGTTTCGGGCAGACCATCAGGAGTGGGACTCTGTAAGAATGGCTGGATGCTTAGTGATCTGAGATGGAATCCTTATACACCAACAAAGTATGGACTTTGGTTGCTTTATCTGAAGGGTTAAATCCCCATTAGGAGCAAGTATATCTTGAGAAGATTACTTGGTGTACATGGAAAAGTTGAGACTTTCAAAGCTATGCTTAAGTCCATCCAGATCCTACTTGCCATGGCTACATACCATGACTACGATATCTGGTGGTTGGGTGTCATGACTGCTTTTCTAAATGATGTTTTAGAAGAGAGCGTCTATAAGTACACAGCCAGAGTGCTTCGTAGACAGTGAGAGCAGCGGAAACGTGTGCAAGATGTTTTATGTGATAAAGCAGGCATCGCGGAGTTGGAACGTCTGTTTTGATGTGGTAGTCAAAGAGTTTGACTTCATCAAAATGGTAAATGAACCTTGTATATACAAAAAGGTAGTAGAGAGTGTGGTGGTGATCCTCGTAGAGTATGTGGATAACATACTCTTGATAGGGAAGGAGTTTCCTATGCTACGCTCTGTCAATCTCTGCTTATCTCAAGGATTCTCCATATAGGATCAAATTGATACCTCCTAAATCCTGGGTTTTGGATCTATGAGATAGATCTAATTGGATGTTAGGATTCTCACTAGAAGTAGTGAGATGGTATCAATCGATCTTGGGGAGAATCACTGGAAAGGTTCCAGGGTGATAAGGACGACTGAATGTCAGTCGCAGGCATTGTCTTTACCCTAAGAGGAGGGACGGTATTGTAAGTCCATGTCATGCACCCCATGAACTTGCGGGGAGGCGGAATATATGAAAAACGATCATCAAAGCTTCGTAACATGGACTTGAGCGCATGAATTGTGTCGAAACCGTTACTAGCAAACTACGAGAGGTTTAACTACTCGGATTCGAAGTTATACCTCACGTTACTTGTCCTTCGGGTCTTCATCGCTGTCCTCCACTCCTCGTAAGCTCCTTGGAACATCGGCACCTCAACGGTCTCCTCGAGTCAAAGACGATCCACCCGAGAGCTCCTACGCCAAGCTTGATCTCTAACTTGAGATAACTAGGTTGCTCAAAGTGCTAATCTAAGCTACCTAGGGGATATAGAGTGAGGTTATAGAAGTATTAGTCTAGCTAACCCTTGATCTCAACACATGATAGGTTAGGGTTAGGGTTTGAAGAGGGAGAGCTTGAGGAGAGAGAAGGTGAGAATGGGAATACTTTTGGATGAATAAATCATATGTGTATATATGAAACATATCATATATATGAAATGAATAACAAATAATGATATATCATCATGTTTCATTAATACACTTAGTGATTCATCACATGAGTCATATAAATCATAAATGATTCATTAACTCCATGTATGAATCACACCATGACTCACTTATCCAATTAATGCAAATGCCACCTTAACCCCCAAATCACCATGCTTCAAGAAGCTTCCTGACATATTACGAGAACGCCCCTCCTATCCGTAAAAACACGGAAAAAACTTTAGACTGTATAAATCCAATAATCCGATACTAGAATCTGGCTTAAACCAAAGCCGACTAGTAAAAACTGTCCGAACATCGTACGTGCGTAAAAACACGTATGCGTCCGAACCCTGTCGTAAAACCATACGACCTCTATACGTTTCGCCCGAAGCAGGGAAACTCTCTGTGTGGGACTCTAAAGACTCGACACTACGCTGGAAGTGGGTTTAACTACAGACCGCAAGCGGCACTAGATGTACGTAACGGTCCCTAGGTAGATGTCGATAAGAAGGCCGATGAGGAAACCCATCCGAACTCCTATCGAGCCTGATGTGACAATCTCCGTACAGTCCGGTCTGTTCGTCTAAGACTATCGCATATCTAGCATAGGGGGCGGCAAGCGTCAGTCCCCTAATAGCGGCATAAGTCGTGTCGGAGCGTAGCCCATTACACCCTGAGAAACTACTGGAACCAACCAGTAAATCTCGCTTGCCCTGGCCAGGGACTTTGCGTAATGGCTCTCTGACACAGCGCGATATCAACACCCAATACCGGGAGAGACGAATCCTATCTAACCGCCACTGCCTCCAAGTTCTCGGGACTGCACCCAACTGTTACCTGTTTGCACGACTCCTTTGAGTCGTGGTAGGGTAGAAATCTAAGAACGGTGGGACACACTCGAGGCGAAGTAGCAGTGTCAAGTCTGTGGACTATGCTGTACTCATGTCACTTGGGAACTTTTAACTGACGATTGGTATAATACCAACCAACAGTTCCCCTACGAGTCCTTTCCGGTGTACCCGTAACCTAACGAGCACCTATATACTATCTCCAGTACGACGTACTGATGGCTGTGGGACAGACCATCTCCCCAACTGGGATGAGAAGCTTACACACTAAGTCTACTCTGGAATATCGATGCCCTATCTCGATAATCCAACGACCAGGGACCTGTATAGGATGTTGCTTACAGACTACCCAGCCCCCACTAGTGTGACTGCCATCACAACGCTGATAATCAAGCAAAGATCCTATGGGCTCTACTAATATGTATAAGTGATACGTTACAAGAAACATATGGACATATTAAAATAGACACAAACCAAGTAGCATACTACCATTTTTAGCAAGACTGTATATACAACTGTGAATATCCCAAGCTTCCATTAAGTAATATATATACAAGTATGATACAATAATGGCCCCTAGGGCATATACACTAACAATCTCCCACTTGCACTAGGGCCATGAGCTGGCATATCGTAGACCTATCATCTCGAATAGCCTCTCGAACTGCATATGAGGAATGGCCTTTGTGAATGGATCAGCAAGGTTATTCTCCGTCTCTACTCTCTTTATCTCGATCTCCCGGCGATCTACAATCTCCCTGATCAAGTGATACCGCCTTAAGATGTGTCTGGACTTCTGATGGGACCTGGGTTCCTTCGCTAAAGCTATAGCGCCGTTGTTGTCACAATACAGAGGTATTGGATCAACAATGGTAGGAACCACCTGAAGTTCTGTGAGGAACTTATTCATCCAGACAGCTTCTTTTGCGGCATCGCAAGCGGTTATGTACTTCGCTTCCATCGTTGAGTCAGCAACGGTCTCCTGTTTGGAACTCTTCCAACAGACCGCCCTTCCATTGAGGGTAAAGACATAACCCGACATGGACTTGGAGTCATCCTTGTCACTCTGGAAGCCGCAGTCGGCAAAGGCCTCAATCTGGAGGTCTTTTCCGCCATACACCAAGAACATATCTTTAGTCCTCCTTAGGTACTTGAGAATTTTCTTTACCGCTATCCAGTGATTCTCCCTTGGGTTTGCCTGATACCGGCTTACAACGCTCAATGCGTATGCTACATCTGGTCTGGTACATAACATCGCATACAGTATAGAGCCTACCGCAGAAGCGTAGGGTATAATCGACATGCGATCCCTTTCCAAATCAGTCTTGGGAGACATCTCTTTGGAGAGGGTGATTCCGTGACAAGCCGGTAGATTACCGTGCTTAGAATCATCCATACTGAATCTCTTCACTATGGTGTCTATGTACCTGGACTGCGAAAGTCCCAACATCCTCTTTGATCTATCATGATAGATCCGGATCCCTAGAATGTAGGTGGCATCACCCAGGTCTTACATGGAGAATTTATGTGACAAGAATCTTTTGACTGACTATAACATAGGAATATCATTTCCTATTAGGAGAATGTCATCCACGTACAAGACGAGAAATACTACAGCTCTCCCTACAATCTTACTGTATATGCAAGGTTCATCTGGATTTTTGATAAAGTCATATTCTTTGATAGCATCATCAAAATAGATGTTCCAACTCCGCGATGCTTGCTTCAGTCCATAAATGGACTTAAGCAACTTGCATACTTTACCGCTGCTCCCACTCTGAATGAATCCCTCTGGTTTATCCATATAGACGCTCTCTTCTAAATTACCATTTAGAAATGCCGTCTTTACGTCCATCTGCCAGATTTCATAATCGTGGAAGGCGGCAATAGCAAGAAGGACCCGAATGGATTTAAGCATAGCTACTGGAGAAAAGGTTTCATCATAGTCCAAACCAGGTCTTTGACGGAAACCCTTTGCAACCAGTCTAGCCTTGTAGGTTTCAACCTGTCTATCTACACCAATCTTTTTTTTGAAGATCCATTTGCATCCTACGGGTTTTACCCCATCTGGAGCAATGTCCAAAGTCCATACTTTGTTAGTGTACATGGACTCCATATCGGTCCGCATTGCATCCAGCCATTTTACTGAGTCACCGCTCTGAATGGCTTGCTGGAAGCTAGTAGGCTCATCATAGTCGATAGTGCAATCCTCTCTATCCCCGTCTATGAGAAAACCGTAGTATCTATCGGGCAGATGAAATTGCCTACTACTCCTGCGGAGTGGCGTCGGGATGTCCTGTTCTCCTGAACCTTCTGGTTCTTCCAAGCTTTCAGTAATAGCTTATGGTTCTGGAATTTCTTCCAGTTCTATTTCGCTCCCACTTGTATCTTTTTCTAAAACTTGCTGTTCTAAAAAATGGGCATTACGAGAAACAAAAACCTTTTGTTCCTCTGCGTAATAGAATAGATACCCTTTGGAGTTCTTTGGATATCCCACAAACTTACACTGTACTGATCGTGCCTCGAGTTTGTCCGCATACTGCTTTTTAACAAAAACCGGACATCCCCAAATCATCAGATATTGAAGATAGGGTTTCTTCCCACTCCACATCGTATATGGGGTGGTAGGTACTGTCTTGGTAGGAACCCTGTTCAGAAGATATGCCGCTGATTCTAGCGCATATCCCCAGAATGATCGCGGTAACTCAGCGTTACTCATCATGGAACGAACCATATCCAATAGGGTTCGATTCCTCCTTTCCGATACACCGTTATGTTGTGGTGTGTATGGAGGAGTAAGCTGAGAGAGAATTCCATTCTCTTTTAAATAACCCAGGAACTCGGCACATAAGTATTCACCACCTCGATCAGATCTCAGTGTCTTTATACTCTTGCCTGTTTGTTTTTCAACTTCATTCTTGTATTCTTGGAATTTCTCAAAAGCCTCGGATTTATGCTTCATTAAGAAGACATATCCATACCTAGAGAAATCATCCGTAAAAGTAATGAAGTAGGAATAACCACCTCGCGCATATGTAGACATTGGACCGCACACGTCACTGTGTACGAGTCCCAAGTGCTCGCTTGCTCTTACTCCGTGTCTAGTGAACGGAGTCTTTGTCATCTTTCCTTTGAGACAAGATTCACAAGTAGCATAAGATTAATATTCGAACGGATTCAAATATCCTTCTCTATGTAACTTAGTCAACCTTCTCTCATTGATGTGACCTAGTCTACAATGCCATAAGAAAGCTTGATTTATTTCTGGAGACTTTCTTTTAAGTGTGTTCTGGACATTGAAAACCTGAGCTTGACTTAATATGTATATACCGTTATCTAATGTACCGGACCCAATCAAAACTTGATTTAGGTGGATGTTAACTACATCGCTTACGAATGTAAAATCATATCCCTCTCTCGAAAGTGAGGACACTGATATGATATTACAAGTCATACTAGGTACATATAAACAGTTACGTAGAATCAATATATGCCCACTTGTCAAACCTAGGCGATATTCTCCCACGGATTCAGCGTCCACGCTCATTCCATTTGCAACTCTGAGAGACCAATCACCTACCTTTATAACTCTTCGGTTTCTCAAAGCATGTATTGAATTACATATATGAGATCCTGCTCCGGCATCTAGTACCCAGGAAGTAGAGTTAATTGAAAAACAATTCTCAATAACAAATACACTTGAGGTCGAAGCCACAACATGCTTCGTATCATGGCTACTGGCTTCTAAAGCCCTGCAATCTTTCTACCAATGCCCAATCCTATAACAATAGGAACGTTCCTCTTTTACTACATTCAGTCCCGAAACTGTTGCCCTTCTCTTTCTTTCTTCTTCCCTGGTTTCCTTCAGGGTAGAAGGCAGAG
Source organism: Agapanthus africanus (assembly GCA_030015575.1). NCBI lineage: Eukaryota > Viridiplantae > Streptophyta > Magnoliopsida > Asparagales > Amaryllidaceae > Agapanthus > Agapanthus africanus. The sequence continues at coordinate 240,621,415 of JASDDO010000004.1, forward strand.
ACTGTAGAATCAAGTTAGTATCTGACTCGTTTCCCAACGTGGTCTCCAGGTCCTGGAGCTCATCAATACAGCTAGTCATTGTAAGGACGTTGTCCCCTACAGATGACCCGAAAGTCAACCTCGCTTGAATTAATTCGTTCGAGGTTTCATATCTTGCGATATGAGATTGCTCTCCATATAAATCTTTGTTATGGAGAAAGATGGAAACTAAGTCCATCTTCTCGTGCTGCTTCTGGTATATACCATCAACTGAAGCTAACACGAGGCATTTGGCTTTCGTTTTATCCTTTTCCCTTGTCTGGCGGATATCCATATCCGTGACGGTGGAAACTGGACCTGGGACGGCGGGAACTTGAGTAGTAATAGGGTGGTCCAGCTTGTCATAGGCAATGGACATCTGGACAGACCTTTGCCAATCATATAAGTCAGAATCAGTCAATTTATTATCTAGATGTAACCTAGTCGTGGTCACAAGGTCGCTGCAATTAAGAGAGAGAGAAGAAATTTTTTTTAGCATGATGCTCTTGCAAGTTTATAGTGGTTTTTAATTTATCTAAACATGATGGCTCCCACAGTTTCTCGAATCCCTCCTCAAACCATAAAAGAAGAATTAGCCAGGACTATTCTCACCGTACAATTCTTGCTTAACCGTTCCGCCAGGTCAGTGTCGATACTTCGAGGGAGGTTTTCCAATGCTTTCTCGAAGTTCCTTAATTAAATAAGCTCTTTTCTCTGGGGGCGTGGCCCCGCTGACACCTTTCTTGACACCTACTTGGTTTATAGCATTGATCGTTAAGTGACGAATCTCCTGATAAGTAGTATATACTCACAGTAGGATCGGGATCCAAAATATCATCGTATGATAATGTTGAAGGAATCCTACCAACATTCATCAAACTCCAAAATGGTATGCATCTCTCTGCAAATTTCAGTTTCTTTAGAAATTCCCGATATAAATTTTTGCCCCATGCTCTTATGACCTTGGCGTTGGTCAAAATGTCATAAGTCACATGTCAAGTTCTACCCATCATTGTCCTTGTTAATTTGAACCCATCCGTACATATCCCTGACGTTGGCCAAATGATAATACGACTGTCCCAAACCAACACATATATCTATGCAACAAATGAAATACCCAGCAGCTACCAAACACTATGCCCTGGCGTTGGTCAAATGCATAGCTTGAATACTACTGAATACCCAAATGAAATGATGGAGAGCTACGAATGGTTTTGGCAAAACCGTGAACGTAGTGAACTTGATATAATCGAAGGAACCTGATACTTTTTTAAAAGGAGTGGTTAAAGCTCCGCAATTAAAAATTCTGATCTTTTAAAATAACCGAGTGGTTTCTTTTTTTAAATTTGTTCCAACGATTTAACTTTGGTTTATTTTCTTTGCATTATAATAATGCGTCCCATCAGTTATCCTATCATTGCAGAAAACAACGACAATACCATGTCCTCTTATGCCATCCGCATTTGCCACGGGGTCCCGTCATCACCCGTTAGGTTACTTAACTAACGACAGAGCGGGGGCTGGGCTAGTGCGGGTGTAAAACATAAGTGACGTCTAATAGCTATCATATATAGATATTGTATATTCGTCAGACGCAATAATAAGCATTCCATATCACTGATGAACTTTATTGGATATACTAGCAATCCGCATTTGCTTTGAGCCTGCAATAAAAGACGGATTACACAGTTGTGATGAATAGCCATTACCCCAACCCTAGACCCCTACGGGTACGGCAAACTACCCGCCAATTACCTGAAATGAAGCGGTCTCCCTCAACAACGTGAGTAGGACACTAAACACTTCAACGTACCGGGTAGTTTGTGTACCCCGCCTTGGGTTTATCCTAGGAGCAAAAACAGTAAAAAGAAATAATACAACGGTGGCTACAACCGCAACCTGGATGTGCCCCGCAAAAGAATATTACATCATATTACATTTACATCGAATGAATGAATATTAAACCCATCTCAAACCCCGGCTAATCATCACAACACTCCAATCAAGTCCATATACACAAACTGTAAACATTACAGAAATGTGCAACCCCCTGCCAACCGACATACTAGCAGTTAGGGGAGGTTTACGAACACATTAAACATTACAGATAAAAACCCAATTAGCAAATATCTTAAAACATCGATCGACAACCATTTTCCGTGTCTACCCCAATAGCAAGCCAGCACTGAAGTAACCTGGGTAGAAACAGAACATACAGGAAACCAAAACACCAAACAATATGAATAACAGAGCAAATCCGAGTCAACTCGGCGTTGACTCGGCGGCGGATCCGCGGCCAAAAGCACCTTCTTGCCGCGGATCCGCGGCCGTCTTGCCGAGTTAGGGGCTCGTATTTTCGCAGTATTCTTATATTTCCCTGCTGTGAATTTTAAGGCATATCAAATAATTTTTGTGACATGTTTAAAATTAACAGAAACTGTTAGGGGGTTAGGGTTTTCTTTTCGTGTTTTCCGTCGATCGAACTTCTAATTAGTTTCTAACAAGCTAGTGATGGTTTAGTTGGCTCTTATACCATTGTAAGTCCATGTCACGCATCCCACGAACTTGCGAGGAGGCGGAATATATGAAAAACGATCATCAAAGCTTCGTAACACGGACTTGAGCGCATGAATCGTGTCTAAACCGTTACTAACAAACTACGAGAGGTTTAACTACTCGGATTCGAAGTTATACATTACGTTACTTGTCCTTCGGGTCTTCATCGCTGTCCTCCACTCCTCGTAGGCTCCTTGGAACATCGGCACCTCAACGGCCTACTCGATTCAAAGACGATCCACCCGAGAGCTCCTACGCCAAGCTTGATCTCTAACTTGAGATAACTAGGTTGCTCAAAGTGCTAATCTAAGCTACCTTTGGGATATAGAGTGAGGTTATGGAAGTATTAGTCTAGCTAACCCTTGATCTCAACACATGAGAGGTTAGTGTTAGGGTTTGAAGAGGGAGAGCTTGAGGAGAGAGAAGGTGAGAATGAGAATACTTTTGGATGAATAAATCATATGTGTATATATGAAACATATCATATATATTAAATGAATAACAAATAATGATATATCATCATGTTTCATTAATACACTTAGTGATTCATCACATGAGTCATATAAATCATAAATGATTCATTAACTCCATGTATGAATCACACCATGACTCACTTATCCAATTAATTCAAATGCAACCTTAACCCCCAAGTCACCATGCTTCAAGAAGCTTCCCGACATATTACGAGAACGCCCCTCCTATCCGTAAAAACACGGAAAAAACTTTAGACTGTATAAATCCAATAATCCGATACTAGAATCTGGCTTAAACCAAAGCCGACTAGTAAAAACTGTCCGAACATCGTACGTGCGTAAAAACACGTATGCGTCCGAACCCTGTCGTAAAACCATACGACCTCTATATCGTTTCGCCCGAAGCAGGGAAACTCTCTGTGTGGGACTCTAAAGACTCGACACTACGCTGGAAGTGGGTTTAACCACAGACCGCAAGCAGCACTAGCTGTACGTAACGGTCCCTAGGTAGATGTCGATAAGAAGGCCGATGAGGAAACCCATCCGAACTCTTACTGAGCCTGATGTGACAATCTCTGTACAGTCCGGTCTGTTCGTCTAAGACTATCGCATATCTAGCCTAGGGGAGGCAAGCATCAGTCCTCTAATAGCGGTATAAGTCGTGTCGGAGCGTAGCCCATTACACCCTGAGAAACTAATGGAACCTACCAGTAAATCTCGCTTGCCCTGGCCAGGGACTTTGCGTAATGGCTCTCTGACACTGCGCGATATCAACTCCTAATTCCGGGAGAGACGAATCCTATCTAACCGCCACTGCCTCCAAGTGCTCGGGACTGCACCCAACTGCTACCTGTTTGCACGACTCCTTTGAGTCGTGGTAGGGTAGCAATCTAAGAACAATGGGACACACTCGAGGCGAAGTAGCAGTTTCAAGTCTGCGGACTATACTCTACTCATTTCACCTGGGAACTGTTAACTGACGATTGGAATAATACCAACCAACAGTTCCCCAGCGAGTCCTGTCCGGTGTACCTATAACCTAACGAGCACCTGTATACTATCTCAAGTACGATTCTTTAGAGTCCTACACAGAGGCTTCTTGACTCAGGCAAAACGGAGTAGGGGCACATATGTGATATGTGCAGGACCGAGGATAATGCGGTATGTGATACCGTATTGGATTCTCGCGATATGAGATATCGGCCGGGTATATGTGATTTAGCCGGGTCATCGTATTAGTCGGTTATATGCGATATAGTCGGATTGTCGGATCAAGTGTTGATTCGATAATTTAATGTATAATAATATATATGATATATTAAATTACATTAACTAATATTAGCTCACTAAACGATTCTTTTTCTCACTCGGGTAATACATTGATATATATGCGATATATGTTAATTGTATTATTTTATATTGTTACAATAAATATTATATATGTGATATATAATATTGTAACATGATATGATAACTAATGCAACATGATTAGTGGAGATTAAACAAGGTTAGGGTTTGTTTTGGGTTAGTTCCTTCTTGATGATTCTAGAAGGTTTCTTTTTGTTTTGTGCAAGATATTTTCAAATGACAAATGCTTTAACCCAACCCAAACCCTAGCCCTTGGTTAATTCTCTACAAAGGTTTAGCAACCATGGTTGCATTATTCATCATTATCTTCTTTACATTATTCATCACAAAAGGATTCTATGATATTCTTTTTCTTCTTCCTTCTTCTCTTCATGGAAAAAGCCTTCTAGTTTTTTCTAAGTGATGATTATGTGTGAGAAAAAGATTAAAAATGAGAGCAAAAATCCTACTTCATCATCCTCATCTATCCTTGCCATTTAGATGAGGGTGTTCACTTCATTTAGTGAGTGTTAGCTTGTGTTAATGAAACTTCAAGGCAGATCATCTATGTTATCGAAGATCGGAAGCAAGACTGCATCTTTCTCTTCGTGGAGCCTCTCGAGAGTCCGGAACACGATGATCGCAGCGAAGGGACCTCAACACGGAGCTTAAGAAGTGAAGGACCGGATCTACAAAGGTTGTAATCCCTCTCACTTAGTGTTAAAGTGTTTAACATGTTCGTTTTCGCCTAATCTCTAGTTTAAAGATCCGGCTTTGGGTTGTTCGGCACGACTAATTTTTAAATTGGGCATGGTTGATGCCTCGTAGACCCTTGTGGCAGTGCCTAGCAATCCTACACAAAGTTGTTTCTCTACAAGGGTTAAGTCTTCATACTTAACCCATGGTTGCATTTCTAACCTCACAAGAGTTTTCATTATTCATCACAAATTGTTTTCATCTTCTTATTCCTCTTGAATAAGCTTTCTATCTTTTGGTGATGTGATGAAAATGAGTGAGAAATAGAAAATAAATGAGAGCTAAGTTCCTACTTCATCATCCTCATCTATTCTAGCCACTTAGATTAGGGTGTTTTCTTTGCTAATACTTGATTAGCAAAGCAAGAGCTTGGGTTTGAGTTTCTTCAAGGTAGATCATCTTTGTTATCGAAGATCGGAAGCAAGCTTGCATCTTTCTTTTGCGGAGCCTCTCTAGAGTCCGGATACTCGATTATCGCAGCGAAGGGACCACAACACGAAGCTTTAGAAGTGAAGGAACGGACTACAAAGGTTGTAATCCCTAACTCTTAGAAGTAAAGTTGTTTACTTGCTTTGTTTCGCCTAATCTCTAGTCTAAGATCTTGGTTAGGGTTGTTCGGCACGTCTAAATTTTAAATCGGGCATGGTTGATGCCTTGTAGAACCTTGTGAGAGTGCCTTGTAACCCTACAGTGGCATCAGAGCCAAGCTAGAGCTTTAGGCGAAGTCTAGACGAAGTTTAAAGTCCGATCGAACTCCGAATACATGATAAAACCTAGTTTCTGGAAAAAATTTCAAAAGTTGACATTTTTCATATTAAAAATACTCAGAAATATAAGCAGGGAATTATAAGGATATCTGTGAAAAACGAGACACTAATACCATTAAAGAGCCGCGGAACCGCGGCAAAGACATGCCTTGCGCGGCGGTTCCGCGGCGGAACAGTGGAATTAGGGTTTCATTTTTTTTACAGTAATATCCGTATGTATTTCCTGATTGTTCTGGGAATTTTTAATTCTACTCAAGTGTTGAGTTTTCTGGGTTGTATTGGGAACTCGTTGATTCGATCAGAAAGTTTAATTTCGTTTAAGTTTTTCCGGGTAATTTTAGAACGTGTTAAAAAGTTCGAACGGATATCAATAACTCACTTTTTCCCCTGCCGGAAAATTTCCAAGTGTTGGATTTTTCCGTAGTTTAAGAACGTTCTAAGTCGTGCAAGTAACGCGGTGGACCCTCTAGAAGAACACAAACCATAACTCGATTATGTGACCGTCTGAACCGCCTCTAAACCTTAGGGTTTGGGACAGTATGGCGTTGCCACATGTGAGGCGTTGGTTTGACCCTTCTACGGCTGGAACATCGGTACCGTGGCATGCGATGGATACTTTTTGAACTCCGCTCAAGTGTTGAGCTATTTGGGAAATTTTGGGTGTTTGTTTATTCGATCGGAAAGTTTAACATTGTCTATTTATCTGGAATGTGATACAATATTTGGAATCCATAAGTAGTTATGAGATAACTAATTTGAATGTTATAAATCTAGCAGTTTAGTGTCATTTGATCGGTTGCCACGGGATTTTGATGTGATCAAAAGTCCGTCGCAATCACGTAGCGTACGCGGATACTCTCCGGGTAAACTTAATAGATAGACACGCCCCATAGCCCCGACCAAGTGACTGTAGGAGAACCCCGTCACCAAAAGCATCCGTTCGGGTGCTCGCGGCAGTGGTGTTTCGCCTTAGTGCACTTCGTGGACGGCATCCGGGGCTGCGGCCGTTTACTAAAGTTTGCGACGAGCATTTGATCAGGATGTCGGGAATCTTGTTGAATTGCCCGACTAGATATTGAAAAGTGTTTTCGAGATCGAGACTAAAATGCGGGGTTTATAATTGTTAGGCATGCGATGTCTAAGGAATTCATTTGGTTAGGCATGAGATGTCTCAGGAGGTTGCGGATTCCAACTGTTGTAGTTTTACACTTTCTTTTTAGCTTCCGTAAGTGTAATATGTGGTGTATCGCCTGTTTCGTTGCTATACATCAACGACAATTGGGATACGCATATTTACTTACGTTGATGATATGAGATATTATGTGTTGCTGTGATATGTTATATTGGATCGTCGCGTTCTGAATTGCCGCGGGTTTTATGTGAGATGAGAGTTTTTCTTTTTCATTCATGTAAAATTCAATTGTATGTAATATTCTTTTATTGGGGCACTTCCGGGCTGAGGATGATGTCACCATTGTATATTATTTACTTTTCAGAATTAGGTTAGACCCATGGTGGGGAGCACAAGTAACCGGGTTCTAGGGTCCAGTGGGAGACCATCTCGAGGATTCGAGACCGGGTCTCCTAACCCTAGAATTGGCAGAGTTGCTTGCCTCTCTCGTAGGGGTCTAGGGATGTGGGTTTGGCTATTCATCGCGACCGTGAAATCCATGTTTTATACAGGCTCGTATTAAAACACGGACGTCCTAGTATATCCAATATTTCATATATGTTCTTCTGCTGCCATGTTATGTGATGAGATCATATTACTGTCTAAGACGAATGTTTATATTATATATATGAGATATATGTTATATTGCTAATTTCGTTTCAAATGTGATGCTTGTGAAGCATAATAAAATGGGACTTCATTAATGAGATTAATGAAACTAAAAGAAACCTAAAGATGTTGTAGAAACTTGTTTAAAAACTGTTAGCTCTAGTTCTTGCTTTGCATAGCGGTGTTCCTTGTAGAACATCCATCACCTTATTCGATAAGGAAAGAGCCGAGATCCCTTCACCGGGAGTGACCTCTTTAGCAAAACTGGCAGATGCTACAAACTTGGTTTGTCTTTTGATTGTTTCTATAGTTTTTGCTTTGCATAGTGATATTTATGAAATATCCTGCACCTTATTCGATAAGGAAAGAGCCGACGATCCCTTCACCGGGAGTGACCTCTTTAGCAAAACTAGAAAAAGCCTCAAAAACATTCCTATTAAAATCACTCGATTCTACAACGATATCAAGTTCATTACGCAAAGGGTTTTCTTAAAAACCTGTCGTAGCCCTCCGTCATTTCAGATAAGTACTAGTTAGTATTCGTGCTAGGTTTGTTGACTATGTTAAGGCATTGTGTGCGGTAGCTGATTAGTGCTTATCTGTATAAGCATATGATGCGATTGGATTGGGGTAGTCGTGCGACTTTGTTGACTATGTTAAGGGTCGTGTGGGTGGGTTTAATTCAATCGAGAAATGACGGGTTGAACTTGACTAGCACTTATGATTTGTTGACCATGTTAAGGTCATATAGCTGCTAGGGGCAAAATATTATCGGGAATTTCAAGTGTTGAAATTTGCAATGAGATTGCATACCTTCTATGAGATAGTTGGATCGCGATACCCGCTGCGAGTAAGAGTTACTCCTGGGAGAGTTTTTACACTTTACAATTAGCCGATCAAGTAGGTGTCTAGAAAGGTGTTAACGGGGTTATTCCCCTAGGAAAACGAGGTTTATTTTAATTAGGTCCATGCGAAAGCACGGGGAACCTCCCTCAAAGTACTGGCACTGGCCTGGCTGAAAGATTGGCGAACTTGTAGAGTGTAACTAATCCCGGCTAGTCTTTCCTTTTAGGGTTTGAAGGAAGATTTGACTAAAACAGTGGGAGCCATCCTGATTAGATAAATTGATAACCAATCTAATCTTGTAAAAGCGCACGCTGAGTGTTTTCTTCTCTCTCTATCCTGGTTGCGACTATGTCACGCCTTAATCAAGATAATAAAACGGATGTATTGACCGAACCCGCTTGTTATATTGCGCTAGGGAACGTTGGTCCCGCTCCAACTTATAATTGTTATAAGACAGAGCAGGAAATAGGGGATTACCAAAATTCCCGTGCCACCCAAGCGAAGAAAGTGCATGCTGATGCATCTTCTTCGGGTGTGTTCATTACAAAGAACTATTTCTCAGTATCCTTTACGTCCTGGGTATGAGATACCGGATCAGGATCCCGCAAATGTAATTTTTTACATGGGCTACAGAAAGGTAGAAAACTGAGAACGGGTGATAAAGTTCAAGAGTTGGAAATGATGCAAGTGTTGCAGCCAAGTCTGTTAGCAGTTATCACCCTGTATTACCAGAATACATTGATTCTGAACGAATGTTATTAGATACTGAACCTGATATACAACATCATATCAGTCTCTTTATTAGTAAAGAAGGATATAATTTTGTATTGTTGGATAATGTTTTGAACATTTCCTATATCAAGAGTTGATCGGTTCAGGCACGTTATCTAAAAGCATAGACATTCTAATTCAAACCATAGTTCTTAACGTACAGAGCACACACAAAAGGAAGAGTTCAGAAATGAACGAATCCTTCTTGAGGCATTGTAGACTAGGTCATATCGATGCGACCCGACTAGCTAAAATTACATAAAGATGCATATTCAAATTAGTTTGGATTTACATCTTGTAAAACTTGCCAGTCATGTAACAAAGATAAGATGACCACAGATCTGTTTATTGGAAACAGAGAAAGAGTTAGTAAACTCTTGGGATTGATACATGATGATGTATGTAAGGTCCCCTGTCTATACATGCCATGACCGGTTCTTTATACTTCATTATATTCACTGACGGTCTCTCAAGATTCGCACATGTGTTCCTGTTGAAACACAAGTCTGAACCTTTTGAGAAATTCAATGAATATGAGTTAGAAGTAGAGAACCAAAATCGGTATAAGTATTATGTCCTTTGATGTGATCAGGGAGGAGAATACTTGAGCACGGGATTCCTGGACTATTCTAAAGGAGAATGAGATTCTCTCTCAGCATTACTCCTTCGTATACACCACAGCACGTCGGTGTATCGGGGCGGAGCAATCACACCCTATTTGATATAGTGCGCTCTATGATAAGTACTACTGAGTTTCCTATTTTCCTTTTGGGAGTTATGCACTTGTGAAGCTGCATACCTATTGAATAGGGTTCCAATCAAATCAGTTGCCTACCACTCCATATATGATATGGTATGGGAAGAGCCCATCTCTTAAAGATGTTAAGATTTGGGGTTGTCCGGCCTATGTCAAAAGAAAAATCCGGACAAGCTCGAGGTAAGGTCAGATCTGTAGAAGTTTGTTGGATATCCCAAGCATTCGCAAAGGAATATCTTCTACCAAACCGAGGAACAAAAGATGTTTTGTTTCTCAGCATGCCACCTTTGTGAAAGGGAATTTCTTATGAAGAAATTAATGGTCATGAGGTAGAACTGGAAAGAGTTCCAGCTATACAAACTGCAGCTGATGATTTGGTAGAACCAAAGGATTCAATAGTTTCTAATGAACCTCAGCCTCTCCGCCGATCTAGTAGGGTTCCTCACCCACCTGAGAGATACTTAGGTTTCTCTATGACAGTGGGAGCGAGGATTGCATCATGAGATGATGACCCTACTTATTTCGAGCAGGCTATCAGGAGTGGGACTCTGTGAGTATGGCTGGATGCTTAGTGATCTGAGATGGAATCCTTATACACCAACAAAGTATGGACTTTGGTTGCTTTATCTGAAGGGTTAAATCCCCATCAGGAGCAAGTATATCTTGGGAAGATTACTTGGTGTACATGGAAAAGTTGAGACTTTCAAAGCTATGCTTAAGTCCATCCAGATCCTACTTGCTACTGCTACATACCATGACTACGATATCTGGTGGTTGGGTGTCATGACTGCTTTTCTGAATGATGTTTTGGAAGAGACCTTCTATAAGTACACAGCCAGAGGGCTTCCTAGACAGTGGGAGCAGCGGAAACGTATGCAAGATATTTTATTTGATAAAGCAGGCATCGCGGAGTTGGAACGTCTGTTTTGATGTGGTAGTCAAAGAGTTTGACTTCATCAAAATGGTAGATGAACCTTGTATATACAAAAAGGTAGTAGGGAGTATGGTGGTGATCCTCGTAGAGTACGTAGATTACATAATCTTGATAGGGAAAGAGTTTCCAATGCTACGCTCGGTCAATCTCCTCTTATCACAAAGATTCTCCATATAGGATCAAGGTGATACCTCCTAAATCCTGGGTTATGGATCTATGAGATAGATCCGATTGGATGTTAGGATTCTCACTAGTTGTAGTGAGATGGTATCAACCGATCCTGGGGGAGAATCACTGGAAAGGTTCCAGGGTGATAAGGACGACTGAATGTCAGTCGCAAGCATTGTCTTTAACCTCAGTGGAGGGACGGTATGTTGGAAGAGTTCCAAGCTAGATACCGTGACTTACTAGACGATTAAAGGCTAGATACATCGTTACCAAGGATGCTACCAAAGAGGCAGTCTGGATATATATAAGTTCATGAGATGAACTTCGTTCCAACCATTGTGTGACAATGGAGTAATGGATTTGGCCTAGGAACGCCCGTCCAATCACAAATCCAGATATAATTGTTAGGCAGTATCACCTGATCATGGAGATGGTTGATCTCCAGGGAGATCGAGGTAAGGAGAGTAGACACAGAGGACAACAGCGCGGATCCACTCACAAAGGCCTTTTTCCCAGTAGAGACTTTTATGGGATGGTTGAGTATGAGATACTTCAACCACAGCTAATTGTTAGGTATGTGATACCACAATAGATGGCCCTAGTGCAAGTGGGAGATTGTTAGTTATATGTATACCCTAGAGGCCATTACTGTACATACGATGTATATTGTAGTGGATTCTTGGACATATATAGAGAGGACTTTCTTGCTCGACATGATAGTACGCTATCTGGTTACTCTTTATCTTAACATGTACTCAGATTGTCTCTATGTTACATGTTGATAAAGCCCCTTAGGATGAGAACTTGACAACCAGGAATATGTTGCAGATCATACTAGTAGGGACAGTGTAGTCGTCAAGTACATCCTTCAAAAGTTCCTAGTCGCGGGAGTACCGCGACAGGGCATCGATACTCCAGAGTAGACTAGCGTATGCGCTTCTTGACCCATATGATGGGCGATGGATGATCTCATATCCATTGGTGTTTGACATCAGAGAAGGTATACGGGTGCTCAGTGGAGACTGGGTACACTGGACAGACTCGCCGAAAACTCCCAGATGGTATTATAACTCACGTCAGATGGCAGTTCTCTGGTGACACTGGTACAGGTTAGTCTGTAGACCCGAGATCGTCATAGAGTCTTGTGTGATTCCTACTGTGCTATGATTTCCATCATACCACGTCCAAGAGGGCATGCAAAAAGGTGGATTTTGGGTACAGTCCCGAATTACATGGAGGCAATGAGCGATAAGAGGGGATTTGTCTCTCCCGGTATAGGGAGTTGATGTTGCGCTGTGTTCGATTGGCTATAATTGGAAATCCCTGGCCAGGGTTGCTGAGATTTACTGGTAAGTGTTATCAGTAGTTTCTCGAACTGTTATGGACCTTATATCGACACGACTTGTCAAGCTACTGGGGTCTGACGTTTACCACCCCTTGGCGAGATATGCGACATATCAGACGAAGAGACCGGACTGTACGGGAGTGTTTCTGATTGGATTCGCAAGAGAATGTAAAGGCTTGCCTGTTGATCTTCTGATCACTCAATACTGTTGGAGATAGTGCCCTCAGAGTCAATTATTGGATCACAGGCATGTGATTGCAATGATTGAGGGAGGACCTGTCCCAGTAGGACAGTCTTACTCAAGATGATAGTATGATATCTGGTTTATCTTTATCATCATGTACTGCTTTAGGTGACCTGAGAGGTCGCTATTACACGTTGATAGAGCCCCTAGGATTCTTGCTTGACGGCCAGCAGTATGATGGCGATCATATACGTGGGAGCTGGTAGTCTATAAGCACATCCTTAAATGGTCCCTAGTCATGGGAGTTTCGAGACTGGGCATCGATACTCCATTAGTAGACTAGTGTATACAGTCGAGACCCCGACGAGGGGCGGTGGCCGGTCTCACAAGCCACTGGTGTCAGTTGGTTCACCTAAGATGTATACAGGTGCTCATTGGGTTATGAGTACACCGGACAGGACTCGCCGGGAACATGCTAGTTGGTCTTATACCTGACGTCAGATAGCAGTTCCCTGGTGACATGTGTACAGATAGTTCATCGACCTGGGGATCGTCATTTGTCTCGTGTGAGTTCCCACTGTACTTTGATTACTACCCTACCATGCTCAAAGGAGACGTGCAAACAGGTTTTAGTTGGGTACAGTCCCGAGCCACATGGAGGCAGTGAGCGGATCTTCGGGGGTTCGTCTCTCCCGGTATTGGGGGTGAGGTCGCGCTGTGTCTAGGAGAGCCATTACACAAAGCCCTCGGCCGAGGCAGGAGATTTACTGGTAGGTATTCCAGTAGTATCTCAGGGTGTTCTGGGCTACACTCCGACACGACTTGTACCGCTTTTGGGGGTCTGACTTTACCAACCCCCTAGGCCCGCCATGCGATACTCATAGACGAACGGACCGGACTGTACGGATATTGTCACTGACAGGCTCAGTAGGGTGTCAGGATGAGTTCGCTCATCGACGTCCCTTTTGGTCAATAGCTGGTGGCCCGTCACGTATTGGCTTATACCTCTGACGTGCTAGTGGTTAAATCCACAGCCATAGTATTGACGAGTCTTTAGAGTCCACCACACTTACAGTTACTAAAGTTTCGGGCGAAACGCTATTGAGGCCGTATGGAGATATGGCAGGGTCTGATCAAATACGTGCGGTATTGCACGGATCAGGATCAGACGTTTAGTACTAGAGGCCGTATGGATATATGGCAGGGTTCGATCAGATACGTGCGGTATTGCACGGATCAGGATCGGACGGATATTACTAGCCGGCTGTGGTTTAAGCCGGATCCTAGTATAGTACAGTGTAGATTTTGTCTCTTTGCATTTGTGTTCTGTGGGAATACAAATGCGGGCATGTATATGCAGCAGCGGGGTTTTTCCTGTAATTTATTATGGGACCAGTTTTCTGGATTTGCCAGTTTGCATTCCGTTCCGGCCGGTTTTCCTTTGTTCTTTCCCGGCCGGACTTTTCCGATGGAGGGGGTTATTTGCAAGTTTGCAAATAACATTTTGTGGAGGGGTTTTCTTGCATTATGTGACATCATGATGATATTCTTTTTCCATCTATTCTTTGCTTTATTTTTGATTAGAAATGAGATGAAGGTTGATTTGATTTGGTTATCATTTCTTTTTGGATGTGGTCACCCATTGCTTTTACTACACTCACCTCCCTCTTGTATTATGTTTTTTCACTCCACCACCATTTCCAATTAGAGGGGGCCGGCCACACATTGTGAAAAAGGATGAGAGAGTTTCATTTTGGATGTGTCATTTTTTCATCATCTCATTTCTTGCTAGGAAAAATGAAAGCACCATCTTTCCTTAACCTCATTCCTCCATCACCAATGGCAACTTCACTAACCCAAATGAGACAACCATTCTACACTAGCCTATAGCACTTCTTGGATGCGTCGGCTAGCCAACTTCGCTCTCGAGTTGTCTCGGTCCAGAGGTGAGAGCCCGTAAAAGAAATCGGCTACGTGGTGCCCTTTCCGATGAGAAGACGACGAATGGTGATTCCACGGGAGATCGGGACGACGACGAGAAGACCGAAGGATACGGATCGCTCGGTATACTTCTCTACCCTTCTCTTGATAGCTAGCATTAGGTTAATGGTTACGATCCGGGTTTATTGTCCGCGGTAGCGCCAGTTTGAAAGTTAAGAAAATTTTTGATTCCGCATTTTGGCCTCGGATAGACGGCCGGGGCGCTGCCGTGGCGCAACATGGTATCAGAGACACGCCATTAACCTAGTCTAGCTTGCTCTAGTATGTTTAAAGACCCGATAGAACAAAAATCCAAAAAACCGTATTTCGTGTGCATCAGGTTTCTGTCGAAATTTTTTGGACTCTAAAAATTTTTCAGGTAGTTGCAGAATGATGTGCTGGGAAGTATAAGAATTCTGGTAAAATTTGGTCGCCTGATTCCATCATACCACCGCGGAACCGCGGCCAAAGCCATGCTTAGGCCGCGGTTCCGCCGCCGTTTAGCCTCCTCACTGCACCAAATTTTTCCAGATTGTCTTACACTAGAAAATAGGGTTTCTGGAATATTATTTTTGGGCCCAGATTTTCTGTAAGTGCTACAGTAATGTTTTGGGACCCACTTGGTAAATTTGTTCGATCGGAAATTTTAAACACATTAGCTCACAGTATTTACATTATATCTGCGACCGTGAATGTCACTTGATCGGTAAATCCTGTCTAACTACTATAGCCCGGTTAGAAGGATTTGCGAACGTGACTTTCACGTTGATGTTCTATGTATTGCTGTGATGTTGCGGATCAGTCATGGGGGATAGCCTGGATGCAATGCTAGTACAGTTTTGTTTTATATGTACATTTGATATTGCGGGGCGAGCGTCCGACATGTGGACTGCCGTCACTGCCTGTTTGTATTATTCTTTTGGGGCACGACCTGGTTGCGGTCGATGTACCCGGTGTATGTTTATTTTACTTTCTGTACTAGGATTACCCCAAGGTGGGGTGCACGGATAGCCGGGTTCTAGAGGGCAACGGGCCCGCATCTCATGGCATTGAGACGGAGGGGGCTTTACTCTAGAATTAGCGGGCTATTCGCCGCACTCGTAGGGGGTACAGGTTGACCCAGGAGGGGTGCCCAAGTTACCAGATTCCGTGAAGTGCTGGGTGGTCCATTCACGTTGCTGAAGGGGGCTGCCTCGCTTCAGGTTTTGGCGGGTGACTTGCCGCGCCCGTAGGGGTCTAGTATTTTCATTGCACAGGCTATCCACACGACCAGGGGAACGTCGGGTTTCAGCAGCGGCTCTGTGAAACCCGGGGATCCCAGATATCTGTATTGTTCTGTGATGCTGTACATTTCTGTGATGTTGCATTTTATCACGCCTTGAGCGAAATATAATATATTGGTATATATATTAGTAGATGTTGTATATGTTTTACATCCGCGCTAGTCCAGTCCCCGCTCTGTCGTTAGTCAGCTAACCTAACGGGTAATGACGGGACCCAGTGGCGAATGCGGATGGCATATACGGACATCAGTATATTTTCGTTCTTTGTGGTGTGATCCATTGATGGGACTGCATTGATTCGGATCAATGCAAGTTAAAAACAAACCTATTCTGATGTTGTTGGAACAATTTTTCAAAAAAAGCTGTTATTGCAAGGGCGTTCTCTTTTGTTTTGCACAGTGGTATTCGGTTATGAATATCCTGCTCCTCAGTCGACGAGGCAAGGGCCGAGATCCCTTCACCGAGAGTGACCCCTTGGACAAAAGTTTGCGTCAGGGCAATAACTTCACTATAGCCGATTACTTTTGTTTTGCATCGTGGTATTCAGTTGGATTATCCGGCACCTCATTCTACGGGGAAAGAGCCGAGATCCCTTCATCGGGAGTGACCTCTTTAGCAAAAGTTTTCGTTACTATATTTTTATAAAAAGTTATCCAGTTCCTTCAACGATATCAAGTTTATTACGTTAAAGGTTTTTCTCCAAAAACCATTCGTAGCCCTCCGTCATTTCGGATTAGTATTGCATAGTATTCGCGCTACGTTTGTCGTTGCTATTCGCCGAGGCGTAGTGTGCGGTAGCTCTGTAATGCTTTCTGTTGCATGGATATGTGGATTGGTTAGGACAGTCGTACGAATTTGTTGATTATTCGTCAAGGGTCGTAAGGGTGGGTTTAACGCAATCAAGATAATGACGGGTTGAACTTGACTAGGACCTTTTGATTTGTTGATTATTCGTCAAGGTCACTTGGGTCCTAGGGGTAAAAATCACATCGGGAGTTTCTAAAGAAACTGAAACTTGCCAGGCATGCGCATACCTTCTGGAGTGTGGTGACTTGAGTGGATTCCGTCAAGTTATCATGCGATGATAGTTGGATCCCGATTCCCACTGATGAGTTGGTCTACTCCCCTGATGATCCCGGCTAATTCTTCTTTCAGGTTTGGGGAAGAATTTGACGTTACAGTGGGAGGTTTCCTGATTAGATAAAGTGATAACCATTCCGATCTTGGTTAGAGTGCACGCTGAGTGTTTCTTTTCTCTCTCTCTTTGGCAGCGACCATTGACCCGACCCTAGACCATGACTCAGTGACCAAGTTGACCGAACCTTCTTTACACTGGCTTTTGGATTGTCAGAGTTGCAAACCTCTTTGCCACTCCTACTTTTACCCTTTTCTCCAAGACACCCTGTATTTCTACGAACGTCCACTTCCATTGGACAAAACCATTTTATGGTTATATACGAACTCGAAGGAATTCGAGGATGGTTTCCGGTTATGGAGAAAACGAATAGGACTATTCAGTTGTCTTTTCCTTTTATCTTCTCTCAGGTTGCGAGTACTCCTTGGTTTAGGAGATAGTACACCTATTATGCAAATTGGATAGTCTTCTTCCAAACCTTAGGCTGGTGCCGAACGGTGGAGAATGAAGAAAACCAATTAGCATAACGATGGTATACAGAAGGTATTAAGTTAAGACAAAGAAAATGATTAGTAAGAGGGCAAAGTAAATTGCGACTGCTATTCACGACCAAACCAAGTATTTCTTTTCCAATCCTAAATCACCTTTGTATTTCTCCAGGACACTCCGTATCACTACGAAGATCCACAGTTTATTGGATATTCCATGGTATGGTTATATACGAACTCGAAAGGAACTTGTTCCAGTTCGGGGATGGATTCTGGTTCAGGAGAAATAGGAATAGGGTCTATTCGGTTGTCTTTTATCTTCACCTTCTCTTGCATTGCGAGTGCTCCTAGGATTAGGACAGTACACCCATTATGCTTATTGGATAGTCTTCTTCCAAACCATAGGCTGGTGCCGAATGGTAGGGAAGGAAGAAAACCATTTGGCCTAAAGGGGTGTGCAGAAGGTAATGACTAAAGACATATAAAGGGATTTGGAAAGATGGAAAAGAATTACACGGTTACAGTTGTGAATCTAGATAATGGAAGAGGCATTACTAAGAATACCAGGATACCCCATCGAAACATTTCAATGTTTCAGTTTCACTGTGTACTGTTAAAAGAAAACTGATTTCCCAATTAGACACTTGCTCCAGGGTATGTATTTACCAGGTTTGATTCTCATATCCGTATGGTTTTACAGATGATGAGTGGGAGTAAGTTATTGGGAATTGGGTGATCATCCTCATTATATCGGGATTCGTTGTAATCGGTGATATTTGAGGAAATCACCTTGGCTGTTTGCCGGTCGGCAAATATTTGGTTTTGAATATCCGCTGCTATGCACCAATTTCAAATCGATACATCTGTACGTCTATTTTTATAGAGTGAGATATATCTTTTTGAAATTATGTCAGTCACATTTACCTATATCAGTGGATGGTTAGGTAAGGAGCATTAAACAGCGGTGTAATTCTTCTTAACCATAAGTACAGTTTTCAACCTACGACACACAGTGAATGAGTTATCAGACTCAAGGGACTTATACAGAATATTGTATGTTGTCCAGGGTCCATCAGGACAGAGGGGTTGGTCCTCGTACTATATTCGGTTTACTTATGACTTCTCTAGTTTTTTAGACAAGTGTTTCGTGGAAACACAGGGTCCGAATTTTGAGAAGTTATAGGTATTTGAATAAAGTAGAGAACCAGATATTGCAAGTGTCGGGATTCTTCAAGGTGATCGAAGATGTAGATACTTGTGAATGGTATTCAGTTGATAGTAATGATTAGAACTAGTTTCTCTTTCAGGTTACTCATAATTGGAAGAACTCCTAAGTTGAGTAACGCTGATCGGCCTCTCTCTATTTACTTGACATGCACTGGAGACAGCTGCATGATTTGAATCTGGTTCCAATTAAATCAGTGCCTCCGTTTCTATATTGGATATAGAACAGTTCATATCTTGACATTGTTAAGGTACGGGGAGTTGTCCGGCTTATGCTTAAAACGAGACACTGGACAACTCAAGGCACGTTTCTGTAATGGCTGTTTGTGGGTTGACCCAGGCTATGACGAGGGTTGACTTTCTACCATCTAGAAGATCAATAGTGATATTGTTCTTCACTCGCCACAATTTTAAAAGAAATGGATTTTTTCAGAAAACAGTAGTGGGAGTATGGTAGAACTGGAAGTGATTCCAGAACCGCAAACGATTACTGAAGATTTGATAAGAACTTAAAGATTCAATCTAATTTGACATTCCATTGGCCACTCCGCAGATATGGTGGGTAACCTCAGGCACCCGAGAGGTACTTCGCTATGCTCAAGGACGGTGGCAGGGAGGTTCTTGTTTATCCAGACTTGCCATTGCTCTTGTTCCAGAGTATGAGACCCGGCAGGAGGATGAGTATAGCGTCGTTCTAAACTAGCTTTAGAAGTGTACGTCAATATGACTCTGCCAGAGGGTTGTCGTAGTCAGTGGGAGCAGCGGAAGCATTGGTGGACAGGTGGCTTATGTCTATTTATAGACTAAAGCAGATACAGCGGAGATAGATCATCTTTTTCTGATGTGACAGTCATAGGTTTGACTTCATCAGAATAGGGGATGGATATGTTAAGAAGGTAGTAGGGTGTGATATCCTGGTATTTGATGACATACACAGAATAGGAAATGATATTCCTATACTACGATCGGTTATACTTTGGTTTTCACACAGTGGTTTCTCCACATAGGACTTGGATATTATATCAGACATTCTGGTTACTAGATCAATGGTTTTAGATCTAGATTTGGGTGGTTTCGCAATCTGGGTACTTTGACAAGCATTCTATGAGTATTTAGAATGGACGACTCCTGGCATGGTAGTGTACCTGCAGTTGATGGAGTCACCCTCTCTAAAGGTGTCTTACAGACTAAAGGGGAGAGGGATACGCATGATTGGCAGATCACTTGCTTAGGCAATTGAGTCAATCATGAGATGTCAAGTACCACACCAGATGTTGTTCTTGCAGTAGGTGCAATAAGTTGATATTGATCCAATCCTGGAGAAACAATCGGAAGCAGCTTTAGAGCATAAGTGGATGTTCTAGGGAAATGATAACGGCAGCCTCCTTTAGGAGACGGTTATCATTCCAGGCTTCCAAGGTGACCTGAATGGCAGAGTGGCTGTCAGAGTTATAGTTTTCCCTCTGACGAGGGGCAGTATTTTGGACAGGTGGTCCAGGTGGATACTCAGGGAAGGCATGGCGCAGGATACTGATTAAGTTCAGTTGACGATACAGTCTAAGAAGTTTGGATTTGGATTTCATTTATGAACTAGGTCCCATCAGACATCCAGACATTCCAAGACAGGTATTTCTCATTTCGCGAGATGTCTTTCTCCGCGAACTTGAGATATAGAGAGACATAGAAAGAAACATCACAGTGGATCCACTCACTGAGGCTATTCTTCGAACGCAATAGTTTTGCAAACGAGATTTGTGAGACTGACTAATAGAGGAGTTGGGTGTTCGGTATCACACGGGCTGTGAGTAGGCGACATCGCAATAATTAGCCTTGAGTGCAAGTGGGAGATTGTTGGAGATAGTGCCCTCAGAGTCAATTATTGGATCACAGGCACGTGATTGCAATGATTGAGGGAGGACCTGTCCCAGTAGGACAGTCTTACTCAAGATGATAGTATGATGTCTGGTTTATCTTTATCATCGTGTACTGCTTTAGGTGACCTGAGAGGTCGCTATTACACGTTGATAGAGCCCCTAGGATTCTTGCTTGACGGCCAGCAGTATGATGGCGATCATATACGTGGGAGCTGGTAGTCTATAAGCACATCCTTAAATGGTCCCTAGTCGTGGGAGTTTCGAGACTGGGCATCGATACTCCATTAGTAGACTAGTGTATACAGTCGAGACCCCGACGAGGGGCGGTGGCCGGTCTCACTAGCCACTGGTGTCAGTTGGTTCACCTAAGATGTATACAGGTGCACATTGGGTTATGAGTACACCGGACAGGACTCGCCGGGAACATGCTTGTTGGTCTTATACCTGACGTCAGATAGCAGTTCCCTGGTGACATGTGTACAGATAGTTCATCGACCTGGGGATCGTCATTTGTCTCGTGTGAGTTCCCACTGTACTTTGATTACTACCCTACCACGCTCAAAGGAGACGTGCAAGCAGGTTTTAATTGGGTACAGTCCCGAGCCACATGGAGGCAGTGAGCGGATCTTCGGGGGTTCGTCTCTCCCGGTATTGGGGGTGAGGTCGCGCTGTGTCTAGGAGAGCCATTACACAAAGCCCTCGGCCGAGGCAGGAGATTTACTGGTAGGTATTCCAGTAGTATCTCTGGGTGTTCTGGGCTACACTCCGACACGACTTGTACCGCTTTTGGGGGTCTGACTTTTACCAACCCCATAGGCCCGCCATGCGATACTCATAGACGAACGGACCGGACTGTACGAATATTGTCACTGACAGGCTCAGTAGAGTGCCAGGATGAGTTCGCTCATCGACGTCCCTTTTAGTCAATAGCTGGTGGCCCGTCACGTATTGGCTTATATCTCTGACGTGCTAGTGGTTAAATCCACAGCCATAGTATTGACGAGTCTTTAGAGTCCACCACACTTACAGTTACTCAAGTTTCGGGCGAAACGCTGTAGAGGCCGTATGGAGATATGGCAGGGTCCGATCAGATACGTGCGGTATTGCACGGATCAGGATCGGACGGTTAGTACTAGAGGCCATATAGATATATGGCATGGTTCGATCAGATACGTGCGGTATTGTACGGATCAGGATCGGACGGATATTACTAGCCGGCTTTGGTTTAAGCCGGATCCTAGTATAGTACAGTGTAGATTTTGTCTCTTTGCATTTGTGTTCAGTAGGAATACAAATGCGGGCATGTATATGCAGCAGCGGGGTTTTTCCTGTAATTTATTACGGGACCAGTTTTCTGGAGTTGCCAGTTTGCATTCCGTTCCGGCCGGTTTTCCTTTGTTCTTTCCCGGCCGGACTTTTCCGATGGAGGGGGTTATTTGCAAGTTTGCAAATAACATTTTGTGGAGGGGTTTTCTTGCATTATGTGACATCATGATGAGATTCTTTTTCCATCCATTCTTTGCTTTATTTGTGATTAGAAATGAGATGAAGGTTGATTTGATTTGGTTATCATTTCTTTTTGGATGTGGTCACCCATTGCTTTTACTACACTCACCTCCCTCTTGTATTATGTTTTTTCACTCCACCACCATTTCCAATTAGAGGGGGTCGGCCACACATTGTGAAAAAGGATGAGAGAGTTTCATTTTGGATGTGTCATTTTTCATCATCTCATTTCTTGCTAGGAAAAATGAAAGCACCATCTTTCCTTAACCTCATTCCTCCATCACCAATGGCAACTTCACTACCCCAAATGAGACAACCATTCTACACTAGCCTACAGCACTTCTTGGACGCGTCGACTAGCCAACTTCGCGTCCTTTCCGACGAGAAGACGACGAATGGTGATTCCGCGGGAGATCGGGACGACGACGAGAAGACCGAAGGACACGGATCGCTCGGTATACTTCTCTACCCTTCTCTTGATAGCTAGCATTAGGTTAATGGTTACGATCCGGGTTTATTGTCCGCGGTAGCGCCAGTTTGAAAGTTAAGAAAATTTTTGATTCCGCATTTTGGCCTCGGATAGACGGCCGGGGCGCTGCCGTGGCGCAACAAATACCTGGGTGGCTGTTACGTTTAGTTGACCGCTTGCAGCTTGTGGGTGTTTGATATGATCATCACCTACTGCCGGCTTATTGACGATTCTTTAGAGTCCTACACAGAGGTTTCCTGGCTCGGGCAAAACGGAGTAGGAGCACATATATGATATGTGCGGGACCGAGAACAATACGTGTATGTGATACCGTATTAGATTCTCGCGATATGAGATATCGGCCTGGTATATGTGATATAGCCGGGTCATCGGATCGAGTGTTGATTCGATGAACTGATACAGATTATATTAGTCGGTTATTTGTGAAATAGTTGGATTATCGGATCAAGTGTTGATTCGATAATTTAATGTACAATTATATATTTGATATATTAAATTACATTAACTAAAATAAGCTCACTAAAAGATTCTTTTTCTCACTCGAGTAATACATTGATATATATGCGATATATGTTAATTGTATTATTTTATTTTGTTACAATAAATATTGTATATGTGATATATAATATTGTAACATGTTATGGTTATAAATGCAACATGTTTTGTGGACTTTAAATGTGGTTAAGGTTTGGATTAGGGTTAAGCTTGCATGAAGCTTTCAAGAAGCTTCTTGAACCTTTGACTTTGACTTGGATATTTTGTGATTTTTCATTAACCCAACCCAACCCTTTAACCAAAGTTGTTTCTCTACATGGGTTAAGTCTTCATACTTAACCCATGGTTGCATATCTAACCTCACAAGAGTTTTCATTATTCATCACAAATGGTTTTCATCTTCTTCTTCCTCTTGATAAAGCTTTCTAGCTTTTTGTGATGTGATGAAAATGAGTGAGAAATAGAAAATAAATGAGAGCTAAATTCCTACTTCATCATCCTCATCTATTCTAGCCACTTAAATTAGGGTGTTTGCTTTGCTAATACTTGATTAGCAAAGCAAGAGCTTGGGTTTGAGTTTCTTCAAGATAGATCATCTTTGTTATCGAAGATCGGAAGCAAGCTTACATCTTTCTTTTGCGGAGCCTCTCTAGAGTCCGGATACTCGATGATCGCAGCGAAGGGACCACAACACGGAGCTTTAGAAGTGAAGGAACGAACTACAAAGGTTGTAATCCCTAACTCTTAGAAGTAAAGTTGTTTACTTGCTTTGTTTCGCCTAATCTCTAGTCTAAGATCTTGGTTAGGGTTGTTCGGCATGTCAAAATTTTAAATCGGGCATGGTTGATGCCTTGTAGAACCTTGTGAGAGTGCCTTGTAACCCTACACGTACGGCCTATCATCCATGAATCACAACATTATATATATATATACCTATGTCCCAGGTCACATCCATAACGATCTCATATCAGGGTATCGATAAGGTATCCATCATCTCAATCGACTCGCATCTGTATACCAACATATCATCATATCATCATATTCGTCTTATATTCTTGTCATCGTATTTATATTTCACATCAAGTCGAGTTTACATAAACATTCTATCTCTAATATTAGTATAAGTATCTATTCTAACATACACACCCGAACCATACAATCAGATTTTTAAAGAAGCGAATCGTAGTTTTGAATATAGGGGTTACGATGTTTTTAAGGAAAAGATATCATTTGAAATTCCGTAACGTCCCTCAAGGTATCTGTTTAAAAGATGCATACGATTCTTCAGTTTAGAAATATGTATGGTTCGGATGACACATCTACGTCGACTATGTAGTCCTATAGTATCCTAAACGGCAATATCGTCAAACATTATCCTCAAATACCGTCATCACATATTAGCCGTATTATATCACTTCTAACTATCCTTAGTTTCTAATATGGTTTCACTAACTATCATTTGACTCTAACCCTAGTTTCCAAATCTAGGTTTCCTTAACCATATTCTATAAATCAGTTTCCATCAAAACTTTGCAGGGGTGCAATACGCCATCCACCCGATTTCCCCGGTAGATATAGATCTACTCACCTTGGTCTTCGCTTGCCGAAGTCGATGACGCCATGATCCGTCGCCTCGGAATCCATGTGAGGGTACTTACAATAATAACACATATCGCAACGCTATTAAAATCAAGTTCCGAAATCCAAAACGGTACGCGCATTGCTCATAGGTCAGAACCTATGGCCTACGCGTACAAAATCAACCAAACACCCCTTGTTGTTGATGTACGAACACCCAACAACCAATGTCAAATTCAAATATCAAAACTTAGCATTACAAAATACGGAAAACCATAGCCAAAATCACACTAAAATGCTCCTAGATTTTGACTCAGGCCAAAAGTAGTTGCACAAACAAGTCTAGGGTGCAGTATATGATGTATATGACCTACTGGATCAACGCTGACACCAATTTCCACCAAGTGGCCGGACACATCACTAGAAAAACCGGCCTCCTCTACCCCATAGGCTCCAATGGGGTTCATCTCGTCAAGTTAGTCTCCTAGTACCCTAATTTGGTCCCTGGAGTTGTTTGCTAAGCTCAGAAATTCCCCGGATTGCTCCAGATTTCCCTCCACACCCTATATCCTCACTAAACTGACATGGATCAATTCTAAAGTTTGTATTTTGGTTACTACACTCAATTCCAGCTCTTGAATTCAATCCCTAAGGTTTGTAACAGCCACTACACATCTCAAATCTACACAAACACCCAAACCCTTCATTAGAATTTTCCAACATCACAATTCCACGCTAAAATGACTTCTAAACTAAACTAGAATAGAAAGAAGCTTAAAACTAAGAAAATGGAAGAAGCTATACCTCATTTAGGCCACTCTATACAACCCTAGCTTCCCAAAGTTGTCAAAATCCCATTTTGCTTGGATCAATGTCTAGAGGGTGTAGAGGAGATCAACTTTTGTGAAAGGGGTTTAGGGTTTTGGCAAGGTTTTTGGGGTGGGTCAAGAGGGTAGAAGATGTAGGGAGATGAGGAAGAAGAAGAAGAAAATGGTGGACGAACAATGAGGCATCACTCTCACCCTCTCTCTCACTTTCTCACTCTCATTCTCTCTCCTAGCATGCTTATTCTCATCATTGTGTCCCCTCTCTCTCTCCAAGTTATCATTACACCATTTTCCATTCTTTTCTCACCAATAACACATACACTCTGATATAAACAACACAAATGAAATAACATGTAACATGCCATGGTGCGCTAACCATGAAAACTGTAGAAACACGGATTTGGCTTAATCGCGATTAGCAGTGCACTAATCGAGTTTTTATCGAAAATGCATATAATAAATTTTAAAAATGCCAAATCCTTTAGTTATATTATTAATTAAATAAATAATTTTAATTTCCAATTATTTCACAATTATCGGTATATATTTATACCCTTTTTCGAAAACCACAATTTCGCAAATCGGGCAGTTTTCGGGAAATATATTATTTTAATATTAAACTCCAAAAATAATATTTTATATTTTCTGAAATGTTACAAAAACCCTAGTTAATAAATATCTAGATATTTCTTTTGGTGCAAGATGGCCATGGAAAAATAACCCATGGTTAACTAAAGGTTTTGTCGATGAATAAAATAATTAACCATGATTATTTCCATTTCCACTAGCTCCAAAAATAAATATCAACATATTTATTAAGGTGTGAGTCTTATATTTCCACCATCCAATGTATCAACAATCATGATAGAAATGTGTATGCATGTAAGTGTGCATGCACATCCATATGTGCATCAATGTAAACATGTGCATACATGCATGCATACACCACAAGACAAAAGGGTTTAAAGAGAAAATGCTAATGGTTAATGTTAAATCAATGCTTGATTTAGAAAACCGGTCATATCTCATACGACCCGACCAATAGCAAACCACCCGATTAATATACGGTATCATATACACGCATTTAATTTGGTCCCTACGCATATCATATATGCACACCACATCGTTTCGCCTGGGCTAGGTAACTCCATTGTGGGACTCTAAGACTCGTCAATACGCCGGCAGTGGGTGATGATCATATCACGCACACCCAAGCCGCAAGAGGTCAGATAAACGTAATGGCCACCCGGGTATTGTGCGATCAGAAGAAAACCAGCGAACCTGTCACAACTCCCGTCGAGCCAACCGGTAACACTACCGTACAGTCTGGTCTCTTCCTCAGATATGCTGCATATCGAGTCTATGGATGGTAACGTCGACCCTAATAACTCAATAAGTCGTGCCGATGAATGGTCTATAACAGATCGAGAAACTACTGATAACACTTATCAGTAAATCTCAACAGCTCTGGCCAGGGACTTACTGATATAGCCAATCAAGCACAGCACAACATCAACTCCCAATACCGGGAGAGACGAAACCCCTCCTATCTTTCATCGTCTCCATGTGCCTCGGGACTGTACCCAAAAGCCACCTGTTTGCACGACTCAGTAGAGCCGTGGTAGGGTAGTAATAAAAGTACAGTAAGAGAACACACAAGACTCTATGACGATCTCGGGTTTACAGACTAACCTGTACCAGTGTCACCTGAGAACTGCTATCCGACGATAGATATAATACCATATAGGAGTTCTCGGCGAGTCCGTCCAGTGTACCGAGTCTCCACTGAGCACCCGTATATGATCTTGATGTCAAACATCAATGGATGTGGGAACATCCATCGCCCATCATATGGGTCTAGTATCATATACTGTCATGACCCGAGAATTCGACTCGTGACCGGCACTTAACCACGCAACGTCTACAGGCGTAACGCGGCTAAGTAAGCCGAACCCAGAAATCAAAACCTATAATAAAGAGTGAATAAAACATTTTTCGTAAAAACAGTCATACATGTCTGAAAAGCTTCCATTTATTTAGTAGAAATCCGTTTAAGTTCAAGAGTTATAACCTTTGTAATTTTGGCCACATTTCCTTTTTAAAACATTAGCCCCGCGAGTCGGGTAAAAGCAAGGTGTAACCGAAATAACAAGTGACATGAATAAAGCATCACAATATGATATACGACGCTGTAGCGACGAGTACCCAGTAAAGCAAGGACAAAATCATAAAAGATGAGACTGCATAAAGTAAAGTCGGCTCACATGCGAGCTCGACACCAGAATATAAAATCATACATATCGCCCTCTCAACTGTCTCTAAGTCAATACAGAAAGGTAGATGGAGAGTACTAGATACATCAATATACAACTGAAAGATAACAGATACCGTACAAAACCCACCTAAACAGAAAAAAGGCTAACTCGCCTCAGAAAGGGTATCTGTGCCAAAAGATGCGGTAAACAGCCAGCCGCCGCTACTCCCAAGGGCAACCTGCAAACACTGTGGCACAACGGGGGTGAGTTGCCAACTCGTGAATAGAGATAACATATAAAGGTGATCGCGAGCATGCACATATAGCGTGGCTCTACTAATGCCAGCAGATGATATCAATGCATGCCAA
The DNA here is from genome assembly GCA_030015575.1 of Agapanthus africanus. Taxonomy (NCBI): domain Eukaryota; kingdom Viridiplantae; phylum Streptophyta; class Magnoliopsida; order Asparagales; family Amaryllidaceae; genus Agapanthus; species Agapanthus africanus. The sequence continues at coordinate 240,649,620 of JASDDO010000004.1, forward strand.
ACAGTGGATGCAATAGTAATGCAAATACTCTAACAGGTAAATGCTACAGGATGAGATATATAGTAGTCAATACTGAGTATGGGATAAATAACATCTACATGGACTATGTCAACATGGAAAACCATAATCGGTGCCTCAGGCTGCACTCAAATCCCAAATACACTCAGGCGCCGGCACACCCATCGGCCCTCAAATCCTGTACATCTCTGAGAAATCACGAGTGCCCAACATCGGCACCCAAAATATCATAAAATACTCGTGTCCAGCATCGACACGCAAATCCTCGTATATCGGGCTCCGTCAGTCCGGATCGGCCCACGGGGTCCGTCTGCTGTGTCGGCCCTCGGCCCCGGCAGTACGGATCATCCCGCATCCATCTCTCGACTCTGGTCAGTATCCTCCGGACAACTGCCAGGTCCAACCAATCACCGGTAGGTACTCGCCCGCCTCCAGGCTCAATCGGCAAACCCATCGATCATCTCGCCGAGGGGAACCATACCGGGCCCACCACGAACCCGCAAACGGAACATCCACTCCTCGAATCGGGATTCAAGCACACGTCTCAGCACCGAGAAAACGCGTGGTGGACGCACCAAAATATCACATCACGAGGTACCAGGTTTTTCAAAATAGCACATCTTTCCTTAAATAATTCCACGGTCCTCAAAAACCAGAAATCACATGAAAATCCATCACTAATAAATAAATCCAATGCGAGGTATAATGTAATCAATCCATGGCAGGTGTATAAGGGAAAGCCGCTTTTTAAAATTGTTTCCGTTTTTAAAGATGTCATGCGGCTCCCAATTTCCAGGAAATCATAATCAATCACATGTAAGATGAACTACAGCAATAATACAACAGTTTAGTCATGGCAGTTCTACAGTGAGTGTGGCATGGCAATTACTAACGGTGTGTGTGTAGCATGCAAAATAGTGCCCGTGCAACATAAACCGTTAGTAATAGTGCGGTGTTCTATCAGTTCTAAGCAATATATATATATATGGCAGGGAATGCAATATGCGATGGCAATCCATGGTATGGTATATGCAGTATATAACAATAAGTTCCTATCAGCCCTGACGCATAACGCCATGCGGGCGATATCCCCATAGATGTGAAATCTACTCACCGTGTCTCGCGCTAAGTGTATCCAACCACTTGCTTGCCCTTCTTCGCAGCGTCCGTCTCACTGGCCTGCGAACCTAGAATCACATAACATATATCACACATAAGCTCATATCACAAAAACGCGACATTACGGTCCAACTAGACACTCGTGTCGCAAACCAATCGCGCGTGTGCGCGATACGCTAAAATGTGTAATCACGCGCCATGAAACTACCCCGACGCGCCGCGATACACAGAAACCCAAACCTACTCACGTATCACGCATGTCGCGAAGGTTTAGAAAAACGGCAAAACAGGTATTTGGTCCCAGATTTCTACACAGAGCTAGATTTACAAAACTATATATACCATAGGACCCTACACACTAACAGACACCTACAGGACCCAAAAATCCCCAAAACCCCACCCATCTGGCCGCAAATTGCGGCCAGAATGAAGATTTCGGCGGCCCACTGTAGCAGTATGGGGGTCGAGTTTCACCTGGGGTAACAGCACATCACCACTATATTACAGTCTTCCCAATTTCATTCAGGTCTCATCGGGTCAATAGCAGGTCCAGAAAAGCTCAAATTGCACAAATACGACATTTTGCATCGAATAGTGAAACTGGTGGTATTTTAGTGCAACTGGGGTTAAACTAAGTTAACATGGTCTCAACAAACCTCAAGCATCCTACTGAAACCAATCTACACCTCATTAGCACAAAGTTCCCACTAAACACCCCATATCGCACTAAAACACACTAAAATCCATTAACCGAAGCAAAACTGCACTAACTAAGCTAACTAGGGAATAAGTTTAGGAATTATACCTCATACCTAACCCTAGGGAGCTGCAGGAAGGTGAAGAAGTGAAGGGAAGGGGCTGCACTAGGAGCTGGTGTTGCTGCTGCTCACTGTGCTGCTGTTGCTGTTGTTGTATGCTTGCTGCTGCTGCTTCAGTTACTGCTGCTGCTTCAGTTGCTTCTGCTGCTGCTTCAGTTGCTGGTTCTGGAGCTGGGGAAGAAGTAAGTGTGTGAGAGGGTGTGAGAGTTGAGAGAAAGAAACAAAGAATGAGAGGGAAAAATCATCACTCCAAATGTCAACCCCTCACTCTCTCTCTCTTCATTAATGGCAAGCATGGCTTGAGCCATGATGCCCCCCCTCTCTCTCTCACAAGTCAACACTCAAAACTAATTCAAATTAAAGTAACCTTTTTAATTAGCTAATTGACCCTAATAAAAACCCACTTAAGAATCCATATGACTTAATCCTATGATTAACCCACCATGGTTAAAAATTATGGTATTAACTTAATTTAAAAACCCTAGTTTACATGCACATGTGTGTGCAAGCCTAGGAAAATTTTGGAAAAATATTTATTAAATTGGGAAAAATATTTAAAACACAATTTGGTAAACTTTTTGTTAAAAACCATTATTTAAATATATTTATTCACTAACCCTTATCCTAAGGTGTTACAATCTCTCCCCCTTAAAGAAATTCGTCCCCGAATTTCAAAAATCTAACTACACGTACCTTGAAAAAGATGGGGATACGTCTTCATCATCTCGCTTTCGGTATCCCAAGTGACCTCCTCACGGTTCTGGCCACGCCAAAGTACCTTAACTGATGGAATGTCCTTCGATCTCAGTTTCTTCACTTGTCGATCCAAGATCATCACCGGCTGCTCTGCATAGGAAAGGTCACGCTCAAGCTGGATCGTCGGATGCTGAATCGCATGTGAAGGATCATGAAGATATCTGCGGAGCATCGAGACATGAAATACGGGGTGCACATCTGGAAAGCTGGGCGGAAGGGCTAAACGGTAGGCTACTGCACCAACACGCTCGAGGATCTCGAAGGGGCCCACATACCTGGGACTAAGCTTCCCCTTCTTCCCAAACCTCATCACACCTTTCATAGGGGAGACCCTCAAGAAAACATGATCACCAACAGAAAACTCAAGCCTGCGCCGCCGACGGTCCGCATAAGATCTCTGCCTACTCTGCGCTGCTCTCATCCTATCGCGAATCAACTGGATCTTCGCGGTCGTCTCCTCAACAATCTGTGGTCCTAAAATACTGCCCTCACTGAGCTCTGTCCAACAAGTGGGCGACCTGCATCTCCTCCCATAGAGAGCCTCAAATGGTGCCATCTGAATGGTCTCCTGATAGCTGTTATTGTAGGAGAACTCTACTAAAGGCAAATGATGATCCCAGCTACCTCCGAAATCTAATACACAAGCTCTGAGCATGTCCTCGAGAGTCTGGATAGTCCGCTCTGACTGTCCGTCAGTCTGCGGATGAAAACCCGTGCTGAAACTCAAGCGAGTACCCAAAACCTCTTGAAGCCTCTGCCATAGTCTACTAGTAAACTGGGTGCTTCTGTTGGACACAATGCATGTCGGGACTCCGTGTAGTCGCACTATCTCGTCAATGTAGATCTGGGCATACTGTGTAAATCCGAAAGTCGTCTTCACCGGTAGGAAGTGAGCCACTTTCGTCAAACGATCCACGATCACCCAGATGGAGTCATACCCCCGACTAGTCCTGGGTAGACCCACCACGAAATCCATCGAAATCTGTTCCCATTTCCACTCCGGAATGGGTAGCGGCTGTAGCTCTCCCGCGGGCCTCTGGTGCTCCGCCTTGACTTGCTGACAAGTCAGGCATCTTGACACGAAATCTGCGATGTCCCTCTTCATTCCGTCCCACCAATAAACATCTCTCATATCGTGATACATCTGGGTGGAACCGGGATGGACGCTATATACCGATCGATGTGCCTCCTCAAGAATCTCACGCCTCAGTCCCTCAGCATCAGGTACGCACAGTCTGACTCCAAATCGTAGTATCCCCTGATCATCGATCACGAACTCGGAAAATCTGCCCTGTCCAATCTGTGCCATGATCTCTGAATATCGGTCATCACTGAGCTGTGCCTCACGTATACGATCGATCAACTGTGGGCGTGCACGGACATGCGCTATCTGTCCTCCAATCGGCGTGAACTCGAACTGTACTCGACTGTCGCATAATATCTGCCAATCTGCCGATGACTGCTCCTGTACTGCGCTCAAACAAGATAAACTACTCCCGGGCCTCCTGCTCAAAGCATCCGCCACCACATTCGCCTTGCCCGGGTGATATAAGATCTCGCAGTCGTAATCCTTCACTAACTCCATCCATCGACACTGTCGAAGGTTCAGATCCCGCTGCTGAAATATGTATTTCAGACTCTTGTGATCCGTGAATATCTGGAACGACTCGCCGTATAGGTAATGTCGCCAGATCTTAAGTGCGAAGACTACTGCTGCCATTTCCAAATCATGAGTGGGGTAGTTTTGTTCATGTCTCTTCAATTGTCGCAAAGCATACGCGATCACCCTGTCGTGCTGCATCAAAACGCATCCCAACCCCACTCGAGAAGCATCACAGAAGACCACAAATCCGCCCGATCCGGAAGGTAAAGATAACACCGGTGCCGTCGTCAGCCGAGTCCGTAACTGCTAAAAACTGTGCTCGCACTACTCCGTCCAAACGAAAGGAACTCCCTTCCGGGTCAACCCGGTCAACGGTGTAGCAATACGGGAGAAGTCCTGCACAAAACGCCTGTAGTAACCGGCCAACCCCAAAAAGCTGCGAATCTCTGTCACCGATGTGGGTTTGGGCCAACGCTGAACGGCCTCGATCTTCCTCGGGTCAACACATATACCGTCTTGTGAAATCACGTGACCCAAGAAGTCTACGCTGTCCAGCCAAAAAGCACACTTGGAAAATTTCGCATAAAGCTGGTGCTCCCTCAATGTCTGCAATGTAATCCGCAAGTGCTGCTCGTGCTCCTCACTACTCCGGGAGTACACCAAGATATCTTCAATGAAGACTATGATGAACAGATCCAAATAAGGCCGGAAAATGCGGTTCATCAAGTCCATGAAGGCTGCTGGCGCATTGGTGAGTCCGAACGACATCACCAAAAACTCGTAATGGCCGTAGCGCGTACGGAAAGCTGTCCTGGGAATGTCCTCCTGTCGAACCCGCAGCTGATGATAGCCTGATCGTAAATCGATCCTCGAAAAGTACCCTGCCCTCTGAAGCTGGTCGAACAAATCGTCGATACGCGGCAAAGGATACCTGTTCCGCACTGTCACCCTGTTCAGCTGGCGGTAGTCGATACAAAGACGCAAACTGCCGTCCTTCTTCCTGATGAACAGGACTGGAGCACCCCAAGGAGAAACACTGGGTCGAATAAGTCCCTTGTCCAGCAAATCTTGCAACTGACCCTTCAACTCTCGAAGTTCCGCCGGGACCATCCGATAAGGCGGTATAGAAATAGGCCCCGAACCAGGAACCAAATCAATACAGAAAGAAATGTCGCGCTCGGGCGGCAACCCAGGAAGCTCGTCAGGGAACACATCAGGAAACTCGCTAACAACCGGAACCTGGTCCAATGGAACCTGTGTAGCGCGAGCATCGCAAACATAGGCGAGAAATCCCTGACATCCCTTCCTCAAAAGCTGTCCAGCGCGAAAAGAAGAAATCACACTGTGAGGGGCGGCACCACGGTCCCCCAACACAACAAAAACCGACTCACTGGGGAAACATAATCTAACTGTCTTCTCGCGGCAGTCCACAGAAGCATAGCACGTGGCTAACCAATCCATTCCCAAAAGAACGTCGAAGTCCAACATCTCCAGAAGGATCAAGTCGACAGGCAACTCTCTCTCGCCAATACAGACGATACAGGATCGGAACACGTGCCTAGCCACAAACGACTCTCCCACCGGAGTGGTCACCACAAGCGGCTGGTCAAGCAAGCCGGACTCTCTACCCAAGCTCGGCACAAAGTGTGTGGATACATACGAGTGTGTGGATCCGGGATCGAACAGTACATGTGCATCAACTGAACATACAGGAAGGATACCTGAAACCACAGCATTGGACGCCTGCGCGTCCTGATGTGTCAAAGCAAAGACCCTCGCCTGTCCACCACCTGTAACTGACTGACCTCTGCCTCGGTCATCTCGTCCCCTCTGAGCAACTCCTCCATGCCCACGACCTCTCTGTGCATAAGTCTGGCGCGGAGCAACGGTAGGCACAACGGGCAACGCCCTCTGGGGTGGTGAAGGTGGTAAGGTAACATGCGGTGCTGCCGCCTCCCTCCGGTGTGTCTCTGGACAATCTCGAACAAGGTGAAGTAGGCTGCCACATCTGAAGCAACCCCGCGGCGACTGCTGACCTTCCTGGGGATACGAACTAAACATCCGACCTCGTCCCGAATCTCTGCTACCCCTCATACCGGAACGATACCTGTCGCGGCGTCTGAATGACTGCCTCCGTGCGGAAATACTGGTATGAACTCTCTTCGGCTCTGGAACTACCGAAGTCTCAGCAAGGTGCTCCTCGACCACTAGGGCTGCGTCTACAGCTGCTGCATAGGTCTCGTAGTGCTGCGCGCTGATCGCGAGGAACAATGGTGTAAGCAAGCCTCGAACAAATCTCCGGACTCGCAACTCCTCGGTAGCCACTAAATATGGGGCGTAGACTGCTAGCTCTGTAAACAGTACGTCATACTCTGCCACTGTCATTCCTGGCGTCTGGCGCAAGGACTCAAATCTGCGTGCTCGGGCATCCCTAACACTCTGGGGAAGGAAACGGGCTAGAAATATGGTCACGAACTCCGTCCAGGTCATAGGAGGAAGACCTGCTGCTCTGCCCTTCTCCACTGAATCACACCATTTCTGCGCAAGACCTTCCAGGCGAAAGCTCGCGAACTCGACCCATCTCGCATCTGCGCATCTGAGGGAACGGCATATCCTGGCCATCCTGTCTATGAAAAACTGTGGGTCCTCGGCTGTATCGGTGCCTGTGAATACTGGAGGCTTCAGCCTCATGAACTCTGATAGCGATACTGTAATCACCTCCGTGGCTGCAGGGGCAACTGGCTGTGCGGTAGGCACCATCGCGGTCTCTGGAACGGGTGGAGCTACCTCTGGTCGCTGCGCTCGAAGCGTCTCAACTAGCAATCCTATCATCTGGCGCATCTCCTGCATGCTAGATCCCACCGTCTGGCGCATCTCCTGCATACCAGCCCCTAGCGTGGAGATCTGATCTGTCACGGCAGGAACAGCCTGCTCGGGTACAACCGGCGTACTGCCCGGATCAGTCCTCGTCTCGGACGAGTCAACTCGAATCTCGGCCCTCGCGGCCGCTCTCTGTGCCCTCGTAGTCTTAGGCGGCATAATGGCTGAAAGAAAATTAGGATTCGATAAGAACACGGAAATCGAATCGCAAGAATATAAGGAGGGATCAAATCAATAAGTCCTAAGGTTGCGTAGGCGGAGTACCGTGTCGTGAGTATGCCGCGGAACATACGCACGCTACGCTACCCTGCTGCAGCTACCTACTCCATCATACCAGGGTCATCCTACACTCCGAAGGTAAAACCTACGCTTTGATACCAACTTTGTCACGACCCGAGAATTCGACTCGTGACCGGCACTTAACCACGCAACGTCTACAGGCGTAACGCGGCTAAGTAAGCCGAACCCAGAAATCAAAACCAATAATAAAGAGTGAATAAAACATTTTTCGTAAAAACAGTCATACATGTCTGAAAAGCTTCCATTTATTTAGTAGAAATCCGTTTAAGTTCAAGAGTTATAACCTTTGTAATTTTGGCCACATTTCCTTTTTAAAACATTAGCCCCGCGAGTCGGGTAAAAGCAAGGTGTAACCGAAATAACAAGTAACATGAATAAAGCATCACAATATGTTATACGACGCTGTAGCGACGAGTACCCAGTAAAGCAAGGACAAAATCATAAAAGATGAGACTGCATAAAGTAAAGTCGGCTCACATGCGAGCTCGACACCAGAATATAAAATCATACATATCGCCCTCTCAACTGTCTCTAAGTTAATACAGAAAGGTAGATGGAGAGTACTAGATACATCAATATACAACTGAAAGATAACAGATACCGTACAAAACTTACCTAAACAGCAAAAAGGCTAACTCGCCTCAGAAAGGGTATCTGTGCCAAAAGATGCGGTAAACAGCCAGCCGCGACTACTCCCAAGGGCAACCTGCAAACACTATGGCACAACGGGGGTGAGTTGCCAACTCGTAAATAGAGATAACATATAAAGGTGATCGCGAGCATGCACATATAGCGTGGCTCTACTAATGCCAGCAGATGATATCAATGCATGCCAAACAGTGGATGCAATAGTAATGCAAATACTCTAACAGGTAAATGCTACAGGATGAGATATATAGTAGTCAATACTGAGTATGGGATAAATAACATCTACATGGACTATGTCAACATGGAAAACCATAATCGGTGCCTCAGGCTGCACTCAAATCCCAAATACACTCAGGCGCCGGCACACCCATCGGCCCTCAAATCCTATACATCTCTGAGAAATCACGAGTGCCCAACATCGGCACCCAAAATATCATAAAATACTCGTGTCCAGCATCGACACGCAAATCCTCGTATATCGGGCTCCGTCAGTCCGGATCGGCCCACGGGGTCCGTCTGCGGTGTCGGCCCTCGGCCCCGGCAGTACGGATCATCCCGCATCCATCTCTCGACTCTGGTCAGTATCCTCCGGACAACTGCCAGGTCCAACCAATCACCGGTAGGTACTCGCCCGCCTCCAGGCTCAATCGGTAAACCCATCGATCATCTCGCCGAGGGGAACCATACCGGGCCCACCACGAACCCGCAAACAGAACATCCACTCCTCGAATCGGGATTCAAGCACACGTCTCAGCACCGAGAAAACGCGTGGTGGACGCACCAAAATATCATATCACGAGGTACCGGGTTTTTCAAAATAGCACATCTTTCCTTAAATAATTCCACGGTCCTCAAAAACCAGAAATCACATGAAAATCCATTACTAATAAATAAATCCAATGCGAGGTACAATGTAATCAATCCATGGCAGGTGTATAAGGGAAAGCCGCTTTTTAAAATAGTTTCCGTTTTTAAAGATGTCATGCGGCTCCCAATTTCCAGGAAATCATAATCAATCACATGTAAGATGAACTACAGCAATAATACAACAGTATAGTCATGGCAGTTCTACAGTGAGTGTGGCATGGCAATTACTAACGGTGTGTGTGTAGCATGCAAAATAGTGCCCGTGCAACATAAACCGTTAGTAATAGTGCGGTGTTCTATCAGTTCTAAGCAATATATATATATGGCAGGGAATGCAATATGCGATGGAAATCCATGGTATGGTATATGCAGTATATAACAATAAGTTCCTATCAGCCCTGACGCATAACGCCATGCGGGTGATATCCCCGTAGATGTGAAATCTACTCACCGTGTCTCGCGCTAAGTGTATCCAACCACTTGCTTGCCCTTCTTCGCAGCGTCCGTCTCACTGGCCTGCGAACCTAGAATCACATAACATATATCACACATAAGCTCATATCACAAAAACGCGACATTACGGTCCAACTAGACACTCGTGTCGCAAACCAATCGCGCGTGTGCGCGATACGCTAAAACTTGTAATCACGCGCCATGAAACTACCCCGACGCGCCGCGATACGCAGAAACCCAAACCTACTCACGTATCACGCGTGTCGCAAAGGTTTAGAAAAACGGCAAAACAGGTATTTGGTCCCAGATTTCTACACAGAGCTAGATTTACAAAACTATATATACCATAGGACCCTACACACTAGCAGACACCTACAGGACCCAAAAATCCCCAAAACCCCACCCATCTGGCCGCAAATTGCGGCCAGAATGAAGATTTCGGCGGCCCACTGTAGCAGTATGGGGGTCGGGTTTCACCTGGGGTAACAGCACATCACCACTATACTACAGTCTTCCCAATTTCATTCAGGACTCATCGGGTCAATAGCAGGTCCAGAAAAGCTCAAATTGCACAAATACGACATTTTGCATCGAATAGTGAAACTGGTGGTATTTTAGTGCAACTAGGGTTAAACTAAGTTAACATGGTCTCAACAAACCTTAAGCATCCTACTGAAACCAATCTACACCTCATTAGCACAAAGTTCCCACTAAACACCCCATATCGCACTAAAACACACTAAAATCCATTAACCGAAGCAAAACTGCACTAACTAAGCTAACTAGGGAATAAGTTTAGGAATTATACCTCATACCTAACCCTAGGGAGCTGTAGGAAGGTGAAGAAGTGAAGGGAAGGGGCTGCACTAGGAGCTGGTGTTGCTGCTGCTCACTATGCTGCTGTTGCTGTTGCTGTATGCTTGCTGCTGCTGCTTCAGTTACTGCTGCTGCTTCAGTTGCTTCTGCTGCTGCTTCAGTTGCTGGTTCTGGAGCTGGGGAAGAGGTAAGTGTGTGTGTGTGAGAGGGTGTGAGAGTTGAGAGAAAGAAACAAAGAATGAGAGGGAAAAATCATCACTCCAAATGTCAACCCTTCACTCTCTCTCTCTCTTCATTAATGGCAAGCATGGCTTGAGCCATGATGCCCTCTCTCTCTCTCTCTCACAAGTCAACACTCAAAACTAATTCAAATTAAAGTAACCTTTTTAATTAGCTAATTGACCCTAATAAAAACCCACTTAAGAATCCATAAGACTTAATCCTATGATTAACCCACCATGGTTAAAAATTATGGTATTAACTTAATTTAAAAACCCTAGTTTACATGCACATGTGTGTGCAAGCCTAGGAAAATTTTGGAAAAATATTTATTAAATTGGGAAAAATATTTAAAACACAATTTGGTAAACTTTTTGTTAAAAACCATTATTTAAATATATTTATTCACTAACCTTTATCCTAAGGTGTTACAATACGCAAGTCTACTCTGGTATATCGATGCCCCATCTCGATACACCTACGACTAGGGACATTTTAGGATATGCTTATAAACTACAGACGTCTCACTAGTATGATCTCCATCATAATCACAGTAGTCAAGAAAATATCCTCAGGGCTTTATCAACATGTGAATGAATAAAAGCATGATCAAGTCAACATGTCTGATAAAGTAGAACCAGATAGCATACTATCATGTCGAGCAAGAATGTACACTGAATATATATACATGTATAAATACATCCACTATCATATAATGGCTTCTAGGGCATACATATATCCAACAATCTCCCACTTGCTCTAAGGCCAGTTATTAGCGTATCTCATACCCAACATCTCAAAAAGTCGCTCATGCTGCGGCTGATGGAGGGCTTTGGTGAGTGGATCCGCGGTGTTATTCTTTGTGTCTACTCTCCTAATCTCGATCTCGTGGCGATCTACAATCTCCCGGATCAAATGAAAACGCCTCAGGATGTGTCTGGACTGCTGATGGGACCGGGGCTCCATGGCTAACGCCATAGCCCTATTATTATCACAATACAATGGTATTGGATCAATAATGGTTGAAACTACTCCTAGCTCCGAGACGAACTTCCACATCCAGACGGCTTCCTTGGTGGCATCATTCGCAGCAATGTACTTAGCTTCCATCGTAGAGTCTACAACGGTATCCTGTTTGGAACTCTTCCAACTTACCGCCCCTCCATTGAAGGTAAATACAAACCCAGAGATAGATTTGTTGTCGTCTTTATCACTCTGGAAGCTCGAATCGGTAAAGTCCTCCATTTGGAGATCTCCGTTACCATACACTAAGAATAATTCTTTAGTCCTTCGCAAGTACTTTAGAATGTTCTTCACAGCTATCAAGTGATTCTCCCCTGGGTTGGATTGATACCTGCTTACTACACTAAGTGCATAAGCTACATCTGGGTGTGTACATAACATCGCATATATTATGGATCCTACTGCCGAAGCATAGGGTATAATGCTCATGCGAGCTCTCTCTTCGTCGGTCTTTGGGCAAAAGTCCTTGGAGAGAGTGACTCCATGGCAAGCGGGTAAGGCACCCCGCTTGGAGTCTTCTATACTAAAACTTTTTAGGATGGTATTGATGAACCTGGTTTGGGACAATCCCAATAATCATTTGGATCTATCCCTATAGATCCTAATGCCCAGAATGTATGTGATGATAAGAAAGATTTGACCGACTGTAGCATAGGAATATCATTTCCTATTAGAAGAATGTCGTCCACGTACAATATGAGGAATGTAACAGCTCTCCCTACAGCCTTCTTATAAATAGAAGGTTCATCTGGATTTTTGATGAAATCAAACTCTTTGATAACATCATCAAAACAGATGTTCGAACTCCGTGATGCCTGCTTTAATCCATAAATGGATTTAAGCAATCTACATGCTTTCCCGTTGCTCCCACTGTCAATGAAGCCCTCTGGCTGATCCATATAAACGCATTCTTCTAAATCACCATTTAGAAATACAGTTTTAACGTCCATCTGCCAGATTTCATAGTCGTAGTGAGAAGAAATAGAAAGTAGGATCTGAATGGATTTAAGAATGGCTATGGGAGAAAAGGTTTCGTCATAGTCCAGACCTGGCCTTTGAAGAAAACCCTTCGCCACAAGTCTTTCCTTATAGGTCTCAACCTGCCCATCTACACGAATCTTTCTTTTAAAGATCTATTTGCAACCCACGGGTTTTACCCCATGGGGTACAACGTCCAATGTCCATACTTTGTTGGTGTACATAGACTCTATTTCAGATCTCATGGCATCCAGCCACTTCACAGAGTCTCCACTCGTGATAGCTTGCTGAAAGTTGGTTGGATCATCATCCTCCATGATGCAGTCTTCTCTGTCACCATCATTGAGGAAACCGTAGTACCTCTCCGATGGGCGAGAAGTCCTTCCAGAACTACGGAGTGGCCGGGGTTCATCAGTTTCTGTTGCAACAGCCGGTTCAACCAAGTCATCATTTGTAATTTGTGTTTCTAGAACTTCTTCTAGGTCTACCACACTGCCATCTGTATCATTTGTAAAAAACTCTTTTTCTAAAAATATGGCATTCTGAGAAACAAACACCTTTTGTTCCTCCTTGTGGTAGAATAGATATCCATAAGAATTCTTTGGATATCCCACAAAATTTCACATGACTGACCGTGTCTCGAGTTTGTCCGGATTCTGCTTTTTAACATAGGCCAGACAACCCCAAATCTTAATTCGTTTAAGAGATTGTCTCTTCCCATGCCATATCTCATATGGCGTGGTAGACACAGTTTTGGTTGGGACCCTGTTCAGTAGAAACGCTGCAGTCTCCAATGCATGCCCCCAAAATGAGATGGGTAGCTCAGTATCACTCATCATGGAACGAACCACATCTAATAGGGTTCGATTCCGTCGTTCTGACACACCGTTGTGTTTTGGTGTGTAAGGAGGAGTGAGTTGAGAGAGAATCCCATTCTCTATTAGGAAGTTCGCAAACTCTGTACTGAGATACTCCCCATCTCGATCTGATCAAAGCATTTTGATACTCAATCCGGTTTGTTTTTCTACTTCAAGTTTATATTCAGTGAATTTCTCGAAAGCTTCGGATTTGTGCTTTAATAAAAATACATGACCGAATCTTGAGAAATCATCAGTGAAAGTAATGAAGTAAGAAAAACCGTCTCTAGCCTGTGTAGACATTGGCCCGCATACATCGCTATGTATGAGGCCTAAGAGCTTAGTAGATCTTTCTCCGTGTCCGGTAAATGGAGTTTTTGTCATTTTACCCTTGATACAAGACTGGCAAGTCAAATAAGATTTATATTCAAAAGGGTTTAAATATCTATATTTATGTAGCTTGTTTAGTCTTGTTTCGTTAATATGACCAAGTCTACAGTGCCAAAGAAAAGCTTCATTTATTTCTGAAAGTTTTCTTTTATTGGTGTGTTGTATGCTGAAAACTTTGTGTTGATTTCAGACGTATATCTCGTTATTAAGTGTACCATACCCAACTAACATTTGATTCAGGTGAATGTTCATAACGTTATTCTGCAATACAAAATTATATCCTTCATTGTCTAACAAAGAAACGGATATTATATTACAAAGCATACTAGGTACATAATAACATGGGTTCAAAACCAATATACATCCAGACGGCAACCCCAAGTGATACTCTCCCACTGCAACTGTACGTACATTGGAACCATTTCCAACGCGGAGAGTACGGTCACCTGTCTTCAAAACCTTGCTATTTCTAAGCCCTTGCGTAGAATTGTAAATGTAAGAACCTGAACCAGTATCTAATACCCAGGAAGCAGAGTTTATTGAAAAACAGTTTTCTGTCACAAACACACCTGAAGCGGAAGCATCCCCATGCTTCTTTTTCTTGAGCTTTAACTACTCAGTGCAGTTGTGCTTCCAGTATCCCGTTTTTTGGCAGTGATAACATTCCCCTTTCCCCGATTCCCCAGCCGTGGACTTGTCTTTCCCCTTAGCCTTTTTGACTCCACCCTTAGGTTTGGTGGGTTTCTTCTTCATCTTTCCCTTGGCCTTAGCCTTCGATCGATAGGAGGAAGATGGCCCAACACTCAAAACGGGGGTCTTCACTGACTTGAGCGTGCTCTCTGCGCTCCTCAACATATTGAGGAGCTCAGGTAGCGATTTCTCCATGTTGTGCATGTTGAAGTTAACTACAAACTGAGCAAAGGCTGGGGGGAGAGACTGCAGAATGATATCAGTATATTGTTCATTGTCCATTTCCCATCCGTTGTCCGCAAGCTCTTCTATAAGGGATATCATCTTCAGAACATGGTCACCTACTGGTGTGCCAGGGGCCATCCACATCTGAAACAGCTTTCTGGATGCTTCGTATCGTAAGACACGAGATTGCTCTCCATACAACTCCTTTGTATGGAGAAATATGGCGTGGATGTCCATATTCTCGTGCTGCTTCTGATGTGTGTTATCCATCGATGCAAGCGCGAGGCATTTGGCCGTGGCACATGTAAGTGCACGGCGGAGCCCCGGCCTTCAATCTGACGCCGGAATGCGGAAGCGGTGATAAACTTTAATTTTGCAAACTAGCAAACCGGCACCACCGCGCACTAAACACCCGGATCGGGCCATTAAACTAGATCTAGCTAACTACAAGACGGGTTAGAGATATACCGAGTGATCCGAGTCCTCCGGTCTTCTCGTCGTCGTCCCGATCTCCTGCGGAAACTCCGGTCGTCGCCTGCTCGCCGGAAGGGCACTACATCGCCTGCATCTTTTACGGGCTCCCACATCAATACCGAGGCAACTCGGGCACGAAGCTGGCAAGTCGACGTGCCCAAGATTTGCTGTAGAATGTAGTGAAGAGGCTATGTCTCATATGGGGGTTTTGTTGCCATGGAGGATGGAGGAGGAGGTTAGGAAAATTGGTGCTTTCAATTTTCTAGCAAGAAGAATATGAGATGAAGAATTCCTCACATAACAAAATGAACTCTCTCATTCTCTACCTCTCAAAGTGGCCGGCCTCTCATCAAGTGAGAAATGGTGGTGGAGGGCAAACATAATACAAGAGGGAGGTGATGGTAGTAAAAGCAATGGGTGACCACATCCAAAGATCATGATAACAAATCAAATCACACACCATCACAATAAAGCAAGTGATAAGAAGGAAAAAGAATCTCATGATGAAAAACTATCATGATGCCACCAATATGCAAGAAGGCCCTCCACAAAATGTTATTTGCAAATGTGCAAATAACACCCTCCATCGGAAAAGTCCGGCCGGGAAAGAACAAAGGAAAACCGGCCGGAACGGAATGCAAACTGGCAACTCCAGAAAACTGGTCCCGTAATGAATTACAGGAAAACCTCGATACTGTGCATACACACCCGCATCTGTATTCCGACCGGATACAAATGCAATGAGAGAAAATCTACACTGTACTATACTAGGATCCGGCTTAAACCAAAGCCGGCTAGTAATATCCGTTCGATCCTGATCCGTGCAATACCGCACGTATCCGATCGAACCTTGCCATATATCTATACGGCCTATAGTACTAACCGTCCGATCCTGATCCGTGCAATACCGCACGTATCTGATCGGACCCTGCCATATCTCCATACGGCCTCTACAGCGTTTCGCCCGAAACTTGAGTAACTGTAAGTGTGGTGGACTCTAAAGACTCGTCAATACTATGGCTGTGGATTTAACCACTAGCACGTCAGAGATATAAGCCAATACGTGACGGGCCACCAGCTATTGACCAAAAGGGACGTCGATGAGCGAACTCATCCTGACACTCTACTGAGCCTGTCAGTGACAATATCCGTACAGTCTGGTCCGTTCGTCTTTGAGCATCGCATGGCGGGACTAGGGGGTTGGTAATAGTCAGACCCCCAAAAGCGGTACAAGTCGTGTCGGAGTGTAGCCCAGAACACCCTGAGATACTACTGGAATACCTACCAGTAAATCTCCTGTCTTGGCCAAGGACATCGTGTAATGGCTCTCCTAGACACAGCGCGACCTCACCCCCAATACCGTGAAAGACGAACCCCTGAAGATCCGCTCACTGCTTCCATGTGGCTCGGGACTGTACCCAACTAAAACCTGTTTGCACGACTCCTTTGAGCGTGGTAGGGTAGTAATCAAAGTACAGTCGGAACTCACAAGAGATAAATGACGATCCTCAGGTCGATGAACTAACCTGTACACATGTCACCAGGGAACTGCTATCTGACGTCAGGTATAAGACCAACTAGCATGTTCCCGGCGAGTCCTGTCCGGTGTACTCATAACCCAATGAGCACCTGTATATATCTTAGGTGAACCAACTGACACCAGTGGCTTGTGAGACCGTCCACCGCCCCTCGTCGGGGTCTCGACTGTATACACTAGTCTACTCTGGAGAATCGATGCCCTGTCTCGAAACTCCCACGACTAGGGACCTTTTAAGGATGTGCTTATAGACTACCAGCTCCCATGTATATGATCGCCCTCATACTGCTGGCAGTCAAGCAAGAATCCTATAGGCTCTATCAACGTGCAATAGCGACCTGTCAGGTCACCTAAAGCAGTACACGATGATAAAGGTAAATTAGATAGCATACTATCATCTCGAGTAAGACTGTCCTACCGGGATAGGTCCTCCCCCAATCATTATAATCACGTGCCTGTGATCCAATAATTGACTCTGAGGGCACTATCTCCAACAATCTCCCACTTGCACTCAAGGCTAATTATTGCAATGTCGCATACTCACAGCCCGTATGATACCGAACACCCAACTCCTCTACTAGTCAGTCTCACAAAACTCGTTTGCGAAACTATTGCGTTCGAGGAATAGCCTCAGTGAGTGGATCCGCTTTGATGTTTCTTTCTATGTCTCTCTATATCTCAAGTTCGCGGAGAAAACCATCTCCCGAAATGAGCAATACCTGTCTTAGAATGTCTGGATGTCTGATGCGACCTAGCTCATAAATGAACTCCAAATCCAAATTTCTTAGACTGTATCGTCAACTGAACTTAATCAGTATCCTGCGCCATGCCTTCCCTCAGTATCCACCTGGACCACCTGTCCAGAATACTGCCCCTCGTCAGAAGGAAAACTATAACTCCGACAACCGCCTTGTCGTCCATGTCACCTTGGAAGCCTGGAATGATAACCGTCTCCCGAATGAGGCTGTCGTTATCATATCCCTAGAACATCCACTTATGTTCTAAAACTTCTTCCAACTGTTTCTCCAGGATTGGATCAATATCAACTTATTGCACCTACTGCAAGAACAACATCTGGTGTGGTACTTGACATCTCATGATTGACTCAATTGCCCAAGAAAGTGATCTGCCAATCATGCGCATCCCTCTCCCCTTTAGTCTGTAAGACACCTTTAGAGAGGGTGACTCCACCACCTGCAGGTATACTACCGTGCCAGGAGTCGTCCATTCTAAATACTCTTAGAATGCGGTCAAAGTACCCAGATTTGGAAACCACCCAAATCTAGATCTAATACCATAGGTCTAGTAACCAGAATGTACGATATAAAATCCAATTATTCTGTGGAGAAAACACTGTGTGACGACAAAAGTATAACCGATCGTAGTATAGGAATATCACTTCCTACTCTGTGTATGTTATCCAAATACCATGACATCACACCCTACTACCTTCTTAACAGATCCATCCCCTATTCTGATGAAGTCAAACCTATAACTGTCACATCAGAAATAGATGATCTATCTCAGCTATATCTGCTTTAGTCTATAAATAGACATAAGCCACCTGTCCACCAATGCTTCCGCTGCTCCCACTGACCACGACAACCCTCTGGCAGAGTCATATACACGTACATTTCTAAAACTAGTTTAGAAAGACGCTATACTCATCCTCCTGCCAGGTCTCACAGTCTGGAACAACAGCAATGGCAAGTGTGGGTAAACAAGAACCTCCCTGTCACCGTCCTTAAGGCTACCGGAGTACCTCTCGGGTGCTTGAGGTTACCCACCTTATCTGCGGAGTGGCCAATGGAATGTCAAGCCAGATTGAATCTTTAGGTTCCTATGAAATCTTCAGTAATCGTTTGTGGTTCTGGAATCACTTCCAGTTCTACCATACTCCCACTACTGTTTTCTGAGAAAAAAAAATCCATTTCTTTTAAAATTGTGGCGAGTGAAGAACAATATCACCATTGATCTTCCAGATGGTAGAAAGTCAACCCTCGCCATAGCCTGGGTCAACCCACAAACAGCCATTACAGAAACGTGCCTCGAGTTATCCAGAGTCTGGTTTTAAGCATAAGCCGGACAACTCCCCATACCTTAACATCATTAAGATATGAACTGTTCTATATCCAATATACAACCAGAGGCACTGATTTAATTGAACCAGATTCAAATCATGCATCTATCTCCAGTGCATGTCAACTAAATGGAAAAAGGCCGATCAGCGTTACTCAACTTAGGAATGCTTCCAATTATGAGTAACCTGAAAGAGAAGCAAGTTCTCTTAATCATCACTATCAACTGAATACCATACACAAGTATCTACATCTTCGATCACCTTGAAGAATCCTGATACTTGCAACATCTGGTTCTCTACTTTATTCTTATACCTATAACTTCTCAAAACTTGGACCCTGTGTTTCTACGAAACACTTGTCTAAGAACTAGAGAAGTCATAAGTAAACTGAATATAGTACGAGGAACAACCCCTCTTTCCTAATGGACACTGGACAACATACAATACTTTGTACAAGTCCCTTGAGTCTGATAACTCATTCACTGTGTGTCGTAGGTTGAAAACTGTACTTATGGTTAGGAAGAATTACACCGCCGTTTAATGCTCCTTACCTAACCATCTACTGATATAGGTAAATGTCGTAGACATAATTTCAAAAAAGGTATATCTCACTCTAAAAAAATAGACGTACAGATATATCAATTTGAAATTGGTGCATAATAGCGGATATTCAAAACCAAATAATTGCCGTCCGGCAAACAACCCAGGTGACTTCCTCAAATATCACCGATTACAACGAATCCCGATGTAATGAGGATGGTCACCTAATTCCCAATAACTTACTCCCACTCAACATCTGTAAAACCATACGGATGTGAGAATCATACCTGGTAAATACATACCCCGGAGCAAGGGTCTAATCGGGAAATCAGTTTTCTATTAACAGTACACAGTGAAACTGAAACATTGAAATGTTTCGTTGGAGTATCCTGGTATTCCTAGTAATGCCTCTTCCATTATCCAGATTCACAACTGTAACCGTATAATTCTTTGCCACCTCTCCAAATCCCTTTATATGTCTTTAGTCATTACCTTCTGCACACCCCTTTAGGCCAAATGGTTTTCTTCCGTCCCTGCCGTTCGGCACCAGCCTATGGTTTGGAAGAAGACTATCCAATAAGCATAATGGGTGTACTGTCCTAATCCTAGGAACACTCGCAATGCGAGAGAAGGTGAAGATAAAAGACAACCGAATAAACCTTATTCCTATTTCTTCCGAACAAGGATCCATCCCCGAACTAGAACAAGTTCCTTTCGAGTTCGTATATAACCATACGATGGATTATCCAATAAACTTGGGATCTTCGTAGTGATACGGAGTGTCCTGGAGAAATACAAAGGTGATTTAGGATTGGCGAAGAAATACTTGGTTTGGTCGTGAATAGCAGTCGCAATTTACTTTGCCCTCTTACTAATCCCTTGCTTTGTCTGAACTTAATACCTTCTGTACACCATCGTCAAGCTAATTGGTCTTCTTCATTCCCTACCGTTCGGCACCAGCCTAAGGTTTGGAAGAAGACTATCCAATTTGCGTAATAGGTGTACTATCTCCTAAGCCAAGGAGTACTCGCAACCTGAGAGAAGGTAAAAGGAAAAGACAACTGAATAATCCTATTCGTTTTCTCCATAACCGGAAACCATCCTCGAATTCCGTCGAGTTCGTATATAACCATACGATGGTTTTGTCCAATGGAAGTGGACGTTCGTAGTAATACGGGGTGTCCTGGAGAAAAGGGTAAGAGTAGGAGTGGCAATGAGGTTTGCAACTCTGACAATCCAAAAGCCAGTGTTAAGAAAGTTCGGTCAACTTGGTCACTGAGTCATAGTCTAGGGTCGGGTCAATGGTCGCTGCCAAGAGAGAAAGAGAAATGAAACACTCAGCGTGCACTCTAACCTAGATCAGAATGGTTACCAATTTATCTAATCTGGAAACCTCCCACTGTACCTCAAATTCTCCTCCAAACCTAGAAGAAGAATTAGTCGGGAATACCCGAGAAGTAAACCAACTCATCAGTGGGAATCGGGATCCAACTATCATCGCATGATAACGTGACGGAATCCGCTCACGGTGTCACACTCCAGAAGGTATGCGCATATCTGGCAAGTTTCAGTTCTTTTGAAACTCCCGATGTGGATTTTTACCCCATGCTCTTATGACCTTGACTTTGGCCAACAAATCATAAGTCACATGTCAAGTTCTGCCCGTCATTCTCCAGGTCAATTTGAGCCCACCCGTACAAGCCCTTGACTTTGGCCAACAAGGCTATACGACTGTCCCAAACCAACGCATCTATCTATGCGGCATATGAATAACCAACAGCTACCAAACATTATGCCTTGACTTTGGCCAACAAACACAGCTTGAATACTATTGACTACCCATATGAAACGACGGAGGGCTACGAATGGTTTCTGGTGAAAACCTTTAACGTAATGAACTTGATATCGTTGAAGGAACGGATAGCTTTTTAGAAAATATAGTGACGAAAACCATTACTAAAGAGGTCACTCCCGGTGAAGGGATCTCGGCTCTTTCCCCGTAGAATGGGGTGCAGGATATTCCAAATGAATACCACGATGCAAAGCAAAAGTAATCGGCTATAGTGAAGTTAATGCCCTGACGCAAACTTCTGTCCAAGGGGTCACTCCCGGTGAAGGGATCTCGGCCCTTGCCTCGTCGACTGAGGTGCTGGATATTCCAACTGAATACCACGATGCAAAACAAAAGAGAACGTCCTTGCAATAACAGCTTTTTGAAAAGTGTTCCAACAACATCAGATTAGGTTTTTTTAACTTGCATTGATCCAAATCAACGCAGTCCCATCAATTGATCACACCACAAAGAACGAAAATATACTGATGTACGTATATGCCATCCGCATTCGCCACTGGGACCCGTCATTACCCGTTAGGTTAGCTAACTAACGACAGAGCGGGGACTGGACTAGCGCGGATGCAAAACATATACAACATCTACTAATATATATACCAATATATTATATTTCGCTCAAGGCGTGATAAAATACAACATCACAGAAATGTATAGCATCACAGAACAATACAGATATCTGGGATCCCCGGGTTTCACAGAGCCACTACTGAAACCCGACGTTCCCCTGGTCGTGTGGATAGCCTGTGCAATGAAATCCTAGACCCCTACGGGCGCGGCAAGTTACCCGCCAAAACCTGAAGCGAGGCAGCCCCCTTCAGCACCGTGAATGGACCACCCAGCACTTCACGGAATCCGGTAACTTGGGCACCCCTCCTGGGTCAACCTGTACCCCCTACGAGTGCGGCGAATAGCCCGCCAATCCTAGAGTGAAGACCCTCCGTCTCAATGCCATGAGATGCGGGCCCGTTGCCCTCTAGAACCCGGCTATCCGTGCACCCCTCCGCGGGGTAATCCTAGTACAGAAAGTAAAATATACATACAACGGGTACATCGACTGCAACCTGGTCGTGCCCCAAAATAATAATACAATCAGGCAGTGACGGCAGTCCACATGTCGGACGCTCGCCCCGCAATATCAAATGTACATAATACAACAAAAACTGTACTAGCATTGCATCCAGGCTATCCTCCACGACCGATCCGCAACATCACAGCATAACACAGAACATCAACGTGAAAGTCACGTTCGCAAATCCGTCTAACCGGGCTATAGCAGTTAGACAGGATTTACCGATCGAGTGACATTCACTGTCGCAGATATAATGTAAATACTGTGAAATAATGTGTTTAAAATATCCGATAGATTGAATTTTACCAAGTGGGCCCCCAAGCAATACTGTAGCACACACAGAAATTCTGGGCCCAAACAAAGTATACCAAAACCCCTATTTTCAGCCCACAAGCCCACTGCAAAAAAAAGATGACATGAATCCACATTCCTGCGGCGGAACCGCGGCCAAAGAGGGGTTATGGCCGCGGTTCCGCGGTCGTACGGAAGGATCAGGGCACCAAATATTTCCAGTGTTCTTACGACTTTCAGTACATCACTTTTCTACAACCTGAAAAAATTTTCGAGCCAGAAAAAAATCGACAGAAAACTGATGTGAAGAAAACGCGGGATTTTGGAATTTTGGTCGATCGGAAATGCAAACATATTAAACAAAGCTAGACTATGTTAATGGCGAGGCTCTGATACTACTGTAAGTGCACGGCGGTGCCCCGGCCGTCAATCTGACGCCGGAATGCGGAAGCGGTGATAAATTTTAATTTTTCAAACTAGCAAACCGGCACCACCACGCACTAAACACCCGGATCGGGCCATTAAACTAGATCTAGCTAACTACAAGACGGGTTAGAGATATACCGAGTGATCCGAGTCCTCCGGTCTTCTCGTCGTCGTCCCGATCTCCTGCGGAAACTCCGGTCGTCGCCTCTTCGCCGGAAGGGCACCACATCGCCTGCATCTTTTACGGGCTCCCACCTCAATACCGAGGCAACTCGGGCACAAAGCTGGCAAGTCGACGTGCCCAAGATTTGCTGTAGAATGTAGTGAAGAGGCTATGTCTCATATGGGGGTTTTGTTGCCATGGAGGATGGAGGAGGAGGTTAGGAAAATTGGTGCTTTCAATTTTCTAGCAAGAAGAATATGAGATGAAGAATTCCTCACATAACAAAATGAACTCTCTCATTCTCTACCTCTCAAAGTGGCCGGCCTCTCATCAGGTGAGAAATGGTGGTGGAGGGCAAACATAATACAAGAGGGAGGTGATGGTAGTAAAAGCAATGGGTGACCACATCCAAAGATCATGATAACAAATCAAATCACACACCATCACAATAAAGCAAGTGATAAGAAGGAAAAAGAATCTCATGATGAAAAACTATCATGATGCCACCAATATGCAAGAAGGCCCTCCACAAAATGTTATTTGCAAATGTGCAAATAACACCCTCCATCGGAAAAGTCCGGCCGGGAAAGAACAAAGGAAAACCGGCAGGAACGGAATGCTAACTGGCAACTCCAGAAAACTGGTCCCGTAATGAATTACAGGAAAACCCCGATACTGTGCATACTCACCCGCATCTGTATTCCGACCGGATACAAATGCAATGAGACAAAATCTACACTGTACTATACTAGGATCCGGCTTAAACCAAAGCCGGCTAGTAATATCCGTTCGATCCTGATTCATGCAATACCGCAAGTATCCGATCGAACCTTGCCATATATCTATACGGCCTCTAGTACTAACCGTCCGATCCTGATCCGTGCAATACCGGACGTATCTGATCGGACCCTGCCATATCTCCATGCGGCCTCTACAGCGTTTCACCCGAAACTTGAGTAACTGTAAGTGTGGTGGACTCTAAAGACTCGTCAATACTATGGCTGTGGATTTAACCACTAGCACGTCAGAGGTATAAGCCAATACGTGACGGGCCACCAGCTATTGACCAAAAGGGACGTCGATGAGCGAACTCATACTGACACCCTACTGAGCCTGTCAGTGACAATATCCGTACAGTCCGTTCGTCTATGAGCATCGCATGGCGGGCCAAGGGGGTTGGTAATAGTCAGACCCCCAAAAGCGTTACAAGTCGTGTCGGAGTGTAGCCCAGAACACCCTGAGATACTACTGGAATACCTACCAGTAAATCTCCTGCCTTGGCCAAGGACTTCGTGTAATGGCTCTCCTAGACACAGCGCGACCTCACCCCCAATACCGGAAGAGACGAACCCCTGAAGATCCGCTCACTGCCTCCATTTGGCTCGGGAATGTACCCAACTAAAACCTGTCTGCACGACTCCTTTGAGCGTGGTAGGGTAGTAATCAAAGTACAGTGGGAACTCACACGAGACAAATGACGATCCTCAGGTCGATGAACTAACCTGTACACATGTCACCAGGGAACTGCTATCTGACGTCAGGTATAAGACCAACTAGCATGTTCCCGGCGAGTCCTGTCCGGTGTACTCATAACCCAATGAGCACCTGTATACATCTTAGGTGAACCAACTGACACCAGTGGCTTGTGAGACCGGCCACCGCCCCTCGTCGGGGTCTCAACTGTATACACTAGTCTACTCTGGAGAATCGATGCCCTGTCTCGAAACTCCCACGACTAGGGACCTTTTAAGGATGTGCTTATAGACTACCAGCTCCCACGTATATGATTTCCCTCATACTGCTGGCAGTCAAGCAAGAATCCTAGAGGCTCTATCAACGTGCAATAGCGACCTGTCATGTCACCTAAAGCAGTACACGATGATAAAGGTAAACCAGATAGCATACTATCATCTCGAGTAAGACTGTCCTACCGGGATAGGTCCTTCCCCAATCATTATAATCACGTGCCTGTGATCCAATAATTGACTCTGAGGGCACTATCTCCAACAGCACGGTCAGCGTCCCATGTCTTGCGAACTTCCTTATCCGCAACTGAAGATTTAGGACCTGGGACGGGCGGGGATGGAGCCGTGAGGACATATGATACCTTATCATAAGTCAAGGCAATGTTAATGTTCCTCAGCCAGTCTTTATAATTGGTCCTATTCAGTTTATTTTTATCTAGTAGTTTGAGTATTGTCATTGGTATCTGCCATTAAGAGAGAGAAAAGAATACACTCAGCGAAAACTCTTGCAAAGATCAGATTGGTTATTATCTTATCTAATCGATGTCTCCCACTGCTTTTATCAAATTTCCCCTCAAACCTTAAAAGGAAAACTAGCCAGGATTAATTACAGTCTACAATCTCGCTAACCGTTCAGCTAGGCCAATGTTGGTACTTGAGGGAGGTTCCCCGTGCTTTCGAACAGACCTAATTAATATAAAGCTCGTCTTCCCAGAGGCTTAGCCTCGTTAATACCTTTCTAGACACCTAATGGGTTAGCTAATTGTAAACTGCAAAACTCTCTTGGGAGCAACTATGTAACACCTTAGAATGTGATTAGTGGTTATTTATGCTTTAATGTGGGGTTTTTAGTAAAAAGTTTACCAAATCGGTTTTCAAATATTTTATCTGGATTTATGAATATTTTATTAGAATTTAATTTGGACTGCACACACATGTGCATGTTAACTAGGGTTAAGTTTGGGGTTAAACCATATTTAGATAACCATGGTGGACTAACCCATTTAATTAGGTTAATATGCATTTATTAGGTGTATTAGTTTTCTTTTTTTAAATATAATTAGCTTTCTGTTAGGGGTTGACTTGATTTTGAGAGAGAGAGAGCATGATGGGCTTGAGCCATGCTTGGTAATCATTGTGAGAGAGAGAGAGGGAATGGGTTGACTCTCATTTCTTTTTTTTCAAACCAATTATTTCTCTCACTCTCATTCTCACATCTCTCTCCGTCTCACTTACACACACACACAACACAACAGCAGCAGCATCTGAAGCAATAGCATCAACAGCAAGCAGCAAGCAGTAGGAGCAGCATCAGCACCAGCTTCAGCATCAGCAGCAGCAGCTTCAGCAACAGCAACAACAGCAACACAACAACAGCAACAGTAGCAGCAGCAGCAGAATTCCCTCCTCCTCCTCTTCTTCTTCTCCTTCTTCTTGCATCCTTGGATCAAGTAAGGTATAAATTTTAAACTTAACTCCTTTCTTTTGCTAAACATGTGATTATTAAGATTTAATTAGTGTTTAAGGTGATTTTACTGCTAGATTGGTGATTTAAGTGAGGATTTGGCCAAGTGACGATTTTTATGGCTAAAGTAGCTTAACTAAGTGTTTATAAGGCCATCTAAACCAAGTTTTGAACCAGATTTCTTTAAAATACCATAGGGTTTCAAATTAGTGTAATTTAACGTTTTAATGTAAATTGTGAGCCATTTTGAGATCTGCTGTTGACCCGAGTGCTTCGGGTAAAATCTGAGTTAACTGGAGCATGATCACTAGACCTAGATCACACACACAGAGCAAGATACCCCCTTCCCTCTATTTGGCCGCAAATTTATTCTTTCTGGCCGCAATTTGCGGCCAGATGATGGTGTATGGTGTTGGGGTTTGGGCTGTGGGGGTCTGCTGTATATTTAAGGGTTTTGATATATGCAACTTTTTATTTTTCCACTCGAGTCAAAATCTGGAACCTAAAACCCTTTTTCGATACTTTTTAACTCGTGTGACACGTGCGTTTTGTGTGTTGGGTCTGTTGCGCACCGCGCGACACAGCGAGTCGGGGTGGTTTCTTGTGAGGTTACACACGTTTTGACGTATCGAGTGCACACGCGTTTAACTTCTAACGCGAGTTTTTCTCCTTTGATCTCGATATCACATTTTTGGCAGGATTTAGCCTTATGGGTATTGCTTCTGTGTTTTTAGGGTCGATCGCGGAGACGTCGGACACGGCGCGGAAGGGAAAAGCGGTGGTTGGACCCGGCTAGCATGAGATCACGGGTGAGTAGATGTAACATCTACGGGGGAAAATCATTTGGATGGCGCAGGACGCCCGATAGTTTGAGTAATTTAAAAGACTTCTAGTGGTAAGAGTATTTATGAGTATAATGCTTACTTGAACATCTTACTGCATTCATGATCATATACATTTACATACATGTGCGAACTCATTTCATAGGACACTTGCACTATTGCCAGGGTTTTATGCAGCACGAGCACTATTCATGCGGACACACACGCCTTGGTAATTGCTATGCCACAACACTAGATAACTTGTATAACCTTAAATCTAGAACAACTTCACCATATATGATGCTTAAACCTGTGGTAATGCATTTAAATTCCTCAGGATGAACATGTAGGATTGCTAGTCATATGCATGTAACTCATTACATCATTCGTTCATGCATAGCCTATTAGTCATACATTGCAGTTCGACTTGTTGATACTATAGGCATTCATTATCATTGACATGTGCACTTATGATGATTTTCTTGAGGATTTCAGCACTTGAGATTTATGAGATTTTGGGGAAAAGCCGCAAGGATTTAATAAACCTGATATTATTTTAAACATTGAAAGTTGCGGTTTTTCTCGTGATATGATACATGTATCGTCCACCATGATTTTTCTGTTGGTTTTCGAGACCCGTTTCGAGGAGTTGGATGAACCGTTTCGGGTACATGGTCGGCCCGGTAAGGTACCCCGGGGCAAGAAGATCGAGGTGTAGACGATGAGCCTGGCAGGGGCAGACTACCTACCGGTGATTATTGGCACGGCGGATATCCAGAGGATACGGACCGTGGCCGTGAGATGTTGAGATATTGATACTTTGAGATGGGTCAGCCGGACGGCTGGGGCCTGAGATACTGTGATATGGATACATAAGATTTGAGATAGTTATTTGAGGTGTCGATGCTGGACACGGATTTCTATTGATTCTATTGATATTATGCTGATATTTCAAAAGAGTTTTCGAAGAAGAAAATAATGATTTTCTTATATCAACATATTCAGATCATGAGTTGAAATTGATTCATGTTGCATACATACCTGCTAGCACATCATGCCAGATTAGTATTGTAAATTTTTCATGTTGCATACATACCTGCCAGTATATCATGCCATATCAGTATTGTTGATGTTATGACACTTGCATGCATGCTTACGATAGCCTCTATAGATGTTATTTATTACTCACGAGTTGGCAACTCACCCCGTTGTGCCACAGCCTTTTTTGCAGGTCCGCTCCGTCAGCACTGTAGCGGCGGACGCATTTGCTCCTTTTGCTCCTTTTGGCATGGACTTGAGACTTTTGCTTGTAGGTGGGTTGTGATATCATTTTGGTTTCCACCTTATATATTCATTGTATCTAGAGTACTCCATCTACTGTACCTGTTATTGTTTTGATGTACATTGACCTAGAGACGAGATAATGAGATTGTGGACTTTTATGTTGTATTTTGGGGTCGAGCTCGCTTGAGCCGACATGATGTTTATTACTAGTGCCTTTTATGCTTATCTTGCACATTGATGATTTATATTGCGTGGGATTTGAGTCCGCTTCGGCGAAGAGCTAGCTCTCGCTTGGGGATGCCTTATTTCATGTTATTCATATATATTCCTTTTTTGTACCCGTTTGGGGGCCAGTATTTATAAAAGAGACTCTGCCAAAATTTTTGGAAAATGTGATGCTGTTCTTTAAAAGATTTTGATGCGACTTATATGGTTTTCTTTCACTCTACTGCTTAAATGGGTTTTGATTTCTGGGCTTTGGCTTACTTAGATTACGTATGCCTTGAGACGTTTCGTAATTTAAGTGCCAGTCACGTTCCGTACCTTTTTGGGTCGTGACAAACTATTGCCCACAGTGGGATCGGGATCTAACCATCATATGGAAGGTATGCAATCTCATTGCAAATTTCAACTCTTGAAATTCTCGATATAGTTTTTACCCCTAGCACTCATGACCTTGGCTATGGTCAACAAATCACAAGCACTAGTCAAGTTCAACCCGTCATTTCTTGATTAATTAGACCCGTTCACATGACCCTTGGCTAAGGTCAACAAAGTCACATGCCCGTACCAATTAATCTTCATCATATGCATTATAGGAAGACATCACTTAGCTACCGTACACTACGCCTTGGCTAAGGTCAACAAACGTAGCACGAATACTAAGTACTCTACTTCCTAAAATGACGGAGGGTTGCAGATTTTTTTTAAGAAAACCTTTAACGCTTTGAACTTGATATCGCCGTAGAATCAAATGGTTTTCAAAAGGAGTGGCTTAAGCTCCGGAGTTTTGAAATGTTGCTTTTTCGTAAAAAGCCGAGTGGTTTTTAAATCTGATTCTACAACATCTTTTTAGGTTTATTTTCTTTACATTAATCATATTAATGTAGTCCCATCATTTAAGTCCTTAAGCCATCACAGAAAAGAAACGAAAATACAACGTACGCTTATGCCATCCGCATTCGCCACAATGTTCCATTATGCACCGTTATGTTACTTAACTAACGACATACCGGGACGGGACTAGTGCGGGTGCAAAACATAAGAAATTCCTACTATATATCTCATATATAATATAGCATTCGTCTCAGATATATTAAGCGATCCCATCACAGATTATAGGCAGCAGAAACACAGATATGATAATATAGGATATACTAGGACGTCCGTATTTAGTATTTAGCCAACAATAGAAAATACGGATTCCACGGTCATAATGAATAGCCAATTCTACACCCTAAACCCCTACAAGAGCGGCAAGTGACCCTGCCAATTCTGGAGTTAGGAAACCCGGTCTCGACGCCTCGAGATGGTCTCCTACTGGACCCCAGAATCCGGTCACTTGTGCTCTCCACCTTGGGTCTATCCTAATGCGGAAAAGTAAATAATATACAACAATGGTGACATCATCCTCAACCCGGAAGTGCCCCAAATAAAAGAATATTACATTACAAATGAATTTTACATGAATGAAAAGTAAATCTCTCATCTCACATAAAACCCCCCGGCTATTCGATCACGACAATCCTATATATCAGAGCACAGCAACACATAACATCATATGTCATCAACGTAAGCAAGTGTGCATACCCCAATTGCCGTTGACATATAGGAAAGAAACCGACGATACGAATACTACGCTTACGGTCGCAGAAATAAGTATCACATACTACTAGGCGATGTTAAACCCTTCGATCGAATTAACGGACACCCATATTCCCCAGCAAGCTCAACACTTGAGCACCATTAAACAATACCCAAAGTCCATGCCACATTATTTAATGGACCAGCCGTAGAAGGGCAAACCCAAGCCTCATTTGTGGCGCCACTAACTACGGTAAACCCTAAGGTTTAGTCGCAGTTTGGTGGTCACATCTCGAGTTAGGGTTTCATTCTTCTAGAGCGTCCATTGGAATACCTGCATTATATATCGAGTATGTTCAACCTGGAAAATACCAGTGTTTGATAATTCGTACGACTTATTTAACGTCGCCAAAGTTACCAATACAATGCTATAAAAATACGAATACGAAATACTCCGCAAAGAGCCCATTTCCAAACTAACATCACATGCAAATTTAGACTTCAAAACAATACTAGAAACCCCAAATCATGAGTTAAAGATCACAGGTGCAATACGAGCCAGAGGGGAGCACAACCGGCCGGCGTCGCCGGAAATCCTGGCCTAGGGATCGGCCAAAATCCGAGCCCCCCCACTCGTATTTCACCTGTGTTCTTATATTCTCTTAAATGTCACTCTGCAGTTGTTTAAATAATTTTTAGACCACTTTTTAAAAAAATTACAGAGAGCATTTCCATGGGTTTTCTAAAATCGTATTTTGCGGAGTTTTTTGGTTTCGGATTATCGTAACATCGTTTAGGTTTCTAGTTAGTCTCTGATACCATGAAGGGTTTTCTCTAGCACCACTACTAGGGTTTGATAGCATCACACATACCGTATTAAAAAATTTATAGGGTGCTAAAGAAACTATCCTAAGGATCAAACTAGAAAAGCTAGGGTAACACTAAAACCATCACAATCCACAAGTAGTAAAGTACTAGGTTTAGAGAATACAACCTTTGTAGCTCCCTTCGTTAGAGTCCTTGGCTACTTGAGAGTTGAAAGAAGCTTGCTTGAGATCCTCCAAGTCCACGACGATCCACCCGGAGTCCTCTTTGTCCAAGCTCAAAGCTCCACTTGATCAAGATGATGAAGTTGAAGCTAACACTCTAAACTAGTGGGCAAGAGTAGTATAGAATGATGATGTGGTTTGATTTCTCACTTAAAAACCCTAACTTGATCACTCCTTCACTCACTATCAAAACCTAGAGAGCAAGAGAGAGAGGAAGGAGAAGATGGAAAATGAGAGCTCAAGAGAATGATAAACTTAAGGATAAAAATGAGAATAGAAAATATATATCTTTTCTTCTTCTCATCATTAACCCTTGTTAATAAATATCTCGATATTTCTTTTGGTGCAAGAATGGACATGGAAAAATAACCCATGGTTAACTAAAGGTTTAGTGGATGAACAAAATAATTAACCAAGAATTATTTCCATTTCCAATAGCTCCAAAAATAAATATCAACATATTTATTAAGGTGTGAGTCTTATCTTGACACCATCTAATGTATCAACAACCATGATAGAAATGTGTATGCATGTATGTGTGCATGCACATCCATATGTGCATCGATGTAAACATGTACATACATGCATGCATACACCAAAAGACAAAAGGGTTTAAAGTGAAAATACTAATGGTCAATGTTAAATCAACACTTGATTTAGCAAACTGGTCATATCTCATACGACCCGACCAATAGCAAACCGCCCGATTAATATACGGTATCATATACACGCATTTAATCGGGTCCCCGCGCATATCACATATGCACACCACATCGTTTCGCCTGGGCTAGGTAACTCCATTGCGGGACTCTAAGACTCGTCAATACGCCGGCAGTGGGTGATGAACATATCATACACCCCCAAGCCGCAAGAGGTCAGCTAAATGTAACGGCCACCCGGGTATTGAGCGATAAGAAGAAAACAAGCGAACCTGTCACAACTCCCGTCGAGCTAACCGGTAACACTACCGTACAGTCCGGTCTCTTCGTCAGATATGCTGCATATCGAGTCTAGGGATGGTAACGTCGACCCCAATAACTCAATAAGTCATGCCGATGAGTGGTCTATAACAGATCGAGAAACTACTGATAACACTTATCAGTAAATCTCAACAGCCCTGGCCAGGGACTTACTGATATAGCCAATCTAGCACAACACAACATCAACTCCCAATACCGGAGAAATGAAACCCCTCCTATCGCTCATCATCTCCATGTGTCTCAGGACTGTACTCAAAAGCCACCTGTTTGCATGACTCAGTGTCACGACCCGAAAAGTACGGAACATGACTAGCACTTAAATTACGAAACGTCTCGAAGCGTACGTAATCTAAGTAAGCCGAAAACCCAGAAATCCAAACCAAGTAAAGTAGTAGAGTGAAGGAAAAACCAATTTAAATCAAGTAGTTTTGCAACATACGCCAAAATATCCATTTTTAAAATCACAAGTCTTTTCTAAAAATTTCGGCAGAGTTTCCTTTGTAAATACTGACCCCAAACGGGTACAAAACCTGATAAAGCATATATAATGAATAAAGGCATCCCCAAGCGGAAGCTAGCTTTTCGTCAATCGACGGCCACAACCACGCAAGCAATAATAATATACAACGCCGAAGGGCGAGAATCAAACTGAAAAGGAAACTCAAAACAGCAAGAAATCCATAGAAATACAACCGCGACTCTAAGGTCGAAAGAATAAACATCACTGGTCTCTATCTCTGGAATAAATATACAAGTTTGGTTGATGGAGTCATTAGATACAACTGAAATAATAAATAAACAATGGTGGTCCTGATGCAAAAAAACCCACCTACTAGCAAATCACCCGGAAATGGAAGTAGTGCCAGCAAAGCCGTAACGAAACCTATACGGCAAAACCTGCAAGAAAATGTGGCACAACATGGGTGAGTTGCCAACTCGTGAGTAAAAAACATCACAGAGCAGAAATCGTATGTATGACGCAATCCTAGGTCATACGATCAATAATATCCTCAAATGACAAGTCTGAAGCATAAAAAGGTGGCAAGGGTAAACATCTAAAGATAAGTGTAATCCCAATGCTCGTGTCAGTGCCTCAGGTAGCAATGTATCATATGTATGAGGTATGAATGTAATGTAATGAAATGAGTGAGACAACTGTTTTCTTCATTTTAATGGGATTTCTTTATGTATATAAAACGAGTATCCTCAATGAAATCAACAGAGAAATCCGTTTCAAGTCTCGACACAAAACATAAATCCCAATATCTCAGGTTCCGGCTCCCCGGACTAACCTGTATCATCAAATATCAATGCCTCAGTGTCTCAAATCTCAAATATCAATATCTCAGGCTCCGCAGAACGGATCGCCTATAACCATCTCATGACTCCGGCCGGTATCCTCCGGATAGCCGACGAGTCCAATAATATCACCGGTATGTAGTGCTCCCCTGCCAGGCTCATCGAATACAACTCGAACTTCTTGCCCCGGGGTATCTTACCGGGCCCACCATGTACCCGAGACAGTTCATCCAACTCCTCGAATCGGGTCTCGAAATCCATCAGCAATCATGAAAACTCATGGTGGACGACTCATACATCATGGGAAAACCGCACTTTTCATTTAAAAAGAGAGAGAAAGAAGTTTATAAAAGTTCTTGCGGTTTTCCCCCAAATCCAGGAAATCTCAGGAAAATCCGAAATCCAATCATCAATAGCACGTAAACAGTGAATATAGGCATAAAACTCCATAATACGGCATAACAGGGAATAATAATATGCATGAAGTAGCAAGTAATAACTGCAATGTCTAAACTGGCATATAAGGCAAGTACACTAATATTATATCGAAACTATGAGCTAGCAAGTTATGTCGATGAAATAGTATTGTCTAAAGTGTACATGACAGGGCAATTACCGATGATGATGTGTGTGAGCCGGCAAGTAAGTGTACGTGGAACATACGCATCATCGGTAATAGTGTTGGTGTCCTAACAGCATGATATCAATAATGGTATATGAAATCACAATATAAGTATGCGATGCGGAGCGAACAGCAATAATGTGCGGGAGCTGAATGATAAACACAATGATAACTAATCTGCATTTAACATAATTATAAGTCATACAGTAGTGCCTTTTGAAATAACACGAATTGTGGTGTTTTGAAAATAAGGGCTACGGTGTTTTTAAGAAAAGATGCGTCCTTTGAAATATCCATAGAATCCCTTGGCCTGACTTTTGAATACCCACGATTCGTTAGTTTTGAAATAGATAGGAATCGAATCTAGTCTAACAACTACACTAACTTTAGGGTTGAGCTAACAGGCTAAATGAAAGGTAAGGAAACTGCATAATATCTGAGTCGATACACACACACACACACATATAGCAGTCGGTGATCCCGCCTCAAAAGTATTACAGTCGATACAATATCTTTAATATGATCTCTTCAAGTCCAGAGTGCGGATCTATCATCAATATATAGCTCGTACGTAAATCTGTCGTACGGCATCCCAATTCTGGGTACGGGTCAATATCACATTCATCACATCATTCATCTGGTATCCTCTTTATGAAACATCAGGATCCAGGGTACTGACCTACGTCTAGTACAATACTGATACCATCTAAGCATATGCATGCATGTGTGTGAAAAGCTACGTCAAAAGACCCTCTAAAACATCATGTCGTATCACACATACGAACCCTGTCACATCACCGATCTCACGACTTCAAATCGAATCTCATCGACTCATCTCAAATCCCAAGTACTATCCTCAAATCCAGTATATGAACACATAGTCCCATACCCATGTGTAAATATATACATCCACATATACGTACAGGTAAAAGAAAGAATGTATGCAAGTATGTATGTGCGTGTATGTGGGTGCAACCTCTACTCTAGGGTCTCGCAACTAACACTTAAATCAATCCAAAAATACCTAGAATCCATATTTATCATCGATAAACTCAAATCAACATATAATAATATATGTGTTTATACGTATTCGTATACATCACCACGAACTGCGGGGGTGCTATACGCCATCCACCCGACTTCCCCCGTAGATATAATCTACTCACCTTGCTTCTTTTGTGTGTCGGTGTCGATGTCGCCTTCATCTTCTTCATTGTATGAAACCCTCGTCAAGGTACCTACACATATACACAATCGCAAATGCGCATTAAAAATCACATCGGAAAACCAAAAACGGCACACGCTACGCTCATAGGTAAAAACCTATAGCCTCACATGCAAACACGACTAATAATACCAGTCGTTGATGTTCAAACGACACCCGACGGAAACGAAATATCAAAATCCAAAATCCATGCTAAAACAAGTCGTAAAACAATGCGCCAACATAAGAAAATGATCCCAGATTCTACCTTAGGTCAAATCAGCCAATTTTGCACATGCCAAGGGTCAAATTTACTGGAGATAAGGCCCTGAAACAAAAACGAAGTATTTCCAACCTGCTTTGGCCGCAATTTGCGGCCAGAAGGAATTTATTTGCGGCCTGAAAGAGGGGGTAGGGGCTAGGGTTTTCGGTGGTGGTTCCTAGGTTCCTGCATGTATCACTGTCCTTGCAAAAATATTTTCAGGTGACCCGGGTGTTGGAAGATTTCTATATACATTCACAGAACCCATAATTCTTTCGACATCGGGTTTCTAAATCCGTATTCTGGGATTCTAGTCTCTGGTTTAAGTCTCCAATCCATCACCACATAGGTCGTATAGCCTCTAGTAACCCTAATTCCACCGTTGGTTTCAACTAAAACCCTAATCCTCAACTCAAGTTTTCAAACTCCCCAAACCACACAATATCGGTTACAATTTTAACATGGATGTAAAAGCAATGGGAAAACTAAGCTAATGGTTCAGAAAATACCTCATTTGGCAACTCAAGAAAATTCTTGAGTTGCCCTAAGTGTCCAAAATGCATGCTTTCTTGGTCTAGTGTGTTGCTTGAGAGCTTGTGCAAATATTTTATGAAGAGGAGTTCGGATTTTGATGAGGGAAATGAGGTGTTTGTGAGGGTTTGATGAAGAGGGAGATGAGGGGAGCAGCAGCAGCAGCAATGGAGTTGAGGGGAGAGATGATGAGGGTGAAGGAATGAAGGAGGAAAGTCCAAGGTCAAGGGTAACCCCTATCACTCTCTCTCATGCCCATACCTCTATTCTTTAATCATATTCCATTTCTTTTATTTTCTTTTTCTACTCTCCTCAATAGTAAATCCAAAACAAATACCCATACACCCAAAATCATGTAGGAAAAATGTAACAAGTGATAAAAATGACATGTGCACAAAACACGCTTTAAGTCCGATTAGCGATTTTTAATCGCGATTAGCACTAAATTAGTATCAAATAACACATAAATTCTCATAATTGCATGAATCTCATAAAACGCCATCTTTTTTAGTAATTTGCAAAATTTTCCAAATTTTCCCCAATTTATCGGTATTTAATAATACCGCCCTATTAAAATATTCAATATTTATTATTAAATTATAAAAATTCCCAAAAATAATATTTTATTTTTCTTAAATGTTACAATCTTCTCCCCTTAAAGAAATTCGGTCCCCGAATTTAAATTTAAGCCCCTCAAATACTAAAACATTTCAGTAAATAGTCCAAGTCGTCGGGGTCCCGAAACCATCAATACATAAAATGCATCATAGCGCAATGCATGCGCATGAACAATGAGCAGATAACTCATAATCAAAACTCCGTTAAGCATCTCGCAATCATCTGAGTTATGGGGAAGACATCAATGTCTAAATCCGATACGAAAACCAATATGATATACATCAACACTATACATATAAACACCTGAAGGAAATGCATGCCAAACCGTTTTAAGTCGATGTGCGATTCGTATAACACTGCACAGTGGCGGACGTCTTTAGTAAGAAAATAATTCTATATATATATATATATCTCCTTTGTTTACATGCACGTACCGCCGTTTTGAAAACAATTTAGAAGGGTTTCCTTAGTTTTGAACGTATCGTGTCATATCAGACACGTAGGTAATTACTAAGACTATAGTTCCTTTTTTTTGGAAATCCCATCGACAACTATCAATGCATGCAAAATATATCCAGGTACTGTCCTCTGACTAGTCCTGCTCAGTACGAAAACAATAGCAAATATCATAAAAACGTACTGCTCCATAAGAAATCAATCCCAAATTGTGCATATGAATGCTACGTGCGTCTGGTGTGCACGGAAATCAATATCCATGAATGTGCCATATATGGGCACGAAAACAGCATCTAAGTGCATCAGGTGTGCATGAAACATCTGTCAAGGGCAACAGGTGTGCCTGACAGCAAAATCAGGTGCATCTGACATGCACGTAGAATCCGATTTAGTGCATCTGGTGTGCACGAAAATCGCATCTCAAATCATGTGCCCAACATGCGCGAAAATCCAAATCAGGTGCATCCATCATGCACGAATAAAATCAAAATCATGTGCATCCAACATCCACGAAATCACGAAATCCACTATCAAGCGTGTCAAATATGCGCAAGAATCCAATCAGGTGCACAAGGTGCACAAAACAAATATCGAGCATCACAATCGAAATCGACGGTATACAACACATCTCTAATCCAAATCAGGTATACCGCGGTATCAAATCTCACAACCATGTGCATCAGCGTGCACGAAATCAAATCAAATACTAAAAGTGCATGAAAACCATGCCTAAAACATAAGCTAAATCATATGCATGCCCTAGGCATGAAGTCAAAATCAACATATCGAATGACATCAAATTGAAGTCAGGTGCAACCGTAGTGCACAAAATATAAATCCGGTGCAACAAAGGCATGAAATATAAATCTGGTGGGATAAACGCACGAAACATAAAACTGGTGCGACAAACGCACGAAGTATAAAACTGGTGCATCCTGGGCACGAAATACAATTACGGTGCATCTTGTGCACAAATACCAAACAATAACTCAAATGCGTAAGCAGCAACACCGAGTGTACCCAGGTGTAAAGAAAATCATAAACGTGTGCAACTGTGTGCACAAAACACATACCAATGCACTACAAGCACATATAAGCTATACCGAGTGCAAAAGCCAAATCGTTTGCATACCATGTGCACAAATCAACCCAACGGTAAAAAATCCATGAAGTCATAAACATGTGCAACCAAGGCACAAAACGATATCAGGTGCAATAACTGTGCACAAAACATAAATACCAAGTAGATGCAACCATGGTGCACAAAAACAAATATCATGAAACTCAATCCTCAAAATCAATCATGCGAATAGAGCGCCCAAAATAACGAAATCCAAGATGACGGATACGTGATAATCGAATCACCAAATCACAAATCATAAATACTGTCATCGATAGTTCCTCCTTCGAAGTCGAGAAAGTGTCGGTGCATCCAATGCTTAGCAGAGCAAGATATCTACTTGCCTTCTGATCATGGCCTGTCTCCTAGTGCCCTTAGGCTCTCGTCCCTCACTGCAGATTGCTGAGTACATAGCTCCTTGGCTCAACGGTCCAATATGGAATGACGACGGAAACAGTCCTGCTCTGGCAGATCCTCTACAGATCTCTGGCCAACTATCTCATCGACGATGCTGAACTCTGGCCTGCTGGGTGTGCGTAATATGACCGCTCCTGGGTCCAAGTCTTCTCGTATAGTATTCCAGAAAGATCCTGTCGAAGTCTCTCTGAATCTCGTCTCTGCCGAACTGTCCGGAAGTCATCGTCCTTTACTATATCTGTTTCTTGTTCCGGAATGGCTGAATACTCATCGCGACTCCTTCTGGAAGATATATCCATATACAGCGCCTCTGCATGCGTATCGCATCTCTGATGTCGGCGGAGTGGAACGTCATCTTATCAAGGTCTCGTATGAACCTCTTACTCCACTTTTCCCTAATGTCGACTGCTTCGGACTCGTCTCGTCGTGGCTTCATAGAATGAGCTCCAACGGCTATCTTTGTATCTGGAGTCTCCCAAGAAGTGCATCTCACCACATAGCATTCGAATGAAGTCGAACCATTCGATCGATTCGTCAAAACCTCATAATCCCCTAAGAGCTCAACATCTTAGGTACAGTTTAATAGTATCGAGTACATACCACAGCATCGGTGGACCAGCCGTAGAAGGGCAAACCCAAGCCTCACTAATGGCGCCGCGGAACTGCCGCAAACCCTATGGTTCAAAGGCTTTCACACGGTCATTATGTCGAGTTAGGGTTTCATTCTTCTAGAGGGTCCATATAATTGCCTGCATGTCTTTCTGAATACTTTAAACTTAGAATATGGGTTTATGACATTCGATCGCCTCTGTCGACTCTCAACGTATCCGCGTGAAGTCGTCTCTAGCTGGAATCAATCTATCTGGTGACCTCGCATCTGGGTAGGCGAACGAACTACATGTCCTAGTCATTCATCCTCGGGTGACTAGCGACCTTCTATCATATCTTTAAGTACAACTCATACTGCAATAGCTCCAATATCTGAGGCAATATCTCTTCGTTCGCGGCAACAACTAGCCCATTCGTCTGCATGCTGAATAGTGCCTGAATCATCATGAACAAGCGGCACCTCCATGGTCATCACATTCTGGCTGGCCTCTATCAGCGGCTCAATCCTCCGGCGCAAATCTGCACGTCCGATAAATCTCATAACGCGATCCATCAAACGCTCGTGGCGCAAAAACACAATAAAAGGACACATCTCTGCAATCGTGTGTCGCCGGAATCACGCCCTGGTCAGTCCTCGTTCGTGACGAGCTCTTGCTGACCGCAACTCTAGCCGTAGCTTTCCCTGCACGTAACCATTGCAGCAAAACCATAAACTGGTACCGATGAGGCTAGATCATGAATGAATACAATACTGAGCAAAGAAATGTACATCCTAAGGCTTCTTAAGTGGACTAGCGTATCGTAAATATGCCGCGGAACATACGTACGGCACGTCACTCTACTCAAGCTACCTACTCCATCAACCAAGGTCATCCTACACTTAGGAGGTAAAACCTAACGCTCTGATACAAACTTTGTCACGCCCCGAAAAGTACGGAACATGACCGGCACTTAAATTACGAAACGTCTTGAGGCGTACGTAATCTAAGTAAGACGAAAACCCAGAAATCCAAACCAAGTAAAGTAGTAGAGTGAAGGAAAAACCGATTTAAATTAATTAGTTTTGCAACATACGCCGAAATATGCATTTTTAAAATCATAAGTCTTTTCTAAAAATTTCGGCAGAGTTTCCTTTGTAAATATTGACCCCAAACGGGTACAAAACCTGATAAAGCATATATAATGAATAAAAGCATCCCCAAGTGGGAGCTAGCTCTTCGTCAATCGACGGTCACAACAACGCAAGAAATAATAATATACAACGCTGAAAAGGCGAGGATCAAAGATGAAAAGGAAACTCAAAACAGCAAGAAATCCTAAGAAATACAACCGCGACACTAAGGTCGAAAGAATAAACATCACTGGTCTCTATCTCTGAAATAAATATACAAGTTTGGTTGATGGAGTCACTAGACACAACTGAAATAATAAATAAACAATGGTAGTCCTGATGCAAAAGAACCCACCTACTAGCAAATCACCCGGAAATGGAAGTAGTGCCAGCAAAGCCGTAGCGAAACCTGTACGGCAAAACCTGTAAGAAACTGTGGCACAACGAGGGTGAGTTGCCAACTCGTAAGTAGAAAACACCACAGAGCAGAAATCGTATGTATAACGCAATCCTAGGTCATACGATCAATAATATCCTCAAATGACAAGTTTGAAGCATAAAAAGGTGGAAAGGGTAAAAATCTAAACATATGTGTAATCCCAGTGCTCGTGTCAGTGCCTCAGGTTGCAATGTATCATATGTATAAGGTATGAATGTAATGTAATGAAATGAGTGAGACAACTGTTTTCTTTATTTTAATGGGATTTCTTTATGTATATAAAACGAGTATCCTCAATGAAATCAACAGAGAAATCCGTGTCAAGAATCGACACAAAACATAAATCCCAATATCTCAATATCTCAGGTTCCGGCTGCCCGGACTAACCTGTATCATCAAATCTCAATGCCTTAGTGTCTCAAATCTCAAATATCAATATCTCAGGCTCCGCAGAACGGATCTCCTATAACCATCTCATGACTCTGGCCGGTATCCTCCGGATAGCCGACGAGTCCAATAATATCACCGGTAGGTAGTGCTCCCCTGCCAGGCTCATCGAATACAACTCGAACTTCTTGCCCAGGGATACCTTACCGGGCCCACCATGTACCCGAGACGGTTCATCCAACTCCTCGAATCGGGTCTCGAAATCCATCAGCAATTATGAAAACTCATGGTGGACGACTCATACATCATGGGAAAACCGCACTTTTCATTTAAAAAGAGAGAGAAAGAAGTTTATAAAAGTTCTTGCGGTTTTCCCCCAAATCTAGGAAATCTCAGGAAAATCCGAAATCCAATCATCAATAGCACGTAAACATTGAATATAGGCATAAAACTCCATAATACGACATAACAGTTAATAATAATATGCATGAAGTAGCAAGTAATAATTGCAATGTCTAAACTGGCATATAAGGCAAGTACACTAATATTATGTCGAAACTATTGTAGGGTTATTAGGCACACTAATGAGGTCTCACAAGGCATCAACCATGCCAATTTCAAAAATTTCCGGTGCCGAGAAACCCTAATATATATCGTTGACTAGAGAATAGGCGAAACATGCAAGTAATAAACAACTTTACTGCTAGTGAAAGAGACTACAACCTTTGTAGATCCGGTCCTCCACCCCCTTAGCTCCGTGATGACGTCCCTCCGCTGTACCCATCAGAATCCTAGACTCTCGTGGTGGTTTCATCGGAGAAAAGATCGGGCTAGGTCGTCGACTTCGATGCCGAAGATGATCTACGTCGATGCAACACAAGATCAAGCTCCAACTTCACTAAGTCATGAAACTTGTGAATAAAACACCCTATACTACATGGCAAGTGGTAGAGGATGAAGAAATAGGAAGTGGGTTCACTTTAGAATTGGATTTCTCACTCTTTATCTCAAGTCACCATTGAAGCTAGCAAGCTTCTTTCTTCTTGAAGAAGAAGAAGAAGAAGTAAAAGAATATGATAAGAATTATCCAAAAAGAAAATAAAGTCATTCTTATCATTTTAGCAACCATGGTTTAGTGTAGAGAATAAACTATAGTTAGGTGAATGGTTAGGTTTAGGAAACGAACAAAAATGGTCAAAGCTTCTTGAAGCTTCAACAAAAGAACAAAAGAAGCAACCATTTTTGTTTCTTGCCCTAAAGTAAATAAATAAATAAATAAATAAGAATAGATAATTAAACCCTAACCATTCACTTAAATATGGCTTAAAGTAAACATACACCCAAGTTTACTTGTATCATCAAACATGATACAATCAAGTGCACAAAAATATATCACATATACAATGTGCACATCAAGTGAGAATATCCATCTTAAGTGTGAAGGGTTCCTAGGCACACTAATGAGGTCTCACAAGGGATCAAACATGGATAATTCAAAATTTTCATGTGCCTATAAACCCTAATACGGATCGTTAACTAGATGTATAGACGATGCGATGTAAGTAAACAACTTTAACATAAAAGAAAAGAGGCTACAACCTTTGTAGATCCGGTCCTCCACCTCCAAGGCTCCGTGATGACGTCCCTCCGCTGTCCATATCGAATCCCGGAATCTAGCATCAGCTTCATCGGAGAAATAGGCGGGCTAGGTCGTCGACTTCGATGCCGAAGATGATCAACGTCGAGGCAACTCAAGATCAAACTCCAACTTCACCAAGTCATAAAACTTGTGAAGAAAACACCCTATACTACTTGGCAAGTGGTAGAGGATGAAGAAATAGGAAGTGGGTTCATTTTAGAATTGGATTTCTCACTCTTTTTCTCAAGTTGCCATTGATGAAGGCAAGATTTTCTTCTTGTTGAAGATGAAGAAGAAGAAGAAAAGAATATGATAAGTTTTTTTTTTTGAAAAAATAGAAAACAATATGGTACTTATCATAATCTTAACCTTAGTTAGGTGTAGAGAATTGACTAAGGTTAGGTTGAATGGTTAGGGTTATGCATGAGATAAGAATGGTGGACTTGTTCAAAGCTTCATGAAGCTTCAACAAACAAACAAAGAAAGCCACCATGATTTATTTATCTTTCCAAAATGAAAAAATAAATAAATGATTAAGATAAAAGTAAACCCTAACCACTAACTTAACCATGGTTTAATTCTTTACACAAACCTAAGTGAGTATGTATCATCAAACATGATACAAACAAGTGCACAAAAATATATATCACATATATAATGTGCATATCAAGTGAGAAAATACTTTTTAAGTGAACCAATACTAGTTAATGCAAATCAATATATCAAATATATAATTATGCATTAAATCATTAAATCAACACTTGATTTAACGATCCGGTCATATCGCATATAACCGACTAATATCCAATGTATCGGCTTATCGAATCAATCCTTGATTGGATAACTATGTTATATCACATACAACCATTCGATACATTCATCGAGAGAATAGAATACGGTATCACATACACGCATTATTCTCGGTCCCGCACATATCTCATATGCGCTCCTATTTCATTTCGCTTGAGCCAGGAAACCTATGTGTAGGACTCTAAAGACTCGTCAATACGCCGGGAGCAGATGATGATCATATCAAGCATCCACAAGCCGCAAGCGGTCTGCTAAACGTAACGGCCACCCGGGTATTGAGCGATCAGAAGATCGGCGAGCAAGCCCGCTCACACTCCTCTGAATCCAACCAGTAACACTTACCGTACAGTCCGGTCTGTTCGTCTGATATGTCGCATATCTCTCCTAGGGGTGGTAAACGTCAGACCCCAGTAGCTTGATAAGTCATGCCGACGTAAGGTCCATAACAATC
The DNA here is from genome assembly GCA_030015575.1 of Agapanthus africanus. Classification (NCBI taxonomy): domain Eukaryota; kingdom Viridiplantae; phylum Streptophyta; class Magnoliopsida; order Asparagales; family Amaryllidaceae; genus Agapanthus; species Agapanthus africanus. The sequence continues at coordinate 240,693,834 of JASDDO010000004.1, forward strand.
GTGAAACTACTGATAACTCTTACCAGTATATCACTGCAACCCTGGCCAGGGATTTCCTGTTATGGCCAGTCGTGCATAGCGCAACATCAACCCCCAATACCGGGAGAGACGAATCCCCTCCTATCGCTCATTGCCTCCATGTGAATCGGGACTGTACCCAAAACCACCTGTTTGCACGACTCAGTAGAGCCGTGGTAGGGTGGAAATCAAAGAACAGTGGGAGACACACAAGACTCTATGACGATCTCGGGTCAACAGACTAAGCTGTACCAGTGTCACCAGAGAACTGCCATCTGACGTGAGGTATAATACCATCTAGGAGTTCTCGGCGAGTCCGTTCAGTGTACCCAGTCTCCACTGAGCACCCGCATACCATCTCTGATGTCAAACACCAATGGATATGGGATCATCCATCGCCCATCGCATGGGTCGAAAAGATATACGCTAGTCTACTCTGGAATATCGATGCCCCGTCTCGATATTCTCACGACTAGGAACATTGAAGGATGTACTCATGGACTACCCAGGCCCCACTAGTATGATCTGCATCATAGTCCTGGAAGTCTAGTACACATCCTAAGGGCGTTATCAACAAGTAACAGAGAGACAGAAAGTATACATGTTAAGATAAAGAGCAACCAGATAGCGTACTATCATGTCGAGCAAGAAAGTCCTACCTATATATGTCCCAGCTTCCACTACAATATACATCCAATGTACAGTGATGGCCTCTAGGGCATACATATAACTAACAATCTCCCACTTGCACTAGGGCCATCTGTAGCAGTAGTTGTAGTATCTAATACTCAACCATCCCCTAAAAGTCTCTCTTTGGGAAAAGGCCTTCGTGAGTGGATCCGCCGTGTTGTCCTCTGAGTCTACTCTCCTAACCTCGATCAACCTGGAGATCAACTATCTCCATGATCAGGTGATGCTGCCTCAGAATATGTCTGGGTCACTGATGTGTTAGTTATATGTATGCCCTAGAGGCCATTACTGTACATAGGATGTATATTGTAGTGGATGCTGGGACATATATAGGGAAGACTTTCTTGCTCGACATGATAGTATGCTATCTGGTTACTCTTTACCTTAACGTGTATACTAATTGCCTCTCTGTTACATGTTGGTAAAGCCCTTAGGATGTGTACTTTACTACCAGGACTATGATGCGGATCATACCAGTGGGGACATGGTAGTCTATAAGTACATCTTTCAAGGTCCCTAGTCATGGGTGTATGGAGACGGGGCATCGATATAACAGAGTAGACTAGCGTATACCTTCTCGACCCATATAGATGGGCGATGGATGATCCCATATCCATTGGTGTTTGACATCAGAGATCATATACGGGTGCTCAGTGGAGACCGGATACACTGGACGGACTCGCCGAGAATTCCCAGATGGTATTATACCTTACGTCAGATGGCAGTTCTCTGGTGACACTGGTACAGAGTAGTCTGTTGACCCGAGATCGTCATAGAGTCGTGTGTGATACCCACTGTACTTTGATTTCCACCTTACCACGTCCAAGAGGGCATGCAAAACGGTGGTTTTTGGGTACAGTCCCGAATCACATTGAGGCAATGAGCGATAGGAGGGGATTCGTCTCTCCCGGTGTAGGGAGTTGATGTTGCGCTGTGTTCGATTGGCTATAACCGGAAATCCCTGGACAGGGTTGCTGAGATTTACTGGTAAGTGTTACCAGTAGTTTCTCGAACTGTTATAGACCTCAGATCGACACGACTTATCGGGCTATTGGGGTCTGACGTTTACCACCCCTAAGCAAGATATGCGACATATCAGACGATCAGACTGGACTGTACGGTAAGTGTTACTGGTTGGATTCAAAGGAGTGTGAGCGGGCTTGCTCGTCGATCTTCTGATCGCTCAATACCCGGGTGGCCGTTACGTTTAACAGACCGCTTGCGGCTTGTGGGTGATTGATATGATCATCACCTACTGCCGGCGTATTGACGAGTCTTTAGAGTCCTACACAGAGGTTTCCTGGCTCAAGCGAAACGAAATAGGAGCGCATATGAGATAAGTGCGGGACCGAGAATAATGCGTGTATGTGATACCGTATTCTATTCTCGCGATGAATGTATCGATTGGTTGTATGTGATATAACCTAGTTATCGAATCAAGGATTGATTCGATAAGTCGATACATTGGATAGTAGTCGGTTATATGCGACATGACCGGATCATTGAATCAATTGTTGATTTAATGATTTAATGCATAATTATATATTTGATATATTACTTTGCATTAAGTAGTATTGGTTCACTTTAAATGGATTTTCTCACTTGATATGAACATTGTATATATGATATATTTTTGTGCACTTGTTTGTATCATGTTTGATGATACATGCTCACTAGGGTTTGTGTAAAGATTAAACCATGGTTGTGTAATGGTTAGGGTTTTCATTTTCTTATTCATTCATTTATTTATTTTGTTTATTTATTTTGGAAAAGATAAAGAGAAAATGGTGGTTTTCTTTGTTTGTAGTTGAAGCTTTATGAAGCTTTGACTAAGTGACCATTTTGTCTCATGCTTAACCCTAAACCATTAAAACTAAACATGGTCTATTCTCTACATATAACCAAGGTTAGGATATGATAAGTATTGATATTATTTTTCGTTTTGAGAGATACTTATCATATTCTATCATCTTCTTCTTCTTCTTCAAGAAGAAAGCTTGCCACCATTAATGGCATCTTGAGAAAAAGAGTGAGAAATCCAATTCTAAAGTGAACCCACTTCCTATTTCTTCATCCTCTACCTCTTGCCAAGTAGTATAGGGTGTTTTCTTCACAAGTTTCATGACTTGGTGAAGTGGAAGCTTGATCTTGTGATGCCTCGACGTAGATCATCTTCGGCATCGTAGTCGATGACCTAGCCCGCCCATTTCTCCGATGAAGCCGACACTAGAGTCCAAGATCCGATTTGTTCAGCGGAGGGACGTCTACGTGGAGCTAAGGAAGTGGAGAACCGGATCTACAAAGGTTGTATCCCCTTTCTTTTAGTTAAGTTGTTAACTAGTTTCTAGTATCGCCTAATCTCTAGTCAACGATCCGTATTAGAGGTTCTCGGCACTTGTAAAATTTGAAATTGGCATGGTTGATGCCTTGTGAGACCTCCTTAGTGTGCCTAGGAACCCTACATGATGGGACCAGGGTTCCAGGGCCAAAACCACACTTCCATTGTCATACAATGGCAGGAACCTAGTTCATCTTATGAACCAATATACACCCAAACTTCCTCTTTGGTAGTATCTTTAATAGTGATGTTACCAGCCTTTATCGTCTAGTTTGCCACGGTATCTAGCTTGGAACTCTTCCAACATACCATCCCTTTACTGAGGGTAAAGACAATGCCTGCGACTGACATTCAGTCGTCCTTATCACCCTGGAACCTTTCCAGTGATTCTCCCCAGAATCAACTGATACTATCTCATTATAGCTAGTGAGAATCCTAACATCCATTTAGATCTATCTCATAGATCCAAAACCCAGGATTTACGAGGTTTCACTTTGATCCTATTGTAGAATCCTTGTGATAAGAGGAGATCGACCGATCGTAGTATAGGAAACTCTTTTCCTATCAAGAGTATGTTGTCCACGTACAATACGAGGATGACTACCTTACTCTCTACTACCGTTTTGTATATACAAGGTTCATCTATTATTTTTGATGAAGTCAAACACTTTGACTATCACATCAAAACAGACGTTCCAACTCCGCGATGCCTGCTTTATTATGTAAAGCAACTTGCACACGTTTCCGCTGCTCCCACTGTTTACGAAGCCCTCTGGCTGTGTTCTTATAGACGTTCTCTTCTAAATCATTATTTAGAAAAGTAGTCATGGCACCCAACCACCAGATATCGCAGTTATGGTATGTAGCAGTGGCAAGTAGGATCTGGATGGACTTAAGCACAACTACTGGAAAAGGTTTCATCATTATCCACGCCTGGTCGATGACAAAAACCTTTAACGAGTCTAGCTTTGAAAGTCTCAACTTTTCCATCTACACCATGTAATCTTCTCAAGATATACTTGCTCCTGATGGGGATTTAACCCTTCAGATATCGCAACCAAAGTCCATACTTTGTTGGTGTATATGGATTCCATCTCAGATCGCTAAGCATCCAGCCATTCTTACAGAGTCCCTACTCTCGATAGCCTGCTCGAAACTAGTTGGGTCATCATCTCATGATGCATTCCTCGCTCCCACTGTCATCGAGTAACCGAGGTATCTCTCAGGCGGATGAGGAACCTTACCAGATCGGCGGAGAGGCTGAGGTTCGTCGGGGACTATAAAATCCTTTGGTTCTGTCAAATCATCAACTGCAGTTTTGTATAGCTGGAACCTTTCCAGTTTTACAGAACTGACCTTGCCTCGATCTTGTCCGGATTTTGCTTTAGACATAGGCCGGACAATCCCAAATCTTAACTTACTTAAGAGATAGGCTCTTCCCATACCATATCTCATATGGAATGGGAGGCAGTGATCTGATTCGAACCTAATTCAATAGGTATGCAACTTCTCAAGTGCACAACCCCTTAAGGAAATAGGTAAGTCAGTAGTACTCATCATAGAGCACACCATATCTAATACGGTGTGATTGCTCCATCCTGATACACCGTTGTGCTGTGGTGTATTCAGAGGAGTAGTACTGAGAGAGAATCTCATTTTCCTTTGGAATAGTCCAAGAATTCCATGCACAAGTATTCTCCTCCCTGATCTTATCATAGGACATAATACTTATACCCGGTTTCTGGTTCTCTATTTCTAACTTATATTCTGTGAATATCTCAAAAGGTTCAGACTTGTGTTTCAACAGGAACATATGTCTAAATCTTGAGAGATTATCAGAGAATGTAATGAAATACAAAGAACCGGTCCTGGCATGTGTAGACAGGGGACCTTACATACATCATCATGTATCAGTCCCAAGAGTTTACTTACTCTTTCTCTATTTCCAGTAAACGGAGCTATGGTCATCTAATCTTTGTGACATGACTGGCAAGTTTCACAAGATGTAAATTCAAACTGATTTAAATATGCATCTAAAATGTAACTTAAGCTAGTCAGGTTACATTGATATGACCTAGTCTACAATGCCTCAAGAAGGATTCGTTCATATTTGAACTCTTCCTCTTGTATGTGTTCTGTATACGAGGAACTGTAGTTTGATTTAGAACATCAATGCCTTTAGATAACGTGCCTGAACCGATCAACTTTTGATATAGGAAATGTTCAAAACATTATCCAACAATACAAAATTTTATCATTTCTTTACTAATAAAGAGACTGATATGATTTTGTATATCAGGTTCGGTATCTAATAGCATTTGTTCAGAATCAATGTATTGGTAATACAGGGTGACAGTGACCAACAGACTTGGCTGCAACACTTGCCCCGTTTTCTGTCTCGTGAAACTTATCACCCGTTCTCAGTTTTTCTACCTTTTTGTAGCCCTATGTAACAGATTACATATCTGGGATCCTGATCCGGTATCAAATACCCAGGATGCGGAGGATACTGAGAAACGGTTTTTTGTAATGAACATACCCGAAGGAGATGCATCATATGCACTTTCTTCGTTTGGGCGGCATAGGAATTCTGGTATTCCCCTATTTCCTGCTCTGTCTTATAACAATTATAAGTTGGAGTGGGACCAACGTTCCCTAGCTCAGTATAACAAGCGGGTTCGGTCAATACATCCATATTATTATCTTGATTAAGGCGTGATATGGTCGCTACCTGGAGAGAGAGAGAAGAAAACACTCTGCGTGCGCTTTTGCAAGATTAGATTGGTTATATATTTTATCTAATCAGGATGGCTTCCACTGTTTTTATCAAATCTTCCTTCAAACCCTAAAACGAAAGACTAGCCGGGATTAATTACACTCTACAAGTTCGCCAATCTTTCAGCCAGGCCAGTGTCGGTACTTTGAGGGAGGTTCCCCGTGCTTTCGCACGGACCTAATTACAGTAAACCTCGTTTTCCCAGAGGCGTAACCCCGTTGACACCTTTCTAGACACCTATTTGATCGGCTAATTGCAAAGTGCAAAACTCTCCCAGGAGTAACAATTACTCGCAGTGGGTATCGGGATCCAACTATCACATAGAAGGTATGCAATCTCATTGCAAATTTCAACACTTGAAACTCCCGATAAAGATTTTTACCCCTAGCACCTATGACCTTAACTATGGTCAACAAATCATAAGTACTAGTCAAGTTCTACCCGTCATTTCGTGATTAATTAGACCCACCCACATGACCCTTAACTAAGGTCAATAAAGTCACGCGACTGTCCTAACTAATCGCATCATATGCGGTGTAGGAAGACATCACTTAGGTACCGTACACTGTGCCTTGACTATGGTCAACAAACACAACACGAATACTAAGTACTCTACTTCCTAAAATGACGGAGGGTTGTGAATGGTTTTTATGAAAACCTTTAACTTTTTGAATTTGATCTCGTTGCGGAATCAAATGGTTTTTAAATGGAATGTTTTTGAAGCTTTTCTAGTTTTGCTAAAGGGGTCATTCCCGGTGAAGGGATCGTCGGCCCTTTCCTCGTCGAATGAGGTGCGGGATATATCATATATATCACTGTGCAAAGCGGAAACTATAGAAGCGATCAAAAGACAAACCGAGGGTTGTAGCATCTGCTAGTTATTGCTAAAGGAGTCACTCCCGGTGAAGGGATCTCGGTCCTTTTCTCATCGAATAAGGTGCAGGATGTTCTACAATGAACACCGCGATGCAAAGCAAGAACTGTAGCTACCTGTTTTATTTTTGAAATTCGATTCCACAACATCAATTAGGTTTATTTTCTTTCATTAATCTCATTAATGAATGTCCCATCATTTAATTCCACTTAAACATCACAGATAAATATAACGTACGCTTGTGCCATCCGCATTCGCCTTGATGTCCCGTCTGCACCATTAGGTTAGGTAACTAACGCCAGAGCGAGGCAGGGCTAGCACGGGTGAAAAACATAAGCAACGTCTATATAATATATCATATATACTATATATAATATCTATCTGAACAAATCACATGATCACATCACAGATAACGCAGCAGAAAGTATCATATGAAATATTGGATATACTAGGACGTCCGTGTTTTCAATACGAGCCAGTATAAAACACGGATTCCACGGTCGTGATGAATAGCCAATCCCACACCCTTAGACCCCTACGAGAGCGGCAAGCAACCCTACCAATTCTAGGGTTAGGAGACCCGGACTCGACTCCTCGAGATGGTCTCCCACTGGACCCTAGAACCCGGTTACTTGTGCTCCCCTCCTTGGGTCTATCCTAATGCGGAAAAGTAAATAATATACAAATGGTGACATCTTCCGCAACCTGGAAGTGCCCCAATAAAAGAATATTACATACAAGTTTTTACATGAATGAAAATGAAAAACACTCATCTCACATAAAACCCCCGGCTATTCAAACACGACGATCCAATATAACATATCCAGCAACACATAACATCACATGTCATCAACGTAAGTAAATATGCGCATCCCAATTGTCGTTGACATATAGGAACGAAACCGGCGATATCACATATTACACTTACGGTCACAGAAAAGAAAGTGTAAAACTACAACAGTTGGAATCCGCATCCTCTTTAGACATCGCATGCCTAATCAAATGAAATACTTAGACATCACATGCCTAACAATTTTAAACCCCGCATTTTAGTCTCATTATCGAAAACTCTTTTCAATATCAAGTCGGGCAATTCAACAAGATTCCCGACATTTTGATCGAATGCTCGTCGCAAACTTTAGCAGGCGGCCGCACCCCCGACGCCGACGACGAAGTGCACCAAGGCGGAACACCGCTGTCGCGAGCACCCGAACGGATGCTTTCGGCGACGGGGTTCTCCTACAGTCACTTGGTCGGGGCTATGGGGTGAGGCTGTCTATTAAGTTTACCCGGCGAGTATCCGCATACGCTACGTGATTGCGACGGACTTTTGATCACATCAAAATTCCTTGGCAACCGATCAAGTGAGACTAAACCGCTATGTTTATAACATTCATTCAGTTATCTCATAACTACTTGTGGATTCCAAATATTGTATCACATTCCGGATAAATAGAAAATGGTAAACTTTCCGATCAAACAATCGAACACCCAAGTTTTCCCGATACAGCTCAACACATGATATAAGTTTAAAAACATTCAGTTCATGCCTCAGTACCAACGGTCCAGCCGTAGAAAGGTCAAACCAACGCCTCACATGTGGCACGCCGTACTGCCCCAAACCCTAAGGTTCAAAGGGCAGTTCAAGACGGTCACATAATCGAGTTAAGGTTTGTTGTCTTCTAGAGGGACCATCGCGTTACTTGCACTACTTGGAATGTCATTAAACTATGGAAAAATCCAACAATTGGAAATTTCCCGGCAGGGGAAAAAGTGGGTATTTATATCTGGTCGAACTTTTTAACATATTCTAAAATTACCCGGAAAAACACATAGACAAAGTTTGATAATCCGATCGAATTTACGAACTCCCAATACAACCCAGAAAACTCAACTCTTGAGTGATATTTAAAAAATCCCAGAAAATCCAGAACCAAAACATAGGAATTACTGTGCAAAAATTATTGGGCAATGTGACCATACGGCCGCGGAACCGCCGCAGAAGCCATGCTTCTGCCGTTGTTCCGCGGCGGTTTAGATGATTTAGGAGCACGTTTTGCACCATAATTCTTAGATCTTCCTGCTGAATTTTTTAAGAATTTTTAATCTGGAAAAAACCCAGTTTTGAAAAAATGTACAGAGAGCAAATTTGAATTAGGGTTTCGGTTCGATCGGACTTCTAACTTCGTCTACGCATCGCCTAAGGCTCTAGCTAGGCTCTGATACCACTGTTGGTCAGGCAGCCACCCCATCCAATGGGGTCGCCGTGGCACCAACGGGTCCCTCAGCCGCTACCTTTTACGCATGCCCCCTCGCGAGGACTACAACCCGCCGGAACACCTTCCGGTCTCGGGACACCCTAGGGGTAAGAGCCTATGCTTCGCCACACTGTCACACAGTGAGAACCCCCCATAGGTCGACATCCAATGCCTAGTAGCTCTGATACCACTGAAGGGTTCCTAGGCACACTAATGAGGTCTCACAAGGGATCAAACATGGCTAAATCAAAATTTTCATGTGCCTATAAACCCTAATACGGATCGTTAACTAGATGTATAGGCGATGCGATGCAAGTAAACAACTTTAACTTAAAAGAAAAGAGGCTACAACCTTGGTAGATCCGGTCCTCCACCTCCTAGGCTCCGTGATGACGTCCCTCCGCTGTCCATATCGAATCCCGGACTCTAGCATTGGCTTTATCGGAGAAATAAGCGGGCTAGGTCGTCGACTTCGATGCCGAAGATGATCTACGTCGAGGCAACTCAAGATCAAACTCCAACTTCACCAAGTCATAAAACTTGTGAAGAAAACACCCTATACTACTTGGCAAGTGGTAGAGGATGAAGAAATAGGAAGTGGGTTCACTTTAGAATTGGATTTCTCACTCTTTTTCTCAAGTTGCCATTGATGAAGGCAAGGTTTTCTTCTTGTTGAAGATGAAGAAGAAGAAGAAAAGAATATGATAAGTTTTTTTTTTTTTGAAAAAATAGAAAACAATATGATACTTATCATAATCTTAACCTTAGTTAGGTGTAGAGAATTGACTAAGGTTAGGTTGAATGGTTAGGGTTAAGCATGAGACAAGAATGGTGGACTTGTTCAAAGCTTCATGAAGCTTCAACAAACAAACAAAGAAAGCCACCATGATTTATTTATCTTTCCAAAATGAAAAAATAAATAAATGAATAAGATAAAAGTAAACCCTAACCACTAACTTAACCATGGTTTAATTCTTTACACAAACCTAAGTGAGTATGTATCATCAAACATGATACAAACAAGTGCACAAAAATATATATCACATATACAATGTGCATATCAAGTGAGAAAATCCTTTTTAAGTGAACCAATACTAGTTAATGCAAATCAATATATCAAATATATAATTATGCATTAAATCATTAAATCAACACTTGATTTAACGATCTGGTCATATCGCATATAACCGACTAATATCCATTGTATCGGCTTATCGAATCAATCCTTGATTCAATAACTATGTTATATCGCATACAACCATTCGATACATTCATCGCGAGAATAGAATACGGTATCACATACACGCATTATTCTCGGTCCCGCACATATCTCATATGTGCTCCTATTTCTTTTCGCTTGAGCCAGGAAACCTCTGTGTAGGACTCTAAAGACTCGTCAATACGCCGGCAGCAGATGATGATCATATCAAGCACCCACAAGCCGCAAGCGGTATGCTAAACGTAACGGCCACCCGGGTATTGAGCGATCAGAAGATCGACGAGCAAGCCCGCTCACACTCCTGTGAATCCAACCAGTAACACTTACCGTACAGTCCGGTCTGTTCGTCTGATATGTCGCATATCTCGCTTAGGGGTGGTAAACGTCAGACCCCAGTAGCTTGATAAGTCATGCCGACGTAAGGTCCATAACAATCGTGAAACTACTGATAACTCTTACCAGTATATCACTGCAACCCTGGCCAGGGATTTCCTGTTATGGCCAGTCGTGCATAGCGCAACATCAACCCCCAATACCGGGAGAGACGAATCCCCTCCTATCGCTCATTGCCTCCATGTGAATCGGGACTGTACCCAAAAACCACCTGTTTGCACGACTCAGTAGAGCCGTGGTAGGGTGGAAATCAAAGCACAGTGGGAGACACACAAGACTCTATGACGATCTCGGGTCAACAGACTAAGCTGTACCAGTGTCACCAGAGAACTGCCATCTGACGTGAGGTATAATACCATCTGGGAGTTCTCGGCGAGTCCGTTCAGTGTACCCAGTCTCCACTGAGCACCCGCATACCATCTCTGATGTCAAACACCAATGGATATGGGATCATCCATCGCCCATCGCATGGGTCAAGAAGATATACGCTAGTCTACTCTGGAATATCGATGCCCCGTCTCGATATTCCCACGACTAGAAACATTGAAGGATGTACTCATGGACTACCCAGGCCCCACTAGTATGATCTGCATCATAGTCCTGGAAGTCGAGTATACATCCTAAGGGCTTTATCAACAAGTAACAGAGAGACAGAAAGTATACATGTTAAGATAAAGAGCAACCAGATAGCGTACTATCATGTCGAGCAAGAAAGTCCTACCTATATATGTCCCAGCATCCACTACAATATACATCCAATGTACAGTAATGGCCTCTAGGGCATACATATAACTAACAAAGTGAACCAATACTAGTTAATGCAAAGTAATATATCAAATATATAATTATAAATTAAATCATTAAATCAACACTTGATTTAACGATCCAGTCATATCGCATATAACCGACTAATATCAATAGTAACAACTTATCGAATCAACACTTGATCCGATAACCCGGCTATATCGCATATAACCCATCACTTTCACAAATCGCGAGAATCGAATACAGTATCACATACTGGTATTATTCTTGGTCCCGCACATATCTCATATGCGCTCCTATTTCGTTTCTCTTGAGCCAGGAAACCTCTGTGTAGGACTCTAAAGACTCGTCAATTCGCCGGCAGCAGATGATGATCATATCAAACACCCACAAGCCGCAAGCGGTCTGCTAAACGTAACGGCCACCCGGGTATTGAGCGATCAGAAGATCGACGAGCAAGCCCGCTCACACTCCTGTGAATCCAACCAGTAACACTTACCGCACAGTCCGGTCTGATCGTCTGATATGTCGCATATCTCGCCTAGGGGTGGTAAACGTCAGACCCCAGTAGCTCGATAAGTCATGTCGATATGAGGTCTATAACAGTTCGAGAAACTACTGGTAACACTTACCAGTAAATCTCAGCAACCCTGGCCAGGGATTTCCGGTTATAGCCAATCGAATACAGCGCAACATCAACTCCCTATACCGGGAGAGACGAATCCCCTCCTATCGCTCATTGCCTCCATGTGATTCGGGACTGTACCCAAAAGCCACCGTTTTGCATGCCCTCTTGGACGTGGTAAGGTGGAAATCAAAGCACAGTGGGAATCACACAAGACTCTATGAAGATCTCGGGTCTACAGACTAACCTGTACCAGTGTCACCAGAGAACTGCCATCTGACGTAAGGTATAATACCATCTGGGAGTTCTCGGCGAGTCCGTCCAGTATACCCACTCTCTACTGAGCACCCGTATATCATCTCCGATACACCCGTAAGGTATAATATCATCTGTATGGGTCGAGAAGGTATACGCTAGTCTACTCTGGTATATCGATGCCCCGTCTCGATACACCCACGACTAGGGACCTTGAAGGATGTACTTATGGACTACCATGTCCCCACTAGTATGATCTGCATCATAGTCCAGGTAGTCGAGTACACATCCTAAGGGCTTTACCAATATGCAACAGAGAGACAATCAGTGTACACGTTAAGGTAAAGAGCAACCAGATAGCATACTATCATGTCGAGCAAGAAAGTTCTCCCTATATATGTCCCAGCATCCACTACAATATACATCCTATGTACAGTAATGGCCTCTAAGGCATACATATAACTAACAACTATCAGCTAACAAGCTATGTCCATGAAATAGTATTGTCTAAAGTGTACGTGACATGGCAATTACCGATAATGATGTGTGAGAGCCGGCAAGTTAGTGTACGTGGAACATACGCATCATCGGTAATGGTGCTGGTGTCCTAACAGCATGATATCAATAATGGTATAAGAAATCATAAAATAAGTATGCGATGCGGAGCGAACAGCAATAATGTGCGGGAGCTGAATGATAAACACAATGATAACTAATCTGCATTTAACATAATTATAAGTCATACAGTAGTGCCTTTTGAAATAACACGAATCGAGGTGTTTTGATAATAAGGGCTACGGTGTTTTTAAGAAAAGATGCGTCCTTTGAAATATCCGTAGAATCCCTTGGCCTGTCTTTTAAAATACCCACGATTCGTTAGTTTTGAAATAGGTAGGAATCGAATCTAGTCTAACAACTACACTAACGGTAGGGCTGAGCTAACAGGCTAAACGAAAGGTAAGGAAACCACCTAATATCTGAGTCGATACATATACATATATATATATATAGCAATCGGTGATCCCGCCTCAAAAGTATTACAGTCGATACAATATCTATAATATGATCTCCTCAAGTCAAGAGTGCGGATCTATCATCAATATATAGCTCGTACGTAAATCCGTCGTACGACATCCCAATTCTGGGTACGGGTCAATATCACATTCATCACATCATTCATCTGGTATCCTCTTTATCAAACATCAAGTTCCGGGGTACTGACCTACATCTAGTACAATACTGATACCATCTAAGCATATGCATGCATGTGTATGAAACGCTACGTCAAAGGACCCTCTAAAACATCATGTCGTATCACACATACGAACCCTGTCACATCACCGATCTCACGGCCTCAAATCGAATCTCATCGACTCATCTCAAATCCTAAGTACTATCCACAAATCCTTTATATGAACAGATAGTCCCATACCCATGTGTAAATATACACATCCACATATACGTACAGGTAAAAGAAAGAATGTATGCAAGTATGTGTGTGAGTGTGTGTGGGTGCAACCTCTACTCTAGGGTCTCGCAACTAACACTTAAATCAATCCAAGAATACCTAGAATCCATCTTTATCATCAATAAACTCAAATCAACATATAATAATATATGTGTGTATACGTATTCGTATACATCACCATGAACTGCGGGGGTGCTATACGCCATCCTCCCGACTTCCCCCGTAGATATAATCTACTCACCTTGCTTCTTTTGTGTGTCGGTGTCGATGTCGCCTTCATCTTCTTCATTGTATGAAACCCTCGTGAAGGTACCGACACATATACACAATCGCAAATGCGCATTAAAAATCACATCGGAAAACCAAAAACGGCATACGCTACGCTCATAGGTAAAAATCTATAGCCTCGCATGCAAACAAGACTAATAATCCCAGTCGTTGATGTTCAAACGCCACCCGGCGGAAACGAAATATCAAATACCAAAATCCATGCTAAAATAAGTCGTAAAACAATGTTCCAACATAAGAAAATGATCCCAGATTCTACCCTAGGTCAAATCAGCCAATTTTGCACATGCCAAGGGTCGAATTTACTGGAGATAAGGCCCTGAAACAAAAACGAAGCATTTCCAACCTGCTCTGGCCGCATTTTGCGGCCAGAAGGAATTTATTTGCGGCCTGAAAGAGGGTTTAGGGGCTAGGGTTTTGGGTGGTGGTTCCTAGGTGCCTGCATGTATCACTGTCCATGCAAAAATATTTTCAGGTGACCCGGGTGTTAGCAGATTTCAATATACACTCACATAATCCATAATTCTTCCGACATCGGGTTTCTAAATCCGTATTCCGTGGTTCTACTCTCTGGTTTAAGTCTCCAATCCATCACCACAGGGGTCGTATAGCCTCTAGTAACCCTAATTCCACCTTTGGTTTCAACTAAAACCCTAATCCTCAACTCAAGTTTTCAAACTCCCCAAACCACACAATATCGGTTACAATTTTAACATGGATGTCAAAGCAATGGGAAAACTAAGCTAATGGTTCAAAAAATACCTCATTTGGCAACTGAAGAAAATTCTTGAGTTACCCCAAGTGTCCAAAATGCATGCTTTCTTCGTCTAGTGTGTTGCTTGAGAGCTTGTGCACATATTTTATGAAGAGGGGTTGGGATTTTGATGAGGGAAATGAGGTGTTTGTGAGGGTTTGATGAAGAGAGAGATGAGGGGAGCAGCAGCAGCAGCAAGGGAGTTGAGGGGAGAGATGATGAGGGTGAAGGAATGAATGAGGAAAGTCCAAGGTCAAGGGTAACCCCTCTCACTCTCTCTCATGCCCATACCTCTATTCTTTAATCATATTCCATTTCTTTTATTTTCTTTTTCTACTCTCCTCAATAGTAAACCCAAAACAAATACCCATACACCCTAAATCATGTAGGAAAAATATAACAAGTGATAAAAATGACATGTGCATAAAACACGCTTTAAGTCCGATTAGCGATTTTTAATCGTGATTAGCACTAAATTAGTGTCAAATAACACATAAATTCTCATAATTGCATGAATCTCATAAAACGCCCTTTTTTTAGTAATTTCCAAAATTTTCCAAATTTTCCCCAATTTATCGGTATTTAATAATACCGCCCTATTAAAATATTCAATATTTATTATTAAATTATAAAAATTCCCCAAAATAATATTTTATTTTTCTGAAATGTTACAATCAGTAGAGCCGTGGTAGGGTGGTAATCAAAGTACAGTGGGAGAGCACACAAGACTCTATGACGATCTCGGGTCTACAGACTAACCTGTACCAGTGTCACTTGAGAACTGCTATCCGATGATAGATATAATACCATATAGGAGTTCTCGGCGAGTCCGTCAAGTGTACCCAGTCTTTACTGAGCACCCGTATATGATCTCGATGTCAAACATCAATGGATGTGGGAACATCCATCGCCCATCATATGTGTCTAGTATCATATACGCTAGTCTACTCTGGTATATCGATGCCCCATCTCGATACACTTACGACTAGGGACATTTTAGGATATGCTTATAAACTACAGACGCCCTACTAGTATGATCTCCATCATAATCACAGTAGTCAAGTAAATATCCTCAGTGCTTTATCAACATGTGTAAATGAATAAAAGCATGATCAAGTCAACATGTGAGATAAAGTAGAACCAGATAGCATACTATCATGTCGAGCAAGAATGTACACTGAATATATATACATGTATAAATACATCCACTATCATATTATGGCCTCTAGGGCATACAAATATCCAGCAGTTTTTTGGTACAGTCCCGAGTCACATGGAGGCGATGAGCGATGCGAGGGGATTTCGTCTCTCCCGGTATTGGGGGTAGATGTTGCGCTATGCTCGATTGGCCATTGCAGGGTTTCCTAGAATGACAACAATGTTTCAGGAGGCATTATCCATGCCATTTAAAAAAATTTGCCTTGCTAGCTAACCCTAACCCTAGAATCGTAACTAGAAAATCCGACGAAACGATATGTAAACAACTTTACATTCAAAGTGAATGAGGAAAACAACTTTTGTAGACCGGTCATTCACTTCTAATGCTCCGTGTAGTAGTCTATTTGCTGCAAATCATGAACACCCAAACTCTAGAAAGGGTTCACTTGAATAAATGAACAAGCTTGCACGAAGTCTTCGAGGCCGAAGATGATCTACGTCGAGGAGAAACTAACCTAAGCTACCTCTTCACTAATTATGAAATTAGTGAAGCAAATACCCTATACTAAATGGCAAGTAGTAGAGGATGATGAAGTAGGAATTTTGCTCACTTTAGAAATAATTTTCTCACTCATTTTCAGCACCTCCCAAAAGCTAGTGAGCTTGAGGAAGGAGATGAAGAAATGCAACCATGGAAAATTGCAAGTGTTGAATGGCAACCATGGGTGAGTTAATATCAAATATTAACCTTTGTAGATACTTGACCATGGCTAGGATAATGGTTGGGTTAACAAATATCTTAGACAAAACAAAACTAGTGGACTTAGTCAATGGTTAGCCAAGCTTCTCCAAGCTTCTAGCCATGACTAAATGCCACCAATTTTGATTTTCTAAAATAAATAAAACCCTAAATTATATCTAGCATGGTGTAAGTCACACACACACCCATGAAGCATGTATCATCAAGCATGATACAAAACTATGTACACTAATATATATCATATATATACTATGTGCACAAACAAGTGAGAAAAAGAAATCTTAAGTGAGCTAATATTAGTCAATGTATTTTAATATATCAAATATATAATTATACATTAAATTATTAAATCAACACTTGATTTAATAATCCGGCTATATCACATATAACCGACTAATATTATGTGTATCAACTTATCGAATCAACACTTGATTCGATAACCTGGCTATATCACATATAACCGACCGATGACACAAATCGCGAGATTAGAATATGGTATCACATATCGTATTAATCTCGGTCCTGCACATATCTCATATGTGCTCCTACTCCATTTCGCTTGAGCCAGGAAACCTCTGTGTAGGACTCTAATGACTCGTCAATACACCGGCAGTAGGTGATGATTATATTAAACACCCACAAATCGCAAGCGGTCTGATAAATGTAACGGCCACCCGGGTTTTGAGCGATCAGAAGATCAACAAGCATGCCTGCTCAGACTCCTGCGAATCCAATCAGTAACACTACCGTACAGTCCGGTCTCTTCGTCTGATATGTCACATATCTTGTCTAGGGGTGGTAAACGTCAGGCCCCAGTAACTCGATAAGTCGTGCCGATATGAGGCTCATAACGGGTCGAGTAACTACTGATAACACTTACCAGTATATCTCAGGAGCAGCCCTGGCCAGGGACTTCCTGTTATAGCTAATAGAGCACAGCGCAACATCAACTCCCTATTCCGGGAGAGTCGAATCCCCTCCTATAGCTCATTGCCTCCATGTGACTCGGGACTGTACCCTAAAACCACCTTTTGCACGATCTCTTGACCATGGTGTGATGGAAATCAAAGCACAATGGTAATCACACAAGACTCTATGACGATCTCGGGTCGACAGACTAACCTGTACCAACGTCACCAGAGAACTGCTATCTGACGATAGGTATAATACCATCTAGGAGTTCTCGGCGAGTCCGTTCGGTGTACCCAGTCTCCATTGAGCACATGTATACCATCTATGATGTCAAACACTAATGGATATGGGATCATCCATCGCCCATCTACATGGGTCGAGAAGTTATACGCTAGTTTACTCTGGTATATCGATGTCCTGTCTCGATACACCCACGACTAGGAATATTAAAGGATGTACTCACGGACTACCTTTTTCCCACTAGTGTGATCCTCATCATAATCCAGGTAGTCAAGTACACATCCTAAGGGCTTTACAAACATGTAACAGTGAGACAATCAGTTTACATGTTAAGATAAAGAGTAACCAGATAGCATACTATCATGTTGAGCAAGAAAGTCCTCCCTATGTATGTCCAAGCATCCACTATAATATACATCATATGTACAATAATGGCCTCTAGGGCATACATATAACTAACAATCTCCAACTTGCACTAGGGACATCATATAGCAGTGGTTGTAGTATCCCATACTCAACCATCCTTTAAAAGTCTCTCTTGGGAAAAGGCTTTTGTGAGTGGATCCGCCGTGTTTTCCTCTGAGTCTACTTTCCTAACCTCGATCTCATGGAGATCAACTATCTCCATGAATAGGTGATACTGCCTTAGAATATGTCTGGATCACTGATGGGACGGGGGTTCCTAGGCATATACCACAACTCCATTGTCACACAATGGTAGGAACGAAGTCCATGTCATGAACTAATATATACCTAGACTGCCTTTTTGGTAGCATCGTTGGTAGCGATGTATCCAGCCTTTATCGTCTAGTTTGCCATGGTAACTAGCTTGGAACTCTTCCAACATACCGTCCCTCCACTGAGGGTAAAGGCAATGCCTGTGACTGACATTCAGTCGTCCTTACCACCCTGGAAGCTATCAAGTGATTCTCCCCAGGATCGATTGATACCATCTCACTACACCTAGTGAGAATCCTAAAATCCACTTAGATCTATCTCATAGATCCAAAACCCAGGATTTAGGAGGTATCACCTTGATCCTACATGGAGAATCCTTATGATAAGAGGAGATTGACCGAGTGTACCATAGGAAACTCCTTTCTTATCAAGAGTATGTCATCTACGTACAATACGAGGAATACCACCATACTCTCTACTACCTTTTTGTATATACAAGGTTCATCTACCATTTTGATGAAGTCAAACTCTTTGACTACCACATCAAAATAGACGTTCCAACTCTGCGATGCCTGCTTTAACCCGTAAAGAAACTTGCACACGTTTCTGCTTCTCCCACTGTCTATGAAGCCCTCTGGCTGTGTACTTATGGACGCTCTCTTCTAAATCATTATTTAGAAAAGCAGTCATGACACCCAATCGCTAGATATCGTAGTCATGGTATGTAGCAATGGCAAGTAGGATCCTGATGGACTTAAGAATAGTCACTGGAGAAAAAGTTTCATCATTATCCATACCTGGTCGATGACGAGAACCTTTTGCAACAAGTCTTAGCATTGAAAGTCTCAACTTTTCCATGTACACCAAGTAATCTTCTCAAAATATACTTGCCCCTGATAGGGATTTAACCCTTCAGATAAAGCAACCAAAGTCCATACTTTTTTGGTGTATATGGATTCCATCTAAGATCACTTAGCATCCAGCCATTCTTACAGAGTCCCCACTCTTTATGGCCTGCTCGAAACTAGTTGGGTCATCATCTCATGATGCAATCCTCACTCCTACTGTCATAGAGAAAACCGAAGTATCTCTCAGGTAGATGAGGAATTCTACCAGATCGGTGGAGAGGCTGAGGTTCGTTGGGAGATATTGAATCCTCCGGTTCTACCAAATCATCAGCTGTAGTTTGTATAGCTGGAACTCCTTCCAGTTCTACCTCATGACCACAAATTTCTTTCTAAAATAAATTCATTTTCTAAAAAGGTGGCATGCCGAGAAATAAAACACATTTTGTTCCTCAGTGCGGTAGAAGATATTCCCTTGCTAATGCTTGGGATATCCAACAAACTTCCACAGAACTGACCTTGCCTCGAGCTTTTCCGGATTTTTCTTTTGATATAGGCCGGACAACCCCAAATCTTAACTTACTTAAGAGATGGCTCTTCCCATTCCATATCACATATGGAGTGGTAGGCACTGATTTGGTTGGAACCCAATTCAATAGGTATGCAGCTTCTCAAGTGCATAACCCCTAAAGGAAATCGACAACTCAGTAGTACTCATCATAGAGCGCACCATTTCTAATAGGGTACGATTGCTCTTCCCCGATACACCGACGTGCTGTTTTGTATACGGAGGAGTAATGCTGAGAGAGAAACTCATTCTCCTTTAGAATAGTCCAGGAACTCCGTGCTCAAGTATTCTCCTCCCTGATCATATCAAAGGACATAATACTTATACCCGTTTTTGTTTTCGACTTCTAACTTATATTCTTGAATTTCTCAAAAGCTTCAGACTTGTGTTTCAACAGGAACTTATGTCCGAATCTTGAGAGATCACCAGTGAATGTAATGAAGTACAAAGAACCAATCCTGGCATGTGTAGACAGGGGACCTACATACATCATCATGTATCAATCCCAAGGATTCACTAACTCTTTCTCTGTTTCAAGTAAACGGAGCTATGGTCATAGTATCTTTGTGACATGACTGGCAAGTTTCGCAAGATGTAAATTCAAACTGATTTAAATATGCATCTTAATGTAACTTCTCTAGTCGAGTCGCATTGATATGACTTAGTCTACAATGCCTCAAGAAGGATTCGTTCATTTATGAACTCTTCCCCTTGTGTGTGTTCTGTACGTTAAGAACTGTAGTTTAATTTAGAATGTATATGCCATTAGATAACGTGCCTGAACCGATCAACTCTTGATATAGGAAATGTTCAAAACATTATCCAACAATACAAAATTATATCCTTCTTTACTTAATAAAGAGACTGATATGATGTTGTATATCAGGTTCGATATCTAATAACATTGGTTCAGAATCAATGTATTTGGTAATACAAGGTGATATCCGCCAACGACTTGGCTGCAACAATTGCACTGTTTTCAACTCTTAAAACTTTATCATCCATTCCCAATTCTCTACCTGTCTGTAGCCCATGTAACATATTACATTTGTGGGATTCTTATACGGTATCTAATACCCTGGACGTAGAGGATACTGAGAAACAGTTCTTTGTAATGAACACACCCGAAGAAGATGTATCAACATGCACTTTCTTCGTTTGGGCGGAACGGGAATCCTGGTAATCCCTATTTCCTGCTCGTTCTTAAAACAAATATATCTTAGAGTGGGACCAACGTTTCCCAGCTCAGTTTAACATGCGGGTTCGGTCAATACATCAATATTATTATCTTGGTTAAGGCGTGACATGGTCGCTACCTGGAGAGAGAGAAAAGAAAACACTCAGCGTATGCTCTTGCAAGATTAGATTGGTTGTTATTTTATCTAATCAGGATGGCTCCTACTGTTTTTACCAAATCTTCCTTCAAACCCTAAAAGGAAAGACGAGCTGGTATTAATTATACCCTACAAGTTCGCCAATCTTTCGGCCAGGCCAGTGTCGGTACTTTGAGGGAGGTTTCCCGTGCTTTCGCACGGACCTAATTAAAATAAACCTCGTTTTCCCAGGGGCGTAACCCCATTAACACCTTTCTAGACACCTACTTGATCAGCTAATTGTAATGTGCAAAACTCTCCCAAGAGTATCTCTTGCTCGCAGTGGGTATCGAGATCCAACTATCTTATAGAAGGCATGAAATCTCATTGCAAATTTTAACACTTGAAATTCCCGATAATATTTTTCCCCTAACCTCCTATGACCTTGACAAAGGCCAACAAACCATAGGATGCCAGTGAAGTTCAACCCGTCATTTCCTGATGAATTAAACCCACCTGCACGACCCTTGACAAAGGAAAACAAGCTCGCACGACTACCTTAATCCAATCGCATCAAATGCTTAAGCAGATAAGCACTAGTCAGCTACCGCACACTACGCCTTGACAAAGGCTAACAAACACAGCACGAATACTAAATACTACTTATCTGAAATGACAGAGGGCTACGACAGGTTTTTAATAAAACCCTTTGCGTAATGAACTTGATATTGTTGTAGAATCAAGTGATTTTGAAAAGGAGTGTTTTTGAGGCTTTCACTAGTTTTGCTAAAGAGGTCACTCCCGGTGAAGGGATCTCGGCTCTTTCCTCATTGTAACACCTCAGGATGTGTTTAGTGGCTAATTATATTTAAATAAAGGGTTTTTAATAAAAAGTTTACCAAATTGAATTTCAAATATTTTTCCAAATTTAATAAAAATCTTTCTAGAATTATCCTAGGCTTGCACACACATGTGCATGTAAACTAGGGTTTAGAATGAGGTTATACCATGATTAGCAACCATGTGTTGGAGATAGTGCCCTCAGAGTCAATTATTGGATCACTGGCACGTGATTACAATGATTGATGGAGGACCTATCCCGCTAGGACAGTCTTACTCGAGATGATAGTATGCTATCTGGTTTACCTTTATCAGCGTGTACTGCTTTAGGTGACCTTACAGGTCGCTATTACACGTTGGTAGAGCCCCTAGGATTCTTGCTTGACCACCAGCAGTATGAGGGCGATCATATAAGTGGGAGCTGGGGTCTATAAGCATATCCATAAATGGTCCCTAGTCGTGTGAGTTTCGAGACAGGGCATCGATACTCCAGAGTAGACTAGTGTATACAGTCCAGACCCCGACGAGGGGCGGTGGCCGGTCTCACAAGCCACTGGTGTCAGTTGGATCACCTAAGA
This sequence comes from Agapanthus africanus, assembly GCA_030015575.1. Lineage (NCBI taxonomy): Eukaryota > Viridiplantae > Streptophyta > Magnoliopsida > Asparagales > Amaryllidaceae > Agapanthus > Agapanthus africanus. The sequence goes on from JASDDO010000004.1 coordinate 240,716,447, forward strand.
TGTATACAGGTGCTCATTGGGTTATGAGTACACCGGACAGGACTCGCCGGGAACATGCTAGTTGGTCATATACCAGACGTTAGATGGAAGTTCCCTGGTGACATGTGTACAGGTTAGTTCATCGACCTGGGGATTGTCATTTGTCTTGTGTGAGTTCCCACTGTACTTTGATTACTACCCTACCACGGCTCAAAGGAGTCGTGCAAACAGGTTTTAGTTGGGTACAGTCCCGAGCCATATGGAGGCAGTGAGCGCATCTTCAGGGGTTCTTCTCTCCCGGTATTGGGGGTGAGGTCGCGCTGTGTCTAGGAGAGCCATTACACGAAGCCCTCGGCCGAGGCAAGGAGATTTACTGGTAGGTATTCCAGTAGTATCTCAGGGTGTTCTCGGATACACTCCGACACGACTTGTACCGCTTTTGGGGGTTTGACTTTTACCAACCCCCTAGGACCGCCATGCGATACTCATAGACGAACGGACCGGACTGTACGGATATTGTCACTGACAGGCTCAGTAGGGTTGTCAGGCTGAGTTCGCTCACAGACGTCCCTTTTAGTCAATACCTGGTAGCCCGTTACGTATTGGCTTACACCTCTGACGTGCTAGTGGTTAAATCCACAACCAAGGTGTTGACGAGTCTTTAGAGTCCCCCACATTCAGTTACTCAGCTTTCGGGCGAAAAGTTGTAGAGGCCGTATGGAGATATGGCAAGGTCCGATCAGATACGTGCGGTATTGCACGGATCAGGATCGGACAGTTTGTACTATAGGCCGTATGGATATATGGCAGGGTTCGATCAGATACGTGCGGTATTGCACGGATCAGGATCGAACGGATATTACTAGCCGGCTTTGGTTTAAGCCGGATCCTAGTATAGTACAGTGTAGATTTTGTCTCATTGCATTTGTATTTCGGTCGGAATATAGATGCGGGCGTGTGTACACAGTATCGGGGTTTTCCTGTAATTTATTACGGGACCAGTTTTCTGGAGTTGCCAGTGTGCTTTCCGTTTCGGCCGATTTCCTTTGTATCGTTCATTGGCCGAAGTTTGGTGGAGGAGGGCTTATTTGCATTGTTGCAAATAAGTAATTGTGGAGGGGGTCTTTGCATATTGTTTTTATCATGATAGCTTTTCCTTGACCTTGACTTCTAGCTTCATCATGCCTTGACTTTTGTAGGACATGATGGTTGATGATGTTTGTGGTTGAGTGTGGGTTTGATTTTGTGATGATTCTTTTTGCATGATAGCCTTCTCTCTCTCTCCATTGTATTATTGGATGGCTCTCTCATTCTATCATACTACTCCCCCATTCTCACTCTCCCCCTCACCAAGATGGCCGGCCACTATGCATGGGGGCTGTCCAAAATTTTGAGGGTGGGTTTTTAGCTCATTTCATGTTGCAAAAATCCCACAAGATCAATCTAAAAGGCTCCAAGTTCAATCCCTTCACAAAAGGCAATTCCATGAACCCCAAAGTGAGACTTCTTCACTACACATTCTACAGCAAATCTTGGGCACGTCGAATAGCCAGCTTCGTGCCCGAGTTGCCTCGGCATTGAGGTGGGAGCCCGTAAAAGAAGTAGGCGATGTGGTGCACTTCCGGCGACGAGGTGGAGACAGGACATTCCGCGAGAGATCGGGACGATGACGAGAAGACCGGAGGACTCGGATCAGTCGGTATATCTCTATTCCCTATCTTGTAGTTAGCTAGGACTAGTTAATGGTTCGATCCGGGTTTTAGTGCGCGGTGGTGCCGGTTTGCTAAGTTCGCAAAATTAAAGTTTATCACCGCTTCCACATTTTGGCCTCACGATGGAGGCCGGGGCGCCGCCGTGCACTTACAGTGGTATCAGAGCCTCTCCATTAACTTAGTCTAGCTTGGTTTAATGTGTTTTGCATTTCCGATCGACCAAAATTCCAAAATCCGCATTTTCTGCTTGCATCAGTTTTCTGTTAAAATTTTTTGGTGTCCAAAATTTTTTCAGGTTACAGAAAAGTGATCTACTAGAAAAGATAAGAGTTCTGTGAAAATTCGATGCAGTAAGTCCACTGTAGGAGCGCGGAACCGCGGCCAAACACCCCTTTGGGCCGCGGTTCCGCCGCACAATGATGTGTTCGCTGCACCAAATTTGTACTGTATCTTTCTGGGGTGAAAATAGGGGTTTTGGAATAATAATATTGGGCCCAGAATTTCTTGATCTGCTACAGTAATGCTTTGGGGCCCACTTGGTAAAATTTGATCGATTGGATATTTTAAACACATTATTTCACAGTTTTTACATTATATCTGCGACCGTGAATGTCACTTGATCGGTAAATCCGGTCTAACTGCTATAGCCCGGTTAGACGGATTTGCGAACGTGACTTTCACGTTGATGTTCTGTTTTTGCTGTGATGTTGCGGATCGGTCGTGGGGGATAGCCTGGATGCAATGCTAGTACAGTTTTGTTGTATTATGTACATTTGATATTGCGGGGCGAGCATCCGACATGTGGACTGCCGTCACTGCCTGTTTGTATTATTATTTTGGGGCACGACCAGGTTGCGGTCGATGTACCCGTTGTATGTATATTTTACTTTCTGTACTAGGATTACCCCGCGGTGGGGTGCACGGATAGCCGGGTTCTAGAGGGCAACAAGCCCGTATCTCATGGCATTGGGACGGAGGGGGCTTCACTCTAGAATTGGCGGGCTATTCGCCGCACTCGTAGGGGGTACAGGCTGACCCAGGAGGGGTGCCCAAGTTACCGGATTCCGTGAAGTGCTGGGTGGTCCATTCACAGTACTGAAGGGGGCTGCCTCGCTTCAGGTTTTGGCGGGTGACTTGCCGCGCCCGTAGGGGTCTAGGATTTCATTGCACAGGCTATCCACACGACCAGGGAAACGTCGGGTTTCAATAGTGGCTCTGTGAAACCCAGGGATCCCAGATATCTGTATTGTTCTGTGATGCTGTACACTTCTGTGATGTTGCATTTTTATCACGCCTTGAGCGAAATATAATATATTGGTATATATATTAGTAGATGTTGTATATGTTTTACATCCACGCTAATCCAGTCCCCGCTCTGTCGTTAGTTAGCTAACCTAACGGGTAATGACGGGACCCAGTGGCGAATGCGGATGGCATATACGTACGTCATATTATTTTCGTTCTTTGTGGTGTGATTAATTGATGGGACTGCGTTGATTCGGATCAATGCAAGTTAAAAACAAACCTAATCTGATATTGTTGGAACACTTTTCAAAAAGCTGTTATTGCAAGGACGTTCTCTTTTGTTTTGCATTGTGGTATTCAGTTGGAATATCCTGCTCCTCAGTCGACGAGGCAAGGGCCGAGATCCCTTCACTGGGAGTGACCCCTTGGACAAAAAGTTTGCGTCAGGGCATTAACTTCACTATAGCGGATTACTTTTGCTTTGCATCGTGGTATTCAGTTGGAATATCCTGCACCTCATTCTACGGGGAAAGAGCCGAGATCCCTTCACCGGGAGTGACCTCTTTAGCAATGGTTTTCGTCACTATATTTTAAAAGCTATCCGTTCCTTCAACGATATCAAGTTCTTTACGTTAAAGGTTTTCGCCAGAAACCATTCGTAGCCCTCTGTCGTTTCATATGGGTAGTCAATAGTATTCAAGCTGTGTTTGTTGGCCAAAGTCAAGGCACAGTGTTTGGTAGCTGTTGGTTATTCATATGCAGCATAGATAGATGCGTTGGTTTGGGACAGTCGTACTACCTTGTTGGCCAAAGTCAAGGGTATGTACGGGTGGATTCAAATCAACCTGGAGAATGACGGGTAGAACTTGACATGTGACTTATGATTTGTTGGCCAAAGTCAAGGTCATAAGAGCATGGGGCAGAAATCACATCGGGAGTTTCAAAAGAACTGAAACTTGCCAGATATGCGAATACCTTCTGGAGTGTGATGACGTGAGCGGATTCCGTCACGTTATCATGCGATGATAGTTGGATCCCGATTCCCACTGATGAGTTAGTTTACTCCTCGGGTGATCCCGACTAATTCTTCTTATAGGTTTGGAGGAGAACTTGACGGTACAGTGGGAGGTTTCCAGATTAGATAAATTGGTAACCATTCTGATCTAGGTTAGAGTGCACGCTGAGTATTTCATTTCTCTCTCTCTTTGGCAGCGACCATTGACCCGACCCTAAGACTATGACTCAGTGACCAAGTTGACCGAACCTTCTTTAACACTGGCTTTTGGATTGTTAGAGTTGCAAACCTCATTGCCACTCCTACTTTTACCCTTTTTCTCCAGGACACCCCGTATTATTACGAACGTCCACTTCCATTGGACAAAAACATCGTATGGTTAGATACGAACTCGAAAGATTTTATTCGAGGATGGTTTCCGGTTCTGGAGAAAACGGATAGGACTATTCAGTTGTTTTTTCCTTTTACCCTCTCTCAGGTTGTGAGTACTCCTTGGTTTAGGAGTAGTACACCTATTACGCCAATTGGATAGTCTTCTTCCAAACCTTAGGCTGGTGCCGAACGATGGGGAATGAAGAAAACCAATTAGCATAACGATGGTGTGCAGAAGGTATTAAGTTAAGACAAAACAAGGGATTAGTAAGAGGGCAAAGTAAATTGCAACTGATATTCATGACCAATCCAGGTATTTCATTACCGCTCCCAAATCACCTTTGTATTTCTCCAGAACACTCCGTATCACTACGAAGATCCACAGTTTATTGGATATTCCATCGTATGGTTATATACGAACTCGAAAGGAACTTGTTCCAGTTCGGGGATGGATTCTGGTTCAGGAGAAATAGGAATAAGGTTTATTCGGTTGTCTTTTATCTTCACCTTCTCTCGCATTGCGAGTGTTCCTAGGACAGTACACCCATTATGCTTATTGGATAGTCTTCTTCCAAACCATAGGCTGGTGCCGAACGGTAGGGAAGGAAGAAAACCATTTGGCCTAAAGGGGTGTGCAGAAGGTAATGACTAAAGACATAAAAAGGAATTTGGAGAGGTGGCAAAGAATTATACGGTTACAGTTGTGAATCTGAATAATGGAAGAGGCATTACTAGGAATACCAGGATACCCCAACGAAACATTTCAATGTTTCAGTTTCACTGTGTACTGTTAAAGGAAAACTGATTTCCCAATTAAGACACTTGCTCCAGGGTATGTATTTACCAGGTATGACTATCACATCTGTATGGTTTTACAGATGATGAGTGGGAGTATGTTATTGGAAATTGGGTGATCATCCTCATTATATCGGGATTCGTTGTAATCGGTGATATTTGAGGAAATCACCTAGGCTGTTTGCCGGTCGGTAAATATTTGGTTTTGAATATCCGCTGTTATGCACCAATTTCAAATCGATATATCTGTATGTCTATTTTCATAGAGTGAGATATACTTTTTGAAATTATGTCGATGACATTTACCTATATCAGTGGATGGTTAGGTAAGGAGCATTAAACAGCGGTGTAATTCTTCATAACCAAAGGTACAGTTTTCAACCTACGACACACAGTGAATGAGTTATCAGACTCAAGGGACTTATACAGAGTATTGTATGTTGTCCAGGGTCCATCAGGACAGAGGGGTAGGTCCTCGTACTATATTCGGTTTACTTTTGACTTCTCTAGTTTTTAGACAGGTGTTTCGTGGAAACACAGGGTCTGAATTTTGAGAAGTTGTAGGTATTTGAATAAAGTAGAGAACCAGATATTTCAAGTATCGGGATTCTTCAAAGTGACCGAAGATGTAGATATTTGTGTATGGTGTTCAGTTGATAGTAATGATTAAGAGAACTTGCTTCTCTTTCAGCTTACTCATAATTGGAAACATTCCTAAGTTGAGTAACGCTGATCGGCCTCCTTCCATTTAGTTGACATGCACTGGAGATAGCTGCATGATTTGAATCTGGTTCAATTAAATCAGTGCCTCTGGTTCTATATTGGATATAGAACAGTTCATATCTTAACGATGTTAAGGTACGGGGAGTTGTCCGGCTTTTGATTAAAACCAGACTCTGGATAACTCAAGGCACGTTTCTGTAATGGCTGTTTGTGGGTTGACCCAGGCTATGACGAGGGTTGACTTTCTACCATCTGGAAGATCAATAGTGATATTGTTCTTCACTCTCCACAATTTTAAAAGAAATGGAATTTTTCAGAAAACAGTAGTGGGAGTATGGTAGAACTGGAAGTGATTCCAGAACCACAAACGATTACTGAAGATTTGATAGGAACCTAAAGATTCAATCTGATTTGACATTCCATTGGCCACTCCGCAGATAAGGTGGGTAACTTCAGGCACCCGAGAGGTACTACGGTAGCCTCAAGGACGGTGACAGGGAAGTTCTTGTTTACCCACAATTACCATTGCTGTTGTTCCAGGCTGCGAGACCCGGTGGGAGGATGAGTATAGCGTCGTTCTAAACTAGTTTTAGAAATGTACGTGTATATGACTCTGCCAGAGGATTGTCGTGGTCAGTGGGAGTAGCGGAAGCATTGGTGGACAGTTGGCTTATGTCTATTTATAAACTAAAGCAGGTATAGCGGAGATAGATCATCAATTTCTGATGTGACAGTCATAGGTTTGACTTCATCAGAATAAGGGATGGATCTGTTGAGAAGGTAGTAGGGTATGATGTCATGGTATTTGGATGACATACATAGAATAGGAAAAGAAACTCCTATACTACGATCGGTTATAGTTTGGTCGTCACACAGTGGTTTCTCCACATGGGACTTGGACATTATATCAAACATACTGGTTACTAGATCTATGGTTTTAGATCTAGATTTGGGTGGTTTCCCAATCTGGGTACTTAGACAGCATTCTAAGAGTATTTACAATGGACGACTCCTGGCACGGTAGTGTACCTGCAGGTGATGGAGTCACCCTCTCTAAAGGTGTCTCACAGACTAAAGGAGAGGGATGTGCATGATTGGCAGGTCACTTGCTCAGGCAATTGAGTCAATCATGAGATGTCAATTACCACACCAGATGTTGTTCTTGCACTAGATGCAATAAGTTGATATTGATCCAATCCTGGAGAAACAGTCGGAAGCAGTTTTAGAACATAAGTGGATGTTCTAGGGATATGATAACGACAGCCTCATTCGGGAGACAGTTATCATTCCAGGCTTCCAAGGTGACATGGACGACAAGGAGGTTGTCGGGGTTATAGTTTTTCCTTCTGACGAGGGGCAGTATTTTGGACAGGTGGTCCAAGGTAATACTGAGGGAGGCATGGCGCAGGATACTGATTAAGTTCAGTTGACGGTACAGTCTAAGAAGTTTGGATTTGGAGTTCATTTATGAGCTAGGTCCCATCTGACATCCAGACACATTCTAAGACAGGTATTGCTCATTTCGGGAGATGGGTTTCTCCGCGAACTTGAGATATAGAGAGACATAGAAAGAGACATCAAAGCGGATCCACTCACTGAGGCTATTTCTCGAACACAATAGTTTCGCAAACGAGTTTTATGAGACTGACTAGTAGAGGAGTTGGGTGTTCGGTATCACACGGGCTGTGAGTATGCGATATCGCAATAATTAGCCTTGAGTGCAAGTGGGAGATTGTTGGAGATAGTGCCCTCAGAGTCAATTATTGGATCACAGGCACGTGATTACAATGATTGATGGAGGACCTATCCCGCTAGGACAGTCTTACTCGAGATGATATTATGCTATCTGGTTTACCTTTATCAGCGTGTACTGCTTTAGGTGACCTTACAGGTCGCTATTACACGTTGGTAGTGTAGGGTTCCTAGGCACCCTAAGGAGGTCTCACAAGGCATCGAACATGCCAATATAAAATTTTACGGGTGCCGAGAGAGCCGACTACGGATCGTCGGCCAGAAATCTAGGCGAAACATTAAACTAGTTAACACTTAACTATAATAATACGGAAATACAACCTTTATAGATCCGGTTCTCCACCTCCATAGCTCCGCAACGAAGTCCCCTCGCTGTCCATATGAGTTCCCGGGCTCTAGCGTCGGCTTCGTCGGAGAATGGGCAAGCTAGGTCGTCGATGTCCAAGCCGAAGATGATCTACGTCGAAGCATCACTAGATCAAGCTCCACCTTCACCAAGCCATGAAAACTTGTGAAGGAAACACACTCTACAACTTGGCAAGAGGTAGAGGATGAAGAAATAGGAAGTGGGTTCACTTTAGAATTGGATTTCTCACTCATTTTCACATTCCACCATTGTTGGTAGAAAGGTTTCTTCAAGGTTGAAGATGAAGAAGAAGAAGAAAGTGTTATCATAAGAATAAATGAATTAGAATAATAATCATTTCTTATCATAATACTAACTATGGTAATGTGTAGAGAATCAATCATGGTTAAAGGAATGGTTAGGGTCAAGCTAGAGACAAAATGGTCACTTAGTCAAAGTGTTCATGAAGCTTCGTGAAAACAACAAATGAAAGCCACCATTTCATTTCATTTTCTTTTATTCATTTATCAAAAATAAATGGATAACTAAATAAGATAAATGAATAACAAATAATAAACCCTAACCATTTCATTAACCAAGGTTTAATACTTTACACATAACCAAAAAGCATGCATCATCTAACATGATACAAGCATGTGCACAAAATCATATCACATATATAATGCGCACATCCGAGTGAGAAAATCCATCTTAAGTAAACCGAAACTAGTTGATGCAAAGTAATATATCAAATATATATAAATATGCATTAAATCATTAAATCAACACTTGATTCAATGATCCGGTCATGTCGCACACAACCGACTAGTATACAATGTATCGGCTTACCGAATCAACGCTTGAATCGATAACTAGGTTATATCGCATACAACCATTCGACACATTGATCGCGAGAATGAAATACGGTATCACATACACGCATTATTCTCGGTCCCGCACATATCTCATATGCGCTCCTATTTCGTTTCACTTGAGCCAGGAAACCTCTGTGTAGGACTCTAAAGACTCGTCAATACGCCGGCAGCAGATGATGATCATATCAAACACCCACAAGCCGCAAGCGGTCTGCTAAACGTAACAGCCACCCGGGTATTGAACGATCAGAAGATCGACGAGCAAGCCCGCTCACACTCCAGTGAATCCAACCAGTAACACTACCGTACAGTCCGGTCTGATCGTCTGATATGTCGCATATCTTGCCTAGGAGTGGTAAACGTCAGACCCCAATAGCTCGATAAGTCATGTCGATGTGAGGTCTATAACAATTCGAGAAACTACTGGTAACACTTACCAGTAAATCTCAGCAACCCTGGCCAGGGATTTCCTGTTATAGCCAATCGAACACAGTGCAACATCAACTCCCTATACCGAGAGAGACGAATCCCCTCCTATCGCTCATTGCCTCCATGTGACTCGGGACTGTACCCAAAAACCACCGTTTTGTACGCCCTCTTGGACGTGGTAAGATGGAAATCAAAGCACAGTGGGAACCACACAAGACTCTATGACGATCTCGGGTCTACAGACTACTCTGTACCAGTGTCACCAGAGAACCGCCATCTGACGTGAGGTATAATACCATCCGTGAGTTCTCGGCTAGTCCGTCCAGTGTACCCAGTCTCTACTGAGCACCCGTATATCATCTCCGATGTCAAACACCAATGGATATGGGATCATCCATCGCCCATCTGTATGGGTCGAGAAGGTATACGCTAGTCTACTCTGGTATATCGATGCCCCATCTCGATACACCCACGACTAGGGACTTTGAAGGATGTGCTTATGGACTACCATGTCCCCACTAGTATGATCCGCATCATAGTCCAGGTAGTCAAGTACCACATCCTAAGGGCTTTACCAACATGTAACAGAGAGACAATCAGTGTACACGTTAAGGTAAAGAGTAACCAGATAGCATACTATCATGTCGAGCAAGAAAGTCCTCCCTATATATGTCCCAGCATCCACTACAATGTACATCCAATGTACAGCAATGGCCTCTAGGGCATACATATAACTAACAATCTCCCACTTGCACTATGGCCATCTGTAGCAGTGGTCGAAGTATCTCATACTCAATCATCCCATAAAAGTCTCTCTCTTGGAATAAGCCTTCATGAGTGGATCCGCCGTGTTGTCCTCTGAGTCTTCTCTCTTAACCTCGATCACACTGGAGATCAACCATCTCCATGATCAGGTGATACTGCCTTAGAATATGTCTGGATCACTGATGGGACCAGCGTTCCTTGGCATAAGCCACAACCCCATTGTCACACAATGGGAGGAACATAGTTCATCTTATGAACCATTATACACCCAAACAGCCTCTATGGTAGCATCTTAAGTAGCGATGTATCCTGCCATTATCGTCCAGTATGTCACGGTATCTGGCTTGGAACTCTTCCAACATACCGTCCCTTTACTGAGGGTAAAGACAATGCCTGCGACTGACATTCAGTCGTCTTTATCACCCTGGAACCTTTCCAGTGATTCTCCCCAGGATCAACTTATACCATCTCACTACAGCTAGTGAGCTTCCTAACATCCAATTAGATCTATCTCATAGATCCAAAATCTAGGATTTAGTAGGTATCATTTTGATCCTATACGGAGAATCTTTGTGATAAACGGAGATTGATCGAGCGTAGCATAGGAAACTACTTCTCTATCAAGTGTATGTCATCCAGGTGCTCTACGAGGATCACCACCATACTCCCTACTACCTTTTTGTTTATACAAGGTTCATCTACCATTTTGATGATGTCAAACTTTTTGACTAATTCATCAAAACAGATGTTCCAACTCTGCGATCCCTGCTTTATCAGATAAAACATCTTGCACACGTTTCCGTTGCTCCCACTGTCTACGAAGCCCTCTGGCTGTGTACTTATAGACGCTCTCTTCTAAAACATCATTTAGAAAAGCTGTCATGACACCCTACCACCAGATATCGTAGTCATGGTATGTAGCCGTGGCAAGTAGGATCTGGATGGAATTAAGCATAGGTACTGGAAAAGGTTTCATCATTATCTACGCCTGGTCAATGACAAAAACCTTTAACAAGTCTAGCTTTGAAAGTCTCAACTTTTCCATTTACACCAAGTAATCTTCTCAAGATATACTTTCTCCTGATGGGGATTTAACCCTTCAGATATAGCAACTAAAGTCCATACTTTGTTGGTGTATAAGGATTCCATCTCAGATCGCTAAGCATCCAGCCATTCTTACAAAGTCTCACTCCTGATGGCCAGCTCAAAGCTAGTAGGGTCATCATCTCATGATGCAATCCTCTCTCCCACTGTCATAGAGAAACCGAAATATCTCTCAGGTGGGTGAGGAACCCTACTAGATCGGCGGAGAGGCTGAGGTTCGTTGGAATCTACTGAATCCTTTGGTTTTATCAAATCATCGGCTGCAAATTGTATAGCTGGAACCTTTCCAGTTGTACATTACCGACCTTGCCTCGAGCTTGTCCGGATTTTGCTTTTAGACATAAGCCGGACAACCCCAAATCTTAACTAGCTTAAGACATGGGCTCTTCCCTTTCCATATCACATATGAAATGGTAGGCAACTGATTTGATTGGAACCCTATTCAATAGTTATGCAGCTTCTCAAGTGCATAACTCCCAAAAGGAAATAGGTAACTCAGTATTACTCATCATAGAGCACTCCTTATCATATAGGGTGTATCTGCTCCTCCCCGACATACCATCGTGCTATGGTATATTCGGAGGAGTAATGCCGAGAGAGAATCTCATTCTCCTTTAAAATAGTCCAGAATTTCCGTGCTCAAGTATTCTTCTTCTTGATCTCATCATAGGACATAATACTTATACCCGTATTGGTTCTCTACTTCTAACTTATATTCTGTGAATATCTCAAAAGGTTCAGACTTGTGTTTCAACAGGAACATATGTCTGAATCTCGAGAGATTATCAGAGAATGTAATGAAGTACAAAGAACCTTACCAGGTATGTAGACAGGGGACCTTTATACATCAACATGTATCATCCTAAGAGTTCATTAACTCTTTCTCTGTTTCCAATAAACAGAGCTATGGTCATTTTATCTTTGTGACATGACTGGCGAGTTTCACAAGATGTAAATTCAAACTGATTTAAATATGCATCTATATGTAACTCTAGCTAGTCGGGTCACATTGATCTGACCTAGTCTACAATACCTCAAGAAGGATTCGTTCATTTCTGAACTCTTCCTCTTGTGTGTGTTCCATATACTAAGAACTGTAGTTTAATTTAGAACATCAATGCTTTTAGATAACGTGCCTGAACCGATCAACTTTTGATATAGGAAATGTTCAAAACATTATCCAACAATACAAAATTTTATCATTCCTTTACTACTAAAGAGAGTGATATGATTTTGTATATCAGGTTCGGCATCTAATAGCATTCGTTCAGAATCAATGTATTTGTAATACAGGGTGACAGTGACCAACAGACTTGGCTGCAACACTTGCCCCGTTTTCTGCCTCATGAAACATATCACCCGTTCTCAGTTTTTCTACCTTTTTGTAGCCCTATGTAACAGATTACATATCTGGGATCCTGATCCGGTATCATATACCAGGATGCGGAGGATACTGAGAAACAGTTCTGTATAATGAACACACCCGAAGATGATGCATCAGTATGCACTCTCTTCGTTTGGGCGGCACGGGAAATCTGGTATTCTCCAATTTCCTGCTCTGTCTTATAACAATTATAAGTTAGAGCCGGACCAACGTTCCCCAGCTCAGTATAACAAGCGGGTTCGGTCAATTATCCGTATTATTATCTTGATTAAGGCGTGATATGGTCGCTACCAGGAGAGAGAGAGAAGAAAACACTCAGCATGCGCTCTTGCAAGAATAGATTGGTTATTATTTTATCTAATCAGGATGGCTCCCACTGCTTTTTATCAAATCTTCCTTCAAACCCTAAAAGGAAAGACTAGCCGGGATTAATTACACACTACAAGTTCGCCAATCTTTCAGCCAGGCCAGTGTCGGTACTTTAAGGGAGGTCCCCCGTGCTTTCGCACGAACCTAATTAATGTAAACCTCTTTTTCCCAGAGGCGTAACCCCGTTGACACCTTTCTAGACACCTACTTGATCGGCTAATTGTAATGTATAAAACTCTCCCAGGAGTAACTCTTACTCGCAGCGGGTATCGGGATCCAACTATCTCATAGAAGGTATGCAATCTCATTGCAAATTTCAACACTTGAAATTCCCGATAACATTTTGCCCCTAGCACCCTATGACCTTGACGGAGGCCAACAAACCATAGGCTACTAGTCAAGTTCAACCCGTCATTTCTTGATCGAATCAAACCCACCCGCACGACCCTTGACGGAGGCCAATAAGGTCTTACGACTACCCTAACTCAATCTGCATCATATGCATAAGCAGATAAATACTGGTTAGCTACCGCACACTGCGCCTTCACGGAGGCCAACAAACGCAGCACGAATACTAAACAGCACTTATCTGAAATGACGGAGGGCTATGACAGGTTTTTATAAAAACCTATTGCGTAATGAACTTGATATCGTTGTAGGATCGAATGAATTTTGAAATGGAGTGCTTTTGAGGCTTTTCTTGTTTTGCTAAAGGAGTCACTCCCGGTGAAGGGATCGTCGGTCCTTTCCTCGTCGAATGAGGTGCGGGATATATCATATATATCTCTGTGCAAAGCAAAAACTCTTAAAAGCAATCAAAAGACAAACCGAATGTGTAGCATCTGCCAGTTATTGCTAAAGGAGTCACTCCCGGTGAAGGGATCTCGGTCCTTTCCCTATCGAATAAGGTGCAGGATATATCATATATACCGCTGTGCAAAGCAAGAACTGTAGCTACCTGTTTTATTTTGAAATTCAATTCTACAACATCTTAGGTTTCTTTTATTTCATTAATCATATTAATGAAGTCCCATCATTTAAGTACCTAAACATCACAGATAAATACGACGTACACTTATGCCATCCGCATTCGCCTCGATGTCCCCTCGTGCACCGTTAGGTTAGGTTACTAACGGCTGAGCGGGCAGGGCTAGCGCGGGTGTAAAACATAAGTAACGTCTATATAATATATCATATATACTATATACTGTATCTATCACAGAACATCACATGATCACATCACAGATATCGCAGCAGAAGAATCATATGAAATATTGGATATACTAGGACGTCCGTGTTTTTAATACGAGCCAGTATAAAACACGGAATCCACGCTCGTGATGAATAGCCAACCCACACCCCTAGACCCCTACGAGAGCGGCAAGCAACCCTACCAATTCCAGAGTTAGGAGACCCGGACTCGACTCCTCGAGTTGGTCTCCCACTGGACTCCAGAACCCGGTTACTTGTGCCCTCCTCCTTGGGTCTATCCTAGTGCGGAAAAGTAAATAATATACAAAGGGTGACAACTTCCGCTACCTGGAAGTGCCCCAATAAAAGAATATTACATACAAGTTTTTACATGAATGAAAATGAAAAACACTCATCTCACATAAAAAACCCCCGGCTATTCAAACACGACGATCCAATATAACATATCCAGCAACACATAACATCACATGTCATCAACGTAAGTAAATATGCGCATCCCAATTGTCGTTGACATATAGCAACGAAACCGGCGATATCACATATTACACTTACGGTCACAGAAAAGAAAGTGTAAAACTACAACAGTTGGAATCCGCAACCACCTCAGACATCACATGCCTGACCAAATGAATTCCTTAGACATCGCATGCCTAACAATTATAAACCCCGCATTTTAGTCTCAAAATCGAAAACTCTTTTCAATATCAAGTCGGGCAATTCAACAAGATTCCCGACATCCTGATCGAATGCTCGTCGCAAACTTCAGTAGACGGTCGCACCCCCGATACCGTCGACGAAGTGCACCAAGGCGGAACACCGCTACCGGGAGCACCCGAACGGATGCTTTCGGCGACGGGGTTCTCCTACAGTCACTTGGTCGGGGCTATGGAGTGAAGCTGTCTATTAAGTTTATCCGGCGAGCATCCGCGTACGCTATGTGATTGCGACGGACTTTTGATCACATCAAAATTCCGTGGCAACCGATCAAGTGAGACTAAACTACTATGTTTATAACATTCATTCAGTTATCGCATAACTATTGTGAATTCCAATTGTTGTATCACATTCCGGATAAACAAAAAATGTTAAACTTTTCGATTGTACATTCGAACACCCAAGTTTTCCCGATACAGCTCAACACATGAAATAAGTCTAACAACATTCAGTTCGTGCCTCAGTACCAACGGTCCAGCCGTAGAAGGGTCAAGCCAACGCCTCACATGTGGCACGCCGTACTGCCCCAAACCCGAAGGTTCAAAGGGCAGTTCAAGACGGTCACATAATCGAGTTAAGGTTTGTTGTCTTCTAGAGGGTCCATCGAGTTACTTGCACTACTCAGAACGTCGTTAAACTACGGAAAAATCCAACACTTGGAAATTTCCCGACAGGGGAAAAATTGGGTATTTATATCCGGTCGAACTTTTTAACATATTCTAAAATTTATCCGGAAAGCCAAATAGACAAAATTTGATACCCCGATCGAAACACCGAATCCCCAAAACAACTCCAGAAAATTCAACTCTTGAATAAATTTTAAAAATACCCAGAAAATCCAGCATAATATAATAGGAGTTACTGTGCAAACAGTGTATGATGACGTCATCATTCCGCCGCGGAACCGCCGCAGAAGCCAGGCTTCTACCGCGGTTCCGCCGCGGTTTGTACTGTTCATCAGTAAATTTTTGCGTCATAATTCTTAAAATTCCCTGCTGAATTTTTTAAGCATTTTTAATCTGGAAAAATCCACGTTTTTGAAAAAAGGACAGAGAGTAATATTTGAGTTGGGTTTCGGGTTCGTTCGGGTTTCAAATTCCGTATAGACTTCGCCTAAGGCTCTAGCTAGTCTCTGATACCACTGTAGGGTTCCTAGGCACCCTAAGAAGGTCTCACAAGGCATCGAACATGCCAATATAAAATTTTACGGGTGCCGAGAGACCCGACTACGGATCGTCGGCTAGAAATCTAGGCGAAACATTAAATTAGTTAACACTTAACTATAATAATACGGAAATACAACCTTTGTAGATCCGGTTCTCCACCTCCATAGCTCCGCAACGAAGTCCCCTCGCTGTCCATATGAGTTCCCGGGATCTAGCGTCGGCTTCGTCGGAGAATGGGCAAGTTAGGTCGTCGATGTCCATGCCGAAGATGATCTACGTCGAAGCATCACTAGATCAAGCTCCACCTTCACCAAGCCATGAAAACTTGTGAAGGAAACACACTCTATTACTTGGCAAGAGGTAGAGGATGAAGAAATAGGAAGTGGGTTCACTTTAGAATTGGATTTCTCACTCATTTTCACATTCCACCATTGTTGGTAGAAAGGTTTCTTCAAGGTTGAAGATGAAGAAAAAGAAGAAGAAAGTGTTATCATAAGAATAAATGAATTAGAATAATAATCATTTCTTATCATAATGCTAACTATGGTAATGTGTAGAGAATCAATCATGGTTAAAGGAATGGTTAGGGTCAAGCTAGAGACAAAATGGTCACTTAGTCAAAGTGTTCATGAAGCTTCATGAAAACAACAAATGAAAGCCACCATTTCATTTCATTTTCTTTTATTCATTTATCAAAAATAAATGGATAACTAAATAAGATAAATGAATAACAAATAATAAACCCTAACCATTTCATTAACCAAGGTTTAATACTTTACACATAACCAAAAAGCATGCATCATCTTACATGATACAAGCATGTGCACAAAATCATATCACATATATAATGCGCACATCCGAGTGAGAAAATCCATCTTAAGTAAACCGATACTAGTTGATGCAAAGTAATATATCAAATATATATAAATATGCATTAAATCATTAAATCAACACTTGATTCAATGATCCGGTCATGTCGCACACAACCGACAAGTATACAATGTATCGGCTTACCGAATCAACGCTTGAATCGATAACTAGGTTATATCGCATACAACCATTCGACACATTGATCGCGAGAATGAAATACGGTATCACATACACGCATTATTCTCGGTCCCGCACATATCTCATATGCGCTCCTATTTCGTTTCGCTTGAGCCAGGAAACCTCTGTGTAGGACTCTAAAGACTCGTCAATACGCCGGCAGCAGATGATGATCATATCAAACACCCACAAGCCGCAAGCGGTCTGCTAAACGTAACAGCCACCCGGGTATTGAACGATCAGAAGATCGACGAGCAAGCCCGCTCACACTCCAGTGAATCCAACCAGTAACACTACCGTACAGTCCGGTCTGATCGTCTGATATGTCGCATATCTTGCCTAGGGGTGGTAAACGTCAGACCCCAATAGCTCGATAAGTCGTGTCGATGTGAGGTCTATAAAAATTCGAGAAACTACTGGTAACACTTACAAGTAAATCACAGCAACCCTGGCCAGGGATTTCCTGTTATAGCAAATCGAACACAGAGCAACATCAACTCCCTATACCGGGATAGACGAATCCCCTCCTATCGCTCATTGCCTCCATGTGACTCGGGACTGTACCCAAAAACCACCATTTTGTACGCCCTCTTGGACGTGGTAAGATTGAAATCAAAGCACAGTGGGAACCACACAAGACTCTATGACGATCTCGGGTCTACAGACTACTCTGTACCAGTGTCACCAGAGAACTGCCATCTGACGTGAGGTATAATACCATCTGGGAGTTCTCGGCGAGTCCGTCCATTGTACCCAGTCTCTACTGAGCACCCGTATATCATCTCCGATGTCAAACACCAATGGATATGGGATCATCCATCGCCCATCTGTATGGGTCGAGAAGGTATACGCTAGTATACTCTGGTATATCGATGCCCCATCTCGATACACTTACGACTAGGGACTTTGAAGGATGTGCTTATGGACTACCATGTCCCCACTAGTATGATCCGCATCATAGTCCAGGTAGTCAAGTACACATCCTAAGGGCTTTACCAACATGTAACAGAGAGACAATCAGTGTACACGTTAAGGTAAAGAGTAACCAGATAGCATACTATCATGTCGAGCAAGAAAGTCCTCCCTATATATGTCCCAGCATCCACTACAATGTACATCCAATGTACAGCAATGGCCTCTAGGGAATACATATAACTAACAGGTAGAGCTCCTAGGATTCTTGCTTGACCACCAGCAGTATGAGGGCGATCATATAAGTGGGAGCTCGGGTCTATAAGCCTATCCATAAATGGTCCCTAGTCGTGTGAGTTTCGAGACAGGGCATCGATACTCCAGAGTAGACTAGTGTATACAGTCGAGACCCCGACGAGGGGCGGTGGCCGGTCTCACAAGCCACTGGTGTCAGTTGGATCACCTAAGATGTATACAGGTGCTCATTGGGTTATGAGTACACCGGACAGGACTCGCCGGGAACATGCTAGTTGGTCATATACCAGACGTCAGATGGCAGTTCCCTGGTGACATGTGTACAGGTTAGTTCATCGACCTGGGGATCGTCATTTGTCTTGTGTGAGTTCCCACTGTACTTTGATTACTACCCTACCACGGCTCAAAGGTGTCGTGCAAACTGGTTTTAGTTGGGTACAGTCCCGAGCCACATGGAGGTAGTGAGCGCATCTTCAGGGGTTCGTCTCTCCCGGTATTGGGGGTGAGGTCGCGCTGTGTCTAGGAGAGCCATTACATGAAGCCCTCGGCCGAGTCAAGGAGATTTACTGGTAGGTATTCCAGTAGTATCTCAGGGTGTTCTAGGCTACACTCCGACACGACTTGTACCGCTTTTGAGGGTCTGACTTTTACCAACCCCCTAGGCCCGCCATGCGATACTCATAGACGAACGGACCGGACTGTACGGATATTGTCACTGACAGGCTCAGTAGGGTTGTCAGGCTGAGTTCGCTCACAGACGTCACTTTTAGTCAATACCTGGTAGCCCGTTACGTATTGGCTTATATCTCTGACGTGCTAGTGGTTAAATCCACAAGCAAGGTGTTGACGAGTCTTTAGAGTCCCCCACATTCAGTTACTCAGCTTTCGGGCGAAAAGTTGTAGAGGCCGTATGGAGATATGGCAAGGTCCGATCAGATACGTGCGGTATTGCACGGATCAGGATCGGACAGTTTGTACTATAGGCCGTATGGATATATGGCAGGGTTCGATCAGATACGTGCGGTATTGCTCGGATCAGGATCGAACGAATATTACTAGCCGGCTTTGGTTTAAGCCGGATCCTAGTATAGTACAGTGTAG